>OX276405.1:22003802-24737135 GCA_946251805.1 Cybosia mesomella
CCTACAGTAAAGTACAGTGAGTAGCTCTAACAAACCTAAGGTAAGTAACGATAATTGATTGTCGTGACAGCTCTGCATTGCAAGGTACCACAGACAACTTTAGGCCGTGTGCTAGTTTGCAAACTTGTTATACAAAAAACTATGAAGAACCAGGTACTAAAACTATTAGAGCATAACGCGATTTCCCGTTCACATTTGGAACTTACTAGTAAAGTACAGTTAACGACAAAAGTTGCTTTACAAATTCTAATTTCTTGATCTAATTCCTTAGCTTTTAAACCATTAACAAAACATGAAATATATTAACTTTGACCTTTAGGGATAATAAAACTGCTTAGTACATCAATCGTTGGTACATGTATTCCAATATAACAAAGATTTGCAAATATTTTAGTGTAAATCAACTATTGTCGTTGGCCTGCTTATCCTATCCAAACAATTCTACCTGGTATATAAATATAAACGTTGGTGTTTTGTTAGGTTTTTTCAGGAATTACAAGGGAGATATATAAAACAAATTCGTTGCCAATTTCATCTAAATCGTTAAAGCTGTTTCTGAGATAAATATAAAAATTTGTGTTGAATAGTGGGGTCCGATAGAGTTTCTATAAACATAGGGCACCGGGTAAAGACGGGGCTGAGTAAGTTAATAGTAGAATAAAAGGAAAATATTTAAAAAAAAAAACAAAGCTTCAAATTAAGAACACTTTCAACTTTTTAATAGGCATACCGCACAAGCACAACTAAATCTAGTTATAGTTCATGTTAAACCCTCATACTTATATTAATACTGTGTGGCTACAATTTTAAAAGCGAAGTTAAAGGTACGTTCCGTGTCAGCATGCCATTTAGAAATCCATTATCGTGTTATCTATAGATAACTGGGACAGTTTTACACCACACACCCTTGCAATACCCGAATTCGAGTTGTTTTATGGCTGACTATGACAAACACGCCAGCTAAACAAGCCAAAATAATATCACTTGTTTGTTATTCGGAGTTTGTAACAGGAGTGATCAAGTGAAAAATACCATGGGATCTACCACAGATCTGTAGTAATTACTGTGTCTGAAAAGGAACGGAGATCTATTAAAACTAAACTACGTTAAAACGTTTTACTTAATGATTTTCGTTCAGTAAAATGGTCATAGTCAAAGCAGAACGGTTGAGGCAATGGGTTAAGGCGACGAACAGACGTGCATTTAACATTGATTATATTATGCCTTACGCCTAAGCATGTATTTATTTGCTTTTAAAAAAAAAATAAGTAAGTATCTACCATGTGCATAGAATTTTAAAAACAAATAGTTCCTTACTTGAGTGAAAAGATATTTTTTCTTCAAAAATGACAAAACACTAAAGAAACGATAATGAATTACATTACAACTGTTAATATTATATTTTAATGTACAATACAAAGCTAACGGTTAACCGTTGTGAAAACGAATTATTTATTTCTTTGCTCAATAAACCGTTTCTACAGACGTCAGGACATGCGTAACTTAACAATTTGAAAACATCACGGTATCTTCATTAACAATACGGTTGATTAACGGTTCAATTTAATGTGAAGCGAATAATTTAAATGCTTTGAACATGGCGGCCCGCCTTTGCTTCGTTTGAGCAGTTTCTAATTTAATAGGAAAAGAGCGAGCGCAACAGGGTTATACCTCAGGGTTAATGTTGTCACTTAATTTATAACGATTGTCGATCCTACCCAACTAGATTCACAACCAATAAGTACAACATTGTTCCTTTATTTTGACGACACACTAGTCTCAACCGCACTATTGACTTTGATGTCACTTGATAAATCGAAAATAAAAATAAAACGATTGTCGAAACAAGGGCCTGTACCCAAAGTGATATTCTACCAGTGGTATCGAAGCGAACACATAAAAGTCTGAAAAGAATGGGAGTGACAATATTTTTGTTACACGTGACATATCGACACCAATAATGTCACTCCTATGCATTTTGAACTTTTCCACTGGCGTAAATAAAACGTGAATTTGTCTAGACCCTAAGGTATCTATTGGTATACCTCCTTGACAGGCGATGTAGAATTGATTCTGTAGCCAGAAATAAACACATCATTTTTCTTCTTCATCCTAGTGTTGCCCCGGTTGCCTCTATAGTTTTCCTTGGTGGTTTTTTTTTTTACTCCTTAATTAGGTAGATTTCGATGAAATCGATCTACCTATTGGTTTCTTGACTACTGTCGAATTTTAAAAAAAAATCTTCATAGGAGGTCTAGTTATGACCCCCTTAGTCCGAAATGACCACTGGTCAAAAAGTTTATAAATATATATATATGTATGTATGGTTCCACTTCCCAAAATTTGCGGCACTCTCACGGTCGCATTTTTGCCCCGATCGCTTTCAAACTGCGGTCAAAAATTGCTTGGGTGTAAACTTAGTTTAAGTTCGTGAACGGGTGGAATCCGGCCTAAGGTAGGGGGTAGGGCCTCACTTTTTGTGAAATCAGTTTTTCCTCAAAATTTCACGTTCCATGAAAGATATTCGATTCGAACCGTTCTAATTTTATCCCATAGTATACATGAATACCAACAACTTTTAATTATAAACCTATAAGATTAACACTTTAACTAAAAGTGGAGGGGGGAAAAACCAAAATTTTTCGGGAAAAAATCATAACTTCTAACCGGTGAACATTCTTGCTGTCGGAAACATTTTTAATCGATAGGCCATTTTTAAGTCTAAAATAAATGTCTGAAAAGTTTTTTGCTAAAAGTTACCGTTTTCGAGAAAAAAAAATTAAACATGTTAAAAAATAATTTTAATTGCTTCACGAAATCTACCTGTGCGTTCCCCCTGCGGGAACGGATTATTCTTATTCGGTGTATTGGTTGTTACGGGACTACCATTTGACCCCCCGACCCCGAAGGGAAAACACCTGCGCTTCAGCTACATCAAGTACTCGGCAGGTTCGGCTAGCAGTTGAGATTGCCTGGGGCCCTGAAAATCTTGGTAGGCCCTAGTACACCCACAGATAAACAGATTCTATAGTTACTTATGGGACTACGTTATTAAGATCTAGGAGGAGACAGCTTTAAGGAGGGACAACTTTACTGCGAGCCATGTGGCCGAGTCTTTAAAACTAAGTTTGGATTTGCAAGCCACATTCGAGCCAAACACAATCCATGAAATCGCTGTCGCTGTCGTCGGATTCGGCGAGGAGGACTATATATATATTAAGATCTAAAAGTAGTAGAAACTCTATATACCTAAACGAGATACTGAAACATTTTAAGATAAGATTAGAGGCTGACATCACGCACGGGTTTTACGTTCAGAATCAATAAAGATGCGAAGATTAGACTTATAGATATAAAATTAGTTGCAGTCGAGTAGTATTTTGACCTGCGATCTCGCTAAATTACCTGACCATAATCCGTCAAAACAGTTAGAAGTTAACACTAATTAAGACGTCGCTTTTGTTTCATTGCAATTTCGCACCAATTTAACATGTACAAATCTGCAATCAAACATACTGACGTGTTGCGAAGTCGTCCTATCCTAGCTATTATTGCGTGATTATCGCGCGAACCACCGATGCGATCATTGCTCGACCTTGTGATGTAAAAACATTTTAGTCGTGCAAAACGCATTGCGCAAATATAAACGAGAGTACCTGTCCGACATCAGAAAGAAGAAAGAAAGAAGAAAGGCGAAAGCAACCCTACATAGACCTGGCAGTTTATAGCGTCATCGACGATGCCGACTTTAGGGTCGGCAGCGCGAGTGGTGACGCCCCTGGTGTTGCGAACGTCCATAGGCCACGGTAACCGCTTCCCATAAGGTGGGCCGTGAGTTAGTCTGTCACCTGAGTGGTATAAAAAAAAAAGCCCACGCACAAATAGGTATAACGGTATTTAACATTTCACAAGATACAAAAAAAGTAGTGCAAGCCTCAACAGGTCGCCATCTCAGCATAAATGCAGCTGCCCATCAAGTGCCAATGATAATTTTGAAGTGCAGCGCTAGTTTTCTAATGGCGCCTTTGCGACGAGATCAGTAAGTTTGATCGCGGAGCATAATAAGTCAGTTTCGCGTGAAGTTGTCATGGTAGTTAGGGGATAAAGATGGCATAGTAGTTAGTGGTTTAGTATTAGGACAACGCCTGCACCCGTAGCATGGAGTTAAAGAATCATGTCTCATGAGTCACGCGATCAGAATGTTACTTTTCATTGGTTGAAGAGACTCGAGACAGGAGACTCGTTCTGCAGGTGTTGATGTGTCTCCCATTTGTGCATCAGTGTGTAACTGTGTTATGACTAACTGTTGCCCGCAGCTCCGTCCGCGTGGATGTCGGTAATCGCGCGTGGACGTCCATATGAACTGCCATCCCCTATTGAATGATGCACATGCACGTGATGTTGAAATTTCAAAAAGGCTCTATAGCATATTTGTTTATTATCAAGTGCCTATACAAAGTTTGATGGCAATATCTACGAAAATGACGAACTTTCATACAAACTTCCAACCCTATTTGAACTACTTCAAACCTTTTTTTTTTTGTAACAATGTCCTTTCTCTAGCTTTAGTCCATCTCTGTACCAAATTTCATCAAAATCGCTACAGTGGCTTAGACGTGAAAGCTTAACAGATATACAAGTTACTTTCGCATTTATAAAATTAATATGGATTATAGCAAGGCGAGATATGGAACGCAGGGCTAGTCGCCCATGAAGCGTATCAACGATAAAAGTGCCTATCGCCCCATCAGAAACAACTTCCATTATGAAGTTTTTCAATATTCTTTGCAAAAGCCGAATTATTTGTAAAGGGACGTCAATATCTTCAATTTATATGTATATTGGTACTAACTTCGACTAACTCGTTTGTTTACGAAAACAACAAAGTACCAACTATATGTAGATTGGAGTGAAGTGTTATACGTTTTCCTTGCCATCATTTTTCTCGTAGACCATATCAGTATGTCCCCTAGCAATTCTCGAAACTTCTAAGTAGTGTTGAAAACTTTGTATGTGGAAGCAACCCTACATAGACCGGGCAGTTTATAGCGTCGCCGACGATGCCGACTTTACTGCGCCCTTTTGATAACTCCTCGTAACTTTTTTATGACGAGCGTGCTTATGCCAGCCTGGTACAAACGCCTCGCACATTCATTCGAAAATAATGCGGCTGTATGTGAAGTGAAAAACATGCCTCAAAATATCTAAGCACTGTTTGTTTAAAAAATTGTTCGGCAAACATGTTAACTTAACTTTCATTAACCTACATTGTTTGATACATTTATACTCGTATACCTAAATTATCCTCAGTCCTTTATTATTTAAATAGATTATATTATTTGTGAAAAGTAATTTTTTTATTAGTTAATTATAGGTATGCTTACTTAATTTCCATGTAAACAATCAGAATCCTATAATTCCATTCTAAAACGTCCGGTAAATGGTAATCATTTACTAAGCTGATAGAATAAAGGACTGAAGGCACTTAATAGTGATTCTTATATTAAACTAGCTGTTGCCGGCGGTTTCACCCGCGTGGAATTCAGATCCCGTTTCTGCTACCAATTATATACTAAAACCTTCCTCGAGAACCACTCTATCCATTGGTGAAAACAGTATAAAAATCGGTGCTATAGTTTTGAGTTTATCGCGAACATATAGACAGACAGACGCGGCGAAGGACTTTATTTTTTATAATATGTAATGATGTTGTGATACTCTAGTGAACTGAAAAATGGGTGTTTGTTTCGTTGAGGAATTAAACAGATTAATGAAATCATTTTAAAATTATATTTACCTAACAATAATATTTCTCCACAACGATTTATATATTTGCCTTCAATCATATAATGTACACCTACGCATGTTCCGAGCAAGTAATATTTATTTATGGGTAATGGATGGTATGTAACTAATTTAGCAAAGTAGATTTCGGCACGTAAAAAAAAAGTAGGTACATATTTTTGCCGTTACCGTGAAAAATTAGTGTGACCAACACCGCTTGGATTTTCACGCTTAATTAAACTTCGAGGATTGTACTACTACTGTAATAATTATTTCCGTTATCATGACGATAACGGAATATCTTTATTTGAATTTATAAAATGGTTTTGATTGAGTTGAATGAGACAATTGTACAGGGACTAGATCCACCAGTCAAACCATTAACTAGGTTTTGAGGGACAAAGAATGTAACATAACATAACATAAACTCAGGCCTATGTCCCCGAAGGGGTAGGCAAAGGTGCTAGCACCCACATTTCGCCAGTTTATGTTTAGGTCCCAATGTAATAGGTGGCGAAGCCTATTGCCATTAACCGGGCACTTATAAACCTGCGATAAATAAACACATAACTTCGAAAAGCATCGAATAGTCATTGGTGTGTGCCATGGTAAAACCTGGGATCGAACCAGAGACCTCGTCTTAGCAGTCCATTACCCATACCACTAGGCTACCGCGGTTATTCAAAGAATGTAAGATAAATAATAAATAAATTGAAAAAGAAACATACGGGCGTGGATATATTAGGGAAATAAGTCGGCTAGTAAACCGGATAGTCGTACGTAGACAGTATTGATATGTTTATTCATTAGTGCTGGAATGAGCCACACAGGTGAAACATTGCATTGTTAAGTGCCGTACGTGTGTTATAATGACATTCATGTATTATTCATATCTGTGAGACAATGCTGGCTATTACGTGAACATATATAGCATCTTGCTTCGAGGACTTTCGAATGCATTACCTTATCACAGTTATCACTAAGGGTTATTATCTTTTTGGCGGTAATCGATCAATCAAATCTATATATCAAAAATACTTCTATGTACATACACACGCAGACAAGTAGAACTAAAAAGGGGTCACGCTTCCTGGGTGAGGCGGGAATGGATTTTTGATTTCGAATGCTTAACGGGCCGCAGAAACTTGATAAATGAGTTAATGAAATCAACACCTGTAAGATTTCACAATTTTATACTTAGTAGAAGTAGGCTTTACTATCAAATCCTTAAGGTAATAAGGTAGTGTCTGTGAAAAGAATCTAGTAATAAAAATTCGCGGTCAATCTTTTATAATCGCCAGCAATAATAATGACAGTTTCGTATTTTTTCAACAGTGTGGTAACCCCAATTACTCATTGAATACGGTTAATCGAAATTTAATTGATATTTACATTCGTTTGAGCGATGGCTATTAACCACAATTCAAATTATATTTATTAATGCGGTAAGATATTAATTAAACTTATTGATTCTTGATAAAAGCATATAAATATTGGTTATTTAATGTGGACTCGTTTAGTACTTCCTCAACTTTTTTTTTAACTTTTTAAATTTTCATTCTTTAGTTTATAATATGTACAATTATAAATAATAAATGAAAATGTTAAATTTAGATTATGGCGAGAATTAGAGATATAGATTTTAGATTTATTACTGCTCACTCCTATGTATGGGCCCACCAAGATCATTGGGACCCAAGTCAACCTCACCTTCCACCTGGTACTGCTGATTAACAGACGAGGCTTTCCTTTCGAGGTTAGGAGGACAAACGGCAGTAATTCCCATAAAAGCAAAGGTGGTTAAAATCAAAAAGAGCAGTAGAGTGGACCCCGGGCTTCAAATGCAAGCTTTGGTATTGCAACTGTGACTAATTATGTGATGGTTATTGCTCGCTTCTCCTAATAGTAAAGTCTCACCTTCAAATTTGCCAGACCATTTTTATGATTTATTGCCACAAGAAAACCGTGTACTGTTCATAAACCTTTTACTATATTGAATCATTTCACATTAATTTATTAGACAAGTAACATCTGCGAACACGTCCTTAAAGGGTCCTTAATTTAAATTTATTGTTAGCCAATGAACTGTGACCTTTCTCTAGTACCCATTAGCATATTTTATTACGCTATGATTGCTACGAGCGTGACTTAATGCAATAACTACTTAGTGTATTATAAAGATAATTCGTTCTGTAAAAATATTTCATACAAAAATGACGTTTGTGACGTGGTTTTTCTTTTGTTTTTTTTATATTTACGTTTCGCGCTGCTGGTTTCCAATTTCCATACTAATGACTCTAAAGTGGCTTAAGGCACTTCCTTCTGATTTTATTTTATTTACAGATATTGTTGTACACTCAAATAATTAAATACAGCATTAATGTTCAGCTATTTTTAGAAACTCAAAAGACAAGATTTCGTTTATTTTGGACGCTAGTATCTAAATAGAAGCTAACAGTGCTAAGTTGTTTTATAAATTCCGATGTGTTTATTTACTTTTAAACCGGCTAAACATACAAAATAAACTAGCACCTCTGTAAAAGTTTAGTAGGAGTTTCAAGAGTGAGTTTCCCCAAGCGAAAACATCTTACGGAAACATTTTACGTTTTAACTTTTTATTAAAATTATTGGGTAGTTTCCTTTCGTTAACAGTTCTTATTTTATCCTTTTAAATTATTTTAATTTTTTTTTTTTTGTATTCTATTTAAAAAAAAATATCTACCAATCAAAAGATATTATGATTTATATAATATATACTTATAATATATATTATTACCCGCGTAAGTCTCGATCCCGTGGGAATATCGGGATAAAAAGTAGCCTATGTTACTCAGGGATAATGTAGCATCCTAATGGTGAAAGAATTTTTGAAATCGCTCCAGTACTTTTTGAGCCAATTCGTTACAAATCTTTCCTCTTTATAATATTAGTATAGATACATCATACATTTCCATTCTATCTTTATTTAAAAGCCACTGGAGCTCGTTCAACTTGCAGCTGTCATGTTCCAAATTATTCAAGAGTTCATGACATTTGCCGTCGAAGGAGAATCGGCAATTAATGTTTAATCTCAGATGCAATAAATTACGGCCAAATTGTAGACACAGAATAGGACCAATCAAACAATAATTTTACAATCAGCGGAGAATACTTCGTTCAATGTTGAAAAGAAACTTTTGGTTAGTTTTTAACATTGTTCAAGTTATACGTTTGTCATTTTTAGGGTTCCGTTGCCAAATGGCAAAACAAGTTGAATTCCTGAGACGAGCTCAGCCGAATACAAGGGATTTTCGATTTTGCGATTTTTTTTCTTGCGATTTTTTCTTTATCTTGCAATGGTTCACCCCAGCCCGAATCTATTACCGAAAACAGCAACTCGATAGCTCATCTCCTTCATACCCAAAACCGTGACAGAAAATTGGCAACGACGACGTCGACGACGACAACTCGATAGCAATAGGGCTTTTCTAAAGAAAATCCCTAAAAAGGAACCCTCATAGATTCGTCATGTCTGTCTGTCTGTCCATCCGTATGTCACAGTCACTTTTTTCCGAAACTATAAGGACTATGCTGTTGAAACTTGGTAAGTAGATGTATTCTGTGAACCGCATTAAGATTTTCACACAAAAAAAGAAAAAAGACATTCAATTTTGGGGGTTCCCCATACTTAGAACTGAAATTTGGGGCTTCCCCATACTTAGAACTGAAACTCAATTTTTTTTTATCGGACCTATACGTGTTTGGTATATAGATACCAAACACGTATAGGTCCGATAAAAAAAAATTGAGTTGGATAGGTCTTCAAAAATGATATTGAGGTTTCTAATATAATTTTTTTGTCTACTGAATAATTTGCAAGAGAGACACTTCCAAAGTAGTAAAACGTGTGCCCCCTGTAACTTCTAAAATAAGAGAATGATAAAACTAAAAAAAATATATGATGTACATTACCATGTAAACTTTCACCGAAAATTGGTTTGAACGAGATCTAGTAAGTAGTTTTTTTTAATACGTCATAAATCGTAAACTGCAATTTACCTTTCACTCAATCAACTCAAATATAAAAATTTAAGAAAAACATTATTATGTTACTTACTGCTACGAAACCCTTCATTGGCGAGTCCAACTCGCACTTGGCCGCTTTTTATTAAGTGGGGAAACCCTTGTGCACACAGTACACTAATTGGGGCAGACAGAAAGCTTACTTACCTTTAATGGAAAACGCGTAGTGAGATCTATTACTAACATCTTAAGCATCAATATATACTGAATATCTAGATGGGTTTCAATATAAGGAACTACTTTACTAAACATTAAAAAAAAAGTTTGAATAAGGGCTAATGGGTCATGAAGTAGATGAGTATTATCAAATCATTGACCCACATGAACTTGTCTTTAGAAATATAGTGGTAGTACTTTGTCTTGAGGCTTGACATAGTACCTACCTATACCCTATACGAACACCGAAACTAGGAAAAGATGGTTAAAGCCTATCGCTTTTGTCCGTATGTTGTGATAAAGCGCTATTTAAAAAAATGCAATTAGGTAATTGAATGAGTTGACTAAATCATCCTAAAATCCTACTTCCTACTAGTATCATAAATGTGAGTATGGATGGATGTTTGTTACTTCTACTAGAATTCCACGAGGGCAAAGCCGCGGATAAAAGCAAGTTATTAATAAATGACCCATTAGGTTAAATATCTTCTGGATAAAGCCATCCAAAAGTTTATAAACTAAAGATAAAGTAGGTACTTACCTAATTTTATGCAAAAATATTTAACCTAATGGCAGGTAAATTATTTTTGTCACTTTTGTTAGGGACATTATCTTAAAAATCTTAATCCTAAAAATCTTAAAATAAAGAGAAGAATGCTATAGAATATACAGATATGTGTTTAATGCTTTATTGAAGTTAATAGCATAAGTTAACAGCTAATACATTGCTAATATTGCTATCATCGTATTATAGCCTCGAGATAGACTGAAGTTAATCGCCGTGATTACTTAGTAAATAATTGTTCTTATTCTAAACTCAAACTTGTAAGCCAATGAGTTCAAGTGTATATTTGTCGGTACTTAGATAAATCGCAATCATGATGAGCTTTGCCTTGCTTTCATACAATCTACAGTTTGTAAATTGACCCGAGAAACGAAATAGTAATTGTTATTTTATTCTTTCACAGCTCTTACAAACAACCTACTCGTAAGTTAAACAAACTCCAACGAAACACTACTACTGTAAAAAAGAATGTTGAAAGAATGTCTGAATTTTATAATCCTTCTCTGTATCCGATTACAAAACTCGTAAATAAATAAAACTATTTTAATATAAAATTATATTCGACTACTTAAATTGACGTATGTAGCAAAACGAACGAGATGTAATTGCTCATTGGTAGATAAATCGCGACGGATTCCATTATACTCCAGCCGTATGTTTGTCAATAGGGCGGCTGATTGGAAGCTCTTCGTCGCACTGCGCGCCTGGTACGTGCGAGTGATTTACCGACCCGCCGCGCTACTTGGCGATTTGCCCGAGATCGAACCCGGGCTAAGAAGGCGCACTTTACCCCGAAGAAAATTGCTTGTTGGGCGGAAATACGCTTGCAATGTACCCGACATTATTTTATTTCTGTTCAAATCAACAATGTTACTGGTACTTTTGTTTGTTATAATTATTGATTTCAGGGCGGCTTCATTAAATTGAGTATTTAGTGTAGGTACATAAAACGGAGACAGTTTTGCTAAAAGTGACAACGACTTCAATCGAAAAGTAATATAATTATTTTTCTTTTTTTCAGTGCCTGTTTATACTGGTTTCTGAAATCGGATTCATTATTTTTCTAAAAATTTTACTTATTGTGTCTTTTTAGTGAATGTAACTTAATTCATATGGCACCCGCACCCGAGAGCTACACCAAACCCGATGAAGCGTGTGTTATGTTATGTAATAGCATAAACAATGCCTAGATATGCGATGCTGCAATCACGGTTAATTTGCTAGCATTTATTGAAGTGTTCCGTTGTCTGCCTCAGAAACTTATGATCAGATTTTCATTAAAGCAGCAACTTTCTTTTTCGTGCGGAAATCCCCTCTGATTCCGGGGGTGGAATCAGACCGAATCATACATGTTATGTCGGGCTTGATCCGACTAAAAAAGCACGCCGTCACCGGTCTTCAGACGCCGGAGTGTATTGTTGCCCATAAGGCATTTCCCTCGCACCCCGGCTGACCCTGGGCCATCTCCGGGATGCCACGGCAAGGGGGGGGGGGGGGTAGTCACCCCGTCATGCCCCGGAAAGGAGGGGGGGCGCTAGCGCTAGTCGCCCTGCCGTAGTGGAACATACCTCAAAAATATATTTGAATGCCATGAGAACCTCATCCTTTCTTATAAGTGACTTTAATCAAACAAATACTAGTCATTTATAATGCTTTTATATGCGTCGTTTTCAAAGTACATAGGTATTTACATAATAAGTAAGAAAATGTTTCGTTTCCAGCGCTAAAAGCCCTTTTAATAAAGAATCGTCAGAAGCAATAATATCTCACTGTCAAAACGCCAAGTTGATATTTATACGGCAAGTATTTCTATTTACTCGCAAATCGTTCAAACAATTTGCAAATGCTTTTATAAGGCTTGTTTTTTATTTCCTACGGGTATTTCTATAAAGGAAAAAACTCGTTTTGAGCTTTGTAAATTCTTATTTAATTTGTTTGAGATAGATCTTGTACTATTTATCATCAGCTTTGCCTGGGGCTTCGAAGAGAACGTTCATAACATATATAACAGAAATTACGTACCACTAATAACCAATTAATATTACCGGGGAGTTGCTCGAAAGTGCCTTTAATAACATTATTTATCTAATCAATCATGGGCTTATTCGTATCAGTCTGTATATTGTATAGATGAAATTTCGTCGACGTATTCACTGAAACTATTAAGGTGGTATTTTCTCTCTCTTATAGTTACCTACCGCTTAATAACAGTCAGCGTACGTAGGACTACTGACAGCGGAATACCATCTTTCACTTTTCTATTTTTATGCATAAACGCTTATTAGCAGTATAATCTTTATTATAAAACTGATGATTAAGCAATTAAAAAGCTATTTTATTATTAAGTGTAGGTCAGAGGCAGCGTAAACCTGTGGACCTTTTAGAAAAGTATCTAACGGTAGACAAAAATAAAATGAAGACTGTTATTGCTGCATACCCCAGAGGCAAAAGGGCGTGAACATAATGTGTGTTAATTATCAATAACGACTACCGGGCTATTAATTAACATAAAATAGTGCAGACCTATTTACTGGTAACATTAATCCAACATGCAAATAAGTAATTTGTAGTTTGAATTTAATCTACATTTATGAATAATAACGTACCAATTGATCATACTTACCTTTTGGCTTCGAGATTAAAGATGTTAAATCGCCACTAGAATAACATCAGTAAGCACTAATGTACCAATGATAAATTAGTTTATTTGTGCTGGAGGCATTATGAACGTGTTGCAAATTAGCTCAAAATATCAAATCAATTGCAGTTTTACAAAATTACAATCAGATATTACAAATGAGCAAGGTGGACGGAGAACCTGAAAAAGGTAGCTGGGATAAACTGGATGCAGGTGGAGGAATATTTTATTCCTGGCTACCAATAAATACAGGACCTACCAATTTATTAAACCAGCAGAAAGAGGAACTGTTAAAGACTTTTAGAAAGAGAAAACGACTCATTTCTTTGTTCAAAGAGACTTGGAAGGACATGAGTCTACAGTATCATGCCAGGAGGGCAGTTTGTGACCTAGTTGTACATCTTAGCCACCATTGAGTGCAATTAATCAATTGAGCGTCAAGCTAATATGAACCGTTGATGAAGTGTCATTACCTTCCTTTAAAACAAACGCATTTGTTCAGTTTTCTGACGAATCGCAATTTACAGGCTGCCCGAAAGTCTATCCAAATGTGTTGCCAGCTTTTAGTCCAACAGAAAAGTAAATCATGTAGCATATGGCCGTTTTTTTTTGACAGCGCAGCGTACGTTTTAACGCAGGCCTTATTTGGAGCCATCACCACGCTTCGCCGCTACTCCGGTTGGAATACTCTCTACTCTTTGTCTAAAGGGAGCATGCAAAACAGTGAAGTATTCTCGTCAAGAGAAGGTTGCTTTTAACATTGGCACATAACAACAAGACAATAATGCTGCCAGCCTTTTGGTTACGTCACCAGTTGAGAGGGACGCGGAGAAATTCATCAACACTTAGATGATATTTTTTTGAATTGTTTTATAATATACATAAATTATATATGTATAAAATATTAGATAAATTGTTATATAAAATGCTGAAATGCATATGTTTAGAATTTCAATTATGGTAATATTCAAGCGAGAGTCATTATTGCTTGATGAGTTATGGAAGTTTTATACTAGGTTAGCTATAATTACGAAGCTACATCAACGATCCATGTTATGTGAAATAACACAGCTAATCCGACCTGAATCACAATGTGTAACGACCAACGATAACATTTAACAGGGTTGCTATCTTGCCATTCAGAAAACTGACACAAAAGCGTCATCATCGTTATCATCTATGGTTACAAAAAAAAAATTAAGCTGTACAAGAATGTGAAAGAAAAGTAAAAATATAAATCTATGTTTTATCAAAAATTGGTATGCTATGAATGCATGAAACGATAAATGATGATGACATGAATGAAAATGAATTTTCGATAATGTCTATTTTTTTTGATAAAATTATATTCATTGCGGAATGCAAAATACTTAGTCCTATGATGTATAGTGTATACTAATAGACAACAATTTTAGAACTAAAATTCGGTGACACTGCAATGAACTTTTTTCGTGCCTTTACATACAGATGACCAGCTGAACCAAGTGACAGTAGTGCACAATTTTATTGTTCTGTCAGCGCCAGCATTATTAGCTGTTTCAATGTTGTAACTGGCAACAAGTTCACAACTTGTACAATACTATCACCAGTGTTTTAAAAGTATTTTATTTTCTTCAGTATTCTATCCATTTATCTGTCTATCAGTTTATCTAGATCAGACTTTGCCAGAATTTTCGACATCGGCATTGTTATCATATGGAAAAATAGAATAGGTTTATTATACATTGAGGTCTTTGTGTTAGGAAGGTATTTCAAGTGCCAAACTCATTCGGAGTTCAAGTATTCAAGAGTACACACAACCTTCGTTTTTAACAATCAAGTAGGTGAAACACCCAAAAAGAGTATTTACGCCTAGTCGACGATATTGACTGCGACAGGGGTCTTTATGTCAATACGCTAAAGCCTATTAATGGGGCTACGTATCTGGACTCACATGTATTAAGGTGCGCTGGTATGGGCCGATAAGCTACTATCAGAGTCGTACTACGAAAGTAAGTTTGAATTGTAAACTGTGGCTTTGCAGATATTAGGGGATGTGCTTTCGGACAATCTCTAGTTTCACTTTATAAAGGATGGCATGTATGCTTTTAATCGGATTCTGTTGTACATTATTTTTCTTAAAATGAAATCTATAAATTTTATGTTGACCGTAGCTTGTTCCGTTTTTGTTTTGTTTCCAAAAATTGACGAAACTATGAGGTGCAAACCTTACGGTTTGCACCTCACCTTTGTTATTGTACAGTTATACTGATAGAAGCAAAAGGAGATTAAATCGGAATAAACAATTTACAGGTTTAAGTTAAGTAAAAATGTACAACAGAACTGACAAGACTGGTCAACCAGCAGATTGTCATTGTATGCATGAAAACATTATAAGACGAACGACATGATTGTTGGGATTAATGAATCAAGAGTGCCACTTTTCTCAGTTTTTGCAGACGTTCGCTAGTGACTAGGGATGACAAATTTAGAGATGGATGAATGTACAGCTTAGTTTATTACAGGTCATAAGTAAGTTTAAGAGTACATATCAATCATATTAGTCTTCGGCTTCGATGAAGTTTTGATAAATAGAACCCGAATCTGGTAGGTATGTTTTATTTGCCTTACATCTACCATGCCGTGCTATAAGCGATCGTGCTATGGGACATGATCCAGAGGGAGATGGATGGCGTTATATAGTGTGTAGAGTCCCATCCGTTCTCCTTCAGGATCGCCCCAGACACGATCGCTTATAGCACGTCATGATGGGCCCTGGTTTGATTTATTCGGATCAGGCAAAGCGATAAAGAAGCTATGCTATGAAGCGACTAGAGAAACCATCGCTCTGAGAGCTAATCACAAAATATGATGTTTGTAATAGATTACATTCCAACATCGTATTACGTCAGACCCTCGCCTCATCTTGATGTTTGAGGGTTTCAGCATGTAAAAAGGTAGCCCAAATGAGAAAAAATATGTTTGCTGACTGTTACCTATGGAATATCAGTAAATTGGAGTATATGCGCACAGGGAATTGAGAGTTATTAAGGGAACTGTTACCGGTACGAGCACTTCCGAATACACACATCTAAAAATTTCTTACAACTTTTGCTTTGCTTGAGCTTATGCCCGCGGCTCCGCACGCGTGGATGTCGGTTGTCGCGACTTTTGGTCATATCTCCGGTTCTAATTAACCAATTGCAATCAAACATACGGCAGATTTTAAGTGTGATCAAGACCTGTATTTTATTTTAAAAAAACGCATCAATATACTTTCAATTGTTTTTGCGTCCATCGTGAACTAACATACAAGAATTCCAAAAATATATTTTTGAGTTCAGAATCATTAATTCAATATATACCAAGTATTTTTTTTAAATAACACCCATGTAAAGACACAAATAATTTTGAATTTTATAATAGTATTAAGTATGGAAATTAAAAAGAAAAGAGCATTACGATGTGCGGCCTTATCGCTTAACTTAACGCAATTTCTGCCAGGTCGATAAATCAAGTATGTACCCAATTTCAACAAAATGTGTAAACAATCATTTTGTTAGTCTTCATTTATTTTCCATTTAAAAAAGGTACATCCTACTAACATTATAAATGGGGATTGGCAAGTTTGTTTGTTACTCAGTCAAGCAAAAACGATTTAACGGATATTATTACACCGAAATTTGAGTATACAGAATACTTAGGACCTGGGAAATCACATAAGAACATAATATTTTTTCATTCCGTGAAAAGGTGTCGGATGGTCGCAAGACCATGTTCTGAATTACGGTAGTAAGAAGTGATATCATTTGGTTTAGATGCAACAGGAATTGGCTCTCGAATAAAGAGACGACCTCATTGGTACAGACAAAGAAAAAGTAGGTAGCCTAAAAGATAACAGCTAAAAAAAATAGGTTCGCTTTTACTAAGCTGCACATAAAGAAATATTAACGTAGGTAGGTGAAACACATGAGCGAGACTGGATTAGAATTTTTTAACATGGCAGCACTCAACTCGTTCGTACGCGTTCGTATGCGTTACTCGTTTTACTTTCGTAGTAAAAATATGTGTGTGTAAATATTTAGTTTTGTTTAGTTTAGTTGTACGGTTAGAAATTTAACTTCGTATATTTTATGGTAATTACTATGTTATATTATAATAAATGGCTTTGTTGTGATACTTTTTAAACTTATGTGAAGCCGGGTTTCTAACGCACGCAAATTAATTCTAAGTTTATAGTAATTGCCACGGGTTCGGGCGTCGCGAATGTCGTGATGTTATGTTTTGTTTCAGAGACTGTAGGTGTCATAGGGCGAACACTGCTTTGCGACAACGCATCGCAAAACGGTCCACTTCATACAAGCAGCTAAATCACACATATAATGTTAATAGTCTACTGAAAGGATGTCAACTCACATCAATTGCTTTGCCAGTTGGGAATTCTGTGCTTGGATAAAATTTTCGCTTGTTGTATGAGGCGGGTGTTTTGTACTTATTTATTTTGTGCAAGTGTACTGGCAACCCTGCAGTCTATCGTAGAGACAAATAACTTCACAGGCAGCTTAATGACTTACCCATTCGTACGCGAATAAACTGTTGCGCCAGTAAATTGCGAGTGTTTATGCCAAGCTATAATGACTGTAAGGCCCGGTACATCATCACATTAATTGAAGGTTATTATTTTAAAGGCCTTAGCAAGTGGCAAGATGCTGTTTCTGCCTATCCCCTATGTATGTATGAGGTTAAAGCCACATGGCGGGAAAGTTATGGAATATTTCAATTATATTTTATTTTTGTATGCGTGGATACAATACATAATAAATTGCATATGTACGAAGCCGTACGAAAAAAGAACAATACCTCCTAAATCGTAAAAGTAATTTATGAAGCAGAAAATTAGCCTTCACAATGTGACTTGAGATGTTAACTGTTTCGAGAACATAAAATGTAATATCTAAATTGTATTTAATTTTGAAAGATATTCAATTTAGCCAGCTGGTAACGAAACGAATTTGTAATTAGTGTTTAATTAAAAAGCAATCATCCTATAACAGCGGGGATCTATATAAATTGTATACTCGTAATTCATTATATTGTGAAATTTATTACACGATAATAATTTAAACGGAAATTTAGAACCCTCGATGTGATGCTCTGTATCCTTGGTCCACCGTTCAATTTACAAACCGCTACTGCTGGCCACAAGCTATTGTGACACAATACTGCCTATGGAGAATGACCTGTTGAAGATTCAACTTTAGAAAAGAAAAAGGCAATGCTCATAATGTAATAGGTCATAAGGCTACATAAAAGAAGCACAGGGCGTCTGCTCTCCTGCACGCTCAGTATGTTAGGGAAGAGTCTCTCTTCAGTCTTTTCATCCAATCACGTGACCAAAACGGCTCATGCAGTGTTTCCATTGGTCAAAGAGACTCGAGGAATACGAAACTAGTAGCTCGCTATACATCTGATGGAGGTGGACAAAATAATAATGATAATGATAAAAAAATAATCAGTATGATTATTTTTACAAAATCATTCGACAACATAAATCACAATCGTTAGTTATTTAAATTTCAAAACAGAACGTCTATTCACGGGTAAATTCCATTCCATTTTCATCTCCAGTTTAAAAATATGTTGCTGAAAATTTTCAAAGTATTAAAACCTTACATTAGCTCTAAGCTGACTAGCGAGTTTAAGGAAAACAACGCGACTCTATCGACACAACAACCAAATTAAAACATAATCAGTAAGCTCTACGTGTGTATTTTGTAATTTAATTCAGTGTGGCTGTTGCAGAATAATTTATAGGTATATCGATAATATGTTGTAAATTGTACTACGTGTTTGTAGTACTTGTTATTCGTTCTATCGTAACATAACAATTAAAACATAATATCAGTAGACTTTGTTTGTGGTTTATACTAATTTAGTGTTAGGGCGTTTAGTTTAGGGTTAGGTGAGCGTAAAAAATGAGAATTTGATTTGGTCTCTGAGTGTTTTTATCAAACTCTTGATTTATAATATTAAGTGACTTAATTTAAGTCTATCCTTATACCTACTCATATTCTAAATTTGAAGGTGTGTTTATTAGATTTTCATTCATTCATTTAGTATGGTAACTAGAAAATAAACAAAATTATGTTGTAATTTCTCTCTTTATAAAAGCCGTTTAAAAACCAAATCAAAAGGAGAAGGAATATGCGGACTACAGACTCCAGGATGAACACCTTGGATGCAACCGGGACTTTTTTTTTTCTTTTAAAGAATATTAGTAACCGAAATTACTAATATTCCCCCTAACCCCTCCAGCTAAGCTAAATTACTTGTATTAGGAGTGGGTCCACGTCGGTAGTGTAATGGCCAGGATTCGAACCCGGGACCTCTCGATCGTAGGGTCGACTCCTTAACCACTAAGCTACCGATGATTATTGTCGCAGACAGCGGTTGGTAACAATTTAAAATATCATCATAAGTATCTAGTACATGCTTATTTTTCTGTCATAGAATTTTGCAGTGATTACACTGATTACATAGCAATATAAAATGTAATAGTCATCATAGCCATTACCTACATTTTTTATTGCTTGCAATGTAATGATTAATGTTTGCGTATTTGAGACTATACCGATATGAAACCGCCATATAACAAGGGATTAGCATCTCCCATAATTATTGAGACATATTAACAAGAATACTAGCAATGTGCAATTAGCTGTTTAGAACAAAAACGCGTGTCGCGGTTCCTGGGTTAGGCGGAATCATCATCTGTATGACTGTAACAAAAAGTTGCACATTGTTGGTGGTCCATTTGTGGTCTTTCACTATACTATTTTTTTAATTCCCGATAGCCACCCTATATCCTAGAAGTCATTGTATAAAACTTAATAAGTTTACTATCATCATCATCATCAAGTTACGTCTAGGCGTGGAGGACACGTCATTCAAATGTGGGTTAGTAGATTTCACACATACTAAAGAAATTCGTGAAGGAATCTCGAGTACACGTTTTTCTTTACCATAATGAGATAAATTACTCACGAGTTTTGCTGTAAGAAATGATTATATTCCACTAGATAACGGTTATAAAAAGTAGTTATTAATGTTTTATGGCATTTTATTATGACTGTTCTATAATAATGACAAGTTACACGGTTTTGATGGTCTTGCTAATTGATTTGAGAGTCGCTGTGAAATTAATAGTTGTTCTCAATCTAAGCGAGCTTATCTACACAGTATACTTGTACATCTTCTTGGTCAAGTGTTGATGTTAAAACACGATACTGATATTATTGAGCTTCGTCTCACAATATCTAACTATGTAAATGAGTAGACTAAGTATGGAATCAGTTTTAGTGAACCAAATCGTTTAGTAATGCCAATGACGTTTTAGTATTTTTTTACTACTAGGAATAATACTAACAACATATTACACTATCATACGCGGTAGCAGTAGACAAACCCTCGTGAAAGTGGATAGATGTTGACAAGGACCATAAACAATTACTATTAAATATTACCTCAATGTAAATGTATTTTTAGGGTTTCGTTGCCAAATGGCAAAAAACGGAACCCTTATAAATTCGTCATGTCTGTCTGTCCGTCTGTATGTCACAGCCACTTTTGTCCGAAACTATAAGAACTATGCTTTTGAAACTTGATAAGTAGATATGTATTCTGTGAACCGCATTAAGATTTTTCCACAAAAATAGAAAAAGTATAATAAATTTTGGGGGTATAGAACTTAGAACTGAAACCCAAAAATGTTTTTTTCATCAAACCCATACGTAGGTATGTGGTATCG
Source organism: Cybosia mesomella (assembly GCA_946251805.1). Classification (NCBI taxonomy): domain Eukaryota; kingdom Metazoa; phylum Arthropoda; class Insecta; order Lepidoptera; family Erebidae; genus Cybosia; species Cybosia mesomella. Next base: position 22,024,794 of record OX276405.1, read on the forward strand.
ATGGACAGTTCTTCAAAAATGATATTGAGGTTTCTAATATCATTTTTTCTAAACCGAATAGTTTGCGGTAGAGACACTTCCAAAGTGGTGAAATGTCCCCCCCAGCCTCTAACTTCTAAAATAAGAGAATGATAAAATTAAAAAAATATATGATGTACATTACCATGTATACTTCCAACGAAAATTGGTTTGAACGAATCTAGTAAGTAGTTTTTTTTTAATGCGTCATAAATCGTGAACCTCAATTTACCAGTCAACTCAAATATAAAAATTAAAAAAAAAAACATTATTATGCTACTCGCTGCTACGGAACCCTTAATGGGCGAGTCCAACTCGCACTTGGCCGCTTTTTTTTTAATAGGGCTTTGGCGGCAAGCCGTCAGACTAATCCTAAACATAGAAACTTGGGAAATATGTAATGAATGCCAGTGTCAAGTTATTTGATAAATCAAGTATTTTGCATATGAATTAAAAACAATGCAGCGTTTTCGTCATTTAGTCAAGGTCAAGTAAAGTCCTTCATAGTCAAAGTCAACTTAGGCCTGGGCTAGTAAAGTAGTAAAGGCTTCTTTCTAGTTTTGGAAACAACACGGAAACTCACAATTCACGGTATACCACTTTCCTACACATGTGCATGTTGTCGAAGACGTTATGTCTAAAACTCCACCATTTTTACACATCAAAACTCGAAATTAGAAAATGAAACAATGCCTGGATGCTCCTTTTCCCGTGTTGGCGCCAAAATAACAACTTGAATGATGTGAATCTCAAAAGGCCACAGACAACTTGAAGTTCTACGATTTGACAAACTAATGCGATAGGTATTTTGACTATCTACATAGTAGTATAGTGCGTTATCAAAGAATTATTCGTTAAATCCAGCAAACAGCAACCAGTATGACAGGACCCAGATTACAGAATGAATGATGAGCGCATATTATTATCATAAGCACGAGGATTATCGCGTACATATTGAATTCTCGGTATAATATTTTTATACGTATTCCAGCCATTCGAAATCAGGTGTAACAAATTATTCCCATTTCACTCACTAGTCACGAGAATATAAGAGAAGGTGGTATTAGACCTAGATTTGTTTCAAGGTAGAAAACAAATTACAGGATATGCCATGTTAGATGACAGTATATTTTGAAAAATTGAGATATGATATTGGCGCTTAATGAGATGTCATGCAGACGATGTAATGTTGGTGGAAAAAATATTAAATCTTTTATTCAGTTCTGTTACTTTCACACTGTGTCTAAGGCTAAGGTTTTTCAAGTTGAAATATTGATTGTTTTAGGTGGATTAGGTTTCGTCACCCACTAATCTAATAATCACAAGCCAGGCTTTTAATGATCTGAAATATGAATAAATAGCTCCAAATACTTTCATTGATATCTATATGAGCGGACGTTAAAGATAGTATTAACGTCAAATTGTACATAAGGATTTGATCTTTTTATTTATAACAGGAGCGAAAGACAACGTTAAACTTGCTATTTATAAAACTAAATGAGGTTATTACGGCAGCAGTAAAATATCAGTTTGGTATAAACAGATATATAAATAACAATATGTATTAAACAACTTTATTAGGCCATTCGCTTTCCATCAAAGATTACACTATAAAACTTTTACTGACTCAGAAATTAAACCTTGCTGCCAGAGAGCTATATGAACATAACGCTTTGTTTCTGCTGTTTCAAAAATATCTGTATTTTATTATGATCCCTAAATGTTTATAAAAAGAATACATGTATAGAGCTCAAACACAAAAGGATAAAAGGAAAAATAAAAGTTATGCTTTATGGTTTCAGGTCAAGAAATGTATTTCTATCTCTGTGATAAAATGAGCTAACTAAAATTTTTAAATTATTTTGTGCCACATGTCCTTAAAGCATAGTTTTGCTTAAAAATTCACACACGTCTCTGAAGGTGGCCTTAGCGGTTAATTCAACAAACAAATTCGAAGTAAGTAAATAAGTAATTAAATAAGTTCAAAGTTATCCTACTTCCTACTTATCCTACTAATAATATAAACGCGAAAGGAGAATGCCCATTCTTGGTTGCGCTTTTAGACGTACGCGTCAATATTTCAAATGTTAAAAAATAATATTGATTATAGTATGACTTTTCAACACTAAATCGCTTCTAAAGAACTTGGGGTTTGAATTTAACTTTTATAGATATGAAAATTGAATGAATAATCGTTTCCATTTTAATTTAATTGTTACCATTATATAAAATAAACCATTGGCGGTAGAATGCAAATATACCAATCTTTTTAAAATAAAATGGTTAAATAATAATACGTTATAATAACTCGCAATGTGACATTCAAATATATTGCAGTTATGAAATGTTAATATTTCGTGTATGTATTCGTAAATTATTAGTGATAATCAGTTAAAGTTGTAAAATATTGTGTGCTTCAGTGGTAGTTTTCTCTTAATTTATACATGGTATCCCTGTCTTACTAAAACGTCAGTTCAACAGTCTGTGTCACAATATTTTCTTGTTTGTTGTTTTTCTCGTTGTATTATTTTAATTTCTCAATAACCCCAAGTTCTGTTACAATATGCGTTTATATTTCAGATAATACTTAATGCAGGCTATTTAATGCAGTTTATACTTATGTGACATAGCAAAAAAAGTGTGCAACCGATTTCCATACTGACATGGGCATTGTCCTTTGTGAGGATATATGGATGTTTGTTACTCTTTCACGCAAAAATGATTGAACGGATCTGGCTGAAATTTGGTACAGGGATAGATTGTAGTCCGGAATAATAGATAGGCTTCTTTTTATCCCGGGAATCGGTTCCCATGGGTTGCAGGAACAGAATTAGAATTCGACGCGGGCGGAGATTTATACATTACTAGCTGTTGCGCAGGCAACACAGGTATAAACCTTCGTGGTTTTTTGTTGCTATTGTCATGTGTATTTAATGTAATGTTTGTTTTTAATAATAATAATATTAAAAAAAAAAAAAAAAAAATGTGGACGTTATCGTCAAGGTTTGGTTAACACAAAAAAAAATTATAAATAAATATACGTTTACAGTTAGCTATTTAAACTACTGACGGTAACTGACGTAACGTAAGTACTCATTTGATTAATAAATCGATTATATTCTAATTGACTTAAACATTCATAAAACTGGATACGTCGACTTTATAAACAAATTCCGCTTAATTGTTTAATATTTTAATTTCTTAAAAGCCTCGTAATCACAGCAAAAGAACAATCGCGAGAATATTTTTTTTGGCGGCCATCTATTGAACCGTTACAGTGATTGGGCATGAATGCTTCTCAATCAAATCTTGGCGGACTACTCGGGTAAAGATTGGTTTGTTAGTAATAATAATATAGACGAAGGTTATTTGATGTTTAACTTCTAAGTGTTTGAAAATATGCGAATTTCCCTAGTGGTATGTATGCCAAATATTATCATTTGGCATACATAATTAGTATAATTACAAACCGCATTGAGATCAATACAATAAAGTGGTGCTTATGTTGTACATTTATACTATAAAAATGTACAGAAATTCTCATTTGTTCCGTTCTTTCTGACTTATGATGTTGCAAGTATTTATATCGTCGGCACCGATGGGATGAAGCCAGAGGGGGTTTCAACACGGTAAAAAAAAATAAGGCCCACGATACACACACATTCTTTAGGTGAGATAGATATTCATTAGGTGGTTGTATGTTTATTTGCTACTTTAGTAATTACTATAAATACACTCTAATTGAAAAATAAAATAGGAATTAAAATATATTTTATTTACTTTGTTCGCTTTTAAGTATCATCGTCAAAAGTCCTTATTGGTTCTTTTTTTAAACCGATCTAATAGCCAGTATGTGTTGTAATGTCTCTTAATATTTTGTATTCAGAAACATTTCCGTGTATTCACAATAAGGTACGAAAGTTTCATATCAATCGGCAGAAAGATATTAATACACATGTAAGGCACAAACAAAGAAACATTTATTTTTACATTATGATTATACAGATGCATACAGATGGCACCGGTACCGACACAACCGTGTAAATACGAGCTAACTGAATTGTTTTCTCTCTATAACAGAATTTAATTTTCATTAAAATTCGTGAAACAAATATGAATTGTTATTGTACCAAGTTCCAACATTCTTTAAACAATGCAATATAATCATAATATTCTTTGTAATGTAAACTGCGATGCATGTTGGCACTGTTACTCGAATTACCGTCACGGAGTGCAGTTTCAACATGGAAATAAGGCATTATATGCGGTGTCCGCTTTGCTTTGGAGGTGTGTGTCAAGTTTATTATAAATTAGAAGTTATGCGACGAAAATAGAAATAACACAAGCCTGTGAACGAGTATGCAATTGTGTAGTTATTTTGAGGCATAGTGTGATCTTTAAATATATATGTTATACTAGCTGTTGCCGGCAGCTTCATCCGCGTGGAATTCAGATACCGTTCCCGCTACCCATAGGACCCTATTCCACCACCACAACCTATAAAAGATACAGAATTCCACCATACATCATCTAGGGATCAATGTTATGTACATGTTCTATGAGACAATAAAAAAAAGAGTTTAGGCAGCGATTTCGTTGATGATTCCAGGCGGCTTATTTCTTTCTGAAACCTCCAATAAGTATCATTATATTTTAGACAATCTATATAAAAACTTCAAAATTATATACTAAGACCTTCCTCGTGAACCACTCTAGCCATTGGTGATCTAAACAGCATGAAAATCAGTGCAGTAGTGTTTGAGTTTATCGCGAACAGAGGGACAGACGCGGTAGAGGACTTTGTTTTTGTTTAGTGATGATTTTATGAATATGTGTATCCTAATGATATCGATTGTTGATTAAATGTGTAAACTAATACACCTCTTCTCTCACTTAAGCCCGTATTTGCCTAAAAAGGGTTGGCCTTTCAGGGAAATACAGGCAAGAGTATATTTTATGTATCTACGTTTAGTAAACTTGTCAGGAATCCAGTTCTGGGCACTAACCTCAATAAACCTGGACGACCGGTTACATGCTTCCGTGAGGAAACACGCTATTAGTCGGTTTGATTTTCGAAAAGGTGATATATAACGAAGAAGCAACATGTTTCTATTGAAAATGTTGAGAAAATCTTGACAATTCAAGGTCTTGCTGTCTAGTGTCTACGTCATATCCAAGCATTTGGCAATAGACCCTCAGGATGGAACATGTGCTGTTTTAGTAATTTGATTTTGATAAAAACCAGTTCACTATGCTCGAAAGAGTTCCAAACGCTAGCAAAAAATAGTTTGGTGGAACATATCGTCACGAGATGGCAATAGTGGTTCAATAGATATAACCAACAGTAGGGCTTCAGTTAACCATTGGTGTGTAATGAACCGTCAAATAACATTTAAGAGCATAGTATTATGCGCGCGTTGAACGCGTTTTCTAAAACATAAACAAATTTTCATAAATAATTGGTGTAATGCGTGCTCCACGCACATCACGTCGATGTTCTGATTAAACATTTCTTTTTCATATCTTCAAACTAGTGTAGTTTTCGTGATAATTAAAAATGCCCTTGCGAAGTAATTAGGCGAGAAATGATGTTTCATTTCTTTATACGCTACTAGCAGATGCCCGCGGCTTCGCCCACGTGGAATTCTGATCCCGTTCCCGCAACCCGAGAGCGCCTCTTCCAAGGACTATACTCTATCCCGGTACTAGATTTCAGCCAGATACGTTCAGCCGTTAGAACATGATTGAGTAACAAACTTCTTTACAAATTTTCACATTTATTATACATATAAGTAGGAAGTGGGAAGTAGGATTATATCCATCCTGTCTTCGCACGGAAAAAAGAAAAATAATAGGCAATAGCATATAATGTTTTTACAAAACAAACGATGAGGCGTTTTGATATTTTTTCCTTTCCATTATACCTATAGTTTTTCGATATATAGTCGGTTTTAGTCGAGACACGACATAACCACCCCCGCTGGCCGGCGGGGGGGGGGGGGTATCCGAAGGGATTTCCGCACGTTAAAAAAAAATAAAAAAAATATACCTATAGAATATCCGAAGAAATTATCTAGATGATAATGATAGTAAAAACCGCATCAATGTCCGTTGCGTAGTTTAGACAGTAGAAAGTGTCTTTGTTTTATACTACTTATGTAAAGATGTGGCGTGGTATAAGTTTATCTTAGTCTTCAAAAGATATTGAAGTCCATGAATAATATTAAATGCAAGTCGCGTCGTCGTGAAAGAATGTGTGCCTTTTTATTATATTATTAACGCATTATACAGGGAATGAATATGTCTATTGAAACCACGATTGCGTCTCCAAGTCTCCATTCAATATATTATCAATTTCAATAGAGTACCTTCAAAGAAAAGAAAAGCAATAACGTTGTATTATGAAACTTCCTACCTTAATGAAAGAGGCCCTTATCATTATCAGAACAGATTGATATAATATATTATTCCAAAGAGATTAAACAAGTTATTTGTACCAGTAAAAATCTTGTTAAGATCAATTTGGATGGTTGAATTTCGTGGTATTCTTCATTTTCAATAAGCTATACTGGCCTTTCACGAGGCCATACACTAAACCGTAATGGGTTCCGACCCTCCTTGATGTCTCAAAATAAACAAAAGGGTCCGGCGTTGTTGACGTTCCGGCGACAAAATGTTTTTTCAAGTAAGCTTTTTTGAGGAAGTTTTATTAGCTCCTGGGAAGCGGCCGGGTTTAAAACACCTACTAGAGGCAATTTTAAATATTTGTAGCATGTAAAATTATAAATAGCTTTAATGTTAAAATGTAGCTTAAACAGCTTTGATGTTTACTTACGAAGAAAATCAAATAAAGATTTCCTATTTAGGTACTTGTAAGTCGTAAGTTATTTTTAAGTACTTAGGTATTTACGCAGTACCTACACGTTAATTCAGACAGATTTTAAAGATTTTACTCAAACTAGCCTCTGTATAATGTGCGAACTGAGATAGGTAAGTATTCTATGTAACTAACGGCTCTTGGGTTAAATACCCATAAGTTTACTCGTCACTGCAAGGGTTTATCGATAATGCTGATAATGATGTTACAACAAGGCATTATAATAGTGGATATGATTGTAATATTTGTAACGAAAGGATTTGGTAGAATAAAATACCTACTTACCTATGTTTTAAACATGTAATTATCTCAACGTCTAGGAAGGCAGTTACGATAGAAGGACGACATTATTTACACAAATGTTGACAGCTTATCTATATGTGTATACTTTGATAAGCAAGTAAACAGGACAATTTTTAAGTGTAAGTCCTATAAGTATTATAGCTTTGGAGCTATTGAATTAATTTATTTTCATAAAATAAAGTACGTATTCATGTATTTTATTAACAATATTTGGTCAGTGCCTTTGGAACTGCGGCTTAGTATTTTGTTTGATCTGTAGTAGGTAGGTATACTGGTACTTTGGATATTCTGTGATACCTACGAATTCTTTCAAGTTCGTAATTGCTAAGCATTTAGAAACGTTGCACATTTACAATGCAGCGCCTCAAAGGTTACCGGTGTAATTATTAATAATCTGAATTCTACTATGCTAAAATACACAAATTACTTATGCAAATAAAAAAACATACTTATTAGCATAATTAAGTAAGCTGTTAACAGAATACAATGGTGGTTATATCTCACCGTTCCCAAGTTGATCTAGCGATGACTCTCGATGGCAATCCAAAAGACACACAATCCATTCACAACTTTGATGCACTATAGTTAACACTAACACAATGCTAGGTACCGGCACGATCTCAAAGCACCATCACTAGACACACTGGCATCCCGGTAGTGATCCTCGCGTTGACTGCCCTGGCGTTCCGCTGTTCACCTACGGATAGACAAAGGATGCTATCAGCACACTGCACACCACAATATGAATTTTATAGTCACCAGTATACGGCAGCGTGTATGCGATACGTACGTGTACCGAGTGGTAATAGACGAGCGACACACGCGCACGCTACACGAATACTGACTTGCTTGGCTTGAGTCGGACGCGACTCGCGAGTCATTCAAGCTCAAGCGAACAAGAGTAACTGGCCGCTGAACCGGCCAGCGACTAGCGACTACCAACAACCGCTCAAGTGCTGAATTCAAATCGTCATGTTTTGCGGGGCAAGTCATTTCACACTTCAATAAGTGGAAAAGTAAAGTGTAAAATCACACGCAAATACTAGGTAACTTATTTACGTTTCTATCTGCGACAAACATGTTCTAATGACTAAAAATTGTTCTTCATTATATTTCACATCACATACCCGACAATAAATAAACGCATTCGAAATAAATGCGGCAGGAACAAGCTCGTAAAGTTTCCTTACAGAGAATGTGATGAACCGGGCGTCGCTCGTAGCGCGCCGTATTCACAAAACTAAAGTTAGAAAGAGAAATATGAAACCGTGCAATGCAACGTCGCGCGGGAGGTGAAGGGAGAGAGGAGTTTGTTGGAACACCGCTTCTCTTCCAAAATTATTACAAAAACATTTATGCATGAAGGGATAACAAAATACTGATGCTATTATACCGCTCTGATTTATACATACATTATTATAATGATGGATTACGTTGTCCACTGAGGGGTCATAATGGACAAATTATTGAACAACGTGTAATGAGACCGCGTGCGCGCTTACAGCGCAGTAGGTGATAAAACATTTTTTCTTGTGTGTGCATTGAAGAAAACATGTTAGATAATAAAAAGTTATGTTCAAACGTTAGAATCGTAAAGTTTATTTGTGTAATACATTCTTTAAACAAACGGATAATTACAAAGAGTTTTATGGCGAGCCTTACGGCGCTTGTTGGGAACAAATAATTTATTTGATTGAAACTCTAAATAATCAAAATTTAGATAGAGCCAGTGTTTATAAACTTAACACCCACAGTTTCAATGGAATTCATTTACTCACACAAATTAAAGTTGAATGAAACTATGTTGGAAGATTGTAGACTCAACGAATAAACTTTTTAATTTAAATTAATTTTTAACGACAGAAAAGCTTTAAGCTTATCAAATTCTAATCTATTGATCACCTTAGCTCTTAACCCTTTCATAAAATAACTAGGACGGTTACCAGCTTCGCAATCAACCCAAACTTAAGCGTAAGTAGCAGATTTGCCTATCCAACAATAGGTCAACTTGACCGGTCGTTTTTTTCCATTGATTTGGTTTTTCGGTGATTATTCCTCGATGGTAAGACCGATCTGGACATTCGACCCCTTACGACACTCAGTAATGTCTACTTGATCACCGTGGCAAATTTGGTCGAGATCGGTCAAACGGTCTAGGAGGAGTATCATTTGTTTGAAATGCAACTTTGAAACCAAAGACGCTTCGCTCGCCTTCGGCTCGCTACGCTTAATAAATAAAAACGGAACCCTAAAAAATGCATAATTTTGACTTTGTCCTAAGTTCTTGAATATCCACTATTGCTTCATATTGTATTCTTTGTAAAAAAAGGTTTGCAAGTATTTAGTGTTAACCAACTTTTGTCGTTGACTGTACTTAGGTAGGCTTTGCTTTGTAGCTTATATTCACGGTTTTTGACGACGACTCGGGATACAAATGGAAATATTTATTGTAATGTATTTATTTAATACTGCACTATTTTAATGAATCTGAGGTGGCGGTTAACAAGCTAAATCATATCAAATTAGGTAGGCAGGTAGGCATGTAATTATATTAATATCCAGATTTCGCCACTTTGTTCTGCGGTCCTATAAAACGGGCGAGCCTCTTGCCATCAGCCGGGTACTTCTTCATGGCTGGTTTGTTTACTGTTGGCCGAAGAACAGTTTTATCCCTTAGTCACCATTTACTACACCCATGGGAAGAAATGAGTTAGCCTTTGCGCCTATCCTACTTCGCCGGGAACCACACGGCCAAATAACCTTACGCCGTATTTTGTATTCTTTGTTATGGATACGGCTCAATCAAAAAGCGTCTTTCGGATCAATGACTCAAAGTCGTTTTTCTTTCTAGAGCACCCGTTTTATTCCATCCTCGTATGAACTCGGCATGTACCAAAAAGGTCCTTCACAGCGTTATTCCATGGAACATTTTTGTTTAAACTAAGTTTTTTTTATTACTACGTTATCCTCCAAGGCATGGCACATGGCACACGGCACTCGCGTGAGTGCACATGGTTATACGAAACCACGTGGAATGTATGCTCGTTGCAGTGTGAACAAGAGCTTTGTAAATGTATATTCATTATATCGGCGAACAAAGTTATTCCGATGCGTTTATGTGTCATCTGTATAAGTCGCAGAACCATCCTTTTTCCCTCTCGAAATTGACTTTAAATCGTACCATTCTTAAATAGACTTAGGGTCTGTTTCACAATGTACGGATAAAGTACCAGATACCTATGTTACACATAAATTATTCGGAGTATAAAAGTTGTGATTATGAAACTTTGCGTTTCACAATGTCATTTTATCTGACACATAACTATATGGAACTTATATGTAAGCGCGGTGGCAACACCAAATATACACGTTCCGTTTTTTGACATCATGACATTAAATAAAACGAATTTAAACATAAAATACCTTTAAATTTATTTTAATTTACACTAGAAGTATTGTTTTACTTTAATATATTTATATAATTAGCTATCGTTCACATAAAAACTTTTTCTCTATATAAAAACTGTATATATACGATTTGATGGTAATTGAATATTGCTTGTAACGAATCGGGATGTCATTTGACAAACGGGATGTCGTTGCACTCAAATTTAATACCATGCCGCAGAATTTTGTTGTTAATGTTATTTCGTAGAGAAGTTAAATCAAGTTTATTTGTTGTTGGTGTTTGTGTTTCTGTTTGTTTTGTGTGCACAGTAATTTTTTTAAAGTACTCTTATAAAATGACGACCGTAAAACGTGAAAGAAGCGGCAATTTCAGCCGGGAAGAAGTTGAGCTTCTGACCTCATTAGTTGCTCAACATAAAAATGTTTTAGAAAATAAGAAGAGTGACGCAGTCACTTGGCATGAAAAAGAACAGTGCTGGAAAACACTGGAGGCATCATTCAATAGTACAAGTGGTGCAAACTTTCGAAGTGCTAAAACTTTAAAAGCCAAATACGAAGGTATAAAAAGAGCTACTAGGAAAAAGTCTGCTGTAATACGTGCTGAAACATATCGCACTGGAGGGGGCCCTAGTGCTGCTCCCCCTCTGACGCCTATAGAGGAAAAAGTCAAAGACATGATATTGTTATCTGTTGATGGACTAGAAAGTGAATTTGACTCTGATCATATTGGTAAGAAAATAAGTTTTTAATTGTTATTAGTTGCATACCAGTATATCAATTTGATTAGCCAGTGAATAAGTGAATTATCTTATTTAGTCATATGGTGAACAGAATACATTAATCACTCCCCTTGTCATCCTTATATTATTTTCTCTATGTTGCAGATTGTATACAAATACAACCAATTCCTAGTCAAGAAATATTTTTAACAGTAGGTTCGCAAGATATTGAAATGACAGAGGTCATCGCAGATAATAAATGTGTCCAATCAGTGGATGCAGATATAGAGCATGATATAAGTAAGTTACTTTTTCTCATGTAAAGTAGAGCCAAGTTAACTCAAGTATTATTGCCAGTTGTTAATAACAAAACTGAATTACTACTACTATCTTTTTGCTAATTCTGTGTAATGTTATTAAATTGGCCTTTTAAAATTAATCAGGTTAGCTTTCACTCATTTTAAACTCTGCTACTTTTTAATTTTCAGTTGATGATCCTACGAATGAAAACTTTGTTGATGAACAATCTCCGAGAAAAAAGATAAGTAAGTATTGTTCCTGATGTTGTGTCTCAGTAATGTTGATAAGCGCATGCTATCCCCATGATCTCACCTTTTCTCTATTTTGATTTCAGCTCTACATACCACACCTAAAAGAGTTGCCAATGAAGAGAAGTGGACTAATTGGAAGCCAAAATCACTACGTTCAAAAAAACATCCTGCTTTATGTAAGTTCTAGTAATATTAGCGTTAGAATAAACAAAGTACCTGGAGTATGTTGTTATTTAGATAATTTATATTGTTATTGATTGGGTCAAAATGATGATATTAAATATTAGCTTGTGTAGTTTTTACCAGTGTTCAAAATCTATAAATAGATAAAAAATCTTGTTACAGCCACTGAGAAGATGAAAAGGCCCTTTGAAAAAGTAGCAGATTCAAAGTTAGAGATTGCAGATTTGCAAAAGAAAATTCTGGAGGAAGAATTACAAAATAAAAGGAAGCAATGGGCCTTCGAAGAGGAAGAACGGGAGCACAAAAGAGAAATGTGGGTGTTGGAAAAAAAATACATGTTAAATAAATTAGAAAAATAATTTGCTTTTTATTTATTTGAACACAAAGTACAAGTATACTATAATAACCTACCGATTTTTTAAAATCTTTTGTCACTATTATTGTAGTAATGAAGCAAAATAATAATTAATTAAATTACTTCGTACTGTTGGATCCCCTACATTTTCTGTTCTGCTTTGATTTAAAACATCTCCATCTGGCTCATCTACTGATTCGATGACTTCAAAATGATCATCTCGCATATCTATTGCAATATTGTGCAATACTGCACATGCCACTATAACGGCCTGTACACGAGATACATGCAATAAAACTTTTTTAGATAAAACTGGGAATCTATTTTTCCAAACACCATAGGTCCTTTCAACTACATTTCTGCTTCTTATTTGGGACTCATTATACAGATGTTCTGCTGGAGTCATGGGAATTTGTAGTGGTGTAAGCAGGTATGAAGTATTTTCATATCCTTTATCACCGACAATCATACAGTTTCTAAATTCTCCATTTTGAAGTCGTTGCTTTATCAAAGAATTATTAAATATTGTTTGGTCATGTGCTGCTCCTGGCCATCTAGCAACTATATCCAAGATCTTTAACTTGGCACTCACTACAGTTTGTACGTTGAATGAGAATTGTGACTTCCTGTTTCTCCATTCCTCTGCACTGTTACCTCCTGAAAATATGGAAAGAAACTGTATTTATAAAGAACAGGAACTTTATTTGATGTAGGCATATGGTTTAAATACTAAATACCTACATATATATTTAGGTTTATTCATACTATTTAATTTATCTTTTACCTGGAGATTTTATAGGAACATGGGTGCAATCGATAGCCCCAATGAGTCTTGGAAATTTCGCTATATTATAAAATTCTTGCTGGATTTCTTGAGTGTTGATTGGAAATTTGATAAACTTCGGACGCAATCGTGCAATAGCTTGTGAAACCAGGTAGATAATGCGACTGGCGGAAGCTTTGCTGACACCTGAGAAATCACCTACTACTGTGAGGAAACTTCCCGTCGCGTAAAACCTCCATGTCAATAGCAGACGAGTAATCGGACTTACAGCCTGATTCCTGAAAAAAATAGGTTGGATGAAATTAGGTATCTCTAGGTATAGCTAAACGGAGGCGTGCCATTATAAAACTGCAGGTTATAGGTTATACTTACCTTTCTGTAGTAACACAAATTGCTTCCTCAATGATTGAATAGACAAACATCACAGCGTTCTTAGTGAGTCTGAAACGCGCCCTAAAGTCAGTTTCGTCTAATAACTCCATATAGTTTATTCTTTCCCGGTACACAGGATTCCTGCGTGGCGTTGTAAGACTATCAAAATATTCATCAAACTCATCTTCAAGAGTCTCAAAAATCTCCATTATCGTTTACATAGGTTATTAATTCTAAACACCACGCTGATTTCTCTCTGATAAACGTAAATATTATTCAACACGAACGAAAGAAAGAATGTTAATTAATTTTAAATTTGTAACTGTCAAACACACTACTTATGTTTAAGATAAATGTGCTATTTGCCACTTTGTCTGACCCATAATTTATCGTGGACTTTATGTGACACATAGCGCTATTTAACAGTCGTGAAACGCAACAATAGTGTTTATCCTGCCTTTAAGTAACCAATAGCTTATTCGGAACATATGCAGAACTTATCGGAACATTGTGAAACAGACCCTTACACTTATTTCACATAAATATAGGTACTACGCATGCCTTTTAAGTTCTGTCGTTTCCATATTTCCCGGCAATTTTGAATTTGGAACTGTTCTATATTCGAATTTGTTTAAATTTTGAATATCAAAACAGTTGAAAGTATTAGGATTAATGCTATTGTTTAGTCACAGCGTCGATTGGAATTTGTCAGGTTACGTACGAAAAGAAATCTTTCTAAGGAAAATGTTTGTGCAATCATTTTCTACAACTTTAGAAGAGGCCTGACACGGCTTCAGTGTTTTGAAGAGCCAACATCTGTGTTTAGTGATGAAGCCCCATGTCTGCGGACTGTCGAACGCTGGTACCTATTTAGAATTCCAGCGTGGACATACTAGTGTTAGTGACATATCTCGCGAAGGACGCCCAAAATCCGGCTTCACTGAAGATAACATCATTGCTGGGAGACAACTAATTCTCGAAGATCGTCATGTGACGTATCGAGAGATAGAGGCTCTATTAGGCATCTCAGGGGTTGTCCCTTTGTTGTCCATTCAGAAGATCTTGCATAAAGCGCTTGGTGTTAGAAAGCTAGTTTGCCGTTGGATACCGCATCTGCTTTCCGACGATCACAAGGCGGCCCGCGTCAGATGGTGTAAGAAAACTCTGTAAAGGTTCAACCGAGGAGAGTAAAAGGTTCATCCGTACGTAATACTTTGAAAAACAATAAAAAGTACTATAAGGTTCTAGTTGTGTTTTTTTCTTCAAACGACAAAACTTAAAATCATGCCTCGTATATACTTATATATCGATGCATGCTGCAATTCTTACGGATTGTACCTTCCTTTACTCCATACTCTCCTTCGTCTTCCCTGCGTCTTTTTATGCTGCTCAAGTAGAAAAAAAGCACAAGGCCCACCTAATACTAAGTCCGTACCGTGGCTAGACTTTTAAAGCTTTAAGTCCGCAATACTAGAGGTGTCGTCACCCATGCATTGCCATTGTCACCCAAACCAAGGAGATTGGGGGGTTAGAATGGAAAACGGAAAGATAGGTTAATAAAGAAAGGTTTCTGCACTGTAACCACGAAAGTAGAATCTGCTGCAATGTAAGGACGTAGGTACCAAAATGTAGTGTTTATACTGTTTATGATGATTTGACACTTTTGAAGGTCACAACATTTTTAATCTGTAAACTGGATATGGTAAATATTTTGTTCACTTTGTTTGACTTTAATGACAACCGGCCAATTGCGAATCGGATTCGAGCACGAAAGGTTCCGTTCCGTTCTATACAATGGGAGCCCTCCTTAATTTAATTTAACTATTTATTTTTGAGGTGAATATACAACTTAACATTCTGTGAAAATTTAAGCATCTACATGTTGCCGTCAAAAAACGGCAAAAAATCACTTTTCTTGTATAGAAACCTTTAAATATTTATTTTATTATGTTTTTAGTATTTGTTGTTATAATGGTAACAGTAATACATCATCTGTGAAAATTTCAACAGTCTAGCCATCACGGGTCATGAGATACAGCCTGGTTATTGCCATTATTAATATCGAGCAAAAACCACATTCCTTGAATGGGAGCCCGCTTTTTTTTTTAACGTGTGGTAACCCCCACGGGCTTCACCCCATCGGTGCCGACGATAGGGTGGGCTTGTCGGAATCGGACCGACTAAAACCACACGGTGTCCTCCCCAAAAGTCCATTGCCGGGCAGCCCGGGTAAGCCCTCGAAGGGATAATCCCAGGGTTACAGGCGGACTTTGGCCGCCACCGCGGCCTTGCCTGGTGGGGTCGGGATTTATCCCGCGACGGTGAGTTGGCAGGCGTGTGTAGGACAGGACACACACAACACGCCTCCATCTTGGCCTGCTTCGCCTCTCAGATAGGTATGCTTCGACAATGCGGCGGAGGTAAGGAGGCACTCCATGATACACGAGCGCCTCCTTAACCCAGTTCCAGGGTAGGGTGTTGAAAACGTTGGTGATATCGAGAGACACCGCCACCACCATCCCACCCCGCTACATTGCTTCCTCCGCCAGGCGCCTAACGCGCATGATCGCTTCCACGGTGGACTGCCCCCGGCGGAAACCGCACTGGTTGTTCGCCAGGTCTGGCCCCACGTTCGTGAGATGCTAGACGAGGCGCTCTGCAATAATCCGCTCAAAAAGCTTGCACACCTCGTCGAGCAAATCGATGGGCCGGTAACCGGATGGCTGATCCGCCGGCCGCCCCGCCTTCCGGATAAGGACCAGTTTCCCAGTCTTCCACGACTTTGAAAACTGGCCACTTTCGAGGCATGCGCTAAAGAGCGCCACCAGTCGAGGCCCTAGTTCCTCAAGGGCCAGGACCCATGCTCGGCCTGGAATGCCGTCGGGTCCGGGGGCAATGCATTTCCGATCTTTAAGTCGGAGCACTGCTACCCCAAGCTCACTCTCCCTGACTTCAGGCACATCGTTCCCGCTATTATCAGCGTCAGGCGCCTGAGGTGGAGCCATACGCGGAGGAACATGATCCTCCGCTCTCTCTGGGAACAGGGAGCCCAGGATCCCCTCCAGCTGCTCCGGCTGGAGGCTCTGGGTCAGTAGGGGCGCCCTTGGGCGGATTTTGCCACTGACCGCAAGGTAAGGTCGCCCACATGGGTTCTGCTCCAGAGACTACAGCAGCTCTTCGCGGGTCCGCCTTTTGGCCTGCTTGGAGGGTCCTCTTGGCCCCCTTGTACGCCTCATATAGCTCCGGCTCTCGGGCCGTCGCATTGTCCGGACGGCGACGCGATGCGAAACCTGGTATACTGGCGGCGCGCGGTCACGCGCCCTGCTCGCAGCTGTGCGATCTCCGCTGACCATCAGTACACCTGTTTCTATGCCGGACCGGGCTTAACCCTAGGCATCGCCACATCGCAGATTTGCGAAATGGCTCTCCTCAACCATTCCGAGGGGATGGGAGACGTTGAACCGAATGTACCTGTGGTCGGACGACGTCTCCTCCTCCTCCACCACGCGCCAACCCTGGACGCCTCGGGTGAAAGCAGGGGTCGTGATTGCTACATCCACGACTGAACTGAGCCCCCGCCGCTCCCAGGTGGCAACACTCCCTCGGTTGAGGACATCTAGGCCACGGGTGTTGGCACAGTCCTCCAGATCTCGCCCCTTGTCATTGGTTTCCCGGGAGCCCCACCCCAGAAACCAGGCGTCGAAGTCTCCCAGGACCAAGACAGGGCGAGGACGGCACGCAGCGAGAACGATGTCCAGTTCAGCGAGCCATAGCTCATGCTCATACTGGTCAGGGCTTGGCGAGAAATAGACGGCCATGACAGCTAATCCCTCATATCGTCGCGACACAGCCTCGGCCCCTTGCAATGACTGCAACGCGCCAGGTGTCCGCGGCCGAACTCCCGAAGACGGTCGCTACGCCGTCCAGGTACACCGGGCTTCCGTGGTGGACCTAGTACGGCTCAGCGACCACTACCACATTGATAGACCACTGCACGATGCTCTGGTACAGAAGATCCTGTTTATGTTCGCCTGCAGGATGCGGCTTGGTGTGTCCATTAATGGACGTCCATTTCCGCATCCCGCCAAGAATGTGGCCGCTCTTGAGCGGCACCCCCGCTACCCGTTGCGGACGAACGGGACTTCGGCTGTCCGCCGGGTGTTCCGCCGCTTTGCCCTCCGCTACGGGTGTAGCGGGATTTTATTTTATTTATAGTATTTGTTGTTATAGCGGCAATAGAAATACATCATCTGTGAAAATTTCAACTGCCTAGCTATCACGGTTCATATTTATATATGAACCGTGATAGCTGGTATAGCCTGCTGACAAACGGAAGTTTCTTACAGTCCTCCTATAGTCTCCTACAGTCGTCAGAATAAATTCATAATTCATGGTAGTCTCTAGCGATGAGATTAAGTTTTTATTATTTCTCAGGTTGGATTTCACCAGTGAAAAACCGGACGATTAAAATGACTTTCATTGGCGAAATCCACTCTTTATCGTTCTTAAATTCAAATGATTAACACTTCAAATAGACTGCATGAGTATATTCTTCAGTCAACCATTATCTACCTACTTAGGTATCCACCTACCATTTTTTATAAATTTTTTAGTGTGCTGAAATCCCCTCGGATACCCCCCTGCCAGCCAGCGGGTGCGGTAACGTCGGGCTTGAACCGATAATACCTACTTAGTTATTGTGAGAAAGTAAAAAGTCAAATAGATGGCCTAAGTACTTGGTTTCACAATAATGATCTGATTTTCACTTCTAATGCAAATCACACCAACAAGGTATCATAAAATCATAGCTACCTATTATTACGACTCATGTAATGTTGAAATTGAAACTCAACACCTTATAGTTCGCTGGGAACGGTTTCAATATCACCAGCCGCAACAGGATGTTATACGAAGCATGTATAGAAAAAAAGATTAGTGACTACTTCTGCATTAAAATTGAGAACGTTCTTTTTGTAAAAAAATTACACTAAAGCCCACGAAAGACCATGATTTTGTCATCGGAATTGTCATTGAAAAGACGTAATTTATGATTTAGAGTATTTTTCAAGAGGCGAGGTCATTAATAACAAAATGGATCTATTTCTAGATTAATACTTAATTGTGTTTATTGCGTGAAATAAAAGAAGAGCAAAAGTAATAAAAGTGATGATAATTACATGTATAATCATAATTAATGAAAAAAAGCTAAGATTACTAAATAACATAGGTACATATTTAAATGGTATAAAAGATCTTCAATTAATTGCCAACCATAAACATTTTTACGATTTAATATTACTAAAAGCTACAATAACTTAAGACTTCCAAAAAACGAAAATATAATGAAGCCTATTTCAAAACAACAACAATCTTTAAAGTACAATTCAGCGTAATAAGTCGAAAAAGTCCCTGTAAGACAGAGGACTCTTTAAAATAAATTATCCTGCCGTAGACGAGTGCTTTTGTGTCGCTATAGAAGTTACTGACAACAAAGGGACCTCTGGAGCGGAAGAAATTTAATCAGAGCATCTGAGACTTAAATTATGAATAGCTGCCATCCATCTCATTACTAAACACACGGCAAACTGTAGATTAGATAAAACTTGTCGTAAGTCGAGTAATTTGGAGCTATTTGAATACGATTCGTGTGTCAATATTTGTTTGATAAAGTATAGATTTAACCGGGTACGTGTTCGCACCGCTGAGAAGCAAGAAATATTTTCAAATATAACCGAAGTAGCGATGTGGTTCGGCTTGTAGAGGCGCAGATATTTCTCATATTCTTTTGTTGGGATCACTCCAGCCGGTTCTTTGTTGTTTGAGTTATAGGAAGACTTACTGAATAAGAAAAACTGAAGCATTATTCAAAAGTCGCTCTCGAAGTCGGAATACTTTGAGATCCTTAACTATATAACTTTGATCTCATGTAAAATATGACTAAATTTCACAAAAGAACACATTTTTATACATTTTAGGTCAATTTGGACCTGATTAGCAAATTCACTACAATAGGTTTAGGTTTAATAAGTTTAACAATCAGATATATTAGAATACTATTAAACAAGCTTAGATTTTAATGAAAATTTGTATTTAAATAGGATTTTGCTGGATTTTTTTAAGTCTACCTATATAGGAGTCTTTCCTGGATAAACGCAATTTAGAAAAAATCTTTCAGGTAGGTAGGCACCTGAATTGTGATATCGATGCTAACATACTTACTAGTACTTCAAAACTAAACAATAAATGGCGTTATACCAAAAAAAGGTCTCCCAGGTACTACCAAATCATTTTCATTATCTAAAGAGCAGTAATTTGCTAACTACAAAGTAGTCTTAGGAATGTTTATAAAAGATCCAAGTCCCTAACAGGCGAGCAATTCAATAGCTGAGACGTCGATTGACATTGTAATCTTAACCCGGCGAGACCGGGAGCGTTGGGGACGTGAACAGAACACGCCAGCTGGCTTTCCGAGAATCAACCTTATAACCGACGAAGGAAACCGAGCTTACTCTGCTCCGACCGAGTACAATAAATACACAATGGAAGGTAAGAGACACCGGAAACTATAATCGATATGGGCTTACTTCTAAATACACGATTGTCATATACTTTACGTCATTTGTAAAGCTATCCACGCAGCATAAATCCACTTAAATATGCATAAAATTGTAAGTGACAGGTATCAACATACGCTAAGATTTCTCTAGAACTCTTTTGCAAAAATACTAAAAACGAAGCTTGATTCTGAAGTAAAAATTCGACGATATTCAAAATTTATATCAAAATTTGAATTTTTTTAAATTTTTTATTCAAATATTTTTATTAATTTAGGTCACAAATTTGAAAGTCGAACGTTTCAACATTTACAGCTAAATTCGCAAGGCAAATAATAGGTGAAGCCTGTGAAAAAAGAATCTGGCAATAAAAATTCACGACCATCGTTTTTATAATCTGTAGGTTATTTATTTTATCTGTTTTTCTCTTATAGAGGTTTCTCACTTATCCGCTTCGATCAACAATAACACTAGATAACGGGTCGGCGCAAGAAAAACGTCTCGGCAAATAACAGCGCACTTGTGGCGTGCGCTCTTATTTTGATTTAGTTCGGGCCAATTACGGCCAACGTAAACGCGTTTTACAATGCCGCAATGTGTGTTCAAAAGTTGTAAAAATAATTCCCGAAAAAGCAATGTATCGGTCGGAGTGTCTTACTTTCGGTAAGTACATACAGAATTATTTATATTTTAAGCTTTAAACTAACAAAAAATATTAAATTTTGAATAAAATGACGGATTTTATAAAAATAAAAGTTTGGCTTAAAATGTTGGGCCAGTCCACGTGTATTGGCCCCACATTCAAAGCCAACCTTTTGTTTAATAGAACAGGAGATGCTTGGAGTATTTTTAGAGTAATAATTTTTATTGTAATTTTTATCGTGATTAATTAATGACATACAAACAACAACAAAAAATTTGCTAAATGGTCTACTTTTGTCTTTTTAAATTCTTATATTTAACTTACAATCAATGTGTGTATGTACGAGTGGAATCTTGCAACTGAATTTTAAAACTGGTTTCCCTTAACCGATTTAGTTGTGTTAAATTTGGATGAAAATGCATGCTAAGCTAATTTGGTAACGATTTTACTATCATCCCTACGCATTACATGCCCGAACCAAGACAAGCGATTTCGTCGCAACTTTTTGTGATTGGCGCTACTTTCACACTTCCTCTAATTTTGTCACACCACCCATCCATCTCAACATTCGTATCTCGGCTGCATGGAGCCGTCTTTCATCCGTCGCCTTTTTACTCCTATAATATGGGTATCAAATTAAAGTGTTTGCTGAAAAAAATACGGTTATAACTAAGATGTTTTTTTATTGAATTTTGATTAGATATTTATCTTTTAGTTTTCCTAGCAATCCGTTTACGTGCGCAGAGTGGATCTCGATTGTCAAAAGAGAAAGAAGAGATGAGTTTTATAAGCCAGCCAAGAATTCCGTTATATGTTCGGATCACTTTGATAAATTGAATATATCTAGCTAGCCTTAATTAATTTCCTTTAAACAAATTGTTCGTCCGTATGGATTTAAGATATTTAAGGTTTTATTTTTTTTGCGCAGAACCTTGATACTTTTTGTAAAATCAAAGTAGCCTTCTATCCTACCTATCTGCCAATGTAAGTCCCGTTAATATCGGCCTAGCCGTTCCAGAGAAAATCAGATTTTATTCACAATTTTGTGGATTTTAATTTTTTTACGCGGAACTCAAATTCTTTATCTAAAATTAAAATAGCCTATGTTACGCCTTGTAACATTACCTATCTGCCAGTGAAAGTCTCGTCAAAATCGTCCATTGTTAAAATAAGATATTTCCTTAAGTTTGCTGTACGTTACCTATTACTTCCCGGCATTCATTCCTTATTAGCAGCACTATCGAATGGTCGCTAAAACCAACGGGTTTGATTCCTTGCTAGGAATATTGATTTTGTAAATTTCAAATAATGCAGTTTTATTTTAATGTTTTACAAAAAGTTATTATGGCGACTCCACAACTTTGTTCCTACTTTAGAAATATTCTAAGAAATGTGAACACAAAGAACAAAACGACATTACTCATGTATTAACGATATGGTATTTTGTACTTTATTTAAGACAAATTAAGGTTGGAATTTGAAATTGATTTGTAATATTTTATTAAGTTTTCTAATAAACAAAATATAAGTATAACTATATGTCAACACGGACAGTTTTTCGCTTTGATTTTGTTCGCGACCCGTTATCTAGTGTTATTGTTGATCGAAGCTTATCCGAGTTTCTAGCTTACAGAGTTACAGGAGGAATTTTCGCACTTATAGAGGTCTATAAAGATACGTATATTTGTACGTAAGTAGAAACAAAATATGTACATATATGTATGGAAATTATATATTTATTGAAATAATAACTGAACATAAATGTTAAATCTAGTAAATTTCGTTTGCGATTCTGTTTTAATATTTTGTGTATGTTTTTCAAGTTCGTAAATTTTATCAAATATGGTTTGATCAACCGCCGCATATTCATAAAACTTGTAAAGCGTCTCCAATGTTCTTAAAGCTTCGCGTATGTTTCTCACTTATTGAGGATTTAGAAGGCCATATGAAGAGACCTGGCAGATACTCTCATTAATAGAGTTTGGCTTTCTGTAGAATATGAGTTTCATGAAAAATAAATAAATTGTAAAGACTTACTCGGTCATTCGAATACAACGTAAGCTTCTAGAACTATAAAAAACATTAACAGAAGGACATTTGGTCATTCGAAATAACAGTCAAACAATTTTATAATAGTATAGATTCTTAAATTTCAAGGAAATTTAAGAATCTATACTATTAAAAAATTGTAAATTAATTGTCTGTACATTAGAGATATTAAAAAAAATATTACTTGGGTTATGTAACATGAACGATTCTGAACACAAAAATAGTTGTTTTGGAACTCTTCTGTTTATTCGCGGTGCACGCAAAAATGAACGATATTGAACACAAAAATATTTTTTTGGAATTCTTGTCTATTTGTCTGTTTATTCGCGATGCACGCTAAACTAGTTGTTTATCAGCAGAGTGACAGCAATTGGTAACCGATAACCACAAGTGCAACACGACACCCGGTACACTCGCCGGCTCACTCTCTACGGCGTGATTGATGACGTGGTGTCGTTTTCATGTGATCGGTGACATCCTGAATCTGCTGCCACGCCTGCTCGTTGAAATTGGAGCATAAGGTGTTATGTTCTGTTTGTAGCTGAGTAGTAACAACTTCATTAATTAGATATAAAAAAAACTACCCGATAGGTCGTTGTATCATTTATCTATTCTGTATTATAGGCACCTGTATGCGTTCGAGGCCCAAGTAAACTTCATCAGCGAGCCGGTACACCTTCTGATTAACGGACGAGGCTCTTCTAGCGCAAACGTTCCTTTCGCGGCGCGCGGTCGTCGTCACGCACGTAAAAGTCAAGATAATATGATGATGAGCTAGTTGAGATATGTTTATTTTTTCGTTCGGAAATCCAACCCGAATAACAAGCGGGGCGCAGCAAGCGGGGATGGTTAAGACTGATTTGAACCGACTAAAATCGCACGCCCTCTCGGGTCTTCAGACACCGGGTGTAAGGTGGCCCATAAGGTATTTCCCTCGCACCCCGGCTGACCCAGGGCCGTCTCCGGTTTCAAGATGCCCCCATCGGGTTTGGGAACCACGGTGCCCCCGTCTTGTCCCCGGGATGAGGAGGGCGCGCAGCGCGCCGCCCTCCTTGGCCTCCTTCTGCTAGGGTGACAGGCGGCAAGCAAGAGGCAACCTGCACAAAACGAAATATATATATATATATATATATATATATATATATATATATATATATTTCGTTTTGTTTCGTTTGTTTTGTTGTATAAACCATGAATGCGTATATATTGGTATATATTGTCATGGAACGAGATAAAAATGCGGGGAAAAATGAACACCAAAAAGTAGTAGCAGTACATTGAGTACATGAATTCGTCGTCTCTAATCTCCCTATACCTTTTTTTTTTATCGTGCGGAAATCCCTTCGGATACCCACTTATCGTTCAAATGTTGAAAGTAGATGTTTGTGCGCCGCGACGTTGAAATGTGGAGTACGCAAAATCTTTCATTCACGTCACCATGGCAGGGCAAATACTTTTAATCAGAATGACTGATATGATTATATTTATCAATGGCCAATATTGTGTTATACTAGATCTTAAGAATTAAGCATCCGAAGTTTGTTTTGCTAATATCTATTCTGTGATTTAATCACGAATGAATGTTATTTTATCATTTAGGTTAGGTTGATGCAATCAATTTGCGTTGCTCTGGTGGTGTCAGCATTTATGGATGCCTACTACTGCTACTAACGCTGACAATACCTGATCCCGCGTGATGGTAAACGCTTCCTTAGTTACTCCACTTACCACCATGTGGACCCAAGGATTACTTCTTGTACTTAACTAAAAAGTTCATTACACGATACGTGAGTATATTAACACAATCATGTTACGATTAAGATAGCTACCGTCAGAAGGTTATTACTATTATTATCTGAAATATTATCTGTACATCATGAAAATGCCAATGCCTTTGATTATTCAAACGCCTGGGGACTAGTTAATAACTTGTGCAAACATTGCACCGTGGAACCACAGCGCCGCGCGCCGTTCGCTGTTTCTTCTCAATTCTTTTGTTCTCAGAAAATGTTAAAACTGTTCAATATTTATTGCGGATGGTATCAGCTTATACTTTTTAAAATTCATGATGGTAATTTTGACAAATTACAGTATAGTGATGAGGGTATAGTGTAAGTATAATCATGAATGAATCTATGTAACTTCGATTTTATTGTCATAGAACTTGGAATATTCTAATAGTTGCATGATTATGCTGTATTGTTTTTTTTATACCACTTAGGTGGCAGACAAGCATGGGAAGCGGTTACAGCGGTCTATAGACGTGATTTACACCAAGGGAGTCACCCTCGCGCTGCTGATCCTACTAATGAACCCCTAAAAACCTACTAATGAAGAGGATATATAATACAAAACAAACTGTTTTATCAACGTATAGCTTATATCATGTACCATCACCAAATTATAGACCTAAATTTTCCAAAGTGTAGATACATTCTGGAGTAGAGTCAAAGTTATTCAATCATCTGTACCTCCCTTAGCACCTTCGCTTGAATATGACAATACTTGTCTCATCTCAATCAGTATTCAATTACACTACGATCGTCGCTCTATAGTCAATGTGTTCGTGTCTCCCATTTGAATTTAGTGAGCTGATGGCATACTTATCTCTTTTCAGAAAGAACATAATATGCATGTATCTTACACAAAAGAAAAAACTGATCTGCCATAAAAAACGTTGACATGAGGTCATTTTGAAAACAATCACATTTTTTGTATAGATGTCTGTGATAACACCCATGCTAGTGAGAGTTCTATTATTTTCATTGATATAGGTAGGTACAGAAGCACTTGAGGCACTGCGGCATTAACCTGCAAAACCTCTAAAGCCTAACCGTCACAATTTTCAAAGCAGTCGCATGCGGTGCTCATGAAATGAGTTGGCAACACAACGGGATGGTGTTGTCAGCTCTCTTTCTCTCTTGACCGGTATGTATTTGCAAGTAACTACAGTAACCTCAAAAAAGGATATAAAAGGCTGTTACAGACAGTGACACACACGCAATACTTATAGTGTAGCCATCATTAACGATCTACGGTAATTACTGGCCGATGTACACTTCTTGTTTGCTGCCTTATAATATAACTAGCTGCTTAATTTATTTAAGCTATTTCTCATGTCAATCATTCTTTCGTTGCGCAAGTCATCATGAAATTATACAATTCTGTAATTGCAGTGTATAATATTTACAAAATTAACACTTCTTTTATCTCGTTAGATACATATTTATGTACAAACCATTAGTGTCGATGAATCGATATTAATATTCGATAAGATCGAAGAGATAAGTAGGTAGGCTACAAGAAATAATCGGGGCGCGTGGGATAATCGATTCAATGAACAAAAGCTACAAGTTTGATTACAATCGTGTTTGCGTCTCATTTTAAATTATTACATTGCACATTTTGGTTCTTATAGACCCGTTTGCATCCTTTTAATGGGTATAATAAAAATAATGTTTTGTTTGTCTGTTTAATGTGGACGATATATTTTTATCTTGTTTGTTTTTTACGAAAACCTTGTTTGCGTTAAAACCTTTCATGAATCCATTGGCTCCACATAATGTTTTTGTAGGTATCCTTTGATAATAAATTGCTGTAGATACACAGAAATCAGAATCGTATGGGTCTAGTTCTTCTCGTAAGACAAGAAAGCTCGTAAAATCAGGAGACTTCTAATTGTAAGTGCAAAATTGTCTGCATAATTTGAAACCAACTACAGAATAGCACTTAAAGAAACTTAAAAAGCTATCATTCTCATTGTCATCCTTATATGCTTATTACTTGCGGCCCGGGACCCGACTTCGCCCGTTTATAAATTAGTATAAAAATCCTATAACTTGATTGCACCGCCACCTACCGGGTACATTTGTAAGGGGTGCGACTGGTTGGATCAACTCCAAGTTAGCTTCACCCTGGGCAACGTGGGCGATGATGCATCATTGATTACTCTGGAGTAGCTGGCGTCAACGTCAACGGCCAAGAGTCTGACCAACCGGCCCTTTTCAGGGCCAGCTGACCCCATTGCACGAGGGGGTCGGGGTAAGGCGGGCCTGCAAGGCCTGCGGGGGGGGGTCGCTCCAGGTACCCCTTTGCGAATGGCCCAGGGCCAGTCGGAGTGCGAGGGATATGCTCTATGGGTAACCTTACACCCCGGCGTCTGTAGACCCGAAACGGCGTGCGGTTTTAGTCGGTTCAAGCCCGACATAACTGGTAGGTTCATACCCCTTCGGGGTATCCGAAGGGATTTCCGCACAAAAATTTGTAATGCAAACAAAATAAACTTTAATATTAAATTTCATGCTTTTCACTTCAAAAGTGAAGCACTTTCCGTATAATGAACTTACGCTGTTACACATGTACGTTTATTTCTTACTAGAAGCAGGTATTTGAAATTTTGTGCCTCCAAAATGACAGACTTTTCATACAACCATTCATCGCCTATTTTACCTTACTTAGTGGTAAAATTTTGAAAAAGCTGATATAAGTGTTCATTCTTTTCTGACCACAAGCAGCAATATGACATATTTTTATAATCTTCAAGGGAAACTAAGTAACTTGACATGTTTCAATTGTTGTTTATTATGTAGAGTTTTAAAGCTAAGGTGGTCGGTAACTCGGCGTCTGTTAAGCTAATACAGGCGACGGCAACTGTACATTCTGTACAATTTCTGCCACTAGCCACGTTACATTTCTGTTAGTTACATAACTTAGTTTTATAAAAAAAAACTGCTTAAATATTTAAATTTATGGCGGAATATTTAACATAGTTAAATACCAAATAAGAACTTAAATTGGATAAGTTGTTGACGAGTTACCAGTGCACACGGATATTGATTGATTAGAGTTTACTGAGATACGAGAACACAACACAAACATCTCAATCAAAAGAATCAAAGTTCTTATACCTGCTATAGCTGCCGGTACAAAACATTAACCTAACGTTCTTTTGATGAGATGTGTTTGCCGAACATAAAATTACGGGATGTAGTCCTAGTACCCCTGTTTCCATTTGTCATTATTTTACTATTAGGTAATACTGGAAGAAAATATAGAGAAACCTTGTATAGAGAAAATAAATAAATAAAATTATCATTTAACATGTCCAATTTGGTGAAATTTCCGGTACATTTATGTCATTTGATAGTAAACGCTACAAATATGGGGACTGCCGTCCGAACAAAAATAACAAAAGAATACCGTTCTATTCATTGTACCTATGTATTGTACCTTAGATATTCAACACTGAGTCGTTGTGGTACTGTAGACAAATAAAAAGGTAAATGTGAAACACACATTTGGCCTAAAATGTGAAAATCGAAGTTGTACAATGACTTCTATGTATAACTACTAAACTGAGGCTACAATCACCAACCATCAACTATACACAACTTTTTGTACAGATGAGATAGCATTACAATTAATTAACTCATTTATCTGGTCTCTGCGGTGGGTAACCGTGACACAATTTCTGATCGAAACTTCTTGTCTAGTAGTACTACTACCATAATCTATGAGTACTTAAAATAGAACTCATTGGATGTATAGGTATCTGCTGTATTATACTTCTATGGTTCAAGCCCGACATAACCGCCCCTGCTGGTCGGCGGAGGGGTATCCGAAGGGATTTCCGCACGGAAAAAAAAGGTATGTCTCAAATCAAACAATAAAGTAAATACATTATTAAATACCTTTGAATAGTACGCATCTATAGTTAGTTAATTATGTTTGTCAATTCCTTTACAACCTTATAATACCTACCTACTCGTTGTAGGTACCTACCTAGAAGTTGTAAGTCATTGAAACAAGAATAGTTCTCGCAAGGTTCTTTCATATCCATATATGAATCGTGTAAACAGCTGAGATGTTATTTGTTTAAAAGGCCTTTATACCTAATTACTTACAAAAAATAAAAGAAACAAGGTGGCAGCTGATACAAGAAACATCCTGCGGCCATTTTACACACAATTACCATTTTTGTGTGAACTCAACTCCAAATAAAAAAACTGGTAGGTAGGTATCTAGTAGGGTTAGGTATTGAAATAACAAGTAATTAACAAAGACTTCTGGGTATGCCTACTGTATGTACCTACTAGATAAGCTATGTAGAACAAACATTGTGTCACGGTTCCGGGGTGAGGAGGAAATAGACAAGCTCGACGGGGCGCAGAGACTAGATAAATGAGTTAATAAATTTTGAAATCTGTTTAGAAATAGGGCGCCTATTTCTAATGTCATCTGTATGACAGCTACAAAAAATTTCCCTGTGGTTGATGATCTTCGCCTTATGCAATACTTACCAATTTTTTCAGTTCTGTACAGTCAGTCTAGTAGTAGGTATAAGTAGAAGTCATTGTAAAATATTAGGTAGGTAAATGACACAAAATTCATTGTAAAACAAAAGTCAGTTTAAATTTTTGATCTGTGGGTTTTAAAGTTCTGTAAAGCGATTGTTCAAGACATTTTGTTCATGATTTGATTATGTGGAAGTTCGTAAAACGAACTTTTTTCTCTCAAGAACACTGCAGCCATAAAACAACCGATAAGAAAACCCTACTATAAAATATTAAGAGCCGACGACGGTAACCCTTTAAGTCAAGCCCGAGCGCTATAAAAATAAAAACGCAATACGTATATCAACGAAAAGGAATTATAAAATACAAGATGTCACCTGCATCACGTTTATATTGCCCTAGTACACTGCAAAGTGGTCTTGGTTGTGAGTGAACACTGAGCAGAGCAGTCTGAACAGAATACTGAGCACACGCTTGCACCTTGCATGTAAGTCGCTCGTTACTTCATTTATGACCGCGTAAAAAATAACGATGTTTCGTACACACATAAATATTCCCTCTTTTGATTATTTGAAATGACTACGTACGTTCAACCTACGCGGCTGTTATTCACATTCGTAATCATTCACGCTCGTCTCGAAAAGATAAAGCGAAATTACTTTACGAAATAATTCTCTAACGTTCTCATGGACATGAAATAGAAGAAGTGGTTTTTCTAAAGTTTTTTTATTAAATGCAAAGGAATAATAATTATGAAACTATAAAGAAGGTTGTAGTAATGTTATTATTTTTAACGATGGTAATTAGATTTGAGTTATTAATATTATTCAATGACGCGCTTGTTTTTAGTAATCGAGGCATAAAAGGTTTTTACTCAAGTACCGGTTATTTTTTTTCCAATTATCTACAGTTTTCATTTAATCATATTGACAGTTACGCAAGTATAATATTGACAGTCATTTGGTATGATACGTAAAAGCTCCCACGCTATTCGTTCGGAATCCGTCATAAAACGTATTACCTATATCTGAATTCTGTATTCATGTTAGATTACAATATTTCCGACGCGGCGCTATATCGTATAAGTCAAGTCATAACATCAATTCAGGGACTCGATAAAAATCCCACACCGGTCCTTGTTCCCCCTCCCCACTCCATGCTGTTCGCGGTCGTTCGCTCCCATATTCACGAACACTTTTGATCTTTCTTTTGATATAATATAAATATTTTTGCCTCTGTAGCTGAATCCATTTTGAGTGAAATGAAATACGAGAGCGAGTTAGAAGGGCCTTTATCCGAGACGCTCGGTGGTCCCCGCTCGGCATTCGAACTTGAATAATCACGAATTTGCCTAAACTTAATCTCACTTTATTTATGTGAGTGGCTCTTTAGTTTTTATAGCACGTATTTCATACGATGCTTACTTTTAAAGCCGATTGTTAGCCGATTACTGCCGATGCGTGAGAAAGTTTAATCCGAAGCATGAGTCCTAAATTAGAATTAGGTATAATATTCTGCCGAGCTGTGAAAATATGAGGAGACTAGGTACATTTTGTCTTATTACAAAAATGTCCACACTATTTGTGTGAATGTAAAAGTTTTTTTTTGGGATTCGTCTACAAATAACTTACCTTTTAGTTTGTTATCTTGAAGCAAGTTTCAGTAGGTACAGTTAACGACAAAGGTAGATTAGCACTCAAATATTTACACTCTTTTTATGTATGATTTTAGATTGACTTGGTCATTAACATTAAAATTAAAATTATAAACGGGATATTTACCATGTTTATTATCTTTTTCGAGAATCCGATATTTCGGCACTTTTACAAGTGCCATGATCACGGATGTAAAATATCGGATTCTCGAAAAAGATAATAAACATGGTAAATATCCCGTTTATAATTTTAATTTTAAACTCTTTTTACTTTAATATATGTACATGAACCTAATAATGTAGATACGTAGTTTTATAATCCCCAGAGGACTAAGTTAATGTATTTCATGTTTTATTTATTATTTTATGAAGGTTTGAGAGCTAAACTGATTTATAAATAAGAATTTGTTAATTAAGAACATATACTGTACAAACATCTGTCTACAATATATCGTCCATATAAAGATGGTCTTTTTAAGTACACGATCATTTCTAGAATTTTATTTGCTTAGTTCGGGAAATTAAAGTTTTTCAATTTATATAAGTTTAATAGATGTCACCGATCTTTAAATGAGAATAACGACTTAGTAATTTTAAGCCTATTTCGTCTGAGTGGTTCTGATTATGTGATTGGATTAGCTAGGCTTACTTACAAACCAAGCTAATACCAGCATACATATGAAATAAACAATGAAAGCCCAAGAAGTAGTAGTAACTAGTAATTATGGATGCTTTGAAAGCAAAATCGGGATTTAGGCTGTCCCAGGAGTGGGCAGGTGCATATAATATATCTTAGGGGCTTGAATTGAAAAATCACCTTTATCATCCCTTTAATAAAATTTAAAATAGATCCTAAGAAGCGTAGTAATTATGAATGCTATAAAAGTCAAGTTGGGATCTAAGCTGTCCCAGGAGTGGACAGGTGCATGTGGCTTAGTGACTTGAAATGAAAAATCACCTTTATCATTCTTTTAATTAAAGTTGAAAGTTGTTCTCGACGTACAACGCAAGCCGAAGAAGGTACAGGCCCAAAAGTGAACGCTTGACCGCCTGTAATAAAGTTCCTTGACCCAGAGACACGAGCAAAGGCATCTAGTCCATTAACAACTGGGTTGTAAACTGAACGTAACAACAACACCGATATCGATGCATG
Source organism: Cybosia mesomella (assembly GCA_946251805.1). Classification (NCBI taxonomy): domain Eukaryota; kingdom Metazoa; phylum Arthropoda; class Insecta; order Lepidoptera; family Erebidae; genus Cybosia; species Cybosia mesomella. The sequence continues at coordinate 22,056,710 of OX276405.1, forward strand.
GTTTAGCCTTAAAGCCATGGTGAAGCGTCTATGAAATTTACTACAAATATCTAAGACAGTCTCATAGTATCGAAAATGACTGAACTCAACCAATTCTATTAGTAATGATGGAACCACAGAAAATAATAAGAGAGATGGAACGAATCTTCGAATGAACGAAACATTTGATTATATTATCGAAAGGGATGAGGCGTGAGGCAAAATCATAGATCTTTTACTAACGATAACTAAGGTGACCTGATTTTGGAAAATGAAATAGAAACTCAGAGCAGAAAAGCGAAGAACATTGTGATACATTATCTGGTCCTGCAATTGTGAAAAAATCCTTGAGAGGTTGCGACTATAAATATGCTTCGGCACTTGACAAATTATAATAATATTAAAAATTATATACAAATTAATATTACAAATTATAAAGCGTCGGTAGCTTAGTGGTTAAGGAGTCGACCTTAAGATCGAGAGGTCCCGGGTTAGAATCCTGGCCATTACACTACCGACGTGAACCCACTCCTAACACAAGCAATTTAGCTTAGCTGGAGGGTTAGGGGGAATATTAGTAATTACGGTTGCTAATATCGTTAAAAAAAAAAAAACTTGAATAAATGAAGAATAGGATCTAATGAGAAAATTAAGACCCGAAATGGTGTGTTGTCACCTAAAAACACAAAAGCTGGAAGTATAAATCCTACTACGTTGAGGGCGCGCTGGATGCAGAAAAATGTCGTGGCTTCGAAACATCCGAAAGCGGAGAGAACAGGGATCAATTCTTTTGAGGAATTGTTTCGACTCGCGGCTGATAAGGACGAGCTTAGGAGGTTGGGGACCCACTTACAGCAACGAAGAGGTACGCAAACAATGGGGTGCGACTGGTTGGATCACCTCCAAGTTTGGTGCACCCTGGGCAACGTGGGCGATTACGCATCATTGATTGCTCCTCTGGAGTAGCTGGCGTCAACGTCAACGGCCAAGAGTCTGACCAACCGGCCCTTTTCAGGGCCAGCTGACCCCATTGCACGAGGGGGTCGGGGTATGGCGGGCCTGCAAGGCCCGCGGGGGTGGGGGCCGCTCCAGGTACCCCTCTGCTGTTATCAGACACTGCGAATGGCCCAGGGTCAGTCGGAGTGCGAGGGATATGCTCTATGGGTAACCTTACACCCCGGCTTCTGTAGACCCGAGACGGCGTGCGGTTTTAGTCGGTTCAAGCCCGACATAACCGCCCCCGCTAGCTGGCGGGGGGGTATCCGAAGGGATTTCCGCACAATAAAAAGAAAAAAAAAAAGGTACGCAAACAATAATACGAGTACATATACCATTAAATGCTTTGATTTTTTTGTCTATATTATTTGATTTGTAGATTAAAGAGTTGATTTTGGTGAGGTTATCCATCAGTATCTACATATTGTAATGGTTAAGTAAATCTAATTATACTATTATAAAATTATAAATTAGTTGTGTCTGTACATTGGTGATATAAAAAGAAACTAGGGTCATGTGAAATGAATCGTTCAAATAACAGAAGCCAAGTATTTTTCTTTAATTATTTCCAATGTACAGACACAATTAATTTACAATTTTATAATAGTATAATTATATTTACTTAACCATTACAATATGTAGATAAGTACTTAATATATTTTGAAACAGTACTTTTTTTTTCTTTTTTTTTGTGCGGAAAGCTATGAAAAACACAACAACATTTTTTTATAGCTTTCGGAGACATTTGCTACGGTAAATTTAACCAATTTTATTGTTTTAAAACCTTATGTATATACATTATACATAACATTAAAAAGCCATTCAATTTGATGATTCTTTATGATTTTATTCTGCACCCACGCTATACCCGTGTCTGTCAGCGAAGACGGCGAAGAGGCATAAACGACATTATTAAGCCAAGTGGTTCTCTTTACTTTTACGCTTGCCTTGTACCCAACGGTCAAATAATAATAGACGCGATAGCGGCCCACAGATAACACACTTATAGATATAGTCTATCTTGAGACAGATAAACTAAGGAACGAGATCGTATTATTTATTTTCTATAAGACCAAAACAGTGCTTTAAAAGGTTTTATCTAAGATAATGTTTTACAGCAGCTTATTACATAATAATAATGGTTGTGTTATCTACAGATCTTAACTATCTATACCTAATTTGAATATTTACCCAAAGGTAAATTCGATTTTGTACAATCGCCATCGGTATTACCTTAACACATTCCAAGTTACCGACCCACCTTAGGTCTAAAACTTTACATAAAATAATAAACAATAATTGAAAAATATTAAATTTGTCCTTTGATGTTAAAAAGATCGTTTGTAAATTTGTTAGTGTTAGGCAACTTCTGAAGGCGACTGTACAGCCGACTACAAAATAACAAGTCAGCCACGTAACGACTCATGATCACGACTCCTTCCACATACTAAGAGCAGATTTCATCAATGTCATGCGATCATTACCTTTTACTCAATTTCATTGAGGTAAGCTGGTTTTCTTCTATTCTACGTCTATTTAATCAATAAAATTAGGTAACGCAACACGGATTTTTTTTTAAATTTTTTTATACCACTCAGGTGGCAGACAAGCTCACGGCCCACCTGATGGGAAGCGGTTACCGTGGCCTATGGACGTGTGCAACACCAGGGGCGTCACACTCGCGCTGCCGACCCTATATTTATGTGGACCCTATATTTATGGACTGTATGTGTATATTTATATACATACAGTCCACCTTTTCCAATGGGGGTTGGCAGACACCACATGTTTCCACTTGTTACGATTCTAGCCTAAGTACAGCTTTCACTACTTCTATTTTCATACATGCTTGCTGGTTAACCTATCTACTCTTGACTTTTTAAGTATGGTACAAGAAATTATATTTTATGAAAAACATCTGCAATATTATGATGCATTACAATTACTTCACATAGTAATTTTTCAAAAAGTTAATTTAAAGTTGTTGTTATCCATATGTTGGGCCATATCGATACTAACAGATACCATTTATTTTTTTAAATTTCATAGGTACGTTCATCTAATTAATTGATAGTGCAAATATTACAAAACTAACGATACTTTTTACTATGAGCCGTAAAATTTGTGATAAATCATAGCTATTAAAATGTATAAATATTTACTGTATACTGAGGAATTACACATTTTAAGATTACACAATTAGACATTTTAGGAACTGCTTTGATAAGTATGATGTAAATAAGTGGCAAAACACAGCAAAAGTTCCAAGACTAAAGGCTGATTTTCCACAGAGATACCGACTCTAAATTCGAGGCAAGGCAGGACCAATAAAAAAAATCCGTTCCCGCAGGGGGAACGTACAGGTAGATTTCGTGAAGCAATTAATATTATTTTTTAACATGTTTAATTTTTTTTCTCGAAAACGGTAACTTTTAGCACAGAATAAATAATAGTACAAGCTTTTAGCGAAAAACTTTTCAGACATATATTTATACTTAAAAATGGCCTATCGATTAAAAATGTTTCCGACACCAAGAATGTTCACCGGTTAGAAGTTATGATTTTTTTCCCGAAATATTTTGGTTTTTCCCCCCTCCACTTTTAGTTAAAGTTTTAATCTTATAGGTTTATAATTAAAAGTTGTTGGTATTCATGTATACTATGGGATAAAATTAGAACGGTTCGAATATCTTTCATGGAACGTGAAATTTTGAGGAAAAACTGTTTTCACAAAAACTGAGGCCCCTACCGTCCCCTTACATACATATATATATATAAACTTTTTGACCAGTGGTCATTTCGGACTCAGGGGGTCATAACTAGATCTCCTCCGACAGTAGTGAAGAAACCAATAGGTAGATCGATTTCATCGAAATCTACCTAATACTAGCAAAATATTGACTTATTTTATTAGGCTTGCAACAAAGAACGTAATATACTTTAATCTAAGTTACAACTTACCAATGACACAATACAGTGACTGAAAAATCTTTTTCTATGTTCACAACCGCAAAAAAACCTAACTTTGTTAATTGAGCTGAGTGAGAAGGAAGTCGAGCGAAAGCTCCTCATACCAGACTTCAGGATTTTCTTTGTCACAGGTCTCCTCCTAAACTACTAATCCAATCAGAACCAAATTTGGCATGATTAAAGAGGTCAATCAGAGGAAGGTTTATGGATATATTTTGAAAAAATTAATACTACCTGTGGTAGCGGAATGATCACCGTTAAAAAAAATCCAGATGGAATTACATAATAACCGCTCGAGACACTGTGACCAAACTTTACACGCTCAGAAAGCATGTCCAGAGTTGTGACTTTCAAAAAGAATTTTCAAAATCGGATTTGCCACGGAGGAATGACCACTGATCAAAATTTTCAAAATCTGATTCCGCAATAGCGGTCAATTCAAATCACGATGTCTCACTCAGCTCAACATTGCAAGCAGCGATTCGCCTTGCAGACCTAGTATTTTTCTTCTAAACTAGATGGAATTGACACGTGGCTTTTCTACAACTTGTATTTAGAATACTAACGCCGGTTTATTTACGGGTAATGTCTAACTTTGGCCTCCTAGCTTACGTAGTGCATCGTGTAAATTGATTCGCAGTCAATACATAAGTTGCGTCAGTGCTGACTCCAATATTCGCGGTTGAATATTCGGGTCAGCACTGCCTCGAATTTGTAGCCGGTAACTGACCCTGCGTCAATCAGCCTTAACAGTATTGACTATTTTTAATTTGAATACAAACGCGTTATTCATTTCTAGTTTCTCTCTGTGTGCGAGCAGTTATCCAGGGTCAAGGCAGGTGGATCCCTGTTCCTCATTCTTTAAGAACCATGCTAACTAATACTATTTATAAACAAATAAAATACTTGTAGGTACTTTGGAAAATAATATAAATGGATAAAACTTAGCACATAGACGCGTAGGTTCCTAACTATAATTTCACAAACAACCTTCTAGCTTCTGTTAAACTAACCTCAAAGCGGTTAGCTTAGCTAAGTATTTCCAGGCCCGTCACTGCACAACAATTGAGAAATATAAGAAAAGGTAAAAGTAACAACTAATTAATCCAGAGAAGTTGTTCATTGTAAGTCCATCAGCAGCCAACCACAATAAGAGGGCTATAATTCCAGTTGGTTCCATCACCGCACGTTTCGCGCCGAACAAAAGCAATTTGTGTCCGCACGAAGTGGGCTTGTACGTGCGTAGCCTCGTAGGTGTTTATTAGCGCCCTCAAGCTATGTTAATATGTATGTGTACTTGGCAATCGGGTACGCGGTCGAGACTGCCGTTTCACCCCGCGACCCAGGGAGCCTCTGAGGTCACTCGATATCGTTTCACGAAATCCCGACGCTGACACGTGCTCCCACGATCTTGTATACTTCAATTGTAAATAATTGTAACTATTATTTACTTCCTAAAAGCATTAAAACTTTCTAATTTAAGTAGGTAAGTAGGTACATATCGAAGTAATAAAATAAAACAATACGTTTGAAACGGTAATTTGAGAAGTATCTACATAAAGATGAATATAAGCGAAAAATAAACGGTAGATAATCTTATCAATATAGTTTAGTAAGAATTCATTAACATAATTGTAGCATTTGCTATGGATTAAATTTAGTAAGTACCTACGTACTGTTTATTTTTGAATCTTAAAGTAAAAAAATACGGTGAATAATTTCCAGCTCATTACATAATAAGTAAATCTCACTTATATTAAAAACTAGCTGTGCTCGCGACTACGTCGGTGTTAACTTTTATCTGGGTTTTAATTTTTTTACGCGGAACCCTTATTATTTTTCAAGAATAAAAGTAGCCTATGTTACGCCTTATAACATTAGCTACCTATCTAACCATAACCCAGTTTATCTTTTACGACGATGAAGACGATTTTTTGAGATTATTTTTTGTAGTGTTAATCCCAGATAATACTGCTAACACTTACAACACACAACCTACAGGCCTAGTATAACTTTTATATCATAAGACTTTTCTTATGACACACAGAGCAGAGCAGCAGAGAGTCAAAATTTAACATCTCTCACAAAAATAACTCGTTTTTTTTTAATTATTAATATTTTATTGTATATTTATAGCATACTTTATCATCGGTACGCCCCACGCTTTGATATTTCGTAACATATGGATGCTTAAAACACACCCCATCGAGTACAAAACCAACCGGGGTTTATAGTCTGTACAATATTTACCCAGAGGAGAAACTCTCTCGATATTCGTTATAAAAGAGTGTTTATGCCTGAGAGGCGCGAACACTAATTTAATAGATCGTTATAATAAAGAATCGTGGTGAGGCTTGGGAGGCTAAAAGTAATTAAGCCGGTATATCAAACCAACGAGTATTATCTGTGTAAAATTAAAAATTGTTTTAGTTTAATTACTGTAGGTAAGTTCTGTAGTTTTTAGTGAAATTATTGAATCTTTCATAGAGGTAAAATATACATATACTTACTAGAGATTCTAAATAATGAATCATGATCCAGCGCTGTAAAAAAATTACTGGCCTAACCCAAAGATATCAGGAAACTGAACTCGAGACGCCCAAAAACTGTTCTGCAAATGTTTTAAGGCATCGACCAAAAGATACACGTATGTAGGAATTATATAACAATGAAGTTGCAACGAAGTCATTTTTTTTTTTATGACATAACTTCACGCCTGTATCCCCGTCTGTATTACACACCCACGATTCGCCAGTAATGTTAAAGTCCCAATATAATAGAGGGCGACCCTATTTTTTGTTTATGACTGGCCACATATGCTAATGTTTTCCAAATTCTAAATCCTTCATATTTTATAGTGTACTCGTAGTAATTAACGCTATGCCAAAAGTTTGTCAACTGATTTCATTTTCTGTCCTGTCAATGAAAATGATTGAAAATCAGTAGTCAAAAAACAGTTGTCCTCAATTTTTTAATAATGACTAACGAGCACTATGTCGTATTAATTAGAGTTAATGCCAAAGAAATTCTTATCCCGGCAACCGAGTCCAAGTCCCGCCCTGAGTGGATTCCAATTTTAAATTACAATTGCCACTATTAATAACAGTAATTTAGGCGGGAAGATACAAGAACGATAATTACTGCGATTAAGGCAGTTATGAATACTTGGATAGTTGGAAACAAAGTAACATTGGCTCAAATCCAATGTCATTTACAATTCTGATTTAGTGTTGGGCATGAACTATTTAAAACGGGTATCTTCTGGTATTATAAAGATATCCGAAGTGTTGTAGTACATGTTCGAATTAAGATCTATTTTATAACAATAACGTTATTGAATGGTGTTATGTTTGACATCGGTACAAGGTAATAAAGGAAACAGAAGTGAATCACCTCGGGTTGAGTATAAATGTTTTCTTTAGAATGTTTGTGGAAGTGTCTGCAACAGAACTGGCGACGATCCAAGAACACGCTCATCAGAATCACGCAACACGCCGACATCATTTAACGACAAATTTACTGTGGCACCGAAAGTACTTATCACGTTCTCTATTTACTATCTAAATGAGCCAGTGTATGAGGTTGTATATATACTTTAATAAAAACTTATTTTTAGTCACAAAAAGAAATTACTTACGTAGAGATGGTCGGTCACAAAATTTGCTAAAGATTGATAAATTTACGACGATTGCATTTATTAAAATAATGTATCACTTGTACTTTTCCACACAATATTTAATCAATTAAACGTGATCGGTTTCGCCTCACGGCGTTCTCAAAGGGTTTTTATATGACAATTACTAAGCATTCATCATTCATCTTTACATTATTTGTAATTGTCACAGAACAAAGTCCTTGTTTATTATTTTATTAAAAGCGATAAATTTGAATGCGCTAAGCTACTTTCGTAGTTGACTGTCCGAATGTGGAAAGGCGAGCTTTGAGGATTGTCGACGACTCCATACCCGCAGGCGGTATCGAAGCGTTTAGTCTTAGAAGAAATTTCGTTTCTATGTATAAGTTTACTGTTTGTTTCAAGGAAAGGTTTGTGTACTGAGGAATTGTTTGAGGTGATTCCCATGGCAAGTTTCGGCCGTCAACCGCCCTGATCGTCACATGTAGCGAGCTTACATTCAAGCTAGTGCAGTCGACTGCTTTGCAGTTTGAAAGGGACTCAAAGGGAGTTTGAATGCTTGCTCAAACTATGAAAGGGACTACCATGCTTTTCTCAGATGAATACAGAATTAGGTTCTTCGAAAAGGAGATAGGGAGGTTTCTGCATGATCTTTAGGGTACAGTACAGATTAGAAATAAGTGATTCTGTAACAGATGGCCAGTGGCAACCGAGACGATTCCCGCCTAAGTGATATAAAAAATGTTGTATCAACGGAAATAGATTAGGTACCTACCTACTTACTTCTGATCATATTAAATTTATTTACCCACTATCTAAATAGCCCGTGCACCTCACGATAATATCACAGATTGTATTCTGTAGTTAATAATATGCCAAGATATACATCTTGATAAGAAATATTATTTTTGTGGCAAATTCATTAGAACGCTCGACACGATATAAAAGATAAATGAAATTATATACTGTATCCACAGTTACAAAAAAAGAAAAAAAAATATATGACTGGAATTCTTTATTCGAAATAATCTTTTTTACTTCGTAGTTTTGAAAACTTTCAGCGTGATCTGATTATAAAGCAAATTGGAAAGTAATGAAAAATGTTGATGTATGCAAAATAAAATCTAATAATGCGCTATTATAGCAAAACTATTTATTTGATATTAAAGACGTCCATAATTATGTAAAATGTCCTCAGACTATTACTTATTATATGATCTGGTAATTCTAACTTTGTCCTTTAAAGAAATTTATTTATTTAATGTCACGTTAGAGCACTAGTATAAAAATGTTATACTGGGATAGAAACTGGATAACTACGTACGAGTAGTCTTTATCGCTGCGACTTCATAACTTATTTTGACTTTTGATGAGAGTTCTGGATCTGAAATCTCTGTACAACTGAGCGCTAAAAGGTGCTCTAGCACACAATTGTTCTATTTCAAATTTTACTCAAAACCATTACATGCTACAGCAGCGCTCAGAAGGGTCTTGTGACGTAAAGTGTATGGTTTCAGTCTTCAGAAATCTGCATGTTCATATAATTTTTTATTCATATTTATGTATGAAAACATATCACCATAAATACATTATGAAACACAAAAGAGATAGATCTTAATAATATGATTTTACACTTTTGTACAATAAATGCAGTTATAATTATCCTACTGTTATCATAAACGTGAAATGCTGTGACGATGTATGGATGTTTGTTACTCTTTTACGCAAAAGCAGCTGAACGAATCTGGTTTAAATTGGGTACAGGTATAAATTATAGTCCAGAATAACACATAGGCTACTTTTTATCTCTGGAATAGGTTCCCATGGGAAGCGGGAACGGGGACAGAATTCAACGCGGACGAAGCCGCGGGTAACAGCTAGTAGTAAATAATCCAATAAACCTAACTTTATAAAAATTGTGTTGTATACCTGATTCAAATGCCGTATACCTGATTCAAATGCCAAGGACAAAGTAGGTACCTACCTACTGTTTAGTTATCCTTAACAATCGGTATCCGAGAATATACCAGCATTAACCTCGTGGTCACTCTCATTAAAAACCAAAACGCATAAGATACATCCTTTAAGTGGGTACTTACGCTTTATTCTCTTGTACTCCTCGAATATAAAAATAGATACGGGTCATACGATGTAACACGCTTATTATTATCGATTCCAACGAGGGACGATATAACCCTTATAAAATAAACCATCGAAAAAGCTTCGTCGCTTTTGATAAATATCCTTTCAGCACTTTTCCATTATTCGGGGGAGACAAATGTCCTGTTCGGTTTACTCAACTCGGCATCACGACATTCCCTCATTAAAATGTCCCCGAGCGGCTGCGGTCCCTCGTTTCTGAACGATTCAATACGATAATCGATTTTATTGCCGATCGCTATAAAATCTCATCGTGTTTGTTTTAGTTCTGTCACACATTCCACGTCGCGAATCAATCACTGTACTATTTAAACAGTGAGTTATTCATTACGCGCGGTAAAGTGAATAACAGCTCTAATTTGTTAGCAGTACGAGCGAAAACTTTTAGAATCAATGTCCAATTGTTGTGTAAAGCGGAACCAATCGACGTTAAACGTATTGCTGCCATTCGATTGAAATAGAATTTTGTTTATGTTCTAAAAGGTTGTTGATCCTTTTTTCTTAAATTCTAACTGCCTACGTAATTGTTACGTTGCTTTTTCATTTTTAAGAATATTTGACATACCATTTCATTAATTGTTTATCGTTTATGGCTTAAGGTTAATTAATGAACATTTTAATGGTATTAGATGAATTATCCGTAGATATTATATGATATATTAGTCCTTTTTATTTCATCTAAGTTTAGCCTTTTAATTATTGAATGTCTTTTCACCTGACGATAAAGACAAATCATTCACTAGCTAGGTACACACTACTGAAAGTTTTATAAAATACTAGCATCGCCGCGCGGTTTCACCCGCGGAAGTCCTGATGCCGTGGCAATATCGGTTTAAAAAGTAGCCTATGTTACTCAGGGATAATGTAGCATTCTAATGGTGAAAGAATTTTTGAAATCGGTCTAGTAATTCTAGGGTCTATTAAGAGATATGATAGTGGTTAGAATACAATAGATAAATACCGATATTACAATGTAAAATGATACAGAAGTTATTTAAGCGCTAGTAAACATACATTATCTATACAATTTTACATAATTCAACATGAGATGTTCAAATATCCATAATGTGACTTATTTTTCGATTGTATCACGCTAAATCGACCGCCTACGTGTGTCGCCTCGGTCGAGCGTCGCTTAGTGTAGGCATCAATTTGTAAACAAGCTATTATAGGAGCCACAGTCAAACGAGCGCCAATAGAATTAAAATATTATTACGCCAATACAAAGTTGATACAGAGGAGGCGAGCGAGGCAAGTCTTCGCGCTTCGCTGTTGCGCGCCGCGCCGCACGCTTGCTCGTGCTCCTGTAATTTGATTTGGAGTTGTGCGGGGGAGGGACGCCAGGATCGATACCGCGCGGGGGCCGAGCCGAGGGGCGACACGGCACTGCCATGCCAGGGAGGCAACCACCAGGCGCGTGTTGTTATGGAAACCGTAGCTACCCTTGCGACTCCAGATTTTGTCGGTTGTGCCGGTAAATTAAACAAAGGATATTATTTTCAGACACCCTTGGTATCACAAAGATCAGATTATGTTCAGAAATTTCTACCAAGAGTAATTAAAGTACTTACTGTGTTTTTATACTATTTGAATGGCAATTTAAATGGCAAATTTAGTACGTACATCTAATTGCTGCGCATAGGTGGGCTTGGGCACTAGTCGTTTTTTAGGTCTTGAGCGGATTATGTTAAACATGTAAATAGTTTATTAATACGACTGCTTCAATTGTGACGTTCTTTTGCTTATGTAACAGCTAATTGCAAATAAATAAACCGCAAAGACTGTGTACTCTTACTTTGTACTTGAACATATTATTATAACAGCCAGTATTCTATAGAATGGAATAAAGCATTTTCTTGTAACAGTAAATGTAATGGTTGTTTGTATAACGTATTGTAACATGAATCATGTCATTAATGAACAATTTACGATAAACGCGTATCAGAATACAAGCCACAAGTTATAAAACAATCAGATATTTGATGAGAGATGAGTTGCAAATAATATAACTTGGCTGTGCTGTAATCTCTTTTAATTACAGATTAGGTATACATAAACGCCGAGGGGGCCATCTCGAAATCGGAGATGGTCAGTCGGGGTGCGAGGGATATGCTCTATGGGCAACCTTACACCCCGGCGTGTTAAGACCCGAGACGGCGTGCGGTTTTAGTCGGTTCAAGCCCGACATAACCGCCCCCGCTGGCCGGCGGGGGGTATCCGAAGGGATTTCCGCACGAAAAAAAAAAGAAAGGTATACTAAATGTGGAATTCATTCAACACCTTTACTTACTACAAGTGTTGAACAAAACGAACTAATTGTTAGCTGGGTGTTAGTTATCGACTTCTATCCTGTTCAAGTGATATCGCCGTGAAAATCTGGGTACTTTTTTTTTATTTTACTTGCGGAAATCCCTTCGGATACCCGTCCGCTGGCCAGCGGGGGTGGTTATGTCGTGTCTCGACTAAAACCGCACGGTGTCCTCCCCAAGTGTCCGTTGCCGGGCACCCCGGGTAAGCCCTCGAAAGGATAACCCCAGAAATCTGGGTACTTACATAATAATGTTAAACATTTTAGCTCCAACAATTTTGCTACGATTCAACTATTTAATTAATCAATTTAATAATAATTAGTAATAATATATTACGGACTAACGACCCGTAAAAAATGTCTAAATGACAGTGAAAAGTTGTATGTAACGCAATCCGTTGCGTGGTGTAGAGGTACCTAGAAACCAGAGAAATAAACACTCGTAAAATTCAATTCAATCACGTATTTAAATGATATCCGACCACCTTGAAAACTGGTCATCGCTTGGTGTTTCAATGGAGGATAATAATTGTTCTCCACGAAAACAATGATGATGATGAAAATTTTTATATTACTTTTTATTCCGACAATATATCGCGAGTAAAACCGCGGGGTGTATAGTTAGTTATTTATAAGTCTATTAGCTGTGCCCCGCGGCTTCACACGTGGCATACTTCTCACCGTGGCACCCATTTTTCCCATAAATGCCCGTAATTTATTGGTTCTACAATAATGTATGGAAATTTCTTAATTACTGCTCCGCTTCCCTAGGTAGTAGCGTGATGATATAAAGCCTTCCTCGATAAATGGGCTATCCAACACAAAAAGAAATTTTCAATTCGAACGAGTGGCTCCTGAGATTAGCGCCTTCAACCAAACAAACAAACAAACTCTTCAGTTTTATAATATAGATATCTTTTTATATAAAAATTTCGTGTCACGTTGTTTGTCCGCGATGGACTCCTAAACTACTGAACCGATTGTAAATTTGATTTGCACACTTTGATCCAACTTGAAAGATACGATAGCTTACATCTCAATTTATAGTCGCGATATTTAATTACAAATGTGTCAACAAATCGGGTAAACTTCCATTTATATTATTGCGAAACTAATGCATGTATGGGTAAAATAGGTGCCATGAGCGATTGAAATATGTCACGGGCGAAGCCGCGGGGGACAGCTAGTATATATATGGTAAAGATTATAATATTTGTATAGATTAAAGAATTTGTAGACCGTTGATACAATTAATTTTTAATTGGACATTATCAAAACATATTTATTAGACCGGTTAGGGCAGACGGCTTATCACGGGTAAATTCTCATTATGATTTAACTAAATTTACGGTCTTAAAATAGCCCTATTAAACTTTAATATTTCGTACAGTCTGTCGTGCCTTGAATTAATTACTATGTATAAGACACTCGTTTAGATCTTCTGGACCAGGGGATAAGCTAACATGAGAGGGCCGGGTGATGATACTAATACACTGCACTTAATGTGGCTCGCGGCACCTTGCGGCGGTCAGCAAACTGGTTTCATCGTCGACCTTCATGTCGTCTTGCTCTACGAGTTTATGCTGCCCTGGTCGGTCCGATCGCTTTGCTTGATTGATTTGGATTCGATTTTATTACAAATCGATACGAAAGATTTCGTACTTTACAGATTTTTAATTAAGTTATAATAAACTAGCTGTTGGGCGCGGCTCCGCCCGCGTGGATATCAGTTATCGCATGTGGATGTCCAATTGTCCATACGAACTGTCATCCCCTATTTCATACCCTCCACAGGCCGGAATTTCAAAAACCCTCTGTAGCATATTTATTTATTACTAGCGGCCCGGTACGTGCTTCGCTACGTCAAAATGATCCGCCATGTATTGAATTCAAGGGCGGGGTGCCCGGCAACGGACACTTGGGGAGGATCAATCCCTTCGGATACCCCCCACCGGCCAGCGAAAAAAAAAATTCTGAGAGATTTTCTTAATATTTTTTTCCGTAACAACCTTGTACAGAGTATTAGAAAACTACAAAAAAAAAATCAGCCAAATTGGTCAAGCCGTTTTCATGCTATGTCGTGACAACGGAAAACGGGTTTCATTTATATATATATAGATCAAGTGCCTGTAATGTAAATATACAAGGTTTCATGGCAATATTTTCGAAAATGACAAACTTCCATACAAACTTTTATCACTTATTTGAACCCCTTTAAGTATTTTTTCACGATAAAAGGTAGTCATGTCCTTTCCCAAGCTCAAGTTAAAATTGGTTCAGTGGTTTTGGCGTGAAAGCGTAACAGACAGACAGAAAGAGTTACTTTCGCATTTACAATATTAGTACCGACTAGCTATTCAATGTATTGTGCCCGCGGCTTCACCCGCGTGGAATTCTCTTCCCGTTCCCCCTTTCCGTGGGAACCTATTCCCGAGATAAAAAGTAGCCTATGTGTTGTTATTTCATGCTATAGTTTTTGCGTGAACGAGTAAAAAACATACATACATCCAAACATCACATTTATAATATTAGTAGGATAATAATGTCGATGATTCATACCATTACGAAACTTTAAATGAGATTTTAATTCGTAATTTTTTTAAATTTGTAATTCAAAGCCAACATCTGTTTATACTCTATACAAATAAATTATTTTACGATGGCCGGTCAACAGTCACACTTTATAACTGACATAATATTATACCTGCGTTTTCAACAATGTCTGAAATTAAAAGGTTAGCAATATATTTTCCCATAATTTATTGTGCATTCGTAATTTGAGCAAGTCAGTGCTCATCGTGCGACAGTGTGATTAAATTCATCCACGCCCGCGATCATTAAGCTTTCGAACATATAAGTGGCATGGCAATTCATGGCATGGTAATGAAAGAGGCGTCCCTCTCCGAATGGCTGGGTTATCCGTAAATCTCAACAGTATAATCGCGTGAACACTATAATTGGAGTTTATCAAACTAGATGGCGTGGATTGCACCGCCGCGTTGTGCGCCGCACCGGCGATGTTAGACCTATGTTAAGCCAATTGCTGAGCTAATTGAATGGATTAATAAGCTTAATTCCATTCCGTTCAGCGGCGGCCCACACCATACAATCATCCAAATATTATACTAACCTGATTTTTTGATTATATTTTTGTAGTTTAATCACTTACAACATGCTAAATGCGATTTTACTGTATTGGTAGTTTTGGTAGCTACTATAACAGCTTACCCAAATAAGGAAAATAAAAATTTGCGATAATGGACATAATTATTATAAAATAACCGACTCATCGTACCAGCGTCGTCTTTTTATGAAAGATGAGAGCACCAGCGAAGAAATGACAGTGAAAAATACATCATATCCCTGAATATTTAATGTGTTTTTGTATTAAAGTACAATGCGCCATGGTTATGAAACTTTATGAAAATGTAAGAATTCCCGCGAAGCCAGAGGGTAATTGCTCGTTGCGTCATACAGGGCGCGGTAATGTCGCTAAGAAATTTCTCTGGGGAAATGGGAAAACAAATGAGAGAGCTCTTATCTACGCATTACCGCCGCGCACAGTGATTTACGATCCGGCTACCTACTCCACACATGCGAGTCTCACTCAGACTTATATTATACCGGTTTTGCGCAGAGAAAAGACATAGCCTGGTTGAGAAACAGACGTGAATTGAGTGTTAAACATGCCAGTTCAGACGTTGCATAAATGCTTGAACGTAAACAGAATTTTGGTTGATCGGCTGTCATGCGGGATGGGATGACGTACCACCACGGTTGTAGCAAACGCAGATTGAGCGCCGTCTCTGAACTAAAATAGTGAAATATTAGAAAGCATTCACAGTTACTTGAATGCTATATCAATTGCAGGTGTTACAATTGAAAACATCAACGTTTTCTGATTTGAACTACAATCAAATGAATATTGTATGTAACGAATATTGTATGTGTAGATCTTATCAGGAAAGTTTAACTACTGTAAATTAATAACAAATCGAATTCTAATGTAGTGATTTAAGACCACGATGTCTTTGTCAATGACACAGTATGACTAACAGAGGCGGGCACGGCAATTCCGGGAATATCCATTATAATTTCCGCAGGTAATGTTACCCGAAATCAAACCGAGGTAAGAGTGACTCAAGATACATACCTAATAGATCATTGGATATTATCTAAAATTGGTCAAGATAGAAAGTACAGAGACCTTAGTTTGGATTCCAGCTATTAAGTAATGCATGGTTGGAGCCCACGCTTTAGATTTTTCGTGAAAAATTTATTTCATTACCTATTATTTTTTTCTTCGATAGTATAGGATCTTTATTAATAGATACAATGAACCTAGTTTGGAATGAATAACAAAGAGGTTGTTATTAAAAATTTCCACCAAGCCTGCGGATTGTAAGAGATTAGCCGATTCATTAACAAATTCACTATCTCATTAAATAACTAGGAAGGACTAATATTTTTAATGCTTTATGTTATATAGCTACATAAAAGTGTCTGTTGCGGGGTCAATCATTGTCAATTATTTAAGTTTCGTAGTTCTTAACGATTCAATTCTGACGGTGTCTTGAAACAAAAAGCAACTGGCAATCACTTTACTTAGCGAGAAAATAGACGTTTTACATTAAAATCAATATCATCCAATTGAATGCACGTCATGATCATGATCTTGGTCACGATTAGGGTAACATAAATGACGCAATTATCTTACTCTCCTTCTAATAAAAACCTAATAAAGTTGCTGCCACAGACAGCTCATTGAAAATTTTAAATTAGCCGTGGGCTGTGATCAAATGGAGCCCCATTACATTAGCATAGCGTTTAGTTAGAGAACATGTCTTACCGCGAGCGAGCAGTGAGTGCGGCGCGCCGCGGGCAGGCGGCAAATTGCCAGTGGGCGGCGCACCGTGATCCCGCGACCCCAACGATAAATTCTATCTATCTATCGTGTAAGATCGTGTTCGTTTGACCACCAAAAGTATACTTTGCAAAACAACATGTGAAGAGTAGAAGCCAAATATGAAAGGCTTTGAATTAAAATAAAATTAATCCACCTAGAATACACAAGGAAACGAAAATCCTACAAAAGAGACAAAGAAAAAAATACAAAAACGAATCGGAGGGGGGATGAAAGTAGCATAAAAGGAAATTAAGTCGTCGGAAAGATCTCGCTCGGCGGTCGCCGGTTTTGTATATTGTGGTCCGAGTACCAGGCGCGCATACCACGGGTAGTGTTCAATTAAACCGCGCTCAGATTTAATCAAGTGTGATTTTAATAGAGTGCGGTCGATGGAGCAAGCTGCTCACGTGGGTTCGCGAGAATTGACAACAGAATAAAATAACGGTTTAGATAACAATTTATTAATTTAATACCTACACAGCTCGCACTCCAATCAATATCGAATTTTGTCAAAAGCCGTTACAACCGATAATAATTTGCTCCAGAAGTGTAACAAGGCCCAAAAACTAAATTTTATTTTCAGACGGTGGTATGTAACTGTTATTTGTAAATTAAATAAATGTGTATAAGTAAATATCTTATAACTGGCGAATCGTGGGTGTGCAATACACCTCTGCCTAACCCTTTTGGGATACAGGCGTGAAGTTATGTTATGTTAAATATTTTACGTATTATATTTTGTCTTTCCTGCAGATCATATTATCTTTGAGGCGAAAACTGAAAAATCCGGAATTTACTGTACATGGAAGTTTTATAAATAACTTAAAAAAATATCAAACATCTAAAGTTAAAATGAATTGGTTCATTTATAGCATACTTTGAATTTTGAATTCTAGTCCTGAACAACATCGTGGCACAGAGAGCAAGCCAATAATGCCAATATGTAGTGTACAATAACCGATGCGATGCCATGAAAGGGAGCAGCGTATTTCGTGCACAGAGCGAACAACGTTTCGCAGACCGCCCGTAGCGCCTCCCGCAGCGCTTCGACCGGCCAAAAAACTTATAAATTGAACGCGAAGAGCATCGAGCACATCACTAACGAGCGACACTGTTTATACCATTTCCCAAACTTGCAACTTGCCCATTCTGGAATAGTGAACGAAATATTACTTAACTTTTACATAATCTATTGTAGGTATAGCTTCTTACACAGAGATGATTTTCACTTAGCGACTTAAGAAAATAACGAAATTGCTTTTTATTTTGTTAACTAACGCTTCGCTAATATTGCCCTCTTCAGTAGAGTCAGCAAACATTGATAGTGCTATTATGGTCATAATAAATCCGGTTTTCTATCAACACTAGCAAGCACGCGCAAGCGTGTGTTCGTAAAACACGCTTTTAAAATCAATTTGTCATTACAGTTTTGTGCGATATAATATAAGAAACAACATAATTTATTAGTCGTGCATGCATATTTAGTCCGATTGATAAAAACTAAAAACGTTATATACTACATGGTTTGCATCAGGTGAAATCATTAGCAGAGTGATCTCATTTATTTGTTATTTATTGTATTACAGATGCAGTCATGTTGTAAAAAGGTGTGTCCACCAAGCGCTGTTGAAGCCTGTTTAACATAAAAGGAAATGAGAAACTGTGCTTCAGTAAGTATGAGAGGTTCAAATAAAACATGCCGTGTGTCCGGTCAGTGTATTTATAGATGCGGTTTTAGTCGGTTCGAGTCCGACAAAACCTCCCCCGCTAGGCGGCGGGGGGGGGGGGGGTATCTGAATGGATTTCCCCATGGAAACAAAAAGGTTGGTGGCGTTTTACTTATCATCTCAAGTGTCATAGAGTTCGACATCGTAGTTTAGGGCCCTTTAAACCCTTCCTTTGTGAATTGTGCCGGGTTTTACATATAAAGATTATGTGTTGCCTCGTAAATTTTTCCGTGTTATTTCCAAAACTCCACAGAAGCCTATTAAAGTCTCCTCTACTTTACTAGAACAGTACTTTGACTTGACTTGGACTATGAAGGGCTTTACTTGCCGTGGTTGTGACTAAATGACGACCACGCTGCATAATATTGAATTCATATGCAAATTACTTGATTGCTTATCTGTAGCCAATAAAAATTTGGCGATGCATAGAAGCAAAAAAAAAACAGGCGAGGCAGTCTTTGCGGACTGCCGATAGAAGTGAAAACTAGGAAGGAAGCGTGCGGTGACGATGACGTGAGTTTCACGCTTTTTGTTCACCCAAATTATTTTTTAATTATTATTTTTTATATATACACCGTTTACATTTAGCTCATGGAAAGCGTTCGGTGACGACGACGCAAGTTCCCTGATTTTTGCTCACCCAAAAATTGCTCAACTCGCAAAAAGAAATTTTCAATTAAAAAAAAAAAGACTCAATTCTTCCAATAGAATTAGGTTAGGAACATTAGATTTTTTTTTAAATAATTAGGAAAATTAGATTGGTATAACAGCTAGTATATAATATTTGAGACAAAAGGATGAAGTGTGAGTAGTAATCCTATCTAAATAGGAAAACAAACTATCGTAGACTTTGTTAGTTACACATGTGAAAACGGTGGTCTGCCTTTATCCCATTATGGAAGGGCATTACTCACCCAGAATGTGAAGCTATTAGCAAGTGCTCACATCGTCGGCGGGTATTACTTTCTCACTATACTACCTATATACAACATTCCGTAAGATTCGGTCGTCATATCATGCTTGTTTTAAACAATGAAAGTTTATGTGGTCGTTCCGAGACTTGGTATTTTTTTAATTCTGCCATTATGGAATATCTACTCTTGGATCTGTTGTTGTAAGCGGGGTTTACAGTTTATTTGTATGAAGATTCTACTTAATAGTTCCTAACTATATAAGTATAAGGTGTAAGCGACGTCACGTTAGTTCCTCGTTACAGGTAAGTAAACTCGTACTTACACCTTTGAGCGCAATGACGTATTGTTTTTATATATCATTGTTTGATTGTTTGTTTCGCCATACTACATACATAGATAATAATTTAAGAAACATGTAATTGTACCTAGGTATAAATACCCGGCTATATTGAAAATTTCATTATAAACTTGAATCTTGTTCAATATAAGTAAGAGTATTTTCTGCCTTATCAGAATTAATTTATTTTTGTTTGCAATTTTGCATTTCAATTCCTAGTTGCTAAAGTTAAGGTAACAAATAACTTGACTTTTAAATGATGCTACAAAGCCGGTAGCGTGGGTCTCCTGTTCATTATTAGTTGTACTGTGGCGCAGTTCTCGCCTCGCTGTGCCACCGCCGCCGTATCCTCGCGCGCCGGCCGACGTTCGGTCATGAGCCGCCGAGCCCTCGCCATAAAACTTAACTACAACATCGAATACTTACCTCACGCTGCACTATTCTCCTCTACGCCACAACAATAATCCACCGCTTTGTCTTTCAATATACGATCGATACGCACCGACTCTCAACACCGTAAAAGCAAAGTAAATTACTTTTAATCACCATTCAGCACATAAACGAACACGGTCGACCCGTTTCACAATAGTATTCGCTTCAGGTCTCACACAAACATCTACAGTACACTCCACTGCTGTTGGCAGATCCAGTGAGCGATGCGAAGTAATCCAAGTGCAATGTTATAAAATATAAACAAATAACACTGGTGATTTCACAGTGGAAACACAAAATTATCGTAACAGCGTAACGCACGTCAGCGCCGCATTGAGTCGGCGGACGACCGCGGAACTCAGTTTAGGCGAGCAACGCTACGTGTCCCCCCTGGCATCGAGGTGAGCGAGAGAGCGAGACGCAAGATGTGTGGGGGCGCGTGTGCGATAAGGAGCCGCGAGTTTACGAGCGGGCGGTGTAAAAATGCGAGAAGGGCGCGTGTACCGGACAGAGTACGATCGGCGTCGCCACGGAGTACTGCTGTCTTGGATTGATCCACCGAGTGAATAGATAATGACTGTTGTAGCGTTTGTGCCGGCATCGCTCACAGCCGCCCATTCATTACAATAATCATCCAACAATTAAACATTGCGACGGAGTTCGTTGCCGTTTAGCCCGCTGTTGTCGCGCCTCGCATCAGTGCGCCCTCACTAATATAAACTGCTGCCATAACTTGATACGTTTTTCTATTGTTTTATTACCTGTTTCCTGTATTACAACATGCGTTTTGATTACGTATGAAGATAAGTGGAATATACTTCAATCTGGGGCCTGTCGACTTATTACGCCTTCGATGCTAATTCAATCATTACGGTCATGGAGTCGAGGTGTTAAGTGAGGATATTAAAATGCAGTCAGACAATATTTAATATTTACATTTATTGTTGAAGACAGTAACTTATTCTAACATTTTCTTTGTATCGCATTGATGTCAAGAATGTAGACAATCAATCAATATTATACAGTTACACATCACATTATACTAATACCTTACTAACAAATAAATAAGAACATTTTTAAGAGTAAGGAAATAATTATATTCGGTAGTAGTACTCGTCTCGGCGAAGCGATGGACGTACTGATATCATAAAAGTTCTAGTAATACATATATTAAATTATAGTTAAGGAATTAGTTCAATAGTTGTGTGGTTTCAAAAATATTACAAGCTATTTCACCATTTCCAAGGCTTGTGTTATACTGTTGACTTATATGAATTTCAGAGACGACAACAATATTATATTATATTTATTGGCAGGAAAATGTTACTTTAGAGAAAAGAAATCATCTTAAACAGCAACTTAAACTTGAATATGTTCTTCGAAAATCAATTAGTCTCAATACAGTTGAATCTTCTTATTTTATTTTATATCTTACACAGTATAGACGTAAGTGAACGTTTTTGCAGCAACTAGAGGCGTGTCCAACACAAAATGTTTAATGAAATTGTACAATGATGGTACCAACATTTAAGCTAGATATTAAACTACAGACACACGTCATACATTATAGTACAATTTGCATTCGAACAGTTGAGCTAGGATAATTAATTTTATCTTTATTAAACAACGAAGATCATAGTGTTTTGGATTTCATATTTTCAGTCAGAGGTAATTGGTGCTTTCGGATAGAAAATTATCAATTCAATTTATTTTGTGACACATATTTTATATCATTTTCACCTATTGGTACAGACGTATGGAAGAATGAGATTTTTAAGTCATAACCAAATTTTCTTTGCCAAATTTATTAATTAGTTAGGAAATTTGCATAAAATTATCAAATAATTTCATTTGTGTCGCTCCAAGAGATTGCAGGCTTTCTTTTTTAATTTTACGGCTGGTATAATTCTATTTCACATAGTGAATATTACGTGACATTCAAAAGACACTTGCGCTTTCTCTAGAGCCATAAAATACATACCGTAATGCAAACTTACTAAAACTACGAC
This sequence comes from Cybosia mesomella, assembly GCA_946251805.1. Classification (NCBI taxonomy): domain Eukaryota; kingdom Metazoa; phylum Arthropoda; class Insecta; order Lepidoptera; family Erebidae; genus Cybosia; species Cybosia mesomella. The sequence continues at coordinate 22,079,082 of OX276405.1, forward strand.
CACACAATCTTATACAGCAATGTTTATTCGAAGATATAAAACGATTTTGGTTTACGAAAAGGCTTACGACTAATATTACTTTGATTTCTAGCTTATAGTGGAATATTCCTAAATTTCGACATCAGACCAACCTCTATTTGTGAAACAACAACATTTTGGTAAGAAAACGTCTTTTTTGACATCGTAGTTCAGCTTTTAACTGCAACACAGTGACAGATACAGACGACAAGAGATATTACTAACACTTTCCATAATAAGATTTGCGTTACATCGATTGTTAATTATCTGGTTTAACCAAACAATCGTTGGTATAGCAAATCGCAAGGTACTGACAGACTATCACCCAGAGTAAGTGTTTTGTCACATACTGTGTAACACAGTTTTACGATTTGAGCAGAAAAAAAAACATTAAGAAGTCAAATCACTGGACACTCGTGTCAGTCAGGTTATGTACACAGTCTGGCGCCCGGTAATCGCCTAGGGCGGCAGCAGCGGCACTTCAGGGTACGATGGCTCCTGGTCCTCTTCTGAAGAGTGGCCGCTGGCGTACGTGGTGCAGCCACTCTTCTCCCTCAGTCAGTATCTGAGAAAAAAAAACATTTTAGGTTCAAGAGTTAATCCTACTATTATAAAAAGCTAGCTGACCCGGTAAACTTCGTTCCGCCGTAGGATCAAGCTTTGTTGTGTACCTTATCAGCTGAGCTGAAAGACCCAAGACGGCGTGAGGTGGGTCTGTCAATGTGGTGACTTCCGCAAAAAAAAACAAACACAAAATGGCACAGTATAGGCTGAGACAAATCTAAAAAAATCAAAAATTATGAAAATCGGTCTACACGTTCTTGAGTTTATTCCGGTCATCACTAACACGACTTGTTTTATATTTATAAGATGTAAGTGCGTGCAAACGAGTCCTAGAGTGGAGACCACGAATCGGTGAACGGAAGGTAGGACGTCCCCCAGCAAGGTGACCTGGAAAAGGTAGCTGGGATAGACTGGATGCGCAAGGCGGAGGATCGGGTGCTATGGCGTACAATGGGAGAGACCTATGTCCAGCAGTGGACTGCAATAGGCTAATTGATTGATTTATTGATTAAGTGCGTGAAGATGTTTGTTACTCAATCACGCTCTAACGGCTGAACGGATCTGGCTGAAATTTGGTACAGGGATAAATATAAGTCTGGAATAACACATAAGGTACTTTCTGTTCTTACCATAGGTTGCGGGAACGGTATCAGAATTCCACGAGGGCGAAGCCGCGGGCAACAGTTAGTAAATTATAACAAGCACGTTGATGCAACTGATTGATTTAAACTATTGGAATATAAACGGAAATCGGAGTTGTCGAACGCATCCAGCGCACGCAGCGCAACCAGATTAAGTACCTAGGATATATACTTCATGCGACTGGTGACATCGATTGCGACGTCAGGCACGCATTGGCCCAAAGGCGTAAGGTGATTTTTGACTCCAAATTTTGATTAGACTGAAAGGTCAGGGCTATAAAACCATCATAAAGCCTGTCCTTTTAACGGCTGCGACGTGAGGCTGTTGCTAGATCGACACTAGCAGGAGCTGCGTGTCACGGAAATGAAAATGCTGCGGTGGATGAGTTGTCACGAGTGAGAAACTCTCGCTTCCGCGGCAGCCTTCATGTCCGTGACATCGCTGTGCATGATGTCACTACGTTTCGCAATGACGGCCAGGCTACGTGGGTAACAATAGTTTGGCCATGATGCCTCCGCCGGGCTCCGGTAGAAGGGGTTGACCCAAGAAGTGTTGGCTTGACTTCGTCGTAGACGGGTCATATTTGTACATCAAAGGATTTCAAACAGAGATTTTTTAATAAGTTATTGGGTGTATGGGGCGCTCCACTAAGATTTTCAGGGCCCAAAACAATCTCACCTGCGAGCCGTTACACCTACTAATTGATGGACAAGGCTATAGACCAGGCTTTCTTTTCGGTGTTGCGGGGTCAACTCACAAAAGCCAAATTATGACGTTCAATTCAATTCAATTTTTTGGTGTGGCGAATTGCGCCGATATCGTCGACAAAGGAGAATGCTCATTCTTCGTTTCTTTTTGAAAATCGTAAATAAAAAGTGTATGGCCATATGAATAAATTCATAAATCATTTAATATTATTTTAATTTCTCACAATTCATTCGAACAAAATCGTATGTGGGGTTTATACGGAAATAAATCGAAATGATTTAGTTCTTAAAATAAAACATGTCTTTTGCATTTCGAATCTAAATCATAATTATCTATGCAACTATTCCTCTAAGGGTAGGTTAGCGGAGCACGCTATTGACGCTATCACCTCGCGTAGTTTGTTGTAAAATGCCGTTCGTGATTTGTGAAATATGCGTAAAGCTACCTTCTTGAACGAAATACAAACTGTCAAAACTTTTAAACAAAACGTCGTTTCGTTAACGAATGTTTGACGAACATTTGATTCAAAACTAAACTCTAATTTGAGCAGCAAAACAAAGAATATGAGAAAATCCCACAAAATAACAGAATAATTTTTATTTCCTTTGAAAGTACGATATCAATCCAATTTATCATCTGATTTTCGCTATCATACAAAATATTTTTTTACGAAACGGCGGTCCATTGAAAAACACTCTTACTTGAAAATAATACATCTTACTACGGTCGCGCGCTCGTGAAACTGTTTTTTGGTGATTATTCAAAACACCCCAGGTGAAGTGGTCAAGATCGCACGATTACGGAGGAGTTCAGCCACCAACAAACGGCTATGCCGAGTATAACAATTCTACTAGCTCCTATTCTAATTCCAGTGATCTGCATAATATTTTGGATAGTAAAATGTTTAATTCTGGCCTTCCTCAATAAATTTTATGTATGTATAGAGTTACGCAGCTATTCGTAGAGGTTGTCAGCCTTAGTTGGGCCCCGTCTCAGCTATATTGCGTTTGTGTTAAATTTGGCGTCACAAGACATCGGACATGTTTCGTCCGTGTCTCAATCATATGTCTTTGGGGTAAATGCACATAGACAGGTCACAAACACATAGGTCGCTATTTGGGTATATTTTTTTATATACTTACGCCTGTGTATCACCAAAGGGGTATATGGAGCACCAACAAATCTTCGCAGGGCCAACATCAACCTCACCTGCCAGCGGGTACAACTGCTGATTGACGGAAAAGGCTCTGGTGCAGGATTTTTCACGGAGTTGGAGGGTCGGACGGAAGTCGCTCCCGTAAATGCAAACCAAGCAAATTCGTAGGATAGCAGACTCTGGGTTACAAAATGCAAGCTTTGAATGCAACCGTAATTTGCGTTCGGATGAAGAAGGATTACGGAAGGGGTAGTAGGCTATAGATTATACCTACTACAAATACAGACAATGACTTCTATGTATACAGCCAGACGAGCTGTTTAGAACAAAAATTGTATCTCGGTAATGGGGGAGGGGTACGGGACATAGTGACTAAATAAACTAGTTAGTAAATTCTTACACCAATCTATATAGATAGAGATAGCACGAATTTTGTAATGCCATCTGTATGACAGCAACAAAAAGTAGCGCTTTGTTGCTGGTCAAGTAGTGGTCTTGAATCGAAAATTACGTCGCCAGTCGTTGACCCGGCGCGACGTCGTACTGAAGTAAGTTCATTACAGCTTAATTCTTTTTTAATTATCGTTTCAGTTAGCTGTACTAACACGATGTAACGTGAGTAATGTAATGCTAATAAAACATTCTAAAATCCTGATTAAAAACCGGTTGTCTGTAAGTCGGTTTAGTGACGATAGTTGAACGTGACAACGTCATAAGAAAATACTAACTATATGTATAGCAGCTGTCCACGCGGACGCATCGCTTGCACTTGAAGCCCAGAGCGAGGTAACGCCGCATACGTGGTAAGGGCATACGAGATAACGCCGTATACGTCAGGTAACGGCATGTTACGTCATGTTTTTTCGTGCGTGCAGCCGGCCCATCGATTTATAAGACGTGGTCACGTCAAAAGAATGAACCAATTGAAAAATAAAATCGCTCAAATTTCTTTTTATCTTCAGTACTAACCTGTCTTGTTTTTCGGGTACGTTTCCCTAACACCCTGTATAGTAGTATGTGTAGAAGTTATTGGCTACAGATACACTTACTTTCTAAAATTATCATCCCTTTCCGAGTCTGCGTAGGGCGCCCAGTGGGCGGGCGTCGCTTCACCGGTATCCTCTCGGTCAATGTTGTTACTTGTACCTAAACAATCATTTGTTAGTTTCATTATGGGATATGATGAGAACAGTAGGCTTACCATAAAACATCCACAGTTGTGGACCTAAGTTTCGGGCAAACGGTTCCAGGGAACACATTTATCCTGAAATCTGAAGGGAGGAACCGAAGACGGCACGTGACACTTCGTTCGGCCTAACATGGCTAAATGCTATGTATTTCGTGCGTTTCCGAAGTTTTGAATGTTTCATGGTAGTCCACTAAATGTTTTAGCCATGGACGATTTAGAAAATGTATAGTACAGTCAACATCGATATTAACTTAAAGCTAATCCTTTACATAAAATAATAACCAAAAAGTGTAAAAAAAAAAAAATATTCCCTCTGAAGATTTTCAAAATTATACATCAATTTATTTATTGAATGTGAACAACATTTGTAAATGTTTCATTTTCTTGAGACTTCTGAAGGCGATTGTACGCTTCAGGCGGATTCAGAAGTTGGATTAACAGAATACCAGGATCAAGAGTAGTGACTTACCACACCGAGCAATGACACTCGGGTAGTCCCAGGGAAAGTTAAATTGTCTTGGAACTCACATCGCAATTAATCAAGAATGAATTGAAGGAGTTACAAAAATATAATTAATCCATTTGCCTTCTTAGCGAACGGGAGACAAATAGGCAAATTACCAATAAAAGAGATAAGCACCACGGACACGAATATATCCTAGTCCTAAGTGAACTATATTTGATTCCAATAATGTGTATGGTAGAAACGCCAACATGCGTGCCTAAAGAATTCAGTACTTACCGATAGCGTGTGGAGGCCCCACGGGCGTTATAGAGAGGTGTGGGTGGTCGGGCAGCGCTTCAGGCACGGGCCGGGCTTCGGCGTGCGAGTGCGCGTGCGGCGGGGACGCGGCGGGCGGCGACGGGCTGTCCAGCGAGATCACCGCGCCCCCCGCGCCGCCGCCCGCGCCGTGTGGGGAGCGGTACCCGCTTGACGACACCGCCTCGGCCGCTGCAATACATATAACACTATTAGTATAGGTATGGGTGTATGGAGCCCATCCTTCAAAATCTGTCCAACCTCACCTCCAAGTCGGTACCCTTGCTAATTGACGGATTGCTCAGGCACAGGCTTTCCTCTCGGGGTTGGAAAGTCAGATGGCACTCGCTCACATAAAAAAACTTATAAGCCAAATTAAAAGGAGAACGAGTAAGTGGACATCGGGCTTCGTGGAGTCAGCCTCGGGTGCAAGTGCTCTCGGAAGAACTACGCTAAGACGATGGTGATGGCTATTAGTATAGTTATAATGACGTGCAAACCTCTTAAAAAAGTACTCCAGAACGCGTTTTTAGGCCTCTTTAGAGGCACACCAATCTAACAATCTTAGTTGATATTAAACTAATCACGGGCTCCAACGGCTTGCGGCATTGGTTGATCAGTCTTATTTGGGTCAGGCTTGGAATGGGTGACTGTAACACATTGAGACTGTTGAAGAGTTTTTAATGGTTGGAATTTCATACTGTTTGTGGTTGATGTTTTTAAAAAGAAAATGTCAGGATGACACATTTGAATTTAAATGTTTTTGGAAGTAGTGAAAATTAATGACACAGGAAAGATTTTGATTTTGTAATAAAAGATCATGGGTTTTTATTTGGAAATAAGTTTTGTGTAGTTTTTTTTAAGTTGTGATATTTTAAATTGAATTATGATGAATTGATAGGGTTTTACTAGTGTGTGTATGATTGTACTATTGTTTTACTGGATTATATAATGAATATGTAAGTAACTGACTTTATTCCATTTAATACAATGATGTAGTTTACATCATTTTAAGTGAGACACGGGGCACGGACGCCCCGGGAAGCACGACAAGCCGTCGGTACCGGTTGCCATATGAACATCTATGGCAGTCTATACGGGTAGTTGGAGCCTTAAAAACACGATAGCCTGATCTTACTACAGAACTTAAATGTCGCTATTGGTTGAGGAGGTCTCATGGTAGTAGTTTCACGTAAAATATCGAGGTCCGACACGGTGTTAGGCTGAAAGTCAACTTAAACTTAGTAGTTAAAAGGCTTGGAGAATGATACATTTACGAAAACACTTACCACTAGAGGAAGAGTAATTGTCGTCACTCTTAACACTGGATTCGGAGGCAGGTGGCGTGGGTTTAGGCTGCGGAACCTTCCGCTTGAGAGGCAGTTCATCCTCGGAGTCTGAAGTCAGGTCCACCAACACATCGGCCGCCTTAGGAGCTCGCGCCTCGCCTACCGCGGCACGTTTAGCCCCTCCACCACCGCCGCCCTCAACTGGGATGACTTCTGTTAAACATAGAATAGTTGCCTTTCAATTATCTGGAGATCTTTGTTATGGACAATCTTAAGCTGGGTGGATATCAATACATACTGCGCTGTCATCACCATCATGACCACTATAGATACACTTGGATGGATGATACAAAATAAATGTGGAACACCAAATTTTGTGATAACGACTGTTTATTTGGGGAACGGTGACGATGTTACACTGTGTGTTCGTATGCGTGGATGTATTTGTACATTACTCGGTGTTTGGGTTGGCACGTCGGTAAGAAAAGTGAGATTCCGGCTAAGATTGGCTTGCTTCGGTTTTGTAGAGCGTTCTCTCTGTCGTACATCGCTGATTGTCAGGCTAATGTGCGACAAAGAGAACGCTCTACGAAACAGAAGTAAGCCGATTTTAAGCAGTCTCTCAATCTTCATCGCCGAGTACTGTATCTGTAACATTATTACCTATAAATGCTGAAGGTATAAAGTTGTGTCCTTTGACCGTAGAACAGGTATAGGTAGGCTAGGCTACTCACCGAGATCATCGGAGATGAGCGTGACGGGTTCCGCGGAGGGCTGCGCCTGCTGCGGCGCGCGCGGCGGCGGCGTGTGCGCCGACCAGTTGCCGTCGGCGTGCAGCTGGATCTCGTTGCAGTCCGTGGACAGCCGCGCCGACGTCAGCACTTCTTGGAAATATCTGGCCAGATAATATCTTGTATTAGAATTATAAAGAGTTTGCTTTAATGGCGGAATGAAAACAAACTGTTATGAGTGAAGTCCCGATTCGATCTGGTTAAATAAAATACTGTTAATCCCAGCTATTATCTCGCATAGGTTAAACAAAAAAAAATATCGAGTAAAGTAAAAAAAAAAAAAAATTAAAAACAAAATTTTTGAAAATAAACCACCAGCGACCAGCGTCACGTGACGCGACGAGCCCGTGACGCACGTGGTAGGCGTGCAGTTTCTCCTCGCAGTATTCACCAAGCGGATGTGTGGGAAATACCTAAATCGCGACCAGCGTCACGTGTGCTCGTCGCGTCACGTGCCGCTGGTCGCTGGTGGTGTATTTTTTTTCATTTTTTGTTTTTTTATTTAAATTTTTGAATTTTTTTTTTTTTTACTTTACCCGATATTGTTTTTTTTTGTTTCAAATACATATTTTGTCGATACCAAGTCATCTCACCAAATTCAGAGACCTAATTTTGTGTTTTTAAATTTTTTAATTTTTTTTTTACTTTACCCGATATTTTTTTTTTTGTTTCTAATACATATTTTGTCGATACCAAGTCATCTCCTAGACCTAATTTTGTGACACCTTATATATATAGTTATAGGCTATCTTAAAACCGTAGATGGCCGAGGGTCAGCCAAGGTATGAAGGGTTTGCTTTATTTAGCCACCTTACAACCCGGCCATTAAAAGCCAAGGCCAGTGTGCTGTTTTGGTCGGTTCGAGTCCGATATAACTACGCTCACCGGCCAGCGGTGGAGCTACTGCGGGGATACCCGCAAAAAAAAAACACAAAATAGCACAGATTAGCGGAGACAAATCTAAAAAAAATTTTAGATCATGAAAATCGGTCCACCCGTTCTTGAGTTATAATTACCCTCGTCGTGCCCCGCGCTTACCACTAAAGAGACCTAAAAATTCATTCTGTGTATCTAGCGCACTTTGTCAAGATTTTAGCCAATAGTTATACATAAAACATAATGTCAATAAAGGAAATGCTACTTTAATTACGAGGCAGACTTGGGTGAGAAAGCGGCCCTTCACCTACACGAATATTTACAAATTTATTATTACATTTTTTTTTCACCAACATTCAATCACAGACACACACACTCCCACGCGCTAAATATTATTAACTAAAATTTCGTAACCATTTTAAAGTAAATACATATCCTTGTTTGCTCACCATTACATATGCTCAAGATTCTGTGTATTTCTTTGTTATGGTGTATTAATGGGGGACCTGGTAATCTGTAGCACATGTTTTCTTTTAAACCTATATCAGACACCAGTTCCTCACAAAAGAAAAGTGTACTACAAAGCAGGAGCATGTATTTAGCTGTACTGTTTGTTTTTGTGTTCTTTCTTCTTTTTGGATTATTATCATTATTAATAAATTGGTAGAAATATGCTTAGGTTGCAAACGTGAAACTACTCCTCCAATGATCAAGACTTAGTATTTAACTTACCCATCTACAACAAGAGAGTCATACGGCGCCGGTCGGTCACAAACAGGACAAAGCCAGGTGGGTTTCCGTTCGTTCATCTGCAGGAACAATGAGGCATCGAAGCACTGCAAGTGAGGGCAGTTGGCAGGCCGACAAGGACACGACATTCGCATCTTGCCAAGCGGACACATCAGCGATACTCGGAGAGACGTTGTGGCTATTTCGCTGTCGTAATCCTCTGACAGTTTCTCTTTAACTGTGGAGTAATGGACATTGTCAGTTTATCTTAAGTAATACGTATGGTAGGTTTCTTCAAATAAATTAATAGACCAAACGTCGGAAATGGACGCTAGGTGGAGTAGAGGGTATAAGATAAACTAGTTATAATAAGGCTAGACTGTGTTGGAAATGCAACAGCTGCCACTGCATGCAAGAGGCCCCTGATCAGGAGTCAGTGATATGGTTTGTTTTCTTTTTTCTTACAGTTGAAATAATCTAAGAAGTGCATTTTGACAGCTGTCGTTTAGCGTTCGGTGTCTACAAATCGATTGTGGGAATAACCGATTCAGATAACAAATGAATTTACAATCAAATCATCGGTAATCGTTTTAAAATAAATAGAGTAGGTATAGTTCAACTCATCCCAATTCCGTATACGATTACACAAGGTGATACATACGTTAACGGCATGAAAAGAAGGATAGAAGCGGCGCGCACCCGGTGTTTGATGGGGAAAAACCTGCTGGCTCCGATAAGAGCCGGCGGGGTTCGATGGAGGCAAATCTGCGGGCTCCGATATACCGGCGGAGCCTAAGGGAAGTTTAGCAACTCCCTTGCTAATTTACGATTTGTCCTATGAACCGATGAGTCTTTACCACCGTAACGATTAAAAAGTAACAACACTAAAATTCTATAATGAAAATGGTGGAACGTAACTTTTTTTACGACATCTCGCAGAAATAAAGAATTCTGCCATATTTTAAATTAATTGCAGAGATTTTTACTGAAATATGTCGCATTTACTGTGTGCTTTGTGGGGTTCCCGAGGACTTTACCACACTCAAATGGAGTGTGTCCGTACTGAGTTTATAAGACAGCGTCTGGGTTTTGGTGCTCACTCAGACATAGGGCAATGTAATGTTTTGTTGGCTTATCCTTTATCAGATCGATGCAGGAAGTTATACAGAATGCTAATCCCTCTATTGAAATTAATCATTGATTTACCTAAAAATATTAGTACTGTATTAATTCATTTTTAGCATATATAAATATTGTAATTTATTAAGGCGACATAATCGGCCAGTGTGATTAGGCCTTTATGTAAAGATTTAAAAAAAAATGTCGCATTACATTCCTTCAGCTCAATTAATATTGTACATTCATTCATACTCATAAGAATTGTTTCACTTATAATTTTAGAGTTATTTTATTTCGTTCAAAACGTGCAAGGCTTACATTCTGTGTCGAGCATTTGTCAATCCTGTGTCATAAACTCATAATGCAGTTCTTTGATTATTTCAACCAATGTATCCAAGTATCCAATGGCAAAGGTTGAAAAGTCATTGGTGCAGTACACAGTAGTTACATACATATGATGAGTCGGCCTTACGATCGATAGGTCCCAGGTTCAAATCCTGGCCATTATACAAACCTAACACAAGTAATTTTGCTTAGCTGGGGGGGGGTTGGAGGAATACTAGTCATTTCAGTCAAAATTATACTTAAAAAAATAGTCAAAAATCACATTATTGGAGTCATGTTCTGAAAACAATACAGATATTCTATAATGCCATCCTCAAACTAAAAAGTGGGTAAGCGAAAAAGTAAATTTCAAGCTAGAGCTGAAAAATGGGCATGTTTTAAAACCTATGCTAATATATTATATATATTTTTGATCATTTACGAGAATAAAGTTGAAATAAAGTTATGATGTAAAAATTGACCAGAAATCACTTAGCTGGCTTTTAGTTTGAGGACGGCAGTAGACTATCCAAACAATTTGTTACTAATCAATACTCACTGAGCGACCTAGTATAATCCGGGTTCTTAGTTCCTTTATTTTTTAGTCGTTGGAGCAGTTCCGCCGACGTGAGTTTCCGTACCATAAACACACTGAGCACGTACGCTCTCGTAAAGTTTGCTGCCCACGTGACATGGATGGTGTTTGCGACTGTCGGGGACAGCTTCACTAGCGACGAGATGTTAACTGGACGCGGCGGCCGCTTTGGTTCAGGTGTGGGTTTGTTTGTCGGGATTGGATTCTGTCAAAAGATGGTACAAAACCTTACATGTGTTAAAAATCATTGTCTGTTTTTTAAACCCCGACGCAAAAACGACGAGGTGTTATAAGTTTGACTTGTCTGTGTATCATAGCTCCTAAACGGATGAACCTATTCTGATTTCGTTTGGTGATTTAGTCGTGTCGTATGTGTCGTGCTGCATTGGAGCATTAAATAGCTTTACCCAATATTGTCATCATTCTCCGAGCCTTTTTCCCAACTCAGTTGGGAGTTGGCTTTTTCAGTCAACTTTCGAAGCGGCTGAACTTCGATATTTTCCGTGAAGCGACTGACCTCTAAAATCCATTAGCGATATCGAAGTTCTGTGGTAAGGCCAGTTGCTGGACTTTTTAGTACTCCAAATACCCGTAGCAACTGCATAGATGTTGACCAGGACCGACGGCTTAACGTGCTCTCTGAGGCACGGAGGTTTCGCCCGATATTATGTCTGTGTGAATGGGCAGCCACCTAATTCATTATTCCAAATTCGAACGAAAACCCGTTAAGCTCTAATTCCCTTTATTTTCCTTAGTCGTAAAATTCTGTTAATGGCTGATAAGCAGATTGAATTCTGATAAATCACTATCGTTCATAGTCATAACTATCAGTACAATAACGACTTACCATGTAATGCACACTAAACATAGCAGTTGGTTTAACTATATATACATATACTCACGACTTCCTCCTTCCTGGTTAGCCAAAGCAGCCCAACATAACCATCTGTCCTTATACACTTCATGAGTTTCCTCTACTATCGTAAAACATTCCTTTCAAGCCCGTCGATCTTTCATCCAAAAGTTGCACCCAAAGCTTGTACTTCGGAGCCCGTGATCCGCTCCGTTTTACGGAGACTACTGCAGTCTGACCCTCTAACCCCGAGAGAAAGCATCAGAGTATCGGGCTTCAAACTGTAGCAGTACCAGCTTGCAGGTGAGATTGGTTTCGGCTCCGAAGATCTTTGCGGGGGCCCAGACACTCTTTCATATTTAAATATAATTAATTCTTTGCATTATGCTTACTCACTGGCAATGGACACATTTTGTTGTTAACTTTGACATTAACACTAGGTGGGAAGTGGTCCTCTTGTTCGCAAGAAGTTTCTAGAAGACAAAACCTTAGTTGAGCCTGTGGACAAAAGATAATAATAGTTAGTACAATATTAGTTGAATGACAATTAAATTGGATAACTAAAGACCAATTCTCATAATAAATCTTTATATATTATAGGCTACTACGATTACATATTAAGCATAATTTGTATGAGAGATACCGCAAATCTAGTGGGGTATTGAATTTGTAGTAAATAGTAGAAAGGACGTCAATGGGTATACGCGACTCGCAGCGCCGAATGCCAGTTCTATTGAAACGGAGCGATAAACGAACTGATCAACATGATGATGATGACGACCATTCTTCATTTGCGCTAAGTTCTTCAGTAAATGAACACTTTCTTCCTAAATGTCAAGAAAGTGGTAATTTAGTGAAGAACTTTTATTTATTTTAAAAACGTATTTTATGAGATTAACATAATAAGTATTGACAAAGAGAGCTGAGTGGTCTTAAAGGCAAAAATAATTGTCTTTTAATTAGTCAATCATAGTAATATAAATCCATTACCTGTATAACATAATCTAGTTTATTGCTGGTGCCGACGATATCTTTGCCTGAAGCTATTTCTGTTGCCTGCTGTGGTGTGAGGTGGAATATATAAGTACCCTCCTGCATGTGGCCAGCTTGCATCGGCATCATCGTCGAAGGCTTCATTAATTCCGCTAACACGTCGTAGAATGGCAGCCTGAATAACAAATTTAGTTTATTACTGTAAAAAAAACAGTAAAGTGTGTTTGTTTTTTCGCAAAAAACTCTATTGTCTATTCAGGTCCCTTTTAGTGTAGCAATAAAATTATAGAATAATTTTATTATGAGTAAAAACTTACGATAATACTGACAAAGCTCTGGCCATAAGTAAGTTAGAACGCATACGTTTTTCTGTAGGTAATCCGTATGGTAAGAGCTAGGGACAGAAGTAGTGGCTCTTTGGAATCATGGGGAAATAAATTTCCATAAAAAATTATCTTGGTGGCTTAGTGGTCAAAAGTTGAGCAGTCTGTCACTCGATTTAAAGGGTCAAGAGAAGCGATGCGCTCTGCATGTATCCCATGCACTTCTCAAAAGGGAACGAGTGCGAACTCGCCTAAAAATTGTTCAAGTTAATGTTGGTGACATTAATGTCGTTACAGAGGCGCAGGTTGTCATGAAAATTTTCTTCATTAGCTTGAATATGAAATAACCAAGAGGAAGATTTCTTATAATAAAAGAAATATAATCTACCAAAACATTAATCAGCCCTTCTATGTCGGTAGCAAATCACGTCGATGGATTTCAATCATTCTGCATGCTCTACGCGCTTGCAGCTGCTGCTAGCATATATATTTTAAAGAGAGTGTTCTGTACAGTCACACTAGTAGCGGTATACATTGAATTCGTTGTAATATGTACTCACTTTTTAAACTTAACGTCGGGGTGTACAGGGAAAGGCGGTAGCGGTGCTGTGGGGGAGGGCGAAGGCATCGGCGCCAGGGTGGCTGCGCCCGCGCCTCCACCGTACCCGTGGTACATGCTGCTTGCGTACATCGGGTTCTGTCGTGCCTGCAAATGTCTTTCTGTACCGTTTCGCTTTTCATCAACCTTGACCTTAGCCATGGTTACATGGCTAAGGTCAAGGTGACTTAAATTAATTGGTGATTAGGTAAAAAAAACTACCTACATCATATGAATTGTCCTGCAGTGCTATTCTCTACGGTAGCTCGTCGACGAGCTCGTCGACGAGATTTAAATCTAAATCTAAATATAAATCTAAATCTAAATCTAAATCTAAATCTAAATCTAAATCTAAATCTAAATCTAAATCTAAATCTAAATCTAAATCTAAATCTAAATCATAAATTAAAATCACAATTAAAATATAAATCAAAAGCAGCATTTTGCGAGCTCGTCGACGAGCTACCGTAGAGAATAGCACTGCTGATCTATTATTTATCAAAGCAAAACCTTAACCTAGTATACAAACTTGAAATTTTTGCATAATGACTCCCTATGTTGTAAGCTTCCACTGAGGATTTTTTGGTAATTTGACTCATAAGGAGGTGTATTACGAAAAGGATGGGCCGGTAGTCATCGTATATTTTTTACGTAGGTACAGGTAAATAGGGGTGTGTGTTGGGTAACCTCCTCGAGTGTCGCTCCGATTCCGATCCCGCTGCAGTCCGGGGGGAACGGAATCGGAGCGGCCGGTACACCCTGGGCGGCGGTCAATGGCTTCCCCTTCACCCCTTCATAGGGTTGGCATTGATCGTCGGCCAATACCCAACGTGGCGAGAACACATCGCTCTCCGTACTCCTCTGCTTTCAGAGGAGACAGGATGAGCGATGCTGTTAGTGGTGAGATGGCCCAGGGTCAGTCGAGGTGCGAGGGATATGCTCTATGGGTAACCTTACACCCCGGCGTCTGAAGACCCGAGACGGCGTGCGGTTTTAGTCGGTCCGAAGGGATTTCCGCACGATAAAAAAAAAAAAGGTACAGGTAAATAAAGCCGGCCGCACACCAGACATACATTTGTATTACGATAATTGTGGCGCCACATGTGTAACGCGACACATTTAACGCCCCCGTTTATTTGCACGTAAGCACGCACACCAAGGACACATTTGTTGTAAGTGCGTTTTGTGGCGTGGCGACAGCCGGGCTACACACATTCAAGATCGAGCACGTTCTTTTTTTGTGGCGCATACACATGTAAACATTATCATTATACGTGTAATATATAAGCTTCTTGCAGTATATATATTACCCTAGCTAATAATAGATAAATACACATATTGTAAACCACATCATTTAGCCTAACGTAAATTAAAAATAAATAAATAAATATATTTAAAGTAAATTATGGTATCCCGATTAAAGAGTTGACCGAAATAAAGTTTTCGTTTTCTAATTGCCACTTTAAGTAACACGT
Organism: Cybosia mesomella; assembly: GCA_946251805.1. Taxonomy (NCBI): domain Eukaryota; kingdom Metazoa; phylum Arthropoda; class Insecta; order Lepidoptera; family Erebidae; genus Cybosia; species Cybosia mesomella. The sequence continues at coordinate 22,094,084 of OX276405.1, forward strand.
GTCGTCACAATTATAGTCACCAGCCAGAACTGTGTGCCCGGTGTGCGGCTACGTGACACATTTACGCTGAGCCCCAATGTAGCGTCCGTATTGTGGCGACAAAAATGTTGTGTGCATGTGGCGTATGGCTCCGGTGTGCGGCCTTACTAACAGTGAGATTTTGGTACTGATCAGTGTTTGTGCTGTGCGTTTTACAAGCACCATTCTTAGAAATGTGTCTATCTCTTTGTTTAGAAAATGTGATGTCTAAGCAAAACTTATTGATCTCCATACTAAGCACATAGCAAACCACACCGTTAAGCGAAAATAGAACATGCAAAAGCATCAATATGTGGCTTTGAGCAAAATTACGAGTATGTGTCTATACAAGGTATCATATTACGGCTCTTACAATTTATTCAGCAGAAAGATCATACGTGTTTTTAATTAAATGAAAATCAAAATAGCCGGCCCACTATCTTTGTAGAATATTTTGAATGTAGAATTTTACTATGAAAGCATGAAATAGAAGAAATAGGGATTGTTTTAAATCCTATTCATATGATGTTCGAAAAATTTGATGGATTCCCCACTATGATAACCAAATGAAAATTATTGTAAAGTCCAATCAGTCACCACAAGAAGCATCAGTTTTTTGATCATATCCAATTGGGGTAGCGAAGGTAACAAACAAGTACACGGCCCATGTGTTGTAGTTGCTGTGCTAACCACTTGCTATTGTATGGTTTGGATGTAGATTGGTGTGTGGATTTTCGCCCTCATTGTTGGAAATGTTCATAAGTCATGATTAACACAGCGTCTGAAGAAAACAGCATTACACGGTCCGCGCGGTGCGAGAGACGGAGATAGAAGGAAGACAACCCAGAATAAAATGTTATTCCTTAACATCGTCGCAACTTGCGAAATTTAATTTTATATACTTCTAGTGTGTTTTAGTGTTAGTGTGTTGACTGCCTCTGTGGCGTAGCGGTAGTGCATTCGACTGCTACGACAGGGGGCGCGGGTTCGATTACCGCTCAGTGCAAATATTTGTATGCATGAATATGTCTATTTGCATTGGTCTGGGTGTTTCTATGTATAATATGTATGTATTTACAAACAAAAAAAAGTAAAGTAAAGTATGTTTATCCGCATTCTGGAACCCATAACACAAGCTAGTTAAACTATGCTTACTTTGGGTCTAGAAAGCGCTGTGTAGAATGTCGTAGAATATTTATCATTATTATATTATTATTCCAAAAATCACCTCAAAGAACACATCTACACTACAGCCCTTCAATACAGATCTATCGATTTAAGTATTTACTAGAAATCTAGGATCAACTATATATATATATATATATTTATTATTGAATTTATTTATTGTCCAATTACATATTAAATGTCATCTTAAATGCTAACTGTAAACCCATTTAATCAATTAACCCGCCCCTCACTGTACCAGGGGCAAAGGTGCCCATGACGCTAGCGGCATCACCCCGCTGGATAGCAACCCCACATCCCACGCGCGTCGCTCCGTGACGGATGGGGAGAGTCGCCTGTGTCCACTGGTCTTCGTTGAGAGATATATTGAGGATTGACTCAACTGTGTACTTAAGTGTGTCGTCGAATGCTGCGACTTCCACAGGACAAACCCAGGTTGGTACAGTCCTCAGGCGGTACGTTAACTTAGGCAGGGCAAAACACATGCGCAATAACACTAACGCTAAGGTCCTCGAGCGGTCAGGAGAAGCTTGTTACGAGGAAAGATTGCCTCTGGCACCGCATCAGCAAAGATAGGAGACCCTAATAGGGTGAAAGATAGAGAAGAAAGTTCTTTGAGGCCAGGCAATAGGGGACTGAAATGTGGAATTTTTATTTATACAATATTTTTATGGGGTGCATTGGATTTAGGTTACAGTTACATTTATTCGTCTATTAAGTATCACGGAGCCATGCCTTATTATCAGTGTAGTTACTTACAGGTAGAGTCTGATTGCGTGAGTCCTGTGGATTATAGCCACTAACTGGATGCTGGTACAATGTACGCGAGCCCGGCAGCGCGGGCGCGAGGGGATCTTTCCCCTGCGACCCGCTGCCTGGCCCCACACCACTTGACTGCATAGCCTGATTGTTCCTACAACATAAAGCTTTAATTATTAGTACTCTGCTGTATTAAACTCCTTATATTTACTTGCTAACAATAATGCAGATGGACAGAAAACAAAGGACTATCATGCAATTTTAGACATAACATTGCTTATTGTAACTGATTCTGTACAATATCCTTTCATAATTATAACCACCACCCAAAAGCTCATTGTCATGCTTCTCCAGTCTTCCACATGCCAATATCTAACAGCTGCAGTAATAAACAGAATCATTGTTGGTGACTTCAGGAAACTACATGCTGACAGCTACTTGTGAGGCAAACGTGACACGAACTGACACTTGCCTAGACTGATTGTAGGCCTTTTGTGAGCGGTGACCATTTTCAGTGGCTTTGAGTCGCGTTCTAAGTTCGGAAGAGGTTCCATTTTCAGGGGGCGCACTGGTAGTCGCGCTTCCTACTCTTGCTGAAGATCGTGTTTTAACCATTGTTGACGAACAACCATCTCATGTCAACTGAAATTCATTAGTCCAAAAATGGACAAACTATCATGAATAATCTATACAAAGCTGAAGAGATTTCTGGAAAATTTCTTCAGTGTTACAGCAACAGACGGACTCCTTATTTCTCTTACATTTCTGAAAGTGATAGGGAAAGGGAGAAACCTACTAAACATCTGCAATTGAATAATTATCCATTATAGTCATCAATGGTTAAAACATGTCTTACAGCTTTATTTTAACATCTAGACAAACCATAAAGTACTTAAGCTAAGATATTGTTTGAAAACATTTGTTGGTGATCCTTTAGTTAATAATTTCAAAAATTATTCCACTGCAGCTGTGAAGGAGCATTGCTATGGAGAGAAAAGTTCATTAAAAATTCTTAACATGAGAAACCCTAATATATTGGGTACAGAAACAGTAAGAGAAATAAGGGGAGTCCTGTTTATGAAATTTTCCAGAATACTGATCAAATGTTAAGATTTGGTTATACGGGTGGAGGAAACAGGACTACTCCAATTTGTGTCAGTTTTATTTTAGAAATATTCTAAGCAACTATTAGAAGTAACACTATCTTCGATAGACTAGATGTTTTTTTAAAGTGTAGTCTTTCAAATTAGGGTATCAATTTTCCATTATATAAGGTTTTAATACTGTTTATATCCAAAACAAGGTATAGATGACGCGTGCTATTATTGAAAAATAAATAGGAATAAATTTTAGTAACGATTTTTGCAATTCCCGGTTAATAACTACAAGACAAAAATCAATAAGTCATGTAAAGCATTACAATGATTGTTGTCTACATACTTATTCATTGTAAATATTGCGATAAATACAAAAGAAAATTCATGATAATTTGCAAATTATTTTCAGTTTGGCTACAAAACCACGTTAGAAACGCAGGTTGTAAGACACATTTAAATTTAAAAATCCCGGCATACACCATAAATCTGTATAAATGCTTATTCTATTTAATAATAATTCGTTTCTTTAATACCTCCTCTAACGTAGTATATAGTTAAGTAACTGCATTATAATAAGTTCTAAAAGAAAACGTACACAAAATTTAAACAATATGGTTGTCGCTATCAGAAATCAATGTTTACTCACCATGATATCGCGTTACCGTAGTCGTAATATCTACTCATTACTTCTAATTTATAAGTTACACTGTCATTTATGAATAAAAATTATTTACGTGTTTTTCACAAAACGCCATAACTTGACGCTTGATACACAGCGACAGCCGCCACGTTGGCCATAGACTAAATACACTTATCCTAACATGTGTTCAAGGCTTTAAAAAGGCATCGTTTATCTATTTAAAACCTGTATTAGCTTTTTTTTTAACTGTAACTAAATTTAAGTAATAAAAAAGTAGTACGGAAACGTTCATGGTATAATTTAATTTAATATTCGTGTTTTACTGATTTAACATAGATAAACAAACATAAGGCTTAGAACACACGAATCAGAACCATTAACAAGGTGAATGTATTTTCCGTTTCCTAATTTGGAATGCTGTGAAATTGATTTTCGTTCGGTTATAATATCATTATTAAAATCGGGTGTAAATTAAAAACTATTTAAAATAGTGATATAGCATACTCAAAATAACGAATGTATTAGGTATATTGCTAATACAGATGAAAGTGGTATTAGTATGAGTGAAGTTGTGAATGCATTAAGAAGTATGAAAGCTGGAAAAGCGGCGGGATATGATAAGGTGACATTCGAGATGCTGAAAGCTGGACATGACCTCGTAGCAAGTCAGTTGTGCCGCCTTTTCAACATGTGTTGGGTTAGCGGTCGAGTACCAAATGATTGGTGTAAGGCCGTTATAGTTCCACTCTACAAAGGAAAAGGCTCGCATCAGGACTGCAAAAACTACAGGGGCATTAGCCTACTCAGCATCGTCGGCAAGCTGTATGCGAAAGTGTTGATTGAGAGAGTTATGAAAGAAACCGATGAGAAAATATGGGATGCACAAGCGGGTTTTAGAAAGGGAATGGGATGTACGGATCAGGTATTTTCCTTGCGAAGCATAGCCGAGAAATTTTTGGCCAAGAGTCAAAAGGTCTATTGCGCATTTGTGGATTTGGAAAAGGCCTATGACAAAGTGATGAGGAATAAACTTTGGTCGGTACTGTCTATGTATGGGGTGAGCCGCAACCTTATTCGAGCTCTGAAGTCTCTCTATGAGGACTCCAGTGCTTGCGTGAGGATACATGGGTCATACACTGAATGGTTTAGCATCCAAAAGGGGTGTAAGACAGGGATGTGTAGCGTCACCATGGCTGTTTAACTGACGGCCTCTGTGGCGTAGCGGTAGTGCATTCGACTACTACGTCAGGGGGCGCGGGTTCGATTCCCGCTCAGTGCAAATATTTGTATGCATGAATGAATGATGAATGTTTCTATGTATAATATGTATATATTTACAACAACAAAAAAAGTATTTAAGTATGTTTATCCGCAGTCTGGAACCCATAACACAAGCTAATTAAACTATGCTTACTTTGGGTCGAGAATGCGCTGTGTAAAATGTCGTAGAATATTTATTTATTTATTTTTATTTATTCATGGACAGTTGTTTGCAAGATTTGAAAGATAAAGAATGTGGTTTAAGAATGAATGAGTTACTCGTCAAATGTCTCCTCTATGCTGATGATCAGGTTTTACTTGCATCATCGGCAGATGGGTTGTAGGAGATGGTAACAACTATGCATGTAGCTTTCCAGAGGAAAGGAATGAAAGTGAATGTTACTAACATTCACTTTCATTCCTTCAGACAAAAGTTATGGTTTTTGAAAGAGATGAATGCATGACAGAGTGTAGGATTTGTATAGATGGAGAAAGAGTGGAACAAGTGAATGAGTTCATATATTTGGGAACATTGTTTACGAGAGATGAAAAGCATGAAGAAGATGTTGAAAGGAGAGTGACAGCTGGAAATAGAGTGAATGGGGCACTACACAACTTTATGAGCATCCGGAAAGTGTCCGAAAAGGCACGACTGGCTGTACATGGAGGAGTATTAGTGCCGACTCTTATGTATGGTAGTGAAAGTTGGGTGTGGCAGAAAAAGCATCAGAGTAGAGTGAATGCAGTAGAAATGCGTGCGTTGCGAAGTATGTGTGGATTGACTTTGAGAGATAAAGTGAGAAATAGCGTGATAAGAGAGCGATGTGGAGTGACAGAAGATGTAGTGACGAGAATTGAGAAAGGTATGTAAAGATGGTTCGGTCATGTTGAGAGAATGAATGAAAGAAGACTAACGAAACAGGTGTATGAGGCGAGTGTGGATGGTACTGTCGGAAGGGGAAGACCTAGGTGCACATACCTGGACCAAATCGGGAAAGTGTTAGAAAAGGGGCAGGTCAGGAGTACCCTAAACCGACGAGCATGCATGAAGAATATAATGAGAGTGAATGAAGCGAGAGAAGTGTGTCAGGATCGTGGCAAATGGAGATCCTTGATCTCTGCCTACCTCTATGGGAAACAGGCGTGATTGTATGTATGTATGTATATACATTATTTTCAGTATACAAAAAAATAAAGTCGGTTTACTGACGATAGTTGAATGTGACAACGTCACTTAAATGGAACGCCTCAGAGCGAGGTAACGCCGCCGCATCGAGGTAACGCCGCATACGTCATGTTTTATCGTGCGTGCAGCCGACTCCATCGAATTATAAGACGTTGTCACGTCAAAATCTTTCACACGTTGGACATTTTTGCATATTAATTCTATATATGGTTAGATAGTTCCCGATCGATAGTTGTCCTAGACAATCATTCGATTTATGGATACTACTAACAATTGAACACTACAATCAGTAGTTTTGATTCTATCGATATTACCAAAAGCTTTATAGCAAAACTATCTATAATACCGATAGCATTCAGCCTTCATGATCCATAAACTATTAATACCAGCGATGCTATTATAGTGGCATTGCTGACGTAGATTCTTAGTATAATCGTCGCCAAACAACTTGGCAATTTGACCTTGACGCGCAATCAATTGGCGTTGTCTATAAGTAAGTACTTTTTGATGCAGCATCGCATTTTGTCTTTTTTAAAAAGTATCTTCATAATAAACAGTCATAAATTAGTTACTTATGGCCGAAATTATTTCAATCAAAAGATTTTGTTACGTGCTCGGGGTGCAATTAAATGCTGTTTATAATAACGAAGAGGTTTATTCGCTCACCACAAACTGAAGTATAATAATAGAGCCTATTAGTTCTCAAGTTTTTTGAATTGAAAGCGCATTGAGCACTTTTTGGGTGTACAAAACTCATGGAACTCGCGTCATAGTCACCGTCATCGTCACCTTTCGTATTCTAGTTAAAACTTCTTTATTTCTTCTTCTTTAATGCCATCTTTGTTGTAGCTGACGAACTCCTTTAGAACCTTAAAAAAATATTTTGTTCTGGCCTTGATGAAGTTCCGAACTGATTCATAATGAGCAACATAGATGGCTCTGTAAATATTTCCTGAGATTCAAAAAATAGACACATAATAGTTTAAGTTTTCACTCCATTTTTTTTAGGTTCAGGTGCTCTTTTAGAAGAAAATCTCGCGTTTAATAAACTTTAAAAAAAATGGAATATGAAGGTTTTTATAACTTATGTCAAGACCGAGTAAAGATACCACAGCCACATAAAGAAAAAAAGATATGAGTAATAATTTATTATAACGTGACATTCATAATGGGATGGTTTGTTTAAAATTCATATCAAATCTTAGTCTAATTTAAACACACGTATAAGTATTATGTGTGCACCACATAGACCACATCGGTGAAACTTTAAACCCACGCGCAACCAGTCGAGTCCGGTGCACGTCCAGCCGAGCGTGTACAGGGCGAGTGGCACCTTCCGGTCTATCCGTCCATAGACGTTCGGCTAGTGCAGCAGCTCTAGGCCATATGCGCGTCATTATGTTTCCTTCACCCAAAATTGAAGACCAAACAGTAGCTTCACCACCTTCTACTATGCCCATAGAGTGCTTTAACCACGGCCGGTGTTCATACATGCGTTGCCACGAATTATATGGTGCACCATTGCTTTCTTCATACCACTTGCCGTGACCTGTATTCAAATCCCATGCATCCTCATGGGACATTATTGTACGGATGCCACTTAAATGTTTATAGGACCAGACGACACAGCGGATTTGGATACCTACATTTTGAATATACTTTTTCAGATTCGGTTTAAACTGTTCAGTCAGTGGTGATAACCAAAATATTGTCAGGTTAGGCAACTTTCCCCTCACTGTTTCAGTTTCTAAGTGGTTTAAAACTGAGTGAGTATATTCAAGCCACAAATTTGAGGGGTCAGTGTCGTAAAAATGCTCTTTCCAACAGCGGTCGGATATATCATCGCCACCTAAATGTAATATATCGTCCACCCCTGTTATTTGCATGATTTCTTTGTAAAGATGCGTCAGTATGCCATAAACATTAGGATTCCGTGGATTTAACTGCCCACATGGAGGTTCACTACAATATGAGCTCCACGGTTCATCATTTAGACAGTATATTAAATCCCCCAAGCCTTTCGATGGTCCAAAATTCCAAGCGTGGCCAACGTGAGCTGGCGCATCTATCTCTATTAATACTCGAATTCCTCGTAACCTTGCTCTACGCACTAATTCTCTCACTTCATCAATAGTGTAGACATCATTAGAGGAATGTGCTCCATGTTCAACCAACTGGGGTATACTACTTATATGCAAAGGAAATGATTGAGATTCGCTCATATGCCAATGGAAAGTATTAAGTTTGGAAGCCGCCATTGCATCAATATTTTGTATTAGCTCTCTAATTGGGAAGTAATTGCGCCCCGTATCTATTAGTATGCCACGATACCGAAATCTCGGTGCATCATTGACCGTCGCTGCTTCAAGCATCAATAGTGATCCCATATAAGTATCTAGCCATACTAGCTGTAGAAGCGTTTCTAATGCATGCCGTGCTCCACAAAATGAAGGAGCCACGATATCTACCATCAGTTTTAAGCCACTCTCCGGTATAGGTCTCAACGTTAAACTGTAACTTTCATCAGTATTCAATCTCATCCGTGCATCTCCGCTGGAGTTGACGGTTATTCGGACACCGACACTGCGCCACTCTTCAAAACCTCGCGCTTTACTTTCTAACATACTCAAGTCCTCACGGAATATTTGAAATGCATCTTGTATATGTTCATGAACTCCTTTAGACAGAGCTGTTATTAGTTGCAGCTGGAATGAATCCGCTCGTACTGGAACAGCTGTTGTAGAGAGACTGACAGATCCTGTGGGTTGTGGCCAAATCTGCATAGATGCGCATAACATGTTGCAAGTTTCCAGAGATTGTAATTTTGTCATTTGTACTGCTTTTTGTGGTAAACATTTTTCATTTATACATTCCCAGGTCCAAAGCGGTAATGAGGCCCTAATGAAAAAAAGCAGCAATAAAATTCATTTCTTGTACAATGAGTACTTATCTCAAACTCTACTTATTACTTAGTACATGCATTTTACACTAAGTTAAATTTAGTTAGCTTACGTGGATTGCGAAACTCCAACACACTGGCAAATTTTAGATACTTTCCAAACTAGGAAATATATGAAAACTAATCTATTTTTTACTGTAGTCTGGATCGTCAACCACATTACTTTTTAATTTATTTAACTTTTCATAACCCATGAAATATTATGTTTAATACAGCAAAATGTTTTTAAAATTCCCTCCTTTTGGTTCTAGGTTTGACATTATCATAACTTACGAGTATGACATAAATATTTTGTCATTTTAGTTCGCTATTGCTATTGGTGTGAACAAAGATAAACCTTGGCACACTTTGTAATGTACCTACTTTACTCTATGAGCACACGCCTAAATTATATAAATGTCTTAAAATGTTAATGATTATATAAATAGCATACAGTGTAAATAGCTATTCTGAGTAATGATTCGATGAAATCTCATGACATCCGAGGGGTTCACTCGCGCCTCAATAGAACTGCGTACGATGAATGAAATCGCGGTCCACGATTCGTGGAGTACATCTAGTTTATTATGTAGAAAAATATGGCCTCGATCACAGATATGTCTAGTGCTTCCGATACGTTCTCATAGGTATTTTACCATAACGAAAAATCTTATCTATATCATTAAGAAACAGTAAGTAAGCAATGATTTATACTATAACTTACTTCGTAAATTGATAAATTACGTTTGAGTTTTGACAGATGCTGCATCTACATTGGCAATAGGTATCTATAGTTTTAAAATGACAGCTTGCTTTGAAGATTGAAAGGCGGAATTGGTGTATTTCGTTGCCTACAATATTTTCAGGATCTTTTATTTTATACGCTCAATCTTGATTAGGTATGATGTCAACAACAGAAGGAGAACTCGACTTGGAAGTACCCAATGATCGTGAAGATGGGGAGGTTAGTACGAGCTTTAGCATTGTTCATTTTTGAGAAAATCCATTGTATTCTATCATGAATATCGTGCTGAATATTGATAAAAATCTTAACGCATAATTTCTTCTCTTACTCATCCCTTTATCCTACAATGAGGTATATAACAAAAGAAAACTTAAAGTAACTATAAATGCAATTCTTGTTCGACTATATAGAGGTGAATTGTCATATGACGTTGGGCGTACATAGTTTACGAAGACTTATGTACTCATTGGTTGTATGCATTGCAGTTGGAAGATTCAGATGTAGAGGAGGGAACGTACATCCCTTTGGAGCGGCCGGAAACATTTAATCCGCCGTCATTAGTGCATATGCAAATACAAGACGAACAGAGCGATGAGGCGTCGCCCCAAGAATCTTCAGCCTCAGAGTCAGATGAGGAGCCGCGCAGCCGTGCCAAACGGACTAAACTGAGACCCAAACGACCACAGATTCAGTCTCAACCAGATAAAAAGGAAAAATACAACATCTGGTGCAAAGCCTTGCAGGTTAGTCATTCTCATTGGTACTCAAATAATTTGTTAGGACAAAATTAAGTATTTTTACCTCCATTGTTTTTCTTTTCAGGAGGACTTATTGACTGAAGATATGGTTAGCTGTGATGTAACAAGAAAGAGTAGATTAGGTGTTGAATCTTATGATTATACTATAAGGTATAGATTAGATGATAACTATATACCGAAGAAGATTTTTTCCAGTACTGATCAATATAAGGACAGGGAACGCACGTCTAATAAAAGGAGGCATGTTGATAGATCAAATAAGAAATGGAAAATGGGTAAAAGAGTGAACAGTCATCATCACTGTGTAAAACAACAACCGAGAATGCTGGTAGACTTGACAGTAAATGTTGATGACACAGTAGACAATATAGCCAGCGATATTGCGGAGAAACTTTCAGAAGAGAAAAAGGATTTAATCGGTAAGTTGTATTGCTAAATGATATATGCATAATAGATCATTTTGGGGACAGTTGGATAGATTAGGGATGGTGTATGGGGCCCAACCAACCTCACCTACTAACTGATACATCTGCTGTTCAACAAACAAGGATCTGGTGCAAGCTTTACTCTCAGGGTTAGGGGGGTCAGATAGTAGTCTCTCCTGAAAAGCCAAATCAAGACATATATAGTGAACACCGGGCTGCCTGGATGCCATACTAGTATCCTGGTATATACTACCCTGCTAGGGTACCCTGTTATAATTCTTCTTCTTCGAGTCAATCTTCTTCTTATAAATCGGTCCCTCAATTCTGAGGATCGTGACGAAATACAAGGGTTCTCCATTCGTCTCGGTCGCGGGCGCGATGGGATGCTTGCTGGATGGATCCACCTGCTGCCTCCTTTAGGGCATCAGACCAGCGCAATGGCTAGATTTTTATATTTTGTCAGCCCAAAACTTGGCTACAGCCATAGCGCTTTCCGTTGCCCTACACAGGTCCTCGGTAGTACAGGTGGAGGGGCACAGTGGGCAAGAGTGCAAATACGACATGAACTGGGAGTGGACCCAGCAATCGCAGACTTGGGTAGACAGGGTTGGGCAAGGCTCAATATTGACGCCTTGCCACGAAAGCTTAAGAGCTGTGGTCGCTTCATAATTACGGAGGTGGAACGCACACGATTGTGTTTTGGACGGGTTTCGTCGAAGGGCGTTGTCGTCGTAGTTTTCACTCAAGCAATGCTTCTGCGTCTTAGAAACTAGGTGCTCGAGTAGTAAGTGCAAGGTCGTCCGCGTAGATGAACCGATGAGTGCCAGGTGTTTTTTGTTGGTCGTTTGTGTAGAGGTTAAAAGGCAAGAGCCAGTACACTTCCTTGAGGGAATCCATTTTTTTAAACACGCTATCTGCTTTTAGAGGAGTTCAAGTGCATTTGAAACCGCCGGTTATTTAAAACTTCTCTTAAGATGTTGACGAAATCCAGATCCTTTGTCACTTCTTGGACCTTCATCAGTAGTCTTCTAATATTTACTGTGTCGTACTGTTATACGGGATTCTGAACTTCACTTTTAAAAAAAAAGGAAACACTTCAACTGAGGAGAACTAGAACTTTTATTTTGAATATGGGATAAATTTCGGGATCCTTAGGCAACAGCGCGAATCGAAGGAAAAAAACAGACTGACGAGTCTCTGCGTCGCTGGGCAGAGCCAGTGACTGGAGAGATGAGAGTCAGCATAGAAGCTGTTGGATCGCTATCATAGTGTGGATATAATTCCTCCCCCTTTAAGAAGAGACTTTGGGGTTGAATTTAGACAAAGTCTCTGTTAGATCCTAATCCTAAGAGGAGCAACAGATGTGACTGTATCCTCGACAGTCATGGTTATTGTTTCTAGAATAGGTTGAGGTGGTAATCCACTATGGTTTAGCTTTAATTGGAAAAGTCGGTTGCTGCCGGATTTATAAAACTTTTCATATACCGGATTTATAAAGCTATGAGATCCATATACTACTCTGTGTAAAAAGTATCGGAATATGTCAATAAAAAGACCCGCGTAAAAGAGGTCGTTCTAATTTTTTTACTGCATGTTGGTAGCACTGTACTGATTTAGCGCGTAAAATTTGAGCGGGATCTGTCATTCAATTTGTTTTAAACTACACTTTTTGTTGGTCATAGTTTTGAGTCCTCGGCGATTTTTACAATGGAAAATATTGTTGAACAAAGAGTGTGCCTTAAATTTTGCGTTTCGAATGATATTTCATGTGGTGAATCACTAAAAATGTTGCGAAATACCTACGGCGAATCGTGTATATCGAAAACAAGGGCTTATGAATGGTATAAGGCTTTTAAAGAAGGCCGAGAAGTAGTAGTAGACTTGCCTCGTTCTGGTAGACCTTCAACCGCTACGACCAAAGAAAACATCGACAGAATCAAGAAGCTAGTGCTCGAAAATCGACGTATGAGTCTGAGAGAATTGGCTAGTGAGGTGAACATATCTTTTAAGTCCGTCCACAATATTCTCATTGACATTTTAGGCATGAAACGCGTCGAGGCTTTTAAAAAAGGCCGAGAAGTAGTAGTAGACTTGCCTCGTTCTGGTAGACCTTCAACCGCTACGACCAAAGAAAACATCGACAGAATCAAGAAGCTAGTGCTCGAAAATCGACGTATGAGTCTGACAGAATTGGCTAGTGAGGTGAACATATCTTTTAAGTCCGTCCACAATATTCTCATTGACATTTTAGGCATGAAACGCGTCGCCGCTCGACTAGTTCCAAAAGAGCTCAATTTTGTTCAAAAAGCGCAGCGGAAGCATGTCGCTGAAGACATGGTTTCCCGAGCTTCTACGGATCCGACCTTTATGAAACGTATAATTACTGGCGACGAGACATGGGTTTATGAGTATGACATGCAAACAAGCCAACAGTCTTCAGAATGGCGTTTCGAAAACGAGCCGAAACCCAAAAAACCGAGGCAAAGTCACTCCAAAATCAAGGTGATGCTGACAGTTTTTTTTGACTACCGTGGTGTGGTTCACTCCGAATTCCTTCCAGAGGGAGAAACAGTGAATAAAGAATATTATATAAGCGTCATGAAGCGTTTGCGTGAGAGTATCCGCCGAAAACGTCCAGATTTGTGGCGACACAACTCATGGATGCTGCACCATGATAATGCACCATCACACACAGCCATTATAGTGAAAGAGTTTTTAGCGAAAAATTCAACAAAAGTTCTCGACCAAGCACCGTATTCACCTGATATGGCTCCGTCTGACTTTTTTTTATTTCCCAAGTTAAAATTACCACTTCGAGGAAAACGTTTTGAGTCGATAGAAGCCATAAAAGAAAATTCGCTGAATGAGCTAAAGGTCATACCGCAAGTAGCCGATGAAAAATGTATGGAAGACTGGGTGAAGCGGTGGAGATGTTGTACTCGTATTGCAAGCGATGGGGCCTACTTTGAAGGCGATAAAATAAATTTAGATGAATAATTTGTATTTCTTGTTTTATTGACAAATTCCCGATACTTAGTATACAGAATGTATACAACTCCGGTAACATTTTTGGTTTGGAAGCCATCTTCAATGTGTTGGACGAGGTTTAGAGTTTGACCAGTACATGACTTTCCGGGCCGAAATCCGGTGAGGCGGTTCAGAAGCATCCTCTGGAACAGATTGAATGAATGGCATAACAGTGAAATCGGACGGTAGCTCTTTGGGTCCGATGGGTCCTTACCGGGCTTTGGAATTGCCACGACTTTAGCACGTCGCCACAGTTTTGGGATCTTCAGATCTCTAAGGCATGAGTTAAACATAGTTAAAAGCCATGACACAGCCCCAGGTCCCAGGTGCTTAATTTGTTCAACTGTTACGTCATCCATTCCAGCGGCTTTGCCACATTTTAGAGACTGGATGCCCTGTATGATATCAGCCAGATCGAACGGCTTACTTATTATGTCTGTATTTTCTGCAGATTCACGAGTGGTTTTGGGTATCAGTTGATGAGCAACTTGGTTGGCAGAAACTGCCAACCAAGTTGCTCATCGTTGTTGGGTCGCCAGTAAACTTCTTAATAGTTTGCCAAGCTTTTTGCTGCTAGGCGTGAGGTCCACATCGGTGACTTTTTTTCCAGCTTTGCTTGCGACTTTCACCCACTGCACACATAAGGTCTTCGCCGGTTGTCAGGGTTTCCTCGGAGAATCCGGCTCGAAGGACCAAAAGAATGTATGTGTCTTAGCCAGCACATGCATGGGTGTGGAAGAGTTATGGGAAACAGGGTGTACTTACGGGTTGATGGCTGGCGCTGAGGAGTTCAGGGACTCGTGTATTTCTTTACACTAAATGTCAATTGTTTGTAGATTGTTTATATTTGCATGAGCCGACTAGGAGTGCAGTAAACACATTAATTTTAATGAGCCGATTAAGGGATGCACAAAAACCTTCTTTCAAGGGTTTTAATTAATTGGTGTCGCACGTCGCGGATTATGGGAACAGTTTTTCTTTTCATCTGTCACTGACACACGGAACGTCAATTTGACACTTCGCGTTCCGTTCTTGCAAACGTCTCGCTTATGTGGCGAGAACATATGTCCTTCTCGTATAGTGACTGCTAGTGACATAGCAGCTTTGCAGATTTATCGTTTAAAACCGGTACATAGAGCTTACGGCAACCTCAAGGGATGTGTTAACGAGAAGACTCCCGAACGATTTCGACAAACAGATCATAGTTATTGTTAAGTTTACGCGAATGTCACACATTGAAATAACACTATTTTTAACGGATTCTATAGCGATTTATTTGATGCCCGTGACCATGGCTCCTGAAAAGCAACCGAAACGTCGGGATCAATGTAAAATATAAAATAACTTCAAATAAGTTGCGAAAGAATCCGTTAAAAATAGTTTTATTTCAAGATCATAGTTATTCGGCGTGGGATCCAGGTCACCAAGCTTCATGTCAAGATATTCCGCGAAAAGGTGCCAATTTGCCTTGGAGAAGTTAAAATGTCGCCTCAATTACCATAGTGGGCCTGACAGCTGCTTGGATTAGGCAAGCCATTGGTCGATGCTGAGTGTGTGGAATGGGATAGTGGGCCTGACAGCTGCTTGGATTAGGCAAGCAATTAGTCGATTCTGAGTGTGTGGAATGGGTGCGCCAACAGTATTTTCACTGAGTGAGCAGATGTTATTGCTGACGAAGATCAAATCGGGGTTGTAGCCTCGTTGCCATCTGCGGCTGTTCAACAGGATGCAGGGAGGTTAGCGTTATGTAAGAGAGCCAAGTTACCAGCCTCTGCCCATTCCTCGACTGCATTTCCATCGGAGTTTGAAGTTGCATATCCCCAGACCAGGCTATCGCTATTAAAGTCACCAAGCACAATTAATCGATTGCGAAAAACCCTCCATAGTAATCCAATTTCGGTTTGATTGCGTTCAGAGGTCAGCAAGTGCATAGCCGGGCAGGGGGATTGTGGTCGCAGCACTAGTAGGACCGGTGGGTGTCACGCGGTGCTGCGACGACAATCCTCTTCTGATGAGGCCGTCAAGCTGAGTGCCACCATTGGGGTGACCCTCTTTCCTGAGACTTTACCTTCAGCTTACCGTCAGGCGAGGTGAAGTCAAATTGACGTGTCCTAAATATAAAAAACAAAAAAAAAATAAGTTGGTAGTCGCGATGAAGCGAAATGGTCTATTTGGTGGTTGGTAAATAGAAATTATTGCGCAGTTACCTATGTCGATTGTAATAATTTCGACTCCATTATCCGAACTGCAAGCTGTTGAATGTATTAAAGAGACGGATTCGCGAATATTGTGCTACCATGTTTGGCGTGAGGAATTTCAGCGATAAGTGACAATCCTGTTATTTCTGGTCTTGCTTGGTTCAAGTCCCTGTGAGTTTCTATGGTCTATGGTAGACAAGATTCCATGTGTATAGAATGTAAAAAGAGTGTGTCATGTTATCGCCACCTCTGATGACATCTCATAAGCTATGCTCTGATAATGCTCACTGTAAACAAAATTGATTCAAATCACAACGCCGAATTACCACAATTCTTTGTTATGTTATTTTTATGTGGATTTTTATATACATCTGCATAAGTTGGGTAACACACTGGGACCTAACCTACTTTAAATTTATGGCATTTAGATTCCCATGATGTCACAATCATAGATTTTCATACAATTTATGCTTGACTGATCACCCTTATATTTATATATAAGAATACTGGTAGTCCCTAGACTAGGATTTAAAATTGGGTGATTGGTGTCCAAAATCCATTTTGAGGAAAAACTTCATTGTTGATTCACACTTTTTAGGTCGAATTGTACAAGTGCTAGGTGCACAAAAGGCTATAGAAATATATAAGGAAACACAGGAAATTGAGGCAGATGGAGGCATGCTTGTCATGGTGAGTAAATTTATTGATTTTTGTATTGCCGGCCATACATTTTTGTTATACAAGGTGATTTTTTTTATATACTAACTGCTCCCCGCGGCTCCGCCACCGTGTAATTCTGATCCTGTTCACCTAAGGGTATATAAAAAATAGCGTACGACCTATGAATATATATATGACCTATGAATACCTACTAAATATACATAAAACAATTCATAAGAATCGGTCAAGCTGTTTCGGAGAAGTTTTCACACAAGCTTTTTACACAACGTATTAAATGAGTCATGCATGAAGTAGCAAAACGACACTTCGGGCTTTTTACTTAGCATGTTGCGCGTCGGAAAGGAAAGTGAGAATCCAGCTAATTTTGACTGACTTCACTTTTGTTAAGTATTCGCTCTACAACATAGCGCTTGTCCACAATTAGATATCTCTCAGAGTAGTTAAAACCGAAGCTATAATTTTAATATTTTATGAACACATACAGCGATGCCCACTGTACAACTGCTTTATATATGTTTTAGAAAACACCCTACAAAACCGAAGCAAGCCGATCTTTTCCCTTGAGATGGCCTCTCACTCTGCTTCCCAATATGTCAAATCAAAAGGCCAATACTGTAAATACGTAAATACATCTTTACAAGCATCTTTACTATATTTCTGTGTGATGTGATGTGTAATGAAGAATTTTTTTACATATAGTTCACACACATCCGGCAAATCAGTACAATTAACGGTGGGTCTAGTGGCGACCCATTGTCAGCATGTAGGAGTTTGAGACACCCTAGTTTAATTCGGCTTGTGAATATCGAAATTAAATGGTTTCTAATTTCTAAACTAGATGCAGATAATATTTTAAGTTGACACTCTCTTTTAGTTTAGTCATTTATGTAAATACTGATAATTGTAGAACCTCAGGTACTTACGAGAGGTGTGCAACATTTTCCATATACACAATCTAACACTTCTTCTATTTTATTATTAGAATGGCACCCGGCGTCGAACACCAGGTGGTATATACTTCTTCCAGCTAAAACGGGATGAGGATGTTACACAGGAGATGATTAGCGAGATATTCAATGAGGATAGGAAGGAGACAACCCGCAAAGTGAAACGCGCGCGTGCGAAGAGTCGCCAAATAGTCATGGAGCAGCTAAAACAGAGTCTCACAGGTTAGATTCTGCTGTAGCCGTTAAATAATATCATAATCATTTGAAGTTCAATGGTATATATAGTTTTGCCCATTAGAGACCTGCAGCCTAGCGGTAGACCATTCGACTGCTAAGTCAGAGGTCGCAGATTCGATTCCTGCTCAGTGCAAATTACGTATAGTGGCATTGGTTTGAGTATTTCTATGTATAATAGGTATTTATTTACAAAATAAATGGATTTAAATATGTTTATCCGCATTCTAGAACTCATATGACAAGCTGTGCTTAACTTGGGTCTAGATGGCGCTGTGTAATATGTCCTAGAATATTTATTTAGAGATGGACTATTACTGTACCAATCTCGTAAATAAGACTTGGATGCAGTTGTAGATGCTAATTTCATCACTTACTCAGATAAAAGCTTGTGTGGATTCGCTGCGTTAAACGCACTACGATTAACGCGTGAGACATAATGGCCAAAGGAATCTATATTACTTTACTAGCTGTTGCCCGCAGATCCACCCGCATGCTGATACACTGAAACATGATTGTTTCAGTATAGCACATAAGCTTTCCAAAATGTTCTAATTTCTACAAAGTATTAGAAAACTAAAAAAACAACCGCGGTAGCCTAGTGGTATGGGTAATGGACTGCTGAGACGAGGTCTCGGGTTCGATCCCAGGTTTTACCATGGCACACACCAATGACTTTTCGATGCTTTTCGAAGTTATGTGTGTATTTATCGCAGGTTTATAAGTGCCCGGTTAATGGCAATAGGCTCGCCACCTATTACATTGGGACCTAAACATAAACTGGCGAAATGTGGGTGCTAGCACCTCTGCCTACCCCTTCGGGGATATAGGCGTGAGTTTATGTTATGTTATGTTATGTTATGTTATTAGAAAACTTTTAAAAAAAAGATGCATGAAATCGATAAAGTCGTTCTCAAGTTATGACATGATTAAGAGAAATACTGGCTTAGACGCCGAAGTCAAGCAAAGCAAATATTAATTTTAGATTTAGATTTAAAAAACCAGTACCAATTTTCAGATTCAGAACTACCGTCGTTACTGTCCCGCGGCGAGGCCACCGTACAGTCGGAGCACGGCTCAAACCCGCCGCCGTCGCCAGCCACTGACGCACGCGAGTGCTCGAGCGACACGGACGCGTCGCCGGACGCCACGACCGCGTCGCCCGCGCGGCCGCAGTCGCCGCTGCCCGACCGAACGGACCAGCGGCGTCTCCAAGACTACGAGGACGACGACTTCCTCGAGGTCATGTGCAACGATGACATGGACATGTTCTAAACTCACCTCCCTGCGTCCGCCTTCTCCGCGGATGTGCACATTTGAAGGTAAATCGTCACGATATGGGATTGTTCAGACCTGGAGTCGACGTTTACTAATTTAGGCATCTCGTTGGCCATAACGGCTGTGTGTCTCACTCGTATCCGGATGGGACGTTCCCTGGTGCTCGGCCTCTCCTTGCCCCATTTAATCGTATTTTACATTATATACATCTTTTAATCCTAAGGGCGAGAGTGTTTTCAATGATTTAAGTTGTAATAGTGTTAACTCAGTTGTAAAAGAGATGACTTTTTGTGAAACTTACACAAAAATGTGTAAGCATGTGAATGCAGGTTGTAGTGATTAATAATACATTTATTATACAGTTTCTACAATCAAGTCCAGGTAATTTGTGAATTTCATTAAGTATTTATACAGCTTACCCTGTCAAGTAAACTATTTATTGTATACCCAACTTACCAAAATATAAAACGATGGAACATTTCTCACTATGGCAGTTTTTATTATAAACTTTTTACTAGCTTGTAAGTGTGTCAAACTGCCAATTATAAACTATTAAAACGGTTAGGACGATGTTGAGCATGTATAAATTTGAGTTGTGTTTGATAGGTGAAGTGTACAATGTGTACATTGTTGTAAGTGAAACAACATTTTATATGGTATGAGAGAGAAGTTATTGACTCTGTCTCTTTTAGCTAACGAACAGTAAGAGATAGTAGAGAATATCCAGGTTATTTGACTCAGAAGTACAGTAGGAGTTGACTCAAAACATTCAATTTCAACGCTATGGCCAGTTTATCTAATAGTCAGGAATATCATTTTCATCTGTCTAACCATTAGAAACAGTGCAGTGGTTCCTGCATGTAAAAACAGAGCTAAGTAATTCATGCAATAGTACAGTTCTATTGCATGGGACACTCGCCTCTTTTCATCCTGATCTTAACCTCACTCGCTCGACGTACTGTAGTCGTTTCATAAGTTCACTAACCGCGGTTAGTACCTACGAACAATCATTCGTTACGCATGTGTGCGTACAGTCGTCGTCAAAAATAGACGATTATTGCACAGATTTCAAAATTAAAAATCTAAATGAAAATATTTTAATCAAAATTTAAAAGCATTTTAGAAGTGTCCCATTTTGAAATATAAATTACTATGCTCAAAATCTCATATATAAAATCTGAAAATAATCGTCTACTTTTGACACTGACTACAAACTCAGTTCGGTCCGTGTAGTGTAGTAGTAGTGTTGGCGATTAGGTTACAGTCACTTCATATATTTTGTCTATGGTTTCCCGGGGGTGCCTTTACGCAAATTTAGTACCTCTACATTTTGATAATTTCTAATCATACTTCAAGTCATATGCATATACCACATCACTCCTATGAATTAAGTTGTGTACCTTGTATGAAACCCGTGGTTTGTCAAACATAGATCTACAAGATCTAAAAGTTGATAAATCGTTGTATTAGGAAGTATACGCGAAGCGTTGCAATGAAGTAATTTTATATATTAGATTATAAAGCGTGAAATATAGATTCTACCTACAAAGTAGAAGCTTACCGAATACCTGTGGAACAATTCAAATGTGTCTACCTAATTCCCTTCAAAATAAAAGAACTTCTATTGGAAAACTGTTTCTAAGTTCTTTTATTTTGAATCTTCGTACAAATATCATGGTGTACTACACTGATAGTACACCATGATATGTGTGCGAAATTATTCCATTTCGATTTTCAATATATTTTGTGTGTAGAAGTCCGAAAGACGAAAACCCAAAGCAATTATACTCGTATCTTACCTTCTACGGTTTTAGGCTACTGGGGAAAAATTGATGCAGTAAGCCTTGGTTCTAATTCAGTTAACTATGATGTCTATGACATTGCATATTCAGGTAAGAATAGACAAGTTACACTAGACTAGACAAGATTTTATCCCATAGTTTTATATACAACGTTGATGTATGAAATAGGCATGTAAGTTACCCACGTACTCAGTCTAACTCTAAATTCTATAAAATTAGATAACATGAAAAATACAAAAATATTTTTTCAAACATATTAAGTACCTATACAATCAAAGTAAAATGAAAATTACAAAAAATGACCTGTGGCTAAATTACTGCTTATATTTAATTGATTTTTGGTGTACCGACCTTTTTTTTCGTGCGGGAGTCTCCCCGGATACCCCTTGCTGGCCAGCGGGGGTGGTTATGTCGGATTCGAACCGACAAAACCGCAGGTCTTCAGACGCCGGGGTGTAAGGTGGCCCATATTGGTGTACAGCCTTGGTTTCAATTAATCCCCTCATTTCTATAAACTATGTGTACACATAATTATGTATTTAGGACCCCAGCCGACCGCACTTAAGATATAAGACTTCCCAAGGATATCTGATAATAAGGCTTAATGTCAAGGTAAAATTAAATATTCTTAAATTAAAAATACTTGTACGGAAAAACATATATTTTATATACTTTTCACAAGTAAAGATCTAGTGGATAAATATATTTCGATACCATAGAGCATACCTTGTCGAGAGTGTTAATTATTATTGCCGCTATAATAACAAATTATAAAACTTATGAAACGTAGAAATTAGAGTGGGTCTCAGTCCAAGAGACGTGTTTTTTGCGTTCTATGTTTTGTATTTTGTACAGAAACCTTCGTACGCGAGTCTGACTTGAACGGTTTTTTAATTACGTCTTTATCGAATTATTTAAGCATCGTTTTGTAAAATTACTATAATGTTCTGTATTACACTGAATTATTTACCTGTGAGTATAGCGTATGGTAATCGAATTAATTGTCTGCCATTTGTTAAGATAAATACATACATACACCTCTTTCCATTTTGAGTAGGAAGAGACAACATCTTTCCACTTTCCACGATCCTGACAATTTTCACTTCTACTTTCATAATTATTTTTGCCTAATAGTTGTGAGTTGAAGGTTCATTTGTAACATGTATGAGCTATTGTATTAATTCGTAATAGAATACTATAAATATAATTGTTAATTGTAATATACAATGTATGTCAAATTCATATAAAGTTACTACTACAAAAGAAGCATTAATTTTGCTTGAAGAGCATTAGGTATACAATACATAATGATATATCATTTGATACAAACTGAATGGGGTTTGTTTAATGTGTGTAAAGTAGAAACATAATGCTGAATTTTATCATCCTTTTTTACGAGTAAGGTATCAATGGCGCTAGTGTTTTAATATTAAAAACTTTTTTCCATGTTTTGACACTGTTACACTATATTATAAGCTATTACAACATTAACGCGATACTTGAGTGCATTTGGTAAATATTGTACTATGTAATATACTAATAATATTATGAGCAGTCACTGTTTTGTGTGCAAAACAGTGACTGCTCATAATATTATTTGAGAATTTGGATACACTATTATCAAGGATTTAGGACATTTCCTCTTTTATATTCTGTGTCTATTACCATGTGTCTAGCTCGAGTTCTTGACGTGTAATTGCGACGCGACGTATCCATTGCGACAAGTTAATGATTTTGCCGCCAGAAAGCATAACATAACTTTAACTATACTATTTTAGTAGCAGAAGTATGCATTCACAAATTTAGAGGAGGCATTTAGATGGTATGAAAACCTAACGTGTAATTTTTTGCCACCAAAGATGACGTCACCAGAGCCATTTCATTAGCAACGCTTCAGTCGGCATATTGCGGCATTTTTCTGTTGACTATTTGGCCGGACGAGTTATTTAGGTTCAACCTAAATAGTCACTTTGTCTACACTAATGTGGGTGCGCGGAAAGCTTGTCCCACGGACCAGTTTGGTTTGGTATCTATAATCCCGGAATTTAAGCACCAAAAATGGGTTCGCTTCGCAAAAATTCTGTTAATTGATGTATCGGTAACATTACAAAAAAGGTCCTTTCTATTTTTTCACCCATGCCGAGATATTTGCAAAAAGCTGTTCGATTTTATAATTGGGTGACACTCCAACCGAAAGGGTTAAGAATTTTAGTGGAGCGAATGACTAAAAATTCTGGACTACTAAATATCCCCTTCAATCTGTGTATGCATATGATTGTATTTATATAATTATATCGAATTGGTCGTAACTTTTCTGATCTCAAAAACTTAGGGAATTGCTTACTTCATGTATAAAAAACTACATTTTAGTATGTTTTAAATATTGATTTCTAAATCTAACTATTAGAATAAGTAAGCAAGTAAATTATGATAAAAAAAAACCTGGGCATTATGGTGTTCATATCCGCCTATAAAAATATTTTTGTTACTAAAATAAACCCGTTGTCTGTGGTTTATTAACTTGGCTGTATAATAGCTGTAGATGTAGTAGACAATAATAGCTTATTTTACGTGTGTGCATTAAAATTTGGGACTATGGCAACAATTTTTGGCGATGCTCTTTTCAATGATCTTCTATCAAAATGAGGTAGATATGTTATCTCAATAATATCACTATGTCAAAAGTTTACTGCATTGTATGAAACTGTATGTACTGAAATCATACTTTGTTCTCGTTCGCACTCACTGATTAATGCATTTCCTGTTGCACTCGTGCTGTGTTAGGTAGTCGTGTTAGTCACTGCACTGCGTCGTGCGTGTGCACGAATGCGGTCTGTTTTGTGCAACATAATACTGAGCTAACTTCGTGCAAATAATTTACGCAAAATTGTGCAATCTATACGATTTACACGACGTGCGAGCTCCCGCATACGTGACACGCACAACGCAGCGCATTGTAACGTATCTACCTCTTAATATAAGGCCCCCTTGATCATATTTAATACAACATGACTAAACATTTCTTTTTGTAATTATTGTATTCAGGCATGATTGTACTATTGACAGCTTATTAAATTGTGGTCTCAATGTTGAACGCAAACCGGTGTAGGTATAAGAATTATGTTAGATATCACTATGTATGAATCGCCAAATATCGAGTCGGTCTGTGGGGCAGATCTGCTCGAATGTGTACAGGCAGTCTTTTTTTACGATGAAAAGTTGTGAAGTTGGAAATGTATAGTTATCTGGATGTTATAGAGACAGACTCGCAAAATAATTTGTATAATAAAATTTATAAAGAAATTGTGTTTTATCTTTGTTCAATTCGGTTCATCATGAGTATCAGCCGTAGGAAGTCCACTGCTGAACATAGGTCGACTTCCATTTCGACCGGTCTGTAGCGGCCTGCATCCACCGAGTCCCTGCGCTCTTTAATTCTACACATTCTAAAATCCTACTATCCGTCGCCGATCTTCCGCGTCGCGATTACAAATAACTGGCACACTACGCGAACCTACGCGAACTTTTCTGCGTAGTTTGCCAGTAATTATAGTTAATACTCATTTATATGCAATAACATGTACCTAACTTTTTTTTTCGTGCGGAATTCCCTTCGGATACCCCCCCCCCCCCCCCGCCGGCCAGCGGGTGCGGTTATGTCGGGCTTGAACCGACTATTAGCTTTCTGACGCGGAAGATCCGCTACGGCATTTCCGTCAAGTGTGGCGTAAGCCTTATGAGAGGAGAGCGATTGCCGTCTGACCCCCCAATACCGAAAGTAAAACCGGGGTTAGGGCGAAGGTCCGTTAGTCAGCAGGTAAGGTTGGTTTGGGCGCAGAGGATCTTGATAATTGATAGATTAATTGATAAAATTAATAACACAAAATGGTCAACATAATTTTATTGCTCTTATGAATTCTCAACTAAACAAATCAACAGCATCCTAATATTCCTCATTTACAATTTAGATTTACTGAATCACACTTTTCAAAAATATTGTCATAAATATTTTAATTTTAGATTTAATACTGGCAAGGTTAGAGGTAGGAATGTGCTAAGCTGAGTTTATCATAGCAAGCAAGGGCGAAAATTAATGCTTGTACTAGGTATTTGATATTCAGGGTACATCTCCATCAAAATTAGTGCATTTCTTTAAGGGAAGTCCAGCATCTGTAAAATAAAAATTTCTGTGACAAACAAAATATATAGATAGTCCCTTACAAGGGGAATATTCTGTCCAACTGAGCTATCTGGACACAGATATTCGAAATTCTCCAATATGTTATACGTCTTGGGGCGACGTTGGAGCCATTTACTGTGAATCTTACGAACTATGTAATCAATGAATGATGTTATAATGTTTTTCAAACATTGTATTGTGTTTAACGCTGGATAATACATACAGGTATCTTACTACTAAGATAAGAGTTAGATATGTGTTGTTCATTGTAAAAGTGGTGTAACTCCATTTTTTACATATATGGGTATTTTTTTCATTATAAAAGTGAAGCAACTCCACTGACTCCACTATACCTCCACAGATGGCGTTACTAGTGCAGTTCGGAAACAGATTTTAATTAATCTTCACTATAATAGTGAAGTAAGTCACTAGTCACTATAACAGTGAAGTAAGTCCGGAGTTGATTCACTTTTATTGTGACCGCTGTTTGTCAGTTAGTGCACGCATCGTGATCTTCTTTGAAAAAAGTATTTTTAAATAGCTGTGGGCCTACCGCCCAAGTGTCGTCGATATCACAGCCGTCGAAATGTTGCGTTGGTCAAGGTCGACGGCCATTTTGTACCGCCCCATTGATAATCGATGCCGGCACGGCGTAAGAATGAATGAAACGCTGTTTTTGACAGCTAAATAGCTGCCGCCTAAAAGAATTCAAATCGACGGCGTCGCTTTGAAGTGTCATTTCATTACGGCACCTCACCTTTCTTTTCTCTTTTCTTTCTTACTATGGCTTTTATGGGTGCGACTGCTGACGAGTGGGTTCTGCCGTCCTATTGCACCATACACTGGGCTACTATGGCTTTTATGGGGGCGACTGGGTTCTGCCCTCCTATTGTACCTAACACTGGGCTACTATGGCTTTTATCTTTAGTCTTTAGGCTTTACAAAATCATGTTATCATGTATTCAGATTCTTGCACCGGACAAAATCGCAACATAAAGACCACCCTTTCCCTCCTAAAGCTTGTACAAGATCCGGACACCAGTATAACTACCATAGACCATAAGTTTTTGGTGTCAGGGCATTCCTTTTTGCCTAACGATGGGGAATTTGGGATTGTTGAGAGTGCAAGCCGCCGTCATGGACTATTTTATAGTCCAGAACAATGGATTGGGATTATGAAAACAGCCAAACGCAAAGAACCTTCCTTTGTTGTAACAGAAATAAAGAATTCCGAATTTTTAAGCACTGTGGCCTTAGAAAAGGCTATGACTAATAGAAAAACAAACAACTTGCAGTTATGACTTCAATTGGCTGAATATAAGATGGCTGAGGTTAAAAAGGAATTATCCTTTACAATTTCTATTTAAGGAGACGCTCAACCCCGACACCCCCTTCTATAAAGTAGACCTATCTAAAAAGCAGCAAGGACGACAGCCCCATTTGTACAATATTCGACAAGATACACTCTATCCATCCAGAAGACCTGTCTCTAATGCCAAGAAGAAGGACATGCTCGATCTCCTACCGTACATACCGCCAATTTACCATCCGTTTTACAAAAATCTTAAAGTAGATATTCCAACTCGATCGAGTACACATAACGTTGATGGACATTCATCTGATGACGAAATAATTTATGATTAAAACACCTGACTATAGCATAATTATGTTTGAAGAGTCACTATAATAGTGAAGCAAGTCCATAAAAAAATAAAATTTACTAACAGAAAAATTGCTTAATTTTTAGGATACTACCTACTGTTATATTCTTTGATTTGTCATGAACAAATAAAATTATAATTCATGGAATAAATGACTGTCTTTTTTTTCTACACATCAATTAACAAAAACCCTTATTATTTCAAAACTTCATTAGAGGGAGATAATTCACTATTACAATGAACGACACATATACAGATAGATGAAAACATGGATGGATATTTGTTACTCAATTATGCCAAAATGGCTGAACGGAATCTGGAAGATTTTTGGCAATATATTTTAACTAGCTGTTGCCCGCGGCTCCGCCAGCGTGGAATTCTGATCCTGTTCCCGCTACCCACGGGAACCTATTCCAGGGATGAAAAGTAGCCTATGTGTCATTCGGGACTTTAGTCTATCCCTGTACCAAATTTCAGCCAGATCCGTTCAGCCGTTAAAGAGCAACAAACATACATACTCACAAACTTTCGCGTTTATAATATTAGCAGGATGTATAGCACATCAGTTACTTTCTGTCCCGGAAATAGATTCCTGTGGATCGCAGATCGGTGTTACCTAGTTACTAATATAGTTTAATAAACTAGTAGGACATATATACTGTACTGCCAGTGGGGACGACGTTTGACCAGCCCTTCTATGTGGGGCCATTTCACCCATTTCCCCTATAACGACTGTCATACATATTCGTATGGCAACCGACATCTTAACGTGCTCTCCGAGGCACGACCAGACCAATGCAAATACTCATTCATGCATACAAATATTTGCACTGAGCAGGGATCGAACCCGCGCCTCCTGCGTAGCGGCCGCTTTCAATACCGCCACGCCACGGAGGCTGACTAGTAGTATATATATAGGATTAAAATTGAATTGAATTCATCTTCTTGGAATTATGAATTTGTTTCACCGTGACCCTAACCTAAAATCAAAGTACCTACTATGAGGTTTCTATCACTTTTAGGTTTCTTTCATACTAACTGTCCAAAGTGTTTTGACAAATAGTTCAGTAGTTTTTTCTACAAGAAAGATCTTGATCAGATTTAAAATCTGCTGTATGTTTCATTGCAATTAGAGATATGAAAAAACTATAAGCGATCCCTACGTCTAGGTCGCAAGTCACAACTGTAACTGTCCATCTACCTACCACACTTCTATTAAAAGTTAAGAAAGACTTCACTCTGCATGCAAATAAAGTTGAAAACAGGTTTCCCTAACAAATTACTACTTTAAGAAACTGCCTAAATGTCTGGCGGTCTGGAAAGTGGATATGAAAGGCAATATTCTTCTCTGATTAGTAGAAACTTAGTTACCAGCTGTGGTAAACACTTCTCTATGTGTTCAATATCCACTCTGTCACAGCTTTCACGTAGAGCATGACTGGAAGCCCTTAGACAAGTTTCTGTAACCAAGCACTTGGCCACTTCCACAACCAGAGACAAGGCATCATTACCCAACTTTGTTTTATTGTCTTGGAATGACCCATTCAGCAGTTCCTTTATTATTTCCTGAAAATGTAATATTAGGTACATAAGTCAGAAGATAAATAAGAATGTCTTATTAATTCTATAAAAACTTTTAATTTAAAAATATTTTTAATACATATCTTTAGTATTTAATATTATAATAGGTGTATCCAGATTATCCAGCCTAGACTGGATGAAAAATGAGTTGCAGACAAGATTCTTTTGCTTGAATTTTTGTTAAGTAGGTATTGTTTATTATTCTAGAGGCCCTGTATGTTCTGTGACTATTGGTAATTACACCAAACATACTTGCTTTATTGTGCTCTTCACATTCGAAGCTACTGATGCAGGATCAATATTATCTTCATCATTCTCGTTACTGTTACGTGCCATTGTTGAAATAATATGACAAACAATTTGACGAGTTCGGAGATATTTATTATTTTTTCGAAGATATTAGAAATAAATAAACTCAATATGAATCTACAATAATTTGAACTGTCTAGGATATTAGTGTTCTGTGGTCTGGAGCACTGTCTATATCCATTACGGACATGGAGAAAACGTTTAGCTTTAGGCTCATTTGACGTTTAAGTTCATGATTATCATGCCATTAGTGTAAAAGAAACAGAAAATCTGGCAAAAATAGATTCGATAGATTAACCTGGAATGTTTATTCTGACATTTCTTAGTTAGTTCAGTAATTTAAGCATGCATAAGAAGATTTAATATTAACATGGAAGAATTAAAAATATATATATTTATTACATACATTTGATAAAATAATTTATAATTTTAAAGTAAAATATATTTTTATCCTAAAAAAGAATATGTAAAAAGTAAAAAGTTTAGGTGTCAAAGAATTCCTCCCCATCGATGTCGACTGGTAACGTACCCTTTTTTTTTTTTTTTTTTTTTTTTTCTGGCGGAAATCCCTTCGGATACCCCCCCGCCGGCCAGCGGGGGTGGTTATGTCGGGCTTGAACCGACTAAAACCGCACGCCGTCTCGGGTCTTAAGGTGCCGGTGTGTAAGGTGACCTAATAAGGCAATTCCCTCGCACCTCGGCTGACCCTGGGCCATCTACGGCTTCGAGATGGCCCCCTCGGGTGTGGGAACCACGGTGTCCCCACCTTGCCCCGGAAAGGGGGGGCGCGAGTCGCGCCGCCGCCCCGGCCTGCTTCTGCTGGGGAGACAGACGGCCTCATCTGTCACCCCCAGGCCTGCGCTCATGGAGGACGGAGGTCGTTGAGCGACCTCCGGCGTCTGAGTCGCCTGCGCCGCGCGGCGAGCATGTTGCGGGCTCGGCGGGCCGGGAGAGTTCTAAATCTCTCCCGAGCTCGCTCCGCCGCCTCCTTCTCGAGCATTACTTGCTCGCAGAAGGAGGCGGCGGCGGCCCACGCGCTTGCACTTTGCACCATGGCGGCAATCATAGCGCCGAGCGAGAGGACTCTCACCCCAGTTGCCGCCACGAGTTCTCGCCTCGAGACCTCCCACGCCGGGCACTCAGCCAACGTGTGCAGTCCCGAGTCTTCACTCGCGCCGCAGTGGTGGCACTCAGACGTTGGCTCCTTCCGGATCCGAAACAGGTGGTCCCCGAAGCTCCCTTTGCCGGAGATCACCTGCGTCAGTCGGTACAAGAGGCTTCCGTGTCGCCTCTCGAGCCAATCCTCCATGACGGGTCTTACCGCCTCTACAACGGCGTGCCCTGCACTTGGTTGCCCAAGTCGTTCCTTCCACTCCACCAGGATGGCCTGGCGAAGCTGGGATTTCTGGGCCTCGATTTCTGGAGGCTCAGGATTCCATCCCAGCTCCAGCGCCTCCTTGCGCCACTTGTAAAGGGCTGCAAGGGCTCTCGCCTCCAGGTCCCATGGTGGAGTTCCGGCAAGGAGACTCGCCGCTTCGAAGGAGATGGTGCGGTACCCCCTTATGATCCTGTTGGCCATCACCCGCTGCGGTTCCCGCAGCAGCCGGGCATTGTTGGCCTTCAGGGCCTCCGCCCACACTGGGCACCCATATAGGGCCATGGACCGCACGATCCCCCCGTAGAGTCTCCTGCAGGAGTCATCGGGTCCCCTCATGTTGGGCAGCAGCCGCACTGGTAACGTACCCAAAAGGCTGGCGGCATTGCATTAAATAAGCGGTATCCTATCAATTGTAATTGTGTACCCCTGAATAAATATACTCACGCCTATATATCCCCTAGGAGTAGGCAGCCATCCACATTTGGCAAACGATGTTTTTTTAGTCCCACGAAATTGGGCTGAGCCACAGACATATTCTGTGTGCGTTACGCACTTACGCCTGCAAAACTTTTTTCTTTTTTGAAACGTTACCCCAGCAAAATGTATTTTTCGTTAATTACTCTTCAACGGTTAGGTATATGACCAAGGGGTGCGACTGGTTGGATCACCTCCAAGTTTGGTGCACCCTGGGCAACGTGGACGATGACGCATCATTGATTGCTCCTCTGGAGTAGCTGGCGTCAACGTCAACGGCCAAGAGTCTGACCAACCGGCCCTTTTCAGGGCCAGCTGACCCCATTGCACGAGGGGGTCGGGGTATGACGGGCCCGCAAGGCCCGCGGGGGGCGTGGTACCCCTCTGCAGTTATCAGAGGGGACACTGCGAATGGCCCAGGGTCAGTCGGAGTGCGAGGGATATGCTCTATGATTAACCTTTTTTTTTTTTTTTTTTTTTAATGGAAGTCCGCTAGAATATTATATTGTAGCAAGACCCCCCTTGTGTACCCATGCGTTAGGTTCGCATGGTCCTTGTTTACAGATAATTTGTATAACGGTTATGAGTTTTATAAGTTAAATGAAAAGAAGAAAATAACTAAAGGTTTTATACTACTGTGTGGAACTAAAAATTTTACGGAATGAAATAGGAGGTGATTGAATTATCTGAAGTTATTAAGAACTGAGCTTTAATAATCATGTAATATGTTTAATTTTTGAGCCATTTGGGCTATTCTATTGGGACAATTTTGTAGGATACCAAAATATATTTGTTGAAGTCGAAAAGGGGTTTTTTGTCTCGAATTGTGTCGAGTTGTGTAAGTTCTATGATTAACCTTACACCCCGGCGTCTGTAGACCCGAGACGGCGTGCGGTTTTAGTCGGTTCAAGCCCGACATAACCACCCCCTCTGGACGGCGGGGCGGATCGGGCGTATCCGAAGGGATTTTCGCACGAAAATCTTTTATATTATTATTCTGTGCCTTGAATTATATATTCTGTGCCTTTAGGTACGGAATCCTTCGACTAGTTGGATCACCTCCAAGTTTGGTGCACCCTGGGCGATGGCGCAGCATTGATTGCTCCTCTGGAGTAGCTGGCGTCAACGTCAACGGCCAAGAGTCTGACCAACCGGCCCTTTTCAGGGCCAGCTGACCCCATTGCACGAGGGGGTCGGGGTATGACGGGCCCGCAAGGCCCGCGGGGGGCGTGGTACCCCTCTGCAGTTATCAGAGGGGACACTGCGAATGGCCCAGGGTCAGTCGGAGTGCGAGGGATATGCTCTATGGGTAACCTTACACCCCGGCGTCCGTAGACCCGAGACGGCGTGCGGTTTTAGTCGGTTCAAGCCCGACATAACCGCCCCGCTGGCCGGCGGAGGGGTATCCGAAGGGATTTCCGCACAATAAAAAGAAAAAAAAAAGATATATGACCAAAAGTGAAAAGTTGTGCACTTTCACACAACATAGTTCTCGAATAGTCGGCATTATCCAAATCCATAAAGGACAATAAAAAAAAAAATTTGATGGCGCACTCAAATGGAACAGAGAAACCCAATGGGCGCTTTTATAATTACGGACGGCAACGGCACGTCGCGTCGTCGGGGTTAGCATGACATGTAGTCTTTAGACATGTCAACAGCGTCTCAATTTTTCCTCAATGTTGTGTCGGGGCGATAAATCGTGATATCGCCACGATAACGTCGTGCATAATATAAAAGTGTCCTATCCGTCCAACACTCAATAATCAAAAACACAACATCTTACTGGGCATAGTAAAGGACATCATTCAAAATGTACCCAAAAATTAAAGTGCCGGCCAGTAAAACAAAACTGTGTCATCTTACGGCAAATGATCTTTTAAACATTTTTTATTATAACAACAAACGTCTACGACCAACTTTTAGACCCAAAATGGATCTGCAAAAATCATAAAATGAGCATTTACATTTATGTATCAATTAACTATTTCTGAATAATTAAAAACCTAAACAACGCAAGACCATCGAAATGAGCATGTTACAACCTGAATCGAAAGGATCGGCCGTGTACTCTGTCTCTTTCCCTCCGGTTACCGTTGTCAGTAGCTTGTCTCTTTCTCTCTCGTTATTGTTACCTGCTATAAAACATAATGCTTAAGTTCTATTGGCCTAACTTTAGATCGTCCGCCCACGAGTTTGGAGTCCATATTTTTTTTACACAAAGCTAATATTGTTAGAAGCCTCCACGCAAAGTATCAAGTTGCGGAGATCAATGGTTAACGAGAAAAAAATATCAAAATCATAGAAATTTCCCAATATTTTGTCACTTTTGAGCTTTTGACATTTCGTCTCGTCATTAAACGTTTCGTTTTACGTAAGGTTAACGCACTGAAATGTTTTACTTCATTAATAATTAAATAAATACGTATAGTTATAGTTACCTTTTTTTTTTTTTTTTTTTATCGTGCGGAAATCCCTTCGGATACCCCCCCGCCGGCCAGCGGGGGCGGTTATGTCGGGCTTGCACCGACTAAAACCGCACGCCATCTCGGGTCTTCAGACGCCGGGGTGTAAGGTTACCCATAGAGCATATCCCTCGCACCCCGGCTGACCCTGGGCCATCTCACCACTAACAGCATCGCTCATCCTGTCTCCTCTGAAAGCAGAGGAGTACGGAGAGCGATGTGTTCCCGCTACGTTGGGTATTGGCCGACGATCAATGCCAACCCTATGAAGGGGTGAAGGGGAAGCCATTGACCGCCGCCCAGGGTGTACCGGCCGCTCTGATTCCGTTCCCCCCGGACTGCAGCGGGATCGGAATCGGAGCGACACTCGAGGAGGTTACCCAACACACACCCCAGTTATAGTTACCTAAGTTAAATTTTATGCATATTTTATTATATTACATATATTTTGCTGAATTATTGTATATTATTATATATAATGCTATTAAATTTATACTTACAATAATTTACCGACTATTGCCGATATGTGAAACTAAACGTAAAACGTCGTCAGGTTAGGTTCGAACGGGATGATGGGGCTAAGCGAGCTGAGCGATTAATTTGATTGAGCGAAGCCTACTGCGGGAGCGGCGTGACAGAAACAAATCGCTGCAAAACTGACTCCACGTAGTCTTGTCTGCCCTACCCCTAGAGTGTTATTTAAAATCGCGTAGGCGCGTAATGGCGAGGCGGCCCGCCAGCTGAGGAGCAGCTGAGTGTGAAACACATCTGCGAGGATAAGCTCGCATGGGACAGCCGGAGCCCTGCAGCGCCGGAGCCGTGACAGAAGCCATGCCTGCTTGCTTGTTTTATCAGCTTGCATATTTTATAAATAAATAAATACTCTAGGACATTTTTCGATGCTTTTCGAAGTTATGTGTGTATTTATCGCAGGTTTATAAGTGCCCGGTTAATGGCAATAGGCTCGCCACCTATTACATTGGGACCTAAAACATAAACTGGCGAAACGTGGGTGCTAGCACCTCTGCCTACCCCTTCGGGGATATAGGCGTGAGTTTATGTTATGTGTTATGTAAATTACACAACGCCATCTAGACCCAAACTAAGCAGAGCTTGTCATATGGGTTCTAGAATGCGGATAAACATACTTAAATCGTGGGCGGGCAATCCGAAGTCCTACCAATTGGTTTTATAGACAAGGTGATGTATTTATTTTGGATCGCGGCTTCAGAGATGCCATATCACCAATGGAGTCACTGGGATATTCTGCACATATGCTTGAAGCCAAGCTCCGAAATGAAACCCAGCTGACAACGATGCAAGCAAATAAAACTCGCCTTGTAACTATCTGTCGGTGGGTTGTGGAGGTAGTTAATAGTTT
The DNA here is from genome assembly GCA_946251805.1 of Cybosia mesomella. Taxonomy (NCBI): domain Eukaryota; kingdom Metazoa; phylum Arthropoda; class Insecta; order Lepidoptera; family Erebidae; genus Cybosia; species Cybosia mesomella. The sequence goes on from OX276405.1 coordinate 22,128,691, forward strand.
CGTTTCAAACGGGATTTTAGATTTTTGAGACATGTCAATATAAATCGTGCTCTTCCTCACATGTTTGATTGTTTTATAATAATAATAATAATAATAAATTCTTTAATTCGAGCAACTTTGACTCATATTGGGGTTAGTAACAATTTTTACTTACTACTATGTTAGTATTATAATACACATGGAAATTTAATACAATGAATGAAACAATTAGAAAATAACAATAAAATAAAATAGAATAGACGCCGGGGTGTAAGGTTACCCATAGAGCATATCCCTCGCACCTCGACTGACCTTGGGCCATCTCATCACTAACAGCATCGCTCATCCTGTCTCCTCTGAAAGCAGAGGAGTACGGAGAGCGATGTGTTCCCGCCACGTTGGGTATTGGCCGACGATCAATGCCAACCCTATGAAGGGGTGAAGGGGAAGCCATTGACCGCCGCCCAGGGTGTACCGGCCGTTCCGATTCCGTTCCCCCCGGACTGCAGCGGGATCAGAATCGGAGCGACACTCGAGGAGGTTACCCAACACACACCCCTAGTACTTAGGTACCTTTTTTTTTTTTTTTTTTTTATCGTGCGGAAATCCCTTCGGATACCCCCCCGCGTGCCAGCGGGGGCGGTTATGTCGGGCTTGAACCGACTAAAACCGCACGCAGTCTCGGGTCTACAGACGCCGGGGTGTAAGGTTGCCCATAGAGCATATCCCTCGCACCCCGACTGACCCTGGGCCATCTCCGGTTTCGAGAATAAATCCACCTGCATTAGGTTTAGAAAATGTTATCGTAAGACCTGCGGAATTATAACATATGAATAAAGCCACGTAGGTAACGAAATGAAGTCTTTTTCTTTACATATATTTTATCTACACATAAATACCTACGTAGGTAATTAGTACTTAGGTACCTTTTTTTTTTATCGTGCGGAAATCCCTTCGGATACCCTCCCGCCGGCCAGCGGGGGCGGTTATGTCGGGCTTGCACCGACTAAAACCGCACGCCGTCTCGGGTCTTCAGACGCCGGGGTGTAAGGTTACCCATAGAGCATATCCCTCGCACCCCGGCTGACCCTGGGCCATCTCACCACTAACAGCATCGCTCATCCTGTCTCCTCTGAAAGCAGAGGAGTACGGAGAGCGATGTGTTCCCGCCACGTTGGGTATTGGCCGACGATCAATGCCAACCCTATGAAGGGGTGAAGGGGAAGCCATTGACCGCCGCCCAGGGTGTACCGGCCGCTCCGATTCCGTTCCCCCCGGACTGCAGCGGGATCGGAATCGGAGCGACACTCGAGGAGGTTACCCAACACACACCCCTAGTACTTAGGTACTTACCTTTTTTTTTTTTTTTTTTTTTTTTCGTGCGGAAATCCCTTCGGATACCCCCCGCCGGCCAGCAGGGGCGGTTATGTCGGGCTTGCACCGACTAAAACCGCACGCCGTCTCGGGTCTTCAGACGCCGGGGTGTAAGGTTACCCATAGAGCATATCCCTCGCACCCCGGCTGACCCTGGGCCATCTCACCACTAACAGCATCGCTCATCCTGTCTCAGAGGAGTACGGAGAGCGATGTGTTCCCGCCACGTTGGGTATTGGCCGACGATCAATGCCAACCCTATGAAGGGGTGAAGGGGAAGCCATTGACCGCCGCCCAGGGTGTACCGGCCGCTCCGATTCCGTTCCCCCCGGACTGCAGCGGGATCGGAATCGGAGCGACACTCGAGGAGGTTACCCAACACACACCCCAGTACTTAGGTACCTAATGATGATTGTATATAATTAGGCTTTTTATCATATATTATTATGTTATTATTAAGCGAGATTAAGTTATTCTTTATCATCATTATTTGATTTTTGCTATAGTAATGAAGTAAGAATTGTTCAGACGAACTCGTATAAATGCATTTTTTTATTATTTCTAAGTCACATAACTCATAAGTAATCGGTCTTAGCTCTTAGCCGTCTAAAGAAAAAAATCTTATAATGTCATTTGTAACCTTTTTTCTTAATAGGTTACTCACCGGCTAGACCAGGTGAGCAAAAGAATGAGTTCCTAATCCCAGGGCGCCTTTCCACGTAGGTTCTTAGGTGGTGTACAGGTCAGCTGATCTCCAATGAAACTCAAGGATCAGCTGTACATACATATATTTATAAACAAAGAAATAGAAAAGTTACAGATAGATATACAGTAGTAGATGTACAGTAGATAGGAATACAGATATATATAAGTTAGGTACAGAGCAGTGATAGGTCACAGCACATAGACAGACACACAGAATAAGTTACACAGCAAGATACAACAGAACACAAGTACAGGTACACTCATATGTAAATATGCAATCTCTTCAGTACACAGGGGTGATTCTCATCAGATGCCAGTCAGGAGTGGCACAGCTCAATAATATTATACACCAGCCTAGCGCCGGTCAGCAGTAATGCAATGAACAATTACAATAAGAAAAATAGCTTGACCTTATGGATCTCGTGTATCCGCGGGGCCCCCAGTGGTTGTGCACCGGCTGAACAGATCCCGGAGCTTTCCTTGCGATCTGCTTCCCAATGTCAAGGTAACCAAGCCACCACGATTGACAACCTCAGAGACACTGCTGTCTGACTTATTTTTACAGGTTCTTTCCAAGAACTAACGACCCTGTGATGAAGATATACAATTTTTATCAATAACACATCCCCATTATGCGAATATACTGACAGCAATGGAATAAAATAACCTACCAGATCAAATCTGGGCACAAACACAAAAGCCTCACTTTTCGAGCGTCAAGGTAATTAAACATACACGATTATCAAAGTGACACTCTTAGTGACTTCTCAAACAACAAAATAACAAGGAATCTTAGGGTCACTGCGAACATCCTTATATATTAAATTAATTCTGGATCTTGCTAGAACAGTAACTACGCGGATACCCAACTCGAAACTTCCTTGAGACTGACTTGACAACAATTAGTGGGCCGAACTATGCGTTCGGCCCACTAATTGTTGTCAGTCACTCACGCCATTTGACGGGGAATCGCCGAAACAAGACTAAAGTCAGCCACATCGATGCATTCACAGTAGTTGCGACTGTGTCCTACAGATGGCGCTAACCACAATTACACCTTCAATAGTATTCCATTGTTACACATTCTCTAACCGATAAAACCATTTTTTTTAGTTGGCCGGCACTTTTTTTTTGGGTACTTTTTGTATGGAGCGTGAATGATGTCCTTTAGATCTGTTGGATCATGACCTGCAACTTTAGCTTCTGCTAGTGGCTGTGGGGACATACACACTAATTTAAGGATATTTTGCATTTCGATTGCTTCAAAAGCTTGCACTTTATTGCCCGGGGTCTACACGGTAGACATCTATTCCAAGATTTGGTTTATTTCGGCTTATACGGGTGCGTAACACCGTCTGACAACCCAACCTCGAGAGCCTCAATCAGCAAGTGTGCGTAAATTTTGCATTTCGAAATAAAATTATTCAAAATACGATTTAAAAATTTATTTACAACAATGTCTATTTCTCACTTAAAACTAATAATTGTAATAAATACAAAACCCTGCTATTAATCTCAACTTTTGATTTGTGTGTCAAACTATCTGCAAGCATATCAATTATACTTTTTTCTTCAATAATTTCTATAATTGTTTTCTCTATCCTCTCTTCAGGACTGAGGTGTTCTTTGAGTACTTCTAGAATTAGTTTATCTTCATCCCGTTTCCATTCAGTGGCTTCTGGTTTGATAGAATCTTCATCATAGACTATTGTCATAGAAGCGCTGGAAGAGTCACAGGAATCTTGTTGCATGTTGTTCACAGCAGCTTCATTGGTGTTGTGTTCTGTTTGTATTTCATTGTCAGAAGTAGTGATCTCCTAGAAAGTAACGCAATCATTGTAATTACTGGCGATTAAAAAAGAATGAGCATGAATTTTTATTGCGTAGGCCTGCAGACTAAGTGACATTCTATCAGCGGAATCGTTTCGAAACAATTTTGTTTCGATTTTTTTGTATACCACTCAGGTGGCAGACAAACTCACGGCCAAACCATCAGGTGGATGGGAAGCGGTTACCGTGGCCTATGGACGATTCGTTCGATAACAACACTTCGATAATTATAATAATAAATCATCATTTCAAGTTACAAAGATTCATATACATTTCATTAAATTTTTGTATTCACATTAATGATTGTGTCAATATCATACAATACGCGCCACGTCACTTTGCGCCTATGAACTTCGCGCGGAAGGCGCAGCAATTATGCATTTATAGGTGTCACAGGGGTAACTACTGCGCAGGTGAAGTGGGCGGGGTGGCACGTGGCCGGCCGACGCGTTGCACCTGCATGTTTAGTCGTGCATCCCGCTCTGACGCGTTCGGTAATTTCATTTCATCAATTGTTTTGTTTGTTATTTGTTTTGTTATACAGTGTTTTGGAAAATGCCGAGACGAAACACGGTTCTAAAAAGGCAAACCAGAAAAATAGTTTTTAATGTTTATAAGTTTTTGAAAGCGGAATCGCTACAAGGAGCGAAATGCAAAGTACCCCCATTGAAGCAAACTGCTGAAGCTACGGGTGTATCTGTTCGAACTATACAGAACATCCTTAAAGAAGGTAAACAGTGTGAGTTTGCTCCAGTGTTTCGTACGCCTGGAAAAAGACGGTCAAAACAGAGCGAAGTTACTAACATTGACGACTTTGACGCAGGTGTGATTAAACGGTGTGTTAATAACTTCCATATAACTGATAAGGAACTACCGACTGTCAATAAACTCCGCCTAAAGCTTCAGGCAGATATTAACTTTCAGGGGTCAAGGGTCAAGTAGAGACGCAGTACAGGCCTTCTGATTCCATAATAGACACTCTCACCGAACAATTTATAATACTAGCTGACGACTTAGTAGATAGTGGTGATGAGTCGGAAGAGACTGAAGGATCTGAATGTGAAGCGGACCAGATAACTAGTACACCAGGACCTAGTACCAGTCAATCAAATACCGACATAGAAGGCATTTCTTTCATGGACACCGATTCAGATGACTGACAAGGTACCCACTAATATAAGAATTGTAAAAATGATAATTCTTAGTGTTATTTATTTCAAGCGTTTGCCACATTAAAGTCATTATAATCTATCTATATAGATTTCTATATATAGATTTTATCTATCTTCTGGGAATTTAGAGCTGAATATTCGATGTATTGCAGCACTATCTAGGTATATAGTTCTATTCAAAACATAGGTACTGGAAATTGGGGTGTGTGTTGGGTAACCTCCTCAAGTGTCGCTCCGATTCCGATCCCCAGGTAAATTATTTATTTCTATGCTACCTTAATAGATTATTATATTATTAAACATAATTCAATTACATTAGAATGACTACGGTACTGAGGAGGTATATTGTATAGTACCTAATCGATAATCAATATTTCACGAAAATAGTATTAGATATTTAGTATAAGATATATTTTTATATTTAGTACTTTTGTTCGCGACGGTACCTGCGCAACCTTGAACATTTAGCTAACTTCATAGGCGCAAAGTTACGTGGCGCGTATTGTACATTCCTGAACTTTTCCACTGGTGTTATCGCTTATAGAATGTCGCTTTGTCTAGGTGCCCAGATTCTTTTTTCACAGGTGTTACCCATTGCGAATCTCGCTGTAAATGTAAACGCATTGTTTTTCATGTACATAAGTGTTACTTTGTGACCTGATTTCAAAGATTCTTGATTTTGGTGAAATTGATATAAGCATTATTTCAAAATATAGTGGAAAAGTACAAGTGATGCATTATTGCAATGTGTGTAGTAAGTTTCACCAAGTGCCATCAATGAACAGTATAAATAGCAGTGTAATATGATCATTGGATAAGTAAATAATATCATTATATAGTTAAAAATGCAGTTGATGGAGGTGCAGACGCGTTATGGACCGACCGGTACTGCTGTACCGATCCCCAGGAAGGCGCGATGCGGTGGGAGACGATGAGACCGATATTGTCGGACATATGTTACAATATCGTCTATATTTAATCATTTTTGGCTTTACACGCCAGTCGTTTACCTGTATCTTTATTAGGAAGGCACTTAATAAAACGCCGGGGTGCGAGGGAATTGCCTCATTGGGCCAACTTACACCCCATCACAGACCTGAGACGGTGTGAGATTATGGTCGGTTCGAGTCCGACATAACCATACCCGCTGGCCGGCGGGGGATATCCGTGGGCATATACGCACGAAAATATGCTTCTGAATAAACTATTTGATAAAAATCCTTATCAAAATAAATATTTTTTAATTTAGACAAACTCTCATCATTTGATGTTTCTTACTACTTCCCGACGTAACTTTTGAACAGATAAAAGTTGGTTTATACAATATGAAATAACTTACGCTTTTTATAACCATTGGCTGATTCTCATCATCGTCAGCTGATGAGTTGTTTTCATCATTGTCATTGTCTTCACTGTAAAAGAAATACATATTTATTAACATTATGAGATGAGATGCAACCGGGACTGTCGCTCTTAAGAAGAAATTAAGCTGGATTTCATCACCGATAGAAACTGCGATTAATGCGAACTAAACTACGTTACCACATTTAAATCGATAATATTCATTGTGTACAACCGTGAGATCCAAATTCTATTGAACAGATTTGCACTAGTGAACTTCAGTTTTCAAGTATTTTTTTCTATGACAGTTAAATAATTACCTTGAAGAATCAGCTTCGTAATCCATTGTCCCCTGAGACTGATCACACACCGTGCCATCCGCATTGCTATCCTGTGTTGACTGGGTTTGCTCCTCACCCTGGGTACTTACGTTAGTTGACACGGCTTTTGGCACAGACCTTGAGGAAAAAGTCATTTTTTTAAAAGATAAGTTCACAATGCACGTACACAACTATCATTACAAAACCTAAGAGGTCCCGGGTTCGAATCCTGGCCATTACACTACCGACGTGGACTCATTCCTAACACAGTTTTTAGTTTAGCTGGACGGGTTAATGGGAATACTAGTAATTTCGGTTACTAGTACTCTTTAAAAAAAAACTTACTGTGGTATCTAATTTTAGGTGTCTTTGGCTACCGCCGTATATAAAAATTAGTAAGTTGGATATAAGCTACAACTTACCTAGTTTCTTTTCTATGTGGAAACAAAGAAAATACGTATTGTGCTAGTGTGGGATACTCTTCCAGAGCCGACAATAGATCGGTACAAATCTCGCAAGCAGTCATTAGATTCTTATAGAAAAGTTGGTGCAATTTCTGCAACATTTTTAATCGCACTTTTTCACTTGGAATTTGTGTCTGAAAAAGTTAAGCATATAAATAAATACTCTACCATATTCTACACAGCTCTATGTAGACACAAAGTAAGCATAGCTTTACTAGCTTGTGTTGTCTTTTTCTTTTGTAAATACATACATATTATACATAGAAACACCAATGCAAATAGACACATAAATGCATACAAATATTTGCACTAATCGTGTATAGGACATACAACAATATTAAGCAGCAGGCAAGCAGCAATTAATAAAGACTAGTCTGCGTTCCTTGTTAAACATAACAAATGAAATTTAGATGATCTTTCTCCTCTCCATCACGTAAAGGACGCTTTTCCTACTAAAAACTCGGAGTAAAATCGTATTTTGCTGAGTCAGAGTGATTAGAATTTCGAACATCACTTTTGAAATTATGTAGTCCGCACTGAAAACAGTGGGGTATGGATTCGTCTTGCTACTTACTTCAACTCTCTTGATCAAATCTTGAACACAATTTCTCACAAAATAATCCCGGAACACCTCACATACATCTGCTTGCTCCGGAGTCAGGAAACACAGAAATTCTTTATACATATCAACTAATTCTACCCCGAAGGCTTCGTACAATCTCTTCGTGAGGTCAACGGGGTTATCCAAGTCAGGTTTGAATTTTGATAGAATAGTGTGTACTCGTCTTTTGATGATCGTGTCCCGAGCTACCGTCATGCGTGTGAGCAGTTTTAGATGGAACGATGTTACGAAAACTGGAAAATTTAACGGCAGTATAAGCTGGGGCGAACGGAAGCTATAAAGCATTTCTCACCGGCTTCCCTTATATAAAGTGATGAGATCAATATGTGGTAATTGATTGTAGTTGAGCCAATAGATATACAGACTTCATTATTACAGTATATGCAACTTATAAGAAACTAGCAGCCCGCCCTCGCTTCGCTTTGGTTAAATGAGTTTTTTTTTAACTCATGCCATTGTAAGTAAAACTATGTCCATCGGCTATAATGCACCTTTCAAAAAGTGAAAGAATGATAAAAAAACTAATCATGCCACTCACCAAACTCATCCAAATCAAATGTATGGTTATCCTTCTCTGTTTCTTTGTGCTCTTTCATGTTTCTGTTCCCTTTTAAAGCCCTCAACTTCGTATCAAGTGATTGTAAGGCAGTTGTGGAATTACCCTTATAATTGCTAACCAACATTTTTAACCTTTTAGTCACTTTTGGATATTTAATATTTTTACAATAACATGTTTTACTAGGACCATTTAATCTAAAATAATCGGTTATCACTGTCTGCTTTTGTTTACAAATCTTCCTCAATAAAATACAACATGCGCAATGGTCTTTATTGCCTTTCTGGCTAGTTACTTCCACAGATCTAGAACTTTCTGGAGAGTTGTTGCCTATTACTTCTGTAGTAACTACAGCAGGAGAGCTAATAGGAGCAGTTTGGCTATTCACTGTTATTGTACTGTTCGTCAGTGGCATTAGAAACGCGCCTGTACTAGTCTCGACTAATGTGTACATGGTAGTACCCAATGACATTGGTAGAGGTTGGTTACTATTTGCTGTCGGATTTTCAATTTGAATATCGAATTTGTCGTTCAGAACCGGTTTCGTTGTTTTTGGTAACAAATTTATTCGGTTGCTGACGATTTGTTTGGTAAAGTCTATAGGTAGAGGTGCTTTTGTAGGTTCAGTGATCGCTTGTCCTACAGTTATGTCTACGCCTAGTGGGGCTACACCCGTACGATGAGTGCGGCGAAGTAGAAAGTTCTGAAAGAGTAAAAAAATCTGTAAGTACACGTTAAAAAGTTGGGTAATAATATGTGTCACAGTAAAATTAAAACATAAATGAATTTATCCAATATGTAACAAAACTAGTGTCCGATCCGTGAAAGTGTATAAAGGTATAAGGTTCTGTTTATGTAATTCTTATTAGAAATAAGTAAAAAAAAAATCCCTACAAAAACTGCAAAACAATTTAGGTCAATGAGGATGCTTACATGACAACAAGGAGGGTAATAATTATAAATGTATGTATACTCACTCTAAATCTTTTGCTAGTTTTACTAAGATGTCTGACCCATATTCGGGGTACTTCGTGTTCCGGTTGCTCGTACAAACTGATATTAGGGTTAAACGGCAACAGCTTGTGTTTGACAGGAGTTACTGTGCGATTCTCGAAGAATTTCTGCAAATATACACTGCTTATAATTCAATCCTACTTCCTACTTTATAAATGTTAAAATTTGTGAGACATTATGTTTGTGAGTGTGGTTGTTTGTTACTCTTTAACGCAAAAATTACTAAACGGATTTGGATGATTTTTGGTACAAAGGTAGATTATAGTTTGGAATAGCACATAGGGTACTTTTTATCCCGGGTTTCTGCAGGCGCGGGATTTTCTCCATGTTAATGGACGTATATAATCCGGTGTGACTTTAGGGCTGTATGGGTCGCGTAGTACCCGTGGACCAGCTAGTTCGGTACAACTAGTTAGTCCACGGGGATTACGCGGTATGGAGACTCCCCTAGATCTACGGGGCCCAAACCAATCTTAATTACTGATTAACTGACGAGACTTTGGTGAAAATTTTCCTCTCAAGGGGGCACCTTGAGAAGAATATCTACATATCTACGCCAGATCTCAGAAAGTCTGACGACAGTCACTCTAGTAGCACAAAAGCCGAGCTCCGAGGTGAAAGCCTCAAATGTAACCGGGAGCCACACTGAGATGAATAAATAAATTAAATATTCTAGGACATTCTACACAGCGCTTAGTTAGCTAGCTTGTGTTATGGGTCCTAGAATGCGAATAAACCTACTTAGATACTTTTTTTTGTAAATACATATTAATTATACATAGAAACACCCAGAGCAATGCAAATTCACGCTTTCCAATATTTGCAATTAACGGGAATCGAAACCGTGACCTCCGGTTTTGCAGTCCAACGCTCTACCACTACGCCACATGAGGTCATTAAACGAGATGTATAAGGGTAAGGATAATCATGGGTTATAAGCAAATAAAAACCAGCCACTTACATAAATAGGATTGCCTGAATCCTTCCCCATTTTCCTCATCAACTGTATATGTGCGCACAGCATCTTGTAGGGCATCCAGGGGAACATGTGTTTGATAACCAGCTGTATGGTGAGGGCTAGCCCGCGGCGCTGCCGGGGGTTGTCTGTCGGAGGGAGCTTGTAAATGGCGGGGTTGTCGTGCACATAGTCCCAGAACTGGTCCAGCCCGAGCGCTATGAGCCTGGAAGGAGACTGACTGATATATGTGGTATAGATTTTATATACATGTATTAATACATCGGTTTAAGTATTTTTGCTTCATGGCATTTTATTCATTAAGAAAACCTGTACATATAAATAAAATTGAAGTGTCTGTTTGTAACATTGAAATAACAGATTTTAATGAATGCACGGACTGACGGTTTGATACCTATATAATGAAAAAGTCAGGCTGATGTGCGAGAGAGAACGCTCTGAATTCTCCTCGCTTTTCTTTCCGACAAGCCAACCCAAACACCTAGAATTGTATATGGCTGCTTTAAGTGAGAGAGCGGAACTTCATAGCTGCGAAAGTAATGCCTCTACTACCTACAAACTTATCGATGTTTAGATGGCGATAAATACTAACTCATCCTCAGAGCGAGTGTATGCGTATCGCTTGATGTGGTCCGTGCGGTACGGCATGGGCGGCAATAAGTACGGGTACAGGAACACCGAGCTGTTCGCCACTACTTCCTTGAAGGTATCGTGGAACTCACCCACGTAGAGACTCTTGTTTTGAAAACGTCGGCGACTGTAAAATAATAAACGATTTCATAATACATTCTATCAATTCATTCATAATACATACATTATTTCTTTTTTTAAGAATATTAGTAATGGAAATTACTAGTATCCTCCCTAACCCCTCCAGCTAAATTGCTTGTGTTAGAATTGGCTTCGTTTGATACTTACTATACTACGCTTATTTCAGCCCAGATTGTTAGAATCCCAGTAGTGGCCAGGATTCGAACGTGATCGAGATCGCAAGGCCGACTCTGTAACCACGAAACTACCGACGACGCTTCAACTTCAATCTTGACATTGTATCTTTTATTTAATGTTAATTTTTGTTAGCTTTTACGTTAAGTTCATCAGTACACATATTCAAATGAATCTTCAGCATAAGATTCAGTTGAATATGTGTAAAATTCGTATTTTTGTAAAACACATTATGCAAATAAACTGATTTGATTTACCAAGTTTGCAAACACATGGTCGCCTGTACTCTTATTCAGTTTGACCAACTGTGAAATGAACACGCGTGTTCGTATTATATGACACATGGAAGCTTTTTTTTTCTTTGGTAACCAATTAAAAATCCACATGTTACTATGATACGACTAGAAATAAAAAAAAAACCTCGACATTTACGACACACGTTTAAAAAAATTTAAAATAAATGCTAACGTACAATTTATTCTAATATTTTTTATTTCAGAATCCCACGCGTCAGCCGCAAATGACCAGGTTCAGCATTTGGCAGACAGTCATTTAGCGCTGGTTTTCAACCAGACCTACTATGATTCACGGATGCAAATCAGTTGATCCTAAGTAATAATCCTAAGTATAAAACCTCAGTCTAAAACGGCGGCCTCTGTGGCGTAGCGGTAGTGCATTCGACTGCTACGACAGCGGAAAAAAGTATATAAGTATGTTTATCCGCATTCTGGAACCCATAACACAAGCTAGTTAAACTATGCTTACTTTGGGTCTACAAAGCGCTGTGTAACATGTCGTAGATAGTAAAAAAAAAAAGGTGTATTAGATAATTAACTCGTAGTCCAACTGAATAATGTCCCTCATAGTTAAAGGAAATAAATAATTCAAGGTTTATTATTTTTCATTTAGGATTAAGTACAGTAAATACACATTAAACACTTACCATCTTTCAGATTGTTGAAGAATGAATCTGTAAAGAAAAACATACTTTTAGATTTAGATCGGAAAAGAGAACACCTGGGACGTGTCTAGGTGGCTCAGCTGGTCAGAGCACTCCCCCTGTAAGGGACTGGTCGCGGGTTCAGGTCCCGTCCTAGATGTTCTCTTTTTCCGATCTAAATATGGGGATATAGGCGTGAGTTTATGTTATGTTTTTTGTAATTGAATTTTTAAGCATTTTGTATGCTTACTTTTTCTTATAGATTTAGATCGGAAAAAGAGAACATCTAGGACGGGACCTGAACCCGCGACCAGTCTTAAGGGGTAGGCAGAGGTGCTAGCACCCACATTTCGCCAGTTTATGTTTAGGTCCCAATGTAATAGGTGGCGAGCCTATTGCCATTAACCGGGCACTTATAAACCTGCGATAAATACACACATAACTTCGAAAAGCATCGAAAAGTCATTGGTGTGTGCCATGGTAAAACCTGGGATCGAACCCGAGACCTCGTCTCAGCAGTCCATAGTACGGCTTTGCTTATTTCTTTACGAAATCGCTTCCAATAGAACTGCGAGAGGAGAACGTTCAGAGCAAAAAAAAAACGAAAAGTGATGTTGGCTTACAGGTGCGATTGTCTTGGCCTCAAAGATCTTGGTCGGTGCGTGCGCCCTACAGCTACGAGTATTATTAATACATCTTTCGATATCAATGGTTTTTCCTAACGAAAAGACTTACTCAACCATCTGCTTGTTCTCAAGGGTGTTAGCTGATACGGTCTTCTCCCAGGTGTCCACCAGAACAAGCGCCGGCTGCAGATTGCAAACGTTTACCACAGACGTGGAGCTCGATTGCCCAAGTTTCGATAAAGTTTCCTGTTGAGATTTTTTCTAATTGTTATCAAATTAAGAAAATATACTTGACTGTTAAGATTATAACATCTTTAGTAACTATACAAGTTGCCTTATAACATCAGCTATCTGCGAAGCCGTTTCAGAGATTAGCCAAGACAGACTGACAAAAATTCTGAAAATTCGGTTTTCTTAATAAGTAACACCTATACAGTACGTAATAAAAATAATATCCGATCAATAAGGGGCATATAGGTATCCTAAATACAAAACCATACATGAAATAAAAAGATATATTAATAAAAATGAATATCTGAAGACCCGAGACGCCGTGCGGTTTTAGTCGGTTCAAGCCCGACATAACTGCCCCCGCTGGCCGGCGGGGGGTATCCGAAGGGATTTCCGCACGAAAAAAAAAAGGTACTATTGGTTTTTAACTGGTTTTTTTTAAGATGTCAAATTTAAGAATGTAACACCACATAGTACATATTCAACATTTTTTTTTACATATTGTATACATTCACATTGAAGCGGTAGCTTAGTGGTTAAGGAGTCGACCCTATGATCGAGAGGTCCCGGGTTCGAATCCTGGATATTACATTACCGACGTGAACCCACTCCTAACACAAGCAATTAAGCTTAGCTGGAGGGGTTAGGATTAGTAATTTCGGTTACTAATATTCTTTAAAAAAAATGTATTTACTAAAAAGCGTTATTTGAATATTATAAACATGCACTTCAATTTTATTTATTTGTATAGATTGTATAGATAACACTAATACTTACTAAATATTCCTTAAATGCAGGTGCCATGTTCCAGTGTATGGGATGTACGTACAGTTGTAGATAGTTACACGTCGCGAGCTGGATGTGCTGACGTAATTGCTGTTGTAATATCATTATCTGCTCCGGCAAAACCTAAGTGTTTAAAGAAAAATCCAATATGTATTTTTACATCGTCAGAGGGAGTATGAGGGGGCCCCATGACCCGTTTTTTTTTTAGCTTGTGGAAACCCCCACGGGCTTCACCCCATCCGTGCCGATGATGGGGTGGGCGTGTCGGAATCGGACCGACTAAAACCACACGGTGTCCTCCCCAAGTGTCCATTGCCGAGCACCCCGGATAAGCCCTCGAAAGGATAACCCCAGGGTAAAGGATAACCCCATAACCTTGGGTCCAAAACAATCTTACTTGCAAACCATGTTACCCGTTGATTAACATACTAGGCTCTGAGTTAGGGTCAAACAGCAGTTGTTACATCTTGAGGATGAAGCGTAGGGGAGCGGACCCCGGTTTCCAAAGTGCAAGCTTTGCATGCAACCAGGATTAACCCGGGGATGATGATGATGATGATCCAGAATGTCAATGATGTGACACCAGTATAAATCTCCAAAAAAGGTTTGCTGGTGAGGTTGGTTTGCGGCCCGAAGAATTTCGTACTTGGGGTGGACACCGTGCGGTTTTAGTCGATACACGACATGACCACTCCGGCTGGCAGGCGGGTGGTAATCCGAAGGGATTTCCGCACGTAAAAAAAAAAGGGCTCATACACCCTGTCTCCAATCTGTCTGTTTCTAAAAATAGATATGTATCATTGACACTGTTGATGACACTATTATAATCGAGTTATATTTTAATATGCTGCTGTATAACTTTGTCGGATTGCCTCTAAACTTACCGACACTTTATTGTCAACTTGTATAGTGACGCACTGAGCCTTAGGTTGCTTCAGGTGTCGCCGCAGTAGAGGGGGTGGGGCCGCACGGGCGTCCCCTTCCTCCTGCTCTTCTATGGCTATATCCACAACTCGGGTGCTGTAAAAAAATATTTTCTATGTATGACTGCGGCGTGGCGGTGGTGTATTGGACTGCTGCAACAAAGGGCGCGGGTTCTGTTCCCGCTCAGCGCGAATATTTGTATATATGAATATGTTGCATTAGTCTGGTTGTTTCTATGTATATTATCTATGTTAAAAAAAACAAGTAACTGTTCTAGAACCCATAACACAAGCAAATTAAACTATGCTTACTTTGGGTCTATTTGTGGTCTTTGGGTTGAATATTTATTAAAAGAATAATATACCTACGTCCTCATTTGTTATCCGTATACCCGTGTTGATCCGCAGCGGCTCATGATATAACATGTCAATAGGTCGGTAAAATCGGTGAGAGCTCCCAAGGCGTGCACTCCGTGAATAGTGTTAAAGAGTCGTGAGCTTTTTGCTCTATGATTTATGTATAGGGGTGATCATCGCTACTGTAGTTCCCACATCCGAGGAGGCTATCTCGAAACCGGAGATGGCCTTGGGTCAGCGGGGTGCGAGGGAAATGCCACCTTACACCTTCAGGGTGTAAGGTGGCCATTCCCTCGCACCCGAGACGGCGTGCGGTTTTAGTCGGTTCGAGTTCGAAATAACCCAGAATAAATACAGAATCTTACCGAACCCGCGGCGTATTACTTCCTTCTTCACTCCTCAAGATCCTCTTAGTTCTAACTTCTTCCTCTTGCCGTGGCGTGTCTGGTGGCTCACTCTTACCAACGGACATTCTCCTGTAGCCTTTTTTTTCAAATGTTATCCGGTCAGAAAATGATTGTCTCCGTTCTTCATCTGATACTGGTTCTAGTTTACCTTCCCAATGAGTTGATATCTGGTGAAACAAAATGTATCATTAAATTAGCTGTGAAGGAATGATGTTCCTGAGGATTGATAAATGATGTGATGTTCCTCCGATACAATGAGAGGATTTTCTGACTAGGCCAGCCGTGATCGCCTTGGAATCACGCCTGGCGGGCCGCAACCCCACGATTGCCGTTGGGATGTTGTACATATATTACACCTGGACGTGAACTTCAATTGCGCGATCAGGAAGTACGAAGTAATTCAGCTGACTATCGCTAGATGGCGCTGGGTGCATATCGCCGCGAAGGCCACCAATGTGAAAATGGTGGTCTCCCGTTTGAAGGCCTCGATATTATACTTTTTCACGCCTCGGGGACCCGAGATTGTCGTAGGACAGATACAAGTATGTCGGTAAAAAGGTCTAAGTGTTTACGGTGCGGCCACCTACCTGCGCCTGACCGTGTTCCGTTAGTACAGTGCCAGCCAAGTCATCCGCCATAATGTGATCCTCTGGCGCCGGTTCCGGCATTATATTAAACAGCTCAGTCATTAGATCATTCAGTTCTTTCTTAGAAATTTTTATTATGCTGTTGCTAAGCACTTCTTCATCTTCGTCATCTGAAAGTAAAATTAGTTTTGTATGCTTACTTCATGTTCTTTAAAAATAAACAAAATTCAAGTGTCTCTTTGTAATGTCAATTAGAATATGTATGATATTTCATTATAACATATTTCTAGAAATATTTTTTGTCTGACTGTCTGTTGGTTTCGGGTAATCCCAGACTGTTATGCCGATTTGCCGGAAATTATGGAGTTCAATGGGGGAGGCCTATGTTCAGCAGTGGACTTCCTATGGCTGATATGATGATGATGATAGCTGATGTTATAAGGCATAACTTACGCTACTTTAATTTTTGGAAGTGTTGGGGTTATGCACAAATAAATCAAAACCCCGATCTAAGTCCACAGTAGTCCTCAATTGATGTATTTTTCCTTTCTTAAAATAACATTAACCAAACTTACGTGCATCAGCATCAGCAGCAACATTATACTCTGGATCAGTTTCATCGTCATCTTCATGCTTCGAAGTCGACGCTGGGTTCAGGCACTCGCTCAGAAACTGATTCCAGAGATTATCAACCGCAGGCATAGGAAGATCATCGGGAGGCACAAAAGTACTCTCTATGTGTTCAATGGATGTTGCTGACAGACTAAGTTTCGATCGAGTTCGGAGCGCTATTGTTGCGTCCTCTTCGAGATTTAGCTTGCGGCGGGTAGGTGTTGTAATTTCCTGTTTAATTTTAAAGCTTGATCGATGCAAAACTTTTTGAAGCATACATAAACCAACTTAAAATTCTTATATTGATAGAATACAAAAATCAATGCTTGTTTGTTGGTTTTTATTCACTGTTTATTTTGTATTTTATGTGCTTGCCCTACTGTTCATCCAAATGAAATAAACTTGTCCACTTATAGCTTACACTTGCGCGAATTCTATCCCGTATGCGCGAATTCTATCCTGCTGAGCAGAGCCAAAATGGCTCAGTTAGTTAGTATATATATTTTTTGTGGCTTATTTCTAACAGAGAATAAGAAAAATTTATAACCTGTGGTACTTTGAATGGCCCATCTTTGATTACTTTGGGACTGGTAAGTTGACTCTTAGGAGTAGCTGGCGTTCGAGGCTGGGAGTCAAGGTCACTACATGACTCTAATCCTTGGTCATCGTCACTCTGGGAACATAATATGAAAAAGCATGAAAGTGTGAGCCCACAGAGAAAATATACTACAGACATTATATGTATACACATTGCATGAGTTGGCTTTATGGTCATAAGTGATACCTAGTCGGAAATTAGAATGTGATACTTGTACAGACAACATTTTATTAAAATGAGTGTGTGCAGGTTACCTTTTAATGTCTCTTCATGCAAATGTCTGATCAACCTGGAGGTAGATCTTATTTTAAAGCAGCTGTGAATTTCGTTGAACATTAAAAAGATGGAACACAAAATTGATTATAATAATTTCAATAGAGAGACACAAAGGCGATTATAATAATTTCAATAGAGAAATTCTTTAGAAATTTGGTCTTGCAATTGAGCCCCTCTTTACCAAGATGAAAAGTCTGAAAGGATCTAGATAACTTTGAATAATTATACTTCACTTAAATACAAACCTGCAGTTGTTAATTTGACTGTATGTGAAACTGCGCGGTTATGCCTTGTCAGATTTCTTCTTACAAATCTACAGCCTTTGCCTATGATAACCCTAAAATACACTAATGCTCAATAAAGATCATTCATTTTTATATTTACCGGTACATCATCATTAGTCGGTTCATATTCTTCGTCATCTTCATCTTCAGGCAGTTCCTGTGCTATCAAAGCCGTCACTTCAGGCCGTGTTTTCACTGGAATGTGTTTTATAGGTGTTAGCTCCAAATCCTCTAAAGTCCATCCACCTGCCTTTGGAGAAACTTTCTTTAGCTCCCTGCAAGATGATAATAATATTTTATTTAAAAATGTCTGCCAAATTCTGATTACTTGTACTGGTATTGACTGCTAATAGTATCTATTCAAATGATTTTGACACATCCGTTGATTTCTGCCAGCCGTTGATTGCATAATTTGAATGTTAGAAAAGACTTCCAAAATTTGAAAAAGAAATAGAAATATGCTTAATTGACTCACCTGAGTTTGGCCCTTGTAAGTTTTGGCTCTGAACCTTTCTTTTCTCGGCTAGAGTCTTCAGCTTCCTCGCGAAGTTTCACCAGAGCCAGGACATGGTCATTGGTCACCACTTTCTGAAATATAATAAAGTCCATTGTATTAATTTAGTTGTTACCACTTGCACTATTGAAATAGACATTTAAAGGAAGAAGTTTAAAATTTTGTACAAGTCTGATATTTGGTACAGGCCCATGCTATTTATATACTGCCAGTGGGGACGCCGTTTAACCAGACGGGTGATCAGCCCTTCTATGTGGGGCCATTTCACCCATTTCCCCTATAACGACTGTCATACATATTCATATGGCAACCGGGACCGACATCTTAACGTGCTCTCCGAGGCACGACCAGACCAATGCAAATACTCATATTCAGGCATACAAATATTTGCACTGAGCAGGGATCGAACCTGCGCCTCCTGCGAAGCGGCCGCTTTCAATACCGCCACGCCACGGATAATCCAAATAAACTTAATGTTTATCACTTATAAGGCCCCGAGTTACACTACTCCAAATTCATAGCAATGTAATTGCAGTTTTAAAACTATGAACACTTGATCCTATGTAACAAATAATATAACCTTTAGAATTTTTCTGACACTTATTTCATCTAAATTATTTTTGACAGCTGATGCATGGAGTTTATTCTCCATTTCCATGGAGTTCTCAGGAAAAGCTTCTTCATCACTGCTGCTGTCGCTAGCTCGTCTGGAAGCATTCGAAAATGTGTAATAAACAGTAATAAGCCGGCCAAAAGCCTGCATCAATCCAACGTCTACTGTTATAATAGCTAAAATCTATATGCAATATTACAATCAAAAGGTAATTTAATTTACAAATCTTACCGCTTTCGTTTACTTCCACGATTTTTCTGTTTAACCTTGTTAGGAGTTTCTTTGGGTGATTCATTTCTATCATTTTTAGGCGTCTTATCAGTTTTATCCATGATTTCTTTTCATTGTACTTGCAGCATTATTTAAATTAACTTATACTGTTATTTACTTTTCCATGCTTTTCCATATCAAAAATCAATGTCAACCAGTCAACCTCTCAAATTAAAATAAATGTCCTTTTTTTAATAGGGCTTTGGCGCAAAGCCATCAACCCAATCCTAAACATAGTAATTTGGGAAATATGTAAACAAGTGCCAAGTTGCCCGTGTCAAGTAATTTGCATATGAATTCAGCAAATATAATGCAGCGTTTTCGTCATTTAGTCAAGTTCAAATAAAGTCCTTCATAGTCATAGTCAAGTCAAAGTCCTGCCCTATTAAGGTATTGGAGGGTTTACTAGAGGCTTCTGTGAAGTTTTGGAAACAATACATACAAACAACAAACAATACACAAGAAAATTACAATACACGGTAAATATACCACTTTCCTACACTTGTGCATGTTGTCAACGACGACGTTATGTCTAAAAACCCTCTATTTTTGAA
The DNA here is from genome assembly GCA_946251805.1 of Cybosia mesomella. Lineage (NCBI taxonomy): Eukaryota > Metazoa > Arthropoda > Insecta > Lepidoptera > Erebidae > Cybosia > Cybosia mesomella. The sequence goes on from OX276405.1 coordinate 22,148,567, forward strand.
ACAATGAAACACTACCTCGATGTGTGTTTCCCGCTTTGAGTATTGAGAAACGGAGATGCCATGCGCGCGCGGTCCCCTCTCGCCAAGGAACTGAACACATAGCACATATCAGTTTATAAAAACTAGTTCGTGCGAACATCCCCGCAGTAGGGCCGTCTCATAAGCCGCCGCTGCCTATCGAAGGTCACCCCAGTCGGGCCTCTGTGAATAAAGTCTCACCTGGCTGGGGTTGACCGCCGGCGGCGTGAAGAGGAGCACGGCCCCCACGCTAAGACCAGAGGGCAGTACCCCGCCCCCCGGACCTGCCGCTATCCAGAGAGACCGACCCCTCCGCAAAGGTGGCCATCGCCCAAGAGCGGACTCCTCGCGGCCCTTAGGGGTCGCCGAGATGTCTAACGTTGTATCCCCGCAGTCGACACGTCCGCGTATCGCTTATCTGAGCTCCCGTGAATATTAGAAAATGAGTGATTGTGCAGTGATAACGTGTAACAAGATGTTGTGTTGATTTGATGTTCAAGAACATCAAATCTTGCCAAAGATGGTAATCCATTTATAGGTAAGTGTATTTGTATTAATTACTTATTGAGCGCTATGGCGTAAAATGGGAAAGGCCTATGTCCAGCAGTGGACTGCAATAGGCTTATTGATTGATTGATTGATTTTAAATAATCATTTGCATAACTCTTAACCTATCGTTCGATAAATAAGTCCGTGGTACAGGGGTTTGACACCGCAAGTCCAGTAGGGATGTCCACAACGTGCGAATGAATGATTGAATGAAATGTTTACCGATATAATAATTATTTTATAATTTAACACGTTATATTATACTATCATTAATTTATCCTATACTACTTTATATAATGTTTTAAATGTGAGAGTTTATGAAAATGTTGGTTGTTTTTTTTGCCCCGAAGATCTTGGTAGGCCGCAAACACTTCAAGCACTAACTAATTATAACCAGCATTAGCAATACTATTGTGCCGTACGATGAATGAAAGCACTAGTGGCAAGCTAGTCAATAGGCTTTAGACCAATAGCACTTTAAAGCCCATTATTTTTTTCGTGCGGAAATCCCTTCGGATACCCCCCCGCCGGGCAGCGGGGGCGGTTATGTCGGGCATGAACCGACTAAAACCGCACGCCGTCTCGGGTCTACAGACGCCGGGGTGTAAGGTTGCCCATAAAGCATATCCCTCGCACCCCGACTGACCCTGGGCCATCTCCAGTTGCGAGATGGCCCCCTCGGATTTGGGAACCACGGTGTCCCCGTCTTGCCCCGGTTTGGGGGAGGGGCGCTAGTCGCCCCACCGTCACAGCCTGCTACTGCTGGGGTGACAGGTGGCCTCACCTCTCACCCCCAGGCCTGCGCTCATGGAGGACAGAGGTCGTTAAGCGACCTCCGACGCCTGAGTCGCCTGCGACGCGCGGCGAGCATGTTGCGGGCTCGGCGGGCCGGGAGAGTTCTAAATAGCTCCCGGACGCGCTCCGCACCATTGCCGCAATCATGCTGCCGAGCGAGAGGACTCCCACTCCGATGGCTGCCACTAGGTCACGCCTCGGCGCCTCCCACGCTGGGCAGACCGCCAGCGTATGCAGCCCCGAGTCCTCGCTCGCGTTGCAGTGATGGCACTCAGGCGTTGGCTCCTTCCTGATCCGATGCAGGTGGTCCCCGAAGCTTCCCTTCCCGGAGATCACCTGCTTCAGTCGGTACGAGAGGCTTTCGTGTCACCTCTCTAGCCAATCCTCCATGATGGGCCTTACCGCCGCTATTGCGCCGTGCCCTAGCACTTTAAAGCCCCTAAAGACTTTATTTCCCACTGACACATACCCTTATACAACCTTTCACATACAGACTATCCTTTGTACGCACAAACACACCCCCACCTCACCTTTTATTAAGTTCACAAAAGTGTAAAATATATTTTTAACTAGCTAACCCGCCAATCTTCGTTCCACCTTAAAACCTTATCAATTAATTTGAATGTAGTATAGGCACAGTCTCCCGAGGGGACCATCTCAACGCCGTAGATGGCACAGGGTCAGCTGAGGGGATTGCCTTATTTGGCCACCTTAAACCCCGGCATTAGAGACCCGTGACGGCGTGCGGTTATGGTCGGTTCGACTCCGACATAACTACACCATATGAAAAAACACAAAATGGCATAGAATAGATGGAGACAAATCTAAAAATCAAAGATCATGAGAATCGGTCCACACATGACTTTGTTTTATATACATATATAGATTCATATTAAAAATTTAAATTGTTTATATCTTACCTGTATAAGACATGATTCACCAAGGGCTATTTATATGCTTACATTGTTTGAGCACTGACTCCTAAAATACAGGCTACAGCCTAGTTTTGGAACCAGGTACAGTTCCTATTGTGAACATTAAAATATGTAATAGTTTTAAGACCTAAATTGTTAGCGTATTTTGGAGTCAATAAACTATTATTTTTATTATTTTGTAATGCACTAAACACACACACACTCCAAACCAATAACCATCAAAACAAACTGACAACCACATAACATAACATAACATAAACTCACGCCTATATCCCCGAAGGGGTAGGCAGAGGTGCTAGCACCCACATTTCGCCAGTTTATGTTTAGGTCCCAATGTAATAGGTGGCGAGCCTATTGCCATTAACCGGGCACTTATAAACCTGCGATAAATACACACATAACTTCGAAAAGCATCGAAAAGTCATTGGTGTGTGCAATGGTAAAACCTGGGATCGAACCCGAGACCGTCGTCTCAGCAGTCCATTACCCATACCACTAGGCTACCGCTAGGTTGACAACCAACCACTCGAATATGTGAACGAATACATCTACCTTGGACAGATAATCTCTCACGAAGACCAAACTACCAAAGAAATCAACAGAAGAATAGCAAACGGATGGAAGAAGTACTGGTTGTTGAAAGAAATCATGAAATCAAAAGAGACAAGTATGGCTATAAAAAGGAAAGTATTCGACACCTGTATACTTCCAGTTATCACTTATGGATGCAAAACTTGGTCACTCACAAAACACCACAGAGAAAAATTGGAACGCTGCCAGAAAGCCATGGAACGGAGTATGACTAGAATAAAAAGGCAAGATAAAGTGAGAAGTGAGAAGTAGCATAATTAGGGAAAAGACAGCCACAGATATGCTTACACGTATTGACCAACAGAAGTGGAGATGGAGCGGTCACATGATCCGCGATACACAAAACAAATGGACCTCAATGGTTTCCGACTGGTACCCACGTGATGGCAAACGTAGTAGAGGATGTCAACGAATGAGATGGGAAGACGATTTGAAACTCACTGGAGAAGAGTAGCTTAGAGACAGAACCCAATGGAAAATGTTAGAGGAGGCCTATGCCAAGAGGCACACTGAATATTATGAGAAATTTTATAAGCACCAGCGAACCAGAACCATATTCAACTCCGTAATTCAGATTAAAGGGCTTTATTATTATTATTGTTATTAATGCACTAAACAATCTAAAGGTTGTATTACTAATTACATAATTTCCAAAGCAAATGTGCCGCTGGACACAACACAATAAATGAAATATTTAGGACACAGGTGAATGAATCAGAGCAGAGTATTCAACTACTAGTATTACTAGGTAGTATTAACTACACCTTATTATTTTGCTGTCATCACATTATTGTCCATCCGAAGATTGCCAGGAAGAAATTGCTTATAGAGATATGGCCACATATATTCCACTGTTTACATATTACTTATTTATGTCTTTACTGGTAATTTTACTGGTGTACAATAAAGAGTTATCTATTTACATATTCTAAATACCATATTCTTTCTAATATCTTTTCATTTTTCATACGAATAAAGAACACTTATTCATATTAAACCACCATACAAACAAATACACTAAGAATATGGTGTTGTGTAGATGCAGAGACCCGAAGAGTAATACTTGCCATGGAAACAGAGGCCCATTAAAGTATTTAAAATGCCTTAATTTGAAAGTTACTCATAATACTTTTGAATGTTATTTTTAGTTTATCTTTTTAAATAGTTTAAATTTCAATCTTAAGATTTTGCTTTATATAAATCAAATACTGGTAATTTTTTTATTGATTTATTACATTAACTTCTTAAAAGCTTAACACTGTAAAACTACAATTTTTATGTACAATTTTTAGCAATATTATGTATCATATCATACCAGGTGTATTTTAGCCTTAGCTTCTTTATAAAAATCAGCTAAAAGTAGATTCATATCACCAAATCCGGCTAATGCTTGCGCCTCTTCCAAAGAAAGCCACTTAAAGTCTTGATGCTCATCAGATAATTTCACCTTTGTATCTGGGTTTATCAACTTCGCAAGCCAATACACAACCACCTTCGGTTTCCCTTTTACTTCATAATGTAATTCTTGAGATATATTTTCATACACCTGAAACATTTTTAGAAATGATAGGATTTATTAAATATAATATAATATAATGTATATTTTTACAAACTTACTTCTAAATCTGCTTCCGATAAGCCAGCCTCTTCATTTGTTTCTCTCAATGCTGTTATCCAGTCTGATTCTCCAGGGTCGACATGGCCTGAGAAAAAATATAAATTGTGTTATTGCCCAATGTAGAAAAGGTTACTATCAAGTGTGGCATATGGTAATAAGATGGCTAATTTAATTAGTTTAATGGCTATACGCAACACTCCTTTTCTTTTGCCTACAGCCCCTAATTCTTTGCCTTTTTTTTTATATTTAGGACACGTCAATTTGACTTCACCTCGCCTGATGGTAAGCTGAAGGTAAAGTCTTAGGAAAGAGGGTCACCATTACATACACGTATCATGTTAACAATGGCGGCACTCAGCTTGACGGCCTCATCAGAAGAGGATTGTCGTCGCAGCACCGCATACAAGCACTTCCATACCTTTAGGTGGAGTCCAATGATGTTGGCCGTAAGAAGTTTGTAGCATTAAAAACTGTACAGCTTGGTTTATATTCCGAAAAATAACCAGCCCCGCAGCGCGTACTTGAGTCATTATTTATTTTTTGACTGTTAATTGCTGATAAAAAAACACAGAGCAGTTCCTTTAAAATCAGAATTTATCGTTTAAGTCCCGACCAAGAGTAAAATAAACATTATCCTAATTTTATTGACTAATTGACTTGACATTGTTTACATTTTATTTAAACTGTCAAAGTCAAAACAGGGCTACCAGTAAAACCATTTATTGTAGAAGCCAAAAAAAAAACCATTTGTTGTAGTAGTGGGTTAGACGGTATTATTTTCACAACGCATATAAACGTTTAAGAGCATAGATTATTATTATATATACTAGAACTTTAAGAGCTTAAAGTGGTTTTCACTTAAAACGCTAAGTTGTAATGTAAATTGAACACATTAATCTTGTCTTACTTAATAAATCGTTGAGTAACTATTACTTTATTTTTAAAAACAAATACCTAAGGTGAGTAATGAATGAATCATTTATTTTACTATTTAATTCCTATTTCGATTTATCCGCATAATCATCATAATTTTTTACAGTACAGTTTACAGCTTAAACTACCAATTATTAATCGATTATTTTCACCCTCCGTTTAATTAGTGATAAGTTAAATAGCCTTTAGTACATATGAAGTGATAAGAGGAACTTTTTTATTTAAGGACTTGCTGTTACTCGTGGCTTCGCCCGTGTGGTGTTCTGATCCCGTAGGAATATCGGGATAAAAAGTAGCCAGTCTTACTCAGAGATAATGTATGTAGTATTCTAATGGTGATAGATTTTTTTAAATCGATTCAGTCGTTCCAGAGTTTATCGATTACAAACAAACTTAACTTTCCTCTTTATAATATTAGTATAGATAGCTGTGATTGTGATCTGGTTTCCACAACCTATTCCAGGGATAAAAGTAAGCGTAGCAAATAAACGAAGCAGAAACTCTCTGACCAAACAAAATATTATTCTATTTTAAACAACTGGGTAAATAAAATAAAACCGGCCAAGTGCGAGTCGGACTCGCCCATGAAGGGTTCCGTAGCAGCAAGCAACATAATAATGCTTTTTTAAATGTTTATATTTGAGTTGATTGAATGAAAGGTAAATTGAAGTTAACGATTTATTACGTATTAGAAAAAAACAACTTACTAGATCTCGTTAAAACCAATTTTAGGTGAACGTTTGCATGGTAATGTACATCTTATATTTTTTTAGTTTTATCATTCTCTTATTTTAGAAGTTACAGGGGGTGACACTCATTTTACCACTTTGGAAGTGTCTCTCGCGCAAACTATTCAGTATAGAAAAAAATGATATTAGAAACCTCAATATAATTTTGAAGAACTATCCATAGATACGGATACGGTTGTGATGAAAAACAATTTTTGAGTTTCAGTTCTAAGTATGGGGAACCCCAAAATTTATTGCTTTCTTTATTTTTGTGTGAAAAACTTAATGCGTTTCATAGAATACATATATTCTTATAGTTTCGGAAACAAGTCAACACAAAACAAAACAAACACACGACAGACATGACGAATCTAGAAGAGTTCCGTTTTTTACCATTTGGCTACGGAACCCTGAAAAGAGCCACGTTGGTGGTAGACGGGATGCGCAGGGGCGTATGGCCGCCACATGAGAATTAAGTACGCGGCGGATGCGTGAGATGCGGGTGCGTAGTGATGTGAGTGAGTCATTGTGTGTGACGCAGGCGTGGCCAGCAGGCGACTGCTGCAGCCATGCAGACTTTCACGGCCGGCGTTGCATGTTGAATACACTGCTTCCGGGCACAAATTTCCTATGGATCACGGCCAAACCGTGATCCATAGGAAATTTGTGTTCCAAACGTTTCGTCGATCACTGCGGTACATCTTCAGTGGCATAGGTCCGGGCACCAACGAGTGCGGAGAATCCTCCTCGGCGGCGACTTCTCTGCGACTGATGTAGAGGCCCGAGTCACTGGCGTATTTATAAGCGCAGTTAGAGGGGGGAAACAACGTGATCGATCCTGATTGGTCGAGAGCTGCGGAACCGACGTGTTCGATCCAGATTAGTCAAGGCTCAGCAAGGGGGCGTGGCCTCTCAATTCCAGGGATGGTGTTGGCTTCGTCATGTTTGAACCGTGATGACGAGCGGCTCTCAGTGCTGGGTACCAATCTTTTTGAAGATGAAAACCTTCGATTTTTCTATTAAAATTGTTGGGATGCTTGAATATTTCGATGGCTTCTCGAAGTAGCCGTGGGTAGAAATGTGAAGTGGTGGCTAGAACCTTCGTGTTCTGAAAGTTGATGGTATGATTACCACCCTCCTGGGTGTGTTCTGCAACCGCTTACTTGTCAAAGTGGCTGAGGCGGCAATTTCGTTCATGTTCTGAAAGTCAGGTCTTGATGCTTCTTTGAGTAGTGCGTGGGCACTACTCAAAGAAGCATCAAGACCCGCCCTGCTCATGTGGCTCTGTATACGTGGGTATACAGAGCCACATGAGCAGGGGATTCGGTAAACTCCAGCTGAAGATAGTGGGTCACGAGGGTCCTTGACTGAACGGTGAAGACTACGTAATTGCGTCGTGGGCATGAAGATAGGCTTGATGTTGTAAGCTTCTAGCAGTCTCCCGATACGATCCGTTGTGCCACGAATGTATGGCAAAAAGGCCTTCCCTAAAGGGGCAGGTTTTTTATCATAATTTTTTATCTTGTTAACCTAAAAGAAGTATAACTTCTTACGTGCGTACTATGACCACAAACACTTTATTTTTATATTTTTGGCACGCAATTTAATTTCGAGAAGAAAGTAAGTTTTTTACTGAATAGATAATAGGGATTATGATGATGGTGTGGGAGAGAGTTTCATATTTGTGAAGAGATTATCGAAAACTTCGTATATTGTCGTTGTCGTAGGCCAATCGCAAGTATTGAAAAATTTAAAAAGAAAAATAAGCGAAAATGAACCATCGCATGGCGGTAAGATGTGTTTTGGGGTTATATGGGGTATCAGGAATAGGAATTCGGTCACAGTTGCCGGTCCTCGGATTTTGTATACTCATAAACCTGTAGCGCCTGCGCTATATGTCATACCGATGTCTTTAAAAAAACAGTTAAGAGTCATGTTGGCGAATAAAAGTATAGTACGTAAGGGTTCTTCATTATTATAGTTGAACAGTTTAAATGAAAGCGATTCTTGATAACATAAACTAGATTATTTTATTGACAAGACGAAAACATAAAATCGAATGACATCTAACAAATATTAAAAAACACATATTGCTAAGTAACGACAACAAGGAGTTTCAATACTTTCCCTCAACTTGTGTTTGCTTTCAACAAACGCCTAAAGCTTTTCGCAGGCGAACGAACGAGGTCTTGAAGAGTCCTTTAGTCAGGATATCTGCAATTTGATCTGCACTATTTACTCGCTTCACAACAATATTTCTACCAATAACTTGCTCGCGCACAAAGAAATGGCGAATGCGGATGTGTTTTGTCCGTTTATGGAATTCTGAGTTGTGAGCCAGTCGAACTGCAGCCTCATTATCCACACTGAGATAGGGTGTCACAACTAAAGTCGTTAAATCTTTTAAGATTCGCGTAAGTCAAACTATTTCTCTGGCACCTTCACTGGCGGCAACAAGTTCAGCTTCGGTAGTGGAGATTGCGATTGAAGTTTGTCGTTGGCCCATCCATGATATAGCTCCGCCTGCATATCGGCAAACAACTCCTGACGTGGATCTTCCAGTCGATACGTCTCCGCCATGATCTGCATCACTAAATCCCTCTAGGATGCCTCTTGAGACGTCTCTTTGATACTCGACACCGAGTGTCGACGTTCCTTTTAAATAACGTAAAATACGTTTCACTTTTAGCCAATCTGCCCTGCAGGGATGCTCTAATTTGCGAGATCCTACTCCAACCGCAAAGGCAATATCTGAACGTGTACAGATCATTAAGTACACAAGCGCTCCAACGGCTTCTCGATAAGGAAACAGCTTCTTTTCTTTGTTTTCAGCTTGCAACTCCTTTTCAATAACTTTTCCTGACACATCAATGGGTGTGGAGAGCGGGTTGCAGCTTGCCATACCAAAGCGTTCTAATATCTTTGCAATGTAAGCCTTTTGGTTAATTTTAATCACCCCATCTTTAAGAATTTCGATCTCCATTCCCAAATAGAAAGATGCTGGTTTCGTCGTGATCTTTAGTTTGCTCTTTAAACTGATCAGGAATTCATTAGCAAGCTCTTTGTCAGTTGCTGCTACCAGTCCATCAGTGCCGCGCGAGATCACGGAATAAGCGCACGCGTCGCCCAGCTAATTTCGTTATCGTGTAAAGCTTTATCAAGTACCCACTTTTTTTTTAATGCAAATGTTTACTGATAATGGATGACGGGACAAATAATGAAGATAAGACGTGCTGCTGGTCAATAGACAAAACATTAACACGGAGGATATAGGAGAACAGAGCATGGAAGAGTCTGAAAATTCTGTGATTTTGGGTAAACCCTCTAAAAAACAAAATAAAAAGAAAGAAAAATCAAGTCATAGTCGTAATTTTCCATGTGAGAATGAAGGGGAATCGGCAACACAAGAAAATATAGAAAATAAAGAAAAACCCATAAGGCGCAAAGTAGATTTCAAAAAATTGTTATATAAATTAAAAGAAGTCTGGCTGTCTGATTGTGATTTTGATGTGAAAGTTAAATTAGTATTTAGTTTTATTATTGAAGAATGTTTTCACTTTATTTGGTACCTAGTGAAGGAGGCAAATGTTTTTAGTAGACTTATTTCAATCTTCAAAAATGGCTTGTTTACGTAGAGATATTGATTTGAACATACTGCAGTGGAATGCACAAAGCTTGCAACCTAAAACGGAGGAAGTTAGGTGTTTATTGGCGCAAGAGAAGGTACACATTGCGTTAATAAGTGAAACCTGGTTAGGAGAGGAGGTATGTAGTAACTTTAATCAATATAATATATATAGATGAGACAGAGGGGATTCATACGGTGGGATTGCTATACTGACGCATTACTCATTATGTGTTAACGAGTTATATATAAACTTAAATAACCCAGGTATAGAATTATTGTGTATAAGGCTGCATAATTGCCGCTACATCCAGTATATATTTCTAGTATATTGCCCTAGTTCCGTAAGTACTACACAATCAGATTGGGATACAATTTTTTCTAGGTTCCCTAAAAATTGTTTGATAGCGGGCGATTTTAACGGCCACCATACAAACTGGTCATACAAAAATAATACTAGAGGTAAACAAATTTTTGAATCGGCTCTGGAGTTTGGATTTACTTCACTTAATAATGGACAACCTAGACCAGACACTAGGATTAAATTAGTGAATGGTGTTGTACAAAGCTCTTCTCCTGATATTACGTTTCCATCTGTAGATATAGCTATTAATTTCAGTTGGTGTGTGATGAATGAAAACTTAGGAAGTGATCATTTGTTTATTAAACTTAAAATTAAATATACTGATGAGTTTTACATAACTAAAAAGCGTAACTATAAACTAGCCGACTGGAAAGCCTATAAAGAACAACTTTTAAATTGTTTTTCTTCACCTACTGAAGGCAATAGCGTACAGGTCTTATATGATTATTTCACCTGCCAAATAAATAGGGCAGCTGATGTTAGCATTCCCATGATCAAAACATGTAATAATCCAAACAGTAAATTCAAAGCCAAAGGATATTGGAGCCCGGATATCTCTAAATTAATAGGTGAACGGAGACTAGCGCTGAGCAATTTTAGGAGAAATCCAACACCTTCAAATCTTGCATTACTTCAAGGAAAAACATTGAGGGCAAAGCAGGCCATCAGAAACGCTAAAATAAATGACTATAGGAAATTTTGCGATACTATTGACTATACGGTATCTGCTTCTAACATGTGGCATCGCTTGCGATGGGTAAAGGGTTACAAAAGAACAAGGGCTGATATCCCTCAGGAACTATTGAGTGAAATGATGAGTGACCTTGCACCAGATTATGTGGTTCCAGTAATACCGGTTTTTAATTCCAGAAATGCTTATATAGAGTCTGAATTTACGTTAGAAGAAATGGATCACTGCCTAAAGAAAAAAGATACTGCTCCGGGTGATGAAAAAATTACATATTCCATGATTTTTAATTTACCAACAGTTGGTAAGTTATATCTACTTAAAATATATAACACTATTTTGAATTCAGGTTCACCTCCATCCCAATGGCGGGATATTCGAATCATACCCATACCAAAGTCGGGTGCTGGTATAAATAATAATAAATTAAGACCTATATCTTTGATGGCCTGCACTTGTAAGGTTTTTCATGCTATGGTAGTCAAAAGACTTGAATGGTTTGTAGAAAAGAACCAGATTTTATCACCTTATGCAACGGGTTTTCGGCGAGGACAATCTAGCCTTGATTGCTTAGCGCGTTTAGTGACCCAAATTCAAATAGGCTTTACAAATAGCGACCCAACTCTGGCTTGTTTTCTAGACATTAAAAACGCATATAATAACATACTAATAGAAAAATTATTGTGCATTCTTGATAATCTAAATATAGGTAGAAATATATGTCAGTATCTATGGAACTTTCTTAGTGAGCGCCATCTCAAAGTGACTAATGAATTTGCTGGGTGTGGGGAGATAATTAGATACACGGGAAAAGGCTTGGCCCAAGGTGACCCTATTTCACCACTGCTCTTTAATATAGCAACCTATAGACTTTGCCGGGAAATCATGGATGTGTATATATGCCAATACGCAGATGACTTCGTACTATATACTACTTATAAGAATGTTCTTGAGGGCCGAAATAAAATTCAAGGTGCGTTAGATAATTTTACCATGATATTGGATGAATTAGGATTAGAGTTATCTATTGGTAAATCTAAATATTGTGTGTTTAGTAGGGGCGTGCGACAACAACAGGTGCAACTCCTAATAAATAATTGTGAACTTGATATAGTGCAGACTTACAAATATCTGGGTGTTTGGTTAGACAAAACACTGCGGTGGGGTAAACACATCAATGAAATCGTCGAAAAGGTTCAGAAGCTCGTCAACTTACTTAAAATTCTTACTGGGCCTTCCTGGGGTGTTCATCAAGTTCATCTACGCAGATTATATATTGCACTTATTAGAAGTAGACTAGACTATGGAAGCTTTCTATACGACAATAGTGCGAACACAAATATATACAAGTTGGTTAAAGTACAAAATCAAGCTTTGAGGGTTGTGGGGGGTTTTATAAGAAGTACTCCAATACACGTGATGGAATGCGAGCTTTGTGTACCTCCACTACATTTAAGAAGACGATGGCTAGCCGTTAAATACTGTTTAAAGGCGCGTTCATTATCTGAAAATGTTACAACCAAGCTACTATCGGAACTTAGCACTCTTACACACGCCAGGTATTGGGCAAACAAGAAGCTTCCTTTACTTATTAGTGTTTTTGAAGAAATTAGAGAGGAAAATATAAAATCTTCTTTAATTATAGAAATGTTTACTCTGGATACTTGGTTAACAAAGATTCCTATTCAAAGCATAATAAGAGATAACTTAGAATCAATTAAAGTACCTAAAAAAGCATACGACTACAACTTAATAAGAACAGAAATTTTGAAAGAATTATGGGAAAATTACGAGGGTTATTATACTATTTTTACTGATGGGTCTAAGAGTGCTAATGGTAGTGGTGCTGCTTACTATGATCCGCTAAAGCCAGAAAATGGGGTAAATAGTTGTTTTAAAGTAAGTAACTCCATTTCAATCATGTCCTTGGAGCTCTTTGCAATTTTGGAAGCACTGATCTATATTCAAAGTATGGGCAACAGAAAGACAGTAATCTGTGTAGACAGTAAAAGCGCACTGCAACATATAGCTCGCTGTGCCTCTGGTTGCAGAGGCACAGCGATAGCTTATGCAGTACTGTCACAAATACACAACTTAACAAATCGTGGGTTTGATCTGAAGTTGCAGTGGGTTCCCTCACATGTAGGTATAAAAGGTAATGAGGAGGCTGACCGTTTGGCAAAATTTGGAATTATTGGGGGGAAAGAGGTAAATATAGAAATTAATTATATGGAGTTATTACCTAAATATAAAAATGAATGTCACGCGCTATGGAAAGAATATTTTAACGAAAGATCGAAGGATAAAGGGATATGGTACAAAGCTATAGTAGCGGAGCCTCCTCATGTACCCTGGTTTTTAAACACTAGGTTAAGTAGAAAACTGGTTGTGATTGCCCACAGACTGAGGTCCGGACACATGCCACTTAATAAGTTTGGATTCCTAATGAAGAAACTTGATTCACCAAACTGTGAGGTTTGTGGCACTGTGGAAGATGTGTTACACTTATTAGTGGAATGTGCTAGATATCGGTCTGCCAGGGAGGAGCTATTTCAGGAAATAAACTTAAACCTATATGATGTAGGTATCTTGCAACAAATATTGTGTACACCTAACTCTGAAGCTGCCTATAGTTTATTTAAATTTGTTATGTTACGGTTTGTAAGATAGATAAGTATGTATAAAAGGTACGATGGGACTGGCATATACATTTGTATAAAAGTCCCGAACAATAAATAAAGAGAAAAAAAAAAAAAAAAATACCAGTCCATCGTCCACAAATAAGGTAAGCAGAATTTTGCGATTCCCAACCTTCTTGGTGCATAGACATGGATCTAAAGTACTTTGTTTAAAGTCTAACGTCATAAGAAATTCATGGAAGCGATAGTTCCAACAGCGGGGCGCCTGTTTGAGACCGTACAGGCTCTTATGAAGTCTACATACTTTGTTTGAGCCATCTGTGTACCCTTCGGGCCGCTGCATGAGATGAGATCCGATTCTCAGCACTCCATGGATTCACCGTGCGGTCGCCGGGTCCATAGCGTGGTACAGAGAGGAACACCATGACGGCGACTGGGACTTGCGACCCAGATGTAGGTTTAGGGTGGCCACCTTTTGATGCATCAGCGCTCACCTCCACCGTCAGTAGTGTTCCCCCCCCTACCTATCCAAATTTGGTAAGATCCTAACAATGCCGCTTTTGATATACGTTTTAATAAAGAGCTTACTGAAGCTCTTGGCAATCCGAGGTCTTTAAGTAAGTTGTACAGGGATTTAGCTGGAATTCCCCTTGCTCCTACTTCTACGGCATAGAGTTTAACCACGTAGCCGTTTTTGGTTAACTCGTTAGTCAAATCAAAGTATTTGTTTGTCTTTATAGCGTGGTCTTTAGGTATATTAGTTTCCCACGGTACTGTGAGTTCTACAAGCACTGCACGCTTATGCGATCGTGAAAAAAGGAATATGTCGGGTCTGGATGATGAGGCACAGACATCCTCCGGTATCCTATAGTGCTTCTCATACGTGTCTACGAGTATTGTCCAGTCAACGGCAGCTATCAAAATTGAATAAGGCTTTTGAAGTGATTTCTTTGAGCAGCCTTCCTTTACAAACGCAATGTCATTTCTTTGGTTTGTGGTTAATCCTTTTTTCGCTCTAGCTACCGCCAAACTTACAGCCTCACGTATGATTTCTAATACCTTATCATGACGGCGCGAGTAATGACCCCGGTCTAATAGCGTTTTACAACCCACTAGTAGGTGCCTAGCCGTACCAGTTGCTTCACCACATGAGTTACATGTTTTATCTGTGGCTTTTCCCCATCTGACCAGATTGCTTTGGTCGGGGAGGGTCAACTGGAATGCATTCAGGTAAAATTTAAGTAAGGCCGGTGACCAGTCGTATATTATGGTACGCCATTTTAAGGCTATGGGAATACAAAATTCACCTAGAGTCAACCATTCGTTTTGCATTTCTAGGTTCATTGCGTGCACCTTATAGGTGTTGTTTTCGTCTGCTTGAAGAAAAGATTTTGTTATTTCTTTATCTGTTTGTCTCTGAATATTACCTAGACCTACTCTACCAGTCTGCGAGCCTATCATGAACCTTTTATGGAACTGGAGGCGTGATTCGAGCTCCGATGCATTTTTATCTTTTGGAAGGACTTTTACTATTTCGTCTTTAGATTCCGATAAGACGTGCATTTTAGTTACTCTTAGGTGTTTATAGAGTTCTGATGGCTTCTTAAGCGTCATTCCAAAATTATTCGCGGATCTATATAGTGCCGACGGGTCGGCCGACTGAGCTAGCCCTAGCCACGACTTCAGTGTCTTCGTGACACTCGCATCTAGTTTTTTGAGGAGGCTCTGGTTTATATCATATATAAGAAACGGCCAGTTAAGACGCGAGGTTAAATAATTGTCATAGATCCAAGCTTTTTTAACATTACTTATTGGTTGTTGGTCTACCTTTTTTAAATCGATAATGAAACTATCAATTAATTCGTCCAAAGCTGGAGTGCAACCTCTGTTGTCAATCTTTCTTCCGAGGAATTTAAAAGGCACGGTTTCAGATATAGTTGAAACGTTTTCCCCGCCTATACTAAGCCCTGGGTCATATGAAGTATACCTGGTACCCCGCCTACCCAGACATAGACAGTAGCATTTGCTAGGTTTTGCTCTCATTCCATCTGTCCATGTACAGAAATCGTCTACTCTACGCAGTAGGTCCTGGCACTGCTTTGGGTTACGAGTCAGTATTGCCAAATCGTCCGCGAAAGCGAGGATAGACTCCGTATATTTACCGTTTAGCTTAAACCGATAGCCCCACTTCTTGTCGTGTGTGGAAATGTTGTCTATTAAAATATTTATTACTATATTGAAAACTATAGGTGATAAACAGCAACCTTGGAACAAACCCACATTATAATTTAAAGGTGGCGTGTATCCATCTTTGGTATTAATCACAAAGTTTAATTTACCATAATAAGAGGATATTATTTCCCAAATGATGGACGGAAAGTGATACCATTTTAATGCAAACAACATAAGCTCGTGTTGTACTGAGCCAAAAGCGTTTTCTAGGTCTATCCAACAAACTGTTATTTGCTTTTCATTTGATCTGGCATCTTTTAAACTTTCCGCCAGTAAAGAATTGTGTTCCAGACATCCTGAAATTCCGGATAGGAACCCTTTTTGGTGGTTTGGTCTGAAATAGTTATTATTGATCATGAAATTTGTCATTTTAAATTGAAGCCATGAGAAGAAAATTTTAGAAATTGTATTGGTTAATGCTATTGGTCTAGCGTCTTTTGGACTAGTTACTATTTCTTTCTTTGGAATGAGCACAAAATTAGCCTTGCCGAAGGCCGCTGGGACTTCTTTACTCGACCAGATCCTATTGAATATGCTTAGAAGATGTTTACGTACCGATGGGCATTTTTTATAGATAATGTAAGGTATGCCATCAGGCCCTGGGGCGGTTTTTGTTGGTTTATTTTTGATTTGGTGTTCTATTTCGTCTAAGCTAGGTGGATTACAGTCAAATGTGAAATGAGGGCCTAATGGTTTTTGCGCGTTTGGTTTACTGTATTGTTTTTCGTATTTAGGCACCTCATAATTACTTTTATAGTAGCTATGGATCTGATCGTTACTTAGCAGTAGCCTATCTTGCTTTCTGTCGCTAAAAATATTCCTCGAGTACTTAAACGGGTCCTTATCGAACTCTACTTCATGTTTTGCTCTATTAAAATTATTGTTTTCATTTATTATTTGAACAGAAATTCCTTGAATTAATTTCAGTATGGACCTTAAAGCTCTGGCCAGTTGATGACTAAGTTGATTATCGCCCATAGCTTTAGCAAACCGTAGTCGTTTGATAAGGTCCCGCTTTTTCTTTCTCATTTTAATTTTGAACGCGTTTTCTCGGTTTTTTCGCGCGTATGGTAATGATGGTGGGTAATGCTCATGTAGATATGAGTAAATGCTAACCTGGAAAGATTCTACCTGACTGTTTAAATCCTGCTTTGTTCCGGAATGCTCTAACAGGATGGCTAAGTTTTGGTCGTGGGCTTTCCAGGTGGTCGACTTTAAAGAGGGAATGCTAAGACGGGCCCGGATGTTTATGGGCTCCTGGTTTGTGTCACACTCTGGCTCACCTTGGGATATATGAGGGTCAACTCTATCCGTGGCAATAGTTGAAGAACTTACAGACGACTGTCTTGCTCCAACACCATCGTGTGATTTTAAGTGCTTCAGAAACCAGGCTCTCTTCTTGTATACTTTCCCGCACGTTGCACATGTTAAGTCCGTATTCTCGCCATTGTCGTTTGTTTTATCCACCGGTGGACAATTCTTTCGCCCCCCCTCTCGGATTGTCCTGGAGGTATTTTTCTTTATTGGACTTTTAGCGATAAATTCTAGGGCAGGGCTTGCTTTTCGTTCAAGTTGCCGTAAAGTAATGCTGTGGTTACGTCAAACTGAGTCAAATACATGCCTTCGTTTGCAGCTACGCTTATCAATGATCGAATTGTGGCAAATCTCGCAACAGGACTGTATGTCTCTTCGTAGTCTATTCCTTTCCTTTGCCTAAATCCTTTTGCAACAAGACGAGCTTTGAAGCGTTCAATTGTTCCGTCAGGCGGCCTCTTCACCTTGAATACCCACTTGCAATGTATTGCCGATCTGCCCTTTGGCAGAGTCTGTAGTGTCCATGTACCATTCTCTTGGAGTGAGTCTAGCTCTGTTTTCATAGCTTCGTCCCATTTTTCTTTCAAGGGGCTCTCTATAGCCTCTCTGTAAGACTGTGGTTCTGTGAAGCTGTCAACATTGCACACATAGTCGCCGAATTTTTTCGGAGGTCGAAGTGTCGCTCTTGATCTTAAATCATATCTCGACTCTTGCACGGTGTCAAAAATTCATCCTCACCTTCTCGTTCAATATTGTCAGGAGATTCTTCTAATACGGATTCGCTTACTTCACCAGGCGCTTCATCAAACAACATCGAATCTTCTGGACTTTCACTCATGATCGGATCTTCGACTGCATTAATTGGGACTTCGGCAACACCTTCCTCCCCAAATTCTGTTAGTCCAAAAATATTGTGTCATGCTCTTTATGTTGAACGTTACGTGGTACCGCTGGATCAAAATCGAATACTGGACGGCTGATCGGGGACACTAACCTGATCTCAAGCTCATTGGATTGCGTGTCCTGCGATATCGGAGCGGTTTCTGTGTCAGCTCTGTAGAGCGGTTTTTCGTCAAATACGACATCGCGAGAGCGTATCAGTCTTAATTTGTTGTTCTCTACTGCTGCCCATATACGATATCCATCGTCATTATTATAGCCGACGAGTCTTCCTTTATATGCTTTCTTAGAGAGCTTCTTTCTCTTTTGCTTGGGGATATGGGCATAGCATGTGCTTCCGATTATCTTTAAGTGAGCTACGTTCGGCTTTTTCCCATGCCATATTTCAAACGGTGACTTATTTTCCACACGTGATGGACCAGTTCAGTTTATGACGTATGTCACAGCGTTCAAAATCTCTGCCCAAAGCGCTTGAGGGAAACCTTCTCCACTGTACATGATAGTTCTTGCTGCTTCGACTAACGTACGATTATCACGTTCACAACAGCCGTTCTGTTCTGGCGTATACGGCATCGTTAGTCTCTGCTTGATACCATGCTGAGCGAGGATCTCTCGTACAACTTTATTGTCATATTCTCCTCCATTGTCGCTCAAAAGAGTTTGAATTGTATGACCTGTATTATGTATTTCTACAATCATCTCTTTTAGTTTCTGTTTTACTTCAGACTTGGCTTTCATGAAGTATATCAGACGATAGCCAGAGTAATCATCGCGGAAAAGTACAAAATACTGTAAGTTCGTGATAGAGTTGGGAAACGGTCTACACACGTCGCTGTGCATAAGCTCGCCAGCTCGTGATGCTCTAACTCGTGTGCCGAATTTCTGCCTGTGCGACTTTCCGAATAGACAGCTTTCACATAGTCTCTCATCTATGGGTAGCTCTATCCCTAACTCTCGTTTCACAAATGCTCGTATGTGCCGCTTATTCTGATGGGCAAATCTCTCGTGATATAGCTGAGTCTCTGTAGACAAATTAGCGACCATCTTCTTTGGTATAACATTCTTGACTTCCAGCTTGTAGAGACCTCCACCTTTTTGTCGACTACCGACGATCTTGACAGGTCCATTGACCGATATGCTACATTTTTCAGTTGTTGACATGAATTTGCTATCAGCGTTCTTATCATGAGCCGCTAGGAACGAAAATAGATTCTTCTGGATACCCGGAACATGCCATACTTCTTCTAGAGTGATAGGCAAGACTTTCCCTTCAACATTGGCTTCAACGACGATAGATCCTTTACCTTTGGCCTGAAGAATATTGCCATTGGCAGTCGTGACCGTACGCGTTTCATTCAAACGTTGGTAAGTTGTAAACAAGTCGCCTCTATTAGTGATGTGGCTTGTGGCACCATTATCTACGTACCAACTGTCCTGCTCAATACTGCAGACTGTATTCTGCATAAACATCACAGCCATATTCACAACTGAAGCCTGAGAAGTAGTTGGATTTCTAGTGCCCTTCAGTGGATTACTGTTCTTCGGTGGTTTGCCATCTTGAATCCATTTCTGACAATTTTTGACGCGGTGACCAACTTTTGCACAGTAATTGCACTTTAGCTTTCTATCCTTGTTCTTCACATTCTGTTTCTGAGCATTCGAACTAGTTATGAGAACTTCTTGATCAGGTACTAAGTTACTTGCCAAGTTTCTTTCCAATGCGCAGAGATGGTTGGTCAAACTGTCTACAGTTCGTTCTGATTTTGGTACCAAGAGCCAGCTACTCTTAAATGAAGTATATTCCTCGCCTAGCGTGTCAAGTATCTTGCAGGTCAATAGAAGTTCGGGTAACTCCTTATTGTCTTTTTTCAAGTCTTGAGAGAGCTCGGACCATATATTCTTCAATTTACTCATATGCGTCGCGATGTCACCTTCAGCTTTCCATTTGTATCCAACGAAATTCATGCATAAGTTGTAGCTTTTATCTTCATTGATGCCATCAAAGAATCTGTGTAGTTCCAACCAAACTTCACGTGCGGATCTGAACCGCATGACCTTTTGTAATGTTTCATCAGTCATGTTACTTGTCAGTAGTAGGAGAGCACTACAGTCAGCCTTTACGAAAGAAGCAAGCGTGTTTCCTGCTCCTGCTGCTTGGGCTTCTGCTCCTACGTCTAGTTTGAGTCATACCAATCTACCCTCCACGACGTCTAAAGCATTTGGAATGCTTTGAAGAGCTATGCAAATCTTGTACTTCCAGGTCGACCAATTTATCTTCCCTACAAGATTACCGATAGCAACTTCGTGGTTAGAGTATCCATGTTGAATCTTGCTTAGCCCGTAGCCTATTATAGTTGCACAGTTTAAATGAAAGCGATTCTTGATAACATAAACTAGATTATTTTATTGACAAGAATCGCTTTCATTTAATATGTCAACAAAGACTTTATTTTTATATTTTTGGCACGCAATTTAATTTCGAGAAGAAAGTAATTATGAAAGATTATGATGATGGTTTGGGAGAGTTTCATATTTTTGAAGAGATTATCGAAAACTTCGTATATTGTCGTTGTCGTAGGCCAATCGCAAGTATTGAAAAATTTGAAAAGGAAAATAAGCGAAAAGGAACCATCGCATGGCGGTAAGATGTGTTTTGTGGTTATATGGGGTATCAGGAATAGGAATTCGGTCACAGTTGCCGGTCCTCGGATTTTGTATACTCATAAACCTGTAGCGCCTGCGCTATATGTCATACCGATGTCTTTAAAAAAAAAGTTAAGAGTCATGTTGGCGAATAAAAGTATAGTACGTAAGGGTTCTTCATTATCATCTACTCCTACACTACTCATACACACATAAGTCATGCAATCCAAACTTCTTGTCATCATCAACATCCTCATAGCGATTGCCCAGTTACGTTCAAAGTTTGCACTTTAGAGCCCGAGGTAGGATTATTGTTCTTAATTGGTATATCGGCTTTTCCGGGCGTGCCTGCCACGTGCCGTCTGACTTCCTAATCTTGAGAGGAAAGCTTGCTCAGAGCCACGTCCTTTATTTAGTAGATACACTGAATTGTAGGTGAAGTGGCCTTTGGCGTCAAAGGCGTAAATAAGGCCCTGTTGTACACAATCTAAACTTCTCGTATTTCGTATTGAAAATTCTTGCATATTATTAGTATCTTATTACGCACTCAATCAAGATAATCATTCTCTGCAGTCCAGATGAATATTGATGACGAAATTATTATATTGAAGCAGGTATTTAAATTCGAATAAAATACAGGTTGAAATTATTATGTATTTAAAATAATCCATTATTACTTTTCAAGTCTATTAAACGAAACATAGGTACATGACCCTACCACAGAATAAAAATACTCCAAGAGCCGCCACACTCCCCACTCTTCGCTTTACTGTCGAAATTGACAATTGACAATCATGACATTTTATTCAAAACCAAAAACAGAAAACCTTTCAAAACGGTTGATTGAAAAAAAAAACACGGAATTCAAACTGTAACGGCGAATAACAACATTTCATTGAAACGACTGTTAGGAAATTGTTTGTTTATTAATGTTTTCATAAGATTCAGTATATATTCATATGTAATAAACGCTCGAACTCGATTGTTTTTTTTTATTAAGAGTGGTAGAAAACATCTTACAAGCCATGTTACACAAATGGAAGCTTATTATCAATAACTGGGTAAGCAGCTGTTGTTTTGATTTCATTGATTCAGTTATTTGTATTAAATATATTGCTAAAATAAGTAATTGTATAATTATTTTAGATAAACTGTTATTCCAACGAAACCACCCAAGACGTACGTAAAGTGAATATAGATTCTCTTCTGACCATAATATCTCATTTGCGTGAAAATTTGAATTTGGACGAGTCGAAATCGTCGGTGTTAGAAGCCCTTACGGTTGAAGAGTTCATTTTGGAGAAGTACCCAGGTTTTAAATTTCAAAATGGAACTGTGAAGGCGAGTAATGAGGACGACATATACTTAGTCGCGTCGTTGCTTTTATTCTTTGTCTGCGTAAATTCTAAAAATGTAGACATAAAGAGAGTGATGTGTAGCAAGCTGAGTGGAGATGACCAGGAGATTATTATGAAGTTCAGCAAGACATTGATGGAGTGCTCACTTATTACATGTGAAGATATACAGACAGCTATTACAGGTAATGCCTATATATATTTCAACTTCTTATTTATCATTAGGTATTTAAATGTTTAATGTTACTGAATGATTTCCCAAAGGCTTTAGCTGCTGAAGCTGCTTTAAATCTTTTTCTTTTTACTAAGGTAGAAAACAGACACATCATCGCGGGAGATTTTACAAAAATTTAATATATTAAAATGTGTAAATTAAATTAGTTATAACAGTATTATACACAAGGGACACAAAACTTGTAAGCTGTCTGTTACCTTGAAGAATTTTTTATTTACTTCACAACTTCACAATACTGGTTATAACAATTATCTCAGTACTGATATTCAAATCAAAATTCATAGCTAATGGATAAAGTCCTCAAGATGAGAGCTGATCTGAATAACCCTTTTTTGAGATAGTAATTAGATGTTACATAAATCAATCTCCGCTGCATATTATACATACAGGTGAACTATAACACAAAAAGCCATTATATTTTCAGAGGCTTGTGGCAGTGACATGGCCACAATAGACATAGGACATGTAAAAGTAGCCGTGGCAGAGACACCTCCAGCATTGCGGTCATTACATAGTGAGGTGCGGCGCCTGCAGGCTGCCCTTGATGCCGAGTGTTTTGACCGGAACTTTCTCCAGGAAGAACTAACTAGGACTAACTTGAGGCTGGAGAAGTTGAGTAAGTTAATTTATAGCAAAATACTTCTTTACAATCCCTTGAGATAATACTTCATTAATCCCTTACAAATATAACATTAACTTCTATGCCATTCAATATGTCCAAAAATAAACTGCTAATAATAATTCAGCATGAATATTTGTCTATCAGCATTCATTTCTGTGTTTGATTGCTTTTTGACCAAAGTTAATAAGTAAATGGCACCTAATGTGCATTATTTATTGGTATATATATGTTTACATTTTTAAATAAAAGCACTAAAAGCTAATATTAATGTGTCAATTAGGGTTCAATTAGGTATTTGTCCCTCTTCAAAAGTGACCCTTTAAAAAAATAAAATAGGACATATTACACAGTGCCATCTAGACCCAAACTGAGGGGAGCTTGACATATATAAGTACTAGCTTTTGCCCGCGGCTCCGCCCACGTAGATGTCGGTTATCGCGACAAAACATAGCCTATGTCCTTTCCCAAGATCTAATCTACCCCTGTACCAAATTTCAGCAAAATTGGTTCAGTGGTTTAGGCGTGAAAGCGTAACAGACAGACAGAGTTACTTTCACATTTATATATTAGTAACTTATGATGACTTACAGTGAAAGACAAAGAGCAATACAAGTTGGATATAATGGATTTAAAGGCGAAGATATCTCTATGTTGCCGGGGTGACCATGATGCACAGCAAATGGAGACTGATGAGAAACACTCCATGAAGTTGGCACGCCAACTACAAGATATGGAGGAGCGCCTTGTCAAGGTCCAGGATCAGCTTGAAGAAACAGTTTACGAAAATGATAGTCTTAAGGCGAAGGTAAGAAGGCTGATTATTATTTATATTTTAGTGAACACTGTAGACAACATCTCTAGCGATGATTATCGTTTGAGGATTATGAGGATCGACAAGCCTGTAACCTTTACTTTCTGTAGAATAGCCTACAACTCCGTACCAGGCGTGAATAACTTAACAAATCTAAAATACAAATTTTTCAGGGCAGCCATTTTTAAGTTTAAGTTTTATCTCTAAATTCAGATTTTATGTTATTGAATACTTTTTTATCTGAATGTAATTCATTTGCTTGGGGTTTTCATATATCATAAGATTATTTAATGAATTTACCGTATTTACAGTAAAAAAAATCCGTTCCCGCAGGGGGAACGCACAGGTAGATTTCGTGAAGCAATTAATATTATTTTATATAGAGAACTACGGACTTTAAAGAGTTTAATTTTTTTTTCTCGAAATCGGTAACTTTTAGCGAAAAACTTTTCAGACATTTTAGACTTAAAAATGGCCTATCGATTAAAAATGTTTCCGACTGCAAGAATGTTCACTGGTTAGAAGTTATGATTTTTTTCCCGAAAAATTTTGGTTTTTCCCCCCTCCACTTTTAGTTAAAGTTTTGATCTTATAGGTTTATAATTAAAAGTTGTTGGTATTCATGTATACTATGGGATAAAATTAGAACGGTTCGAATATCTTTCATGGAACGTGGAAGTTTGAGGAAAAACTGATTTCACAAAAAGTGAGGCCCTACCGTCCCCTTAGGCCGGATTCCACCCGTTCACGAACTTAAACTAAGTTTACACCAACCAAGTTTACACCCAAGCAATTTTTGACCGCAGTTTGAAAGCGATCGGGGCAAAAATGCGACCGTGAGAGTGCCGCAAATTTTGGGAAGTGGAACCATACATACATATATATATATATAAACTTTTTGACCAGTGGTCATTTCGGACTCAGGGGGTCATAACTAGACCTCCTATGAAGAATTTTTTTTTAAATTCGACAGTAGTCATTAAACCAATAGGTAGATCGATTTCATCGAAATCTACCTAAAATTACATATCAAGTTGTTCGCCAATTAGTTATCAAGTTGTTCACCAATTAGTTATCAAGTTGTTCACCTAAGTACCTTTAAGGGAAGTACGTGTGCAAAAAAATCAAAAGTAATAAGTATAGTCTCTGTGTACCTCTTATGGAACTGAAATCGTGATATTATGTATGTATATAGGTATGTATAGGTATTGACGATAAGGTGGAGTGGTTCCGGGAGGCCATAACCCGTGTCTGCGACGCAGCGATGCCTAGCGCTCCGCCCTATAATCCGAGAGGTCAGGTCTACTGGTGGTCGTCGCAGATCGCGAGGCTCAGACGGGCCTGCGTGATCACGCACCGCTGGTGGGCCGCCGAGGTGTCGCCGCCCCGTAGATGCGAAGGCCCGAGAGGCGGAGTTGTACGAGGGATACAGAGGAGCCCTCCGAGCGGAGATAAGGCGGGCTAAACAGGCCGCCTTCCGCGAGCTGCTGGAGACGCTGGAGCGGGACCCGTGAGGGCGGCCCTACCGGATGGTGAGGGGCAAGCTGCGCCCCAGGGCCCCGCCGTTAACCCGGTGTCTCCCAGCGCGGGCGGTGGAACATATTCCATATGTATTCCACATTCGCCTATGGCGCCCGACGTAGATGACGACGACGTGCCCGAGGTCGCTTGGGTAGAACTAGAGCTGGCGGTGAGATGGCTAAGAGCCAAACGCACCGCCCCGGGACCCGACGGCATTCCAGGCCGAGCGTGGGTCCTAGCTCTAGTCGAACACGCTCTCGATCCCCGACTGAGAGGGCTTCTCAGCGCATGTTTGCAGCGGGGCCAGTTTCCGAAATTATGGAAGACAGGGGAACTGGTCCTCATCCGAAAGGTGGGGCGCCCGGTGGACTCGCCGTCCGCCTACCGGCCCATAGTGTTGCTCGACGAGGTGTGCAAACTCTTTGAAAGAGTAATTGCGAAGCGCCTCGTCGAGCACCTCTCAAGAGTGGGGCCGGATCTGGCGGATGGCCTTTATGACTTCCGCCAGAGGCGTTCCACCATGGATGCCATCATGCGCGTGAGCGCTCTGGCGGAGGAAGTAGTAACCCAGGGTGAGGTGATGTTGGCGGTGTCCCTGGACATAGCTAACGCGTTCAACAACTTGCCTTGGAGTTGCATTAGAGAGGCGCTCGTGTATTACGAAGTGCCTCTCTACCTTCGCTGCATAGTCGGGGCGTATTTGACGGAGAGAGCCGTCATCTACCCAACCGTGACCGATCTCGGTCGGCCTGAGATGTCGTGCGGTGTTCCACAGGGATCGGTCCTGGGGCCGCCCCTGTGGAACATCGGACCCGAATCGTGGTGGAGTGGAAGAAACGACTTGGGCGACCAAGCGCAGGGCACGCTGCAATAGCGGCGGTAAGGCCCATCATGGAGGGTTGGCAAGAGTGGCGACACGGAAGCCTCTAGTACCGACTGACGCAGGTGATCTCCGGTAAGGGGAGCTTCGGGGACCACCTGCATCGGATCAGGTAGGAGCCAACGCCTGAGTGCCATGGGAGGCGCCGAGGCGTGACCTCGTCCATCGAGGTGGGAGTCCTCTTGCTCGGCAGCATGATTTCGGCTCCGCCACCTCCTTCTACAAGCATGTAATGCTCGCGAAGGAGATGGCGGAGCGCGCCCGGTAGAGATTTAGAACTCTCCCGGCCCGCCGAGCCCGCAACATGCTCGCCGCGCGTCGCAGGCGACTCAGACGCCGGAGGTCGCTTAACGACCTCCGTCCTCCATGAGCGCAGGCCTGGGGGTGGCAGGTGATGTCGCCTGTCATTCCAGTAGAAGCAGGCCGGGACGGTGGGGCGACCAGCGCCCCCTACCCTTGGGCAAGACGGGAACTCCGTGGTTCCCAAATCCGAGGGGGCCATCTCGAAACCGGAGATGGGCCAGGGTCAGTCGGTGTGCGAGGGATAAGCTCTATGGGCAACCTTACACCCAGGCGTCTTAAGACCCGAGACGGCGTGCGGTTTTAGTCGGTTTAAGCCCGACATAACCGCCCCCGCTGGCCGGCGGGGGGTATCCGAAGGGATTTCCTCATGAAAAAAAAAAGTTTTGTATAGGTAATTAAGAATCAAACAATTGCAAAATGATAATTTTTATTCCGAAAAAAAAGTTAAATCATTATAGAATTAGTTGAATTCTTCTTTATTTGAATTCGTGATTTAAGGATAAACCGCCAAAACTGAGGTTATCTTTATTTAACATATCACATTGTCTCATCACATGCGCAACGGATAAATAAATATAGATGATAGATTTATTTGTCACAAAATAAAACGCAATTTCGGCGCGGTAATATCTGAACAACTTGATTTATGCTATTAAAAACGTTAAGTACGTTGTTTGAATAAATGAACATCTTGTGTTGTTCGTTAACTTTTCTTAATAGTTGGCAGTATTATAATGACATGTTGAGTTTTGTAAATAATTACAATTTGAATGTTTTAATATCTCAAGACATCCCATTGTGCCATTTAGTGAGAGAGTTATTCAAAAATTCACATGTTTGCTATGTGCGGTAAAACAGACCTATCGACTTAGTCATTTATTCACCCTATGAAAGAAGCAATCCTAAAGCCTATTATGCATTAAAAAATATATGTGTAAGTCGACTTATCAACCTATTCACGCCTGGTACGGAAATATACACGTTTGTTTTTTTGCATCTCGTTTCATACGTTTTTCTTTTGGTATGAGAACATAGGCTTTGCAACCAAAAACTTTTAAATGTGAAAGATTTACTGTTTTACCAGTCCACCTTTCCTCTGGAATCTGGTTGTTCAAGGCTTGGGTAGGTGAATGGTTCTTTCAATAGAAATAGGTGGACCGACGATCTAGCCAAGGTCGCGAGAAGCCGCTGGATGCGGGCAGCGCAGGACCGATCGTTGTGGAGATCCTTGGGGGAGACCTATGCCCAGCAGTGGGCGTCGTTTGGCTGACATGATAATGATGGACACTGCAAAACACATTTTCTTCCATTATATCAGATACAAAACCCTGAAGTGACTATGAGTTCAAGCGTACGCTTGAACTCATATAATACTCCTATAATATGCCATTAAGTCACACTTCGCATTAGTTTTATGTAATGTAGTATAAAATATATATATATAAAAATATATAAATAAAATTACTGGGAGGCCTATCTCCAGCAGTGGACATGACCTTAATGCCATCGTATTTGTGCTTTTCACTTCCGAGATGCTTGTACCCCATCTTTCGTTTGTTTTTTAAGTACATCTATGCCTATAACCCTCCACAAAAATGCAAAATTATAGACGACGAGTTGCGAAGCGTATTCTTGTATTCTTGGAAGCTTCGACAGAACGGCGTAATTTCCCCTGGTCCTCAAAGGATGAAATGACTCACTCAGGTAAGGTTGATCACCCGCCTGGTCACCGACGTCTCCGAGGGCAATAGTAATAATGCCTCTGGCATTATTACTCTGGCAATGCATTGGGTGTGCTTTGGTGACCTCTTTAGGGAAACCGAGAGTTTTGTCTGTGGGATACAAGATCAGGTTATCAACACTAACAACTACAGGTTTATGCCACCGTCCTGGTGAGTCACTCAAGTGACAAGTGACCTTCAGCTGTTCCATGCTTGCTAACACTGAGTATCTACACAGGCACAATCAAGCAGCCAGAATACTACATCAAGAACTTGCCCTTAATACAACCTCATCGCGCAGAGGTTGCCATATACTACAAGTACGTGCCGGAAGCCCTGCTCTCCAGAATGAACGCGCCAAGCTTTACTGGGACCGGTCCATCATCGCCGATAGGACTATTCTAGCGAATAAGCCTGATATCGTGCTGATGGACCGGGCAGTCACGGGTATTTCTTGTGGACACCACTATCCCTTATGACGAAGTCGTTGTTTCCTCGCGCCGAAGATAAGATAAGAAAACCGAAAATCTGGACCTGGTGCACGAGGTTACCGACATGTGAAGGGTGCGAATGACGAAGCCGTCGTCGTCTCGTCGCGCCGAGGCAGATAAGAAAACCAAATATCGACCTGGTGCACGAGGTTACTGACATGTGGAGGGTGCGATGCATAAAAATAGTCCCGGTTGTTATTTCAGCCAATTGTTTGATCCCAAGAAACCTCTCAGTCCATCTAGGCAGAATCGGGATTAGTGGGAAGTCAGTGGCGGCCACGATGCAGAGAGCGATGTTGCTTGACATTGCACGAATAGTCCGACGGTTCCTCTGCCTATCTTCCTAATGCCCTGGCCGACTGTTGCTTGCCTCGCCAGGGTTATCTCGCCGCCTCTCCCTTACTCCAGGGGAGGCGTGATATAGCTCCATCTGCATTTTAATATTATTATTGATAATAATGCCTGGAACCTGAAATACCACCTGTATTAAAAATATTTTCTTCTCGTTTCTTTCTTAGTTTGAAGGGTTAAAACAGGACCGCGATAAATGGTTAACTTTGAGTCAAGAAGAGAGTGCCAGAGCGGCGCAGCTAACTGAGGAACTGGAGACGGAACGACGGCAAATGCAGTCACTAAGAGAGCTAGTAACTGAATTGCGCCAGCACAACCGGCTGAATAGATTTGACTCCAGCCAACTTGAGTGTGATGACCCTGATGCTAGCATACTGTCCTTGGGACATAATCTATGTAAGTTAATCTAGAGAATTGAACACACAACTTTGTGTAGTTTCGTATTATCTGTTCCATTTAGTTTCTTAGAGGTAAGAAACTACACGAAATATCACTTAGGCATGTACAGGGTGACTCCGACCCTACCTACCTCCCGACGGAATGTTTCAAAGATGACGTTACAGTCAACCATTTTTCAATTTTGCTTTTATTCGTAAGTAGTAAGCCAGGAGGTAGGTAGGGTCGAGAGCCGTGCCAGCTAGGACACATTATAGTGTTGTAATGATTATGAAGCCCGCTTAGTTTCTTGCCGGATTTTTCTCAGGACGGGGCCGCGTTTCGGACCGGTGGTTCATTTGCCAAACATTCGTGTGGTTTTTGACTTTGACTTTTAAGTAATGTTAAGTTTGTACTCATTAAAAATATTTTTTGCAGCTATCTGTAGTGAAGCTTGTGCTAATGTCATTGAGGTACAATTAAGTGAAGAAAGAGCCAAAGTCGACGCCCTGAAACTTCAGATTCAGACTTTAGAGGTAATGCTTAAAATTTATTGTGATCACTCTCTATCTTTCTCAATCCTGGGTATGTATCCGGTGTAATAGTGCATATAGAATTAGCATCGTGAAGTGTATAAGGAAAAGTAGATGGCGGGCTGTTTTTCTCAGCCTACCCCAGAGAGAGAATGGCGTGAGTATATGTATGCATGCCTGTGAAAATTGAATATCTTTTGTAGACTTTGCTTAGATGTAACATTCATCCAAAATAATTGGTATATTATAACTTACAATAATAAATATTAATATTGATATTATACAATAATAAATAAATAATACTCCAATAATCACATGAACATCCCTGAAATAGAAACTTAATATTTTTAATTCTTTATATACAGAAGGAAAATGAACAGTTACATTTTGCTATAGAAGAAGACAACAGTAACCATGAACTTATATTAAAAGAAAAAGATGGAATAATTGACAATCTGGAGCAACAACTTAAAGAACAAAGTACTCTTTTAGAATCACTGCGGAAAGACCATGAAGATATTACATTATCATGGGAAAAGCATAAATTAAAAACAAGAGAAATAATAGAGGTTCAGGATGAACGAATCAGAAAATTAAATGATCATTTAGGTTCATTAAAACAAGAATTTACTGATCTTAAAAATGTTAATGATGAATTGACTAAAAAAATTGATGTGATTCAGATAGAAACAGCAGATTCAGAGAGAACATATAAAGAAGAAGTAGATAATATCGTTCAATTACTAGATCAAGAAAAAGCTAAAAATTACATTATTACAAATGAGATGAAAATGTTACATAATCAGCTCATTGAACAAACATCCGCTATAGATATTTTAGGAACAGAAAAAAATAATCTTCAAGAAGGCTATGAGGTTCTACTTGCAAACAATAAAGAAATTTCAGATGAAAAGATGATAATGGCACACCAAATTGCAGAAGAAAAATCTCTAAGGCAGATCTTGGAAGAAGAAAAGAAAGCATTGTCGACACAGATTGCTGCTAATGAGAAAAAGTACATAAAACAAATTAAACAAATTGAGAAGAAGTTATCCAAAGAAGTGGCCAAAACTAAGGCAATGATACAAGATAAAGAATGCCTTGCACAGCAACTGATTGAACTAAAATCTGCTAAGGAATTGGCAGAGAAAGAAAAGGAAAATATTTTACTTGAGAAATCTGTAGTGGAGCAGAATTTAAACAAATTGAGTATTGAATTGAGTGAACAAATAAATCAATTGATTAACAAGCACATGTCCTTGGAGCAGCAATGCTCTGCAGAGAAAGCTATTACCGAGGTGTTAAACAATGAAAAAAATCTGTTCATCAAAACTTTGGAAGAAGAGAAGTTTTGTAAAGAAGTGTTATTGAAGGATAAAGAAAGCTTAGTAACGGAAAATAACTCATTAAAACATGATATTCAAGAGCAAAGGGCAGCCCAAGAAGTGCTTCTCAATGATATGCAGCTACTCATGGTACAGAAAGAAGATTTTGTCAAATCTCTAGAGTTTGAGAAGTCTGTACGTGATGAAGTAGAGATTGAAAAGAATGGGTTACTTTCAAAATTGATGGAAGTTAATGAACAATATACACGTGAACTTAAGAGTAGAGAAGTGGAGCTTGAAAATGTTGCAGAAGACATGAAAAGATTACACATAAAATTAGAAGGTGAGAGAACCTATCATTATACAGTAAAAATAATAAATGTGATAAATACTTTTGTATTGTAATAAAATAACTGATTGTAGTAAGATGAAAATGCACTTAGTTTTGTTGTATGATTGCCGGATTATTTTACCAGTTGCGATAGCTTACTACTTCAAGATGTTCAAGTTACCAAATTCTATTTAACACAGATCTATCAATCCATCAATTAGCCTACTACAGTCCACTGCTGGACAGTCCATCCCCAATGTGCACTGTAGTAACCGATCCTCCGCCTTCTGCATCCAGTTGACCCCAGCCACCATTTAAATATAAAACAATAAAATTTATTACAAATATAGAAGTACATAATCCAACAATTTTATTTTAGACCAAAGGGAATTGAACAAACAGATCTCTGTGGTACTGAATGTGGGTCTAGACAAGCTCATTGAAGGTATCAAACAGGAGAAATTCACTAGTAACATTTTACAAAATGTTATTAGTGGTTACGAAACAAATTCTTCTGTCGATAAATGCGACTTGCTTATAAATATTGCAAATACCCTAAATACAATAGTGATTACGAAAATGAAAGCTCTGCAACATAATAACTCTGCTTTGAAGTCATTGAAGGAAGTATCTAAACAGAGGGAATTGGAAATAAGTGAACTGCAGACTGATACTAAACAACTGCAAGAAATTATCATAGAAACTAATAATGGTAAATTTATTGTTTTAACTTTAGTGAGGGTAGTAAAATAATATTTATGCTACAAATTGTGACAGGTAAAAGCAAATTCTTAGGCATTATGATCAGTATTGAATGCTTGGCAATATTATATGTATCGTGCAGTCGTTCAAGAATAAATCATGAAAACTGTGAATAGTTTTTAGCATTCTTTTGAAGGGTGTGATAAAAGTTGAACTCATGTTTTATCACTAATCGATTTCAGAATTATCAAAACAAAATGAGACTTACACCAGTACATTAGACAGCAAACTGAAAGAAGTACAAACACTACAACAAGAAAATCAGAACCTTACAAATGAATTGAACACTCTGAAAATACAGTTGGAACTAAAGGTTCACTCTCTGAAAGAAAAACTTGTAGACCATGAGAATGAAACTGATGATTTGAAGAAAGGTTATGAGTGTCAGATAGACAACTTGAATGTTATGATTACTAATCTTAACAAGTACTTAAAAGACAAAACTATTGAGCTGGAGGTAGCAGTGAAAGAGAAGGATTTTTTGAAACAAGTTGTAGCAGAAAATAATAAAGGTAATGTTGTGTAGAATAGACATCCATAGAGACCAACATCCTTATAGTAGATTTTATTAAGCATTTTAGGTGAACATAATGATAGGGAGACATAGGAGATAAACTATATTACCCTTTTCTGTACCCTTGCCAACTAGTAAAATTACATAATGTTCATTTGAGTAGACACAGCAGACTAGACAAAGATTTTAAATATTCATTTTTTTGTAAATACTCTATAAAAATTGAGATTTATTTACTTTAAAGCTGTTATTTTAATATTACAAACAGACACATCAATTTATTTATCTATAGAGATAGGATATTGTTACCAGGAATCCTTTACCTTCTTAGTAATTCATTTAATGAATATTTACAGTAATAGATTTATTAAAAGAAGAACTGGAAACAGCGACACAAAATCTAGAGAGAGTTACAAACGATTTTGAATCTGAGAAGCTTGTTTTGAAAAATATGGTAACTGTCACAGAGTCTGTTATGGAAGACCAGAAAGTAGCTTTAAATGAAACTATCGCCGAATTAAGTAATGCTCATAAATTGTTACAAGACGAGAATACAACTATTAAAGCCCAAGTTGAAAAGGAAAGGAGAGAATTTGAACTCAAAATTCAAGAAATACAAACAGCTCTGGAATTTAAACACCAAGAGTTGATAGAACTGCAAAATTTGAAAAAAGACGTAGAAAAGGGGAAAATATTACAACAGAAAACATCCGAAAAGGAAATTAATTCATTAAAAAATGATATTCAAAAGAAGGAAAAAGAGATTGTAGAGTTAAAAGAAGAACTTCATGCAATGAATATTATAAAATCGCAGAAGTCAGTTTTAGACGCAGAAATAATTACGATAAAAGAAGAACTTCATGCAATGAATATTATAAAATCGCAGAAGTCAGTTTTAGACGCAGAAATAATTACGATACAGACCAATATTAAAAGTAAAGAAGAAGAAGTTGAGAAAGCACTTCTAGAAAAAAATGCTTTAGAAAATGTAATACGAAATTACGAAGATGGTAAGTATAACTCAGATTAAGTGATATCATAGTTCTAATTGACAGTTTTTTTTTTAACATCTTTACAGATGTTACAACATTATTACCTAATAATAACAATTTTTGCTTTTACTATTTTAGATATTATATCGTTACAAAAACAAAACACACAGCTGAAAATTAAAATA
This sequence comes from Cybosia mesomella, assembly GCA_946251805.1. NCBI lineage: Eukaryota > Metazoa > Arthropoda > Insecta > Lepidoptera > Erebidae > Cybosia > Cybosia mesomella. Next base: position 22,182,446 of record OX276405.1, read on the forward strand.
GATACTTTTGAGAAAGAATATCATAAAAAGGTAGATACACTAACAGAGTCACTCAAGGAGGAAGTTGTATATAAAAAAGATTTAAACACCAAGCTCAATGAAAAAGTCGATACCATATTAATAATGGATAGTAAAATAAAATATCTCGAAGATGAAGTAAATACCTTGAAACAAGAAAAAAATGAAGTTGAAGATAGCTATTTAGCCAAAATTAATGAAATACAAACTATTTTACAAATAAACTCTTTGAAATATACTAACGAAATAAAACAATTAACAGAGTATGGTATGGAATTAGAACAACAGTCCTTTGAATTGAACAGAGATAAAACAGAATTAAAAGAAAATGTTAATAAATTGAATAAAACCAACATGGATTTAGAAGAACACATTGGCGAACTCAAAAAAGAAAAAGAGGAATTTGAACAATACATTGTTAAATTAAAGAAATCTATAGCAGACTTAAAAGAGGAAATTGCTAATTTGAAAAATGCTAATACCGAACTAGAACAGGATAGATTGAAATTAAATTTAGACAATACTGAATTAAAGGAAAGTATGAGTAATTTAAAAACAATTAACACTGAGTTAGTTGGGGAAACTAATAAATTGAAAAATGAACATGAAGAATTAATAGACAACTTTAATAAGGAGAAAGCTGGTATGTTGTTAGACTTTTGTCCTAACAAATATTTGTATATCAAACTTTATTTCCTATTGATAGTTAAAATGATGATGAAACTGATTTCTTTAAAACACATTGATTTCAATCCTTCTTCCTTTTTACAGCAAAAGAAGCATATAACAAACAAATATCAACTACGCTCTGTATGGGTCTAACTAAGCTCATTCAAGATCTCAAAAAGGAGGAAATAGCAAATGAAACTTTACAACAGCTAATAAATGTTGAAAAAGACGACATTTCTATTGTTAACAAATGTAATATGCTAATTAATATTGCTAATATGGTAACTGCTGAAGTAGTCATGAGGAAGAACTTGGAAAAAGCTCTAGAACATGGAGATGCAGCATTAACGGACTTAAAGGAAGTTTTGCAACAAAAGGAAATGCAAATATTTGAACTGCAATCCGAAATTAAACGATTGAAACAAGTTGTAAATGAGACTAAAATTGGTAAGCAAAACTAACAAAAGAGCTACTAGCAATGATTTTTTTTTTTTTTTACGTGCGGAAATCCCTTCGGATACCCCCCTGCCGGCCAGCGGGGGTGGTTATGTCGTGTCTCGACTAAAACCGCACGGTGTCCTCCCCAAGTGTCCGTTGCCGGGCACCCCGGGTAAGCCCTCGAAAGGATAACCCCAGGGTTGCCGGCGGACTTTGGCCGCCACCGCGGCCTCGCCTGGTGGGGTCGGGTTTTATCCCGCTTCGGTGAGTTGGCAGGCGTGTGTAGGCACACACGACACGCCTCCGCCACGGCCTGCTTCTGTAAGGACGGCGAGTCGGCCAACTGCCGTCCTCAGGCCCCGATCATGGAGGTCGGTAGTCCCGGTCGTAGATGAGTCTGTGGCGTCCTCGCCGCAGACTGCGAAACTCGGGGGGGCAGGGTTCTCTCCCGCTCCCTCTCCGCCGTCTCTTTCGCGAGCTTTAGCAATGCTTAACTTGATATTTTCTCTTGCAAATGTTTTATTATTCTTTTATATAGTTTCTCAACTTTAATGTAGTTCTAATCAGAATTGGATTATAATCGAGGACAGTTCTGTAGTGCCGGTATCTTGTGATAAATATTAGCACTCCATTATGTAGCACTCTAATTGAAAGCTTTCTTTCCTGATTCTGACCTTTTCCAACCATTCCAGTTGTCAAGGAAATGTGAAAATTCATATCTTGAAGAAATTCACATTACTGTTTTTTATAATTAGATCTTTGATTAGTTTTATGTGAGTCGATTTGTACCATACCAATGTTTCTTTGCGAATGATTCCTGTAATCAAAGGTAATAATGGGTTGTTTTTTTAAATTCTGAGATTTCATATCATGTTTCACAATAAGGTAAAGGATAGGGCCCAGAACATATCCTTGTAGTGCGTCAACTTTCATTTGTTGATGTTTGATTATGTATCTTTGTGTATCACTCTAGAGATTCTTTCTGATAGATAAGATAAGAAATTAGAGATAAGATTCTTATACTTTTCTGCAAACTGTTTCGGTGTGTTTTTTCTTAATGTGTCTATAGGACCTGTGTGCTGCATTCAATTAAATGCCTGTATCTTTCTTGCTTTTTTTGTATGTTCACTCCTGTATATCCCCGAAGGCAGTGGATAGCAGAGGCATCGAAAGTGTCTAAATTTCAAAAGTAATTTGGTCTAATTTTATCACTATTGGTAAAAATATAATTGTAGGATATTATCTTGCGGGATAGTTTTTCACGTTTCTCCTCGTATATTACTTACTCCTTTCCCATCCCCTCCCAAACTCCTTTCCCATCCCCTCCCAAACTCCTTTCCCATCCCCTCCCAAACTCCTTTCCCATCCCCTCCCAAACTCCTTTCCCATCCCCTCCCAAACTCCTTTCCCATCCCCACCCAAACTCCTTTCCCATCCCCTCCCAAACTCCTTTCCCATCCCCTCCCAAACTCCTTTCCCATCTCCTTTCCTTTACAGGGTCGGCAGCGCGAGTGTGACGCCACTGGTGTTGCTGGGCCGTGTGCTTGTCTGCCACCTTAGTGGTATAAAAAAAAAAACACTTGAGCTTTAACTCCTACTTATTATTTTTTTAATAACCCAAGTATCATTTATAATATTATACCATCAATTAACTGATGATTATTTATAGAAATGTCAAAAGAAAATGCTATGCACACCACAATGTTAGACAACAAGTCGAGAGAAATGCAACTACTACAACAAGAAAACACATCTCTAACAAATGACTTAACTGATGTGAAGATACAGTTAGAAGTCAAAGTTCATTCTCTAAAAGAAAAACTAATTGACAGTGAGAATTTAACTGATAAATTGAAGAAGTCATACGAATGCCAGATAGAAAATTTGAACATAATGATAACTAAGCTGACCAACTATTTGAAAAACAAAACTTTGGAGTTAGAGGTTGCTAGGAAGGAAAAGGACCGGTTGCAGCAAATTATAGAAGTGAACAACAAAGGTAATATATTTTCTTAGTATTGTAGTAATATGCTATGTGGGTTCGGATTCTAAGCAAAACATTTAAATCTATATTTATTCAATATAAGGAAATATATATTTATACAACAATGATTAAATAATTATATAAAAAAAGTATACAGGTATATTTAATATATTTCTCTGCTGAACTGAATGTCGCATGTAGTTAGAAATTCTAAACTTATTCATTTTACAACATGACAACAACTAAGACTTTTGATGGTTCTAATACGTCAGTCTATTATGAGTCTTGTAACGCAAAATAGCTTTAACTTATATTTACTCAGCCCAGCTTTACTCAAAACGAAATTATAGTGTAGCGACCATAGTCCTAGATGAATTTATAATAATGTATATCATTAATATCTATAAATGCACTAATTATTTACTGCAAATTGGTAATGGGTATTTTGCAACTGTTACTAGATATGTTATTGCACTTAAAGCACTTAGGCTTGAAAGCACTCCGATACACTGATGCACACTGTATTTAGAACAAAATCTGGGTTACTGCTGACATTTACCTTTTTCATTCAGAAAATAGCAGTTCATTGTTGGATGCGACTCTAACTCAATGTATTTGGATAAGCCCATAGTAACATTTTGGGACAATATCCCGACGGACAGTCATACTACGCGGGGTCATAATAGAGTAACGTTCCTTGATAGAGTGATTCTACAGCCACAGTGCAAGTTAGCCCGGTTATTGTGGCAATTTCATAAAGGTCTAGCATGTTTGAGAATATTTTGTATATATTTACAGCAATAAAATCTTTAGAAGAAGAAGTAAAATCTGAGAAATTAAGGCAAGAAAAACTAATGACTGATTTCGAATCAGAGAGGGAGGTTATAAAGAACATGGTTGCTGTCACAGAGTCTGTTATGGAAGATCAGAAAACGACATTTAATGCTACCGTCTCAGAAAAAGAGAAATCTATAGAACTATTAAAAGGAGAGATTAGTAATGAAAGGAAAGCTTTTGAGCTGAAACTGCAGGAGAAAGACACGGCTATAGAACTTATACAAAAAGAGCTAATAGAACTGAGACTTGTAAAAGAAAGTTTAGAAACAGAAATAACATCGCAGAAAGAAACGTTAGACAGGGAAATGACTTCACTGAAAACTGAAATTCTGATGAAAGCTGATGAAGTTATGAAATTGACTGAAGAAACTAAGCAACTAGAAATTATAAATAAGAATTATAAGGATAGTAAGTTAATTATACATATTTTCTTATCTTTATATTAATTTTGTATATTGCTCTTTTTTTTAACTATTATAAGAAGACCAAAGATATAGATAGTATTCGAATCAAATGTTATTAGTATATTTACTGAAAAGTTACTATACTTTACTAAAACTAAACGTTTTTAATCACAGTCAATATATTTCTTACCTTAAATAATTTTTATTTTTCTTCTTTTCTAATCACAATTTTCCTCTGCAAGCGACCACTCCGCCGACACTTCTGCGTTTGAATGTTAACTAATATATAAATTTCAGGTGCTGTTTCATTGGCGGATCAAAACAGTGAGTTGAAGATTAAGAAGGATGCGATGGAAGTTGAATTCCGTGATAAGGTTGAAAAATTGACAGAATCCCTCCAAGAGGAAATCGATAACAAAATGGATTTAAATATTGAGCTCAACGAAAAATCAAGTACTATATTAGAATTAGAAGACAAAATGAAACAGTTTGAAGAGAAACTGAATATCTTAGAACAAGAAAAAAGCAACTTAATGATAGAGAAAGAGGATAATCTGGTTAAAATTAATGAATTTGAAACAAACTCATTAAAAGCTGCTGAGGAAATAACTAAATTGTTGAAAGATAAAACAGCATTATCAGAAGAAAATGATAAATTGAAAAAAATAAATGAAGAAACAGAAGAGAAAATTGAGAAATTGCAGAAAGTCATTATAGAGTTGAAAGAGGAAATTGATAATTTACAAAAATATAATGCGCAGCTATTAGAGGAAATTAATAAATTGAATACAGAGAATTTGAAATCGGCAGAGGAAGTAACTAAATTAAAAATTTGTAACATGGAATTAGTTGATGCCATTGATGGGAGTAAAGCGGGTAGGTACTTTTGTTTTTTGATGAGATTTCAAACCACCATAAAATAAATTGCTATGGGTTTTTGCAATGAGTTATCTAGATTTCCTTACTATTGAGATTTATTAACTAATTTTATCCAACTTCAGTATAGTATTGTCTGAACCTTAATCCCTATTAAACAACTTATATGTTATTTACAGAGAAAGCTATTACTTGTGTTTTCAAAATTCTCAATTTTACTTTTATAGTACAACAAAATAAATTTATTCACACTCATACGCTAATATACTACATGTATATTGAGTTCTACGGGAATTACACGACGTGTAACTTACTCATTTCATGTCTTGCAGAGATAAAGAAGCTGGAAGAGGCAATAAAACGTGAACAAGAACAATATAACAAGCTACAAGGTGACTTAAATAATGAAAAAGTGAATCTAGTCAACAAGTGCGATATTCTTCAAGATTACCACACGAAAGCTGAGAAAGAATTGGAGGAAAGGCAAAAAGAAATTATGTCTCTACAAAAAGAAGTCAAAACATTACAAGATAAGGTAGAATTGTGTGTAACAGAATCTGTAGCCAAAGATGGACACATTTCTAAGATGAGTAAAGAGAAAGATATAGTGATAAATAATGTGAACAAAGAGCTTCTTGAAGAAAAAGTTTTGCGAGCAAAGTACCAGAAAGACTTGGAAGACAAAATAGCAACTATATCTGAATTGAAAAAGAATTTGAATGACTTAAATAATGAAAGAGAAGCATTAAAAATTTTGAAGAAAGAAAATGAAGAACTTATTAAGGCTATTGGACTGAGAGAGACATGTATGTATAAACACTGATTTTTTTTAGTTGTTCATTATCTCTAATCACTGTATATATAAGGGTGTATAGGACTCCACCAAGATGTTTGGGGCCAATCCAAACTAAAAGCCCCAACAAAAGGGGGGAGAAGGAGAAAGCGAAACGCTAAGATACAGATCGCTCTAGTCGCCTAGGTTAGGTAATATTTTATATCTTCACTCCACCAAACTAGTTATCTCCATTGGTTTCAAAGAAGTTGTCTGTAGCATTTGAGCGAGAAGTTTAATTTTAGTACAACTACTTATTATTACCTGTTGGGTCACGTGTAAATTGATTACTCTATACCCTACCCATTAAAAAAATAAAAATAAAACAATAATTCATAAAGTACAATATGTTATTCACAGTTGCGCTTCGAAGTCACGAAAGTACATCGAGCCGAAAGTATTCAGGACAAATAGCGGAGAAGGAGCTTCGCGACATTCACCACCAGGTAGATAACACTTCAGACATCATACACTCCTCCATCGAGAGCTTAAAGACCATCACTGATTTAGAAAAGATTATTCACGACAAGAACAGGACCATCACTACACTACAGAGTGACGTAACCTACCTCAAAACTCTAATGGCCGAGTCTGAAAACAAACTGTTAGACGTGACTAAAGAACTCGAGATCAGCAAGGAGAACTGCCAACAACTATCCAGTCAACTCAAGAAGATTGTCCACCAAAAGAATGACGAGATAGCTGAACTGAAGCGCCACGTCAACAAGATGAGCGTCACAGAAAATAGGGCAACACAAATCATTAAGGTGTCTGCGAAATACCAGGCGATTATACTGAAGAGAATCGCAGAAATAAAATCCAATACAGTTCTCAAGGAATTGACTAATTTTGGCAACTCTAATAATAACTGTGATAACGAACTTCGACGCAGTCTGTCCGCGGGGTCCATAACTATGGAGGATCTAGAAAATTTCCTGGAAACTACTGAAAGACATCTAAAGAAATGTTCAGAAAAGCAGACGTTCTTGCAAAAAGAAAAAGACAGATTGACCGAAGTAAACAGAATAAATGAATCGGAGATTATCAATCTAAAGAAGTTCTTGACAGAATTGTCTGTGAGTTTCCAAACGTTTAGTTCTGTCAAAGATTTGTATGCGCAGAAGCTGAGTAGAGTAATATCGGTGCAGAGGACTGTGAGGCGAGAGATTCTGAGCTTGGACGGTCATGTCACAGACACGTGTATGCTGAAATTAGAACGCGGCTATGCTGCCGTCATGCAGGATCTGGCCGAGTGCGCTATGAATCTCGAAAGATGGGTGGAGAGATTCATCGGACGAACTGTTTCCACGGAAAAATTGAAACAAGCGTTCTTGAACGACAGTGAGCGGACTTCCCTCGCTCCTTCAACTATCCAGAACGCGGGGCTGGAGGTGCAGCTGGACGAGCTGGAAAACTCCTTTCAGAAGCTTCTGGAGGAAGTGTCGCGAGCGCCGAAAGGAGAAGGCGCTAGGGATGCCCAGGCTGTCACGTTAATGGAGGTGCGCGCCGAGTACGAGGATAAACTCAACAGAATGAAGGCAAAAATGGTCAGTATAGCACCCCTCCTGTTATTGATATTGCTGTATCAGGTCGTGTGGTGGTTCTATCTGCTCTTGGATTGATCAGTGTGCTTGTCGACTTATGACTTATAAAGTCACTTATTATTTATCTAGGTAATAAATTGTTTTAATGGATGCTTTTGTTTTATTTCTAGTTTGGTACTGTTTTGCTTACGAGTGTTCATTAAAACATTTATAGTAGATTAGCACATGTAGATACAAGCTGATCGGACAGGTAATTTGTTTGTTTATTATATGCATGGTTAGTTTGCACGCGGTTGATATCTGCACGCCCGAGCGCCTGAAGCGTTACATATTTTTCATTTTTATGATATTTTTACAGAAACAACTATATACGGAACAGATCGCGGTATTCAAAGAGAAACAGAAAGAAGAGATTGCTTTGTTGGAGCGTGAGTTGGCGCGTGCAAGGGATACTCTCTCGCAGTCGAGCCGCGCGTACGAAGACCACATCCGCGGTCTCACCACCGAGCTGTGGTCGGTCGGGGAGAAGTTCCTGATGCAGAAGGACGAGACTAAGTACCTCCGCCGCAAGCAACAGTCCGGCTCTTTGATGTCGCTGCAACATGTACACTCGGTATGTTTACTTAACAAGCAATTAGCCCCGCCGTAGCACCCGATCGCTCGCATGGCTCACTTGCTCGCGCAAAAATCTGGTCCCGAGGGGTATTTTATTGTTATCACAAATCTAAGGTGCCATTGGTTTGATTTCAGTCTGGTCTTGTTCCTACCCAAGAAGAGCCCAGACAGTCTGTGGACACGCATTCTTTGCGGTCGTTACCTTCTTCAAATAATAATGGTGGTTCCAAACGAGGTAAGACTATTTGCTAAATAATTTATGAGTCCTCGATTGCTGATTTTATCGATACTTTATATTAATTTTATAAAGCTGAAGAGTTTGTTTGTTTCTTTGGTTGAATGCGCTAATCTCCAGGAACTACTGGTTCGAATTGAAAAACTATTTTTCTGTTGGATAGTCCATTTATCGATGAAGGTTATAAGCGATATATATTATGAAGCTACTACCCAGGAGAGCAGAGCAGTAATAATAATAAGTACCTACTATTACTCTGTTTTTTCCCTTTGATCGGTACCTTAGAATGCAATTTTGAAATTTTTGGCATAACTGAACTAGTAAATCACAACGGGCATTTTAATTAAGAACTTCGTAAAAAAGTTCATGCATGTGTAATAACTGGTCAACCAAAAAACCATTAAAAGGACTGATCGACCAATGATGCCCTTTGAGCCCGTGATTAGTTAATATAATCTATGATTGGTTGATTGACGCGCCTTCGCCATCGCGCCTCACGCTTACAACCAAAGCCACCTAAAAACGCGTTCGGCGCAGCTAGAGTACATTGCCAGTGTCAGGAAGTTTGCCGGTCACAATAGTAAGATAATATTGATGCGACATTACGTACATATAATAGTATAAACTTGCGTAGAGGGCACCGCGGTAGCCTAGTGGTATGGGTAAAGGACTGCTGAGACGAGGTCTCGGGTTCGATCCCAGGTATTACCATGGCACACACCAATGACTTTTCGATGCTTTTCGAAGTTATGTGTGTATTTATCGCAGGTTTATAAGTGCCCGGTTAATGGCAATAGGCTCGCCACCTATTACATTGGGACCTAAAACATAAACTGGCGAAACGTGGGTGCTAGCACCTCTGCCTACCCCTTCGGGGATATAGGCGTGAGTTTATGTTATGTTATGTTATGTAGAGGGCCGCGGGCTGCACATGTCGGACGAGGAGGGCGAGGTGTTCGACAACCGCTACCTGCAGGAGCTGGCCACGCCGCGCCGCGCGCCGCCCGAGCGCCTGTCGGAGCTGCGCCGGCGCAACTCGCTGTGCCCGCCGCACCTCAAGAGCTCGTACCCCGCCGAGACGCAGTTCGCGCACGCCGTGGACGAAGATCAAATTAAGGTATACTACTCTTGCTGTTTGGAGGGTGTATCTGTCGCCGCCATCTGGTTCAATCAGCCACTTAACGGCCAAGGCCGGAATTCAATCAAATGGCTGATAAACAACAAGCCAAGTCGTTGAGCCAACCATTTGACGAAATCGCTAAACGTCATTTAGTTAAATTGGACTGACGGATAGATTATTTGCTAGTTTTTCTATCTTGTGACCCTGTGAGCGATGTCGACGGCCTCTATTTCGGGTCCATTTCTTCGTGCATTGTCACAAGTAACCTAACACGAAGAATATGGTGGAGATCTCGCACAGACGAATATAAATAGAATAGGCATCCAATTAACTGGATAATTAAAAATAATAATAATAAAAATAATAATGCGGGACCATAATCGGTGCGCCTGCTGATAGATGGGACGAGACTCTGGTGTAGTCAGACGTTAGTCGTGGACAGGATTCGCGTACCGTGAAAATTAAACATGGTACTCTGTTACAGGCCATGGGTGGGCCGGGCGCGGTCATCAGGCAACAGCGCAAGGAAGTAGGAATTATTGCGTACAAGAAACCTGGACCGCCCACACCAAGCAAACAAGCTGGCAGACTCTCTGCTACAGTAAGTATATCAATGCACACAATGTACGATTGTTGCGAACCTGATCTTTATATTACTTTGCAGAGGGCTCCCACCACCCGTAGTTAGGTGCGCGCGAAACACGTGGTGGCACCTTCTTGCTTCATTTTGTACTACCTAGGAAAGCTATGCTAGTCTATATAAGACAAAGTCGTGCTAGTGATGACCGGGATAACAAGTGGACCAATTTTCATGACCTTTAATTTTCCGCCTACGCCGCGAACTACCCCTACACCGAAATCTCCACGGTGACCCTCCCGCCAGCCAGCGGGGGGTGGTTATGTCGGACTCGAACCGACCAAAACCTCACGCCGTCTAGGGTCTTTAGTGTCGGGGTGCAAGGAGACATTCACGAAATAAATTCAGGTGATAAGGTAACCAACATAACTTGGTTCTATTGCAGAACGAAGTTTGCCGGCTCAGCTAGTAATATTACTTCGGGCCACCAACCAGGTGGACACCGAAGTCTTAAAATCACGCAAAAAGAATCAAAATCTTACACCCACTTTTTATCACTTTTCTCGACGTTTCACATGATTCTAAGTCTAATTAAGCAAAAAAATTTTTTGTGTCGGTCTGTCTGTTGGTCTGGATGTCTGTTTACGCAATAACTCAAGAACCACTTATCCGATTTAAAAAATTCTTTCGCCAATCATCTTGTTTGGTTAATGAGAAAAACTGATTAGATTTTGGGGTTTGTACGTTCAAGGTTTCGGGTACCTACCATACAAATTGTCCCTAAAAAATATCTAACTTTGACCCGAAGTTTGACAATCACTGTGTGATTTCCGCCCCACTAGTTTTTAAAATATAAGAGTTTCAGATATAGAATCTAGATTCAAAACTATAGTACTATATTGCATATTGGCAGTCTTCGGATAAATATGAAAACAATTAAAATATGAAAACGAAGTATAATGTAAAACGAACATTAGAATCATAACATATATTTGACATTATCTCTTATGTGATTTTTACAGGACTCAGAATTGCGCGAATCGTTGCGCGTAGAAGCGGACCCGCAACCGTCCCGTAAAACTAGTACGCCGTCCAGAATCCGCTCGCTTTTCCGCTCCTCAAAAGCTGATACCACTGAAGTTAGTTTAGTTTATTTACTATATATATGGCGTAGATTCTCATTACTAGTAGGAGTTTACCGTCCTCATGCTAGTACCAGTTTGGATTACTTCAATTACTATAATCTTTAAGTGATTTAATATCTTCTAAGTTTTAGGACCGCATTTTGTAACTGCAAACTTCTATTAGGCATACAGGAATCTAAGGCGTCGGTCATACGGACGCGCGTCCTAGACGTGTCTTAGTAACACCTCGCGCACCCCTTAACGTCGCCGTGCTTGAGCGGAAACAGAATACACAAATAACGAATCCAAAACCATCTCTAAACATGTTTTTCTTTCATATGAATGCCAGAAGGGATAGTCTCGCTAGTCTTCATCCCGAGTATTCAAAATCAATTTGGCTTTCACTCGGCCACTCTACCAGCTACATAGGCTTATCATTTATGAAGCTTTCACCATGTTTTTAAATTTTTTTAAGAATCAGATGAGCATGTTTAGTTCTCGATTATAATACATGTTTATTTTTACAGGGAACGCCACGCAGCAGGCGGTTAAGCAATATTTTTAGAAAGAAGTAGTTTATGTTTTGATAATTGTATGAACTAAATTGTGCAACGAAATTGTTAATTAATAAATTAATTTATTGCTTTTAATGGAATCTTTTTAATTAACTGGGGGTCCGTAATTGTATTTTCTTTAGGTCTATGGGGACCTTCAAGATCTTCAGGGCCCAAGCCAACCTCACCTGCTAATCAGTAGATCAACAGACGAGGCTCTATCGCAGGTTTCCCTCTTGGGTTTGGGGGTCTGACGGCACGGCAAAATCAAGTTTGCCGAATCAAATGGGTTCGATTCCCGCTCCGTGCAAATATTTGTATGAAATATATTTTGCATTGATCTGAGGGTGTGCTGTGCTGTGCATAATATGTGTTTCTGACTTCACATCGCCTGGTGGTAAGCTGAAGGTAGTCTCAGGAAAGAGGGTCACCATTGCATACACGTACCAATATTTACAAAAAATAGGTATACAAGTATATTTATCGATATCCGCATTCTATAACCCATATGACAAGCTCAGCTTAGTTGGGTCTAAATGGCGCTGTGTAATGCCTTAGGATATTTATTTATTTATTATATTTCATTTTATGAACAAGTGGGCCTCTTCAGCCGGCATTACACAATTTTTTTTGTTAATAATACGAGTAACCGAAATTACTAGTCAAACCCCTCTAGTTAAGCATATTAGCTTGTGTTAGGAATGGGTACACGTCAGTAGTGTAATGGCCAGCATTCGAACCCCGGACCTCTCGACTCTTAAACCACTACGTTTCCTTCGAATCCGTCTTATCTAACTATTTAAAGGTTCCTAACACACGAAATAATAAACGGTAGTAATTTCATTATTTTCTTTAATTCATAGAAGTACACCACGAAAATCACTATAGCACCAAAAATTACATACAAAATGTACAAAATTGTGCCTGTTTACTCATCACATTTATTTGGGGGAATGGAAAATCTAGCGCATTAACATAATGCTTTAAAATTATCATCTATATCGTATGCAAGTACATCTTCAGTATGAGTAAAACGTCTAACAAGTACAAGTATTTAAAATTACTTAATAAAGACACTACACATAGTGCTTATTACAATTATATGTCTCGGTCCTTTCGTGTACATTTAACACTAACTGAGGGTTTACCATGACGGGTTCGTGTTCTGGGCGAGAAAGATATGGAGCTATATAGGGTGGATAACCGATAACTCCATCCCTCTTTCTCGCCCTGAACACGAACGCTTTAGCACGTCATCGTAAGTCCTCTACAACCGTTACCAGAGTTAAATCTCAATTCATTGCCAACTCCTGCGAGCAAACCGGTTAGCATTTTTTTCCTAAAAGTTTGAATGTGAGAATGATTTGATAGTGAAAATAAATACTAGAAATTTTTTATTCACCGGATAATTCACAACTGCCGGAGTTAAGAAATCTTACTAGAAGACCCAAAGTTGAGTAGCGGGCGGAAGCGTGTCAATATGATATAGAAATTAACCGCGTGAGGCGAAATTTAACTCAGGAGCCAAAATAGCATTACGGAGTCCTTTTTGAGGATCCATGAAGCCTTGAAGGGCGGTAAGTATGATGAAAAGATCACAGGATAATGAACAGACTAAGCTATGATGCTTTTTGGTCAACCTTGTATGTAACTAACGGCCAGTCTCAATAATCTATCCACAGTTAAAGGTAGAAGCTATCCCAGATAAACGTGTCAACATTAATCTATCTGTAACTGCGGTTTCAATATTATCAAAGTCATTTTAAGAAAGAAAGAAAAGAAAGAAAGAAAAATGCGTTTATTTTGGCTTACTGCAGCACAAAACAGTTTAACTTATAATATAACTATTCCATGACATTTTAAATGAAGTAAATTATAATCAAAGATATACAGTGTTACGTATTATATATTTTGCATTTTTTAGACCATCTTTATATTATTTTAATTTCATTTTGTAATTGGCAACACTGACCATCATTCACTCTGCAGCCATTACGTAATCTATGATATCTTAGAATTATGATATCATACCTAATCTATGACTCAACAATGATGTGATATAATTCTATGATATAATTTGTGACAACAACAACGAACATATACAGTGCCAATTGAAAGATGGTGTTTATTGAAACAGAAATAATCCCCGATAGATACTAATGGTAGCTATTTTAACTGCTGGTAGATAGATGGATTATTGAAACCGGCCGTAAATGAGAAACGCCTACATTTTCATTTGTTGCAAGCGTTGCCATTCTTTGTAGTTCCTAGTTTACGTTCTATGCCATGATCTTCTATTAAAATGAAGTAAATTAGGTTATCTCACTACTATCGCGATGTCAAAAGTACACTTTTGACATCGCGATAGTGCGATGCGTTGTGTGACAGGAGTGAGAGGTCATATTTTTTTCTTATTCGCACTCGATGATTAGTGCATGTCCTATTGCACTCATGCTTGCGTTGAGATAGGCGAATTCGCTTAATTTCGAGTGGCGGTTTTCAAATGCCAGTGCCATATCAACTTCTTTTAATATAAGATCATTGGTTCTATAGTAAGGATCAGTACCTTGGGACGAAAATTCTACATTATATTTTCACTGTGTAAAAAAGTTATACATAATAAATATTGTAAAATAAAACAACAATACATATTTTCTATTAAGAGTCCTAAATTAATGCTACACATAGAAATAAATAATATAATTATTAAAAATTAATAAAGTTGTAATATACAAAATAATTGCCTTATCTACAAAAATCTCATTTAGTGAATTAGAAAAATGCTGTTTCTAAAGAACATAATAAATTGTATTAAGTCATCTAATATAATATATATTTTAATATTGGAGTTTGACAAAATTGTATAAAGATGTGATAAAAAACATAGAATACATACATTTTCATAGGTCATCATGTAATACAATACGACTCGGCGTTCTTTAGTTTAAAAAAAAGTCTAGATAGACCTAGGTCTCAGGACTATAAAAAAGACATCAACTAATGGTAATTTGGTTTTATACAATGGGTGACAGGTGACTGAATAAGGGTATCACCAGGTAAACCCTTACTGGCATACCGGTTAAGATTCAAGATGTATCACAAATATTGATACAAAACAAAATCAGACTGTTTATCATTAAAGTAACTTAGATAAAAAAAACAAACATTGGCTTTTGGTCTAGATATTGCTATTAACTAAACTGCAGTTATGCCCCCATCATTGTTATATCTCTGAAGTTGGCAAGCTAGATTATAAATACCTACTTAATTCTCCATAAATTATGCGTAACATATTATTAAAAAAGGTTAGTTAATTAAATTGATAAGTGAGGTCGAAATCATTGCCTTAGACCCCTATATTAGGAACAGATTTTAAATTGCCACATAGTTATAGTTCAAATCAATGATTTTCTATTAAAAGGAGGTGGATAGATATGTTAACAATATCGCGATGTCAAAAGTGTACCGCTGTTTTAAACAGAAGTCATACTTTGTTCTCGTTTTCATTCACTGATTAGTGTATTTTCTGTTGCACTAGTTCTAGCGTTGAGGGTGGCGAATTAACCTTGTTTTGAGTGACCGTTTTTAATTGCCAGTATCTACCTCTTTTTAATTTAAGATCATTGGTTCAGATGTTTATATGCACAAAGTTATCACCAGCATACAATTTATATCTGAGTTTTAATTCACCTGATTATATAATAATTGGCCCTAAATAATTTGTTAAATAATTTACCCCTCTAAACGGATGTAAACACTCGTTTAAAGGGTATTTGGATTTCCCACTTTCGTATTATTTAATCACTAGAAAAATATAACTCGGTAATAAATTTAAAATTTCAACGGTTTGTCATAAAATGTCAAAATATTAAACCACGTCACCGATTATAAATTGAATGATTAGATCTTAACCTTCTATAGTTTAACATAGCAATAATAAAAAGTATCAAATAGTTAACAATGAATGAAGGGTTTACTGTATATCTCACGAATTGATCAGCCCCTATTTTCTTATTAATAAAAATGATTGAACTACCTAAATTCTATATTTAACAATACGACAGATTATAAAACAAGCAACTTTAACATATGTTGCTATTTAATAATAAAAAGGCTCAGCCTGTAATGATAATTGTGATTAATAGTCGGTTCAAGCCCGACTAATAGGGGTTTCCGCATGAAAAAAAAAAAAAAAAAAAACGTACATGTAATTAGTGTTTTTATGTAAAAACAAACGGACTTGGGCCACAGCAAAAATTAGGTGCTTCCCGACGTCGAAAAACGTTTTCTATGTACGTACTTATCCGACAACTTTGACCCCATGTTCAAACTGTTTTCGAAAATTTTACACTTATGCTTCAGTCCCTAGTTTCTAAATGATCAAATATGTTTATCTGTGATAGAATTAACCATTCTAGAATTCATACTTGAATTTCATATTTAAAGGCACGCCTAAAAATAGGGAATCGTTTTTCAAATCATGGAAGAAAAACGACAATTTTATTTTAATTACCGATTGTTGATAAGTGAAAGATGCTTTTCGAACAATTAAAAGTTAATTATAAACAACTTTTACCTATTAAAAAATTGGTACAGGCGTTAAATGTTTAAAATTTTCGATTGTTGATAATTGAAAGGCGCTTTTTGAACAATTAAAAGTTAATTACATACAACTTTTACCTATTTAAAAATTGGTACAGGCGTTGAATGTTCTATAGAGTTATTTTTTACTGTGAGTTCGCGTACATCCATCCTGCAGAAGAGCTACTATATACTTCTATTACATAACTTAGGTCTGCAAGGCGAATCGCTGCTTGCAATGTTGAGCTGAGTGAGACATACTGTTTTGGCGCCAAAACTTGTCCAATAGATTTGACCGCTATTGCGGAATCAGATTTTGAAAATTTTGAACAGTGATCATTCCTCCGTGGCAAGTCCGATTTTGAAAGTCACAACTCTGGACATGCTTTCTGAGCGTGTAAAGTTTGGTCACAGTGTCTCGAGCGGTTATTATGTAATTCCATCTGAAATTTTTAGGTAGATTTCGATGAAATCGATCTACCTATTGGTTTCTTGACTACTGTCGAATTTAAAAAAAAATTCTTCATAGGAGTTCTAGTTATGACCCCCTGAGTCCGAAATGACCACTGGTCAAAAAGTTGAAGTTGGAACCATACATATATATATATATATATTATATATATATGTATGGTTCCACTTCCCAAAATTTGCGGCACTCTCACGGTCGCATTTTTGCCCCGATCGCTTTCAAACTGCGGTCAAAAATTGCTTGGGTGTAAACTTAGTTTAGGTTCGTGAACGGGTGAAATCCGGCCTAAGGGGACGGTAGGGCCTCACTTTTTGTGAAATCAGTTTTTCCTCAAAATTTCACGTTCCATGAAAGATATTCGAACCGTTCTAATTTTATCCCATAGTATACATGAATACCAACAACTTTTAATTATAAACCTATAAGATTAAAACTTTAACTAAAAGTGGAGGGGGGAAAAACCAAAATTTTTCGGGAAAAAATCATAACTTCTAACCGGTGAACATTCTAGCAGTCGAAAACATTTTTAATCGATAGGCCATTTTTAAGTCTAAAATAAATGACTGAAAATTTTCGCTAAAAGTTACTTACCGTTTTCGAGAAAAAAAATTAAACTGTTTAAAGACCGTAGTTCTCTATATAAAATAATATTAATTGCTTCACGAAATCTACCTGTGCGTTCCCCCTGCGGGAACGGATTTTTTTAAAAATCTAGATTGTCATTGTCGTCACATTATCTATGACATACTGAATATTAGACTTGGGACATATATATAATAATCTATGACTTGGGAGTTTTGGCGCCAACACGGAAAAAGACGCATCGAATGTTTCATTTTCTAAAATATGTGTAATTTAGAGTTTTCAATTAAAAATGGTGAGATTTTAGACATAACGTCTTCGACGACATGCACAAGTAAGTATGCTGCGTTATATTGAATTCATATGCAAATTACTTGATTTATCAAATTACTTGGCACTGGCTTCATTACGTATTTCCCAAGTTTCTATGTTTAGGATTAAGCTGATGGCTTTGCGCCAAAGACCTAGTGAAAAATAAAAAATAGTAGATTTTGGTCTCAGATGGAATTAATAATAAGTGAAATGATAAAAATAACGTTTTATGTCGGTTGCACCCTTGCTAAAAGAACAGTTATACGAATAATTGATCATATTGCGATGACAATGAATAGTACCTTACATTTTCAATATATAGTATTACATCAGCCTACTTTATTATGTATCTACTTACATCTAATACATTACAAATATTAAAATCTGATCGAACTCTTGTGATTTAATGGCAGTATTTTCGCCGAAACTCCTCGGTGTTAAGTGGCACTAGTAAGAGTTTGCAAATTAACAAGTTGACTCAAGTTTTTGAGAGCTCACCTCACCCAGGATTGGTCTCGCTACACCTTTTTTTTATTTCACAATTCTGAACCCGCAGCGTGATGGCATAACTACGCACGCGTTTCTACTTAAATATAATAATAAGTCTCCTTAAAAAATATGAAACTTTATTGTTAGTTATCGAGTTTGAAGAAAAGAATTGTCATAACACACATCGAGAAAACTAATTACCACTATATTGAGTGGTGGCGGCCGTTACTATTTAAGTACCAAAGCCACGTTGCGTTACGTTTCGATCAGGTTAGGCAGTCCGTACGCGGTACAGCTTATATTCAGCCTACTCTAAAAGACATTCCTCGCATGAGCCAAGCGCTAAAAAACTTTGTCATATGACAAAGCACTGAGGTAACTCAGTGTGAAAACTCGTACTAGAAGCAATGTTCGCGAGCTAATAACAAAAAGCGCTGTACAATTACTACCTACTCGCCTAAACTAATAGTTACAGTCTACTATGTACAACAGAAGTACCTCCGTGATCACGCTTACAAGCTGGTAAGTTACTCGTACAATTAAATCTCATTCGTTAACTACTTATGACTATTCGCTAAGTTATCAGCGTATACTGCTCATGCGATGTAAACCGGTCTCTCTCGGTTAGGGCATGACAGGTCTGGTCGTGAAACCTCAGAGCGGTATGACTCTTTCAGTGTTCAGACGGTTCGCGCTAGAGGCACGCATTCGGGTTGTGTTCGCACCAACGCGGCCACAAAGGGGACGCATTTATACCGCGACGCACGAGGCGCGCGCGCTGCGTGTCGAGGCGAAGGTACACGTCCGCCGTAGCACCTTCCGCGCGGTCAGACCACAAGCGCTCTGCCACTGCTGCAGTACGCGGCCACACACGTGGATCCAACCCGCCGGGACCGAGCTGCTCCGTCCACTGGCATGCCGCGCCACCCTCAATACGCCACGCCGCGGCATTCCCCTCCGCTTGAGGCCCGGTTTCCTCTGTCCATGGCCTATGTTCGTACATTTGTTGCCACGACCGGTACGGCCCGCAGTGTCCTTCTGAGTTATCACGCCAGGAGCCGAAGCCGCAGTCGAGGTACCACGCATCCACGTGCGATAGGATCGAGCGGAAGCCTGAATCTAGAACTGCCCGCGACTCCGGCCAGCGTGAGGATCCCCAAATATGCACGCCGATAGCATTCGGATCTAAACGCTCTAGATAGGGCGAGCGCGTCAGTCGAGATGACCACAGCAGCGACATTTTCGGCAGTTTGCCGCCATTGGCTCGTTCCAGCGACTTTATAGCACCTCGCGTGAATTCCAACCAAAGATCCATCGGGTCCGTGTCGTTAAAGTGCTGCACCCAGCATCTCTCTGATACCTCGTCGCCACCAAGATGGAACAGGTCATCGACACCCGTTAGTTCTATAAGCTCTTTGTAGATCCGTTCAAGAATCTGATATACGTGAGGATTGCGCGGGTTGAGTTGACCGCAGGGTGGCTCTCCGCAGTACGCACTCCAAGGGTCGACCTCGATGCAGTGTGCAAGGTGGCCTAGTCCTTCGGCGGGCCCCCAGCCCCAAGCGCGTCCTACGTGTCCAGGCGAATCCATCTCCAGTAGAACGCGAATTCCGCGCAATTTAGCGTGGCGTACAATCATCTTCACGTCTTTGGTAGTGTAAACGGCACCGGGTCCGTATGCACCGTGCTGCGCCATTTGCGGGGCGCTATTCAGTCGCAAGGGGAACGATTGAGAGTCGCTAATGTGCCAGTGAAACGTGTTCATTTTGCACGCGGCCATCGCGTCTATTGTGCGTATTATGGCTTTCGTAGGAAAGAAGTTCCGTGCTGTATCAAGTAGTAGGCCGCGGTAAGAGAAACGGGGAGCGTCAACGACTGACGCCGCCTCTAGTATGAGTAACGAACCAGCATATGGATCCCACCAAACTATCTGCGAAAGAGTTTCATAACCGTGTCGTGCGCCACAGAAAGTCTGAGCCGTGATATCAACGACTAGTGTCTTCTTGACCGGTCTTAGAAACAGTTTGTAGCTCTCGTCAGTTCCGATTCGCATGCGTGGATCGGCACTGCCGTTGACAAAGACGCGCACGATTACCTGCCGAGGTAAACCGTAGCTTATATGTTTGATGTCGTCGTTTTCTTGTTGTACTTGTACATCTTCTTTCATCATTTCAAAGGCCTCAGTTAGAAGCTCGCTAATTTCCTTTGAAGGTGAGGCTACTATTTGCAGTTGGAATCCGGCGACATCGACAGGCACGACGGCTGTGGCGAGACTCACGGGGCCCGTGGGTTGGGGCCACAGCTGCGTAGAGTCGCACAACATGTTGCACGTCTGCAGCGACTGTAAGGTTGTCGTTTCTGATGCTAGAAGCCGCTCGCAGCGGTAATTTCGACAGACCCATGACCATTGTGGATCGACCTCTCTGTAATGAAATTAAACCAAGTTTAGGTTATAATCACTTAATGCGGAAATCCCCTCTGATACCCCCCGCCGGCCAGCGGGGGTGGTTATGTCGGGCTTGAACCGACTAAAATCGCACGCCGTCTCGGGTCTACAGACGCCGGGGTGTAAGGTTGCCCATAGAGCATATCCCTCGCACACAGTTACCATGCCTAAGGATCATATTGAGGAGATACTAATGAAATTACCGTATGCACATGCAATATGCTAATGAGACTATAATTAAATATAATTTGTTATCAAGTAGGTAATAATGTAATTCAATAATATCTGGTCACAATGATAAAACAGGCCGATGTTACTTGCAGTGAACCGAAATCAAACCCTGAGTGGAGTGGAGATGCTCCACGCTATATGGACTGTAGGTATGTGGACAAATTCCCCAGCAGAAGCAGGCCGGGACGGTGGGGCGACTAGCGCCCCTCCCCCAAACCGGGGCAAGACGGGGACACCGTGGTTCCCAAACCCGAGGGGGCCATCTCGAAACCGGAGATGGCCCAGGGTCAGTCGGGGTGCGAGGGATATGCTCTATGGGCAACCTTACACCCCGGCGTCTGTAGACCCGAGACGGCGTGCGGTTTTAGTCGGTTCAAGCCCGACATAACCGCCCCCGCTGGCACGCGGGGGGGTATCCGAAGGGATTTCCGCACGAAAAAAAAAAAAAAAAAAAAAAAAAAAGGTATGTGGACAATGGTGCGGAGCGCGAGCGCGTGGGCCGCCGCCACCTCCTTCTGCGAGCATGTGATGCTCGCGAAGGAGATGGCGGAGCGCGCCCGGGAGAGGTTCAGAACCCTCCCGGCCCGCCGAGCCCGCAACATGCTCGCCTCGCGTCGCAGGCGACTCAGGCGCCGGAGGTCGCTTAACGACCTCCGTCCTCCATGAGCGCAGGCCTGGGGGTGGCAGGTGAGGCCGCCTGTCACCCCAGCAGAAGCAGGCCGGGACGGTGGGGCGACTAGCGCCCCTCCCCCAAACCGGGGCAAGACGGGGACACCGTGGTTCCCAAACCCGAGGGGGCCATCTCGAAACCGGAGATGGCCCAGGGTCAGTCGGGGTGCGAGGGATATGCTCTATGGGCAACCTTACACCCCGGCGTCTGCAGACCCGAGATGGCGTGCGGTTTTAGTCGGTTCAAGCCCGACATAACCGCCCCCGCTGGCCGGCGGGGGGGTATCCGAGGGGATTTCCGCACGAAAAAAAAAAAAAAAAAAAAAAAAAAAAAGGTATGTGGACAAATTATGGGTTTTATGTTTACATACATTTTCGTTGGGTGTATGCTAGAAAACCTCCTTGTGGTGCACCCTGGGCAACGGAAGCAGCAACTCCTCTCCTTCCCTAGGGGGAGTAGTTGCTCCTTCAGGCTGATATTCTGCCAAGGTCGAATTGACCTAAGAGAAGGAAAACTCGAATCTAAACCCTCTACCAACCCGTCTGGCCAGCGTGGTAGTAGTAGGCCATAAACCTCCCATGATTAGAAGCCACAACAAAAGGCCCCCAGTTCCCGGTGGTCCCGCTATTCCCGACTACGGTAGCGGTCGCGGTAACGGCGGGGCGGGGGGTGCTAAGAATCTCCGGGTTACGGGAGGCTACCAACAAAAACTACAGCTGGCAGCGTACAACTGCAGTACACTTCGGCTGGACCACCATCTCGCCAAACTGGAGATAGAACTGGGTCGCATAAACTGGCACATACTGGGGTTGTCCGAGATCCGAAGACTGGGGGAGGACACGGTAACCCTTGAGTCAGGCGACCTATTCTACTTCAGAGAAGGTGATCAGCTCTCCCAGGGAGGTGTCGGTTTTCTGGTCAAAAAGGACCTCATTAGCAGCGTTGTTGAAGTCGGTAGTGTGTCGAACCGGGTAGCGTACCTTGTCCTTAAAATCACTAACAGGCGTTCCCTGAAGTTGATCAGGTATATGCGCCGACCTCGACTCACCCCGATGAAACCGCCGAGGCCGTGTATGAGGACATTGTCAAGGCAATTAATCATACCGCCAAGGCCACCTACAGCGTTGTTATGGGGGACTTCAATGCCAAGGTGGGAGTACAAGAACGCGGCGAAACGCGAATAGGACCCTATGGAGTGGGGCGCAGAAATCACAGGGGGCAAATGCTAGTCAACTTTCTCGAATCCCAGGGGCTCTTCTTAATGAATACTTTCTTTAAGAAGAAGTCCCATAGGAAGTGGACTTGGCAAAGCCGGGATTCCGTGGTAAGGAACGAGATAGACTTTTTCATTACGGACAGTAAGCACATATTTAGAGACGTCTCCGTGATTAACAGGTTCAACACCGGAAGTGATCACAGACTTGTCAGAGGCTCTCTAAATATCAACCTTAAAGCTGAAAGATTCCGAATGATACGGTCTACTCTCCGACCTACGCCGCTCCAAGTAGCTCTAGGGTCCGAAAAGTTCCAACTGGTACTTAAAAATCGTTTAGCAATGCTGGAAACCACTAGCAGTATTGATGAGAAAACCGACACAGTGGTCAAAACTCTGCAGGAAGTGTCCCGAAAGTTGTTTCCCGGAAAACGCAAACAGCTAGAGTCCAAACTCTCTCCTGAGACTCTCGAACTTAGTGTCCGTTATGTTAGCGTACACAAGAGCTATATCGAGTTGGTTACTACGCCATTAAACTCTGTGTAAATACTGCCTAATTAGTGTAAAAATAAAAAAAACTCTTCCTCTTTAGTCTAGGAAATAAACACCAATTTCACTGTGTACGCTGGCGTCACGATCAAGCTAGCGTACACATGACCGTACTCGAAAACTGCTAATTGTAAAGCAACAAAGTTTACACACAAAAATAGTGCTCTAATACTTCTCCCACTATGCAAAATTTCATAACGATTGCTCTTGTAGGAACAGAGATATTGAACAAGACTTTTAAATGACATTCGGAGCTGGCGTTATGGCAGCGTAAACATAGTAGTTCTTATAGAAAGGTAACTTTTCTTTTAATAAATGCTATATGTATAAATAGTGCGTGAAATTCTGCCTCTATTAGTGTAAATGCTTGATGCGAATTCGCAGTGGAATAATTAAAAAATCTATGTTAAGTTCTAGGAACAAATGTATTGAAGTACAGTCGCGAACAAAATGAATTATTAGTGAAATTATAAACAGAGATATAGCGTTATTTTCTAATATAAGTTAGCATGATGTGTTTTGACATAAATAAAATTAAAATGATTACCTATTTATGTGCTCGACTGTAAAAAGTTGGTTTGCGTGGAATGGAACATTTTCAAATGCTAATGTGAAATAGACTTTATTACTTTATGGCATGGCTTTTTTATGGCAGCTCTCAAGGTCGTTCACTTTCAGATTTCACTCTTCAGTTTTAATTCAGTATTTTAAAAAACTTGACAAATCACTTTTGAGCATATCTGTACCTGTACTATGAACAGAAATTAACATGGATTTTTTAATTATTCCACTGCGAATTCGCATAAAGTCGGTTTTAATTCTGTATTTTAAAAAACTGTACAAATCACTTTTGAGCATATCTGTACCTGTACTATGAACAGAAATTAACATGGATTTTTTAATTATTCCACTGCGAATTCGCATAAAGTATTGACACTAATAGAGGCAGAATTTCACGCACTATTTATACATATAGCATTTATTAAAAGAAAAGTTTCCTTTCTATAAGAACTATTATGTGTACGCTGCCATAACGCCAGCTCCGAATGTCATTGAAAAGTCTTGTTCAATATCTCTGTTCCTACAAGAGCAATCGTTATGAAATTTTGCATAGCGGGAGAAGTATTAGAGCACTATTTTTGTGTGTAAACTCTGTTGCTTTACAATTAGCCGTTTTCGAGTACGGCCATGTGTACGCTAGCTTGATCGTGACGCCAGCGTACACAGTGAAAATGGTGTTTATTTCCTAGACTAAAGAGGAAGAGTTTTTTTTATTTTTACACTAATTAGGCAGTATTTACACAGAGTTTAATGGCATAGTAACCAACTCGATATAGCTCTTGTGTACGCTAACATAACGGACACTCGAACTTATGAGGAGGAGGCGTGATGAGCCCTCAACTCAGTCGTTTTCGTTGGATGGGCGAGTCTTAAACCAAAAAATAAAAAAGCTGATACGACGCGACCTCCGACGCTTCAACACTAACATCATACATGATGCGATTGAGCGAAATAGGGGGTCGAAAGTGTTCGCTCAGCAATTGGGAAGGCCCCATCTGACGAAACATAAAACTGAGGATGGCAGAACCATCACCTCAAAGTTCGAGATTCTCGAAGAGGTCGAGAAGTTTTATGGACAGCTGTATGCATCACGGATGCCTAAACTGACGGGACACAGCGTTGAAGACCACAGAGCTCCACTCACGCGCCATTACAGTGAGGAAATACCCGATGTCGAGCAGTGCGAGATAGAGGCGGCTCTCAAGCAAACAAAGAACAACAGGTGCCCTGGCGATGACGGAATTACTACTGAGCTCCTAAAAGCAGGCGGGGTCTCAGTGCTCCAAGAGCTAGCGAGCCTTTTTAATTCCGTCATCCAGCAAGGCTTAACACCTAGGGCATGGAGCAGGAGTGCGGACGTTCTTCAAAAAAGGTGATAAAGCCTTGCTTAAGAATTACAGACCCATCTCACTCCTGAGTCATGTCTACAAGCTGTTCTCGAGAGTCGTCACGAATCGTCTTGCGAGCAAGCTCGACGAGTTCCAGCCACCGGAGCAAGCCGGGTTTCGAAAAGACTACAGTACCGTGGACCACATCCATACTGTTCGGCAGATTATACAAAAGACTCACGAGTATAATCAGCCGCTGTGTATGGCTTTTGTGGACTACGAGAAAGCCTTCGACTGCATCGAGACCTGGGCAGTTCTGGATGCTCTGCAACGGTGTCGTGTTGATTGGCGATATATCGAAGTGCTGAGATGCCTATAGGAGACCGCTACTATGTCCGTCCAGCTCCAAGACCAGAAGACGAACCCCATAAGCATACAGCGTGGAGTGAGACAGGGGGATGTTATATCCCCCAAACTATTCACCAACGCGCTGGAGGACGTCTTCAAGACTCTGGATTGGACTGGGCGGGGTATAAACATAAATGGCGAGTACATCTCGCATCTTCGGTTCGCCGACGACATCGTCATAGTTGCGGAGTCGCTGGAGCAGCTGGGCGAGATGCTGCACAGCCTAAATGGAGCCTCTCGACGTGTCGGTCTTGGTGTGAACCTTGACAAAACCAAGGTTATGTTCAACGAACATGTCACGCCGAGGCCGATTGCCATCGAAGGGTCGACACTCGAAGTTGTTCAACAGTATGTCTACCTTGGGCAGGTTATCCAGCTCGGTAGAAACAACTTCGAGAAAGAAGTCACCAAAAGGATCCAATTAGGTTGGGCAGCATTTGGCAAACTGCGACGGGTTTTCTCCTCCCCTTTACCGCAATGCCTTAAAACAAAGGTGTTCGACCAGTGCGTCCTACCTGTCATGACTTACGGTGCCGAAACGTGGACATTGACAGTGAGGCTTGTCCACGACTTAAAAGTCGCGCAGCGGGCTATGGAGCGAGCTATGCTTGGGGTTTCTTTGAAGGATAAAATTCGAAATGAGGCCATCCGACAAAGAACCAAAGTCACCGACATAGCTCGCAGAATAAGCAAGCTGAAGTGGCAATGGGCTGGCCACATCTGCCGAAGGACCGATGGCCGATGGAGCAAACGAGTCCTAAAGTGGAGACCACGAATCGGTAAACGGAAGGTGGGACGTCCCCCAGCAAGATGGACGGACGACCTGAAAAAGGTAGCTGGGATAGACTGGATGCGCAAGGCGGAGGATCGGGTGCTATGGCGTAAAATGGGAGAGGCCTATGTCCAGCAGTGGACTGCAATAGGCTAATTGATTGATTGATTGACATTTTCGTTAAACTTTTGTCAAAAGCTCAGTTTATATTTATTGAACTAGGTAGTTTGATTTAAATATTTACTGTTTTAAACGTTGAAATAGTAGAAATGGAACTATTTTCTGTTAACTGTTCATTAAATAAGTTGCGTTTTATAAAGGACCTGCTGTTATCAGCAGCTCTCCCCTCGTATAATACAACTCCTGTTCCGACTAACCAGGGGAACCTATTTCTGGGACTAAAACTGGCATATGTGCCTCTGTCCTCTGGGCCTAATTTCATCCAGACCTGATGATGATTGAGTAACAATCCATCCATGTAAACTTTCGCATTTACACGAAGTAGTAGGAGTGATAAGATTAGTCTTAGTCGTTACACTCTTTCAGTGTGTATAACTTACGCGTATAGTGCGTGCAAGGGCCTGTGGGCTCTGTCGTCACTCTGCTGCCTCCAATAAAGCAGCGCGGCGGCGGTGCAGGCGGCAGCTGCTAGTAGTACTAAAGCTCGACGCAAGCGTCCCACTCGTGCAAATTGGGTTGACGCACCACGTGCCAGCGCTTCGCCCCCCCACTTCATGTTAACCATTATTTTTGTAGCTGTGAACAAAAAATAATAGGGTTAAACACTATTACACAGACGCACTCTTTTGGCAATCGCTACTGTGTAGGTAAGCTCAAAACAGGTACAAAGAAATGCAATGGCAATTCAAAATCTAAGTCTTGGACTCTTCTTCTTCATCGAATCAATGGCTTTTTTGTGCGAGTCGGAATCGGACCGACTAAAAGTAAATACATTTTGGTTTCTTGCTAGACTTTGTTGGCCCAATATTTGGCAACAGACATAGCGTTGTCCGGTGGACTCTTGATAAGCACTATCTTCAGGGTTCATTAAAGTTTAGCTAGATAGTAATTGATAATAATGCATGTTCTCATTACCGTTCAAATAAATGCGATCCTCAATTTTAAATATAACCTCAACAATAGGATATAGGGTACAATAGGAACTTCCTACAGGAACTGCAGCTAAATAGCACTTGCATTATGTCGATTTTGCTTGTTATTGAGTTGATTCGAGGAATCTTCTTGGTGAGCAAGCGGTCACCGCTTGGCAATGCACGAGTAACACCCCTGGTACCCGTGAAGAAAGTATATTAACCAAACTAAATACTTGTGATGGAATCTAGAGTAAACGTGTTCAGGTTAAACCACTCAAGGCACAAACCAAATGTGTTATGCACACAAACGACGTTGTACAATCAAGGCCGGGACATTGTCTAAAAAGCATTTTACTTATTTTTTATCTTTGTACTCGTAACTGTTGTTCTGTGTTCCTATCCTAACCTAAATATCTGTTTAATTGTTGCCAAAAACGGTACGGGATATAATGGCATCCCTTCCGTTTTTATTTCCCAGTTACTGATAGCAAGACTTGCTAAAAATATTAATTACATATGCCAGTAAATTTAATGGCTCGGGCATTACACACTTTTTGGCTTTCAATGTCAACTTTTTTATTGTTTTGATCTGTCGGACAGGATGTGATGATCGCCTTGAGAGTCTTGGATAAAAACGAAGCTGCGTCGACAATAATAGCCAGGTTTGTATTCGGTGATAATGCGGTGATTTATTGTTAAAAATTGATAAGGGATTGAGGGGAAAGGGGGAAGAAAAGATGGTCAAATAATGAACCAAAAAAACACTACCATGCATAATGATGCATGGCAGTGTTTTTTTGGTTTTTGTGACTTTAAGAAAGGGTTATTATGAAATTAATATTTGGAAACGGCTAATATTAAACTAATATTTAAGATAATTTACTCCCACATACCCGTATTGAAGGATTATAAGCATCATCAACTATTCAGTCGAATTTTAAAACTCAAATGCGGTACCAGTCCCTTTATCACATAAAATTATTTGATGAAATCAGCATCCCGATTATTCTGTAGTGAAATTTAAGCCCACCGAAATTGTGTAATGGTACGAGGTTTAAAGTTACTTCGCTCTGATGTAAAATCATAGGAGCGGAAATTTTGACGGGACGGGAAGTAGTGCAGGCGAGCGAATTTTGATGCCCCGCATCGTATTTATTCGTATCAATTTCCTATTTTGCTATAAACGTGTACGAATTGTACACGTTTCGGATGCGGGGGTATTCGAAAACGTCATTTAATCACAATTGTAACGTGAGTAGTCGGTGTATTTCAATTGATTAACATAGAAGATAGAACTGGCGTAAAACTAACGGTTCTTAGGAACGCGCATGTTGACGCTACAGTTGATGTATCCAAATAAGGCAGCTGATGAGCTTTAATTATAATAATTATAACATGACTACCGGGTGCAGGGAGTGTATTTGGGTCCCACCAAGACGTCCGGGGCCTAAGCCAACCTCACCTGCTAGTCGGTGACCCTGCTTATTAACGGACGAGGCTCTGGCGGAGGCCTTCGTTTCGGAGTTGGGAGGGGCAGACGGCAGTTGCTCTTGCAAAAGCCAAAAGCCAAAGCGGACACCAAAGTATAAATTTTGGATACAGCAATGCAGCTGGGACTATACGCTGTGATGATGATGGCAAGGCCAGGTGCTCGATATTACTGGCTTTGGTATCACTTGCTCTTTGCACGGTCATCTCTACATGGGTCTAGCCTCTAATACTGTGTTAGTGAAGCATGCTACGCAATGTTGTTTACAAAGAAGATTTATACCAACAATAAATTCCACGCGTATTAAGTCGCGGGCACAGCTATTTCAGTAATAAACATGATTCTTATAACTGGATCGCTGGTAATAAAATATCATCAAAATAATCATTTACTTATTTTTCTGTTTATTTTAACAATGAAGCATTGGCCAAATTCTTGAAAAGTTCTAAAGTGCCGATAAACATATATATGTTTTTTTTTGTAAATACAGGAATATCTAGATCGAATGTAAATAGGCATTATTCATGCATACATTTGAACAGAGTGGGAATCGAACTATTAAGGGCATGGTTAATGGTTATGTCGTCTAACATAGATATAAATACGAGGTTCTTTTAACACCAGCTAAGAGTCTGATTATATCCAGAACATAGCGAAAATAGTATATTATGCAACTAGTGAATAAAGGAAGGATTTAAAGCGAGGGCCGTAGATGAGTCACGAGCAAGTGAAGGATTCTAATGATTGAATCACGAGCGCAGCGAGTGATTCAACTGTTAGAATCCTGAACGACGCGAGTGATTCATGGCCCTCGATATAAATTCGTACTTTATTCAGGAGTTGCATACTATACTTTATACCATGACTACGAGAAAAGACATAATTTAAGCGAAAATAGAAATTTAATCAAGAAATAAGAATTGTAACATTAATTGAAATGGACATTAAAATTAGAGCAATGACTAAAATTAAGCGTAATTTTCTTATTATTATCATTAGAGTGGTCAACTTGTGAAACAATATTTATTAATCTAATGCCAAACTCCTTGTCGCAAATATCGACCAATCAAATCTCGAGAATTTATTTGCACCAAAGAGTTTTGAATTTCGAATCTTAGCGCAAGGAGTTTGTGTAAGCATTGAAATAGAGACCGGATATATTTTTGTGTTCCAAATTCAAACACCAAAATAGTGAATAAAAACAAAACAGTGAATAAAAGGCCTTTTTATTCACTGTTTTGCGTGAATAAAATAAGCTTTTTAGAGTAGGTATGGTATAAAAATATAAATATACCTGTTTGTGCTGTTTACGAAGAAATGAAAGTCAAATAAAAATGGAACATTATACCATAGATAAGCAGTATCATATCATACTATATCAGTAACTATATCACTGTTAACAGCAGAGAAAAGTAAAAGAATTAATTTTTTTTGTTTTTTTTTTGTATAATTACGCCTGTAGTTATATCCCCGAAGAGTAACGAAATAATATTAAACGTCCTCATTTCACTGAAATCAGTTGGGCTGTTATGTGCACGAAGTACAAAAACACAGTTTTCTTTTTCTATGTAGGGCGCGTCAATATGGCTTCACCTAAACTGATGGTAAGTTAAAGGGGAAGTATCAGAAATAAGGATTACCATTGCAGACACAAATAATGCTACAATGGCGGCCCTCAATTTGACGGTACGTTGTTTAAAACCTAATAAAGAATATTTATTATATTTTAATCAACATATATAAATATTGTAATATAGAATAATATTATGTAATCTGTGGTAATAGCAACTAAGTAGTTAAATTAAACAACATTTTCGTTAAGAAATACAAACAATTTTGCTCGAAAACTGTTTAAAAAAATCTGAAACTTATCATCTAGTTTGACGCTGACTATACTGTATGTTTTTTTATAATTTTATCATGCACAGTCAAGCACCACAAATTTTCACTCACAAATTTGTTTTTATTTTCGCCGTAAGGCAATACCCGTAAATACAGCTGAAACAAAGCTCTCCCGGCATTGGCATTCGTTTTCCTCGACAGCGAGGTGTCTATTTCTAAAGTGAGACGAGTTAAAAGGCTCCAGACGTACAGCTTTTAGGTCACTTCACTCAGCTCCCTTTATATAACGCGTCTGTTCCCTAGATTTATTTACTTGATTACGAGACGGAGTACAGTTTGTAGGTGCTTTATTTATGATTGCAGAAAAACTGTGCAGGCTACGTTAGTTTTATGTTTTTCTTTGCAAGCTGGCAAAGAACTTGTTATAACTTATGTTTAATCTTTAAGTAATTAGTATTTATAGTAGGTATGCAAAGTCGAATTCTATTGTATAGTCTATTGGTTATTTTATTAGTTATTGGAAAATTCCGAAATGTATTTGAGTGACATTATTTGTCATCGTGACATGACACACTTGACATAATGGTATGCTGTCTGCACGAACGGATTTTTATGCGATTTTCACTGTCAATCAGACATTTTTCTACGGAAGCTTTGTATACTTATACAGTTATTACATAACCGAAGAACGGTACAATCAAATTACATTCGTGCCAAATTGGGTTGGGCCGCTAACCTATAATTTTATTATAGACTTTAGGGCGACTAGGGGCCCACCCCGATTTGCTTTGATTTGCGATGACGTGACCAAGGGAAACAAAAACTCTCCATAGTAATCAAATTTCGGTTTGATTGCGTTCAGGGGTCAGCAAGTGCATAGCCGGGCAGGGGGATTGTGGTCGCAGCACTGGTGGGACCGGTGGGTGTCACGCGGTGCTGCGACGACAATCCTCTTGATGAGGCCGTCAAGCTGAGTGCCACCATTGTTAACATGATACGTGTATGTAATGGTGACCCTCTTTCCTAAGACTTTACCTTCAGCTTACCATCAGGCGAGGTGAAGTCAAATTGACGTGTCCTAAATATAAAAAAAAAAAAAAAAAAACGGATTCACTTTTATATATATAAAAGTGAATTACGGTTTTCTATTTTATTTTATACGCGTGTCCTACATTACACATCTATTTACATTTGCAATATTAGTGAGATTGGATTGTCTTCCTGTATCTGAAGAGATTGCAAGTCAGAGATGCTTACTGGCTTTTGTTTAGTTCAATGTGATAAGTTTTAACATCGAACGTACAGCTTTTTACTGAAATGCGTTTTACGCGATTGCAATAGGTCTTATTATAAGTTGCCCTTAGTGAGTCATACACTACCAAAGAATACCTATTTTACACAGGTTATCACAAAAATTCTCGGGGCCCAAGCCAACCTTAAGCGCAAGCACACCAACAACTACACCTGTTGATAGACGGACAAGGGTCTGGTACAAGCTTTCCTTTCGGGGCTGGGGGGTCAGACGGCAGTCGCTCCTGTAAAAGCCAAGACAAACCAATACCATACTAAGTCATTGGCGAATAACGCTTTGCTTAGCAATTAACACTCAAAGACAGACGTAGTGCATATGAGCTACAAAGCTAGCTGCCAGAAAAGCTCGACGAAGTCCGAATATCTATGTAAAATTGATTTTCGGGTTTGATCTGTACAAGAATCGAGCGTATGCAATAATATGAAACCAAATTCTAGGAAACTCGTGAGCAAAGTACCCTACTTCGAGGAAAATTACCTCGGTGAGCAAGCCTGGTAAGATATTTTACTCTGAATTAGTAAAAAGACGTTGTCAGCGATTTTTTTGTATTTCAGGAAATAATGTACTTTCCGTATAACAACGCGACACGGAGAAGTTGCCCAGCTTTTAGGGGCTCCCAGAACACTCAATCGACCAGCTGCGTGCCAAACTTAGCACTTAAATGAGTGGATCGCTGGAGTTGGAGCCTGAGACAGATCAGGCCAACTGAACCAACTATGAACCTGCATTCGGTTTTTTCTTTTTTCAAATTTCAGTCAGCCCATGGGTAAAGAATGAGTGACCATTGTTAGACAATAGGTTGATAATAGTATGTACAGCTGTGAAATCAATATGTTCTGACTATGCATGACTACTTAACGTGAGTTTGTATTAGTTACTGAGTATGGTATATTCATGTGAAACGTTGCCCGCGTAGCGAGTATACGTCATGTAATTATACAACACTTATTCGCCACCAATTAGCCTTTGTGCCGCAGAACCATTGAAGAATTCATATTAAATGCTTTCTAGTGGCAGTTTTCACTTGCACATGTGAAAGTTTTAGTCTAAAGTTCCTAGACGGCAATTTACATGCGATTAGAACTATAGGTATTCAATCTACTTATTGTTCTAATCGCATGTAAATTGCCGTCTAGGAACTTTAGAAGTACTCTTAAAATTCCTGTTGTATAAATTAAGTTCAAAAAATTAAAATATAATTGTACATTGCAATCTACATAAAACTTTCACATGAACACGTGAAAACTGCCACTAGAAAGCATTTAATATGAATTCTTCAATGGTTCTGAGGCACAAAGGCTAATTGGTGGCGAATAAGTGTTGTATAATTACATGACATAAACTCGCTACGCGGGCAACGTTCAATCTACTACCCCGGCGTCTGCAGACCCGAGACGGCGTGCGGTTTTAGTCGGTTCAAGCCCGACATAACCGCCCCCACTGGCCGGCAGGGGGGTATCCGAGGGGATTTCCGCACGAAAAAAAAAAAAAGGTATTCAATCTACTTTGACTAATTATTCTAGAGATTTAATTAATAACTAGGTATGCTAAATAGGCTGTGCAAGTTTAGCTGAGGGGGCCATCTCGAAACCGGAGATGGCCCAGGGTCAGTCGGGGTGCGAGGGATATGCTCTATGGGCAACCTTACACCCCGGCGTCTGTAGACCCGAGACGGCGTGCGGTTTTAGTCGGTTCCAGCCCGACATAACTGCTCCCGCTTGCCGACGGGAGGGTATCCGAAGGGATTTCTGCACGACAAAAAAAATGTATGAGATAGCATTAAAATAAAGACTTGTATAGGCACTTGACCTCTGTACGGAACTAAAAAATGTCCACTTTGGTATGGTCAAATGTACGTTAAAATGTTGTTTCACTGGCAAGGCTAAGGCGTCGGGACTTACGGTCGTGTAGGTCGCAGGTTCGAACTCCGGTCACTACCGACTTGAACCCACTCCTAAACCAAGCAAATTAGGTTAGCTGGAATGGAAACGAGAATAAATTTAACTAGTACTACTTATCTCAGATTCTCCAACCTACCTCTGGTACAAGTATCCAATAAAACACAGGTTCTTGAAAAAATGTATTCAGATATAAGTGGCTATACGTTTTATTTACGTCTGATATAAGCCCTTTTTTCTTTCATTTTGTGCCTTCAGAGACCGTAGTTGTGTTGGTAACTTAAAAACTCGTATAAAGGGTACTGACTTCTAGGAAAATATGCATAACTGCAGACAAAGATTAATGTACCGTTTAACACAAAATTCATCATTGCGTTTTGATTAAACGTTCCCAACGAAATCGTCTACCTGTTCTGAATGTTGATTGCATGTTATTTTTACTCTTAACATCGAAGAAATTCAGTGGATTATTATACCAAGTTTTGGTTGAACGTAGTTACATTTTCAACATTCGCAATTGCTGTAAGTGGTTTGGGAGAGTCTGCGAAGTTGCATATTTGATGTCCGAATTCACTGACCCCAGCCTGTATGGCTGTTAACCTGCCAAGTCACAGGCACTAACTTTATCAGCAATTAAATAAGAATTTTATCATGATGTACTACGAGCTAATCTTGAACTGCCCAGAGTATATTTGTTATACTTATTTCAATATCCTGTAATAGGCATATAATCTTTCTGAAATTTTATGTATATGGACATTTCATGGACATTTTCTGTTAAACATTAAGATGGTGTAATAAATGTAACTAGTATCTAATCGGTGGTATACTAAGTAAAAATGAAAAAACTATGTGGATACACCTTAAGTCTGAACCATAAGGTTGACGTAAAGCCCACATTCCTCAATCCGACGCAACAAGGCAGTACCTGTACCCTATAGAACTCACAGTTAACCTTCAACCATAGCCAATCTTACCTCATACAATACGAAACTCATAATATAAATGTAATAATTATAATAGGAATTTCTCCATGGTCGTCAGTCTTACTGCTCAATGTCCCAGATTTTTTCAAAGAACATACCTATTCTTTGTAAAATAAGATATTACCTAACTAAACGAAAAACTATGACTTCTCATTATTTTTAATTCCCAAAATAGGTCAAGTTTCAAATTAAGCCAGAATTTAGAACTTTTCAGATTCCATTTTACTTAAATCACAAATTAATTTTATCATCATTATACGTTGTAATGAGATATATGTGATCTTTTGCACTCTATACCTACATTTAGTACTACGCGCTAAAACGTAGTGTTGTCACTGTGTACGACAATTTCGTATGTAGCGCATTTGGGCAGCTCGAGAATTTAATTTTTTTAAATCAAAAATCGGTTAAACTATTTATCATACGATCATTTCATCTTAGCAGTTATTATTTAATAATGTACATTTTAAGATAATAACAAAAAAATTGTCAACATTCCTGTTGTATTAAAAATCATATACCCACGTAAAATTTTGGGATAGGTACAAAAATTATCTGCGACGCGCGGCGAGCAAGTTGCAACTCAGGCAACTCAGGCGCCGGAGGTCGCTTAACGACCTCCGTCCTCCATGAGCGCAGGCCTGGGGGTGGCGGGTGAGGCCACCTGTCACCCCAGCAGAAGCAGGCCGGGACGGTGGGGCGACAAGCGCCCCTCCCCCAAACCGGGGCAAGACGGGGACACCGTGGTTCCCAAACCCGAGGGGGCCATCTCGAAACCGGAGATGGCCCAGGGTCAGTTGGGGTGCGAGGGATATGCTCTATGGGCAACCTTACACCCCGGCGTCTGTAGACCCGAGACGGCGTGCGGTTTTAGTCGGTTCAAGCCCGACATAACCGCCCCGCTGGTACGCGGGGGGGTATCCGAAGGGATTTCCGCACGAAAAAAAAAAAAAAAAAAAAAAAAAAAAAAAAAAAAAAAAAAAAAAAAAAAAAAAAGGTACAAAAATTATCTAAACTAAGTAGGGTAACATGACCCAATGTTGGCACCCCTCCAATTTATTGGCACTCCAAAGTTATCAGTAAAAAATAAGGATCTAGTTCAACAAACGGTGTTTCTACAAAAATAAAACGAATCTGTAATTAACTAATTTTATAAATTGTCAATACTCAACTGTCAGTAAAATTATTCAGCGGTCAAACTTTCAAATTTCTTTCACGTCGTAACAGGTTTTGTGTTTTGTTACCAGTTACTTAAGATTTTATTAAGGTGAGTGCCACCCTGTTTTAGCTGTTTTCGTGTTAATTTATGAAGGCTACACATGATTATTAATGTTTTTTTTGGGTTTTGAATAGTTTACACACGTATTTTTGTCCTACTATTCGCAATGAATAAAAAATGTTTTGAATTTACCGCCATGACAATAACCGGTATGCGATTCAAACATAATTCTAATTTATTGGCACTCTGACAATAAATGGGGTTGTATGACAAATATTTTTTTTCTATTGGAACCTTATTTTAATCAAGCTTTTATAAGTTTTTAACATCCATACAAAGAAATCATCGTATTTTCCACAAGATTTCCAAATGTTGGCTCCATGCCAATAGTTGAAATCTAATTACTAGCAGTAATGCCAATCATTGGTAAAAGCATGTCAATAATTGGTTGTAGGTGTCGAAGATGAAGGGAAAAAAACCTAATAAGAAGCCAGATAAAAAAAGGAAGTGAAGTAGGAGTACAAAAATGGAAAAAATATACAGAAGAAAGTGTGCCAAAAGCTCTTCAAGCTATTCGAAATGCTAAAAAAAGGAGAGAAAAGGAAGAAAAACAGGAAGAGATAAGAAAAAGAAAAGAAGAAAGAGAGCGAAAGAACTTGGAAAAATCTAAACCAAAAAAAGGAAAGTAGTAATAGTAAACCAAATAGAGGGACAAGGAAACACATCAGTAATTCAAATACGAAAATATTGCAACGAAGCTCGAGTGAAATTACTCAGAGTAAGGATACTTTCATAAGTGACAAAAACAATGATTTAGATGAACCACAAAGTTAAAACCTTGGTGATAAGAGTGATACAGACAATGAACTCAGTTATGAACAGGAAATTATAATAACTAATAGGAGGAGTAAAGCCTACACCACAGAAGAGTTGGAAAAACTTTTATCTGAAATGGTAGAATGAAATATGCGGGAGAATGAAGACTTTACTGCTAAGTTACCTTATTGATGCTTCATCATCATCATCAACCTATTCTAGTCCACTGCTGGACTAGAATAGGTTGGGA
Source organism: Cybosia mesomella (assembly GCA_946251805.1). Taxonomy (NCBI): domain Eukaryota; kingdom Metazoa; phylum Arthropoda; class Insecta; order Lepidoptera; family Erebidae; genus Cybosia; species Cybosia mesomella. The sequence goes on from OX276405.1 coordinate 22,219,790, forward strand.
GAATAGGCTGGGAGACCTATTCTCCCCTAATGAGCGCCATAGCGCCCGGTTTTCAGCTTGCCGCATCCAGCATCTGCCCGCAGTCTTTCGCAGATAGTCATCCCACCAGCCCGGAGGGCGTCCTACACTACGTTTGCCGAGTCGCGCTCTCCACTCAAGAACACGTTTACCCCAGCGGCTGTCGGTTCTTCGCGAGATATGGCCGGCCCACTGCCACTTCTGCTTGCTAATTCTTTGAGCTATGTCGATAACCTTGGTTCTCTGTCGGATGTATTCGTTACGAATTCTATCCTTCAGAGAAACTCCGAGCATAGCTCTTTCCATAGCTCGCTGAGCGACTTTGAACTGGTGGACCAGCCCTAGCGTGAGTGTCCACGTCTCAGCTCCGTAGGTCATAACGGGTAGGATGCACTGATTGAAAACTTTCGTTTTTAAACACTGCGGTATGGATGACGAGAAGACTCGACGTAGTTTCCCAAATGCTGCCCAGCCTAGCTGAATCCTCCCCTTGGCCTCCTTCTCAAAATTGTTTTACCTAACTGCACAATCTGCCCGAGGTAAGTGTACTCAGAAAAAAATTCAAGAAGGTGGCCTTCCACGACGACCGGTCCCGGATCAATGTGGCCATTGATCATGACTTTGGTTTTATCCAAATTCATGCCAAGACCGATGCGTCGCGAGGCTGAAGTTGCGTAAAGGCATCTCAGCACCTCGACATAACGATAGTCTACTTGGCATCGCTGTATATTGGCATCGAAACATGGGCTGTTTTGGAATCAAAACAGCCCATGTTTCGACGGAGTCAAAAGCCTTTTCATAGTCCACAAAAGCGAGACACAGGGGCTGATTATACTCTTCGGACTTCTGTATAATCTGCCTCACTGTGTGAATGTGGTCTATGGTGCCATATCCTCCGCGGTACCCTGCCTGTTCCGGTGGCTGGAACTCGTCGAGTCTCCCGGCGAGACGATTCGTGACCACTCGTGAAAACAGCTTATAGACGTAGATATACGTACGTGTACGTAATATGTATACGTACGACGTAGATAGACGGAGTGTGATGGGTCTGTATTTTTAAGGAGGGTCTTATCACCCTTCTTAAAAAAGAGAACAACCAAACGCCCGCTCCACGCCTTAGGAGTTCTCCCACTATGAAGGACGGCATTGAAGAGTTTCTGTAGCTCCTGTATGACAGGAGCTTCTCCTGCCTTCACAAGCTCTGAAGTAATTCCGGCCTCACTAGGGGCTTTTCCATTTTTAAGCTTCTTCAGAGCAGGGGCGTTTCAGGGTGGCTCTGAAGTCATAGTCGTCTCGCTGAGGACGGGGAGCATGTGCAGTGTATAGCTGATTGATGCTTAAAGTTCATTAATTTAAGACTGAAATAATATTATGTTACCAAAATGTTCCTAGATTACATACCCTTGTACCTAAGAAATGTACCAAATTGCAATTTTTATGTAGGCAGGTACCTTTTTTTTTTTTTTTTTTATCGTGCGGAAATCCCTTCGGATACCCCCCCCGCCGGCCAGCGGGGGCGGTTATGTCGGGCTTGCACCGACTAAAACCGCACGCCGTCTTGGGTCTTCAGACGCCGGGGTGTAAGGTTACCCATAGAGCATATCCCTCGCACCCCGGCTGACCCTGGGCCATCTCACCACTAACAGCATCGCTCATCCTGTCTCCTCTGAAAGCAGAGGAGTACGGAGAGCGATGTGTTCCCGCCACGTTGGGTATTGGCCGACGATCAATGCCAACCCTATGAAGGGGTGAAGGGGAAGCCATTGACCGCTGCCCAGGGTGTACCGGCCGCTCCGATTCCGTTCCCCCCGGACTGCAGCGGGATCGGAATCGGAGCGACACTCAAGGAGGTTACCCAACACACACCCCATGTAGGCAGGTACCTAAATAAAATATAATTTAGAGAGCACTAGTTTTATTTCGCTTACACAATATGTAGATACGAGGGTCAAACTGAAAGTTCTTAGAAAATCAAAAACTGATTACATTAGCCAGTTATTAGTTTTATTATATCTTTTCAAAATATTGTCCATTGACGTCAATACACCGCTGCATGCGATGGAACCACTGGGAAAAGCACTTTGCCCACTCGTCCTTAGGGGTCTCTTCAATGGCATCGCGATACGCAGCCACCGCTTCTTCAGCATTCATAAACCGCTTTCCTTTAAGTTTTTCTTTAATTTTTGGAAATAAATAAAAATCACAAGGCGCGAGGTCGGGGCTATACGGCGGGTGACCCAGTAATTCAACGTTTGATGTCGCCAAATAGTCGATCGTTCGCTTGGCGGTGTGCGACGAGGCGTTGTCGTGGTGAAGGAGGATCCTACTGCGAGGTCGTTTCTCTCGAACTTTTTCCAAGACAAGTGGCAAACAATTGGTAGTGTACCATTCTGCAGAAACTGTTTTTTGATCCTCTAACACAATTGTTACGAAATGACCTATCCTTCCAAAGAACGAGGCCACCATTTTTTTTCCCGCACTTCGATCTCTCTTCACTTTAGTTGGCAACTCCTCGAAAGGAAACACCCACTGAGCAGATTGTCTTTTGGTTTCAGGATCATAACAGTAAATCCAGCTTTCGTCACCTGTTAGTATGTCGAACACAGCATTAGAGTCACCTCCGTTAAATCTTTCAATCATTTTACGGCACCAATCCACACGATGGAGTTTTTGAGCCTCAGTCAAATTATGAGGTATCCACCGGGCGCAAAGCTTCCTGACCGCTAAATGTTCGTGGAGGATTTTGTGCACTTGACTCATACCGATGCCTAAGCTTGTCCGAATCTGCTGATAGGTCACTCTTTTGTCAGTCTCTATCATACGCCGCACAACACAGATGTTATTTTCAGTCGTCGCCGTAGAAGGCCGTCCCTCACGTAAATCATCAGTGAGATTAGTGCGACCACGTTTAAACTCATTAAACCAGTTGTAAACAGTCGCACGAGATGGGGCTTCATCGTGAAAGGCCAATCGTAGTCTATCATAACTTTCTTGTTGACTTAAATGACATCGAAAGTCATAAAAAATCATTGCACGAAAATTTTCTCGTGTTAAATTCATGTTAACGTGACACAGACAATTTTCAATTTGCCGCCAAATCGTAAAACAAATGATAAATGAATGAAATATATACTCAGTAATATTGGCAAAGAGTTCTATTTTCAAATTTTAGAATTATTTTTTTATTATATTGTTTATAAGTGGCCAGTTCTAAGAACTTTCAGTTTGACCCTCGTATCCAGGGTTTCACAACAACCAGACGTCCTAGAAGATTTTAAGTACTAAATGCCAATAATAGAGTAATTAGTGCATATTATTGATACTGGAGTGCCAGTAGTTGGTCCAACACATGCCAATAATAGGTCAAAAGATGCCAGTAAATGGTATTAGGGTGTATTTGAAGTAAACATGTGTAATGCGTTATTTCATCATTTAAATATTGAAAAAAGGTAGTCAAATATGATCGCCACATTATAGTGAATTATTTCAACGGATAATCTAAACATCTCTACCCAGATATTAAAAATTTGAGTCAGGTTAAGGTACAGTATTGCTTAAAGTGCCAATAATTGGGTAGTTTACCCTATATATTCGAAAATAAAATCGTCATGCCAAAATTGCTTATTGTCAAAATTCAAAATCCATCGCACGTCTGTTAGTAGCAGAATTTGTCGACGATGTCGACACAGTTCGCCACACCAAAAAATTGAATTAAATTGATTATTGTCTCAGGTACTTGCAAATTCTATATCTATCCGCAACATTTGATTCCCGTATACCGCTCAAGAAACATAGGTATTCTCACGTTTCTGGCGAAAGACGAAGGCTTTCTGTAACTTAAACATCCCATGAATACATCAACCCCTTTTCATCTCTACTATAATGGGGTATTCAGAGGTTGAGTAAGAAAGTTACCAGGCACACATAAAATATGCAGCGATAGCCAGGAAGTAAGTTCCAGGTAGGTTATAATAATAATTCATGTAACGTGGTGGAGTCACAAAAGTTGAGAAATATGCAATTCCATTAATAGATTGACTTTGGCAGAATTGCCGGCATATTATACCGGCAACGCTTGCTATATTAAAAAATTGTATAGATAGAAAAGGGCATCAGAAGTCGTATGAGGTTTCGCCACGTAGTACTGTTGTTATGACGTCAAGCATTAAATATGTCTCTTGGGAATCCCCACCTGTCTTTCTTTCAATCTGAAGTAACGGCAACATAAATCGTATGCTGTTTCGCCACGTAGTTAGTTATGAATTTTTAATTCACATCTAGTTGTCACGCAGAAGAGCTGTCTACTGCCAACCGCCACCTGGCTTTACAAGTCAATATATTCACACTTGTTATAAGCTCGTCAGATAGGGAATAGAAGTTTGGATAATATGTTCAAGTTATAATGAAGTTTGGCACATCAATTACAAATAGTTCAGTTAAAACCTTAATTAAGAGTATTAAAACTGTACACTGTAAAATTTGACAAAACTGTTAACAACTGTTCATCCGAGATTTATGTTGTGGTGTTTAGATCACATTCAAACAAATAACATTACAGAAAAAAAATACTATGGCATTTACATGACTGCCAATCGCGGTGCAATACGGCTATTCAGTGGTTTAGCCAGAGGGACGTGGACACTCTGTTTTATAATTCAACAAAATCGATATCTAATACCCCTGTATTAGTTCCACTGTGAGGCCACTTATCAGGGTAGTTATTTTCTTCGAATATAACAAAGTTAATCCATACCTATGTATAGATTTCTGGGAACCTCAGGATTATTTGGTACAGTTGTGTATAAGACTAGCTTAGCCGTGTGGAATACTGATACCGTTTTCACAATTCACAGGAATTTATTTTTGCTCTTACTCTACAGGATACTTTTTTTTTTCCGTGCGGAAATTTCTTCGGTTACCCCCCCCCCCCGCCGGCCAGCGGGGGTGGTTATGTCGGGCTTGAACCGACTAAAACCGCACGCCGTCTCGGGTCTTCAGACGCCGGGGTGTAAGGTTGCCCATAGAGCAACTCTACAGTATACCTATGTGCAACATTTCAAACCAAATCAATGCAGCCGTTTTTGCGGGATAGAGTAACAAACAAATGCAATTTCACATTTACAATCATAGACATAACCTTTTATAATATTAGCTGACATGTTAATTAGGTTATAGTTGCTGAGTAAAAGTTTAATTACCGGCACAACGTTAGTCACGGTTGCAGTCCGGGGTTAACTCTTGTCTTTTACGAGAGCGACTGCCGTCAGACCGTCCAACCGCGGGAGTAGAGGCTGCGCCAAAGCCTCGCTCGTTAATCGGCAGGTGTTTCCGCTAGCAGGTGAGTTTGACTTAGGCCTCGCAAATCTTGGCGGGGCCCTTACAGCATACTCTATGTAACTATATATTTTATGAGTTGTTACAATGTTATCTACAAGTACATATAATATACTAGGCAAAATTATTGTTAATCTAAGAGCCATAGGATTTACATTTTTACCGAGATTTACTTTTCAAGATTCCGTTCAAAATGTAACATGTTATACATATTATGTAATGTAACGCGCTCATGTTTTCACTCCTTTTTATATTCATTTCTTGTTAAGATGCCTGTGTTCCCTTCCAGCAGTGCTGCCGGCATTTCCAGATATTTCGGTCCACATAAAGGGCTTTGCTTAAATAAAATCTCCCATACGTTACTCCTTCAAACGGTTACCAAAGCGTTTTGCGACATCATTATTATTCGTTAGATTGGAAAATGGTATGTCTGCAGCTAAATGTCACGTAGATAAACGTTGATATGAACGTGAGGAGGAACGCTTTATATGAAGATATTGAGTCATCCATAGGTTTATGAGGAATTTACATTCATATCTGTTTAGCAGATTACCTTTTTAGCAGAACTGTTTTACTGCTTCATGAACAATATTTAGAGATGCGAATAAAAGCAATGTTTAGTACAATTTTTGCACGAAATACTGAATTTTAAAGGAGTATGTTTTGCTTTGTGAGGACTTCTTTCCTAAGTTGTTTTAATGAGTGCAACTCGACAGCTATTTCAACGAACCTACCACAAAAATAGTAGGATGATCAGATCATACGCGCCAAAGGTTTGAATCGGAAATAAATAAGATAATGATATTAGTATCCATGTTAGACACCAGTAAGTGGTATATAATCTATTCTATCTATGGAGAATTCCATCTTTCCTTAAAATTATCATTAGATTATATTCGATTTATAGAATTAGATAACATCACCGCCACGAGATGGAAATTCTGAGTACCTACATGTGCCACATACATTATTTATCTGATTAATTGCATTAACAGTAATGACTTATAACCCTATCAACCCGAAAGCAAATTTTGATTGATTTAACGTGTTAGATCACGTAAGTCGGGAATATACATAACAATGAACGCGTCGCGTCGTATTAACAATCCGGTTTCGCTAGGGTTGTCACATGTAAATAATTTAACAGTAACCGAAAAAATCTTCAACCTAAGATATAAGTATAGTATCGTGTGCGCTAGTCTGTACATCCTTTTTTTAAGGCGAGTTGGCAAAAAATAAAAATGTTATTTCCTTACACAGACGCTTACAATGTATCTCTAGTGAGCGCTATTACTATCCTTACTAAGAATTTAAGATTGCTTACACACCTCACCAAACGGTGAGGTGTGTAAGCAACTGAAATTTACCTACAAACGTAGGTAAATTTCAATTTTATTCAGGACGTTGAATTACTTTGAAAGTCTTGACGTTTGGTTCAATATCAGTACTACTAAGTATGACAAGATGTGAAAAAAGAGGCAGTGGACGACCACCAATGACTAGGTACCATAAAAAAGGATATGAGTTGAACAAATACAAAAGAAGAGATAACCCCCAACCGCACGGTGTGGAGCAGCAGTACTAGGAGAGCTGACTCTAAATAAAAATGGGATAATAGCAAGGGCAAAGAAGAAGAGAAGAAGAAGAACAAGTATAACATTTAGATTGTAAGTACTAAAATAAGACGCCCATCATTTATTTGGTGAGCTTTTTTTATGCGTTCTATGTTTTCATACATAATATATAATCTCTCATTCCTTTTAATCATCTAAGACACTAAACCTATATAAGTCACAAGCTAGAGCCAGCTTGAGAGATCAACATAAACTACGCTACTTTTTTTCAATCACCATTTGTTTTTGAAATAACGAAACAATATCGCAACTGGCACAAACGCCGCGTTCAAAATAATTGTACCCTTAATTCCAGATTTTAAATATGCTTTTAGTGCCAACCCTGGATCAAGGCTCATCAAATTGGTCGCGTGAGAGGGAGTCGTCGCCCCGAGTCGTTGACACCACCATTCAATCATTCATTGTATGGTACTTTTACATCGATTTCTGTAACGTGCTCGCATTTGATATTTGCATTAGTTTATATTTTACTAACATCTCCGCGCGGTTTCACTTCCCTAAGTCCTAATCCCGTGGGGAATATCGGGATAAAAAGTAACCTATGTTACTCAGGGATAATGTAGCATTCTATTGGAGAAAGAATTTTTGAAATCGGTCCAGTAGTTTCGAAGGCTATTCAATGTAAACAAACAATCAAATCTTTCCTCTTTATAATATTAGTATGATACATATAGTCACGCCTCTTTGTCTTTCTGAATTAGGGCGAAGATCACATGTTTACACTTGCTACGGTCCTGGTATCAGGGACTTAAAAACACATTCATAAAGGTTACATAATTATATGGGTTACACTATGAAAAGGTTACAGAATGAAAGTGTAACACTTATAAATGTGGTTTTGAATCTGTTAATCGTTACCACTTTCAATTGTGTAACAGTTATATATATGTAAGAGATATTAATCTGTTAACTGTGTTAATAAGTGTTAACCGAAATGCTACGTTGCCAAATTTACTATCCTATCATATTTATAATCTAATTTTTTAAATAAAGGTATTTTGTACACCCCTTAGAACTTTAGGACGTTATTTCTGTTACACTTATTAACACTTACTAACACATATAAAACGTACCACTTTGAAAATGGTACACTTTCGTATCTGTTACATTTATAAATGGGTTTCTTCTAAAACAGTTTCAAAAAACAGTGTTAAAACACTTTATTACGGTTACAGTTTGGGTCCCTACCTGGTATACGCCTTTGTATTTAATACTAAGTGGCGGTTGCCATATGAACATCTATGGCAGTCGTTACGGGTAGTTGGAGCCCTAAAAAGTCCGACAACTGGTGTAACTACAGAACTTCGATATCGCCAATGAGTAGATGAGTTCAGGGGGTAACCATGACCGCTGAATAGCACCTCACTTGAGATTATACTCATACCATGACGTCGTATGAAGTCGGTCAGTTAAGCATGACATAGTACGGATCATAGTAATTCAGTTTATAAACTTGTATTGAATTGCTCCGAAACTGAACTGTTTATAAGTCATCATGGTAAGGCCCCAGATTGGAGTTGCTTTACGGAAAATATCAAAGCAACCCTACACCCCGGCGTCTTTAGACCCGAGACGGCGTGCGGTTTTAGTCAGTTCAAGCCCGACATAACCGCCCCCGCTAGCCGGCGGGGGAGTATCCGAAGGGATTTCCGCACGAAAAAAAAAAGGTACGACCGCTAGACTGAAAAGCCAACCCCAACTGAGTTGGAAAAAGGCTCAGAGGATGATGAAATAGGTACGTGTCATCGGCCCAGGGTCAGCCGGGGTGCGAGGGATATGCTCTATGGGTAACCTTACACCCCGGCGTCTGAAGACCCGAGACAGCGTGCGGTTTTAGTCGGTGCAAGCCCGACATAACCGCCCCCGCTGGCCGGCGGGGGGGTATCCGAAGGGATTTCCGCACGATAAAAAAAAAAAAGGTACGTGTCATCGAATTCACGCCTTTACTTATATAATAAAAATCTATATAAATATACATATATTAAAAATCTTAGATAGATATAAGGTGTCACAAAATTAGGTCTCTGAATTTGGTGGAGTGACTTGGTATCGACGAAATATGTATTTGAAACAAAAAAAAAATATCGGGTAGGAAAAAAAAAAAAAAAAAAAAATTAAAAAAAAACACCACCAGTGACCAGCGTCACGTGACGCGACGAGCACACGTGACGCTGGTCGCGATTTAGGTATTTCCCACACATCTCACCACTAACAGCATCGCTCATCCTGTCTCCTCTGAAAGCAGAGGAGTACGGAGAGCGATGTGTTCCCGCCACGTTGGGTATTGGCCGACGATCAATGCCAACCCTATGAAGGGGTGAAGGGGAAGCCATTGACCGCCGCCCAGGGTGTACCGGCCGCTCCGATTCCGTTCCCCCCGGACTGCAGCGGTGAGATGGCCCAGGGTCAGCCGGGGTGCGAGGGATATGCTCTATGGGTAACCTTACACCCCGGCGTCTGAAGACCCGAGACGGCGTGCGGTTTTAGTCGGTGCAAGCCCGACATAACCGCCCCCGCTGGCCGGCGGGGGGGTATCCGAAGGGATTTCCGCACGATAAAAAAAAAAAAAAAAAAAAAAAGGTATTTCCCACACATCCGCTTGGAGAATACTGCGAGGAGGACTGCGCGCATACCACGTGCGTCACGTGACGCTGGTCGCTGGTGGTGTTTTTTTTTTTCATTTTTAGATTTTTAATTTTTATATATATATATATTTTTTTTACCCGATTTTTATTTTTTGTTTCAAATACATTTTTTTTCGATACCAAGTCATCTCACCAAATTCAGAGACCTAATTTTGTGACACCTTATATATATGCCATAGCCCAGTGGCGTACGTCACGGACTTTTCCTAGTTATGTGTGTATTAAAAATCTTCATTATCGCACGCTTAGTAAAATGTGCGCGGTAGATGGCAATAGGCTCGCCCCCTATTACATTGGGACCTAAATATAACTGGCGTATCGTGGGTGTGTAATATACTTCTGCCTACCCCTTCAGGGATACAGGCGTGAAGTTATGATATGTATAACATTATCTCAAAATGAAAATGTAATAAAAGATTTATGTTGTCCTATCACAATATCAATGAACGTGAAGGTACGCCTATTGTTCGCAAGTCGTTACGTCAAACATAAAGGTGAGGCTGGACGTGACTGATGACGTCATATAGATGAGTAAAGTTGGAGTTTTTCTTACAATGCGATCGGGAAAAGGGAAAGTGGTGATGAATAGGTACTTATTGTTTGGATATGGGGGAATTTTTATACAAACTTATATTGAATGTAATAGTTTTTAAGTCTACTATTTGGCTAATTTTGACTTTTACGGGAGCTACTGCCGTCTCACCACGCAAACCCGTAAGGAAATCCCGCACCAGAGCCTCGGCCGTCAAACAGCAGGTGTACCTTGGCTTGCAGGTGAGGTTGGTTTGGAACCCAACCCTCAACAGTGAAAATAAACCAAATACGAGGGTCAAACTGAAAGTTCTTAGAACTGGCCACTTATAAACAATATAATAAAAAAATAATTCTAAAATTTGAAAATAGAACTCTTTGCCAATATTACTGAGTATATATTTCATTCATTTATCATTTGTTTTACGATTTGGCGGCAAATTGAAAATTGTCTGTGTCACGTTAACATGAATTTAACACGAGAAAATTTTCGTGCAATGATTTTTTATGACTTTCGATGTCATTTAAGTCAACAAAAAAGTTATGATAGACTACGATTGGCCTTTCACGATGAAGCCCCATCTCGTGCGACTGTTTACAACTGGTTTAATGAGTTTAAACGTGGTCGCACTAATCTCACTGATGATTTACGTGAGGGACGGCCTTCTACGGCGACGACTGAAAATAACATCTGTGTTGTGCGGCGTATGATAGAGACTGACAAAAGAGTGACCTATCAGCAGATTCGGACAAGCTTAGGCATCGCTATGAGTCAAGTGCACAAAATCCTCCACGAACATTTAGCGGTCAGGCAGCTTTGCGCCCGGTGGATACCTCATAATTTGACTGAGGCTCAAAAACTCCATCGTGTGGATTGGTGCCGTAAAATGATTGAAAGATTTAACGGAGGTGACTCTAATGCTGTGTTCGACATACTAACAGGTGACGAAAGCTGGATTTACTGTTATGATCCTGAAACCAAAAGACAATCTGCTCAGTGGGTGTTTCCTTTCGAGGAGTTGCCAACTAAAGTGAAGAGAGATCGAAGTGCGGGAAAAAAATGGTGGCCTCGTTCTTTGGAAGGATAGGTCATTTCGTAACAATTGTGTTAGAGGATCAAAAAACAGTTTCAGCAGAATGGTACACTACCAATTGTTTGCCACTTGTCTTGGAAAAAGTTCGAGAGAAACGACCTCGCAGTAGGATCCTCCTTCACCACGACAACGCCTCGTCGCACACCGCCAAGCGAACGATCGACTATTTGGCGACATCAAACGTTGAATTACTGGGTCACCCGCCGTATAGCCCCGACCTCGCGCCTTGTGATTTTTATTTATTTCCAAAAATTAAAGAAAAACTTAAAGGAAAGCGGTTTATGAATGCTGAAGAAGCGGTGGCTGCGTATCGCGATGCCATTGAAGAGACCCCTAAGGACGAGTGGGCAAAGTGCTTTTCCCAGTGGTTCCATCGCATGCAGCGGTGTATTGACGTGAATGGACAATATTTTGAAAAGATATAATAAAACTAATAACTGGCTAATGTAATCAGTTTTTGATTTTCTAAGAACTTTCAGTTTGACCCTCGTAGTAGAGTGTAGGAGAGTGGACCCTGGGCTCCGCGGGGACAACCTCGGATGCCACCGGGACTAATGCAAAGATGATGATGAAGATGATGATTTGTGGTACCTCCCCTCGTCCTTCATCCTACCTCCCTACCCTAACCTATCCCCAGGGACATACAGGAAAAGAATATAGTAAATAATAAATAAAATCAGCAGTAAACAAGAAAACAAAATAATGATAGTTTCAACAACAAGAGATAGGTATAAAAGATTATATCAATATATATTTTGTAGTAAGTATTAATTTAAATACTTTGAGTGTTACATTTTAGGCACGTCCTAAAAGAAGCACGTGCGACTTTAGTAAATTAGTAGGTGCTTTGCGAAAATTTATCTATTTAATGGGTGTCCGGAGGTTTCAGACGCAAACAGAAATATAATAACATTCTAGCACATAATTACATAGCGCTATCTCTTAAACTAAGCATAGCTTCTAATATGGGTTGTATAGAAAATTATGATGTTACTAGCTGTGGCCCGTGGCTACGTCTGCGTGGAATTCTAATCTCGTTACGGTAGCCCATCAACCCATGGCAACCTATTCCAGCAATCAATAGTATGTGTTATTTCAGACTATATTCTATCCCTGTATTAAATTTCTGCCAGATCCATTCAGCCGTTTAAGTGTGACTGAGTAACCGCTTTCCATCAGGTGGGCCGTGTGCTTGTCTGCCACCTTAGTGGTATAAAAAAAAAAAAACAAATATCCAATCTTCACAAATTTTCACACTCAGGATACATGAAAAATCGGCCAAGTGCTAGTCGCGCATAAAGGGTTACCTCTAGCCATCATCAATATCGAGTAAAAACAAAATCACGTTTGTTGTATGGGTTTAATTAAATTATTTATTTTTAAAGTGAATATATAACTAAATATTCTGTGCATATTTCAAGCGTCTGTCTGTTGCCGTTATCAATATCGAGCAAAAATATTTTAACGTGAATTAACGCGATCATGATAGGTAAATACCTTTGGATTGCCTGACGTTTCGACCAGGTTACACTGGCCGAGGTCACAGGCTGGCTCTGTTTTTAGGGTTCCGTTGCCAAATAGCAAAAACGGAACCCTTATAGATTCGTCATGTCTGTCTGTCCGTCCGTATGTCACAGCCACTTTTTTCCGAAACTATAAGAACTATGCTGTTGAAAATTAGTAAGTAGATATATTCTGTGAACTGCGTTAAGATTTCACACGAAAATAGAAGAAAAAACAATACATTTTGGGGTCTCCATACTTAGAACTGAAACTCAAAAATTTTTTTTTCATCAAACCCATACTTTGGGTCTAGGTCTACAAAAATGATATTGAGGTTCCTAATATCATTTTTTTCTAAACTGAATAGTTTGCGCGAGAGACACTTCCAAAGTGGTAAAATGTCCCCCCCCCCCCCTGTATCTTCTAAAATAAGAGAATGATAAAACTAAAAAAAATATATGACGTACTAGTGTACGTCATATATTTTTTTTAGTTTTATCATTGGTTTACATGGTAGTCCATGTAAACTTCCACCGAAATTTGGTTTGAACGAGATCTAGTAAGTAGTTCTTTTTTAATACGTCATAAACGTAAACCGCAATTTACCTTTCGTTAAATCAACTCACATATAAAAATTTTACTTGCTGCTACGGAACCCTTCATGGGCGAGTCCGACTCGCACTTGGCCGGTTTTTTAGTATTTGCTTTTATTACGGTATCAGAAATAATACATTATCTGTGAAAATTTCGACGGTCCAGCTAAAGCACCCCGGCCAATATAAATCAAGAAATTCAACAATGAATCCTACTAATGTCCTACTTCCTACTGTTTGGATGTTTGTTACTCAATCACGCTCTAACGGCTGAACGGATCTGGCTGAAATTTGTTACAGGGATAGATTATTGTCTAAAACTAGGAATTCAGTGCAGGGTGCGACTGAAATAAATTGAGCTGAGCGAGCAGGACTCTTACTTGAAAAATAAGGCATCTTACTACGGTTGCGCGCATAGCTAAGGCTGCGCGCTCGTGAAACTGTTTTTCGATGATTATTCCTCAATGGTACATTGTATTTGAACAGTTGACCCCTCTAAACACTCAGCGGTGTCTACACTATCACCATGGCAAATTTGGTCAAGATCGGTATTGTGGTTCCGGAGGAGTACAGTCTCGACCAAACGGCTTAGCCAGGTATAAGAGCTTCGCTTCGCTCAGCTTAATAACTTATAGTCCTTTTTATTCCTGGAATAGGTTTCCATAGGAATCGAGAACGGGAAAAGAATTTCATTCCGTTTATAAACCAGTTTCTATCAGTGGCTACGGAGGTTTGAAACCAGGGATATTAATTTATTTATCAGTTAAGAAAACTCAATATATTGAAGGTAAAGCGATAGGGCTAAGGGGAGTAGTTCAACCGAAACCCACAATCAATTATAGCGTTAGTTTTGTGTACGGTTTCAAAAGGGATTCCGGAGGGAATGGTGTTTATAGGAAAACGTCCTGGGTCTTTCTATTTAAGATAGATTAACAATATTTGGGTAAAATAAAAAAACAAAATCTGTTAAGACTTTTTAGTTTTTATAGTCCGCTGGCCGGCGGGGGGTATCCGAAGGGATTTCCGCACGAAAAAAAAATGCCTTTTGTAACTAACAGCATTTAAATAAAAAAAATTATGTTAACGTATGTAATCTTTTGTTAGCGTGCGGTTTTAGTCGGTTCAAGCCCGACATAACCGCTCCCGCTGGCCGGCGGGGGGGTATACGAGGGGATTTCCGCACGAAAAAAAAAACAAGGTACAAAAAAAAAGGTACTTAATACTTTTTATACATATTTCTGTGGAACACCTGTAGTAGAACAAGTAAGCATTATCTGTTACAGTTGCGATGTATTATTATATTAGACTATTAGTATACATTCAGAACTAGACGCCACAACAACAAATCAAACAAGAAATAATGTAGACGTAAATGCAACTGAACCTTTAGGAATAAACATCCCATTCTGTACTGGTAGTCTCGATCGGGACCACTTCAACGGACCTCCTGGGAATCTATACAATAATGTAACAAGCTGTCCCCCGCGGCTCCACCCGTGACATACTTCGATCCCCATTGGCTCTTAAAATGTTTTTTTAATTCAATACAGTAGTTCCTGAGATAAGCGCGTTCAACCAAACAAACAAACTTCAGCTTTATAATATTAACTATCTGTCCCTCGCGGCTTCGCTAGTGACATACTTCGATCGCCTATATCATCCAAACCAAATTATTTGTGAGTGTCATAGGCTATAAATCATCACGCTGCTACTCAAGGGAGCGGAGCAGTAATCATGGCGAAATAACCATTTTCAAATGATTTATTTACATCTTTTCGATAATTTTGATAAACGCAATTGTAAAACTTTGACATTCATATGTGCTCTTACTTACTTCTGTGCCTAAACTGAATAAACGAAATTGATTCTTTGATTCTTCTTTGATAAATGTCACCAAATCCGGCAGATTCCTATACATTATATGGAAATTAGTAATATCCCGATATTCCCACGGGATCAGAACTCTACGCTGACGAAGCCGCGGGCAACATGAATACATATAGCATACAAGAAAAATAACAACTTGAAGTTATCACACATGGGACGTACCAAATGTTCTTCATCCGAACATCAAGCCCGGTTGCATCCAAAATAATCCGAAGCTCTAACTCGGGGTTCACTCTCCCATCCTTTCTCCTCCTTTTTCATAAATTGGTCTTTTACGGGAGCGACTGCCATCTAACCACTCCAACCTCGATAGGAAAACCTGCACCAGAGCTTCATCTGTCAATCAGCAGCTGTACCGGCCTGCAGTTGAGGTTGGCTAGGGATCCGAAGATTTTATTGGGGTCCCATCAGGTTCCATACACCCCTAGTTTTAGTGCTACCAAATGTCGATATTAATTGAGAAAGTGGTATTTCTCCGGTAGAGTCGGTCCATTAGTCCTAGGATAGTATGGTCGTTATGTCCATCCTAATTAAAAAAGAGACAAGAATAAAATTTTGTATATTTTGAGAAACCTGCATCATTATAACCGAAATGTGGACTGTGTAGGTCGTAGTTATCTTTTGTGTTTAATGAATGTACCGAAGTTAGGGTTGCCATATTTTCCCGAGACCCCGTCGGAACGATTTGGTGAAGAAAAATGCTAATAATGTAAAGGAATACAAAATTGACTCATAATTTATGAAGTACATAGTTATGTAATGGTAATGCATAGTAATAATTGTAAATTCGATCCTTTTTAAATTTTTACGAATCGTGTTGAAGTAAATTTTATAATATCTTCAACACACTCGGAAATTCTTCAAATTTCATTAAATTTACTTGAATTCAAAAAGCTTGTGTGACAACTCTTAACTTATCGCTTAACTTTCAGTAATATTTTTGTTTTTTACTCTTCCTTTTCCGCTTACGTACACATTCCTCATTCGAAGGAAAATGAAAAATGTTTTTAATAAATTCTATCTCACGCCGCTCATCTCCGCCTTAAATGAAAGACAGCCTTCGGCTTTAACATACCTTAAAACACTGAATGATTACGTTGGTGCTATCCGATTCAAGGATTTAAATTTGTTAAGACTCAACAAATCAAGCTCAAGGGGACAGATGTCGTAAAATCACTGTCCCGATGTATTGGCCCGAATGGCAACCCTAGCCGAGGTCCAAGTTACAATTAACATAGTCTGACCAGCAGTAATGAGGTAGAGGGTGCTGGTTGAGAAGAGAATTTCTGGGATATGTTATTGCATAGAGATAAGCAAGTTACTTTGTGTTTTATGTTGACGAGCGTGGACAACAATGGTTAAGCGTCCAGATAACACTATTTTTGTGGGATATCCTTTTTAGATTTATTAGGTAATTACATTTTTACATAGGTATAAGTTTAGTGATCATCTTACCTCTGAAATAGCTGTATGTCATAATTTGGGCCCATGTTTTTTATTATTGTAGTAGATATTATATTGAATACTTTCAATTCCACTATCACGTCAGTAACATTTTGTCGATATCAGTTGATATTGTGATATAGATAGATCGATAGATAATTCTTTATTGTACATCAAAATCACTAGGGATACAAATTTGGAACATTTACAGTGATCTCTGATATAGTAAATTGTTATAAGCATTCCGTATCAATCAATTCACCTATTGCAGTCCAGTGCTGGCTATTAGGCATTTGCCATTGCCTTATGCATTCAGACACCATTTATATATAAAAAGAAAAATATTGTCTGGGTTTTATGTGAATTTTACATATTGATATAAAAAAAATTTAAGGAATTTTATCGCATTTCGTTATGTGATATTTTACCAAATCTCAAGTAATGGCCGGTCCTTTGTTGATAAGCCACAGGTAAGTATGAAGGCTAACAGAATCGTTAATCTTCGGTAAATAAATATTCATATGGGTATAGAAATATAAATAGAATTATAATTCCACCAATCCATAGCCAGAGCGTTAGACAAGAACGGAAAATATTTATTGGCGGAAATTTATAAAATTGAGTACGGAAAGGTCTAAATCAGGTTTTGTAACTCGAGCATCGACGGAATATGAAATTTTCACAAAAATACGCTTGTAAAATAACCTTAAAGTAATATTCAGTCGAAAATTTATAAAATATGGCTTCGCCAATGCCTTGCATTTTAATTTTAATTTACATTAAGGGTTACAAAAGGGTTTTCTTTAATTTCATTTCATTTAGTATTATATTATAGCTATATCCATTCTTGGCTATATCAATACGACTGACATATTAGAGTCAAGAAAGTAGAGTCAAGAACAAAATACAAAAACAATTAAGGAAGAAAATATGAATCCCACAAACTAAATGACTTAAACTTACTATTTAGGAGTGAAAAAAAAATCAAAATATTCAATGTTAACCTTTTAAATTTATAAATATGTATGACGTAAGGTGTAAACTAGCGTGCCTATGACGATAAAAGGAAAAGTACGAACCTGTTGGCGGCGTGACGGGCAGAACACGGACGAGGGAGTGACGGAAAAGATCCAATATTGGGTTGCTAATGTCATTAAGGTTGGCTCCAACGTTGGTGCCATTTACAAGGTGGATTGTTTCAGGCACTACTTTTAATTTTTGTATAGGATTAATAATTCTCAAGAATATTTCAAACGAGATTCAAGATATATTCTCAATATAGCATTCCTTATCACCAAATAAGAGACCATATCGCATTTCACATTAGTATTTAAATAATTTTACCGTAGTTTTCAACACTAATCCGATGTATAATACAACGTTACTCATATTTATTTCAATTCATAAATACGCGGGAATAGAAGCGAATAAATAACGTCTTCACTCAATTAAAGTTAAAGCACAACTGTACATCAGCCGCGAAATACAGGTTGGCATGAACATTGGTGATAGCACCACCAATATTGGCATTGGTGGATTAGGGCGGGCGGCAGAGCCTCCCTTCATTCAACGTTATAGTGCCGGGGGTGCGCGTCGCGTCCGCTCACCAGGACGAAACTTCTCTCGCGATCGATGTGAACCGTGTTTTTAATGCAATTATTGTGCATCAATGAACTACAGTGGAATTGATAAATACCTTGTTGAATTTGACAGTGAACAAGTTTTAAATGGAACTTTGAGGTAGGTTGAGAGTTTGACAAAACTTATAAGTACATTTAATTGGATGTTCAATATTTTGTTAAATATGGCGATACCAGTGATTTTTAATGTGATTTAAAAATAAATTGAAACAGTACACAGCTAAAATGTTTACTTTTCTTTTGCTATTTAAAATTGGACACACAATTTATACATTAAATCATTGACAAGTTTACATATTCCTCGTTTTTTTTATTTATTAGTTGTCAGCATAACTTTTACATAAACAGAAATTTTGTTCTTAAGTACATAGATCATGATTAGATTACGTTTCAGTTGTTGTAAATATTTATCATTCAGAAATAAAAAAAATCGATTTTGTACACTTGAGGTGAACTATGATAGTTGTTTTCTGAATTGAAGTGAAAATAGAAAAGAGGACAATATCACTTTTGCGGATTAGTGTTTTCCTGCTTATCAGTGTGCAGTTTTATGTTGCACTGCGTTTTTATATTTCTCCTACTGCAACTAAAATTATTCGTACCCGGGAGGTATAGTGGCTTGTATAGAGATTATTTTAAAGAAATACAGTCGCCCCCAGAGTTGCTTTACACTAACAAATTTCTAAACGATGCATACATTAAAATAAATCCATAAATACATTGATGTATACGTATTTTTATAATCTTCAGAGGATTAGTATAAAATTTCATGTTTTGTTTATTATTTTATAAAATATTTTCGAGCTACTTTAGAGGACGAGTGCATCGTTGAGCCAGACTTTATACAATACACTACCTATTGAAAAAAATATATTAATAATCAGAAATTACAAATAATTCTCCTAACCCCTCCAGCTAAGCTAAATTGCTTGCGTTAGTAGTGGGTTCACGTCGGTAGCGTAATGGCCAGGATTCGAACCCAGAAACTCTTGATTGCAAGGCTGTCTCCTTAACCACTAAGCTACCGTCGCTAGACGCTTTCACTACCGACATAAAGCCACTCCTAACACAAGTAATTTAATTTAGCTGGAGGGGTTAACGGGAATCCTAGTAATTTCGGTAACTAGTTCTCTCTAATAATAACAAAAATGCAATATAGGACACAGTTAAGTGCATTAAATATTAAGTTCGTCTTCGGATTCGGATTCGATCGCGATTTATTTGATGTTATTTTATATTTTACATTGATCCCGACGTTTCGGTTGCTTTTCTCCCCGTGACCATGGCTGCAGAAAAGCAACCGAAACGTCGGGATCAATATAAAATATAAAATAACATCAAATAAATCGCGATAGAATCCGTTAAAAATAGTTTTATTTCAATGTGTGACATTCGCGTAAACTTCCGACAATATCATTTAGTTCGTCTGTTCGAATGCCGACTAACTTGAGTTTCTTATTTCTTTTAACGTATAGGTGCTGTCTACGGTTGACGCCACTGTCAGAGTTTTGCATTTTCAAGTTTATTTAAGCAGGTAAATAATAAATATCAGCACAATGACGGACAGCAGTATACTATATTTCAACGTTTTAGTTAGGTATTCAAATTTGGGGGTGGCGGGTGAGGCCGCCTGTCACCCCAGCAGAAGCAGGCCGGGACGGTGGGGCGACTAGCGCCCCTCCCCCAAAACGGGGCAAGACGGGGACACCGTGGTTCCCAAACCCGAGGGGGCCATCTCGAAACCGGAGATGGCCCAGGGTCAGTCGGGGTGCGAGGGATATGCTCTATGGGCAACCTTACACCCCGGCGTCTGTAGACACGAGACGGCGTGCGGTTTTAGTCGGTTCAAGCCCGACATAACCGCCCCCGCTGGCCGGCGGGGGGGTATCCGTAGGAAAAAAAAAAGGTACCTACTCAAATTTATGTTCTCGAAGGTATAGAGATAGCGTCTAGATTCAATATGGAGGCGAACCTATTGTCGTCTACCAGACATACTTCCAGAGGCCGTGCTGCTACTGTAAATTTTGCTTAGTTTAGCTGGATGGGTTATCGGGAATATTAGTAATTTCGTTTACTAGTATTTAAAAAAAAAAGTTAGCATTTAATAGCACACACAAATACACTAATAAAAAAAAATCCACAGTTAAAACACGCCCGCATGGGTACTACTTGGTCCTCTGCACTCCCAATCAATGCACTCAATCGACAACTTTCTCCTATAACTTTCCTAAACAGGAACCATAGGATGCTAGATAGTTTCAATTTGTTTTAATAGTATTTGGATGACCTAGATAAAAGCATTCTATATAAATGTTTTCTATACTATTTTAAAATTGGAAATTAGTTGTGTCTATAGGTACATTGGAGTGCTCTATGGGCAACCTTACACCCCGGCGTCTGCAGACCCGAGACGGCGTGCGGTTTTAGTCGGTTCGAGCCCGACATAACCGCCCCCGCTGGCCGGCGGGGGGGTATCCGAGGGGATTTCCGCGCGAAAAAAAAAGGTACATTGGAGATATTAAAAAAAGAATACTTGGGTTATGTTAAATAAACGACTCTGAAGACAAAAATATATTTTTGGAATTCTTTGGTTTGGTTTGGCTGTTTGTTCGCAATGTACGCAAAAACGACTGTTCAGATTTTGATGCGATTTTTTCTATTAGAAAGGTATTGGGAGCATGTAATGCTCCCGAAGGAGATGGCAGAGCGCGCCCGGGAGAGGTTCAGAACTCTCCCGGCCCGCCGAGCCCGCAACATGCTCGCCGCGCGTCGCAGGCGTCTCAGGCGCCGGAGGTCGCTTAACGGGCCATCTCAAAACCGGAGATGGCCCAGGGTCAGTCAGAGAGCGAGGGATATGCTCTATGGGCAACCTTACACCCCGGCGTCTGAAGACCCGAGACGGCGTGCGGTTTTAGTCGGTTAAAGCCCGACATAACCGGGCGGGGGGGTATCCGAAGGGATTTCCGCACGAAAAAAAAAGGTATATGTCAGACTTAAAATCTTCCGTATGTTTGATTGCAATTTGTTGAGTAGAATCAGAGATATACCCAAAAAACGAAAAGCGACTTTAGCGCGAGTGGAGCACCGGGCTTCGGCTAGTAAACAATCGTACTCATAATAAAAATATTTACTTGTAAATAACTTACAATTACATGTGTCATAGATATTTTTTCTAGTAAATAATTAAAGCAATATCTAACTAGATAGTTAAATATTGAGATGTAGGTATGCCTATTTAGCAGAATAATACGATTATTTAGAATATAGGTGAAATATTTTCCACACTTACACACCTACTCGATACCCTAGTTCAACACAATTGCAGATAATTTCATAACAGTCTACAATCTACGTAAATATTGTTCCAGATCTGAAAAAAAATCATACATTTCTGAAAAGGAGCCGACCTGACTGAAGTTCTTGTGAATTCAAAATACTGGCTAGAAAAGCATAGAATTGAAGTGATAATTTAAAAAAGAAGAAGCTTTTCAAGAAATTTGAAAAGGAGCGTGTTTTCGACGCGGCAGTCGCACAGGCGGCGCCGCGTGGCGTGGTTGTGGCTCACTGGCTCCGCTTGTGGCTGGTGGCGGGCGCCGGAGTTGTTGCTGCCCAACGCAGCCCGCTCGGCTGGGCGATGGGCGGTGCGCCCAGAATAGCCGCTGTAGCGGCCATTTCACATGCGAGTCTCTTCAATCACACACAACCCCATGTTACAAGTACAGAGCCGTCGAATTTCAATGTCAATGTATTTTTTGTAAGGTAGGTTAAATGTCAAACTACAATTATGATATTATGTTGATATGATAGTTAATTTAGAAGATAATTATTGTTGATGACCATACGTCAGGGTTTGCATGACAGTTCCTTCTAACATTGCTGTAAATATAATATTACAAACTACGGAATCCTACTCCTATTTAATATTTTTGTGAAGATGTTTGGTAGTTTGTTACTCTATCACGCCCAAATTACTGAACGTTTCTGGCTGAAATTTCGTACAGGGATAGATTATAGTCTGGAATGGGAATAATACAACTGCTAATTTTTATCCCTGCAATAGCTTCCCATGGGTTGCGGGAAAGGAATCAGAATTGCACGCGGGTGGAGCCGTGGGAAACAGCTAGTATAAAATAAAGAGGGAGTGCCCTAAACCTCGTTAGTATGAAAGCATTAACGTGTTTTGTGACAATTTCAACAGAAATCACGCCTAAAATTAAATGTTTTGCGAATCATGCTGAAAATGTTCATTGGCATTGAGCAACATAAGCGAATGTTGCGAGGGACTTTCTTACAAACATAATCTACAAGCAAACTACCATCTATCGCGAAGTCCTTGAGGGCACGTACTGACCACTAACGCGTTTAGTGCGCGTGCGTCACGTGTACTTTTTTTCAAAATATCACTTAGATGGCAGACAAGCACACGGCCCACCTGATGGGAAGCTGTTACCGTGGCCTATGGACGTGTGCAACACCGGGGTCGTCACACTTGCGCTGCCGACCCTGTAAACCCCATATTGTAGTCGATTGGGAAAACTACAGCAGGGAGATCATTCCACAGTTTGAGCGTGCGCGGAATGAAGTTTCTATCATACCTCACTGTGCGCACTATTACTATTGCCGATTGCAACGTGTGAGGATCAACGTCAGTGGGGAGCGGTACGATGAAAGAATGTGGCCGTGGGCATCCTATTGAACCATTCTTCTGACCACATACCCTTATAAAGGCGGTAGAACACGCACAGAAAGGTAAAATCTCTCCTATTGCTAAGAGGTTCTACACTATAATAATAATAATAATAATAATAATAATAATTTCTTTATTTCTCACCAACAACCAAAATTAAAAACAATGTTTGCTATCATAGAGGACACAAAAGTTTTGGTTGTGGATCGCTGGAGCCTGTGGTAGGTAATAAAATTACCTGTATTACTGGTCACCAGGATTCCACTTCGACACAGTGACTAAATAGTGCTCAATAAGTATATATAGGAAAGCGGTTTGGTCCCAAAATAAATAGGAACTTATCATTAAAATATACATAAAGAATATAGTTAAATGGCAGTACATGTGTGTGAGCGTGTGTGTGTGTGTGCGTGTGAGGGGGTATGTGTATTGTTATGAGTGAGAGGGTGTATGTGTGTGTGTGAGAGTGCATATGGGGGAGTGCGTAAGCGCATGCTAGAGGGTGGGTGTTCTTGGCTCATAGGCGAGCTATCAATCCAAGACCTCCAGAAGTCCCTCGGTGTCACAATAGTTTTGGCAAAGGAGCCATTCGTGTACGATAGTTTTACATTTGTACATATTCAGACCATACAGACACAAGACCCTGTGAAGTTTGTTATAAAGGTACGGTCCCAGAAAAAGAAAGAATCTCTGGCTAAATGATGTCCTGACCCTCGAGTACCCTGCCTGCGGCGAGTAAACTCCGGCCGATACTCCGTTATGGCGTGCTGTTTGATAATGATAGCCAGTACAAAGAGCTGCCTGACGGTCAAAACTTGGCAGAATTTATAAAGATCCGTTGTTGGATAAAGGCGAGGCTTAAAGCAACATACCTTCAAAACAGTTCTCTGTGCACGCTCCACCAAAAGAATATTAGTTTTAGCAGCGCCACCCCAGGTCACAATGCAATAATACAGGATAGATTGGCATATCGCTAAATAGACCATTTTCATAACGTTCGGATCGGCCGACTGACGTAACTGCCGGAAAATATAAATGAGTTTCCGTACCCGACCCGTCATATAATCAACATGAGGTTTGAATGTCAAGTTTTGGTCAAGAACTACCCCCAAATATTTAATAGATGGTACCTTTTCAATGAAACAGTGGCTACCAGCTGAGGATCGATCGTCAGTTGGCAAAACAGAGATCTGTAAGGAATCTTCTAAGGGTATGTCATAGTTGCGAATGGAAAAATGAATCACTTTAGTCTTGGCTACGTTTAGGGTCAGGAGGTTTTCCTTAAGCCACTGGCTAACAGTGTTAAATCCATCCTGTGCGACACCAAATGTCCCAGATAGGGTTCCGGAAGAGAACACCAGTGCTGTATCATCTGCGTACGCAAATATTTTTCCATTATCCAGGCTGAGATTGCATAGGTCGTTCACATACACTAAAAACAGGCTTGGGCCAAGAATACTCCCCTGAGGAACGCCATATTCAATGGAAGTTTCAGAACTTGCATAAGGGCCAATTTTAACATACTGAGATCTACCAGTTAGATAACTCTGAAACAGAGACAGTTGGTTCCCTCTTATACCCAGCGACTCAAGCTTAGATAACAAGATGGGAATCGAAACCGTGTCGAACGCTTTCGCGAGGTCCAGGAAGACCGCTACACATTTCTGTTTATTGTCAAGTTTCCTGACTATGTGATCCACTAAGTTGTGTACGGCATCAGCTGTGGAGCAGTTCTTCCTAAACCCATATTGGTTTATGGACAGAACATTATGTGACTCTAAGTAATTAGTAAGCCTGAAGTTAATAATTTTTTCTAGTATCTTAGACATCGCTGGCAATATAGATATTGGTCTGTAATTTTGAAGATGATTTCGATCACCTGATTTGAAAATAGGGTGTATGATGGCTCTTTTGAAGCCCGTGGGAAATATTCCCGTATTTAGGCACAAGTTACATATGTATGTAAGAGGTGGTATTATAATGTTTTTGTGCTTCTTCAAGAACCCAGATGAAATACCGTCCCAGCCCATGGCACTGTTGTTCTTTAGTGACATGATTACGCGTTCGACCTCAGATTCATCGGTGCTGAACAGGACAAAAGAGTCGGGACACTGACTGGTCCTGTGGTTTCTCACAGGAGAAATACCGTGGTGTGTTTTCTCTACCAGCTGCCTGCCGATATTGGCAAAGTAGAAATTTACCTCATCAACGCAAAGTTGTTTGTCCTCCTTTAAGCACAAGAGGTTATCAGCCGGGGACTTCGTTTTGTTGGAATTGGTAACTGATTGGATGACCTTCCATACCTGTTTGGAATTGCTACCCGCTTTTTGAAATTCGAGTTTTTCAAATGCAATTCTGGTTCTTCGTAATAGGTTAACGCAAAAATTGCGATATCGCTTATAAGTAACTCTTAATATTTCATTTGCCGGTTCTTTCCTCACGCGTTTGTATAGATTATCCCTGTGACGCATACACCTCAGTAACCCTGGGGTAATCCAGGGTTTAATAGGTCTTTGCCTTCGCGACAATTTGATGGTTTTGCTGTTGGCAGAGATGGCATGAAGAATTGGGTCATATAGGTGCTTTAACGCGATATTAGGATCATCACTCATGTAGACAGACTCAAAGTTTATACCAATCAAATCCCGAGACAGTCTGTCCTCGTCAATTTTATTTATCGAGGTTCGATAGTGTGATTTTTTCTTTCTCAAAGACAGCGCAGCTACAACCGCGAAATGGTCGGTGACGGTCGACTCAACAACAAGTATTTTAATAGGTAGATGAGACTTCAAATTCACATGATCAAGGCAAGTGCGATCATGAGTTGGAAAAGTATGACCAAGGAAAAGTCCATGATGGGCCAGGACTTCCACGTAGTCAAGCGAGTAATCATTTGACTGTCCATGGGTAATATCAATATTAATGTCCCCTACAAGAATTACACTACTATATGCTTTAAGCCCACGTAATAGGGAATCTAGTGATTGTATAAATCTCGAAGGGTCTCTGAAAGCGTAGGGCCTATAAATGGCAACAATAGCCAAGCAAGTACCCACTGTAACCAAAAGACAGCTGGAGTCCCACAAAACCGGTTCCGTGACAGTTACTTGATTCAGTGTTGACTTGGTATATACAACCACGCCATCATTCTGATTGTGTGTAATTAGGGTTAAACAATAGTTATATCCGTCCAATAAAGGAATAGTGGGGTTTTGGGATAGCCAGCATTCAGTTAAGACAATAATGTCAGGATGATTGCCCATCCTTCTCATTAAGGTTAAAAGTCCCGGAAAATTAGCATTAATACTACGTATGTTTTGCGATAGTAAAGTGATACATGAACCCGATATTGGTAATAATTCCGAACATGCCTCTGCATTACATTGAATAGCATCACAGAAAGTGATGTTGGTAAGGTCAGACAGTAAGTCACAAACAGGCGCGAATTTTAGTTGGTACTGTCAACCGAGGCGTAAACACCGAGTATCCATATATTACCACCAATATGCTATTTATTCGCAGATGGAGGCTCGAAACAAAAATGTTATCGTTTAGTTCTATTGTAGATAATAAAACGTTATTACAGTACAGTGAGGGTGCACAGAAATGGAGTATCGGCACGTTAAACATATGTGTAAACGTAATTTCATTGTAACGTTGTGATATTGTACATAATTTATGTGTGTATATACGTATATATTGTGATCGAGTGTAAAAAGTGCGGTTTGAATAATGTGCGGTGACGGTTGGTGTTATACTAGTGTAGATTTGGGTACCATCATTTTTATGAACTAAAAAAGTAGGTAGGCCTATAAACGAGTTGGTAAAAGTTGAAATATAAACCCACTGAGAATAAAATAATTTGTTATAGAATATTTCAACATAGCATGAATTTAATATAAAAGTGGTTAATAGGTGTTGTTTGTTTGGAATAAAAGTGTGTGTTTGAGTGACTAAGTTGTATATGTTGTAAAAGGATATAAATGTATGGGTGTCAAGGTGTTTGTTTACATAATGAATAGAGTTAATTTGTGAAGCGTTAACGGAGATTATATAACAAAGAAAGCTAATTATTATAAAAAATATAGCCCTAATTATAATTAACATGCAATAAAATAGAAGGTTTAGAGTTTGTAGATGTAAATATAGCAATATTATAACTACATTGATAATTGCTAATCCTAGTCATTTTTGCAGTCTTAGTTGATGTATTTGATCTTCGCTTCTAATCGTAATGAATGGAGATTGGTCGTCCCTCCTTACATACACTTTGCCATAGGCTGTCCAGCAATATTTGTAAAGTCCAGATCGGGTTAAGTCTCGAGCAAGGAAGTGCAGACGGGACCCCCTAGGGGTTAAATGTTCTGACAGGTAGATAGGAGTATCCTCATTCGTTTTCATACCCAGGTGTTTACAGGATAGTTTGGACTTGTGCTTTATGTTATATGCCTTACTCATTTTCAAGACTTCTGCCTTCAGCAGAGTCGAACCGGTTTCCACTATTATAGGGGTGTTACGTTGTTGAATGTCCTTACTATGTGATCTATATATATCCTTTATATCAGATTTGGCAATGTTGCAGTCCAGGTTACGGGTGAGACACAGTATCATTTCGATGAGATCTTCCTTTACTTCACTGCTTCGCCTGGGCACATTCTTTAGGATGAAGTTAGATTTGCGGCTACCTATCTGAAATTCCTCGATTTTTGTCTCAAGCATAGAAATATTGTTTTTGTCTGCCTGAAGTATGTGATTGTCGACGATCCTCAGCGCCCGTCTTTACACCGAGTCAAACAGGACAATAATGGAGGACGAACGAAACGTGACCTTCAAAGATCGTTGCAGTTTTGATTCCTACGCTAGTTATAAAAGCTTATTTTGAATTCGTTATGCAAACACCGTGAACGCCCAGCCACCGAAAAGCCAACGCATAGCCGCTGCGCAAAACGTCGTCCTCAAAACGCGCTTTTAAGCGGGGCGTGTAAAAGGATTTTATCATTTTTCACTGTATAATCTATAGTGGTAGCCTTCATTTTGTAGACTTTATTTACAGTCCTTATCACCCAGTGGGGTGAAGTCATATTGACATGAGGTATGACACACTTCATGAGGTACTTATATAATTAAAAAAAATGGGAAACGTACATTGGAAATATTTTTAAACTGAAGAAATGTCATCATCATCATGTTCTAAGGGTTGTTTCGGTTTGCAAGCAAGGGGTCCGCTTACTCGTTCTCGTTCTTTTGGATTGGCTTATACGGCTTTTATGGGAGTGACTGCCGACAACCCAGAACCTAGTCCGTCAATCAGCAGGTGTACCGTACCGGCTTGGGCTCCGAAGACCTTGGTGGGGTGCCAAAACACCAAACAAAATAATGTTCATATAAGTATCTGTATCTAATACGTATACCATTTGGTACAGAAAATTTAATGGCGCACTCAAACTGATAAATGAACTACCATGATTGAATCGTGTTAAAACTATAAGATGTACTCGTATATGAGTGAGTGGAGCCCGGGTTACAACTGCGTCGTAACTTCTTTATAGTGATAAGATGACTTCTGCAATATTTCAAGCCGCCAACGACTGGACACCCTTAAGTTATATGGCTGCATAAGCTGGACATTCCAGTTCACTCTACCAAATGATTATATTATAGACCTGTCTATAGACAGGTATATAATTTAATTTTTGAGAAATGATAATTAAAACTAGATTAGTTTTGAGAGAATCCGGGCCTAGAACGCGCTGAGTAGGAATGCTAAGGAATATGGGTTCGAAAATACCTTTTTTAGGGATTTTCTTTAGAAAAGCCCTATTGCTATCGAGTTGTCGTCGACGTCGTCGTTGCCAATTTTCTGTCACGGTTTTGGGTATGAAGGAGATGAGCTATCGAGTTGCTGTTTTCGGTAATAGATTCGTGCTGGGGTGAACCATTGCAAGATAAAAAAAAAAAAAAAAAAAGAAAATCCCTTGTATTCGGCTGAGCTCGTCTCAGGAATTCAACTTGTTTGTGAATGCATACATATTATGCATAGAAACACACGGACCAATGTAAATATACATGTTCCTGCCGCGGAATCGAACCCGCGACCTTTGATTTTGAAGTCGAATGCTCTACCGTCTCGCCACACATGTAATAATCTGTAAAAATAAGTGTGTAACTGTTTGTAAATCCCTAATAAATAAGTAATACTCTGACATCGAAATGCTAATAGTTATTCCCGCTCAGTGCAAATATTTGTAGGCATGAATATGTCTATTTGCATTTGGTCTGGGTGTTTCTATGTATAATATGTATGTATTTACAAAAAAAAAGTATATAAGTATGTTTATCCGCATTCTAGAACCCATAACACAAGCTAGTTAAATTATGCTTACTTTGGGTCTAGCGCTGTGTAGAATGTCGTAGAATATTTATTTATTTATTTATTATTCATTTTATTGATGTCTATATTACTAAAGGTTATGACAAATTAAATTCTAATGTTATCTAGTTAAAACTGAATAAAATTATAATCATTAAAATATTCACCAAGATAGCGGGCTTAGTATATTCATGATTTACGAGCGTCTCAAGCAAAAAGGTAAGCTAAGATAATTCTGTATAATTCTGATGCTCCAGGTGTACTCCGCGACCTTTCAAAATTATACTTAATGAATGAGTTTGTTGGTTTCTTTTGGATTATGTGACCTTTATGTCACTGAGCTTGACCGGGCTAAATCACATTTCTCAATGAGGCTTTGAAAAACTGGTCGAGTTAAATGCCAAGAAGGCGCAGGCTTGTGCATACTTTTCGGGACACACCATTGCCACTGCAGGACAATCTAAATATACTCGGTATGGATGTTCGCTGTAAACCGAACAACAAAAACTACATCGAGAGCATCAACAAAACGGCCTCGCGTAAACTCGGAGTCTTGAACAGGGGGAGACGGTTATTCATGGCGAAGCAGCGGTGTCTTCTATACAAGACACAAATCCGTTCTAGCGTGGCATACTGCTAGCATCTCTGGGATGCCTCTGCACAGTACTTAGTAGATGCTCTCGACAGGATGCAGCAACGTGTGGTCCGCAATATTGGGAGTCCTGAGGTCACCGACACCCTTGACGTTGCGTAGAGATATTGCCTCTGGCAGTATTTTACCGCCTCTACTATGGCGACTGTTCCGATGAGGTCTTCAAATTAGTTCCACGCTCTTCTTTACTATACAGGACAACACGTGGTAGGCTGAGGTATCACCCTCATAATTATGATGCAAACAATTCCATCAAGAACCAAGCGGTTCAGCACCTATTTTCTTTGTCGCAACATCAAGATTTGGAATTCTTTACCATCACACGTGTTTCCTTCTTCCTACAGGCCCGGGTCCTAAAAGCGGGGCGTCAAAAAGCATCTGATGAGATCGTCAAGCTGAGGGCCACCATTGTATAGGCGGCGCCAAAAATTTTGACATTTGACCTTGACGCGCATCCAATCACGCGAGCCCTTTGAGTCAAAGGTTGAGATTGAGATTGATTGCGCGTCTAGACTCCCATTCCTGAGACTTTTAGCTTACCTTCAGGCGAGGTAAAGTGATATTTACGTGTCCATTACAAAAAAAGAAAATATATTTGATGTTTAGATTTATGACTACCTACTTTTATAACTATATTATCAAGGTTAGTCTTAGGATAGGTGACAATTCTTAACACATTAGACTTCTCCGTGCTACGGAGAACATGCTAAGCCGTCGTCGGTCCCGGTTGTCCTTGAGAGTCATTGGACCCCTAAAGTTCAACAGCTGCACTATTTACAGAATTATGATATCGCCAGTGTGTAGGTGGTCAGATGACAGACACTGCACGAAAAAATCGAAGATCGAGCGTTTTGTAATTAAACTAAAAGTTCAACAGCTGCACTATTTACAGAATTATGATATCGCCAGTGTGTAGTGGTGGTCAGATGACAGACACTGCACGAAAAAATCGAAGATCGAGCGTTTTGTAATTAAACTAAAAGCCGACTCCAACTGAGTTGGGAAAGGGCTCTGATGATGATGATGAGTGTATATATATATATGTATTATGTCCACAATTGTCAGATATGCCTACTTTAAAATCTAATTTTACTTTAAAATACAGTCACATCAAAGCTAAGTTGTCTTTAATTTGATCTCAAGTTGAAGCCTTTCGCGAAGAAAACTCCAGTATCTTATGAATAGTCCAAATATGATTACAACTGTAATACACAGGCGAGATATCCCTTCTGTGTCCAAGTTAGTTCCAATTTAGCTTTTGACGGTGACCACTAACTTGACACGTGATTCCTAACATGGACGCCAGAGACTGCTTGATTCGATTCTTAGCGGTCCGGAATCTTGTTACAAAGACTGCAAAATGAATGAGCTTAATACTCTCTCTAGCTTCCGTCAAAATTGAAATTTATTACTTGTGAAATAAATTGAAATTTTGCGCTACCGATGATGCGTGTAAGCGTGTAATCAGAGTTCAATTTCTAGGTTAGTGGTTATTAAATTTTATATTAGGAAACTAGCGGCCCTGGTCGCGGCTTTTCCCTAGGATAAATTGATAGAAAAAATTACTATAGCCCGATTGCAGCACGTTTCGTCAGTAAGGTACGGTATCTTAATCGTCGTAAACTAAACCGCCTGTTATAATATTTATAAAGCATTAACTTTTAAATATTCGTTTAAGAGAAAGAGCTATTATGGTAAATTTAACCGGTATATCCCGATGGATTTAAATCATCAAATGGTTCATACATCTTTAAGTTGTAATGGTGCGTGTAGTCGTAACAAACGAGTCGGAACGAAGGTCTTGTAGCGAATGCGTGGTCTAGTTATAGAGCAGACGCTACAGGTCTTTGAGTTTGCTAAATCCGTGGACCGGCAACTATGACCAGATTTCTAGTCTCGTTCCGCCTATTTTAGTTTTCAACTTTTTGAATATTTGCGATTGGTCTACGACCACGAAAATATACTATGTTGTAGATAAGTTTTTCACAAATATGAAACCGTTTGAAAAATCATCGTAGATTATTTTGAAACCTTTTTTGGCTATTTTACAAAACGTATTTTCTTATTTTTTTTGCCTGCGTTACGCGAAAACTTATGAATTTATTTGATTAAAACTTACAGGAAACAAAGTCTACAAAGGCTACAACATATCAAGTTTCGACTCTTCATATTAATTAAAACTCACGTAATAGACTTTCAATATTTTGCACTAAAACACGTTTTTTTGCACTTTCCCGGAGATCTACTTAAACGATTGAAGTCCACTGGAGTTCATTGGCAAATTTCGCGGACATCGCCGCGTACCCTTCACATTTCCTCACGCTGCAAAGGTACCCTTTCGTTGGGGTGCGAGGGATATGCTTTATGGGCAACCTTACAGCCCGGCGTCTGAAGACCCGAGACGGCGTGCGGTTTTAGTCGGTTCAAGCCCGACATAACCGCCCCCGCTGGCCGGCGGGGGGATATCTGAGGGGATTTCCACACGAAAAAACAAGGTACCCTTTCCTGCTAGAGAGGTGAAAAATAAATTGTTTGTTTTGCTGGTTTCACGTCGGTAGTTTTCTAAGTTTTTAGAATATCTATAGTCAATAACGTATAACTACACAAAAATATACCCACGAAATTAACACCTCCTATTTTCAGACGGTTAGAATAGTGAACATGTCCGTGTCCATTCTTTGACGGAAATGACTCTGTAAGCTTGGTCCGTGTAGGTAAGCGTTTTGGTAACTTTTTATATTCGCAAGAACTGTCATAAAGGATGTAGGTCCTTATATGTATGTTGTATGCTTAAAGGATCCACCTGCAGTGTGCTTCGGAAACAGAATGGGAGAATGGGTGAATTTATTAGCTGGAGGCGATGTTAAGAGGATAATTATAACAATTAATTGTGCTATTTAAAGTAATAAAAGGCTAAATGAAGCACTATTTTACTTGTAAAACTGTATAGAGATAAACACAGATGTTTAGAGCTGTTAGTTGGATATTATTTTTATGAGATTATCATTAATAATATAAAACAAAGTTACTTTTCGCGACTGTCTTTTTACCCGACTGCGTTAGTGAGGGTTACGTGTTACGTGCGTACGTACGTAAAGAAAACTACATATGTACATACATACATACGTATGTACATATGTAGTTTTCTTTGTTCCCCTGTATAGGCTTGACGGCTGGATGGATTTCGATGAGGTCCCAAATGAAAGGTATATTCATCTCCCGAGTGTCATGGGTACATAAAATGTGTAGTTAGTTCACCTTGGCTTTTACGGGAGTGATTGCCGTATAACTAGAGATGAACGCCCGCGCCTGGGCATCGTCCGTCAATCAGCAGGTGTGCAGGTTGACTAAGGCCCCGAAGACCAGATTTTACAGATAGATAACAAAATACAGATTTTTATACGTCTGTCATTTAGATATTTTTAACTGTTAGTTGCAAGCTACAATTGTAATAAAAACTAAACAACATACCAATTAAACTTTTGTATATATATATATTCAAATCAAGTCACAAAAAGTGGGGGAAATCAAATTGGATCCGTGTGAAGTTGGGGCGGGTAAAATATACTTAAGTAGTCGTTAATAAGTTTTACTGTAAATAAGTATAGAATAAACCTATAAACACCTCCTTCCTATTCATACACTTTTATTAGCATTTAGTAAAGTCATCTTTCATCCATTAATATGTTCGGTTCTTACAAGGAATTTAATACTTAATTTAACCTTGACCCTCCATATTTATCGTTCATTATTGACATGGTGTTTACACTTACTTCGGGTAAGTGTAAACACCACATATAAGTGTAACCACGGTAAGTGTAACATTCACTTTAATAAATTACTTTATCACATATAGATATTAGGAATAAACCTTCTTACACGGACACAAAAATAAAGTTGGTGCCACTACAGTATCGAGAATCACAATCAAATATCGAGAAGTAAAAACTACTAAAAGAAGTATGAGTTGTAATTAAGTTAGGAAAAATCAAGAAAGTTGCAAATTCAAGTGTCGAAGCTCTAGGGCTATCGCATCACATAAACAAGAATTAAATGAAATATAGTCACGCTACACGAACGAATAGGCCCATTCGTTCGGGTAAGTAACCTCTCACCTGATTTCGGTTCTAAGGAGCAGTATATATCGTACGGATTACGGTACTGTAGTAGAACATAGCTATTAACAAAGTACGGATATTTACGTAAACAAGTAACAACTAGTACGTATTAAAATAATAATCAATATTGTCGGAAGTTTACGCGAATGTCTCACATTGAAATGAAGATGGCTCCCACCATGGTCTCCAGCAAGAGAGCCTCCACGCCCAGGACCGCAACGAAATTCCGGCGTTGACTCGCCCACGTTGGGCACTCCACCAACGTGTGGAGCGCCGTGTCTTCACCAGGATCCTCGCAGTGCTGACACTGCGGCGTTGTCTCCCGGTGGATGTGCCACAGATACTTACCGAAGCACCCGTGTCCGGTAATCATCTGGGACATCCGGTAGGAGAGGTCACCGTGGTGCCTTTCCAACCACTTCTCCATTTTTTTATACTTTTGTTATGGCTGTTGGTCCTCCGAATAAATACCATGGTAAATGTTCCGATGAGATATTCCAATAGATTCCTCCTTCTCCCTTTTTGTCCCCAACGACACGTGCAGGACTTAGGTGTCATCCTCATACAGTGCAATCGATACCATCCCGAACCAAGCGGTTTGGTGACTCCTTTTTTTTGTCGGAGCACTGGAACGCTTTACCCACACACGTTCCATCCACCACCACCATTCTGGGGACAATCTCTGGAAATGGTGGCCACTACTTTTTGAACTTCACCTCAGCTTACCATCAATTTGACGGACTAAATATTTAAAAAAAAGAATAAAAAACAACGGCC
The DNA here is from genome assembly GCA_946251805.1 of Cybosia mesomella. Taxonomy (NCBI): domain Eukaryota; kingdom Metazoa; phylum Arthropoda; class Insecta; order Lepidoptera; family Erebidae; genus Cybosia; species Cybosia mesomella. The sequence continues at coordinate 22,254,716 of OX276405.1, forward strand.
TCACCGCCGCGATGGTGGATTCCCCCCACCTTGGATGCTCAAGTCGCACACTCCATGTCTCCATAAATTCCTGGCGGAGCTGGGACCGCTGAGCCCTGATTTCTCGGGGTTCCGCCCTATGGCCTCGCTCCAGCGCCTGCTTGTGCCATTGGTACAATGACGCAAGGACTCTCGCTTCCAGGTCCCATGGAAGGGTCCCGGCTAGGAGACATGCCACCTCGACGGAGATCGTGCGATACCCCCTGATGTCTCTGACGGCCATCGCTTTCAACGGGCTGTTTAGAACAGCCACGTTGCGGGCCGCCAGACTTTGCGCCCTACGGCGGCCCCGTACAGGGCCATGCTTCGCACGATCCCCAGGTACAGTCTCCTAGTGGGAACATAGAAGTAATTGAGTAAATACGAATAAGCTAGTGAAATACTTCAAGAGCTATATCATTATTAATATAAATGCTATTTACTTTTTACTCAGGTTACGTAACGCTTAACGAATTTTTTTTGTCTGATCAATGCTCCGGATTTATGAAGAGAGTGGTGTAATGACCTGGTACCTAGGACCTGTCGAATTATTTTTTTAGCTTTTAGTCTATTATCTACATCATTGTCATCTTTGGTTTCATTTATTTATTAATTAATATTTAAATACGATATGAGCACAAGGGCCTTCAGGACGCGCATAATTCAATTTTGGGACGCTCAGCTGAGGGATAGAGATGGAGCTATGTTTTTGGTACAGTCTTGGAACACCAGTTTTTGATAGCGGAGCCAATACAATTTAAGATTTATGATTTTTTTAAGACTAGCAACTCGTGTAAGAGTGAATGATTGTAAAGGAGCCTTTTTTTTTCGTGCGAAAATCCCTTCGGTTACCCCGATACGGTTATGTCAGGCTTGAACCGACTAAAACCGCACGCCGTCTCGGGTCTTCAGGCGCCAGGGTGTAAGGTTGCCCATAGAGCATATCCATCGCACCCCGACTGACCCTGGGCCATCTCCGGTTTCTAGATGGCCCCCTCGGGTGTGAGTGTAGTACTCTTTATATCTGTGCCATTTTATATTAGACTAGCTGTGCTCTGCGGACCCAACCATCAAGCTTCCCGAAAAACTGTGTTATCAAATGAAAAAACGATAATACAAATCGCACTAGCAGTTCTGGGTGTAGAGGGCCCTACCAATATCCTTGTGGCCCAAGCCAACTTCACCTGCTAGTCGATGCACCTGCTAATTAACATACGAGGTTCTGGCGCACGATTTCCTCTCGGGGTTGGTAGGTCAGACAGCAGTCGCTTCCGGAGAAGCCAACATATTAATCAAAAACAATAAGCGGACCCCAGGCTCTAGAGTGCAAACTTTAGAAGCAACTGAGAGGATAGAATAGCACTAGCAGTTCTAGAGATTAGTGCGTGCAAACCAACACTCATTAGACTATTTATACTGTTGATTGATGGCACTTGGTGGAACTTGCTACACATATTGAAACAATCGTATCACTTGTACTTTTCTACAATTATACTTAAATTTATTTTATTTTATTTGAGAATGCCGTGAGGCGAAACCGGTCAGGTGTAATGTATACAAATAAATAAAATTGGAGTGTCTGTTTGTAATATTGATAACCGTTTTTTACTACATGTTTATGAATATATATACGGTACATACACTAAAATAACATTTTTTACAATTTTTGTCTGTCTGTTTGTTCCGGCTAATCTCTGAAATGGCTGGACCGATTTTGACGGGACTTTCACTGGCAGATAGGTAATGTTATAAGGCGTAACATAAGGTACTTTAATTTTAGAAAAAAAAATTAGGGTTCCGCGCAAAAGAACAAAAACCATAAAAATCTAAATCACGCGGACGAAGTCGCGGGCACAGCTAGTTATTAAATATAATTGTGGAAAAGTACAAGTGATACATTTGTTTCAACACTCTTTAGCTTTATTATTAGTATAGATAACACTCCACAATTTTTGCTCGCTTGAAATCATAATAATATTCTTCCATTGGTACGCATAGTAAAAACAAAGATAAATACGTCATGTAAAGTGTCACTATAGGTAAAAGCAGGTGACAGACCAAATAATCATTATCATTATCTAATCGTGTCATTCACATGTCAAATAAATACATCACTCATCAGAAATACGTGCACTTTCTGCTTTATCAACTATAATATTGTAAATGCGAAAGTAATTCTGTATGTCCTCCTATTTCATTTTCTACGCGATATCCAGAGCTTATGCCTGCGAATGGCAATGCTAGATGTGTAACTTGCTATTGCTAAATTGGTTAAACTCCATATGGAGATCCAATATACATCTTATTCGGCATTCGTCATAATTGTCTTCCACGTAAACAAAGTCGGGGTTAACAACTAGTATATAAAATAAATGTGGAACGCTGCATATTACAGATTTTAGATACTGCCTTTAATTAAGCTATCGATTCTGATCGCGATGAGCGAATTTATCGGTCCCTGTAATCTCTTCCGACGTCAACGTTCATTAAATAAGCTCGAATAGTCGAAAAATTTCATGTATGTCTCGAATTGTGTTACGTCAATTTACTGGATATATTGAGTTACATGTCACAACGAATAATTATACTATTATTGTTCGACCATAATCATCATTACATAGTAACATACTTTCAAATAAAGTCGCTTTAACATGTCTGCTTCTCCAATAACTTCTTCTAAACCACACAACGGATTTTGATATAGTTTTCACTGTCATTTAATTATTTTTTACGGAACGTTTATTTGTATGATTCATCCTAAGCAAACTTTTGAAGGCCGCTACAGACCGGCCGAAATGGAAGTCGATGGGGGAGGCCTATGTTCAGCAGTGGACTTCCTACGGCTGATATGATGATCGAAACTTTTGAAGAAAGCATCTAAAATTGCACCATTACGAAATCGTGGCGGATCGCTAGTTGTTATTAAATAATCTGAGGAGAATAAGAATAAAAATGCGAACATGGCTATCCGTGACATGTGACATGAATATCCTGAGTCAGTTATCAAACAATAATAACTAAATCGTCAAAAAGGTTAAATTACATATTGCAAGAGATATAGGCCTTAACGATTACCAGCAATGAGTGACTGATGTTTCTGGTTCCCTGTTACATATTCAAATGCAGAAGTCAGCCGCTTAATATTCAGTAGGATATGTTCCTGTTTGCCACTTTGGAAGTGTTAAAAGAAAGTGAAACATGGCAGGATTTCAGGCAATGCAGTCAATAAAAAGTCACCGACCAACGTGACGTCGTCGTTCTATCTTTTAGTTTTTCAAATTAAAAGTTAATTAAATCTGGTTCGTCCATCCTCTCTATATGTCCGTATCATTTAAGGATCCCTTTCTATATCCTGGTCTCTACATCTTCTATCACACAATATCAATGAAGTCATAGATAACTAACAATACGATTTTTCGTTACATTTTTCATTTTTCCAACTGAAACCCGAGCAGACTGCCAAACACTTAGTAGCATAACCAACACCGTCACATAGACGTCATTATACTATAGACGATACTACCATGGACGAAACTGTACTGTACCATAGACATAAACGGAAGCGCCCTTTGGATTAATCTTTATAGAGATGGCTATACACGTAAGAATCGCAAGATACTATATGCCTTTATTATATTAACTTGTACATCATTTCTTATCGCGGTTCAAAGTTATGAGTTTATAACTCGTAAAGTAGAAATTTAGACAGTGCTCTGCATTCAAGATATTTAATCTATGATTCACTTTCAACAATGACATGCATAAATATAGAATGATAGCTTAGGTAGGTACTTAATGTTAACCGACTTCAAAGTGGTAGAGGTTTTCAATTTGTAGGGGTTTTTTTCCAGTACCTAAGTATAGCGTGTTTCTCAAAGTTTACAGACTGAACAGGGCCCTATTAACATCTTTGGGGCCCAAGCCAACCACATCTGCAAGTCGGTGCACCTGTAAATAACAGACTCTCGGGGTTGGGAGGTCAGATCGTAGTCGCTCCTGGAAAAGCCAATATACCATTAAAAACAATAAGCGGACCCCGAGCCCCCAAATGCAAACCTAACTGAACCGATTTATATAAAAATAAAGTATTTATATTTCGGGATACATTACATAGCGTCATCTAGACCCAAGGTAAGCACAGTTTGTAATAGGTAAGAAGCTAAAGTTGAATAGAATTAAATAAATTAATACTAAAACATTTTTAAAACCAAGCTTTTAAAACGTTTACACAAAATTTCGTGTCTGTGCTCTTGACCGTTAAAGAGCTCCTTTATCTGGAGCTAATGTCGATTCAGGTCGTGCTTACCGTGAAATTACGTTGTCAATGGCAGTAAACGTTGCATTCTCTGACTTTTGCACGCTAAGCCTTAAATAAAAAAAACATTTTTTAAAACGAGCTTTTATTCAAATGCCATCTAATCTGAACGTGTATGCAACATTTCAACTCAATCGGGTACCAACAAATGGTCGAAAAATGGTTTGCAAATTTTGACGGACAATTTACATACGCATAATGCAAGTTAAATAAAACCTTGTAAAAATCAACTCCGTAGAGGAAATGATTGTAATTCAGCTTGTGAGATATGAGTTTTACAGCCTAACAGTCAGCCTGTGACCACGGCCAGTGTAACCTGTGGTGGTACTCTGTAAGAGTGTTTATAAATCTCGGCAGCTGAATTCGAGGTCAGATATCATATTCGCCATAAGAAATTTAATACTCACCGTGGATTCAGCTATCTAGATACATAAACGTTCTTACAGAAAAGCATAACTGGTCGAAACGTCAGGGAATTCAAAGGTATATCTATACCGCGATTGTGTTAATTCCTGCAAATATTATTTTATTGTATATCATGAAACGCGAAAGTTTAAAAGTATTGCTAACATACAAACCTTGCAAGTTAAATAAAGCTCGTAATAAAAGTTTAATAAGTTTTGTTCTGAAAATAGTAGACGGCTAAGTCGTGGCGAGCTCTCACGCTGGATCTAGAAGCAACAAGATGTTTTATTCTTACAGAGCCTCTTCTACCAATACTTTAAAAATAAACTCTTCTAAATAACTAACAGCGTTGCTATCCCATTCAGAGAACACCACGTCTTATTCTTGGGTGAGTTCAATAAATAAATATTCTAGCACATGTTACACAGCGCCATTTAGGCGCAAACTAACTAAACATAGCTTGTATCATGGTGTACAAGAAATTTTATACTGTAGTCTCTTGGAAAATCATGACACAACTCGCGAATAGAAGTTCTAGTGGACCGTTCTAGTTTCAAATTGAGAGGTGGATTCCTGGGTGGATTACTGGGGCTGATACAGTAATGCCTTTTTTCAAAACCTGTGATTTCACTTCGATTAGAAAATAAATTTTTCACTTCTCATGCTCTTAAAATGTTACTTTAGTCTCTGCATATTGGGACTAAAGTTCCTTATTAATCTCTAGGGGACTAAAGTATTTTTTTTTAATTTACTTTGAAAACTCCTAAACAGCCAATCACAGTGTTTGTGAATGGGAGGATTATCACCTTTTTAGTGATTGTGTATAGAAATAACCTCAAAATGACATTTGAAAAAATCTAAAAAACCCATTTTATTTCGTGAAACACGATTAATGAGACCGTAATCTTAGCAATCCATGGATTCTCCGTGCGGGTGCCGGGTCCATCGCGTTGCTGAGTTGGGAACTCGGGACAGTGCCTGGGACTTGCGACCCAAGTGTAGGTTTAGAAGGGGCCCCTTTTGTTGATGTACATCAACACTCACCTTCACTACCCAAGTTCCCCTCCCTGCCTAACCAAATTTGATACGAACCTACTAGTGCCGCTTTAGACATTCGTCCTAGTAATGAGCTTATTGTAGCTCTCGATAGGCCTAGATCTTTAAGTAGGTTATAGAGAGATTTTGCTGGTATACCTCTCGCTCCCACTTCCACTGCATACAAATTAACCACGTAACCGTTTTTGATTAATTCGTTTGTGAGATCATAGTATTTATTTTTCTTTATTGTGTGGTCCTTCGGTATATTTGATTCCCACGGTACAGTAAGTTCCACAAGAACCACATGTTTTAATCTCTTAGAATATAGGAATATGTCAGGTCTAGATGACGAAACCCCAACATCCTCCGGAATTTTGTAGTGCTTTTCATACGTGTCGATTAGGAGAGTCCAATCTGGGGCAGTATCTAAGATTGAATAAGGTTTGTTCCTGGGTGTTATGGATGAACCTTCAGACACAAAGTTGATATGACGTCTGTTAGTAGTCAATCCTTTTTGGGCTCTAGCTACTGCCAGACTCATTGCTTCACGTATGATGATAAGCACCTTATCGTGGCGGCGTGAGTAATGGCCTCTATCGAGAAGCACCCTACATCCTACTAATATGTGTCTAGCCGTCCCTATTGCCTCACCACAAGTATAACATTGTTTTTCTGTGGCCTTCCCCCACCTTACCAGATTACTCTGGTCTGGGAGGGTCATCTGAAAGGCGTTAAGATAAAATTTTAACAGGGCCGGCGACCAGTCATAGATCAAGGTGCGCCACTTTAAGGCCATCGGTATGCAGAACTCTCCCATTGTCAACCATTCATTTTGGATTTCCAAATTCATCGCGTGCACTCGATATTTATCATTTTCGTCTTGTTTTAGAAAGGACTTAAGTATATCCTGGTCCCTTTCTGGCTCTCGTACTCCCAACCCCACTCTGTTTGACTGGGCCCCTATCATAAATCGTTTATGGAATAGAAGTCTAGATTCAAGCTCGGACGCGTTATTATCTTTCGGGAGTGCCCTGATTGTGACATCTTGGGATTTTCCTAAGATGTGGGCTTTGGTAACTCTAAGATGTTTATAGAGCTCCGATGGTTTCTTAAGTTTCATCCCAAAATTATTTTGATCCCTAAATAGAGCAGAGGAATCAGCAGAGTGCGCTAGTCCAAGCCACGATTTTAGCGATTTTATGACAGTTGCATCTATTTTCGCCAGTAAGGTTTTACCGAATTCATACACCAGAAAAGGCCAAGTCAGACGTGATGTTAAGTAGTTGTCATATATCCAAGCTTTTTTGATATTGTTTAGTGGTATCTGATCTATCTTATTTAGGTCATTTATAAACGTATCGACAACTTCATCTAAGGATGGTGTGCGTCCTTTATAGTCTATCTTTCTCCCAAGAAATTTAAATGGCACCGATTCAGCGACTATGGAAACTGGTTTACCCCCAATGAAGAGTCCCGGGTCGTAAGAGGTAAATTTGGTGTCCCGTCTACCCAGACATAGACAGTGACACTTACTGGGCTTCGTCCTCAGTCCATTTGTCCACGAACAGAACTCATCGACTTCCTTTAATAGTTCCTGACATTGTTTTGGATTGCGCGTCAGTATTGCGAGATCGTCAGCAAAAGCTAAGATGGACTCTGAGTATATGTTTTTTACTTTAAACCGATAACCCCATTTCTTTTCGTGACGTATTAACTTGGTAATTAAGATATTAATTACTATGTTAAATGCTATTGGTGACAAGCAGCATCCCTGAAACAGTCCCACATTATACCGTAATGGTCCTGTGTGTACTTCTTGGAAGCTTATAGCAAATTTTAGCTGGGAGTAATACGACTCGATTATCTCTATGACCACGGGCGGAAAGTTATACCATTGCAACGCGTATACCATAAGGTAATGTGGAATTGAGCCAAATGCATTTTCTAGGTCTATCCAACATACCGTTATCTGTCTTTCGTATTTTCTGGCATCTTTTAAGCTTTCCGCTAACAGACTATTGTGTTCCAGACAACCAGAAATGCCGGGTAAAAACCCTTTCTGGTGGTTAGGTCCGAAATACCTATTGTTAATCATAAAATGACACATTTTTGTTTGTAGAATTGAGAAAAATATTTTTGAAATTGTGTTAGTTAGTGCTATCGGTCTAGTATCTTTAGGATGGGTCACTTCATGTTTTTTTGGAATGAGAACGAAAACCGCTTCGCCAAATGCGACTGGTATATTCTTTTCTGACCAGATTTTACTGAATATATTTGTGAGATGTTTACGAACTGTTGGACATTTTTTATACACTATATATGGAACCCCATCAGATCATCAGATATTAATTTAATTAATTATTATGTAAGTATTAAGGATTAATTCATTTTATTATGCATTTCCAATTAGTTTTAAATTATCTTTCAAGTTTGAAGCTGTTGGCTAATACGTAATTTTAAGAAACTTTGTTTTTATAAAAATTATAATTTTGTATAGAACGTCGTTTTTTTTCCTCGCATTCAAAGTGAAAAGTAGAGTGTTTAACGTGGGAGTAAACAACCATAATGACACTCGATGTTTTAGCAAAAACATCTCGTGTCATTATCGCTTGTTTTAGTCCCTTGTTGAACAATCTACTATTAGTCAGTCAGTCATGTATCAGTATGATATGTCAAAAAATAACCTACCTATGTTTTTGTGAGGTTTCCAAACCTTCAGAATCACTCACGGTTATCGCATTTTCAACTTGATTTAAAGAGTTTTAATTTTATTAAGATTACTCTACTTTCTAATCGGAGCGATTCAGTAAAATTGAGTTAAAAAGGAGGTTCACTGTTGGACCTGTATAACCTGTATGTTTGTATGTATATTTATCCGCGATTTTCTCGCGCTCGGTTGAATCGATTTTGATGCGGTTTAATGAAAAATATTTGATAGGAGGTATTTTTGTCCGTGATTAGGTATCTCCAGTTTTGCCCAGGGTCAGTCGGGGTGCGAGGGATATGCTCTATGGGCAACCTTACACCCCGGCGTCTGTAGACCCGAGACGGCTTGAGGTTTTAGTCGGTTCAAGCCCGACATAACCGCCCCCGCAGACCGGCGGGGCAATCCGAAGGGATTTTAGCACGAAAAAAAAGGTATCTCCAGTTTGGTTGTACCGATTTTATTCGGTTTTCGTCAAAAGTATTTGCGACATTCTGGAGAAGGTTTTTTACACAACAAATGGATACCCCCTGACGTCGTTCCCATGAATATGTTACTTAATCGACTTAAAAAAGGAGGTATGTCCGCGATTATCACGCGTTTGGTTGAACCAATTTTAATGCGGTTTTCACAGAAGTATTTGCTACATTCTGGAGAATGGACATTCCACAACAAATGGGGTATCCATTTGTTGTGGACGTCGCTCCCATGAATACGTTATTAAGCGATATAATTATTAGTTCTATTTGACCGTTTTTTGTTGCTGATGACTTCTTTTAATAATCTATCATCGTATGGTCCTCTATTTTTTAGTGTTCAATAAATCAGTTACCTCCACTAAGAAGAAGAAATATATATATATATATATATATATTTTGCTTATAAAGAAATTTAATATAAATCTTAAGGCTTTCACGGCCGGCGTTGCATGTAGAATATACTGCTTCCGGGCTGTTTGATCAGTCGCACCGAGTTCGCCGCCGAGGAAGGTTCTCCGCACTCGACGGCGTCCCGACGTGTACCACTGAAGATGTCGACCGCAGTGATCGACGAAACGTCTGGAACACAAGTTTCCGATGGACCACGGCCAAATAGCCCGGAAGCAGTATATTCTACATACAAAGAAATTTAAATTAATATTCGTAAACCAAGCGACTAAAAAGTGAAAAATAACTGAATTACTGATTTAGTTCAAAAGAAGAAGAGAAGTCGGTGCCAAATCGGAAACAACGTTATGAAGTAAAAAAAAAACAATATCCAATGAGATGTCTGATAATGACGTCAACACATATGTGTCACCACAGCTACATATTTCATTAGTTGGCGCGGGGAGACTTATGATGCGGCAGGAGTACGCAATTGGACCTATACCCTAGATTTCTACCACATATATTTGGTTTGGCACCGACTTCAACAGAAAAATCTAATGCGCCTTTTTGTATTTTGAACTAAATCAGCAATTTCAAATAAACCCCGAGAACCCGAACCCATAGTCAGAAGTTCTTACTTCGAACTGAAATTAATACAAGTACAATCGCGCCTAGGTTAATAATACTTAATTAACAGTCCACAGGACGTGCAAGCAGGTGGTTCATGAAAGAACTTTAGTCACCAATGACGTACGTTAAAATATGACCCAGTTCTATTTCAACTTCACGTCCGCAGCGAGTTTATAGCTAATTTGAGTTATGAAGCAGTATCGTATTCTAGGCTTCGTATACTATCACATATTGCTACATAAAGTGATATGGAGATACTAGAAACATTTTCAATCAATATGCAATTAGATTAGATATCTTATTTTTATCATATCCATGTAGGTACATCCAATCAATACAATCCAATATGTAATGTTAAATCCCGAACGCGCGCCGTCTTCCGACTGCAAACTGCAGCTGTAGTGTTAGTAAGTAGTAATTTTAAATTTATCCTAAAGTCACAAAATTTTACTCGCATCACGTCGAAGATTTAGGTCACAATTACACCCAAAATGCAGTGCAAACCAGCAGAGCATGTGAGAATAGAGCCAGTAACCAAATTAAAATTTTAAAAATATTTTTTTAAAAGAATATGCTGCAAACAATACACAATTGGTATACAGCAAGTTCTAAAATAGTTTTAATGGAAAGTACATTTATTGTGTATACTTATATAATATATATATAATTTTTATATATTTATGTGTTGCAATATTATTATAATTTATAATAGGTACACCACTATAACTACCCATTTCTAGCAATCTAGTCCATCTAAAGGTTGTCTGGAAGAGATCGCAAATTGCGATAAGACCGCCCATTGTACAAGTTTATTTGTAAGTATCTTAGTAATTTGTATCCTTTGGTTGGTGTACAATAAAGAGTATCTATCTATCTATCTATCTACGTAACTAATTAGTTTACTAGGAACATCTACTTATAAAAGAATGAAGCAGAAGGTCCTCAATTTAATCAGTTGATGTCCACTATCCATCACGCCTTGAAAAATAGTCTTTCGTGCCATATTAGAAAAAAAATACAGCCAGTTTGTTTCAATAGCAAAATAAGCAAGGGTATTCAAGAAAGTTACATAACAAAATGCAGATAACTGCCGCCATCGCAGCCTTGTACATCCGCGAAGGTTTATTAACACCCGCATTTTATAATACGTTTTTTCGCAACTGCGCACTTTTATCATAGTCATCTAGGGTCGGGTAGAAAATAGCTCTTTCCTTTATCGAATTGTAAGACATCCACGAGAAAAGTTCGGTGGCCCTTGAATTCACTTCGCTGGGAACTAAATAAAATATCAGTGGGCAGACTTTTTCCCCTTGCTACGATCCTGGCATACGCCTTTCGCTTCTTATCCTTTCATAATTGTTTCCAAACGTGCTCGCTTTTTGCGGGTACTCTTGACCTGGCCTTTACTTAAACGTCCTTGATATTATACAATCGTATGCCTAGGTCGACCTTTACCGGGTTGCCTATTCACCCTCGCCTCGATTCTCTTTTGTCCATCTTTTTCACATCAGTATTGGCTAAATAAAATAATAGTAAAATAAATTAAATATTTTAATAATCATTAACTTTAAGGTGAACTTTAAAAGAAATTCTCAATTTGTAGAGGCAGAAAATTCATAACGTTAACAGGAATTTTATTGACGAATTGCAAGTTGTGTTGTGTTTTTCCACTTCCACAAGAGATGTGCTATGCTACGTTGCTATGAATGCTTTTCAACAATCATATTCATTGATCCACATAGCATAGCATTGGTGGAAATGGGTACTACTAAACTATGTTTTTTTAAATGTCTGGATTCGTGTTAAGGATGCGTGCTATGGATGCGTGCTTTGAACGTGTGCTATGAGTGCGTGCTATTGATGGCCGGCTAGAGGCGGTGCGAGTGCCATCTTCATGTGCCTTTCCTACTGCCGAATGATGCATCGCATCGCATAGCTCATCCTAAGTCCTCATAGTCTTTGCATAGCTACTTAGCATCAATGACAACAGCCACGTAGTCTCGTAACTTTCGCATCCTCGCATCACTTTTTTAGGATCAATAGTGTCTAGACTGGTAGTCCATATCTTCTGGACCTCACCCTAGCTTCTTACCATCCAGCGCGGTGCAGTTAATTGATGGGTCAAATATAAAAAAAAACATAGCAAATCTAATGTTGGTTTTGATTTATAAGTGTTGTTTGATAGTATTTTAATTATTCTTAAATATGCAACAGGCTGTTGTTATCTCGACTGTTTATGTTTGCATTGAATGTTTGTTTGATCTCACGATTGTTCTTTAGTGAAATAAGTTACAAGGTTATAAAGTCACTATCAAATTGACTGTCTGCAGAGCAGTCTTGTAATTGACTCTACTTTTTATTGTTATGTCCTATGAACATTGTATAAGAACATATTAAAGGTTTCTGCTAGGGAGAAGCATTTTCTTTTCTATATGTTTAAATATAAATTTCATTTTGTTTCTCTTCATTATAGAGATTTGAAAAGTTCAAAGGCTGAAAAAATTATTAAGACTTTTTTAGGAGATGTGAAAAGAATAACGTTAGACCGAAACAAGTGGAGGGAATTAGAGGAGGCCTAAGTATATCTTAAGACAACATGACCTGGTTGTTGATAGTTAAGCTAAACTTAGGTTATCGATTTAAGTTATATTTAAGTATCATATGATATTCGCAGTTTTAAGTTCTCATTGGTTCTAAGAAAACTTAATTTTAAAAACCTATAATCTGTCTCTGTGCCAAATTTCATTCAGATACGTTCAACTGTTTTGCGTGAAAGAGCAATAAATATTCAATATCCATACAGCATACAGCATGCTATAATATTCCTATATTTTGTTTGTCATAGTGTAACGCTATGCGGCGTTTTGGTGGCGGTGTGCGCTGCTTGCTGGCGAAAGTCCCCATCCACAGACAAGCCAGAAGAAGTCGCCGAGTGCCACGGCGTGTACATTGTTAGTGGTGACGCTAGACTGCATCAGGTCAGTGCCTTCTTCTTTATGGCCGTCAGCACACTAAAGCCAGGCCGGCGAATTAACCCGCCGGGCAAAGTCCACGGTATTTACAGAAACAGGTTAGCTGGCGGCTCAAGTTTCTTAATTATTATTTTCAAAATGAGGTCAGCCGACAAAGAACTAAAGTAAGTAATATAGCTCGCTGGACAAGCAAACTGGACCGACCAATGGCCGCAAGCGAGTCCTAAAAGATAGCGAAGAAAGCGTTAATTGCCAATCGTCTAAGTGAACTTCATGAATATTATCTACGATGGTAAAAATAAATATTATAACGGTTATCGAAATAATACAAATGCAGTTATATACAGCCCTCTAATGTCCACACTTAAAATAGATATACTAATATGATTCTATTATTAAATCCGATTAATAAAAATGTCAAGGTTCGTACTTTATACCGACTTTTGCCCACGACTATGTCCGCATTAAGTTCAGAACAGGTCAAGGTAATTTTTCGTCTGCAATTTCGACTCGAGTAATTTCATTGTTATATTTTTAATTATCTGTATTTCTATAATAATCTACACTACTATTATAATGAAAAAAAAAGCGGGTGCGAGTCGGACTCGCCCATGAAGGGTTCCGTAGTAGCAAGTAACATAATAATGCTTTTTTTTAAATTTTATATTTGAGTTGATCGAATGAAACTTAAATTGCGTTTTACGATTTATGACGTATTTAAAAAAAACTACTTACTATATCTCGTTCAAACCAATTTTCGGTGGAAGTTTACATGGTAACATCATATATTTTTTTTAGTTTTATCAGTCTCTTATTTTAGTAATTACGGGGGGGGGGGGACATTTTACCACTTTGTGTCTCTCGCGCAAACTATTTAGTTTAGAGAAAAATGATATTAGAAACCTCAATATCATTTTTGAAGACCTATCCATAGATACGCACACGTATGGGTTTGATGAAAAAAAAAATTTGAGTTTCAGTTCTTAGTATGGGGAGCCCCCAGATTTTATTGTTTTTTTTTTCTATTTTTGTATGAAAATCTTAATACGGTTCACAGAATACATCTACTCACCAAGTTTCAACAGCATAGTTCTAATAGTTTCGGAAAAAAGTGGCTGTGACATACGGACGGACAGACAGACAGACATGACGAATCTATAAGGGTTCCGTTTTTTGCCACTTGGCAACGGAACCCTAAAAAGCCCTTTTTCGAGTGACTAATTTTGATCATTGTGTAGTGATTTTATGTTTTACTGTTAATTATCTTTTAGGTGTAGCGTGATGTTACATAATCTGGATATTGACAGTAAATTGACAATATCCAGATTATGAGTTCTGTCGAACTGCAAAAAAATCTTGAATATCTGACTTATCCTGACTGACTAAACAAATGGGGACTAAAAAAATTTGACAGTTGATGCCTTTTATGTTGTAATCATGCATTTAGAAAGGATTTTTGGAATTTAAAACCCTTAAAATTTGAAGACGGGTTGGAGACCCATTTGAAGACGGGACGGGTCGCTATCTGAACCCAAAAGATCAGCAGTCCTGATACGTAACTCCAGCAATTCTTAAAAATTAAAATTCAACGGATTTATAGTCTACTCTTCGGTCTTAAAATAATGTTATCTCGGATAGGATGAGAGTTTTACACTGCCTGTAAACCTAGATTTTTCAAAGACCGTTTAAGACCGAAACTTGAAAACAAACATCTCGGCAAGTCTTTCAAACTAAACTTTTAACGCTGTTATGCTAAGTTACTTTCACTTGACGACTCTCTAGATTCCCTAGAAGCTGTAATTTTATAACGTTTGACTTCTTGTTTACACTTTACTATTTTTGTACAGTTCATACACTCCACTGCAGAGAACCGATGATATAAGATGCTCCTTTCTTGATAGGTATTTTGAATTAAAATTACATAAATGATTCCATGAGCTGTGAAACGTATAACTGAAATAAACGTACTAGCAGAGCGCTAAAAAGCTATGGTTTCAGACTTCAAAAATCTGAATGTTAACTTTTTCAGAATATTATCTTATCATAACTCATAATCCGATGTTTTCAACTAGGCCTTAAATTTCTTTCTACCTTTTTGCCTAATATGGTCACGTCATAGTTGCATTTTATATTTATAAACTAAAAATTCTACATTTCATTTTCATTTCATTCTTCTAGATTTTGTCTCAATTTATATCGCGATAGAATCCGTTTAAACAGTTTTTAAAAATCTACATTCATTTGAAGTATAGTTGACAATCAAACTTTTATTATTTAAATCGAGGCAGAAAAACATTTTAATATCAGCCGAGAGAGATCGCTTCACCTTAGTATTACGGGGAACTCTTCGCGCAATTTCTTTGTGCTGGAGCATAGATTAAGGTTGAGCTTCAGGCCAATACGTTCGCAGTTGAATGCCTCGAATGTATGCGAGATCAGCACAACAATGCATTCTGACAACGCGATGTATCAATTCTTATAAGTAAACCAACTACGTTCAAGTCAACGGATTATTAAATTCCTTCGGTATATTAAAGTTTGAATACCTAATTAAATGAAAGCACAGAATTCTAATTAATGAAGTCAATTGAATTTATTTTTCAATGTTTTTTATATTAAATAACTTTAATTCCAACCAGGTGGCCGGGGAAATTAAGAATTCTGCCTTCTTCACCTGGGTGGCAGCGGTTGGTGCACGGGTAGCGACTTATTATTGCATTTAAAAAATAAGTATCCTATGAGATTATGTACCATTATATTTCCAACCAGCATGGCCTGCATGGTGATGAGCTGTCACCGGAGCTCGCTCTGTTAAACTAGTTACTTTTTGTAAAGAAAACTAGGCAGGTATTGAGATTTAATATTTTTACTTGCGTTTCCGCTGCGTGGTTTTCTTTTTAAGAGAATTCACAGACAATGGTCTACAATCTCTTGAATGTTAGAGATAATAGTGCGCATTGCCCATTCATTATCTGCTACCTTTTTAATACGCTTCCTGTTTATGCTTAAATTAGCCAAGTCCGGGTGATATAACAATCTCAGGCGGTTATATTCTACTATAGAACTATCTTGCGTCTTAATTTGACTAGGGTCTAGATTAATAAGTAATAAATAACTAATTCGGTATTCGTAAGTGGTGTCTATGTTTATGTGTTGCTCGGGAGCACTTTTATGTAGATTTACTTCGGTTCTGTGTAAATTATGTGGTGCCGCGCGCCGCCGACGACACACCGTTGACCGGTTGTTTCGAATTTTCATATAAATTTTTACACCACTTATTTCTTGACTTTTTTTATTTTTAGATTTTTCCTACGCTTACACACTTTTACCGAGCTGGATTCCATATTTCATCCTTCTAGGTCATCTGGAAGTAGGTTAGATTTAGGTACTATATGTCAGTCAGTCAGTCAGTGCTAAAATTTACGACTATTTGACCTTCATATCTTCATAACCGTTTGAGCTAGCTTCATGAAATTTGGGCTACTACATATCCTTATGGATATAATTAAACACACGTAGTTTTATGTGTTTACGTTAAAGAGGTTTTGAGTTATAGAAGGGTCAAAAGTGGCACGAAGTGGTTTGTGTAATGTAGCACTCGGCGCTGGCTAGCCAGTTCCTTTGCTTGAACTGGCTTGACACGCTGCCACGTGTCTAGATATACACTGAAAAGTTAGGCGGAATTAGGAATACATTGCAACCAAACTATAAATTATATCGCGGTTCATCATGTGTTATTTTCAATTGTATGCGTTAACTGTATTTAGACGATTTTAGAGCCATGTAACTTGTCATCCTCCGAGCCTTTTCCAATTCAGTCGGGGTCGGCTTTTCGGTCTAACTACGAGCGGCCGTACTTCGATATTTTCCGTGAAGCGACTGCCATCTGACTTCCACAACCATCCATCCATCCATCAGGTGGGCCGTGTGATTGTCTGCCACCCTAGTGGTATAAAAAAAAACAACCCTTGGCAATATCGAAGTTCAGTAGTTAGACCAATTGTCAGACATTTTAGGGCTCCAACTACCTGTAATAACTGCCACGGATGTTCGTATGGCAACAGAGACCGACGACGGCTTAACGTCCTCTCCGAGGCACGGATCGGTCTAAATGTGTTATGAATGGTTAACCATCCTAATACAGACCTGGCTAGTATGGCTTAACTTTGCAATGTGTTAACCTGCTTGGTTACCACTTAGCCACGAGCCCCTTAATTAGCGCTATATTATTATTAACGTGAAACATATTGCAAGCCAGTATTATATTATATATCTATGACAACAGTTGTTTCTATCCATGTAACAACAAGCGACATTTTTAAATATATCTGAAGAGCGAAGATGAGTTGTAGACAGTAATACGTTTAGCCGGCAAGGGCTTCCGGCGCGGGATTGTTGTTCCGCTTCAGTTTCCTGCATCTACCACAGCGGCAATAGGCAGAAAGGCAGGCATATTTACGTTAAAATGCATACGAAGATGCAGCAATTTTTAAACTACTAAATTAACAAATAAGCTCAGGGTCTGTCTGATGGTAAGCGGCTACCGCTACCGGACTCTTCTTAGAACTGTTGCTCACGCGTCACCAACCTCTTATAAGTGGTGCTGGTTGCCATATTTAACGGTACACGAACTTTATTCATAGATAATAATTATTTTGCAGTATTTTTGTCAGATTATATTTAGGTGGTCCTCTTCTGACTTGTATGTCATAGTTCTCAAGAGAGAGAAGTGAAAGATACCTAGATGCAATAGAGCTGAACAACCATTCTATCTTGTAATTTTTGTGCTGGCGTACTGTCATACTTGTGGCACATAGCAATTCACTACTCATTCAGGCTGATCGGCTCTGATGTATACTGACTGTAAGTGATCTTACAGTCAGTCAGTCCACTGTAGCGTGTGTCAGCGAGTGAGCACTAATAGTGAGGAGTCTATGTACCACCACTTCCACAAGTTCCCTTTTTGTATTCATTCATTTAGTTAAATAGTGAGGAAGTTCATTAGATGTAGGCAAACATTGTACGAGTATTGCTTGGATAAAGCATATTTCAAAAGTATAAAGCTGTAAAACATAAAAAAGTGAGCTTTCGCTAAAATAATTATATGTATGTTTATAAGACTTCCTCAGTCTTAATTGACTACTCACAACAATCTTCAGTTGAGAAGACAAAACTTTGTACAGCTAAAGCAGCAAACTTAACATTCAAGTTAGGCAAAGTTCTGTTTAAAAACAGATAACAGCTTTCTGCCCTTAAATCCCCATCAGTAGACAGTAGCGAACGATACACCTACATTTAGCCAACTGTTATTTTGGCCCCTGTAACAGAGAGCAAGCATAGTACCGTCTGTTGAGAACGCCTATATTAATCGAGTAATCCCGCGGCTCGCCTCCCATAGACAAGTATTTTAGTCTGTGCCGTTAAGTTAACTAGAACTGTTATAATAATCTATGGTGAGATCTCAATAAAAACACAAGTCATTATTCGGGTACTGCACCTAACTCTTTAATTACATCAAAACCTGATTAATCCCCAACATATTGGTCCTTCGAGCCGGATGATTAATAAGAACATCTATGGACGTTTGGATTATATTGGATTTCAACGGGACTCAGTGATTTGGGAAAAACAAGGACTTTAAAATCTATGGAAGTTAACACGAGGGACACTGGATTGCGACATTGAAAACATAGAAAGTAGATTGGGTTGGACTACTATAGAAAATTACCTATTTGTTCCTAATTTGCCCCAACAACACTAATCAGGTATAGATTTAGAATGTAAGTTATAAGCAGTACATAAAGTAAAGAGGTTAGTAGTACCTACTTACATTGATGCATGCGGCGTCATTACGTAACCCTTATAAATCGCAGTATTTCTTTGTAATTTAACATTATTTGGGGGGACCTTTAGCTAGATTATAACTAGTTTGGTGAAGCTTGGCTGATTGTAAGATTTAAATACCTAATTAGCTCAGGTGAACAAAGTTTTAACATAAATCGGCTAATCTTACGATCAACTAAGGTTCACCAACCGATTAATAGATTTATTATTTGTTAATCTGTTAATTTACAGTTGTTGAAGTACTAGGTTCGTAATGACGACATAAATTTACAGAGCACATCCAAGTTAACGTATTACTTTTTACCTAAAGTTACCTATTTATCATGGAAAGCATTGAAAATAGATATCACTTATTTGTATTGTAATAAATCACTCAAAGTCAACTTATAAGTCATTCAAATTGCATTGTTTGTTTAGAATCATAACTCGATTGTAGTTACTAAGCAATTATAACTTAAAATATTGTTGTGAATTAAGAAATTTTGTGTTCTACAGTTGTGTCTTTTTTTATCAGTATTTATTGTCAATTGGTGTAAAACATATACATTCCAGGTGTAACAAACACCTTCCAGGATGACTGACCAAGAGGAAAAGGATTTAATCAGAAAACGCTCTAGTTTTAAATCACGTTTGACCATATTCGCATCATACCTAAATTCATTGCATGGTACTGAGTTAAGTCGTGAAGATATTGGTGAGTTAAACTTGCGCTTGAGTAAGATCGACCAGTTGTATAGTCAGTTTGATGAGATACAAATGAAGTTGGAATGCTTAGTTAAAGACATTGATGCACAAATCGTTGAACGCTCAGAATTTGAAACCCGTTACTATCAACAGATAGTCATTGCACAAGGTATTATACAAGATTACACTAAGAAGGACCCTCGAAGTGAATCTAGTCGACCTAAGCTGGTTAAGTTGCCAACTATACAACTTCCAAAGTTCAATGGTTCACATAATACGTGGCTGGAATTCCGCGACACTTTTTGTAGCTTGATTCACGATAATGATGAGATTGACAATGTAAATAAATTCCATTATTTGCGGGCGTCTTTGGAAGGGTCAGCTGCTGTGGTAATTCAGTCACTTGAGTTTTCTGCTACTAATTATGGGATTGCATGGGCGCTCATTTGCGACCGTTTTGATAATAAACGTATGCTCATACAAAATCACGTTACAGCCTTATTCAGTCTTGAAACAATCACAAAGGAATCGTCCTCGGCTCTGAAACGAATGTTAGATCAAATTCATAAAAACATACGCGCTTTAGAAACGTTGGGTGAACCGGTGAAGCAATGGGACACATTGTTAATTCATATTTTTACAGGTAAATTGGATACAAAAACTCACCGTGAATGGGAGGAGTTCAAAGGTCGCTTCGATGAAACAAAGTCGATCACTCTCAAATCCTTTACGGACTTTATTCAGGGTCGTGCTAACTTGATAGAAACTTTGGAGTTGTCTCATAATCGGCCACTTGCTAATCCAACCAAGCAAGGCGCAAGGATTAAAACTATGGTTTCAACATCAAGTGGCAACGGTCACTTGAATTTAAATAAAAATTGTCCAAATTGTGGCGGTGATCATAAATTAAATGATTGCACCAAGTTTTTGGCTTTATCCAATGACGCGCGACTCGAATTACTGCCTTCATTTAAAATATGCTTTAACTGTTTTTCTAGCGGTCACTATGCAAACCACTGCAAAAAACCAGGGTGTAAGGCATGCAAGCGTAAACATAACACACTGGTTCATGTCGCGGTCAAGAAACCGGAGCCAATCGTACAGGATGAGCGCGTGCGGCGAGTGAACGAGCAGCCGAATTTGCAGACCATTCTCAACGAACCTAAAGTCAACTTTGCCATGTCGGCGAACGTCACTGCTTGCTCCAATACAGGGTGTCAGGACGTTTTGTTATCGACAGCATTGGTAAAGTTGTACGATTCGGATAATCGTGAGGTCATCGCTCGCGCCTTGCTGGATAGTGGTAGTACGTCCTGTCTCATGACCGAACATCTGTTCCATCAATTAAACTTACCTTATAATCGTATAGATAAATCTATACATGGTGTCAACAATGCGTTATCGCATATTAATAAAATGTGTTCGATACCAATACATTCATTGAATGAAGAGTTTTCCACAACAATGCGTTTCTTTATTTTGCCCTCTATTACTGACCATGTGCCAAGTCGTTCTGTTGACTTGTCCGATCTCAACGTCCCCAGTAATGTCTGTTTAGCAGATCCTTATTTTTTTGTGCCAGATCGTGTTGATCTCATTATTGGTGCTGATTTATTTTGGGACATTTTGGGATCGCAGAGGATTAAGTTGGGTGAAGGTAAACCAACACTTTCTGAGACAAGACTGGGTTGGCTGGTTTCAGGCCCTATTAATAATAGTTTATTTAGCGGCCCTGTGTTGGAAACTTCGCGTAATCAGTGTCATGACAATGAAAGTATGTTCGATAGAGATATACAAAATCAACTTTTACGGTTTTGGCAACTGGAGGAGGTTGAAAGTAAATCGGATTATTCTCCGGAGCAACAGTTGTGTGAAGACCATTTTCGGGAGCATACCACACGTCTCAAAGACGGCCGGTTTTGTGTTCGGCTACCGTTAAAACAGGATCCTGCCATTCTAGGCAATTCATTTGAGAAAGCAAAGCAGTGCTTTTTCTCTTTAGAGCGCAAGCTCTCGAAGGATCCGGACTTACGTCACCTTTATAAGGAGTTTATGTGTGAGTACGAGTCCCTGGATCACATGACTGAGTGTACGCGCGACAATCAGGACGGTGCTCACTTCATACCACATCATGGCGTCTTGCGTGAAGGTAGTGCCACTACCAAGTTAAGAGCGGTGTTTAATGCAAGCAGTTTAACAACTTCAGGCCTCTCTCTTAATAATATACAGATGGTAGGACCTACTGTGCAAGACGACCTCTTATCTATTCTTTTGCGTTTCAGACAACACAAGTTTGTCCTAGCTGCAGATGTGGAGAAAATGTACCGACAAATTGCCATACACCCAGCTGATCGTTACTTACAGCGCATCCTCTGGCGCAGTGACTCGTCAAACCCTCTTAGGGTTTATAATTTAAATACTGTGACTTATGGCACAGCTAGTGCCCCATTTTTGGCAACTAGGTGCCTTAAACAACTAAGTGTCGATTGTGAGGATAAAGAAGTTTCGCTGGTAGTAGGACATGATTTTTACGTCGATGACCTGTTGACTGGAGGGGATAATCTTGACGAGGTTAAGGAACTGCGTCAGAAGGTCACCTCTGTCCTTGCTTCAGCCTGCATGCCATTGCGGAAGTGGAAGTCCAATCATCCCGAACTGATGGCTGCATCTTCAAACTCTTCATCAGTTGACTTAAACGTTGGAGGCAATGAACCAAGCAAAACTTTAGGTCTGGAGTGGCGCTTACATGAGGATGACTTAAGTTTCTCTGTTTGTAATCCCGCTGTCAGTTGTAAGACGAAACGGGACATTCTGTCAATAATTTCTCAAGTTTTTGATCCCCTGGGTTTGTTGGCACCTGTTGTGATACTCATGAAGGCTTTATTACAGAAATTGTGGCTACACAAGTTGACGTGGGATGAGTCATTGCCACATGATATTCTTGAAGCTTGGTCAAAGTTAGCAAAAAACCTCGCACTTCTTAATGGAGTGAGAGTTCCACGACGTGTAATTGTTGATAGCTACAAGCATTTGGAACTACATATATTTACCGACGCTTCGGAGCGAGCGTACGGATCCTGCTTGTATGTTCGTAGTGTCAACAAAAACACTGAAGAGACTTGGGTTAGGCTCTTACTAGCCAAGAGCAGAGTCGCGCCAATAAAGGCCACAACAATACCCCGTCTTGAGCTGTGCGGTGCGCTTGTGGGTGCCAGACTATTAAAAACAGTTTTAAGGGCTCTTCGAGTCCCTGTCAGTCGTGTTATTCTGTGGACCGACTCGACAATTGTTTTGGGTTGGCTAAAAATGTTGCCTTGTAAATTAAAGCCTTTTGTCAGAAACAGGGTCGGTGAAATTCTCGAATTGACTGAAACCCACAGCTGGCGACACGTTCCTACGCTTGAAAATCCAGCAGATTATTTAACTCGTGGCGTTGATGGAGAATCTGTCCAATCTTTAAGTATGTGGTGGACAGGTCCCAGTTTCCTGATGGAAAAAGACTCGCGCTGGCCTGTCTTGGTAACCTCTACTGAAGACGACTCATTGCCTGAAACAATATCTGCTCAAACCGTGTTTCTCGCGAAGGATAAGACAAATTTCGATGATTTGGTAGATTTTAGCCGATTTTCCAATTTGTTACGCTTAAAGCGTGCCATCGCATATGTCATGCGGTTCGTATATGCTTGTAGGGGACGGCCTCCGGTGGCTAATCACCTTACAAGTCCTGAGCAAGAAAATGCTATGGACGTAATTATAAGAATTTCCCAGGCACAATCTTTCCCTGAGTACTTTCAGTTGATTAAGGGAGACAGTTTACCGAAAAAGAGTCCATTGCTGAAATTTAATCCATTCTTGGATGAAAATAAAATCATGCGCGTTGGCGGCCGCCTTGAGAATTCTATGTTTACGTTTGAAAAGAAACACCCAATTATTTTACAGTCCACTAATCGATTGACAAAGTTGATCTTTGAGCATAAGCATAGAGTTCTCATGCATGCTGGTCCGCAATTATTATTGGCGTCTATTAGGGAAATTTTTTGGCCGATTGGTGGTAGGAATCTAGCTAAAGATTGCTACCGTCGCTGCGTTCGGTGTAGTCGTTTTAAAGGCAAGGTTGTTACCCCATTAATGGGAAACTTGCCACAGCAGCGCCTTGTAACCGATGGGTACCCCTTTGAAAATGTAGGTGTCGACTACGCTGGTCCCATTTCCGCAGTAAGCCGTCAAGGCCGTGGATGTAGAGTGATAAAGGTTTACATCGCGATCTTTATTTGTTTAACCGTTAAAGCCATTCATTTAGAACTGGTAGGTGACTTAACCAGCCAAGGTTATATCTTAGCTTTAAGAAGGTTTATTTCTCGTCGGGGTAAACCTGCTAATGTGTACTCCGATAATGGTACCGCGTTTGTCGGTGCATTTAATGATTTGTCTAGATTCTTAAAAACTAATTGTGAAGGGATTGCTGCGAATATGGCAAACGATGCGATTAAATTTCACTTCATTCCGGCATACTCTCCTCATTTTGGCGGCATCTGGGAGGCGGGTGTTAAATCTGTGAAATTTCATTTGCAAAGAGTGTTGGGCACATCTAATCTGACGCATGAGGAACTTTATACCACTTTAGTCCAAATTGAAGCCATTTTGAACTCTCGGCCTCTCACCCCGTTGTCGACGCACCCAGATGATCTGCTGCCGCTAACTCCAGGACATTTTTTAATTGGACGTCCTTTATCTTCACTGCCAGTTAAAGACTATGAGAATTATCCTGAAAATCACTTGTCCCGATTTGAACGCATTGAGCAACTGCGACAACATTTTTGGAAGAGATGCAGTCAAGAGTACGTCTCGGAACTCCAAGTGCGGCTCAAGTGGAAACATAACACAGAATCGCTAACGATTGACTCATTGGTGCTCATAAAGGAGGACAATCTTCCGCCATTGAAGTGGAGGCTGGGCCGTATCGTCGCTTTGTACCCTGGGGCTGACAACATTGCTCGCGTCGCTGATGTGAAGACGTCATCCGGTGTGGTCAGGAGATCATTCAGCAAGATTTGTCCTCTTCCTCAGTCTGATGTTTCTTGTTGAATGCAGAGCATTCAACGCGCGGGGGCATGTTGAGAACGCCTATATTAATCGAGTAATCCCGCGGCTCGCCTCCCATAGACAAGTATTTTAGTCTGTGCCGTTAAGTTAACTAGAACTGTTATAATAATCTATGGTGAGATCTCAATAAAAACACAAGTCATTATTCGGGTACTGCACCTAACTCTTTAATTACATCAAAACCTGATTAATCCCCAACACCGTCAAATGGGTAGTTTCTATCATAAGATGGAAATATAAAACAAACTCTATGTCGCTATTAGATATGCAATAGGCTAATATTGTTCTATAATTATTGACTTTCCTACAACTCGCGTTTGTTGATTCTCAAAAAGATTTAAGTAGACGAGTCCACCAGCTGTGCCGTTAATATTGTATAAAAAACTTTTCAAATTAAGAATTACAGCGCAATAAACAGTATTTAGCTAGACCCTTGGGTTTCTCTCACAATTCTTTCGATAGCGGTGCACACCATTAAGAAGTGCAATGTCTCTCATCTAAATAGCTACCTACATAATTTGCGCACTTATATTGTGTACCGAGTGTAAAGTACATTGACTTTTCTGTTAAATCACAGTTGGGAACGAAATGGCATTGCTAAACAAGAGCATTGTTAGTAATTCCGGTATTGTTGTGACAGTTACAACGAAATCCCATTGAACTTCTGGCACAACTATGTAAATGAGTCCGAAAAAAGCGCAAGCGTACGCGCGTGTTTGTGGAGACGAATGTTATGGGATAATGAAACGCTAGAAAGAGAACTTTTGGATACGCTTTTATCAGCTCCACCAGTAATCAACGCTTAGGCGTTTCATACCTCGATTTATTCAGACTATTACGCTTCGAATTATCCAAAGACACTTTTTGCATTGGGTGTTTCGAATCATGGTAGGAACCGCCGAAGGTCTGTTTTTGACGTACTTGGTTCGTACCAGCATCAATTTTTTTTGTTTCAATGTTATTGATTTGTAGATTGATTCTCGCCCGCTGGTTATCGGTGCTTGTGACTGATTATTTTGTCTTCGACTTCTGACTCTGATTAACCTGCCCATATTAACACTTGCCTTCTTTATTGGATGTGTCATCATTGGATCAGTTTCGTTCCGTTCGTCAATTTGTATTTAATACTAAATTTGTTTGTCACTTTTACGTACGAAGTTAAAAGTTAATTTGTTGATACATCGCAACATTCTGAACGCAATAAAGAGATTTAACGGACGTTTACGCTTAACTTAATTAGTTGACACTCGCTTTAGTCAGCAAATGTGGTCGTTAGCTCTTTGATAATATGTATTGATTACCTACTCGTAATGACCAACCCACGTTATATACGCGTTCGTAGTTTTTTATACTAAGGAGTGGCAGAGAGATTAATTGTATCTAAGCCGACAGTGAGTAGGTAGCTGTAGTTACTGTCAGATTATAAAATACCTTTTTTTATTTCATTTTTCCTTTGGAAAGCCCTTCGGATACCCCACGAAATGAAACAAGTTGAATTCCTGAGACGAGCTGAGCCGAATACAAGGGATTTTCGATTTTGCGTTTTTTTTTGTGATTTTTATCTTGCAATGGTTCACCCCAGCACGAATCTATTACCGAAAACAGCAACTCGATAGCTCATCTCCTTCATACCCAAAACCGTGACAGAAAATTGGCAACGACGACGTCGACGACAACTCGATAGCAATAGGGCTTTTCTAAAGAAAATCCCTAAAAATCTGCGATAGTAAATAAACCAAATTGAGAGAAACAGTAGGAGCACGAAACCCAGACTCCAAAGTAAACGCTTGAGATCCAACCAGGACTAACGCTATGTTCATGATGATCTGCGAAAGTAGTGGAGAAATATGAACATTTTAAAAAGAGAAGCCAACAACGACAAAGACAATCACTTATTCCTAAAAGTAGTTTAGTTTTTAAGAATTTTAGTCCATCTTTAACCACCTTCGAAAAGTGAGAAAGAAAATCATAATTAGCCACCCATTCGTGGGTATATTTTATTCTTTCATGGGTGCTGTTGATCCTGGGGTACAGGAGTTATAGTAATGGGCGTATATGTGGGATATCATAAGTACCAACAAAAAAATATAAGATCAGAGATACATCAATCATTATCCATTCACGACTATGTGGAACACGGTATAAATATTAGTATATAGCGTGATAGTTCGCCGTCAGCCAGGACGTGATGTGATAAGGTACGCACTACACGCATGTCCAACGAAGTTAGCTGTACGACACGACACGATAGGAAACGACAGCACACGCCATTTTTTTTGACCACAACAAGTACTACTTGCATGTCATTACATAGGCTGATCGAATTAGTCTAATGCGTGATACACGCTCCTACGACAAATTAAATTATAAATGTATCCTAGTATATAAAGCTTTGACATTGCCAATAACTATTATAAATTAAAAACCCCCGACATTGCTAAAAACACTCCCGACTGATTCAACTTTTAAACAAGAACAAGTTGAATTCCTGAGACGAGCTCAGCCGAATACAAGGGATTTTCGATTTAGCGATTTTTTTTATCTTGCAATGGTTCACCCCAGCACGAATCTATTACCGAAAACAGCAACTCGATAGCTCATCCCCTGCATACCCAAAACCGTGACAGAAAATTGGTAACGACGACGACGTCGACGACGACGACGACGTCGACGACAACTCCATAGCAATAGGGCTTTTCTAAAGAAAATCCCTAAAAAAACAACAACATCGAAATCGGTTCATCCGTTCGGGAGCTACGATGCAACAGACAGACACACACACACAGACAGGTTAAACTCATAACACATGATCGTTTTTGCGTCCTAACCTAACCCAGAAATGCCGGAACCACTAGTCTGAAAAGTTGGATTTGACTATATTCGAGCGTATGAGGCAGTGAAAATGTTTTTCGAAACAGCGTCTTTCGCGAGTATTTCATTCGAGTCCATGAGCTTCCGAACCTGTGAGGCAGTGGAAAAATAATTCGCAGCAGCGTGCGTCACAAGGACGGCATTCGAAACTACATATGTATCCCATGTCAAGTATACCTCATGTAATACCAGTAATATGAAGACGTGAAGTACCGACACAAGTATTCAACATATTCCAATTTACAGATCACCTTAGCTGTAAAACTTCAAAAAATAATAAAGAAAACATAACATATACATTAACTTTGACCTCTGAAGATTAGAAAAATACTAATACTCGTACCTACATAAATATTGTGAATACTTCAATAAATAATATTCCCGTAAGCAAAAATATATGTTGATGTATTTTAATGTAAAAT
Source organism: Cybosia mesomella (assembly GCA_946251805.1). Lineage (NCBI taxonomy): Eukaryota > Metazoa > Arthropoda > Insecta > Lepidoptera > Erebidae > Cybosia > Cybosia mesomella. The sequence goes on from OX276405.1 coordinate 22,282,591, forward strand.
ATCGTTCAGTAACATTTGCCGCTGACTTCAATAAATTATATTTGTTATCATTATAATTAATTTAGTTTAAGCTAAGCTCGGTCACCCCAATTGCTCGTTTAAAGGTATTAGATTATAAGGATAATTTAGGTATAGCAACAAATAACCTGATCATTCAGCCGGTTCTGTGACGTCGTTTAACTGTTGGTTTTGACATAAAAGCTGATTATTTTCGTGTAACTTTATTACATTTATATTTGTGTTGTAATAAAGTGGTCATAAAGTGTGTGAATGGCCGAAAATAGAGTGTAAATAATACCCCGGACTTACGCGGTACAAGAAACCAAGCGATAAACGTGTAAATCGAATTAGCGTAAGTCGGGGTTCAATTTTGCATATACATTATGTTTTATTGGACGCAGAGTCCAAAGAAAACAATAATTTAAAAGAAAAAAATTAAGCATGCCATTCAGCGTGACAGTTTAGAATAGTATCAAAATTATTCCAGACAGCTGAGTGGCATGGTGCGCTCAATGGCATGCCCTAAAAATTGAAGAAAATATCAAATCAATTTACATTGTTATAATACAAAAGAATGTAAAGCGAAGTAAGGTTGACATACAAGGCCGCATAATATTCTAACAACATAGCCTCGTAACCCGTCAGTAACATTTTTCTTCTTCTCACGTAAAATTAAATCTTTATATACATACAAGGGCACGCCGCAATAGCGGCGGTAAGGCGGTAAGGCGGTAAGGATTGGCTAGAGGCGACACGGAAGCCTCTCGTACCGACTGACGCAAGTGATCTCCGGGAAGGGGTGCTTCGGGGATCATCTGCATCGGATCAGGAAGGAGCCAACGCCCGAGTGTCATCACTGCGACGCGAGCGAGGACTCAGGGCTGCACACGCTGGCAGATTGCCCGGCGTAGGAGGCGACGAGGCGTGACCTCGTGGCAGCCATCGGGGTGGGAGTCCTCTCGCTCGGCAGCATGATTGCGGCAATGGTGCGGAGCGCGCCCGGGAGAGATTTAGAACTCTCCCGGCCCGCCGAGCCCGCAACTTGCTCGCCGCGCGTCGCAGGCGACTCAGGCGCCGGAGGTCGCTTAACGACCTCCGTCCTCCATGAGCACAGGCCTGGGGGTGGCAGGTAAGGCCGCCTGTCACCCCAGCAGAAGCAGGCCGGGACGGTGGGGCGACTAGCGCCCCTCCCCCAAACCGGGGCAAGACGGGGACACCGTGGTTCCCAAACCCGAGGGGGCCATCTCGAAACCGGAGATGGCCCAGGGTCAGTCGGGGTGCGAGGGATATGCTCTATGGGCAACCTTACACCCCGGCGTCTGTAGACCCGAGACGGCGTGCGGTTTTAGTCGGTTCAAGCCCGACATAACCGCCCCCGCTGACCAGCGGGGGGGTATCCGAGGGGATTTCCGCACGAAAAAAAAAAAAAAAAGGTACTTTATTATACTGGCGAATCGTGGCTGTGTAATACACCTCTGCCTACTCCTTCGGGGATACAGGCGTGAAGTTATGTTATGTTATTATACAGTAGATACATTTTTTTCTAAAGGAGAATGCCCATTCTTGGTTGCGCTTTTAGACGTTCGCGTCAATATTTCAAATGTTAAAAAATAATATTGATTATAGTATGACTTTTCAACACTAAATCGCTTCTATAGAACTTGGGGTTTGAATTTAAATTATAAAGATATAAAACTTGAATGAATAATCGTGTCCATTTTAATTAAATATAAAGTAAACCATTGTTGGTAGAATGTAACAATACCAATATTTTTAAAATAAAATTGTTAAATAATAATACGTGAGAATAATTCGCAATGTGACATTCAAATATATTGCAGTTATGTAACCTTAATATTTCGTGTATGTATTCGTAGTTTATTAGTGATAATCAGTTAAAATTGTAAAATAATGTATGATTTAGTGGTAGTTAAATAGCGTCGGTAGCTTAGTGGTTAAGGAGTCGACCTTACGATCGAGAGGTCCCGGGTTCGAATCCTGGCCATTACACTACCGACGTGAACCCACTCCTAACACAAGCAATTTAGCTTAGCTGGAGGGGTTAGGGGGAATATTAGTAATTTCGGTTGCTAATATTCTTTTAAAAAAAAAAAAAAAACTCTTAATTTATACATGGTATCCCTGTCTTAAAACATTCCAAAAGAAAACATAAAACGTCAGTTCAACAGTCAGTGTCACAATATTTTCTTGTTGTTGTTGTTTTTCTCGTTATAATCATTTAATTTCTCAATAACTCCAAGTTCTGTTACAATATGCGTTTATATCTCAGATAATACTTAATGCAGGCTTTTTAATGCATTTTATACTTATGTGACATAGCAAAAAAAGGGTGGAACCGATTTCCATACTGAAATGGGCATTGTCCTTTATGTTAAGTTTGGAATCGTGGTTTGATTTGCCGATTTAACTGGGTCTAACGGTCAATCAATTTGTCCCATGTCTTGCTCATACGCTCAAAAAGAAAAAGACCATATTTCTAAATTCACTTAAAATGAGGTAGTGTAAGTCGGGATATTACTGTACTACAGTAACACACCGTACCGACTAATCGCAGCTGAGCCAATTAAGGCTAATGCGGTTTTTATCAGCGATTCTGCGCAGATGATCTGGCCCCACGAGACGTGCGCGAATTATCGTTTAGCTGGGGAAATCTCACATGATAGTTATTGCCACTGCTTGGTACAGATTTGTGATCTATATATACCTAATTGTTTTTAAACAATTAGGTATTTATGATATACGGTTTTTATGTTATAGATATAGAGGTAGGCAGATTAGGGTTTTGTTAGTGTAGGACAAATAATTGCAACTGAGACGGGCAAGGGGATTGTGGTCGCAGCACTAGTGGGACCGATGGGTGTCATGCACGCGGTGCTGCGACGACATTCCTATTCTGATGAGGCCGTCAAGCTGAGTGCCACCATTGTTAACATGGTACGTGTATGTAATGGTGACCATCTTTCCTGAGACTTTACCTTCAGCTTACCATCCGGCGAGGTGAAGTCAAATTGACGTGTCCTAAATATGTTTAAAAAAAAACTGAATTTTATAAACCAGCTTTCCCCAATCGATTGAGCTGAAGTTTTGTATAGATATTGGGTTTGGATGATAATGCAATACTTGGGCAAGTCAAGTCCTAAGGTATAGAGGCTATAACGGGTTGACGAAGAAAAAAAAACTAACTTTGTTTTAAAATAACTTCTTTTTAGGGTTACGTTGCCAAATGGCATAAAACGGAACCCTTATAGATTTCGATACGATACGTGTATGTATCTGTGAATAGGTCTTCAAAAATGATATTGAGGTTTCTAATACTTATAACTTTTTTCTAAATTGAATAGTTTGCGCGAGAGACACTTGAAAAGTGATTAAAAGTGTCCCTTTGACTTCTAAAATAAGAGAATAATAAAACTAAGAAAAATGTATGATGTACATTACCATGTAAACTTCCACCGAAAATTGGTTTAAACGAGATCTAGTAAATAGTTTTTTTTTAATACGTCATAAATCGTAAACCGCAATTTCCCTTTTATTCAATCAACTCAAATATAAACATTTTACTTGCTGCTACGGAACCCTTCATGGGCGAGTCCGACTCGCACTTGGCCGGTTTTTTAATAATTTATTTCAATGTTATCACAAGAAGTTTCTGAATATGGGAGGATATCGTTCTCAGGCATATTTTAATACTTTACGGTGGTAGAAATTTGATGACACAAATTTGTCACAAAATTCGGCCGGGTAGGTACCACCGTGCACGATTGCGAAAAACTCTCCATAGTAATCATATTTCGGTTTGATTGCGTTCAGGGGTCAGCAAGTGCATAGCCGGGCAGGGGGATTGTGGTCGCAGCACTGGTGGGACCGGTGGGTGTCACGCGGTGCTGCGACGACAATCCTCTTGATGAGGCCGTCAAGCTGAGTGCCACCATTGTTAACATGATACGTGTATGTAATGGTGACCCTCTTTCCTAAGACTTTACCTTCAGCTTACCATCAGGCGAGGTGAAGTCAAATTGACGTGTCCTAAATATAAAAAAAAAAAAAAAAAACATGTTTTGAAACATTCAATGTATCAAACATTTAGTAAACTTGTAATTTTATGCAATAGTAAAACACAGAACAGTTCATAAACATGTAGTAAATCAATGTTTTACTACATGTGCGCTCAAAGGTTTAGTTCAAAGGAAGCATTGTTTGGTTACATTGGAAATAGAAAAACAGGTCATTTTCATACTACGGTGGCAATATCCCCGAATGCAACTTGCCAGCAATCAAAACGGTGAAACCGACTAAATCATAGTCGGTTTAATACCTACCTACTTTGAGTTGGTCTGGATATTAGTCGTTAATCCTATACCTATCAGACCATCTACCTATACCTATTCATGCAGAAAGGAGTCGAGATAGAAAGTACCGATGCATTTTTCGACATTTGGTTCTTATGTAAAAGGCTGCATGACTGGTTTGGTGGAGAGTCTTTATTGCCAGTCAGAAAACCACAACATTACCCAATTTCATCCCGTGGATGTCGTGCAAAGTGACTATGGGATAGCTCATTTCCATCCAACAGTAAATACACAACCCATTCTACATACAACCAGCCTCGGTAGCCTAGTGGTATGGGTAATGGACTGCTGAGACGAGGTCTCGGGTTCGATCCCAGGTTTTACCATGGCACACACCAATGACTTTCCGATGCTTTTCAAAGTTATGTGTGTATTTATCGCAGGTTCATAAGTGCCCGGTTAATGGCAATAGGCTCGCCACCTATTACATTGGGACCTAAACATAAACTGGCGAAATGTGGGTGCTAGCACCTCTGCCTACCCTTTCGGGGACATAGGCGTGAGTTTATGTATGTATTGTACATCCCATCGTTGCCTTAAGAACATCTATGGCAGTTGTTACGGGTAGTTGCAGTTCTAAAGAGTCCGACAGCTGGTCTAAGTACAGAATTTCGATATCACCAATCGAGTTTCATGGGTTGCGGAGGTCTGATGGCTTAGCTTCACGGAAAATATTATTTATTATTATTATTTCCTTTATTACATTTAAAATTCATACAAATTATATTTTTAAATACATTCTATATATATATAAAAAAAAAAAAAATAGTGGCCCACCGGCATCGGGTACAGGGATCAAGATACCGGTGGTTAGGGCTCCAGAGAGAGGAACCTCCTCACAATACGTGCCGTGTCGAGGAGTACCGCTTTCTGCATCAAGCCCTTGATCCAACTGCGTAACGCGAGCCTCTTCAGATGTTGGTCGAGGCTCTTGGCAATCAGTCCGTGAACCGGTACGACTATCGGAACAATAATTGCTAAATGCACATCCCACATGTCGACAATCTCGTGAGCCAAGTCCAAATATTTTATTTGTTTGTCTTTTTCGGCTTTCACGAGATTGTCATCATGGGGGATGCTGATGTCAACAATTATTGTTCCGATTATTATTATGATGAGTAAATATCCAACCCATGAAAAATTGCCCAATTTAGAGCAAAATACTCGCCCCCTATTAAGCAAAAACGTAGTTAACAAAATGTGGGATGAGCCTGGGCAGGCATCACGCCTGCCCAGGCTCATCCCATATATATGTGTAATGTACAAGGTAGAGAGGCAGACATAGACGCAGAACAACAAAATTAAGCCTAGCGAAGCTAACTGGCAGAGATTCGTATCTGCCCGAAATCACTGCAATAAGGTGTGTAGGAATGCACAACGCCAGCACATTCATAACTCTATTCAGAACGGCGACCCGTCCAGGGTCTGGAAATTTCTCAAAACTCTAGGAGTTGGAAAAACACGTCATGACACGATTCCAAAAGATTTAGATACTGATATTCTTAATCAGCATTTCACTGCCTCGTCCAATTTTGATAGGACTACAAAGGCACATACCATTAATTATCTTTCGACGCTTCCAGCTCCTAATCACTCACCATTTGTCTTTAATCTATTTACCGCTTGTGATGTTAAGAAGAGCATCATGGCTATAACGTCGAAAGCAGTTGGTAGTGACTGTATCAGCAGGAGCATGATCCTTCCCATCCTCGATGAAATACTCCCAATTATTTGTTACATTTTAAATCATTCCATAACGACTGGTAGTTTTCCATCATCATGGAAAGATGCCTTGATTACTCCTTTACCGAAGAAATCCAAACCTTTGTTACTGACCGATTACCGCCCTATATCCATATTGCCATTCCTATCTAAAGTTCTCGAACGTCTCGTCAATAACCAATTAAGTGCGTTTATATCCAAAAATAACCTCCTCAATACCTATCAGTCCGGTTTCCGTTCTGGTCATAGCACAGTTACAGCCTTGGTGAATATCACAGATGACATCAGGTCCGGTATGGAAAGTGGGAAGCAAACTGTTCTCTGTTTACTAGATTTCAGTAACGCTTTCAATATGGTGGACTTTGATATTCTACTACATGTACTCCGCTCTCTTAACATATCTCCAACGGTGATAGATTGGTTTCGTAGTTACCTGTGTGGCCGTCGGCAGCGTATACGCATCGAAGATGATTTTTCGGGTTGGTGTAATACCAGTGTCGGTGTGCCCCAGGGCGGCGTTCTTTCTCCTTTACTCTTCTCGATTTTTATAAATTCTATCTCTAATGAACTTCATTCTTCTTACCACCTTTATGCAGATGATCTGCAAATCTACACGCAGGCACCCAGAGCTTTAGTGAATGAAGCGATTGATCGGATCAATAATGAACTACGTCACATAAGTTCGTGGAGCAGATCCTATGGGCTCAATGTTAACCCAGCGAAAACACAGGTGGTTGTAGTTGGCAGCTCTAGAACAGACATAGACCTGACACATGTTCCCTCGGTTTTCTTTGATGGCACTATGATTCCCTTTAGCAATCAGGTAAAAAATTTGGGTATAGTAATCGATTCCCACCTGTCTTGGGGCCCGCAGCTGCAGGAGGTTAGCAGAAAAGTATTTGCTTCGGCGGGATCAATTAGAAGGTTAAAACATTTGCTACCGATCACCACAAAAATTGCGCTTGCAAATTCCCTGCTCCTGCCTATTTTGGACTATGCGGATGTCAGCTACTTGGATCTGACGGAGAACCAGCTTGACAAACTTGAACGTCTTCAAAACCTATGTATTAGATTTATATATGGTCTACGCAAGTTTGATCATGTATCACAGTTCCGTACTCAGCTACAGTGGTTACCCATTAGGTTGCGTCGGAACTTGCATATCCTCTCCCTGCTATACAACATCCTGTTCAACCCTTCAACACCCTTCTACTTAAAAGAGCGCTTTCAGTTCCTTTCCGATTCGCATGAAAAGTGTTTGAGATCATCGGCAAGATTAGTCCTAAGAATGCCAAGGCATTCTACGGGCTTCTTCGATAACTCTTTCTCAGTTACAGCTGTACGCCTGTGGAATGAACTGCCAGTGGAAATGAGACGAGCTCAGACATTAGTGAAGTTTAAAGGAATGGTCAAGGAACACTATTTGTCCAATGTGTCACTTGTAGCATAGAATAATTAAATTATAAGTATCTTTTCATCGTATCTGTGTATGTATGTATTTTTTAAGTATAATTAAGTATTTTAAGTATGTGTATTTTTAGTTATGGATATATATTCAAGTAGATATGTATTTATATGGGTATTTATGTAAGTATGTATGTGATGTAACTATTTAATTAAACGCCAACAGCTATCAAATACTCCAACCAACGTACATTTCCATCCAAAGGTTGCCTGGAAGAGATTGCGTAAAGCAATAAGGCCGCCCTTTGTACTTATCCTGTCTTCTTAATTTCTGTATAAAAATATTGTAATTTGGCGTACAACAAAGTATAAAATAAATAAATAAATAAATAAATCTGATAACTCTTTCTCCCATGGGATCGACCCACAACTGGCATATTACTATATACTGGTAGGTAAGTTAAAGCCGTCTTCCTAATAGGAAATATTATTTATTACCTATTTTATATTCCCCACTGAGTAGGTCGAGATGTGTATTTAGGAGCATTACGCCAATTATGATATTGTATCCCACGTTTGGAACAGGCTGTATGGGGGCCCCATGGGGTGTATAAGATCCGCTAAGATCTTCGGTGCCCAAGTCAACCTCACCTGCTAGCTAATAGAAAGCCGAAGAGTTTGTCAACAAATCGGGTAAATTTCTATACATTTTTGCAAAACTAATGCATTGGGTTAAATAGTTGCCACGGGGGATCGAAGTATGTCACGGATGGAGTAGCGGGAGGGGGGGGGGTCAGCTAGTTCACTAATAATATTATAAAGCTGAAGAGTTTCTTTGTTTGGTTGAACGCGCTTATCCCAGGAACTACTGGTTCAAATAAAAAAAATACATTATTGTAAAACTAATAAATTACAGGCATGCAGGTATGGGTTAAATAGGTGCCACGAGCAATAAATATGTCACGGGCGTAACCGCGGGGACAGATAGTATTGTTTTATTTAGATGCTTTTTGATTTTGTACGTCAATGGTTGGTAATTTTAAAACTTTGAAAGCTCATCTATCCATCTATCAGTGTGACAGACAAGGTAATGAGTGTAACCTACCATGTAGGTCGTCGTTAGTTACGGTTCATTCAAAGAAAAAAAAGTGAAAATCTGAGCCCAGGGTCAGTCGGGGTGCGAGGGATATGCTCTATGGGCAACCTTACACCCCGGCGTCTGCAGACCCGAGACGGCGTGCGGTTTTAGTCGGTTCAAGCCAGACATAACCGCCCCCACTGGCCGGCGGGGGGGGGGGTATCCGAAGGGATTTCCGCATGAAAAAAAAAAGGGTCTTTAGCTTATTAATATCTGAAGAAAAAATCTAAAAATATATCCGCGAGACGCCTTACTGCGTGTAAAAAGAAACTATTAGAATGATGTGCTTATGGTTAAGCGGTTTAATACATTGTCAGTCACAGAAAGGCTATTGTTCCAGTTGCAGACAAGAATAAAAGAGACGTTAAAAGAAAAATACAGCAGTATTATTATGCATAATGGCGAACTTAAAACGTCTACAGTGGTACTGATATAGTGACAGTCTTTTGTTTCGCGTTGGCCGAACGGAACGAGACCGGAACACTTGTCACCCGGAACACCCATGGGCGCAGTTTTTTTTTTTTTATAGTGTGGAAACCCCCACGGGCTTCACCCCATCGGTGCCGACGATAGGGTGGGCGTGTCGGAATCGGACCGACTAAAACCACACGGTGTCCTTCCCAAGTGTCTATTGCCGGGCACCCCGGATTTTTTTAATTGTGCACGTATAAATGTTATACTTAGTTATTGTCATGAATAATTGGCTAGCCGATGTTTGGGCCACTAATCTCTAGGTCCACTTGTCCGATGTCTCTAAAATATATTGATATAAACTCAAAATACGTAATGAGGGTGTGGGGGTGTTAATAGTTCTCGAAAATACGCGAGGCCGCGGTGGCGACCAAAGTCCGCAGTTAACCCTGGGGGTATGCTTTCGAGGGCTTACCCGGGGTGTCCGGCAATGGACACTTGCGGAGGACACTGTGTGGTTTTAGTCGTTCCGATTCCGACACGCCCACCCCATCATCGCCACCGATGAGGTGAAGTCCGTGGGGGTTTCCACACGTAAAAAAAAATATTAAAAAAAAAAATTATCCGGTTTTTTCATCGAGTTGATACCCAACACTTAATAATATAGAAAGTTCCATATTGAGATCACCATACCAAATCATGCAATATTATACGATAAATATTATACACATCACTGGTCACACGTTCAGAAACTGCTCTGAATAATATTAAATCCCTACGTAACATATACGTTTTGCACCTTTCAGAACTTGACACGTTTGTAATTTATCATATGCTTCTCCTAACAATTGCTCATTAATGAACTATTTGACTATTGTACAATTTTGCCAAGGGAGCATTTAACCCAAGTATAATTATACGTTTACTCATTGAAGTACCTGACCTACAATGATGACTTAATACACCTGCCCTATGCGTCTAAATTTATTCAATACTGAAGGATTGAATTCCTATTCGACCTGTTTAACATTACATGGGATGGATGTGAATCTGTGTTGCTGATTGTGCTCACCAATTGATGGCAATCAATACTCAATACGATATAACTTGTTTCTTATTTATACTACTTATACAAAACTTCACCGGGAAAGGCGTGGAAGTGTTTATTTTGTTGTTTTTTTTTATGTTATTTTAAATTGTATTTTATATTTTAAATGGCATTATATTATTATAGTTTATGTGAGTGACAGATAGCGTATTTGAGGAGCGTATTTGACAGTTAGCGCCGCCGGTTACAGCCTTTTTACTGTTATTTGATTGTTGACTTCTATTATCAATCTATCTCTTATTTCATTTTCCATTTTTATTATTAATATTTCATTGTAATAAATGACAATAACAGCTTACATTACTTTTAGAAACAACACAAAAAAAGGTATAAACAAAAAATAACAGTAATAAATTTAACAGAGTTTTTAAAATTATCTTATAAGAAATAAATAAACAGTAACAGTTCATATCGAAATCCCAAGGATTTTTTCTGTGCTCTGTGGCGTAGCGGTAGTGCATGCGACTGCTACGACAGGGGGCGCGGGTTCGATTCCTGCTCAGTGCAAATATTTGTATGCATGAATATGTCTATTTGCATTGGTCTGGGTGTTTCTATGTATAATATGTATGTATTTACAAAAAAAATGTATTTCAGTATGTTTATCCGCATTCTGGAACCCATAACACAAGCTAGTTGAACTATGCTTACTTTGGGTCTAGAAAGCGCTGTGTAGAATGTCATAGAATATTTATTTATTTATTTATATCGGCTGGTACGTTCCAGATCTCAAGTGGATATTACATCGTATTATATACTTATGTGTATTATATACTTACGTATTATATACATTCATGAATCTGAGTGGTGAGTGTGTTAATAAAATCGTTAATGATGTTAAAATTGAAACAGTACATTTGATACCATTACAATTATTTTAAAAAGATAAATTGCTGAGAAAAATAACTTTCATTTCACATATTTAAATCTTGTTTTGGGCCACTGTATGTTGAGCTGTAAACAAATTATTTCTTCTAGTTTCTTTTATATCTCCTCTAAAATAAGATTTTTGATATTATCTCTTTATTGCCCAGCAATATAATAATTTTCGCGTCTGTAGCAATATTTTTTTAAAAATACGACCACATTGTTCAAAAGTCTACATGGTCAATATAGTATAGCACTGCTTATCTTTTAACAAACAAACAAAAACAATAAATATACGAAACAGTACACTTGAGACTTTGAGACATAATAATTAATAGCAGTAGCACTAATACAGTACTTGACAATATTCAGAACTTAACTCAACTATGATCCGTCAAACAATTAAATACTTCAGTCTTACTGCAGATCTGCAGGCAAAGTTGTACCAGGTGAGGCGAAGTTGCAATCTAGTAGACAACTATGTAAATACGTAAACAGATTAACATTGCCAGAATTTGGAATGGTTTGATAGAATTATGAGCTCTGCGGCACAAGTTGAATACAGGGATAACATGTTGATGACGTTGACATTGAGACCGTAGTTGGTAAACTTTGAAGTGAACAACTGACCTGAAGCTTTGTATTATTGTTTATTGTGCATTATGAAATTTTCTTTCTTCGAATTTTTTAACTTACTAGCTGTTGCCCGTGGCTTCACCCGCGTGGTGGGCAGCGGCTTTTTTTCTCGACACCTCCAACATATACCATTATATTTTATACAAAAACTTGACAAATTATATCCTAAAACCTTCCTCGAGAACTACTCGATCCATTGGTGAAACCAGCATAAAAATCGGTGCAATAGTTTTCGAGTTTATTGCGAACAGACAGAAAGACAAACAGACAGACGCAGCGGGCGGAGGACTTTGTTTTATAATAGTTACTAGTACAGAATGTGATACGGTGTAATGATACTTTTAGAAAAAAGGCCAAAATAGACTTACCGTCTGATTTTTTTAAATATTTCCTGTCGCATAATTATATACAGAAGTGATGATGATGAGCCTACAGCCAAAGATTAGATAATAGTTACTTCGTATATTGACTACTGTAGCCGTAGACCGGGACCTTGTGCAGACTCTTGGAATTCAAATTTGCCCTAGAGACTTTAATCTATCCTTATATAAAATTTTAGCCAGATCCGTTCAGTCGTTTGACCGGTATTGTATATTACTAACAAACATCTTCACAAACTTTCGCATTTATAATATTATTTCGTATTAATAAAACGAAAACACTGTTTCTATAAGGAAAACGTCCTTCACTTACACCTTTCGAAAATGGTTATAACATGTCAGCCAATTTAGTTGACTTTTGGAATAATTTTCATTCACATACAACAATGGCGTGGCTTTATCAGTGTTATTATCAATAACGATCGTCGCAATTATTTCGCTACAGGAAATAAGATAAAACGAACTAATATCATACATTGCTATTATGTAAACATAGTATTCAAACAAGTGTCTGTAGCTTAGTGGTTAAGGAGTCAGCTTTACGATCGAGTGGTCCGGGTTCGAATCCTGGCCATTACAGTACCGACGTGAACCCACTCCTAACACACGCAATTTAGCTTAGCTGGAGGGTTTAGGGGGGAAATTTCAGTTATTAATATCCTTCTTAAAAAAAAACAAGGATTTACTCCTTGTCTTGGGTCAGATGACAATCATAAGCCCCACCAAGCGAAAGAGTAGGAGTGCCGATCTCGGGCTCCATCGTGCAAGCTTTGGTTGCAACCGTGATTGGCAGATAAAGAATTAAAGAGCTTGTGGATGTTTCAGAATATTATTATCAATTCTCATTTAACAAAATAGTAAATATTTTTATTTTTATTAGTGATGTTTCCATAAACAAAACTGCTTGAACCTAGTCACAATCAGACGCAGTGTTATTACTTCACACAAGGCGAGAACAACGTGAAGTATAATAAAACAAACCAACATTACATTACATCATACTCATACCACACATACATTTACCTTTTCTTTTTTTTTCTTGCGTAAATCACCTACTATTACCCCCTGCCGGCCAGCGGGGGTGGTTATGTCCAACTCGAACCGACTAAAACCACTCGCCGTCTCGGGAAGTAAGAGGCATTCGCATCGGCATCGAGTCCCGAATGTAGTATTTGGGGGTTTGTACTCGATGGGAAATCGGAAAACATCTTCGAAGGTTGGTCCCCAAGCTGAAGGCGCGGCTGCTGCCCAACACGAGGGACCCGATGAATGCTACAGAAGACTATACGGGGGAATTGTGGGGCCCATGGCGCAATTTAGGTGCCCACTGTTGGCGGAGGTCTATATAAATATCTATGTCCCGATGTATTTCATCATCATCATCATCATCATGTCAGCCAAACGACGCCCACTGCTGGGCATAGGCCTCCTCCAAGGATCTCCACAACGATCAGTCCTGCGCTGCCCGCATCCAGCGGCTTCCCGCGACCTTGACTAGATCGTCGGTCCACCTTGTAGGGGGCCTGCCCACGGAACATCGTCCGGTACGCGGTCGCCATTCGAGAACCTTTCCGCCCCGATGTATTTAACAGTTACATAATATATAGCAAACTATATTTTTCAATCCTAAGTAAAAGAGTGCAAGACTATCACTCAGGCACTTACCATGAACTGATTTACTGTGGAGAATAGTTCTATCCTTTAGTCACTTTGTACACCCATGGGAAGTATATATAATGTAATCATCGGCATCAGGTTGCAAAAACTACTAGGAAAGTTTTGAAAATCAATATCATGATTACATCATTGATGTCTATATTACTAATTTAAAGTAACGATTACACACTAATGGAAATTGTTCAATCTAAACCTAACGAAAACTCGAAACTTCAACATGCATTGCTGTAAACAAATAAAAAAAAAATTGCAAACCGTAATCACACCCGATCATTTACATCAATGTACCTATCTTGTTATGTTCTGCCCAATCACAATCCGTGTGTCAGTAAGCCTTATGGGAGCGAAAATCCATTCTCACAGGAATTAATAGCCAGCATCAACTGCTAGAAATAAAAATCGCATTTACAGTAATTGGTTTCCGGACGGACGGCGCGGCGGGTCGAGCCTGCAGAGCGGCTTTACATGCCCCACTAGCTAAATGACTCAGAGTGCCAGATTTTCTCGCCACTAGACGCGAAATCTCCTCCATTTTTAAGTACAGCGTTATTAGTCAAATATTTAAGGCGGTCCGCCGCGTTGAGGGTGACCCGATAAGGGCGATCCAGGATCTAAGAGTCCTAGGTCGGGAACAAATCGTGTGACAACAAATTGTGTGCAGCGTTGCTTTCTGCATTTGCTTGAAACAGCACCGCCGCGCCTAGAGCAGCGGACGGCCTTAGTTGTCAGGTCTTTATTTTTGGGAACATTTAGTTCATTTATATAAGTGGAAGCGAGAGGCATGCCAGCAAAATCTCTCTGTAACCAGTTTTGTTGCAATTGCTGTTCGTACATATAAATATATGAATAGTTTTTAATACAAGAATCATCATCCGAGCGTGTTCTATGATTTTTTCATAAATTCTTTACCAAAAATTAAGTGTATTGTTTATATTCCCAACTAGGTAGGCTGCACTGCAATCGGATACTAAAATACTTTAGACTATTTTGATGACATTTTTTAATTTGGTAAGGAAACTCGTGTCGCAAAATAATATCTATGGAACATTTCATCTGATCTTTGGTTTTATCTTTTTTAACTCTAACGGAATCGCAACGTGACATACCGTGTAGGTGGAAGGCAAGGTTCCAGTGAAATTTAAAATACAATGGAAAATACCTTTATAGAAATAGAGACATTCAGGAAACTGCGATGTATCGCTCATGATAACGTCCTATGCGTGGCTCACCCAAAGGGAACAGTCCGAACAGTGTTACATACATAATGGGGTTTCATTTGTATATGAAAAATATTTAAAGAAACGTTTTTATATTCGTTTTATACTGTCTCGGTGTTGCAACGGTAGCTGGAGCGACTGCTGTGCTGACTTCATGTTCCCAGGTTCGTTTCAGGTTGTTAATGGGTTTTTCTGTTACAAAGTTTTTTAAGTGGTTCATCATCATCACCATCATTTCCTTGTTCGAATTAATTATTTACGGCCGATGCAACAAGTCATGACCGATGTTGGGTATATTGAATATGTTCAATCAGTTCAATACTCCGGGAGATTTCCAGTTTGTTAGGTCAGCTAACGTGGTGAGGATAATTAGAACCCACAGCTTACAAGCTCTTGAGAACCTTGGTTCTTGAGTTCGTTCGATAGTCACGTCGTTAGTTTAGTTGGTATTGATTTAAAAACCTAAAGCTGGGTATTGACCGGCGTTATGGGACTTTATGTAAATATGTAGGGTTGAACTACCTCTGGCAGCAACGAATCGCACAACAGCACACCTTGTCGTATCCGCCGCGTGCGGTCGCTCTTCTGCTCTCTTTCTTGCTCTAGCAAATGACGGAAAGTACGATTCGGTACTGCAATCCTTAGCATTCGTATCGTCAGTACGGGGAAATAAATAATATGCAACGATCCGCTCTAACATAGATTTTTAGTACACGGTTAACTCCATATTCGCTGCTAGAGGAGTCAGCTGGCAGTCGATAAAAGCAAAGATAATCTAAAGATGGAGTAGGAGAGTGGACACCAGGCTCCAAAGTGCAAGTTCTGGATGCAACCAGGACTAATGCTGTGATGATGATAATAGGTAAGTACGTGCCATTGCTTACACAACTCATTCGCGAGACTGCTTAGTTGAGCTGAGTGAGACGAAGTCGAGCGAAAGCTCCTCATACCAGACTTCAGGATTTTCTTTGTCACAGGTCTCCTCCTAAACTACTAATCCAATCAGGACCAAATTTGGCATGATTAAAGAGGTCAATCAGAGGAAGGTTTATGGATATATTTTGAAAAAATTAATGCTACCACAGTGGAATGATCACCGTTAAAAAAATTCCAGATGGAATTACATAATAACCGCTCGAGACACTGTGACCAAACTTTACACGCTCAGAAAGCATGTCCAGAGTTGTGACTTTCAAAAAGAATTTTCAAAATCGGACTTTCCACGGAGGAATGATCACTGTTCAAAATTTTCAAAATCTGGTTTCTCACTCAGCTCAACATTGCAAGCAGCGATTCGCCTTGCAGACCTAGTATATACATGTATTGTATTGTTCAATAAAATACCTTTTTGTCCATATGAATTAACCCTTTCACAAATTCAAGCTCTCTCTTGTAAAACGGGTTATTTATCCGATTTCCAAAAAAGGATGAAGGTTATCAATTCGACGCAATCGTTGATGATCAATATTTCTTAAATGGTAAAGAGAAATGGAACTAAGTAGTTACTCGCTCCTTTTAGGAGTCCACCTCGAGATAATTTCACTTGGCTTGTTGTAAAGCTTTGTACGTTGCAGTGGTTCATGATCATTAGTGCCAGGTTTCCATATTCGTATGTGGTTTTTTTGTTGGATAATAACATATTATATATGTCGGAAGTTTATGCGATTATCGATAGCTCCGCTTTTGACCACTAGCTCACCTGTTGGTACAGTAATAATGTGGTCGGTGATGGAGCACGCTTGCCTAGAAGCAACCTATTCACTTTAGACTTTAAGTCTCCCAGGTTATAGCTTTCCGGAAACACAAACTCCACTTCGCAGCATCATCTCATAAACTTTACCTCTTCATAAAATTAAAGTATATAACAGTATCCGAAGGGATTTCCGCACGAAAAAAAAAATGAGTCACACACTCTATTTACAATATACCTCTAGTTTTACAGAAATTTCATTGCGCGCTTGACATCATCTCACAGATACCTACGCGCACGCGATTTAACGGTAATACAAACATACCGAGCAGTTCCTGTGATCAGCAACTCTACTGCGAGATGTTATAAACGTTCGTCTTCCAAGCTGCATACCCTATATATCTCCCTCCCTCTTTGGTCGTTGAACACGAACGCTTATAACATCTCGTTAAATCTCGGGGCAGAGTCACGTTACGTCGTGTTAGGCCAACTGTGCCATCGTCATTGGGAAATGTTAGAACTTTTGAATTATTTATGATTACATACGTAATAGTTTATTACTTATTCATATCATCATCATCACCATATCATCTTTTAGGTAAGTTATTTACGTTGGTTCTTGCAGATGTTTACTGCACAAACGGTAATTTTAATAATAAAAATAAGGTACGCTCATGCACCGTACGCAATAATTGTCGAGTAGGTATCTCCCTTGACTTAAAACCCCACACACGATGGATACATTCCATCTACATCTTTAGTAATATAGCCATAAATGATCTAAATACTATATTTGCTCTGTGGCTGTCACCATACGTCACAATCAGCATCCATAAACTGTTATAGCTATAACAGTCATATCAATAATCGAAGTCGACTTTAAAAGCCTTTCATATCAGTGGGAAAGAACCAATGACATTTAGTGTGTCGCTTTTTACATCAACATGGTACGTCGACATTGTTTGTTTAACAGCTGATTTTATTTTTTTATGACTGATACCTACCGTCTATACGTACTGTATAAAATAGATCATTGTGCGAATGGGACATTCTGGACAACGCGACTTTTTGCTAATGGAACATTCAGCGTCAGATCCAATCTGCTATGTGTACTTTTTAGAAGCACATTATGCTTTAATGTTACTACGACAGCAAACAAGCACGGGGTCCATCTGATACTAAGACTCTGATACTAAGGCAAAATGCGTAAGGCATAATCAGAGCAAACGTATCGTATCGTAATCGTACGGATCGACGCGATGCGAAAGCAATCTCGCGGCGACTTTGCTTTAAGCCCCATACTTTTTCTGTCTAATTCAAATTAAATTGTTCTGTAACTTTTGTACAAATCAGCGCTACAGGATGCTGAAACATACAACGGTTTTGTTTTAAATTTTAACCAAAGAGTACTACAACCCTCAGTGGAATCTTTACTGTGTACAATGGTTTCGGCAGAAATCTGTAGGTATCTTTAACGTCAGAAAATATTATGTACTTGAATTAAGCAAATCTGTATTGTATCTATTCTAAACCTGGATTTCACTAACGAATACAAACGCGTGTAATTCTATTTCAACTGCGTTAGCACATTTTACTCAATAAATTTAAAGTAGGTTAAACGTGAAAACTCAGGGTAGTTAAACGTATATTCACTGGTGAAATGTAGACTGAATAGGAACTTATTCTAATTCTTTCTTTTACTTTGGGTACGTGCATGCAAACAAGCAATCATGGAATATACCATCTAAGTGCCAAACAGTTATCACCGTTATGTCACAATGCTGTAATATTTTTAACATTATTCGCAACGCGATTGGCCACTGACTGGAATTCACTTTTAGGTTCGTTCTGTATTCAAAATTATAACCAATCATGGCACTGCTTTGGGTGACCCCATAATGTGAGGATTTCACACCAGTCTTCACACTTTCAAGGCTTAACGGTCTTCCTTTTTATACTCCGCGCAAGCAATGTTTTACAGGCATCTACGACCTCACCTACGACAATTCGTTATTATCAACTTATCACAAATCAATCTCATAAATAAATGCAATAAGCGCATATAAAATCAATTCGCTATTGCAATTGTGTTGCAAGAATGATAGCGGTGAAAACATGTGTAAATTATTGGGAAATGACCACAAATGAATGATAAGTTTATTATAATTATAATGAACGGAAGTTATTTTCCATAAATTCATAACTAACAAGGTTCGCTACAGCTGGTCATTCATATCATACACATTTTCTGTATAATAAACGCCTATAATTAGTGTGTCATTTTCTTCGGAATAAAACGTCTGCTATTCTCATTATAATAGTCGTCGTAATAATTTAACAATGGATAATGACGACATCATCCGGTATTACTGTAACGTTTGAGTATCTACCTACCTAATTAAAATAAATAAAAAAAAAAAAAAAAAAAATTAATAAAAAAAAGATATTAAATTAAATTAAGATAGGAACGGAACTGACTATGAACAAATTAATTTTTCGTGCCGGTTTACCCCGGGATTCAACCCCTCCCGCCGGGCAACGGGTGTGGTTATGTCGAATTCGAACCAATTGTCGAGTCCAATATCCCAATCATCTGTCAGTCTCAACGTAGAAACAAAGAGCTTATGTACATAAGCAAATCTATGTCATTTTCCTGCCCGTAACCCATATTTGTGACCATTCTGTGTGAGTTTTTCCATTCATATGTGCTCGCAGCTATCTCAACATTCCCTCCTTTCTTGGCCATAACATATTTCACACAGTCCAAAGTGTTGAAAACAAGAGCCCAAAATTGTCGAAGGATAAAGATTACGATTCCATTTTCACTAATGCTAAGTAAAGTAATCTCGAGACTAGATGACCTGCTCATCTTAGTTTAATAAGTATCTCTAGAGTACTTAAAATATGTAGCGGATGAAACGAACTAGAAACGAGAATCCCCAAACGTACCCAAAATGCCGTAATACACCCCTATTTCCACAGTCTGCCGTAGGTAATAATAAAAATTCTTTACCTGAGTCTACCTGCTAATTCGGTTAGCTAGGAGGCTTAAGTTGTTTGTGTAAGAATTATATTTATTGAAAAAGATAAGGGAATCACGCAACCTTTACATTTTTTAAATTATATTTCTGTGGTTGTGGTTGTGTTGTGGAAAATACATTCGAAAGCATCTAGAATGTCCAGGTTTTTCATAAATACCTTGGTAATACATACATACATACATATACCTCTTTTCATCTGGCGTAGGCAGAGACGATAGCCACCTTCTATGTTCTTACACACATCATGAGCTGCTTCTACTGTCATTAAAAGTCTCATGTGAGCCTGCCAGTTTCGCGTGCTTTAGAACTGCCCATTTTTCAATACATCATCGATTAGATCAGTGTATGTTAATAGTGATAATAATGCTTACCTATTTTTGCATACGTAGGTATTGATTAAAAGGAACTCACCATTACATTTATTAAATACAACGTCAAGCAAACTTCGCGGCAGTCCTCAGTTGTGATTGAGCATCTGAAAAAGAAAAACAATAGCTTTAATGGCATTCAGCGCTAAAAGGTTTTCAGATTAATTCATCTTAAAAGTATTCTATCGCAAAAATGTTAATAAGTTAATCTTAGTATATGTACTAATTGTACAATAGGATTTCTTATTTATTTTTAATTTCTGTTAGTGGTTTTGTTTTCTTTCGGGAGTGAAGTGCCGACCCCGGTCTCCAAGGAGAAAGCTCGGATGCAACCGGGAGCATCGCCAAGAATGATGATATTATATTAAAATCATCAGAAATTGGTACAGATTTCTATCTTTTTTGGTCTATCTTTATATCTGGACGACTAAACCGAAAACTGGTGGTAGAAATTTGATGACACAAATTTGTCACAAAATTCGGCCGGGTCATAACCGCCCCCGCTAACAGGCGGGGGGGTATACGAAGGGATTTCCGCACGAAAAAAAAAAAAGAAAAAGAAATGTACCACCGTGCACGATTGCGAAAAACCCTCCATAGTAATCCAATTTCGGTTTGATTGCGTTCAGGGGTCAGCAAGTGCATAGCCGGGCAGGGGTATTGTGGTCGCAGCACTAGTGGAACCCACGCGGTGCTGCGACGACAATCCTCTGCTGATGAGGCCGTCAAGCTGAGTGCCACCATTGTTAACATGGTACGTGTATGTAATGGTGACCCTCTTTCCTGAGACTTTACCTTCAGCTTACCATCAGGCGAGGTGAAGTCAAATTGACGTGTCCTAAATATAAAAAAAAAACGTAAGAGTCATCGACAAACGATACCGTTTGTCACGTTTCAACGTCATTTGAGTTTTAATTGTAGTTAACCAGTGACTCATAATATCTATCATAGAATTTTGATTGGTTAATTTGGCAATTAATATTCCTTAAATAAATGAAGACATGCATTACGCATACAATGGAACAATGATGTAATTTGCAAGATTGTTAACATTTCTTACAACAAATAATACAGGGTTCTCATGTTGTACAATTAGGTAATAATGCAGTTTAGTTTTAATTCATCTGTGGGGAATGTTTGAGATATCCATGTTTTCAATCCCAAAAAAAAAAAACAAAATTTCAAAGCAAATAATACCAATATATCTATTTTCAAAAACTTCTATAAATAACCCTATTCTTCTAAAAAAATTTTAAGAAAAAGATTGATTACAACGCAAACGGTAACATTTTGACATCAACCTGTACCAACAAGTTACTCAATCCAAATCAATCATTAAAATAATAACCTAAATTTATTCTATTGTAACACTAATTGAAAAGTACGAATAAATCGAAGTACGAAGAAATCTAAAATAAAACCCTCCATTTTATAGCGCTAATTAATTAATTACAGGTATGACGTCAATAGGGAGGTTATTTTAGGAGCGTTCGAATAAAAAAACATTGTAATTGCTTGGTTACATAATAAAAATAGGTCAATTCTTAAGAGGAAAACATGTCCAGTTAACGTGTTATCACAATTCATGAGAATTCTTTTAATTCGTAAGATATTCTTGCACTTGATATTAAGGTTATAAAGGATATAAGGTTGATGTAAAGTGTATATATATATATATATTTATTTTTTTTATATTTAGGACACGTCAATTTGACTTCACCTCGCCTGATGGTAAGCTGAAGGTAAAGTCTCAGGAAAGAGGGTTACCATTACATACATGTACCATGTTAACAATGGTGGTACTCAGCTTGACCGCCTCATCAGAAGAGGATTGTCGTCGCAGCACCACGTGACACCCACCGGTCCCACTAGTGCTGTGACCACAATCCCCCTGCCCGGCTATGCGCTTGCTGACCCCTGAACGCAATCAAACCGAAATTGGATTACTATGGAGGGTTTTTCGCAATCGTGCACGGTGGTACCTACCCGGCCGAATTTTGTGACAAATTTGTGTCATCAAATTTCTACCACCAGTGAAAATAATATATATTTATATATATATATCTAGTAAAACATTGTAAATATGTGTTGTTTACTGAGCAATTCAAACGTTATCACGTTTTATTTAAAGAAATTCATCATGTAAAAACGTTTTTATTGTAGTTGGTTCCTATCATGACTGAAATTCACTCTAAGCCTTAGTGTTGATTAACTGCAGTTTTCTGTAGAATATAGAGCTCCGGCTCCGATTTCAAAGGAGAAATCTCATTATGCCCTACCTTTTTTTTTTTTTTTTTTTTTTTATCGTGCGGAAATTCCTTCGGATACCCCCCCGCCGGACAGCGGGGGCGGTTATGTCGGGCTTGCACCGACTAAAACCACACGCCGTCTCGGGTCTTCAGACGCCGGGGTGTAAGGTTACCCATAGAGCATATCCCTCGCACCCCGGCTGACCCTGGGCCATCTCACCACTAACAGCATCGCTCATCCTGTCTCCTCTGAAAGCAGAGGAGTACGGAGAGCGATGTGTTCCCGCCACGTTGGGTACTGGCCGACGATCAATGCCAACCCTATGAAGGGGTGAAGGGGAAGCCATTGACCGCCGCCCAGGGAGTACCGGCCGCTCCGATTCCGTTCCCCCCGGACTGCTGCGGGATCGGAATCGGAGCGACACTCGAGGAGGTTACCCAACACACACCCCTCATTATGCCCTACCTACGTACACTTTTTTAAGTATCTACCGTAACACAATGGACTAATGATCTACTCACATGAATGAGTCAACCTCGTGTACATACTGACTAAAATTTACTTATAAATCCTCAGGAAGAACTGGAAATGCCTGGCCCACCGCCTGCTTATGAAACCGTCGTCGAAGGACCCTCAATTCACAAGGACTGCCATACATTACAGGTAAGATGCTGTTTTTGTCATATTCAACTTTCGTTACCATATGTTAAGGTAGGGTCTACCATGCTATTAGGATTCGCCTTATGCAACTTTGGTACCGACTGTCCGCTCATATTAGACCATAAATATTAACCGATTCTGCTTAGAAGTAACATTTGAATTTGTCACGTTGTTTCTATTTATAAAGTTCAAAAGTCATATGCTTATCAGTCAGTCTAGCCACCTAGTTAACCACTATATCCACTACAAAAGTGTCGATGAAAAGACCTGAAAAGGGAACCCGTAAGCCACCGTATCATTTGAGCTCTTCGCCAAATATACTTACTTGGTTTTTGCAACATAGAATCTAATGTTTTTTTACTGTTATCTCAATTATCACGATAGATGGAGAAGAGCTCATATAAAACGGTGGTTTGGGGTTTCCCGTTTCCCGTTCTCTCTTCTGATTCTGATCTTTTCATCAACACTTTATTAGTGTTTCATCAGGTAAATATAGTAATTAGCCTAACTAACTTTCATGAACAATACGGGCTAAATCGATGCCAATGTGGTTTACTTTTAAACTAGTCATAAACTACGCGAGATTCCTTTAAAAAAATCTATCAACCTTTACTTCATCAGCCATGGCTACTTAAACTTTCATATATATTTTATAAAATTGTTTATTAGCTGTGTCGGTACGTTGAAGATATAAAAAAAAAACTTTGTTTATGTAAAATTAACGATTCTGAAGATAAATAGTAGATTGTTACACGAGGGTTGAAAGTCAGGGTGAACTGGTGACATTCACCAGAGTTAAACTCTCTACTTTTCATTTCGACTATGTGAGGAAATTAAAATACTACATACACATTTAATGAAACAGTAAATTTAAATTGGAAAAATTGGAAATAGATTAGTAACAACAGCTTTTGCCTGTTCTTTAATTCCATCGGGAGTTAAATTAACATCCATGTCACTGGAATCACTTTCCGAAACAATTTTTAATCACAATTATCACAAGGTATTTATTTATTTTGAATATCGTTTTCCCACTAATTATTTAGCAAACTTAAATAGTTTTTTTAATTCTGAAAAATAAAGTTATAATCCACGTACATACTGCCAACATTAGAATGTTATGAAAATTGAATCTAATGGTTACATTGTAATTAAGTATCTAGGCGGCCATGTAAAAAAAAGCGTCATGATATCAAGGCATCATGAAGTAATATATATGATTTTAGATTGACATGGTCATTTACATTAAAATTAGAATTATAAACGGGATATTTACCATGTTTAGTATCTTTTTCGAGAATCCGATATTTCGGCACTGTTACAAGTACCATGATCACGGATGTACTCATCCGTGCACTCATACATCCGTGATCATGGTACTTGTAACAGTGCCGAAATATCGGATTCTCGAAAAAGATACTAAACATGGTAAATATCCCGTTTATAATTCTAATTTTAATATCATGAAGTAACTTAATTATCATGGACTCCATGGCAAAACCTCAAATTTAAAAAAAAATACTTTCCACCCTATTAGGGATGAAATAAGCTACTTTCCACCCGGCTATCTACCCATGAAAATTAAACTTTCCGAACAGGAGAGATGAAATAGTACATTGTTACCCTAGGGGTGAAAGTAACTTATTTAGTCCCGAGACGAGGTCTGCGGGACGAGGCGCCAATAGTTCGAGGGACTAAATAAGTCTTTAACCCGAGGTAAACACTGTGCTTTTCATTACGAATACAAAGTAAAAATAAAAACGTGAATTAGCTAAAGGAAAAATGAGTAAAACCTTCAAATCGAAAAACAAATGAAGATCAAATTGCCGCTTTTCCGCCGTGTTTTGTTTGTTTTTTTTTCTGTGGCCGGCCAGCTATTCAGCCATTATTTTTCATTTTCATCATTGAAAAAATGGTAAATATTTTGCCCTATTCTATGTTATTTTAAGGAAATTGTTGAAACTAAACTAAAGTAAAGTTATTTAAAAAATATATATTCTTTAATCAATACTTAACGTTATTTTATTTCAATTTTACGACGTGCTGTAATTGAGTGGCTGTATAGTAAGTTGGTAAATGTGTGGTACATTAAAAATGTGAAAATAGAATTAATTTTTTTTTAGTAATTTGACAGCTGTCAGTTGAAAGCGATTCTTCCTAGGGATGAAAAGTATTACTTTCATCCCGCTCCTCAGGCAACTTCAGACCTACTTTCAGAGTATGAGTAATGAAAAATATATTTTTTTGGAATTTTTACAACATTGAAAGGTCTTGGTCAGCCCTAAAATCTGATGTATGTTAGAAATTAGTTAAGTAGAACCACAGATATGGCCAAAAAACGATAACCGACCTCCGCACCGGTGGAGCTGCGGACATCAGCTAGTTAAAAATATAGACAGAGTTTGACCTCTTTTTCTATGTATTTTTATAATGCATTGTGTTGTTTGAAATTATAACAGATGTGTGTTTAAATACAATATGATTAATGTTTGTTTTTACGATATGTATCGTAGAGAATTCACTCGTCTGTAATGGTGGACTAAAAATAACTATCACTTGTAACAGGTTTTTATTAGCTTGCAATCGTGCAAATCAATTTTTGCTTCCGCACATCAATAAATCTATATACTTACATAAAAATGGATTTCTGATATTATATTACACTAGCTGTTGCCTGCGGCTTTCTTCATTAAAAAAGGGCTCTGATGATGTGCTTTGACGTGGCGATTTCAAGTTTATATTTTCTGTTATTTTAGAAGTAATTTTGTTTTTGTTTTCCACCGAATCTTCGATATAACCTTCGCCACTTTGCTGGACTTCCAGCCGCCGTGCCTTTTTAACAGAGTGAGGTTGGCGCCAGAATCAGCTAATAGAGTCGCTGATGTTCTGCGAAAGCAATGCCCGGTGTATAACTCTACGTTACTCAGTTTTAAATATGTGGCTATTTGCTTTGGCATGCCTGTAAATTTGTTTTTTCCTATTACTTGTCTGTGGCATTTTCCTTTACTGTAATTAAGAAAAAAAAAACGATTCGTATCTATGTTTTCAGGCCGAAGAGCTTGATATTTTTCAACATAATTTGCAAATTCTTCATGCACAACAAATGACCGGTCAATTTTAGTTTTCGTGTTAGGTAGTTTTATGAGTAGTATTTGTTATGTTTTACTACATTTTCTATTGTCAAGTTTGTCAATTCCACGGTTCTGCAGGCACCCGATATCCCAAAAATTAGAACAACCTGTAAAAAAAGACATAAGTTGTATTATATGCACCAAATCCGCATAGTATTTTTATGAAATATTTTGGTAACTTATTAAAAAGGGCAAGTAAATACGTACCTTTATTGCTAAATAAATTTCATCCGGAGCTTCATTGAAGATTTTTTGTATTTCTTCTGCAGTAAATATCTTCGATTTCTTGCTTTTAAACTACTGCCTTTTCAAGAAAGCAGTAAGTTTAGAAAAATCTTTCAAATCCACGTCATGTTTTGTCATCATTGTAGCTTTTAGGATGGAATAAAAGCAACATAAACTGGAAGGTTGTAGCTTCTTAGATAATTCATTAAACTATGATATAAAAACACTTTCAGAAAGAGATTTATCTTTTTTTTCTGACCGCCACTTCATAAATTCGTCGTATGCCTTTGCATATCTTTCTTTCGAGTTCGGCGGTAATAGATTTTCTAAACCTGTTTTTGCTTCTTCTTTTATAAAATCGGGGGTTAGATCCATGTCTTCATCACTTGACATTTTTCAAAAATTTTTAGAGAGAACTCCAAAACACGAAAAAAATTTACTTTCGCGCCTAGCTAGTCGACTGCCTTTTTTACTCTTCACGATTTTATGGCACGCAAGCGCGTCAAATCGTGCTGGCCAGTTTGATTTTTAAATCGATATCAACTAACATACGATGTGACTGCGAAACAAATAGTTCGATATTTAAAATAAAATCTTCATAAATTCTAATATAAATTGTCTCGATTCCAATTCGAGTAAATAATCGATACCGAGAAAAAAAAAAAACTTTTTATAAATATTCTTCTAGCAGTATGACAGTTCTTTTTTTTAAGATAATATAAGATAAGATAAAGATAAATTTATTTGTAGAAACATGTGTACAGATGATGTTACATAATCTTAGGTAAAGTTTCAACATGTTCTGTCAATGTAGACGTACAAAATATGTTAGTATTCGCGAGCTATTGTATGAGCACGAGATTCAAATTCCAAAACCTAATATGCTGTAATGTTACCATTACATGGTAGGTTTTGAAATCTATGCTGTAATGATATCCATACACCCCGGCATTCTGGGAAGTAAGTGACTACTTACAGAGCAAGAGATATGTAATAGTAGATTGTTACACAAGGGTTGAAAGTCAGTCATTTCACCCGAGATATTTCTGGCGCTCGAACGTAGTGAGAGCGCCAATTGTTCGAGGGTGAAATGGTGACATTCAGCCGAGGTAAACACTACTTTTCATTTCGACTATGTGAGGAAATTAAAATACTACACACACATTTAATGAAACAGGTATATCAATTATCAGTTGAAATTTAAAGTAAAATTAGAACAATTTGAAAACGGATTATTAACAAAAGCTTTTGCCTATTCTTCAATCTCATCGGTGAGTTAAATTAATATCCATGTCACTGGAATCACTTTCCGAAACCATTTTTAACCAAAATTAACACAAGGTATTTATTTATATTTAATGTCGTTTTCCCGCTAATTATTTAGCAAACTTAAATTGTTTCTTTTTAATTCTGAAAAAAAAGTTATAATTCACGTACATGCTGCCAAC
This sequence comes from Cybosia mesomella, assembly GCA_946251805.1. Lineage (NCBI taxonomy): Eukaryota > Metazoa > Arthropoda > Insecta > Lepidoptera > Erebidae > Cybosia > Cybosia mesomella. Next base: position 22,310,334 of record OX276405.1, read on the forward strand.
ATTAGAAAAGTTTAAAAAAAAGGATCTATTGGTTGCATTGTAATCGAGTATCTAGGCGGCCATATAAAAAAAACGTCATGATATCAAGGCATTAATGACGTAACTTAATTATCATGGACTCCATGGCAAACCCTAAAATTTTAAAAAAAATACTTTCTGCCCTAGGGATGAAATAAGCTACTTTCCACCCGGCTATCTACCCATGAAAATTAAACTTTCCGAACAGGAGAGATGAAAAAATAATAAGTCATAGTTCCTCATTTCACCTAGACGTTTAAATATAGGACCGAGCTATATTCTGATATAGTTGCAGCCTTTTAAACTAAACGTCTTGAAAATGGATAATTTCACTGGGTAATTTTTTCCATAAGCCTGTAGTTCCATCTTCTGCGTGTTTAAACTTTTTAAGTGGATATACCTACGTGGTAGTGAATAATAAATGTTTTTCATGTATTTCCTTCCACCTGTGACCCAGTTTGGTATTTCAAAGTTATTTCAACACACCAGTTTATTCCAGAGCTATTTTTAGCTTGTTTCATGAAAATATTGTTTGTTCTTTTTATAACTATCGACAAATGGACTGAATTACTATGGTTTATATTGTGAAACTGGTTCAGAAATCAATGTCTTTGCATTTTTATTAGAGTTCATTGACTGATCGTATCTAAGTATCTAATTAAATTTGAATCTAAGGCTGGGTTAATATAAACGCGTTTAATTTTATTTAAACTGCTTTAGAACAATTTTACTCAATGAATTCTATTGAGAAGAATGTGAAAACGCAGTTGTTAAATGGATTTTTACTGGTGAAATCCAGCCTGACAGTTTTGTGATTAGCACTGGGATGGATAGCACTAAAAGACAATGGTACTAGGCTAATCATCACAAATGGTTATTGGTGGCGCAGCCATAGTAAGATTCAATGCTGTGCATGAGGTACCTACCCGTTTCGATTCACTGGTTGGGCATATTTTTACTGAGTTTTTTATATTCTCATTAGCGGCAAGAGGTCGGGAAATAGTGTCTTTGTTTACGGCGACAGCATCTTATCACAATTTTTTTTTTTTTCATTATCAGGATGATGAAATATAAATGTTTATACAAACCCTATCTTTCCTATAAACAGTCGTAGCTAACAAAATTAATATCTTTCTTTTTTCTAGAAAACGGGCTAAAACTCAGGGTGAACAAACAACCTTAAGTAACATTTATATGGTCCAACTAGAAACACTCCATCGATTTCACGTGTGATAAACAACATGTTATTGTTTACCAAATCACTACTGATTAAAAGCAATATGTAAGACAATCTCTATCGATATTCGTACAAATTGAGCGATGCTGTTAGTGGTGAGATGGCCCAGGGTCAGCCGGGGTGCGAGGGATATGCTCTATGGGTAACCTTACACCCCGGCGTCTGAAGACCCGAGACGGCGTGCGGTTTTAGTCGGTGCAAGCCCGACATAACCGCCCCCGCTGGCCGGCTGGGGGGTATCCGAAGGGATTTCCGCACGATAAAAAAAAAAAAAAAAGGTACGGCTTAGGAGTGGGTACCTACACGTAACGTTTTGGGCCTATTGTTGTGAACCTATATTAGTTTTTTGCCTAACAATACTATTCGCGTGAAACAAGTGAAAGAGTTTGTGTAATAGGATTCAAAGTTTACGAAACTTGAAAACTTTTGAAAGTATGAGTGTAAGTAGATAATTTTGGCAGGAAATAAAATGAAAGAGGTGCTGCATAACTTTATGAGCAATCAGAACGTATCCAAAAAAACTACTACTGGCTGTAAGTACATAGAGGAGTGCTAGTCCGTCAGAAGGAGCACAAAAGTAAACTTTGTGGAAATGAGCAGTAGGTAAACTGGAGTGTCGTTATGGACCAAGTGAGAAAAGGATAAATGTGCTTGCCCCTTTGAGGACGTATGTCTAGGTAAATATATCAATTATTGGTAATCTATTACACGCAATACAGAATTTGTGAAATATAGGAATTTTTATTCCTATACATAAACTTAAAGTTCGCTCTGGGGCGAAGACTAGACATTACCCTTGTACCGTCATTCTACATGCAGTTTAAGCGTATCGATGTCTACTTTATGTTGAAATGTAAAATGTTAGATGCTTTGCCATAAAGAGGTTATTACGTCAATAATAGGATTAAGAAGAAAGTTTAAAACTGTGAAAATACGAGAAAGTACATTTCTGCAGTGCAATAGTCACGGAAATAGAATCTTCATTTTCATGTCTCCTGTTGGGAAAGTTTAATTTCCATGGGTAGATAACCGGGTGGAAAGTAAGCTTATTTCATCCCTAGAACGGAAATAATTTTTTTTTAATTTCAAGTTTTACCATTGAGTCCATGATAATTAAGTTACGTCATAATGCCTTGATATCATAACGTTTTTTTACATGGCCGCTTAGATGCACATATCGTAACAAACTCGATTACAATGTAACCAATAGATTCGATTTTCAAAACTTCTAATTTTGGCAGTATGCACGTGAAGTATTTTAACATTTTATTTAAAAACAATTTAAGTTTGCTAAATAATTAGCGGGAAAACGAGATTCAATATAAATAAATACCTTGTGTTAATTGTGGTCAAAAATGGTTTCGGAAAGTGATTCCAGTGACATGGATATTAATTAAACTCCCGATGAGATTAAAGAACAGGCAAAAGCTGTTGTTAATAAACTATTTCCAATTTTTCCAATTTTACTTTAAAATTAAACTGATTATCAATATACCTGTTTCATGAAATGTGTGTGTAGTATTTTAATTTCCTCACATATACGAATTGAAAAGTAGAGTGTTTAACTCGGGTGAAATGGCTGGACTTTCAACCCTTGTGTAACAATCTACTATTGTTTTTATTGTTTGTTGAAAAGTACTTGTAATTAAGATAGAGACTAAAAGGATAGTACCGTATATAAAGGTTACTGGCTTAAAAAACGCACAATTAGGTTAAGTAAATATGTTGTTAAAAATAATATATCACGGCTACTTTAACTTCTACTGTAGGTAGTTTTAGACATCATTATACCGTACCATTGCTTAATCTGGTACTAATATAAAAATGTTGTTTTCTTCCAGGAGATGGAGCCGGAATGTTGTCCGAAATGCGATACTGGAAAACGATATGACAGCGGTCTACCATCATACGAAGCCGCAGTCATGCTGAGGGACACCAAGTTATAATGTCTTCAGGAAATCCAAGAGAAAATCGACCGATGACTTACGTATCAATTACTTTACAATATTAATATCACAGAGTAGATAATTTTTATGTCAATACTTAAAACGAATAATAGTTTTGAGAAAAACACTTTTGCAGTGTACACTCGATAAAGTGGAGTAATATACAACAACTCGCCCGTATCTGCGTAGTTCAACTGCGCGTAGAGGCCACATACTTCGTTCCATTCACTTGTAGACACGCTTTGGACGGCATTGGCGAGCCTTTTCCACCCAATTCGCTGGCGACGAATCGGATCAGCAAAGACATTAGACGCCGATGTCATCTGTCTAGCAATGGAGCTTAGGACTTCGATAGTGAGAGATTGACTCATACTATTTGAACGTGGGTTCAGCAATGCGTTAGTGCCACCCAAGCTAGACACACCTCGATAGTCGACTGTACCGAATCCAGTTGCAATAGCAGTAGGCAGGACTCAATCTCCTGTCTCATCCCAAATGCCACCTTACTCTATTTCACTTACAATCCAAATATGATTGAAAAGAAACTGTTTTATTTTTCGAATCATAATTATTTTATTTGATAATATACTGATGCTAGTACAGTATGATCGTTAGTTACAACATTACTAAGCGTACATTTAACATGTACCAATCTAACGATCATAGGTTCAGTTTCAAGATACCCTAAAATTATTGACATATACTTCACCAAGTTATTTCAAATTCTAATTTGAACTAGTTCTAGAGCGTGTATTATGAAATAAGTCAAAAAAGCTTGGGAATTTCATAGAAATATGCGTTTAATAGTTCCACTATTATCATTTATCATTTGGTATACTGGTGATGACTTCTTCTTGGAGATGGAGGAAACAAAAGCTAGGGAGAAATATCATTCGCTCGATCTATAGGGAATAGAAAAGTTTTGACGACGTAGAATCCTACGTCAAATGTGAGATACCTTTTCTTGCAGTAAAGGAAATATAGTCCTATCCTGTACGTGTTTTATTGATTTTACTTATACCTATCAAATTAGTATCAAAAATTGTCGTTCACGTATACAAGGTAGCATAATCGCTTTATGTATGATGTTACCGGTAGTTATAAACACCTGCAGTAGGTACTAGAACTGTATACTCACCACTCACCAGCAGGATATCACGTTATGCCGTATCTATCTCAAAACTTGTTCCATAAGTTTCACTATTTGAATGAAACTTGAAATGTAAATTCACACATTTTTGGTATCCATAAATCAGTGGCATTATAGCGATGTTATATTGTTTTTAAAATACCCGACTTAAGGAATCGAACGACTCCCACGATTCCATGTACAACAGTCGTACTCGTTACTTCTACACTACTGAAGCAGGCCTATTTAAACCCCAATAAATGAAGATGACTATGAAACTAATGTTGCATACAAAATATTACTTTAGAATTAGTTTGAGGATCCCAAAACAAGGGAGTCCGTATTTCTAATTGTGTTTGTATTCTACTTAACTATATACGTACTTCTGTGAAGTAATCACTTACGTTCACATTTATTAATGTTTAATGAATAAGTTACAGCTGACAGTCTGCTAGTTTATACTTATCTGAAATTGAATATTTTCACAAGTATGGTGCAATATTGTAGATTGTGATTAGGATTAGTTAGTAGATTTGCATCGAGATAAAAGAACTCTAACTCAAAGAGTTGAGAAGCTACTAATGTAAAAGTGCTAGATAAACAACCAAGTGATGAGAAACGTATGATATAAGGCTGATTATAGACAGTGAGATAAGACACGTTATAGAAAAGCACGCTATTGACGGCAAATTTTTAATATTGGCAACGTATATACTTATAGATTTTTGATAGTTAAATTGCTTTGTATTAAACCCCTCGAGTTGGGAATAAAAACATGAATTTTGTTCTTTCTATCAAGTGCCATATGTTAGGATTAGTACCAAGTGTGTTTTTTAGTTTTGAAATGATATATTTAAGTTATAGTTAAACTGGTATGAATGTAGCACATCGCTACAGTGCCAGAAACAATCGTCTCATGTATCTAGTATTCAACAAACTGTAAGATTCTCCTACATTCGAAGGGAATACTAATTTCTAATTTTTTCAGTAAGCTACTTTATATGACAAATGAGTCGTGAACGTGAGTGATAGTAGAATGTTTTTATGTCTACGTGTTTGGACGTTAGCTGAAGATAAATCTCCCTGGCTTTATACTCCGATTTATAATGCTATTGTACTATCAGTATCCATAACAAGGAACTGCTCATGCGTCAAGCATTTCGGTGGATTAGCCGATTATGATGATACTGAAGTAGTTTTATATTTCATTGTATACTTATACTTACGCATGAAAATCCGTGCATGGGTATGCGGATCTCCTCCTGAGCCTCCAGAAATCGAGGCCCAGAAAACCCAGCTTCGCCAGGCCATCCTGGTGGAGTGGAAGGAACGACTTGGGCAACCAAGTGCAGGGCCGTTGTAGAGGCGGTGAGACCCGTCATGGAGGATTGGCTCGAGAGGCGACACGGAAGCCTCTCGTACCGACTGACGTAGGTGATCTCCGTCAAGGGGAGCTTCGGGGACCACCTGCTTCGGATCCGGAAGGAGCAGAGTGCCCGGCGTGGGAAGTCCCGAGGCGAGAACTCGTGGCGGCAACTGGGGTGAGAGTCCTCTCGCTCGGCGCTATGATTGCCGCCATGGTGCGAAGTGCGCGCGCGTGGGCCACCGCCGCATCCTTCTGCGAGCAAGTAATGCACGAGAAGGCGGCGGCGGAGCGAGCCCGGGAGAGGTTTAGAACTCTCCCGGCCCGCCGAGCCTGCAACATGCTCGCCGCGCGGCGCAGGCGACTCAGACGCCGGAGGTCGCTCGACGACCTCCGTCCTCCATGAGCGCAAGCCTGGGGGTGCCAGATGAGGCCGTCTGTCTCCCCAGCAGAAGCAGGCCGGGGTGGCGGCGCGACGTGTGCCCCCTCTCTCCGGGGCAAGTTGGGGACACCGTGGTTCCCACACCCGAGGGGGCCATCTCGAAGCCGTAGATGGCCCAGGGTCAGCCGGGGTGCGAGTGAATTGCCTTATTAGGCTACCTTACACCCAGAGCATCTGAAGACCCGAGACGGCGTGCGGTTTTAGTCGGTTCAAGCCCGACATAACCAACCCCGCTGGCCGGCGGGGTGGTATCCGAAGGGATTTCCGCACGAAAAAAAAAGAAAAAAAAGGGTATGCGGAGGTGTATTAACATTTAAATTTCACCAATCATGTTGTTCAGTTCCAACTGTTCCAAGTAATATGGAGTAAACTTATTGCTATTACCCAGGCAATTTTTAAAAGGGCTGTATGTTTACTGATATATCGCGAACAGTCCTGTAGTTGCCTTAAAAGGGATGGGGCGGGAACAAATTTCAATAATTTAGTAGTTTTTTTTAACGAAATCGTGAAATAAAGAGTGGGCTGTTGCCTGTCTAATGAATTATGACTATATAGGAATTTCGAATACATAAGTTAACAGTGCATGAGGTTTTTGAATGTTAATTGATTTGTAAATGTGATTATAAGACCGCAAAATGGGTTGATAACACATGTCAGTAATTCCACTGCTCGAAATAACTTATGTCTTTTTTTATTTCCTGAATCATTTTATGTCTTATGAATCAAATGTTCCTATTAACTTTTTATTTACTTAGACAGATAAAAATGAACAGCTAAAATTGTAACACACATTTTAAAGATATACTTCTTTTGGCGCGTCAGGGAAAAATGATGAGAGTAAATTTTTACCATGCGCTGGCACACGCACGTACCTTTTTTTTTTTTTTTTTTTTTCGTGCGGAAATCCCCTCGGATACCCCCCCGCCGGCCAGCGGGGGCGGTTATGTCGGGCTCGAACCGACTAAAACCGCACGCCGTCTTGGGTCTGCAGACGCCGGGGTGTAAGGTTGCCCATAGAGCATATCCCTCGCACCCCGACTGACCCTGGGCCATCTCCGGTTTCGAGATGGCCCCCTCGGGTTTGGGAACCACGGTGTCCCCGTCTTGCCCCGGTTTGGGGGAGGGGCGCTAGTCGCCCCACCGTCCCGGCCTGCTTCTGCTGGGGTGACAGGCGGCCTCACCTGCCACCCCCAGGCCTGCGCTCATGGAGGACGGAGGTCGTTAAGCGACCTCCGGCGCCTGAGTCGCCTGCGACGCGAGGCGAGCGTGTTGCGGGCTCGGCGGGCCGGGAGGGTTCTGAACCTCTCCCGGGCGCGCTCCGCCATCTCCTTCGCGAGCATCACATGCTCGCAGAAGGAGGTGGCGGCGGCCCACGCGCTCGCGCTCCGCACCATTGCCGCACACACGCACGTACCTGCACGTAACCATGAAATTAGCTAGTCAACATTGTACTTTGAGTACCTTTGTAGAATTTGAGATTAGTTTAAGGTATATTTTATTTATTTACATCATAAAGTACAATATTTATTACTATTTCTAAAATCATAGGATAACGCGAAGGATTAATTTTTTGGAAGATTTTATCTTGTTACGCCAAAGAAATATAACTTCTTACGTCCGTACATAAGTAAACGCATACTTTTTTTTTTAAATAAAATGTTCCGTGCTGACGCGCTTTTACAATTTGTAACATACTACATGGCTTTAAAGGATTATAAGAAGGTATTATAACTTCTACAGGAAACTCACTCTATTTATAAATACAATTAATCATGTCATACAAAAACAATATGCAGTTAACAATATTAATATAATATATATTTTGAAAAATAATGTCATGTTCAGAAGGAGTCTTATGAATAGAGTAAGGATAATATAAAATAAATGATAATATTCTTAATGATAACGCGTTTATGCATTAAATTTGTCTGATGGTATCGCGACGCCTTAATGATGGTAAATAATGTATTGAAACGTTAAAAACATAGTTAAAGTTATTTATTTTGCGCTGTCAATTGATAGTTTATAAGACAAACATGTGCTTAGGAGACAATGGTTTAAATAGGTACCTAAATATGTCAACGTACTAGGTATGTGATTTTAAGTTCTTGTTAATTCAATGCCAAGGTACAGTCAACGACAACAGTGGCTTAGCAAATTCAGATTTATTAATCACTTTAGCTCTTTAAACCTTTCATAAAATAATAAATAAACCACGAAATATATATATAAAAAAAATCCTCTGAGGATTATAAAACTACTTATATATTCGTTATAAGGTACATGTATTCCAATGTAAAAAACGTTTATAAATATTTTAGTGTCAATTGACTTTTGTCGTTGACTGTACTTACTAAACTGTACTCATTACTCACTAAAGTGTGAATTAACCCACTGTTTCTTCGCAAATTGTAGCAGCACGTGTATAAAATATACAATAAAACAAATGCAAAAACTAATTTTAGAAAACATATTGCTTTAATTAACTAAAAAGTAAATATGAATCAACAACAGTGCAAGTAGAAATCCCCCCACGCATTTACTGAATACTTTTGAGTTCATCAAAACTTGCTTTTTTTTAAATGAAATATAGTTTATTTTTGTTTTATTATAGTATTTTTATGGGTTCTTTATAGTACATCTGTGGTGTGTGTAATTAACTTTTACTGGCCCCGAAATTAGCATGTTTATACCAAATTAATTGACGCTAAAATAATATATAATATAATGGAAGAATTATACTTAATAAAATTTTAATATGACATCGACGTGGTTAAACGACTGTAGTAAGCGGAAATAGGTTAAATTTTCATACATTTGTAATTGTTTAAAATATTCAACAGCCTGGTTATTATAACTCGTAATACTTTTTTTCTTATTTAACTCAAATCATTGTTTATGGGCCTTTTATTAGCTTGATCAGAATGCATTTATCTAAGTGAAGGAACTTTTCAACATAAGTTTTATAAACTTTACGACGTTCTATTAACTTGAAATATTGCACACCTATCAAGAACTGATGAAAGTACAATCATTTTATTACATATTGGTTTAAGAATCATTAGAAAACTAAAGATTATTTTATTACTACAAGTTTGGCACATACTTACCTTAGTACGACATTAAATTTTATGCACTTATTGTAATGAACGAATGGACTTTAGGTAGGTATTTGGATTCAATCCTCTGTTAAATGTGTTTTTTAAATTTCAACAGTTCGCATCATCATCATTATCGTTGACGGATAATTATTTAACACATTTGCCAAACACATGACTTACCAACAGATTTGTGAGCGTCACGTTGTGTATTTGGGCTCAATGGAGTCACAAGTAGTTAGGAGTCGAACTATTAATACATTGTTTGACTTGTCTAACTTTATGAATGATGAGACAGCCCTTTGACCTATGGAACTAAGTTCATATGTGAAATGATGGTTATAGAAATGACGCTAACGGCTGAAATGAATGAATAATCTAGTCCAAAATATTTGCTATCATTGGATAGCCGATTAAGTCATCAGAGTATATTCAACAGAATTTACAATATATGCCTTAGAGTAAGAACCATAATAAGTAAGGTCAAATTATGAATGATAGTAACGTTAAATTATGTAACTAATATGAATGTTTAATTATGTGATTTGTTATTAAAATTATAACTAGGTAGTCTTACATTATGATTTAGACAACGAATTTCAGTTATTAGTGTTATCTAGAGCTAAATGTGCAATAAAAATAATGTTTTATACACACATTTTGTAGATTTTATCTTTTTCTTCATTTATTAGTAATTTGTTTATATGATATGCAGTAGGAGTAGGTAGTTAAGCATACAAATGTGTTAAGTTATTTTATACGCACTTAATATAAATAAAGCTAATCAAAATGTCACGAATTTTGTATCTGTAACTGTAATGTAACGCAACCAAAAATGTGGTGAGTAATAAATATACTTCAATAACATTTAAGACTTTCATTTTAGTTTGAAACTGTATGAGTTAAGACGAAGTGGTAAGTCCAGAAGCGTAAAAGAGGTGTCTTAGAAACAGTTTTTGGGTATCAAATGTTAAAATACATGAAATGATATTCCTACTGTCGTAAAGGTAAAGAAATGCTTTGTATTTTTATACAATTCGAAACACGATTAGAGTGATTTGCCTCGATAGAAAAAAATCGTGAATATCGTAAAAAATCGTAATTTTATTAGAATGAAACAATTTTACGGCGATTGTAAAGAAAAAACAAGTGCAAAATTTTTATTTTCATAAACCTTACATCAAATCCCATATGGTAGTAGAGATGGTTTTCTCTTAAATAGAAGTTAATTATTCTAATTATATAAAACATATAGTTAGAGCGCTCGCGTGCGAGCTCAGTCGGCCGCGGGGCCTCGCCGCGAGTAGACACGTACTGCTTCGTCGCGCTCGTTCGCTCGCTAGTGATTGCATTTTGATGTAAAATGGGCAATAAAAGCCTTAGAGGAAGGAAAATATCCCGTTAGCGGAAAAGAAGGATCGCCCAAAACAATCTATCTCAGTGAGTATCAACGAACCACATGATTACATTTATTATTTTCTTAGTGCTAGTAGGAATGCTAATAAAGGTCACCGTACACTTAACCGGGTACCGGTATCGACATTATCTTGTCTCGATACCATTTATTGTTTTCTTAGTATGAGTATGAGTATGAATGACCGGGTATCGGCATTGTCTTGTATCGATACCATTTTTTTTTTCTCAGTATGAGTGGGAATGACAAGACCATCTTCACATTATAAGAAAATTAACGTGACACGTATTAGATCTATTGAAAAAGTTTAATATATATAAAATAATAGTTAGTGATAGTAGATTTTTACACCAAATATTCCTGGTTCCTGGACCCGTCAGGAACGGTGGGAACCAGGAAAAGTGGGAGTCAAGACCAACCCTTCACGAAGGATAGTTGAGAAGATGACGTTTCTAGATTAGAATTCTTGTGTCTTATCGGACATCAGAAATTTTTTCTTGTAATGTGCACGGTCTCATACAACCACCAATCTAACTGGATTTCTTGTGTCGGACAAGAAAAAATTCTTAAAGTGTGAAAATGGTTGAAGGGTATATACGTGAATCTTTTGTTGTGGTGATTTAAATAGGTATTTGGAAACTACTTATGTTTGATAAACTGAAAAAAAATAATTAGAACATAACATAACATAAACTCACACCTATATCCCCGAAGGGGTAGGCAGAGGTGCTAGCACCTACATTTCGCCAGTTTATGTTTAGGTCCCAATGTAATAGGTGGCGAGCCTATTGCCATTAACCGGGCACTTATAAACCTGCGATAAATACACACATAACTTCGAAAAGCATCGAAAAGTCATTGGTGTGTGCCATGGTAAAACCTAGGATCGAACCCGAGACCTCGTCTCAGCAGTCCATTACCCATACCACTAGGCTACCGCGGCTTTTTTTTTAGAAGTCTTACTGTTTTGCAGATTACGAGCATTGGCTGAGCAAACAAATTCGAAAAAATTGAGTACAGAGACTTCTGTTCAGGTGTCATCTACGTCTATTGTACATTTAACAGCGTAAAGCCATAACCATTTATCAAATCATAAATTGCAGTTGTCGAGTGGGAATAAACATTATGAAGTACAGTTTTTTTTAAGAAATAATAATAAGTACCTACTTACATTGCAGAACTCAATCATTACTAGACCAAAGTGCACCAACGGAACTGACTCCTGTGTATGCTGACATGTTATCAGCCACTTCTAATGCCTTACGTTCAGAAACTCCATTAGAGTGAGTGTCAAAGCTATTTTTTCACAACTTATATTCATTGTTTTTATTCATTCATTGGTGGCTGAACTCCACCGTAACCACTCGCGCGATATTGACCAAATTTGCTACGGTGCTAGTGTGGACACTGAGGAGTATTTTGAAGCAAGATCACCGAAAAACAGTTTCACGAGCGCGCGGCCTTAGCTAAGCGCGCGACCGTAGTAAGATGTCTTATTTTCAAGTAAGAGTCCTGCTCGCTCAGCTCAATTTATTTCAGTCGCACCCTGCACTGAATTCCTAGTATAGTTATTAGTACATACATAGTTATTAGTACATACAACATAGTAATTAAATAATCATTGAGAGATTTGTAATATGCCTTTTCACGTCCACGTACCTTTCAGGTCCATAGATAATATTGACTGTGAACTTGTCATCTTCCTGAAGATACATTGAACTTTGAGGAAATTAGTGGCAGGAGAATAGTGGACATCGGCTATTTTTTGAAACAATTAAAAGAAATAGAGCATGAATTTGTATATAAATGCAACTACAGTCATTTAAATTTACTACGGAAAAGGAGTACGGGTCAAAAATCTACTGCGAATCACTAACTAATATTTTATATATATTAAACTTTTTAAATAGATCTAATAAGTGTCACTTTATTTTAGAACTCTCTTTCTACGATTTAGAAAAAATTGAAATAAAAGCATTAAAATAAATAAATAACTTTGATTTTTTTAGTCCGCTGTACCCACATTGGTTTGTATGAAATTGAACCCAAAACTTGTGGCAATCAACTGACTTTCGACGACTTGCGGAAGACAATAATTTTCTTGGATGCATTCACATGATAAGAAATATCTGATCAGACATTTCTAATCGGGCACAACAAATTTTCTTAGTGTTAAGATGGTCTAATTGATTTCATTTCAAAAAAAAAGTAAGAATTACTTTTCTTTTGTAAATTACATACTTATAATACATATAGAAACGTGTGTCAAAGACCAGAAACAAATATCTGTGGTCCACACAAATATTTGGTCCAAGCGAGAATCGTACCCGTAACCTCCTGCATCGTAAGCTGGCGCTGGCCCGACCACGCTACAGAGGCTGTTACGTACGTACAAATATACAGTGATCATTTCACTTCTACTCATACTGGTGAAAAATAAATTGGTATCGATACATAACAAAACCGATATTACCGATAGCCGTTCAAATGTACGTTGACCCTCAATTTCACGTCAACTCATCATACTGATGAAAAAAAAAATGGTATTCGTAAAAGACAATACCGATATCCGGTTAAGTGTACGGTGACCCTTATGGTCCGCGAACATAAAGCGCGGGGTGAAGATGGTTGTCCCGCGCATGCTCCCGCCGCACTTCATACCTCACCCCCTCACAAACGCGATGCGCGTATTCCCACTTCATCTTAACAAAGATATTAAGAATAACAGTATTCTAGGAGATTCTATACACCGTTATCGAGACAACGTATGCTATGCTAGCTTAACTAATGTATAATATCGGTTCTAGAATACGGATAACAACGTATTAAATATAGGAAGACTCAGACCAATACAAATATACATATTCATGCATATAAACATTTGCACTGAGCGGGAATCGAACCCGCGACCTCTGACTTAGTAGTCGAACGCTCTCTAGACCTCTACGCCACGCAGGTCGTTGTTGAAAAAATACTATCAGGGGGCCGATTCTCTTAATAAAAAGCTGTTCAAGATTCAGTCTCAATCTAGTCACGATCTCTCAAATGTCAAAAAAAAATGTTCTCATAACAAAATTTTCAATATTTTCAACAAAATTTTGTTACGAGAACAACTCTTTTGACATTTGGGAGATCGAGACTAGATTGAGACTGAATCTAGAACATCTTTTCATTACGAGAATGAGTGAATAAAAAATATTGGAAAAAGAAATGATATCTTAAACATAGTAGCTATCTTTTTCATGAAATATCCTCATGGCTAATGAACCTTATGGCCTTATTCATTTGTTGCAACCAGCTTCTCAAATAGTCAGTGGCGTTTTGCGTAAATCCATCTAAACCGACGACGGTCACGTTCTGAAAACCACCACACCGGGACATAGTCCTGTCACAATGTTATTATAAAGCATTGTACCTATTATTACAGATTATATAATACTAGTATTGTGAATAATTACTGTTGAGTTGATCCAATTAAAGATTAGATAGGTACGTTTATGATCCGCTTTTTCCCGCAGCTTCTCCCGCGTGAAATTCTGTCCCCATTCCCGCTTCCCATGGGAACCTATTCCAGGGATGAAAAGTAGCCTATGTGTTATTCCAGTCTATAATCTATCCTTGGACTAAATTTCAGCCACACCCGTTCAGCCGTTTTTGCGTGAAAGCGTAACAAACATCCATACATTCATCCATACAAACTTTTACATTTATAATATTAGTGGGATGATAAGCAGTAGCAAATAAGTATTTCGTACTTGGTAATTTGAATGAAATTTTGAAGTAATATTAGTATGCTAACTTTCTCTATAAATTTATATCGGAAAGCCAACATCCAGGACTGGACTTGAAGCCGTGATAGTCTTAGACAATTGGTCAAAGTATTACCCCTACCAAGGGAGGGTAAGAAAAAATGTTTCTTTTTCGTTGCGAATTACGCCAGTTATTTCAGTTTTTATCAGTTACAGAAAACAATATAGGTACCATAAAATCACTTAATTGGCAATTCAATTACCGCTATTGATGGTTATGAATATTACGTTCCATAAACGTTATAACAGCCAATTAGTTTATCAGCATTGCAAATTATTCAGTTAGGCATAATATGGCACGTAGTGAACATTTAACATTGCTTGGCTCTATCTGTATCCATTATTATTCTATGGCATCCAGTTTCGTGGGGTAGAGTAATTAAATTAAGCTGATTAGGTATAATGGAGAATTACACTGCCTTTATTTGTAAAAGGATAAGCCTAGATTTTATCATTGAAAATTCGTTGAACTAAACTGGGTAAAATGTGATAACGTAGTTTAATTTTTATTGATCTCGGTTGCTATCATTGATGAAATCCGCTCTCAATGAAATTCGTGAATTCATCCATGTCTTCATGGGCTGCTGTAGGGTCAACAGCGAGCTCCCGGTGTATGAGGTCTCGGGTCGAATTCTGGATCAAGAAAATGTGGCAGATTATTCTTCTCAATTTCTGGATTCTAACAAAAGCGTCCAATTGACGGTAATATGACCTCCTATTTTATAGCATTGAAAACAGTTGGCGAAATGAGGTGTTAATATACCTCTGCTTAATCCTTTGGAGATATACAGGCATAAGTATATTTACAAATGAAAGTAGTTTGTAGTGTTACCTACACTACAAACTAAACTAAAAAGTTGAATTATAACGCGTGTTATAACTTTTTCCATCCAATATAAAAACAGCTCTTGGACTTTGTAAAATATTGCTTTCATTGAAACGAGCAGCAATTCATGTTTGAATATTTCTGTCTATTTTAACTTTCAATGGTTTCATGTATATACACAGTATTGGGATTATGAGTAAAACGGATCGCCGAATATTTGATGTTTCCGCTAATAGTCTGTTGAGTTTAGATCCATTAAAAACATAGCATTTACAATATCGTCGTCGTATAAGCGTCGGTAGCTTAGTGGTTAAGGAGTCGACCCTACGATCGAGAGGTCCCGGGTTCGAATCCTAGCCCTTACACTACCGAGGTGAACTCACTCCTAACACATGCAATTTACCTTAGCTGGAGGGGTTAGGGGGAATATTAGTAATTTCGGTTACTAATATTCATTAAAAAAAAAATTGCATCATCATCATCCGAGCTCCAAACCTGGTCGCATCTAAAGCTTGTACTTTGGAGCCCAGAATCCGCTCTCTTACTTCCTCCTTCCAACAGTTTAACTCGTACTGGGAGACTGGGACTTCTCGAGTACCATTACTTGGTACGTCCGCGGGATACTGTTGTTGATCCTAGTTTTAGCTAGGCGTTTTAGCTAGGAGTTACAGCAGTGAGCTTGATCTGCAATTCCCTTAAACTAACGTCTGATTTCAGCATTCTTGGTAACTGTAACGAAATCAAACTAACCTGGATTCTTAGATGTTTGTTACTCAATCACGCAGAACAGCTGAACGAAAACGGGATTTTTTATCTCTGGAAGAAGTTCTTGTGGTTCCCGGGAACGAATCAGCATTTTACGCAGGTGGAACCGCGAGTACCAGTTAGTATAACAATATAGCACTTCAACGTTTCACCGCACGTGCCCAAGCCAGTTAAATAGCCATTCTCGAGTTGTCTGTGAATACAAATTAGCTGTCGTCGGTTCGCAAGGTTATTAATGTATGCAAAACTGCCTTCAATAATACTTTCTTTCACTTTTTAAGTAGCCTTTCTAAAAATGGCTGATGGACTTCAAGGTCCGTCCTTAAAATAAGTCTTTTAATAGATCTCAAAGTTACATGACTACCGGCTTCGTATCCAGTTAGCTTAAAAATATATACAACTTGTTCTTAGATAGCAAACGAGCAGACGTTAACTAACTTACCATCAACTTACTTCTTCTGAGGAAATGTTAAAATAATAAAAAGTGTAGTTAGATAACCGTTAAATCTGTTTACAAATTCCTTCTGGTTTCCTCTAGGAACAGAAGGATAAGGCTATCCACCGCACTGAACTAGTGCAGATTGGTAAACATAACTGTAATTGAGCAGTAGTACTGCATAGTTCTTTAACTAGCAGTACCTTTTTTTTTCTTTTTTTATCGTGCGGAATTCCCTTCGGATACCCCCCTCCCCATCGGCGGGGGCGGTTTAGTCGGGCTTGAACCGACTAAAACCGCACGCCGTCTAGGGTCTTAAGCCTAAGAGTCTTAAGGGTTTAAGATCTCTCGCAACCCGAGATGTCTCTGTACCTTTTTTTTTTTTTCGTGCGGAAATCCCTTCGGATACCGGCCCCGCTGGAGAGCGGGGGGTCTCCAGCGGGGGCGGTTATGTCGGGCTTGAACCGACTAAAACCGCACGCCGTCTCGGGTCTTAAGACGCCGGGGTGTAAGGTTACCCATAGAGCATATCCCTCGCACCACGACTGACCCTGGGCCATCTCCGGTTTCGAGATGGCCCCCTTACTTGCTCTCCACTGTGCCATCTGCTAATCAGAGGGACACGTGGAAAGCTTCCGAACAGCCCTCAACAGGGCCGTCCTCGCCTCGGTCGGAGTTGGCCGTAGGCGGCAGCGTCTCTCCCGCCCTAGGAGAGAGGCGCTGCCGTCTCCGTTGCCCAGGGTGCACCGCGTGGAGGTCCCCAACCAAGCACCCCAGATGTCTCTGTACCTTTTTTTTTTTTTTTATCGTGCGGAAATCCATTCGGATACCCCCCCCGCCGGCCAGCGGGGGCGGTTATGTCGGGTTTGCACCGACTAAAACCGCACGCCGACTCGGGTCTTCAGACGCCGGGGTGTAAGGTTACCCATAGAGCATATCCCTCGCACCCCGGCTGACCCTGGGCCATCTCACCACTAACAGCATCGCTCATCCTGTCTCCTCTGAAAAAAGAGGAGTACGGAGAGCGATGTGTTCCCGCCACGTTGGGTATTGGCCGACGATCAATGCCAACCCTATGAAGGGGTGAAGGGGAAGCCATTGACCGCCGCCCAGGGTGTACCGGCCGCTCCGATTCCGTTCCCCCCGGACTGCAGCGGGATCGGAATCGGAGCGACACTCGAGGAGGTTACCCAACACACACCCCAGATGTCTCTGTACCTATCTCGAGGAGTTACATATTATTAATTATCTTGGTGTGGCAATTGATTGCAATCTGAACTTCAAAGAGCATATAAATTCTGGGTTGCGAGAGATCTTACTTGCTTGGGCACGTGCGGTGAAACGTTGAAGTGCTATATTGTTACACTAACTGGTACTCGCGGTTCCACCTGCGTGAAATGCTGATCCGTTCCCGGGAACCACAAGAACTTCTTCCAGAGATAAAAAATCCCGTTTTCGTTCAGCTGTTCTGCGTGATTGAGTAACAAACATCTAAGAATCCAGGTTAGTTTGATTTCGTTACAGTTACCAAGAATGCTGAAATCAGACGTTAGTTTAAGGGAATTGCAGATCAAGCTCACTGCTGTAACTCCTAGCTAAAACGCCTAGCTAAAACTAGGATCAACAACAGTATCCCGCGGACGTACCAAGTAATGGTACTCGAGAAGTCCCAGTACGAGTTAAACTGTTGGAAGGAGGAAGTAAGAGAGCGGATTCTGGGCTTCAAAGTGCAAGCTTTAGATGCGACCAGGATTGGAGCTCGGATGATGATGATGCTATTTTTTTTTTTTATGAATAAAAATAGCATAGCAAGCTTGTGTTAGGAGTGGGTTCACCTCGGTAGTGTAAGGGCTTAGTGGAAAAGTTCCTAAGCTGATATCTATCTAATACCTTTGAAGCGTCGGTAGCTTAGTGGTTAAGGAGTCGACCTTACGATCGAGAGGTCCCGGGTTCGAATCCTGGCCATTACACTACCGACGTGAACCCACTCCTAACACAAGCAATTTACCTTAGCTGGAGGGGTTAGGGGGAATATTAGTAATTTCGGTTACTAATATTCTTTAAAAAAAAAAATAACGAGCAATTCTTGTACATGGGTCTCAGAGACGTCTCCAACGATTTTCATGATCGATCTAGCTAGGTTTCATTTTTAGAAAACATCAAAAAAAAAAACAATCGGTCGCCCAGTCTATATATTTTTTTTTTATGATAAAAAATAGCATAGCAAGCTTGTGTTAGGAGTGGGTTCACCTCGGTAGTGTAAGGGCTTAGTGGAAAAGTTCCTAAGCTGATATCTATCTAATACCTTTGAAGCGTCGGTAGCTTAGTGGTTAAGGAGTCGACCTTACGATCGAGAGGTCCCGGGTTCGAATCCTGGCCATTACACTACCGACGTGAACCCACTCCTAACACAAGCAATTTACCTTAGCTGGAGGGGTTAGGGGGAATATTAGTAATTTCGGTTACTAATATTCTTTAAAAAAAAAAAAACGAGCAATTCTTGTACATGGGTCTCAGAGACGTCTCCAACGATTTTCATGATCGATCTAGCTAGGTTTCATTTTTAGAATACATCAAAAAAAAAAACAATCGGTCGCCCAGTCTATTTTTTTTTTTTTAATGATAAAAATAGCATAGCAAGCTTGTGTTAGGAGTGGGTTCACCTCGGTAGTGTAAGGGCTTAGTGGAAAAGTTCCTAAGCTGATATCTATCTATCTAATACCTTTGAAGCGTCGGTAGCTTAGTGGTTAAGGAGTCGACCTTACGATCGAGAGGTCCCGGGTTCGAATCCTGGCCATTACACTACCGACGTGAACCCACTACTAACACAAGCAATTTACCTTAGCTGGAGGGGTTAGGGGGAATATTAGTAATTTCAGTTACTAATATTCTTTAAAATAAAAAAAAAACGAGCAATTCTTGTATATGGGTCTCAGAGACGTCTCCAACGATTTTCATGATCGATCTAGCTAGGTTTCATTTTTAGAAAACATCAAAAAATAAAACAATCGGTTGCCCAGTCTATATATATATTGAAATACCTTGAACATATTGCGTTAACAATGTAATGTTGCAGTAATGAAGCAAGTTTATTTCGCACTATGTCAATCGCTTATACATTATTGTATTTCTTCTTTGGGCGATGCTTCTAAAGCCTGTTGTACTAAAGCCAATTGAAATTGACCAGTGCACCATATTAATAATTAGCACTTTTGATACGAGACGCTTGCCTACCTCAACATTCTATAAACTGAGTGGGGTTTTAACTGTAAGGCCGCTGTTCTTGCCAAATGTAATCATTACCAGCATAGGCTATGTATAATTAATATTCTATGTATAATATGTATTTATTTACAAAAAAAAAAAGTATTTAAGTACCTACCCTATGTTTATCCGCATTCTATAACCCATATGACAAGCTCTGCTTAGTTTGGGTCTAGATGGCGTTGTGTACTTTGTCGTACAATATTTATTTATTATTATTATATTTAATTGACATTTGATCAACAAACTCAAAATAAGAGAAGAAGACATGGAGTTTATGAACGCCTCAATAATTTTAGGACAAACTTCTACACTAGGTTCATTGATTTCTTGGGCCCATTTCTATACAACAGGATAAACCGCATTCTTAGCATATATACACTCCTAATAGTGCCTTGTAAATCAAATTCTGCGAATATCTGCGGGGGCTCTCGTGCGAGGATACAGAATTACTGCTTTTAAAAGACCAACTTAGACATAGAATTACCTTATTTATTTAATTATTAAAAATGATACGACAAATTTAATTAATTATTACTGTTATTAAAACTAAAAACAATTTAGTTAATGTAATTTTTTTGTAATTATGTATATCGTGATACAATTTTTTTTTTGATCTATTGATAAATTTGTAAATAACCATTGGAATTCTTTACTAACACACGTGTTTTCTTTTTTCTACAGTACCGGTTCCTTTAAGAGGGGCGTGAAAAGCATCTAATGAGGCCTCTCGGTAATCGGTTTCTGTAATAGTGAGCCTCATTCCTGAGACTTTACCTTTAGCTTACCATTAGGCGAGGTGAAGTCATATTAACGTGATCTTTATAAATATAAAAAACAATTAATTGAATAGTACATCTCATAAATTGAAATAATTTTAAATGGCAATATTGCTTTTAATGTTCTGTGAAAAATATTGACGCCTAAGATACAGGGACCTATGACATATCTGACATATAAATGAAAACATGTGAACTGAAGGGTGGCGTCACTGTCGCTTCAGTGTTGTTAGTTGACTTTGATATGCAATAAAATCGAGAAAGTTAGCAAATAATATTATTAGTAGAAGCCATTTTAACCGACTTCAAAAGGAGGTTCACTGTTTGACCTGTATGTTTGTATGTATGTTTGTATTATACGCTACGACATTCTGCAGAAGGTTTTAGTACACTTAACCGATTTACGTCGGTTCTATTTCTTCATGAAAATAATGATTCACATTACACAAAGTTTTTCTCACCTAGTTATCTTACCAGTCGCTGAAAACCCACATATTGGTCTACGGAACTACTGACTAATTTTTTTGGCTAAAGGCTACCAGTTAGTTTATACTGGAACCCATATTTTCGCACTTGACGCAAGGCCTTTCTAACATTAGTAGTAACTGTAGTGCCTAGTAGGTGAAGGAAATATAAATAATTTTATACTTGGAAAATAGGGACGTAATCCGTCCGCTCAGAAATTATATTGGGCAATTTTTGTAATGAAATCCGACAACACTAACTTGTAGTTTCATTGAATGACATTTGACAGTGACAACCGTAGTTCCGATTTTAACTATTTCACAGAAAAGCTGGTACTACTATACCTACCTTTAGTATCGAATTTTATTTCAGTTTTACATTTTCTGTCTGCTCAATACAGTCAGGGTTTTAAAATATCAGTTTGTTTTATCATTTAGTTGTTTGTAATGTTTTTGTGTTTATTAATTTTTAAACTTTCGCGTTCCAGAGAGATCCGATTCTCAGCACTCCATGGATTCACCGTGCGGTCGCCGGGTCCATAGCGTGGTACAGAGAGGAACACCATGACGGCGACTGGGACTTGCGACCCAGATGTAGGTTTAGGGTGGCCACCTTGTGATGCATCAGCGCTCACCTCCACCGTCAGTAGTGTTCCCCCCCCTACCTATCCAAATTTGGTAAGATCCTAACAATGCCGCTTTTGATATACGTTTTAATAAAGAGCTTACTGAAGCTCTTGGCAATCCGAGGTCTTTAAGTAAGTTGTACAGGGATTTAGCTGGAATTCCCCTGGCTCCTACTTCTACGGCATAGAGTTTAACCACGTAGCCGTTTTTGGTTAACTCGTTAGTCAAATCAAAGTATTTGTTTGTCTTTATAGCGTGGTCTTTAGGTATATTAGTTTCCCACGGTACTGTGAGTTCTACAAGCACTGCACGCTTATGCGATCGTGAAAAAAGGAATATGTCGGGTCTGGATGATGAGGCACAGACATCCTCCGGTATCCTATAGTGCTTCTCATACGTGTCTACGAGTATTGTCCAGTCAACGGCAGCTATCAAAATTGAATAAGGCTTTTGAAGTGATTTCTTTGAGCAGCCTTCCTTTACAAACGCAATGTCATTTCTTTGGTTTGTGGTTAATCCTTTTTTCGCTCTAGCTACCGCCAAACTTACAGCCTCACGTATGATTTCTAATACCTTATCATGACGGCGCGAGTAATGACCCCGGTCTAATAGCGTTTTACAACCCACTAGTAGGTGCCTAGCCGTACCAGTTGCTTCACCACATGAGTTACATGTTTTATCTGTGGCTTTTCCCCATCTGACCAGATTGCTTTGGTCGGGGAGGGTCAACTGGAATGCATTCAGGTAAAATTTAAGTAAGGCCGGTGACCAGTCGTATATTATGGTACGCCATTTTAAGGCTATGGGAATACAAAATTCACCTAGAGTCAACCATTCGTTTTGCATTTCTAGGTTCATTGCGTGCACCTTATAGGTGTTGTTTTCGTCTGCTTGAAGAAAAGATTTTGTTATTTCTTTATCAGTTTGTCTCTGAATATTACCTAGACCTACTCTACCGGTCTGCGAGCCTATCATGAATCTTTTATGGAACTGGAGGCGTGATTCGAGCTCCGATGCATTTTTATCTTTTGGAAGGACTTTTACTATTTCGTCTTTAGATTCCGATAAGACGTGCATTTTAGTTACTCTTAGGTGTTTATAGAGTTCTGATGGCTTCTTAAGCGTCATTCCAAAATTATTCGCGGATCTATATAGTGCCGACGGGTCGGCCGACTGAGCTAGCCCTAGCCACGACTTCAGTGTCTTCGTGACACTCGCATCTAGTTTTTTGAGGAGGCTCTGGTTTACATCATATATAAGAAACGGCCAGTTAAGACGCGAGGTTAAATAATTGTCATAGATCCAAGCTTTTTTAACATTACTTATTGGTTGTTGGTCTACCTTTTTAAATCGATAATGAAACTATCAATTAATTCGTCCAAAGCTGGAGTGCAACCTCTGTTGTCAATCTTTCTTCCGAGGAATTTAAAAGGCACGGTTTCAGATATAGTTGAAACGTTTTCCCCGCCTATACTAAGCCCTGGGTCATATGAAGTATACCTGGTACCCCGCCTACCCAGACATAGACAGTAGCATTTGCTAGGTTTTGCTCTCATTCCATCTGTCCATGTACAGAAATCGTCTACTCTACGCAGTAGGTCCTGGCACTGCTTTGGGTTACGAGTCAGTATTGCCAAATCGTCCGCGAAAGCGAGGATAGACTCCGTATATTTACCGTTTAGCTTAAACCGATAGCCCCACTTCTTGTCGTGTGTGGAAATGTTGTCTATTAAAATATTTATTACTATATTGAAAACTATAGGTGATAAACAGCAACCTTGGAACAAACCCACATTATAATTTAAAGGTTGCGTGTATCCATCTTTGGTATTAATCACAAACTTTAATTTACCATAATAAGAGGATATTATTTCCCAAATGATGGACGGAAAGTGATACCATTTTAATGCAAACAACATAAGCTCGTGTTGTACTGAGCCAAAAGCGTTTTCTAGGTCTATCCAACAAACTGTTATTTGCTTTTCATTTGATCTGGCATCTTTTAAACTTTCCGCCAGTAAAGAATTGTGTTCCACACATTTACTGTATTGTTTTTCGTATTTAGGCACCTCATAATTACTTTTATAGTAGCTATGGATCTGATCGTTACTTAGCAGTAGCCTATCTTGCTTTCTGTCGCTAAAAATATTCCTCGAGTACTTAAACGGGTCCTTATCGAACTCTACTTCATGTTTTGCTCTATTAAAATTATTGTTTTCATTTATTATTTGAACAGAAATTCCTTGAATTAATTTCAGTATGGACCTTAAAGCTCTGGCCAGTTGATGACTAAGTTGATTATCGCCCATAGCTTTAGCAAACCGTAGTCGTTTGATAAGGTCCCGCTTTTTCTTTCTCATTTTAATTTTGAACGCGTTTTCTCGGTTTTTTCGCGCGTATGGTAATGATGGTGGGTAATGCTCATGTAGATATGAGTAAATGCTAACCTGGAAAGATTCTACCTGACTGTTTAAATCCTGCTTTGTTCCGGGATGCTCTAACAGGATGGCTAAGTTTTGGTCGTGGGCTTTCCAGGTGGTCGACTTTAAAGAGGGAATGCTAAGACGGGCCCGGATGTTTATGGGCTCCTGGTTTGTGTCACACTCTGGCTCACCTTGGGATATATGAGGGTCAACTCTATCCGTGGCAATAGTTGAAGAACTTACAGACGACTGTCTTGCTCCAACACCATCGTGTGATTTTAAGTGCTTCAGAAACCAGGCTCTCTTCTTGTATACTTTCCCGCACGTTGCACATGTTAAGTCCGTATTCTCGCCATTGTCGTTTGTTTTATCCACCGGTGGACAATTCTTTCGCCCCCCCTCTCGGATATATACAATAATTTAATTTAACGGGAATTAACGCGACCATTTATTGGCCGGCGGGGGGGTATCCGAAGGGATTTCCTCACGAAAAAAAAAAAAAAAGGTATATACATACCTTTGGATTGCCTGACGTTTCGACCAGGTTACACTGGCCGTGGTCCCAGGCTGATTGCCTGAGGTCAGCCTGTGACCACGGTCAGTGTAACCTGGCTGACTGCCTGAGGTCAGCCTGTGACCACGGCCAGTGTAACCTGGTCGAAACGTCAGGCAATCCAAAGGTATGTATATACCTATAAATGATCGCGTTAATTCCCGTTAAATTAAATTTTTGTGTTTAATTTTTTTTTGTATACACTTACATAAGTACTGGTAATTGTTAAAATATCCGGTCTAGTGTCCGACCATTGCATGTTGTATTTTTCTGTAATGATTAGTTAGCAAATTTTTTATTCATTATGTAAGTTCAGAATTTTTCAGAATTTTTGTTTAAAAATGATGCAAAAAAAGTAATTAGAAAGCCCGAAAATCACTTCATCCAACTTGAAGGCTTTTGAAATGCGAACATAGTGTTTTCACATGAAGCAAGACAATCTGTCAATGAAATTAAGTATTTTATGTATGAAAGTAGCCTACGGCGGAAGCTAGTTTACAGCAAAGTGATAGTACTTACACAACCTACGAATTCTGAGCATATACCTAAGTAGACGGTAGGGCTCGATTCCACTCGAACGCTCTCGAGTGTCGAACACTCGGTACTCGTCGCGCGAACAATGTGGAGCTTCCGTTCTGTCTATGGATCAAAAGTTCATTCGCCGTCTTTACAAATGCATCTTTTCATTTGGTATTTGAAACAAGACAATGACTAACAAGGCCAAGTTTAGAAATTAGAACAGTAACCAGTGTACAATAAGTTTATTGAACTAATTTTAATCGGGTTTTAGTAAGTTTGGACTTAATGATTGTTGTATGAAATGTAGATTGTAAGTGTGAAATCATCTCGTTTAAATAATAATACAAAATTTCATCAAGATAGTAGTAATTAAATAATAAATATATTTAAGTATTTCGTTCAGGGATAAAAAATTGACATAGTAAAATGGTGGACGTCGCCATACGTCGCTGTGTAAAGCTGCAAGTAGCATGCCTTCGCTTTTACTGAACTTTCGTACCAACGTGCATCCTGCTGGAATACATTCGACAATCTGTGAATCGATGTGGAATACTTTCGTAATAACGTGCATCGCGGAGTATAAAAAAAGTTGCAGTTCAAAGAAGACAATTATGGAAAAATTATTCTGAGAATTTGGCTAATTCTCGTAATAATTTTTCCATATCATGTTCTTTGAACTTTAACTTTTTAAATATAACATTATAAACATATTTATCATCAGTAGATACAGAAGTGGCACATAACCGTTTAATTTGGTCTGATTCCATTGTAATACGATAATGCGGAGATAGTTCAGTTGGTAGCCCGCATATTGGTTACACGTGCGTATGCATTGTGGTTAACGAATATCAATATAACAAACATCTAAACTGGTTGGCAAATACATTTTTATAATATTTTAGCAGATGCCCGTGGTTCTGCCCGCGCAGAGGTCGGTTTTGGTTTTTTGGTCATATATATCTCCGGTTCTACTTAACGAATTGCAATCAAACAGACGATAGATATTAAGTCTGACCAAACCTTTCTAGTTTTTGTACCCGTCGCGAAACAAACACACAAGAATTAAAAAAAAAGTTTATGTTTAGAATCGTTCGTTTAACATAACCCAATTTTTTTATCCCCATCTTCAATGCACAGACACAGTTAATTTACAATTTTATTATAGTACTAGGTGATACCCGCGGCTCCGCCCGTGCGTTGGGTCGTTATCGTTTTTAGGGCTCCGTACCTTTTTCATTTCGTTTTTTCGTGCGGAAATCCCTTGGGATACCCCCCCCCACCGTCGGCAAGCGGGGGCAGGGTTCCGTACCTCAAAAGGTAAAAAAATACCCCCTTATAAGATCACTCTCTTGTCCGCCTGTTCGTGCGTCACCACCGATTTTCTCAGAAATGGGTGGCCGTAGTAAGTTGAAATTTCTACCAGATACTGAGGTCTATACTCCCTATTAGGTGTATAAAATCATATCAAGGCCCTGACTCAAGACGATAAAAGATATGGGCAAATTTAAATTATTGTTTAAACTTTCCCTTTATTTATACTGTAAGACCTTGGTTTTACCCAAAATTGACAATTCTAGATCAACTGGAAGCACCCTCAGGTTCTAGGTCGAAAACCTATATGGTAGTTTCCGTTGATCTAGAATCACGAAAGTTGGCTTACAGCAAAAATAAAGAAAAAAATCCAAAAAATAAACAAATGTTGAAAATTTAAGGGTGTCCCCATGCATACCCTAGTTAACACCAATTAATATAGGCATCTGAGCTGGATGGGCGCTCATACAATTTAGTGATCTAGCTTAATAGCAAAATAATAAGGTAAAATTGTACTATTGTGTGAAAGAAAATAAAAGTAAATATTTATTGCGATGTGTCCCAATTTTATTATGACGGTATAATCCGTATACCTTTTTTTTTTTTTTTTTTTTTTTTTTTCGTGCGGAAATCCCTTCGGATACCCCCCCGCGTGCCAGCGGGGGCGGTTATGTCGGGCTTGAACCGACTAAAACCGCACGCCGTCTCGGGTCTACAGACGCCGGGGTGTAAGGTTGCCCATAGAGCATATCCCTCGCACCCCGACTGACCCTGGGCCATCTCCGGTTTCGAGATGGCCCCCTCGGGTTTGGGAACCACGGTGTCCCCGTCTTGCCCCGGTTTGGGGGAGGGGCGCTAGTCGCCCCACCGTCCCGGCCTGCTTCTGCTGGGGTGACAGGTGGCCTCACCCGCCACCCCCAGGCCTGCGCTCATGGAGGACGGAGGTCGTTAAGCGACCTCCGGCACCTGAGTTGCCTGCGACGCGCGGCGAGCAAGTTGCGGGCTCGGCGGACCGGGAGAGTTCTAAGTCTCTCCCGGGCGCGCTCCGCCACCTCCTTCGCGAGCATTACATGCTCGCAGAAGGAGGCGGCGGCGGCCCACGCGCTCGCGCTCCGCACCATTGCCGCAATCATGCTGCCGAGCGAGAGGACTCCCACCCCGATGGCTGCCACGAGGTCACGCCTCGGCGCCTCCCACGCCGGGCAGTCCGCCAGCGTGTGCAGCCCTGAGTCCTCGCTCGCGTCGCAGTGATGACACTCAGGCGTTGGCTCCTTCCTGATCCGATGCAGGTGGTCCCCGAAGCACCCCTTCCCTGAGATCACCTGCGTCAGTCGGTAGGAGAGGCTTCCGTGTCGCCTCTCCAGCCAATCCTCCATGATGGGCCTTACCGAATGCATATTTTTTTAAAGATTTTGCAAATTTTAAAGATTTCATTTAAACTGATATGAAATCTGTATTACTTAATCTAAGAAATGACATAAAAGTAAAAGAAAAATTCATGTAAGAATTTTTACTTTTGCAGTTCCCATTGGTACATTTACTATGGCACGGTTCATTCACTGGTAGATTTTCCTTACGTAACTGAATTTCCACCTTTTATACAATGAAATTGATGCTACATGTGCTAACACAGTTTAATTTAAATTAAACGGTTTAATTTAAATGTTTTCAATATCTTTAAAATTGACGAAATAATCGTCTTGATTACACCTAACGTTTCTATCCATCATAGTAAACATTTAAACCTCTGGAAGTCCTACTGTTTTTTGTCAATTTAGATTCAAATTTGAACCCTTACGACTGGAGACTCATCTTGCAATTTTTTTACGAATTTCGTATTTTTTAACATAAATACATATACCTTACTTGAATATTTCTCACTTCGGGGTAGGTTAAGAGAATCATTCCTTCCATTTTACTATTCTCCTACTATTATTTTCCTTCAAGAAGTATGTTATAAATCAAACGATATTTTTATGATCCAAATTCTAAGGTGTTCAGTATACTGGACACAGTGGACTATCGTAAGTCCTTATGATAACAACTGTTTACCGCTGAAATTTACACAATTGCTGGTTCTATTATCACCTAGTTATACGCGGTAAAGGTGACAATGGCTGTTAATCACATAAGTAAAGGTGTGTACACAGTTTTTTCACATCTGCCAGAAATGTAAATGTTACACCTCGGTAAAGATAATGGTTTTTTTTTGGTATCTACCATGATACAATTTCTTTTGTTTCTAAATTTCAAGTAGTTTTCGTTGTGTGTACTTACAAATTGCAACTTATACACCAAAATATGTCAGATTTCTAGAACTTCAAGATGTACGTAAAAGTTTTTGCTGATCATGAATGAGTCAGTGAGGAATTATGGGTTTTAAATAATAAATGACTTAATAATAACTTCAAATTTATATGGTAACCGAAACATCGTGGGCTATAATTTATTACTAACAAATAATCTACGTTATGTACATACATACATAAAGTCACGCCTGTTATGTTTTAGGTCCCAATGTAATAGGGGGCGAGCCTATTGCCATTTACTGGGCACATTACTAAGCGAGCGATACGAAAAGTCAGAGGTGTGTGCCCGGGGCGACTGGGGATCGTCTATTTATCTATGTTTAAATGCTCGGCAAAATAAAAAATGTATGAGTTGTATGAGCCTACTGACTAACATTTATTTTAAGGTATACTCTCTCACGTATTCTCCGGTCCAAAGCTATGAGGGATCGAAAGTACGATGCACCGTTTTAATAAAAAGTATATAGTGCCCTGCTTACTGTGGCTCGTCTCAGCGGGGCCACTAACGTGCCTCCAGACCTCGGGAAACTAGAGTTACATATTAAAGAGGTTCCTGATGGCATCGCGGTATGTGGTATTGGATCGGCGACGGTTGCCCGAGCCATTTTGCGCTTCGGTATGTAACAACACGATTAAGAATTGATAAACTTTGCAAAACCTATAAGTGTTCGTAGAGGCATACCGATTTTTAAACTCGATTTGTGTGTATACTTTATAGTCCGAATATTATCGATACAATGTTCAAGTCGAAAGTTTGTGAAGCCATGCGTGAGCAGCTATGTTTTTTTATTGCATTGCTGGGCAAAGGCCTCTATTTAAAATGATGATACATTTCTGGCCTAATGCGGATAAGTAGACTTTACTAACATCCAAGAACACTATAGAGAACTCTCTCGTATATCTTCGCTCATAGTTGAAGCAAGTGATAATCTATTTCTAATAGCACAAGAACTTCCTAAAGTTTGAGGCGCTTGGACGGACATGAAACTTCACCTGGCGTGAGATGGCAAAGTTAGACCGCTCGGTAATCTTACCTTATCACTAGATAAAAGTCACACCCATTATTTCTACGACAAAGTGGTTATAACTATAATATATTTACTGGTTTATATGTATTATAACCTATAATTGCTCGATGACCTGTAAATAAATCTTGACATTGGAATTTAACCAATTTCGAATTATTTTGGATGAATGAAGCTTATTTGACAATGGAGCCAGGAAGCAGGTAGTGGAACTCTTCAACAGCTACCAGGAAATCCCTGGAATTGGTGCTTATTTGGTTTGTTTTTAACAAGTTTCTCACACTTGTTTAACAAGCATTTGAATAATAAACACTATGTTCATTTTTTTTTTAAATAAAATTATACCAAATTCATTATTCATGGTCAAGGCACGATGTCTGACGGGTCAGCTAGTAAAACATATGACGGTATATTTTATTTCAGGAAATCTAGTTGAATAAGAGCCATAACAATGTCGATTTTGATAACAAAACCTAAATAAATTAGCCCTACTGCCATCTTTCTTCCTACTAAGGGTAAAAGTCAAAGTCAAAGCCAAAAACCATTTATTCTGTATAGATCATTAATACGGAACTTACAAAACGTAAAAATTTTTTTAACGAATGTTTGGCAAATGGACCACCGGTTCGAAACGCGGCCCCGTCCTGAGAAGACTCCGGCAATAAACTCAGCGGGTTGTTTTTTTTCTCTTTTTTGGTCTATTTACAAACATGTTTACTTATCCTAATTACAATATTTCGTTTAGCAGGATAAATGAAACGATCTTATTGAGGTCAAGCGGTTCGACGTCAATAGGATCGCTACTACGTGCATAATAAGCAGGTGGCGAAATGTGGGTATAGGCATGTATGTATATTATATCTTAATATTTCTCATTCGTTTACAAACATAGAATCAGTTCATTAACAATATGCTGTTTATTGAATAGTGTAACTAAGAATTGGCTATGGATCAAACAAAGTCTACAATGTATGTCAATACAGCGCTTGTTCCTTGTGTATTGACAAATAATAACAGAGATGTTTATTTAGTAATTTCTACGTATGTTTACTAACTGTCGAGAAAGTGATATCATTCTCAAGAGATCGTTAACCTGGAACTACTGATATGTTTCTGCTTATTAAAATAATTTATACATATCTATTTAAACGAGATTTGTTACTTGTTTACGATCTCTTATTCCAAAGATCGCAAATTTTTTTTTTGTACCACTCAGGTGGCAGACAAGCTCACGGCCCACGTGATGGGAAGGTGTTACCGCGGCCTATGGACGTGTGCAACACCACGGGCGTGACACTCGCGCTGCCGACCCCGTGAAAACCTTCTATGCCCCTTCTTGAAGAACCCCATATTGGAGTCACTTGGCAAAACCACAGCAGGAATAAAGTGCCTTTCATACTTAAGTGTACGCACTGTTTTCGGTCGCAACGTGTGAGGATGAATTCCCTGTCTGTGGCGAGTGGTGCGAGGGAGGCGAAATCTCTCCTAAGGTTAAGAGGTTCTACACTGCCTGTAAGTACTGGATTGTCGACGAACCTTAGTATCCGTTTTTGCACCGAGTCGAACGGGTCAAGGTGGTATGTAGGTGCTCCGGCAAAAAGTATAAGGTATAAGGTATGTCGGGGTGCGAGGGATATGCTCTATGGGCAACCTTACACCCCGGCGTCTGTTGACACGAGACGGCGTGCGGTTTTAGTCGGTTCACGCCCGACATAACCGCCCCCGCTGGCCGGCGGGGGGGTATCCGAAGGGATTTCCGCACGATAAAAAAAAAAAAAAGAAAAAAAAAAAAGGTATATAAGGTATAAGACCGCCGGCGTTTTACTATTAACCGAAAAAAGTTTTGATTAAAGTAAATAAGTTAAATAAAAAAAGTTAAATACTAAAACATAGGAAGAACCTATGTTTTAGTATTTAACTTTTTTTTTCATGATTTAGTAATTTATTTATTTATAGCATACAATGAGTTTTTCTAGTTGTGATCCCACAAAAATATGATTTAGTAATATTTAAATAGGTATTAATAAAAACGCAGATACTTGCGCACTAAAATACTTAGCGTGCTCATTTTTTTTTATACCACTAAGGTGGCAGACAAGCACACGGCCCACCTGATGGGAAGCGGTAACCACGGCCTATGGACGTGTGCAACACCAGTGGCGTCACACTCGCACTGCCGACCCTGTAAAGGAAAGGGGATGGGAAAGGAGTTTGGGAGGGGATGGGAAAGGAGTTTGGGAGGGGATGGGAGAGGAGTTTGGGAGGGGATGGGAAAGGAGTTTGGGCTCCGGCACTCTCACTCACCAAACGGAACGCAACAGTTCAAATACTGTTACTTAGCGTCTATATTCTGTGAGAGTGTGGTGCTTCCCCGGTCGAGTCGGCCCATTCATGCAACGGCCAAAATGACTGTTGCTTGACTCTACCACTACTATAACTACATTCTTAATTGTCTGTAGTTACTTCAATTCAAATTCATAATTTTCAATAAATTTTGAACATTAATAAACGAATTGTCAATAGTATTTACAGCAACACGTAGGTCAAATAGCTTTTCCGAAGATTGGATCGTTCAGTGACAGGTAAGATAACATATGAACGCATTTCATTGCCATGAATATATTATTGGAGTACAAACTAATAATGTCTAGACATTATTAAACTACGACGACCTCTGTGGCGTAGCGGTAGTGCGTTCGACTGTTAAGCCAGAGGTCGCGGGTTCATTTCCCGCTCAGTTCAAAGTTATATTTGCATTGGTCTGGGTGTTTCTATGTATAATATGTGTTTATTTACAAAAAAAATATATTTAAGTATTTTTATCCGCATTCTATAACCCATATGACAAGCTCTGCTTAGTTTGGATCTATATGGCGTTGTGTACTGTGGTGTGCGACCTCGTTCGACACACCACGGTTCGTTTACCTGCCCATCATGTGTCAGAGTTTAAAAATAATTACATAATTGATTTGAATAGCTTAGGCAAGAAAAAACAATTGCTTGAAGCTGGATTTCGGGTGTGCGGCTGACAGCGGGCGACTTGACGCGCCGCCCGGGTCCGCCGGCCGAAGAGAAGATATAAGTGTATTAAATTTAGGCTCAGTCCTTGAGCGGAGTTCGCGATTCCCTAGTTCGTTTAAAGATAAATATATACGCGTAAAAACCTCCCTAAACCCGATATAGGAAGCTTTGTTGAAATAATAAATGATCATATAAATATCTTTCCTTGTGTTTATCTTATTATCAACACGAGGTATTGTGGCGTCCAACCCCCGGACGCTACAACTTGTGGAGGCGCTGCGATCCATACAGCTGGTGGTTGCTACAGCTACAATTGGTGGAGGAACGCCGGTTTCCATACAACTGGTGGAGGTGCTGGTTTCCACAGGAGCTGGTGGTTGCTACAGCTGGTGAAGCGCTAGTTTCCGCAGAAGTCGGAAACGCCAACATTCTGCAGTTGGCAGTGGATGGATCGATCCCGTACCATTTGAAGAAAGACGTCGTGCGACATTGAAGCGACGCATTTATCAGTATCGTTGTGTTTATTTTGCTTTTATGTGCTATTATGTGCTCAACGAGAAGATGGCTATGATGGTGGCTTGTTCCAGAATGTTTCAAGAGCATTGACAGTTGCCTGCGGGTCAATAGGGCCAATAAGGACTATAAGTCTTAGTAGAATTATAATTCACGTAGTAAATAACGTGTTATGTGTAATATTTTATTATTAATATGTGTTCTCTGTTTATTCCATATTGCTGCGCTGCTGAAGTTAAATAGATTTGTTTTGTTATGTTCGTGATGTTCTAGCGTAGGAGTTAGGCAATTATTTTTTTGTCTGATATTGAGAGATATGATCTAAACTTTGTAAGAGAGTCAAATCGTTCTGGTCATGAGCGCCGACGATGGTTGAAAGTTAGTTTTCGATCAGACTCTTCTTTATAGAGTGAGGTTCTTTCTCTTTAATGTTGATTTAAAAATAATTTAGTAATGCGTAGGCGACATAGTGACTGCTTCACATGCATAATGTGTAAAGATAGATCACTTTATGTCATCTTTTGTTTTTTAGTTAGGTAGGTCTTAAAAGTACTCTGTTACTAAGTCCTTTCAGGGCAAACCTTAAAATGTGTCGTCAAATGACACCAAACTTTTCTTTGAAGAGGCCGATTGTGGCCGGGCTTCTTTTATTGTGGTTTTTTGCCCGGCCAAGAATGAAGCAATTTTTCTTTGTTCGTGTTTTTCAGTAGTTATTACAGTTTAATTGCTATAATTTGAGATTTTAATAACGATTATTAAGTATTACAAAGATTGCTTCGTTATTCCCATTGTAAGGGACAATTCGCTTAAAAATTTTTTTTTTGTGTCCCACATGTAGTAGGCCTAGGGCTCCGGTGTAGGCTGTCACATGTATGGCCATAAGGGCGTAGCTGGTTGTGGTGTGCGACCTCGTTCGACACACCACGGTTCGTTTACCTGGCCATCATGTGTCAGAGTTTAAAAATAATTACATAATTGATTTGAATAGCTTAGGGAAGAAAAAACAATTGCTTGGAGCTGGATTTCGGGTGTGCGGCTGACAGCGGGCGACTTGACGCGCCGCCCGGGTCCGCCGGCCGAAGAGAAGATATAAGTGTATTAAATTTAGGCTCAGTCCTTGAGCGGAGTTCGCGATTCCCTAGTTCGTTTAAAGATAAATATATACGCGTAAAAACCTCCCTAAACCCGATATAGGAAGCTTTGTTGAAATAATAAATGATCATATAAATATCTTTCCTTGTTTCAATTAAATTTTTAAGCATTTTGTATGCTTACTTTTTTCTAAAGATTTAGATCGGAAAAAGAGAACATCTAGGACGGGACTTGAAGTTATTCATTGTTTCCGTAGTTCGCAAGAATTACGGTAGATGGCTCCAACGTCGCCTTAAGACGTATGAATGTATCGGAGAATTTCGAATATCTGGGACGTGTCTAGGTGGCTCAGTTGGTCAGAGCATCTTTCCTTGTGTTTATCTTATTATCAACACGAGGTATTGTGGCGTCCAACCCCCGGACGCTACAGTACTTTGTCCTACAATATTTATTTATTTATTTTATTTACTATCAAGAATAACATTAACAGTACCTTTTTTTTTTCGTGCGGAAATCCCCTCGGATAATCCCCCCCGCCGGCCAGCGGGGACGGTTATGTCGGGCTTGAACCGACTAAAACCGCACGCCGTCTCGGGTCTGCAGACGCCGGGGTGTAAGGTTGCCCATAGAGCATATCCCTCGCACCCCGACTGACCCTGGGCCATCTCCGGTTTCGAGATGGCCCCCTCGGGTTTGGGAACCACAGTGTCCCCGTCTTGCCCCGGTTTGGGGGAGGGGCGCTAGTCGCCCCACCGTCCCGGCCTGCTTCTGCTGGGGTGACAGGCGGCCGGAGGTCGTTAAGCGACCTCCGGCGCCTGAGTCGCCTGCGACGCGTGGCGAGCATGTTGCGGGCTCGGCGGGCCGGGAGAGTTCTTAACCTCTCCCGGGCGCGCTCCGCACCATTGCCGCAATCATGCTGCCGAGCGAGAGGACTCCCACCCCGATGGCTGCCACGAGGTCACGCCTCGGCACCTCCCACGCCGGGCAGTCCGCCAGCGTGTGCAGCCCTGAGTCCTCGCTCGCGTCACAGTGATGACACTCAGGCGTTGGCTCCTTCCTGATCCGATGCAGGTGGTCCCCGAAGCACCCCTTCCCGGAACATTAACAGTACCTATAGTTGAAATAAAATTATTTTAACGGATTTTATCGCGATTTATTTGATGTTATTTGATTATCTGTTTAATATCTGAGACTGTCATCATCATCTTAGCGCTGTGCCCGGTTGCATCCGAGGCTCTTGGATCAGAGTCCGCTTACTACGTCTCCTTTTTCGGTTTGGTTTAATTATGCCGTATTCATAGGAGTTTTATTTCAATGTGTGACATTCGCGTAAACCTCCGACAATAGCAAGTACCAATAGTGTTAGTAAAAGCAATACTATTGTTTCAGATATTAGCCGACTAAATCCGTTTAATTAAATTTAAATTTAGTAGTAATTTTTAGTTAGGTAGTAATTTTGTATTAATTCACTGTTAAAGTAAAATAACCTCTTGAAAACTAAAACTGAGAAACAACTATTGTCGAAGAGGGGAATTCCCTAACACAAGCATTATGTTTGCTTACATGGGAATTTCTACCGAAACTATTTTTGACCGAACATTGTGATTTCAATAAAAGTTATTTTTTAATCCGCACACCGTCTCGGGTCTTCAAACGCCTTACACCCCGGCGTTTGAAAACTCGGGTATCCGAAGGGATTTCCGCACGAAAAAAAGGGGTTTTTCGGGCACCATCAAGATGTTCGGGGCTTAAGCCAACTTCACCTGCCAGCTCTTACACCTACTGTTAGACGGACGGGGCTCTGGCGCAAGGTTTCTTCTCAGGGTTGGGAGTTCAGACGGCAGTGGCTCCTCATAAGTAAACCAAACCAAAGAAGGAGAAGGAGTAAGCAGTCTCCGGGCTCTGAAGTGAGAGCCTCGGATGCAACCAGGAACAACGCTAAGATAATGATGATGAGGATGATGACAGTTTCAGATATTTATTAGGCACTTAATCGAACGACCTCTATACGGCTCTTTAAGATTAATTAATTAACTAGCTTATGTTATGGGTTCTAGAATGAGGATAAACATACTTTGATATTTTTTTTTGTAAATACATACATATTGAAATAAAACTATTTTTAACGGATTCGATCGCGATTTATTTGATGTTATTTTGTATTTTACATTGATCACGACATTTCGGTTGCTTTTTAGCAGCCATTGTCACGGGGAGATGTGTGACATTCGCGTAAACTTCCGACAATATCAAATACATACATATTTTGCAAAGAAACGATTCCCGCTTAGTGCAAATAGCATGAATATTTGCTTTGTTCTGGGCGACCTCCGACTTAGTAGTCGAACGCACTACTGCTACGCCACAGAACGTGATTTCTCGCTATTCGGTATCTAAGAAACTTATAACTGCTTTCTTTTGTTAGAACCTTTTAAAGGTATAGAGCAGGTTTCTTCATTACATTAACTAGCCAGAAAAAATAATTAAAAAAAATACAGTACAAACACTTTCATGACTAATGTCTCAGCAATAGTTCGAGGAATATTGAGAAACACCCAAAAAACATCAGACACCTTGCTTTTTTCGTGCGGAATTAACCTCTTACACCCGCCGGGGTGGTTATATCGGACTTGAACCGACTAAAACAGCACGCCGTCTCAGGTCTTCAGTTGTAGGGTATAAGCTGGGCCCATAAGACATTTCCCTCGCACTCCACTTAAGCTATATTTATACTTACTTGTTGCTTTAAATTGCGTAGGAGCTTTTAACTGCTGAATGTCATCACAAGCTATACCTGAAAAAAAAAACAAGGGTAATTTAAAACATTGATTTCATTTTAGTACGCTTTTTTATTAATACCTATTTCAATATTAGTAAATCATATTTTTGTGGTATTACAAGTAGCAAAACTCACTGTTTCCCAACCAAATAAATTACCAAATACATAGGTATGTACTAAAGATGTTTCAAAATAGGTATGATTAACCTCAGTGCAAGTTCCATACATTACATTTGGTGACAAACGTGGTTTTTAGTTTTTAGTTTAGTTTCGTTTTTAGTGTAATAATTGTCATTGGGATCAATCTAGGCGTACGGGTATCAAGCATAACGAGGAAGTTTTAACGAAAGGCGGGCGCGGGCGGTGTCAAAGCATAGACCAATAATAAACATTTGTTTATATATTGGTCTATGGTGAAAGTGAAGAGTAAAGAAAAGCTTATGTTCGAATCGTAGCATTCGTAGCAAGTGAAAAGGTTTTCTCCGCATACCGCTATAGTAAAGAGGCGTAACTGTAGGTATATATGTGTTAGCCATGAGCGTCGGTAGCTTAGTGGTTAAGGAGTCAACCTCACGATCGAGAGGTCTCGGGTTCGAATCCTGGCCATTACACTACCGACGTGAACCCACTCCTAACACAAGCAATTTAGCTTAGCTGGAGGGGTTAGGGGGAATACTAGTCATTTCGGTTGCTAATATTCTTTTAAAAAAAAAAAACTGTAGGTATGTATGTGTTAGCCATGAGTGGTGAGTGCACTCACTAAGTCGCGATGTATAGCACACGGCAGGTTATTTTAGTGTGGTGAGAGCCCACATAATTTCCTGCCTAAACAAAAAAGAAAAAGAAAAGGTATGTATATTTTATGTTGTTGTGTTACTCCAAGTAGAACGAGTCAAATAGGTCACATTTGAAACGCGAATGACATTTCAAAATGTTACTATTTCACACCACAATTACTTGTCCATTAGTCAATCAATTGTCGCTCTATTGGTATTAGTCAGAACTATTGTATCTTTACTATCATATAAAGTATGAAGCCAATCGTAACTACATTTTCTACAACATTATTTATGACATACAACTAAGCTTTAAAGTTATTGATCAATAACATGAAAACTCGATTAATAACTATATGAGGTATTTACTACGGTAGGGCACGCCACAATAGCGGCGGTAAGGCCCATCATGGAGGATTGGCTAGAGAGGTGACACGGAAGCCTCTCGTACCGACTGACGCAGGTGATCTCCGGGAAGGGGTGCTTCGGGGACCACCTGCATCGGATCAGGAAGGAGCCAACGCCTGAGTGTCATCACTGTGACGCGAGCGAGGACTCAGGGCTGCACACGCTGGCGGACTGCCCGGCGTGGGAGGTGCCGAGGCGTGACCTCGTGGCAGCCATCGGGGTGGGAGTCCTCTCGCTCGGCAGCATGATTGCGGCAATGGTGCGGAGCGCGAGCGCGTGGGCCGCCGCCACCTCCTTCTGCGAGCATGTGATGCTCGCGAAGGAGATGGCAAAGCGCGCCCGGGAGAGGCTTAGAACTCTCCCGGCCCGCCGAGCCCGCAACATGCTCGCCGCGCGTCGCAGGCGACTCAGGCGCCGGAGGTCGCTTAACGACCTCCGTCCTCCATGAGCGCAGGCCTGGGGGTGGCAGGTGAGGCCGCCTGTCACCCTAGCAGAAGCAGGCCGGGACGGTGGGGCGACTAGCGCCCCTCCCCCAAACCGGGGCAAGACGGGGACACCGTGGTTCCCAAACCCGAGGGGGCCATCTCGAAACCGGAGATGGCCCAGGGTCAGTCGGGGTGCGAGGGATATGCTCTATGGGCAACCTTACACCCCG
Source organism: Cybosia mesomella (assembly GCA_946251805.1). Taxonomy (NCBI): domain Eukaryota; kingdom Metazoa; phylum Arthropoda; class Insecta; order Lepidoptera; family Erebidae; genus Cybosia; species Cybosia mesomella. The sequence continues at coordinate 22,349,335 of OX276405.1, forward strand.
GCGTCTGCAGACCCGAGACGGCGTGCGGTTTTAGTCGGTTCAAGCCCGACATAACCGCCCCCGCTGTCCGGCGGGAGGGTATCCGAAGAGATTTCCGCACGAAAAAAATGAAATAAAAAAAAAGGTATTTACTACGGTAGAAGACATTCGAATTTTCTCTACTTTGTAAAAGTCAACAGCCGAATTGAATGTTTTACTCTTAATATACGTATATTGCAATGTATGTGTAGATTGTAGAAAATATAGATGAAGAGGTTATTGATTTGAATATCGTCAACATTCTTCATAATGCTGGGTACAAACCTACCCAAGGATGCAAACGAGCACAAGCGACTGGGATTCGTCGATTTTAGCAAACGCTCTATAAGCGAGCATGCCGTAATGATGAAGAAATCATTATTCGCTTCATTTTGAGGTGTAATGTAAGTATATTACAGGAGGGTGTCATCCTATAAATGCATGACTAGACGTATTTATAAAGGTAATTTATTTTGTATACCTACCGTATCGTTTCGTCATATGTCTACTGTCAGATGAAAACACGGCTTAATAATATATTTGTAACTAGCTGCTGCCCGCGGCTCCGCCCCCGTGGATGTCGGTTATCGCGGCCAAACATAGCCTGTCTCAATCTTGTTTAGACTGCTTTAGTACCTTTGGTTAGTAATATACAAATAGGTTTTTGAAATAAGATATCAACTGTGGCATATTTCTTAGATATAGAGAATGCTTATAATAATACATAACAAAACAAAAAACATAACTTCACGTCTGTATCCCCGAAGGGGCAGGCAGAGGTGTATTGCATACCCACGACAATATAATAACATTTCTACATTTCCGTAATTCAAATTGTTAAAATTTTAGATGAGCTTAATATAGAACAGACTATTTTTCAGTACTCATCAGTATTTTTGGAATTTTTTGAGTTGAGCGTGATACGAAGTCGAGCGAAAATCTCTCTTTACTCCACTCGGTGTATTTCGGTTGTGACGCTGCTCCTTCTAAACTAATCGAACAATTTTGACCAAACTTGGCATGTAAATATAACTTGATACCCGATACGTTTAGAAAAAATATAATTGAGAATCGAACATATCATGAAGGAATCACTCTTCAAAAATTTCATACTCTGATTTCTCCATAGTCAATAATGTTGAGACCACGATTTTGGCGCCAAAATGTGCAACTTAATTATTGGCAGAAGACAGAAAAAGAAAAGCAGGTAATCATGTAGTGCACTCTCAGCTCAACATTGCAACAGCAGAATGCATTGCGCCCCTAGTTAATTGAAAGGAAAGTATCAATTAACAAATAGTTATAAATTGTGTAACCCCACCATATTCACTAGTAAAGGTTTGGCCCAAGGAGACCCAATATCGCCATTAATTTTTAACATTGTCAAATGAAAATCGTAAAATTTTTCATGAAATTCAAAATGCCGACGACAGTAATGTTAAAATTTTCAGAACTGTGAGAATTATTTAGAATGAACGTTAAACAGCTTGATTAAGTTATTAGAAGAACTGGGATTAAACCTGTCTGCAAATAAATCCAATGTATGTTTTTAAATGGGGACGTAAAACATACAATGTCAAACTTTTTTTTTCACCACCTCGCCTGATGGTAAGCTGAAGGTAAAGTCTCTGGAAAGAGGGTCACCACCATGTTAACAATGGTAGCACTCAACTTGACGGCCTCATCAGAAGAGAATTGTTGTCGCAACACCGCGTGACACCACTAGTGCTGCGACCACAATCCCCCTGCCCGGCTATGCACTTGCTGACCCCTGAACGCAATCAAACCGAAATTGGATTACTATGGAGGGTTTATTGGCAATCGTGCACGGTGGTAGCCACCCGGCCGAATTTAATGACAAATTTGTGTCATCAAATTTCTACCACCAATTTGTGTCATCAAATTTCTACCGCCCATTGTGTCATCAAATTTCTACCACCATTTGTGTCATCAAATTTCTACCACCAACTTAAAGTTGATAATTTTTATTTAAACTACTCATATTGCATTATATATTTGTGTATGCAGCACGACAAGCCCTTGTTATGGCGCAAACATATTAATGAAACATTGGAGAGAACCGTGATTATTTTTTAAAATCTTTTTAAAGTTCCTGTCATGGATTCTGAACTGTGTATCCCACCCTTAGAAGTCAGAAGAAAATACTTAGCACTAAAATATTGTTTAAGAAGTCAAACAATGTAACTTCAACCTTGTTGGAAACCCTTCTTAAGTCAAGCGTCAATAGGTGTTGGCAAAACAAGAAAATACCTCTACTACCAGTGTGTTATGAAAAGATTAAAGAAAAAAATATACGTTCATTTTACCTTTTAGAAATGTTTAAGTTGGATATATGGACTAGTTATATAGACGTAAATAATATAATGATATCTGTACTGACTGAGCCCTATTTTACATGCTCAAAGAACTTATGATCCCAGTTATCTGAAATTTAATATCCTTAGAGAGATAACAACTACAGAAATTGGCATAAGCTATATACTGATGGATCTAAAACTGGATATAATTTAGGTGCAGCTTTTAATGGCCCTTTTAGAAACATAAAAAAATACTTAAGATTATGATATTGTCGGAAGTTTACGCGAATGTCACACGTTGTAACGGATTACGGACGGTTATAACTGAAATTATTTTTAACGGATTCTATAGCGATTTATTTGATGTTATTTTATATTTTACATTAATCCCGAAGTTTCGGTTGCTTTTCAGCAGAAACTCCCCGTGACCATGGCGACTGAAACGTCGGGATCAATGTAAAATATAAAATATCATCAAATAAATCGCGATAGAATCCGTTAACAATAGTTTTATTTCAAAACTCAAGATTCATGCACACAGGTGTGCATCATGACGTTGGAACTCATTGCAATTCTGGAAGCATTGTCATAATATATATAGACCAATGTTCTCAAAAGTTGTAATTTTTACTGACAGCAAAAGTGCTTTATTTCGCCTAGTTAAATGTTTCAACAGGCAATAGAGGTCTACCGATCGCTTATCAGCGCTACAAAAAATTACGAAATTCCTAGGAAGAACATCCAATTAAAATTGCAATGGGTTCCCTCACATATCGGGTTGAAGGGTAATGAGGAGGCCGATAAATTGGGAAAGTTGGGGTCCCATCAAAGAGATCACTATCAAATTCTAAATATTTACAAAACATATTGTTATAAAATTTGTAAAGAATATTTCAATGAACGACCAAAAGAGAAAGGAATCTGGTACAAAACTATTCAGAGTCAACCTCCTCATTGCCCTTGGTTTGCTGAGTCTACCCTAAATAGAATTTTAGTGGTTACAGCTTTGGGACTGCGTATTGGTCATATTCCATCACGGAAAAGTGAATAACATGTGTCACAATTGACGATGTCCAACATTTGCTGTTGGAGTGTGAACGGAATCTTAGTTCTAGGGAAAAATACCTGACAAAGTTAAATTAATTAAGTTTTGAATAGTTTGTAGATAATGTAACTTGTTACAATAGGACTAACAAGTCTTAGGATTAAAGTTCTGTAAGTAAACATTAAAAAAACCTAAACTAGTCTATCTTTCATCAAAATCGGTTCAGTGGTTTAGGCATTAAAGCGTAACAGACAGACCGACATATAGATAGAGTTACTTTCACATTTATAAGATTAGTACCTATGGATATGCGGTTAGTGCCGCGGCTCTACACCACGCTTTATTGTACATCTACGGGCGAAATCCCCATGGTACCACCTATGAACATTTAATTGAGATATTGTGAGTTCTGATGCTACTCAATACGCCACTGAAAAGTCAATCTTCCAAATCCAATCAGTCGGGAGGGTCAACCGAATATTAGTACATAGTTAATGTGGCACCCACTTTAATAATACTATCATAATTATCATAGCTGTTCTATTCCATTTATTACAAATTTTTTTTTATTGACTTCACCTCGCCTGATGGTAAGCTGAAGGTAAAGTCTCAGGAAAGAGGGTCACCATTACATACACGTACCATGTTAACAATGGTGGCACTCAGCTTGACGGCCTCATTAGAAGCGGATTGACGTCGCAGCACCGCGTGACACCCACCGGTCCCACTAGTGCTGCGACCACAATCCCCCTGCCCGGCTATGCACTTGCTGACCCCTGAACGCAATCAAACCGAAATTGGATTACTTTGGAGGGTTTTTCGCAATCGTGAACGGTGGTACTCACCCGGCCGAATTTTGTGACAAATTTGTGTCATCAAATTCCTACCACCAGTAAAATTATTTACTTTTATTTGATACACATAGGAAGCAATTGATTTCAAATGAAAACAGATGAAATAATCAAACATTAGACAGTTACTTTATGGAATTTCATAAATTTACAGTTGTATTACCACTATAACCAGGTAAGCTAGCAAAATTATATGGAAGGTAACAAGATTCACAAACACAACAGAATATAACGACATCAAGGCAGGTTAACAATACACCATCATCATCAATCTCCTAGTGATGTAACGAATACATCACTAAGAGGTTAATCTGACATCGCTTTACTTAGCCACCAATGCAGCTGTTTCTCAAATACTGTACTTACCGTGAACCTTCTATAAAAGAAGCAAACGTGGAAACCCTTTTTAGGGTTCCGTTGCCAAATGGCAAAAAACGGAACCCTTATAGATTCGTCATGTCTGTCTGTCTGTCCGTCCGTATGTCACAGCCACTTTTTTCCGAAACTACAAGAACTATGTTGTTGAAACTTGGTAAGTAGATGTATTCTGTGAACCACATTAAAATTTTCACACAAAAATAGAAATAAAACAATAAATTTTGGGGGCTTCCCCATACTGCAACTCAAAAAAAAATTTTCGTCAAACCCTCTTTGGACGGATACGGATATGGTTTGGATATGGATATATCTTCAAAAATGATATTGAGGTTTCATTTTTTACTAAACTGAATAGTTTGCGCGAGAGACACGCGAGAAAACTAAAAAAAATATATGAATTACATTATTACTATGTAAACTTTCACCGAAAATTGGTTTGAACAAGATCTAGTAAGTAGTTTTTTTTAAATACGTCATAAATAGTAAACCGCATTTTACTTCGATCAAAGTTACAACGAACTACAGGAACTTTTATAATTATTATATTACTTGCTGCTACGGAACCCTACATCGGCGAGTCCGACTCGCACTTGGCCACTTTTATTTAACACTAAATTCAAAGAGATAAAGTCTAGATAGCATTCCAAAAAGACATCAAATATGTGTTGTGACCATTTTATAAAAGCATCGACAAAGAAGATACTTTGTAAAACTGCCAATGGAAATATAACGGAATGTAACTGAACACTTTGTTACTTATTGGCAATGGAATTTTCATATTTTAGCATTTCGAAGACAGTCTTCAAGAGTAATATAGTGGGACTATTGTGTGTTTTATTGCATTGTACTTAAGGTGGTTTATTGAAATATGGCGACAATTTATATTCGTAACAATGGACACAATAGAAGACTTAGGAGGTTTCTATAGAAATGTCAAATGCCAAGTATAAAAAATATATTTTTGGTTTTATATGAGAAATGTCTCTCTATGTAGTCAGAATGATTGCAGCAGGAAAATGAAGATATTTACTATTTACTAAGATGAGGTTTCAAGTTCGAATCTAACACAGGAATTGAATATGAAAGATATAAATAAAAAAAATCACCTTCTACTTACGAGGAACCGTTTTAAACAGGTATACTCTCTAATAAGTTGGAGAATAAATATGTAGGATGAAAGGTCGAGTGGTCCCGAAATAGAATAATATTTTGAGATCCTAAAATAACAATACCTTTTCTAAATATATCGCATTACTCATTCAGAAGTAGACAGTAATAATTTTATAAATATGGTTTCATACGAAGGTCGGGTGTGGAGGGCCCTACCAACATCCTTGACGCCCAAGTCAACCTCAAGCAGGGACTTAAAAACACATTCATAAAGGTTACATAATTAAGTGGGTTACACTATGAAAAGGTTACAGAATGAAAGTGTTACACTTATAAATGTGGTATTGAATCTGTTAATCGTTACCACTTTCAATTGTGTAACAGTTATATATATATATATATATATATATATATATACGTAACAGTGTTAACCGAAATGCTACGTTGCCAAATTTACTAACCTATTATATTTATAATCTAAATTTTTAAATAAAGGTCGTGCGGTTTTAGTCGGTTCAAGCCCGACATAACCGCCCCCGCCGGCCGGCGGGGGAGTATCCGAAGGGATTTCCACAAAAGGTATTTTGTACACCCCCAAGTACTTTAGGACGTTATTTCTGTTACACTTATTAACACATATAAAACGTACCACTTTGAATATGGTACACTTTCGTATCTGTTACATTTATAAATGGTTTTCTTCTGAAACAGTTTCAAAAAACAGTGTTAATACACTTTATTACGACTGTTATATTGAATTTCGAAGTTCAAAATAGCGATGAACTGTAGCCCTAAAGTACCGAAACGCGACTCACGGTAGTACGAAAGTGCGCCACATCGATACCCATAATTTCGAATGTTTTCCACCGCGAAGCACGGTAGTGCGAAAGTATTCCACATCGAGTTATTTATCTGGCTTGTTGTGGTCACCGTTCTAACCTAACCTAACCCTGCCAATTTCAGTGATGTAAGAAAACCACTGAACTGTAGCCCTGTGAAACGCGACTCGATGTGGACTACTTTCGCACTACCGTGCTTCGCGGTGGAAAACATTCGAAATTATGGGTATCGATGTGGCACACTCACGGGTTTCGGTACTTCGCTATTTTCAACTTCGAAATTCAGTATGACAGTGCTTTATTACGGTTACAGTTTGGGTCCCTACCTACAAGTCGAAGCATTTGCTAAACAACGGCCGAGGCTCCGGCGCAGGCTTTCCTTTCAGGGTTGGAAGTCAAACGGCATTTGGGTGCAAATTTATCATGTTTTCTATTGTAGTACACGTTATTAAATAAATGAGTGATGAGTAATAAAACAATCAGTCCAATGTAAGTCTATTTTGATATAATAAATGAAATGTGACCGTAGCGTATCATATCAAGTATCGGTTGCTTCCGAAAGAGTTCTGTTCTGCAGATAAAATAATATCCATAGGTATTTAAAACTAAACAGATGGTCAGATATTACATATATCGTTCTGTTTCATGCCAGATGTTTTATTTTTCTGATAATATTGCAACTATATGCTTGCCTCGAAGCAACCTATTCGCTCTAGACTTGAAGACTCCCGTGACTCCGTGAACCCACTTCTATCGCAAGCAATTTCAGCAAGCTTGTGGGCGTTACGTAATTTCTCCTGACGAAGAACATATTACGAAACTGGATGTTACCCATTAACTTCATCTTCGCAGGATATATGACCTGCGAAGATGAAGTTCAAACATCGCCAGTTAATATTCCTAAAATGACTTACAAACAGCTAAGCGTTTCCTTAATTCCCCAAGTTCCTGCGTAAGCGTCATCTTAGGCCGGATGCAATGGCGGATGGTGGCGGATATAACCAATTTGTTACCTTATCAAATAAACGTAAATTGAGAGAGCAATTACGATAAGTTTGTATCAATACAATTTGTTTCTATGTAAACGTACTGCTAGGCCGGCGGAGGGGTATCCGAAGGCATTTCCGCACGTAAAAAAAATAAAAAAATGCAAGTATTATTCCGCCCATAATGGTCGCATCCAAGACTGGAGCTCAGGGTACCTGCCTGCGCCTACTTTCCATGATTTGGATTATATTGGCTTTTACGAGGGTGACTGCCGTCTAAACCCTCGAGCTCCGAGAGGAAACCCAGCGCCACGTGCAGGTGACGTTGGTGTGGTGTGGCCTCTTTGGTTGTTTTTGGATACTATGACTTGACAACTGTCAGAGATGAAAAAAACGTTTGACGAAAAAACGTTCTGAAGAAAAAACGTTTAAATAATTTTTACAAGATTTTTTTTTCTTGCATATCATGGATTAAATGCCAGGGATGCTGAAGATCGTGCAAGGAAAGCGGACCCCGGGCTCCGAGGTATTCCTCTCCTACTGTGTACTAAATTCATGCGTATACTTTGGAAGTCAGTTTGTCTTGGATAATCTCTGAGACTGATGGGCCGATTTTGACGGGTCATTCATTGGCATCTGATATACCTATAACTGATGTTATAAGGCGAAACGAAGGCTACTTTCATTTTAGAAAAAGAATAAGGGTTAAAAATAAAATTCAGATCAGTTTAAACAAAGTAATAATCTTCTAAATGAATGTTCGAGAGTCGGAGAGAATCGATTCTGTAATTATTGCGAAAATCGATTGTACGCGCACGCACTTACATTGATTATTGCGATAAAATGTCAACGCGCAACACCGACTGCACAGTTATAATCATTAACTTAGTATATTAGCGTTTATAATCGTGTATAATAGTGGGTGTGTAAGACACCTCTGCCTACCCCTTCAGGGATATAGGCGTGAAATTATGTTATGATATAATCGAGTATACTTACACGAAGATGGCGATGTTGCTTGCGGCTCCGCCAGCGTGAAACACTCATCCCCATTCCCGCAAGCCATAAACTTATTCATGGCAAAGTAGCCTATATTGCGTGTGACTATAATCTATCTCTGAACAAAATTTCGTCGTGATCCGTCCAACCATTTTTACGTGAAAGAGTAACAAAAATCGATTTATCCATCTGTCCATTAACAGATCCATCCATTCGCATCTTTGCTAATATTATAAAGGTGAGGAGTTTGCTTGTTTGGTTGAACGCGCTAATCTCAGGAAGTGCTTCGTATTGAAAAAATATTTTTGTGTCGGATAGCCTATTTATCCAGGAAGGTTATATGCTAATATCGTCATGCTACTACCTAGGGGAGCGGGGTAGTAATCATAAATTTTCATATATTATTGGCATGTATGAATTAAATAGGTGCCACGGGGATCGAAGTGAAGCCGCGGGGGACAGCTAGTTTATAATATTCGTAGGTAGTTGGAGAGGATAGTTCGATAGTAGGATAGGATATTGTTCAGGCCGGGACGGTGGGGCGACTAGCGCCCCTCCCCCAAACCGGGGCAAGACGGGGACACCGTGGTTCCCAAACCCAAGGGGGCCATCCCGAAACCTGAGATGGCCCAGGGTCATTCGGGGTGCGAGGAATAAGCTCTACGGGCAACCTTACACCCCCGACGTCTGTCGACCCGAGACGGTGTGCGGTTTTAGTCGGTTCAAGCCCGCCGGATTCCGAGGGTATTTCCGCACGAAAAAAAAATAAAAAGGACAGTATTTTGTTATATACCCTGCTAACATGTAACACAATAAATGCACATCATTAGAAGCGTTGGAGGTAAATAAGAATAGTAAAATTCATTATTAAAAAAAAAGGAAAAACATGCTTCAATTTTTCGCTTCATGTTTACGAGACAATAACAGCTCGACGCCAACTTCACAGAGCGACTAAAATTGGATGCTGACTTAATAATTCAACTCACAACATAGTAGATTAGTTTTGTTTACAGTATAGAGCTATTTACGATCCCGAGATACGAGTCCGTTGTCCACTATCTCCGGTGCATCGGTATAGAAAATTGGCAATAAGAGTCCCTACGGCCACAAGTACTTATAGTGCCGTACTCTTGAAATTCGAATATAAAATTTAATCTTAAAAATGAAGACAAGAGACTCACTTTTTCATCTATAAAAATTCTTGTAGTGTATTTATTCAAAAATTTCAAGTACCCCTGACACTAAGTTATTTATAGCTAAAAACCATTTCGATCATATCGGCTTTCGAACAAAATCCACATCATAATAGGTTCATCCGTTCGGGAGCTACGATGGCACAGACAGACATACATATACACGTCAAACTTATAACACTCGGTGGTTTTTGCGTCGGGGGTTGAAAAACAAGCTTTTTAAGAAATGTTATATATAAGGTATAGGTAAAACGAAAGTAATGAGCCCCATTGCGAGGTGTTTACTAGTAATCGTTAAAGAGTTCTAATGTGCACATCCTCACTGATCAGATCAGTTAATTTATTATCATGTACTAACAAAGTCGGAAGAAACCAACATCCAGGACGGAACTTGAACCTGCGACCATTTAAATTTAAGTTGGTTAAATTTGACTTCTAAAATTTGACCTGCACAAAGTAAAATACAAAACGTATATAAAGTTCATCAATATAATGTACAAGAGAATAGTTCGACAGATGTTACTGGCACGTTATTTGAATTCTGCGCATGATTGAACGAAAATGACAGCTATAAAGACATGACTAATAAAAATGTTCTGACAGCGAATTTAGTTTTATAAGATGGCAATGTACCGGTGGTTGGCGGATGGTTACAAGTTCAAAGCTGTCATCCGCAAACCGTAGTTTTGCCAACCCTATCATCAACTACACATCACACAACAAAAATCACAATATACAGCGTCGGACACAAACACCGCAGTCACACAAGCAACAGCTGGGTGAAGCTCCACAACAAAACTCCAAAACATTTAATAAAAAACTTTGAAGATATAATAAAAAAAATGGGTTGTGTTTAACGATTCTGAACAAAAAAAAATATTTTTTTGGAATTCTTGTCTGTTTATCTGTATGTTCGCGATGGACGCCAAAAATACTGAATGGATTTTGATGCGGGTTTCTAATAGAAGGTCTGCATCAGCTAGTAACTAAAATATAATTATTGCAACCTACGATTTGTTTTACTATCGATCGCATTTGCAAGGATGGATGGATTTCATGTTCAGTCTTTTTGAAAGTACTCATAGTAGTACGTAGTAATAATAATACGGGAAAACCTAGGTTCATCACCATAGAGGTTTCCCAGTTGCAACCAAAGTTTACACTTTAGTGCCCAAGGCCTTAATGTTTTTTAATGATTAGTATGTTGGCTTTTCCGGGTGCGACTGTCGTCTTGCCTCCCAACCCTGAAAGGAAAGCCTGCGCCAGAGCCTCGTCCGTTGATTAGCAGGTGCACCGACTTGCAGGCGAGGTAGGCCTGGGCTTCAAGGAATGCTAGGGCCCTGTAAATCTTAGGTTATCAGTTGTAATACAAATCTCCTTACTTCTTCTTTTTCTCAAGTACATCTTGTATTCTTATTTCATTAATTTCAAAAATTACTTATTTCACATAATTGGAGAGTCTAGCAGAGAGTAGAATAATTTACAAGACTTCACAATACGTTAGTTGTTCATTAAATTATTTTTCTTATAAGGGTAGAAATGAGACGGATTTTGGCTACATGTACAGAAAGTTCTTTCTACAACGATAAGGTCGTCGTAGAAAGAACTTCAGAAAAGAAAAAAAAACCTGATTCGATAAATTTAGCCAAATGGTGATGTAGTTGGTAATCCCTAGTAGAGTCTACGGCGGGTAATGCCCCTAGCACGACCGCGGGGCATTCTGGACGTTTGAACATACATTGTGATTTAAGCATCCTCGTTTATACGAAGATGAGTCTGCTCTTTCTACAATGATTGTTCAATTATTACGATCAATAAATTTATAATTTCCTAGCTGTGGCCCGCGGCTCCGCTCGCGTGGAATTAGCTTATTGCGTCCACTTCCACTCCCGCTCCCACTCCCACTCCCATAAATGCCCTTGATGATAAAACTATATATTTGGATAAGGGTTAATATCGTGATTCAAAATTGACCTACTTTTGGTCCTGTTGTTGCAATAATTAAATTTTGAGAACACAAAACCAACAGGTTTTGTGTTCTCAAAATTTAATAACTATATATAATTTAAATTTAAAACCGTAATTTTGTTCCACTACAACAGTAGTGGAACAAAATTACCGTTGCATATATCGCCTCGCGGACTTTTTTGTAGACTTTAAAAAGATCTATAAACCTGTAGTACATAATATTGTTCTATCATTAATAGTTTACGCATAAAAATCTTTTTAGGCGTTAAAAAGATTTTTATTTCTCTATATTTTTTACAATATTGCGATTTTCTTACGGATTTCTAATTTTTTTGAAAATAAATTGTAGCCTATGTTACACCTAGATATTGTAGCTTTTATATGTGAAAGAATTATTGAAATCGGTCCAGTAGTTTCGGAGCCTATTCGTTACAAACAAATAAAAAAACAAAAAAACAAATCTTTCCTCTTTATAATAGTAGTGTAAACTAGCTGTCCCCCGTGGCTTCGCCCGTGACGTACTACGATTCCCCGTGGCATTTTTACCTGCCTATTTAACCCATACATGCATTCGTTTTGCAATAATGTATAGAAATTTGCCCGACTTGTATGATTACTCCTCCGCTCCCCTGGGTAGTAGCGTGATGATCTTATAGTCTTATAACCTTCCTCGACAAATAGGCTATCTAACACAAAAATATTTTTTTAATTCGACCCAGTAGTTCTTGAGATTAGTGCGTTCAAACAAATAAACTCTTCAGCTTTATAATATTAGTATAGATTTCTCCACCTTTGTTTGTTTCTTTAATTTATTTTTAATTACTGGTCATAATCAATCATAACTTTTTGCTTCAACGTGTTAGATTTAAAAAAAACTAGATGAAGCGTTATAGCTGTAATGTCTGTCTGTATGTGCTCGATTCGAATCTGTCACCAATTGGCGTGATAAGATTAGCTCACTCCGAGAGCATTCCAACGAGGTGCAACTGTTACAGCTAAATCCTGGCTAGCCTAGATAGACAGTGTTAATGTTACGAGTGGTGATTATAAGAATTTGTTCATATCATCTCGTTTATCCGATTGCCATAAAACTTTGCCAATTCATTACTGGCACTTGCGCAAAGGTTATTTCATCATCATCAACCTATGCTAGTCCACTGCTGGATGCAGGTCTCCCCTAATGAGCGCCATAGGTTATGGCATAATATAATTATTGTATTCGGTAGGTGGCACTGCACACGGGTTATATTTTTTTATAAATTAAGCCGTGCTCGGCCGGATGGGCCGGTTATTCCTATATAAAATCTATCCTATTTTCACTTTGACACGAAAATAGAGCTAAATTTTGCAAAAACCAGTCTGTCATTCAGTTTTTTACGGGTATATATAGATAACAATTCACAATAAAATTATACCTCATAACACGAACGCGGAAATAAAATCTAAAAATAATATTATGCTTAATTACCTTGTGAAAAATTGACAGAGTACAGTATTGAGTTAAAAATGTTTAATTTACAGGGCACCCTCATAAGTAGCCTAACATATTATTCCAAATTACCTATCACCATCGCCGGGTTTATCCCGGAAGGGGCAGGCAGATAGATTTAGAGTAGATTAAATACCGTAAGCCTTAGAGTCTACATGAGCAAGCTTATGTATACTCTAAACCGTAAGCCGTCTGTCCTAGCGTCTCGCCACTGGTGTTATGCACAAGGCTTTCGCGCCTCCGTTCCTACTTTAACCTTGCCGGTACATAGAATAAAAATGTAAAATTATGCAAACCGACGCGTTACGATTGAACAGATTCTATTAACTGTGAGCATTGTCACTAAACGATGTCATCGGTGGTGGGCAAAAAATGGCACATCGGTTTCCATGCAGATTCTAGTCAACTTTAAATCTGTTGGCAGTTGTCTTTTGGAGACAAAACCAGCTATACGGTAGATATATAAAAAGAGAAAGAGTTCGCCTAAGCCGCCGCACAAACAGAACGGATGCGCGTCCTACACGTGTCTTTATGCGGTGTGAGCGGAGAGGTTAAGGGGTGCGCGGGGTGTTACAAAGACTAGGACGTGCATACGTTCTGTTTGTCCGGCGGCTAAGGAACTTGTTTCACCGCCGGTGATGAACGAGTCACGGGTGAAGCTAGAAATGCCGTGTACACGCGGCAAGTCTACCATAATATAATTAAGAGTAAACCTTAAATGTTAACTCTTATAGTAAAGTTAGATGCCGTTAGAATTGTCTCTAAACAATTGTAATGCATGCAATTGAAAATTTCGTTACAGCGACATAAATAAGCATTACAATTATGTGAATATTTAGTGTACAATGAAGTTTTTGCATAGCGTGGAAGATGGGTTTCTTATTAGTTTTGTTAAAAAAAAATGTCTGATATTTCCTTGCTTGTTATGTTTACAAATGATTCGTTCAAGTATTCTATTATAATAATGAGTGTGTGTAAACCGTGGCATGTGTGTACTACATATGAACGTAATTGATTCCGCGCTTCAGGCTTGACGGCGGCGTGGCGAACAAGATTTGGGATCGACATGCCGCTAGTAGTACTAGGGTCTATAGTTATATTCTGTAATATGAAAATTTGGCTATTGATATACCGCATCGATATCTCTAGAATCGATTTCGAATTTCACTTAGAGAGACTCGAAATCGATTATTTTTAGCGGATCGCCAATAGCGAAGCTCCCCGAACATAGTCGAACTGAGCTGTGCCCCCTGGATGAGACTTGACATCGATATTTACTTATTAGTTATTTTAACGGGACCCATCCCTTCCCCACGTTTGTCTTGGAACCCGATAATTTTTATGCGCGCATCAAAATTAATCAGAAGTAATTTCAAGGAGCTAGATATATAAGTCTAGCAAGTCTAGCTAGATAATCTAGTCAGCTTCTCTTTTCAGTATACGGGAGGTAAAAGGAGGTAGTCTACTTTGAGCACCCGTCCGAATAGCACCTGCGCGATAAGCACCCAGTCTGGTCCACGAAGGGCACCTATCAATGTTTTTGGCAGGTGCTCTTCGTGGACTCAAGAGACAAATAGGCAAACTACCTATAAAACAGATAAAGTACAGCAGACACAAATATCATGGCCTTAACTGAGCTATATTAGATTCCAATAATACATAATGAAATAAATGCCGAAACACACGGAAATTTACCCCAGTTGATACGGGATCCGCATAGTACTTTACTCTACTTGTCCAGTTATGTTATGTAGATATATTGCCTACATTACAAAATTGCCGTGTAATCTATTTATATTCTACAATCTACATGATATTGTCGAAAGTTTACGCGAATGTCACACATTGAAATAAAACTATTTTTAACGTATTCTATCACGATTTATTTGATGTTATTTTATATTTTACATTGATCCCGACGTTTCGGTTGCTTTTCAGCAGCTATAGTGAGACTAACGATGGTTGTTGTCTTGTAATTTGAAGTGTAAAGTTATCTCAAAGTACCTGAACTATGTTGAATTGTTGGTGTTACTATTTACGCACAATGAGCTCACAGTGTCATCAAGTCTTGTTGTATTTTGATTTTTCTTGGAATTAATTAAGTGAATGACTGGTACCCAGCTGGTGGTACATTCCAACCATCTTCTCTATTAAAATTAGGATGTTTTTTAATTTCAATAGCTTCGCGGAGCATCCTAGGTAGGAATCGATTTTCTTTGGCAAGTATCTGTGGTTTATCAAATCTTAAGTAATGTTTGGACCCCTGTTGCACGTGTTCACATACAGCAGACTTTTTGGAGCTTTTTTGTCGTTTTTTACTTTTTTGTTGCTTACACTTCAAGCTACAAGACAACAACATCTATAGTCTCCCCGTGACCATGGCTGCTGAAAAGCAAGCGAAACGTTGGGATCAATGTAAAATATAAAATAACATCAAATAAATCGCGATAGAATTCGTTAAAAATAGTTTCATTTCAATCTATTTATGTGATATGATATATCAATTTAGCAATTAAAACCGACAGACGAGCCGCCCCTCAGATTCCTCAATCGTATCTCTCCACTACAGAATAAATATAATCCAAACATTTATTCATCAATGTATTTTTCGGTCCAATGACGTCACATCTCTCTTACGTGCGTCACATTCCCTATTTATAATAATCACTTCACAGCAGTCTCTCTACGCATTCTTTTTCAGGCCGTTTTGCATTATATGATGTGACATGGGCAATTTCATAATTCTAGAGTATAGAAATAAATAAAAAAAGAGTACAGAATAATGTTTAAAGCATGCCTCAATTAAGTTACTACAATATACCTATGTACTACTAGCGTTTTCCTGGGGGTTCGCTCACGTGGAATTCTCTTCCCGTTTCCGCTTCCCATGGGAACCTATTGCAGGGTTAATAAGTAGCTTGTGATATTCCAGAGTATAATCTATTCCTGTACCAAATTTCAGCCAGATCCATTCGGCCGTTAGAGCGTGATTTTGTAACAAACATCCAAACATGTTCACAAACTTTGACATTACAATACATACGTACGAACATTATATATACATACATACTTCGCCCCCTTGACTCCCATTTGTCCCACACATGACTGTAATTTCATAATTCTACAATAATGTAAGGAAATTTGTCCGGTTTGTTGACATATATGATTACTGCTCTGCTCTAATAGTGAGTAGCGTGATGATATATAGCCTATATATATAGATCCTAGCTATAGAGCCTATATATAAATAAATAAATAGTCTACGACATTCTACACAGCGCTTTCTAGACCCAAAGTAAGCATAGTTTAACTAGCTCGTGTTATGGTTTCCAGAATGCGGATAAACATACTTATATTCTTTTTTTTTTCGTAAATACATACATATACATAGAAACACCCAGACCTATGCAAATATACATATTCATGCATACAAATATTTGCACTGAGCGGGAATTGAACCCGCGCCCCCTGTCGTAGCAGTCGAATGCACTACCGCTACGCCACAGAGGCCGTCGTATGATATATATATAGAGATACTAGCTGACCCGGCAAACGTTGTTTTGCCATCTATATTATTTCTAGGAAACATTTTTTTAGTTCAATAAAAATAACTATCTACTAAAGTGTGCGGGGATGTACTTATAATCGAAAGCGTTGTAGACAATGAAAGTATGCCGAAAACTGTTTAGTGAGTAAGACAGGAGACCGGCTTCGTTCTCATCCCTTTTTTTTTGTGCGGAAATCCCTTCGGATGCCTCCCCGCCTGCCAGCGGGGGCGATTATGTCGGGCTTGAACCGATTAAAACCGCACGCCGTCTCGGGTCTACAGACGCCGGGGTGTAAGGTTACCCATAGAGCATATGCTCTATGGGTATCGTCGGATGTGAGTCTCCGACTGACCCTGGGCCATTCACAGTGTCCCTGGAGCGGACACCCCCCCCCGCGGGCCTTGCAGGCCCGCCATACCCGACCCCCTCGTGCAATGGGGTCAGCTGGCCCTGAAAAGGGCCGGTTGGTCGGACTCTTGGCCGTTGACGTTGACGCCAGCTACTCCAGAGGAGCAATCAATGATGCGTCATCGCCCACGTTGCCCAGGGTGCACCAAACTTGGAGGTGATCCAACCAGTCGCACCCCTCCAACCAGTCGCACCCCTCATCCCTACTCCGTGATGTTTGCTGGATGAGAGGTGACAACGGTAGACATCTAGCGGGGATAACTGTTCGATTGATAGTTGATCGGTTATCGACCGGCGAAGGCGGAAGATCAAATTGAATTGAGAAAAAAACCATAATTTAAGGAAATTATTAAAAATAAAAAAAATAAAAAATCGCGATGGAAAAATAGGAGTTGATCGTAAAGGGTTGAAAATTCAGGGTTGTATGTATTATCTCATGTTGTATCGTAAAAAAAAACTTAAAATTCAAAAAAAAAATGGAGTGGGTACCCTTAACATTTAGGGAGATGAAAAATAGATGTTGTCCGATTCTCAGACCTACCCAATATGCACACAAAATTTCAAGAGAATCGGTCAAGCCGTTTCGGAGGAGTTTAACTACAAACACCGCGACACGAGAATTTTATATATTAGAAGATATATATCATACCTCCTCGATCAACGCGGTCAACAAATAAACAACATATATAACCTTTTCAGCCTTATAATATTTTCTTTTTATTAAAAAATAAATAAATAATTAAATTAACCCGCCCCTCACCGTACCTGCTGCAAAGGTGCCCATTACGCTGGCTGCATTGCCCCGTTGAATAGCGATGGGTAACCTTTGTACCAGCAATGAGCCGGAGCGGGAGCTATAGTCCAGTCAAAATAGACATTTGACTTAGGAATAATTCGCATAGAGCTGAAAATTGGCAGAGACGTTAAATACACCTTTATAAATAAAATGTCAAAAATCCCCTCCTATCCTACTTCGGCAAAAAAATTATTCAAGGTCAAATTTACAAAATTAAGGTTTTTTTCATTATTCTCGAAAACGTAAGTTTTATCGTGAAAATAGGTCAGACATCAAAAGTTGTAGATCATACAATTCTCTAAGAAAATGGTCCAGTCACTTTTTCTCTTACGACTCAACAATCGTGAGATATCGCGGTTTTAAGAATTAGAATATTCATATTTTACATAATATGCACACATTTCCGCACCACCTACTCGTATGAGGTAATGTACCTACTTGGCGCATTTTTTTAACGTGGTTTCCCCAGCAGGTATACTCCACGATCTTTTGTAATAGAGAAAGTTTGATCAGATCGTATCCTATTGATAGAAAGAATGGTAATATTGCTAATGATCAAAGTGGAATAGGTTGTTTTCTTCTAAATGTTATTATATATATATATATATTAGATAATTGTCTAATTTTGCTTCGAAAATTATTTCTTCGTCTTCATTTTCTTCTTCTTGCAAAATTTCTGTTCGCTGTTCTAAGAAAAGAAATGCATCCATTGTCTCTTCATTAATATCATAAATATTTTAATCTGTTGTATTTATTTCAATATTGGGGCAAGTCTGACCCTGACAATTGATGCATACTGGCGAAATAATCCCACTTTTTGACAGCCACAACTCTTACTACAATCCGTCTTGCATTTACAAAAAATAGTATTAAGCAGTTTTTCTGGAGCAGGCGGGAGTAGAGTTTGAATTGGTTCCAAATAATTATCTGTTAATTCCCAACTCCATCCTTCTGGGTCCAGCTCATAGCCCTGCCACACTTGAACTTGATAATACACACGATACAAGTGTTGAAAGGCAGAAGCAGATGTTGGAGGCAGACAAGACAGCTGTACTGTTTAATTGTTCCATGCAGATTTTACAAACCTCAAATATCCATATTTGTCTATGGAACCAATTTTTTTTTGGAGCACCATACATTGCAAGAAGAAAACGAATTCCATTTGTAACGATGTCGTGTGGAGAAGAGTAAATCTTTGTAAATACTTTTGCGCAATCAATTAAATCATTACGTTTTTCGAACAATTTAAATACTGCTATACTACTCTATCGAGTGTGGACTGTCACAGATTCCTTCTCTTTCAAGTTTTCAAAAAACTTATCATTTCTTTCAACACTTTCATCAATCAAAGTTTTCATTCCACGATTAACAATAACAACTTCACTTTCTTTCAAATGTTTATCACAAATGAAACAAACTTCTGACATTTTGTTGAAATTATTTAACAGCACAAATTAAAATTGAAAATATTACCATTAAGCACGTCTGCTCACTGCAAAGGAATTTTCAAAACTCACGGTATATACCGTTTACTTACTAACTATTTCGTTTACTTCCTTCAAAAATAGGCAGCTATGCGACACTCCACACTCGAACAATGACAATGACATCGATAATTTATAAAAGTTGTATTGTGTAAGTAACGCAAACCAATAGTTTCTTATTTTCATTTATATTGAAAGTCCGATGATGTGTGCAGGCTGCATTTTAGTGCATATTATGTAAAATATGAATTTTCGAATTATTAAAACCGCGATATCACCGCGGTCGGTCCGGCAGGTATGCCTACGTCCCTCTGGGATGGGACCCATCCACGGCCACCATCAAACAGGAGCTCAAGCAGCTACCTGCGAGAGAGGAGTCCCATCCTCTCCCAAACGCTCCCGAAACTGGCGGGGAGGTGCCTGCAATAGCACCACCAACAGCCCCCGCCAGTGTCGTACAGGAAGGCGCACCCATGGAGGCAGAAGAGGCGGAGGACGTTCTGGCCTCAATCTCTGGCCTCCTGGGGGACGACCTCGTACCAGGCGACCTTTTCGCGGAGCGCTAAAACTTGGGGGGGACGAAGAGGGAACGACCAGTGATGGCGTCCCCTTCGTCGAAGATTAGTGTCCTCCAAGTGAACCTCCAGCACAGCCGGGATGGGACGGCACAGTTGCGTAAATGGCTGGAGGTTCAACAAACGGCAATTGCTCTGATCCAAGAGCCTTGGATCAGAGGAGGCCACATCCAGGGGCTCTCCAGCTTAGGAGTTAAGCTTATTGTGACAGGCGAACATGATCTCCCCAGATCGTGTATATATGTCACGAAAAACCTAAAAACACAGGTCCTCACAGGATTCTGTTGCAGAGACCTCACTGCCATAAGGCTGCACACACAGCTGGACGTCGAGGACAAGGTGGTCATCCTCGCCTCAGCCTACATGCCCGAAAAGGAGGAGCTGCCCCCGCAAGACCTCACCCGGCTGGTGGACCACTGCGAAAGGGAAAGGGTGGAGGTCATAATTGGGGCCGACACCAATGCTCATGATCCGCTATGGGGCATGAGCACTCAAAACGACAGAGGTAAGTCCCTTGTTGAATATCTTTTCACTACTAACCTTACCTTACTAAACACCGGCTCTGAACCGACCTTCGTCACCAAAAAGAGCCGTACGATTATTGATTTAACACTAGCTACTGAAAACGCAGCGGAAGCCATCATGAGCTGGCACGTCTCCAAGGAGGCATCCTGATCAGACCACAGGTGGATTCGCTTCGATCTACAGGCCGGGACACTACAAATTCTGCCAAAACGCAACCCGAGGAAAACCGACAAGGTGAAATTTGAGCAGCATCTGGCAAATAGACTTGCTCAACAGCGCTCACCATTGACTCTCGACA
Organism: Cybosia mesomella; assembly: GCA_946251805.1. Taxonomy (NCBI): domain Eukaryota; kingdom Metazoa; phylum Arthropoda; class Insecta; order Lepidoptera; family Erebidae; genus Cybosia; species Cybosia mesomella. The sequence continues at coordinate 22,370,163 of OX276405.1, forward strand.
ACATCATACAGATTGAGGAACAGGTAAACCACCTAACCAAATCTATAATAGACAGCTACCACATAGCATGCCCAGAAACCCTACCTCCCAAAACCCCAGGCAAACAGCCATGGTGGGGCCCAGAGCTAGGGCGCAAGCGAAGGAAGGTTAGAAGGGCTTTCAACAGGGCTATGAATACTTGTGCAGATGAAGACTGGGACGCCTATCGTTCAGCCAAATCCAGCTACAAAAAATGTATTAGATACCGAAGCAAACAGGGATGGCGAAAATTCTGTGGGAACATAGAATCATGCCAACAAGCAAACAGGGTAAGGAAAGTCCTAGCGCAGACAAAACCGATGGCACTGACCGCCCTTAAAAAACAGGATAATACACTCACAACATCGCCAGAAGAGTCTAGACGCGTACTCATCGAAACCCACTTCCCTGGATGCGTCTTCACGACGACAATCAACTGGCACGATGAAACCATAACACCTACTGCCCGAGACTGGCAGTACGCAAACAAAGTGGTCACACTGGAAAAAGTCCAGTGGGCCATCAGTAATTTTCACCCTTATAAGGCAGCTGGCCCCGACCGAATCATCCCTGCTATGCTACAGTGGGGCGACAAACTAGTCGCAAGCAGACTGGAGCGTATCTTTAAAGCCTGTCTGGCACACAGATACGTTCCAAAAGGATGGCGGGAAGTAGGAGTAATTTTCATCCCGAAGCCAGGAAAGGGTGACTACACAAATCCCAAAGCACATCGACCAATCAGTCTGACCTCCTTCATGCTAAAGACCATGGAACGCCTATGCGAGAGGGAGCTGAGAGATGGTGCACTAAAACAGCTACCCCTACATGCAAACCAGCACGCATACAGCTCCGGTAAGTCTACGGAATCAGCCCTCCATCTGGTAGTCAGCCGGATAGAGGAAGCGATCGAACAAAAAGGCTTCTGCCTAGGAACGTTCATTGACATCGAAGGAGCTTTCGACAAAACCAGTTTCACCAGTATTAAGGCCGCCCTGTCAAAACATGGAGCGGAACCGGTACTAACAGACTGGATAACAAACATGCTCAGCAAAAGAGTAGTTCGCCTTGGGGAAGAAGATCAGACAGCTCTGATAGCCAAAGGCTGCCCGCAGGGTGGAGTTATCTCTCCCCTTCTGTGGAATTTAATGATAGATGACCTAATCACAAGGCTGAACAAAAACCGCGACTACACAATAGGCTACGCCGACGACCTAACAATCCTTATCTCAGGGAAGGTAGCGGGAACGGTCTGTAACCTAACCCAACAAGCCTTACGCATTGTAGAAAAATGGTGCAGGGAATTCGAACTATCGGTGAATCCGAACAAAACCGAGTTAGTAATGTTTACGAACAAAAGGGTATTAGGCGAATACCGATTACCCAAACTCTTTGACACGGAACTCCAACTGTCAAAAGAGGTAAAATACCTTGGCGTTATTCTTGACAGCAAGTTAAAATGGAGTAGCCACCTAGACAATAAATTACAAAAGGCCGGCATTACCTTCTGGCAGTGCAGAAGAATGATTGGTAAAAAATGGGGGCTATCACCGAAAATCATCCTGTGGCTTTACGAAACAGTAATCCGCCCCATGATAGCGTATGGCGCTATCGTCTGGTGGCCAAAGACCGAAAACAGCACAATAGCGGCTAAACTACAACGGACCCAAAGACTAGCCTGCATGGCAACCACTGGATGCATGAAATCTACCCCCACCGCGGCAATGGAAGCCATGCTCGGACTCCCACCCTTGGATCTGTTCATCCGCCAAGAAGCAACAGCTGCGGCTATACGCCTGAGGGCACTCAACCTATGGAGCGAGAGAAACACACGACACACCTCACTGCTCACAGATCTCATAAAGGAGATACCCGTGATAGGAGCAATGAATGATCGTGTACCCAAACAATACGTTTTCGACAAAAAATACAAGATCCAACTTCATGAGGACCACCGCTGTGAGGCTTTATGCCCAACGGAATTACGCATTTTCACAGATGGATCAAAAACTGGAACAGGCACCGGGGCCGGCGTTTTCTTTGAGGACCTTAATGTATCCATTTCAACACCGCTGGGGACCCATAACACAGTATTTCAAGCGGAATGCATGGGGATTACCCTGGCAGCTTCAGCGGTAATGGCCAGGAGAGTGGAAGGCCACTCAATACGCATACTCTCCGACAGCATGGCCGTGCTGCAAGCTTTAAACAGCCACACTATAAACTCGGGACTAATTTTGGAGTGCCATCGTAAACTGAACCAAATAGGCCATTCCAACAACATAACGTTGCAATGGATTAAGGGTCACAGCGGCTCGCGCGGCAATGATGCAGCAGATGAGCTTGCCAGGAGAGGATCTGACATGGTGGTAATGGGACCTGAGCCCATAATACCGATCCCCTTTGCATACCTACGAACTATAGTAAACAAACGAACGAGAGATCAACACAACAGCTATTGGACAAATCTGGAAGTTTGCAGACAGGCGAGGGAAGCACTCCCCGTGCTTGAAAATAGACTGACCAGGCGTCTTCGACAACTGACCAAACGGCAACTGCGCACGGCCACAGCTGCCATCACGGGGCACGGCTCCTTCAATAAACACCTTTTTATTTTAGGAATCACCGACAGCCCTCTCTGCAGAGCCTGCATGAGAGAGGAAGAAACAGCGGCACACGTGCTCCTACACTGCCCTGCAACCGCCACATACAGGGTTAAGTACTTCGGAAATACAGGTACGCTCCAGGAGATTGCCAGCAGCGTGAATAGCCTGCTGGCGTTCTTCAATGAGTTGGGGTGGATCGAGTGAAATGCCCACCCTCACGCAAAAACCGCGCCTTGTCGTGGAGTTGCGGATACCAGCTCGCGAAACCATACCAACCGCGATATCTCACGAATGGCGAGTCGTAAGAGAAAAAGTGACTAGACCGTTTTTGTAGAGAATTGTATGATCTACAACTTTTTCTGACCTATTTTTACGATAAAACTTACCGTTTTCGAGAAAAATGGAAAATACCTTAATTTTGTACGTGTGACCTTGAATATTTTTTTTTGCAGAAGTAGGATCGAACGGGATTTTTGACATTTTATTTATAATGATGTATTTAACGTCTCTGCCAATTTTCAGCTCGATGCGAATTATTCCTAATTTATGACTTATTTTTGTCTATCCGGACTGGACTATTAGTATAGATTATAATTTATTAATTAATCCTGAATGTGTTTTCAGATAGGTGGGACTCCCCCCTTACCCACAGGTGGATTACCATCCACGTCAAAATTTAATTTTACTTGAGTTGAGTTAATTTTACTGAGTTTGTGTCATTTTAATTCTGAATTTAATAATGATTATAATTTTTAATTCTGTTTCTAATTTCTAATTTGTTTTCTACTCATCTTAATTTTCACTTTGATTTTTATCTTATTTTGACTGTGTATAATTTTATAATTTTGATTTTAATTATAATTTAACATAATTATTGTTTATCGGGACTTAATCGCGTTAATAAATATATAATGGTATATATTTACCTCGACGTTTCGGACGCGATGTTGCGCCCATGGTCGCGAGTAGGACTGAAGAATTGGAGCATCACCGCCTGCGAGTCGTGCGAGTATTTCGAACTACCCGCACTTGGTCTGATATATTCATAGGGTGACCATCGTTTCGATCATTTGTCCGACACACAACACTCACGATATCAGCGGATTCTGAACGCATATTTTTATGTGATGTACATTTACTGATGACTGGATTCCACGAAGATGAAAGCTTAAAACCGTCCCCCCGGTTGAAATTTTTATGTTTTCTGATTTCCACCGCTTCACGTACAATTCTACTGTAGTAGTGACGTTCACGGGAGAGGATTTTGGGATTATGGAGCTCAATCCAGTGGTTTGGTCCTGATTCTAGTAAATGTTCGGCTATGGCAGACTTGTTCACCTGAAGAGTTTTCACAGCTGCGATATGTTCTTTGACTCTTTCAGCTATTGTACGCTTCGTTTGTCCAATGTACGAACTCCCGCAACTGCAATCAATCTTGTACACGCCCGGTGATTGAAAAGGAATTACGTCCTTGGGTGACCTTACATGCCCACCGATCTTGGAAAACGGCGTAAAAATGGTTTTTATGGAGTACTTTTCTAGTCCCGGATTTACTAGGATTAAGTCCCGATAAACAATAATTATGTGTGAAAATCGTGTAAGTTTAAATCAATTAATTATAATTGTTTAATTTAATTTAATTTTGATGTGGAATTTGAATGAATTTGATTTCATTTTCGATTTTAATTTATTACTAACATTAGTGTAAGACATTGTTACTAACATATTTATGGTACATCCATCCAATCCGAAATAAATGATTTTGATTTGATTTGATTTGATTAATAATATTATATCCACACAACGGATCTAGTCCTGGTTCAGACATGTAATGCGTAGAGATGAAAGTAATGTCGTAATGTGAATTACGGAATTGGACGGTTACAAGGGTAGAGTACGACATAAGAGGAGAGATATGTACTGTGTGAAAGATGATATGGCCGGGAAGGGTGTGAATACTGCAAGTAGAGATATGTTGACAGCAAGTAATGGAAAAGCACACGACCCTTGGCCGGCCTCAAGTTAATTAAATTATATATATATTATAATTATACGGATAGGTAATATACGGAAGATGATGATGTCATCATCTTCCGTCCACTTGCAGTTAGCAATTGCAGCATTACATTTTTCATTAAACACGGACTACACCCTATCTCTTTAGCACTGCACTGTAGATTCGCGTTTCACGAGGCTTATTGACCAATGAAATCCGTCGTTTTGGTCACATGACAGGTTTCTGCTATTTCATTGGTCGAAAAGATTCTAGAGACACGTCTTCCCTTCCATGTTAAGGCTGAAGCTTCTGATAGCGTGGGCGGAAAAGTACGTTAGTACCAGCCAAAAACTTGCATAAAAGGTGAAAACGTTAAGTATCTCGTAAATTTACTGTGCCACAGTTTATTCAACGTTTCCACCCTGTACATCGAGCGACAAAGCCCTTCAATGATAATGAAAATAGCTACTAGTAGTATACATAGTCTTAGGTACCAGCTAACTTTCTCGTTGACTAAATCTTCTCATACGTATCTAGAAACATCCGCTAGCGTTACAATGGAATACGATGTTTGAAAAAATATTTACGATACGGTATCCTGTATAAAAAGCCACTTAGTTGGGTGTGAAGGATGTTCGGACTTTGTTTTATGAAGATACGGCAAAATATTTGAGATACAGCATATTTCTTTCTTTCAAGACATATCATCCATCATATTTTTTAATTGAGTGGTTACGGGGCTTTGTTATCTTGAAAAAACGCATGAAAGGAGATTTTAGTAAAGGAATTCATTAAATAGCCATAAAATACTCAAAAACAAAATAAGATATTCAATTTTGGGGGCACAAGAGGAGTGCAGTTCTCTAGGGACACAGTGGTCCCAAATTATACAAAATTACAAGTCACCGTATAAAAGATTATAATGCACTGGAAATTGGACTAAGATTTATTCAAAATCTAAATATATTTATTCATGTAGGTCACAAAGTAATACTTGCTTCTACATTTTATATTTACTGCCACATTCGCAAGGCAATAAGTAATTACTGTAGGCTGTAACTACATATATTGTAGAGTGATAAGCTATAGAAAGAGTTCATTGTTTAAAAGAAAACGAATTGCTAAGTTACGGGCGGTCACACCATAAGAGAAACAAACCATTTGAATCAATGTTTCCTATCATAATACAAAACTGCGAATTTCTTAGAGCATCACGGCTACTAGCGCGCGCACGTGTTGCTCAAGGGCGAAATTGTAGAACATTGTAAACAGGTTTAACTAAGAAAAACTAACCTACTCGACTTGATGACGAAAACATGTTGCACTTGTGTGTACATAATTAGTGGTTTTTATTTCTCATAAGTTAATTAATGTCAGAAGTCGAGTATCCTTAATATAAATCTTAACATACATTTTAAATATTTAAATTTTATAAACCACAAGAAATATTTACTTACATATTAATTTGTGGCTTATTTGTTGTTCTTGTTTGTTTCTGCTCAGTGATTCGATACTGAGCAGAAAGTAATGTATGTATGCATGCAGTCTTTGATAATAAAAAATAGCATGTGATAATAATTTTTCCAGTTCAGTATAGGGATGGAGAATGATGAGACTACCTACTGGGGTAGAAAACGGATTAGAAGGCGGAATGCTCTTATCTTGTGCACGCTCTCGATAAAGGAGTGTTTGGCATCCCACGAACATCGAACACCAGCAATGGTGTCAGTGGGACCATAGAACCAAGTTATGTTAGTTACCTTATCAGCTGAATTTATTTCGTGAATGTCTCCTTGCACCGCGGCATTAAAGACCCGAGAAGGCCTGAGGTTTTGGTCGGTTCGGGTCCGACATCAGCACCCCAGCTGGCCGTGGCTATTTCCACAAAAAAACAATCAAAATGGCACAATATAGAAGGAGACAAAAATTTGTGCTGGCACTGCGGCGTTGTCTCCCAGTGGTTGCGCCATAGATACTTACCGAAGCACCCGTGTCCCGTAAATATCTGGCACATCCGGTAGGAGACGTCCCCGTGGTACCTCTCCAACCGCTCCCTCATAATCGATCTCACCGCCGCAATGGTGGATTCCCCCACCTTGGATGCTCAAATCGCACCCTCCATGTCCCCATGAGTTACGAGTGGTGCCTGGTGACACATTTGCAGAGAACCTAACGAAAAGCATTTACTATCATACAATTATAGTTATTGGCTAATCCACATTATTATTCATCAATGCGGTTACGATGTTATAAATGGCAGCACTGTTATTCAGTTTATCACGTTTGTGGTTTAATTATAATATGAGTATCACCGACTTCATGCCAATGGATTAAAATTGTGGATACCTAAGTACATCATACTCGGTATCCTCATTTTCAAGTCATATAATTTTATAATATTTAATGCTCAAATTATAGTGACGTTGACGTTGTAGTTACAGTATCCGGATTTTGATTTGACACGTCGTGTCGGGTAGAAGAATGACAGTTCTGCTAAGATCGGCTTGGTTAGGTTTTGTAAAGCATTCTCTTTGTTGCACAGTACGTGTCTATAGCTTAACATTTTCGAAAAGTAGTTAAAACCAAAGGTTCTATCTATCTATATATACACAAATGAATCCCTATTTCCCTTGGTCACGGCATCACGCGTGAACTGCTGGACCAATTTCGCTTTTTTAGGGATTTTCTTTAGAAAAGCCCTATTGCTATGGAGTTGTCGTCGACGTCGTCGTCGTTGCCAATTTTCTGTCACGGTTTTGGGTATGAAGGAGATGAGCTATCGAGTTGCTGTTTTCCGTAATAGATTCGTGCTGGGGTGAACCATTGCAAGATAAAAAAAAAACGCAAAAAGTCGCAAAAAAATAATCGCTAAATCGAAAATCCCTTGTATTCGGCTGATCTCGTCTCAGGAATTCAACTTGTTATTATATTTGTTACTGTCAGAAGAAGGTTCTTATGAAAGAAAAATTTAAGAAAGTTGCGCGGAAAAGTAACAAAAATTATAATCTTAGCGACTATATTAACTATTATAATGTAACCTTTGACATACCTGTCAGTCGTTCGTAATTGGCGCGATTGATATATAGTCCATTGAAATGTTACATTTTTTAGGCCTAACCTTGCGTATTTTAGAGGATGCAATTTTATTCTTTTGATGTGTAGGGGGGGTCAGTGTAAAGCTAAAACCAAGTTTGTGGGGTCGCCACCCTTGTCCCACGCCCGCCATCTTGAAAATAGGGGTTGAAATGGTTTTGACGATATATCTATTGAACTATTTATCTGATAAAAAAATGTATTAACATTTTTTGTTGCAAATTAAATTCTCTACAACTTTGGTCCAGTAACCTTTGTTTTTTTTTGTTTTATAATTTTTTTAATTATTAATTTTGCAATATTATTACAAATTAATTATTGAATCTTTTCTCCATCACCTACGAGGCAGAGTCTGGAGGCGCGATTTTATTACGTGGTATCCCCAATAGGCATAATCCACGGTGATTTTCTAAATTTGAACTACTCCGTCCTCGGTCTTTTCGATGGACCAGGCTGCGGCTCAGTATCTGATCGGCTTTCTGAATTAAATATCAGTGGGAGAACTGGAGAAGGAAGGGGTGTTAATGTCGGCGGTTCATCATCAAAGTCATTTTCATTTATTAATTCTGAGAGCCCCATTACGTTGCTGCAAGTCTCTCCAGAACAATGGAAGCACACTGCAGAACATTTCAGCCCTGCTTTTCGACATCCACACATCGCTCCACAGTTTCCTTTGCATTTGGAAAAGATCAATTTTAGAAGCTCAGGGGGTGCTGGAGGTTTAGAGTTCTGCACTGGCATCAATAATTTTCCACATTTACAGCCCGAGTCTTCAGGATCATTATTATTACCAAGCCACGACTGGACCTGTTGGTAGACTCGGAAAGTATGAAAGCGAGCTGTGTATTGTATTGGAGGAAGTGAAGATAAGTTAAATGTACTTTTTGTCACTGCCTTGGCGAATTGCTTGTATCTTAGCCTGTCAAGAGAATTATCATCTTTATTACCACCGTATAAAGAGATAAAGAAACTTTTCTGAACATTTTCGTTTATAACTTTTTTATTTATAGTTCTACTATTTATAGTTGTAGAGAATTTAATTTGCAACAAAAAATGTTAACACATTTTTTTATCAGATAAATAGTTTAAGAGATATATCGTAAAAACCATTTCAACCCCTATTTTCAAGATGGCGGCCGTGGGACAAGGGTGGCGACTCCACAAACTTGGTTTTAGGTTTACACTGAGCCCCCTACACATCAAAAAAATAATATTGCGTCCTCTAAAAAACGTAACCCCAAATGTAACTTTTCAATGGACTAATATTGACTGAAACATACATAACAGATGCATCTGTTGGTAGAATAATAAACATAATGTTTTGAATATATATTTTTTAATAATTATACTAAATTCAGTTTCATAATTAAGGCAGGAAAACGTCTGTCGGGTCAGCTAGTTCTATATAAACACAAATGGTTTTAAATACTCTCTATAAGGGTAACAAATTGTCAGTCCGATGTGCAAGAAATAGAGCACTCTACAAAACCGAAGAAAGCCGATCTTAGCCGGACTCTCACTCTTCTGCCCGATGCAACATGCCAATAGAAACCGGCTATGCACTGTATTTGCAACCGTAGTTACTACACCCCAGGAGGCCATCTCAAAACCGTAGAAGGCCCAGGGTCAGCCGGGGTGCCAGGGAATTGCCTTATGGGGCCACCTTACACCCCGGCATTACAGACCCAAGACGGCGGGCGGTTTAAGTCGGGGCGAGTCCGACATAACCACCTCCGCTGGCCAGGAATATCCGCAGGAATTCCTGCACGAAAAAAAAGACAAGAAAGGTACTGTTTGTGCCATATCAACGTCACTGTCAATTGAAAGATACTGCAATTTGAAAAATTTAATCGCATCGCTTTAGGTAGTTACGTCCTGCAGTTATTCAGTCACGTTGCAACTCCATAGATTATTTTTGTCAAATTTAATGTAATTTGTGTTTGTTAAATGTAAGGTTTATAAGCATAAAATGACCTTTGGTAAAATTAAACTAGTTAGTATGCGGCATTCAACGTGACTATACTCAATGCAATTACTGCTACCCACACAAGGCGACCAAATTTAGTGTTAGCAGATCTAGGTTGCCAATGTGGGTGTATCTTACACGCAGTTATCTATCTGTTATTAGATATATAGAATCCACATACACTACAGCCTACACAGAACTATCATAAACCTCGACATTTTCACAGTGGATGCATCGAGGTGTACTTTTTTTTTTTTTTTTTTTTTTCGTGCGGAAATCCCTTCGGATACCCCTTCGATTTATACATGTGCTATACCCGCTTGCTTCGCCGGTGGTATTCTGAACGCATTCCTGTGGAACTCTGAGTTTGTGTCACCGGAAGCCTATAAACTGAGCATATATGTATTTTGTTTTTCTAGAACAATAACATATTTCTTTCTCAATGCAATACATATCTAAAATTTCCAAAGAGTACCTACTCAGTAGGAATAATTGTATACGGACCTTTTATCATATCAAAGTGAATATTCTTTGTGTTAGTGTCATCTCACAAATTAGCTTAATTCATATTCCTCTAACGAAAGTTATTCGAAGCAATTTTTCCTTTTAAAACTGCTTGTAAAGGGTAATTGTGTTTGTCATATATATTATGCTTAATTTTTTGATTGGTGTACTATAAAGTTTACTTCTATTCTATTCTGTTATTACTCAAGAAAAAAATGTTCCCGTCGCCTTCGATACGAAACGTACCAACTTCAACTGAACTTGCAACTTTAATCTGATAAGCAATTCATGGGACCGGAGATTGGAAGATGCAACTTGAGAATGTAAAACATTTTAACTCAATATGAATTGCAAAATATTATTGATTTCATCACATTTCACTAGCCATGTTATGTAAGAACTGTTGTTCTGTCAGTAGAAGTAATTACATTATCATTGCAAATCTTCAGATTCTATTTTTTTTTATTGGTTTAAAGGAGATAATAATAAACATTTATTTTCATAACTTTGTTAGTATCCAAAATAACTTACGACTAGTGTTAGTAATATCAAAATAATAAAGAAACTTTAGGTCCACATTCATCTGATTTGGTGGGCCACTCCGAAACCAGGACGATGTCTACTTGACTGCATGTAACTGTATCCATCGCCCTAGGATCGGAGAGTCCCACCTATCAGCCAGCGCTTTGATTATGTTATTGGGACTGCCGCGAGTACGGCATAAAAGAGAGGCGCTTCTTTTGCTCGTTTCTTTAATAGGCTCGCATTTCACCACTATCTCACCAGTTGATAAATGTTCATGTGGTCGATGGTGGAGCACGCTAGCCTAGAAGTAACCGGTTCACTCTAGATTTGAAGACTCCAAGGTTATAGTTTTTCGGAAACACAGACTCAGGCAAGCATTTCACGTTTTAACAGTGGATACGCATATTATGATTAACCGTTTTGTGCTGGTGGATATTCCACTCACATAGTGGAATATCCACTATATGAGTGGTATGTCGGTGGCGCGTCGCTATACGTCAGGTCGATCGATGATGGAAGTTGTAGAGGCTATACATACAGACAATCAAGCTGCATTTGCATTGGAGTACGCAGAGACTAAGCAGTCTGCTCCGCGGTCACACCGTGCATTGCCTGGTAGAAATGGTTTCCGTTAATTTTAGTTGTTTAAAAAAAAAGGAAAAATTACGAACCAAATTGTGACGGCAGGTTTGATCTGAAACGGTTGAAAACAACTTATTAGGTACAAAATACACATAGGTAAGTAGGAACTATAAAAATATATTACAAAAGCTATATCTCCGGTTGTACTTAAGCAATTGCAATCAAACATACGGCCGATTTAAGTCTGACCACGACCTTTCTTATAGAAAAAAAACATACAAAATCAGTTCAGTAATTTTTGCATCCATCGTGAACAAACAGACAAAGAAACAGGAATCCCAAAAAAATTATTTTGTTTTCAGTTCATCGTTCATTTAACATAACCCAGGTTTCTTTAATAACTTAAACGTACCGAGATAACTCATTCACAATATTTTATAAAAGTATAAGTGTATATGTAGCGTATGTCCCGGGAGGGATAAGCAGAGGTGTAGGTGTTAATAACCATTATATTTTTTTCACACATAACATAGGGCGAGCCTATTAGCATCAACGGGGTAATATTTTCTCCTCTGTTAATGAAAATTTACTAACAGAAAAAGTCAAATAACCCTGACGGCAGTCGCTCCCATAAAAACCAAGATAAGCCACATCAGGAGGAGAAAGCGCAGAATAACGGACCCCGGGCCCGTTGCTTTGGGTGCAACCAAGATTAATACTGTGACGACGATAAATTTTTTTTTTAAGAATATCAGCAACCGAAATTACTAATATTCCCCCTAACCCCTACAGCTAAGCTTAATTGCTTGTGTTAGGAGTGGGTTCACGTCGGTAGTGTAATGGCCAGGATTCGTACCCGGGACCTCTCGATCATAGGGTCGACTTCATAATCACTATTAATCGAACCTAAAACCACATGTACAGCAAGCGCATTCGCTACCACTGCGCCACTGTGGTAATTATCCTCCTTTTTTTTCTTTACGACTTTTTATTTTTTCACTATATTTATTCGCGCATTATTGAGTAACATCATCACCCCATTGTAAGTCACCCAGTGCCTTTTAATTTACTATGGTTGAGTAAAATAAAGTAATCACGTGCGGTCTTCAATATGCGGTATACACATGCGGTGGTAAATAAATGGGAGGATGCGTATAAATAACTGTAGAGCGGTAACGGCTTGTGGGTTCTTTACAGCCCATTCGCAAATCAAGGGGCAGAACGCTGAAGGGCTTTTACCACAGTTTGAAAAAAAAAAGAGAGTTATATTCAATTAAAAAGGCGGGCGAATCGAATGCAGATAAAAAAGGCAGTAGCACTACGGGATTGCCGACAGAAGTGAATACTTGAACAATTACGAGTGTATTTTTGTTGTAGTTGGACCCCTAAAAAGTTAGATAAATGGTCTAATAACAGAATTTCGATATCGATTACTTGGTGGTAGAAATTTGAAGACACAAATTTGTCACAAAATTCGGCCGGGTAGGTACCACCGTGCACGATTGCGAAAAACCCTCCATAGTAATCCAATTTCGGTTTGATTGCGTTCAGGGGTCAGCAAGTGCATAGCCGGGCAGGGGGGTTGTGGTCGCAGCACTCGTGGGACCGGTGGGTGTCACGCGGTGCTGCTACGATAATCCTCCTTTGATGAGGCCGTCAAGCTGAGTGCCACCATTGTTAACATGGTACGTGTAAGTAATGGTGACCCTCTTTCCTGAGACTTTACCTTCAGCTTACCATCAAGCGAGGTGAAGTCAAATTGACGTGTCCTAAATAAATAAAAAAAAAAAATCGCCAATGCAGAACCGAACGCAAATGAGTTGGGAGAAGGCTCGGAGGTTGATGATTAGCTAAATTAATGAAAAAAAAAAACAAACGCTTTAATTTATTCCTTTAGTCTATTCTAGTACTTTTACAACTATTACCTCAGTGACCAAATCAAGGTGAATGGTACGTCGTCGAGGCAAACATCCCTGTTCGAGTGCTTCGCAAGGTTTTTGATCAGATAGTGCTGTGCAGATTGATTAAATGTACGGAGCAATTTAAATGTGCAACTGAAGTTCACCTGTGCCCTATATTTCTAGGATTACCCCATTGGTTGTGGTTTTATGTGACTATAGTAGTAAGTACATTGTTGCACTGAGTAAAAAGTCACTGAATTCGGAGTCAGCTTTCCGACTCCCCCTTTCCACGACTGGGTCCAATCAACTCCGGAAGGAAAGTCTGAGTCAGAGCGTCGTCCGACAACCCGCAGATCCTTCAAGGGTGGTTGGCTTAACCACCCTGGCCAATTAAAAAGAAGAAGAAGAAAGCGGACTCTGCAGTTAACCATGACCACTTAAAATCACTGCTATTTAAAATGTATAAATATTGCGGTAAAATAAATTCTAACTATACATAAATACCTTCGTTTATGTCCATTTATCAAGTAAATAAACTGATAATATTCAGCCTTCGTAAATGCTAAGCGCGAAATAATAATATGATTAGTAACCCTGAGTATCTTTATTGTCTAAACGCGGAGATAGAGATTAAAATGTGAAAAGTATTTGATTAAATAGGGATATAATTATAAAAGCGTGACATTTCTAAGCACCAGAACATCTAAATATGTTCCAAAGCTTGTAAAATTTAAATGAAAACTATGAAGTGGTTGGATAGACCCGCAAGTATAAATAAATCACATACTTACATAGTCTCAGCAGCGAGAGTCAAGAAAAGTATTTGGTACACGGTAATAGGTTCACTACATATTACGTTTAATTATCTCTTCATCTGAGCGTTATTCTCGGATGCAACAAAATAAATAAATATTCTACGACATTCTACACAGCGCTTTCTAGGCCCAAAGTAAGCATAGTTTAACTTGCTTGTATTATGGGTTCCAGAATGCGGATAAACATACTTATATACTTATTTTTTATACATAGAAACACCCAGACCAATGCAAATAGACATATTCATGCATGTTTACACTTTGTAGCCCGGAGTTATCTTTCCTACGATATTTCTATAATTTGGTTTACTTGGGCTTTTAATTTGCTAGCTTTCTTTTTTTGTATTCGTGGGAAGAGGGGAATTCCTGGGCCATTCCTGCCGTCTTCTTGGTGTTTGTGAGCCCTCCCCCTTGCCGTCTGCAGATAGTAATGCGAGAGTAGTCTACAGGTCTACTGCCTCTAGAAGTCTAGTTTCGTGAATGTTTATATGCCATCTAGATTGTACACTATGTTTGCGGGCGTGCGTCGTATATAAATAAGACTTCACATTTATATATTCATCACTATTTGCATAGGTAGTATCGTGTCGTCAGACCATCTTGAAGAAGAAAGAAAAATCGGTATATTTCAGTGTAACACACATAATGACAGGCAAAACTGAAGTACTTAAGTCTGAATATTTTCCGCGTTGCACCAAAAGGGATTATACTTATGATTTTACTGTAGCCGACCGGGTTGAGATGTTCATCCGACACGGAGAGAGGCTCCTCTAACCAGGCTATTTTAAGAAGTATTCGGGTTACACACGAAAAAGAAAACCCAGATCTGAGTCCACGCGGACGAAGTCGCGGGCACAGCTAGTCTATACTAATTAAGTCTTTGGTTTCAAAGTTGCATTTCAAACAAATGATACTCCTCCGAGACCGTTTGACCGATCTCGACCAAATTTGCCACGGTGATCAAGTAGACATTACCGAGTGTCGTAAGGGGTCGAATGTCCAGATCGGTCTTACCATCGAGGAATAATCACCGAAAAACAAAATCAATGGAAAAAGTCGACCGGTCACGTTGACCTATTGTTGGATAGGCAAATCTCGCTACGCTTAAGTTTGGGTTGATTGCGAAGCTGGTAACTGTCCTAGTATTATAAAGATGTAAACTTTATGAGTTTGTATGGTTGTGACTTTATGAGGTTGTAGGCGGTAATCTCTGGATCTACTGAACCGATTTTCTTTTACCAATAGAAAGCCATATTCTACACAAGTCCCATATATTACACAAGGAAGCGGAGCAGTAATCATAAATGTTAACAATTCATGCCGATCCCCATACATTACATGAAAAATAATAAATTACGGGCACGAGTGGGTTTTATGGGGTGCAACGGGGGTTCGAAATACGCCACTGGTGTAGCCGGGGGGGGGGGGGGCAGCTATAATACTATAAAGAGGAAATATTTGTTTGTAATCGATAAACTCTGAACCTACTGAACCGATTCCAAAAAGTCTTCCATCATTAGAATATCCTTGAGTATTATTTTACTACTTTTTATTCCGACATTCCTACGGGATCAGATCTCTACGCGGGCGAAGTCGCAGTTACAGCTAGTATTATATATACTTAAAAATTGGAAACGGGATCGCGTCACTTTGCTGCTTCTCTGATAGCGTGGTAGCTATCCATTTAATTAGCTATTAAAAGTTTTAACCGTCCTAGGACAGCAATTTCGAGACTATATGCAACGATACTTTAAAGTTGCCATATCGCTTATTTTGTGACTAAATTTGTTGCTACATATACATTATAAAGTTAATATGACCTAATTATAACTTGACTTCGCACGGTGTATACAATTAAATGTGGGTCTTATAATAAACCATGTGGTTCATGTGAACAACTTGTGTACTTTGGAGCCCGAGGCCCGTTGTCCTATTCATTCTTTTTTGACAGTGATTCTTTTGTGACAGCCTCTGTGGCGCAGCGGTAGTGCATTCGACTGCTACGACTGGGGGCGCGGGTTCGATTCCCGCTCAGTGCAAATATTTTATGCATGAATATGTCTTTTTGCATTTGTCTGGGTATTTCTATGTATAATATGTATGTATTTACAAGAAGAAAAATTATATAAAGTAAGTTTATCCGCATTGTAGAACCCACAACACAAGCTAGTTAAACTATTCTTACTTTGGGTCTAGAGAGCGCTGTGTAAAAATATCGTAGAATATTTAATATTATTATTTATTTTTATAATTTTGTTTGTTTTGGCTTGGTACACCTTTCGCTTATTCACACGAAACTGTAGCAATATTAAAATAAAATACTTATTCCCTAACAGCAATACAAAAATATATGCAGTCAAAAAGATAAACAAACCGTTGATTTCTGTACCGGCAATAAAATATAGTAAGACTGCCGTCTTATTAACCGAAGCCATGATGTGGAAGGGTCAGTCAGTATGAAATATGGCGGAGTGAAGTACCTACCGTGCGAAGAGACAATTCATTAATCTCGCACGGTGTACACACATCATTTATAATAGTTTTAAATGTATACCCGTACTATTTTTCCTGTTAGAGCATACAGCTTCCCTCGGAGTGGGAGTCCTCTCGTTTGGCGTCTTGCTCATAGCGATGGTATGGAGCCCGTGGTCTGCCGCCTCCTCCTTCTGCGAGCAAGGAATGCTCGAGAAGGAGGCGGCGGGGCGGGTCCGGAAGAGACTCAGGTCTCTCCCGATCCACAGTTTTAGAACTGCCGTCTTCCATCAGCGCAGGCCTAGGGGAGATAGGTGGAGCCGCCTATCACCCTAGCAGAATCAGGCCAGGGCGGCGGCGCGTTGCGCTCACCCCGTTTTTTCGAGGGCAAGACAGGGACACCGTGGTTCCCAAACCCTAGGGAGCCATCTCGAAATCGGAGATGGCCCTGTGTCAGGCGGGGTGCAGCTCGACATAAGCCCGCCATAAGCCACTTCAAGCCCGCCGCTGAGTGGTGGGGGGCTATCCGAGGGGATTTCTGCACGGTAAAAACCGAAAAGAAAGAGCATACAGCTTCTATAATAATAGAATGAAAAACCGGGAAAATAGATTAAATATGAATAAATATTATCAATCAATATTATTCACTTGATCAAAACATCTTGTACTATTTATGGACCCACATCTTGTAATATAAAAGCGCATAAAAAGGAAAAAAATAACAACTACGAGTATTAGTGATGAATTGACGATAAAGAAATTAAATGCTCGGAACTAACAGCTATACGAGAGTAATAAAGTTGCATTCGTCACAATATTCGTCGAGCGTTTTCGTAACATTTTTATGAGTGAATACGGTTTTGATAATGTTGCAATATACAGAAAACTTTAGGTTAACTATAGGTTTTATGTTTATTTGTGACTGCTTTCGATACACGATAGGAGTAAATGCGTACGACTGCTGTGTAAGAAGTGCAAGGTTCGATTCATCGGTACGATCTTCGGTCTGTCATAGTGATATAGAAGTTATCTGTTTAAAAATGGTTCGCGAATGGTAATAAACTCACTTCCCTTTGCGGGGCGGGTAAGTATCTAAATGAAATGTATATTAAGGCTACGTTCCTTAAAATATATTTGATTTGATAAACCTTTAACTACCCTCCTTCGAGAAAATATACCCACAGTCTCTTTGTGTGTAGGTATATTTATAGGTCTTGCTGAATTAATGATGGCTCTAGTTCGACAACTCTCAGACTCTTTTGGCAGAACTTGTGTTTAACACAATTTCTGTCAAAAATGTTGGTAAGTAGTTTCGTTAGTGTGATATCGGAACGTAACAGTGGTCTTAATTGTCTATGTCTTGTATTTGTCTATTGTCTGTTCATTTGATGTCTCGCTCTCTCGCAACCGATCAGCCATTTTTGTAAACGGTGTACCGAAAAGTCTCCTAAGAAATAAATGCCATTTTAATTAATAAAGCGTTTATATCAGTATACCACAGTTAGCGGATTATTGAAAAAAAAAATAGATATTTAGAGTTATAAAAACACCTGCCTGTCCACTTATATTTCGACATAGCAGAACATACACAGATGAAATTCATGATTTATTACAATTTGGCAGTTAAGAAGAAGCATTCGATACCGGCGGACTTGAATGAAAAGTTTAATGACAGTAGAGGAATCTCATGAGGTGTGTAAGGACAGAAGCAGATGGCGGACTGTCGTTTCGGCCTACCCCGGAGGGATAAAGACCACGTAAGAAAAATGCCAAAAAAATATAAAATAAAATAAAAATGCCACCATTTATCTTGACGTTTTCTGTAATTGTATACTGTAAACTTAGATTATTTAGGTATATCTCATATAAATAATGTAAGACTATAGACTCTGTAGAGTGCAGATGTTTGCATTCACCGGACAGACCTCTATCGTCAGGAATATAATGTTAAAAATAGACCATTGAAAAGTTACATTTAGGGTTGCAAGGGTAGAAGAGCACAATTTTATTTTTTGGATGTCAAGGGGTTGTTTAATGTAAAGTTTATTCCAAGTTTGTAGGCTCGTAGTACTTCCGAGGTTTGAGCCGAACACGCTTGCTCAGCGGAGGCAATGCCGGTCAATTCTATCAATGGTGCCAGTAAATCGTAAATAAATAAAAAGTAAATAATAAAAAAAGTAAATCATCAAGATATGAATTACAACATCAGAATGTTGTCGAAGACCATACCTAAAAAGTAGCTAATCAATGTGTCTTATCGTTTGATTAATATGTACGCACGTTCATTTGATCGATCGATAAATTCCAACGACTACTTCTTGAGATTCCTGAAACAATAGTTAATCCATTCTGAATTAAACGTAATGAAAATTCAGACCGCGACGTATTACTTATTTACTAATGTGATGATTAATTACACAAGCCTATTATACCAGTGGCTGTCATTGCGCATTGTCAACTTTTATTGACCAAAACCACAGAATAGATATTAGAATACTATTTACCTACTACCTACCCAAAACTTGCCGCCTGTCAAATAAGACCAGGGTTCACATGTGCCCCCGAGGGCGGCCATTTCGAAACCGGAGATGGCCTTGGGTCAGTCGGGGTGCGAGGGAAATGTCTTATACCGGTATTTGAAGACCGGACGGAGATGGCGTACGGTTTTAGTTTTAGTCGTTTTGAGCCCCAACTGGCCGGCGGCGAGGAGGGGGGGTAGAGTGTATCCGAGGAGATTATCGCACCAATAAAAAGGTTTCACATGTGCCAAACTTTTGCCAGACGCTGATAACTTTAATAAGAAGTAGGACGTTAATTGTAGTAATAAAATGGTTTTTATTTATTTATTTAAAATAGCTGTTGCTTGTTACTACACGTGCGTGAAATACTGATCCCGTGGCCGCGATCCATAGGAACCTATTCCTGGGATAAAAAGTAGCCCATGTGCTATTCCAGACTCTATGCATAATTTCTAATTCAAAATCTGTGCAGCCGTTCTAGGGGATTGAGAGTTAGGTACAATTGTTTTCCTTACACTTTCACGTACCTTTTTTTTTGTGCGGAAATCCCTTCAGATACCCCCCCGCCGGCCAGCGGGGGCGGTTATGTCGGGCTTGAACCGACTAAAACCGCACGCCGTCTCGGGTCTGCAGACGCGAGTATAAGGTTAACCCATAGAGCATATCCCTCGCACTCCGACTGACCCTGGGCCATCTCCGGTTTCAACATCCTGATAAGAGCAGAGCCCCCCCCGCGGGCCTTGCAGGCCCGCCATACCCCGACCCCCTCGTGCAATGGGGTCAGCTGGCCCTAAAAAGGGCCGGTTGGTCAGACTATTGGCCGTTGACGGTGACGCCAGCTACTCCAGAGGAGCAATCAATGATGCGTCATCGCCCACGTCGCCCAGGGTGCACCAAACTTGGAGGTGATCCAACCAGTTGCACCCCGACACTACATTACGTTATTGCTTAGACAGTTAAACTTCATAGTTGATTAACACCGCGCAGACGATAAATATTTTATTATATTTGAAGAGCCGTATTTGCCCGCGAAAGGAACCGGATATTACGAGCCCTGTGTATAATATGTCAAATAGCAATAAAATGTCAAAATTAATATGCTATGCTTTTCACATACATCTTTATATATTTTATTGAAGAGTACGTTCCAGGAGAATAAACTGTAGACATGTAATTGGCAAATTATTATTGTTTTCGTTTAACGCTCTGTACCTACCTAACGGCCTACTTAAACGGCCTCCGTGGCGTAGCGGTAGTGCATTCGACTGCTACGACAAGGGGAGTGGGTTCGATTCCCGCTCAGTGCAAATATTTGTATGCATGAATATGTATATTTGCATTGGTCTGGGTGTTTCTATGTATAATATGTAAGTATTTACATATAGCCGCGGTAGCCTAGTGGTATGGGTAAAGGACTGCTGAGACGAGGTCTCGGGTTCGATCCCAGGTATTACCATGGCACACACCAATCACTTTTCGATGCTTTTCGAAGTTATGTGTGTATTTATCGCAGGTTTATAAGTGCCCAGTTAATGGCAATAGGCTCGCCACCTATTACATTGGGACCTAAAACATAAACTGGCGAAACGTGGGTGCTAGCCTTCGGGGATATAGGCGTGAGTTTATGTTATGTTATGTTACAAAAAAAAATTGTATATTTATAAGTATGTTTATCCGCATTCAGGAACCCATAACACAAGCTAGTTAAACTATGCTTACTTTGGATCTGGAAAGCTCTGTGTAGAATGTTGTAGAATATTTATTTATTTTACTCTTTGAAATTCGTAACTATCAACCGCCCATTTAAAATACTGATACCATCCCCGCAATCCATAAGAACATATTTCCGCGATAATAAGTTGCGTAGTGCTATTTTTGACTGTAATCTATCGCTGTGCCAAATTTCTTCCACATGCGTACAACCGTTTTTGCGTGAAAGAATAACAAAGACCCTCGTAGTCACCATCATCATCACAACGTTGATGTGTCCTGATTGCATCCGAGGCCTTCACCTCGGAGCTCAAGCTTCGCTTTCGGGCTTTTAGTCCTCCACTTGGCACGGTGTTGTCACCTTCTAAGACGTCAAGCCAGTACTTCTTGGGTCTACCTCTCCTACTTCGCTGAGATATTTTTGTTACCTACGTAGCCCGGCGGTTGCTGCAAAACGTGGCCGCACGAGCGAAGGTGACTCTCCTGCATCTTGTAGTATAGTAAGTTCTCATAATACTACGTAAAATACCTATTCCGTGAGAAAGACATTGTCTTGCCAGTACTATTTTAGTTCATAATATACTGGATTAGCTTTCATACTATATTTTTAACAAAGAATAATGTTGTTTCTCTCTCAGGTGCCTACAGTAGTTAAAAGTAATGCGCTTGACTATAAATCTTGCTTTGCTGTGACATTATTTAAAACTTAAAACACTATTATGTGGAACTAAAAAACGACTTGGTGAAATGTAGGTGCTATACCTCTGCTTATCCCAGCGGGCATAGCGGTAGCCTTATATGTACGGTTATTAACTAAGGCAGTAAACAGGAACACAGTCAACCAGATAGTAATCAGGAAATGGCATGTGGAATTTTGCAATATGTGAGGTACACCTATCACTGGCACTTAACCACTTGTAGGGAAAGAGGGAGCAGGGAGAAACAAGAGAATTGAGAAAAAAAGGTAAGAAAAGGAGGTATGGCCCCGGTAGTCCTACAATTCGTACCGAATGGCAATACTGAAATTATGTGGCAATAAAGTCGGTTTGCAGCATAATGCTACTTATGAGTAAGTAGGTAAAGTGAGAGAGCGGTAGTTCTCCCGTCTCTGGTTGAAGCCGTATTGTGCCGCTAGCCACTGCGTTAAATGTGGAAGAACTAGCAAAAAAATTGGTCACGGAATTAACAAACTAAGTTGTCGAATCTAGTATTTAACTGCTGCAAAATTTCGTAGATAAAATGTTCAGACTAGAACCAAAAATCTGACCATTATGGAAATCAGTAAATCGCCTTTGCTATAAACGTGGGCCAAGAATTTGAATAATTATGATTTGGTTAAGTGTTGAACAATGCATTTAATATAATCTGCGGCGGGGCAAAGAGAAATTACCATTAGCACGTATCGCTAAAATGGTTTGCATAAACAATGATATGATGATTTTGATATGTAGTTATGACTTATATTTGGTGAATAAGGACACTATGGACCCGTGATACCACCG
The DNA here is from genome assembly GCA_946251805.1 of Cybosia mesomella. Taxonomy (NCBI): domain Eukaryota; kingdom Metazoa; phylum Arthropoda; class Insecta; order Lepidoptera; family Erebidae; genus Cybosia; species Cybosia mesomella. The sequence continues at coordinate 22,392,369 of OX276405.1, forward strand.
AATGACACTAACGGTGGTGTCAAGGGTATTTTTCAATTCCCTGAACCACCGGTGGTGTCAAATGTATTATTCAATACCCAAGACACCACCAATATTGTCAAAGGTAGTGATGGTGTCATTTGCGACACCAAAATGCCGGTTAGGTTCAAGAGACAAGTCTATAAAACTATCATTAGGCCTGTCCTTCACACGGCTACGAAGTGTGGCCGTTGCTAGAGCGACACAAGAAGGCACTGCGTGTCACGGAGATTAAAATGTTACGGTGGATGTGTGGGGAGAGGAAATGCTACCTGACTGGCAACAGTAAGGAACAGTGGGTTCGAAATTGCGCGAAACCTCGATAAAAAAATGATGACGGGCTAGTCAGCACTATATCAACGGGTCTGAGATAGCGTGCTAGTTTCTCGTGCGTTCCTCTCGAGAGGGGAGGAGAGCTTGTTATCTTCCTCTTCTTCCTCCTTTATTACTTCAAAAAGTGCAAGATTATCAGTAATGGTGGCGGAAACCTGCTGTGGGCTGGATTGCCCATTAGGGAAGTTTTTCTGTGAAGCAGAATGCCCATTCTGCTTCGCAGACAAACTTCCCTAATGGGCAATCTTGGTAACACTAGTTTTAATCGGTCCGACTCTGTATAGCCATTTACGCTACGTTCACATGTAGACATATCGAATAGGACTTTCGAAGGATACGGTTTAGTCACAATACATTTTTTATGTAAGAGTTCACACGTGCCGGTTTTCAGATCCGATAATTAACCGATATTATATAGTGACTAAACCGTATTTACCACAACCATAAGAGCCAACACCCGAAACAATAGGCATTATTACTCATATGTTACCAACTGTTTAAAAGGTTAAGGAGACATTGGCAACATCTGTGTCTACACTACCAGCCAACGAACATCTGTATTTAAGCAAATAGTAACTGCTGCTATACACTTACAGATACGACGCAAATACTATAACAATAGCACGTACAACAACGCCGCATTTCGGCTAGACGGCTGCTGCTATCCGGTAAACCATGTCCAATCATTAGTCCTGTCTAGCATGGTACACTATGAGGCCATTAGCATGATGCCGGCGCTCAGAACGGTCTGTGGTATACCGTAAAACCGGACCGCGTAGAAACCGTATTGTGGAAATGCAACGAGTGAAGTATGTTGAGATCTTCGTATAATACCCGGTTTTTGATTTGACACGTCGTCGTCCCTGACGTCGGGAAGAACTGTAACAGTCCAGCCTGTTTCGGTTTAGCGAACCGTTCGTATTTATTTAGAGTAGTTAAAACCGATGTTATAGTTTTAATATTTTTTAACCACAAACAATTTTAACAGCATTTCTGTGTACGATACAGATAAACGCTCTACATAACTGAATCAAGCCAATCTTAGTCGGACCCTCACTCTTCTTTTCGATGCCCAATCTAAAGCCAGGTTCTATCAGTAGCTATGTTTGAGTCAACGGTTGCGTGCTTCTTCTGACGTTGCATAGAGCCAGCCGTTTGTCCTTATTAGTAGTACAGTAGTACAGTATTAGTTGTGCAGTAGTAAACTATATATAGTTTTTGACGATGGTACTAAAACTAAAGCAACTTCACCTTGGTCAGACCACATTAGAATACGAAGCCAGGCGGTAAAAGAGGGCACTTTAATTATTATTCAATGCACTAATGCCAACTACACTTTCCAGTTGTGACTGAACCGCAGAGGATTGTCCGAAACTGAACTCGAAATAACTTTTATAATTTGCGGTGGATTTGAGGCCGCTACTTTTAGCTTAAACGTGGTAACACTGATTTTCACAGGGAATAACTGTATTTTTTTTGTAGAGACATATTGAAGGGTTCTTTTTTATACTATTCAGGTAGCAAACAGGTACACGACACATCTGATGGTAACCGTTTCCCGTGGCATACGAACGCTTACAACTTTAGCGTTCATTTACAAATATTATACAAGTATGAAGGGTAGGAGAATGGGGAATAGATTCTCGACCAATAATATGAGTCGTTTTGGTCGTGACAGTTTTTCTGCTATTCCATTGGTCGCGAAAATCTAGAGACATGACTTTTAATGCTGTCATAAACCGTTAACGAAGCACACTTTTATTTCAATTCGATCTCAAGTGAGTGGGTGACTTATCTTTGATATTGCCTCAGTCTGAGCGTGACACTGACCCCATGTCATAGGTAATTACTATCGGAGCTTGAGTGAACTCCAGGCTGACCAATGATAACAGCTTTGCGTTTGATTTAACATCCGAAATTATATAATGCTATAATTTTATCATACACATCTTCAAATGAATACATAAATGGGCGATTCTGATGCAATTAACAATTATTAATAATAAAAAGAATAAGCAACTTTCATTATAATGCAGATTTGTGGTGACTCGTGCTTACCAAGTTCGAGCACGTCTAAATTACATCATTCTCTAATATTACTGTCGCGGCAGCGCAATAAAAAAAAGGGCGCGTCTAACCTAAACGCAAACCGGAGACAAATATAGAAATATAAACTCTAAGAACACGCTGTCTAGCATACTTCTTGATGATTTATTCCATAGTACTCGTGCTCGTAGGACGAATGGTCCTATGAGTTTCGCCTCTTTAGCTTCGAATATCATTTAATAATTCAATCACATAATTAACAGAACAAAAAACTGGCAAAAAATACAATCCCCCCATCGGTTCATTATTTATTAGGTTCTTATAATCGGGCAAGACAAAGAGTGCCGAACCGTTCGGTACTGAATACATTAGTGCGTTTAGTCCTAGTTAGCATATAATGTCCAAAACTGTAATTATCTTAATTTGTGCTACTTATCACAAATTGCTCAAAATATCAAGCGAGCCTATTACAAATAAAACAACTGTTTTCTTTAATAATTTGTCAATCATAGATTAAATTTGTAGTGTTAGACTAGTCAAAACGGTACCTGACAGCCCACAGATATTTTGGTGGATTGAAACAGTTGGCACACTCACTGTCGATTGACCATGAACCGTTACCGAAAGCCGAATAAACGACCGCTCGGACAAACAGGTAATTACTATTTTATAATAGTTGAAATGTGAACACATAAGCATTTTATAATAAGTAAACGTTATTTATCATTATCACAATTAACTAATATTATTGAGTAAAACGTGAGAACTCAGTTTAGTTGAACGGATTCTCACTGGTGCGATCCAACCTCAAAAGCAAACCTGTGAAACACATCAGCAACTGCATTGCGCCCTTGTACGTTTGGTCTAGGTCAAACATGGAAACTCAATAGACAAGTAGAAAAGTCACTAGGTACTCATACGGTCGCAACTGTACCAGTGGCGAAAGGTGGCGCGGGAGCAGGGACGGAACCCCGAGCCTCGTGAAATAGAGGCCGTGCAGTCTCAGCTCCGCCAGGCCATCGTGGTGGAGTGGAAGGAACGACTTGGGCGACCAAGCTCAGGGCACGCCGCAATAGCGGCGGTAAGGCCCATCATGGAGGATTGGCTAGAGGGGCGACACGGAAGCCTCTCGTGCCGACTGACGCAGGTGGTCTCAGGGAAGGGATGCTTCGGGGACCACCTGCATCGGATCAGGAAGGAGCCAACGCCTGAGTGTCATCACTGCGACGCGAGCGGGGACTCAGGGCTGCACACGCTGGCGGACTGCCCGGCGTGGGAGGCGCCAGGGCGTGACCTCGTGGCAGCCATCGGGGTGGGAGTCCTCTCGCTCGGCAGCATGATTGCGGCAATGGTGCGGAGCGTGGGCCGCCGCCACCTCCTTCTGCGAGCATGTAATGCTCGCGAAGGAGATGGCGGAGCGCGCCCGGGAGAGATTTTGAACTCTCCCGGCCCGCCGAGCCCGCAACTTGCTCGTCGCGCGTCGCAGGCGACTCAGGCGCCGGAGGTCGCTTAACGACCTCCGTCCTCCATGAGCGCAGGCCTGGGGGTGGCAGGTGAGGCCGCCTGTCACCCCAGCAGAAGCAGGCCGGGACGGTGGGGCAACTAGCGCCCCTCCCCCAAACCGGGGCAAGACGGGGACACCGTGGTTTTATAAACCCGAGGGGGCCATCTCGAAACCGGAGATGGCCCAGGGTCAGTCGGGGTACCTTACTCCCCGGCGTTTGTAGACGGCGTGCGGTTTTAGTCGGTTCAAGCCCGACATAACCGCCCCCGCTGGCCGGCGGGGGGGTATCCGAAGGGTTTTCCGTACGAAAAAAAAAAAAAAGGTACTCATACGGTGCAGGTGAGGCCGCCTGTCACCCCAGCAGAAGCAGGCCGGGACGGTGCACTATGGGACCGAACAGTATTTTCCATCTCGAAAATGGTTGTGACAAAAGTCGTAAATCCATAGTTTATGATTTTAGATTGACATAGTCATTTACATTAAAATTAGAATTATAAACGGGATATAACGGGGTGATCATGGTACTTGTAACAGTGCCGAAATATCGGATTCTCGAAAAAGATACTAAACATGGTAATGTATCGGAGAATTTCGAATATCTGGGACGTGTCTAGGTGGCTCAGTTGGTCAGAGCATTCCCCCTGTAAGGGACTGGTCGCGGGTTCAAGTCCCGTCCTAGATGTTCTCTTTTTCCGATCTAAATCTTTAGGAAAAAGTAAGCATACAAAATGCTTAAAAATTTAATTGAATTAATTAGGCGGAGTCATCAAAAAACAATGTTTAAAAATGACTGTAAAGTTATTCATTGTTTCCGTAGTTCGCAAGAATTACGGTAGATGGCTCCAACGTCGCCTTAAGACGTAGTAATGTATCGGAGAATTTCGAATATCTGGGACGTGTCTAGGTGGCTCAGTTGGTCAGAGCATTCCCCCTGTAAGGGACTGGTCGCGGGTTCAAGTCCCGTCCTAGATGTTCTCTTTTTCCGATCTAAATCTTTATGGTAAATATCCCGTTTATAATTCTAATTTTAATCCATAGTTTCCTTTATGGTTTTATACTCTCAAAGGATGGAACTTACGAATAAATTACAAAAACAAAAAATAACTTATTATATTATATTATTACGTTTATAAAATGAACCTCAAACATTGGGCTTAAATATTTTCATGCCAATTAAATCACCGTTAAGGAACTTCAACACAAAATTATTCGGAAGTTTTCCAAGGAAGCATGTTAGTGTTATACATCGTTAGATAGCTTAGAATGTACACTTTGCAACCACGGTCGGTTTTTGTAAAAATATATTTTTATTTTATTTTTAAATATTTTTATAGTCAGGGGAAAATAAAAAAAATCTCCGAAAATTACGGTTCTTTTTTATTATGAAATATTATATAACTGGCGAATCGTGGGTGTGTAATACACCTCTGCCTACCCCTTCAGGGATACAGGCGGGAAGTTATGTTATGTTATATTATGTAATATTATATTTAATTATTATATTTTGGTGTCTATCTCGTTCTTTTTCCATTTCTATTTACAGTCTGTATACAGTCTATTCGTATTATAAAGATAAAGTCAGGATCGACAAATTACAATCGTCTCAAGCTATTCACTAAATGGGGATGTGATGGATCCTCCGGGCAAAGTGAGTATAAACAAACTCTACCGGAAGAAAACGAACAAATATCGGATGCTAATTTGTTTATAGTGTCCCTTGTTCTGTTGAAGTCTTCCTTGTTGTGTTGAAGAAACTTCTGCAGTTATATGGCAGAACCTTACTTCATCTGTTAGATATTGCAGACCAATTTCATTAGAATTTGCAAAAAAGAAACACCTCAAAAAACTACAGCGGTTGTCAATTAAATTGAAGCCAAAATTAATCAATTGATTCCAACTCTTGTGTCAATAGACGACAAACTCATCGAAGTTAAACATGAACTGTTTATGACAATGATTGATGGGAAAGTTGCTCAAGTGTTAACAAACACATCATCCAGTGCTACCTGCACTGTTTGTGTAGCAACTCCCAGACAAATGAATGATCTTTCAAAAGTTACAACGAGAGTTGAAAATGAAAATGCGTTTAAATACGGATTGTCGCCACTACACGCATGGATAAAATTTATGGAAATGGTCCTCCATATTTCTTACAATTTAGGTTTTCAGAAGAGGTTGCAACAACTCCAGAAAACAAGCAACTTAAAGAAGACAAGAAAAAATATGTCCAAAAACGTATCCAAGAAGTAATAGCAATGACGGAAATACGGCAAGGAGATTTTTCCAAAATTACCAATGTTCTGCAGAGATCATCGGAATTGATGAAGAATTAATCAAGAGATTATATGTAATTCTTCAAACTATGTCATCGGGATTCCCTATAAACGCAGATAAATTCGGCCAGTATACATTAATTACCGCGTAATTATATGTAAGCAAATGGTACTACATGCCATCTTCGGTCCATAAAGTGCTAAAATAATAAAGCATTATGCAGTTTTGCCTATATTCTTTGAAGGTGCCCAGGAAGCCCGAAATAAAGATTACAAGAAATATTGGTTACATCACGCTAGGAAGTGTTCCAGACCAGCAACAAACGAAGACGTTCTGCATATTTTGTTATAACATATACATCCGATCCTTATATATCTAGCTTCAATAAACCAAGTTTTCTAATATCCAAAAGAATTGTTTGACGAAGCTAAAGAATTGTTGTAAATAGAAAGTGATGAATAGGATAAGCCCTAAACTTTTATTTTTTTATCATGTTTAATAATAATAATTAAGTTTTAAACTTATTTTAAGCAAAAGTGTAACTTTTATTGCTATTTTAATATAACTGTATAATTCTTTGTATGAAATTTCGTATAACTTTATCTTTGTCATTTTTTTTTACGAAATATATATTATTTTTAAAATGCTGAAGTTAGATTTCTTTCATTGCATTGATATTCACAAATACATGAAAAAAATTTCAAGGAGAAAAATAGCAAAAAAACAGAGTTATAAATTTTTGAGATGGAAAATACCGTTTGGTCCCATAGTGCGGTGGGGCGACTAGCGCCCCCCCCCCCTCCAAACCGGGGCAAGACGGGGACACCGTGGTTCCCAAACCCGAGGGGGCCATCTCGAAACCGGAGATGGCCCAGGGTCAGTCGGGGTGCGAGGGATATGCTCAATGGGCAACCTTACACCCCGGCGTCTTAAGACCCGAGACGGCGTGCGGTTTTAGTCAGTTCAAGCCCGACATAACCACCCCCGCTGGCCGGCGGGGGCGTACTCGAAGGGATTTCCGCACGAAAAATAAAATATAATGGTAGGTACTCATAGGGTACCCTAATTTATAAATATAAAATATTATATTGCAAAAAGGCATGTATTTAAATCGATATTTCCTTTTTTTTTCACCAAAATATTTCCAAGTTAAACCGAAAATACTGACTTGCACACTAATTATGCAAATACTACACACACAAAATAAATCAAATTAGTATACTGTTTAATGGTATTTGCGGAACTGTTTTATTGAACGAATAACTATTATCAAAATAGTATGTCTAACAATTCCTTACTTCAACAAACATATTGAAACTTTTTTAAGGTAAACCATCACCTAAGTTACTTCAAGGAACATCGTTTATTATAATTCTAGGTGCTTTAACACAAGTGACCTAACACGAAGGGTTATTGCGGAGGTCTCTTCGAGACTTCCGCGTAACCCTTCTAACCTATATCTATCCGTGTCGGGGCCCGCGGTGTCCACGAGCTCGCTTCGCTCGCTCCCGCGGCGTGGGTACGCCTCTAGAGATATCAGTTTTAGAAATTCCGTTGGAAGATTGTACAATTTAGAGTGTAAGTTAGTATTTTTGATAAGTAATTCGTATTTTTGTATTAAAAATCATATATCCGATGTAAGAATCACATTTTTGATGAGAATTCGATAAAAAAGGTAATTTCATTTTGTATGATTTTTAGGGATTTTCTTTAGAAAAGCCCTATTGCTATCGAGTTGTCGTCGTCGACGTCGTCGTTGCCAATTTTCTGTCACGGTTTTGGGTATGAAGGAGATGAGCTATCGAGTTGCTGTTTTCGGTAATAGATTCGTGCTGGGGTGAACCATTGCAAGATAAAGAAAAAATCGCAAAAAATCGCAATAAAAATAATAATCGCAAAATCGAAAATCCCTTGTATTCGGCTGAGCTCGTCTCAGGAATTCAACTTATTTAATTTCTTTGTAGGACATGTTTAGTTAATCAATTGGTTTTTTGTACAGCATTATTTTTTCTGGTGGCGTCTGTAGACCCGAGACGGCGTGCGGTTTTAGTCGGTTCAAGCCCGACATAACCGCCCCCGCTGGCACGCGGGGGGGGGGGGTATCCGAAGGGATTTCCGCACGAAAAAAAAAAAAAAAAAAAAAAAAAGGTATGCATTCAGCTAATCAGTGGAGTTATCTAGTCTGCTGAAAAATTATACTGATGTGCTTTTAAAAATATCTCTTGCAAAAATCCGTTGGTATATTGTATCCAATAATCTCAAAAGACCGTCAACGGCTAACGCAACGTGGAGCTGAAAATCATAGCTGCGAATTATGTGTGGGGGTGTGTGTGGGTTTTTAAATAAAAAAAAAAATACGGTAACTTCATTATAGGTGCCATTCCGAGATCGCACGAAGACTGTAAGGTGCTCACTGCGGGGGTGTGTGTTGGGTAACCTCCTCGAGTGTCGCTCCGATTCCGATCCCGCTGCAGTCCGGGGGGAACGGAATCGGAGCGGCCGGTACACCCTGGGCGGCGGTCAATGGCTTCCCCTTCACCCCTTCATAGGGTTGGCATTGATCGTCGGCCAATACCCAACGTGGCGGGAACACATCGCTCTCCGTACTCCTCTGCTTTCAGAGGAGACAGGATGAGCGATGCTGTTAGTGGTGAGATGGCCCAGGATCAGCCGGCGTGCGAGGGATATGCTCTATGGGTAACCTTACACCCCGGCGTCTGAAGACCCGAGACGGCGTGCGGTTTTAGTCGGTGCAAGCCCGACATAACCGCCCCCGCTGGCCGGCGGGGGGGTATCCGAAGGGATTTCCGCACGATAAAAAAAAAAAAAAAAACGTGCTCACTGCGGTCTGCGCTCGCGGCGCGTAGCTACTGGAAGCAGCCGTGTCGTCGTTCTTGGAATGGGTTCAGTACAATTAATTATTTAAAAAACCAGTAGTGTCGCTACGGTCGACCTCAGGGGCCGATGGCAATGCCGCCTATGGTTGCAGTCTGCGGTCGGTCTCGGAATAGCACATTAAGTGAGACAAATTAAGCAACTTAAAATTAGACTCTTTTCCTTACCTATATTCTTCCTTGCTTGTACAAAAATAACTTGAAAATCGAGCATAGTACAGGTAGCGCCATCCAGCGCTACCTTTGAAAAGCTTTTGCTTGCCGAGGCTCTACAAACTTAAACGGAACTACCTACGTAACCGCCGAGCTTTTCATTTGTTTCTGTCGCCGACCACCCCTTCACGAAGTTGCTGCCTTGAAAATTCACGTATAGATGGCGTTGCCCACCATTTACCAATGTAAGGAAAGTAATATTGGTAGGTACTATGAATCCAAATTTAAAAATTCTAAATAAGTAAATTAACCTATTTTATGAACGTGGTCAATGCCAGTAAGCTAAAAACATGTACTGAAAGTCATATAAGGGTTAAAAAATATATTAACGGATGTCATACATTAAGGCTCCGCACTGTGAAGTTTCACCGCTTGAATATTTTTAACAGGATTTTGCGATATGTGTGAAAACTACATGATGCTGCAAGCGCATTCTGTAAGAACATTTCACTATATCGACAGCTGAATTCGCGGTGAGATTTCAATTTCGCATTCTGTAAATTTGGTGATGTAACATGGTCGAGCGCCGTTGTAAGGTGAAAGTCATGCGTGAGTTTTTTGACATATAATGTATGGATATGGTATGCTGTAAGTAAATTCTCGCCTCGAATATCAAATTTCCGCACTGTTGAAGAACGAATATAATTGTCATTTTATGAGTTGAACGAAAGTTATCGAGATTTGTGATGAACTAGTGATGTGAGTGGGTGTAACAACTCCGGCTTTAGTTTCGAGTTAAATTTAGTAATATAACTGTATTAAATACTGTGGGGGCGTTATTGCATTACATAAATACCTATATAAAAATCAACTATGCACTTAATTAATTAATCGGAGAATCTGCGGAGATTACGGCATATTTGCGAATCACCGGGTTTTTTCTTAATCTCCGGAATTTTGTTATCCAGTTAAATAAAAGTCAGGTGTTTATTTCATTGGGGTGTGTGTTGGGTAACCTCCTCGAGTGTCGCTCCGATTCCGATCCCGCTGCAGTCCGGGGGGAACGGAATCGGAGCGGCCGGTACACCCTGGGCGGCGGTCAATGGCTTCCCCTTCACCCCTTCATTGGGTTGGCATTGATCGTCGGCCAATACCCAACGTGGCGGGAACACATCGCTCTCCGTACTCCTCTGCTTTCAGAGGAGACAGGATGAGCGATGCTGTTAGTGGTGAGATGGCCCAGGGTCAGCCGGGGTGCGAGGGATATGCTCTATGGGTAACCTTACACCCCGGCGTCTGAAGACCCGAGACGGCGTGCGGTTTTAGTCGGTGCAAGCCCGACATAACCGCCCCCGCTGGCCGGCGGGGGGGTATCCGAAGGGGGATTTCCGCACGATAAAAAAAAAAAAAAAAAAAAAGGTGTTTATTTCATTTATTCTAAATAAAATACAATAATTTATTAGACGATGATTTTAGTAAGTGTAACGAAAACAAAATACATTAACAAAATATTCATTTATGGCAATTTTAGTCTCTGTAATTTTGAGACCATATTTCCAATATAATCATTTGAAACCACTGAATAGTGTGAGTGGTCAAAAAGTAGGTATAGAACGTCTGTGCGCTAAATTAAATTGCTATATCTTTTGAACCACAATCACTTGTTTTCTTAAATGAATATCTGTAATCTTATTCAAATACCTAATTTTTACTTTACTTATTTTTAATGTTTACCGGTGTGCCTAATGTTCATTAGTTATTATTGACTCAATTTTATTGACATCAGTAATAATTACTGCTTCTATACAATATTTTTTGTAAATGCTTAATAAACTGTAATATTTTGTTGATTTACAAAATATGAATTTATGTTTGAGATAAAATATTCAATGGGTAAAACGTAATACTAATGTGATATTAATAACGTTTAATTCTCTAGTATTCATTAAACAATACATTTTCATTTTAAGACGTACTATTTAGGTCGCAAAATCTCCCGTAATTCTCCGAACAATTACCGGACATTATTGAAAACCGGTGAATAATCTCCGTAGACTAAAATCATCGCCAGTGCAAAGCCCTATCTCACTCAGTCCATAGATCTCCCTTCGAACAAGAACATTCTTGACCTTCATTTGGCATGCTTTAAACATCGAATTCGCACTGTCGAAGCAAAGTGAGATTCGAATCAAAGCTCGTTTGACTAGAGATAACCATATTTAGAAAAACTAAGTCAAGATTTTCTGACTTTCCTTTTTTTCTCATTATACGTATTGTTTTGTGTCTTATTTAATAATATTTTGCTAAATTACTATAAAACTGCAGTTCTTAAAAATAATTCCATATTCATAAGTTGAAAATAGCGGCCTTTTATTTTAATCTAGGCTCTACGTGTGAACGTCTTTGCCACAGGTACAACATTTTTTAAGATGAAATTTGTTCTAACTTTTGATTTGAGATTTGACATGACAGATAAAGCTGAATTTTTGTTATTATTTTAAATTGCGAAAAGGAATAGTATTGAAATAATCATAATTAAACATTAAAACATGAAGTAAGTTATTATATATTATTTAAAAAATATTTCGTTCATGTCATCGTACTTTACTTTACAATGTATTGTTTTTTTCGTAGTACCATGGGACGAGTGTCATCCATTTTGGGTTCAATTTGAACAATGGAACTTAAAAAGAAATTCAAACTTGGCCAAAAGTTTCAAAAGGAGCTACTGCGAGAGGTGCAAATAGAAAAATGTAGGAGAACCTATCTCTATGGAAGACTGTAAAAATGTGGACAAAGGTTTATTTATCTTCTATTTTACGATACATACTTATAGGTAAACAATTTCAAGCTTTAGACAGTTTCAAATAAAAGGTAACTTTTATTTGAAACTGAACTTTACGCTTTCGCACAGGAACAAGACTGTAAAACGATCAGAAGTAGGGGAATTATCTGACCTTGAAGAAAGTTTTATTAAATTGGCTTTCATCAGTTTGTAGGGCAAGATAATATGTACCTATATCTATTTTAAACATGTTTATATGTATAATTTGTATGTATTTATAAAAAAAGTGTATAAGTATGCTTATCCGCATTCTGGAACCCATAATACAAGCTAGTCAAACTATGCTTACTTTGAGTCTAGAAAGAGCTGTGTATAATGTCATAGAATTAAAAAAAAAAATATATATACCTGTACATAGTGAATTATGAAAACTATATTGTCCAAATGTTGTATGCACAGCATACATCTGGTTTAAAGTCATGTTAAAAACCCATATGTTAAATATACACTAAATAAAAATATTGGTTCTAGGTGTCATAAAGTTCCTGCCAAGAACCAACCACTGACTCAACCCCAGAGTTGGTACCCGAAGAAACCTAGTTGATGCCTATCTTATCTATACCCATTGCTTCATTTACTAAATGTACCTTGATTGCTGCTGGCATCTCTAACACTTCAACATCCCGTGCTAACATGGCATGTAAGTCTATATAATTTTTTGAATATTAATAGATTATTCACAAACATAAATATTATTTTAAGCCTGCAGAATGTATTGTGAAACATTGTGGTACTTGTGTGTATAGTTAGTTTTTGAGACAAAATGTGTAAATCCAGGTGGTATATTAGTGATCTTTTGTTCTAAATATTTATATTTTAGAAGATTGGTCATGTTTCATGATGCTTCCACACTGATGTTACAAAATGTTTTGAAACATTATTGAACATTAGCTAACAGTATGAGTTTAGTAAATGAGTGTGTAAGAGTTGCTCCCATAAGAGCCAAACAAACTGAATTTAGATTTTTGGTCTTGTGATTGACCCTTGGTGACCTTAGTAAATGTGACATTCATCTTCACAGTGGTTTCCCAGTTAAAAGTAGAAAATAAAGAAAAAGCATGCACAAACAAAAAAAGGTTTAGTGGGAGTAATTACAGTCCGACCACCACCCAACCCAACTCAAACATGTTACCCCGTGAATGTGTTATTATAGTTCATTCCAAATAATGTTTATAATGCATTTGTTATTGTTGTAGCAACTGCCAGTCGTGGAAGCAGAGGTAGGAGAGTCTTGTCACCACCACCGCAACAGCAGTCCTACTTATCTAGTCTTTAAAGAGGTTGAAGAACAAGTGGACCGATATTCTGCATTATAATTACTGGATTATTTATGGACACCCTGCATACACAATAATGCTGAAAGAGCCCGCTCGAGGCATTCAGGATAGGCTGATGTTACTGGCAGATGTGTTAATAAAATAAAATAAATTATTTATTTGTCAACTGTATTTTAATTTATTTAGTCATACATATAATTTATATATAAGCATTATAATTACTGGATTATTTATGGACACCCTGCTTACACAATAATGCTGAAAGAGCCCGCTCGAGGCATTCAGGATAGGCTGATGTTACTGGCAGATGTGTTAATAAAATAAAATAAATTATTTATTTGTCAACTGTATTTTAATTTATTTAGTCATACATATAATTTCTTTTATGTTTTGATTTTGACATCTAAACCACCTTGTAACTAGAATGTAGGTAAGTACTTGTATTTCTTTCCATCCTAAGGTTGCCTGGAAGATGGCTCTTAGCGATAAGGCTTCCCATTGTACTTCTTCATTTGAGTTACAATGTCAGTCACATCTAAGGTTCGCACTGTGGGGTGGTTTGTTTTGGCTTTTATGGGAGCGGCTGGCGTCTGATCTCCCAACACTATGAGGAAAGCTTGCACCAGAGCGCAGGGTTTCTCGTACGTCAATTAGCAGGTATATCGGCTTGCAGGTGAGCTTGGCTTGATCCCTGTAGATCTTGATGGAGCCCCATATTCATTGCGTCTGTGTTAACCGTTGGTGTATAATGAAGATCTAGATCTATGCTATCTATGGAATATACTACGCTATGAATGTTTTTGGGGCCCCAATAAGATCATCGGGGCCCAAGCCAACCTAATCTGCAAACCGATACACCAGCTGACTAATGGACGACACTCAAGCGCAGGCTTTTCGCTGAGGGTTGGAAGGTCAGCCGGTAGTCGCTTCCATAAAAGCCGTATAAACCAAACTAAAAGGAGGAGAAAGAGGAAGCGGACCCTGGGCTCCGCTATGAAAGCTTCGGATGCAACCGGTAGCTACGCTAAGATGATGATGAAGATGCTTCTTGCAATTAAATACAGTCATGGAAAGAACTAGGTACCTACCTATCTAACTAAATTTACGTAAATTAATTAACTAAGTGCATAGTTGGTCTTTATATATAGGTATTATTATAACGCCTGCAAAATGTTCATTATGGTAATATTCCTAAATTTAACTCTAAAACTCTAAAACATTTAATTGTTACACCCTCATAAATCTAGTTCACACAAATCTCGATAGATTTTGTTTAACTTTTAAAATGACAAATGAATTCGTTCTTCGACAGTGTCGTTACTCGATATTCGAGGCGGAAATTTGCTTATAGCATGCCACGAACGTACTTTAAGTGTCAAAAACTCACACATGAGGTTCACTCATCACTGGGTTCACCTTACAAAGACGCTCGACAATGTGACGTCATTAACTAAGTGCGAAGATGACAAAATGTTCTCACAGAATGCGTTTAGGCTGATTGATGGATGAGATGCGCCTGGAGCAGACTATCTTCATGGGGTTTGGAGGTTAGATGGCAGTCGCTCCCAAAAGCCAAAAGAAACCAATAAAAGGAGAGTGGAACCCCTGCCCCAAAGTGCGACTGGGATTGGAGCTTGAATGAAGAAGTACAAGGGAAGCCTTATCGCTAAGAGGCATCTTTTCCAGGCAACCTTAGGATGGAAAGAAATACAAGTACCTACAATCTAGTTAGATGGTTGTGTAAATGGCAAAATCAAAACATATAAAAATGAATCTTTACGAAATGATAATAAACGATATTATCTGCCGGGCTCTTGTCACCGCCGGTGTTCCGGCTGTGCTTGAACCTGCAGGTTTGGTGCGTGAGGATGATAAGTGATCAGACGGTATGTTTTGTACCTCGGAAGATGGATAGGCCTTTGGTGTGGAACGCAACGAGCGTCTTCTCATCTTCCAAGATTGCCATTGCCATCCAACGTAGCAATGATAGGCTTTTGGGTACGTTACCAGTCGACATCGATGGGGATAAAGTCTTTGACACCTAAACTTACTTTGTACATTTTTTTTTACAAAGTAAGTTTAGGTGCTTTACCTTTTACTTTGTACATACCTACTCCATCCCCTTTTTTAGAATGTAAATATTTTAGTTTATATAATTTTGTTTCCAGTTCATATGTTATTTCTAAAATAAATATCCCCCTCTGTATGACTAAATAAATTAAAATACAGTTTACAAATAAATATTTTATTTTATTAATGGATCTGCCAATAACTTCAGCCTATCTCGAATGCCCCGAGCGGGCTCTTTCGGCATTATTGTGTATGTAGGTGTCCATAATCGAGTAATTATGGCGCAGAATATTGTTCTTCAACCTCTTTACAGACTAGATAAGTAGGACTGCTGTTGCGGTGGTGGTAACAAGAATCTCCTACCTCTGCTTCCACGACTGGCAGTTGCTACAACAAAAACAAATACATAATGAACATTATTTGGAATGAACTATAATAACACATTCACGGGGTCACATGTTTGAGTTGGGTTGGGTGGTGGTCGGACTGTAATTACTCCCACTAAACCTTTTTTTATTTGGACGCAACTTTTTCTTTATTTTCTACTTTCAACTGGGAAACCGCTATGAGGATGAATGTCACATTTGCTAAGGTAACCAAGGGTCAATCACAAGACCAAAAATCAAAATTTAGTTTGGTTGGCCCTTATGGGAGCCACTCTTACAAACTCATTTACTAAACTCATACTGTTAGCTAATGTTCAATAATGTTTCAGAACATTTTATAACATCAGTGTGGCAGGACCATCAATCACAACCAATCTTCTAAAATATTTAGAACAAAAGATCACTAATATACCAACTGGATTTACAAATTTTATCTCAAAAACTAACTATACACACAAGTACCACAATGTTGCACAACACATTGTGCAGGTATAAAATAATATTTATTGTTGTGAATAATCTATTAATATTCAACAAATTATACTTACATGGCATGTTAACACGGGATGATGAAGTGTTAGAGATACCAGTAGCGATCAAGGTACATTTACAAATGGAGCAATGCGTGTAGATAGTCATCAACTAAGTTTCTTTGGGCACCAACTCTGGGATTGAGTCAGGGTTCTTGGCAGGAACTTTGTGACTCCTAGAACCAATATTATTATTTAGTGTATGTAAAACATATGAGTTTTTAACATGACTTTAAACCAGTTGTATGCTGTGCATACAACACTTGGACAATTTACTTTTCATAATTCGCTATGTAGAGGTATATAAATAATAACAGGTATAGGTACATATTATCTTGCCCTACAAACTGATGAAAGCAAATATTAATAAAACTAAACACTTATTATCGCCAATATATTTTCTTCAAGGTCAGATAATTCCACTACTTCTGCTCCATCACGAGTCTTGTTTCATGTGCAAAAGCGTAAAGCTCCCTTTTATTTGAAACTGTTTAAAGCTTGAAATTGTTTACCTATAGGTATGTATTGTAAAATCGAAAGATAAACAAACCGTTGTCCACATTTTTACAGTCTTCCAAAGTGATAGGTTCTCCTACATTTTTCTATTTGCATCTCTCACAGTAGCTGCTTTTGAAAGCTTTGGCCAAGGTTGAATATTGTTCAAAATTAGAGCCCGAGATACCACTCGTCCTTTAATACTACAATAAAAAGAAAACATTGTAAAGCTAAGTTTTAAGTAGATGACATGAACCAAAGAATTTCTTAAGTAACATAATAATAAATTACTTTATGTTTTAATGTTTAAATAAGTTAATTTCAACACTAGGAACTTTTTGCGATTTAATTAGAACGAAAATTCAGTTCAATCTGTCAAATTAAAAGTTCTAAGCAAACTTCGTCATAAAACACGTTGTCTATGACAAAGACGCTCACACGGTAGAGCCTAGTTCAAATTAAAACGCCGCTATTTTCAACTTATAATATGTAATTATTTATAAGAATTGCAGTTTTATGGCAATGAAGCGAAAGATTATTAAGTAAGACACAAAACAATACGTATAATGTTAAAAAAGATAAGATAAGCATATTTAGAAAAACTAGTCGAGGTTCCTCGACTTAGTTTTTCTAAATATGCTTATCTCTAGACCGACGGGCTATGATTTGAAGCTCACCTCACTTCGCAAGTGCAAATCAGCATGCCAAATCAAGATTAAGAATATTCTTATTCGAAGGGAGGTCTATCATATGAGTGAGACTCGACAATTTATTTGTATTTTACAGAATGAGCTTGCTGCACGCACATGCGAAATAAAAAATCACAGCGAAAATGCCGCAACCAAATCTGTGTTTTGGCACAGAATCCACCTCTGGTACGATTTAAATTCATGCGAATGTTGTGTGCTATGTGTTATGGAGATAGATATAGGTACTAGCTAGAGACTAATAATAAATTAACTGACTTTAATGTGTCTCATTCATTCGGTTTTATTATTTTGTGAAATCGAACAAGAGTATTTTTTGCCTATTACCGTTTTTGTTGTTGTTACCGTTGTTGTTTGCCTATTATTACAGTTTTGTTTTAACTAAACTTTGTTTCTCAATTCATATATCGACCATTAATCTTCTAGGCTACTCGAGTGCACAAAAAAAATGCTTTCTCAAACAGTATCCAAACGGGCATAGTAACAGCAATCCAGACATTATCATTGAACAAAGAATATGTCTATAAAAAGATTGTAAGTTTATCGAAAAAATACAATTTCCTTGCGTACATAAAATTTATGTGCAATAAATATTTCTTATCGAACTTCAGTTTGTTTACGCAACGCAAAGTATTTTATACGGCTATTTTATAAACATGACTGATGAGCATACTTTTCAAAATGTAGGACGCTAATAGTAGCCCAGCCGGGGTGCGAGGGAATTGCCTTATTAGGCCACCTTACACCCCGGCATCTGAAGACCCGAGACGGCGTGCGATTTTAGTCGGTTCAAGCCCGACACAACCACCCCCGCTGTCCGGCGGGGGGGGGGCGGTATCCAAAGAGGTTTCCGCACGAAAAAAAAGGTACGGTAGGCTGCTATGAGTATTTAGTCAATTTGAGCCAGTCTCCTCAGTATTCTACGTTATCTTAGTTTAATATAACAATGTCACAGCGCGATATTAGTTGATAAATTTCTGAATTATGAGGAAGATACTGGTCGTTTCCCACGGCTCCCCTCAGGCGAATATTTTGCGTGGTACGTTTCCGCGACCTTCAAGAACCCTTATGCCCAGGATAAAGAGTAGCCTATGTGCTATTCCAGAATTCCAGGCTATGAATCTATCTCTGCGAAAATGAGTAACAAATACCCATTCACACACATCCATCCTCACAAACTTTCACATTTATAATATCAGTAGGAAGTTGTATTTTTTTAACTTATTGTGGGTATGCCTTATATTTTCCTAGGTCATCCTACTTCCAGCAGATTTCACTAAAAACATAAACCTTGAATGAGTAATATGCAATTTACAACCACCAGTCAAACCAATGAGTGCACGGAATAATGATTTAAATGCATATAAATAATACAGTAAATACATAATAAAAATTCTACGACATTCTACACAGCGCTTTCTAGACCCAAAGTAAGTATATTTTAACTAGCTTGTGTTATGGGCTCCAGAATGCGGTTAAACGTACTTACATTGTTTTTTTTTCGTAAATACATATTGACTATACATAGAAACACCCAGACCAATGCAAATATACATATTCATGCATACAAATATTTGCACTGAGCGGGAATCGAACCTGCGCCCCCTGTCGTAGCAGGCGAATGCACTACGGCTAGGCTACAGTGGCCGTGTGAAAGTGATTTCAGTTATGATGTCCTCGCAGCACCGCGTGACACCCACCGGTCCCACTAGTGCTGCGACCACAATCCCCCTGCCCGGCTATGCACTTGCTGACCCCTGAACGCAATCAACCCGAAATTGGATTACTATGGAGGGTTTTTCGCAATTATGCACGGTGGTACCTACCCGGCCGAATTTTGTGACAAATTTGTGTCATCAAATTTCTACCACCAGTAAATGAATCATTAAATTATAACGATTCGTACATTTTTCTTGCGGAAATCCCTTCGGGTACCCCCTCACCGGCCAGCGGGGGCGGTTATGTCGGGCTTGAACCGACTAAAACCGCACGCCGTCTCGGGTCTACAGACGTCGGGGTGTAAGGTTGCCCATAGAGCATATCCCTCGCACCCCGACTGACCCTGGGCAATCTCCGGTTTCGAGATGGCCTCCTCGGGTTTGGGAACCACGGTGTCCCCGTCCTGCCCCGGTTTGGGCTTGTCGCCCCACCGTCCCGGACTGCTTCTGCTGGAGTGACGCGACCTCACCTGTCACCCCCAGGCCTGCGCTCATGGAGGACGGAGGTCGTTAAGCGACCTCCGGCGCCTGAGTTGCCTGCGACGCGCGGCGAGCATGTTGCGGGCTCGGCGGGCCGGGAGAGTTCTAAATCTCTCCCCGGGCGCACTCCGCCATCTCCTCCGCGAGCGTCAGTCGGTACGAGAGGCTTCCGTGTTGCCTCTCTAGCCAATCCTCCATTATGGTCCTTACCGTCGCTATTGCGGCGTGCCCTATACACCCAGGTGGTCTGGGAAGGTGGACGGTGGGAAAGAACCGAACGATTCGTACCTAAATAGATATTATATCCGTCGAAATAAGTATTATGTATTATGAAGACTATAAAGGTCTTAAATAAAATGATGCAAAATATTTGAATTGCTTTTTCAGCAGCAAATCACTTATTTTGCTGAATAAAAGTATGGGGGATTTTAATAGATAAAGAAATAAATATTCCAGGACATATTACACAGCGCTATCTAGACCCAAACTAAGCAGAGCTTGTCCAGGTTCTAGAATGCGCATAAACATACTTAGATACTTTTTTTAATAAATAAATACATAATATACACAGAAACACCCAGATCAATGCAAATATACATATTAGCAATGAGCAGAATCGAACCCGCGACCTCCGGCTTAGCAGTCCAATGCTCTACCGCTACGCCACAGAGGTAGTTTTTAACGTCATACTAAATCTAATAATTTTAACTTATTATAATTATCGTTTATAAGTTGTCAATACGTTAAAGAATTTTAAACGAATCATTTACTTGTCAGATAACACACAAAAATATTTTCGAGGCGAATGTGGGGCGAATGAGGAATTTATGAGTTTAAGGTGAAACGTGAGACGAATGATTTGGCATTCAAAATCAAAAGAAAAATGATTTCCAACACTGTCAACGTATGTTACAAAATTAAATGCACAATAATCTACAAAATCCCCAGCTACAAGCCTAGTTCCAGTAAGCTCTCCCTCAACGCCTAAGCAGAAAATTGAGGCTATAATCGTCGATGACTGCAGCGTTTACGGATTCCCGTTCGTGCTCAAGTGTTATATACACAGTTGATAAGCTGCTATCTGTACAAGAGGCGATACTCGCATGTTAGGAGCTCAGGGCATTAATCATCACGATGATGTGGACCAATTAACTGCTGCTGTGAGCTCAATTACTGATAATTACCTTCAGAGAGACGTCAGCGTTTCAATGCCAGATGACCCATCATGTTGTGTTGATCGCTACCTTATTCATTGTCTATGTATGCTAATTTGTATTTAAGGTTTAAGGTATATAAAATATAATGACCTTGACGATCTCAGTCTCTGTTTATTTGTATGGATTTGAAAGAGATGGCTAATCAAAACATCTACGCCTACATAAGCTGGTCAATATGGTACATAGTAAATATTGTTACGCTTTGGAGTTAAACTTTTTTTAGGCGCGTTGAGCACCTTCCACATGAGCACTTTTTTGGGTTAAGAAATATTCATGGAAATCGCATTTTTTTTAATTTTAATCGTCACCGAGACGCTTTTATAGCAACGCTGTCTTTGTTGTAGCTGAATGGATGGACGGATGGATGGATGGAGGGAGAGAGGGAGGGAGGACATGAATGGCACGATGATAATGATTTTTACAACAACGCCATATTTGTTGTAGCTGGATGAATGGATGGATTGAGGGAGGGAGGGATGGAGGGAGTTAGGGAGGGAGTGAGGGATTATGGATAACAATTCAAAAAATACACACGTAATTGTTCAAGTTTTCAGCACTATTATGTTACTTGCTGCTACGGAACCCTTCATGGGCGAGTCCGACTCGCACTTGGCCGGTTTTTTCTAAATTACTGTTTATTTCTTCATAGACCTGAATATACTTTATTTTTTGTAAAAAAAAAGTTGGCAACCCTGCGTGTAGGTCTCACGGACTCTATCCTACATTGTACGTAACAAAAACTGATAATCTCTGTTGTTATAAATATGTATTTAACATAACATAACTTCACGCTTGTATCCCCGAAGGGGTAGGCAGAGGTGTATTACACATCCACGATTTATTTACATACATTTTAGTGTTATTTAAAGTCACATTGGCGTCCAATAGTCGTATTATACACGTGTTGGATAAAATGCAAGCTCAGTTAACTGTAACAGACTGGAAACAAAGCACGTGGATTCTGAAGGAAATTATCGCGTTTCTCAGGCACCTAATGACATTTTTTCCAATGATGAAGCTGATATTGCGTCGGAAATTGTTTTAATTGACTGAAAATTTGGAAAGACCGCTTTTATTTATCTCGTACTCATATCGTAAGCCAATATGTTTGACGTGCTCTAAGAAAATATTTAAGCAATATAAGGATGACACATAGAGAAAACTAAGGCCTCCACATTTCTATATACATTTAGTTTTAGATCAGTTTCTGTTTTATTTGTTGTGTTTATTGTTATGTTTTCTAATTTAATTAAAATAAAAGTGTAATTTAGTCCAGTTTGTACAGATTCTGAGGTTGAAAGTCACTTAGACGATTTTTATGAATTTTGGACGAATAGTTGTTGTTCTTGAAATAAAACTATTTTTAACGGATTCTAGCGCCATGGTCACGGGGAGACCATGGCTGCTGAAAAGCAACCGAAACGTCGGGATCAATGTAAAATATAAAATAACATCAAAATAAATCGCGATAGAATCCGTTAAAAATAGTTTTATTTCAATGTGTGACATTCGCGTAAACTTCCGAAAATATCAGTTGTTGTTCTTATTACAATTTGTTATAAAAAGTCAAATACTAAGCTTACTAATACAATAAATACTTCTGGAACTTTAATGTCATTTCAACTATTTATCGTGGTTCGAATTATAAAGTCCCTGGGTATCCACCCTGCACTTTGAGTGACTTTATTCCACCGTACAAACTAAGGGTTAAACACTTTGGCAGTATATTTAGGTACTGAATACCACTATATGTAGGTAATGAATGTCAATCAATGTAAGTCGAATATGATAGTTTTACGGTCATCGAAATATTTTTTGCATACAAAAATAATTTAATAATTTTCGAAATGAATAGGTATATAGCTGACACAAAAAAACTGGATGTGATTGAAACTAAATAATATTTTCTTTATGACTTGAGTCCCTAATTCACAAAAATCATCACTAAGTTCATGGTGCATGAAATCTATCCATCTATAATATTATACAATTTTAATTAGTTGTCTGTACATTGGAGATATAAAAAAAAATAGTTGGGTGGGGTTGATTGATGGATGATTCTGAAAACACCTTTTTTTTTTTATTCTTGTGTGTTAATCTGTTTATCTGTTTGTTCGCGATGGACGCAAAAACTACTGAACGAATTTTAATGCGGGTTTTTCTGTTAAAAAGGTCTTGGTCAGACTTAAAATTTGCCGTATGTCTGATTGCAATTGGTTATGTAGAACCGGAGATATGACCAAAAACGATAACCGAACACCGCCCGGCGGAGCCGCGGGCATCAGCTAGTGTTTAATAAAATAAGAGTAGGTTATGCTCGTGAAGTGTGTAAGGACAGAAGCAGATTGTGAGCTGTTGTCTATGCCTACCGCGGTGGTATTGTGATTATTTTAATTGTGATGATAACATCCGTCGGAATCATCGTAATCAAATAAATAGCACCGTACCTACGTTAGGTGAAATGAATCATTAATACTTATTTTGATTTATAATACGAAATAAATAAATATTTATACATAACACTCCACACTGATTACAACAACAAACAAGATCTTTCAAAGAATCTGGGTACAATAGAGACTGATGTTTTGGTTCGTCGCGTGATAATAAACCTTGACATCGAGGCCTTGCTTATACTTAGGTACCTATATATGTAACACATATGTATAATCCACATCTTCTTAAGGCGAAGGTACTCGGGGATTTTAGGTATTTTCGGCATAGCAAAGTTGCCACTTTAGACCGCAGCGAGGCGCTGGCCGTCCACAGTCGGATTCGCGTGCAAAAGTGTAGAAAATAAAGAATGCCTACTTAAGCTTTTGTGTTATTGTGGTATCAATAAAAATAATTAAAGAACTATTAATTACATACAATATCTTCTAGTACTACAGTTTACGTTTTTCACTTATATTATTTTGATATCCGCCTACGTCTAAATATAGCTGCGTTCATTCATTGTTTTAAAATAGAATGTTCCTATTATGAAGAAAAATTTTATGTTTTAACAACATACCCGTCCACACAAGCACGTGCATTGTTATATACAATTTATGTATATATTGTATATGTAATTAAACTGCATACTAGTACCAATTGGTTACCACTATTATTTTCTAATCGATTTCCAAAAAGATGTAGATTCTCAATGCGATACGTAGGCATGTATACCTACCTATGTAATGTTATTGGAACTGTTCACATAATATCTGATAAATTATTAGGGTTTCCAAATAAATATAGGTACTTATAATTTGGGAGTGACAGGTGAGGCCGCCTGTCACCCCAGCAGAAGCAGGCCGGGACGGTGGGGCGACTAGCGCCCCTCCCCCAAACCGGGGCAAGACGGGGACACCGTGGTTCCCAAACCCGAGGGGGGCATCTCGAAACCGGAGATGGCCCAGGGTCAGTCGGGGTGCGAGGGATATGCTCTATGGGCAACCTTACACCCCGGCGGTCTGTAGACCCGAGACGGCGTGCGGTTTTAGTCGGTTCAAGCCCGACATAACCACCCCCTCTGGCCGGCGGGGGGGTATCCGAAGGGATTTCCGCACGAAAAAAAAAAGGTACTTATAATTTTATAGATGTATGTAGTTTTTTATATGACATTTTACACAACACAGTCTATTCAAGTTTAGCTTATATGGGCTCCAGATTGACAGACAGACGATAGACATCGAAACACCCAGACCAATGCAAATTGTATTCATGCTCGCGCCCCCCGACGTAGCAGTTAGTTGTAAATGAATTGACTAGAGTTACCTACTTACTATCGAACGACGAGCGTAGCTGTGTAGGTATGTACATCGAAGCTTTCCATCTTGAAACCGGAGGTGGCCCAGGGTCAGTCGGGGTGCGAGGGAAATGCCCCATGGGCAACCTTACACCCCGGCGTCTGAAGACCGGAGACGGCGTGCGGTTTTAGTCGTTTAAGCCCGACATAACCACCTCTAATGTACTTTAGCACTATCATTGCAAATAAAATTCGAATCTCAACTTTTGGTCAACGGAATTGAACAACTGACAAATTTCCTGCGATGTGGCACTTATCTGTGCTTATGCTACGAAACTTCATTTAAAAAAACGTATAACTCGACTGTGCGCCTAGCAGGAAGTGACACACGTCCTGCCTCGAACACATTCCGTTCGGGATTGATTGACTCTCCCAACGCTTCATAAAGGTACAAAAGGTAGGTATTTTAATTTTTCATGGTATAATAAAGAATTCTTGTATATTTGGATAACCGTTTTTCATTCTCCTATCAATGACCTTCACTTTGGTATCATTTTTATTTTTCTAACTTGAACACAACTCAAATAAAACCGGAATTCGATTTTGGTTAGCGTTAGACAATTTTGAGAGCCAATTCTATCGAGGAAAGTAAAAGTCATCGTATATCGGATAACTGAAAATACTAGCTTGTATAGTCTAGAATAACATATGTGATTTTCAGAATACAGTGACTTCTCATTTTCGAAAAATCTTAATCTAAAAACACCCTTGCTCAGGGACCCTCGCCTTAATATCAAAAGAGCTCGTTGCTAACTATTTTTACCCGACTGAAAATAAGTTAAAAAGGATGATTGTTTGACTTGTACATTTTTTTTTTATTCGTGCGGAAATCCCTTCGGATACCCCCCGCCGGCTTGTTTGACTTGTACCTATGTATTATTATATTACTCTAAACCACTAAATTTAGCGTCTTAATTAATTAGATAGATCAAGAGACCAACGGAAATCGAGATTCATGGTTTGCCTTTGATGACTTAATCCATATTCCATGACTTAGTTCCATTTCATTTCCTAGCATCTATTGTGTAAGGTTTATTTTGTTTTTTTTTATCATTAAAATGTACGTAAGTACAGTCAGCATCAAAAGTTGATGATCATACATGTCATAGGTATCTAAAGTAGGTGATGCTACAGAGGGTCAAAAGTTAGTAGGTATTGCGACAAAGTTTAAAATTCCGCGAAAATGTGAAAAAAAAACAACCTAGTATTTTAAAATAAATCTTTAATTTGCTTTTGAATTCACAAAATGCGCTAATTCTATTGCTCTAAAATTGCTATAATTGAATGCCATAATTTTGTTTTTTTGCCGTCGGATTAAAGGAGAATGCCGGCCACGGAGCAAACAAACGTATTGTAAAAAAAAAATATTATGGGATAATATTGGGTACACTATTGTTGTATCAAATAAATATATATTAGAAAAGTATTTGAAAATATGTAATTTGAGGTTTTCAGTCTACGAGGCGCGTAAGTGTTGCATACTGAAAACAGCACTGAAAAAAAAATCTAAAACTGATAAATAAAAATGATAAAAGCAGAGGGGTACCTGGAACGACCACCCCCCGCCACGGCAAGCCCGCCATACCCCGACCCCCTCGTGCAAAGGGGTCAGCTGGCCCTGAAAAGGGCCGGTTGGTTAGACTCTTGGCCGTTGACGTTGACGCCAGCTACTCCAGAGGAGCAATCAATGATGCGTCATCGCCCACGTTGCCCAGGGTGCACCAAACTTGGAGGTGATCCAACCAGTCGCACCCCAGCCTGTAATACCTATAAGTTATAATTATTTCATTTACTTTCTAAATCTTTTTTATTTGAGACATAAATGTATATCTAACATATCGTAATTTAAAATTATAAAGTGCATGGGTCTTTTCTTTTCTTACTCTAGCAATGTGACTAATGTCATATTATGTGGCATTCGCTTGGCCTGTACGTCAGTTATAATTTCATATCATTTTTCAATATTCTCATCTCACGACGACGTTCCGGTTTGCTTTTGGATCCAGTACCCTCTTCAAACGTTGACCTTGGCAATTCTAAGAATGTTGAAAACGCTTTACATGAGTCACGCCTGAACATGGATTTTCCGATTCCGCCTGATAATGAGGAATTTATACATTATCAATTGTGGTGCTGATGTCATTCCTAGATGGAAGTGCGACATGTAATTCTTCGACGGGTTGCACCGCAAATAATAAGTATTCATATATTCACGCAATTTTGAACGTCAAGGTGACATTGTACTCATCATCAAATTTTGAAGCTTTGTCGTAACACTTACTTTTGACGCGCTGTAGCATCTTCTACTTTTAACGCTTTGTAGCATCATTTACTTTTGGCATCGTGATATGATCATCAACTTTGATGCTGACTGTACTTCTAATCCGACATAAACCTATCGACTTTGAAACATCCTACTGATCCAACTAATATTATAAACGCGAAAGTTTGTGAGTATGCATGGATGTTTGTTACTCTTTCACGCAAAAATGGCTGAACGGATCTGGTTAAAATTTAGTACAGGGATAGATACTTATAGTCTGAAATAACACATTTTGTCCCTGGAATAGGTTCCCATGGGAAACGGGAACGGGATCAGAATTCCACGGAGGCGGAGCCGCAGGCAACAGATAGTTTGATATAGATCATGATAACGTGACGTTGCACACTTATTTCCGGCCTATCATAGATTTCCACGTTGCTAAGTAATGATTTACGCAGCCTTTTTACAAATAATAGGTTTATCCATTGTCAAACATAAAACGTTTATCTAATGATGCAAGATTAAACGCAACTACCTCACTTTGCATTGTTCTACTATACAATTAGATAATGTTCAGTAATTACTAGGTATTGGGGCCCCAACAAGACCTTCAAGGCCCAAGACAACCTCACCTACAATCCGGTACGGGACATACGGACTTTCTATGTTCAATACAAGGCACCATTGCATCCAATCGCACACGGTTTTTATACATAATTGTTCTTCAAAACATGTGTTCAATTCGAGGCAACTTTTTACTGTTTCTGATTTGGTTGCACGTCCTGATTAGATCCTGCCACTACAAGATAGAACACTTTCTTTGAGGCGAGCTATCGATTTAATTTTGGGTTCGGTTAGGTGAGGTAACAACGGTTACCATTACCGCGTAAAGGCGAACGAGCGAAGCGACCGTGCCGCGGCAGCGGCCGCTGAGTGCAAGATACCCTATCAACCACGTGAGAAACGAATGTGAGTACCAAATGCACGCGCGAGACACCAGCAATGAAGACAGCGCTTGACCTTTATTCGGCTAAGTTCCTTGCCTCGAATTGATCACGTGTTTGGAAGAACAATTAGGTAAAAAGCCAGTGTGCGATTGGAGGTCGCGTGGCTATAAATTGAGTACCGATTTTCAAAGAGTGTTAGTGTGAAAAACCCGTGATTTCGAGGCAATGGTGTCTCGTATTGAACACGGAAAGGTAAACTCGCACCCGGGACCCGGCCCTTTAGTCGAATACACTAAAACAAAACTGCGGATAAATCTGCGGGGCGTACAGATTTCCTAGTAAAGAGTTTCATCAGAATAATTTAGCTTTAATGATATAAATTGAGAAAGATAATATTGGACGCCGTTTAACCAACTTTAGTGACACAAAATTTATGATAGCGTGATGTCTTCTACATAGTAGCGTTGACAGATTTAACTGCTTAGTTTAACTGCAATTGTCATTTTAAGAGTTCCTGGTATTACAAGTGTGCACAGAACAAATCTTACGTAGGTAATAAAAATCTCATGTGACAGTGTTTGTGGTCGAATTTCTCCAAAACGGATCGACCGATTATAATGATTATAATATATTTGGTAGGTATGAGAATAGTCGTAGAATATTTTTCGCCCTCTTACCCCCAATCTTTTAAATAACGATATTTATTTTTATACGAGTCGTTCATCGACGAAGTCATGAAGAAAGTCCCTGACATTTTATTCTGCCTATGTAATCGACTTCAAAAAGGAGGAGGAGGTTCTATGTTCGTCGGATCTATTTTTTTTATTTTTGTATGTTCATCGATATTTCCGTTGTTTATTAACCGATTAAAAAAAAATCTTTTTGCATTGGGTTCGTTTTAACTCCAAGTTGGTTCCATAAAATTTTTATTTAGCATTTGAACTACAACTCCGGAGATGCAGCAGTAAACTCCTCAAAATCAAATAGAAAATGTGAAATTATCGAGGTATTTTTTTTACGTGCGGAAATCCCTTCGGATACCCCCCCGCCGGCTAGCGGGGGTGGTTATGTCGTGTACCGACTAAAACCGCACGGTGTCCTCCCCAAGTGTCCGTTGCCGGGCACCCCGGGTAAGCCCTCGAAAGGATAACCCCAGGGTTATCGAGGTATAGTATGATAGTATAGGTACATGTATGATGACGACAATGACGTCAAATGTCTTTTGTTTGGAATACATATTTTGGAAAGGCGTATGTATATATTGGTGCCGATTCTGCTGTTATAAAACTCTCTAAACTAGACTACCTTTTTAATAAAATCTAGATTCAATCCGACTTCAATAACCAAAAAAGCACCGTAAAGTGCAAAATAACTGAATTACAGATTCAATTCTAAAAACACAAAAATAAGTAAGAATTTTCTGTTGAAGTCGGTGCCAAGCCCGAAAAAACGTTATAAAGCATCACAAGTACAATAGAATCGTCTACTCGTAATGAGTTTTATCGCTTTCACGTGCAGACTCATGGTATGGATAAAGTGGATCTACCCTATTTAACTAAATAATTCCTATTTGTCTTGGCACGGACCGCAACGGAAAAGTCTTACGCGTTGTTTTATCTTTAGAATTACTAGTATACAATAGAAAATTACTAGTATAATATAGAGCCTCCCCGAGCGACGTCAATAAAGTGAACCCGATTCCCAACGTCCGGCGCACCCTGGACGCCTAGCACTCGATATCGCAGAGTCTAGGTGACCAATCCTCTCACCACGATGGCAATAAACAGTCCTACAAATGAAAAAAAATTGCCATCGACACGATGAAGAAGAAGACTATAGAAATGAAATGTATCTACACCGCGATAGCCGGCTATAAGGTCAAAAGTGATAATTTTCAGAGCTTGGCGACTGTTTTCTCAGTAGCAGCACAAGTTTTCAAAAGGGACTAGTTATCTGCAATCGAGTTGATCAATTTTACGTGCTATTAAAAGTCGGGGGATATTAAAAACGAAGTGAGAATCTTGAAAATATCAAGCGATCCAGTACCTTTTTTTTATTATTTTTTTCGTGCGGAAATCCCTTCGGATACCCCCCCGCCCCTACAGTACGTTTGTTTTCATAATCATAAAATTAGAAGTACAAAAAGCTTTTATCCATTATCAATGTACACAGTATAATATTACCAGTGTTTATACAGCGGCAACAGATTTAGTGTCATATGGCTCCAGTAACATGTGTGTGATGCAGGAAGTGTACTGTTTCTAGATATCGCTATGCGTAGGTGTGTCGCGAACCACAAGTTATCAGCCTTCCTGCTTGTGTAACCATTAGTGTGGTGACTCAATAGACAACTATCTGCAAAATATCGTTAGCCTATCGATAATCCAACAGTAGATGTATGATGAGGAGAATGTAGTTGTATTTGTAATTTCAAGTGTAGGTAATAATTTCTCAATGCCATTATTATAAAACAAAAGCTGTATGATATTAACGATAGGTGGAATGCGAGAAAGAGGATATGAAATCTGACAGGAATGTATGGAAGAGAATGACATATTGCGCTGACCCCAAATAATTGGGACAAGGGCAGGTAGATGCCGTAGATACTCGTAACGAAGTTTATAGGTATGATGGATTATCATTTTTATACTATTAATTTTAGCTATTTCCTTTAATATTCATAAACCCAAATTGACATTCCATAAGCGAAACCCCGTTCTTGAAATTCAGCACCTTTTTATTAAGAGTCCTGTGCGCGAGTACGAGTTGTCATCTTACCGTAACAATCGCCGTTTTCAAGTGATCGGTTCCTACGAGACTCCAGAAACTTCAGAAAGACATTGCTTGTGTGGGCCGAGCTTATATTCTTATATATTTTGCGGTTTCGATATTTTCAATAACCCTCGATATTCCAATAAATATTCAGTATCTTATCGATAGCGGGAGTGTCAATGGTTCTGTATCCATTTACAAATAATATAATATAATTATGTATACCAAATTGTTTTATAATATCCATCATGATGTATTAAATTTTATATACTAACTAGCTGACCCGACAGATGCTGTCCTGCCTTAACTATGAATTTAATCATCATCATCATCTTGGCGTGGTTGCATCCACTTCACTTCGGAGCCCGGGGTTCACTTACTCCTTCTACTCGTCTAGGTTTTGCCCAAGGAACTGTTTGTAATAGTTCTCCTTCACAAAATATAATTAAACTCTGAAAAATAATTATTATTTACATAATAAAAAAAATTAGATCGCATATTTTTTTTATAACTAAATAAATATAAATATAAATATTCTACGACATTCTACACAGCGCTTTCTAGTCCCAAAGTAAGCATAGTTTAACTAGTTTGTGTTATGGGATCCAGAATGCGGATAAATATACTTATATAGTTTTTTTTGTAAATACATACATATTATAAATAGAAACACCCAGACCAATGCAAATAGACATATTCATGCATACAAATATTTGCACTGAGCGGGAATCGAACCCGCGTCTCCTGTCGTAGCAGTCGAATGCACTACCGCTACGCCACAGAGGCCGTCAAATGTTTTGTTAACACATTTCAAAAGTTTATGTAAAGATTCCTTGACTAGCCCTGGATTCGGAGGTATAAATCTTACGGCGCTGCACTATATGTAATGTTAGTACTTAATACAACCAAAATATTAAAAAAATTACAAGTAAGAATATTATAAAACTTTAAACTGATGAGAAATCTGCATTACTTGTTTCTATACATATAATTACTTGTCCCGATTGACTGACTGACAGACAGAGATTCATCAACGCAGAGCCTAAACAGCTAGGCCTACAAACTTGAAATTTCAGCACTAGATGCTTTTTATGTTGTAGGGATCCATTAAGAAATAATTTTTTGGAAATTTCACTCCGGCAAAAGTAGGGATGAACGTTTGTTTTTGTCCGTCATTTTCTAAGTTCGAAGCACGAAGTTTCATACATCGGCTTCTGGTTAGAAATAAATAAACACGTGTATCGGCGTTTTTCAAAATTTTACCCGTGAAAGGGGGAAATAAGGGTTGGAAGTTTATTCGGGAAATTCGTCAGTTTTGAAGTTAGAATGAAAATTCATATACCTACTTCTAGTTTGAAATTGATCTATAAGAAGGTATATCTGTATTTTTTCAGAATTTCACTCCTAAGGGGTAAAAGAAACGGGCGCATGAAAGTTCGTCATTTTAAAGTAAGAAGCTCGAATTTCAATTTAGAACTTCTTACAGTTAACTTATATTTACCATTGAAATCGGAAGATGGCGCTGCAATTGGGTTATAAATAGGTATATTTTTATGAGTATACCCGTGCGAGGCCCTGGTCTCGGGCCGTTAGTATTATTATTAAACTGTAATATGTCCGCACATTGGTTATGTTAAATAAACGAGTCTGAAAACAGACAAAAATTTAGAAAAAAAAATTTTGTTTTCATACTCGTTCATTTAACATAACGAAGGATTTTTTTTGATGTCCAATGTACAGACAATGAGTGTTAAATGAACGAGTCTGAACTGAAAACAATTTCTTTTTTTTTATTTTTGGCTGTTTTTTCGTGATGGACGCATAATCTACCGAACAAATTTTGATGCGGTTCCCATTATAAAGGTTTTGGTCACACTTAAAATTTGCCGTATGTTTGATTGCAATTGGTTAAGTAGAACCGGAGCTACGGCTACGATCCCGAGCGCAGCCGCGGTGACGGTTTAAATATTACGAAACATCGGCCTAATCTCGTATTTTCCATCCTCATATATTCCTCGCCCCGCCGGTTAGGCCGATTATCATATAGTGAAACACATTTGTTTCAATATCAAAATATTGTCTTGGATAAAATGCGTTATATTATCTATAACACAAAGTTTTTTAAATTATGCACGCACGGCACGTTTGAAGTTCCCAGCGAACATATTACTGAATTCACGTTGTAAGTAGCAATTAAAGTTCTCATATATACTGTAATTACCTATTTCGAAGCAATTTCATTTAGGTAAAGAAAACTATTTTAGCGATGAAAAGTACGCAAAAAATGTTCCAAGGTTGCTGTGTAATTAATGAACGTAACGAAATATTTCTATTTACATTACAATGAATAGTATTTTGAGTATTAAAATGCTGAATTTGTAGTATGCTTAATACTTTTTTTACCCTTGGGCTCAGTCGTTAAAAGCAAAGGACAATGCCCATGTCAGTATGGAAATCGGTTGCACACTTTTTTTTGCTATGTCACATAAGTATAAACTGCATTAAATAGCCTGCATTAAGTATTATCTGAAATATAAACGCATATTGTAACAGAACTTGGGGTTATTGAGAAATTAAATTATTACAACGAGAAAAACAACAAACAAGAAAATATTGTGACAGACTGTTGAACTGACGTTTTAGTAAGACAGGGATACCATGTATAAATTAAGAGAAAACTACCACTGAAGCACACAATATTTTACAACTATATCTGATTATCACTAATAATTTACGAATACATACACGAAATATTAAGATTTCATAACTGCAATAGATTTCAATGTCACATTGCGAATTATTATCACGTATTATTATTTAACCATTTTATTTTAAAAAGATTGGTATATTTGCATTCTACCGCCAATGGTTTATTTTATATAATGGTAACAATTAAATTAAAATGGAAACGATTATTCATTCAATTTTCATATCTTTATAAGTTAAATTCAAACCCCAAGTTCTTTAGAAGCGATTTAGTGTTGAAAAGTCATACTATAATCAATATTATTTTTTAACATTTGAAATATTGACGCGTACGTCTAAAAGCGCAACCAAGAATGGGCATTCTCCTTTTTGTGTTTAATTATTCATTGTGCTGGTACTGCAAATGTTGGTAGAGTCAAATTGCTTCAAGTTCCTGCACGGAAAAAACTATTAGTTGAATTTCTGAATGTTGATTTCTTAACAGTTGAGTCTACCATAAATTGCGTTACGACAACCGTAGTACTACATTCAATACAACAAATAAAAAAAAGTTGTTTTTTTTTTGTTGTTACAACCAAAAAAATGGGTTAGGCTAACATATTTTTTCATGTATAATCGCATAGCGGTCAATTTAACTAATAATTCGGTAATTTCAACATAATGTTAAGTTGAATCAGCAAATGAACTTAGTCAAATTTACAAAATTGATTCAACTATTTTCAAATGTTCCAATCAACTATACGATTAGTTAAATTAACTAGTGTGAATATAGTTGTAAACACCTAACATTTCATTACAAAGTAGAATCAACAGATACATTTAGTCAAAATAACAAAAATATTTTAACCTTTTGCTAGAAATTTAAAACAACTAATAAATAATATTTAAATCAACAATATTGCATAAGTAGAATTAGCAAGCGAACATAGTTAAATTTACAAAATTTATTCAACTGTTTGCAAACGTTTTAAACAACAAATTAAATTGGTAAAATAACCTATTGTGAATAGTTGTAAACACCTAACGTTTCATTACAAAGTAGAATCAACAGATACATTTAGTCAAAATAACAAAAATATTTTAACCTTTTGCTAGAAATTGAAAACAAATAATAAATAATGTTTAAATCAACTATATTGCAAAAGTTGAATTAGCAAGCGAACATAGTTAAATTTACAAAATTTATTCAACTATTTGCAAACAT
This sequence comes from Cybosia mesomella, assembly GCA_946251805.1. Lineage (NCBI taxonomy): Eukaryota > Metazoa > Arthropoda > Insecta > Lepidoptera > Erebidae > Cybosia > Cybosia mesomella. Next base: position 22,426,998 of record OX276405.1, read on the forward strand.
TTTAAACAACAAATTAAATTGGTAAAATAACCTATTGTGAATAGTTGTAAACACCTAACGTTTCATTACAAAGTAGAATCAACAGATACATTTAGTCAAAATAACAAAAATATTTTAACCTTGTGCTAGAAATTTAAAACAACTAATAAATAATGTTTAAATCAACTATATTGCAAAAGTTGAATTAGCAAGCGAACATAGTTAAATTTACAAAATTTATTCAACTATTTGCAAACATTTTAAACAAAAAATTAAATTGGTAAAATAACCTATTGTAAATAGTTGTAAACACCTAACGTTTCATTACAAAGTAGAATCAACAAATACATTTAGTCAAAATAACAAAAATATTTTAACCTTTTGCTAGTAATTTAAAACAACTAATAAATAATGTTTAAATCAACAATATTGCATAAGTTGAATTAGCAAGCAAACGTAGTTAAATTTACTAAATTTATTCAACTATTTGCAAACGTTTTAAAAAACAAATTAAATTGGTAAAATAACTATTGTGAATAGTTGTAAAAACCTAACATTTCATAACAAAGTAGAATCAACAGATACATTTAGTCAAAATCACAAAAATATTTTAAAATTTTGCTAGAAATTTAAAACAACTAATAAATAATGTTTAAATCAACAATATTGCAAAAGTTGAATTAGCAAGCTAACGTAGTTAAATTTACAAAATTTATACAACTATTTGCAAACATTTTAAACAACAAATTAAATTGGTAAAATTACTATTGTGAATAGTTGTAAACACCTAACATTTCATTACAAAGTAGAATCAAGAGATACATTTAGTCAAAATAACAAAAATATTTTAACCTTTTGCTAGAATTTAAAACAACTAATAAATAATGTTTAAATCAACAATATTGCATAAGCTGAATCAGCAAACGAACGTAGTTAAATTTACAAAATTTATTCAACTATTTGCAAACATTTTAAACAACAAATTAAATTGGTAAAATAACTGTTGTGAATAGTTGTAAACACCTAACATTTCATTACAAAGTAGTTTGAATTCTCTCGACTGTCTATGGTCTCCATCATCAGACCTGTAATGGCACTTATAACCCATATAGGAACAAAGTGCTCATCAATATAAATGAATTAAGTCCAAACACAAGATAGCTACTGTGAACCGTTGAGGAGTTCCCTTAACTGTCCTTCGTCTTCATCATCAGACCCCTAATGACAGTCACAATCTATCTAGGTGTAAAGTTCTCATCAATACAAATTAATCACTCTATCTATTAAAAAAACCGCATCAAAATTCGCTGCGTACCTTACCTACCTACCGAACTAGTTTTAAAAATCTAAGTTTACCTACATAGGTATGTAGGTAGGCGCGTTTTCTTTGATAAACCGACCGACACTTGCCGACAAGCCACGCGGCGCGGGGCGCTTTTTTGCCAAGGTGGTTCTTTCCTTTCTCGCTCTCTCTCCGCCCTGCATGCTCACGCAAGAACAGGATGTGTGCAAGCGCATCGCGGTAGGGGTAGGGAGGGGTATGGCGGCCGCGCGTCAATCTGGCTGGCGTCATCTTTCATTCCAATTTCCAAAAGCGAAGCGATTAGTCGGTGGCAGTGCGTGTGTGTATAAATAAAAAAATTAAAAGTGGCGTAATTGAAAAAAATTATAGGTGAATTTAGATCACTAAACTCACCTTTTATTTTTAAACGTTGATAGATACTTTACGTGTCTAAATATGGAAGATTTTGAGAAATCTCTGGTGGCGGTGTATCTCTAGGAATGGAGATTCTCTGATGAGACTATTACATTTTTTTGTGGTAAGTACCTACCTACTTTACTACCTAGATAGGTACCATGAAACGCCATTGTTTTATTCAATTAATTTACTTATCTTACCTACTTACTTACTTACTGTCTGATCATGATGATATCAATGAAGCTAAATTAGTAATTTATCTACAAGTAGGTAGGCAAGTAACTACATAAACCAGCACTGAGTAGGTAGGTACCTAGAATGAACAAGAGGTAATACGTAAAATTAACCTAGATTTTAGGTAGTTTTTAGGTACCTACCTACCTAGTTAATTTTCATAGTAAACTAGGTACCGAGATCGCGTACCTACCGACCGAAAGTAAGTAAATAATATTTTACCTAGCCTAAATAATATTTTTGTTTTGTTTTTCAGATAATGAAATCACTGTAGACCTACTGGCAGATATACAAGATACAGATTTAAAAGAATTAGTGCCGCATGTAAAAGAGAGAATATTGTTCAGAGTCGGCGTAAATAAACTATAAAAAATAACACATGTAAGTAAACCTATCTATACCTGTATTATTTTTATTTTGAATTTTAATCTTACCTGATAGAAAGTGACGATGTGGCTGACCTAGGAGGTAGGTAGATACCTGGTAGTCTTCAGGGGAAACAAGCTGGCAGTGAGTGCCAGTGCTTAGCGGTTCTTATTATCTACCTTACCTACAGCAACCTATCAAGGGTACCTATTTATTTATTTAGGTACTTACCAAGTTATGGAATCACTAACGAAATGTAGTATCAAACACATCACATAATGTTATTTTAACAAAAAAACAATGTTATTTTTAACCGACTTCAAAAAAGGAGGTTTCTCAATTCGATCGTATAGGTAGGTATATATATTTTTGTATGTTTGTTCGCGGATAACTTCGTCGTTTATAACCGATTTCGATGATTTTGTTTTTGTTGGAAAGAACATATTCCGTTTGTAGTACCATGATGAGAAAACGAAGTTCTGATGATAACATCCCAGAGAAATCGAGAGGAACTTTCGAAAATCGTAGGGGCGACTAGTGCGTTTGATAATTTTTTTATTAAGCCCTACAATTTAATGAAGGTTCAAAGTCGATCTGATGATGGAGCCGAAAGACAGTCGAGGGAACTCCTCAACGATTTACAGCAGTTACCTTGTGTTTGGGTTTGATTAATTTGTATTGATGAGAACTTTACACCTAGATAGATTGTGACTGTCATACCAGGATCTGATGATGGCATCCCAGAGAAATCGAGAAGAACTTTCGAAAATCGTAGGGGCGACTAGTGCGTTTGATAATTTTTTCATTAAGTATTTTAAAGCACTACAATTTATTGAAGGTTTAAAGTCGATCTGATGATGGAGCCGAAATCAACTTGAAGTCGGCTTCTGAAGTTTTTTAAACTTTAATTAGGTATAAACTTTAGATTAAGTTACCTTAGTTACTTAGATTAAGGTACTTATCACCTAGGTAGGTAGGTAGGTATAACCCGTGCGAGTGCGACTTAACTTGAGACTTTGCTGGAATGCGACCCCTCTCCCGCATGCCCCGCGGCACTCCGCACTTGCCTTCTTGCGGTCAGTATCGATAGTACCTATTAGTGTAGTTATACATTTTTATTAGTCATTTTAAATCATTCGATGATATATCTACTTCTGTTGCGTTTTTGTTGTTGACTTCACAGCGTGAAGTCTCTTGTTAAATCGCACGGGCTATAGGTAGGTAGGTACTTCATCATCATCATCATCCACAGCCCGACTTCACCCACTGCTGGGTATAGGCCTTCCTTAGTTTGTGCCATCTACCAGGATCCTGTATATATATGGTAGGTACTTACTTATAGCAAATTAGAAAATCTAAAGTTTTAACTTGGTTTGTTATTTCACAGGAAACTGCATCGGAAAGCACAAGTTCTGCTCCTGCAAGTCCTACAACGTGCTCTAGTATCTAGTTTTCCAACGGTGTGTCATATAATTTGTTATGGAGAAGTCTACTGCAAGATAAAACAATATTTTTTAACAGATAATGAATGACAGTAATAACTCGTTACGTAAATTGTTTAATCCACTATTTATACAAGGTGTATCAAGACATGGCCTGAATACTTCGGGGGGTTATAGTACCCTTCAATATGAACAACTTTTGCAATGGAACCAACTCGTTAGCGCGAAAAAACATCAGCTGTTCCATACAAAAGTTCAATAGCTACTAGCTAAACAGTAAGTATGGAACAGCTGTTTTTTTTCGCGCTAACAGGGTTGATTCTATTGTAAAAGTTGTTCATATTGACGGGTACTATAATCCCCAGAAGTATTCGTGAAATGTCTTTATACACAATGTAGATACTTTCATATTATGTTTTATTTATTAGATATTTTCTTGATTATTATGTAAAAGTTCTTATTGACGGGTACTTTATGTTATTTAAGGGTAAATAAAATGTTTTTTTCTTAATAAATCTATATTTTTTATTTATTGACTATAATTAGATTTCCTTTTCATGTAAGTAAGTATTTTGATGAAAGTGTATTGTAGAATAAGCCTGTATTGATTTGTACCTTAATCTGAAATGTAAAAGTATTTGTTTGTACAGAATTTGATATATTATGATGTTTGTAAAATCAATCTGCATTATTGCAGGTATATCTATTAAATTACTTGTTTTTGATAAAATCAACCTGTATTTATTAGTAATATCTACCTACAATATATGTAATATTGCAGGTAGATATTACTAACAAATTTAGTTAAAATTACTTGTTTTTGGTAAAATCAACCTGCATTTATTAGTAGTATATAGTAGTAGTATCTACCTACAATATTACATATATTGTAGGTAGATACTACTAATAAATGCAGGTTGATTTTGCCAAAAACAAGTAATCAACCTGCATTTATTAGTAGTATCTACCTACAATATATGTAATATTGTAGGTAGATATTACTAATAAATAGAGGTTGATTTTACCAAAAACAAGTAATTTTAACTGAATTTATTAGTAATATCTACCTACAATATTACATACGTTGTAGGTAGATATTACTAATAAATGCAGGTTGATTTTACCAAAAACAAGTAATTTTAACTAAATGTCACATGTCAATACTACATTTACAACAGGCTAATTTTACCACTCAATTTAGGTTATTCTAACCTATTGCTACATGTTGATTCTACATAACACTTTTGTCAAAAATACTATTATGATCTAGGTAGATTTTACCATAAAGCAGAGGTTAATTTAACAAAACACCACAAGTTATTTCAACCTAAAAATACAGGTTAAGATTATCATAAAAATTAGGTAGTTTCAACTTAACTTCACATGTCAATACTACATTTACAACAGTTAAGAATACCAATATACGCAGGTTAATTTTACCACCAAATTTAGGTTATTCTAACCTATTGCTACATGTCGATTCTACATTACACATTTGTCAAAAATACTATTACGATCTAGGTAGATTTTACCACAAAGCAGAGGTTCATTTAACAAAACACCACAAGTTATTTCAACCTAAAAATACAGGTTCGCTTTATCATAAAAATTAGGTAGCTTCAACTTAATTGCACATGTCAATACTACATTTACAAAACAGTTAAGAAGACCAATATACGTAGGTTAATTTTACCACCAAATTTAGGTTATTCTAACCTATTGCTACGTGTCGATTCTACATTAAGATAAGTAGTAGTTACAACTTAGCACCATATACTTAAAAATACAGGTTTATTATTATAGTAAAAATAACGATTTCAAAATAGTGTTAAAACAACCTAATTTGGTTTGGTTAAATTTACCTTTTACAAGCAACATATTTCAGATTAGTTGATTCAACAAATCTTAAAGGTAGGTGCTATATCAACCAAAATAAAATAGTTGAAAAGTTGAAAGTACTGGCAACCTATTATTAAACTAGTTAATATTACCATTTCAAGACAGTGTTAAAACAACTTCACTTGGTTTGGTTAAATTTACCTTTTACAAGCAACAATTTTTGTTTGTTTGATTCAACAAATTTTCAATGTAGGTGCTATATTAACACAAAAAATCGGTTGAATTAAGGTTGATTCAACTAATTAATTTTTTCCGTGTGTAAACGCTTTCCATTGCCCTGTAAGGTTGAGTCACTCAGTCCTTCAAATTGGAATATACGAGTAGGTATTCTCATATACAAATAACTGTGCTTGTTAGTGTGCGCAACTGTTTTCAATTGAACTTAAAAATTTTTTTAAGTTCTAGTCACCGATATTACTAGTATTCCCATTAACCTCTCCGGCGAGCTAACCATGGCGCGCTTATAACAATCACCATCTCTCTTTCTTTACTCCGCTGCCCAAAACTGCATTGAAGATTGCTGTGTTAGGAATGTGTTGACGTCGGTAGTGTAATGGCCAGGATTCGAACCTGGGACCACCTCCTTAAGATAATATAATAACAACGTAATGATGATATGCCATCTAGCTTACACGGTAGTGTATCAGAAAATTATTATTCACTATCTGATATTATCAATCAATCGACTTAAGCTTGCAGTTCGATAAAATATTGAATTTGAAATCGATAAATCTTGACTTATGCTCATTATTCTCATAGACTAATGGACTATTTCAAATTCAATGCACAATACATTATTATACTTCAATGTTCATAGCAAGATAATGAAATCAATAATGTGTTTGCAGAAACCTGTGTCATAGTGAGAATGCAACACCAGCAACATTCGACTCTTTCGAGCACAGTTGTCGGGTAGAGAAGAAAATCCAATGCAACCGCGGCCTGGGTTACGGTCATACGCAGAAGTTTTACTCAGAACCTAGTGACCTAAGCAGCGGATGCAGGGATAAGCAAGCAGAGATGCCTAAGACATAAGCACCGGAGCACTTGAACTGCGTTAACTGCGCACGTGCTAAACTGCCGCTCTTACAGCACAATGCGTTCTCTAGCGACTGCCCCATTTGGAGGGAGTGGGACGCGATGGCTCGAGCTGCTGTAGCCTATTACTAGAGTGATCCAGCCATCGCGCCGCACTCCATAGGAGTACAAGTTAACAAATTTAATAACAAAATTCAATCACAAATAAATTTTCTTTAGGTTTCACAATATAAATTGATATGTTAAAATGATATTTAAAAATTTATGCATTTTAACGTTCAAACAGTATTAGATATTAGATAATAAAGTAACAGAAATAAATAAACCATTTAATTTAAAACCATTATAAAACTAAACTTGTACTTCCTAAATCAAAGAATTTTGACAACTAAACATATAAATACACTAAGACACAAAAATACTATACAATACACAACAAAATATTACTACACAATACAAGCATTAGGACACAACTCTCGATACTAAAATAATATATATAAGAATAATATATATAAATAGTTATATGCCACACACCTACAGTTACACCACATTACTAAGCCATACGCACATTTTAACACACCAGGCATTTTGTTGTTTATTATCTAATAAATCACTGATAGAAGAGTAAGCATACATGAACACAAACTCGACAACTCGACATAACTCGATAATGGGGCCATAAAACCCCCTTTCGACTTCATTAAATATATTTGGAATCCTACAAAATTGTCCCAATAGAAAAGCCGAAATGGCTCAAAAAATTAAATACAATTACATAATTATTAAAATTCAGTTCAATCAATAAATCAGTTCGGTAAATAATTAAAAAAAAAATCAAAATTTTCACTTGATATTTCACTCTGTAAAAATTTAAGCATATATAGTATAAAACCTTCAGATATTAGTCTTCTTTTCAACTTATAAACCTATAATCGTAATGCAAATTAAATAAGATCTTGATCATACTTTCAGTTCATTTTTGATCAGTTTTTTTAAGTTCATCAGACTATTCTGATGAACTTCAAACTTGGCATTTATATTCTGTCAAAGATTTAATTAAGTGTTTCATCGTTTTAATATTCAACCCCTAAAATGATAAATATGGGGGGTCACAAAATATTTTTCATCAGATTTAATTCGAAAACGGTATTAAAACTCCTTAGTACTATCGATTATTAACATTCGATTTTGTTCACCTTTCTGTGTCAATATCATATTTTTTTTATTTGACAAGTTTTTAATCTAAATTGTAAGTCACCGTCAGATTAAATTAATTTTATAAAAACTTTTAGAGCTAAGGTGATCGGCAATTTGGCGTATGTTAATTTTTTCATTATCGATGTTCGATTATCACTAGAAATCCACTGAACAGATGCAGATTCAAAAAAAAACTTTTATTTTATCCAACCAATCAATTAGCCTACTGCAGTCCAATGCTGGACATAGGCCTCTCTCAATGTGCAACATAGCACTATATCCTACGCCTTCTGCAGCCAGTCTATCCTAGCTACCTTTATCAGGTCGTCGGTTCATCAGGCTGGGCGCGTCCCACCTTCCGTTTGCTTACTCGACTCTAGGACTCGTTTGCTCCAATGGCCGACGGTCCTTGAACAGATGTGACCAGCTATTGTGACTTCAACTTGCTCATTTTGCGAGCTATTTCGGTAACTTTAGTTCTTTATCGGATGACCTCATTGCGAAATTTTTAATTCATGGACTAACCCCACCATTAGTGTCCTCGTTTTGGCAACGTAAGTCATAACTGGTACTGCACTGGTGGAAAACCTTCGTTTTAACATTGACCAATGTATGAACAATAGACTGACAATGCCTACGAATCATCTGTACGTCGATAATTAATAAGCTTAATGTTAACTTAATGTTTTTTTAAATCTTCCCCGGAATGTAAAAAATACTTTTCTGAAAACTGCATCAAAATGGTTTAGTACGGCAATGCCACATTTCGAAAATGGCGACTGGGCCCAGAAAGGTAAATCATCTTCATTTATTCACGTTTGTGAACAAAATTGTTTTAATTTTCCTTCCTTACTCAGTTTTCGTAATTTAAGCCATTTCCGGAATTTATCCAATTCGGAATAGGTTATTTTCGGAATGTGTCCAATTCGGAATAAGTGCTTTTCAGAAACTGTCCTTTTAAGAATAAGTCCTTTCCGGCCCAGTGGCCATTTCTGAAATCGTGCATTTCCGTACTAAAAACCATCAAAATAGGTTGAACCAAACGCACATACAACACAAACATACATAGAAACATACAGGACAAACAGTGAACCCAAATTTGAAGTCGGTTTACTCAGTTTACTGATTTTATTAAATATATATAAGTAAAAGATATGACCCAAGTTGGCCGCTGCAAGGAAAATATGGCAAAATGGGGCTATATCGACCGGTCGCAAGTGGACTGCGAGTGTGGAGCCCAATCTCAGTCCATGTCGCATTTGCTCTCTTGTCCACTTTGCTCCTCCACCTGTACCACCGAGGACCTGTGTAGGGCAACGGATAGCGCTGTGGCTGTGGCCAAGTTTTGGGCCGACAAAATATAAAAATCAAGCCATCAAGTCTTGTATCTGGCCATTGACTCGAAGAAGAAGAAGAAGAAGAAGAAGTAAAAGATATGCTTCAACTTACGCAAAAAAAAACGTAACAATAAGAATCGTCATATCACAGCGACTGGGTATAAGAATACTTCCCGAAGCAGCCGAAGCACTTGCATCAATCCTATGAAAGACCTTGTTCTGCCGGCATGTCTACTCGACTATGAAAACCTGTAGTATCTCTACGGCGGTAAAGCCAGCCGGGATGTTCAACGACCCATCTTGGCTTAATCACTTTGGGTCGACTACCATTTCCGATCTGAAACTGTATCGTACTAAAATTTGTTGAACACTTCTGCCTCAAATACTACCTACATTCTAAGGTGGTGTTCCGGAAACACGCAAGCCGCCATACATGCTAACTACTACGGAACACCATACGACTTTCCAACACTATCCCCCTACAGTTCACTAATTTTCGTCGCGTACCGTACCGTCAATGACAACCAACACATAAGGACTCGTCTCAAATAGTATGTATCACGAGAATCCTCATCAGTTACTACTTCGCTATGTTCACCACGATAGACATAAAAGTCGACACCGAGTCCGTACGTTATCCCGGTTTTAATTAAAATAGCAGCTTTTGGCTTTTCCAACAGTTAGGGACCGACCGCGCCCAGAAACCAGGTATAAGTCTGGAAAACCGAGTGACATAGACATAAGTGAAATTACTTGAAAATAACATTTAGTGCAAATTTGTATCTTATTAAAGTAAGTGATAAGTTGATAACACATCACTTGAGTGCGAAGGAAAGCATTTGTCGGATACATGTACTTGAGGTTGAGAACACATTAGTGAGTGATGTGACTTACATACTGAGTATGATTAACACAACGGTTAATATTTACATACATGACCTAACCATACACTAATTATCACCAGCCATTTTTATTGTTTTAGTGACAAAAGCAACACTAATATACTTCTTGTAACAACTAAATCACCCTATGAAACAAATTTATCATAAAATTTATTTATAAACAACTACCTAGATGAATATTACTAAAACTAGGTTTCACCAACAATAGGAACTGTGATTCTGGATCCTCTCATTTAAAATTCACTTGAGTAGCAGTATGCTGCACAAAACAGTCTGTGTGAATGCAGGAAGTCACCTCTTTTTGTCATTTTGCCATGTCTACTGCTTGCCTCATCTTCCTTTGTGCAGGTGGCAATGCACAAGGTATATGTATAATGTTTCAAGCATTCTAGGCATGGTAACTGTGTTACCATTAAGATGAAGCGGGTAAATTAATGATGTATAAAAAAAACTTATTTAGCTATATCTATTTAAGTATAAATTCTTGTGTGGAATTTGGTCAGTAGACTTGCTTATGAATTCACTTCTTGAATTTGTTTGTTTGTTGAATTAAGATTAAGATTAAGAGTAAGTATTATTATTATTATTATATATATATATAATATATAATAATAAATAATAAGAGTAAGTAAGAGAGATTCTCTTAGGGAACAATTCAAAAATATTGATATTTTAACTGTAGCTTCCCAATATATATTCGAGAACATACTGTATGTCAGGAAAAATATATCCAATTTTACAAAAGTAAGTGACATTACAGACAGAAATCTGCGCAATAAAAATAAACTGATCCTTCCATGTTATTGGCTCAGCAAAGTTAGTGATTCTTTTAGGGGGGAAGGTATACGCATTTATAATAAATTACCTGAATCGGTCCTTGGTATGCCTGCCAATAAATTTAAAATCTTTGTTAAGACCACCTTATGTAAAAAAGCATACTAAAGGACAGATGATTACTTTAAAGACAAAAATGTCTGGCTTGAGCATGGTGCAGGCCCCTCTTAATGCTACAACTACAGCATAATATTGTAGTAGGCAACCTTTTTTATCATATTTTAACGTTTTCAAATTATTTTAACGTTTAACTTAGGTTAATTTTTTATTTAAACTTTTTTTTTTGACACAAGACAAAAATGTACATTCATCCATATTTAGTCTTAAGAAATCACTATTTATAATATGATAGGAGTTTGTTGCGCCGTTTCTTCTCCACTAGGGCATAGGAAGTGATGGTAAACTTAGTTTTAAGCAGATTTTGACGTCAAAAAGATGTAATTACGTTGCACTATTTTGAAAAATAAAGACTTTGACTTTGAATTGATTTAGATATAATCAATAAATAAAAGCGCAGGGACTCGGTGGATGCAGGCCGCTACAGACCGGTACATGGTCGAAATGGAAGTCGATGGGGGAGGCCTATGTTCAGCAGTGGACTTCCTACGGCTGATATGATGATGATGATGAATAAATAAAACAAAAGCACGAACACAATCCTACTAAAGTAGTAAGTAGTATAGTATAACGCAAACCCAACTGCTCCTTCGGCTAAACAGTAAGTCCTGCAGAGTAACTAATTTACCTAAGTTTTCAGCTCGAGAAGAAATCTAAAAGTAAATAAGAGGTTGCTATTTCCTTGGCTCAGAGCACAACACAAGGAAGATTTCTACCTGCCACCCAAGTATTCATTAATATCCTTATTGCAGGGACTTAATTACAGACAAATGAGCTTATTTATTTTTACATATTGTTACCATTTACCGGTAGATTTGTAGCTACTAGATATTGTTATTCATTATTCATAAATGGAATGAGTGTGTGTGAAAATGGAAGATGAATCGATACTGTTAAATATCAGTATTGATTTGTCTTTGAGTCATTTGGATAAGTTTTTCGTTTAATATAGGAAAATCTTCACAGTCAAACTAAAAATTCATCATCATCATCATCAACCTAAGCTAGTTCACTGCTGTCTAACATTTTTCATACCGAGGGCAAAGTAGCCCTGAATGTAGAATGCCTCCAGCCAGTTGAGTACTGTAACTGTGAGCCATTCTACAGATAGGGCTTATAATAATAAGGCTGGGTCAAGTAGGCAAGCATATATTTTAGAACTTGATTTGATAACTAAATAGATTATCATAGCATAAACTTCAAAAAAATAATGAAGCAAAACAAACTGTCTTTTATGAAATAAATATGCAAAAATTCTTCATAGTATTCATTTCATCATATCATAGTATTTCAGTTGTAGAAATACATGGAGATTATCAATTTTAAATATTTTATTTATATAAAAAGTAATTGTAGTTCTTGTCCTGCCGTACGAGAGATGACGAGTGGAACTGCCTAAGACATTTTAGAAGAGTCTATAAGAGCTGTTATCCAAATAATGAAATGGTTTTGTTACTCACCTGGGAAAACGGCCAAAATCCAAGGAAATCTTACGTATTAAGGCAACTATCACAGACACTGATGTTTCCACACCTACACAACAACAACTATTTGTCTAGAAACTAATGATCAACGCTGAGCAGTTGATTTTTTAGGAAAAGTAACGAATGCAAACATTCGGATCAAATGGATTTCGGCTTATTCTATTACACAATTTTATACCGATAGCGTACGTGTTTACATTTAAGCTTTCATAAATTATTTTTATTTATAGGTATTCCACACAAAAACTTATCAAATTATGAAATCACCGTCGATAAAAGACAACAAAAATAGGTTTTGACACCTGACAAAAATGATTCAACTCCAAAAATCTTCAATAAATATCGTCCAAAAAGAGAAAGTACTTAGTTTGATTTAATTATTTCGAGCCGTATATCACTTCATAATATAAACACAAAATAGTCAACACATTCTTCAAAAACAATTGTTCATAATTACGATAAAAAATAAAACAAGAAAATAGATACTCAGACACTTCACACTTACTACGCGCACGCGAGCGCAATAGTACTTTTTTTTTTTCAAGTTGAACTCACAACTCTCATAATATAGAAGTCGCATTCATAACAAGGAAAAAAGAAAGAGACAGCGTGTAGTAGTACACTGACAGGCAGAATTCTAGCGTAACCATTATAATTTATAAAAAGTACGCACTCTAAGAGTTTCATCATTTTAATAAAAACGTTGCTGCTAGAATGTACTAAACTAAATTTAATATAAATTGTAACTAAACTGGCTCAAAATTAAATGATTCAAATAATAACTAGTTTGATATTATTATGTGGTGAATATGAAGTTTAAAATATGGACATACAGTAACTGGAACACGCTGTTTGCTCTTTTCTTTAATAATATAGAGCCAGTTGGCAGCAGTAGTCGAGGGTGGTCGAGGGGAAAGTTCCCGATTCGTGGGGAAGTGAGGGTTAACGCGGAGAGAGCGCGGGGAATGACAAAAATCGGGGGATTTCGGGGAATCCAGCCAGACCGTAGACTGAGAATGTATATATACTGTATGTATACATAAAAAGTAGTATATGTGTCTCTATCACACGTAAGTAACTAATTTACAATTCTGGTTCAAGTTCCATGGGTTTTACACCTAGTTTATGTGCGAGAACAAGACTAGCATTTATTTCCTTTATCATGTAGTTTAATGAGCGGTGTTCTTCACATTCATAGCTTGTTCTACTTTCAAAGTTTAGTAGAAGTTCTGGCAGTTTTGGGTCCACCTGGAAATTGCAAAGTAAACCTTATAAGATATTGTTTAACTAAGCAATTTCCATTAATTTGTCTGTTTAAATAGAAACAAAATAAAATTTATACGGCAGTGTAACTTCACAGAATATTAAACTGTAGCGTGCTCTAATCAGTTTTCGTTTAGCGTGGTTCCGGGTTGCATCTGAGGCTTTCACCTCGAAGCCTCAATTGACTCATCCGCCCTTCGCTCTTACAGAGCGACTGTTCTCTGACCTCCCAACCCCGAGAGAAATCCCTATGCTCATAATAAGTATACAAGGCCAAATAGCGGCTCATATGTTTATTTGTTATTGTGTGGTAACTTTTTTTTTTCGTGCGGAAATCCCCTCGGATACCTTCCCGCGGGTATTGTATATACAGTAGTGTACAGTACAGTACAGTATTGTACAGTATATTGTATGGTACCTATTATTGAAAAAAGCTATGACTCATACTTCATCCCATTCTTTCCAACAGTGAATGCAATCAGCAGGTCTTTCATCAAAGCCGAGTGCGAAGCAAGCTGGATTGACGGCTACGAAGCAGTGCACGAGGTTTTTTGCTGGAGGTTCGGTTGACCAGGATTGCAGATTTTCTTTACCTGTCAAATTAAAACCTATATCATTCCTCTTACCTTGGCTTGGCACTGACTTCCACAGAAGAGTCTTACGTGTTTTTATAATTACTTAGAATTCATTCTGTAATTCAGTTTTTTTACACTTTTCAGTGCCGTATTGGTTATTGAAGTCGGGTTTAAAAAAAAGTTAAAATAGGTCATTTTATTTCTTATTCTTAACGTATAGGACATTTACAGAATGAGGACATATCGCGAATAAGTCCATAATCGACTAAGCTAGTACCCGTCTATTAAGCCCATTTTTACCGAAAGTAAACGTCCCAAATCAAATGCCGGTTACCTAGATATCTGTCAAAATGAACAAATCTTTGAAACCATAATCAAAAGGGCTATCAACAATTTCAAGGTGAGTAACATTTATGATAAAGACTGTCAAACGGACATTTCTCAAAAAATCTCTAAAAATGGAACTTATTATGTACCTGGAAATCCCTTGAACAGTCTCAGCATGGTTTGAAATACACGAGCCTTGTTCACAGGTGTTAAAACTTCACAGGGTGCAGTTTGTAGACTTACCTTTTTAAAAGAAAAACAAATCTAAAATTAAAAGGAATTGTGTGACAGCTATTAATTGTGTGACTACTTCGTCACCGACCAACTAGCATGCACAACTAGTTGTGCGGTCGGGAATGCCAATGTGCCACAATTCTGTAAAGCATTCCGTTCAGCATAAATATAAAGCCATTGGCTAATAACTGACGTTAATGTCATCACCATCTTAGCAATAGCCTCGGTCGCATCCGTGGCTCTCATCTCGAAGTCCGGGTCCGCTTTCCGGTTTTGGATCCTCCACTTCGCACGGTCTTGATCATCTATGGCAGTGAGTCCATTGGTACTCATGCCACCTTCTACGACTTCCAGCTAACACTACTTGGGTCTACACCTCCCACCCGGCTGGGCGGCATGGCCAGGCATTTGTTACCCACGTACCCCTGGCGGTTGCATCAAAACGTGGCTGCACCCGTAAAGGCGACTCTCCTGCGTATCTCTGCGATGTCACTGTTTGGGTCATAATATGTGACAGTTTTCCGAAACTATTTTCATACTACTTAACGAGGTCAAGGGTAACTTCTTAATGTTTTTTAATTCTGTAGTTGTAACAATTCTGCTTCAATCAATCGATAAGTGATCATCGTCATCATCATAAAATCTACATCAAAGTAATTTTACTAACCTCTTCAACATCTGGATTTTTACAAACAATTTGGACGTTACTGAGCGGGACCAGCTCACTTTGACCACTTTGTAAATATGCCGCCGGTTCAGCAACCTGAAGCTGTAAATGAAAATATTCATATACGTGTTACAGAAATGGCAATGCATGAGGCAAATAAATATTACTTAATAAGACAGATATTCAATTAGTGCCAATAGATTCCAGTTCCAGTGTCTCACACTCGATTTCAAATTATTTTTTTTAAGTACACATTAGGTAGGTATATCACGCCGGCGCAGGAGGTGTCGAGATGGGCCCTCATGGCAGCTCTTGAAGTGGGAGTCCTCTCGTTCGACGTCTTGCTCATAGTGATGGTGTGGAGCGCGAGCGTGTGTGGACATCCGTCGACCATGAGCGTAGGCCTGGGGGTGACAGGTGAAGCCGCCTGTCACCCTAGCAGAAACAGGCCGGGGCGGTGGTGCTTTGCGTGCCCTCCTCGTTTTTCCGAGGGCAAGACAGAGACACTGTGGTACTTTTGGATAATTTGAAGTTTTTGTTATGATCACGTAACGTAATTCTAAGGGATGAGGTGTGTGGGCCAAAATTTTGGTCCTTAGTTTAAGGCCTTGACAGATGTATTTCCACGCTCCACTTAAAGATCCCAGTAATATAGGAAGAAGGAAACTATATACAGTAGTGGGCATGTGGGACAGAGTGCCGTCTCTAAGAACTAAACAACACTTGTAGTACGTTCTGATAGTCAAAAGATAGCTTAGATTACATAGTGTGCCAGAATTAGAGCTAGTTTGAATTAGATAGTATTCAAGAATTTTGATAAGCACCTAATAATAGTTCAACAAATATATTATATAATAGACGATTTCTGTGACGTAGCGGTCGCGGGTTCGATTCCCGCTCAGTGCAAATATTTTATCATGAATATGTATATTTAACTAATACATCCGACAGAGAACCAAGGTTATCGACATAGCTCAAAGAATTAGCAAGCTGAAGTGGCAGTGGGCCGGCCATATCTCGCGAAGAACCGACCACCGCTGGGGTAAACGTGTTCTTGAGTGGAGACCGCGATTCGGCAAACGTAGTGTAGGACGCCCTCCGGCCAGGTGGGATGACGATCTGCGAAAGACTGCGGGCAGATTTTGGATGCGGCAAGCTGAAGACAGGGCGCTATGATGCTCATTAGGGGAGATCTATGTCCATCAGTGGACTAGTATAGGTTGATGATGATGATGATGTATATTTGCATTGGTCTGGGTATTTCTATGTATAATATGTATGTATTTAGGAAAGAAAATGTATCTTAGCATGTATATCCGCATTCTAGAACCCATACCACAAGCTAGTTAAACTATTCTTAATTTGGGTCTAGATAGCGTTGTGTAGTCTTCTGTTTAACCATGTGACAAACTATCTAGATAATAAAAAGTGCTTGGGAGTTTTTGTAGATCTTTCGAGGGCTTTTGATACAGTGTCCATTCCGATACTCTAAAAAAAACTAGAGGTTCTTGGTATTAGAGGCATGCCTTTGGAATGATTTAAAACATATCTATCAAACAGACGCCAGCATATAAAAATAGGAGAATGTGTCAGCACCAATACAATTAACACATTCGGAGTACCACAAGGAAGTTTCTTTGGCCCAACGCTATTTATTATCTATCTTTACTGGTGGTAGAAATTTGATGACACAAATTTGTCACAAAATTCGGCCGGGTGTCTACCACCGTGCACGATTGCGAAAAACTCTCCATAGTAATCCAATTTCGGTTTGATTGCGTTCAGGGGTCAGCAAGTGCATAGCCGAGCAGGGGGATTGTGGTCGCAGCACTAGTGGGACCGGTGGATGTCACGCGGTGCTGCGACGACAGTCCTCTTCTGATGAGGCCGTCAAGCTGAGTGCCACCATTGTTAACATGGTAGGTGTATGTAATGGTGACCCTCTTTCCTGAGACTTACCTTCAGCTTACCATCAGGCGAGGTGAAGTCAAATTGACGTGTCCTAAATATTAAAAAAAAAACCATAACACAATTGGACCACATGCGGAATCCATTTGTTACGATGCTGACACTGTTATTCTATTCCATGGTAAATCATGGGCATCATTGCATGAAAATGCACAAAAAAACAATGACCAACTTAAAACAATGGCTTGACAAAAACCTACTGTCTTTAATGTTAAAAAACGAATTACCCTTGTGTTTATAAAACTAAAGCGTCTGAACCCAAACTGTTATAGGCTGTTAAAATCCACTCTAGCAATTGCAAATCAACCATATGCTCCTGTGATGCAATCCAAAAGGTAGAATGCATCAACTACCTTTTTTTTTTTTTTTTTTTTTATCGTGCGGAAATCCCTTCGGATACCCCCCCGCCGGCCAGCGGGGGTGGTTATGTCGGGCTTGCACCGACTAAAACCGCACGCCGTCTCGGGTCTTCAGACGCCGGGGTGTAAGGTTACCCATAGAGCATATCCCTCGCACCCCGGCTGACCCTGGGCCATCTCACCACTAACAGCATCGCTCATCCTGTCTCCTCTGAAAGCAGAGGAGTACGGAGAGCGATGTGTTCCCGCCACCAAATACCTCGGCGTTATAATTGACCCTAGACTCTTTTTCAAACCCCATATCGAATTAGTGGCACAGCATGCCAGGAAATTGATTTACGTAATGAAGTTGCTACGTAACACTGCCAATAGAAGAGTTCTGCACCTCGCATATACTGCAATATGTGAATCAATTCTCTGTTACTGTATTCCGGTATAGGGTGGCGTTGGCATCTCCATTATGCTGCTCGTTGAGCGAGCTCAGAGATCGGGATTGAAGGTCATGTACAGGAAGCCCTTCAGATTCTCCACCGAAGCTCTTTATAAAGAATCCTCCACACTTAATGTTCGGCAAATGTATATCCTTAAAATCGTTCAAAAACAACACAAGATAGTCACACAGTCATAAAATTATCCCCAACTCCTTGAGCGTAGAGTTTACAAAAGCGTACCAGTTCGAGTGAGAACTAGTTTTGCACAGCATATGCAGGAATTTATGCTCTGTTACACCAGTTCTAATATGTATTCTGTGCGTAGACTGATAATCTAATTCTGTGCCCGTAACCTACGCTTGTGAAGTCTGCGTACAAGACTTTCACCCATTAATCTATTATGTATTTTTAACTTCTGTTTTTCTATATTAGAACTAAGAGAATGTAAATTGTAATTTTCTTTCATGGTAAATAAACGATTATATTATATTAGACTGTCCTAGAATAATAAAACCGAATTGTTACCAACCCTATGAGTTCTCGATACTCGAAATAAAGAGTATTATAATAATTATAATTATATTTTTTATAATTAAAAGTATGATAAATATTGTATTAGTTCTGACCTGTTCACATAATGGTGATGAGGGAGTGCTCATCACCATACCGATTAACCCTTTGTTGGCTGCCTGTTTAACCCAGTAACTGAATGGCTCAGCACCCTGATTGCATCCTAAAAAATGACAGTAAATATTAGAATTCTTCGATTGTATCCACTGCGGGCGTGTCAGCTCAGCAATTTTTTTTAAGTTGAAATCATTCTAAAAGTAGTAGGTAAGAATACCTAAATAATAATATTATCCTATACTAAGGTATAATAATAATCATGAAAGATACCCTCATAATTCTGGGTCTTATTTTCAGATTCAGAGTCATTGTTATACAAAATTGTACAGAAGCGCAAGAGGTACATGTGAAATGAAATGAAATGTACGGTACTCATGTAAGGAGCGTGCGTGTATATATGTGTAAGTTTATGTGCGCGTGCGTGCATGTGTGTATTATACAGTCATGGTGCATGGAGTTGTCACTGATTTGATAATGATTTGGTAATATATTGCAGTCTCGAAACAAAATATGTAATCTTTCCACCGTACCTGTGGCGGTTGCCCATCCCACTCCAGTTTTATTAGCCAGTTTAATGGCTCGTTCCATAGCGAAGTGGCCTGCAGTGGCCCCCATGACATTCTTCACGTCAATCCAAGTCAACGATTTTTCCTCCTTAAGTACTGTTGGCTTATTATTTGGTGAACACTGGCCGCTCTCAATGCTATACACGCATGAATCTATATAAAAATTGTTAATCGGCGTATTACTGGAACACCTTTCATAAGCAACGTAATGTTCATAATTACAAATATACATTGAGTACCCCGACACGATGGGGGCCCCACCAAAACCTTCGCGGCCCAAGCCAACTTAAGCCGGTACGCTTGCTAATTAACGGACGAGGTTCAATCCAGATAAACCAAATTGAAAGGAAAACGGAGAAGGAGAGTCCACTCTCCTTCTCCGATTTCCCGTGCTCAGAAGTGCATAATTTGGATGCTACGGGGTTTGGTGCTCGGATGATGATAATGACTAAGTAGATACCACGACAAAAAATCTTAGCCATGGTATCGTGTCGTGGACGACATTTTCTATCGTTGAATGAGAGGAAACAACGAAAACATCTCAACACGGTACATAAAGTAGCGTGGCTTGCTCCGGCTGGTTCCTTACATTGGTGATCACTGTGAATATCTTGTGAGAATTTGTTACAACTGCAACGGATAGATATGGGATTTTTTTCCGATTTGCCACGAGTGGAAACGAAGCCAGTATTGACGACTGGGAATAACTGCTATTATAACATAAGATGCGATCGAAATTAACCATCGCCCGATCTTCACAGAGTCTTAACATTGTATCACATGGTAGTGTACTGAGTCTTGCAGTATGAGTAAATCAGTAGGAACGCACCGCGGTGACAGCGACTCACAAAATTGTGACTACAATCACAGACACGCTACATATGCAGAGATTTCACAAGAATTCAATGTCAGTTTTAAGACTCAACAGGGCGTGACTTTTCATGACACTATGGCAGGTATTTTCCGTTATGTATTTTGCACAAAAATACTGTTCAGAATTGCATAACATGATTGAAATGTGAAACCATATATTATATCCTGACTATATCAGAGGGGCTGAGTGGTTACCGAGTAGCCACCAAGATCTTCAGGGCCCAAGGCAACCACACCAGCAAGCCAGTACACCTTCTGATTGACGGACGAGGCTCTGGCACAGCCATTTCTCTTGAGGTTGGGGAATCAGACTGCAGTAGGTAATCATGGGAAGGACGAGTTGTGTTGTTGAGTAATTAAATAAATAAATAAATATTCTAGAACATATTACACATCGCCTTCTAGACCCAAACTAAGCAGAGTTTGTCATATGGGTTCTAGAATGCGGATAAACATACTTAGTTACTTTTGTAAATAAATACATAATATACATAGAAACACCCAGACCAATGCAAATATACATATTTGCAGTGAGCGGAAATCGAACCCGCGACCTCTGACTTAGCAGTCGAATGCTCTACCGCTATGCCACAGAGGTCGTCATTCAAACGTCATTCAAACAATATTTTAGCACTTGACTTCAAGAACATTGCTTGACTTTCCTTTTTCACTCATTACGGTATGATGTCGACTTTAACCCCACGGGAAGATAATTGTTCACTAAATTGTACTTACGTAATTTACTAAGTCCCAGAGCAGAATGTCCCATTCTATCAGCATATATAAAAAGATCAGCTTGTTGCTTTGCTGGCCGGATTTTAGCACCTACAGTCTTTAGGCATTCAGTTATGAACCTCTTGACCTCCGGAGCTGATACTTTAACCATGTTACTGAATTATATCTTGTACGCTTACATTCAAGGTTGGAGATTTTAGATACCAATTGCTAAGAAGCTGGATATATTTCGATCGCAGACGAACGCCGAATTAAAAGAACGCATTAAAACTTCAAATGTTAGGAGTATATACATTATTTTATTATTTTATATATTTTTATACTTCTATGACTTCCATTATTTAGTCATTATAAACATTAAGTCATATTCATAATATAATTAATTTTCTTAGGAATCAGAAGCTTTTGATGAATTAAGTGTCAATGGGACATTTCAACAAACCTCTAAATTATCTATCGATGTATCGATAGAAGTTGCATCTGCGATTTTACTAGAACTATTGTCTAATCTGTGATAATTCTACGGATGGAGTTGAAACTTTATTATAGCAGTCTATTGATGAATATATGATTACTAAAAGTCCAATATCCCAGGGCTTCCCACACCTCACTTATTCTTACAAGGATAAAATGTATAGGATAATGTAGTGTTGTAGGTAGGTGTACCTTGAGCGTATGCATATTTGCTAGCTTGTCCCGGCGGCCATTTATAAGTACCCTCACTACATTATCCCATACTTTTTATCCGTACTTTTCATCGTGAGGTCTGGAAAGCCCCAGATCTTACACTTTAAAAAGCAAACAATGCGAAGCAAGGCAGAGCGAAGGCAAAGCGAAGGAAAAGTGACTTGAATCGACGTGACTGTATATATTAGCATCGGTCAATTTCAGGGTTACATTTTCGTCCTTCAACTGGATACTCTCGTATGGTTTTACTCGATCGAGCATAAACGTCGAGTACCAGTCAGCGAGGCAGTTTATGTCGGGCTTGAACCGACTTAAACCGCACGCCGTCTCGGCTCTTCAGATAGGTGGCGGCCCAAAAGGCATTTTCCTCGCACCCGGTTTCGAAATGGCCCCTCGGGTTTGGGAACCACGGCGTCCCCGTCTTGCCCCCGGAAAAAGGGACCGGGGGGTCCGCAACGCACTACCGCCCCGGCCTGCGTCTGCTGGGTGACAGGTGGCTCCACCTGTCATCCCCAGGCCTGCGCTCATGGAGAACGGAAGTCGTTGAGTGACTTCCGATGTCTGAGTCGCCTCCGCGCATCGCGGACTCAGCGAATCAGAAGAGACCTGAGTCTACGCCAGACCCCCCCCCCGCCGCCTTCTTTCTCACCATAACTTGCTCGCAAAAGGGGGCAGCGTTAGCCCATGCGCTCGCATTCCGCACTATCCCTGTGAGCAAGACGCTGAGTGAAAGGAATCCCAGTCAGAGGGCCGTCACGAGGGGCCACCTCGGCGCCACCCACGCCGGGCACTCCGCCAGCGTATGGAGCCCTGAGTCCTTACTTGCATCACAGTGATGGCACTCATACGTTGGCGCCTTACTGATCTGACACAGGTGGTCCCCGAAGCTCTCCTCCCAGATCACCTGCATCAGCCGGTACGAGAGGCTCCCGTATCGCCTCTCTAGCCAGTATATACCGGGTGAGGAAAAAGTATGGAAACCCCGGAAAATTCGGAAAACCGCACGAGATCAGTCATGAAACAAAGCTTTTACCCTAGATAACTTTCAACGAGGAATCCAACGGTGAACTCTGATTGGACTTTAAACCTCATTTTCAAGGCTATTTCAAGGTCAACCTCATTTTTTTAAATAGGAACCCCAGTTTTTATACCGAAATCGAAAAGAGCGGAAAATTTTGCGTTTGGATACGTGTTAACCCCTGAACGTCAAAAAGAGGTCAAATTGGAAAGGAGTACTCACTATAAAAAAGCACCCCAAGTGAGAGGCAAGGGGAACTCACTTTCAAAAAGCACCCCGAAGTGAGAGGCAAGGGAAACTTACTATAAAAAATCACTCCGAAGGGAAAGATTCCTTCTACGTCCACGTCGTTGTTCCTGGGTAGCGCTAAAAGGAGGATTAGGGATCACGCTATCTTCGTAATTGAACTATTCCCACTCTTAAAATTTCTCGCTCTTTTAGAGTTCGGTATATAAAATAGGTATACAATAGGCTTTCATTTAAAAAAATTAGATTGACCTTGAAATACCCTTGAAATTAAGGTTCAATGTCAAATCAGAGGTCACAGTTGGATTCCTCGTTGAAAGTTACCTATGGTATGACCCTTGTTTCACGACTAATCTCGGTTTTCCGATTTTCTGGCGTTTCCATACTTTTTCCTCACCCGGTATAGTATTACCCATCGAGCTGGCTGCCCTAGAGCGAATAAAATGGAAAATGAGTAAGACCATAGTAAGTAATTATGTAAATTATATAATTGTAAAAGAAAAATATCCCAAATTAACAAAGTCATATATCGACCCAACAATACATAGCTTTACAAAATAATGACATACATATTTACAAAAAGTTAATCTCTCTCGAAAAGAGGACTTATGATTTGTTAACGTTCTGCTGTTTTTTCAATAGTATTAAATCTAGCAATTTAGTACATTGTTCTAATATATTTGAAACAAAGCTTGTGCTCCAGTAAATCGTCCAGTGCATTAAGAGAAATGCTGATCAGGAGAGGTTACGGACAAATCAGCATCATTGACATTTTCTGGATTCTGGAACCTCCACATGTCTTCGAAGTTGACTCTTCTATCTAAACTCTTATCGCTATCTGTAACAGAAACCCACGCCTTAAATTTTGCCACAATAAAGACCACCATTTTAGCCTTGTTCACTATTAGCATACATAATGGTAGACGCCTTCACCTGGTAGACGTCACTTGCAGCTTCTTACGATCTAGCGGAGTGAAATGAATTTGAAATGCCCTAAATAATACAAAACCAAAACAAATGTGGCCAATAAACTAGCGGTCCGTTACGGAAAGCCATCACCATAAACACCAAGAGGTGTCTTTAGTGCATTGCACGACACTATAGCTGCAGTTTTCTGTAGAACGTAGGCGCTAATTTGAACAAGATGTACATAGTTAAAGTGTTTATTTTTTACCCTACCTCTCTAACATCCCTAGATTTTGACATTTTCCTCAACAACGGCTTCCATTGGTTTAACGTCTAAGGATTTAGCAAGTGCCATGCATGTCTTCATTTGATGTGGCAAGTACAAGATGGCGCCCCTTTTATCTGTTGCTTCTGCTGCTTTCTTCTCTATGTCGCCAGGGGCTAGCACTGGTCGCTGAGGATCCACCTAAAACGAATAATTTGTACGACATCAGATTGCAACGAAACGTACAAATCATTGAATTGGCACAGCACATTGGTAAACAAGTATCGTAAGTATCGAATATACATAAAAAAATTGAAAGGCTTCTTCTTTAAGTCGATAAAAAATACTAGTTGAATTGATATAATTTATTACATACCGGATCCAATTGCCTCCAATACTGCATGCACTCCAAAAGTCGTCCATTGAAGCCGGGTGCAAAAGACTCAGGGTTCACGCATATAAAAGTATGACCAAGGTTCGCTGGACTATCCGCCTTGGCCACGCCCCATAGCGGAATGTGGTGGGCGTAGTTTGAACCTATTCAAAACAAATATATTTAAGAACATAATACATAAAAGATCCCGATGGATTGTGCTCTTAATACAAATTTACAATATAATGCTTATACCATGCAACGATGAGAGTTTGGCTTCATATAACAGCCGTGTAAGAATTTGCCCCTTTCTCAAAAAACTACCTACTTAGTTATTTTTAGTCAATTTATCTTTTTCGAAGTCGAACCTTTACCGTGTCTAATATAAACCAAAATTAGTAGTGTCAACTTTGCACTAATTAGTTCACAACTTAAGTATTAAGTCAAGACCGAATGCAACTGGCGGATACATAAGTTTCACCTGCACAAATTCCACTGAGCAGTTCAACAGCAGCTGCTAATCCATATCCTTTATATCCGGAGGTTATCTCGTTTCCACCTAGTGGCATCAAAAGCCCGGTTTGGATAGCCTGCAGAAGAAACCATTAATAATTAGGTAAAAAACATCGCAGAACAGCAGAACTTTATTAACACTTCATGAAGTTCTAACAAGACAGTATCCAATTGCAGGATGTTTCGTCTACTAAACTACAAACTTCATAATTAAGTTGATGGTACTCATGGATGATGGCAAAAACTAAGGGTAAAACTGGGTTTCAGGAGGTACCCTACAATATAACAGCTAGAAAATAGAACTTACTAGCTCAGGATCCGTCGTTTCATTGCCATCGGGACCCAGTGCCCACCCTAGTGGTATGCCTTTACCTGCTCTTCGCCTCATTTCTATCTGAAAATAGATAATAATTATCTTTTCTTTCTGTCTGAATTCTGACAAATCTTAAAATGCCACGGTGATAGAATTGAATTAATTTAAGGATAATTTTATGCAAATTACAGACCGCACCAATAGAGGCTGCCGTAGTTGCCATCTCAAGATGAAAGAATTCTTTGTCGTCCGCTGGAGCGACTATTGCAAGGGGATTCGTACCCAATGCCGCCTGGAAGCAGAAAATGATTGTTTTTTAGGGTCCTTCTATCAATATTATTAAAAAATTGTAAATTAGTTGCGCCTGTACATTGGAGATATTAAAAAATAAATACTTGGGTATGTTAAATGAACAATAATTATGAATACAATTTTTTTTTGTTATCCTTGTCTTTTTGTCTGTTTATTCGCGATGGATGCAAAAACTACTGTACGGGTTTTGAGGCGGTTAGTGAAGTGGATCCGAAGATATGACCAAAAAACGATAAACGACCTCCGCGGTCATCAGCTAGTCTTAAATATTATCAATAATTCGATGCCTCCACGGTTCATAATTATAAAGAGAAATTAGCATTATTGTGGTATTATGATTTGTTCTAATTTTGAAATTATATAACAATTGCAGCTCGCCGTTTTGTTGCAATATCATGATTCTGTAAGTCTCTACATCATTTCTAAATTGAATACTAGGTTTTAAATCAAAGGAACCAGTTATTCCATGAATCCAGATCATATGGATAGTCATACAAATGAAGTTTATTAAATCTTACCTGTTTGCTTCTGCTGGGTGCTAAAACAGGTGAAGAATTGGTGAAAGCCAAACCAATATATCCTTTCTTGGCGCATAATTTTGCCCAATAACCAAGCATTCCATTATGGTTTGACCCTGAAATACGTTCAATCATCCTAATGTTATAACGGTATGACCATTATAATATACTTGACACAGTTTTATCACATGAACCGTACATATAATCTTTTTGAAAATAAACATTATTATTATTCTTTTGTAATAAGAACGGCAGTGCATAAATACGAACAAATAAAAACAATGATTTTAAAATGATGAGTATCTGTTATAGTTACATGATATAATGATATAAAAAAGCGGCGATAGCCCAGTGGAGTACGTAACGGATTGCCGAGACGAGCTATCGAGTTCGATCCCCAGTCCCCCCGGGCACACACCTCTGACTTTTCGTAGTTGTGTGTATTAAAAATGTTCATTATCGCTCGCTTAGTAATGTGCCCGGTAAATGGCAATAGGCTCGCCCGCTATTACATTAGGACCTAAACACAACTGGCGAATCGTGGGTACGTAATACACCTCTGCCTACCCCTTCGGGGTTATAATATACCTATATATTATAACATGACACATTACCATTACTTCGTTCTTGTATGTTACTTTGCAACATTATGTTTCTGTTGATAGACATAACATTACAACACAACACAGTGCTGTCAGACAACACTGAAACTAAGGATTATCAATAACATTATAATCACGGACATTGGCGGAAGTCTGGGTGAAAAGTCTGGGTTCGCCAATAATAATAAAAAGAATTATCAATTCTTCTTCTTTATATTTTTTTGACTTTTTACCTTTCATGGATACCCATCCCACTCCAGTTTCTTTTGCCTTTTTCATTGCTAAATCTATACCGAATTGACTTGCAGTAGCCCCTAAGCAGTTGCGAGCATTTATCCACGCGGTTGATCGGCTTTCTTTTATTATTTCTGGTTCATTATTCGGTTCACACACCTTTTCTTTGATATCATAAACGTATCTTTCTGTAAAATTAAAATGTGATGAAAAGAACGCTATTGAAATAACAAATTCTGAAGAATGATGCATTTCAGAATTGTCCAAAGGTACGGCCTTCTTTTTCTGCACGTCCAGAAGCCCCCTCGAGCTTCACCTCACCGGAGCCAACATTGAGGTAGGTTTGTCGGACTCAAAGTGACTAAAACCGTACGATTTTTTGTCACGTCTGCCGTTGTACGTTGCTGGGAAACGAGGTAAGTACATCATAGGTAAGATATCCCAGAGACCCCAACCTGCTCTCAACGCCAATAGTGGTGACCCCTACGTAATGTTGGGAATCAACATCCCACCTCCCCTAAAAGAGAAGCACACCTGACGAGCCGCCACTTTGGGTCTACTTCTACTAATTCAAACTGTCACTGCCAGGACCACACTTATAGAGGTCAGAGATCGCTCTGGAATATCTGTTGAAAAGGTCTGAATGCAGTTTGTCATCTGTAGCCTATGACCGATTACGTAGATATATTGATCAAACCATAACCAGACACAAAAGGCAAGTCATTGAGAACCGCGTACGCTAAGATATATGGTGGGTAGATTTTATCTCTCACCTAATCTGTTAAGTCCATGACTTTGATGGCCCATCCTGTCCGCTTGGACAAGTAGTTCAGCTTGCTGCATTGCTGGTGTTTCGTTCGCACCAGCAGCTTTTAAGCAGTCCACTATAAATCTTCTAACTTCAGCGATCTTTACTTTACAAGACATATTTCCTAAATATGAATAGAATTATTTCGATGAATATTCAGGAATCAATCTGGTAATTTATTTGACTATCCAATTTCTACATGAAAAAGGAAATTATGAAATTAATTAATTTACTTAGGAAGTTCTTACAGGGTTATAAAAAATTCTTAACTTGGAATTTAAAAAATACAATGCTTGGGATTGAGGTTACCATACCCCGTGTCATCTCTTTACCAACGACACATAAATTGAAAGGACTCCCTTTGTATTTGTAGTATACACAGAGTAATATAATCATGTTTATACGACCAGAGTAGGTCAAATTACGTATAGAACTTTTCAAGAGTACATGAGTTTTAACGACATGAATCATCAGCTTACCTGGTAAAAAATACGGTCGAATAGAAGGAAAAGGCTATTGAAGATAGACCTCTTGTATTTTGATAGAAGGTGAAATTTTTACTCAGGAGTCAACTTACATAAAATGAGTTAACAGCAGCAACCACGATTTATAACGAAAAATGCACAAGAGATATATATAATTAAGTATATTAATAATAAAGTTCTTCAAATGTCAGAAAGACTGATACAGAGTAAAGAATTATTTTTACTTTTGCTAAAGCGGCAGCTATCATATGGCCAGCTACAAAGAGAAAAAAAAGAAAAAGATGCCTATCATTTAGCTCTTCCAATGGCCCGGTAACTTTCAATTGCCTTTATGCGACACCTGTTCTATTCACTGTTTCTACCCTCAGATTCAGACATTGCCTCGATGATTTTCGCGATCATCGCGATTGCACTGCGGGACTGTGGCATAGGTTATTTCCAACAAAGGGAGCCCACGAAGAGTTACCACTGCCGGCTACCTCTAGGAGGGATTTCCGACACGATAAGCGACTGGGATTCCTTATCAGTCATCAACTTTAGGTGATAGTACAATTAGCCAATTTATTGGTCAGTTTTTCGGTCACTTACTTTAGGAATATTGTAGTTGTAGTTGATACGGTCATCAGCAAACGTTTGACATTCTGTTTTCAGTCATCAACGTTTGCTGATGACCGTATAATTAAGTAGGTACTTTAAAAGATTGGTATTGGTTACTATATAAAAAACTTAGTAAGCCATAAAAAATATTCTTAATTTATTTCGTCGCACAATCCATAGGTTTAACTTTCAATCTTTTTGCAAGAGCAAGACAGGAGTCGATTTGCTGTTGCACGAAGGACAAGGAGTCAGTTTCATCTGTTTTTGCTGCAGACTTTTTTTCTTTGTCTCCGGGTGCCAAAACTGGTAGATTTGGATCCAGCTGTAAATAAAAAACCAAAATTATAATACTTGTATATCACGTAAAGAATTCTCACATCTGCGGCAGAATTCATATTCGTGATACATAACTTCACGACTGTATCCCCGAAGGGGTAGACAGAGTTGTATTAGGTACACACCCACGATTCGCCCAATGTAATTGGGGGGCGAACCTATTGCCATCTATCGGGTACATTACTAAGCGAGCGATAATTTAAATTTTTAATACACACATAACTACGAAATGTCAGCTGTGTGTGCCTGGGGCGACTGGGAATCGAACTCGAGACCTCGTCTCGTTAGTCCGTTAGGTACGCCACTGGGCTATCACTGCTTTTTTATATTCCTAATACCGCGGACAAATTGCAGGCAAGTCAGTTCCACTAGTACCGAAACTTTACGCGGAAACCGCTTGGCTACGAGGTTAATAAATAGGTATCTGGTCATGCCGCTTCCGCCGGGCACCGGTAGGAAAGATAATACCAAATAGAGCTGTCTTGATATAGATGACCCAAATAAAGTTGTCTTGATGATGATATGCGAAAGTAACAATGTATTTTTTTTTTATATTTAGGACACGTCAATTTGACTTCACCTCGCCTGATGGTAAGCTAAAGGTAAAGTCTCAGGAAAGAGGGTCACCATTACATACACGTACCATGTTAACAATGGTGGCACTCAGCTTGACGGCCTCATCAGAAGAGGATTGTCGTCGCAGCACCGCGTGACACCCACCGGTCCCACTAGCGCTGCGACCACAATCCCCCTTTTTTTTTTTTTTTTTTTTTTTATCGTGCGGAAATCCCTTCGGATACCCCCCCGCGTGCCAGCGGGGGCGGTTATGTCGGGCTTGAACCGACTAAAACCGCACGCCGTCTCGGGTCTACAGACGCCGGGGTGTAAGGTTGCCCATAGAGCATATCCCTCGCACCCCGACTGACCCTGGGCCATCTCCGGTTTCGAGATGGCCCCCTCGGGTTTGGGAACCACGGTGTCCCCGTCTTGCCCCGGTTTGGGGGGGGGGGGCGCTAGTCGCCCCAACCACAATCCCCCTGCTCGGCTATGCACTTGCTGACCCCTGAACGCAATCAAACCGAAATTGGATTACTATGGAGGGTTTTTCGCAATCGTCCACGGTGGTACCCACCCGGCCGAATTTTGTGCCAATTTTGTGTCATCAAATTTCTACCACCAGTAGTTTCGCCATCAGGGGTGCCAAAGACCATAAAAAGTACTTAAAGCAAAAGTTTCAAAGGATATGTACAACAGAGAATGCTGGGATAATGATACTATTCTTATATATAGGTATTGCAATTTCACTCCTTAGCTGTACGCATGATAAATGTGTTACCGAAACGTTTCGTACGTATGAGTGGAATCCGAGGTTTGCTTATTGTTTTTGACTGGTATGTCGGCGTTTCCAGGAGCGACTGCCATCTGAACTCACCCAACCCTGAGAAGTAAGCCTGTACCAAAACCACGTCCGTTATTTATCAGGTGCACCAACTTGTAGGTGAGGTAGCCTTGGGCCTTAAGGATGTTGGTACAGCCTTGTACAGTACACCCATCAGGCTATCTTTATAAGAATGAATGAATTTGAAGTATTCACTAGGTCTACTTAAAAAAAAATTAGACGATGTTATATCCAGGACAGGACTTGAACAGAGATATCGCATAGGGTAAAAGTCAGTTTCTAAATGTTGACATTTTCCAATTTAATTTTAGGAGCTGTTGTTGACAATTCGAATAATCCTTCTTACCGGCTCAAGTGACCTCCAATGCTGGATACAGTCTGTGAGGCGTTCACCAAAGCCAGGTGCGAAGCAGTTGGGGTCGATAGCAACGAAACATTGACCTAGATCAGCTGCAAAACCGTCACTCTTATGAGACCACGGCCTGATGTGGTGTCCATAGTTTGAACCTTAAAAAATCAATAACTTAGATAACATACTGGCTCACACCTATATATCTTCGAAGAGATGTATTGAAACCTTCATTTCTTCAAGCATGTCTATCGGTCCCATGTGATAAAGGGCAAGCCATTACAACTGTGGGGGTGCGAGGGATATGCTTAATGGCAACCTTACACCCCGGCGTCTGACGACCCGAGACGGCGTGCGGTTTTAGTCGGTTCAAGCCCGACATAACCGCCCCCGCTGGCCGGCGAGGGGGAATCCGTGGGGATTTCCGCACAAAAAAACAGGGCAAGCCATTACTGTCAACTGGGCAGTTTTAAATGGTCTGTATATTTACTATCGGATGGAGAACAGCCTGATATCTTAGTCACCCACGTTACGACACCTACGTCAAGAGACGGAGTCATGATCATCATTGCAATTTCTTAGTTGCGTCCAAAGTTTCACTTTGAAGGTGGAAGTCCGCTTATTGTTTTTGTATGTATGTTAGCTTTTTCAGGAGCGTCTGCCGTCGGTCATCCCAACCCTGAAAGGAAAGCCTGCGCCAGAGCCTCATCCGTTATTTAGCAGGCACCGACTAGCAAGCAAGCTGGTGAGGTTGACTTGGTCCTCAAGGATGTTGGTATGCACCTCTACACTCGATGAAACAGAGTGGCATTTGTATTTAACGTTGCAGGGAACCACGTGCTAATAACTCGCACGGTAACGGAGTCTTTAACCATTCAGATTTTAGAGTGGTAGAGTAAAGCAACAGTCATTTTGGCCGTTGCATGAATGGGCTGACTCGACCGGGGAAGCACCACCCTCTTCGCACACCTCTTCTCACAGAATATCGACGCCAAGTAACAGTATTTGAACTGTTGCGTGCCTACTCGTAACTACTTGCACACGTCCATAGGCCGCGGTAACCGCTTCCCATCAGGTGGGCCGTGTGCTTGTCTGCCACCTTAGTGGTATAAAAAAAAACAGGTACTTTTACGTAACATCATTCTTATTCGCCAACCCTACTGCCAGTGGTTAGTAATAAATCATTCATTTGGGCTCAGCACAAAATTTCCTAACATATTTATCCCTCGATCCTTCATCATCATCATCATCAACCTATGTTAGTCCACTGCTGGACATAGGTCTCCCCTAATGAGCGCCATAGCGCCCTGTCTTCGGCTTGCCGCATCCAGCGATCCTTACCAACGATGAAACCCTATCCACTCTAGCCTCATAAATCTGTTTCGGCAATCTTCTTTCGTCCATCCTCTCTACATTATCTTACTTTATCTAATAAAATGTAGACAAGAGCAAAAATGATTCTGATAAAATTTTATTGTTCATACCTCCAATTATTCCACAAAACAGCTCCACCATGGCACCCAGACCGAAGCCTTTGTATCCCGAAGTAAGCTCACCACCTCCTAGCGGCAAGAGAGACTTTGAATCGAAAGCCTGCGAAAAAAAAAGTTCCAATTTAACTTGAAATAAAAAAAAACAATGACAGCTTGTGTATGAAGCCCACTAAGACCTACATCTGCAAGCCGGTACATATGCTGAGGCGAGACGAGGCTGTTAGTTACATTAGTTTTCCTCTCGGAGTTGAGAGGTAAGAAGGTAGTCGGTTCCGTAAAAGGCCGGGGTAAGCCAAATCTAGAGGCCGACTAGGAGTGCGGACCCCGGGATTTGATGAAACCGGAACTAAAGGCTACTTTCCACTTTGATCAGTGCGAGTGTAGGTGATTAGAAATTGTAATTGATTACTTCAAACGTGTAGAGTGAGTAGTGTACAATACTGTTTAGTGCGCTTAGTTAAAAATGTCATTTTGTCATTTTTACAAGCGAGCGTACAGGTATGCTAACCACTCGACACGGAAGCCTCTTGTACCGACTGACGCAGGTGATCTCCGGGAAGGGGAGCTTCGGGGACCACCTGCATCGGATCAGGAGCCAACGCCTGAGTGCCATCACTGCGACGCGAGCGAGGACTCGGCACGCTGGCAGACTGCCCGGCGTGGGAGGCGCCGAGGCGTGACCTCGTGGCAGCCATCGGGGTGGGAGTCCTCTCGCTCGGCAGCATAATTGCGGCAATGGTGCGGAGCGCGTACGCGTGGGGCGCCGCCACCTCTTTTTGCGAGCATGTAATGCTCGGAAGGAGATCGCGGAGCGCGCCCGGGAGAGGTTTAGAACTCTCCCGGCCCGCCGAGCCCGCAACATGCTCGCCGCGCGTCGCAGGCGACTCAGGCGCCGGAGGTCGCTTAACGACCTCCGTCCTCCATGAGCGCGGGCCTAGGGGTGGCAGGTGAGGCCGCCTGTCACCCCAGCAGGAGCAGGCCGGGACGGTGGGGCGACTAGCGCTTCTCCCACAAACCGGGGCAAGACGGGGACACCGTGGTTCCCAAACACGAGGGGGCCATCTCGAAAGCGGAGATGGCCCAGGGTCAGTCGGGGTGCGAGGGATATACTCTATGGGCAACCTTACACCCCGGCGTCGTGCGGTTTCAGTCGGTTCAAGCCCGACATAACCGCCCCCGCTGGCCGGCGGGGGGGTATCCGAAGGGATTTCAGCACGAAAAAAAAAAGGTACGCTAAACACTAACTACTAAACAAACATGTCCACACGTGTTTAGTAGCAGGCATGCTGCGAGTGAAGGGGAAGGAAGGGTGCGTGGGACGTGGCTACGCGCAAGAAAATAGAACACACTATTATCCACTTTATTACGCTGATTACTAATCACTCGCACTAATCAACTGCTGTCCACACGTGTTTTGTACTAATCACTAAGCACCTGCACTAATTATCTGCACTCGCACTAATCAAAGTGGAAACTAGCCTTAACGCCGTGATGATGTTTTTTATGATGAGGATAAGTGGAGCATCAAAATTTCATTTCAACTAACCACTTGTGCATCTCGGGTTTCCTTGCCGTCAGGTCCTAGTGCCCAACCTGCTGGTACTGGTTCACCTTTCCGTAGTTGCATTTCTATCTGAAATAGTAAGTACAATGAACATTAACTTGTACATCTTCAAAACTTGTGTATCTTCTATCTGTGCTGTTATAAAATTGTAAATTAGCTGTACATTGGATATATTTAAAAAAAACTTGGCTTATGTTGAATGAACGATAGAAGACAAAAATATTTTTGGTTGATATTCTTGTCTGTTTGTTCGCGATGGATACAAAATGTACTGAAAGCATTTTAATGCTCGGGGCCTGAGGAAGGCAGTTGGCCGACTCGCGGTCCTTACAGAAGCAGGCCGTGGCGGAGGCGTGTCGTGTGTCCTACACACGAATGCCAACTCACCGACGCGGGATAAAACCCGACCCCACCAGGCGAGGCCGCGGTGGCGGCCAAAGTCCGCCGGTAACCCTGGGGTTATCCTTTCGAAGGCTTACCCGGAGTGCCCGGCAATGGACACTTGGGCAGGACACAGTGCGGTTTTAGTCAATGCGCACGACATAACTGCCCCCGCTGGACGCCGGGGGGTGTATCCGAAGGGATTTCCGCACGTAAAAAAAAAAAGCATTTTGATGCAGTTTTTTCTATGAGGAAGGTCTGAGTCAGACTTAAAATCTGCCGTACGTTTGATTGCAATTGGTTAAGTAGAACCGGAGATTTGACCAAAAAACCATAACCGACCTCTTCCAGCGGGTGGAGCCGCTGGCATTAGCTAATACCTTTTTCCTTTTCCCAATATATTAGAGTCAATCTTTCTCAAAACCAGCTTTCTGATCGTGATGCCTTTTTTAATTCACGACCTATGCGCATGGCAGAGATCGCAGGTCCGATTCCTGCTCAGTGCAAATATTGGTATGTATGTATATAAGTAATGGTATATAAAAAAATTAAGTATGTACGCATTCTAGAAGCCATAACATGAGCTAGTTATAATATGCTCAATTTACATCTGGAGATAGCTGTGTAGAATATTCAATTTTATTTATTGTTTTATCATTTTTATTATATCTTAAGATAGCCAAACGATCTTTCATAATTACCTTGCCAACGGCGACCGCAGATGTGGCCATATCAAGATAGAAAGATTCACCGGATGATGCTGGAGCGACACACGCTATAGGGTTAGTACCCAACGCCGCCTGAAAACATGGAAGAACTTCATTGACATTCTGTATACAGAACTCTTAGTACAGAAAATGTATGTCTATATTACTAAAGTAACAGAACGTGCTTCCAACATACATTTCTTAAAATATTACCAGCATCAACGCGTCAGTCGTTACACATTATT
Source organism: Cybosia mesomella (assembly GCA_946251805.1). Lineage (NCBI taxonomy): Eukaryota > Metazoa > Arthropoda > Insecta > Lepidoptera > Erebidae > Cybosia > Cybosia mesomella. The sequence goes on from OX276405.1 coordinate 22,462,502, forward strand.
ATCATCATCTTAGAGTTATTCCCAGTTGCATTTGAGGGTACAGCCTCGGAGCCTGGGCTTCGCTTTTCTTCTTCTCCCCTTTGATTTGACTTATCTCTATAGATCTCTATACAAGCGTCAGTCCGTGTGCGTACACGTGTCGATCGGCACGGTGAGGTTGAACGTAGACTGAAGTAGGAGTGCAGCAATGGCGCCGAAAGCTTGCGCATTGCACTGTACCGTTCACAGAACAATAAAAAACATATACAAACTAGCAAACAGCCCCGTCAGCCCCGTGGCACCTAATTAACCCAGACCTGCATGCCTGTAATCTATTAGTCATACAATAATGTATGGAAATTTATCCGATTAGTTGACATATATGATGACTGCTCCACCATTAGTAAATTATAAACCCTTGTCATACCGTATACAATTTAACAAAGGGAGGCTCACTGTGGTGAATTAAACCGCCTCTAATTACAGGGGTAATGGTGGGGTCGGGTTTTATCCCGCGTCGGTGAGTTGGCATTCGGGTGTAGGACACACGACACGCCTCCGCCACGGCCTGCTTCTGTAAGGACCGCGAGTCGGCCAACTGCCTGGGCTTTTCGTTTGAAACAATTTAATCCAGACTGTCGTTATTGTCGGACAGGGGCCACGGAGATTGCAACACCGTAAATTCTTGGTTCTAAAAGAACTCAAGGCTGAGGTTATATATTATTTAACGGTAAGGTTTACAACACTGATATTACTGGTTATGTAGCCTATAACCTTCCTCTATAAATAAGCTATCCAACAAAAAAGGACTTTTTCAATTCGAACCGATAGTTCCTGGGATTCAACCAAACAAACATACAAACTTTTCAGATTTATAATATTATATATAAATAGTATAGATAGAAGTAGCAAGGGGGTGTGGTTGTGTCGTCAAAGGTTAAGTGTAGATCACCTTAACTGAGTCGAACATCAACAATTAAGTTTATTTCATCGGCATTAAGGTTTCTTTTTCTATTGGTTTTTATGTAAATATCTACTGCAATATTCTGGAAGTATTTTCTTTGTCTTTTCCTGTTCTGTGTTTGGTGACATACTTAGACGAAGGGCTTAGGGTATTTAGCCTATTCTAAGTCTGTGAGAGTAAGTATATGTATGCTCAGACGAGATGAGACGAGAACTGATACATAAACAGATTAGAATTCTATTCCTCCTATACTTACTTCTCCTTCTTCATCCGAGCTTTAATCCTGGTTGCATCTGAAGCTTGCATGTTTATTTGAGGAAACCCCGAGAGAAACGCCTGCGCCAGAGCATCGTCTGTCAATCAGCAGGTGTACCGGCTTGCAGGTGAGGTTCGCTTAGGCCTCGAAGATCTTGCTGGGGCCTCATGCCGAAGCTGAAAAATGTTTTATTATAGAACTTACTTGTTTACTCCTTGTTGGAGCAGTCAACGGCGAGGTGTTGGTGAATGCCATGCCGATGAAACCTTGGTCGCTAGCCTTTTGAGCCCAATAACCAGCCATACCATTGTGATTGGCCCCTGAAACACGGATAAGTAGGTATGTTATATATTGTCTCCCGTTTGCTGTGGATAGAAGTGGATTTATTATATTTCTAACTTCTCCAATTTACCTCCGATTAATTTCGAGGCGGGTTCCAAGACAGTTTTAAGTTTCCGTGAAAATTCCCGAGTCTCATTACTCGGTGTGTTCGTGGGTGAATACTGTTGATCCCGGTGTACAGGAGTAAAAGTAGTGGGAATGAGGGTTGGTTTTTTTTTTTTATATGACTAATAAAAAGAATTTTATGAACTATAGCAGTAATTAATAAGGGTTAGCTTGTCCCGAGGGTCTTGGTGGGCTCCAAACATCCACTTTAGGTATTACTTTATTCCTCGTACGCGGTTATAAGCATTATTACTTATTATAGATAATTTAGTAAACTTCAAAAAATATTGCAACGGCCAAATTATTACATTAGTAATAATACCGTAATATTAGGTCATACTCATATTACAATATTAAGGTTGAACGAGGTTACCCATACTCTCACGTGTATAGAATTTACTCGTATGAATGCAATTTTATCTAAACTATTATAAAATTGTAAATAAGTTGTGTCTATACTTTGGAGATATTTAAAAACAAATACTTGGGTTATGTCAAATTAACGATTCTGTAAACAATTTTTTTTTGAACTCTTTTATGTTTGTTCGCGATAGAATGCGGTTTTTTGAATTAGATAGGTCTTGTTAGATTTAAAATCTGCCGTATTAGTGTTTACCTTTAACAACAACCCATGCGATGCCCGTTTGTCGAGCCTTGGAGATGGCTATATCCATAGCAAAGTGGCTGGAGGTGGCACCCAGTACATTCTTCGCGTCGATCCACGCAGTAGACACGGTCTCCTTCAGGATTTCTGGTTTATTGTTGGGCTGGCAGGCCCCGGCTAAGATGTCGTTTACATAAAATTCTGAAAGCGGTTGAAATCTATATTTATAAAACAAAGTCGTATTAGTTATAACCGCGGTGAACTCGCTAACGGGTGGACCGATTTTCATGATCTTTGCTCTTTTAGATTTGTCTATACTGTGCCTTTTAGGTAGATTTCGATGAAATCGATCTACCTATTGGTTTCTTGACTACTGTCGAATTTAAAAAAAAATCCCTGAGTCCGAAATGACCACTGGTCAAAAAGTTTATATATATATATATATATGTATGTATGGTTCCACTTCCCAAAATTTGCGGCACTCTCACGGTCGCATTTTTGCCCCGATCGCTTTCAAACTGCGGTCAATAATTGCTTGGGTGTAAACTTAGTGTATGTTCGTGAATTGGTGGAATCCGGCCTAAGGGGACGGTAGGGCCTCACTTTTTGTGAAATCAGTTTTTCCTCAAAATTTCACGTTCCATGAAAGATATTCGAACCGTTCTAATTTTATCCCATAGTATACATGAATACCAACAACTTTTAATTATAAACCTATAAGATTAAAACTTTAACTAAAAGTGGAGAGGGGAAAAACCAAAATTTTTCGGGAAATAAATCATAACTTCTAACCGGTGAACATTCTTGTTGTCGAAAACATTTTTAATCGATAGGCCATTTTTAAGTCTAAAATAAATGTCTGAAAAGTGTTTCGCTAAAAGTTACCGTTTTCGAGAAAAAAAAATTAAACTGTTTAAAGTCCGTAGTTCTCTATATAAAATAATATTAATTGCTTCACGAAATCTACCTGTGCGTTCCCCCTGCGGGAACGGGTTTTTTGTATTGTTTTTAGGTAGATTTCGATGAAATCGATCTACCTATTGGTCTCTTGACTACTGTCGAATTTAAAAAAAAAATCTTCATAGGAGGTCTAGTTATGACCCCCTGAGTCCGAAATGACCACTGGTCAAAAAGTTTATATATATATATATATATATGTATGTATGGTTCCACTTCAAAAAATTTGCGGCACTCTCACGGTCACATTTTTGCCCCGATCGCTTTCAAACTGCGGTCAAAAATTGCTTGGGTGTAAACTTAGTTTAAGTTCGTGAACGGGTGGAATCCGGCCTAAGGGGACGGTACGGCCTCACTTTTTGTGAAATCAGTTTTTCCTCAAAATTTCACGTTCCATGAAAGATATTCGAACCGTTCTAATTTTATCCCATAGTATACATGAATACCAACAACTTTTAGTTATAAACCTATAAGATTAAAACTTTAACTAAAAGTGGAGGGCGGAAAACCAACATTTTTCGGGAAAAAAATCATAACTTCTAACCGGTGAACATTCTTGCCGTCGGAAACATTTTTAATCGATAGGCCATTTTTAAGTCTAAAATAAATGTCTGAAAAGTTTTTCGCTAAAAGTTACCGTTTTCGAGAAAAAAAAATTAAACATGTTAATAAAATAATATTAATTGCTTCACGAAATCTACCTGTGCGTCCCCCCTTCGGGAACGGATTTTTTTTGCTGTAATCCCCACTGTTATCCTACCGCCGGCCACAGTGGGGGGTAGTTATGTCGGATTCGAACCGACCAAAACCGCAAGCCGTCGCGGGTCTCGAATGTCGGGATGTATGGTGGCCAAATAAGGCATTTCCCTTGCACCCCGCGGTTAAACCTGGGCTGTGTACAGCTTTGAGATGGCTCCCTTGGGATACTGTGTAAATATGAGACATAAATTCAGCTGATAAGGTAACCAACATAACTTGGTTCTAAGGCGGAACGAAGTTTGCCGGGTCAGCTAGTTGCAGTTTTATAAATCTTTGGGGGTAACGATGATATTAATGTAAGAGATTACCCAATCTATTCATTCCATGGCTGGGGTGACCAAACCTGTCTGCCTGGATAAGCAGTTTGGCCTGTTGTTCTGCTGCGTCCCGGTTCGCTCCTGCAGCGTGCAGACAGTCGACCATGAATCTACACGCCTCTACAGTGGCTACTCTGACTACGCTCCTGGAAAGAAAAATTTTTTTTCTAAGAATGCTGACCTCTAAACCAAGAAATCCTTCTAGATATACACTCTCAGCCACCCACCACAGTTTTGGATACTGGCGAAGGTAAGAATGAAAGCTGACTGATTTGAAAAAGGGCTCGAAGGATGTTGATGGCGTCTTCGATGTCAGACATATTGCGGAAAGAAAATTATCCACAGTCCGCAGAAGACCTTATTCATGACGTACCGCAGTGAACCAAGCCAAGGGCGTCGCCAGCCCTTGGCCCAGGTAAGGGCAAAATTTCATCCTCCATAAAATTATGGAGGATGGAAAAAATATAGATTGTGATTGGTTGAGCGTCAAGGTCAAAAATTCACGATTTTTGGCGCGTCCTATTGCTAATGATCGCCGGACTTATTGTTTAGATCGGATACCTTTTTTTTTTCGTGCGGAAATCCCTTCGGATACCCCCTCGCCGGCCAGCGGGGGCGGTTATGTCCTGCATGAACCGACTAAAACCACACGGTGTCCTCCCCAAGTGTCCGTTGCCGGGCACCCCGGGGACGCCCTCGAAAGGATAACCCCAGGAAGCTAAATACTATAAGTCAAAAAGTGTGCAAAAAGTACACGCCGCCGTACCGTTGCAATCAAACTATTTTTTTTGTTGTTTATCAGTTTTTATTGTTATTTTCTTTGACATACCTTTTTTTTTTTTCGTGCGGAAATCCCTTCGGATACCGCCCCCGCTGGAGAGCGGGGGGTCTCCAGCGGGGGCGGTTATGTCGGGCTTGAACCGACTAAAATCGCACGCCGTCTCGGGTCTTAAGACGCCGGGGTGTAAGGTTACCCATAGAGCATATCCCTCGCACCCCGACTGACTCTGGGCCATCTCCGGTTTCGAGATGGATGATGTAACCTTGGTAAATAGATCACAGCCACTTTTTTCCACAGCCACTTTTTTCCAAAAGTAACCTTGGTAACCTTGTTAAAGTAACCTTGGTAAATAGATGTATTCTGTGAAACGCATTAAGATTTTCACACAAAAATAGAAAAAAAAAACAATAAATTTTGGGGGGTCCCCATACTTAGAACTGAAACTCAAAATTGATACTGAGGTTTCTAATATCCTTTTTTTCTAAACTGAATTGATTGCGCGAGAGACACTTCCAAAGTGGTAAAATGTACGAAAAAAAAAAGGTACGTTGCAATACTGACGGTCGATGGCGCGAGTTTTAGGTCGTGCGAAATGATGCTCTATTATAACTATTAAGAATTATTAGGCCATAATCAAATCGATACTTGGATAAATATAATTATAATCTATGCATTGGAAAATAAAAATCGACACTGCCAAATTATACTTTATAATAACTACATAAGAGCGATATCTTTGACTCAATATTAATGGCCTTAGGACTTTGGATACTTTCCAATTTCGATTTCCTAGGGGGGGGGGGGCAGCTGCCCCTACCTGCCCCCCCTAGGCGACGCCCTTGAACCAAGCTACCGCCAGCTTTGTGGTAGGTAATGTATATCCATAGTGAGTGATACTGAACTGAAAACCGGACATGGTTTGTCGGGTCTAGTTCCGGCAAGAAACCATAAAAATACCAACGGTGATACTGATAACTGGACTGAATTGGCACTAAAGCGTGGTTTTAATTTATTAGACAATTTGTTTGACTAGTTACCATGTGAGCGCGAATTGGAGGTTTTAGACGCAAAAATAGAAATGATTATTATTTGAACTCGTTGATAATATTTGTTGATATTCTTATAAGTTGTGGCCTTATCTTTACAAGTTTACTTAAAAAAGTGATAAGGTACGTAACGTATAGTACCTATAACTAGAAATGAGTCATTTAATATATTATATAAATATATTATAACTCACTACTAACTTCGCAATACCAAAAACAAAAAAAACGTTTTCAGAAACAACCGACTTTAGGCTTTCTAGACACTGCCGTCTTCAAGATTTTTAGCTTACCAAAAGTCACTAGCCGCCTTTTGGCTTTTGATAAATTTTTACATCTTAGCTTTGAACAAATATTCAGTACTAACATTTTTGCATTTTTTTTAGGAATGACAAATCCAAATTTAATGTATTTTTTTGTGTATGAATGAGACAACATTAAGCTAACAAACAGCAACTTTTATTACATTTTTGAAAAGTGACAGCTGTTAAGTAATACGAAACTTATCATCAAAATGGATAGCATTTAGGAAGTACTGTTTTTGAAGATCGAAGTAATTTATCAAGCGGCCAATAAAAACAAAATTTAATACAGAGTTGTAAAATCTTGAAATCAACTTTCAAACAAAATATAAATACTTAATGGAAATAGCTAATAAATTACAGGAATAACGAACTCATGAATTTGTAAGAAAATTTCGGCAATTTCATAGGTTAGGTTAGGTAAGACCTATTATTTATACATTTCAATAGTAACTTTATTCTCATAAATGCTCAAAAATACTTACTTTAATGACAATTTACGTAATGTATAACCTGTTATCATTATCATTAGGACTTTAACTCCAATTCGACAATGGAATTTGTAAACGACATATTTGGAATAGGTACCATGAATAATTTGGTCATATCATAGTTTTTGAGGTAAAACATTCTTGAGGGTGATACGCATTTAGTTGTTACGTATTTTTCGTAACAGTGTTCATAATCATCACAGCGTTATTAGTTGCGGTTGCATCCAAAGCTTGCATTTTGGAGCCCGGGGTGGCTCCTACTGTTCTCTTGATTTGTCATTCTGACATATCTTGGCTTTTATGGGAGCGACTGCCGACCTCAAGAGGAAAGCTTGCGTCATAGCCTTGGCTTGGGGCGTTGGCTTGGGGCCCAAGATCTTGATGGGGCCCCATACACCCAATGAAAGCTCTTTCTCTTGGTTTTAGATACAATTGGTTGGAGTTTATCCCGCAGTCTCCCAAGGCGTTTCAAACCGTTGAACATCTGCCGAACGTCCTGTGACAGTTTTTTTGATGACTCCAATAGTACCTTTTTTCCGTGCGGAAATCCGCTCGGATAGCCTCCCGCGCCGACCGCCTAAAACCGCACGCCGTCTCGGGTCTTCAGACGCCGGGGTGTAAGTCCACAAGGCATTTCCCTCGCACCCCGACTGACCCAGGGCCATCTCTGGTTTCAAGATAGAGAGAGAGCCCACTAATACGTTTATTATCAGGTGGTTACCGTAGGTACGTCATGGCTAGAACAAGATCACAGTATCGCGGTATATTTTCTCTCAGAGAACACACCTATGGATAGCTATACTATTAGAAGTTATTTACAGATTAATATACAGGGTTACCTAGTAAGTCGTGCGAACCCCCTTAAGGGGTCGTGGTTCCCACCATTTCTGACAGATTTCCCCTTGGACCCCTGCCCCCCAACCTAACCCTTTTCAAGTTATAAGGCTTTTTTTGAAAAAAGTCCGATTTCTGGTCTATTGGCCTATTTTTTTTGTTTATTATTGTTCAAATATTTATTTTTATACGATTTTTGTGTAGCAAATTAGTTTCTTCATCATTAACGTTCCGGTTACATGCGAGGCATTCACCTCCTAGCCTGGTCCGATGATTCTTTCTCCTCCTTTTGAATTGGCTTTTTTGGAGTGACTACCATCTCATCTCCCCACGCCGAGAGGAAAGATTGCGCCAGAGCCTCGTCTGTAAATCAGCAGGAGTACCGACTTCTTGCAGGTGAGGTTCTGAAGATATTGGCTGGACCCCATACACCCTACTATCAGATATTATGCATTACAGAAATTTCAGTCAAATAATTGAATTGTCCTAACATTGAACACAATTGAACGGATCTGATGTTAAGGATAGCATACTACTAGTGTGCATAGACTTAAGAAAATATATCTTTGTATCTAAAAGCAACGCATGTAGATTTGGAGTAATGTTACTTAATTTAATATATTAAGTATTCTGTTTCCAAAATGATTCCTTATTCATGTTAAGTTTCCAAAACTTTAACATGGTAGCAGAGCGTGAAATTATCTAATAAGGATAGAAGTTATATTCTGGGAAATAGTTTTTTCTTTTCATTCTTTTGTTACGACGAGAGAAGAAGAAAATTCAAATAGTGAAATCTGATACCAGCTATCAACCGCTATGGACAGGGCGATTGTTAAAGCATCAAGGGTGCAGAAAAGACATCTAAATTCAAAGAACTGCAAATCATGGAAATACAGACTATTAGTGGTAATGAAAGCCATCCCTGGAGCCTTAGACATTATCGAAGGTAGGTGATGTAGACCACAAGTGCCTGCTGCAAAAGCTGAAGAAGCTGAGTTAGCTAAAAATAAAAACGATTTGCAAGAATTAATGAAATATTGATAGTGCAGCCTTGGTTCTAATTACGGCAAATATGACAGATGAAACTCTGAATCACGTCATGCGTCTTACGAGTTCACAAATAAATGAAGAAAGTAGTGAAGCTATGATCTATGTCTTCGATTTTTTGGCTACAAACATGATATGGCGAATCATATTTCTGCATTGAAAAATATCTGGCATGAATTAAATGGTTAGTTAGATTTAAAATTGCTGGCGTGCTACTGATCTGCAAAATTTGGACACTTTACCAGCAGAATTCTTCGCTTTTAAATCAAGTTGGTTACTTATGACAAAGAAAGACAGAACTGTAGGAAGTCTCACTACCCAAATCTGTGCCCATGAAAAAAGCTTACTGAACAGAACTGAAAATGAAGCACTATTCTTAAAAGTTGCAAAAAGAAAGAAGATAAAAGATAAACTTTTTAAATGCAATTAGTGTGGAGAAACTGGACATTTTGTACGAAAATGTCGAAAGTGGATAAACAATCGAGAGTTTTAAGCACTTTGCAGGTACAAGTACAGTGACCGCGGCAACTGGTCAAACTATTGAAGCCATCGGCATGGACAACATTAGAGCAGAAGCCAGAGGCAATGGAAAAGTTAGCCAGATACTTATGAAAGACGTTTGGTATGTTCCACAAATTAAAAGAAACTTATTATCTATGCTTTCTGTAAATCGATATCGCTCTGCTGCAAGAACCACACGTCTATAACGGACGCGTGACTGGGCTGGGCTCACTTGGAGGAGACATCTTCTATCATGCTGATGGTGAGTCAAAACCAAGGGCATGCATCTACGCCAGCAGCAGAGTGAGATCGTTAGAACTAATAAAGGCAGATTGTTACAGTGACCTCGCTAGTATTGCAGTGACAGTACAAGCGGAAGCAGGAAATAAAGTAAGAGTGCTCTTTGTCTCTGCGTACCTACCCAGCGAAAGGGACTTCGAGCCACCATCCCAGGAAATGGAGGAAATAACAAGAAAATACCAAGATAAGAACATTCCTATTATTCTAGGTTGTGATGCCAACGCCCACCATGTGGTATGGGGCAGCACGGACTGCAATAAAAAGGGGGACTTACTCCTGGATTTCATAAGTACCACAGGAATGGAGATTCTAAACGTGGACAACACGCCTACGTTTGTCACCAAATCTAGAAGAGAAGTGCTGGATATTACTATCGCTACGAACAGTATAAGCCAGTACATCAAGGACTGGAAAATAGACGAAAGTGACTCAATGTCGGATCACCGAAGAATCACCTTCAGTCTAGAGACCAAGATAGACAAGATTATGATAAGAAATGCGAGGAAGACCAACTGGGCTACATACGAACACCATATAAAGAAATGGAACCCGGGAGGTGAAACCTTATTAATAGATAAAAAAGAAATAGAAGAAGAAGCTAATAGACTGGACGAAGCTCTTAGGGAAGCATACCACAAGGCATGCCCACTCAAGGAGATAAAACCAGGCAAAGGGCAACCCTGGTGGACCAAAGCACTAGGCAAACAAAGGAAAAGAACACGGCGAGCTCTCAAACACGCTCTGAAGAAGGACGATGATGAGAGCTGGCGCGCGTACAGAGAGGAAAGAAATATATACAAGAAAGAATGTAGAAAGGAGAACAGAACAAGTTGGAGGGCGTTCTGCACAGGAGTTGTAAAACAACCTGACGCGGCACGACTTGTGAAAACATTCTCTAAAGTTAACACATGTAAACTAGGAAGTATCAAGAAAGGGAAAGAGTTACTAACGGACCCCAAGAGGATACTTGAGGTCATGCTGGAAACACACTTCCCAGAATGCGAAGAATATGAGGATGATAACACGCCGATTGACTCAACCCCCATAGAGTACTCACAGTCGAAGGCCCTTATCACAGAAGAACATTTACAGTGGAGTATACGATCATTCCAGCCATACAAGGCGGCTGGACCGGACGAAATCTTCCCGAAAATGTTACAAGTAGCCTGCAAGTACATAAGCAAAGATATGCTGGCTCTTTATAACAGTAGTATCAGAGCCGGATATATCCCAAGAAAATGGAAAGAGGTAAGAGCAGTGTTCATCCCGAAACCCGGGAAGACATCATATCAAGAGGCCAAATCCTTCAGGTGCATTAGCCTCTCCTCATTCCTTCTTAAGACATTAGAAAAAATCCTGGACAGATTAATAAGAGAACAAATAAACAAGAATGGATCTCCACTCCACCAAAATCAACATGCATATATGGAGGGCAAGTCCACCTGCTTCTTTGATGTAGAGGGCGCTTTTGACAGAGCCACCCCAGATTCGATAGAGGCCGCACTAGATCGCGAAGGAATCTACAAAGACATATCAGAATGGGTGAAAGCCATGCTAAGACACCGACTGATAAAAGCAGAGATTGCAGGAACAACACACACGGTGATAGCGAGAAGAGGCTTCCCACAAGGAGGATGTCTATCGCCACTACTGTGGTGCCTGTTAATAGACGAACTAGTAAACAAGATTAACAGGATGCACATATACACACAAGTGTACTCGGACGATGGAGTGCTCCTGATCACAGGCAAAGTTCTCAGCGTCATGTGCGACATCATGAACAGAGGCATAAAAGAAACACTAGTATGGTGCAGGAGCAAAGGTCTTAACCTCAACCCTGATAAAACAAAGATTGTATTGTTCACCAATAAAAGAAAAATAGGAAGAACTGCGCCAGTGCGCCTGGATAACCAAGCCTTGGAAACTGTCAAGGAAGTAAAATATCTAGGGGTAACACTGGATAGCAAGCTCACCTTCAAGACTCACATCAGCAACACATGCCTAAAAGCCAAAATGGCTATGATGCAGTGCAAAAGCGCAATAGGAAGAACGTGGGGGATGAAACCAGCGATAGTGCTTTGGATCTACAAAGCAATTATCCTGCCAAGAATCCTACATGGTGCCCTTGTATGGTGGCATAAAACTACCATTGGGAGAAATAAAGCCGAACTAGACAAAGTACAAAGGTTAGCAGCTCTGATGACCACGGGCGCGATGAGGACAACCCCCACAGCCGCGCTCGAAATCATATTGGGGCTTAATCCCCTGGACTTAGAAATTAAAAGAAAAGCAACCGAACAATGGTTCAAACTCAGGAGCACTGGCCAATGGACCGGAACCATTATGGACAAAGGCCATGCCAGTATCAGCAAGAATTACGAAGAAAGGCTGTCGATGATCCTCTCTAACAATGACTTGATCAGGAAGGAGAGAATCTTCGACAAGAAGTACAGAGTACACATAGGACCAAGAGACGACTGGAGGACAGATGCCGGTGGCACGGTCTGCTACACAGACGGCTCAAGAAAGGAAACAACAAAGCTATCAGGATCTGGAATACACATTAAGTGCGAAGACGGATCAGAGATAAATAGATCAATATCCTTAGGCAGATACGCAAGTGTCTTTCAAGCTGAAGTATACGCCATAAAGGAATGTGCTGAGCTGGTCGAACACCTGAACAACATCAACAGGGTGACCATCTACAGCGACAGCCAGGCGGCGCTGAAGGCACTAAGCAAAGTGGAAACGACCTCAGCAATCGTAAAGGAATGTAAAGAGTCACTAGAGAAACTGGCCAGAAAAGTCGACTCAACAGTCGCCTGGGTGCCCGGACATGAGGGCAACATGGGCAACGAGACAGCTGATAAACTTGCCAGAGACGGCGCCGATAAAACCTTGGTGGGGCCGGAGTCCTGGCTCCCTATATCGCACAAGATCACCAAGGGAGTAATTAGCTGCAGTATTACAGCAGACACTAACCGACGATGGAGATCATCGACAGGCATGAGACAGTCGAAGATCTTTATCAAGGGCATTGACAAGAAAAAGACAAGCCAACTGACCAAACTCTCAAGAGGGAACATGAGGCTAGTCATTGAAGTAATAACAGGACACTGCAGACTGAACAGACACCTGACAGTGATCGGAGTGAAGACTGACCCCAAGTGTCCGGAGTGCATGGAGACAGAAGAAACCAGTTTCCACCTGCTGGCCGAATGTCCCATGTACTCACTAATCAGATGGGAACTTTTGGGATCGGACACACTGGACACGGAGGAGTTGAAGGATCTGAGGGTGGAACAGATCGTAAGATTCTGCAAGGACACAAAAAGGTTTGTAGGGGCGCCGTGAATGCTGGAATAACCACGCTCTCCCCAACGGGAGGGCAGGGGAAATGGATGAAGTGGCCCACAAGCTTCGTGGGTGGATCGTCCGTCCGGCTTCCGGTGTCCCCAATTGTAATAATAAATGCTTTCTGTACATGATAACTCGTCTAAAAGTACGTTCCAGTCAACGCCGAGCAAATCATGCAAAAAAACTAAAACTTATTTACAATATTCCATCACTAATGAGTACTGGTTGTGTTGTTGTATGTCTAAGAATCCAACTGAATTTCATCAGAAAACCAAGCATGTTCGTATAAGATCTTTCTTTCTCAGAGAATGCATACAAGATGGAAGCATTACAATTTGTCACGTGCCATCGGCCCGACAAGTTGCTGACATGTTGACAAACCATTGTATGGGCCCAGACTTGATGTAATAAAGAAGTTGGTTCGCGTTTTCGACATCAACAACAGTGGTGAATGTTAAGGATAGCATACCTACTCCTTGTGTACATAGACATAAGAAATATATCTTTGTATCTAAACAATGCATGTTGATTTGGAGTAATGTCACTTAATTAAATATATTAGGTATTCTGTTTCCAAAATTATTCCTTATTCATGTTAAGTTTCCACAACTTAACATGTGACTGGTGAAATTAAACCCTAGTTGTGTTGTAGGTACGAACGTACGTCTTCCCGTGGAAGACATGAAGTAGCACTTGAATTCTAATTCACCGAGAATCCATAAATTTACAGTTCACTATTTTATTGAATAACCGGCTCAGACACGCTATTAAAGCTAGATAGTCAACAACGGCTGGTATATAATCCACTGTAATAACAAAATCTATAAATAAGTTGCATCGCTTAAAAATGTATCTTATAACTACTTACTCGCACGCTGCCATGGCTGAACAGGTTACGAACATGTACTTGAAGATGTTTACAAACAGACTTGCGTCGCAGAACTGATAGCAACAATTTTAGTAATCTATTACACAACGACGAACGAGTAGATGCGTGCTCTCGCGGCTGCACGGGTCGGCAAACTGAGGATTAGTGAGAATTGCCGGCAGTAAGTGCAATAACAAGACTAACAACTTTACAGTAAGTACTTTTTGAATTGGTTGAGGACGTTTTAATAATCCCACAGATTACATAATATTATTCTAAATAATGATAATGTCTTTAGTGCATGTGTTCTCAGTTCGCTGAGGATTGAACGCCTGCATTTTAGGGTTAGTAGTAGGTAGTAATAATTTAATTAGTACCTACATAATGTCGTAAGATTAATTATTATTCATGTTGCTACTAATTAAATTCGGATATATATTCATATTCAAGGTATTTATTTCGCCATATCCTGTGTAAAATGTAGTGGTGATACACAGGACCGTTCTGCTAGTCGGTGTAGGTACTTACTAAACATCGACTGAGGCTCTGGTACAGGTTTTCCTCCTAGAGAAGCCAGGGGTCCGCTCTCCTACGCGTTCTCCTCCAGATGTGACTTATTTTGGCTTTTATGCAAGCGCCTGTCATTTGACCACCCGACCCCGGAAAAAGGCACCTTTGTCAGAGTCTCATCTGCCGGTCAACAGGTGCACCAGCTATTAAGTTTGTTTTGTATTCCTTAAGATCTTGGTGAAGCCCCTTTCAAACCTAATTAAAAAACATAGTAAGAAATATATTACACTTACTTTATTCTATTTGTCATCTCATATTTAGTGTTTCGATTTATTTTTAAAGGTGAAGTAGGCGATAATTATCATTTTAAATTTAATGACCTCAGTAAAATATACACAGAACTGATGATTCACATTAATTTATTTATTTATTTATTTATTTCATATTGGGACACATAACAGATACATTGTATCGTACCTACAGTAAAAAGGTTAATGTAACAAGCTTGGTAAATGTATAACCCACACTTATGTCCGCAGAATAATGTGGTAGGTGGAAAGATTTAAATTGTGCTAATCCTCTGCCTTAATGTATTTTTCATTTAGAGAAGTGATGAAATAACTTGCTTTTTAAATTAATTGTGCGAAAGTATCCAAATGAACAAAGTGCGTGTTATAGTTATCTAAAAGGCGCCGCAAAGGGGCGTACCCCTGCATTGGTTCTACACTTTGTAGTGTGAAGAAGCCTGGGTACACGCGCAGTCCTTGGTACTATCTAGCATATATTATTACAAATATTAGAACAATCAAATCTATTGTTACACATTCCATGCATCATTTTCAGAAGACAACGTCTAGACTCCAGGCAGAGCAGCTTATGTTCTTTTAGGATTTCAGGGTACGTCAGGGTCAATCTAGCGCGGTAGCATCTGTAATGCATTTAATTAAGAATTTTTTTTCAAGTCTGTTTTCGTAAACTTTGTAGAAAAGAGACCAAATTGGAACTGTAAATTCTAGTTGGGAACGTATTAATGTTTGATATAATAGAAGGTAAGTAGAAGTACGTTTGAAATGACTTGAGGCTCGCATAATGAAATCGTACATGCGGTATGCTTTATTGATATTGTTTTCAACATGTTGATCGAAATGCAACTTTGAATCTAGTGTAATTAAAGTTATATAAGCGTAGGCATATAGATACGTAACAATATCATTTCGCTTACGCCTATGTAAAATATGGATCACCTTTCTGTATCATTGTTCACCCTCCGAGCCTTTCTCAACTCAGCTGGGGTAGGCTTTCAGTCGAACTACGAATCGGCCAAACTTCAATATTTTCCGTGAAGCGTCCGAGATCTGGCCTCCACCGTTAGTAACTATTTATTAATCTGTGCCTCCACTACTCAGTGGTGTTATCGAAGTACTGTAGTTAGAATGTAGTAACGAATGCCACAGATCGTAACCGACAGCTCAACGTGCTCTACGGACATCCTAAGACTCTGCTACCTATTCGGTTACCACTTAACCACGAGTCCATCTAACAATAGGTATGTATATGTGGCGATACCACATGTACCCAGGCGACATCTAGCAACAGTAAGCTCAACTACTTCGATACCACAAGAAATCAGCGCCACCTAGCGACCAACAAGCGGAACCAGAACCGTCTACTATGTCACAACTACCACGTGATTCCTACGTCACAATCCTGCATCGCGAAAATGAAGTTCACGCGCTGAGTAGCATATATACAGAATCCTAACTTCAACAGTTAGGGCCTCGGCCCGCCAGGCGCGATCACCTTGCCTGGTCGGAGGATCCTCCCTTTGTGTTGGAGGAGCATCACACCTCGTTCCTCCACATATATATTATTTGGCAGTCGATTGTTAACTCGTTTTTGCGAAGAGATGACTAAGCTTATAACATCCTATCCTCTTTCCTTATTTACTACAGTGTGGTAAAGTGCAACACGCCTTGTATGACGTAGCTATTATTATGATGTATAAACCTATTGTTTTTATATAGCTTTGATATTTTCTTTGAGCACGGTATTCTTATTTAAAATGACTGTGGAATCTATTGTCTGCTGCGCTGTTTCTGAACAAATACTTCCTTGAGACCATCAAGAAAAGAGCGTAAGTACTCGTTATTCAAAGGCTGGTAATGCATTTGCGATCCCTCTAGTGTTGCAGATGTCCATGGGTAAAACGAAGCAAGCTCGTAAGTTCCTAACAACCTTCCGGATTGTCTGTTCCACTGCTAACTTCCACTAACGGTCCTACTGAATTTCGAACTATTCCCAGTAGTCATACTAAAGTACTCATGGACCCATTGCATTTATTAGAATATTTTTAGCTCCACTTATGTTTTACAGGCCTAAACCTAATACTCTCTAAATCTTATCATAGGGTGTAGCGTTCTGCGTGAATACTAATCTTTAGTTCTCCACAAATCCTACACCTTAGTCAAAATGCATGGTTATATGTAATAATATGTAATAGCCGTTTCGTTGTTCAAGGACTTATTGGCACAAAATTAACGCCTAACCTAATGTTAATAAGCCCGTAGGAGTGACTACGTCAATCTTACGAAATGGCCAGGCTCACACATTTTGACGAAGATGTAGGATATTGTTACGTGCGCGGGGTACAAATTAAAGGTCGTTTATACAGGGTTATTCGCTCACCACAAACTAGACAACTAAATAACTAGCACACACAGTACTCTTCAATACTTCAAGTCGCTCAGCAGTTCACAGCAGTCCACAGTCGTTGCTTAAGTCGCAGGTATAACCCTCTTAGATCGCTTCGGTAAGATGTGTTCGCTTTCACTTCCGAAAAGAATCTGACTGCGTGGCGATAGCCGGGCGCTTTTATAGCTCTTAATTCGGAGGGTAGAATGTTCCGGAATCATCTACACGTTAGATATGTGTTCGAGAAACGTACCTACTACTAAGTAGGTACAGTCACGCCGACGGTCGAGGTGAATAACCTTGTAATCAAGATTTGTAGGTAAACTAGGTATAGGTATTTGAAGTACTTGTGGTTTTGTGTTGGGATTTCTAGATTTTTCTACACTGTTCGGTAAAGTACTTCGACACTAACAATGTGTTTTAATTTCCAGAAGATTCGATCAGTAGTCTTCGAGATATCGATGATCGTTGTAACAATATGTAGAGAACTTAAGACTAGGATTCTAATGAGTGAGTATGGTAGCTCGCTAGATATAAGTCCGATTATTGATGTCTATATTACTAAAGTAACTAGATAAGTAGCAATCGCGCTAATCCCCTCCAATACAACATAAGAATAAAAACGTATAGCCTAGCCTAGCTTCCGTCATTCAATGGCTGACAAGACGTTAACTGAGTGACAGTCAGAGAACAAAATTTGGTAAATGTGTGGTGAAAGAGTGCGTTTTAAACAAAACGGCCTCAAAACATAATAGAATGAATGGGACTACGTTTCACGCTATATTATACTTTTTCTATATTTTTATTTCTTAAAATAACATTTAAAACCTTTTAAAAATATTAAACACTATGTCAAATGTAGGGATGTCGTTACAAACTAAAATTGGTTTTCCTATGCATATGGGTGATTTGTGACTTGTTATAAAAAATATGCGGTCTGATTAATTTTATCAGAGTTCGGGGACAATTTAAATATAATGTTTCATAATGTACATATGGAGAAAAACATCAGCAGCATCAGCATCAAAAAACGTTCAGTACCTTGCTGTGTGAACGGGGCCTTAACTGCGTCCAACGTGCATCGCGCCATTTGTTTTTCTTATTCTCTGTATGATAGTCATTATAAAATTAACAGCTGCTCCAGCGGCTCCACCCACGCCGAATTCTGATCCCGTTCTGAACACGTGGGAACATTTTCAGAGATAAAATATAACTAAAGTAACATATAGGCCATTTAGGCCTATGTGTTACTTTAGTTAGACTATAATCTATCGCTACGCCAAATTTCAGCCAGATCCGTTCAGCCGGTTGAGCGCGATTGAGTAACAAAAATCAAAACATCTTCACATACTTTCACATTTATAATGTTAGTAGAATAGGATATGATATTTCGGGTAATATCTTAACTGAAAAGAAAATTACGAAAATTTTAAGATATCAATTATTAATTATGATATATTTAGGAAAAAAATCATACGGTAAGTCACCCTAAATTTGGTTCTGAAATAATATCGCTATTTCCATCATACCAAGACGTCATCCGTCACGCTTGCAAATAGTGTAAAAGAGATAAATATATATTTTTATTTCAAAATATTTACTAGTTTCAAAGCTACGTGGTTGTCACGGGCCACATGGCCACGTTTTTTTTTGACGCTTGAAAATGAAGTTTACCGATTATAAACGAGTAGGTACTGTATCAAACGTAGACTGACAATAAAAGGCTATCAGCGTCCTATAACCGCCCCCGCTGGCACGCGGGGGGGTATCCGAAGGGATTTCCGCACGATAAAAAAAAAAAAAAAAAAAGGTAGTGAAATAGCGATAGTTTTTTTTTTATTGCCAGGCTATGCAAATTTCGCATAATGTAGGTAGGTAGGTAATAAAACCTCATTTTATTCATGAACTTCTGCTCATGGATAAAATGAGGTTTGTTGACTATGAAAGGATGATCGAGGTAAATACTGAATGAGTGATGATTCGAAAATATTTGAAGAAATGATTTTTTTGTATTTTTTTTTTGACTTAATTTGTTTATAATTAGAATCTTATAGAAAGATTTAACCTTGTGTTTATTGCTATATAATCTTAATTTTAGTCGGATAGAATCGGACAGTTGCACTGGCTCCCAACAAAAAAAAACAACCTAGGACGGAGACAAGGATTATTATGTATGTCCCGCTTACTCTTGCCAGCTTTGTTAATAGAGCGTAGAGCTCTCTGATTATAATTGTCATTTTAGTGTCATGTCTAAATACATACTCAATCTATGACCTACCTATGGGTGTATAGGGCCCATCAACATCCTCGAGGCCCAAGCCAACCTCACCTGCTAGTCGGTGCACCTGCTAAACAACGGACGACGCTCTGGCGCAAGATACTGGTGGTGATACCAAAAAACTTGACATTGGCGTCTTCGCCATTAATAATTTTATAAACATTTATTATATTTTACTTGAGATTGGCGAAATTGCGGTGATTCTACTGCAGAAGCCATTAATTAAAAATTGAATTGAATTGACCTACCCATGTACCTACCTCAATCTACCAAAGCATAACTGACGTTTTCAAAACTGTCCTACTCAGAATCCAATGCTATTTACCATCGCAGGTTTCCAGTCCTCCACAAACATGTGTGATGATGATAGAAAGAAGTAAGAAAGAAATCATTTGCTTTTATTGAATGCCTGACAATTTTCTATACAACATAATTTTTACGTTTACCAAAAATATCTTCTATATTTCGTTGTAACATAGGGCTTTTTACAATGTTTTTATCTTCTTGCTTCGAAAATTAACGTTAGCCTTTTTAAAATAGAAAGATCTGCTATTAATAAATACTTATGAAACAAAATAGCTATCATAAACATATTGCAAGGAATTGGGGCCACAGCAGCAAAACAGACAGTTGTGTTGATATTGCCACGTGAATTAGCCATCACATTGCCTATAAAATTTGTGACATGCAAAAACCAAAACAAAAAACACTTTCAATTACATCAAATTTTAAGAGTAACAGTTTCTGTTTTGTTAACGTTCATTTTCAGCATTTGGATCTTTTCTTTTTTCCATTGGTTTAACTTTAAGCCTATTTGCTAAGGCTTCACAAGCTTCTAATTGTTGCTTGACAAAAACAACAGTACCGCTCCTGTCTGATTTACAGGCCATAATCTTTTCTTTGTCACCTGGTGCTAGAACTGGCAAATCTCCGTCGACCTAAATATTCAAAACAAAAAATTAATTTATTAATTAATATACTTAATTCATTTGAGATTCAATTCAAAAATTGGTTGAAATGAGAAACTAGGTTACTTAAACATTCAAACAGACATTCAATGGCATAACATAGTGGTTTCCCGTCCCGCCACTACCTATAGCCCAGAAAGTTCCCTGAAAATATTTATCTGCAACTTCTTAGCAGCTAAGTATTTTTCATATATTTTTTCCTAAAATATAATAGTATACAGACCTCTTAGCTTGATCTACTACGAAATCTTTTTAACTTTGGTTTGATGCTCTATTGCCTTAATTAGTGTTACAGAATCTGTTCTTCACCATACCCGATCTAAATCCCTCCATTGTTGAATGCAATCTGCTAGTCGATCGCTAAAACCAGGCGCGAAGCATTTAGGATCTACAGCAACGAAACACTGTCCAAGATCACGAGGTACACCATCACTCTCCAACTTCCACTCTTTCAGATGGCAGCCGTATCTTGAACCTGACGAGTATTTCAAATTTGAGTTATAGTTAAATTAAGCTTTAGTATGATTCTATAGAGTGGACGAACTATAAAAAATAATACTTGGGTTTGTTAAATGAACGATTCTGAATACACATTTTTTTTTAGAATTCTTGTCAATTTATCTTTTTGTTCGCGATGAATGCAAAAACTACTGAACGGGTTTTGATGCGGTTTTTTCTAACAGATTGGTCTTGGTCCGACTTAAAATCTGCCGTATGTTTAATTGCAGTTGGTTAACTAGAGCTAGAGATATGGCTAAGAAACAATAACCGACCTCCGCGCGGGCGGAGCCGGTAGCCATCAGCTAGTTTAGAGTAGTTAAAATTACTGACTATTTACAACATCCAAAGATTTAAAACTTAAGTTAAGTGTTTTTTGTCTGTTAATGATGATTCCTACCAAGCGCCTATTAAATTTTAATAGCAACAAATTTCATTCTGTACAATTTTGCTTAAATACTCCTGGCGGTGCCGGTGGTTGCAACCGAGGCTCTCACCTCGGAGTACGGGGTACTAAATAGGTTATTATTTAAGTCTAGTAATATCAGATATCCATCTAATGGAATAAATTATAATAGTATAGTGAGGGGCTCGCGGCTAAGTGGTAATCAAGTAGGCTAACACATTGGAAAGTTAAGCAACACTAGTCAAGGCAGCGGGGATCATGGGTGACCATTCTTCTGTCACATTAAGACCCCTTTTTGCCTCGGAAAGATCGCTAAGCCGTCGGTCCCAGTTGCCATACGAACATCTAAGGCAGTTGTCACGGGTATTTGGCTGGAGGTCAGATGTCCGCCGCTTCACAGAAAATATCAATGTTCAACCGCTTAGAAGTTAGACTGAAAAGCCGATTCCAACTGAGTTGGGAAAAGGCTCGGATGGTGATGAGTTAGTAAGGTATCATAACAACAAAGCAAACAAATAAACAAGTAACAACATCGCAGATTTTGTATAGGGCCTTTTTTACGTGTGTTTGTAGAGGGCCGATATAATTTATTTGGCATTTATCATTATCATCATCCAGCGTTAGTCCCGTCTACCTTCATGCCTTCAAAGCAGCAGGATCTTTATTTTAAGTTAATTAACTTAAAATAAAGATCCTGCTTGACTTAAGCAAGAAAACGAATAAATCCTGCCAACATGGAGTTGCGAGGTTTACGTATTCAGGTGTCGATTTTAACTTCACCTACCTGCACTGACTCCACACAATACCTCGACCATAGCTGCTAGACCATATCCTTTATATCCACCTGTCGCCTCCACGCCGCCGAGTGGATATAGTCGCTTAGTCTTATAGGCCTGGAAAAGTATTCATTTAAAACTTAAACGCTGAGTTACATCTTGGAAACATAGCAGGACAGGTTTGCAGGATAACTGTTTTGCTTAACCTCTTCAGGATCTAGCGTCTCCATGCCTTTAGCTCCTTGTGCCCAACCGTGTCCTAGAGTTTCACCTTTCCGACGATGCATGTCTATCTGAAATTAGACAATAACATCTAAATACCCTTCATCATTAACTTATCGTTGTTCCCGTTCGCATCCGAGGTTTTCATTCGGATCGTTGGGTCTGCTTACATTTTCTCCTCTTGGTTTGGCTTATATGGTGTTTAAGGGAGATTGCCATCTGACATCCCAAGTCTGAGAGGAAAGCCTGCACCAGATCCTCGTGTAGAGTTATTTACTATTAACCCTGATACTGTGTTACAGAAATTGAGTTTGTGTAGCATTCATCCTGCCTCGCAAATGACAACAAACAGTTTGAACTAAATAATTCGCAAACTCATCATCATCTTCATCTAAGTGTTGTGCCCTGTGGCATCCGAGGTTTTCATTCGGATCCCGGGGTCTGCTTACTCCTTCTCCTCCTCTTGGTGTGACTTCTACGACTTTTAAGGGAGACTGCCGTCTGACCTCCTAACCCCAAGACGAATCTGTCAATCAGTAGATGTACCGGCTTGCAGCTAAGGTTAGCTTAGTGAGGTCCCGTGTACCCTGAGGTTAGTGAAAGAGTAGTGTTGTTTACTATAAAACCCTGATACTATGTCCCACTAAGTAGTATATCCTTTATCCACCCTGTCTCGTTGAACTTGATAATACCCACACTGACTCCAATATATCGTAGTATAGTTGAAAGCCAAGTTTGACATGTTTATAATACTTACTTCACCCATGTCAACTGCCGTAGTACTTATATCAAGGTAGAAGGATTCACAGCATGATGCTGGAGCAACCATTGCTATGGGGTTTGTGCCTAGCGCCGCCTGGAAATAACGTAAGAATATGACGTCAGTGTCTGACGAGTAATGAAACGTTAAAGCGAACAGCTTCGACGTTGCTTTATTCAAATACTGACTGATTAACATATGACTATTTATTTGAAAATATTGAGATTAAGTTTCGTGTACTTTTTAGAGACATGTTCTATTTTACTTCTTACCTGTTTACTTCTAGTGGGGGCCATTACAGGTTGTGAATTAGTAAAGGCTAAGCCTATCAGGCCGACCTCGGCAGCTTTTTGAGCCCAATAGCCTGCCATACCGTTGTGATTTGAACCTGAAACGTCAGAGACTTTATATTCTTCTATATTAATATTCTATATCTTAGTACCTGACTGGCGACACGCGTGCTCAAATTGTATACGCGTACTGTTGTAGTTAGGGAATATCGTTCTTGTGTACGCGTAACCGACTACGAGTACATTGGAACGCTTAGTCCGTACAAACTTTATGATTACGATAATGAAGATGCGATAACTAGAGGCTACTTTTTATCCCAATATTTTAGCGAGTGAAACCGTGGGGTGAACAACCTTAAATGTAACTACCTCAGGATGTCGAAAACCGACATTAATAATATTTTAAATATTACCTTTAACAACAACCCATCCAACTCCTGTTTTTTTAGCTTTGCGTATAGCGACATCCATAGCAAATTGGCTGGCGGTGGCACCCAGGACATTTCTAGCGTCAACCCATGCAGTAGAGGCTGTTTCATTTAATATAACTGGCTTACCGTTCGGCTCACATCCACCACTAATTATGTCGTTTACATAATATTCTGTGGATAGGAAGGTGATACAGAAATACATGTCAGAGGGCCAATTCTCGTAATAAAAAAATGTCCAAAATACGAGAATTGGCCCTCCGTAGTCCAATAAGAACAGGATGTGTGTGAACAGATGTGAGTGATATTTCGTAACCTTGATAAATATTTAGTTTGCTTTCAATCCCAAAAAAGCATCTATGTATTGCTTGTTTCTATAAATCTTTTGAATGGTGTGTAGGAATACACAGGAAAAACAGACTTGCGTTTTGGGGTTTCGTACCTTTTTTTTTTTTTTCGTGCGGAAATCCCTTCGGATACCTCCCCGCCGGGCAGCGGGGGCGGTTATGTCGGGCTTGCACCGACTAAAACCGCACGCCGTCTTGGATCTTAAGACGCCGGGGTGTAAGGTTACCCATAGAGCATATCCCTCGCACCCCGACTGACCCTGGGCCATCTCCGGTTTTGAGATGGCCCCCTTACTTGCTCTCCACTGTGCCATCTGCTAATCAGAGGGACACGTGGAAAGCTTCCGAACAGCCCTCAACAGGGCCGTCCTCGCCTCGGTCGGAGCTGGCCGTAGGCGGCAGCGTCTCTCCCACCCTAAGAGAGAGGCGCTGCCGTCTCCGTTGCCCAGGGTGCACCGCGTGGAGATCCCCAACCAAGCACCCCACCGCGTGGAGGTCCCCAACAAAGCACCCCTGGGGTTTCGTACCTCAAATATGTGTTAATTTTATTTCAACCTTAACACTATCATTACGGGTTATTATACTTATGCTTACTTTATTGTGTTTATAAAACTAATATTGATTTTCGTAACTTAAGTCGCTAAGGTCGAATTTTTACTAGGGAAAATAATTGCGTCGATGTTCAACTGAACTGGGTTCTCGCATTACTCAATAAAATTCATATCGTGACAACGCAGTTAAGTTAATTTTGATCACTGATGAAATGTGACCTAAAATTCCTAATAAAATTATTGTCAAGGTTCTAACTTGCTCACTTACCTAATCTATTCAATCCCTCACTAGGATGACCTAATCTGTCTGCCTGGATCAGCATCTTGGCCTGCTGTTCCGCGGTATCGTAATTCACTCCCACAGCGTGTAAGCAGTCTATCACGAACCTACATGCCTCTAGTGTGGCCACTCTAGCCATGCTCCTAGAAAAAAAAACAGCTTTTTCTGTTGTTTCATGTTTTTGAGGAATCAAAAGTAATTACAAATAAAACAAGTTGAATTCCTGAGACGAGCTCAGCCGAATACAAGGGATTTTCGATTTTGCGATTATAATTTTTTTGCGATTTTTTGCGATTTTTTCTTTATCTTGCAATGGTTCACCCCAGCACGAATCTATTACCGAAAACAGCAACTTGATAGCTCATCTCCTTCATACCCAAAACCGTGACAGAAAATTGGCAACGACGACGTCGACGACGACAACTCGATAGCAATAGGGCTTTTCTAAAGAAAATCCCTAAAAACAGGGGCTACCATAAAACATATATCCGAACTAAATTTCAGACCCGCACCATATTTGTACCACTCTAGAACAAACTTTCACAACAATCTTTTGAATACCTACATTGACTTATTGCCTTTGTACAATTATTTTTGCAGAACTTTTCAAAAAATAATACGAAAGAAAGGCGTAGCACTCATGTACCATGAAGTTACTTCGAATTTCTTTCGATGATTAGACCGAACGAAGTATCACGTGTCGTCTTCGACCCGATTGCGAGATATTAATGCGTTTCATAGTACCAATGGCGCTCATTAGGGGAGACCTATGTCCAGCAGTGGACTAGGATAGGTTGATGATGATAATGATGATGATGATGATAGTACCAATTGCCCAAACCTTCAGTCCTGAACTTTAGATGTACGTTGGGATTTCATGGTGAGCCTATAGATTTAGCCTAACATACAAGCGGCGAGGTCAAAAGCAAGGACACAGTCAACGAAACTATTCTAAAATTTCACAGATGCTTTGACACTGACCGTTAGTTTACCGCTATTCATTAAACAACTTGGTACTCTCAAGGTATCGATCCAGGCATCTTCTGGACGACATTGTACGCTGAAGGCGTCGAGGTGTTCAGGACCACGTAGATACGTGCAAGGCAATGAGGCATCCTCAACACCAATAAGTACGCTCAAGGCATCGAAGCATCTTCAGCACCACTTAATACGCTCATTCATTATGTAAATCGTGGCAATGTAATCTAGTTCACCTTGATCGCGGTTTCTATTATTGGTGAACCTTTTCCAGTTTTGAAGATAATAGTCTTAAGATATGAGACTTAGGTTACGTTAGGTTTTTTTTTAAAGAGTAACTAGTAACCGTAATTACTAGTATTCCCGTTCACCCTTCCATGCTTGTGTTAGAAGCGGGTTCACATTGGTTCACGTCGGTTTCAGATTCGATTTTTCTCATGTAGTTCCTCAAATTGACTTCACCTTTGTCCACACAATTCATACTTCTTTTGTATTTTTCGTGCGGAATTCCCCTCGGATACCTCCCCTGTTGGACTAAATCCGCACGCCATCTCGGGTCTACAAAGTGGCCCCATAAGGCATCTCCCTCGACCCTGGCTGAACAAGGGCCATCTCCGGTTTCAAGATGGCCCCTCAGATTAGAAAACAACGGTGTCCCCGTCTTGCCCCCGGAAAAATGGGGGCGTGGTGAAAACACGCCACCCCGAATTGCTTCTGCTAGGGTGACAGGCGGCTCCACCTGTCACCCACAGTTAAGCGATCTCCGACGTCTGAGTCACCTCCGCGCCTCGCGGTCTCTGCGGCTCAGGAGAGACTCAGGTCTCTCCCGGACTGCTCCGCCATCTCCTTCTCGAGTACTACTTGCTATTTGGCAGCCCACGCGGTCGCACTTCATACCATCCCCGTGAGCAAGACTCGACCGTGAGCGAGAAGACTCCCACTGCGAGGGCTGCCACGAGAGCCCGCCTTGGCACCTCCTACGCCGGGTTCTCCGCCAACGTGTGCAGCCCTGCACACACGTCTTCATACGAGTACTTGACAAGATTATCCGTATCTAAGGACACACATCATAACCATCCTCACAGCGTTAACCCCGGTTGCATCCACGCTTGTACGGTGGAGCCCGGTTGATGTGACGTATCCGGTTTTTATGAAACTTTTATGACCTCCCAATCCCAAAAGGAAAACCTGCGCCAAAGCTTCGTTCGTCAATCACAATCAGTCAGATGAGGTTGTCTTGGTCCCGAAGGTGGCTTGGCCTCATAGAACCCATATATTTAAACCACTATGAGAGTAGGTATAACAAGCGAAAGGTATATGGCAGAATCGTAGCAAAATGTTAAGATAATGTATATGTATTGCTTGGCAAATTCAAATATCTTATTCCGTGCGAGCCATGGGAGTGTCACGCATAAATTTGCCAAGCTATAGGTACAGTAGCCAATTTATGATTTGGTAGTGTAGTGTTCGGACCTCGTCCCACACACTACGGTTCGTTTCCTGGCCATCATGTGTCAGAGTTTAAATAAAAATACTTTGTCATTCAAATTTAGCTTAGGGAAGAACAACAATTGCTGCGTGGAGCTGCATTCGGCTGTGCGGCTGACAGCGGGCGACTAGACGCGCCGCCCGGGGCCGCCGGCCGAAGAGAAGATATAAGTGTAATTAAATTAGGCTCAGTCCTTGAGCGGACTTCGCGATTCCCTAGTTCGCATTAAAATAATAATATACGCGTAAAAACCTCCCTAAACTCGTTATAGGAAGCTTTTGTTGATATAATAAATGCCCATATAAATTTCTTCCTCTGTGTTTATCTTATTATCTACACGAGGTATTGTGGCGTCCAACCCCCGGACGCTACAACTGGTGGAGGAACGCCGGTTTCCATACAGCTGGTGGTTACTACAGCTACAATTGGTGTGGAGGAACGCCGGTTTCCATACAACTGGTAGAGGTGCTGGTTGCCACAGGAGCTAGTGGTTGCTACAGCTGGTGAAGCGCTAGTTTCCGCAGAAGTCGGAAACGCCAACATTCTGCAGCATCGTTGTTTATTTTGCTTTTATGTACTTTTATGTGATATTATGTGCTCAACGAGAAGATGGCTATGATGGTGGCTTGTTCCAGAATGTTTCAAGAGCATTGATAGTTGCCTGCGGGTCAATAGGGCCAATAAGGACTATAAGTCTTAGTAGAATTATAATTCACGTAGTGAATAACGTGTTATCTTGAACCGACTAAAACCGCATTACGTACTAGCGTAACTAGTAACTAGTAGTATTTTATTATTAATATGTGTTCTCTGTTTATTCCATATTGCTGCGCTGCGGAAGATAAATAGATTTGTTTTGTTTTTTATGTTCGTGATGTTCTAGCGTAGGAGTTAGGCAATTATTTTTTGTACAATATTGAGAGTTGTGATCTAAACTTTGTAAGAGAGTCAAATCGTTCTGGACATAAGCGCCGACGATGATTGAAAGTTAGTTTTCGATCAGACTTTTCTTTATAGAGTAAGTTCTTTCTCGTTAATGTTGTTTTAAAAATAATTTAGTAATGTGTAGGCGACATAGTCTCTGCTTCACATGCATAATGTGTAAGGACAGATCAAGTTATGTCATCTTTCTTTTTAGTTAGGTAGGTCTTAAAAGTACTGTGTTACCAAGTCCTTTCAGGGCAAACCTTAAAATGTATCGGCAAGTGATACCAATAACTTTTCTTTGATGAGGCTGATTGTGGTCAGGTTTCTTTTAACCTGGGTTTTTGCCTGGCCAAGAATGAAGCAATTTTTCTTTGTTCGTGTTTTTCAGTATTTATTACAGTTTAATTGCTATAATTTGAAATTCTACTATCGTTTACTAATTATTACAAAGATTGCTTCGTTATTCCCATTGTAAGGGACAATTCGCATATTTTTTTTTTTTTTTTGTCCCAGATTTAGTTTATCTAGGGTTCGATGTAACTGTCACATGAATGACCAGTAAGGGCGTAGCTGCTGTAGTGTTCGGACCTCGTCCCACACACTACGGTTCGTTTCCTGGCCATCATGTGTCAGAGTTTAAATAAAAATACTTTGTCATTCAAATTTAGTCCGAAGGGATTTCCGCACGTAAAAAAAAAAAAAAAAAAAAAAAAAAGGGAAGAAAAACAATTGCTGCGTGGAGCTGCATTGGGCTGTGCGGCTGACAGCGGGCGACTAGACGCGCCGCCCGGGGCCGCCGGCCGAAGAGAAGATATAAGTGTAATTATATTAGGCTCAGTCCTTGAGCGGAGTTCGCGATTCCCTAGTTCGCATTAAAATAATAATATACGCGTAAAAACCTCCCTAAACTCGTTATAGGAAGCTTTTGTTGATATAATAAATGCCCATATAAATTTCTTCCTCTGTGTTTATCTTATTATCTACACGAGGTATTGTGGCGTCCAACCCCCGGACGCTACAGTAGCGTGTCGGAAGGAAGAGTGAGTGTCCGGCTACTATCGGCTTGCTTCGGATTGAAGAGCGTTCTATCTCTCGCACAGTGCATGTCTACAGCTTTGAGCTTAATATCTTTTCAGATTACGTAAAAATGAAGAGTTTCAATATTTTTTTAACACGATCAGGATTTAGTTACTCTATCAAGGTTTCAAATGTATACTGTACTTCGCTTAGGTATTTGCTTTGGTCGTAGATCATCTTATATAATTTGAGATACATTTATAAAATGATTTGGATATATTTGGCCTACTATTTATTATTATCATGTTTGTATGACATTTTGATAAATAAAATGAACTATATTGTATACAAGTCATTAAGATAAAAATATACGATATTTACATTATTTAGATGAATGTTACCTATCTGTTTAATAACAGCCGTATTCGGGAGTTACTATTATGTGAATTCGATCTTGTATTTTGCATTGTTGAATACATTTATTTAAATTTATTAAATAAAAGTAATTAACGGTTTAGTAATACACTTTCTTTTTGTAAGTAATGTGTGTTAAATACAAGTGATAGTGCATTTATATAATTGTGAATTTTTATTTTGAGGTAAAATTATTCATTTAAGATTGACGATTCTACACACAGATTCTTATATCCGAATTAAGCATAGCTTTTACGCACATTCCACAACCCATAGTTGTGGAATGCGCGAAAACACACCCGGGGCACCATTGGTACCATGATTGTTTTTTTTTTTATACCACTAAGGTGGCAGACAAGCACACGGCCCACCTGATGGGAAGCGGTTACCGCGGCCTATGTCCGTGTGCAACACCAGTGGCGTCACACTCGCGCTGCCGACCCTGTAAAGGAAAGGATGGGAAAGGAGTTTGGGAGGGGATGGGAAAGGAGTTTGGGCTCCGGCACTCTCACTCACCAAACGGAACGCAACTCCTATTCATGCAATGGCCAAAATGACTGTTGCTTGACTCTACCACTCTAAAATGGAGTAAAATGGATACTTCATCATCATAATCTGCCTGCTCTTGTCTCAATTATCTTAACATGTAAAAAATAATTAACTACTTTTGTACTTGTATGTGTATGGGTGCGACTATTCATGCCAGCAAATATTTATTTTGAGCGGGAATCGAAGCCGCGACATCTGATGTAGATGTCGAACCCTCTACAGCGATGCTACATTCTGATTAACAGAAAAACTGGCCCCGTGACTCGGGTATAATACCTTACACAGTAACCGGCATTTGTTTCAGCAAGTGCAATAGGCAGAGGACTGATTCCGGCTAAGATCGGCTTGCTTCGGTTTTGTAGAGCGTTCTCTCTATCGCACAGCGCTCGATATAGCGCAGCTTGATATCTTGTTGGAGTAGTTAAAACCTAAGATAACTTTACTTTTAACTACTCCAGCTTTAACTACTTAGGTCATCTGTGGTGATATTTCTAACCCTACTTTCCTAGTAATATTCTAAACACGAAAGTTTGTGAGTATGAATGTATGGATGTTTGTTACTCTTTCACTCAAAAACGGCTGAACGCCTCTGGTTGAAATTTGGTACAGCGATAGATTATAGTCTGTAATAACACACAGGCTACTTTTATCCCTGGAATAGGTTCCCAAGGAAAGAGGGAATGGAAACAGAACAATTGATAAACACAAACGGTTTTAACTAATTTATAAAAGCTAAATATCATTCTACTTTACGATGTACCAAATCAAAAGCCGCATACTGTATTCGTATTAGATTTTTTTACTTATAATTCAATCGCTATGAGATTTTTTGTTGTTTAACTTTTTAAATCCATTTAACGGTTCAGTGAAGGACATAAATGTTTTCCGTATTTTCACAATACTCGATAGAGTCTTAATTGTCTTAGATCAGAGTTTAGTATACCGAGTTGGCGACACGACGACCCATCGGCTCGCATTACCGAGACATTTCTTGCGGTAATTGAAATCTGACTCTAGAATTTTTCTAACCCTTTACAGGCTGTTTCCAGACAATCTATATTAATATCCTCAGTGTGTGTGAATTTTGTAATTTTGTATACGGAAGGAAATCTCCGTATCTACGTACCGTCGTTCCGAAGATTTGGAAACTTCTTTAACCGTTCGAAAGGTACATTATTTCGCAGAGTATAAAAATACGATACTCTTTTATAATTTTGTCTTAATTTCTCAATTCTTCATTCACAAAAAAATAAATTAAGTACGTGATTGTAAATCAAATATTTAGCCCTTAAGAGGGGGATTACCTAAGGGTAGAAAATGTAACCACTAAAGGTTTATAATGATTAAAAGCTGATTTAACTTATACTACTCGTACCATTTGATAAACAGGGTAGGATTAGTTTGAAGTATTAATCGAGTAGATGATATCAAGTTTTCTTTGTATGTTGTAAATTTCGAATGTTTTGTGTTTCGATGTTTTACACGCGCATTTCTTTCAAAATGGAGCTACAATGTACATAATATTCAAGATCCCCTAATATTTTCCTATTTTTTAAAATATTGTAAGCTCATTTCAAATAGTCTCTCACTTATTCAAATACTTTATTTTAAATGGAACTACAGTTAAAAAAGATCAAATAACATTCAAAAAACCCCCGACTTATATTTATCAAACATAGCTAAGGACACTCTCGACTAATTTACCTTTCAAACAAAAATAAAATAAAATCAAAATTGATTCATCCGTTCGGGAGCTACGATGCCGTAGACAGACAAACACGTCAAACTTATATATCAGCTCGTCGTTTTTGCCTCGGTGGTTAATATTTTATTAATAATAATTTAGTTAATTAAATATTTTAACTTTTAGTAACAGCATCAGTTTATTCGTACACGAATCGTGTTTTGCACGATATTATGTTTTATACGATATTTAATATTTAAGTTACTAATATTATTGATAAATTATATGAAGTTAACAGCCTGTATATTGGAAACCAATATCATTAGTGATTGGTAACACATAAGATTTCCTCTTAGTAATAGGCGGCGCATAAACGTGGACACTAATAGTGTCTAAAGTCATTATACAAGTTATAAATTGTTACGCATTGTTACGGTTTTCAGAGAACTAGTAATTTTTGCAACTTGACCTTGTACCTTGGTACTGTTACAATTCGGAATGAAAATTCGGTTAAAAACGGTAATGAATCATGATGCTGCATGCATTACAAATTACAAATGACATTTTAGAGTAACATGTGTCAGCTCTTACCTGCTCGTGTGAGTTTCGAAAATAGATTACTTGGAAGAATATAAATATATATATTGTAGAAGCCACAATATTAGTACTTTATTTAACTCTACTTAGAATAAGGAAATAATTTCTTATTTCTCTTAAGTTTACTGCGTTGCCTATAAAAAAGAGCATATCTTTGTATATTAACATTAAGTTAACTGTTTTAGCGTTATTTGGTAATTAACAATTTCTGTGTCTTGCGTTTCTTTCTAGAATCCAGAATTCTATTGGTCTTAAGTTTTGATGTTTCTTAGTTTTTAAATAATAATGGAGTTAGGTATACCAGAGCGGACCCGGGCTCCAAACTGCAAACTTTGGATTTAACCGGGTACTACAATGGTGTATTATTTGCAGCATCTGACTTGATACATTTTGTGAACAAAACAAATGTAATTACATACTGGCGATTAGAAACGATTGGCCGTGAGTTTATTTGGCAAGTTCTTATCTCATAGACTTTACCTATTTCCTTGAGAATCTTGCAGTAAATGTAAAAGTAGAAGCAATCATTTTATGTTCATAAGTGTTACTTTGTGATGTACATCAATGAAGAAATTTAGATTTTTAATAGTACTAGCAATAGATGACTTTTTGTGGCTGTTCACCACATGAAAACATACGATTGGGACCGTGATTTATATTCGTCAAAATGTGTTCACGTCTGCGAAGCGCCTTTCAAACTCTCTTAACCGCAGCGACTTTGCAATGCCCATATCTCTATCACTGGTTCTATCCACGTGTACACTAGTTTATAAAACGTCTTCCTGTCATACTTTCAGTTGCAATCATGCCAGAGGTGAAATTGGAAGAAGTGCGTCGGTTTATGGTGGATAGCCTGAAGGCCGTGGGGGCTCCGGAGGCAGAGGCTAAGGCGCATGCAGACCTACTCATGCATGCAGATACTGTAGGACACTACAGCCATGGTCTAAACCGTCTTGGTGAGTTTTTATTTTCACAATGTCATCATTGACCTCAGAAGTAAGGAACGTTAGGGTTATATGAATTAGTTTCTTACTTTTCAAAACGTCAAAGAGATACGTTGTGGGGTTATGGTTTCGAACCTCGTCGACTGTAGTACCGACATGAAGAATAATTGCTAGGGTTAACGGGAACATATGGATACTAGTATTCAGATTAATGAAACCTTACGGTTTATGATCTACAATAAGTCATCATCATCATTATCCGAGCGCCAAACCAGATTGCATAAAGCTTAAACTTCGGAGCCCAGGGTTTGTTCACCTACTTCAAATTTGGTTTATATTGGCTTTTACATGAGTTCTGACCCCCAACATCGAAACAACCTTCGCCAGCGTAGCCTAACAGCCTACCTTCAATCAGCTGGTGCACTGACTAACAAGTGAGGTTGATTTTGGCTCTGAAGATCTTGGTGGAGCCCTATAAATTCGATTTACAAGTGGGTATACTTACCAAAATGAAGATATCATGGGGTATATAGATCTTAACATACTTTTAATCAGGTAGATAATATTGGATGCGACTAGTGGTCGACCTCCAACCAGTGATTACAGTGTAAATTGACCTTGAATTAGTCTCGGTTGTAATTTATAATGCGATTTGTCACAGCAATGGGTATTCAGCGGGGTAATGTAACTAATTTATCATTTGATAGCATGCAAATTACTGTTCAATAAAATAAATATTGCTATGAGAAATAATTCAGGCGCCTTGCGAACAACCAGCTTCATAGGTAGGTTACGTAACTGGGGTGTGTGTTGGGTAACCTCCTCGAGTGTCGCTCCGATTCCGATCCCGCTGCAGTCCGGGGGGAACGGAATCGGAGCGGCCGGTACACCCTGGGCGGCGGTCAATGGCTTCCCCTTCACCCCTTCATAGAGTTGGCATTGATCGTCGGCCAATACCCAACGTGGCGGGAACACATCGCTCTCCGTACTCCTCTGCTTTCAGAGGAGACAGGATGAGCGATGCTGTTAGTGGTGAGATGGCCCAGGGTCAGCCGGGGTGCGAGGGATATGCTCTATGGGCAACCTTACACCCCGGCGTCTGAAGACCCGAGACGGCGTGCGGTTTTAGTCGGTGCAAGCCCGACATAACCGCCCCCGCTACCCGGCGGGGGGGTATCCGAAGGGATTTCCTCACGATAAAAAAAAAAAAAAAGGTAGGTTACGTAACTGTTATTATACAATTTGGTCTCATTGGATAAATTAATACTTTTAATATCAACATTGAAAGGATTTAAAAAAGTACGGTTTAGGCTTTAAGACCTTCAACTTTAAAATGAGCAAAATGAGAATTTCTACATAGTTACTTAAATTAAATTCTGTTAGATATTAATGGGTAAAGGTTAAAGAGCTTTAAGGATCATTAGCAACTCGTCATGAATGACTTTATAGAAATTTATGTTTCACTTAACAATGGCTAAACAGCTGCGATTCTGTTGCAAAAGCCGATAATGAATAAAAATGAAATATTATACTTACACCTTCAGTTCAAGTTTCTAAGCTTATTCCAGATTCCGTGCACCGCAATTATGTATCGGAATTCTTGAAATTATTTTAATATTGTTTTGGTGTTGATGTGTGCTACCACCCTGCAAACGAAAGCTATTTGTAAGATTTTAAATGAAAGACGGCAGGATAATAGTTACTTATCTCCACTGGAAGCAAGGATGATGACGATGAAGACGCTGACGAAAAAGACACCAATATTAATTATATATAATGATAGGGAACGTATAAAACAACTAATAACCTTATCGCTATGAAATTTCATAGGCCTAGCCGTACCCACAGTTTCAACCGTTTTCCGATCTCTTTTCTTATTGCTCGACCCCTTAGGTTATAGTTTAATGTTATAGCCTATGACCTTCCCCAAGAACTGAGCCTTCAAATTCAAAAGGAATTTTTATATCCAAAGTAAAAAGCACATGTAGTTCCAGAGATTCTTGAGCTTTATTATGTAGTAGAATAGATAGAAGATTTCTAAAATGGTATTGCTTAGCCATTCTGCTTTCGGAAAACAGTTTTCAGCGGTTTTTTAAATTTCTATTCTAGACCAGCATGTTCACTTCATTTTGTTGCTTAACTTTGAGGTTAATAAAATAACAGGTTAACAAACTAGGTTTGGTGGTCTTACCTGTTAAAATCACCAGATTAGGTGATCAGCCAACAAATTTGACTGTTGGAAGAGAGATGTTGTGGGGTGGTCGCAAGTTATAATTTTTCTTGAGTTCACTGTAACAATTTGGAATAGAAGCACATACTAGTTTGAGTAAAAGTTCTATTGTTACGATGGTAATGTTTGGATTTTTGTTTGGTAGAATTTTGACTGTTTTTTTTTTCACTGCATAACTTAAATTTATTGAAAGTTTATTAAGCCATAATTTTACGTGTCAAATATTTTGTTGTAGTTGAATTAATGGAAAATGACATTAAGTGCTATGGTCTTCAAATAAAGAAGATATTTCTGTATGTGAAAGAACACATAGACAAGCATAAACCTCTGCCTTTTGACTGAACGTAATTCTCAGCTGTGTTTGTATCTTGCTTCACAGTATCTATCACCGTGGAAAGGGTCGGTAGTTTAGTGGTTAAGGAGTCCGCCTTACGATCGAGAGTACCCGGGTTCGAATCTTGACCACTACTCGTGGGTCGTGAACCCACTTGTAACACAAGCAATTTACGCATATTATTATAGCAATTTCGGTTACCAATATTCTTTAATAAATAATAGTTTAAAAAAACAAAAAAAAACCACGCTTTTTATAGAAAACCGAACTAAAAAAATAGAAAATAAGTTTTAATAAATATAAATTAATGTGTAAATAAAAAATATATATTTTATTTAAAAAAAAGCGTTGCGGTGCGTTTATTGCGTTGTTCAGTCGGAATAAGGGGTGAACTGAATAATAACCAAAATTTTACATAAATGCACGGGAAAAATTTGTCAAGAAAATCTTATAACCCGATTGCAGTACCACCTACCGGCACAGATTAATAAAGATACCGGGTTAAATATTTACACTATGCCCATAACCTTAGCGCAAATGCAAGCAATACGTTACCGAAGTTGTATAGCAATCGGATGAATAGTGAATCCGGGTATATATGGGCCCCAGTAAAATCTTCGGAGCCCAAGCCTATCTCATCTGCTAGCCAGTATACCTGCTACTTCATGGAATGAGGCTCTGGTCTGGCAAGCATTTCGTCTCAGGGTTGGGGGGGTCAGACGGCAATCGCTCCCGTAAAATCCAACCAAACAAAATTACGTAATTTGGAATGGTAGAACGGATTTCGGTATGTTAAATGCAAAACTTTGCATGCAACCGGTATTTTTTGAAGAATATTCGTAACCGAAATTGCTAACATTCCCTTTAAACCCTCCAGCTAAACTAAATTGCTTGTGTTAGGAGTGGGTTCATGACGGTAGTGAAGTGTTCAGGATCCTAACCCGGGACCTCTCAATCGTAAGGCTGACTACTTAAACACTAAGCTACGTAGGCTAAGCTAAGTTGGCACTTGTTTGAAGAAGAGAAAATGCAACACCATTTAATTTTTAACCTTTCGTATTTCAGTGTTTTACATAAATGATTGTTTGTCTGGAACATGTGTGCCGACGGCGAGACCAGTGGTTTTAAAGGAGTCAGGTGCAACAGCCTGGGTAGACGGAAGCTTTGCCCTGGGCGCAACTATAGGGAACTTCTGCATGGACCTCGCAATCAAGAAGGCAAAGGAATGCGGCGTGGGATGGGTTGCAGCTAAAAGTGAGTTAACATTTTGATCCCATTGACCCCTTAGGGAAGTAGATTAGTTATACCCAGATGTACCCGGGCAAAGCTCTTGTGAATAGTAGTTATCATAAACACACAATTACTTTAAACTATTCCAGGTTGTAATCACTTCGGTATGGCTGGCTACTGGGCTCTAAAAGCTGAGCGTGAGGGGCTTATTGGCATATCTTGTACAAACGCTTCACCCATCATGGTTCCAACCAGGTCAAAGAAGGTAATAGTGAAAAAAAAAAGAACAATATTGTCATTCAGGTCTTTATTTATAATACTTACTTAAGCAATTAAACAAACTTACAGTTCATCTAATATGGTTAGTGGTTTTTGGTTAGGGTAATATCTAATGTAACATTACTGAAGAAGAATGTTTATGTTTATGGGTGTGTGTAAGCTTGGGTGCGTGAGTGTGTAAGAGCGAGTGTGCGTACGTGCGTGCGTACGTAATGCGTGCTTGCGTCTCTGAGTCAGACCTAATATGATTGGTACTCCCTCACGCTGAAACGACTAAATCGATAACGGTGTGCAATTATGACTTCATTTTTATTTCATCATGGATTATCTTATACAGTGATTATTGAGGTTGTTATTTCTAATTTCTTATTTCAGGGCGCACTTGGTACGAACCCTATTGGAATGGCAGCTCCAGCAGCTGATGGAGATAAATTGGTGGTTGATATGGCATCTACCACTGTCGCTATGGGCAAGGTAAGGAAATGCCTTGATGAGAATATTATGTGCATAATACAGGCCACAGATAGTGGCGTAGCGGTAGAACGATCGACTTAGACGTTAGAGGCGACGTTTAGAGGTCGCGGATTCGTTTCCCGTTCAGGATCTGCATTTGTCTGGGTGTTTCTATGTATCCGTAATATTTGAATGTATTTACAAAAAAAAAACGACGGGTTGCACTCCGGAAGTGCCGGCAGAAGTGAAAACTTGAATATTAACGTTGTGCATTTTTGATATTTTGTAATGGTTAGGGAATAATTTTGCACGAATTGCTTTAATTACAATACAATATTCATTTATTGCGCTATCGTGCACAAACATGACAATTTATATTACATTAAAAATTTAACACTTCAGAACTATTACAACTATTTTACATTAAAAAGTGTATCTCTCAGAAAAATCAACTTCCATCCATAATTTCAACGACTTTTTCAGCATCATACTGATGCTGAAAAAGTCGTTGAAATTCGTACCAGAACCATCATCGCCAATATAGGTATTTATAAAGTACTCACTCATTTTCTTTCGCTATTTCTTCGTCACTTTTTTCATTAAGTTCCATATTTTAAATACGAGTTTCAGGGGCATTTTATATCAATAGATTTATGGCACAAAATAGAATAAATATTACAAAAAGTTATATGATGACAAAAAGTGTTTCTTGGGCCTCGGTCTGAATCGATCTCAGTCTTAACGAAGTCAACGATCACTCATTAGACGAACGCGCGCCAAGGTTGTTAAGTACAGTGTGAAATTAGCGCTTCTATATTGGTCTGCAAATATCTTACGAATTTTCAATCAGGGCACGTGTCCTGACGCGAGTTTAACAAAAAAGTGCACAACGCCGCTAAAGAAGTTTTCACTTCAAAAAACTTCCCAACCCCGTATGGAAAGTCTGCGCAGAGCCTCGGCCTTCAATTAGCAGTTATTCAATTTCAATATTCAAAGCAGCTTGCAGGTAAAGTTTGCTTAGCCGCGAAAGTCTTATTATTACCTTATTTTCTGTGTCTTTAGCTTAGCCTGTGCTTTTTTGTCCATTTTAGATAGAAATGCAGGTCCACAAAGAAGAACCTTTACCCACAAGCTGGGCATTAGGACGTGATGGAAAACCTACTACTGATGCCAAAGAGGTAAGTTTGTAATTACTGAAATAAGCGCCTGAATATTGCGCCTTTAGATGCACCGGTGTATGTCGACAATCACCAATTTCGATGGTGTAACCCAAAAATTGTTCTTAATTTATACTTAAATCGGACATACGCCGGTGAATGCTTATGTGGTAGGCATCATAATTTAGTTCATAAGGAACATTGACCAAGTCGTCGTGTTCTATGATAACAGTCACCGGGGAATGACCGAAGTCATGAAAAGGATAAATAATGGTCATCCATCAGCTGTCTTGGTGGAAGTTATCAGGCACCAGAGTATCTTAACATACACTGCATTTTGGACATTCAGAATAACATATAGGTATATAGATGAGCTAGTACTATTTTAAATTGACAGATAAGCCTTTCTATTCGAATCCTACAAAATTTCAAATGATACAAAAATATTTGCCCCCAAGTGGGGACAGCATCCACAACGGTGAAAGAAGTAGTTGCTGGTGAGGTCATTGCTACCACTATTTTTTCCGTGCAGTAAGCATTGGGTATATTATGATGGTCCGTGTTGTTCTCGATTTGTATGTACACCATTAATGTATCATACCATAAAACTATTTGACAGGCCTATAACACCGCTTTGCTGATGCCGCTCGGTGGGGAGGAGAAGTCTAGCGGCTACAAAGGTTACTGTCTCGCTACTATGGTAGAAACTTTCTGCAGTGGATTGTCCGGTAAGTTTCTTTGACACAGTACAAAGTCCCATTTTTTTTGCTCATGGGCATTACACCCAGAGGCCTAGGCGTACCTCACTTGCAAGCTGGTAAACCTGCTGATTGACGGACGAGGCTCTGACGCAGGCTTTCCTTTTGGGGTCGGGAGGACATACAGCTGCTGCTTCTTTAAAAGCCGTATAAGCAAAACTGAGAAGAGAAGAAGTAGTAAGCGGACTCCTCCTGGACATGAAAGCCTTGCATGCAACTGGGAACCACGCTACAATGATGATGATGATCAAATAATAATGAGTGGGAGGAAAGAAGTAACAAAATCTGCGTTGGCTTGTGAAGCATTTTTTTATTTAAACTTAATTCCAAAGAGCTTTTTGTACTACTGTGACTGTGGTGCAAATTAAAAACTATTTATAATATGCAGATTATAATCTGCAGACGACAACGAAATCTTCAGTAGCCGGATTAGACAGTCGTTATATCGCGATCGCCTCAATATGTATCGTGATCTTCATGATTCTGACAATATTTATTGATATTATTGATGTGCAAACGCGACTCATACTTTTTTTTTTTTTTTTTATCGTGCGGAAATCCCTTCGGATACCCCCCCGCCGGCCAGCGGGGGCGGTTATGTCGGGCTTGCACCGACTAAAACCGCACGCCGTCTCGGGTCTTCAGACGCCGGGGTGTAAGGTTACCCATAGAGCATATCCCTCGCACCCCGGCTGACCCTGGGCCATCTCACCCCTAACAGCATCGCTCATCCTGTCTCCTCTGAAAGCAGAGGAGTACGGAGAGCGATGTGTTCCCGCCACGTTGGGTATTGGCCGACGATCAATGCCAAACCTATGAAGGGGTGAAGGGGAAGCCATTGACCGCCGCCCAGGGTGTACCGGCCGCTCCGATTCCGTTCCCCCCGGACTGCAGCGGGATCGGAATCGGAGCGACACTCGAGGAGGTTACCCAACACACACCCCACGCGACTCATACCTCTAGTTTGCTAATCTAGGTACGAATCGCTGTGTAAAGCAGCAAGTAGCATGCC
This sequence comes from Cybosia mesomella, assembly GCA_946251805.1. Classification (NCBI taxonomy): domain Eukaryota; kingdom Metazoa; phylum Arthropoda; class Insecta; order Lepidoptera; family Erebidae; genus Cybosia; species Cybosia mesomella. The sequence goes on from OX276405.1 coordinate 22,503,366, forward strand.
TTCGCTTTTACTGAACCACGCAGTAAGTAACGTGCATCGTGCTACATTGGACAATGTGTGAATCGATGTGGAATATGTGAAATTATGTGTATTGATTCCGCGCACTTTTGTACTGTAGCGTCCGGGGGCTGACGACACAATACCTCGTGTTGACAAAAATATAAAACACAAGGATTAATTTTTATATGGGCATTTATTTATTTAAATAAAGCTTCCTATATCGAGTTTAGGGAGGTTTTACGCGAGTATATTTATATTTAAACGAACTGTAGGGAATCGCGGATTCTGCTCAAGGATTGAGCCTACAATCAGTGTATTTGGGACTTCTCTTCGGACGGCGGGCGAGGCCGGAGCCCCAGATCGCCCGCTGTCAGCCGCTTGTCCTCCAAGCGATTGTTTTTCTTCCCTAGACTTATTTCAAATTACAAACATTTATTTTTAATCTCTAACACATGGTGGCCAGGTCAACGAATTGTAGTGCTCGAACGAGGTCGGAACACTACAGTACTAACGTAAGTCGCGTTTCTACTGTTACGGGCTACAGTTCGTCCCTATTTTTAACTTTGAAATTCAGTATTATAGTCTAAATTGACACCCGATCACCATATTGGATCGCGATTATTTGCATAAGGACAGATTTTCATAAGTACCTACAGATTCCCAAAAGGCAGTAATGGCACAGTTGCATACACTCGTACACGATACGAATTATGTTTTTTTTTTATTCATTTACGTGAGCTTTATTAATAAAAAGAGTAGACAATGGAGATCAATTGGGGACAACAGAATATTTAAAAATCAAGAGCTGCTGCACATGTTTCTATTTAATACCTGTAGTGGATGTACGGGGAAACTGAAATTTCCCCTATACCCACTAGTGGATGAAGCCCTGATCAAACGCCCCTTAAGCCTAGCTGGAGGGCTTAACGAGATCACTAGTTATGAGTGATAAATGATACTAATATTCATATACCGATTTCGTAAGCCTATTAGCTACCTTTTTTTTTTTTTTTTTTTTTTTTTTTCGTGCGGAAATCCCTTCGGATACCCCCCCGCGTGCCAGCGGGGGCGGTTATGTCGGGCTTGAACCGACTAAAACCGCACGCCGTCTCGGGTCTACAGACGCCGGGGTGTAAGGTTGCCCATAGAGCATATCCCTCGCACCCCGACTGACCCTGGGCCATCTCCGGTTTCGAGATGGCCCCCTCGGGTTTGGGAACCACGGTGTCCCCGTCTTGCCCCGGTTTGGGGGAGGGGCGCTAGTCGCCCCACCGTCCCGGCCTGCTTCTGCTGGGGTGACAGGTGGCCTCACCCGCCACCCCCAGGCCTGCGCTCATGGAGGACGGAGGTCGTTAAGCGACCTCCGGCGCCTGAGTTGCCTGCGACGCGCGGCGAGCAAGTTGCGGGCTCGGCGGACCGGGAGAGTTCTAAGTCTCTCCCGGGCGCGCTCCGCCACCTCCTTCGCGAGCATTACATGCTCGCAGAAGGAGGCGGCGGCGGCCCACGCGCTCGCGCTCCGCACCATTGCCGCAATCATGCTGCCGAGCGAGAGGACTCCCACCCCGATGGCTGCCACGAGGTCACGCCTCGGCGCCTCCCACGCCGGGCAGTCCGCCAGCGTGTGCAGCCCTGAGTCCTCGCTCGCGTCGCAGTGATGACACTCAGGCGTTGGCTCCTTCCTGATCCGATGCAGGTGGTCCCCGAAGCACCCCTTCCCTGAGATCACCTGCGTCAGTCGGTAGGAGAGGCTTCCGTGTCGCCTCTCCAGCCAATCCTCCATGATGGGCCTTACCGCCGCTATTGCGGCATGCCCTGCGCTTGGTTGCCCAAGTCGTTCCTTCCACTCCACCACGATGGCCTGGCGGAGCTGGGACTGCACGGCCTCGATTTCTCGAGGCTCGGGGTTCCATCCCTGCTCCCGCGCCTCCTTTCGCCACTGGTACAGTTGCGAAAGGGCTCTCGCTTCCAGGTCCCATGGCGGAGTTCCGGCAAGGAGACTCGCCGCCTCGAAGGAGATCGTGCGGTACCCTCGGATGACCCTGATGGCCAGAACTCGCTGCGGAGCGCGCAGCATACGCACAGTTCTGGTCCTCAGGGCCTCCGCCCATATTGGGCACCCATACAGGGCCATGGACCGCACGATCCCCGCGTAGAGTCTCCTGCAGGAGTCATCGGGCCCCCTCATGTTGGGCAACAGCCGAGCCAGAGCAAGAGCTGTGCCCTTCAATTTGGGGGCCAGACTTCGGATGTGCTCTCCGAAGTCCCATCGGCCGTCGAGCACGAGCCCCAAATATTTCATTTGGGGCTTGATGCCGATGCGATTTCCTCCCACGATGAGACTGGATCCCTCGGGTGGCTTGCTCCGAGGCCCATGGAAGAACAGGGCCTCGGTTTTATGCAGGGCCACCTCGAGACCCAGCCGCCGGATCCGCCTAACGACTTGGGCAACCGCGGTCGTGGCCTTTCGGGTCGCTTCGCGGTACGTCGCCCCGCACGCCGTCACGAGCGTGTCGTCCGCGTAGCACGTGACGGCGGCACCGCCTACGAGCTCACCGCGAAGCACCCAGTCGTATCCGATGTTCCACAGGAGCGGCCCCAGGACCGATCCCTGTGGAACAAGCCTATTAGCTACCTCCGTCATAAAAAACGTCAGTTTAGCTCTGGGGAATCCTTTTGACGTAAACTGTTTTCCGCGTTTTTGCAATATAATTTGTTAACCGAAACCTATTACAAGCTTTTATTAGGTAACTAGCTGTTGCCCGCGACTTCTTCCGCGTTAAATTCGGAATAGATCAAGATATGTTTACTTATTTTATCATGTTCTTATTTCGTTATATTTTCAATCATTTATCATGATGAAATGAATGTTTACATGTAACATCGAAATAAATTCTACCCGGTTCCCTAATATAATAGCGTGATGATATTTATTATCAAAGCTTGAGTTTATAATCAACTATCTATTATCCGTAGGTAACTCTGAAGTTTCGAGATTTCATATGTTACTGCACCTTTTAGCTATAGCGTGATGTTTTATAGTCCGAACGTTGACCATTTCCGAGTTCTATCAAACTGCAGAATTTAATAATGTCTGCTTTGTAATAATAAAGGAATGATCAATAATAGATTTGGTCGATTTTACCCTGCTGCTCCTATCACACTTATTATAGTATGATGATATGTAGCGCACTTTATGACCATACCCTAGAAGAAAGTTTATGCAAAATTTCAGCTGAATCTGTTCAGCGGTTTTCAAGTGACAAACAGATAAACAGACAAAAATTCTTTAAATCACATTTTTGGCATCGGTGCCTTTTTTTTTCGTGCGGAAATCCCTTCGGATACCCCCCCGCCGGCCAACGGGGGCGGTTATGTCGAGCTTGCACCGACTAAAATCGCACGCCGTCTCAGGTCTTAAGACGCCGGGGTGTAAGGTTACCCATAGAGCATATCCCTCGCACCTCGACTGACCCTGGGCCATCTCCGGTTTCGAGATGGCCCCCTTACTTGCTCTCCACTGTGCCATCTGCTAATCAGAGGGAAACGTGGAAAGCTTCCGAACAGCCCTCAACAGGGCCGTCCTCGCCTCGGTCATTTTTCCTAGAACACATAACAATTATTATTTGAAAAAATATTAAATGTTTAGTTTTCACCTCGTTACGATTTTATTATATGTATAGATAAATAGATTTTCGAACATTTTTCTAAGAAACTGTAATAGTTATTGAAATTAAAGGCTAATTTAGAAGCATGACTTTCAAATAATGCACCTAAATAATTCACAATCCACATACAGTCTTTTAAAAAGTTATGGATGGTCTCCTAGGAACGTTTACCTGTAAGTTTCCCCAACACAGTTTGGGTAGGTTTTTCAGTGTAACCACGAAGCGACCGACCTTCAATATTTTCCATGAAGGGCCTACCATCAGGACCTCCATAACCCACTGACGATATCGAAATTCTGTTATTAGATCAGTTCTCGAACTTCTTTAGGGCTCCAGTCACTCGTAACGACTGCCATAGATATAGGTATATCAGAAGAATGGTCACCCATTCTAACACTGCCTTGGCTAGTGTTGCTTAACTATGCAATGCGTTAACCTTCTCGGTTGCCACTTAGCCGCGAGCCCCTCCAACGTTTTCCTCTAACTATAACGGTAAGTAGACCTGCCCTTATAGTCTCGTCTCAAAAAATTCACCTAGTATAGACCACAATTAAACCTTTCAAGTTTGACAATTTTATTATTTGACAGGTTCCAAGGCATCACACGAAACTCGTCTGTGGGACCTATCGGACACGAAGGTACCGATGGACCTGGGCCAATGCTTCGCGGCTATAGACCCTGACTGCTTCGCGCCAGGGTTTGGAAAACGTATTGCCGATTATCTCAAGACGTGGAGAAATTTGGAACCGGTATTTTAAATTGAAATTTTATTTAAAAGGGTTATTTATATTGTTTATACTGGAGATTGATGGCACTTGGTGGAACTTGCTACACATATTGAATAAATCACTTGTACTTTTCCACAATTATTTAATAAATATTAATAATTAATAATTGTGGAAAAGTACAAGTGATTTATTCAATATGGTTATTTATATTTTATAATTTCACTCACTAAGGTGGCAAATTAATTAGTTCCTGTCAGATGCTCTAACCTTGTGGTCTAACCATCCACCCTGTACCATCCGATGTATCCTAGTCAGTTTATTTGCCACCTATATAATTTAATGTAGTACCATTGATTTTGTCGGAAGTTTACGCGAAATTACACAATGAAATAAAACTATTTTTAACGGATTCTATAGCGGCTTAGGTGTTTGTAACGTTATTTTAATAGACTTTACGCATTTTTGATAAATTGAAAATAAACATCTCTTAATTATTTATTTTAAGGTGGACCCATCATTACCAGTTCTTGTTCCTGGTGACAAAGAACACATAATTAGCGAGAAGACGAAATCGAAGGGGACCATCACTTACCCCCCGAACCAGTTAGAAGTCATGGAGAAAATGGCGAAGAAGATTGGTGTTAATCCCATTCAGATTGAAAAAAGTTCTTAAATAAAAAAAACACAAAGAGAAACCTCTAACGAACTCCTTGTTTATTAGCATCTATAGACAATTACGTCATTCTGGCATTCTGGATTACAATAGTCATTATTGTGTAATGTGTCAAAAGCAAGAACAGAAAAATAGAAGGTGGGAGCTCTATTAGCGAAAATTAAAGTTGAGAATATATAATAATATTGTGATTATATTAGATGAAACTGCATTTAAAGTTTATTTAAAATAAAGTTTTTTTTATTTATATAACTATTAAGAAATCTCATTTAGCAGCATTATAATATTGGCGTTATGCGTAACGCTGTTGATAGTTCAGAAGTGACCGGTTGCATTCAAAATGAAACGAAAGGTTAGGTTCGGAGTTCGTACACAACAATATCTGACTTGACACTGTAAATAGTTTTCCATTTCATAAGGCATGCAAAAAAAATGCCACTCCGGGATGCCGACAGAATTGAAACCTTAAACAATTTTTTTTAGGAATATTAGTAACCGAAATTACTAATATTCTCCCTAACCCCCCAGATAAGCTTAATTGCTTGTGTTAGAAGTGGGGTCACCTCGGTAGTGTAATGGCTGATTCGAACCCGGGACCTCTCGATCGTAGGGTCGACTCCTTAACCAATAAGCTACCGACGCTATAAATTAAATTAATTATTCATTTATTCCCTCCCTCTTCCTCCTCCCTCCCTACTTCCCTTCATCCATCCATCTATCCATTTTTGAATATGGAAAGCATGTCGTGACTCGTGACGATGACGCGAGTTCCATGATTTTTGTTTATCCAAAAAATGCTCAACGCGCCTAAAGAAGTTTTCACTTCAAAATCTAAATAATCCAATGACTTCTATATATCCTATGTATACTCTTACTACTATTCTATATGTAGTACTACTTGACCAGTAACTTCTTGTATCTGTCATACAGATAACATTACGAAAAGGCGCGATCTACTCATACATACAGGTGTCAAAAGTCATTTAATCATTTATCTACTCAGTTTCTGCATCCAGTTCCAAATTCAAAATTAATTCCGGCTCACCTAGGTACCGTGACACAGCCTGAGTGTCATCACTGCGACGCGAGCGAGGACTCAGGGCTGCACACGCTGGCGGACTGCCCGGCGTGGGAGGCGCCGAGGCGTGACCTCGTGGCAGCCATCGGGGTGGGAGTCCTCTCGCTCGGCAGCATGATTGCGGCAATGGTGCGGAGCGCGAGCGCGTGGGCCGCCGCCGCCTCCTTCTGCGAGCATGTAATGCTCGCGAAGGAGGGGGCGGAGCGCGCCCGGGAGAGACTTAGAACTCTCCCGGTCCGCCGAGCCCGCAACTTGCTCGCCGCGCGTCGCAGGCAACTCAGGCGCCGGAGGTCGCTTAACGACCTCCGTCCTCCATGAGCGCAGGCCTGGGGGTGGCGGGGGAGGCCACCTGTCACCCCAGCAGAAGCAGGCCGGGACGGTGGGGCGACTAGCGCCCCTCCCCCAAACCGGGGCAAGACGGGGACACCGTGGTTCCCAAACCCGAGGGGGCCATCTCGAAACCGGAGATGGCCCAGGGTCAGTCGGGGTGCGAGGGATATGCTCTATGGGCAACCTTACACCCCGGCGTCTGTAGACCCGAGACGGCGTGCGGTTTTAGTCGGTTCAAGCCCGACATAACCGCCCCCGCTGGCACGCGGGGGGGTATCCGAAGGGATTTCCGCACGATAAAAAAAAAAAAAAAAAAAAAAAAAAAGTACCGTGACACAGGCCCAGGGTCAGTCGGGGTGCGAGAGAAATGCTTTATGGGTAACCTTACACCCCGGCGCGCGGCGTCTGAAGACTCGAGACGGCGTGCCGTTTTAGTCGGTTCAAGGCCGACATAACCCCTAGCCGGCGGGGGGGTATCCTGAGGGGATTTCCGAAAGAAGAAAAAAAAAGGTATCGTGACACAATTATTGTTCTCAACAGCTTGTCTAGTATAGGTACATAGAAGTCCGCTTAACGACCTCCGTCCTCCATGAGCGCAGGCCTGGGGGTGGCAGATCAGGCCGCCTGTCACCCCAGCAGAAGCAGGCCGGGACGGTGGGGCGACTAGCGCCCCTCCCCCAAACCGGGGCAAGACGGGGACACCGTGGTTCCCAAACCCGAGGGGGCCATCTCGAAACCGGAGATGGCCCAGGGTCAGTCGGGGTGCGAGGGATATGCTCTATGGGCAACCTTACACTCCGGCGTCTGCAGACCCGAGACGGCGTGCGGTTTTAGTCGGTTCAAGCCCGACATAACCACCCCCGCTGGCCGGCGGGGGGGTATCCGAGGGGATTTCCGCACGAAAAAAAAAAAAAAAGGTACATAGAAGTCCGGTACCGCCCAAACAATGCTACACGGCTTCCTGTGGTCCACCCAGGTGGAATACGCAGTTGAACCACAGGCCATAAAGGGACTTAGCCATAGCGCTGTGTAGAATGTCCTAGAATATTTATTTAAAAAGGGTACATCAATATGACTTCACCAAACCTGATGGTAAGCCGTGAGTGAAGACTAAAGAATGAGGTTACCATTAAAGATGCAAAGGCCAATCGTGGTCTTCAGTTTGACAGTCTGGATAGATGCTCTCTAGAAGATTTGGGTGGCGCCCCATACAGCGTACATTGTTCCTTTACTTTTTTCTTTTTTTTTCGTGCGGATGTCCCCTCGGATAACCCCCCAGCCGGTTAGTGGGGGCGGTTACGTCGGGCTTGAGCCGACTAAAACCACACGCCGTCTCGGGCCTTCAGACACCAGGGTGATGCACATTGTGCCTAGCTTTGATATTAGGTACAGAGCTTTTCGGAAATTCCACAAAATATAGCTTTTTGGAAAATCCATATAAATACCTATGTACTTAAAAATTATACCAGCGCGTTACAATTTTTCCTGTCAGGTGCAGATAATATATGGAAATTTTAATTAGTTGGGATTACCACAGTAGATATAGATACCATACTTAAACATAGGTATTCAGATTACCTTAACGTTCTCTTAAGGAAAATATTAAGAAGGCAACTATCAATAATATAATAAATTATAAGGATATACCATGAGGTCATTAGGTATATGATTTAGTTGTATCAATATACCCTGAGGTAAGTATGGACCGGTTCTTCCACCGTCCACGCTTCCTTAGCATAATATTAGGCATGAAAGTGCATATTTGTCTGTGGCCAATGTTTATACCCGTATAATATAATGCCTGGATATTCTCGTAGTGGTTGAAAGCCTACATTTTACCAGCTTTATAATATATATATATTATTCTATCACCTCTTGACTGGAGCGTCAGAGCCTATTCTAAGACAGTATTACTTTTACTCTAGTCGGCTGTCTACTTTTACTAAAAACCCACTCAGGGTTAGCTGCAGATTTAACTATTTCTTATATTCTATTTGTTCTCGCTTTCATTCCTGTTCTCTATTACCATACTAGTTCTCGCTTATATTCCTCTCGCACTTTCTTTCCATTCTTTTCATACTTGGGATAAGTGATAAGGGTATATATGTTCTCCTACTGTTTTTCTTTATTATCTACTACTACTTGTGTCTTTATTTTATCTTATAGACTATTAAATCTTATTACATACTTCTACTTATTTCATAATTTTGTATTATTGTTGTATAGTTTGTTCCTTAGTAAATAATTTTATGGATGTGTAATACACCTCTGCCTACCCCTTTGGGGATAGCGGCGTGAAGTTATGTAAATATTTTTACCGCATCAGAATGAGGTTTTAAAATACCAATAATTCTTTCGAATTTGAATATAGCGTAACACTTTTCATTCATCGTGCCTCGGTTGCTTCGGGACACAACGCTGAGTAGTTAACGAGTGGTAGAGCAGCTACGCCACACAGGCCGGCAAGGCAGGAAATACCTTGAGCACTAAGTATTATCTGTGTTTATACTGATATGTGCAAAAAGCTTGAATATTTCATAATAAAACATAAATCTTGTCACATATATGTATATTCCCAAGGTGTCAACTTTATTCTGATAATATCTTAACCATTAAAAGATCCTACTAGTCCTACAAATATTATAAATGCTAAAGTTTGTGAGAATTTATAGTTATTTGGATGTATGGATGTTTGTTACTCATTCACGCGAAAACGGTTGAACGGATCTTGCTAAAATTTGGCACAGAAATAGATTAAAGTTCGGAATAACACATAGGCTACTTTTATCCCGGGAATAGGTTCCCATGGGTTGGAGCAGGCGGAGTCGCCGGTAACAGCTAGTTAATTATGAATTTAAATGCAAGGAATTTAATGTCTACGTGACTGGCGGCTCGTCGTGCTCTTCATTCCTATGATCGTAACTAGTTCTTCTTTCATTAAACCTTTGTTCAAGTACCTACCTATATGTCATAGCCATATCGTTTAACACGTAGATATGTATTACAAAGTAAACGCGTCCATACACAAAACAGTTACAAAGTCAAAGTCAAAAACCATTTATTCTGTATAGACCATTAATACGGCACTTACAAAACGTCAAAAAAAAAGAATTTAATCTAATGTTTGGCAAATGGACCACCGGTTCGAAACGCGGCCCTGTCCTGAGAAGACTCCGGCAAGAAACTCAGCGGGCTGTTTTTTTTTTTGGTCTATTTACTTAACCTAAGTACAATATTTCATTTGAGTAGCATAGAGAGCAAACAGTTCATATCCAAGCTTGTTTGTCGTCTAAATAGTCTTGAATTTTATAATAGCCTTTTTGGCAGAGTTTACTTTTAATTTGGCTTTTGAATTTATGAAGAGGTAGATTCCTCATTTCATTACCTACTTAAATTATTGCTCATATTAGTTAGAAACATGCTTTTAAATTTCATGGATTTTGATCATCGTTATCAGGGCTCATCTCCATGGGGCCCATACCACAAAATATGTTGAGGGACCGTTCTCCTGGATACAAAAGTAAACTTTTTCAGGCCCTATATATTTTTTCTGTCTAATTTATTGATAAGTATATCAAAATTTTATATTCTATATCAAAGACCAAATTCGTGTTGACCTATGTCTATATACAAAAATCGTAACGATGTCAAAACTGTACATGAAATATATTTTCAAAAAATTATTGATACATGTTCTAAAAACGATACCAATGCCAAATATGTGATATTTAGAATTTTTGCCTGTTTGTCTTCAATCAATCAATCATTTATTTGCGAATATGGGTACAAAATAAAGGTTTTAAACATGATATAAATATGAATGAATGAACGTCTGCTTTTATTATCGATATCCGTGCATCACTTCCTAGGATATGTTCATACACTGCGCTATATGTCATCACGCTTAAGTGTGATCGGAGCAGCTGGGTAAAATCGACCAAATCTATTGATCATTTCTTTATTATTGCAAAGCAGATCATCGTGAAATTCTGCAGTACGATAGAACTCGGACATGGTCAACGTTCGGACGTCAATCACGCTATAGCTAAAAGGTGATGAGCAGTAAAATATGAAATCTCAAAACTACATAGTTACCTACGTGTAAAAGATAGTTGACTAGAAGCTCAACCTTTATAATAAATATCATCACGCTATTATATTAGGGAACCGGTAGAATTGATTGCGATGTTACATGTAAACATCGATTTGTTCATGATAAATGATTAAAAATATAACGATGAAATAGGTAACCTAATACCTGTTGGGTTTGAAACTGCAGAAGTAAATATATCTTCATCTACTCCGAATTTAACGCGGACGAAGTCGCGGGCAACATCTAGTACTATTATAAAATTGTAAATTAGTTGTGTCTGTACATTAGTGATATTAAAAAAAAAAGAGTAATATTGAATGATGATATGGATTCTGAACATATAAATATTTCTTTTGGAATTCTTGTCTGTTTTTATGTTAGTCTGTTTGTTCGCGATGGACGCAAAAAACTACTTAACGGATTTGGATGCGGGTTTTTCTATTAGAAAGGTATAGGTATAATAAGTAAGTACTCTTTTTTGACTTTTTTATTGTACCATTCTTTCTTTCATTAAAACCCTTCAAGCACCTACTGGGACTTATTTCTGCATCACCCAAAGTCTGATGTTTAAAATGCCTCTGGCATTAAGTCTGCCTTTGTACAATTTTATTGCTGTGCATAAAGTTTAAATAAATAAAAGTCAGACTTAAAATCTACCGTATGTTTGATAGCTATTTTTTTTTAAATAGAATATTAGTATCCGAAATTATTAATATTCCCCCTAACCCCTCCAGCTAAGCTAAATTGCTTGTGTTAGGAGTGGGTTCACGTCGGTCGTGTAATGGCCAGGATCCGAACCCGGGACCTCTCGATCGTAGGGTCGACTTCTTAACCACTAAGCTACCGACGCTTAATTGCTTAAGTAGAACCGCAGATGTGATCAAAAAACGATAACCAACCTCAACGCGGACGGAGCCGCGGACATCAGCTAGTTATAAATACGTGTATTCAGATTTGCACTTACAGGGCCATAAATATATAATAATAATAAATAATAAATATTCTACGACATTCTACACAGCGCTTTCTAGACCCAAAGTAAGCATAGTTTAACTAGCTTGTGTTATGGGTTCTAGAATGCGGATAAACATACTTTTTTTTTTTTTGTAAATACATACATATCATACATAGAAACACCCAGACCAATGCAAATAGACATATTCATGCATACAAATATTTGCACTGAGCGGTAATCGAACCCGCGCCCCCTGTCGTAGCAGTCGAATGCACTACCACTACGCCACAGAGGCCGTCGTCATATGAAATGGAACCTGTACACAGAAGACCACGTTCACCTTGCTGCGAACTAGACCGACTAGATTCCAAACAAGTGAGTACCATAAATGCAACGAGGTAAAGTTAGCGTCAAAATTACATGATTATATTCAGATTGAAATAATTTGTTTTTGAGCAAAGTAATATTAACTTCTTGGTGAAAAATCTGTTTAACTACTTAATACGAGGCGACCTCTGTGGCGTAGCGGTAGAGCGTTCTACTACTAAGTCGGAGGATAGAGGAATGCATGTATTAAAAAAAATGTAGGTATCTAAGTATGTTTATCCTCATTCTAGAACCCATGACACAAGCTAGTTAAGCTATGCTTACTTTGTGTCTAGATAGCGCTGTGTAGAATGTCGTTGAATACTTTTTTAATTTTATTTATTAACAAATAATTAATTAAATTATGAAATCTGTGCAAACCCTTTGACGCTGACTATACGAAGACTATAAACAGCACACAGGTAAGTGCTTAATTTTTTCCTTTATTACCTGTGGTCCACCTTATTGTGTCAAGAATATTGACTGCAAGATATAAATCTTTAAAAAGGAAAATCAACTTCAAAGTGCCTACCAGAGATAAATAAAAAATTATGTGTGCGTGTACTAGTGTACACAGGTAAGAAGTGAAACTTCTTTATGACCTTATTTTTCGAAAAATGATCTACTATATGCAACTTTACAGAAATTGGTTAAATAAAGTTAAATTAGATAAAGTTTAACAAAAGGCTTTTATTATCATAGACATGAATACAAATAATACAATTATTTCATTTTACCTTATTACTACTAAGATTATTACAGCATTTCATTAAAGTACAAAACAGTCGTATTAGTTAATAATAACTAGTTTTATTGGAATTATATACATTGACCGATAGTTACCTACAATCAAAAACTGAGGTTAACCTTAAATAACTTGAAAAAAAAATACCATAATCACACCCACGTGTTAGAAGAAGAGATAAGTATAATTACTTACTTTTTTTTAGAAATTCACTGGAATTAGAATTAAAATAAACCCTTTGATTTTGCTGATCACTATAAGTCTAATAAATCAACTTTTTTTTTAAAGATGGCGCGTAACGGAAAAATGTGACACGTAACCGAAAATGTGACGGTAAATTTTTTTCCAACGCCGATAAAGAAGTTTCACTTCAAAAATTCTGTGTGCGTGTTCATGGGGTATATGGGGCCTTACCTAGATCTTCGGAGTCCAAGCCAAACTCATCTGCAAGCCGGTACACCTGCTGATTGACGGACGTGTCTCTGTTGCGGGGTTTCCTCTCTGGGTTGAGAGATCAGAGGTCAGTTGCCATAATATCCACATTAGGAGGCAAAAGCGTAGGAGAGCGGACCCCAGGGTGCAACGTGCAAGCTTTGAATGTAACCGGGAGTAACGCTGTCCTGCGAATCCATGAGGTATCACCCTCACACGGTGCAAACAATTCAATCAAGAACCAAGCGGTTCGGCGCCTCTTTTCTATTCCGCACCATAAAGACTTGGAATTCGTTACCAGCACACGTGTTTCCTTCTTTCTACAGTCCAGGGTCCTTTTAGCAGGACTTGAAAAAGCATCTGATGAGGCTGTCAAGCTGAGGGCCATCATTGTAGCATTTTCGGTGTCGTCAATGGCGACACCGAAACCTCATTCCTAAAACTTTACCTTTAGCTAACCATCAGATGAGGTGAAGTCATATTGACGGACCACTTTAAAAAATAAAGAATACCCACTTAGGTAACACTATCAAGAAACATGGGTACTGTCAGGTAGTGGCAGGTACTGTCACTGTTGCGTTTAGTTACGAGTAACTGAATTGATCCAAGGAAAGATAATTCTGTACTGTAATTAAGCTCTATTTAATACAAACACATGTTCAGCGTATAAATCATAATCTTTAAAAATTAACATATTTCCTGCAAAGTAGATAAATAGATAGACAATTATTTATTGTACAATATGACTATAACTGTTATGTATGTAGTTACGAAACGTAATTAAATAAACAATGTATGGAGGAATGTGATTCTGTAAGATCAAATTAATTATAAGGATCTAACGGCCAGAGTCTCTTCCCTCAATCAGCAGGTGTTTACCGGCTTGCAGGTGAGGTTGCCTTGGGTCCCGAAGATCTTGGCAAAGTACGGGGTATCCTGTGAAATACAGGAAAGTTGGTAACCCTGCTGCTGGGCTAAAAAGAAAACGCAAAGATACGAGCAATGGTAGGCCTGGGGGTGGCAGGTAAGGCCGCCTGTCACCCCAGCAGAAGCAGGCCGGGACGGTGGGGCGACTAGCGCCCCTCCCCCAAACCGGGGCAAGACGGGGACACCGTGGTTCCCAAACCCGAGGGAGCCATCTCGAAACCGGAGATGGCCCAGGGTCAGTCGGGGTGCGAGGGATTTGCTCTATGGGCAACCTTACACCCCGGCGTTTGTAGACCCGAGACGGCGTGCGGTTTTAGTCGGTTCAAGCCCGACATAACCGCCCCCGCTGGCCAGGGGGGGGGTATCCGAAGGGATTTCCGGAAAAAAAAAGAAAGATACGAGCAATGGTTTCTGTGCTTTTAGCAAGTCATATGGTATAAAAAGCGAACCAAAAGTGTTTAACTTTTTTTTAATTTCAATGACTACAAAGAACTTCACTAAAATCTTATACAGGTATTGAAATTAATTTTATTGTGTATATTGATTGTAGTGTATTCATTCATTTGTATTTTATTCGTAATTTGAGATAATAATTTAGAATTAGCCTTTTAAAACTTCTGTGTCTGCGAGTAGGGGTCATTGCAACAAATTCATTGAAAGTACTTAATTGACTTTAGTGGTCTCCTTTTTTATTTACGCTGTGTACTTTCGCTGTACATAAACATATAGGTGTTATAAAATATCTTTATTTTTTCGTTATTCGTCTTGAATTTATTTAAAAATGCTTGGTTTAAAAACTGAACAATTGAAAATCATTGAAATCAGAAAGGTGATCGTGCAATTGGGATATGATCTTGTATTTACGTTAATTTTATTTCATTCACGGAATGAGTAAGCAAAGAAGAGCTGTAATTAGCTGTGCCCTGCGGCTTCGCAATCTCTTCTTCTGCTTCAGCGTAAATTATGGAAAGAAGTAGGGAGCGGGCCCCGGGCTTCCAAGTGCAATCTTTGGATGTTAGACGGATCCGGGATTGGCGCTCCAGTGAAGGAGATACTTACACTTTTTTGGCTTATCGTAAGGCATGAGATTATAAACGCTTTGGAATTTGAATTCAGATTGTATTTTTTTTGCATTTTATTCGATGATTTTTTTGTAATGCAGATCGACTCCGTTTTATGTAGATAATTATGTAGGGATCATTTTTATACATAACTAACTAATGCCCGCGGCTCCGCCCGCGTAGAGGTCGATTATCGTTTTTTGGTCATATCTCCGTTTCTACCTAATCTATTGCAATCAAACATATAACCGCCGGCCGGCGGTGGAGTATCCTAGGGGATTTCCGCACGAAAATAAAAACCTATCTAAGGAAAAAACACATCAGTAATTGTTTAAATATTTGCAATGTACAGACAAAAACACAACTATAATAATTTATAATGTTATAACAGTAGGTATAGATTTAAAATATTTTTTCTTACTAACTAAAAACATTATAGTGAACGCAATTTGTGCGATGAGAAATCAAATAGGCACATTTGAAGACTATTAACAACATTCGGTATTTAATAATGTTAACGTGAATTAACGCGATCATGTATAGTTATATACATACCTTTGAATTGCCCGACATTTCGACCAGGGTTACACTGGCCGTGATCACATTCTGACTGACAAAATTAGAACATTCGAATTAGAAATTTGTATTTTTATATTTATATTTAAACTAGGCGTTAAGTAGATGAAGTAGATGCTATGTTATGTTTTTTTTCACTTACTAAAAACATTAGTAGTGACTTCAATGTTACGATGAAAAATCAAAGTAGTACCTACTTTACTTTTTGTGCATTATAATAATTATTACTTCGATATCGTAAATCCATTTGCCCGTTCTCGTACTTTTTTGCCATTTTAGAGAAAAATAAGGTGTCTTTTCTTTTTTTTTTTCGTGCGGAAATCCCTTCGGATACCCCCCCCCCCCCCCGCGGGCCAGCGGGGTTATGTCGGGCTTGAACCGAGTAAAACCGCACGCCGTCTCGGGTCTTAAAACGCCGGGGTGTAAGGTTGCCCATAGAGCATATCCCTCGCACCCCGAGACAATAAGGTGTCTAACAAAATGTCACATTTTTGTCAGGATTACACAACCTTTCTGGTAGAGACACTTTGGCTAGCCAACGATTCGGACACAAGTATTTTCGGAGAATTGTCCGAATTACAAAAGGTGATCTTGATAGTAGGCATTGAGCCACAATGCTAGGATTTCAATTACATGCGTCATGCACATGCATCAAAATATATAGTATTTATGACATCTTTTCGAATTCGCTTAGACCGGCCTATGGCGCGTAGGCCCTTATCAGATGGTTAGCTATACCATCGATAAAAATCCTCCTGTAAAAAAAACCGGTTGCTATAGCGTTTAACCTTTAACATATCGTACCTTGGAGACCACACCGGCCATTCCATTTCACTAGGAGCACCTGTGTAGGTCATCTTGTAGCCATTTCCAATAAACGTGCATTTACTGTCTTTTCATCGAGTCTCCTGTCGTTTAACTCTGTCGCTTGATCGGTCAAAGTTCCAGGTTACGAAATAAATTTTACGGGATTCTCGCTCTATAGAGCTATAGTTAAAATAGACATTCCAAATTACTTTAATAACTCGTATAGAGCTATTAATTGGCACGGGTCTTTTCAAGTTTTGAAATCGTGATATTTCAAGAAAACAGAATAAGAACTATTTTTTATTGACAACTATTGTGCTGACATTTCTCGGGGTGTTTTCAAGATTTTCTTTCATAAATCCTAACAAATTACGAACACCACAAAAAATACATCAATAATTTTTACGATGTAACTTATTTTATGAGAAAAATGCTCTGAATGTGTTTTTTTTTGCTAATGACGTACAATCGGTCGGGACAGTTTATCTATTTTATAAAATCTTGATCAAATTATATTACACTAGTTGGCTTTCCCCGGCTTCGCCCGTGGCGTATTTTGAACCCCCGTTGTACCCCTTTAACCCAAATATCTATTAGATTTCATTTCTAATATAATGTATGCGGAGCTGCCGAATTTGTTGACATTTATGATTATTTTTATTTTTTTAGGGATTTTCTTTAGAAAAGCACTATTGCTATCGAGTTGTCGTCGACGTCGTCGTTGCCAATTTTCTGGCACGGTTTTGGGTATGAAGGAGATGAGCTATCGAGTTGCTGTTTTCGGTAATAGATTCGTGCTGGGGTGAACCATTGCAAGATAAAGAAAAAAGAAAAAGAAAAAGAAAAAAAAAAAGATAAAAAAAAAGAAAATCCCTTGTATTCGGCTGAGCTCGTCTCAGGAATTCAACTTGTTAGGGCTTTTCTTTAGAAAAGCCCTATTGAAATCGAGTTGTCGTCGTCGTTGCCAATTTTCTGTCACGGTTTTGGGTATGAAGGAGATGAGCTATCGAGTTGCTGTTTTCGGTAATAGATTCGTGCTGGGGTGAACCATTGCAAGATAAAGAAAAAATCGCAAAAAATTGCAAAAAAAAAAACGCAAAATCGAAAATCCATTGTATTCGGCTGAGCTCGTCTCAGGAATTCAACTTGTTATCGAAAACTGTGTAATTAATGTATAAATAATTATAAATTTATTGTCTCATAGTCACAAATAATAAATTAAATAGTTTAACTATAAGTAGGTAAACTGAAAGTAAATAATAACTAAATAAAGAAGAATTGAGAAATTTTTCCGCATCATAACCGACTGCTAATATTAGGCTGGCAGCGTTGCAACCTTGGATGGCAAAGCTAATTCTTTGAGCAAGATAATGTCTAGCCTTCTGGTCACGTGTAGCGTTGACAAGTCTTTGTAGATAAAACGGGCACTTGGACCCCATGGCCCCATCGTCTCTACCCCAAATGCATCAATAATATAATTGCCTTTTAAATTTGAATATTTACGCTGTTTGAGGTTTTCCACAGATGCACCGGCGCGTATCGCTGTGCTTGGAAGATGCGATGGTCTCACATCAAAGGCCTGCCTATCTTTCAAAGCAGTAACGATATGCCATCCGGTCTCTTGCCATCATCACGTACCAGTAATATACATAATACTACATAGGTACATCATGAATACAGGGCACGCCGCAATAGCGGCGGTAAGGCCCATCATGGAGGATTGGCTAGAGAGGCGACACGGAAGCCTCTCGTACCGACTAACGCAGGTGATCTCCGGGAAGGGGTGCTTCGGGGACCACCTGCATCGGATCAGGAAGGAGCCAACGCCTGAGTGTCATCACTGTGACGCGAGCGAGGACTCAGGGCTGCCCACGCTGGCGGTCTGCCCGGCGTGGGAGGCGCCGAGGCGTGACCTCGTGGCAGCCATCGGGGTGGGAGTCCTCTCGCTCGGCAGCATGATTGCGGCAATGGTGCGGAGCGCGAGTTCGTGGGCCGCCGCCACTTCCTTCTGCGAGCATGTGATGCTCGCGAAGGAGATGGCGGAGCGCGCTCGGGAGAGGTTCAGAACTCTCCCGGCCCGCCGAGTCCGCAACATGCTCGCCGCGCGTCGCAAGTGACTCAGGCGCCGGAGGTCGCTTAACGACCTCCGTCCTCCATGAGCGCAGGCCTGGGGGTGGCAGGTGAGGCCGCCTGTCACCCTAGCAGAAGCAGGCCGGGACGGTGGGGCGACTAGCGCCCCTCCCCCAAACCGGGGCAAGACGGGGACACCGTGGTTTCCAAACCCGAGAGGGCCATCTCGAAACCGGAGATGGCCCAGGGTCAGTCGGGGTGCGAGGGATATGCTCTATGGGTAACCTTACACCCCGGCGTCTGAAGACCCGAGACGGCGTGCGGTTTTAGTCGGCTCAAGCCCGACATAACCGCCCCCGCTGGCCGGCGGGGGGGTTTCCAAAGGGATTTCCGCACGGAAAAAAAAAGGTACATAATGAAAACATAGGAACATAATATTATATATATACATAACAGTCATCCTAGAAGGGTTAAGCAGAGGACATCATTTTTTGTATTCGGTTGAATTACTTTTTTATGCAAATTATTACAAGCTTAATATTATAAAATAACTAAGAAAAAACATTGGCACGTAATAATTAGGCACATTAATCCGTTTAATTATCGTGTGACTTCCGTAGGTAATTAGTAGTTTTTTGTAACAAATGTAATTTATATATATATTTTACAAAAATTTATTCAAAAACGTCTTATCACTTCCCCTCGACCGCAACATAAATTGAGCCTATTGATTACTCTATGATTGAAAAATTATTCTTGAATCTTGTTATGTTATGAATCTAATTAGTCTTAAAAAAGAATTTAATAAAATCAGGGTATGGCTGTGTCGTGGACACGTACGTAAGTTGGTATTACGTTACTACGTTTACGTAACGGCCGCGCTCCCCCTGCCTTCACTCAACGTGATAAATTCTTTGGTCCCTTAAATATCGATAAATTTAATAAATCAGGGTGTACTGTGACGTAGAACTCGTAGACACAACCGTGATTTTCATGTAGGTAACTGCGGCGCGTATCCTTCGTTCGCTCTCACTCTACATATTGGATGGTGTAGTACAATGTTAGTTGCAGATGTAGACGTATATGTGGCCGTAACACCAAACTGTAGAACAGAAAGGAAATAAACTTTATTGTACACCAATCAAATATGAGATTATTTAGAATACACAATTGACATAATGTACTGCCTTATCACTAAAAACAATTTCTTAATGTAACTACTTCATAATATAATAGACTTAATTTTTGGGTAGTACTTGCATCTTCCGATTTTTTATCCTAAGTTTTTGAATTGTCTTTTTTTTTCTTTTTTTTTTTATATTTAGGACAAGTCAATTTGACTTCACCTCGCCTGATGGTAAGCTGAAGGTTAAGTCTCAGGAAAGAGGGTCACCATTACATACACGTACCATGTTAACAATGGTGGCACTCAGCTTGACGGCCTCATCAGCAGAGGATTGTCGTCGCAGCACCGCGTGACACCCACCGGTCCCACTAGTGCTGCGACCACAACCCCCCTGCCCGGCAATGCACTTGCTGACCCCTGAACGCAATCAAACCGAAATTGGATTACTATGGAGGGTTTTTCGCAATCGTGCATGGTGGTACCCACCCGGCCGAATTTTGTAACAAATTTGTGTCATCATATTTCTACCACCAGTACACTATAAAAGTAAATGGTATTCACCTCAAAATACGCATGGTACAATGCAAAACTTTATATTAACCGGCTCGCATTTGCATAAATGATTATGTAAGTACTAATAGGTAACAATGGTGATTACTTCGTCATTCATCACGGTCACGGTACATTGATCTCACTGCAAACGTGAAGTTTCCTTGCGCCTATAATATATGAACTGCAGAATATATGTACGTAATAAATGTGGTGTTAAAAGTGATTTACGATGCTGATGAAACAAAATTGGACCTTGGACACCAGAAAACTTCACAAAATCTAATAAAAGGAAATAGGCAATTATCGCTTTATTGTTAGGATTATGACCATCCTGTGACCAGGCCTACCTAACAGGTACCTGATTGGCTTGGTACCGACATCAACAGAAAAGTCTGGCGCGTTTTTTGTATTTTGAATTAAATCTGTAATTAAGTTATTGTTTAGTACCTATTTGGTTTTCAAGATGGTTTAATTTATTAAATTAATTGTGCAGTTAGTTACGCCGTTTTTGCTCATGTTCTTACACAATTCTAGAAGTTTAGAGATTAAAAACGTTCCCGCGTTTTTGTGTGTTATATCAGTCCACACAATACTTATTTTATTTTGGGAACACTGTTAGGAATCATTAAGATTGATATCTTTGAACAGGATAACAATTACAAGATATATTAATAAAGAATAACTAAAATGATTATGTACAACTACTTATAAATAACTCTAAATACAACTAAACGTAAAAGACAGATAAATATAACTAAAACTGTGGATTTTATTATGCCATTTGTGAACTGCACGGGGACAATGCAAACTGCTTAAAACCTCACCAACTATCACCGCACCCTCTCCTCTGACCAGTAGATTTGGATGTGACCAGTAGATTTGAATGATCTTAAAGACTTTTTTCTTACCACCTCGATAGGCCCTCATGCGTATCGTTACGATTACGTCTAATATACCTACGAGTATAAAAGTCTCTTGACATAATGTTTGTTATCGAACTCCTTCGAAACAGATTTACCGATTGTTATGAAATATTTTTTTGTGTATATTTGGTAGGTGAGAATAGCTCGTAAGCAATTTTTTATCCTAATACGCGGGCGGATTATCTTGTAAATCATTATGTCGACTGATTTGACAAGGTACACAATGAAGAGCTACGGAGAGTGCATCCTCCTACCAGGCTACAACAGCCAGTCCTGGATGGCTTCAGTTTATCGGTTGATTTAACATTCGAATCAAGTATTTTTCACCTTCCTACCAGGAGGGTACTTATTAGACCCGAGACGGTTTGCGGTTTTAGTCGGTTCAAGCTAGACATAACCGCCCCCGCTGGCCGGCGGGGCGGGATCCGAAGGGATTTTCGCACGAAAAAAAAACGTACCGCGTCACTTTGACATTTCCTTCTTTATTTTTATACTTACGTTCGATTTCTTTGATAATTTATATGGCAGACCAACAGTTGCCGGGTCAGCGAGTATGGCTATAGAATTGCTAAACACGTCTAGAATGTATTTACGTGGCAAACATGAGGAAGTTGATTGTATATTTATTTTAATTTATTCGTTGTCTGATGGAGCCGTTTTATAATCTAGATAGCATTATTATGACAATACCTAATGTACATGTAGGTATGAATGATTGTGATACGCGTATACAGCTACCGTACTGGAGTATTGTTAAGAGTTAATATCGTTATGAATATCGTTCCTCTCAAAAATAACGTTATCTCGCACTTGCGCAGAAAACGTTACTGTATTTTACCGGTATTTAAGTCTTTGGTTATATATATCAATTTTATTATTTATCGCTCGCTTAATAATGTGCCCGGTAGATGGCAATAGGCTCGCCCCCTATTACATTGGGACCTTTAAAACATAACTGGCGAATCGTGAGTGTGTAATTCACCTCTACCTACCCCTTCGGGGATACAGGCGTGATGTTATGTATGTATGTATTAATAGGGTAACATTAGGTACGCGTTACTTATAGGTTTCCATTCGATTTAAGTATTTTGCAGAAAAGTATTATTTAAACTAATTTAACAGTGTAACACGCCTCTCTCCTATCTGAGGAGGCTGTATTCAATTTTGCACCATACTGTCATTGATTTTATTTGTTAACTAGCTGTTTACCCGGATTCCAGCTTCTCCCGGGGATTTCCCAAAATTTTCTTACATACAATTTCATTATTGTCCAAATAACAACCTGACAATTACGGATGCAACCAGTAAATAAATACTTAATTCAATTACGTTCAAAACTTGTAAATAGCTTTTCAAATTTTAAGCTTGGCAACAATTTTTTTTTGGCAAATACTTAATCAGTTTAGAATTTATTTTCTGAATATTATATTACGTGACCTTTGACGTACCGTGACGTACCTTTAAGAAGTAAGTAAGTAACTTTTAACACCCCTTCCTTCTCCAGTTCTCCCACTGATATTTAATTTAGAAAGCCGATCAGATCCTGAGCCGCAGCCTGGTCCATCGAAAAGACCGAGGACGGAGTAGTTCAAATTTAGAAAATCACCGTGGATTATGCCTATTGGATTCGCGTTTTTTTTTACGTCGATACCACGTAAACAAAAAACACGTAATATAATATCCACGTAAAAAAAAACGCGAATCCAGACTCTTCCTCGTGGGTGGTGGGGAAAAGAGTCAATAATTAATTATTAATAATCCCATTGGTACGTCACGGTACGTCAAAGGTCACGTAATATGGTATCCACGTAAAAAAAAACGCGAATCCAGACTCTTCCTCGTGGGTGGTGGGGAAAAGAGTCAATAATTAATTATTAATAATAATTATTATTAATTTAAAAAATTATAAAAACAAAATAACAAAATAAAAAAACAAAAGTTACTGGACCAAAGTTGTAGAGAATTTAATTTGCAACAAAAATTGTTAACAATTTTTTTTATCAGATAAATAGTTTAAGAGGTAGGTATATCGTAAAAACCATTTCAACCCCTATTTATGTTTATACCCCTATGACAAGGGTGGCGACCCCACAAACTTGGTTTTATCTTTACACTGACCCCCCCTACACATCAAAAAAATAAAATTGCATCCTCTAAAAAACGCAACCCCAAGTGTAACTTTTCAATGGACTAATTCTATTTGGCATTTTGGACTGAAATATTATTCATAATTTATTTATAATAGTTTCAACAGAAATTAGGTATGCACAAGTAGTACAAAAAAAGAAAAGAAATAAAAAAATATAAAACGATTTGTTTTACTTTCGTACGCTGATCTACATAATTAATTTTTTTAACAGTTTTTTCTAGACATAATAGGTATTAAGTAAAGATATTCAACTACTTTTGAGACTACAAATTTTTTTAAACATTTAAGGTTTAATAATGTGCCCGTTAGATGGCAATAGGCTCGCCCCCTATTACATTGGGACCCTAACATAACTGGCGAATCGTGGGTGTGTACAGTGTAATACACCTCTGCCTACCCCTTCGGGAATACAGGCGTGAAGTTATATTATGTTAAGTTTTATTGAGCAAATGTAACACTCCAGTAACAAATGCAAATGTAACATCTAGATCTGTACCTGACCGAGATCTTGATAAACGGCCCTTGCATCGTATCAGTGCTCATATGGCGAGTTGCATTGACCAGTTCCGTAACAGTGGTAATAGCCTTATCTAAAACAAGTTTTTGCGTGTTAACTACTAATTCATAAAACTTCCTCGTGAGCAGGAAACATGATTGTGTATTAATAGTACTGCTAATAGATAAGCCAACCTTTGTGGCTGTCCGCTCGCCTACGGTTTCCCTCCTGAAGTTTGAGGTTGCTCTTGGCTTTTACTGCAGTGATCGTGTCTGATCCCTCAACTCCGAATAGAAGGCCTGCGCCAGACCCCATTAATTCTACTATAAAACTGTTTAGATGATTAAGTGAGAACAAATGTCTTCGGCAACTGGTTGAGTAGAAAGACCATTTTTAATTTTTAAAGTTTCGCGTTCCATGATATACAATAATTTACTGGGAATTAACTCGATCATGTTTAGGTATATACATACCTTTGGATTGCCTGACGTTTCGACCAGGTTACACAGGCCGTGGTCACAGGCTGACTCAGGTCAGGCAATCCAAAGGTATGTATATACCTATACATGATCGTGATAATTCCCGGTATATTATTGTATAAGACCATTTTTCTTATCTGGCAACTGGTTGAGAATCTTAGTTACCAATGTGGCCAGAGAGGCATCCAGGATGCATGGTGGAGTTCGGCCAAGCGGCTTGCTGCCTCAGAAAACGCTCAGTTATCTTATGTTGTGGATCTTCAGAAGGAGTTGCTGTCACGGTCGCTTATCAATTTGGGGTTCAGACCGGTAGTACGCTCCGAACTTCCATTTATTTTGGCAACAGCGAGTTTCGATTTCAGATGCCAAATTCCTTCTACAACTTTATATTGCGACCTCCTTTTTGCTAAGTACGTCGTCAGCATATGCTGTGACGTGAAAATTTTAAATTCATTCAAATTAATTCTATAAATATTTTTTTATTATCTTAATTTCTATATAATTGCATAATTATGTCGAAGGCCTAGGCGTTACATGAAAGCAGTTAGATAACGGTAATTTTTCATCGAATGAAAGTGTACTCTTACATCACAAAGAATAGGTATAGAAGCTGGACACAAAATTTGGAGAAAGTCGGATGACTACTTTGTCAACTTGATTATGTAACGTTTGGTTAGTTAATATCGACTTTATGGGTCCGAAACTGGGGGCCTAGACAAAGTGACATTCTCCTTGTCAATGTAAAATATAAAATAACATCAAATAAACCACGATAGAATCCGTGTTATTTCAGTGTATCTGATTCGCGTAAACTTTCGACAATATAAATTAGAAATCTAGTAAGAGAAATGCCTGCACGATACCTCACTGATTCATCAATGCAGAGCCTAAACTACTGGGCCTATTGGCCCAGCGCAGCGTTGGGAACGCTTGAGCAAAGTGGGAGCACTCCTACTAACTTGAAATTTTGGAAGTTTGGTTTCCATGTTTTAAGCATCCAGACTCCAGTAAGAAAGATTCACTAAGGAAGAAAATAGGATGAACGGTGGTATGGAAGTCTACCATTAAGTAAGAAGCGCGCAATTTTATATAGGTTTGAATGTTTTTATGGGTAGTTTTTTTTGTTTCTTTTTATATATATTTAGGACACGTCAATTTGACTTCACCTCGCCTGATGGTAAGCTGAAGGTAAAGTCTCAGGAAAGAGGGTCACCATTACATACACGTACCATGTTAACAATGGTGACACTCAGCTTGACGGCCTCATCAGAAGAGGATTGTCGTCGCAGACCCGCGTGACACCCACCGGTCCCACTAGTGCTGCGACCACAATCCCCCTGCCCGGCTATGCACTTGCTGACCCCTGAACGCAATCAAACCGATATTGGATTACTATGGAGGGTTTCTCGCAATCGTGCACGGTGGTACCTACCCGGCCGAATTTTGTGACAAAATTGTGTCATCATATTTCTACCACCAGTTCATCACTTTTTAAGGACAAAGCATAAAAGTCAATAGTATTTTTTGTGTGTCTGAGTTACTACAGGGTACAATTTATTGTGACTCTAAACCATTAAGGTACTTCGAAAATTCACTATGAAGTGGACCCTGTAGGTGGCGCAGCAATCGGGTTATATTTATTCATAAAAAGTGCCCATAAACTTGACATCTGTTTTTAGCTCTTGACACGCTTTTAATCGTATTGTATGAGTTATTTCACTTTTAAAACGGTATAGTACAAAGACCATACAACGTATATGACCTGAACAGTAACGTACTTCAATTAACATGAATAAACACTCCAAGTTCCGGTCAATGCCTTTCAATAAATCATGACAGCATTTATATTTTTTATTGTTGGTCACAATATCATTGATTACGATATTTATTGCTCTGCAATACACCTATCGATAATTATTGTTACGTATTTTAAGACGTGTATCTGTTTTAAACGGAACCAATCAAATATTTAAGCGTGTAATCGCAGGTATATTTTTTATGCAACATCTTTTGTTTTAACTTTTAAACGATTATGTTTTACAAGCTGTTGCCCACGGCTCCGCTTGAAATTCTGGTTCCGTTCCAACGACCCACAAAAACCTATTCCCGGGCTAAAAAGTAGCCTAAGTATGTTCTATTCGACATCATAATCTGTCCAGTTAATTGATCGATGAGGCTCTGTTGTAGACTTCTCTCTCGAAGTTGGGGGGTCAGGCGGCAGTTGCTCCTGTGAAACCAAATAATGGAGTTGAAGGAGAGCGGACTCCTTGCTCCATAGTGCAAGCTTGAATGCAACCGGGACTGACATTCGAATGAAGAAGACTTTATGTTTTATTCTACCTCTACGTCGTTAAACAGCAAGTTTTGGTTTCTTTTGATGCTAAAAGACTGTCTGTAAGGAACAAACATTTTAGTAATTCTTCAGTTATTTAGTTATCAATGAATGAAATTTAGCACAGAGGTATATTATTGTCTGGGACAATACATATGCTGAATACTTTCCCCTGGGTCGACGGAATGGGATAAGTATTTGACGCCAGGAATGCCGCAGGTGGCAGCGAATTAAAATATAGGTACCTAATTGTAGATACAGTTGGTATGATAATGAATAGCTAGTCAACAGCTAGGAGTGACGTCTTTATGACTATGTTCCAACCAATGATCACTTCCGTCCACCATGCCGTGAATACTTACATTGCCAGTAAATACTAATTACAAGGGCAACCACACAATCACTTCACAAATTGCACTAGTTGGCGTTACCGTAGCAAAACGTAAAGAGAATAGAGGGCTGTCAAATAGATGAGCATAATGACATATTTTAGGGACTACCGACCTCCATGATCGGGGCCTGAGGACGGCAGTTGGCCGACTCGCCGTCCTTACAGAAGCAGGCCGTGGCGGAGGCGTGTCGTGTGTGTCCTACACTCGCCTGCCAACTCACCGACGCTGGATAAAACCCGACCCCGCCAGGCGAGGCCGCACTGGGGGCCAAAGTCCGCCGGTAACCCTGGGGTTATCCTTACGAGGGCTTACCCGGTGTGCCCGGCAATGGACACTTGGGAAGGACATCGTGTGGCTTAAACGGTCCGATTCCGACACGCCTACCCCATCGTCGGCACCGATGGGGTGAAGTCCGTGGGGGTTTCCACACGCTAAAAAAAGGATATAATTCATAGCAAACTTGACTAGATATTCTAGAAAGTGACAATGTGTGCCACTGGTCTCTTCATAGTGTGAAGTGGAGATGTAAAAGGCGAAAAGCGGACCCCGGACTCCTAGTGAGAGTTCACGAGAGCCTCGGATTCCACTGAGACTAACGCTAAGATGAAAGCTTGGCGCTCTCTGGATCAAAACTATATTCATAGCTTGCAATATGAGTTCTTGAATGCGGATAAATATACTTAAATACCAACACAACTTAGACCGATGTGCTTCGGGGCTCAAACCAGCTAGTCGGTACACCTGCTGATTGACAGACGGGACTCTGGTGCAGACTTGCCTCTCCGGGCTGGAGAGTCAGACAGATGAACTAAATTCATAGGGAAAGGAGGAATAGAAGTACGGAACCTGGGTTCTAAATTGCGTGCTTTGGATGCAACCGGGGGAAGATCTCTGACTTAGCGGTCGAACGCTCTACCATTATGGGACACAAGCACTGCGTCGCGGAAATAACTTCAAGGTACCTGTTTATTTTTTCGTGCGTAAGTCCCCAAGGATACCCTCCTACCGGCCATTGGAGGAGGTCATGTCGGACGCGAACCGACCAAAACAACACGCCGTCTCGGGTCTCATATTTTGGCCCGAAATTTTGGATTTACATTTTGATGATAGCCCTCCCAAATTCTATGAAATTTCATGTCATGTAAATTCAATTCGATTGCCGATTCGATTCTATAATAATTATCATTTGAATATCGCCCTCGGTTTCGTAATGTAGATAAACTATTGCATTATAGCATTTTTGTTAGTGCCACGCATATTTCGTATAAAAATAAATTTTAAAAGATATAATACTGACTTTACATTTAAATTAACACAAATTACATATAAACCAGTCATTTTAGCGCGAAATACATGGGTAGGTTTGCATTAATTCCCAAGGAAGCTAAAAATATGCATGAGTGTTACGTATACTATTTTAATGAAATTGTGAAAATCCCCATGTATCCAATAGGTGCATTCTTTTTTCAAGGTCAATTATATCCATTTTTTACATTTCGCTCATAAACGATGAGTTTTATCGTAAAAACTTATAAGACTAAGTTAAAGATCATAAAATGATCTATAATAATTGTTCTTTCTTCCCTAAGATTCGTGAGACTGCAATATACTTAAATTGATTATTCGTTTTTTTTTGTTCACGAAACAGACCTCGCTTCTTGCCAAATTTCATTATTCAACAGAAATAACCCTATAGGCTTGGATTCTTTAACAAGTCATTCTAACACGTTGTAATCGGAAACAGTGCGTACAGTGAGGGATAAAAGGCACTTCATTTCGTGCACCCTTAAGCTGTGGAATGATCTTCCCTACTGTGGTTTTCCCAAGCAACTACAATACAGGTTTCTTCAAGAAGGGCATTAGAAGGTTTTTATAAGGTCAGCAGCATGAGTGTGACGTCCCTGGTGATGCACACATCCATAGGCCTCGGTAACCGCTTCCCACATGGTTGGCCATGTCCTTGTCTGCCATCCAAATAGTACAAAAAAAAACAAGTGTTTAAAAATATTGCATAAACGGCTGTAAGTTTTGATGGTGTTGATTTAGAAGTTTGATTTTTTTACAGCCTTAAGAGATTGCAGACTTATGTGTTTAATATAAATTGATACTTCCACGTATTCCTGAGAAAAGTGTCTTTCCAGACAAACGGAGAAGGTGCAGAATACAGGTGAGAATATGACTTTCCTACGGTCTGGGGCTTCGTAGAGAAAAAAGGATAGATATCTTTTTCTAGAGAATTCCAACAAATTACAAAACATTCTAAAATATGACTGTAATCTTGGTAGACTGATCTACTGACTGATCTTGATAAGTAGTATATGCCCAGAAAACAAAGGCCGCGATTCCAGATGCTATCCTTAAAATGGTGGTCCCTACCTTGATAGCCTTGACAGTTGCTTTTTCACGCCCTGCTTATAGAAAGCCTTCGTTCGCTCGTGTGTGTGTAAAGCATTCCACTCCTAAACGTACATGTGGTACAGGCAAACAAACTTCATTTCATGCAGGCTGTTTAGTTTTAATCTTTAAGTATTTATGTTTTGATGTTGGTACCGCGTATTGATAGGACCAACATCAATCATATTTTTTCTTTACGTACCCGCGAATTATTGTACGTGAACGATGACGGCAGTACATCGCGAGTTGAGCGCGGAGGTGAGCGCGACGTCGCTTTGTGACGGTCCGAGCTCGTTGGCTCGTTGGTGGACCATGTGCTCGTGAGGTTTAAGTCGGGTCCAAGCTGGTCAGCTCATTGGTGAACCCTGTGCCCGCGCCTTTTTACCACGTTTTTTTTACCACGTTTTTCTTAGTTTCACTTCGTGTCTGTGTTTCTGTGTTTCTTTCCCTCTGAAGCCAAAAATTGACACTTAATTTTCGACCACTTCTGATCACCCTAAAGCTCTGATTTTTTTTATGTAGGCTAATGCCACCTTACATTTTCATATTTAATCATCTGAAATAGTCAGTAGTAAATAAAAAATAAAAAACTTTTTAAAAACCACGTTTTCAACACTAAAAAACGTGGGGCGCTTTGATCCTTTAATGTATCGTTTTCCTTAGATATTCAATAATTTAAAAATTTCAAGGGGCCGCCTCACGTTTTTTAGTGTTGAAAACGTGGTTTTTAAAAAGTTTTTTTTTTGGGTGGCCTTGCCACGCGTTTTGAGGGGACACTGTTGTGACCTTGTTTGTTGAATGTTGATTAATTGGTGAAAATTAATTATCGAGCTAGTTATCTCTTTGTTAAAGTGAATACGCCCATTGCGTTCGTTGGACTTCGAACATTGCTGCGCTGGAACCCACCTTCTATCGGAAGGGAAGTAAATCTCACATTTTATTTTATTGCATAATTGGTTTATTGTATATTCAATTACACGTACATTCATGTCACATATAGTTAGATACACTAAATAGGCACACTTTCCAATCTTTGTCACTTTCCCGGCTGAATCCCGGTCCATTGAAGGTCAGTGACCCATTTCTTAATATATTTTATGTATTGTTGATAATAAATAACGGATTGGTTTAATTTTGGTTTGCAATTTGAAACTTAACTCGCGGTTAGAGTCCACCATTTTGAGTGTTAATTTATCGTGAATATTTTGCCTTTTGGTGCAATTGAATTTGACTATTTTCACCTTAAAACTTGGAATTGTTATTGTAATTAAAATATTTCCTGGTCGATTTCGATCGGGTGTCAATTGCGACTTAATTTGATTATTGAAACAAGTACGTCCTAAAAATCTGTCTAAATTTGATTTGTTGTTTATTCATGTGTTTGATTGGACCCGCCGGGAGGTCTGAATAGATATTTATGTGTGTTTACTTGCTATAAAATTGAAAGTAATGTATGATTTGATTTGTTTGTATCCGAGCGTTTAAAATAGCGAATTTTATAGTTCAATATTTCTCGCTATTTCCGGGTAATTTTTTGGTGGTCGATTCTGACCGAACTAACCTGTTCACGGTATCGGGAATTCAACTTCCCGGGAAGTTTTGATATTACTTTTCTTTGATTTGTTCTAAGTTCGGGGCGGTTCCTCGAATGCCTTTTGACCGTTTTGAGGGTTGGTCGGTTAACCGGTTTTTATAAAATTGCGGTATTTTGTTGTTTGAACCGTTTTATATTCGCACCGACTTCCTGTGTTTGATTAATGATTTTGTACCGTTTGTTGACTGCACATTGGTGTAGATCCGGATCATTAGACACTTTATTATAGTAAGATATTTTAGTTTTATTTGTGTTTCCACTGTCGGCTTTAGATCACGTTTCGGAACGAAGTAGTGATTGCGTGAAAGTGAGTGGTGGGGCTACGGCTTGAATACTACCTGCTCGTGGTCTCACTCCTCACTCCCTTGTCTACGGGTTAAAGGAGACTGGTAGCAGAGCTGTTAATTGTTTCTTTGAAAATTATTAAAATGTCTCAGAATCTATCTCAATGAGAGGAATTTTTATTATGGTATTTGTACATTCGAAAAAACAATGGTTCGAAAGAAACCTGCTAAAATGGTTGCCCTGAATACTGGGAGAATTGTGTACCCATTGTCTTATATTTTGAAATAGTATGAAGATATTTTTAAAGAACAAACGGAGATTGCGCTTGAATGAATTTGGGATATAGATCCCAAATTTAATAGTAGATCACAAATTACATAAAACCAGTTATTTTAGCGCGAAATGTATGGGTAAGTTTGCATTAATTCTCAAGGAAGCTAAAAATTTGCATGAGTGTTACGTATACTATTTATACCGCATTTTTTTTAAAGTTCAATAATGTCCATTGCATTGCAACACCCAAATTCAAAATTTCGCTCATAAACGAGGAGTTTTTTCGTAAAAACTTATAAGACAAAGTTAAAGACCATAATCTTCAGTGAACTTTTTTTCTTTATTTATTTAGGGATTTTGCCACATAATTATAATGATGTAGATTCTATTGTATAGTCAACGACATAAGTTAATTGGCACTAAAATATTTACTACCTTTTTTTACAGTAAATGCGATTGCTGGGAAAGCTGCCCAAAGGCTAGGGTTCTTGAAACGGAACACGAGGAGCTAGACAAGTTCATACAAAAATAACACTATTTAACGCCTTGGTTCGTAGTCAGTTAGAATATGGGTCCGTGATTTGGAATCCCTTTTAAACCGTACACGCGCAGCGAATAGAAACCATACAGCGCGCATTTACGCGACATTTGGCATTCATCTCGCAAGGTATTTCACACAGAACTAGCTACGATCAGCGCCTAAAAAATATTTTAAATTGACATCGTTATCTAATCGCCGTAAGCTGCACAATATGACCTTTCTATATAAAATTGTAAACAATAACGTTGATCTCAGTAACCTATCAAACCGCCTTTGGTCATTGTTCCTCGCCATTCATTAACTAGAACCTTCTGCCAACCTCTAGTGAGAGCCAATATAGGACTTAATTCACCACTGTGCATGTCGTGAATACAATGCAGTAAACTCGACCGGCTGGATATCTTCCACGACTTATTTAATGTCTTCAAGAGAAGGGTATCGACGTCGCTCACATAATCTTACCCTATTAATTAGCACTTAAGTGTATGTCATATTATGGTGTGAACTGTACATGCCTCTAATTGGTCTACATATAAGAAATATATTTACTCTGTTTTTATTAAGACAATGTTGTATATGGAGACTGTTGGTGTGTCTAAATAAATAAATAAATATATCGTTCAATAATAGATCTATGCGTAGATGTCTCGTGGTATCCATTTGTTGTAGGTATACCAAAACTTTCTCCAGAATGTAATAAATATTTTTCTGGAGCCCGCATCCAAATAAGTTCAACCAAATGCGAGATAATCGCGGGCAAACGTACAGGTCAAAGTGAGAACTTCTTTTTTTGAAGTCTTTAAATATAGTTATTAAACCTTCTATACTTAACAAATACTTTTCGGAAAACCGCCTTAAAATCGGTTCAACCAAAAGCGAAATAATCCGGGATAAACATACATACAAACATATAAGTCAAACTGTGAACCTCTTTTTGAAGGCGGTTAAAAATGTGTTGTCACCAGTGTCTCACACTGATATTGACCTTCGGCTAAGGGGTCACAATGACCCGTGACTTCTTGAAAATCGCCTTGAGATTTTGCCGGATTTTATAGTACTAACATAACATAACATAACTTCACGCCTGTATCCCTGAAGGGGTAAGCAGAGGTGTATTACACACCCACGATTCGCCAGTTATGTTTAGGTCCCAAAGTAAAGTAGTAAAGAGATGTTGACAATAATTATTATTTATAACCTTTAGCATGTCGTGTACATAATGTTATTATCACATTGATAGTTTTCATAAGAATTCGTTTGTTTATTAGTTATGTGGTGGTTATTAAATACCAATACAGTTACAATTACAAAAATGTTTAATAATGATTGTTCTTACACCTAATTATATTATTATTGATAAAAAATGTATAAATAAACCAGAAGTTGAATAATTGGATTGTAATATATATTTACGGCTGGACCGATTTTCATGATCTTTATATTTGTCTCTGCCTATACTCTGCCATTTTGTAGAATTTTCTTTCAGACATCATCATGGTTACTCGAACCGACCAAAACCTCACGCCATCTCGGGCCTTCAATGGGGTCTGCAAATAGACATTCACGAAATAAATTCAGCTGATAAGGTAACCACATAACTTGTTTCTAAGGCGGAACGAAGTTTGCCGAGGCAGCTAGTTAAAAATAAATAAAAAATGTCAATAATAAACACGCATGAACCCCTCAAGTAGTGAAGGTGAAGACCTCATTCGGAGAACGCCAGCGGTCTCAGTCTTTGGCTTCTATCAGCCAGTCTTTGCCATACCCAATTCAACTTTAGAGCGTATAGTGAGAGCATCTTTTACTCCTGTCTTTTGCCTGATGGTAGTGTGATGATTTTTTTGACATTTTCAGTTTTTTGATATATGTTTCTCCATGCTGCACTGGCAAGACCTGACTTTATTTTTTACCCTTACGGTGAACTTCCAGTTTTGACAGCCGTAAGTTAGCGAAGACACATGAGTCCATGACCTTGCTCAGGATTTTTATAGGCATCTGACTTTTTAGGATTTCCGTTAGACTCCAAAACTTTTTCTATATCATTGTTATTGTTCAATCTACTTCGACATCGTTGTTTTATTTTTGGAAGGAAATATGTTTTCCTGGGTACATATAGCTCACAACGTACTCTACCGATGTGTTGTCAAGACGTATAGAGTTTTGTACGGCATTTGTTAATAATTTTGCTTTGCTTGTATAAATTGGCATTATATGGTAGTTATTATCTTAAAACTGAGGTAAGTACATAGAGTTATACAACTGGTTTAAATTTATTATCGCATTCATATCTTAGATTCCGAAGCCTTCAAGGCCTCGGCTGTCATTAAATAAATTCAGTTGGGCTGACGGGATCAATAAACTTATTATTATAATTATATATTTATAAAAAATAAAATTAATTAGCATACTAGTAATATACATTTTGATTTCGAACTAAGAACAAGTTGAATGATCTCAACGGCGGCGCCAGACATTTGACTATTATAAGGACAAATAGTACCTACATAAGTCGCGTTGGTCACGTAAGTTCAGAAATTGTGTGTGATGAGTTGATGACTTGCATTTTACTTTATTTATCCTGCCCAATATCCATAAACAGAACTCATATAATGAGACAGTACGCATGTACATTACCCATCGGTATTAGCTTAACGCATTCCAATCACAGTTCTATATCTATGTTCCAAAATTCTTGAAAAAAAAAGAGCAATACTTACTTACATTGAAAACACAGATAACTCGGACGCCAAGGTTTTATTTTTTAAAGTACAGTACGGACATTACGATTTTATAAAATAAAACTAGGCAGCTGTGTTAAATTCTGTGGTACTAAAGTGTGAATTGACTCTTTGTCTGTGCACTAGTATCATTGGTGTCGGATGTAAGCGTAGAGTTGTGTCACTATCCTGCTTGAAAAATTTAACGCCTTGTTAATTTTGAGGTCGAATCTAGCTTTAAATCGGTATAAATTAATTTATATTTTATTAATATCTAGAATACAATAATTTGAATATTGACTTCCGTTCTTATAGTCCTTAATTATTGTGAAAAACGAAATTATTATGCCCTAAATATATCTATAACTAATTTATATTTAGCTCGTTTCTGGTGCAAAGGTTCACTATTCAACGGGGAAATGTAACCAGCGTAATGGCTACATTTCCACCTTTGCACCAGGTACGGTGACTCACGGTGAGGAGGGGCATTCGGAGATGGCCCCGGGTCAGTCGGGGTGCGAGGGAAATGCTTTATGGGCAACCTTACACCCTGGCGTCTGAAGTCCCGAGACGGCGTGCGGTTTTAGTCGGTTCAAGCCCGACATAATCTCCCCCGCTGGCCGGCGGGTATCCATGGAGGTTTCCGCACGAAAAAAAAAGGTACGATGAGCGGCGCGTTAATAAATTAGAACTTGACCTTAACATTTTAATTTGATTTGACAGTATTTTATATTAGAATAATATTATGTAATCTGTGTTTATATTAAGATTTTCCCATTTAGTGTTAATTTAGTCATTTATTTTTAGTTTTACCGTTTTTACTAGTCAATATGTAATAAAATTGTTTTGTTGATCATCAGCCTAGCATGTATCCCAGTTGGGATGCAACTGAGATCCACCTTTTATAGTTACATAAAACTAAAAAGTAACGGTATTAATGTATCTAGGTATATCGTGGATAAACTTTTTAAAATTAATAGGTAGGTATAAAGCTATTTCGGGGTGCGAGGGATATGCTCTATGGGCAGTTTTAGTGGGTTCAAGCCCGACATAACCGCCCACGCTGGCCAGAGGGTGGGTATCCGAAGGGACTTCCGCACGAGAAAAAAAAAGATAAAAAGCTATTAAGGCGCTGTCTGCACGTAAACTACCATAATTATGCTTATTTTTTGTCTCTAAGGTTATTTCTCTCTCTCTCTAAGATTACTGATGCAAGACAGTTGTTTTTTTTATATATACAGCTAATTATCTACTGTTCA
Organism: Cybosia mesomella; assembly: GCA_946251805.1. Lineage (NCBI taxonomy): Eukaryota > Metazoa > Arthropoda > Insecta > Lepidoptera > Erebidae > Cybosia > Cybosia mesomella. Next base: position 22,539,384 of record OX276405.1, read on the forward strand.
CGCACATTCAAAAACATTTTGGATAAATACAGCAATTTCTTGTTAAAAAAATTGCAAAGAAACACTCTTTGAAATAAATTTTTCGTTTCAATTATCTCAATATTTTAAGGGATGACATATAATATATTTTTTGTTACAAATATAAAGAAAATTTAATCAGCTAGTAGAATATCTACAAATTAACATCCTCAATCCGTCATATTTTTTAAATGATTTATTTATCTGTTTGCCGCCAAACAAATCAAACAAATCAAACAGATAAATAAATCATTCAATTCAATCAACAAAAAATATATATGTCATCCCTAAAAATATTGAGATAATTGAAACGAAAAATTTATTTCAAAGAGTGGTGTTTCTTTGCAATTTTAAACTGCTCTATTTATCCAAAATGTTTTTGAATGTGCGTGAACAGTAGATAATTAGCTGTATATATAAAAAGAATCAACTGTCTAGCATCAGTAATCTTAGAGAGAGAGAAATAATCTTAGAGACAAAAAATAAGCATAATTATGGTAGCTTACGTGCCGACAGTGCCTTAACTTTTTACGCTATGTAATATGTGAAACTTTTATGCTATATCCTAATAATGATATATCTTGCTTATTAACTGATTATATAGTATCATACGATATGTGCCGTTTTACAGTTAGTTAGCTAATAAAAGGTCATCATCATCATCAACTCAGCGTTACATCCGATATTTTCACCTCGGACCCCGGAATTAGCACATTACAGTCATTACAGATAAACTGAAAAAAAAAGCGTATTAAAAAAAAGTGCGTGGTAAATCGCACGTAATGAAACAACTTGAATTCTCTTTTGTGTAAGAATATCTAACATTACATGGAAAAAAAGAAACGGAAACGGAAAATATTAATTTTAACATTTTTTACTATCATCACTGATTCACTTCGCTCTTTTGGTCTTTGTCTATTTTAGTGTAGGTATACTTATAAAGCTAAAGGTACTCGTAGGTATATACAAATCTAAACTTTTGTTATTATGTAAATTAATACATATTAAGTAACAACCATATTACCTATATGATATTGTCGGAAGCTTAAGCGAATATCGCACATTGAAAAACTATTTTTGACGGATTCTGTCGCGATGTTACTACCATGCACCACAGCCATGGTTACGGGGAGACCCTCGTGACCATGGCTGCTGAAAAACAACCGAAACGTAGGATTCAATATAAATAATACAGTATCTTCAAATAAAACGCCATAGAATCCGTTAAAAATAGTTTTATTTCAACATATTACATATAGTGATTTTTTCTTTTTTTGTGCGGAAATCCCCACGGATACCCTCTCCTGCAAGCCACCGGAACCGATTAAAACTGCAAGTTGTTTCGGGTCTCATACCCGGGTTTAAGGTGGCCCATAACGCAATTCCATCGCATCCCCGCTGTCCCTGGGCCATTTACGGCTTTGAGATGGCCCCCTAAGTCCCCCGCGTAGTAGTTCCTACTTAGATATGCTGGTGGGACTTAAAAAAACTTTAGTGGGTCTCTACTTCTGCGCAGGCATTCAGATTAGAATAAGGTATGAATAAGGTATTATAAAGGACTGAAAGGTAAAAAGTGCCGATTAAATATAAAACATACTCGATTACTGTATTTTTATTCAAAACAATCCGATATAAAACCATCTACATAATTACTTATATTTATATTCAATAATATCGGTACTGGTCACCGGTACTTTGGCAATTCATACATACCTCAAGCTACCACGTTTCAATCGCACAAGGATTATTTTTTATTTGGTTCTTTATGTGACTTCATTTTAAAATTCACTGAACAGCCTGTATGAAACGTGTGCAAATCGATTCCTTATCGACTTATAAGCCCCCTTGGTATGGTATGGTATCACGGGCTGGTATCCGCAACTCCACGACAAGGCGCGGTTTTTGCGCGAGGGCGGGCATTTCATTCGATCCACCCCAACTCATTGAAGAACGCCAGCAAGCTATTCACGCTGCTGGAGCGTACCTGTGTTTCTGTATGTGGCGGTTGCAGGGCAGTGTAGGAGCACGTGTGCCGCTGTTTCTTCCTCTCTCAAAAAGCTCCCTTGTTCATCATAATGATTTTGAGGTAGCCACTTAAATAAATCAATAAATCCGACCGACCGAAAATCATACTAAAATATTTTAATTTAATAACGTTTTTCCTAATTTGGTTCACAAAAAAGAACTGCACTATATTTATTAGTTGAGATAAATAATAATTGAGGGTTTTATTATTTTATCCTTATCTGAACTTTGGTCCTATATAAAACACGTTAATGAAATGCTTGTCTCTGGGTTCATCACCCTTGGGTCCATTTTTTGGTTAGTGAACCACGAAATTACCTATCTATAGATATATATTATATGTTTGGAAAGGTTTGTTTTTAGGGTTCCGTACCTAAAAAGAAAAAAACGGAACCCTTATAAGATCACTTCGTTGTCCGTCCGTCCGTCCGTCTGTCAAGACCGTTTTTCTCAGGAACGTGTGGAGGTATCAAAGTGAAATTTATATCTAATACTCAGGTTTACTGTCCCTTAGATTTGAAAAAATTACAAACTTCTAAGCCAAAGCAATCAAATGATACAGCCGTTTATGCCGTAAATTTCCGCAAATTTTCGAAACTCGCACGGGAATCAAAACCTACAGGGTACTTTCCGTAAACTTAGAATCTTGAAATTTGGTACGAACGCGCGAACGTCTTATAGTACAGATAAAGGAAAAATTGCGAAAACCGTAAATTTTTAGTTACATCATATAATAAAAAATATTTTTGAAAATTTTAAAGTTACTACTACCATAACTATGACTCGATTGTCGTGATGGGTGAAGTTTTACTTATTTTTATTGAGTTACAAATATCCAGTCATCTTTACAAACTTTCGCATTTATAAAAAGGAAGTAGGATTTAGTAGAAGGATATTATGCAGACATTTCGTTAACTTTTGTTAAGTCTATCTATCTATCTATCTATACTATTATAAAATTGTAAATTGGTTGTGTCTGTACATTAGGTTATGTTAATTGAAAGATTCAGAACACAAAAACATTTTTAGGTAGATTTCGATAAAATCATTGGTTTCTTGACCACTGTCGAATTTAAAAAAAAATTCTTCATAGGAGGTCTAGTTATGACCCCCTGAGTCCGAAATGACCACTGGTCAAAAAGTTTATATATATATACATGTATGTATATATGTATATGTATGTATGGTTCCACTCCCCAAAATTTGCGGCACTCTCACGGTCGCATTTTTGCCCCGATCGCTTTCAAACTGTGGTCAAAAATTGCTTGGGTGTAAACTTAGTTTAAGTTCGTGAACGGGTGGAATCTGGCCTAAGGGGACGGGCGTCTGTGAAGTTGGCATCTCAAATGTTAGCATCTCACAAATAAAATCAATATAAAGTGGCATCCAGCATAGTTCCACAGTTCTTGATAAGTTTTATCAATAGTTCCGTCGATTAAACTATTAATATCGCGTTTTGAAAAAATGAGATGCTAACTTCGCAAACACATCATAGCATCTCATCACATTACGAACGCCTGACTGCACAAAAGTCTAAATTTGTTGAGTTCTATGTTCTCAACAAGTTTCAACAATAGTTCTGGCGATTAAACTGATAAAGTTGAGTTTTGAGAAAATGAGATGCTAACTTCGCAAACACATGGTAGCATCTCATCACATTTCGAAATCCTGACTACACAAGGGTCTAAATCCGGTGAGTTTTATGTTCTCAATAGGTTACAACAACAGTTCTGGCGGATAAACTAATTATATTGCGTTTGAAAAAACTAGATGCTACCTTCGCAAGCACAAGACAAAATCTTCTCAAATTCCGAATGTCTGACTAGCGAAATGGTTCTAGATGATGACCAGCGTCTCTCGCAATGCAATGCAAAAGAGTTCCGGCATCTGGAACTTTCTCGAATTTTTCTATCATTTTTTTTTCCTAAAAAATTCAATAAAAGGTGAGATGCTAGCCTTCTCTGCAGAGTTGTGGCTTGGAAAATAGATCTAGAAGACGACGAGCATCTTTTACTGTGAAATGCAAAAGAGTTACGGCCTCTGGAACTTTCTCGTATTTTTCTATCAATTTCTTTTTCCTAAAAAATTCAATAAAAGGTGAGATGCTAGCCTTCTGTGTAGAGTTCTGGCTTGGAAAATAGTTCTAGAAGATGACGAGCATCTTTTACTGTGAAATGCAAAAGAGTTCCGGCCTCTGGAACTTTCTCGTATTTTTCTATCAATTTTTTTTCCTAAAAATTCAATAAAAGGTGAGATGCTAGCCTTCTGTTCAGAGTTCTGGCTTGGAAAATAGTTCTAGAAGATGACGAGCATCTTTTACTGTGAAATGCAAAAGAGTTCCGGCCTCTGGCACTTTCTCGGATTTTTCTATCAATTTTTTTTCCTAAAAAATTCAATAAAAGGTGAGATGCTAGCCTTCTGTTCAGAGTTCTGGCTTGGAAAACCGTTCCAGATGATAAAAAGCATCTTTTACTGTGAAATTCGAAAGAGTTCCGGCCTCTGGCACTTTCTCGTATTTTTCTATCAATTTTTTTTCCTAAAAAATTCAATAAAAGGTGAGATGCTAGCCTTCTGTGCAGAGTTCTGGCTTGGAAAATAGTTCTAGAAGATGACGAGCATCTTTTTCTGTGAAATGCAAAAGAGTTCTGGCCTCTGGAACTTTCTCGTATTTTTCTATCAATTTTTTTTCCTAAAAAATTCAATAAAAGGTGAGATGCTAGCCTTCTGTTCAGAGTTCTGTCTTGGAAAATAGTTCTAGAAGATGACGAGCATCTTTTACTGTGAAATGCAAAAGAGTTCCGGCCTCTGGAACTTTCTCGTATTTTTCTATCAATTTTTTTTCCTAAAAAATTCAATAAAAGGTGAGATGCTAGCCTTCTGTTCAGAGTTCTGGCTTGGAAAACCGTTCCAGATGATAAAAAGCATCTTTTACTGTGAAACTCGAAAGAGTTCCGGCCTCTGGCACTTTCTCGTATTTTTCTATCAATTTTTTTTCCTAAAAAATTCAATAAAAGGTGAGATGCTAGCCTTCTGTTCAGAGTTCTGGCTTCAAAAATAGTTCTACAAGATGACGAGTATCTTTTACTGTGAAATGCAAAAGAGTTCCGGCCTCTGGAACTTTCTCGTATTTTTCTATCAATTTTTTTTCCTAAAAAATTCAATAAAAGGTGAGATGCTAGCCTTCTGTTCAGAGTTCTGGCTTGGAAAACCGTTCCAGATGATAAAAAGCATCTTTTACTGTGAAATTCGAAAGAGTTCCGGCCTCTGGCACTTTCTCGTATTTTTCTATCAATTTTTTTTCCTAAAAAATTCAATAAAAGGTGAGATGCTAGCCTCCTGTTCAGAGTTCTGTCTTGGAAAAGAGTTCTAGAAGATGACGAGCATCTTTTACTGTGAAATGCAAAAGAGTTCCGGCCTCTGGAACTTTCTCGTAGTTTTCAATCAATTTTTTTTCCTAAAAAAATCAATAAAAGGTGAGATGCTGGCCTTCTGTGCAGAGTTCTGGCTTGGAAAATAGTTCTAGAAGATGACGAGCATCTTTTACTGTGAAATGCAAAAGAGTTCCGGCCTCTGGAACTTTCTCGTATTTTTCTATCAATTTTTTTTCCTAAAAAATTCAATAAAAGGTGAGATGCTAGCCTCCTGTTCAGAGTTCTGTCTTGGAAAAGAGTTCTAGAAGATGACGAGCATCTTTTACTGTGAAATGCAAAAGAGTTCCGGCCTCTGGAACTTTCTCGTAGTTTTCAATCAATTTTTTTTCCTAAAAAAATCAATAAAAGGTGAGATGCTGGCCTTCTGTGCAGAGTTCTGGCTTGGAAAATAGTTCTAGAAGATGACGAGCATCTTTTACTGTGAAATGCAAAAGAGTTCCGGCCTCTGGAACTTTCTCGTATTTTTCTATCAATTTTTTTTCCTAAAAAATTCAATAAAAGGTGAGATGCTAGCCTTCTGTTCAGAGTTCTGGCTTGGAAAACCGTTCCAGATGATAAAAAGCATCTTTTACTGTGAAACTCGAAAGAGTTCCGGCCTCTGGCACTTTCTCGTATTTTTCTATCAATTTTTTTTCCTAAAAAATTCAATAAAAGGTGAGATGCTAGCCTTCTGTTCAGAGTTCTGGCTTCAAAAATAGTTCTAGAAGATGACGAGTATCTTTTACTGTGAAATGCAAAAGAGTTCCGGCCTCTGGAACTTTCTCGTATTTTTCTATCAATTTTTTTTCCTAAAAAATTCAATAAAAGGTGAGATGCTAGCCTTCTGTTCAGAGTTCTGGCTTGGAAAACCGTTCCAGATGATAAAAAGCATCTTTTACTGTGAAATTCCAAAGAGTTCCGGCCTCTGGCACTTTCTCGTATTTTTCTATCAATTTTTTTTCCTAAAAAATTCAATAAAAGGTGAGATGCTAGCCTCCTGTTCAGAGTTCTGTCTTGGAAAAGAGTTCTAGAAGATGACGAGCATCTTTTACTGTGAAATGCAAAAGAGTTCCGGCCTCTGGAACTTTCTCGTATTTTTCTATCAATTTTTTTTCCTAAAAAATTCAATAAAAGGTGAGATGCTAGCCTTCTGTTCAGAGTTCTGGCTCCATACATAGTTCTAGAAGGTGACGAGTATCTTTGACTGTGAAATGCAAAAGAGTTCCGGCCTCTGGCACTTTCTCGTATTTTTCTATCAATTTTTTTTCCAAAAAAATTCAATAAAAGGTGAGATGCTAGCCTTCTGTGCAGAGTTCTGGCTTCAAAAATAGTTCTAGAAGATGACGAGCATCTTTTACTGTGAAATGCAAAAGAGTCCCGGCCTCTGGAACTTTCTCGTATTTTTCTATAATTTTTTTTCCTTAAAAATTCAATAAAAGGTGAGATGCTAGCCTTTTGTTCAGAGTTCTGGCTTCAAAAATAGTTCTAGAAGATGACGAGCATCTTTTACTGTGAAATGCAAAAGAGTTCCGGCCTCTGGAACTTTCTCGTATTTTTCTATCAATTTTTTTTCCAAAAAAATTCAATAAAAGGTGAGATGTTAGCCTTCTGTACAGAGTTCTGGCTTCAAAAATAGTTCTAGAAGATGACGAGTGTCTTTTACTGTGAAATGCAAAAGAGTTCCGGCCTCTGGAACTTTCTCGTATTTTTCTATCAATTTTTTTTCCTAAAAAATTCAATAAAAGGTGAGATGCTAGCCTTTTGTTCAGAGTTCTGGCTTCAAAAATAGTTCTAGAAGATGACGAGTATCTTTTACTGTGAAATGCAAAAGAGTTCCGGCCTCTGGAACTTTCTCCTATTTTTCTATCAATTTTTTTTCCTAAAAAATTCAATAAAAGGTGAGATGCTAGCCTTCTGTTCAGAGTTCTGGCTTGGAAAACCGTTCCAGATGATAAAAAGCATCTTTTACTGTGAAATGCAAAAGAGTTCCGGCCTCTGGAACTTTCTCGTAGTTTTCTATCAATTTTTTTTCCTAAAAAAATCAATAAAAGGTGAGATGCTGGCCTTCTGTGCAGAGTTCTGGCTTGGAAAATAGTTCTAGAAGATGACGAGCATCTTTTACTGTGAAATTCGAAAGAGTTCCGGCCTCTGGCACTTTCTCGTATTTTTCTATCAATTTTTTTCCTAAAAAATTCAATAAAAGGTGAGATGCTAGCCTTTTGTTCAGAGTTCTGGCTTCAAAAATAGTTCTAGAAGATGACTAGGAAAAAAAATTGATAGAAAAATACGAGAAAGTTCCAGAACCCGGAACTCTTTTGCATTTCACAGTAAAAGATGCTTTTTATCATCTGGAACGGTTTTCCAAGCCAGAACTCTGAACAAAAGGCTAGCATCTCACCTTTTATTGAATTTTTTAGGAAAAAAATTGATAGAAAAATAAGAGAAAGTTCCAGAGGCCGGAACTCTTTTGCATTTCACAGTAAAAGATGCTTTTTATCATCTGGAACGGTTTTCCAAGCCAGAACTCTGAACAGAAGGCTAGCATCTCACCTTTTATTGAATTTTTAAGGAAAAAAAAAATTATAGAAAAATACGAGAAAGTGCCCGAGGCCGGAACTCATTCGAATTTCACAGTAAAAGATGCTTTTTATCATCTGGAACGGTTTTCCAAGCCAGAACTCTGAACAGAAGGCTAGCATCTCACCTTTTATTGAATTTTTTAGGAGAAAAAATTGATAGAAAAATAGGAGAAAGTTCCAGAGGCCGGAACTCTTTTGCATTTCACAGTAAAAGATGCTCGTCATCTTCTAGAACTATTTTCCAAGACAGAACTCTGCACAGAAGGCTAGCATCTCACCTTTTATTAAATTTTTTAGGAAAAAAAATTGATAGAAAAATACGAGAAAGTTCCAGAACCCGGAACTCTTTTGCATTTCACAGTAAAAGATGCTTTTTATCATCTGGAACGGTTTTCCAAGCCAGAACTCTGAACAAAAGGCTAGCATCTCACCTTTTATTGAATTTTTTAGGAAAAAAATTGATAGAAAAATAAGAGAAAGTTACAGACGCCGGAACTCTTTTGCATTTCACAGTAAAAGATGCTTTTTATCATCTGGAACGGTTTTCCAAGCCAGAACTCTGAACAGAAGGCTAGCATCTCACCTTTTATTGAATTTTTAAGAAAAAAAAAATTATAGAAAAATACGAGAAAGTTCCAGAGGCCGGAACTCTTTTGCATTTCACAGTAAAAGATGCTCGTCATCTTCTGGAACTATTTTCCAAACCAGAACTCTGCACAGAAGGCTAGCATCTCACCTTTTATTGAATTTTTTAGGAAAAAAAATTGATAGAAAAATACGAGAAAGTGCCCGAGGCCGGAACTCTTTCGAATTTCACAGTAAAAGATGCTTTGTATCATCTGGAACGGTTTTCCAAGCCAGAGCTCTGAACAGAAGGCTAGCATCTCACCTTTTATTGATTTTTTTAGGAAAAAAAATTAATAGAAAAATACGAGAAAGTGCCAGAGGCCGGAACTCTTTTGCATTTCACAGTAAAAGATGCTCGTCATCTTCTAGAACTATTTTCCAAGCCAGAACTCTGAACAGAAGGCTAGCATCTCACCTTTTATTGAATTTTTTAGGAAAAAAAATTGATAGAAAAATACGTGAAAGTGCCCGAGGCCGGAACTTTTTCGAATTTCACAGTAAAAGATGCTCGTCATCTTCTAGAACTATTTTCCAAGCCAGAACTCTGCACAGAAGGCTAGCATCTCACCTTTTATTGAATTTTTTAGGAAAAAAAATTGATAGAAAAATACGAGAAAGTTCCAGAGGCTGGAACTCTTTTGCATTTCACAGTAAAATATGCTCGTCATCTTCTAGAACTATTTTCCAAGCCAGAACTCTGCACAGAAGGCTAGCATCTCACCTTTTATTGAATTTTTTAGGAAAAAAAATTGATAGAAAAATACGAGAAAGTTCCAGAGGCCAGAACTCTTTTGCATTTCACAGTAAAAGATGCTCGTCATCTTCTAGAACTATTTTCCAAGCCAGAACTCTGAACAGAAGGCTAGCATCTCACCTTTTATTGAATTTTTTAGGGAAAAAAATTGATAGAAAAATACGAGAAAGTTCCAGAGGCCGGAACTCTTTTGCATTTCACAGTAAAAGATGCTCGTCATCTTCTAGAACTATTTTTGAAGCCAGAACTCTGAACAAAAGGCTAGCATCTCACCTTTTATTGAATTTTTTAAGAAAAAATTTTTTATAGAAAAATACGAGAAAGTGCCAGAGGCCGGAACTCTTTGGCATTTCACAGTAAAAGATGCTTTTTATCATCTGGAACGGTTTTCCAAGCCAGAACTCTGAACAGAAGGCTAGCATCTCACCTTTTATTGAATTTTTAAGGAAACAAAATTTATAGAAAAATACGAGAAAGTTCCAGAGGCCGGAACTCTTTTGCATTTCACAGTAAAAGATGCTCGTCATCTTCTAGAACTATTTTCCAAGCCAGAACTCTGCACAGAAGGCTAGCATCTCACCTTTTATTGAATTTTTTAGGAAAAAAAATTGATAGAAAAATACGAGAAAGTTCCAGAGGCCGGAACTCTTTTGCATTTCACGGTAAAAGATGCTCGTCATCTTCTAGAACTATTTTTGAAGCCAGAACTCTGAATAGAAGGCTAGCATCTCACCTTTTATTGAATTTTTTAGGAAAAAAAATTGATAGAAAAATACGAGAAAGTTCCAGAGGCCGGAACTCTTTTGCATTTCACAGTAAAAGATGCTCGTCATCTTCTAGAACTATTTTTGAAGCCAGAACTCTGAATAGAAGGCTAGCATCTCACCTTTTATTGAATTTTTTAGGAAAAAAAATTGATAGAAAAATACGAGAAAGTTCCAGAGGCCGGAACTCTTTTGCATTTCACGGTAAAAGATGCTCGTCATCTTCTAGAACTATTTTTGAAGCCAGAACTCTGCACAGAAGGCTAGCATCTCACCTTTTATTGAATTTTTTAGGAAAAAAAATTGATAGAAAAATACGAGAAAGTTCCAGAGGCCAGAACTCTTTTGCATTTCCCCGTAAAAGATGCTCTTTATCATCTAGAACGGTTTTCCAAGCCAGAACTCTGAACAAAAGGCTAGCATCTCACCTTTTATTGAATTTTTTAGGAAAAAAAATTGATAGAAAAATACGAGAAAGTTCCAGAGGCCGTAACTCTTTTGCATTTCACAGTCAAAGATGCTCGTCGTCTTCTAGAACTATTTTCCAAGCCAGAACTCTGCACAGAAGGCTAGCATCTCACCTTTTATTGAATTTTTTAGGAAAAAAAATTGATAGAAAAATACGAGAAAGTTCCAGAGGCCGGAACTCTTTTGCATTTCACGGTAAAAGATGCTCGTCATCTTCTAGAACTATTTTTGAAGCCAGAACTCTGAATAGAAGGCTAGCATCTCACCTTTTATTGAATTTTTTAGGAAAAAAAATTGATAGAAAAATACGAGAAAGTTCCAGAGGCCGGAACTCTTTTGCATTTCACAGTAAAAGATGCTCGTCATCTTCTAGAACTATTTTTGAAGCCAGAACTCTGAATAGAAGGCTAGCATCTCACCTTTTATTGAATTTTTTAGGAAAAAAAATTGATAGAAAAATACGAGAAAGTTCCAGAGGCCGGAACTCTTTTGCATTTCACGGTAAAAGATGCTCGTCATCTTCTAGAACTATTTTTGAAGCCAGAACTCTGCACAGAAGGCTAGCATCTCACCTTTTATTGAATTTTTTAGGAAAAAAAATTGATAGAAAAATACGAGAAAGTTCCAGAGGCCAGAACTCTTTTGCATTTCCCCGTAAAAGATGCTCTTTATCATCTAGAACGGTTTTCCAAGCCAGAACTCTGAACAAAAGGCTAGCATCTCACCTTTTATTGAATTTTTTAGGAAAAAAAATTGATAGAAAAATACGAGAAAGTTCCAGAGGCCGTAACTCTTTTGCATTTCACAGTCAAAGATGCTCGTCGTCTTCTAGAACTATTTTCCAAGCCAGAACTCTGCAGAGAAGGCTAGCATCTCACCTTTTATTGAATTTTTTAGGAAAAAAAAATGATAGAAAAATTCGAGAAAGTTCCAGAGGCCGGAGCTCTTTTGCATTGCATTGCGAGAGACGCTGGTCATCATCTAGAACCATTTTGCTAGTCAGACATTCGGAATTTGAGAAGATTTTGTATTGTGCTTTTGAAGGTAGCATCTAGTTTTTTCAAACGCAATATAATTAGTTTATCCGCCAGAACTATTGTGGTAACCTATTGAGAACATACAACTCACCGGATTTAGACCCTTGTGTAGTCAGGATTTCGAAATGTGATGAGATGCTACTATGTGTTTGCGAAGTTAGCATCTCATTTTCTCAAAACTCAACTTTATCAGTTTAATCGCCAGAACTATTGTTGAAACTTGTTGAGAACATAGAACTCAACAAATTTAGACTTTTGTGCAGTCAGGCGTTCGTAATGTGATGAGATGCTATGATGTGTTTGCGAAGTTAGCATCTCATTTTTTCAAAACGCGATATTAATAGTTTAATCGACGGAACTATTGATAAAACTTATCAAGAACTGTGGAACTATGCTGGATGCCACTTTATATTGATTTTATTTGTGAGATGCTAACATTTGAGATGCCAACTTCACAGACATAGGGGACGGTAGGGCCTCACTTTTTGTGAAATCAGTTTTTCCTCAAAATTTCACGTTTCATGAAAGATATTCGAACCGTTCTAATTTTATCCCATAGTATACATGAATACCAACAACTTTTAATTATAAACCTATAAGATTAAAACTTTAACTAAAAGTGGGGGGGGGGGGGAACCAAAATTTTTCGGGATAAAAATCCTAACTTCTAACCGGTGAACATTCTTGGTGTCGGAAACATTTTTAATCGATAGGCCATTTTTAAGTCTAAAATAAACGTGTGAAAAGTTTTTCGCTAAAAGTTACCGTTTTCGAGAAAAAAAAATTAAACATGTTAATAAAATAATATTAATTGCTTCACGAAATCTACCTGTGCATTCCCCCTGCGGGATCGGATTTTTTTGAATTCTTGTCTGTTAATCTGTTCGTTACACAGTTACAGTGAGGCTAGTCCACGACTTAAAAGTCGCGCAGCGGGCTATGCAGCGAGCTATGCTTGGGGTTTCTTTGAAGGATCGAAATCGAAATGAGGCCATCCGACAAAGAACTAAAGCCACCGACATAGCTCGCAGAATAAGCAAGCTGAAGTGGCAATGGGCTGGCCACATCTGCCGACGGACCGATGGCCGATGGAGCAAACGAGTCCTAGAGTGGAGACCACGAATCGGTAAACGGAAGGTAGGACGTCACCCAGCAAGATGGACGGACGACCTGAAAAAGGTAGCGGGGATAGACTGGATGCGCAAGGCGAAGGATCGGGTGCTATGGCGTACAATGGGAGAGGCCTATGTCCAGCAGTGGACTGCAATAGGCTAATTGATTGAATCTGTTTGTTCGCGATGGACACCAAAACTGCTGAAAGGGTTTTTTTTTGCGGTTCTTCTATTAGAAAGGTTGTGGTCAGACTTAAAATCTGCAGTATGTTTTATTGCAATTGGTTAAATAGAACCGGAGATATGATCAAAAAACGATAACCGACTTCCGCGCGGGCGGAGGCACGGGCATCAGCTAGTTTATAATATTAGTAGGAAGTAGGATTTAGTAGGAATAGAATGTTATTCAGACATTTCATTAGCTTTTGTTACGTCTTAATTAGTTTATAAACTCGGAGTGTTATCTGACTCATTAACAAAGTATAATGCTAATAAAATTAAGTAAAGTGTATTAGGATTTTTTTCTGAAGACTTGGAGTGAATATAACCTTGTATTATAATATCACTAGTTGTTGCCCGCGGTTTCGCCCGCGTGTTATTCTGATGTCGTTCCCGCTATGCATGGGAACCTATTCCAGGGATAATAAACAGTCATTTGTAATTTCAGACTATAATCTATCCGGGCGTAACTTCAGTTAGATCCGTTCAGCCGTTTGAGCATGATTGGGTAACAACCATCCAAAGATCTCCACAAACTTTTACATTTATAATATTACTCCACCCACGCGGAGGTCGATTATTGTTTGTTGGTCATATCTCCGGTCAAACGGCTGAATGGCTCTGGCTGAAATTTGGTACAGGGATAGATCAAGTAGATCCGCCTGGTCAACCGCTTTAGTGTCGTCTGTAAACTTCTTCGTCGACTGTTGTCTGTGATACCTCAACTCCAAGAGGACAGCCTGAGCCATGGCCTCGTCCGTCAATCATCAGGTGTAACGCCTAGCAGATGAGGTTGGCTTGGACCCTGAAGGTTTTGGTCTCGTCTGTAAACTGTTTAGCTTAATATTCATTCATTTCACAAAATACCACTTCCAGAAGATATCGAAGTTCCGAGTACCTACTTCAATCAATCAATCAATTAGCCTATTGCAGTCCACTGCTGGACATAGGCCTCTCCCATTGTACGCCATAGCACCCGATCCTCCGCCTTGCGCATCCAGTCTATTCCAGCTACCTTTTTCAGGTCATCCGTCCATCTTGCTGGGGGACGCCCTACCTTTCGTTTACCGATTCGTGGTCACCACTCTAGGACCTATCTACCTACTATTAACCGAAATTACTATTTTTCCCTTGAACCTCCAGCTAAGGTTAATTGCTAGTGTTAGGTGTGACTGAGTGAGTTCATGTCGGTAGTCTAATGATCAGGATTCGAACCTAGGATCGATCGTATGGATAGTTAACCACTAAGCTACCGACGCTTTTTGAAGTGCTGCCGAGTGGCTTCTGCTATGCTATTCTGTAGGAACGTTTATGTATCTCGATAGCTGAATCCGCGGTAACAATTTTTTTTTTATATTTAGGACACGTCAATTTGACTTCACCTCGCCTGATGGTGAGCTGAAGGTAAAGTCTCAGGAAAAAGGGTCACCATTACATACACGTATCTCTCAAGCTGAGTGCCACCATTGTTAACACAATGGTGGCACTCAGCTTGACGGAGGCCGTCATCAGAAGAGGATTGTCATCGCAGCACCACGTGACACCCACCGGTCCCACTAGTGCTGCGACCACTATCCCCCTGCCCGGCTATGCACTTGCTGACCCGTGAACGCAATCAAACCGAAATTGGATTACTTTGGAGGGTTTTTCGCAATCGTGCACGGTGGTACCTACCCGGCCGAATTTTGTGACAAATTTGTGTCATCAAATTTCTACCACCAGAAGCTATCTAGCTATTAGCGAAAATGCTATCTTACATCGGATTCAGCTGTCGAGATTTATAATGGTGTGAAGTCCGTGGGGGTTTCCAGACGTAAAAAAAAACACTCTTACAGAATACCTCCACTGACCACTGTTTTAACAAGTTGCATCTAATGTTTCGGCTTCAAGTGCGAAATAACAACCGAACAATGCACAAAACAGGTTGCTGTCAATAAGTCAGTCATCCCATGCAAAAATCGAGAATACTCGTGACTTTCTAAAGAACGGAACTCCTTATTCACGATCAAGTGCTAAACGTAGTCTCAATATTGTTCCAACGCATTTATGACTTGCCTCTCATCTATACAAATAAATAAAACTGAAGTGTCTGTTTGTAATATTAAAATAACAGCTTTGTAGTGAATACGGTACATACGGAAGGTATATACGCTACTTAAATCGCCATGGGTCTTTGGGTCTGAGTGCAGTCGCTTTAAGTAAAATATCTAAGGTCGGCCGTTTCATGATTGCATGAAAGCTGACCCCAAAATAGTGGGGAATAAAGGCTCGGAAAATGATAATGTCTTTTGACTTCGCTAATCTCTGAAACGGCTCGACTGATGTCGACAGGTTTTTCACCAGCAGATAGGTGTTATAAAGCCTCACTAACTTAAGCTACATTTCTTTTGGAAAAATAATTTTAGTCAACCAGAGTCAATCGGGTTATATGACTTTTTTAAATGAAGCCGGGACGGACTGCTAGTGTCAAATACTTAAATGTGAAAGCTTTTAAAAAAGTATTAATGTCAAGTGCGGATATCGTATGTGCGATTATTGAATAACTAACTGTTCCCTGCGATTTCACCCACCTTGAATTCGGTTACATTCTATTAATCTTAGTAGGTATTATCGCGTTTCATTGTGTACAATTATGTTTAATGTGATTTACATGATTACAGTATAGTTGTGCATGGGTGTGTATGATCAGAGTATAGTTATGTATGGGTATGTATGATTACAGTATAGTTATGTATGGGTGTGTATGATTACAGTATAGTTACGTATGGGGTGTGTGTAAAATGACAAATTTCATGATCAATAATAACTATTTCAGACCAAACCACCAAAAAGGGTTCCTACCCGGAATTTCAGGATGTCTGGAACACAATTCTTTACTGGCGGAAAGTTTAAAAGATGCCAGATCAAATGAAAAGCAAATAACAGTTTGTTGGATAGACCTAGAAAACGCTTTTGGCTCAGTACAACACGAGCTTATGTTGTTTGCATTAAAATGGTATCACTTTCCGTCCATCATTTGGGAAATAATATCCTCTTATTATGGTAAATTAAAGATTGTGATTAATACCAAAGATGGATACACGCAACCTTTAAATTATAATGTGGGTTTGTTCCAAGGTTGCTGTTTATCACCTATAGTTTTCAATATAGTAATAAATATTTTAATAGACAACATTTCCACACACGACAAGAAGTGGGGCTATCGGTTTAAGCTAAACGGTAAATATACGGAGTCTATCCTCGCTTTCGCGGACGATTTGGCAATACTGACTCGTAACCCAAAGCAGTGCCAGGACCTACTGCGTAGAGTAGACGATTTCTGTACATGGACAGATGGAATGAGAGCAAAACCTAGCAAATGCTACTGTCTATGTCTGGGTAGGCGGGGTACCAGGTATACTTCATATGACCCAGGGCTTAGTATAGGCGGGGAAAGCGTTTCAACTATATCTGAAACCGTGCCTTTTAAATTCCTCGGAAGAAAGATTGACAACAGAGGTTGCACTCCAGCTTTGGACGAATTAATTGATAGTTTCATTATCGATTTAAAAAAGGTAGACCAACAACCAATAAGTAATGTTAAAAAAGCTTGGATCTATGACAATTATTTAACCTCGCGTCTTAACTGGCCGTTTCTTATATATGATATAAACCAGAGCCTCCTCAAAAAACTAGATGCGAGTGTCACGAAGACACTGAAGTCGTGGCTAGGGCTAGCTCAGTCGGCCGACCCGTCGGCACTATATAGATCCGCGAATAATTTTGGAATGACGCTTAAGAAGCCATCAGAACTCTATAAACACCTAAGAGTAACTAAAATGCACGTCTTATCGGAATCTAAAGACGAAATAGTAAAAGTCCTTCCAAAAGATAAAAATGCATCGGAGCTCGAATCACGCCTCCAGTTCCATAATAGGTTCATGATAGGCTCGCAAACTGGTAGAGTAGGTCTAGGTAATATTCAGAGACAAACAGATAAAGAAATAACAAAATCTTTTCTTCAAGCAGACGAAAACAACACCTATAAGGTGCACGCAATGAACCTAGAAATGCAAAACGAATGGTTGACTCTAGGTGAATTTTGTATTCCCATAGCCTTAAAATGGCGTACCATAATATACGACTGGTCACCGGCCTTACTTAAATTTTACCTGAATGCATTCCAGTTGACCCTCCCCGACCAAAGCAATCTGGTCAGATGGGGAAAAGCCACAGATAAAACATGTAACTCATGTGGTGAAGCAACTGGTACGGTTAGGCACCTACTAGTGGGTTGTAAAACGCTATTAGACCGGGGTCATTACTCGCGCCGTCATGATAAGGTATTAGAAATCATACGTGAGGCTGTAAGTTTGGCGGTAGCTAGAGCGAAAAAAGGATTAACCACAAACCAAAGAAATGACATTGCGTTTGTAAAGGAAGGCTGCTCAAAGAAATCACTTCAAAAGCCTTATTCAATTTTGATAGCTGCCGTTGACTGGACAATACTCGTAGACACGTATGAGAAGCACTATAGGATACCGGAGGATGTCTGTGCCTCATCATCCAGACCCGACATATTCCTTTTTTCACGATCGCATAAGCGTGCAGTGCTTGTAGAACTCACAGTACCGTGGGAAACTAATATACCTAAAGACCACGCTATAAAGACAAACAAATACTTTGATTTGACTAACGAGTTAACCAAAAACGGCTACGTGGTTAAACTCTATGCCGTAGAAGTAGGAGCAAGGGGAATTCCAGCTAAATCCCTGTACAACTTACTTAAAGACCTCGGATTGCCAAGAGCTTCAGTAAGCTCTTTATTAAAACGTATATCAAAAGCGGCATTGTTAGGATCTTACCAAATTTGGATAGGTAGGGGGGGGAACACTACTGACGGTGGAGGTGAGCGCTGATGCATCACAAGGTGGCCACCCTAAACCTACATCTGGGTCGCAAGTCCCAGTCGCCGTCATGGTGTTCCTCTCTGTACCACGCTATGGACCCGGCGAACGCACGGTGAATCCATGGAGTGCTGAGAATCGGATCTCTAGTTATGTATGGGTGTGTATGGTTACAGTATAGTTATGTATGAGTGTGAATGATTACAGTGTAGTTGTGTATGGGTGTGTATGATTATAGTATAGTTATGTATGGGTGTGTATGATTACAGTATAGTTATGTATGGGTGTGTATGATTACAGTATGGTTACGTATGGGTGTGTATGATTACAGTATAGTTATGTATGACTGTGTTTGATAACACTATAGTTATGTATGGGTGTGTATGATTACAGTACAATTATGTATGGGTGTGTATGATTACAGTATAGTTATGTATGAGTGCGAATGATTACAGTATAGTTGTGTATGGGTGTGTATGATTATAGTATAGTTATGTATGGGTGTGTATGATTACAGTATAGTTATGTATGGGTGTGTATAATGTCCCTCCAAGATCTTCGGAGCCTACTGATTGACGAACGAGGCTCTGGTGCAGACTTCCCACCGTGGTAAAGGGGGTTAGATGGTAGGACCAAACTATGGGAAGGACAGGTAGGAGGGCTACAAAGAACAATCTTTGAATGTAACCGTGATTGGTAGCGTAATAGGTGAGATTACCTTGGGTCCCAAAGTTGATCTAAGGATGTAGCCTTTTTGGGAACATATACAAATAAAACAGCGTGTGGGAGCCCCACAGCTTGGCTAGCAAGTCAGTATACCTGCTAATTAACGGATGGGGGGTTAGACGGCAGTCGCCCTCTTAAAAGCCAAGATAAGTCAAATCAAGAGAAAGAGTAGGAGAGCGGACCTCGGGCTAAAAGTGCAAGCTTAAGACGCAACCGGGACTAACGATGTGATGACGATGATAAACTGTTAAAAAATATTAAAACACTGAACAGTATAATAATGGAATGGTCTTAACTGTAAACTCGTTTAATTTATTCAAACAGTGAAGGAATATATATTATTGTAAAAGCTTAAATGCTCGTCATTTAAAAAATTGAATATTCTGAGAAGTCTTCTTCTACTGGCAGAAAAAAAAATCAAGGACGTGCTCGTAGCGTTATCTAGGCCCAAATTAAGCAAAGCTTGTTTAAGAATGTGGATACATACATAGAACATACTTAGATATTTATTTTTGTAAAAACATTAATATTAAAAGTATATGGAAAAACCATTAGATTATGTGCAGTTCTTGTATACAAAAAATTGCACTAATTCTCTTTCAGTGCAAATATTTTACATGCATCCGCGACTTCCGAGTTCCAATGCAACAGCCACTTAGATATTTATTTTTGTAAATACATTCATATTATAAGTATATGGAAAAACAAATAGATTATGTTCAGTTCTTGTATAATAAAAATTTGCACCAATTCTATTTCAGTGCAAATATTTTACATGCATCCGCGACTTCCGAGTTCCAACGCAACAGTCGAGTGCTCTACGGCCACGCCACAAACGTCGGTTACAACCTGAATTAAATAAACAAATTATACATCAATACATTTATTGATAAATTACTTTAATTATTGTTTGTAAGTTCTATTTATTTATTTCCACCAACACTGTTTACATTCATACCAGTATACATAGCAATATAAATAGGTAAAAAGTCTTAATGTAACAAGTACGTATAGATAGACACAATTACATTAAAAAAAAGCTTACTTACTATGAGAGTAACATAGGTTTTAGAATAAAATAGTTAGAATATAAGCATATAAGACTGCATATAAGACGATCATGATGAATCATCATGATCGTCTTATATGCAGCGGAAACAACACAGAACGTGAGTAGAATTTTTTCTTATAAAGATTCACAGTGGTAACAAAAACATATTAATAAAATAAATTAAGCCAGTCCAGACTAGGAACTGTAAACTGATTTTTGCAAGCGATATGAATGGAAGCGGATATAAACAAAATGGCTGCAACTATTTATCACCCAGTACAACCTATCATAAGGAGAATCAGCACCTAGAACAGTTCTTATTAACGACTTTGTATGACAATTAATCAAATTATTAACCAGATAAATAAATATTTCCAAATTGGAACAATTATCAAGGTTGAGCGATTCTCTTCTATGGCTCCAGACAGTCAAGACGTAAGTCAATCTCGTCTCGGGACAGCTTTAAGGCTGTTCGCTGCGTCAAGGGTGTTCACGCATGCGGGCGCTTGTTTCATGCAAATATTATTGTGATGCAAAAATACATACGATTTTCATGAGACATAAGGCAGAGGACTCTATAAATCACTTTCAAACTGACTATCTACAACCGGATATGTTAGACAGAACAGGATAAAAGCGTAATGTTCATTCTTGGTTCATTCCCAAACTCTGCTGTAATAAAGACCGATGATATTGTCTTTATTAACTTGCTTACATAACGCGTTATGTATTATTACACAACTAAATGAACATAAAAAGGCATTTACCTTATAACCATCAGTTAAAAATTCTTTAAAGACAATTTAATTGTTAGCGAAACCAATGAACTTAATTCGTCACGCCTCGAATAAAATATGCAAATTGAAGAAATATAATGTCGTGACGGAATGTCGTAAGTTGATAGTTTTTAGTTTTATTAAGGAGGAGGATATTTTCAATTATTCTGCATGCATTTGCAAACTAAATCTGGTACCCCAAATGAATATCTTGTAACAAATATTGGACAAACTTTGAAACAAACATTGTGACAATTACAAGTTGATTGTGAAAAGAGTTCCCTATTTTAAAGGATAGCCCACAATTATAAAATTGCAAGTATATTTTGGGGTATGGCAGAGAACTGAGAGCATGCCTCACGTAGAGGTAAAATATTTGTTGTAGTTTTAGTTTTATACTAGCAAAATACTATACATTACGGGTTTAGGTGGTAGATCTTGGAAGATCATTACTAGAAACTGAAGGAGTTTAGTTTGCCATCCCGCTCTAGCGCCATTTAATGAAAATTGTCGACTAGCCAAGGGCCTTTGGTGGGTTTTCCTCCTTCAGATATTTTTTATGACTAACGACGAATAAGAAGATGAAAAAACCGCGCTAGTTGAATGCGTCAGAAAACTGATTGATTTTCATAAAGCCGTCCACTGCATTGAGCGGGTATTCGGTGTGGGCATCCGTTGCCCTTGATTTTTTGCGACATACCCAACCATGGGGTACCCTCCATGGTTGGCTATGTCGCAAAAAATCAGGGTGATTTACAGAACACCTACCTTGTCGCCGGGCCGTCAAACAGTCTATAGTACGTATAAATTGTATGATAATAAAATGTTAATCCATTTTCTAGAAATATAAAGGAGTGGCATGGCATAACTTTCACACAATCCATCTAATTACAAGTTATTTTTCACTCAGTTCATGAGTCGTTAGCGGGTGAAAGTTTTGCACTTATGACAAAATCCTATTATGTTTTCTGATAGATGAACCGTCACGGTTCCACTGATGTATTTAATGTCGACCCACACTACAGCCTACGTACTTAACTCTCCCGTACATTAAATATTCTTCCTAGAACAATATTCTTATTGGAATAGTCAAATTTTTGTTATCTCCGTACTGGATTGAACTATTCTGTCACCACTGTGACTGTAATGTAGAACGTTACGTCTTTAGTTTCTTGATTAAGTTAACCGAAATGGTGCTTATCGAACAGCTGATCAGAAGAAATATAAGAGTCTATATTTGTTTTCGTTTTAAACTGAATGGAGCATAAAATTTGACATTAGTTTATAATGTTTTTGTTTTCATTTTCACCATAATGAAGCAAAATGTCCGTTTTGTTATATCTGCATATAAGTTACGGGTCTTAGCACTCTGAACTGAACCCTCGCAGCTTTCTACGTCTTCTGCGAGCTCCTTAATTTCTAAGGAATGTGATAGATATCATCAAAAACGTCACCATAGAGAGTCTTGGAAATAACAATTTACGTCATAATGACTTGACCTCGCCTGATGGTAAACTAAAGGTGTAATCACAAGAATGAGGGTCACCATTATAGAAGCCAATAATTTATGCCTTTAATAACTTGGTTAATAAACCTTTCAAAGAATCGAATTTACTGTTTAAAAACGCTAAAAATAATTATTATCATATACACTAGTATCCACTAGGTACTAATATTTTAAAACGACAAACTCTCAAAGTCAAACTATAGCATGGGTCAAGCCTTCATTTATATTATACCTACATTTAAATGCATGATTACTTCATGAATAGGCTACAATTTATAATGTTAAATAGGAGAAGTATTTTTTATTGTTAAATGAGCCGTAATAAGTGGGTATAGGTTATTGAACAATTAAATAAAAAGAAAAGATTTGATTAATGATGGAACTGACCTTCATATTATATTAGTCCATTGGAATGTTACATTTTTTAGGCCTAACCTTGCGTTTTTTAGAGGACGCAATTTTATTCTTTTGATGTGTAGGGGGGATCAGTGTAAAGGTAAAACCAAGTTTGTGGGGTCACCACCCTTGTCGAACGGCCGCCATCTTGAAATATCTGATAAAAAAAATTGGTTAACATTTTTTGTTGCTAATTAAATTCTCTACAACTGTGGTCCAGTAACTTTTGTTTTTTCTTTTTTATTTTGTTATTATAATTTTTTAAATTATTAATTTTGCAATATGGTAATAATTAATTACTGACTCTTTTCCCCACCACACACGGGGAAGAGTCAGGAGGTGCGTTTTTTTTACGTGGTATCCCCAATAGGCATAATCCACGGTGATTTTCTAAATTTGAACTAGTCCGTCCTCGGTCTTGTCGATGGACCAGGCTGCGGCTCAGCATCTGATCGGCTTTCTGAATTAAATATCAGTGGGAGAACTGGAGAAGGAAGGGGTGTTAATGTCGGCGGTTCATCATCAAAGTCATTTTCATTTATTAATTCTGAGAGCCCCATTACGTTGCTGCAAGTCTCTCCAGAACAATGGAAGCACACTGCAGAACATTTCAGCCCTGCTTTTCGACATCCACACATTGATCCACAGTTTCCTTTGCATTTGCAAAAGATCAATTTTGGAAGCTCAGGGGGTGCTGGAGGTTTAGAGCTCTGCACTGGCATCAATAATTTTCCACATGCTTTTCCAGCCCCAGTCTTCAAGATCATTATTAGTACCAAGCCACAACTGGACCTGATGGTAGACTCGGAAAGTATGAAAGCGACCTGTGTATTGTATTGGAGGAAGTGAAGATAAGTTAAATGTGCTTTTTATCACTGCCTTGGCAAATTGTTTGTATCTTAGGCTGTCAAAAGAATTATCATCTTTATTACCACCGTATAAAGAGATAAAAAAAGTTTCTGTACATTTTCGCTTATAACTTTTTTATTTATAGTTCTACGACAAAAAGTTACTGTACCAAAGTTGTAGAGAATTTAATTTGCAACAAAAAATGTTAACAATTTTTTTTATCAGATAAATAGTTTAAGAGATATATTGTAAAAACCATTTCAACTCCTATTTTCAAGATGGCGGCCGTTCGACAAGGGTGGCGACCCCACAAACTTGGTTTTAGCTTTACACTGACCCCCCCTACACATCAAAAAAATAAAATTGCGTCCTCTAAAAAACGCAACCCCAAGTGTAACTTTTCAATGGACTATATCTGAAACATATTTATGGATGTCGCAGTGAAAGATGAGTTACTATCATTCGTTTATTGTTGTGTTATGACATGACGTCGATACCTACCTATATGAAGGTGTATATAAAGTTCACAACTACGAATGCGATAGATAATACGGAGCGGATGATATGATACCGAAAGATATGGCAGTCTGTAGTGAGTGTGAAGTGCAATCATTATGACAATTTGTCGGCATTTATCATCAACAGCTTGGGCGTAATTATAATGTGATGTCTAGTCGACAAGTTGAAAATAGTGTTAAATAGAGATACTGCTCTTAAAATTATGTGTGATACCTCATTGAATTGGGAATGACGCCTAAAAAAATATGACAAAAACTTGTATAAACACATAAACAATTGCAAAAGTTATATAAAATTAAAGATAATAAAAGGTGTTTCCTTTTTCGCCAATATTTCATAGACTATTACAATTTATGAAATTTCAAAAAAAAATCCTAAAGAAGAGGAAATTTTCCAAAAAAAACTCCCAGCTCTCGGAACTCCATCTCCACTATTTATAATTTTAATTTGATAGTGAGAATGGATCTCCATGCGATATTTTTAGGTTACGCGCGCCTTGTATTTATTGCAGTATTTTAGTACTTAAATAAAATTACTTGGATTTTTCAATTATTTTTTTTCAAGCACAAAACATATATAGGTATATTATATTATAAACAAAGTATGAATATTTAATTAACTTTAATTTTGTGATCTTCTTAAGTAAATATATAAGAAAGGCTCCACGATGCGAAATTTTTTTACGACCATTATATAAACATTTTTTTACTTGAACCAAATTACATGGATTTTTCAGTTTTTGTTCAAGAACAAAATTATTATATACACAAAGTATGAATATTTTACTAACTTTTATAGCGAAATCTTGTTAAGTATGTATATAAGACAGGCTGCACGAAGCCAAATTATTAATAAATACGTAAATTATTTAAACATTTTTTGTTCATTTACAATGAAGACGGAAGTCCGATAAAATTTTGTTAGTTACAACTTATTGAAAAATTAACTAGAAGTAAAATTTCCGGGAAACGGGAATAATATTTTTAAAGTGTACACCATAAATTTTATGAATTTAAAAAAATCTTCAATGCCTTAAAAATATAATCAATGTTTCGTACCCGCTTTTGACGCCACGCGCGTAACCCAAAAATATAGCACGGAGACCCCATTTTCAGCGTTAAATTAAGTTATAATTTTTTTTTTATACCACTTAGGTGGCACACAAGCACACGGCCCACCTGATGGGAAGCGGTTACCGCGGCCTATGGACGTGTGCAACCACAGTGGCGTCACACTCGCGTTGCCGACCCTGTAAAGGAAAGGGGATGGGAAAGGAGTTTGGGAGGGGATGGGAAAGGAGTTTGGGCTCCGGCACTCTCACTCACCAAACGGAACGCAACAGTTCAAATACTGTTACTTGGCGTCGATATTCTGTGAGAGGGTGGTGCTTCCCCGGTCGAGTCGGCCCATTCATGCAACGGCCAAAATGACTGTTGCTTGACTCTACCACCTACAATAATGGAGATAGAGTTCCGGGAACTGTAAGTTTTTATTGGAAATTTCCTGCTCTTTAAGAATCTTTTTTTGTTGAATTGAATTTTTTTAATAAATGTTTATGTGCTAATACAAGTTTTTGGCACATTTTTCTAGGCGTCATTCTGAATCCAATGGCGTATCACACATAATTTTAAGAGCAATATCTCTCTCTATATTAGACCTTTTTCAACTTGTCGACTAGACTAATCTTACTTTTTTGTAAATATTATCATTATATATAGTTATATCTAGTACCTAACTACGTGAAATTTATGTGGAAAGTATAAAAACTCATTAGAACAGATTAAATGATAGCTCAAAATTAACGTCTGATCCAATCTCAGCTGATCATTACGCTAAATCATAGTCATCACAGCCGTGTTCTCGGAGTGTTTTGCAAAACGCTTGTTCAGTTGGGAAGGTGCTATTGTCTGCTACCAACAGTTTGGAACGTATTTATGCGCCCTACATTACTATGCCTGTATGAAGCATGTTTTTATAGTTAGTACTTCTGCAATTTTGCATATGCAGTATGTATCAAAACTAGTGTCAGATCAATAAGAAGAACATAGGGACTTCCGCACGAAAAAAAAAAAAGGTATCCTAAATACATAACCATATATGAAATTAAAAATGAGATATTAATGCAACGCCGCGCCTTCTTGTGTTTTTAGGGTTCCGTTGCCAAATGGCAAAAAACGGAACCCTTATAGATTCGTCATGTCTGTCTGTCTGTCCTTCCGTATGTCACAGCCACTTTTTTCCGAAACTATAAGAACTATGCTGTTGAAACTTGGTAAGTATTCTGTAAACCGCATTAAGACTTTCACACAAAAATAGAAAAAAAAAACAATAAATTTTGGGGGTCCCCATACTTAGAACTGAAACCCAAAATGTTTTTTTTCATCACACCCATACGTGTGTAGTATCTATGGATAGGTCTTCAAAAATGATATTAAGGTTTCTAATATCATTTTTTTCTAAACTGAATAGTTTGCGCGAGAGACACATCCAAAGTGGTAAAATGTATCCCCCCCCCCCCCCCTGTAACTTCTAAAATAAGAGAATGATAAAACTAAAAAAATAATATGATGTACATTATCATGTAAACTTCCACCGAAGATTGGTTTGAACGAGATCTAGTAAGTAGTTTTTTTTATTACGTCATAAATCGTAAACCGCAATTTACCTTTCATTCAATCAACTCAAATATACTAAAAAAAAACACTATTAGGTTACTTGCTGCTACGGCACACTTCATGGGCGAGTCTGACTCACACTTAGCCGCTTTTTTTGTCATCGAAAGTGGTCCCTCCTGTGTTACCATGTACGTTTCTGTATCGACCTAAACTTTATTGCAGTTTTGTGGGGATTTTATTGAATTATTTTCCAATAAGGATTACATGAACTGAATCGTTTTTTTCGTGCGCAAATACCCCCGCAAATCACCCCCCCGGTGACCAGCGGGGGTGTTTATGTCTGATTCGAAACGACGAAAACCGAACACCGTCTCAGGTCTTCAGACGACGGGGTGTAAAGATAAGGCACTTCCCAAGCATCCCGGCTGACACAGGGCCATCGCCGGTTTATAGATGGCCTCCTCGGGTTTGGGAACCACGGTGACCCCGTCTTGCCCCCGGGAAGAAGGGGAGCGCGCAACGCGGCCTGCTTCTGCTAGGATGACAGGCGGCTCCACCTATCACCCCTAAATTTCCATACATTATTGTAGAACTAATAAAATACGGGCATGCTTGCGATATATGGCTACGGGGGCGAAGTATGTCACGGGCGAAGCCGCAGTGCACAGCTAGTTTATAATAAAGTAGTTATAAAGAATACGTAAGTTCTGTGAAACTGCATTTATTGTTTGACATTTTGAAATTAGCAAAACGTGTCTGCTTTCGTATTATGGTACTTTTTTTTCCGGCCAGCGGGGGCTGTTATGTCTGGCTTGAACCGACTAAAGCCGCACACCATCTCGGGTTTTAAGGGTGTAAGGTTTCCTATATGCCTATACATAGTGCAAATCCCTCGCACCCCGACTGACCCTGACCCATCTCAGGTTTCGAGATGGCCCCCTCGGGTTTGGGAACCACAGTGTCCCCGTCTTGCCCCGGTTTGGTGGCCTCACCTGCCACCCCCAGGCCTGCACTCATGGAGGACGGAGGTCGTTAAGTAACCTCCGGCGCCTGAGTCGCCTGCGACGCCGTATTATGGTACCTACATGGGATGCGGATGTGATATTTTGAAAACTTAAAATCACATCACTTTTCGTCCTGCAGTTGCTTATAAAGGCGCAGATTTCTCTCTTAGATTACGATGCAATCGTAACTCAACTTGTTTGATTTAATTCTGCATTCCAATTGAGTTACATTTAATTTAAATTGTATATGTTTTTGTACAGTTTATTTCTTTATTAAATATGGCTGGTCAAATGTTAGCATTTTACACACTTCTGTCAACTCCTTTAAGAATCTTGATGCTATTAAAACGTAGAGAAATAAAGTTCCTTAGGCCGCCCTCTACGTTGAGCAAGATCTGGTTATTTTTGTAAATCATAGAGGAAAGCCTGTCCGCTTTAGCCCGAGAGCCCTTTATGCTCTACGTTTTCCTATATATTATTATTATTATTATTATTTATTAGCAGGCAGGCAGTTGAGACAACTGTTAGTTGCCTGTATCCAGTTATCCATTGTTGGTTTTTTTATCAGTTATAAGTTTATCAAGTTTGTTTTTAAATTGGTTTGTGGATTTAGCATTTACAACATCTTCTGGCAATTTGTTCCAAGCCTCCACCACCCTGTTGCTCAAAAAGTGCTTTCTTGGATTGTTATTCGCTCTCGTCTTGGAAAGTTTGAAATTGTGGCCCCTTAAACGTGGGTTTTGTGTGGGTTGAAATATTTTGTCAAACGTCTGTATGTCATAGTGGCCGTTCAGGATTTTAAATGTTTCTATTAAGTCTCCACGCTCTCTGCGTTCTTTAAGGGTAGTAAGTTTCAGTTTAGTTAATCTCTCCTCATAAGACAAGCCTTTCAGTTGTCTGGGCAGCTTAGTAAATTTGGTCTAGGTCTATATCCTTCACAAAATACGGGCACCACACCTGGAACGCATACTCCAACAAGGGCCTGACATAGGTTTTATGGATTTTTAAAACCATATGTGGAGTCAACATACCAAACGCTTTCCTTATGAGGTATACAAAGCTGTTGGCTCTCTTCACAATGTTCTCAATGTGATCCGCCCATTTGAGATCCTCAGTGATTTTGATTCCTAAGTCTGTTTGTGTTTTGACCTCTTTTAGCTCAACATTGTGTAGATAGTATTGCTTCTTAGGGTTTTTTTGGCCTATGTGGAGGACTGTGCACTTTTCAGCATTTAGATTTATAAGCCATTCCTTAGACCAGTTTGCTACCTTATTTAGATCTGATTGCAGGCGATCAAAATCAACTAGAGGGTTTGCAAAGATCTTCGTGTCGTCTGCAAATATGCTTACGTGTGATTCGAGACAGCGTGGTAAGTCAAAAGAGAATATAATGTAGAGCACAGGACCCAGCACAGATCCCTGGGGGACACCGCTGTTGATTAGTCTTTGCTTGGATAACGTATCTCCAACTCTAACACAAAAAGTTCTTTGGCGCAGGAATGCTTCAATCCATTTTAGAAGTTTGCCGCGAATTCCGACACAATCCAACTTCTGCAAAAGACGGGTAGTTGGAACTTTGTCGAATGCTTTCTCGTAATCAAGATAAATGACGTCAACGGGGTTGCTGTCATTATAGCTCTCTGTCCAGGAGTCCAGACAAGATAACAGGTTGGATACCGTAGAGCGACGTGGGCAAAAACCGTGCTGATGGTCGCTTATCACCTTGTTCTGAGATAGAAAATCCCGGATATGCTTAACAATGACTTTTTCCATCACCTTACATATTACGCTCGTCAGGCTAATAGATCTGTAGTTCGCAGGTTCTAGCTTATCTCCTTTTTTATTATACATAGGAATAAGTAACCAAATAACGTATTACACCTACTAGCGTAGCGGTATAGCATTCGACTGCTAAGTCAGAGATCGCGGGTTTGATTCCCGCTCATTGCAAATATGTATATTTGCATTGGGCTGGGTATTTCTATATATAGTACGTACTTTTTTACATAAAAATGTTTATTCCTTTCTAGAACCCATATGACAAGCTCTGCTTAGTTTCAGTCTAGATGGCACTGTGTAGTATGTCCTAGAATAATATTTTATTTTTATTCATGCATACAAATATTTACACTAAGCGGGAGTCGAACACGCAACTACTGACTTCGCTTATCTTCTCGACGGGCTTAGCAGACGTACTCTCTACCGCTATGTCACAGAGGTCGTCAACGCTATCCATACAAACAGAAAAGCAACACCTTGAAACCCAAATTATTGAGAATGCAAAAATAAATTAAATACATACACAAATTCACTATGAGAAACAATTTTTATGTTTTTTAAATCGTATTTTAATTCGATGCACTTCAGGGAGTGTGCACTGGAGTTGCATAACCTAATTCCTCCAAGCCTCATCCACTACCGAATCACTAGACGTGAGGCGATATATATTTATCATGCGTACTGCTAAATAGTGGAACGCCCTGCCTGAGTCTTCCGGAAAGCTATAACCTGCTCGTCTTCAAGTCTAGAGTGTACAGGTTACTACTAGGTGAGCGTGCTCCAGCTTCCACCACATCATCACTTACCAGCAGGGGAGATAGTGGTCAGTGGCGAGCCTTTTTTTTTCGGGTGCAAATCCCTTCGGATATCCCCCCGCTAGCCAGCGGAGGCGATTATATCGGGCTTGAACCGACTAAAACCGCACGCCGTCTCGGGTCTTAAAACGCCGGGGTGTACGGTTGCCCATAGAGCATATCCCTCGCACCCCGACTGACCCTGGGCCATCTCCGGTTTCGAGATGGCCCCCTCGGATTTGGGAACCACGGTGTCCCCGTCTTGCCCCGGTTTGGGGGAGGTGCGCTAGTCGCCCCACTGTCCCGGCCTGCTTCTGCTGGGGTGACAGGCGGCCTCACCTGCCACCCCCAGGCCAGCGCTCATGGAGGACGGAGGACGTTAAGCGCTTGAGTCGCCTGCGTCACGCGGCGAGCATGTTGCGGGCTCGGCGGGCCGGGATAGTTCTGAACCTCTCCCGGGCGCGCTCCGCCATGGTCAAACGCGAGCCTATTACCAATAAAAAAAAATTACATTAAAATCATAAATTTCTATATCACTAATCAATTCTACTTTTATGTACAGTATCTGAAGTGAGAGTAAGGTAATTACGATGTAATGCAAAAAAAACTTCGCCTTAACAACGAATTGCAGTACGAAAACCGTTATAATGCTTACGTACTGGCGTAAGTTATCAAAGTGATGTGATTTTGAAGTGTTTTTAAAATGTCACTTCCTGCGGAAACTTATTCCACGTGCCATAAAGAAGGATTAATACGAAGGTGCGTTTTTATTCGTTTTTTTTAATTATATATTGTGTTACAAACAACATATTGCATACTTTATTGTTTTATTATACCTTTCCATTTAATGTCCTTTTACAGACTTAGCCTTAAAATAAATGTGAGTGTAGTATAAAAAGCGATATACGAACATTAATTTTTAACCAGAAGTAGGTATAATAATTTTCATGCTTCTGCCTTCAGAAGTGACGAATTTCCCATATACACTTTCAACCCCTATTTTTTTTATAAGAGAAATTTTGAAAACGTCTGATACACAAATGTTCATTTATTTCTCATCAGAATCAGGTATATGAAATTACGTGAGTCTAACTTTGAAAACGACGGACTTTCCAAAAAACGTTCATCCATTGTTTTGCCACCTTAGGAGTGAAATGTTCAAAAAGTCTTTCTTAGTGGATCTTGATATTCTCCAATGAAAATATCGAGTTTTTTTTTTAAATAGTGTTTAAAAAAGTATCAAATCAGGATTATATTTTTTTTTCAATGGTAAAATATTATATTCGGAATTGTTTTGGCCTATAAAATATTCCCAACGCCGGTGTGTCCGTATCCGGATCAATAGATTCGCAACTGTACCGTAAAAATGTATTTTTATCGAACTTGCTCAATAAAAGTTATAACTAAAACTGTTATAATTTCACAATTAGTTGTAAATGTTATAATTATAATTTTTGTTAAGTAGGGCAAATTTGATAAAAATACATTTACGGTCAAGGACATCGTCTATTATGAACTTTATTAGGTATGTATTATTAATAATTAGGTAGGTATGAATTTCCGACGGGGCCATCTCGAAACCGGAGATGGCCCTGGCTCAGTCGGGGTTCGAGCCCGACATAACCTCCGAATGGGAGGGGTCATCCTAGGGAATTTCGTCACGAGAAAAAGAGTAGGTATGAATTAATAACTACACACAAATCAAATAAATAAAAATGGGTAAAACACACACAAACCTTCACACATACAAACACATCCTCACACACTCACTGACTAACACACATATTTAATAACGCGCGCACGCAAACACATACAGTACGCATATAGTATTTTCTATAGAGCTTATTTCTTGTAAAGTATAATAAAAGAACATCTGTAAAACTTAACACCAGTCCTCCTAGAGGCAGGAGCCTGGTGATCTGTAACACAGGTTTTCCTACTACAGACACCAACCTCTCACAAAGGCACGACAGTTATAAAATGACCTAACATGCAAATTGTACCTTACCTTTGAGAAAGAAATAAAACTTTACTTACTACTTTTCAAGTTAACCGTGCTACGTTCAAATATAAAGTACGCCAGCTCTACAGTAACCCATGGTGGTTAAAACATAATAACTACAATATTATATTATATTCAATGTATATATATTTATATGTGTGTTGTTGTATATTATGCATATAGTTATTTATTGTACTATCTAATAATAATTTTACATCAAAACCAAAAATTGAAGTAGGTGCTACGAGCACTGCATCACCCCAAGGTAGACTGGTAGATAATGCCTTTGGCATTAAGTCCGCCTTTGTACATCCCCATGTGCATAAAATTTTAAATAAATAAATAAATTTAATAATTAACGAATTTCAAGGATTTACTCCCAAGACCCTGAAATAGCGTGAATGTGATTTTCTTTTTAATTTGATAAATTACACAAAAATTCCGGTCAACCAAACAACCTGTACCTATTTTCCCGCAGATCTCTCTTGTGCCGAAGAAAGCATCTTGACCGCCGCAAGCGCACCTTTACCTTATTTAACAAAAGCAGTTCACACGCGCAGAACCACAACAAGACGCGACCTCGGCGCGCGCGCACGAATGTCGTCGCAAAACGCGCGCGAAACCATCAAAAGTGAACGAGATTTTTATATCATAGATTAAAAATGCGTGCAGTGTTGTTTTTCTGTGTTATTGTGTACGCCGTGGTGGGACAAGACATTAACGAAATGGCCAACATGCCGAAATATGACGAAAGATACAATTATTTGGACGTTGATGCGATTTTTACTAATAAAAGACTAGTCAGAAATTATGTGGATTGTTTGATTAATTTACAGAGGTGCACTCCCGAAGGAAAGGCTCTGAAACGTAAGTGGGAAAACTATTTGTTTTACAAATTCTGTAAATTTGAAACTTTTTTTACGTAGTAGAACATGTGTAGGTATATCGTTTTCTAACAGGTTAACAGACCAGATAAACTAAAACGATTGATGACCCTGAGTGGTATCAAGACATAAGGACATAGCTGCTTATGTACCTGTCCTTTACACCTAAATAATAATAATGTATCTGTTTATCGGCGAATTCATTATGAATACTGGTCCGGTATATTAATACTGGACCGGTATATTTGTATCAAAGGCGGTGTACCACATAAGTTGCCTATTAATTTGACATTTTACATCAAAATATCTGCCGTCTGCGTGACCTATATATGCATATATATGTATATATATAAATACAATAATAGCTCGTTTAGAGGTATTAGATTATTGTATCCCAAAAATATTGCCGCAACTATTCATAGAATTTCTTGGTTGTATTTTTTAACGCTACGAAGAGCAGAACTGTCAGTATAAATAATACAATAATAATAAATAAATATTCTAGAATATTCTACACAACGCTAAAATAAGCAAAGCTTAACTAGCTTGTATTAGGGCCACTAGGGGTATAAATACTAATTTCATGTAAAATTTGATTAGGCAGCTGAAATACTTTGCTTTTATAAACTAAACTGAAAATAAAAATTACAGCAACTAGGTCTACTAATAATTTTTGATAGCAAGCTCAAGTCGTCCCAAGGAATGGAACTTATATGGTCGGCTTGAGAACCAAAACCATAGAATCTACTGATTCAACTGAGAGTAGTATTCCATATGGAAACGTATTTTTTTTATATAGTAAAACTAAAAATTAGTTCCAAAGTAGATCACTTCAATTGTCAGCTGTTCTTTAAATTTCCTAAAAGCATTGTGGGGAAGTAAAAGCCAGAAAGTGGTTCCCGGGTTCCAAAGTGGACACCTGACGTGATGAAATAAACTTACAAATCTAGTAAATTAAATTCACTTCATAATATAATTGTTCATTATGTTACAACTACTACTATTATATGACAACTACTACTTCTATGACTATTCACCACTATTAACAGGTACTAAGTCAGAAAACTTTAGGAGTACAGTCAAGAAGGATAGATTTCACACCACTCGATTAGAAAGTTTAGAAAGTTGGCAGTTTTCCAATCCGGGAAAACGTGCGCGTAATTCCATTACCCGGTTGTACTTGGTTTTACTTTATCAGCACTATACATAAATTGATCGTTGAGCTTATCCGCATCGACGTAAATTAAGAAGGTAAAAGATTCGAATTTTAGAATTTTTCGAATACAATCATAAAAAACCTCGCACACTAATCCGCAATAAATCTGGTGCACCTTCCGGATTCAAATCCCAGACTAATTGGGATGACTGACGTCGTCAATTGGATGCAAACAATGCGTCCGCATTTTCCGACCACTTTAAATGTGTTAAGTACTAACTTTGCTGTTGCCCGCAGCTCCGCTCACGTGGAATTTTCATCAAGTTCCCGCTAACCATGGGAACCTATTTTAGGGTTAAAAACGCCTATGTATTATTTAGACTATAATCTATCCCTGTACCAAATTTCACGGGCTTTCCCCATTTGGTGTCAACGATTAGGTGGGTGTCCGTGTATCGGAATCGGACCAACTAAAACCACACGGTGTCCTCTTCACAAGCTTTCACATTTATAATATTGTTAGTAGGAATTCGGATAACGCAGTCGATTTTTTCAGTTCCGTCGATTCTTTCGGTCCAGAAAAGTGTGCGCGGCCTAATGACACTTCGTTTATTCGGCGCGTGTATATAATAAGTGTGCGATCACTGTTACATTGTATAATGATCATTCATTTACATCAGAATTAAAAGCCTCGACATAGCAAGGTTAACAATATTGCTATTTTATATTTATATTGAACGAAACTATTTGTATCTAAATTCATATTATGTAGAATGATGTCATATAGACTGACTCGGTAGCATTGTCCTAGCAAATGTGACTGATGCTGCGCCGGATTAAAATCCCGGGTTGGAGAAATGTAGAAGAAATACTTGACGTTCATAAGTGCAACTTTGTGACCTAAATACGTTAAGAAATTTAATTTGATTGGTGATAATCTGATTCTGATCTGGTGATGATTTGGGTAAACGTCTTCTTCAGTGGAGACCGCGATTCGGCAAACGTAGTGTAAGACGCCCTCCGGCCAGGTGGGATGACGATCTGCGAAAGACTGCAGGCTGATGCTGGATGCGGCAAGCTGAAGACAGGGCGCTATGGCGCTCATTAGGGGAGACCTATGTCCAACAGTGGATTAGAAGAGGTTGATGATGATGGATGATGAAGAAACAGAAATTAGATTTCCCTTCCTTTAATTTTCCTACTGAAAGCGGCAGCGTGCGAAAGACAACACTGTTGCTCAAAAAATTGACAATCATATGGGCTGCGCCTTATGCTTGGTTTTAACCTCAGTGGTGTAGCGGTAGTGCATTCGACTGCTAAGCCAAAGGTCGCGGGTTCGATTCCCGCTCAGTGCAAATATGTATATTTGCATGGGTCTGGATGTTTCTATGTATAATATGTATTTATTTACAAAAAAAAAAGTATTTAAGTATGTTTATCCGCATTCTAGAACCCATATGACAAGCTCTGCTTAGTTTGGGTCTAGATGGCGTTGTGTACTTTGTCGTACAATATTTATTTAATAATATTTTTTTTTTTTATACGTCTAGGCTCCACCAAGGTCAGACGACTTCGAATCAGACCGTGCGGTATCCTCTTATAACCGTGCCACGTGCGATACGTAGGTACGCCTCGAATTCTTCGCCCACACTCAGGCCCAGCATCCCTAATTAAATGAACGGAAAATTAAATCTATATACATTCTGAAATAATATTTTATAAAAAATGTTCTTTATTCATTAGAATTTACAGTAGAAATCTTTATAAATGTATCGCCTCGCGTCGCAGGCGACTCAGACGCCGGAGGTCGCTTAACGACCTCTGTCCTCCATGAGCGCAGGCCTGGGGGTGGCAGGTGAGGCCGCCTGTCACCCCAGCAGAAGCAGGCCGGGACGGTGGGGAGACTAGCGCCCCTCCCCCAAACCGGGGCAAGACGGGGACACCGTGGTTCCCAAACCCGAGCCAGGGTCAGTCGGGGTGCGAGGGATATGCTCTATGGGCAACCTTACACTCCGGCGTCTGCAGACCCGAGACGGCGTGCGGTTTTAGTCGGTTCAAGCCCGACATAACCGCCCCCGCTGGCCGGCGGGGGGGTATCCGAGGGGATTTCCGCACGAAAACAAAAAAAAAAAAAAAAAGGTATAATTTTACATTTTGGATTTTTGGATATAAAAATTCCTTTTGCATTTGAAGGCTCAGTTCTTGGGGAAGGTCATCGGCTATAACATTAAGCTATAATCTAAGGGGTCGAGCAATAAGAAAATAGATCGGAAAACGGTTGAAACTGTGGGTACGGCGCTAGTCCTATGAAATTCCATAGCGATAACATTAGTCACTATCATTATATATAAATAAATAAATAAATATTCTACGACATTCTACACAGAGCTTTCTAGACCCAAGGTAAGCATAGTTTACCTAGCTTGTGTTATGGGTTCCAGAATGCGGATAAATTAATAAAAAAAAGGCATGCGAAAATAGCAAATTTCTTTTAAATCGAACTTCTATTTTGGGCGTTTGTGGGTGGAAATGAGGTCTCTTTTTTGGTTGAACATGCAAATAAAACATAAAAATAAATATATTATTCAAAAACCCTTACAGGACATAAAAATGTAAGTTTCCACCAATTTCGTGAAACATAAAAGTTATTATTGTAGATTAAAGAACCAAAAATCAAAAATTTTGATTTCCGATTTATCAACGATACTTTTAGGTTATGTGAAAAATAGTTCACGTAAAAGTTAAAGACCTACTTTTTTAATTGACTTAATTATAAGAAGTCAGCTTTTCAATAAATGCACCTCATTTCACCATCGAATCTACTTTAGTTTATTTTTCCCTTTGCTTTCGCTATACTTTCTTCCATTTCCCACAGTTTTTCATACTGATATTAATTATATCCCTTTTTTATCGTTTTAATGCTATCTGCATTAGCCTGCCAATTTAACCGCAGTTATTGTCTCGTAAATAACAATCTGATAGACCTCGGATTTATAATATGGTAGTGGATTGCAAGAATGAATTACTCGATACAGGTTACTTCATGCATATTCGTCGTACACTTACAAGCACTAGTGATCCACTTTATAGAGATTTGCAATTCCGTGAGAATACTAATATCGACAATACCGACATATATTGCAAAATTCGCACAAATACCTATCGTTTTTTATAGCAGAGACGATAGTAATACTGTTACAAAGGTTTGAAGCATGAATGTAAAGGGCTTAAGTAACAGAGTTAGGCAAGAAAAGATGAACAGAATGCACAAAAAAGGATAAGTCACGTAAAGGCGTAGCAAACGAAATGACGTTTGACAGGCCTTGTTTGGAAGAGAATGACACCTCTCTCATTTTATTCACTGTTACTAACAAATATGGAGAAAGTCTGAAATAAAATTTATTATTATTTCCTTTATTACTATACATAAACTTATTAATTATATTTTTAAATACATACAAAAACAATACATACATCTATTTAAAAATATAAAAAACAGTGCTCCACCGGTATCGGGTACAGGGACCAAGCTACCGGTGGTTAGGGCTCCAGAGAAAGGAATTTCCTCACGATGCGCGCCGTATCAAGAAGCACAGCCTTCTGCATCTGGCCCTTGACCCAACCGTCTAACCCGAGCCTCTTCAGGTGTTGGTCGAGGCTCTTTGCTATTAAACCGTTCACTGACACGACTATCGGCACAATGATTGCTGAGTCAACACTCCACATGTCGACAATCTCGTGGGCCAAGTCCAAGTACTTAACTTGTTTATCCTTCTCAGCTTTCACGAGATTCTCGTCATGAGGAATGGTAACATCAGCAATCAAAGCTCGGCGTTCGGATCGGTCTATTACCACAATGTCAGGCTTGTTGGCTACAACAGTCCTATCAGTGATGATAGATCGATCCCAGTACAATGTGATATGACTATTTTCTAGAACCGGCTCAGGAACATACCTATAGTACGGCACTTCAACTTCCACAAGGTTGTATTTCAGAGCAAGTCGCTGGTGGATTATCCTGGCTACTTGATTATGTCTGTGCAAGTACTCGCCGTTAGCAAGACGAGAACAGCCGGAAGTAATATGCCTGAGGGATTCACCAGGCTGGTGACACGCTCGACAGATGTCAATTGTGCCATCCCTCATTATATACTTCCGGTAGTTATTCGTCTTGATAACTTCGTCCGCAATCGCACAGACAAAACCATCAGTTTCCCCAAAAAGGTCACCGAAACGTAGCCAGGACACGGATGCCAGTAGGTCTACTTCGGGCCTGTGGAGGGTCTGATAGAATCTACCGTGTAGCTCCTTACTCTGCCATACCTCCCTTCGGCTGTCAGTGCCGACTACTATAGGTCTGCGCCAGTTCTCCTTAGCCAAACCGAGCGGGGTGAGCCCGGTATCTACGTTGACTACATCACGGTGCATATCCGCGTTCGACTTAAGAAAATAGTCTCTGAGATTGCACACCTCGCGATTATGAAGGGTCTTTGCATTTAAAAATCCCCGACCCCCACATTTCCGCGGGATGTACAATCTCATGACTGACGACCGCGGATGATGCATTCGAAATGCAGTCAACTGAGTCCGGACTTTCCTATCAATAGCATCGAGTTCAGTCTGAGTCCACTTGAGTATGCCAAAGGAGTACATCAAGAGTGGCATGACCCAACTATTACAGGCACGAACCTTGTTACCACCTGACAAAAGACTGTTAAGTACCTTTTTCAGGCGGCCAAAGAAACGTTCCTGTAGCATTTGTTTCATTCCGGTCTCATTGATGCTTATTATTATTATTTACTTTGGTGTTATACAACTCCGATGTTCGACCCCCCCCCCTCAAACCCCGAGAGGGAAGCCGGCGCTGGAGTCTCGTCCGTTAATCAGCAGGTGTACCTAGCCGGCACAGTAGTTGAGGCAAGTTAGGATGGCTTGCGCCCCGAAGATCTTGGTATACCCCCATACACACAACTATAATAAGCATGCTTCCATAAACATATTCATAAACTACCTATATCCCTAAAATAGAGGTGTACTATGTGTTCAATACAGAACCAAGACAAAATAAAATAAGTTCTTGAATACTTGAAATATAAAATAATTTATTCCCTTTACAATTTTTATGTCGGGAGCGCTAGTGCAAATTGAATGATCTTAAGGTAGGTAGTATATAACGAATGATGTTAACGATGATTTAGAAATAACTAATTGCGTGTCGTTTACAGATCACGTTATAGAATACAATAATAAATGTTATCAAAAATATTATATAAAACTAATAGGTGCTAATATGAATTAACATATTTAGCTAATTAGGCATAAATTCAACAAATAAATGATTATAATAAATAATATACGCATGTCGGCGTAGACACTATGCCAAAACGAATAGTAATTCAGTTTATAATTAATCGAATTATAAACTGTAATAAGCATCCTTTTTAATACAATAACTAAAAATAAATTATAAGAAAATATCATTTTCATTATTATTTTATTATTTGCTTAAAATTATTATCCTATATTGAAGATTTATATTCACTTAAATAATTATAATCATAAACTAACTGCGAATAGTTATGAACGATTATATGCATGCATTTTTTTTAATAAATTAAAATGTAAAAATATTTTTTTTCCGATCTAAATCTTTAGAAAAAGTAAGCATACAAAATGCTTAAAAATTTAATTGAATTAATTAGGCGGAATCATCAAAAAACAATGTTTAAAAATGACTGAAGTTATTCATTGTTTCCGTAGTTTGCTAGAATTACGGTAGATGGCTCCAGCGTCGCCTTAAGACGTACTCGTATATAATATATCGGAGAATTTCGAATGTCTGGGACGTGTCTAGATAGCTCAACTGGTCAGAGCATTCCCCCTGTAAGGGACTGGTTGCGGGTTCAAGTACCGTTCTAGATGTTCTCTTTTTCCGATCTAAATCTTTATATACGTAATATATATATACGTAAGCAGCAAATTAAGAAAATACAAATATGTTATGTTACTAAGCATAATTCGTATTTCCTTAATTTGCAGTTTACGTACATTTTTATACTATTATACTAGAATATATAGATTATGTTATTATACCTACTATGACCAGGGCTGGGCAAAATACAAGTATTTAAAATACGACATACAAAATATATTTAAGTGATGTATTTAAAATATAAAATACAAAAAAATATATATTTGAAATACAAATGACAAAATACTAATATGAACAAAAATTAATTCAGGCCAGCATGGGTTAAAAAGTAGAGTAAAACAAGATGAATCATTAAAACCAGTTTCCTTTCATGAACATTAGAGTTTTAAATGTACCTACTTTTAGACAAACAGAAACCTCTTGTTGTTGAATGAATAAAACCTACTAAAGAAAACTGTCAGGTATTTGAAATACGAATTACAAATTACATTTTGAGCAAGTAATTGAAATACCAAATACGTATTTGTATTTCAATTACGTATTTTAATTCAAATACTGACCAACCCTGTCTACGACTATAATAATGAATAAAAATGTAGTTCAATTTGGAGACTTAATAATTTCGATAGGTTCTATTTTTGACATTTAGTAATTTGACACTTGACATTTGTAATTCTAATATAATTAATTTTGTGTATTATTTAATGGAGGAAATATGAATCTTACCCTCCCAAATTTTTTGGGTAAAACCTAAAGTTAGTATAATACTTTTTTCGGATCTACCAATATTATACATATTATTATTTTGGAAGTTCTAATACATCTAAGGTTCACTATACTTAGTAACTGTAATATAAAAAACCGTTGACAATGCCGTGAGGCGCAACCCTAAACCAGTCAGGTGTAATTTATAAAAAGAAATATATAGTGGAAAAGTACAAGTGATGCATTATTTCAATATGTGTAGCAAGTTCCACCAAGTGTTATCAATACAACAGTATAAATAGTGTAATGATGACTATTATAATATTTTCATATTAAATTAGTATTTTTTTTAAATTATGAAGTAAAAATGTACTTGGTTTAAAAGAGCAATTCTTGTAAATATATATTTATTTGTATACATATACAGGGTGACCCACAGTGATGCCACATTGAAGGAAAATATCATGTATCTTAAATAATTTAGATAGACAATTTTACTGTAAGAAGACTTCATTTTCATTTCAAAATCAACTTAAACTGCATCCACAGATTTTGGAAAACTCGATTGCGACAGCCAGTAATCGAACCGGCTAAAACTCGAAAATATTAACGACCTGTACTTTTATGGTATCAATCAATAGGGTCAATCATAAGAATTTAATCTCTCGAACAATGGTATAAGTATTACTATGGTTTTTGTCCCATTGAATTAAAAAGTTTTAATTTGATGGATTTCCTTTTATTAAATAAAACAAAAACCATAGTAATTCTTATCCCATAGGATTCACAATCTTTAACGTCATTTTCGTCCATTGAAATGTTACATTTATGCTCAGTGTAAAAACTTAGAGAACGGATTTTATTTTTTTGTATATCAAGAGCGGGTTAGTGTAAAATCTGTAAAGTTGAATCCATGTTTGTAGGGTTACAACCCTTGTCCCTCGGCCGCCATCTTTATAAAACGGGTGCGAATGGTTTTTACGCGATATCGGGCAAACTATGCATCGCACAAAAAAATTTAAAAACCGTTTTGTTGAAATAGTCGTAGAACCGAAAATAACAAAGTTATTAACGAAAAAAGATAGAAATTTGGTAACAAATTTTTTAAGCCTAGATTTCATGGATTTCCCTTAACGTATAATTTATCATGTTTTTTGGAGAGATTTATTTCTTATGATTGACCCTATCGATTGAAGCCATAAAGGTACTTGAAATGCAGATTAATTATTTTTTAAATTAAATTGAAGTCTTCAATTAATTTACAGTATTTAAGATACTTTCCTACCATGTGGGACGCCCTGTTTATTATATAATATAAATCTAGGAACCAACACATACGATCTAGGAACTAATCGATGTTACTGTAGTTGTTGTAACATAACACAACTATTTAATATACCTTTCAGCAACAATTTAACGACGATTTTAAGATAAACACTAATTAAGCTATCTTTATTAGTATTTTCTTAAATTTTTCACTTTATTATGAGATATAGATGTTAATTTTATATGTTTAACATGATAAATTATGTGGTTACACTACTTTTTGTACTGTAAGATACAACGGGAAACAACTTTTATATTTTAACATTAAGTAAAGCTATATCATATTCAAAACAAGTTAGAAAAAGTGGTATAGGTACGTACATTTAATAAGCATATTATGTTTATTCATAAAGCATAAAAAGACAGTTTTTTGAACTAATTAAGCTGGCTAAAGTAAAAAGTCATAGGTACAGACGACGCGAAGCAAATAGCATTACGATAATAGCCGGATTAATTTAGCAATAATTGAAATGTGTTCTTTTTAAATATAGTATACTACTATTTAAACCTCTGATATCGTGGAAATTTGGATTGACATAAAAACTTTGAAGTTTAAACGATATTGCCAGTTTAAGTTGACCATTTATCATGAAATGATTAATTCACGATATGGCAACGACCAAAAATATATAATAAAAGCAAGATATTGTTAATTACATTTTAAAGTTGTGTAAAACTTCTCTCGTAGATAATTATGTACTTGATTATTTATCTAATTTTTAATTACCTTATCTATAACTTTTAAGTAATAACTAGGTACCTTTTTTTTTTGTGCGGAAATCCCTTCGGATACCCCCCCGCCAGCCAGCGGGGGCGGTTATGTCGGGCTTGAACCGACTGAAACCGCACGCCGTCTCGGGTCTGCAGACGCCGGGGTATAAGGTTAACCCATAGAGCATATCCCTCGCACTCCGACTGACCCTGGGCCATTCGCAGTGTCCCCTCTGATAACAGCAGAGGGGTACCTGGAACGGCCCCCACCCCCGCGGGCCTTGCAGGCCCGCCATGCCCCGACCCCCTCGTGCAATGGGGTCAGCTGGCCCTGAAAAGGGCCGGTTGGTCAGACTCTTGGCCGTTGACGTTGACGCCAGCTACTCCAGAGGAGCAATCAATGATGCGTCATCGCCCACGTTGCCCAGGGTGCACCAAACTTTCAGGTGATCCAACCAGTCGCACCCCAATAACTAAGTACCTATTGTACGTAACATCAACATTCAGTACTAAAATCGTAATTTTAATTACCCAAAATAAAAAAGCTCTAAATGTAAGCTTACAACGTTATTACGACTAATAAATTCTGTTTTTAATTGAATAAAATTATCATTGTTAAAGTGAAATAAATA
Organism: Cybosia mesomella; assembly: GCA_946251805.1. NCBI lineage: Eukaryota > Metazoa > Arthropoda > Insecta > Lepidoptera > Erebidae > Cybosia > Cybosia mesomella. Next base: position 22,582,647 of record OX276405.1, read on the forward strand.
ATTCATTTAAGTATCTATAGCTACCTACTAATTGTTAATATCATTCAAAATTCAAAAATATTTTTTGACTTTTGAATACTCTGGGAAGATTTTTCAGGATTTAACTATAATTTTAAATACAGTGATAATGAAAAATTATTGAAAAATATGATGTAAGTATTTTGTTACTAACATTAATATTGTAAATCATCAAATTTGACTTAACTATAATATTATTTAACTCTTAACGTCTTCTGTCACAATGTTAGCATCGATAATGCTGTCCTTCATTATTTTAATAATTATTAGATTTCACTTAGAGCTTTTCACCATCACCTGAGGTGCAGTCATATTGACTCTAAAACCGGGAGATTTATTTATGATATTTTATAAACTATCAACTCGTTTCTGGTGGTTAACTCTATAACTTTTCCATTATCGTCGACGCCAGGCGGTGGGTCGGTTTCGATCGACGATATGAACTGTAATCTCTATTGAACACCACCATTTCGTATTAATCAATGTTCGTATCGATAATGGTGTCCTTCATTATTTTATTTATTATTTTTCACTTACAGCTTTTCACCATTAGTTGAGTTGCATTCATATTGGTCCTAAAATGGGATATTTACTCATGATATTTTATAAACTCGTTTCAAGTTTTAGTAACAATTTGACGATAAAAACTAAAATATTGAATAATCTTAAGAAAGACCTTTAGAAAGATGTTGTTTCAAAGTATATAAACTTAAACTATAACTACAGAATTTGGCCCCTATTCTCACGTTATAATACCGTTTGTTCATATTTTAAGTAAGTATAAAATATGAACAAACAGTTAATATATTAATATTAATGCGGCCATGGGGCAAAGTCCAGAGGAATAATAAATAATAATTATATATTAATTGTTTGATATGGCGTAGGTATATCATTACTTACGTAATTTTATATCACCAGTTGTTGCCCGCGGCTTTACCTGTGTGATTCAAATCCCTGAGCTGCCTGAGTCTATGTCTGAGCCAAATTTCATCGAGATCGTAAAAAATATTTACATTATACATCCATCCATCTTCATAGACTTTCACATTTATAAAACCATAGTAGGTGCCTTTAGACCTAAGGTATTATAATTATAACATTCCTTTTTTTCTTCAAGTGGTGGGCCGGGAATAGGACACAGGCTACTAAAATAGGGAAAAGGTTCCTCATGGTCGCGGGAACAGAATGAGTGTTCCACGTCGGTAGAGCTAGTGCTAAACATATTACTTGTCCTGAAGGACTAACTGATTCATCGAAGCAGCAACGCCTAAATTGCTAGGCCAGCTAACTTGAAATTTTGGCAATTAATGCTTTTGCAGCATTCAACTAAGGAAGGCTTTTTGGAAATATATCTAAATAGTTCTATGGGATCCATGGGATAAATAGTTGTATGGAAACCCATCATTCTCAATTTTTACGAATTTTCATATGCCTGCCTTTAATATAAATAGGAACATAAATGCACACGTGAATCGGCGGTTTCATAATTTCACCTCTACAAGGGTAGAAAATTAATATGGCAAGTTCTTTACTTTTAAGTGTAGTAAGAAGTATTTTAGCCGATATCATTTACGAATTCTTTTCCGTGGGAAGCAGGCACCCGGGCCTTCGATAATTATAAAGATCAGCGATATCATTATTATATCTCAGTGTTTTGCTGCCTGCGCATAACAGCAACGCGTAGCAAATCTTCTTGCGTTTGTTCCTCTTCTGTTTTTATTCCTGTTTTTTTATGCTAATATTTTAGGTTAATTTTTTCCTATTTCTATAGTTTTTATATTTTTAATTCGGGGGGGGGGGGGTATTCGAAGGGATTTCAGCACGATAAAAAAAAATAAAAAAAAAAAGGTATTTGAATGAATGAATGAAAATTAATTGTTTGCTGTGAACTTTTTTTAACGAATTTAATGAGTTACCTAGTGTTTTATTTTATGAGCTAGTTGTTTTTTTAATAATCGTTTCTCAGAAATGAATGAATTCTGTTTCAAAACTTATTCGCGCCCGGGAGAGATTTAGAACTCTCCCGGCCCGCCGCGCCGAGCCCGCAACATGCTCGCCGCGAGTCGCAGGCGACTCCGGCGCCGGACGTCGCTTAACGACCTCCGTCCTCCATGAGCGCAGGCAGGGATGATCCATAAAATAAACCGATATCAAAATTCTCCTTGAAGAACTTGAAGAAAGAGGCCTATTTCATGAAATATTAAAGTTTCATAAAAAAGATGTTAGAAAAAATGACATAATTATATTTTAACTAAGCTCAACCTGAAAATATAATAAGTACCTAGTAAGTAATTATGATATTTTTATATTTATCTAAGTTCAAATATTCAGTCAAAAATAATTTTGTTAGCAAAATGTGTAAATAATTATATATTCATTAAAATAAACCCGAAAACCCAATTAGTAATAAAATATTTAATTATATTTTAATAAAAAGTCAAATTAAAGCTTTAACAAAAAATTCTCGTCTTTTATTAAGATTTAATTTAAGTTAAGTATTTAACTCAATTTAATATTAGTATTGCTAGAAAAATGTGTAACGAATTGCGTTTTAATTAGCTAAATCTGAAATTTAATGAGCATTAATGAAGATTATATATCTTAATAAAACATAAATTAAATCTTAAAAGAAGATACCTACTTAATGTAAAATAAGTTTTGGTGGGAAAATTTGTAAATAATTATATTTTCATTAAGATGAACTTGAAAATATAATAAACATGTAGTAATGTTAATATACTTATTATATCTTAATAAACGCACAAATTAGGTTTTAGACGAAGAAAAATACTTGAAATTAGTTCGGCTAGATGTGGGTATGCGGAAAATGTATGAAGATTTATATTTTAATTGGATATTAACTGAACGTTAATGATGATATCTTAATTAAGATATAAATTAAGGTTTTTAAAAGGAAATACATAACATTAGTTTAAAAGGAACCACTTCTTATCTTACACGCACGTTCGTACTAGTTGATATTAGTCGACATATTTTTGATATTGCTAAGACGATGATGATAATTTAAGGTTTTTTCAGTTTGGCTACAAGTTTTACTACACTTTTCATTCCGGGAATAGATTCCTGTAGGTCATGGAAATAGAATTGGAATTCCACGCGAGCATCTATAGTTTAATTTATTTAAAAGTGGCAGACAACTTTACAAATTTAACAACTAAAATATCTCAAACGGTGTCGAAACACATGTGGTGTCAATGTCGAATTTCAACACTTATTTTTCAGACGTTCTCCAGATTGCAGTTATACCTAACTGCAATCTGGTTACAAGATTAATGGGTACTAATCTAATATTAATATTATAAAGCTTGAGAGTCTGTTTGTTTGGTTGAACGCGCTAATTTCCGGCACAAGGTAGGTACTTACTGGCTCAAATTGAAAAAGCGGCCAAGTGCGAGTCGGACTCACCCATTAAGGGTTACGTAGCAGCAAGTCACATGATAATGCTTTTTTTTTAATTTTTATATTTGAGTTGATTGAATGAAAGATAAATTGCGGTTTCCGATTTATGACGTATTAAAAATAAACGAATTACTAGATCTCGCTCAAACTAATTATCGTTGGCAGTTTACATGGTAATGTACATCATATATTTTTTTAACTTTATCATTCTCTTATTTTAGAAGTTACAGGGTGGGGGACACACATTTTACCACTTTGGAAGTGTCTCTCGCGCAATCTATTCAGTTTAGAAAAAAGTGATATTAGAAACCTCAATATCATTTTTGAAGACCGATCCATAGATACCACACACGTATGGGTTAGATGAAAAAAAAAAATTGCGTTTCAGTTCTAAGTATGGGGACCCCCAAAATTTATTGTTTTTTTTCTATTTTTGTATGAAAATCTTAATGCGATTCACAGAATACATCTACTTACCAAGTTTCAACATCATAGTTCTTCTAGTTTCGGAAAAAAGTGGCTGTGACATACGGACGGACAGACAGACAGACATGACGAATCTATAAGGGTTCCGTTTTTTGCCATTTGGCAACGGAACCCTAAAAATGATCGATGTATATCACGGGTGAAGCCGCGGGGCACAGCTAGTATACCATGATTCTCGGCACAGTGAAATAGAATATAATGAGAACCAAGACCTTCGACGAGGCTCTGGCGTCATATTGTCTCTCGGAATAAGTAGCTCCCATAACAGGGAAGATAAACCATAATAAGTCCAAAATGCAAGCTTGAATATGCAACCGAGATCGGCGCTCGCATGGAGAAGAATGTACGATGAGTAAGTAGCTACCGGCACAGTAGAATAGAAGGGCTGCCTCATCTCTGCCCAGGAGTGTTTGCTGCACAAGATCGTACGAAGTGAAGGAGTCATCATTTCCATCTTAGCGTTGTTCCTAGTTGCGTCCAAGGCTTTCAATTCCGAGTCCAGGGTTCGCTTATTCCTTCTTCTCCTTTTGTTTTGGCTTATAAGGCTTTTATGGGGGCGACTGTCATATGACCTCTCAACCCCGAGACGAAACCCTGCGCCAGAGCCTCATCCGTCAATCAGTAGGTGTACCAGCTTGCAGGTGTAGTTGGCTTGGGCCCCGAAGAACTTGGTGGAGCCCCAAAAGCACTAAAGCGAAGAAGGATATAAGCCTGGAATTGAACCCTGGACTCCGAGATGATACCTTCGGATGGAACTAGGACTAACGTTTAGATGATGATGACGTAGAAGGAAGAACTGATGTAAAAAAAATGAAATGCGTCGGTTGGTCATTTCGAATTGGGGCAGATCGTGGACTAAGGCGCCGGACAAACACATAATTAGAATAAACCAAACAAGAACGGACGCGCGTCCTAGACGTGTCTTTGTAACACCCCGCGCACTCCTAAGCGGTGTGAGCGGAATGGTTAAGGGGTGCGCGGGGTGTTACAAAGAGTATTCTGTTTGTCTGGCGCCTAATAGAGGTCTAACTGCGTCATGTTTACCAGTCCGTGGTCAAATTCTGTTATTCAACAATACCATAAGATATTTAATTCTTTAAATTGTTCTCAATAAAAAAAACGTTGATGATTTCTTTTTGATAAATCATTATAAAATTAATTGAATTACTTGAAATTGTGCAGTATGTGCTTCGTGTGTCTGTTTACTGTAAGCTAAAGGTCACGCAGGCATTGAACTTTATTAGTTTTTGAATAATCAATTCATTCTGATTTAAATAATATAAAAATATATGATGACCATTACCATGAGTACCATTTTTTATTATTATAATACTAGCACGTCAGCTGATCACAGATTTACAGACTGAAAACATTGTTTGGAATAGGCAATTAGTTTCTGAAATAGTTAAAAATAGGACTCATAATTTGTAATGATTAATTTAAACTTTTAGAGAATTGCGTAGCACGCTGTTAGTAGTAGTAGAGTTGTTGTGAAGTATTGATGAATAAATATTAATGACAGTTTCTTGTAATTTTTGTGCATGCTAAAGGACAAACACAAAAAAAAAGAACAACTCTATTTTCTTATAACTGGCCGAAAATGTTAAACCGTAAAAAAAGGTGAATAAATGTCAAGGGGTGAATAAAAATAAAATGGTAATTAGAACGGGGTGAATTGAAATAAAGATGTAACATCATTGAAATAAAACTATTTTTGAGCGGATTCCATCGCGATTTATTTGATATCATGTTTCATTGTATATTTATTATATACACAACAACCCGAAGTTTCGGTAGCTTTTTAGTAGCCATGGTCACATAAGAGGCTGAAGATGGTGATTTTCTTATAGTTTGAAATGTAAATTATTTTAAAGTACCCGAACTATGTTGAATTGTTGGTGTTACTATTTACACAGAATGAACTCACAGTGTCATGAAGTCTAGTTGTAAGTATTTTGATTTCTTCTTGGAATTAATTAAGTGAATGACTGGGTCCCAAGCTGGTGGTATATTTCACCCATCTACTCTATTAAAATCAGGATGTTTTTTACTTTCAATGGCCTCGCGGAGCATCCTAGTTAAGAATCGATTTTCTTTAGCGAGTATCTTTTTTTTTTTTTTTTCGTGCGGAAATCCCTTCGGATACCCCCCCGCATGCCAGCGGGGGTGGTTATGTCGGGCTTGAACCGACTAAAACCGCACGCCGTCTCGGGTCTACAGACGCCGGGGCGTAAGGTTGCCCATAGAGCATATCCCTCGCACCCCGACTGACCCTGGGCCATCTCCGGTTTCAAGATGGCCCCCTCGGGTTTGGGAACCACGGGTGTCCCCATCTTGCCCCGGTTTGGGGGGAGGGGCGCTAGTCGCCCCACCGTCCGGGCCTGCTTCTGCTGGGGAGACAGGTGGCCTCACCCGCCACCCCCAGGCCTGCGCTCATGGAGGACGGAGGTCGTTAAGCGACCTCCGGCGCCTGAGTCGCCTGCGACGCGCGGCGAGCAAGTTGCGGGCTCGGCGGTCCGGGAGAGTTCTAAATCTCTCCCGGGCGCGCTCCGCCATCTCTTTCGCGAGCATTACATGCTCGCAGAAGGAGGTGGCGGCGGCCCACGCGCTCGCGCTTCGCACCATTGCCGCAATCATGCTGCCGAGCGAGAGGACTCCCACCCCGATGGCTGCCACGAGGTCACGCCTCGGCGCCTCCCACGCCGGCAGTCCGTCAGCGTGTGCAGCCCTGAGTCCTCGCTCGCGTCGCAGTGATGACACTCAGGCGTTGGCTCCTTCCTGATCCGATGCAGGTGGTCCCCGAAGCACCCCTTCCCGGAGACCACCTGCGTCAGTCGGTACGAGAGGCTTCCGTGTCGCCTCTCCAGCCAATCCTCCATGATGGGCCTTACCGCCGCTATTGCGGCGTGCCCTGCGCTTGGTCGCCCAAGTCGTTCCTTCCACTCCACCACGGTGGCGTGGCGGAGCTGGGACTGCACGGCCTCGATTTCTCGAGGCTCGGGGTTCCATCCCTGCTCCCGCGCCTCCTTTCGCCACTGGTACAGTTGCGAAAGGGCTCTCGCTTCCAGGTCCCATGGCGGAGTTCCGGCAAGGAGACTCGCCGCCTCGAAGGAGATCGTGCGGTACCCGCGGATGACCCTGATGGCCATAACTCGCTGCGGAGCGCGCAGCATCCGCACAGTTTTGGTCCTCAGAGCCTCCGCCCATATTGGGCACCCATACAGGGCCATGGACCGCACGATCCCCGCGTAGAGTCTCCTGCAGGAGTCATCGGGCCCCCTCATGTTGGGCAACAGCCGAGCCAGAGCAAGAGCTGTGCCCTTCAATTTGTGGGCCAGACTTCGGATGTGCTCTCCGAAGTCCCATCGGCCGTCGAGCACGAGCCCTAAATATTTCATTTGGGGCTTGATGCCGATGCGATTTTCTCCCACGATGACACTGGATCCCTCGGGTGGCTTGCTCCGAGGCCCATGAAAGAACAGGGCCTCGATTTTATGCAGAACCACCTCGAGACCCAGCCGCCGGATCCGCTCAACGACTTGGGCAACCGCGGTCGTGGCCTTTAGGGTCGCTTCGCGGTACGTCGCCCCGCACGTCGTCACGAGCGCACCACCAATATAAGAGAGCCCACAGTTACAGTCTATTTTATAGACCCCTGCATCTTATAGAGGTAGTTCGCAGATGGTCGTTGACAGATCGTAAAAGTTGACTCACCTTCATTGGTGGCTTGTAGTATGTCATAATTGAAGTTCACTTCAAGATGTAGCCAATCTTGTCAGTGACCCCTCGTACGTAGGCAGGACGGCAAGCTGGCGCTCAACAGTGGCTGGTTTTTATCGGGATCTGTGACTGATTAAGGTTATTTAAGCAACAAGTTATGCAGTACTTGCTTGTAGCTTAGCGTCCAGGTGTTGCTTGTCACAGATTCCACGAGCTCTCTGAAACAAAGACATCCCCACAGTAGCTAACTGTATAGGATGGTGGTTTTTTTTTTTTTTTTTACGTGCGGAAATCCCTTCGGATACCCCCCCGCTGGCCAGCGGGGGTGGTTATGTCGTGTCTCGACTAAAACCGCACGGTGTCCTCCCCAAGTGTCCCAAGGATGGTGGTGAGATTCACAGTTTAAGTTCCTATCTATCAGTATGGGTCTTTTTCTATACACAGTGTGGCTCATAGTATAATAAATAATTTTATTTCAATCTGTGACATTCGCGTAAACTTCCGACAATATCATTTAAGAAATGATTTAAAAATTGAAATTAATTGACCATTTTATTCAAATTTTTAAACAATTAGTTAATTCTTTTAGTAGTTAATTCATTTTACAAAATTTCAAGTAGGTACCTATCTAACCTAACCTAACAGGATATTTGATAATTAAGCACATTGTTACAATGAGATGAGTTCATAGTTTTGCGTAATAGGAAATAATTGCATAACGTGAATATAACTAACGTGTATATGTATATAAGGTATTTAAAATTAAAATAATACACTTATTTTCATTTTTATATTATTTTTATTTCATATAATATGGTCATGTATTTAGAATACCTATGTGCCCTTTATTGATCGGACACTCGTTTTGTTACAGGCGGTCCGCTGTATATTTACTAACTTATACTTGTTTCTAGATAATTGTATAAACAACTTAGTATGCATATTAAACAGTTAGATGCAGGTGTTCATAGCTTCCTCGCATATCCACATTAATTAAGGTATTATAAACGAATCGTCAATTCCAGGGTTTGTTCAAGAGATGTAAGAACGTGATTGGACCTGTGATGGTTCATGCATATAGGTAGTCAGTGTCAAAAGTAAAGAATTTTTTTTATATTTTGAAATTAGTTTTTGAGCAAAGTAATATATATAATAATAAATATTCTACTACATTGTACACAGCGCTTTCTAGACCCAAAGTAAGCATAGTTTAACTAGCTTGTGTTATGGGTTCCAGAATGCGGATAAACATAATTATATACTTTTTTTTTGTAAGTACATACATATTATACATAGAAACACCCAGACCAATGCAATTATACATATTCATGCATACAAATATTTGCACTGAGCGGGAATCGAACCCCCTGTCGTAGCAGTCGAATGCACTACCGCTACGCCACAGAGGCCGACAAATTAAGTTTCTTTGTGCTCTTGAACTATTTAATTGAGCCTATTAATATATTTTTAAATTTTGATTAATAAATTATACGGATTTGTTGTATCTCCAAGGTTAATATCAATCTCACGTACATGGGTTCCTAAAAGGGATAGAATCCGTTGAAAATTGTTTTAATTCAATGATGATGAAAATTAAAAGATATACACTAAAATAAATTGAATAAACTGGGTCATAGGATGCAGGCAGCATTCCCGCGTTGAATTTTTACAAAAAGCGTTTACGCAGAAAGCCTTATTGCCTTAATTGTAAACTTATATGTAAACCTGTACGGTTTACGTTAACTACAAAAATTTTACAGGGATTATTTTACACAGATTACCAGCTTTACTTAGAATTTCTCAGTAGGAAAAACCATTACCTACGATAACCTCGCGGTCGCACGTAAACAAACGCAGACTTGGCTGGATAATAAATCAATTATTAAAAATGTGTGAATAAATTTTTAATGGTTAGTGGATCAATCAACAATTTACGATCAACGGATTTTAATTATAAGACCACACTTGTTGTACCTGCATTCTGTGAATAAATAAATGAAATGAAATGAAAATGAAATAAATATACCTTTTTTATTTATCTTATATCCAGGGGGTTTTATAAATGAATTTGGTACAGTCACCGATAGAAGTAGATTAACAAATTATATAAATTATCACCATAACAATTGATCACCTTGTATCATCATTGAGTTTCAGTTCTAAGTACGGGGAGCCCCTAAAATTTATTGTTTTTTTCTATTCTTGTCCGAAAATCTTAATGCGGTTCACAAAATACATCTACTTACCAAGTTTCAACAGCATAGCTCTTATAGTTTCGGAAAAAAGTGGCTGTGACATACGGACGGACAGACAGACAGACATGACGAATCTATAAGGGTTCCGTTTTTTGCCATTTGGCAACGGAACCCTAATAAAAAAGGTTTGTAAATGTTTTAGTGTTAAGCAACTATTGTTGTTGACTGTACCTAATAATTTGCCTTCACATGAAAATAAATTGCGAAACCACAACACTAGTGGAGGGAACCTACTTAAACGGGTCTCAAACGTACTTAATCCTTTGATAAACAACTGTCTTATTGGACAGTATACATTTTATCGGTATCCTGACTTTGTAACCGAGTAGGTCAAGCAATACTAGCCCCCCCGTGCCTCTAAGAACACATTAAACGTGGGTCCCGATTGCCATACGAACTTCTGCGGCAGTCGTAACGAGTAGTTGGAGTCCTAAAAAGTCGGACAATCTTGTTTAACTACTGAATTTCGATATCGCCAGTGAGGTGTATAGGTCAGATGGCGGTCACTTCAAGAAAAATATCGATGTTTAGCCGTTTCACAGTTAGGCTTAAAGCCGAGCCCAACTGAATTGGAAAAAGGCAATGCCTGCCAAAAGGTGAACCTCTTCGGTTACCACTAGTTCTCTGGCTGCCACTTTGCCATAAGGTCGACTTTAATTATATAAATTATATTGTGGTGAATAATAAGGAAGTTATTTTTTATTATATTAGTATTCCGTGTGACATAGCCATTGTAAACATAGGTGACAACAAAACGAAGTGAAGTTTTATTATTAAGTTGATAAAATATTATTTAATTATATTACTTACGAATGCATAAATAATTTATTATAGCATTGAGTTGAGATATAAATTAATATTATTACAATTGGGGACACCGGAAGCCGGACGGACGATCCACCCACAAGATATAAATTATAATATGTAACGATTTAGATTTTTCAGTTATACTGCTAATGCATATGCATATGTCTCGTACATCCACAACATGACTACGAATATGATAGATAATATTTATAAATTACTAGCTGACTCGGCAAACTTCGTTCCGCCTTAGAATCAAGTTATGTTGGCTACCTTATCAGCTGATATTCGTGAATGTCTCATATTTTAAATTATCCTAATTGCTAGTATAGGCACAGTATCCCGAGGGGATCAAAGCATTTCAAAGCCTTAGATTCCCTCGCGCCCAGGGTCAGCCTTATTTGGCCATCTTATACCTCGGCATTAGAGACCCTAGACGGCGTGCGCTTTTGATTTGTTCAAGTCCGACATAACCACCCCCACTTCGGCTGGCGGTGGGGTAACCGCGAGGATTACAGCAAAAAAGGCACAGTATAGGCGGCGACAAATCTAAAAAATCAAAAAACATCATTAAAAATCGGTCTATTCGTTCTCGAGTTCACCGCGGTCATAACTAACACTTTGTTTGCGACTTTGTTTTATTTATAGATGTTGTTATATTTATTTAATTATGTAGTAACTAATAACCGGTAGGTATAGCAATGTCGGGGTGCGACTGGTTGGATCACCTCCAAGTTTGGTGCACCCTGGGCAACGTGGGCGATGACGCATCATTGATTGTTCCTCTGGAGGAGCTGGCGTCAACGTCAACAGCCAAGAGTCTGACCAACCGGCCCTTTTCAGGGCCAGCTGACCCCATTGCACGAGGGTGTCGGGGTATGGTGGGCCTGCAAGGCCCGCGGGGGGGTGTGGTCGCTCCAGGTACCCCTCTGCTGTTATCAAAGGGGACACTGCGAATGGCCCAGGGTCAGTCGGAGTGCGAGGGGTATGCTCTATGGGTAACCTTACACCCCGGCGTCTATAGACCCGAGACGGCGTGCGGTTTTAGTCGGTTCAAGCCCGACATAACCGCCCCCGCTGGCCGGCGGGGGGGTATCCGAAGGGATTTCCGCACAAAAAAAAAAAGGTATAGCAATGTCTCTTTTTTTACTATGTTTTTCTTTTGTAAACCTATATCTGTGAAGATATACCGGGACTGACTGACTGGATTTGGAAACTCTGGAAGTAGTTGTGCATTATGCACAACTAATGCCCAGAGTATCATTCCAATCGAATGAATGGTATAACAACCACAATATTTTAAAACAAAAGAAGAAAAGCAAAAAAGGAGCAGGTCAAAAACACTTGAACCGCCGGCGCCGGTGCATGAGAGGTTTAAGTAATGACAGTAGAGGAAGCTCGTCATGGGTGTAAGGCTAGAAGCAGATAGAAGGCTGTTGTCTCTGCCTAGACCAGAGAGAAAAGGCTTGAGTATAAGTAGAAAGTAACCTTAAACCTCGTTAGTATAGAAACTACTGTCACCAAACTCTCACATAATATCACAACAATTCGCACCTAATAGCAGTCTGCTATATTTATTTACATGATTATCCTTTTCTATTGGAATAAACTTTAGATAGAGCTTGAAAACAAAATAAAAGTAAAAAATATATTTGATACATTTCAATTTTCGCCGCCACGCATAATAACGTCAATTTATTTATTTCTTAAAATATATATTACGGATTCCGGTTGAACGTTAAAGACGTAGTTATATGAGAGGTCTATGCCCCGAAGGCTAACAAGTTAGATAACTATTATACAAAAGTGATACTAACTCATGAATTTTGTTGTGAAGTCCATCATTCGGCATTCAATACCACGAATGTGATTTTTGTCGCATTGCAAACGGAATGTTCGCAATGCGAAAAAATATGTGTTACGTTTTTGAGCCCGTTTACTCGTGCTTTAATTTTTTACAAATAGCGCATAAGATTATTAATTTAATATTGTTATTAGTGTAGAATGAAATCACTTTCACATCTTTTTATTTTACCGCTAACTTCTTCTAAAACATAACATAACATAACTTCACGCCTGTGTCCCCGAAGGGGTAGGCAGAGGTACACCTCGGCGAATCGTGGGTGTGTAATACATTACACACCCACGATTCGCCAGTTATGTTAAGGTCCCAATGTAATAGGGGGCGAGCCTATTGCCATCTTACCTTCTTCTAATGGAGTATATTGTCATTGAACCCCACAACGGATTTTGATACGGTTTTCACTGTATGTCGTTTAAATACATATTTTCTTACGGTAAGTTCATTTGTATGCCAATACATGATAATACGAGGAATAAAGGCATTGCATAGTGGAAGTGGAGTGGAAAATTAAAGGAAAGTTGAATTTTTGCTGAACGTTCGGGATACCAGTATAATTAAATCGTAAAAAGTTCACTTTTTCCGCTTTCCGCTCTTACTGTAGTGATCGACGATGTAGGTACATAATTGAACGTACCGTTTGAAACAGGAATTCTAGTGAGGCTAATAAGGTATTAAAACTCATACAGCGAATAAATTAATGGTCAATTTCCGACTCTAATGCATGGTATATAATTTTCTAAACGCCGCGGCCGTACGTTTTATCGCCAGTTTGAGTTTCTTAGTGACAACGATAGCAGATGATAAAATTACTACACTGTGTTAGTGTAGTTCTGTACTCTGTACTGTAGTAAACAGTTGTTTATGATATGATTTAGAACTTTTCCGTCTGAAAGCCGGTCACTCTTACGACGTTTCGTCTATTAACCGTCAATATATGTAGTCGGTGTTCTGAGTAGTTATGGCTTAACGTTGGCTAGAAATCGCAAGAAGTATATCTGCTAAACTAAACACATTCCCGCTGGCCGGCGGGGGGGTATCCGAAGGGATTTCCGCACGATAAAAAAAAAAAAAAAAAAAAAAAAAAAGGTATATAAATGCATTGCATTGGAATGACATTATGACTAAGAGTTCAATGTACAACTGGCTGTAGGGAACAAAAAAAAATTATCACGAAAGACCACTACTCGACAAGGAACAATGTGCAACTATTTGTGGCTGTCATACAGATGACAGGACCAAAAAGGCTCGCTAAGATACAGTTACTTAGATGTAATATTTCATTTACTCATTTATCTGGTCTCTGTGTCCCGTTCCAAATTCGAAATTCAAAGGTAATTCCCGCTTCATCCAGCAACGGTGAACACAGCAGCTTGTCTAGTACCTATACAAGTCATTGCATTATAGCTTGTTATAAAAAGAAACTAAATTTGAATTTAGTTAAGGATCCAGCTGTAGCCATGCTCTCACTTGGCCGATAAAGACTAACGAAGTATAGAACCTAAGGAAGCCGTTCCTTTCAAAAACCTGTTTTAATTTAATGAGGTTAAGATGATCTAATAATTTATAATTACTGTTTAACCTTGGATAAAATGATAACCATCAAACTTGTGTAAAATGAGCTAAGTAAACTGGTTGTAACCATTAATTAATTCACAAACTACAACGTAAAAACTATTAAACAAAAACCGAAAAAAATATCTGTAACGAGTACATCATTATTAAATTAAAAACGACAAAAACCGTCAAACTAGTGATATGTATTCATGGGCTGCACTATGGAGCATACGTGACGTACATATTTGAAAGGTGTTCCAAATTCAACTTCCTTTTAGAAGACAATTTTCTTTTTTGGCCAAAGGTCACAGTACTGGGCTACTGACAGTTAATTTTGTGCTTTAAAGTACCGTCTACCGTGCCGTACCTCTCATCGGAATGAAACGCATAAGTGAGAACAAAGACGAATACATGAGTCCAAACTTTTTGTAATAGAAGTATCGGAAGGCCACCAAGTTAGTATTTAAAAATACTTCTTCTAGTTAGTTATCTTAACAACATAATTCGAACAACAAAACATATGTTAATTACAATTATGTATAACCGTGTTCGTAAACAAGTTTAGACTAAAAATATATTTTGAACCAGTCACCGTAACACACTTGTGGTGAAGGCTTACGTTTTAAACTTTTCTTGCGTCATTATTTTATATTTGATGCGTAATTATGCGGTCATAATTCGGAAGGAAAGTGTTCGGTTTTGCGGTTGGGATTGTAACTGTGGCGTAAAAACAAAAAAAAACATACATCGATTTTTAAGGTGCTTAGAAAAGAGGTTGTCAATTCAACTGAATGTTCTTTTAGTGTGTAGATTTTGAATGTAATTTTTTATTAAATTACCCTTAATACGTGGCCTGGGTTATACAATGTATCACTTTACACGCGCGTGAACAATGCTCTTGTGTGTCACAGCCGCACTAGAATATAATGATTTTTTTTTCTATTCCCCCTTTAATTCTATTCGCTCCGTTTTAAATGCAGATTATTAGTTATAAATAGAACGTAATAATAAAATATTGGTAGTAATACTGGTTGTTATAAAAACATATTTATTTCGGCTCAATAATTAAGTTACAGTATCGCATAAATGCTGCTATAAATAACATAAAACATAACATGCTCATAAACTATAAATTAAGCAATAAGGTATTTGTCCATTGCACCGTTACAAGCCTTGAGCGTATCGGATACGAATGCTCTATGAATCATACATAACAACCCAAAAAAAGTCACATGGAAAAGTGATCACGTATGTGTGTACATATACTGTATGTACTGTACTGTGTCACGTATATTGTACAGCAGCGGCGCACGATAAGTTCTGTGTAATAGCTTATTGGTGCTACCACAGCATCTAAAGTAGATGACCATTGTCAGGTTTAAAACCTAGTTTTGAGTAAAATAATTATTTAATCTTTCTTAATCTAAATGCTTTTTAACAACTAAGTAAGCTACATTAAAATATTTTTAAATTTTGATTAATTTTTGATTTGATTAATAATTCTACGGCATGGGAGAGTGCTAGACCTCTCCCGTACCTTTTCCGCCGCTTCTTTGGCGCGCATCATTGCCTCGCAAAAGTAGGCGGTGCCGTTTCATACACTCTCGCTGCTGACCATGGACCGCACCAGTACCTGCAGCGTGAGGCTTTCCGCTCCGGCGGCTGCTGGATGGAGCGGCACCATGTCGTTGCCGCTCCATCCACTCTGGGCACTCTACCAGTGTGCGAAGCAGCATGTCCATGGAGCAGCCCAGGCAATGGTGGCACTTAGGGCGTAGGCTCCCGACCTATACGATGCAGGAACTCCCCGAAGCAACCACGTCCAGTGAGCACCTGTGTCAGGCGCTACGCTAGCTTCTCCTACCATTCCTCCATCACGGGCCTTACCGCCACAGTCATCAATCATCCCTGGAGGACATTTTTTATTGGACACTATTTATTAGATAGGTATGTTATAATATAGGTCAGACAAGACGCGAGGAAAATGCCTTATGGGGTCACCTTACACCCCGGCGTCTGTAGATCCGAGATGGCGTGTGATTTTAGTCGGTTCAAATCCGAACTAACATCCCGCGCTGGTTGGTGGGGGGAGGGAAGGATCCGAAGGGATTTCCGCTCAGAAAAAAATAATATGAAAGTATGCTAATATAGTGCGTATTAATATATATATAGCTGCTCGTGCTGATTCACTGACTCACTCACTCATTGATCACCTCTCCTGAACAATTTTGTATGAATTTTTTGAATGCTCCTCACCCATCTTGGCCATGCGGCCAGGGTATTAAAGATAGGTGAGGGCTGCTCAAACAAAAAATACTCGGAACCACATCCAAATGGCAGGGAGATGAAAATAAATCCAAAATGGCGGATTCAAGATCACTCACTGACACAATTGTTCTCCTAGAAGGAGTAATGGGGGATATGGATGATGTATGGGAAAAATGTAGAGAGAGCTGAGGTGACTATGGGAAAAATCCGAAATGTCAAAAAATTCAAGATGGTGGTCAACATGGTGGTCGTTTCTCCGCCATCTTTGATGACATGGCAACATGGGTGTAATTTTTGAGTAAATTGAGGCTTTTGATTTTGAATTTTTAAAAATTAAAAGTTGAAAAATCCAAGATGGCGGATCGATTTTTTTATTTGAAATAAATAAACAAAATAGAGCGCTACACATAACACTCGCGAGCTGCTTGCAGCTCGCGCACCGCGCAAAATACTAGTAATGTATATACGCTGTATTGGATATTAACCTTTAGAGTTATTATAAGCCAATCACAATGAAATTATACCTATTTTTTTTTGTGCGGAAATCCCTTCGGATACCCCACCGCCGGCCAGCGGGGGCGGTTATGTCGGACTTGAACCGACTAAAACCGCACGCAGTCTCGTATCTACAGACGCCGGGGTGTAAGGTTGCCCATAGAGCATATCCCTCGCACCCCGACTGACCGTGGGCCATCTCCGGTTTCGAGATGGCCCCCTCGGGAATGAAATTATACCTGCGCTATTTATAAACCAACATTCGGACTAACAAAATATCCTAGCCGTGTGGAAAAGAATATATTACAAGCTTTGCTTACTTTTGGGTCGTATATCTAATATTATGACCTAGAAGAAAGATTTTTTTTGTCTTCTACTTTACAACGCTACTAAATTATTATTTATCTTTTGTGACTCAGTGAAATAAAAATAATATAATAATATAATTGTTTAATTAAC
This sequence comes from Cybosia mesomella, assembly GCA_946251805.1. Classification (NCBI taxonomy): domain Eukaryota; kingdom Metazoa; phylum Arthropoda; class Insecta; order Lepidoptera; family Erebidae; genus Cybosia; species Cybosia mesomella. Next base: position 22,599,993 of record OX276405.1, read on the forward strand.
CAACAAAAGAAATAGGGTGTACCGTCATGGTTGAGATGCATTCTCGGTAAGGATCAAGACTCGAGTTGCAGGGTCGTGTGTTGACCCTGGATACTAGAGATATTGCTTCTGCGCTAACACATTACCTTTCTCTTTTAATACCTCCACTCAAGAAAACCGAGTAGGTTCATGGCTTTGAACTCTACAGATCCCATACCCGTCCGCATAGGTACCTGTACTTCATGCGACAGGCCACATCCATTATGACCTTCAAGGCACAAGACGACAAGGCGCAGTGGCGAGGCGAGAGATAACTGGTGTCATGCCGGTTAGGTTGAAAGAAAAGGTCTATAAACTATCCTTAGGCCTGTCTTTTTACATGAATGTGAAGCATGGCTATTGCTGGACCTAAAAAGTCACATGTAAAGGTCGCGTGAAAAACTCTCACATCCACTTCAGCCTTCATGTCCGAGACATCGCAGATAAAATGCATGAGAGTCGCCTTCTCAGGTGCGGCCACATTTTGCGGCAATCGCCTGGTTACGTGGGTAAGAAATGACGGGCCATGTCACTTCGACCAGACCGCGGTAGAAGGGGGAGACAATTTCAAAATAATGTAACTACTTGGACTAAAAGTGCCCCACTATTTACATTATTGAAAGAAAAAAATAATTATAACTAAATGGAAAAGACCGACCTACTGGTTTGACGTCGTAAGAGACGACATGCATCAATGGTTTCACTACCATGAACGCCCAAGATCGTGCGAAGTAGAGAATGAAAAGCTGTGGAAAGCAGAACCGTTCCATCACAATAGGTACCTTAGCAGTGGGGTGTGTGTTGGGTAACCTCCTCGAGTGTCGCTCCGATTCCGATCCCGCTGCAGTCCGGGGGGAACGGAATCGGAGCGGCCGGTACACCCTGGGCGGCGGTCAATGGCTTCCCCTTCACCCCTTCATAGGGTTGGCATTGATCGTCGGCCAATACCCAACGTGGCGGGAACACATCGCTCTCCGTACTCCTCTGCTTTCAGAGGAGACGGGATGGGCGATGCTGTTGGTGGTGAGATGGCCCAGGGTCAGCCGGGGTGCGAGGGATATGCTCTATGGGTAACCTTACACCCCGGCGTCTGAAGACCCGAGACGGCGTGCGGTTTTAGTCGGTGCAAGCCCGACATAACCGCCCCCGCTGGCCGGCGGGGGTTATCCGATGGGATTTCCGCACGATAAAAAAAAAAAGAACCGTGGACGCCTCCCCATTCATTAAATCTCTTTTATAATCTCAGTGCCCTCTGTCTGCTAAGCTTCGCTCGTGCCTCAGTGGTCGGAAGTACGATTATGCGACCTCGTAAATGGACCTTACAAGTGATATAACTGACAGAATACTATAATTTACTGATGTTATCGGTGAAAAATATATTAAATACACTGCACTGCACATTACTAATTCATTTTCGTAATTAAATATTATACATGTGTTGCGTAATTTTTGTTCGTTATAAAAATAAATAACTTTGGTTAGATTTACAGTAATCAAATTAAAATTTTATATAACTGATTTATGCCTAAAATGTGTTGCAATGACGTTCTTTAAGTTATTATATATTTGTAGTCTGGAACCTTCACGGGTATATGCATTAACAACGAACCAACACTAAGGTTGCATGGACCTTATGGATACTATTATAAAACTAGCTGTTGCCGGCGACTTCGTACGCGTTAAGTTTGGAATAGATCAAGATACCTTTTTTTTTTCGTGTGGAAATCCCTTCGGATACCCCCCCGCCTGCCAGCAGGGGCGGTTATGTCGGGCTTGAACCGACTAAAACCGCACGCCGTCTCGGGTCTTCAGACGCCGGGGTGTAAGGTTATCCATAGAGCATATCCCTCGCACCCCGACTGACCCTGGGCCATCTCCGGTTGCGAAACCACATGTTTATTTCTGCAGTCACGATACTAACACGTAAGTATTAGGTTATTTAATTTAACAGGCCGGATGATGTTGTGCGGTGCACTCGTTATACATTGACTATTCGTTTGAAATAGAGAACTATGTAACATCGAAATCAATTCTGCCCAATTCCTTAATATAATAGCGCGAGGGATATTCATTACGAAATATTTATGCGTCTATAATCAACTATCTTTTAAACTCTGTGGAGTTTCGAGATTTTACAATTTACTGCTCATTACCTTTCAGGTAAGGGATTTCCGCACGAAAAAAAAAAAAAAGTATACGGTGATGAGTTATAGCCCGAATTTTGATTATGTCTGGGTTCTGCTGAACAGTAATTATAAAGTTGTCATCAATATAATAGTTTAGAACAATTTTTGCTCTACTGCTCCTATAATAGCGGGTTAATATATAGCGCAGTTTATGACCGTGCCCTAGAAAAATGTAAACGCAAAATTTCGGCCAAACCTGTTCAGCGGTTTTCAAATGATCGATAATAAGAAGCAGACACACCGACAAACAGAAAAACAGATCAAAGTTGTAAAAATCACATTTTCGGCATCGGTATCGCTCCTAGAATACATATCAAATATATTTTTTTGAAAAATATTTAATGTTCAGTTTTATAATGTATAGATTGTAAATTAGTTGTGTCTGTACATTGGAGATATTTAAAAAAAACTTGTGTTAAGTTAAATGATCGATACAGAACACATTTTTTTTTTTTAAATCCTTATCTGTTTGTCTGTTTGTTCACGATGGACTTAAAAACGAATGAACGGATTTTGATGCGGATTTGTTATATTAGAAAAGTATTGGCCAGACTTGAAATCTACCGTATGTTTAATTACAACAAGAACCGGAGATATGACCAAAAAACCATGACAGACCTCCGTGCAGGCGGAGCCACGGGCATCAGCTAGTAGATTATACATACCTAATTTATGTAATGGAGTGTATAGAGTCTGAGGACAAACATGCAAGAAATATTAGCATTTTTAACCGACTTCAAAATGTGTAAGTGTGTGTGTAGTCTCCTGTTGAGTGATACAATCCAAACGAGCAGACATGTGTAGGTAGATGTTAGTGTCAGACGTCTAGATTGAAATTGAATTGCGTTATGGGATAGTTAATATGTATAACTTGTACAATTATCGGGTTGAGAAATGGCAAATATATTAAGCACTAGCTGATGCCCGCAGCTTCGATCGCGCGGAAGTCAGTTATAGTTTTTGGTCATATCTCCGGTTCTACTTAACCAAAACCAAAAATCCGTTCAGTAGATTTTGCATCAATCGCGGACAAACAAACAGACAAGAATTCCAAAAAATATTTTTGTGTTCAGAATCGTTCCTTTTATAGGGTTCCGTTGCCAAATGGCAAAAAACGGAACCCTTATAGATTCGTCATGTCTGTCTGTCTGTCTGTCCGTCCGTATGTCAAAGCCACTCTTCTCCGAAACTATAAGTACTATGCTGTTGAAACTTGGTAAGTAGATGTATTCTGTGAACCGCATTAAGATTTTTACTCAAAAATAGAAAAAAACAATAAATTTTGGGGGTTCCCCATACTTAGAACTGAAACTCAAAAATTTTTTTTTCATCAAACCTATACGTGTATGGATAGGTTTTCAAAAATGATATTGAGGTTTCTAATATCATTTTTTTCTAAACTGAATAGTTTGCGCGAGAGTCACTTCCAAAGTGGTAAAATGTGTGCCCCCCCCCCCCCCCGTAACTTACTAAAATAAGAGAATGATAAAACTAAAAAAAATATATGATGTACATCACCATGTAAACTTCCACCGAAAATTGGTTTGAACGAGATCCAGTAAGTAGTTTTTTTATAATACGTCATAAATTGTAAAACGCAATTTACCTTTCATTTAATCAACTCAAATATAAAATTAAAAAAATAGCATTATTATGTTACTTGCTGCTACGGAACCCTTCATGTACGAGTCCGACTCGCACTTGGCCACTTTTTTTTTAAATATCTTATATTTTAAATTAGTAGTGTGTCTACTACTAATTTTAAATTTTATAAAGAGATTTCATCTAACAAATTCACGAATATGCAGATATACCATAACATATTGTAAGCTATTGTTTGCTCAGCTCAATGAAGATATAGCACAACCACAAACTGACATTCTTGCGGTTGTGAAGCATATTTATTATGATTTCCTCTCCATTATCACCGGCTGACAGGTTACACTTCATACATTCACGATAAAAACTTACTGATATAAATGCCAAAGTTCGGATGGATGGATATCTGTTACTCAATTACGCCAGAATTCCATTCGAATCCGTTCAGCAGGAACGGATCTCGATGGGATTCGGCCCAGAGATAAATTATAATCTGAAATAGTTTTTCAACTCGGTAACATGTTGTTGTTTTATTTAATTACTCATTAATTAAATAAACTCTGTGTTTAAATGATCTGTTTATAAATCAACTTTCTGTTATTTTTCACGTGAATAATAATGTCATTAAATATACACAATTTACTTTAAAATAATATAGGAAATCTAACAAGACATTCGGTGCCAAACCAACCTCACCTGCAAGCCGGTACACCTGCTGATTGGTCAACAGGCTCTGGTGCAGGTTTTCCTTTAGGGGTTGGGAGGTCAGACGGCTATACCATTAAAAGTGTAAGAAGAAAGAGTAAGTCACCCCTGGCTCCGAGGTGAAGGTTTCTGTTGCCAATGGGTACAACACTACGATAATGATTATGATGAATACGATAATACGATGAATACATACCTACATACACAAAATAGTGATCAAACTTAACAATTACAATTTTTGTGACATGTAAACTGATAATCCCGTGTGAAGTTCTCTTCAGCCTCCTCTCAATGAATGTTAAATACCCGTTTTGAAGCTTTGTTTTGTGTAGTGTATAGGTAGGTACTGTTAATTTGTTAATTTATTTACATATTTAGCACGAACACTTAAAATTTAGGTTCAGTAGGATAAGCAAATGTTCCTTTCCTATCACCATACTAAAATGTGAACCGATGTATACCTATTCTCAGTTTAATAAACTTATTATTATTAAAAAAAAAAGAAAAAAGATGATGATAATGACCCTATTGAGTTTAAATACTCTCGCCCAGCATTTTAGTAGGTTAAAAGTACAAATAATCGTGTGAATTCTGCGGTTGTATTGTATTACGGTATTTAGCGAAAGGAATTCGATGTCACGTTTGTTGATTCTGTTTATGCGATACGCGCGGTTGCGAAGATTTCACTTTCGAAAGGTACGAGGTTTATTGCTCTTGGTGTTTTATTGTAGGTAGAACAGATAAGCCTAGATACCGTTAGCCCGCAAGTATATGGATCCATGACCAACTAGGATCTTTGGGGCCGAAGCCAAACTCACCTGCAATCCGGAACACCTGCAAGCCGGAACACCTGCAAACCGATACACCTGCTGATTATTAGATGAGGCTCTAGCGCGGGCTATGCTCGTAAGGTTAGGGGTCAGATAGCAATCGCTCCCATAAAAGCCATTTAAATAAAATGGTTTTGTAGTAAGCTGACACGAAGTCCAAAAAGTAGCCACCATTAGAGATGCTGTCCCTAGAATAGTGTTCTCTACTTTGACGGCCGCAATAGGTGCTTTTGCACTCCCGGCTTAAGGAACCCGGGACCGTATGGAGAGAATCGTATGGAGAAGGGAACGGAACACATTCCAGTTCTTTATCGAACAACATACATATAAACTCACGCCTATATCCCCGATGGGGTAGGCAGAGGTGCTAGCACCCACGTTTCGCCAGTTTATGTTTTAGGTCCCAATGTAACAGGTGGCGAGCCTATTGCCATTAACCGGGCACTTACAAACCTGCGATAAATACACACATAACTTCGAAAAGCATCGAAAAGTCATTGGTGTGTGCCATGGTAATACCTGGGATCGAACCCGAGACCTCGTCTCAGCAGTCCTTTACCCATACCACTAGGCTACCGCGGCTATCGAACAACAAAAAAAGTAATTACTGAATCGCTTGATCCGTGATGGTATCGATTGCATCGTATGAGCGTGACACGTGTCGAACAACAAGTGGACTTAGTCCACTTGTTGTTCGGGTTAGGGAGGGAGAGGGTGGATTGCAATAGCTGGTCGGAACACTTACCATGGTGTAAGCAATCGATAAATGCCAAGGAGGCTATGTCTCTACGCAGCTATAGCGGCTCTAGGGGTTTAGTGACCTCAGGATTATCGACTAACAGACTGTAAAAAAATTACCCGCTTCGTTTTTTAGGGTTCCGTACCTCAAAAGGAAAAAACGGAACCCTTATAGGATCACTTCGTTGTTCGTCCGTCCGTCCGTTTGTCAAGACCGTTTTTCTCAGGAACGCGTGGAGGTATCAAATTTATATCTAATACTCAACTGTCCCTTGGAGCGGTGAAAAAATCAAACTTCTAAGTCAAAGCAATCAAAGATACAGCCAGTTATGCCGCAAATTTCCGCAAATTTTCGAAACTCGCACGGGAATCGAAACCTACAGGGTACTTCCCGTGAAGTTAGAATCTTGAAATTTGGTACGAAGTAACAACGTCTTATAGTACAGATAAAGGAAAAATTGCGAAAAACGTAAATTTTAAGTTACATCATTTAATAAAAAATATTTTTGAAAATTTTAAAGTTACTACTACTTTTCTCATGAATGCGTAGGCGTATTAAATTGAAATTCATATCAAATACTCAGGTATATAATACCTTTAAGCTGTAACACAGGTTTGTACGGAACCCTCGGTGTTCGACTCGCACTTGGCCGGTTTTTTTTCTTTTTATGCACTAGCAGTATCTTATCTAGCCAGGTCTAAATCTATGGTAGGCAGTCTAGAAATAAATGTTGTGGACAATCAACTTTTACTACTTAACAATTCGTAAATGGTAGATCTTGGCACATTATTAATATTTATAGCCGTTTTTATTTTTTATTTTCGTATAGACAACGGGTTTCAATCTCATTAAGTGTTTTTTGATGATGTTTATAATATTCATAGATAAATAGCGAACGAGCTTATGTAGGTAGCCCCGCCCACGTAAAATACGAATATACACATATCCTTTTTCATGTAGTTGCCTTCCATCAGTGACCATGGCTGTTAAAAAGCAACTGAAATGTCAGGATCAGTGTAAATAATATAACAAAATCAATTTAATTGCGATAGAATCCGTTAACTTTTGATGGTAGTTTTATTTCAAGGTGTAACTCACGTAAAACATATGCGTAAAAAAATAAAAATAAAAAACTTCCAACAATATCAAATAACTATCCGTGCCCCGTGGCTTCACCCGTAGCATATTTAACCCCCCGTGGCACTCAGGTTTTGTCACATACATGTCTGTTATTTATTAGTTCTACAATAATGTATCGAAATTTGCCCGATTTATTGACATTTATGATTACTGCTCCGCTCTTCTAGGTAGTAGCATGATGGTATATAGCCTTTAACCTTACCCGATAAATGGGCTATCCAACACAGTAAGAATTTTTCAATTCAAAACAGTAGTTCCTGAGATTAGCGCGTCCAAACAAACCAACAAACTGTTCAGCTTTATAATATTAATTAATTTATCAAGCGGCCAATAAATAAAAACAAAATTTAATACAGAGTTGTAAAATCAACTTTCAAACAAAATATAAATAATGGAAATAGCTTTTAAATTACAGGAATAACGAACTCATGAATTTGTAAGAAACTTTCGGCAATTTCAGAGGTAAAGACCTATTATTAGTAGACAGGAACAACAACGGAATGGCATATTACATATATTCTTCATTATCTTAATTACGCACTATGAAATAATGGCACCTTTATCTATCTGTCTGTCTGCCTGTGTTTCTCCGTTAATTTCCTCTAAAGGCACACCATCGCACTCTTTTGTGTCACAGCATCTCTTTTCTTTGCCGCACCATAAACACTGGGCGCTCTTTTTGTTTGACTTGACATTTGACACGTGTTTCCGCTTACAATTTCGAATTCTTTAAGCGAGGTCTGACCAACATTTTAGCATTGATTATTTCTAGCATCTATAATGGTGGGCTTCATTTTTTAGATTTCGCTATATTCCTACTATCTGGCGGGGTGAAGACGAATTTTGATACGGTTTTCACTGTATTAGCAATTATATATATTTAAATACCCTCAGTCCACTAGGGTCCACGGCCACGATCCAACAGATGGAGCAAACAGCACTCTAGAATGCACTGTGATCCACCGTTGGTGTAGTGGATCCTGTGATCACTTCCAACTGTTTTAGAATCCATTGTCTGCTCCACTAGTGGATTGAGCCGTTCTAGGAGTTTGGGAAGATCCACCACTGACCCTATTGGAGCCGATGTTACTTTAATGTCTATTTTGATCACCTAAGACAATCTGAACAGAAAAATCAAGGTGCTGTGAAATGCTTATGACTTTTTGGAGCCTTTTTTCTTTGAAACATTGATTTCACTTGGACTCTTTGCCCTAACTATCGCTAGTAACTATAGGTGTATACTTTAAATACATATGCGAAGTATTCGGGTTATTAAATTTTCGATAGGTTTGTAATAGGAGGATCGTTAAAGCTTGTAGCTTTATTGGAATGATTATGTAACTCACACTGATAGTTATTGTGCAATGTTTAATTTACGAAGTTCTTAAACAGTGCGCTGGATGCGGATCCAGCTTTATATAATAAAGGTGTAATATTTAAACTATCATGGTCACTAACATAAGTATTAGAGTTAACGGGATATTTACCAAGTGTTTCTAAGAGTGTCCGATATTTCGGCACTGTTGCAAGCGCCATGATCACGGAGGAACTCTCGGAGGAACACTCTTAGAAACACATGGTAAATATCCCGTTAACTCTAATACTTATAATAAAGGTGTACTCGGGACAGTCGCGACCCGTGATTAAGGATCTGGGTTTTAATTTAAAGCGCGGACTACTAATACTTTTTAGGGTTCTGGTTCTGGGTCTGTCTGTCAGTCCGTCCGTCCGTATGTCACAACCATTTTTTTCCGAAAGTATAAGAACTATGCTGTTGAAACTAGGTTAGTAGATGTATTCTGTGAACGGCATTAAGATTTTCATCAAACTCATTACGTGGATGGGTCTTCAAAAATGAATGAGGTTTCTAATATAATTTTTTCTAAACTGAATAGTTTTCGCTAGAGACTCTTCCAAAGTGGTAAAATGGGTCCCCCCCCCCTTTCATACCCCCGTAACTTCTAAAATAAGAGAATAATAAAATATAAAAAATTCCTATATAAAATACATATACAATTCCATCGAAAATTGGTTTGAACGAGATTTAGTAAGTAGTTTTTTTTAATACATCATAAATCGTAAACCGCAACTACATTATCGTTTTATGCCCGACATAACCACCCCCGCTGGTCGGCAGGGGGATATCAGAGGGGATTGTGGCATAGCGGTAGTGCGTTCGACTGCTAAATCATGACATGGTTGGTGGATGATGACAGGTGGAGACGCCAGTCACCCTTGCAGAAGCAGGCCAAGGTGGCGGTGAGTTTCATTCCCCCCTTTTTCCGGAGGCAAGACGGGGACACCGTGGTTCCCAAACCCAAGGGGGCTATCTCGAAACCAGAGATGGTCCTTGGTCAGTTGGAGGAGATGCCAACAAATAATTCCTTTGTTTACTATTCTAGCGATCATAAAAAGCCGTTGTATGACACAGATCCGCTTATAAGGTCGCAGCATTACGCATGCGCGTCATGCTGCATGATCATTGGAGCCGATGATTGATCGCAAGCGCAACGTTCAACGTATCTATTATAGTTTAGGGTTGTCTCGTGTCATCATCATCCTCCGAGCCTTTTCCCAACTAAGTTGGGGTCAGCTTTTCGATCTAAGAACAAAGCGGCCAAACTTCGATATTTCTGTGAAGCAACTGCGATCTGACTTTCACAACCCATTGGCAATATCAAAGTTCTGTGGTTAGACCATTTGTTGCACTTTTTAGGGCTCCAACTAACCGCAACAACTGCCATAGAGGACCGACGGCTTAACGTGCTCTCCGAGGCACGAAGGAGTTTCAATATATTAAGAATGGACATCCATCCTAAGATTGCTTAACGTTGCAATAGGTTTACCCACTCGGTTACCACTAAGCCAAGAGCCTCTCTGTCCCTGAGGGCTGTCTCGTGTCTTCTGGAAAATTCATCCTAGAGAAATTAAAAAACTTTGGACTTTCTATTTTACCAAAGATAACTCAAGGCATTCCCCTTCCGGGAAGACAACGACAACAGCCTACTTAAGAAAGAAGTGTAAAGTAGCAAAAGAATAAAGATAAGGATAGTTATAATTATTGATATCTAATTTAATTAAAACTAGCTGACCCGGCAAACTTAGTTCTGCCTCTGAATCAAGTTATGTTGGTTACCTTATCAGCTGAATTTATTTCGTGAATGTCTCCTTGCACCCTGGTATTGAAGACCTGAGACGGCATGAGGTTTAGGTCGGTTTGAGTCCTCATAAACACCCTCGCTGGTCGCTGAGAGGGTAACCGTGACGTCTTTCGCAAAAGAAGAGCACAGTATAGGCGGAAACGAATCTAAAAAATCAAAGATCATAAAAATCGATCCACCTGTTCTTGAGTTTATCTCAGTCATCACTAATATAACACGACTTGGTTTTATATATGTATATAGATTAGATTTCACTAATTTAAAAGTAATCGTCTGAAATCTCGGGGTGCCGGTGTTGTTGTAAAAAAACTTGTCTAATAATTAAATTAATAAAATTTCGAAACAATAAGTATCTATGCTAACTTTAAGCTCAATATATTTAACTCGGAAAAAGTCAACACTAATGACTTCCCATAGCACAGTTTTGGTCAGATTATTCTCCAAAGAAAGCGTCGCAGGTTCAAGTTCCGGTCTGGATGTTGAATTTTATCGATTTAAATTTATGTCTAATTATTGTTCAAGCCTTTATGAACACTAGAAAAAAAAACAAAGTATGATATGTTAAATAAAGTTCACATTAAATTTATGCGTTCAGATAGGTAATCATATAGGAGATAAACTGTGTGTAGATACTTGAATCAGTTGCCACTTTCAATTAGGTACTCGAAGTTACGTTCTTAATAGAAGTTCACCTCGACCGGCAAAATGGCACTTGTTTGTAAAGTGTCACTAGTTGTACGGGGGCTATTATGGTTCGTAAAGGCCTTAGTTTGCTGGTATTTGATGACGGTTTCACCCGCGTAAGTCTTGATCGTGTGGGAACATTGGGATAAAAAGTAGCCTATGTTATTCAGAGATAATGCACCATTCTACTGGTGAGAGAATTTTTGAAATCGGTCCATCTTTTTCGGTGCCTATTCAATGCAAACAAACAATCAAATCTTTCCTCTTTATAACGTTAGTATAGATACCATCGCTAACAATACCAACTTTTTTAAAGCAATTATTTATTTGTGTGATGTACTTCTACTTTTTATAAATAGGCACAGATTATACTTATACTCGTAACCATTATCTATGAATCACATAAATAGGTGCCCGTTGCGTTATATATTTTCAAAACAGAGACGCGTGTCTATCTCGATTAAATGCCAACGATTAGATGGTGATTTGAGAATTATAGCGAAAATAATGGAAGAGAAGAAAAGTGGACGAAAAGAAAATAATCCAAAGCACGCAACTTTAAGCCCAGGGCTTCTACCAAGATTCACATTCCGATGATTATTATGAACACAGTTAGAATAAGGATCTCGTGAAAATGCAGCTATAAGCCTTGTATGGACTAAGCATTCCAAAGTACGGCTAATCTACGTACAAGTTGAATATGCATTGCAGGCGGGAGTCGACCCGAGTGATCGAATTGTATACGCGTATTGTAGTTACGGACTATCGTATCCCGTGTACCGACTACGCAAACATTGGAACGGTTAGGCTTAAAGGCTTATCTGGGGCGTTTGCACCTATTCTTCTACATTTGCATCATAATTTTAGGGCGAATGACACCCTATTGACATCGGTGGGGTCAAGCCCACTTCATCTGCACAGCTGGTGAATCTTTTTTTTTTTTCTGCTGGGGTGACAGGCGGCCTCACCTGCCACCCCCAGGCCTGCGCTCATGGAGGACGGAGGTCGTTAAGCGACAGCTGGTGTATCTACCGAACAACGGGCGAGGCTTTGACGCAAGCTTACTTCTCCAGGTTGGGAGATCAGACGGCAGTCGCTCCCGTAAATTCCAAATCTGATGACGGCCTCTGTGGCGTAGCGGTAGTGCATTCGACTGCTACAACAGGGGGCGCGGTTTCGATTCCCACGCAGTGCAAATATTTGTGTGAATCAATATGTCTATTTGCATTGGTCTGGGTGTTTCTATGTATCATATGTATGTATATTTACAAAAAAAAAAGTATAAAAGTATGTTTATCCGCATTCAGGAACCCATAACACAATCTAGTTAAACTATGCTTATTTTGGGTCTAGAAAGCGCAGTGTATAATGTCGTAGAAGTTTTATTTATCATTTATAAATCGGACTTGTGGAAATGCAACCTAAGAGGTTACTTCTAAGGCGTTTGTACATATCCTTCTACATCCGCATCATAACTTTCTATATTCTAACAAGGTGAAAAAACTATGAGATAGCTTTTAACGTGTCCTGTTTGGCAAAGAGCCAAAGTTAACTTACTATTTTGTAAACAAAGTTTCGTCTTACACTTCATTACTTAATTCAGTACGTACCACACGTACTTACCTACCCACGGAGTAAGGTACTCGGTGTATTGCTCTATGGGCAACCTTACACCCCGGCGACGGCGTGCGGTTTTAGTCGGTTCAAGCCCGACATAACCGCCCCCGCTGGCCGGCGGGGGGGTATCCGAGGGGATTTCCGCACGAAAAAAAAAAATGTACTCGGTGTATTTATCACAAAGCTACTATAGGTACTACACAATAGGGGTGCGACTGGTTGGATCACCTCCAAGTTTGGTGCACCCTGGGCAACGTGGGCGATGACGCATCATTGATTGCTCCTCTGAAGTAGCTGGCGTCAACATCAACGGCCAAGAGTCTGACCAACCGGCCCTTTTCAGGACCAGCTGACCTCATTGCCCGAGGGGGTCGGGGTATGGCGGGCCGGCAAGGCCCGCGGGGGGGGGGCGGGGCGCTCCTGATACCCCTCTGCTGTTATCAGTGCAAATGGCCCAGGGTCAGTCGGAGTGCGAGGGATATACTCTATGGGTAACTTTACACTCCGGCATCTGTAGACCCGAGACGGCGTGCGTTTTTAGTCGGTTCGGGCCCAACATAGCCGCCCCCGCTGGCCGGCGGGGGGGTATCCGAAGGGATTTCCGCACAATAAAAAAAAAAAGGTACTACGCAATAATAGAGATGAAAATGTATCCACACCGCGTGAGTCAGCTATAGGGTTAAAAATGAGTTGGCAATTAAGTAGTATATATTTATAAACAAAATCACAAATTATACAAGTTCTAATATTACGGGTTAAATACATTGTTGTGTTGTATATCTGTGATATAATATCAAGCAAGTATTGAAAATTATGTAAAATGTTATTTATTAAATCAAGTGACATTGGCACTTATGTCGCGCGTCTCCGTTTATCATTCTATCTATGAATGACATATCTATGGTATTTACGTATGGTGTTAACGTCATGAGTCAAAATATAGACCGTAAAAAAGTAAGAAGTGATTCATGGCGTATAACATGATAGTTTAACCGTTTTTGTTGACTCAAGTCATTACGTATTTGGCTACTAAATAATAACATAACAAAGCAATTTTTTTTATTGGTGTCAAGTATTTTAAAACGCTATGAATTTTTTATACCTGTGGAATCCCCCACTGGTACTACTCTACCGTGGTCTGGGAAGGAGTGATCATATCAGAATAACTCCAAGGAGGAACTCTCCAGGAAATAACGTTATGAATTTGAGGTGAGCTAGGTAAGTTAAGTTGGTCAGACAGCAGCCACTACCGCGAAAGTCAAGATGAGCCAAATAAAATAACATAACATATATAACTCACGCCTATATCCCCGAAGGGGTAGGCAGAGGTGCTAGCACCCACATTTCGCCAGTTTATATTTAGCTCCCAATGTAATAGGTGGCGAGCCTATTGCCATTAACCGGGCACTTATAAACCTGCGATACATACACACATAACTTCGAAAAGCATCGAAAAGTCATTGGTGTGTGCCATGGTAAAACCTGGGATCGAACCCGAGACCTCGTCTCAGCAGTCCATTACTCATACCACTAGGCTACCGCGGTTAAATATATAAATAAAATAAATAATGGAGACAAAAGACTAGGAGACTGAACCATGGGCTCCAAAAGGCAAGCTCTGGGTGCAACTAGGATTAACGCTGTGATTAAGAGCAGAGAAGAGGAGAGTTTGTTTAGCTGCTATTTGTATAGGAAAAAAAATACTATAGACGTATTTTACATTATATTTTTGATAATTTATAAAGTAATTGTTGTGTTGTTATAAAGTATTAAGTACTTGAGTTATTATTTTTATGCGTTTATCTATTTTTAACGGCTAGTCAAATAAGTAGTATACATAAAAGTCTTTAAGTAGGTAGGTATGGGGTAGGTTTCAATGTCCACTTGTGTTGTTATGAATGACATGTCAATCCACTTATGTCACTACTGTCAAAAGTTACATACACGTGAAGAAACCATAAAGTAAAAATGATAATTTCTTCTATCCTTCACATGTTAGCTCTCAAATAATAATCATTGTCCCTGTCATAATCAAATAGTATTGATTGACAGTTGCGTCGCTTCGGTCGAAATTCAAACTGAGTCATCCGTACAATGCCCTCGTCTTTCAATAGATTAGCTATGTAAGGCCGTTCTGTAAACAAAAGAATATCAAATGTGTATGACTTAGTTAAAAGAGATCATTGATATAATGTACAAAAACCAATGACATAAGAACAAATTTGTTTGCTTGAAGTAGGTATGGCACACTTGTAGGTTTTATCACATTTTTTGCCATAACACAAGCTAGCTTACCAGTGGCGCCGCATTGTCGAGGCATACTTATCCGAGAGGGCCATAGTTTACCCGAGCTGGCTAGGGCCAGGGCGGCGAGAAGTGTCGTGCGGTGTTCCACAGGGGTCGGTCCTAGGGCCACTCCTGTGGAACATCGGACACGACTGGGTGCTGCGCGGTACGTTGCTTGAGGGTGTCAGCATAGTGTGTTATGCTGACGACACCCTCGTTATGGCGCGGGGAGCAACGTACCGAAGCGCGGCACTAAAGGCCACGGCAGGGGTTGCTCAAGTCGTGGGTCGAATACGGCGGCTGGGACTCGAGGTGGCTCTCCACAAATCCGAGGCTATGTGTTTTCACGGGCCTCGGAGGGGGCCACCTGCGGGAACCAGCATAACCGTAGGGGGCGTAAGCATCGGCATCGAGCCCACAATGAAGTACCTTGGGCTCGTACTCGATAGCCGATGGGACTTCGGACCACATCTCCGAAGTCTGGTCCCGAAACTGAGGGGGGCTGCGGCCGCGCTATCGCGGCTGATGCCCAATGTTAAGGGACCCAACGCCCCCACTAGGAGACTGTACCTGGGGATCGTGCGAAGCATGGCCCTGTACGGTGCCCCCGTATGGGCGGAGACTCTGGCGGCCCGCAACGTGGCTGTTCTAAACAGCCCGTTAAAGGCGATGGCCGTCAGAGTCATCAGGGGGTATCGCACGATCTCCGTCGAGGCGGCATGTCTCCTAGCCGGGACCCCTCCATGGGACCTGGAAGCAAGAGCCCTTGCGCTGCTGTACCAGTGGCGCAAGGAGGCGCTGGAGCGGGGCCATAGGCCGGAGCCCCGAGAAATCAGGGCTCAGCGGTCCCTGCTCCGCCAGGAACTCATGGAGACATGGAGGGTGCGACTTGAGCATCCAAGGTGGGGGGAATCCACCATTGCGGCGGTGAGACCGATTATGAAGGAGTGGTTGGAGAGGGACCATGGGGACCTCTCCTACCGGATGTGCCAGATATTTACCGGACACGGGTGTTTCGGTAAGTATCTATGGCGCATTCACCGGGAGACAACGCCGCAGTGCCAGCACTGCGAGGATCCTGGCGAAGACACGGCGCTCCACACGTTGGTGGAGTGCCCTGCGTGGGCGAGTCAACGCCGGGATCTCGTTGCGGTCCTGGGCGTGGACGTTCTCTCGTTGGAGACCATGGTGAGGGCCGTGGTCTCCGACGGGACCATGTGGCACGCCGCCGCCTCTTTCTGCGAGCAGGTAATGCTCGCGAAAGAGACGGCGGAGAGGGAGCGGGAGAGAACCCTGCCCCTCGAGTTTCGCAGTCTGCGGCGAGGTCGCCGCAGACTCATCTACGCCCGGGACTACCAACCTCCATGATCGGGGCCTGAGGACGGCAGTGGGCCGACTCGCCGTCCTTACAGAAGCAGGCCGTGGCGAAGGCGTGTCGTGTGTCCTACACACGCCTGCCAACTCACCGACGCGGGATAAAACCCGACTCCACCAGGCGAGGCCGCGGTGGCGGCCAAAGTCCGCCGGCAACCCTGGGGTTATCCTTTCGAGGGCTTACCCGGGGTGCCCGGCAACGGACACTTGGGGAGGACACCGTGCGGGTTTTAGTCGAGACACGACATAACTGCCCCGCTGGCCAGTGGGGGGGTATCCGAAGGGATTTCCGCACGTAAAAAAAAAAAAAAAAAGCTTACCAGTGGAAATGTCACCCCTTTCAATTAACTTGCCGTATATCTACTTCATTTCATGGGACGTGACAGTTCCAAGGATAAAAACATAAGTAACTACATAAAAAGATGACACTCTATTCCTTAATTGAATTCGGTTAAGAAGAAGTTGATATAGAAATATAATATGTATAGACTAGACACACGACACATTGGTGCTCAAGTTTCATGCATGACGCATATAAAAGCGAAATGGCGCCGTTTCGTCGTCGTCGTCGCGTCAAACTTGTAAGCAATGTGAATCCACTCCAGATATTTCTCTGTCCTTTTACTGGTTTGTTTTGGCTTTTATTTGAGCGTCTGCCGTCTGACCGCCCAGCAATGAGAGGAAAGCTTGCACCAGATTCTCGTGCACCAATGAGTAGGTGTAGATGAGGTTGGCCTGGGCCCCCAAGATCTTGTTGGCGTGGCTACCCACATACACTCCCACAGATGAAGACCGCGACTCGGCAAACGTAGTGTAGGAAGCCCTCCGGCCAGGTGGGATGAAGATCTGCGAAAGACTGCGAGCAGATGCTGGATGCGGCAAGCTGAAGACAGAGCGCTATGGCGCTCATTATGGGAAACCTATGTTCAGCAGTGGACTAGCATAGGTTGATGATGAGATAATTGTATTTTAGTTTTTTATTTAGTTTCAATATGTTTTAACTAGTATCGTTACCCAGGGGATGCTACTGGGCTACAGAGCGGCCATTATCCATTATTATCACGACATCCTTAATCTGCATTCAATTCATTCGTGCTGTTAAAAAAAATGTGGCACTCAAACGTGAGGCACAGGAAAAAATAAACGACGCAAGGTCGAAAATGATTACACTAGTTGAGTTGACATTGTAAAAGGAACTGTTGTCCTGTTTAACCGCGATTGTTTAATAGATATTATCTGTTATCCTGGGGGCTAACCATGACTGCTTAATAGCAATTCAATTGCAGATCTAAACTGAACAGTTTCGTACTCATACCATGACGTCGTATTAAGTAGTTTCACGTTCCAAAAGTCAACAAACGAACCAAACGCGTTGCCATAGTACGGATTATAGAAATTCAGTTTACAAACTTTTTTAACGTTTATAGGTCAACATTCATCATGGTAAGGCCCCTGAAGTACTTATCGTCACCATGATCATCATCACAGCGTTATACCAGGTTGCGTCCAAAGCTTGTAGGTACTTTGGAGCTCAGGATCAACTCTCCTGCACTTTCCCTTGATTTGGTTTATCTTGGCTTTTGGTAGTGAGGAACTACCGTCTGACGGCTCAAGCCTCTGCGCCAGAGCTTCATCCGTTAATCATCAGGTGTACCGGCTTGCAGGTCAAGTTGGCTTGGGCCCCGAAGGTCTTGATAGGTCACCCACCCATATTTCCCATACACCCATACTCACTACCAGCTGATGGCCGCGACTCCGCCCGCGCGGAGTTCATTTATCGGTCAATCAAACATACGACAGATTCTAAGTCTGACCAAAACCTTTCTAAAAGAAAACAAAAGCGGCCAGGTGCGAGTCGGACTCGACCATGAAGGGTTCCGTGGCAGCAAGTAACATAATAATGTTTTTTTTTTAATTTTTATATTTGAGTTGATTGAATGAAAGGTAAATTGCGGTTTACGATTTATGACGTATTAAAAAAAACTACTTACTAGATCTCGTTCAAACCAATTTTCGGTGAAAGTTTATATGGTAATGTACATTATATATTTTTTTTAGTTTTATCATTCTCTTATTTTAGAAATTACTTTGGGGACACACACATTTTACCACTTTGGAAGTGTCTCTCGCGCAAACTATACAGTTTAGAAAAAAATTATAATTATATTATATTATTATATAAAAATTATATGTATATATTATATAATATATATATATATATATAGAATATATATAATATATATATATAGAATATATATATAATATATATATATATTCATATATATAATATTAGAAACCTCAATATCATTTTTAAAGACCAACATTTTTTTAGTTTCAGTTCGAGGTATGAGGAACCCCCAAAATTTATTGTTTTTTTTCTATTTTTGAAGGAAAATCTAAATGCGGTTCACAGTAAACATCTACTTACCAAGTTTCAACAGCATAGTTCTTATAGTTTCGGCAAAAATTGCCTGTTACATACGGACGGACAGACAGACAGACATGACGAATCTATAAGGGTTCCTTCTTTTGCCATTTGGCACAGAACCCTAAAAAAGGAAACAAAATCCATTCAGTCGTTTATCCGTCCATCGAGGACAAACAGACAAAAAACCAAAAAAAAGAAACAACAAACAGTATTGTGCATTGTTCGTGGGCGCGAAAGACCGTTGAGACTACGATACCAATATTTTTGTTCCATACATCTAGTCTAGTAGTATACTAAAGAAGTCATTGACGACAGCATAATAATTGTGACATACACAGCGTTTACCACAAGTATGATAAGTGCATAGTTATTTTAAAGGTTAATAGCCTTACATCTGTTTGATAAATCTAGGTAGTGGGAGGTAGGTATGTACATCCTTAGTATACTGCCCTCAATCATGGCGGTTCTCAATCACTAATTTTCTATAGATAGGTAGATATTCAAACTATTCCAATACTTATCAATTTTATTAAAGTTAATCTAGAGTAAGAAAGAAGTAATTAATAGTAGTAGTAATAAAAGAAGTAATCTAGAGTTCTAGACATGCGTGTTCCATCATCGACCAAGGCGTAAATGCCTTACTCTGAAACATACATATACATGACCTCACGTCTGTATCCCCGAAGGGGTAGGCAGAGGTGTATTATACACCCACGATTCGCCAACTCTGAAAATCGTCAATAAATCTGGAAGAGATTATTCCAGAAAAGACCTATTCAGGACTATGTCTAAAAATAATCTATTCCGAATTGGATGACTCGATTCATGCCTGACCTATAAAGAAATAGCTTAAAAAAATATGTTACTCACAATGATTCACAAAACTAATTAGCTATTTTTTTCTGTTCGTTATTTAAAACTATGTTCTTATTTTATTAGCAACCAATTCCAAATTACATTCAAATAACCTACCTATATAAATAGATAGAAATTATACCAAACAAAATGATTATTTCGTAAAAAAAATCATCTGAATAATAGAAATTATTAAATTGTAATTGGCAACAATAAAATATTAATTGACTTAAAAAAAAAAAAACAAGACAAAATAGCTTTTTAAATGAGGTTCTTTTCAGTTGATAAAAACTAAATTGAACTGATTGCAAGGACTATAAGTAAATTTTTAAATCGCAATTAAATATTAAAAAATCTTTACATCTCAGTTGTCTGATTCTTTTGATTCTTTTTTTCTAAGATGTAGGTACTTGCTTTATGTTTTTGTTCTAAAGTCATTGTATTATTATGAGAACTTAGGTATAAATATAAACATAGATGGCCATGAGAATGCATCCTGTTTGCAGATGATGTTGTAGGTACTAGTCGGTTGTGGGAGTCCTCTTTCTCGGCACCATGATTGCGGCAATCGTGCGGAGCGCGAGCGCGTGGGCCGCCGCCGCCGCCACCTTCTGCGAGCATGTAATGCTCGAGAAAAAGGCAGCGGAGCAAGCCCGGGAGAGATTTAACATTCTCCCGTGCCGGGAGAATTTTAAATCTCTCCCGGGCCTGAGAGGCCGAGACCGCGAGGTCACTCAACGACCTTCTTCGTCCATGAGCGCAGGTCTGGGTGGTGGCAGGCAAGGCCGCCTGTCACCCCAGCAGAAGCAGGCCGGGGCAACAAGTGCCACCCTCTTTCCGTCGCAAGAAATGCCTTCTTATACCTTACACCCCGGCGTCTGAAGACCCTATACAGCGTGCGGTTTCAGTTGGGTCGAATCCGACATTACCACCCCCGCTGGTATTTCCCGAGGGGATTTCCGCACGAAAATAGTTTTTGCAAGTGTTGAACATCAATACATTCTGTTTATACTGGAGATTGATGGCACTTGGTGGAACTTGCTACACATATTGAATAAATCACTTGTACTTTTCCACAATTATTTATTTATTTGAACCTTACCGGTTTCACCTTACGGCATTATCAAAGGTCTACAATGTTTTAAACTAAAAAACTACTATATTTTATGTGTGGGTACTTTTAAAAAAGAGTATACCAGCTTCAACTTTTTTCCCCAAAATTTGGGGAAATTTAAATTTTCATAAACGTAATTATGTTTTGCAAAAATAATTTATACATTATAAAATTAATTGTATTACAGTGAAATGTCAAATATAAAATGTCAAGGAATTATAATTAAATTAAATTAAAGTAATTGTCAAATCAATGATGTCAAATGGATTACATACTTAGATTACAATATATAAAAATGTCAGTTACAACAATAAATTAAGATTACAACGAATTATTAACAAATAAATAGGTATGTATATGTCATTATTATTGTAATAGAGGTGAACGGCTCAGATCTAACTGTTGGTTAATTATATTGTTTCTGTCCGTGTTTGTCAGTCTGTTTATTTCCAATGCTTCTAGGGCGTTCATTTTCCTGCCTGTGTCATATAGACGCAGAGCTATAAAACCAACTTTTGGGTCAAAAGTGTGGTTTTCCAGAAGCAGGTGTTCTGCAAAATCAATAGGGAATCAATCAATCAAAAAGGGATCAATACATTCATCATCAAAACTACGGTCAGACAGCAGCCACTCTCGTAAAAGTTAACTAAAATTAAAACCTGGAAAGAACGACTACTAAAGGATCCAGGGCTCCAAGGCACTGCTTTTGTTACAACCGGCATTTACGCTCGGCTAAATAAAGATCAAAACTACTCTTTTTAATACGCTAGTGGTGACACAGAACTTGAGACCTAGGCCTCAATAATGTCAAAATTAATCTAACCACGGGAAAATTTCACTAAAACACTGTAGCAAACTAAATGAATAAGTACTTAATATAAAAATCAAGTAAAATATTGATATAGTCCTTTGAGACATCATGCTACCTAGAATTCTAATGATACATACAAATTATGAAGATATACATCTCGATGTACAAACTGGTGGGAAAAATCCATTTTTTGCATTCGTTATTTCAGTACATTCATATTTCTATTTTTGTAACTGTAATTATGACTTGGTCATTAAATAAATTCAAATATTGTTGTTAGATTAAAAATCTAAGCATGTTCGTAAATACCAAAAAAAAACAAAAAAAGCCCGCTGAGTTTCGTGCCTGAGTTTTGCAGTATACAGCGCATTGTGAACCGGTGGTCTATTTTCTAAGCATAAAGCCGAGTTTCCGAGTTAGCAGGGGACTAGAGGACTCTGTTTACATTACATCAATATGATTAATTAATTATTCTTTAATAGTGTGTAAACTTAGTCCGTGCGGAGTCCTCTCCGCTCACATTGGAAACCTGTGGATTAGTCTAATTTGATGTTTTTAACGTTTTGTTCCATTGTGCCATTTTAATCATCTGCAGGATAAATGATTTTTTAACTTTGACTTTGGCATCAGACTGCCATGAAATGACGGTATGGTACCCGTGGTTTTGACTTTTCGAATATCTCAGACCTGCCATTTTTTCAATAAATATACCTTTTTTTTTTTTTTATCGTGCGGAAATCCCTTCGGATACCCCCCCGCGTGCCAGCGGGGGCGGTTATGTCGGGCTTGAACCGACTAAAACCGCACGCCGTCTCGGGTCTACAGACGCCGGGGTGTAAGGTTGCCCATAGAGCATATCCCTCGCACCCCGACTGACCCTGGGCCATCTCCGGTTTCGAGATGGCCCCCTCGGGTTTGGGAACCACGGTGTCCCCGTCTTGCCCCGGTTTGGGGGAGGGGCGCTAGTCGCCCCACCGTCCCGGCCTGCTTCTGCTGGGGTGACAGGCGGCCTCACCCGCCACTCCCAGGCCTGCGCTCATGGAGGACGGAGGTCGTTAAGCGACCTCCGGCGCCTGAGTCGCCTGCGACGCGCGGCGAGCATATTGCGGGCTCGGCGGTCCGGGAGAGTTCTAAATCTCTCCCGGGCGCACTCCGCTATCTCCTTCGCGAGCATCACATGCTCGCAGAAGGAGGTGCATTTGCTGACCCCTGAACGCAATCAAACCGAAATTGGATTACTATGGAGGGTTTTTCGCAATCGTGCACGGTGGTAACCCACCCGGCCGAATTTTGTGACAAATTTGTGTCATCAAATTTCTACCACCAGTATTATGTTAACCTAAGTATTATGTTAAATTAAAGCGAAGCTTAATTTGTATGCGAGTATCATATCAACACAAAACAGATACATAGTAGGCACTTTTTTTCTTCTTTTCGTGCGTAAATCCCTTCGGATACCCCCCCGCCGGCCAGCGGGGGCGGTTATGTAGGGCTTGAACCGACTAAAACCGCACACCGTCTCGGGTCTTAAAACGCCGGGGTGTAAGGTTGCCCATAGATCATATCCCTCGCACCCCGACTGACCCTGGGCCATCTCCAGTTTCGAGATGGCCCCCTGAGGTTAGGGAACCACGGTGTCCCCGTCTTGCCCCCGTTTTGGGGGAGGGGCGCTAGTCGCCCCACCGTCCCGGCCTGCTTCTGCTGGGGTGGCAGGCGGTCTCACCTGCCACCCCCAGGCCAGCGCTCATGGAGGACGGAGGTCGTTAAGCGACCTCCGGCGCCTGAGTCGCCTGCGACGCGCGCATGTTGCGGGCTCGGCGGGCCGGGAGGGTTCTAAATCTCTCCCGTGCGCGCTCCACCATCTCCTTCGCGAGCATCGCACCATCATGCTGCCGAGCGAGAGGACTCCCACCCCGATGGCTCCCACGCTGGGCAGCGTGTGCAGCCCTGAGTCCTCGCTAGCGTCGCAGTGATGGCACTCAGGCGACATAGTGGGTACCTAGTATACATACCTACTGTTTGCGTCAGGTACAGGGTAGTGCACGTCTAAAACGGAACTGTTGAAATAGCTATTTGCTTACTCTATATTCTATAAGATGAATGGTATTGTGAATCACTGTAATAGACACACTAAGAATACTAATAAGAATAAAATTTAAGTTGAAAGTGTGTCGGTAACACTTTCGTTAAATTAGTTGTGTTTGTACATTGGAGATATTTAAAAAAATATGTTAAAGGAGCGATTCTTAACACAAAAATATTTTTTTAATATTCTTTTCTGTTTGCCTGGTTGCTCGTAATGGACGCAAAACCTACTAAGCAGATTTTGATATGATTTTTCTATTAGAAAGGCCATGGACCGACTTAAAATCTGCCGTATGTTTAAAACCGGAGATATGAACAAAAAACGATAACCAACCTCCGCGCGGGCGAAGCCGCGTTTATCAGCAAGTAAAATTTACATTTAATTCTTTTGACAGCCTCTGTGGCGTAGCGGTAGTGCATTCGACTGCTACGACAGGGGGCGTGGGTTCGATTTCCGCTCAGTGCAAATATTTGTATGCGTGATGGTCTGTGTGTTTCTATACATAATATGTTTATGTACTTACAAAAAAAAAGTATATAAGTATGTTTATCCGCTTTCTGGAATTCATAACACAAGCTAGTTAAATTATGCTTACTTTGGGTCTAGGAAGCGCTGTGCAGAATGTCATATAATATTTATTTATTTATATTTATTTTCCCAATTAACAATTCCTACAGATCAATCAAAGATCTTCCATACTCCAACCCATCAAGGTAATTTACAAAAACTGTCGAGAAGAAATATAATAGATACTTATACCTACTTACATTCGTCATAGTCATCATCATCTTAGCCATAGATTATTATAAATACTAGAGAATCTTAGCGTTGTTCCCGGTAGCATTCAAGGGTTTGCTCACTCCTCCTCCACGTTTTGGTTTGACTGTTATCTATCTAGTTATTGTCTGTGTCCCGTTCTAAATTTGAAATTCAAAATTCATTCCGGCCCACAGTATATTATTTTGCCTCAGTAGGTAGCGGTTATCCTCTTTTTATAGCCAATATCGATGGATATAATCGATATACAGCATACTATGACACACCAGATTAAAAATATTGCTTGATCTTTAAAATATGTAGCTTTTCTTGAAAGGTCATTGAACTTTGGCCAAAAGATTTTTACAGATTTAGCGCGAAATTATTAAAATTGATCTTAGTTAAAATGACTAATGAATGGCGGAATATATACATAATTTAGTGTAAAAATCACAAGTCCGTAAATGCCCTGAAGTACGGAAAAAAAATTATTTTAGAAATTTCAGAAAAATGAAAATGGGAAATTTTCTAAATGACGGTCGCATTTTTTTCACTTGCAAAATATACCCTTTTTTTTTCGGATACCCCCCCGCCGGCCAGCGGGGGCGGTTATGTCGGGCTTGCACCGACTAAAACCGCACGCCGTCTCGGGTCTTCAGACGCCGGGGTGTAAGGTTACCCATAGAGCATATCCCTCGCACCCCGGCTGACCCTGGGCCATCTCACCACTAACAGCATCGCTCATCCTGCCTCCTCTGAAAGCAGAGGAGTACGGAGAGCGATGTGTTCCCGCCACGTTGGGTATTGGCCGACGATCAATGCCAACCCTATGAAGGGGTGAAGGGGAAGCCATTGACCGCCGCCCAGGGTGTACCGGCCGCTCCGATTCCGTTCCCCCCGGACTGCAGCGGGATCGGAATCGGAGCGACACTCGAGGAGGTTACCCAACACACACCCCTGCAAAATATACCCTAGCATTGTAGCTTCCTATTTACAATTTTTTGATTATTTGCGATGCAGGACAGCTGAGGTATGACGTTTCTAAGTTTTTTATAATTTTCTATGGAAATAGGGTTGTCACAAAAAAAATATAATTATTCGAAATTTATAATATGTAGATTGACGATACGAATGAGATAGAGTTAGATTGATTTAAAAAATTTGCCATTATTTAGTGATACAGCCCTAGTATAGCTGCTGAGATATTGCTGAACTCTTTGATTTTCGCTTAAATTTTGTAAGACTTTGATACAATCTTTGTTCTAAACAGCTTGTCTAGTAGTACTTTTTTTTTTGCGGGCGGATGTCCTCTCAGATACCCTTCCACCGGCCACCGGGAGTGGTTATGTCGGATTCGAAGCGACTAATACTCGCCGTCTCGGGTCTTCAGACACCGGGGCGTAAGGTAAGCTGACTCAGGGCCATCTCCGGTTTCGACATGGCCCCCTCGGGTTTGGGAACCTCGGTGTCCCCATCTTGCCCCGCTTGTCGCCCCGCCGCCGTCTGTCTAGTAGTTATCTATAGGTACATAGAATCTATGAAAGTCAATGGTAAAAGCTACTAAAAACGTGATAAAAAGTCAATGAAGTTACATTAGGCACAGTTAGGTACATAACATAATTACCTTTGTAAGACAATGTACAGTCTAAGACAAAAGTTGGTTAACACAATTTTTTTTACATAGGAATACTATGAACCAATAGTGGATGTTAACTTAGTTTTATAATCCTCAGAGGACAAAGTTAATATCATTCGTGTTTTATAAATTGTTTTGTGAAAGAGTTAAGAGCTTAGGTGATCAATAGATTAGATTTTTTTTAAGCGATTTCTGTCGTTGACTGTACTTAGTAAGCATATTAACGTTAAATACGTGCTTGCTTTAATGTTCTTTTCATTTAAATTAGTATTGACCTTTTTAATACAGTGCTTTGTGCTCGACGTTTTAAAAATATAGGAAGTAATTAACTGCGAATTGCAAAACCGACTCTGTAATTTAGTTTACTTGAGTTACAATTAGTTTAATACACATTGCTGTATTACTTTACTATACATGTTTAAGCAGAGAGGCTGTCACAAATTGTAAGAAA
The DNA here is from genome assembly GCA_946251805.1 of Cybosia mesomella. Taxonomy (NCBI): domain Eukaryota; kingdom Metazoa; phylum Arthropoda; class Insecta; order Lepidoptera; family Erebidae; genus Cybosia; species Cybosia mesomella. Next base: position 22,626,469 of record OX276405.1, read on the forward strand.
ATAATAATGTTTCACACAACTGGGAGCTAACCATCACTGCTGAATAGCAACTCAATTGCAGACCTAAACTGAACAGCTTCGTACTCATACCATGACGTCGTATTAAGTCGTTCAGTTTCACGTTCCAAATGTCAACAAACAAACCAAACGCGTGGTTTTCCCAAGCGACTGCAATATGGAGTTCTTCAAGAACTTAGAAATTAGAAGGTTTTTACAGGGTCGGCAGCACGAGTGTGACGCCCCTAGTGTTGCAGACGTCCATAAGCCATGGGAACCGCTTCCCATCAGGTGGGCCGTGAGCTTGTCTGCCACCTGAGTGGTATAAAAAAACCGTTTCCAAACTTTTATTAAATTGCTCCGAAACTGAAAAGTTTATAAGTCATCATGATAAGGCCCCTGCTCACAAAAGGCGTGTGTGCAGTGGGCAGTGCTCGGGACGACGACATTAAAATTCGAAAGTGGTCAAATCATAGCCGTCAATCAAAAGACATCAGACAGAAGAGTTAAGAGCACAGAAGAGTGAAGAACAGGCTTGCTTAGGTTTTGTAGAGCGTTCTCTACAAAACCTAGACAGAATGCTTTACAAAACCGAAGCACGCCGGAGTCTCACTGTTCTCAACATACCAACACCTACTGTTTGTATATGAGTTTTCTTTATTCCACCATAACTTTTAAATGCCTAAACAGATTTTTCATTACATCACTGGCTAGAAATTTTTACGTTTTAATACGTGTTAGCAGGGACGCTGTGTTTTTAACTGTGAGCTGTGTAAGTGTTAGCAGTGATTTGATTTTGTTTTATTTGTATTATTTGATGGTATGTGATCTCATTTGATTTAATTTATTTTATGTGATTTTATTTGATTTTATTGGCTTTCATTAAATTAAACATAAACTCACGCCTATATCCCCGAAGGGGTAGGCAGAGGTGCTAGCACCCACATTTCGCCAGTTTATGTTTAGGTCCCAATGTAATAGGGGCGAGCCTATTGTTATGTTTGTAAATTTTATTTATTTTATGTGATTTTCTTTGATTTTATTGGATTTTATTGGCTTTTATTAGATTTTATTTTATTTTACCTTATTCCATTCAATTTCATTTTATATTAACATCAATTTTTAATGCATTTAAATGTGATTTTAATTTAATTACATTTATTTAGAATTTATAGCTACTCACTAGATTGGCAGAAAACATTATATCCAAGCTGATAACTTGTACCTTTATTTTTTTTTTTACGTGCGGAAATCCCTTCGGATACCCCCCCGCGTGCCAGCGGTGGTGGTTATGTCGGGCTTGAACCGACTAAAACCGCACGCCATCTCGGGTCTACAGACGCCGGGGTGTAAGGTTGCCCATAGAGCATATCCCTCGCACCCCGACTGACCCTGGGCCATCTCCGGTTTCGAGATGGCCCCCTCGGGTTTGGGAACCACAGTGTCCCCGTCTTGCTCCGGTTTGGGGGAGGGGCGCTAGTCGCCCCACCGTCCCGGCCTGCTTCTGCTGGGGTGACAGGTGGCCTCACCCGCCACCCCCAGGCCTGCGCTCATGGAGGACGGAGGTCGTTAAGCGACCTCCGGCGCCTGAGTCACTAATATCTCCTAACATAGAAGTAAGAAAAATTGTTACTAACCCTAATGATATGAGTCCTCGATACTCGAAGTAAAGATTATTATTATTATATTATTATTTAAAATTTTCATATTTTTATTACTTACTAGCTGATGCCCACGGTTCCGCCCGCGCGGAGGGCGGATACCGTTTTTGGTCAAATCTCCGGTTCTACTTAACCAATTGCCATCAAACATACGGCAAACTTCAAGTTTGACCAAGACCTTTCACATAGTTCCGTAGTTCCGTCCATCGCGAACAAACAGAAAAACACAAGAATTCCAAAAAAATTACATTTTTATATCCAACACAAGTAATTTGCAATTTTATAATTACTACCTATAGCAATCACAATACCTATATTTAAGGAGTGCAACCTTTGAGTACTATACTCAGAGAGTGCAACTGCTCTATAATAATATCTTTTATTGCAGACCATTTTAAGTCCAGATTGTTAGTATATTACTAACAATCTGCTTAGAATTATGTCAGTGTTGTTAGTACATCAATTACATTAAAATCATCATATGTTGCCATTGACTACCCTTACCCAATGTTTTTGGATAGGGCAGTCAAACCGATGGGCAATGACTTACAGAATGCTGTGTTGGTATTGCGCAGGCGTTGTAGCAAGGAAGCAGCTTTTTTGTGGACTATCGCCTTGAATCCGTCAGTTCACATTTCAGCATACATTCCGGAGGCACTACAGTGCCGCGGCAGCCCCAACAGCATTCTGAAAGCATTGTTATACTGAATAGGCAGGGTGTTGTAGCATCGCTGCTTATAACTCACTAACAGGCCACTCGAGTAGAAAGATTGACAGAATGCCTTAAAAAGCGTTATCTTGACTAGTTCTGTACATCGAGTGAACCTGCGAGCCACCATATTGCTTCTCACCGCCAACGATATATATCTGTATCTATATGAGAATAAGATTTTAAGTTTCTAATTCGAAATATCAAAAAGTACTTCTGCACGAATTTATTTGCATTGATTCTTTTACATTTAAGAGGGAACGAAAAAGGAAACTTGTTTGAAAACCTGTTGAGCGGCTACACTAACAATTGGGCTCTTCAGGTGACCTTTACAGCAAAACATAATTAAATAATATGCAAATTTGAGGTTAATCCTAAATTATAAAACTATTCAAACAATTAAGTTTTTGACGTAAGGGTAATTCTAGGTTTCTAGGAAATCGATTGCGTCGTAGCGCGTTTATGAAAAATTGTAATCTTCCAAATTCGGAGATAAAATATTTATGTGCAAACATTTCTGCGACGTGGCGTTCGACTACTAAATCAGTGGTCGCAGGATCGATTCCAGCTCAGTACAAAAATTGATGTGCAATTAACTATATATTTGTATTGGTCTGGTTATTTTTACGTACCTATTGTGTATTTAGAAAAAAATGTATTTAGATAGGTATCTATGTATATTTATTCGTATTCTAGAACCCATAATACAATCTATGCTTACTGGTTATAATACAATCTGGACAGCGCTGTGTAGAATGTCCTTGAATATTTATTTATATATAGGTAAACGAAAAGTCTCTCGTCTATAGTGTCACTTATATGTTGCTAACATTACTTCGCCATTGCCATTGTCATCAAGATATATTAATCAAGGTAGATTAATTTACTACTTAAGTGTAAATAGGTAATTGAGATGAGCAAACGAGCAATTTATAATCTATAGTGTAATTAAAATTACCCTCCAGTAAACCACAGTGCCCACTTCATCTTGGGTTCTCTGAATTGGAAACAAACGCGATTTTTCACAAACAAAAATTTTGGTCGAAAGGATGTATCTTACAATCCTACTAACATTTCACAAGTGTAAGTTTGTGAAGACATTTGGATGTTTGTTACTCTATCCAGCTCAAACGACTGAACGGATTTGGTTGTAATTTAGTACAGGTATAGATTATAGTCTGGAAAAACCCATTGAGATAAAAATACATTTTATTATTGCAATAGGTTTCTATGTAGAAGGGGATCAGAATTACACGCGGGCGGACCCGCGGGCAACAGCTAGTTTCACTATAAATGTAATTATAGTGAAATAATTATTTTTTGCATTTTCCCAGGAAAGACATCTAAATATTGAAATAAAACTATTGCGATTTATTTGAAAACCCCGTGACCACGGCTGACGGTGACATTCGCGTAAACTTTCGACAACATCTAAATAGATAAATTGGTCCTTAAGTTTGTCTAATTGGGTGTCTTTCCTGAAAATACGTCTTCCTGAAAAAACACTTAACAGTTTTAATTTTTCACTCATATGGTTAAAGCAGTTCCAACACACTAATTTATAAATATAGAAATTGCCTGTTTAATAGTACCTAGGTATCAGATAATTTAAATCTAAATGCATATAGTCACGTCTCTTTACCATTGGGTTAGGTAGATACAAAATCTTTCACTTGCTACGATCTGGGCATACGCCTTTTGCTTCTTGTGCTTCTTTAATTATTTTTATACTTGCACCGTGCACACCGGTTGTGGATACTCTTGACTTGACCTTTCTTTAAACGCCCTCGATCTGATTGATAGTGTAGCCTAGATCCACCTTTACCGAGTGCTCGTTCGCCCTTGCGTCAGAAATTTGTTTCGTCAATCTTTGTAATTAGAGAAACCTACCTACGGTAATATTTATACCCTTTGCCGTAGTTGAGTAAAAATAAAATAAATTAAAAAGTTAAGATTAAAAGCATTTTAATACCCAAAATGTTGCGTGAGACCAATTTCTTTTTACAACAAGCACTGACCGTTCAACTTGTTATTTTTAGAAACTGGGCAGAGGTCGTTCTCCTTACGGCTTTTTGGACTTTTTGTAGACTCAGCATTTTTTTTATTTATACGATTTTAGTGGTAAAATATTGTCAGGTCCTTACTTACTGGTTTGGAAGTTTTTGAATTTATACTTTAGCGCGTTAGGGAAAAAATTATGAGAGTAAATTTTTACAATGCGCGCGCACACCGTCTTAAAAAACCGACACCATGAAGTTAGCTAAAAATCGACACCCTGACGTTAGCTAAATTTCACTTTGAGTACGTTTGTAGAATTTGAGGTTAGTTGACGGTATGCATTATGTATTTACATCATAAGCTAAAATAAATTTTTGCACTATTATTTCTACAAACGTAGGAAAAATTTTAAAACATTTTTATCTTGTTATGCCAAAGAAGTAATGCTTCTTACGTGCGTACATAAGTACACAGACACTTTTTTCAAACTTACTTTCGCATTTCGTGTAGTAGCCGGCTTATTATTTGACACTATCATAGCCGGGAGCCGTGAAGAACACTTTCAAGAGGAGTGAGAGTCCTTTTAGCAAATCAAGAATTTGAATAAGATCGGCTTGCTTCGGTTATGTAGAGCGGTTTCTCTACTCTTCTGGTAGTCGATGTGTCTACATTATAAAAAAAAGTAACCCCTTGTTTCACTTCCTCATTCCATAACTTGGGAACGAAGGTTCTACAAAGTAGTAGAAAACTCAAAAGAACAGGAATGAAATTGGCATAGTCGTTCCCAAGTTTTTTGAATTTGTTGAATTTTCTTTCCGGAAGAACCTTCTTACGGAAGGAAAATTCAAATTTTTTTTGGAGAAAATTTAAAGCAGAAAACTTAAAGACTATTTTCAGTATACTACACGGGCGGAGCTGCAGGCAACAGCTAGTAATCTAATAACTATTGCAAGTGGCAGACATCATCACTTGTATACTATACAGCGATCTGTATAGTATACAAGTGATGAAGTATACTACTTATTGTTATTATCGTTCCGATGAACGATAATAGCAATAAGCACATTATTATGATATACTAGCTGCGCGCCCTGGTTACGCCCCGGTGCAATTATAGCACCTTACCCGTGGCCTTTTCAAACATTATTTATTTAAACAAACCTTGTCTGGACAATAACAAACCCAAAAAAGCGGCCAAGTGCGAGTCGGACTCGCCCATGAAGAGTTCCGTAGCAGTAAGTACCTTCAGCTTACCATCAGGCGAGGTGAAGTCAAATTGACGTGTCCTAAACATTAAAAAAGAAAGATAAAATAAGATTTAAAAAAAGTAAGATAATAATGCATTTTTTTAAGTTTTATATTTGAGTTGATTGAATGAAAGGTAAATTGCGTTTTACGATTTATGACGTATTAAAAAAAACTACTTACTAGATCTTATTCAAACCAATTTTTAAGTGGAAGTTTACATGGTGATGTACATCATATAATTTTTTTAGTTTTATCATTCTCTTATTTTAGAAGTAATACTACCACTTTGGAAGTATCTCTCGCGCAAACTATTCAGTTTAGAGAAAAATTATATTAGAAACCTCAATATCATTTTTGAAGACCTATCCATAGAACCTCACATGTATGGGTTAGATGAAAAAAAAAATTTGAGTTTCATTTCTAAGTATGGGGAGCCCCCAAAATTTATTGCTTTTTTATGTTTTTGTGTGTGTTGTTTCAACAGCATAGTTTCGGAAAAAGTGGCTGTGACATACGGACGGACAGACAGACAAACCTGACGAATCTATAAGGGTTCCGATTTTTGCCATTTGGCAACGGAACCCTAAAAAAAAATTATTCAATTAAATATTAGTTACATACTAAATGAATTAATGCTTTAAGCGCACTTCACATGACAAATGTGTTTGGAATTAAGTCAATTGCGATGAATACAGCCGTGTGATTGAAAACAAGTATCTAATTCTAGATTACCTACCTTTTTTTATCTTTTTTTTTTTTCGTGCGGATATCCCTTCGGATACCCCCCCCCCCTTCCGGCGGCCAGCGGATTCTAGATTACCTACCTATATATCATCATCCCTAGCATTAACCCTAGTTGCATTCAAAGCTTCATTTTGGAGCCCCGGGCCCGTACACGGTATTCGACATACGATTCAGTTGCTTTTTTTTTTATAAAGAATATTAGTAAGGGTTTTTTTTTTTTTTTACACCACTAAATTACTAATATTCCCCCTTACTGCAGCCAGCTAAGGTTAATTACAGTCTTAGGAGTGGGTTCCGTCGGTAGTGTAATGACCATTCGAACCCCGGATCTCTCGATTATAGGGTCGACCCCTTAACCACTAAGCTACCGACGCTTCAATGCGTTGTATCTCCAAGTACCCGAGCTACGTTGAATTAATTGTGTTAAGTACTTGCTTTTACGCAGAATGAGCTCACAGTGTCTTGAAGTCAAGTCAAGCAAAATACAACAATACCTACACTATGAATGCCATGTAGTGTTACGTCTAGTGGTACAGTCTGAATAGCCAGCATCAGTATTAAGCACTAAATAATATCGTTATAGCTGATTACTGGTTACGACGTTAGTACTCGAATAACTAGCATCCTATACAATCACGCACATTCATCTGCCTTTGCTAATTGCTACTTTAATAGTAGGTGCATACAGCTACTATTACTGTAACAATAGATGTTGCAACGAATCGATTAACCTTACTCTTTACTGGTACTTATATAGCATCTGCATTTCCTGAGATAACTATTGAATTCGTAAACTGTTAAGCGTTTTAATTTGAATTTATCGTGTAAGTGAAGCATATAAATATCCAAAAAAGTTATCAATAAAATCTGTGGGTAGGTATAACATATTTTCCCCCTTTTACAGAATGATGACAGACATGACAAACTCAAATAGAAGTGAATTTAAAAAACTAAGTTGACCAATTTTTTGTTCCAAACACCCAATTTTTTCTGTATCAATGTACATGAAGCATAGATCTATGTATGAAGATGTATCTAATATCTTTGATTCATGCCCATTGATAATATACAAAAAATGGGGTGTGGCTGTATCATGAAGCAAAATAATCAAAATGTCGGCGTTTCTCCCTCCGTCGTATTCGATTTATCACAGTCCTTAATAGCGTAATAAATTCTTTGATCCTTTAGCTATCTAGTTGTATAATTGAATTCTACTAATAAGTGTATTTCCCAAACTGTATCCCCAGATTCTGTTATCATTCTTTTTTTATTGCCTCCCTATGAAAGCAATTTTAAAGACATTTTCTAGTCGAAAACCCAAATATCCATGTCCATGACATCGATATTATCATATCGATACCTACAAAATTTCATGGATACGCAACGAATTAATGCACCTGAGCATCAATTTTATTCACATTGTACCGGCCTTCAATAGAAACTTCTAACAATAGGCAATACAGTGTTCTTTCTTACGTAGAAACATATTTTCCACGACTAAGTACCACTTAATTAACACTATTAATCGTGTTTTTACAACGATGAGTATAATTACATAAGTGCATATTTAATTATTTATACTTTTTGGTACGGTGCACTTCTTTTTGCAGTAGATAATGAGTTAATGACAACATAGAATTAAAAAAAAAAGTATTGATCATTGAAGTTCGAACCGTTTTGATTTTCCCGCCTTGTGAATGTGACAATGTCAATTGGCGTCAGTCCTGTCAAGTTTTCAGCAGCCATGGTCACGGGGAGACTGCTGAAAAGCACCCGAAACGTCGGGTTCAAAGTGAAATATAAAATAACATCAAATAAATCGCGATAGAATCCGTTAAAAATAGTTTTATTTCAATGATCAAAGAATTCGTTACGTTGAATTAGAATGACAGAGGGGAAGGTCCTTAGATGTCCATTAGTAACCAATCGTGTGAAAGTTATGTTGAACATCTTCACAGCATTGTAGCATATAAGCGATAGCTACGGGGCATTTCTACCTTTTTTTCATAATCATCACCTCAGCATTATGTGGCTGCATTTGAGGCCTTCACCTTGGAGCCCGGACTCCGCTTACTCCTTCTCCTTCTTTAGCTTTGTCGTATACGGCTTATACTTATTATTATGGGAGCGACTGACGTCTGACCCCCAACACTGAGAGAAAAGCCTGCGCCAGATCCTCGTCCATCAATCAGCAGGTGTACCTACTGGCTTGCAGGTAAGCCTGGCTTAGGCCCCAAAACACTACTTCTACTGGTTTTTATATTTCGAACTTTGTCCCTAATAAAACCGAAAATAATTTGGGACCACACAACCTCTTTTGTTTATAAACAAGGATATAATTTCATGTTCGCCTCATTGACGACGTGATCCACTGAGACCTTAACAGAATATAAATGCAGTGTTTTGTCTAATTCTGTAGAATCTAATTTTAGATCTACTACGTTTTAATTCAGCGCACGACAAAAAATGTAAAAATAAGATTTTGGTATTTTAGAGTACCTACACTATAACAAACCGGGTTATACCTCTGTTAAAATTGATTTTACAGTATGAAGTCGCCTCGCCAGTACATTTGTTTTTTTCGTGCCGAAATCCCTTCGGATACCCCCCGCCGGCCAGCGGGGGCGGTTACGTCGGGCTTGAACCGACCAGTACCTATACATATTTTATCCCGTACTTAAAAACTTGTTTGTCCATAATCAAGTACCGTATAGAACGAGGCAGTTTCTGTAAGAAAGCGATGTATGTAGGGCTATAACGGGACTTTCCATTGCACATCACATTGCAAAGTTATCAAATAATAATTCAAATTAAATGCGTTGGGGCCTGTGTCCACTAGCGGCACGGCAAGGCAAGGGATTTGATGAATGATGAATGAAGGAATTGAAATTAAAATTTCAACAATACTATCATGTCGCAGCTTTCTTTTAAAAATCAATGAAAGTTTTCTTTATGTAGGGCACGTCAATTAGACTTCACATCTCCTGATGGTGACCTAAACGTGTAGGCTAAAGGTAATTATGAACCTTCTGATTCTTTTTCACGGCCCGCTTAAATTATCCGGGATTGTAGAAAGAAAGCAACACGTGTTAAAGGATTCCAAGTTTTTATGATGAGGCAAAGAATGATGCCGAACCGTTTCGTCCAGGATGGATTGGGACCGTATGAAGGAGACGCCTCAGCCCTTTTACGTGTTGCTCGGGACAAAAAAGGATGGGTGCCATGGAACTAATTGGATTTTATTTTCTCTCCTAAATATTCGCCGCACATTCGCATTTCACTTGATAAAAATCACCCCCGCAGGCTGGTAGTGCAAGCTGGGCGACTGGATAACCTATTTAAGTATCTGACGAGATGACAAACTCGTATGTCGCACGCATTTTACAAGGCGGATAGTGTGATTGCGCTCTATCAAAAGGATCTCGAGTGATGGTCGCTATAGCAGAGATTGTTAGTCGGTGTAAGCCCGACATATCTGTTTCATCGTGCCTCGTCGCCTGCGGTACCCAAACCGAAGAAAAAAAAAGTAAAATGATGTATAGAACTACTCTATCAGGTATTTTATTCTTAATAATGTTTAAACAACTTTACTATTTAGGTATGGTATTATGATTTGCACGTTCGAAATTACACGGACTATGATTTGATTTTTCCACATTAAGTATATAATTAAGACATATCAAGTTAGCCCATAAACACAACTGAGACTTGTTTGTAATTGGCCATATCAATCAATAATTCTGACAGTCATTTGGTCTCGTATCTATTTTTTATTGGTCACTTCAAACTTGATAAATTTGAAGTGGGCAATAAAAAAGCCTTGTATAAAGTCAAAGAACAAACCATTATTTGAGACAAAGATGTGCTTTAAATGATAGATTATATAATGCCTTTTTGCTGCTGCTCTGTCAATGAACCTTGAAAAGGTCATCGGGCAAGTATTACATAAGTGAAATTAATACCTAAACTTCTTGAGTGTTCCGCGCTGACCCATTCTGGTTTCGCATATATAAAAAATCGTAGATAGCATTCTAGGGGGCGTTCATTTCATTACGTGAGGCATTTATGGGGTCGGGGAATGGTATGGTATGGTATGGTTTCGCGAGCTGGTATCCGCAACTCCACGACAAGGCGCGGTTTTTGCGTGAGGGTGGGTATTTCACTCGATCCACCCCAACTCATTGAAGAACGCCAGCAGGCTATTCACGCAGCTGGCAATCTCCCGGAGCGTACCTGTATTTCCGAAGTACTTAACCCTGTATGTGGCGGTTGCTGGGCAGTGTAGGAGCACGTGTGCCGCTGTTTCTTCCTCTCTCATGCAGGCTCTGCAGAGAGGGCTGTCGGTGATTCCTAAAATAAAAAGGTGTTTATTGAAGGAGCCGTGCCCCGTGATGGCAGCTGTGGTCGTGCGCAGTTGCCGTTTGGTCAGTTGTCGAAGACGCCTGGTCAGTCTATTTTCAAGCACGGGGAGTGCTTCCCTCGCCTGTCTGCAAACTTCCAGATTTGTCCAATAGCTGTTGTGTTGATCTCTCGTTCGTTTGTTTACTATAGTTCGTAGGTATGCAAAGGGGATCGGTATTATGGGCTCAGGTCCCATTACCACCATGTCAGATCCTCTCCTGGCAAGCTCATCTGCTGCATCATTGCCGCGCGAGCCGCTGTGACCCTTAATCCATTGCAACGTTATGTTGTTGGAATGGCCTATTTGGTTCAGTTTACGATGGCACTCCAAAATTAGTCCCGAGTTTATAGTGTGGCTGTTTAAAGCTTGCAGCACGGCCATGCTGTCGGAGAGTATGCGTATTGAGTGTCCTTCCACTCGCCTGGCCATTACCGCTGAAGCTGCCAGGGTAATCCCCATGCATTCAGCTTGAAATAATGTGTTATGGGTCCCCAGCGGTGTTGAAATGGATACGTTAAGGTCCTCCGAGAAAACGCCGGCCCCGGTGCCTGTACCAGTTTTTGATCCATCTGTGAAGATGCGTAATTCCGTTGGGCATAAAGCCTCACAGCGGTGGTCCTCATGAAGTTGGATCTTGTATTTTTTGTCGAAAACGTGTTGTTTGGGTACACGATCATTCATTGCTCCTATCACGGGAATCTCCTTTATGAGATCTGTGAGCAGTGAGGTGTGTCGTGTGTTTCTCTCGCTCCATAGGTTGAGTGCCCTCAGGCGTATAGCCGCAGCTGTTGCTTCTTGGCGGATGAACAGATCCAAGGGTGGGAGTCCGAGCATGGCTTCCATTGCCGCGGTGGGGGTAGATTTCATGCATCCAGTGGTTGCCATGCAGGCTACTCTTTGGGTCCGTTGTAGTTTAGCCGCTATTGTGCTGTTTTCGGTCCTTGGCCACCAGACAATAGCGCCATACGCTATCATGGGCGGATTACTGTTTCGTAAAGCCACAGGATGATTTTCGGTGATAGCCCCCATTTTTTATCAATCATTCTTCTGCACTACCAGAAGGTAATGCCGGCCTTTTGTAATTTATTGTCTAGGTGGCTACTCCATTTTAACTTGCTGTCAAGAATAACGCCAAGGTATTTTACCTCTTTTGACAGTTGGAGTTCCGTGTCAAAGAGTTTGGGTAATCGGTATTCGCCTAATACCCTTTTGTTCGTAAACATGACTAACTCGGTTTTGTTCGGATTCACCGATAGTTCGAATTCCCTGCACCATTTTTCTACGATGCGTAAGGCTTGTTGGGTTAGGTTACAGACCGTTCCCGCTACCTTCCCTGAGATAAGGATTGTTAGGTCGTCGGCGTAGCCTATTGTGTAGTCGCGGTTTTTGTTCAGCCTTGTGATTAGGTCATCTATCACTAAATTCCACAGAAGGGGAGAGATAACTCCACCCTGCGGGCAGCCTTTGGCTATCAGAGCTGTCTGATCTTCTTCCCCAAGGCGAACTACTCTTTTGCTGAGCATGTTTGTTATCCAGTCTGTTAGTACCGGTTCCGCTCCATGTTTTGACAGGGCGGCCTTAATACTGGTGAAGCTGGTTTTGTCGAAAGCTCCTTCGATGTCAATGAACATTCCTAGGCAGAAGCCTTTTTGTTCGATCGCTTCATCTATCCGGCTGACTACCAGATGGAAGGCTGATTCCGTAGACTTACCGGAGCTGTATGCGTGCTGGTTTGCATGTAGGGGTAGCTGTTTTAGTGCACCATCTCTCAGCTCCCTCTCGCATAGGCGTTCCATGGTCTTTAGCATGAAGGAGGTCAGACTGATTGGTCGATGTGCTTTGGGATTTGTGTAGTCACCCTTTCCTGGCTTCGGGATGAAAATTACTCCTACTTCCCGCCATCCTTTTGGAACGTATCTGTGTGCCAGACAGGCTTTAAAGATACGCTCCAGTCTGCTTGCGACTAGTTTGTCGCCCCACTGTAGCATAGCAGGGATGATTCGGTCGGGGCCAGCTGCCTTATAAGGGTGAAAACTACTGATGGCCCACTGGACTTTTTCCAGTGTGACCACTTTGTTTGCGTACTGCCAGTCTCGGGCAGTAGGTGTTATGGTTTCATCGTGCCAGTTGATTGTCGTCGTGAAGACGCATCCAGGGAAGTGGGTTTCGATGAGTACGCGTCTAGACTCTTCTGGCGATGTTGTGAGTGTATTATCCTGTTTTTTAAGGGCGGTCAGTGCCATCGGTTTTGTCTGCGCTAGGAGTGTCCTTACCCTGTTTGCTTGTTGGCATGATTCTATGTTCCCACAGAATTTTCGCCATCCCTGTTTGCTTCGGTATCTAATACATTTTTTGTAGCTGGATTTGGCTGAACGATAGGCGTCCCAGTCTTCATCTGCACAAGTATTCATAGCCCTGTTGAAAGCCCTTCTAACCTTCCTTCGCTTGCGCTCTAGCTCTTTGCCCCACCATGGCTGTTTGCCTTGGGTTTTGGGAGGTAGGGTTTCTGGGCATGCTATGTGGTCTATTATAGATTTGGTTAGGTGGTTTACCTGTTCCTCAATCTGTATGATGTTGTCGAGAGTCAGTGGGGAGCGCTGTTGAGCAAGTCTATTTGCCAGATGCTGCTCAAATTTCACCTTGTCGGTTTTCCTCGGGTTGCGTTTTGGCAGAGTTTGTAGTGTCCCCGCCTGTAGATCGAAGCGAATCCACCTGTGGTCTGAGCAGGATGCCTCCTTGGAGACATGCCAGCCCATGATGGCTTCCGCTGCGTTTTCAGTAGCTAGTGTTAAATCAATAATCGTACGGCTCTTTTTGGTGACGAACGCGGTTCAGAGCCGGTGTTTAGTAAGGTAAGGTTAGTAGTGAAAAGATATTCAACAAGGGACTTACCTCTGTCGTTTTGAGTGCTCATGCCCCATAGCGGATGATGAGCATTGGTGTCGGCCCCAATTATGACCTCCACCCTTTCCCTTTCGCAGTGGTCCACCAGCCGGGTGAGGTCTTGCGGGGGCAGCTCCTCCTTTTCGGGCATGTAGGCTGAGGCGAGGATGACCACCTTGTCCTCGACGTCCAGCTGTGTGTGCAGCCTTATGGCAGTGAGGTCTCTGCAACAGAACCCTGTGAGGACCTGTGTTTTTAGGTTTTTCGTGACATATATACACGATCTGGGGAGATCATGTTCGCCTGTCACAATAAGCTTACCTCCTAAGCTGGAGAGCCCCTGGATGTGGCCTCCTCTGATCCAAGGCTCTTGGATCAGAGCAATTGCCGTTTGTTGAACCTCCAGCCATTTACGCAACTGAGCCGTCCCATCCCGGCTGTGCTGGAGGTTCACTTGGAGGACACTAATCTTCGACGAAGGGGACGCCATCACTGGTCGTTCCCTCTTCGTCCCCCCCAAGTTTTAGCTCCGCGAAAAGGTCGCCCGGTTCGAGGTCGTCCCCCAGGAGGCCAGAGATTGAGGCCAGAACGCCCTCCGCCTCTTCTGCCTCCATGGGTGCACCTTCCTGTACGACACTGGCGGGGGCTGTTGGTGGTGCTGTTGCAGGCACCTCCCCGCCAGTTTCGGGAGCGTTTGGGAGAGGATGGGACTCCTCTCTCGCAGGTAGCTGCTTGAGCTCCTGTTTGATGGTGGCCGTGGATGGGTCCCATTCCAGAGGGACGTCGGCATACCTGGGGTCGGGGAAGAAATAGTTCAAAATATCAGCTAAACCGACTTACTCGTACAAAAAGAGATAAAAAATCAGCTTTGTCCCGATGAATGTATAGATTTGTTTCTTTAACCACTATTGAAGTCTCAATGCGTGTGTAATTTCAGTTATTTATAACATTAGGGAACCAAAGCTATTTCACAAAAATCTTTTTAATGTTAAACCTTCTCTCTTTCTCAGGGATACTTCCAGAAGCATTAAGAACAAAATGCATCCGCTGCACAGAAAGACAGAAGAAAGCAGCAGTAAAGATTGTCAAACGGTTAAAGTACGGGTACCCTGATGAGTGGGCCAAGCTATCTTCCCGCTGGGACCCTACTGGAGACTTTACAAGATACTTCGAAGAGTTTTTGGCTAAAGACAGTTTTAATTCCATCCCTGGATCAGGTAAGATTAACTGGATTAAGCATAGTACTCTCTGCTCTCCAATTTCAAATTGTACTAAGTAATCCCTCACAGCCTCCGTGGCGTGGCGGTATTGAAAGCGGCCGCTACGCAGGAGGCGCGGGTTCGATCCCCGCTCAGTGCAAATATTTGTATGCATGAATATGAGTATTTGCATTGGTCTGGTCGTGCCTCGGAGAGCACGTTAAGATGTCGGTCCCGGTTGCCATACGAATATGTATGACGTCGTTATAGGGGAAATGGGAGAAATGGCCCCACATAGAAGGGCTGATCACCCGTCTGGTCAAACGGCGTCCCCACTTGCAGTATAAGTAATCCCTTAGTAAGAATTAGAGCTACAAGAGAGCTCAAAAATACGTAAAGCTCAGTTCACACCAAGAGTTGCAGCGGCGCGCAGCAAACACCTGAAACCGACAACTATCGTTTGTGTGCCACAATGCTGTAAATATACAATATAATTGGCAATGCGATTTTCTATAACATTATAGTTGACATTTACTCTGTTCAAAATTTTAACCAAGTACCGCCCTGGTTTGGCCCCGTTCCGAGAATAGCACCTTACTCGTGGATTTGCCTAAATTTTTCTTTCATACAAACCTTGTCTTGACAATAACCAACACAAAAAAAAAGAATTATCCAATTTGGAGCAGTCATTCGGTAGTGCATGCATGCCCGTATAGGTACATTTCGGCGGACCTCCGTCCTCCATGAGCGCAGGCCTGGGGGTGGCAGGTGAGATGGCCCAGGGTCAGTCGGGGTGCGAGGGATATGCTCTATAGGTAACCTTACACCCCGGCGTCTGTAGACCCGAGACGGCGTGCGGTTTTAGTCGGTTCAAGCCCGACATAACTGCCCCCGCCGGCCGGCGGGGGGGTATCCGAAGGGATTTCCGGAAGAAAAAAAAGGTACATTTCAGCGATTCCTTTTAGACTTTACCTTCAGCTTACCATCAGGCGAGGTGAAGTCAAATTGACGTGTTCTAAATATAAAAATTAAAAAAATATAGTCACTAAACTTTGACTATATTTTTTTAAACCACCAAAATTAACCAAAATTAATTGCAAAAACCTAGCAGCACGAATACAATAAAATTTTATTCATGTCAAATGATCTTACTTTAGATTACAAAATGCTAGTTTTAAGAATATTTTTCTCAAGGAGGTAGCGAATAATGAGCGGAGCCAGTTTCCGAAATTGTGGAAGACGGGGAAACTGGTCCTCATCCGAAAGGAGGGGCGCCCGGTGGACTCGCCGTCCGCCTACCGGCCCATAGTGTTGCTCGACGAGGTGTGCAAGCTCTTTGAAAGAGTAATTGTGAAGCGCCACGTCGAGCACCTCTCAAGAGTGGGGCCGGACCTGGCGGATGGCCAATATGGCTTCCGCCAGAGGCGCTCCACCGTGGATGCCATCATGCGCGTGAGGGCTCTGGCGGAGGATGCAGTAGCCCGGGGTGAGGTGATGTTGGCGGTGTCCCTGGACATCGCCAACGCGTTCAACACCTTGCCCTGGAGTTGCATTAGGGAGGCGCTCGTGTATCACGAAGTGCCTCTCTACCTCCGCCGCATAGTCGGGGCGTATTTGACGGAGAGAGCCGTCATCTACCCAACCGTGACCGGTCTCGGTCGGCGTGAAATGTCGTGCGGTGTTCCACAGGGATCGGTCCTGGGGCCGCTCCTGTGGAACATCGGATACGACTGGGTGCTTCGCGGTGAGCTCGTAGGCGGTGCCGCCGTCACGTGCTACGCGGACGACACGCTCGTGACGGCGTGCGGGGCGACGTACCGCGAAGCGACCCTAAAGGCCACGACCGCGGTTGCCCAAGTCGTTGAGCGGATCCGGCGGCTGGGTCTCGAGGTGGCTCTGCATAAAACCGAGGCCCTGTTCTTTCATGGGCCTCGGAGCAAGCCACCCGAAGGATCCAGTCTCATCGTGGGAGGAAATCGCATCGGCATCAAGCCCCAAATGAAATATTTGGGGCTCGTGCTCGACGGCCGATGGGACTTCGGAGAGCAAATCCGAAGTCTGGCCCCCAAATTGAAGGGCACAGCTCTTGCTCTGGCTCGGCTGTTGCCCAACATGAGGGGGCCCGATGACTCCTGCAGGAGACTCTACGCGGGGATCGTGCGGTCCATGGCCCTGTATGGGTGCCCAATATGGGCGGAGGCCCTGAGGACCAGAACTGTGCGGATGCTGCGCGCTCCGCAGCGAGTTATGGCCATCAGGGTCATCCGCGGGTACCGCACGATCTCCTTCGAGGCGGCGAGTCTCCTCGCCGAAACTCCGCCATGGGACCTGGAAGCGAGAGCCCTTTAGCAACTGTACCAGTGGCGAAAGGAGGCGCGGGAGCAGGGATGGAACCCCGAGCCTCGAGAAATCGAGGCCGTGCAGTCCCAGCTCCGCCAGGCCATCGTGGTGGAGTGGAATGAACGACTTGGGCGACCAAGCGCAGGGCACGCCGCAATAGCGGCGGTAAGGCCCATCATGGAGGATTGGCTGGAGAGGCGACACGGAAGCCTCTCATACCGACTGACGCAGGTGATCTCCGGGAAGCGGTGCTTTGGGGACCACCTGCATCGGATCAGGAAGGAGCCAACGCCTGAGTGTCATCACTGCGACGCGAGCGAGGGCTCAGGGCTGCACACGCTGGCGGACTGCCCGGCGTGGGAGGCGCCGAGGTGTGACCTCGTGGCAGCCATCGGGGTGGGAGTCCTCTCGCTCGGCAGCATGATTGCGGCAATGGAGACTGCGGAGCGCGAGCGCGGAGCGCGAGCGCGTGGGCCGCCGCCACCTCCTTCTGCGAGCATGTGATGCTCGCGAAGGAGATGGCGGAGCGCGCCCGGGAGAGGTTCAGAACTCTCCCGGCCCGCCGAGCCCGCAACTTACTCGCCGCGCGTCGCAGGCGACTCAGGCGCCGGAGGTCGCTTAACGACCTCCGTCCTCCATGAGCGCAGGCCTGGGGGTGGCGGGTGAGGCCACCTGTCACCCCAGCAGAAGCAGGCCGGGACGGTGGGGCGACTAGCGCCCCTCCCCCAAACCGGGGCAAGACGGGGACACCGTGGTTCCCAAACCCGAGGGGGCCATCTCGAAACCGGCGATGGCCCAGGGTCAGTCGAGGTGCGAGGGATATGCTCTATGGGCAACCTTACACCCCGGTGTCTGTAGACCCGAGACGGCGTGCGGTTTTAGTCGGTTCAAGCCCGACATAACCGCCCCCGCTGGCACGCGGTATCCGAAGGGATTTCCGCACGATAAAAAAAATAAATAAAAAAAAGGTAGCGAATAATGAAATTTCTGGTTTCTGAACTTGATCCCGCCTGATGGTGGACCTACACCCGGCAGGAAACTGGTATGGGCCCGAATGTCTCAGTTGGTAGGATAATCACCTTCTTGTTTATAATTTTTTTTTTTTATGTAGAACACGTCAATTTGACTTCACCTTGCCTGATGGTAAGCTGAAGGTAAAGTCTCAGGAAAGAGGGTCACCATTACATACACGTACCATGTTAACAATGGTGGCACTCAGCTTGACGGCCTCATCAGAAGAGTATGTCGTCACAGCACCGCGTGACACCCACCGGTCCCACCAGTGCTGCGACCACAATCCCCCTGCCCGGCTATGCACTTGCTGACCCCTTTTTTTTCGTGCGGACATCCCTTCGGATACCCCCCGCCGGCCGGCGGGGGCGGTTATGTCGGGCTTGAACCGACTAAAACCGCACGCCGTCTCGGGTCTACAGACGCCGGGGTGAACGCAATCAAACCAAAATTGGATTAATATGGAGGGTTTTTCGCAATCGTGCACGGTGGTACCTACCCGGCCGAATTTTGTGACAAATTTGTGTCATCAAATTTCTACCACCAGTAAATAAAAATATAAATGTTTAAACATTATTTTATACAAGTGAACCGTGGGTGATGTACCGTATGCATAACATTTTTAAGTTTAACGTTATTGACTTTCATTCATCACAGGGTGGGTCTGGGATACCTCGATAATATGTAAAGCGAAGAATGTGATAATACTTATAGTCATACTGCTTTGTAAGTGCCAATACCCCAATAACACATTTTTTTCTGCAATAAGAGTGTTTATGGGGCCACCTTACACCTTTCGGTCTGAAGACCCGAGACGGCTTGAGGTTTTAGTTGGTTCAAGTCCGACATAAGCTCTCCCGCTGGCCGGCCTGGGTATCCGAAGGGATTTCCGAAAGGGAAAAAAAAGAAAGGTCAAGCCCGTACTGCGATATTATACTGCGTGTTTATTTCCATAGAATTCTGCGACATATGGAAACTGTATGGAGCTACATGTACTTGTTCTTTGTTTTTTCAGACATACCGAACCCTACAACTCCACTGCCGCCAACACCGCCCCCACAACTGCCTCCAATGCCCCCGACAATGACCAACCCAGATCAAGCTACACCACCAAGACCCATTGTACTCAATAGGTAAGTGTAAAGTTCATAAACACAATCCAGGTATCAGTAGGCCTAGCAAGAAACAAACATCCAATTTGGGGATCGAAGTTTAGGGTAATCGGTTCCATGAACGCATGCAACGGGGGTTTGGCCACACCAAGGTCTTCAGGGTCCAAACTCCTGCCGATCAACAGACGAGCTACCTGACCTAAATTACAGCAAGGGGGAGGGGGGAGGCGAGCTCCGAAAGGCAAGCTTTGAATACAAACGGGATTTTCGTTTGGATGAAGAAGATAGTTTAGTAGGGTAGTTAGTAGTAGTAATTAGAAGGGTTTAATCAATTGAAGCTTTTATTATTGCGTGTATATACCTACATATAATAAAATCGTATCAAGGTTTAAACTGTATATTGAAAACATTAAAAAAAAAAAATTGTTATGTCTTCTAAGAACGATACCGATGGTATATATATGGTTCTTGTCTGTTTTTGTCGGTTTTGTTTGTCTGCTTTGTATTATCTGTGTGTATTATATGTGTGAAACCCGCTGAACAGATTCCGTTGAAATGTTGTATGAACATTCTTTTTGGGTATAGTCATAAACTGCTCTAAAGTCGCGGTCGATGGTCGAGGCGGCGCGCGGCGTGCGGGGCGACGCGACGTACCGCGAAGTGACCCTGAAGGCCACGATCGCGGTTGCCCAAGTCGTGGAGCGGACCCGGCGCGCGGCTGGGTCTCGAGGTGACTCTACATGCAACCGAGGCCCTGTTCTTTCATGGGCCTCGTAGCAATCCACCTGAGGGATCCAGGCTCATCGTGGGAGGAAATCGCATCGGCATCAAGCCCCAAATGAAATATTTGGGGCTCGTGCTCGACGGGCGATGGGACTTCGGAGAGCACATCTGAAGTCTGGCCCCTAAACTGAAGGGCACAGCTCTCGCTCTGGCGCGGCTGCTGCCCAATATTAGTGGGCCGATGACTCCTGCGGGAGACTCTACGCGGGGATCGTGCGGTCCATGGCCCTATATGGGTGCCCAATATGGGTGGAGGCCCTGAAGGCCAGCAGTGTGCGGATCAGGGTCATCCGCGGGTACCGCACGACCTCCTTCGAGACGGCGAGTCTCCTTGCCGGAACTCCGCCATGAGACCTGGACGCGAGAGCCCTTTCGCGAGAGAGGCGCGGGAGCAGAGACGGAACCCCGAGCCTCGAGAAATCAAGGCCGTGCAGTCCCAACTCCGCCAGGCCATAGTAGTGGAGTGGAAGGAACGACTTGGGTAACCAAGCGCAGGGCACGCCGCAATAGCGGCGGTAAGGGCCATCATGGAAGATTGGCTAGAGAGGCGACACGGAAGCCTCTCGTACCGACTGAAGCAGGTGATCTCCGGTAAGGGGAGCTTCGGGGACCACCTGCATCGGATCAGGAAGGAGCCAACGCCTGAGTGCCATCACTGATGGTGAAGCGCGCCCGGGAGAGATTTAGATCACTCCCGGCCCGCCGAGCCCGCAACATGCTCGCCGCGCGTCGCAGGCCCAGAGGAGATGGCCCAGGGTCAGTCGGGGTGCGAGGGATATGCTCTATGGACAACCAAGTCTGTAGACTAGAGACGGCATGCGGTTTTAGTCGGTTCAAGCACGACATAACCGCCCCCGCTGGCCGGCGGAGGGGTATCCGAACGAAAAAAGCCACGGTCCCAGTAGAAATCGATGGGGAGGAATTTTTCGATCCCTAAGCTTACGGTCTCTATTTTTATTTTGCTTAATTTAGTTTTAGCTCCAAATTGAATTAAAAACAAAACAAGAAAAAGTTGTCCTATTTTCCATTTTCTTTTGATTCAAAAAGAGAACATCTAGGACGGGACTTGAACCCGCGACCAGTCCCTTACAGGGGGAATGCTCTGACCAACTGAGCCACCTAGACACGTCCCAGATATTCGAAGCCATGTTTTTGGAGCCATCTTCCGTAATTCTTGCGAACTACGGAAACAATGAATAACTTTACAGTCATTTTTAAACATTGTTTTTTGATGACTCCGCCTAATTAATTCAATTAAATTGTTAAAAAAGTAAGCATACAAAATGCTTAAAAATTTAATTGAATTCTTTTGATTCAGTTTTCACTGAATACCGGAAGCTAGCAGAACCAGCTAAACTTTGTTTGCGTGTTCATAAAGTAACACAATCAATATTTCGTTAAACATTAAAAACTGTTTCCGATAGACTGGTTCACTGTGAGCCCTGATTGAGGCATTAATTGCTCGATAACAATCGGTAACATGTGTTAAAACTTGGTATCGTAATCGATCTGTCACGGTACATGGCGGTAATTAAATTCCTGCTCAGATATACGCTGAACGTGCATGACCATTTTTTTCATTCAATCATTCGTTCTAATCATCATCAATAACCTCAACCGTACTGTTTAGGATTACCCTTAACCTACCTGTAACACAGTTCCTAACTAGCACTGGATTAGGAAGGGCTAGTCTTCACGGCTATAGCGGTTAGACGTTGTTGAAGTTTTAAAACAGTTATTTAGTAGATACATGTATGATTGTTTTAGTGCCAATAAAGTTTTATCTTGTCATCATATTACGGATGCGGTCTAAGTACGAGTAAGTCGGTGACCGCTTACTCCACCTTTTGGTTTAAATTATATGGATTTTTTGAAACCGAATGTTGTCTGAACTCCTAACTTGGAGAAGAAAGTCTGCACCGGAAACCTGAGCCTCATACACTCTATTATATGTTCAATATCTGAACAAACTTAATGTCAGAGACAGAGAAAACAAAACAAGCAAAACAAACAAATAAAAAATGTCAGAGATCTGTCACATAACAAAATGTCAGAGATCTCAAAGTTTATAAAAACGACATGAAGTCACCTTTCCCATGCATGTTAGATATCTATAATAGCTACTGCAACACATGCTATTAATAATATAATGTTTTGTCGTTATGTTACGTGATGACTAGATAATAACAGATCTTATAATTGAAAATAATAAGATGACACCGTGAGAAGAATGCATTAAGTGTTCGTATTTAAGAATAAGGTCACCATGTAGCATACACTGGAGTTGGGGTAGGTCTATTAATTAAAAGGGCGGACTATGGGGCGAGCTATGCTTGAAGTTTCTCTGAAGGATAAAATTCGTAACAAGGGACAGGACAATGAACTAAAAGTTACCGAAATAGCTCGCAGAATAACCAAGCTGAAAGCAAAATGAGTTGGCCACATCCGTCGAAGGACTGATGGACCGTTGAAGCAAACGAGTCCAAGGAATACCAGGAATACGGGTCAAGGGAACGGGTTCAATGTTTTACCGCACCGTGGGCATCAGCTAGTTTATAATAATAATTAATTACTGCAAGTCTGCTAGTCCGTCTCTGTAGGTATACCTAGACTTTGTCCCCAACAGATGTAAACTTTGTCCAAGTTTCAGATCGATTAAAATATTTACTCCAATTAAAGTAAATATACGTGTAACACAATATGAATAAGCTAGATGAAGCGTAAATCATCGGGTCAATTAAGTAGTCTATTCACGACAGCAAGACAATTGAAGTAGGTTTTCAACTTTTTATACATAGGTATAAATAGGCTTTATTACTGAGGCATTGGTACCCACACCGACACAACGATACATTTACGTGTTTTCTATTTAATGTGCAGCACTGGTGTTTTGTGCTCCTTGATAATTACAAAGTTCGTGGTCAAATTTCGAATCAATGCTATGCTAGTGATTTTTACTCTTTTAGAGCTCGCTACCTCAAATGTAAAGAACTTATCTATCTATGTAGGTAATACCTTTAAACGAACAATTCTTGTATAAATCTATACTATTATAAAATTGAAATTAAAAATAAGTTGTGTCTGTACATTGAATATATTTAAAGAAAAATACTCATGTGAACTACAAAATGGATTTTGATGCTATTTTTTTCTAAGAAAAAGGTCTTGGTCAGATTTAAAATCTGCCGTATTTTTTATTGTAATCGGAGATATTGCCATAAAACGATAAGCGACCTTCACGCGGGCGGAGCCGTGGGCATCAGCTAGCATATATGTAGTCAGAATCTCGGTAACGGCTCCAACGATTTCCATGAAATTTAGTATACTGGGGGTTTCGGGAGCCATAAATCGATTAAGCTACGTTTGATTTTGAGCAAACGTCAAAAAAACCGGTTGAAATAGACAAAATAAATTTCAATTATCACCATCCTAGGCGTTTCTAGGGCCATATCAAGACCTATGGAGCAAAGTCAACTTAACGTGCAACCTGTGATGAACAGACGAGGCTCTGGCGAAAGTTTTCCTCTCGGGGTTTGGAGTTCAGGCGGCTGTCACTCCACAAAAGCCATATAAGTCAAATTAAAAGAAGGAGAAGGAGTAAATAGTCCTCAGGCTCTGAAGTTTAAGACTGGGATGCAACCGCAAACAACGCCAAGATGATAATGAACTTGTTAATTAGAATTTGTGATGTTAAGCTATTTTTGACGCTCACTGAACCAATAAACACAACGCACCTTGTAATGATTCAACGTTAGATAATGAAGTATAATGATGCAAAGTCGAGACCACCGATGACGTAAAGCTGTAGAGCCGACACAATGCAAATGGAAAACAACTCAAAATAATTACACAGGAAATCCACGGCTTCGGTGGCACAGGTGGCAGCGAAAGTGATCACTGTGTACTTGATCCCCGGTTCGATTCGTGGGTCGAAGAAAATTAGCAATACGGAGTTGTAATATTGTATGTATAATCAATAATAATTTGGCGCGCCTCGGCCGTCGGGCCTCGTACAACCACAAAAGAGATCTAAAAAACGCAGAGTACATTACCAAGATGTTTGCTGGTCACTATACCACTTACCAGACACATTTAGCTAGACCATCTAGCGAAGACGAATCGAACTATTTCGGAAATCTTGCATCCCAGTATGAAAGTTGCCACGGCCTCCATACATAAAGCAAGATGCCGAGATACGTCAGGCATTGATCAGATCATCCTGTCAGGTCGGTAAACGATGGATCCTGCTATATGTTTGAGTGCAACGTGATAACGCATCTCACATATAAACAAACGTGCGATAACCATAGACGATAAGACGATACTTGAACTGTTTCAAAGCATACGCTAAAAGTTTAATATATACATAAAGACAATATATGCTGGCTGGTGTCTCAGATTTTTGGGGAGTTCAGATTTTAGTTTTTGATTATATTTTGTAACCAACGTACTAAACCACAAGCTACCACGGTTCGGTGCAGACGGCGTTATATCATAATAGACTTAGAATAAAAGAATTGACGTTGACCTGAATAAATTATGAATAGCCAGAAAAAAAAAACAAAAAGAAACTGTATCAATAATTTTAAAACTATTGCTAAAATACAAACGCAGGTTAATAAAATGATGAACTGTGGAAAAATATTAGCACCTAGTCAAGTACAAGGAACACTCACATTTCTACATAATCTAAATTTGAATCACAGTGCATAAAAAAATACAGATACAAAACGGGCTATTTCCAATGCTGTGGGGGACCCACTTTTACTCTATTACTGGTACCTTAGTTCCTTAGTACAAGTAGACAATCTGACAACGGACCATATTCTAAAATTCTCAGCCTGTTTCTGTTTCTTATCACAGAACATAGCCTATGGTCTTTATCTACTCAGATTCTTATCTATTCGGATTCTTTTAATTATTTTCAAGTTACTATAAATATTATATTGCAGTAAACGAAAAAAGATACAAAATGCCTTGCCTTTTTTTACTTGTGTCCATCTAATATTAACTTTCATTTTCTTTCAGATTCGGAGGCGACGGTGAGCTGATGATGAGCAGTTCTTCAGCTAACTTGACGCCAAGGCCGATGACGCAAGCCACCACCAGGCCCACTCCCACCATGTGGAGTCAGACTACATACAACACCAATCGCCCACTGCCAGCAGTGCCACCAAGGTAAATTTAAAAGTACAAGATAACTTTGACTTTTTTGCGTACTATGGGCAAGCTGCAAATACCTACGTATGTATAATCGTGAAGCGCTCTAATTTTAACGCTCTAAAGCTATATGTGTGAGTGAAACTATAACGTTTCAAATTGTAGTACGACTGCGCCTTAACTTGCCTTTTATCTCACTTGCCGCGTCCACTGCCTCATGCGTGTCACTATTCGCACTAAATTTGCACAATATTATTTGCACAACAAAGGCGCCCGCATCCGTGCACAGGCTCGAGGCATCGGACGGCCTTACGCATTGGCCAAAAGGAATACGGAAGGCGAAAATGCAGAAGAAAAAGGAAACGGCACGACTGTGTGCGTATTTATTGCGTAAAAAAAACTAAATTAACTTATTTTGCGGTTGCCGGGGTAAAGCACAGATAATTATTAAAATAAAAATATTTTATAAAAACAAGCTTTTATTCAATTTTCATCCAAACTGAACGCGTATGCAAAATTTCAGCTCAATCAGATGCCAAGAAAAGGTCGAAAAATGGTTTGCAAATGATGCACTGTTCGTATGTAAGTTATACGAACAGTGCAAGTTAAACAAGAGAACTTGTAATAATAAAATGATGAGTTAGAAAATCAAAAAATCCGACTACCCTAAAAAGACCGAAACAAGTTCGATAGTAGGCGGGACCAATTATATAACCCGAGGGGGCCATCTCGAAACCGGAGATGGCCCAGGGTCAGTCGGGTGCGAGGGATATGCTCTATGGGCAACCTTACACCCCGGCGGCGTCTGTAGACACGAGACGGCGTGCGGTTTTAGTCGGTTCAAGCCCGACATAACCGCCCCCGCTGGCCGGCGGGGGGGTATCCGAAGGGATTTCCGCACGATTATATATATATATATATAATATTTTAAAGCCCTTCATTTTGATACCCCACTCGATAAGTTTGAGTGATTATATTTTTAATAGCATACATTTTAGCGCCAAATATCCTTCATTTTGCTTTTTTTATTTCGATATACCCAGTATCACTCTCACAATAAATATTAATCTAACGACAGCTCTCCAGCTGAAATCCATGGAGCCGTTTATGCGGCAAAGCGTGCCAAACAATTATACATAAATACATGCATGCTTACTCTTACAAAAAATATAACCCTCCTTCTGGCGCAGTCGGGTAAAAACGGAAATCTGAGTGGTAGCACACAACTCGAAAGTAGAAAGCACAAATTATGGGCAATCGGGGGTCGTGCATTGTAGTGTTTCACATGTCTGTTCTATCTTTTATATCATTACACTCATTACACATATAATACATTAAAACGAGTGCAAATAGTGTTACGCGGTATTACGCGTTAAAAGTCACCTAAGTACTTGACACTCCTGGCAAGTAGTCACCGCTCTATTATCAAGTCAGCCGGCCGGCCGTAAGCTTATTCATTAATAAAATGACAAATAAACTTCCTTGTTTGTGAGGCCTCTACAAAACTAAAACACAGAAATAAAAGAATTCGATTTTTAAAAGAAAAAAATATACTCGCTGAGATTGAACAGAGATTGAGGTATGTACTTAATCTGTGCAACGGCAATGAGCTGTCAAAAATACTAACAAGTTAGAAATCTTTTTTTACAATCATTTGTAGAGTGTTGACAGATAAATTATTATGACCACTTTTGCGTCTCCTTTTATTTGGATTACAAATAATGACCATTTTAGAGGTCAAAATCTATTTCAAAGAGGTTGTATATCCATTGAATCTATTGAGATGCATTACTGGCCGGTACTCAAATGTTAATGAAGGCAGCTTGACGTGAATTTATCAAGAATCCTATATACTTATACTAGTATCACAGAATACATACCTAATAGTACTGACGGAGTATTGTATG
This sequence comes from Cybosia mesomella, assembly GCA_946251805.1. NCBI lineage: Eukaryota > Metazoa > Arthropoda > Insecta > Lepidoptera > Erebidae > Cybosia > Cybosia mesomella. The sequence goes on from OX276405.1 coordinate 22,653,623, forward strand.
AAATGTAACAATCCCCCAGGCGATTGTTGAATACCTAAGTTTAACCCTTATTTCAGTGTTTGGTTTATCTAACATAAATGTGTTAACTCAGTGAAGATGAGGAAGGAATAAGAGTATTTAATATCCCTTCCTTCCTAACTGCAATCGTAACAGAAATAAGTAATCCACGATTGATGTTAGTTTTTATTATTGTAGGTCCTATAAAGTCATATAACGAAATTCTCTGTATAGTAGGTTGTTAATTTTTGTTGATGACACTAAAATATCAATCAAGCATACGAGTGATTAATAAAGCATGCCAAATGGCGGTCATACTAAACATGGTGAAATTGCGGCAAATGCTGCTGACGAACGCAATCGTTCATAAAGAGAAGGTGATATTAGAGGAGCTTCTAAATTATTGTACAGTAGCGACGTGGTGACGCCTTGCTCTTCGATACCCTTGCACATCTGAAGCGCAAGCATCCAACGCCGGTTAATTAAGCGTAGCGAGCCGGAGGCGAGCGAAGCGCCTTTGGTTTCCAAGTTGCATTTCAAACAAATGATACTCCTCCGAGACCGTTTGACCGATCTCGACCAAATTTGCCACGGTGATCAAGTAGACATTACTGAGTGTAGGGGTCGAATGTCCAGATCGGTCTTGCCATCGAGGATTAATCACCGAAAAACCAAATCAATGGAAAAAGTCGACCGGTCACGTTGACCTATTGTTTTCATAGGCAAATCTCGCTACGCTTAAGTTTGAGTTGATTGCGAAGCTGGTAACCGTCCTAGTATACTTTCCTTGTCCAATCCTCCAAATTCTGACACTAACTTCTTGATTGTATCAGCCAAGAACGTGTTAACTACTGTTGGCTCCTTCCTAAGTGGTTCTGGCGGTGTCTTGGATGGCCAGACTGTACACCTTAAAGACCTGAGTCCACGCCTCAGTGGTTAATTCTGAAGTACCCGGTAAGGTCGAAGCTATAAATGTTTGGAAAATGGCTTGCCCAAACACTGTTTTCCCACCAATCTATACCTACTTGGCTTGCCCACACACTGTTTTCTCAATAATCTATACTTCCATAGACAGTGGGAATGGCCACTTTGCAACACGATAAGAGAACAAAAAAAAATTTCTTCAGGCTTGGCTTCTTTGGCTTGAGGCTCCTATGTGGACAACACGACATACCGAATTGCAGCTTGTCTTCGTTTAGGTGATTTGTGTGTCTCTCTACCTCGTTGTCACTGTTGCTTGTATATCGCGTGAACCTCAGAAAGAACTATTTCTTCCTTCTTTCTTCTTTTTCAAACCTTTTACTTTAGCACTGTAAATTTAAACATACCCCTTTTTTTGTTATTATTTTAGTACATAATGTTGTATATGCAATGGTATAAAATAATCTATTTCATTTCATAATTTTCAAATAGAACTAGGTTTAAATATTTCCGAAACAATAGACAATGATGACCTATTAAACCTAGCTCATATCTATGTGAAAATCTGTCTCATAATTTTTTACTTATTTTTCAGACCAACATTTGCGACGTGGATGGGATCCAATACACAATCCACGCGTTACCCACTGCGGCCCGTGGCGGACCTGCCTCAACCTTACTCTACGGCCATTACCATTATCGATCAGATCGGCTTCAAGATCATCAAAACCACGGAACTTTTCACGGACTTGCTGAAGAATACAGTACGGGCTGTCGTTGGTCGGTAGTCAACAGAAAGTAACTTTAAGCTAAACGCAATAGCCTTCAGAATTCAATGTTAGGTATATTTGACTGCCTGTGACCACTTAGTCAAAATTGTAGATCTATTAGTTGGGAAGTTATTTATCGAAGTCAAAAAATTTAGAACAAATAATTATTGTATCTTTAGGAGAAACCCATTTAGTTGATAGTTTACGTGGGTTGCCATATAATGGGAAATTGCCAAATATATCCGTTATTGCACTTTTCTAAAAACTCACATCCCAGAAAACGGATAACACTCTGGGTTGTTGTTATACTCAAAGTCTACACTTATTACAACACGCTGATCGAAATACCTGTGAAAGATATTTCAAAAGAAACTTTCGGGTATCAGTATTTTTTGTCTATTGTATTCAGGATAAACTAAACTGGGTTCTCAATTTATCTCAATAAAATGTACAGTCGCCCTCAGATTATCACACACTCCAAGTTACCGAACACTTTAGCTATAAAACTTTTCATAAAATAATAAACAAAAGTTTAAAATTTTAACTTGGTCCTCTGAGAATTACTAAAATACTTTGTACATCAATTTATTTATTGATGTATCTCAATGTAAAGATAGTTTGTATACTTGTTAGTCTTCAGCAACTTCTGAGTTGGTTCGGCTGAGGGGACTGTAGTTATCAAGACCTGATAACGTTTAGTTTAAATTGATCGTGGTTCCTATCATTGATGAAATCGGAATTTAGTCGTCTTTGCATGGTAGCACAATGTGGTAGTTAGGTAGGTGCTAGGAAAACCAGTGTTTATAAAAAAAAACGACAGCTATAAAAAGTTATAATTTTATTTTTATCTGTACAACTAGTCTAGAAGTACCTACGTAAGTGATATATATATTCTGTGGTAACAGCATACATAAAAGTTATTGCTATTATATGTACCTATAGACAGTATAGATACAACCAGTGATAAAACGTACTTTCAAATTCATAATAAGTGTTTTTTTTTTGGCAGCAAAGCATTCGTAGTTGGAAAATATTACATACCTACCCATTTAAGTTTGTAAAAGGAAACGACTATTTAGCACCGATTCTTATAACAACCTTTTATATACTGCGAGATTATACCTACAAAGTAAGAAACCTAACCAGGATAATACAATATACCAATAGTCAATAATTAAGTTTGAAAAAGAAAACCCTTCTTATGGCCTGCGTAGACGAGGAACTTTTGTCGGCGTAGATAGTTTTCCTTTCTGAAAACCTCGGTAAACTTACTCATGCTGGTTTCTGAATTAAGAAATTGAGTCTCGTCAACGCCTATTTACACACAATTTCGTACTGCACATTGGGCGTAAGTACCTAGGTGTTGACGAAACTCAACTTCAATTTCTCAATTCGAAGCCGGTCAAAAATTTACCAATATTGTATTTATTTCAAGGATCGAAAATGTACTAAAAATAAGTGGATCTTCCTGGTTAGCTATCACCTAAGTAAAATAAGTGTATCTATGAACTACATATGACTTACTGTAATTCGTTATTATAATTAAGTGTTAAATTATTTATATTTAGGTTTTATATTATACGTAGGATAAGGTAATTATTATTGTGATAGTACGTAAGATTTTATATTTTAAGTCCAGCAGTGACTTAATAAATGCTTTTTTATTTATACTGTCGTGGTTTTTATTCTTAACTTTTCTTTCAATCTTCGAATTTACTATTGTCGCAATTAAAAGTAGTAGTGACAAAAAGGTTTCACTCACCATGTAGACGCACTTAGACAAAACGCCTGATAAAAATATGTTGGCAAACTTCTCAGGTGTACGTACTTAATTTTCTCAATATTTTTTATCAGGCGGATAATGCATGCATGCATAAATTTTTTACTTACAATACCTACAACAACCTCTCATGCTCTTATCAAAAAATAGGTATATTTATTATTATTTTATATTATTTAACTGAATACCTTTCATTATTAATGTAATACCTAATTTATTCAGTCGAAATTATTGAAGTTGAAGAATTATCATCTCGTTAGAATAGTAGTTAGTCACATAAACTGATAAAAAAGTTATCGCGTTTGACCACATCCCTCGCGGTCATGGTAGGTATAAAAGTACTCGTCACTTACGTACTTAGCTGATTTTTACATGGGATCCTCATCGTAGGGGTACCACCTTGTCGAGAGCACGATGGCACCGTTATGTCGAAGTCGGACCAACTAAACCATAAACTCTTTTTATTTTAATTTTTTTATTTTACCCGATTTTTTTTTTTTTGTTTCAAATACATATTTTTTATTTTGTCGATACCAAGTCATCTCACCAGATTCAGAGACCTAATTTTGTGACATATATAACATGAGCTATTGTGTTGTTTAATTTTTTTTTAAATATTATTACTTATTGTTTGTGTTTGTAAGTGGTGGATGGCCATGGTCATGCTGTGTTTACGAGTTATCTGTTTCGTGGTAGTCAAATTCTTGAAGCCATGTGGCGAGTTTGTAGTTTACTTTATGTTGGCTGTGTTTACCATATGTTGAACTTATTAGGTTCACAATTATGTTAGTGGAGAGCCGTTGGTACGCTCGGGACGCAAGCGCGCCGCTTCCTCTGTTCTATCATATGAATAGAATGATTAATTAAGTACTTAGTGTGTAGCTGGGTGATTCATATGGAATTCTCCTCAGCCACTCAGAACCATCAGCTGATGACCTGCTCATTCATTTTTTTAAAGTACACTATGATATTTATAAAGAAAGATATCAAAACATGGGCCACTCCCGCCCCAGCTAAACTTCCTCATCGCCAATCCAGGTTACATCCAAAGCTTCCATTATGGAGACCAGGGCCGCTCTCCTACTTTTTCTTCTCCTTTCTAGAATTCCTTTGGTTTATCTTAGCTTTCGAGAGCTGTGAGCAGACTCCCAACCCCGTGAGGTCTAAGTGTCTGATGAGAAGTCTACGCCAGAACATGGTCCATAAATCAACAGGTGTAGATACTAGTTGGCAGGTCAGGTCGTCTAGGGCCCCAAAGATCTTAGTGAGACCCTATACATGCCCTGCGTCAGCGATATATTAGTAGGAAATAGCAACGCCTTCCTCGAAAAAAAGTAGAGCTTTTATAAGCGAACTTTTGACGCTTAAACATAACATAACTTCACGCCTGTATCCCCGAAGGGGTAGGCAGAGGTGTATAACACACCCACAATTCGCCAGTTATGTTAAAGTCCCAATGTAATAGGCGGCGAGCCTATTCCCATCTACCGGGCACATTAAATTTAAATTTAATGCACACATAACTATGAAAAGTCTCAGCAGTCCGTTACGTACGCCACTATTTTTTTTTACGCTTAATGGTTAAAGAATCGGCCTTACGGTCGAGAGGTTACGGATTCGTTCGGTTACTGATATTCTTAAAAAAAAATCTATAGGGCTGCATTCTGGACTATACAGCGCCAGCGATAGAGATGGTGGCGCGCTTAGATAGGCAGACGTACCTTCTCATTGAGTATATTATCTATGGATGGACATAGAATACAAAAAATACGCACGCTGGCGCTGCCGCAGCCGGTTGTGCCAAAACATGGCCTGAGACACGCTGAAGAGATAAGATTAGTCTCAGTGCTCGACTTTCCAATAAAACCGGGCTTGAAAGTGAAAGTAGACTTGCTCTCTGTAACATTGATTGAATAAGAGTAGGTATTGAACAAAAATTGTTTGACATATAATTTATTGCATATTAGTAATTTATTGCAGCGGGGGCGGTTATGTCGGGCTTGAACCGACTAAAACCGCACGCCATCTCGGGTCTTCAGACGCCGGGGTGTAAGGTTGCCCATAGAGCATATCCCTCGCAACCAAAGACTACGGAATAATAAAAATCATTATTGAAAGCCAAAACCAACTTATTAATCTATTAATTAATCTAATTTCCCCCATTAAATTTAAACTAGGAGGAGCTGCTATATTAGAGGATATTAATAAAAATCACCACAATCTCATTGAAGGTATAAAATTTATTATTCCCTTATTAATATATAATCTTCGACTATGTAATCGTTCATAACTAATATTAGCTAAACAAAATATTCCCGATGAACATAGCCCATGTCCAATTAACTATTACCTATTTTATTATAAAAATTGAATTGGAAGAACCTATAAATCCCCAATAATTTATAATTATAATACCTCTAATAACTATTCTTATATGAGCAACTGAAGAATAAGCAATCAAAGATTTAATATCAAATTGACAGAAACATTTTAAACTAATATATAATCCCCCAATTGTACAATTTCCTCTCGCAGTCCAGCTTTTACCGAAGAGTTTTTTTATGGATGAGAGGCTCACGTTCCTCCGTAACCTCTATCTCACCTGATCGTAAGTGACGATGTGGTCTACGATGGATCACGTTTGCCTAGAAGGAACCTATTCACTCGTGACTTGAAGATTCCAAGGTTATAGCTTTCCGGAAACACAGACACAGGCAGGTAATTACACTCCTTAGCTGTACGCATAATAAATGTGTCGCCGAAACGTTTCGTGCGTATGAGTGGAATATCCACCATGTAGCTTGTGGTATGCATGTAGTAGTGGAAAGGGTTTGGAGGTATCAAGTTGTGCAATTCCAGCGCACACTCTCCGAAATGCATCCGGTAAAAAACCGATAGGCCTGCAACTTTGCGTCGATGTTCAGGGCTCTGAAGCCTTTTTTTTTTTTTTTTTAAAGAATATTAGTAACCGAAATTACTAATATTCCCCTAACCCCTCCAGCTAAGCTAAATTGCTTGTGTTAGGAGTGGGTTCACGTCGGTAGTGTAATGGCCAGGATTCGAACCCGGGACCTCTCGATCGTAGGGTCGACTCCTAAACCACTAAGCTACCGACGCTTCATTTTTTCACTACACTTCACCTTTTCTCGACGAGTGCATCGTTATTGATGAGCCTCTTGGCCTCTTGGTCTCTCTATTGTCTCAAGCGCTTCCAGGTGGTATTTAGCTGAGCCATCACAGAGTCTGCCATCTGACCCCCTCAACCTCGTGAGGAAAGCGTGCGCCAGAGCCTCGTCCGTTCGTTAATCAGCAGGTGTACCGGCTCACAGGTGAGGTTGGCGGCTTGAGCACCGAAGATCTTGGTTGGTCCCATACACTCCTGTTCTGATCCAAGCTGTATTCAATTAAAACACTAGTAGTGTACGTTACTTAAGTACCTACTATTTAAAATACTTATTAGCAATTTAGATTACTTAGGTAAATACTTTGTTAGATGCCGTGGGATAATAAGCAAGAATTTTCTCAGAACTACTAAGCACACAATAGGCTTTAGACTATGAACGAACTTAATACCTACCTCACTTTACAATAGCCATATTCCTAACCGTAATTGTCAATTTGAATTAAAAAAATTACATTTTTTTTCTATGTATTTTAAAACTTAAAAATATCAAAAAAATCACATGACTACAAACGCGCGACGATTGATTTGTGACGTCATAATGTTAACGAAGTTATGTTACGTATGTGGTATCATTGGCTTCTACTCGTGAATTGATTAATAAGATACAAAATTGAGTGGAAAAGCATTATTTATAAATTATAATAGTTTATTTCATTTAATAATGTGTGATAATGGATTCATAGAGGCCAATAAATGCAGTGGATATATATATGACAACAGATTGTACAAATCATACTTTTTTTTAAGCGGAAATCCCGGGTGTAAGGTTGCCAATAGAGCATATCCCTCGCACCTGCACAGATTACATAATATTAGTACTTAACATTGTGACGTCACACGTTGTTCGGGTACAGTCTATACGTACTACATTTACAGGGCGTCCCACGGCCGCACGGTGATGCCACATGAAGGAAGGGAAAATATCTTAAATATAATGTACATCAACAATTTGACTGAAAGGAGACTTCATTTTCATTAAAAAGAAATTATAAACTGCATTCATAGATTTTCGAAAACTCGATTGCTACACTCGGTAATCAAACCGGCTAAAATCCGAAAAAATAACATCCTTTACTTTTATGGATGGCATCAATCGATATGGGTCAATCATAAGAATAAAATCTCTCTTACAAACATGAAAATAAAACTTTCAAATTCAATGTGACAAATACCTTTTTTTTCGTGCGGAAATCCCTTCGGATACCCCCCCCGCCGGCCAGCGGGGGCGGTTATGTCGGGCTTGAATCGACTAAAACCGCACGCCGTCTCGGGTCTACAGACGCCGGGGTGTAAGGTTGCTCATAGAGCATATCCCTCGCACCCCGACTGACCCTGGGCCATCTCCGGTTTCGAGATGGCCCCCTCGGGTTTGGGAACCACGGTGTCCCCGTCTTGCCCCGGTTTGGCGGAGGGGCGCTAGTCGCCCCACCGTCCCGGCCTGCTTCTGCTGGGGTGACAGGCGGCCTCACCTGTAGTGTTGCCCAAAATCGGACTGCAAGAACAAGAGTCTTGCAGTCTTGGTCTTGGTCTTGCAGTTTTGCAAGACCAAGACCAAGACCAAGACCACCTATTTTTTGCAAGACCAAGACCAAGACTGACCCTTGCAAGACTTGCGCAAGACAAGACTACGTCTGCAAGACTCTTGCAGTCTTGCAGTGAAGTCAAACTGAGATTTGAGCATTTTTAATACCTGAGTATGTAGGTACTAGGTATTTAGTTTCTATACCACAGAATAAATAATAGTACCTAGGTACCTACTACGTCTATACCTACTGATAGAATGATAGACGGAGGCTGTGGTAGGTACCTTACCTATTCCGTGGCGTAGTGGTAGTGAACGCGACCGGTACGCAGGAGGCGCGGGTTTGATCCCCGCTCAGTGCAAATATTTGTGTGCATGAAAATGGGTATTTGCATTGGTCTGGTCGTGCCTCGGAGAGCACGTTAAGCCGTCGGTCCCGGTTGCCATACGAACATCTGTGACAGTCGTTACGGGTAGTTGGAGCCCTCAAAAGTCCGACTAGTCTAACTACAGAACTTCGATATCGCCAATTAATTGGTTGTGGAGGTCCGACGTCAGTCGCTTCACGGAAAATATCGTAGTTAGCCGCAACTTAGACTAGAAAGCCGACCCTAACTGAGTTGGGAAAAGGCTCAGAGAATGATGATGAGATAAGGTACTTACCACCATACTTACCTGTTGCTTTTTTGTAGTATGTTTTTATACCTACCTATGTTTAGCGTAGGTAAATAGAAAGGAAACTTCACTGACCTTGAACCTAAAGCCCTAGTTAATGAAGAGCACAGGCGGTAATTAGTACCTATTCCATTTTCCCTTAGAGACAAATTGCCACATGTTGTTATACCTATGTATCATACCACTGGCAGCCGTACGACCCGATGTCTGACGTGCGTGCCAATATAGACGTGGCACAAGCCGCGCTAGCCAACGACTGAAGTTCTTTTCATCGTAGGCAGGTAGGTACACTAGGTACTTAATCACGCTCATTGTCGGTAGTTACTAGTTACCGACAATCAGCGCGAGCGGCGACTTGCGCAGTGTCAATGTGAAAGTTTGTGAAGATGTTTGTATGTTTGTTTGTTACTCAATCACGCTCTAACGGCTAACGGCTCTGGATTTGGTACAGAGTTACATTAGAGCCTCGATCCTAGAATAACACATAGGTTACCTACTTTTTATCCCGAGAATAAGTAGATACACACACACACACGATTTTTTAATTCATAATCTGTAATAGGCGCGTGTCCCTCAATTGTTTTAAATTACTGTGTAATATGAATGGTTTGTGTTTTAATATTTTTAGAAGTAGGTAGGCCACTAGCCACTATCATTCGGCAGAGGAACGAACGTTTTTTAAAGACACTCGGTTCTGTTCTGGCGACGCCGCCGCCGACGACGTGACGCTTATTATGAGAATATGCAGTTTCAATGTAAAGTAGGTACCTACCTACTTACTTATGTGACACAAGACTCGAAGTCCTTTATATTTATTTAAGCTTCATGTAGATACAAAGAGGACTTGCACTTATTTGCACTTATCGATCTATGCATTTGTTGTAGGTACCTATTATTTCATTGACAGCCCCTATTAAAGGTCTCAAGATTCATCAACTATCACTGACTGTAGGTACGTATACCATTATACCGCCGATTTTTGCCTATTTGGCACATGGAAATGTATGTACTTGCCACGCTAAAGCTTTATGCCTACTCTCCACGTGTAACATTTGTCAAAGAGATACCGCTTTAAAATAAAGATTTTAATATAGAGATAAAACGACATTATGGCTGCCGTCAAAGGACACCGGCGAAAGGGGACGGATTGGGCGCGTTTTTACTGATTAATCAGAATCGAATAAGACGATTATAAATATATTTATTTTTTCATTAATTGCTATTTGTGTAAATAGTGTTGAAATACAAGGTAGGTTACTAGGTAGGTACCTACTAATTCATTATCAAATTGAATATTGTTACTATTTACTGCACTGAACGTGTACGTTGGTTATTGCAAAAAATCTAGCCTATGTAGGTGGGTAGGTAGGTAGGTACCTAATATTACTGTAAAGTTTCATCAAAATCAGTTTACGTCTGTTTTTTTTTTTTTATCTTTCTACGGCGGTAAACATGCCTACGGCCCACCTGATGGAAAGTGGTCACCGTAGCCTATAGACGTTTGCAACACCAAGGCTGCTACTAACGCGTTACCGCCTGAAGGAGACGGTGGAAAGAGAAAGGCAGGATAAAGGAGGCGGAAGGGGAGAGAGGAAGAGGAGGGATGGGAGTTTGGGCCTCCGGAACTGACACTCACCGAACGAAACACAACAGTAGATCTGTTATTTTACGTCGATATTCTGTGCCAGGGTGGTAACTACCCGGTCGAGCCGGCCCATTCATGCTGACACCTAACGGTTCCAGCGGGGCTCTACCACCAGTAATATAAGTATATTACTGTATACGTAATACACATTCCTACATACATATGCTCACGCCCGTAATTCCCAAAGGGGTAGGCAGAGGAGTATTTAACACCAACATTTTGTCGATTGGGCACTTTGTCTTGGGCTGTGTGTTTATTGTCGGATGTAGAACAGCCCCTATCCCATAGTCGCCTTCTACGACACCCATGAAAAGAGATGGGGTGGTCCTATTCTACTCCACCGGGAACCAAACCAGCACGGCAAATACTTACGTTACGTAAAATTAAACAGCCCAATTGTAGAGGTGACCAATGAATGTGATGATGAGTTTACTTCTCAGAAATTATTTATCACTAAAATAAAATCGATACATAAATGCTTTAAAAATAAATAGAGTTTTGTGTGAGAATCAAAGTTATACTTTATGTGATCCAATTATTCTATTTCCATGAATTTAATGGATTTAAATCGGAAAAAGTGAATATCCAGATTCTATTTCCGCCTGAATTCACCCCTGTACAGCTAATACATATAATACAATAAATCTACGATATTTTTGATATTTACCGACAAAGACGTGGCGGTATATTAAAAGAGTTTGCGACAAGTGAATTTCTTTTTTGATTTTGCCGCTCTGAAGTCAAAGGTATCCGACATTTCAAAGACTAATTAAATTAAGTTTCTGGGTGCTCAAAAGTGTCATAACTCATAACGAACGGACACGATAACCTGCAAGTTGTCATGCAACCTGCAAATCCTGCAATAGTCCTTGCAATGAATATTGTAGCCACACCATAAAGATAGATAGATGTTATAGTATTATACCTACTTGATCACAGGGATAGTACCTAACCTACCTAATAGGGTTAGTGCTTAGTGCAATAGTCTTAAAAAAACTTAAAAAAACGTGGGTTGAAGTCAATTAATAATAATTTCGTTCCTCTTTTGATAGAATTCACTTAGTTACCTCCGTCACTTTATTGTTTTGCTCGGATTGCAGAGATTGGATTTGAGGAATTTGATACTACGTTAAGATTACGTTTCTGTTTTTATAGTCTTTGGAAGGATATTATTTTTGTCAATAGATGCCGAACGTAGGTTATGTAGGTATCTTTTGGCCTTTCGGCATGTGCTGTATATAAGGGCGTTCATCATGATAAAAATGCATTTTGGTTTTGATTAAGCTGCGCTTAGAGTCAACCGGGTTTTAAAATGAGTGACATAGATTCAAATAGTTCTAGTCAGAGTAGTGAGAGTTGGACTAGGTCTAAAAGACTAAAAAGTAAATTTGATGAGTTTTTCGATATAATTCATGCCACTGAAACTGCTACATGTAAGTTATGCCACCATAAGAAAGTTGAAATCAAAATGAAGAACAGAAATACTTCAGGATTAAGGAAGCATCTACTGTCTTTTCACGAGAAGGAATCGCGACTATTACTTCCTGCAAGTCAACTAATCAAGCAAAAGCCAACAAAGGGGCCCATATCAAAGTTTTTAATGAGAGATGGAGAAAATAGACAGGTAAGAAAAAATACCTACCTAAGTGTTAATATACGTAATTATAGTTAGGTACCTACCTTATTACCAACAACAAAACATATAAAAGTATGGCAATTCTGGTAACAAGTAGGTAGATACCTATTTAACATTTTTTTCCGCCCCATGTCATTGGTTGTGCGTGGGAGATTGTCGTGCACATTTCTCTCCCCGGCTGACCCAGAGCCGTATATCTCGCCATGCATTACAAATTGCGTTGGTGCGCCAACAAAACAATTTGTAATGCATAAATATCGATGTAGATAAGAAAGTGGTCTATGCAGATAAATGAATCATAATTATGACCGATTAATTACTAATATTCCCGGTAACCCCTGCAACTAAGCTAAATTGCTTGTGCTAGGAGTGGGTTCACATTCGGTAGTGTAATGGCTAGAATTCGAGCCCGGGACCTCTCAATAGTAAGGGACTCCTTAACCACTAAGCTATCGACGCTTCTCACAATAATAACGAAAATAACTGAATTTGTTTACAGAGACTTCGACCGGGTTCGATTCCCGGTTACCTATGTATGAAAGTTAGTAGAAAAGTTTGAATGTCATTATTATTAACTGAATTTGTTTACAGAGACTTCGACCGGGTTCGATTCCCGGTTATGTATGAAAGTTAGTAGAAAAGTTTGAATGTCATTATTATTAACTGAATTTGTTTACAGAGACTTCGACCGGGTTCGATTCCCGGTTATGTATGAAAGTTAGTAGAAAAGTTTGAATGTCATTATTATTAACTGAATTTGTTTACAGAGACTTCGACCGGGTTCGATTCCCGGTTATGTATGAAAGTTAGAAGAAAAGTTTGACTGTCATTATTATTATATCCAAAATCGAAGCCATGGTTGCTAATAACAAATCTCGCTATATCTCATAGTTTCTAACTTCTCCCCACTGACCCATTTGGGTTGATCACTCTGTATACTATCATAATACATTTAGTGAAATGCTGTTAATTAATAATAATTAAACGACGAACAAACAAAATATTCATAGTATTGATGTTGTATTGTATCATATAATTATCATAATATGTTTTATTATTTTATTTCAGCCAGCACTTTCTAGAAACCGCAGTGAAAACTTTGTGGCAGCTACAGTTGATTGGATTGTGAAAAAATATCTTCCTTTCTCATTTTTTGATGATGAAGATACACAAGAATATTTTCGATCCATTTGCCCGAACCCGATGATGGTATTTCCTAAAAGGTCAACTCTCAGACGGAAGATTAAAGAGCGATTTGAAGAACTACAATCTCATGTTAAGAACCGACTACAACATTACTCGTGCAAAATGTCATTTACCATAGATGGATGGACCTCTATTGCTGGTAGGAGTTACTATGGCGTCACTGTGCACTATATAGACAACGAGTGGAAATATCGATCTATAGTCCTTGATTTTATGCCTTCACACGGTCGACATACTGGGGAAGATATTGCAACTATTTTCCACGAATGTTTAGTTGAATATGATTTGGTTGATAAAATACAGGGTATTACGGTCGACAACGCTAGTGCAAATACGCAATTTATGTTTGAACTTGGCAAACAAATGCCACATTTTGACTCAGACAATCAACATTTCCGGTGCTTTGCTCACATTTTGAACCTTGGTGTACAAGATTTATTAAAAACTTTAGCATTACATAGTGACACTGAAAATGCAGAAAGAGAACAGCAGTATGAAGAGGAAAGTGAAGAAGATGAAGAACATATTCCAAATATTGCTGACTCACGTACAGCGATTACAAAATTACGCAGTATTTGTTGTAAAATAAAAAGAAGTGAGATCTTAAAAAGAAAGTTCCACTCTGCTTGTGAAGCATCTGGTGTGCCAGCTGATCTTAATCCCATACTTGACTGTCCAACAAGATGGAATTCTACACATGATATGATTGGATTTGGTATAAAAGTCCGAATGGGTATTAACATATTGTGTACTTCTGTCAGCGAATTAAACGATTTTCAAATCACGGAAATTTAATGGCGAATACTCGACAAAATATATAAGTTTCTAATAAACTTTAAAGTTTTATCAACTAAACTTGGTGGAGAAAAATATGTTACAATACCGCTAGTCGTTGTGTCATTCAATCTTTTACTGGATAAAATTGAATCCATGGCAAAACAATTAGACGAGAAACCAAATCGAACCGAAGTGGACGAAAAGCTCGTTCTGGGTTTTCAAGCAGCCCGAGATAAAATGCTTAAGCATTATAAGAAGAGCAACTGGATTTACTGTACAAGTTTAATTTTAGACCCTAGGCACAAAGCTGAGACTTTCGAAATGACTACGTGGGGACAGCAAATAAAAACAGAAAGCCTGCGCAAATTCAATGAAATTTATACGCAATATAAAAGTACAATAAACCTTATGTCTAAGTCTCCACAGAACAATGAAAATATTGAAAATATTCTTCACGATCATGATGAAGATATTGAAGATGAAGACATAATAGATTTCGAGAAGCTATACACAGGTCCCTCTACGTCTTTAAGATCTGGCTGTGGCTTAATGAAAACTGACGAGTTGGAGGAGTATTTAAGTAAGCCGAGAGCCACCAGCTCGGAAGACATTTTAGAGTGGTGGAGGACGCATGAAACGGAATATCCGATTTTATCCAAGATGGCTCGTGATTTTCTTTCAATACCTGCAACTTCAGTACCCGCTGAAAGATTATTTTCTAAAGCATCACTAGTAATAAGAAAACACAGAAATAGGTTAAGTGATGAGTCAGCCAGGTGGTTACTTTGCATTAATTCTTGGTCAAAAGAATTATTATAATAATTCTCTTATTATTAATTTTATTAAAAATCTACCTGATATTTACCATGTTTATTGTTTCTTGAGCTTAAAATTGATAATTTCAATAAATAGTATTTTGCATACTTTGTCTTTATTATGTTTCCTTCCATATATGGTGATTACGATTACTATCACTATTTATCTTGACAATATTTAAAAAATGATGTCAAGTCATTGACATAGGAATCTATGTCAATGTAATCTCAAGTTTCCATACTTCATTACGATGTTTCATATCTTACTAAATCACACTAAGCAATTGATAAGTGCGAGACTTGCAAGACTCGCAAGACTCTTGCTGCAAGACCAAGACCAAGACCGAGACTGAGCGTGCAAGACCAAGACCAAGACCAAGACCAGGGGTATCGGTGCAAGACCAAGACCAAGACTGGCTCAAGTCTCGTCTTGGTCTTGCAATGGGCAACACTACTCACCTGCCACCCCCAGGCCTGCGCTCATGGAGGACGGAGGTCGTTGAGCGACCTCCGGCGCCTGAGTCGCCTGCGACGCGCGGCAAGCATGTTGCGGGCTCGGCGGGCCGGGAGAGTTCTGAACCTCTCCCGGGCGCGCTCCGCCATCTCCTTCGCGAGGATCGCATGCGCTCGCGCTCTGCGCCATTGCCGCAATCATGCTGCCGAGCGAGAGGACTCCCACCCCGAACACGAGGTCACGCCTCGTCGCCTCCCACGCCGGGCAGTCCACCAGCGTGTGCAGTCCTGAGTCCTCGCTCGCGTCACAGTGATGACACTCAGGCGTTGGCTCCTTCCTGATCCGATGCAGATGGTCCCCGAAGCACCCCTTCCCGGAGATCACCTGCGTCAGTCGGTACGAGAGGCTTCCGTGTCGCCTCTCTAGCCAATCCTCCATGATGGGCCTTACCGCCGCTATTGCGGCGTGCCCTAATGTGACAAATACCTTACTAATAATATACCTAATACCTTATTATTAACAATCTTTGAAGTCATTTTAATCCATTCAAATGTTACATCTTTTAGGCTTAGCGTACAAAAGTCAGGGAACGCAATTTCTGTGTTTGTAATCAAGAGAGGGTTTTTTTAACGTGTTGATTTATTCAGGGAAATTTTATCATGAGAGGGTTAGCGTAAAGTTTGTGGGGTCGCAACGGGTGCAAATGGTTTTTACGTTATATCGGGCAAATTACGTACCACACAGAAAATGTGTTAAAGCAGTTTTGTTGCAAAGTATATTTTCTCAGGACGTTATTTTTTTCGATTACCGAATGAGGCAATAGTTTTCGAAAATCACTGAATGCAGTTTAAATTGTTTTTAAAATCAAAATGAAGTCTCGTTTCAGTAAAATTATTGAATTATTGTCTATCTACATTATTTAAGATACTTTCCCTGCTTGTGGCGTCGCCGTGGGTGTCGGCGTGTTTTCGGTACTTAGTTCAAAAATTAATTTATAATTTCATATAAATTTTTAGTTAAATCGAAAAATAAAAATATGGCGTGATGTTTTCACTTATCACAAGAAAACGTATATTCAAAAAGCCAATAATATTTCTTACTTAGACTTGACTTAGGTACTAAACAATGAATCGCTATCACCAATGAATAAAAATCGAATGTACTTCGCAATTGGCTATTGTGTTTACTGCCTTCAGGGTTTGATTGTTACAGGACCGCGACGCGACGCTAGAGAAGATACCTATAGAAGGGTGTATGTGGGCTCCACCAACCTCCTCTGCAAACGGGTACATCTGCTGATTGACGGGCGAGGCCCTGGGGTGTTCGTTCCCACTTATTTTACTGAACAGTTCTACGGTAGAACAAAAGGGACTATTTTTTCTCACTAGTTCTCGTTCGGCTGAGAGCCCTATGCGCTCGCCACACTGTTCGCGTAAGGTTGTAGAGGCCTGTCGGCCAACAACCCACAGCCCACACAAAAAAAAACACTAGCACCTCAAAACGTTACAATGTTAATTGCAATCGCTCCATAAATAAAAATATTAACGATATTTAACTTCACCTAAATTAGTATCAAGTTATATAAAAGTTTTGTGCAGGAACAGTGACATGTTGTGAAAAGTAAACAAATGGTTAGATGCGTCTTACTTAAGTTATACAAAATAGTGCAACATCATTCTGCATCGGCAGTTGACGACACCGATACATGCGATTTTCACGGTTCCGCGTACGGCGCAAGGGCGATAACGGTGTGCGGTAAGCCTAAGAAGTTTTATTAACGAAATGAGTTGAAAACTTTAGAGCGTCCTACGTATCATACCTGTATTGAAAATACTACAATACCATATTATTTAGATAGAAATATCGCAAGAAGGAGCCACATCAAGATACATTTGTCACATTGGCAAACAGCGATATTTCTCAAAGATTTTATGTACTACTACAACCGCTTATGAAAAACACTGTTATGTAAAATACAACTGTCGAGAATCTACTTATTGTTTACCTACTTTACGGCTTACATATATCTGCTTGCTTGCGATGTCGTCTGCTTTTAAGAACTCATCCACAGATGATGCCCTATCTGATACTATTAGTGTTGGTTTGAGCGATCTCAGAAGTACGTCGGAAAGGAACAAATCTAAAAATATTAATATCAATCCGCTAAAGAGAAAGCATGACACAGAATTACGGGAATTTATGGAAGAAATGAGAGAATTGTTTTTTGAGTTTAAGTCCGATCAAGGCAAAAAATCTGAAAATCTACAAAAATATGTCGAGGAGATAAAAACACAAAATTCTGACATAAAGTCCGCTATGGAGACGTTATCGGATAGATATGACGACTTGCTGAAGGAGGTTGATTCATTAAAGCGAGAACGTAAAGAGAATTTAGTTTACATGGGGCAACTAGAAAATAAATTAGAAAATTCCGAAAGACAATCCTGTGCTTCTAAAATTGAAATTAAGAATATTCCTAAGTTTCAAAATGAGTCAAAAGGGTTATTAATTAAAACTGTTCAAAAACTGTGCTAAAGTTAGGGATATTTTTAGAGGGTATGCGAAACCGGGAACATCGAGACCAATTGTTGTGGACTTCACTTCGGTACCCACAAAGGAAAAGTTGATAAGCACGGTCAAAAAATTGAGTAGGGTCGAGAAGGAGGGAAAATTAACCACACATGAGCTAGCTGATGGACCTCCACAACCCATTTTTATTTCTGAGACCCTTACATCGAAAACAAGAAGGATATTCTTTCGGAGTCGAGACTTTGCTAAAGCGAATAACTATTCATACTGTTGGACTTCTTATGGGAAAGTCTACCTGCGTATGAAAGAAGGTACAACACAAATAACAATTGAAGATGAAGCGGATTTAACGAGGCTGAAGATAGACCCTAATGCAACATGACTATTTGTTTCTGGAAAAACAATAATTTATGTTGTACCTTTACTTGATAATACAATGTACTACACTTTGCACAAAACTATCCTTCATAACACACTTACACTACACACTGTCATTATACCCACCATCAACTTCGAAAGGTATGTCTGGATACAGTCTGTTTCTTTAGTATGTTACCTCTATGAAATGTTTTTTTGAACTATTGCGATCCTTATATTTAACAATGCATGATAATAATAGTAAAGTATTGAGCGAGGAGTTGGACCATATTTCGTTGTCATCATCATTGGCATGTGATGTGGAGGATTGTCATAAACATATTCCAAACATAAATAAACGCCTTACAGTTGTGACTCAGAATATTCGTAGCATATCTAGAAATATTGACAGCATGAACACTCTTCTGTCTAGACTATGTTTTGAACCGGATGTAATTATTTTCACAGAGTGCCGACTCTCTTCTAATCCTATAATTCCTTTGTTAACTGGATATAATCACGAAGTCTCAAGGCGCTGGATCCTACAGAATGATGGTGTAATCGTTTATGTAAAAAACAATATCACTGTCGACTTCCACGAGCCAATCATGAATGACTGCAGTAGTCTGCTTGTTAAGATTGGCAATGACACAGTAATTTTATGCATTTATAGATCTCCTTCTTATAAAAATTTTGAACCTTTTTTGACCTCCTTAGATAGTGTTTTGTCTGGTCTGTCAGGGTATAGAAATGTTTTCATTATTGGAGATATCAACATTTATATCCAACCGAGTAGCATAACTTCTCAATCTCGTGAATACCTAAACCTTTTGGCTTGTCACGGACTCTTAACAGGACATACACTGCCTACCCGAGATGGGGAATGTCTTGATCATGTCATGTTAAAAACTAGGTTTGAAGCGACTACCCTAGTGATAAACTCATCTATCACTGACCATTGCGCGGTACTGTTGAGTCTAAATATTGCACAGGCGAGAACTTACTCTCAGATGTATATTAGGAAAATAAACAGTGAAAATCTTGGTAGAACCTTGACTGACATTGATTTCGAACCGATATTTGAAACTACGGATGTTAACTACGCTATGGAATATTTTATCTCGAGCTTTCAGCGTGCGGTCATTGCTAACACGACGATTGCAAAGCTGTCGCGAAGGCAAAGAATTTTAAAACCATGGATCACTCCTGGCTTAATACGCTGTATGATAAATAGGGATAATATGCATGCTAAAGTAAGAATGGACCCAAATAATTTAATACTTAAGGTAACCTACGCAAGATACAGAAACTTTTGCAATAAAATACTAAGGAAAGCTAAAACAGAATATGAAAAAGGAGAATTTAAAAAGGCCGGTAAAAATAGTAAACAATTATGGAAAGTTATAAAAAATGTGACATACACTAACAAAATTAAAACCCCTCCAGATAAGTTGCTTAGCCCGGGCGATATCGACAGATCGTTGAATGATGTAAATAGGTATTATGCAAACGTGGGTCAATTTTTGGCAAATAAAATAACAATTGTGGCTTCTGACATGCAAACTAACGATTTTAGTATTCCCTCAAATCTTCAATCATTTGTACTATTGGACACTGATTGCAATGAGGTTGAAAACATCATAATGGGTCTTAAAAATGTATGTTGGATGGGATGGAATCTCAAATAAAATGCTAAAAGACTACAAACATTTAATCGTTCCACCATTAACACATATATTTCGAACTTGTCTTTCCGAAGGTATCTTTCCTAGGGCTCTCAAAAAGTCGATCATATTACCGATGTATAAATCAGGTGACAGGGACCGTGTCGAGAGCTACAGGCCCATTTCCATACTACCTTCCATATCTAAAATCTTAGAAAAAATTATTAATAAAAGGCTGACAAATTATTTAGATAAATATAATTTATTATCTAATAATCAATATGGCTTTCGTAAGGGCAGAGCAACTGATGATGCGGTACATAAGTTAACTGATACTATTGTACAAAATCTATCAACTAATAAGAAAGTTCTGGGAGTATTTTTGGATCTCTCAAAGGCTTTCGACACGGTATCTGTCCCTATCTTGCTCAAGAAACTGGCTCGATTGGGGATTAGAGGCATGCAGTTGAAACTCTTCACAGATTATCTTTCTGAACGTACCCAAAGGGTTAAAATCGGTGAACATCAGAGTGATGACCTGACAGTAACTTATGGTGTTCCTCAAGGAAGCATACTTGGTCCTACATTATTTTTGACGTATATTAACGATCTTTGCAGTCTTCCTCTGAAACATGGTAACCTCATCTCTTATGCCGACGATACCGCACTTCTATTCGCTGGTGACTCATGGAAGGAGGTTTTTAGAACCGCGCAGACTGATTTTAATTTGGTACTGGCATGGCTACGTAGAAATTGTTTGACTTTGAATGCGGATAAAACCAATTGTTTGCAATTTTATATGAAACAACCCAGAATACATTATGGGTTTAAATTAGTTGCCCACAGTTGCCTAAGTCCTAATAGTGAAGATAACAGCTGCAAATGTGCTGAAATTTTAAATAGTACTACAGTGAAATACTTGGGAATACTTTTGGATAACTCGTTAACTTTTAGAGCCCACATCGTACAAACTACTGCTAGGTTGCGTAAGCTTATGTTTATTTTTAAATACATTCGGCACAGTGCAGAACAAAATGTGATAAGAGAGGCTTACCTGGCATTGGTTCAGTCAGTGCTGTCTTATTGTATCACATCGTGGGGAGGTGCGGGCAAGACTTTATTACTACAGTTAGAAATAGCTCAAAGAGCAGTATTAAAAGTCAGTACTTTTCGACCAATATTATTCCCCACATCTCAGTTATATCAATACTGCAATGTTCTCACTGTTAGACAGCTATACATACTACACATAGTTACCCGACAACATTCAACTGTAACACTCGCACATAATGCTCCTGTTTGCTTGGGTCGCCGCAGACATGATAGGGTTTGCGCTCGACCACTTTTCAAATACCAATATGTTAATTCGCACTTCTGTTTTCTAGGTCCATATGTTTACAATAAATTAAATAGGTCTTTGGATATTTATAGTCTGAATAAAATTGAATGCAAGAGAAAAGTGACAGACTGGCTTTTGGGTATTGACTACGATGAAACTGAAAGTATCATCGAAGTTATATCTTGAATTCTTCTCGATTTTACCTCTTTGCAAAATAACCTCCCACACCGAGGGACAAAACACACATGCACACTCACACACATACTTACACCACAAATACAACACTAACACTAAATACTCAAAACAATCCACACATGATTAAATTAAACTATACATGTTACACTCACTACACAACAAATTCTGTATTATTTATGTTTCTCAATTATTGTATTCGTGTAATCTCATTATAATTGAAATACTTGGAAATAATATAATTGAAATTTGAAAAGAATCTAAAAATGAAAATAAAATTGTATTTTGAAATCGCTTTATTTGTATTTTTGAGTTTAAATCTAAAACAGAAATTATATTGAACATGAATAAGATTGCAATTATGAATTGAATGTTATTATAGATTGTATTTTAAAAATGATTTAATATACCTACTTATATTGTAATTTAATTTCATTGATTTGATTGTAATTTATAGTTGGTTGGACAGTAAACTTAAATACTGATTTAACTAAATTTCATTTAACTAAAATTTAAAATTTTGAATTTACCTTAATTTAATGAAATGAGGTGTTTAAAGAGATATATAATCTGATTATTTGCTAGAAGAATTCTGACCCTGAAATACAAGTTTAAATAAACTTAGTTCAGGTGAAGAAGCAACAATTTGTATAACAACAATATGCATGAAATTAACAACAAAAACCTATGTAAGATCAATTAAGTAATGTATACAAAAATGTACTTTAAGATTAAGATTATTATTAACAATCTTTGAAGTCATTTTAATCCATTCAAATGTTACATCTTTTAGGCTTAGCGTACAAAAGTCAGGGAACGCAATTTCTGTGTTTGTAATCAAGAGAGGGTTTTTTTTAACGTGTTGATTTATTCAGGGAAATTTTATCATGAGAGGGTTAGCATAAAGTTTGTGGGGTCGCAACGGGTGCAAATGGTTTTTACGTTATATCGGGCAAATTACGTACCACACAGAAAATGTGTTAAAGCAGTTTTGTTGCAAATTATATTTTCTCAAGACGTTATTTTTTTCGATTACCGAATGAGGCAATAGTTTTCGAAAATCACTGAATGCAGTTTAAATTGTTTTTAAAATCAAAATGAAGTCTCGTTTCAGTAAAATTATTGAATTATTGTCTATATATCTACATTATTTAAGATACTTTCCCTGCTTGTGGCGTCGCCGTGGGTGTCGGCGTGTTTTCGGTACTTAGTTCAAAAAATAATTTATAATTTCATATAAATTTTTAGTTAAATCGAAAAATAAAAATATGGCGTGATGTTTTCACTTATCACAAGAAAACGTATATTCAAAAAGCCAATAATATTTCTTACTTAGACTTGACTTAGGTACTAAACAATGAATCGCTATCACCAATGAATAAAAATCGAATGTACTTCGCAATTGGCTATTGTGTTTACTGCCTTCAGGGTTTGATTGTTACAGGACCGCGACGCGACGCTAGAGAAGATACCTATAGAAGGGTGTATGTGGGCTCCACCAACCTCCTCTGCAAACGGGTACATCTGCTGATTGACGGGCGAGGCCCTGGGGTGTTCGTTCCCACTTATTTTACTGAACAGTTCTACGGTAGAACAAAAGGGACTATTTTTTCTCACTAGTTCTAGTTCGGCTGAGAGCCCTATGCGCTCGCCACACTGTTCGCGTAAGGTTGTAGAGGCCTGTCGGCCAACAACCCACAGCCCACACAAAAAAAAACACTAGCACCTCAAAACGTTACAATGTTAATTGCAATTGCTCCATAAATAAAAATAGTTTTACGATATTTAACTTCACCTAAATTAGTATCAAGTTATATAAAAGTTTTGTGCAGGAACAGTGACATGTTGTGAAAAGTAAACAAATGGTTAGATGCGTCTTACTTAAGTTATACAAAATAGTGCAACATCATTCTGCATCGGCAGTTGACGACACCGATACATGCGATTTTCACGGTTCCGCGTACGGCGCAAGGGCGATAACGAAATGAGAAAAAAACACTAGCTCTACGATATTAGATGGAACAAAAGAGTAGAACTAGTGGGAGTCTCTATTCCCACTTGTTCTACCAGTTCCATCGGGTAGAACTCATGGGAGATTTTGTTCTCACTTGTACTAAGATATTAGGGCCTGTTCTCACTAGTTCGATCGTCGAATTATTGAGATTTTTTTTTCTCATTAGTTCGAACGTCGAAATTCTGAGACTTTCACCGCGTGCCCCGACACGTATACATATAGGTTAAAAGTGTTATGGCGGCGGTCTCGCAGAGACCTCTGTAATAACCCTTCGTGTTAGGTCACTTGTGATAATGCACCTAGAAATAGGAGCCCCGCGAAGTGGAGCTCCATCGAAATCATTAACTAATAATCGAACAAATGAGAAAAAAGGTCTCTGTAGTTCGACGGTCGAACTAATGAGAAAAAAAAACTCACTAGTTCGACGATCGAACTAATGAATCGAACTAGTGAGAACAAACGATGAGTGGAGTTCTACCCGAAGGAACTGGTAGAACAAGTGGGACTAGAGACTCCCACTAGTTCTACTCTTTTGTTCCATCTAATATCGTAGAACTAGTAAGAAAAAATAGTCCCTTTTGTTCTACCGTAGAACTGTTCAGTAGAACAAGTGGGAACAAACGCCCTGGGGCAGGCTTTCCTCTCGAGGATAGGAGGCAGAAGGCAATCGCTCTCATAAAAATTGTGTAAACTAAATCAATATGTGAAGTAAGCACACCCCAGGCTTTCTGCAACCGGGAACAACACTAAGATGATGCTTGAGAATTTATTAAACGGTTGGCTGGAGATTAGCCATAGATAGGTCAATGGCTGCACACAAAACAGTTAGTAAAAACTTCGACGGTACTGATAGCTGTAGGTACCTACCCCAGCAGAAGCAGGCCGGGACGGTGGGGCGACTAGCGCCCCTCCCCCAAACCGGGCCAAGACGGGGACACCGTGGTTCCAAACCAGAGGGGGCCAACTCGAAACCGGAGATGGCCCAGGGTCAGTCGGGGTGCGAGGGATATGCTCTATGGGCAACCTTACTCTTCGGCGTTTTAAGACCCGAGACGGCGTGCGGTTTTAGTCGGTTCAAGCCCGACATAACCGCCCCCGCTGGCTGGCGGGGGGTATCCGAAGGGATTTCTGCACGAAAAAAAAAAATGGTACCTACCTAATTGCACTTGATCTAGGTGTTTCTATGTGTAATATGTATGTAGGTTTTTAGGAAAAAAAAATTGTCTAAGTCCATAGTTAGACAATTATTTTATATATATATTTTTTTAAATTTATTTTATCGGTATAACCCATAACAGAAGTTAGTTAAGCTATGCTTTCTATGGATCTGGATACTTCTGTGTAGAATGATCATCATCATCATCCGGTTGAGTACTAAATTTCCACTTTGAAGCCTGTCGTTTTACCGTTTTGGATTGGCTCGTTGACTCTTACGAGAGTGATTACTATCTGACCTCCCAACAAAGAAAGTAAAGCCTGTGCCAGAACCTCGTCTCTTGTTTAACAGGTGCTTGTTCCCGCAAAAGCCAAATAATCTAAACCAAAACAAGATTAGGAAAGTGCACCCCGCACTCCAAAGTAGGTACGGTACAACCCTTGGATGCAATGGGTGATGATGATGATGAGTCATTACAGGAAAACATAGCTATAGCTTTATAGGCAATACCCGTTTCTGACAGAATGACAAATATGACTCACATTTTGTACACTTTCCTCATGTTCGAAGCAATAATTTAAAGTATTAAAATGAACTTTATTCTATCGGAATCTCCCAGGGGTAATACTGAAACCCCAATGGCTTTGGATGATCTATATTATATGATTTATTTTAGGTATCTTTTAATTACACTGCAGTTTATTATTTTACATTTATTATTCATTCATAGATAACCTTGTTGATAGTGACCTCTTTATCAGTAATGAACTATTACATCAAGCAGTTAATTAAAAAAACAAGTTCATTGCTCAACATTTAATAATATCACATAGATTACACTGTTACATTTCACATGAAATATAGACATTCACAGCTATACACTTACTTATATTGTTCCATTATTGTCTTACTACATTTAATTTTAAAAATGAATTTTCAGACGTTTTTGATATAGATAACATTTGACATTAGTGTATCTACATACCATCAATACATTTCTTTTTCTCAAATTAGAAAGTCTATCCAACTGGCTTTTTTATATAATTTTTGAAATATTAAAACTTAGATAAATTTTCAAAAAGAAACATTTTTCTCTCATAACTTAGAAACAATACAACAGATCTTTTACTACACTTATCCACTGAATATTCTTAACTTATTATTAAATACTTGGCAATATTACTGAACAATCAACTCAGTAACATTGTCTTTTGTAACTAGAGCCACAAGACTACCACTAGCAGGGCGCTCTTCGCCCTTGATCCACTTGTCAAATAACTGAGCCACGAAGGATAGAGGTGTCCAAGTGCCAAAGTCAGCTTTAGGCATCCATTTTCTGTTCATTTCTGTGTCCAGTGTTACAGGGAGAATTGCCACTGCTAAAGAGTCCTCAGGTAGACCAGAATCTTTGGCACCAAGAGACTTTGTGAGTTGGTGTACTGCAGCCTTAGCCATACCATAACCAATCATACCAGCTGTACCTTCTAGGGCAGCCTTAGCACCAGTCAAAGCCAACAGGCCTCCGGGTGTGAGGTATTTAGAAGCAACTGTTGCAGCAATTGAAGAGCTCCACACAGACTGCCTCCACATTAAGTCTGCTTGCTTGCTGAGGTCTTTAGCGGCATTTCCGCCCGCCCATCCACCGGCTACACAAATGACAGCATTAATTTTCTCACCTTTGAGGGCGGTAGCCAATTCATTTACAACGTGTTCTTCTTGCTGGACCCAAGACGCGTCTTTAGGAACGGTGATATTTAGATCAGCACTCTCGTTTATACTTAAATCAATGTTTGCGACCCACCAGTTGGCCGCTTTGAAGTGGTTTACGCAGGCTGCTCCGAGTGCGCCTCGCCCGCCATACACAACGATCTTTCCACTAGCCATTTCCACGTCTTTACACTAAGAAGGTGCAGGCTCAACTAACTGAGCCAACAAGTAAAAGTAACGCTAGCTATAACTTGCGCGGCGCGGTAACCTCGACTCTCACTTTTTACCGTAATCAAAATGAAGGATAACGTTTTCTAGGTTAGTGATTATGAGCACGACAGTTGCATTGAGAGTTTGAAGTATAAAGTTATTAATGATGTAATTCAGTACATATACATACATCAAGTGACAAAAGTTTATTACCGAATTATTGTCTTTACATACTGGTGGGTGTATTCGTGTGTTGTGGACGGTGACAGCGACAGATGTCAAACAGTGCCTAACTGGTTAACTTCAGATTGCTCTCATTCTGATTCGGACACTTGTTGAATTTTCAAACGTTTCCAATCAAATCGATAATTCGCATAGTTATTTGCAGATAGAACGAGAAATCTCTGAGATTTATAGAGTTTGGGCATAATATAGTGTGTCAAATTATGCATTGTGTAAAATCACAAAATTTGCTAAATATTTATTTACTCACATTTGTTTAACAATATTAACTATATCCCGGTCCCAGGGTGGCCGGCAACGGACACTTGGGGAGGATACCGTGCGGTTTTAGTCGAGACACGACATAACTACCCCCGCTGGCCGGCGGGGGTAGTTATCCCGCATCCGTAGGGATTTCCGCACGTAAAAAATAACTATTAACTTAATATCGATAAAAATGTGATGGATTCTTCAGTAGTTTTTCAAACCTAGTCCCAGTCCCTGACAGAGTCCTTTAGAATTCTATGTAATGAGATATATATAAGTCCATGAAGCTAAGTTTAATTAATTTTATCAGGATCTTTAATAAAATATATAAAACCAATATGTACATACCAATTTTATATTCATAATTCAAAATTATATCGATACGAAAATCCAAATCACTTTTTGTCACTGAATCGATCTATAGTTAAAGTTGCTTACTTGGGACCTTTCGATGACAGCTGTCAGTTGAGCATTTTTATGAAGCGATAGATGGCGCTGCTCTAAGTATGTTTTTTTTTTACATCTGGCTAGCAAAACGCAAACGCAACGCTTCATGACAATGACGCAAGTTAACGTGCAGTAAATGACGATTTTTATCGTCCAATAAAAAATCTTTTCTTTAATTCTTCTTTAAATTCTTTAATCAACAACGAAACAAAACGCAGCACCATAGCGTAAGTAGGACTAGGCGCACATTATCCTATTTTTCTGAATCGTTTCATTATCACGATTAATGTCATCATAAATATAGTGCTTTCGTTATGTTAACGTGCCAAATACGCACGCACACTGCGTATTTGGCTTCTTTTGACCGATTAGAATTAGAAGAAGTGACCCACTTAGCAAGCAGCTAAGATTCGTACACTCGAACCACTGGATTTAAAACATTGATATGTGTGCACACGGCCTTTCCACAGTGTGAACAGCGCCATCTATCGAGACTTTGAAAACGCGTTTGAAAGGTCCCTTTGCTCCTAGCTATTCGTGTTACCAACAGTAAAAAATCTATGGCAATGGCGCGACCATTTAGAAACTTTTTGACTGCTTTCAACATAACGTATCTTCGCAGTTTATTTTTATATTTTTAACTTACTTGTAGATCGATGTATTCTAAGTTTTTCTATCATTGTGTTTATTTGGATAGGTAAGTACATAATATTTTTATTAAAATTTAAATGAAATATAGATATTATCTATATCAAGTTCACCTAGTAGGTGTACTACTGGAATATTTAAAAAAGAACTGGTCTTACACCCAAGATATGCTTAAAGATGCTTGACAATAAAAACGAACAGTTTTAAATACTTAAAGGGATTCTGACCAAATCATCATGTCACAGACAATGTTAAGTAGATACTATTTAATACCTTTGTCATCATCGTCCCCATAGCAATTGCCCAATTGCTTCCAAAGTTTGTAGTTTGGAGCCCGAGGTTATATTTTTGATTGGTATGTCACCTTTTCCGCAAGCGAAAAGCACCTGCGCCAAAGCCTAGTCCAATGTTTTGCAGGTGCACCGACTTGCAGATGAGGTTGGCTTGAGCCTCAAGGATCTTGGTAGGGCACTGCATACCCAACATCCTTTTAACTTTGTTTATGAAACAATATAAAGTTAAACTTTAAACCAATACCTACATCACTTATGCCGAGAAAAAAAAATTAGAACTATAAGAATGTCGGCAGCTAGTTCTTGACAATAAGCTGTTTACTAATGCTCTAATATCTACACATAGCTTAAAATCGCCTTTTGAAACGCTACCGTACTAATAATGTGTACCATTCTAGGGGCAATCTCTAGAAATGGTGGCCACTACTTTTTGAACTTTACCTCAGCTTACCATCAGGCGGGGTACAGTCAATTGGACGGACTAAATATAAAAAAAAAAAAAAACCTATTTGGTAGCGTGGCACCACAAGTACAGAAGTACTGCTTGATAGAATCGCACAATGACCACGATGTTATTGGTCACAAGGTTTTATCGTTTTCAGGGATGTTCATAAACGATCAAACTATTATAGAAATCGCTTGCATGAAGTCAATAGCCGGTCTCGTAGGCCGCTACATGTACCTTTTTTTTCGTGCGGAAATCACCACGAATCCTCCCTCGGACTCGAACTGACCAAAAGCGCACGCCGTCTTGGGTCTCTAATGCTGGCTGTAAGGTGGCCCAATAAAGCAGTCACGCTTTGGCAGGACCCACGCCGCGAGTCCTCGCTCGCATCGCAGTGATGGCACCCAGACGTTGGCTCCTTCCTGATTTAAAGCAGGTGGACCACGAAGATCACCTGGACAGTTGGTACGAAAGGCTTCCATTTCGCCTCTCAAGCCGATCCTCCATGACCCGCTTAGCTACCATCCTCCTAACCTACTTACTTACCATCTGATGATACGCATAATCGGAGTCACACAGAACACAAAATAATAGTTTCTTGAAACTGACATCAACGTCCCCATCATAAAAGTAGCCTGCACAGTCGCAAGACTTAAATTGGGCACGGAAGGTACATAAGACATATATATAGTAACTATTTCAAAGAAGATTGAACAGAATTCGGCTCTCCCAAGTATGGATGCCTTTACGTACTTAGTACCTACTTTACCCAAGATTTTTTTATCACCAGTTTCAATGGGCTAGGGCAGCCATTCTGCAATGTATTTTAAATAAAATTACATCAACCGTGAAATAAAAAAATAAGTTCATTCGAAAAAAACTGCGTGATGTTTAAATTTAAAGAAAAACTCAAATAAAAAGATAAAAAAAGCAAATAAAATGTAATTCAACAAAACTGTTATAATAAAAAAAGGAAGTTTTAAAGTGTAGAAAACTTATTATTCAATTTGAGTAGATAAGTACATCGTTTTGCTCAGGCTTTACAGAATATGACTTAAAATACTATAAAAAATAACATCACTTGCCTTGGGAAAGTACCTTTTTTTTTTTTTTTTATCGTGCGGAAATCCCTTCGGATACCCCCCCGCCGGCCAGCGGGGGCGGTTATGTCGGGCTTGCACCGACTAAAACCGCACGCCGTCTCGTTTCTTCAGACGCGGGGTGTAAGGTTACCCATAGAGCATATCCCTCGCACCCCGGCTGACCCTGGGCCATCTCACCACTAACAGCATCGCTCATCCTGTCTCCTCTGAAAGTCACGACAAAATGATATTTATAAGTACTCTAGTACCTTTTTTTTTATTGTGCGGAAATCCCTTCGCTAACCCCCCCTCCCCCCACCGCCGGCCAGCGGGGGCGGATATGTCGGGTTTGAACCGACTAAAACCGCACGCCGTCTCGGGTCTACAGACGCCGGGGTGTATGGTTACCCATAGAGGATATCCCTCGCACCCCGACTGACCCTGGGCCATTCGCAGTGTCCCCTCTGATAACAGCGGGGGGGGGTCGCTCCAGGTACCCCTCGTACCCGGAGCGACCCCCCCCCCCCACGGGCCTTGCAGGCCCACCATACCCCGACCCCCTCGTGCAATGGGGTCAGCTGGCCCTGAAAAGGGCCGGTAAGTTCTAAAATAGGTTTTTTTTTTATACCACTCAGGTGGCAGACAAGCTCACGGCCCACCTGATGGGAAGCGGTCACCGTGGACTATGGACGTGTGCAACACCAGGGGCGTCACACTCGCGCTTCCTACCCTAAAAAAAAAAAGAAATTGCAAAGCAGGAATAGCCTTTAGTCTGCCGGGAAGACCAAAAGGCTACTCCCGCCTCTCCCTTCTTTTTTAGTTTTTGTGCTGTCAGAAGGAAGACTCTTCCCTCTGACAGCACAAAAACTCTCAGTGAGCTCTGGCTACCCTACTCACCGTTAAGTACCTACCTATTTAATATGTTGTGTCATACAATAATGTATAATGTGTCACTAAAACCATACATTTTAAGTAGGTATGTACCAGAATTATTTTTATTAAAGTATAACTTATAAATACCATCTTATACATTATCGAGTTGAGTATTAGAGAGTTGTGTAATTTCAGCCCACTCCAAATAGAGTGAACTGAAATTATTAGAAAGGCTTAAAATCATTATCAATTTATTATCATTTAGACAAAGAACAAAGAATGCTTAAAAATATAACCAATTATTCACACTCTCACGCTCTTTGACATAAAAACCATAAAATAAAGAAAAATATCAATCATAGGTGAGCGTGGTGGAGACAGTCAATATATATCGCGATTCTGTCAATATCAATAGTACAAACAAACGCGATTGGTCCTAAGGCAGAGCATTATATTGGATCGCAATAGCTACCTATATATTGACTGTCTCTACGCGTACCCATAGACAATAAGTAACCAAGAAAGTATAAATTAGGTTAGAGCATGTGTTAATTTTCAACATTTTGCCAATAATGCGGTGGTTGTTTATATATATTGGTCACGCATAGTCACGATCACGATTAACTACCAAAAAGGTTAACACAAAATAACATTTAACTGTTAATTTGGCAATCACCGTTATCGCTAAATATCGGCATTTTGAAAACATTTTAGTACTCCTCACCACTGTTCCTAATTAAATCCTTTTTCTTATTTACAATATGTAACAAAACTAGTGTCTGATCAGTGAAGGTGCATTGTTAGGTATCAATACTATTTTCTGTTTATGTAGTTCCTTTTGGAAAATAAGTTAAAAATTAACCCACAAAAACTGTAATACAATTTAGGTCAATGAGGAAACTTATATGGCAACACAGTAGGGCGCGACGGTGCACGGTGCAGCCCATAGCCAAGACGGGCATTGTTGTGGGTGGGTTACCATTGGATATCAATACAATACTTTGTGGTGTTGTCACATTCTTAGATTTTGAGGGGATAGTGGGTAAATTATAATACTAGGAAATGGACTTTAAATTCCAATAATACATTTATTTTCATTAAAATATATTTTTTAAATTTCATATACAGTTACGTATTTAGGATACCAATGCCCTTTACTTATTGATCGGGCACTAGTTTTGTTACATGCTGTAGATATCGTAGTATAGTAGTATATCGTGTAGACGATAGGTATATCGTCTATCTGCTGCATATTTATATTATTATTATTAAATACTTATTCACTTTCTGAACAGACAACAGTGCCAACGTTAATAACAAACTAGAGTAGTGTTATTAAGCGTGCATCCGAATCTATTTGCATTGAATAAAATATACTAATAATGATATTAACCGTGATACTAAACAACTTAAACACCAAACTAATGTCATTTAGTAATTTAGCTTTCCGTTGGTCAGGTTGACGGTTAATGTTGAAAACAGAGCTCAGTACTACTGCTACTACAGCGGAAACAACCTAGGAAAAGAAAAAAAAAACATAATAAAAAACCATAAAAAAAATAAAAACGACATTCAAAGTATAAATACACTGAAAAAAAACTACAAAGAATTATGAAAGTAATAAAGTAAGCGATGGTGAATAAAATCCCGTGATACCATCATACCTTCGGTAAATTAGGCGGAAAGCCTTGTAAATTAAAAAAAACACATCATACGGCAAATCTATAAACTGTATCCGAGGGGATTTACGCCCGAAAAAAAAATATTTTGATTAGATTGAAACATTTTGGCAAACCCGAATTTCCAGCTAAATTTTTACCACTTATCATTATTTCTTTACCTATTTATAAGTTACATAAGAAGAAACTAATTATCTATAATTTTATAAAGTGATAGTGCCAGACCTAGAGGTGGCTCTCATTATTGATTCTAAAGAAGGTGTCATAGAGACTAGAAGTTTTGTTCCCAAGAAGGTAGTCTTGCAATGAAAGCGCAGGGTCCAAGCCGAAGGTCATTTTTATAACATCACAGAATACTACTACGGTCATCATACCGACTGCCGTATGGTACAACCAGTCGGCTATCTTCTTGTGTTTGTCGCTTTCTTCACCGTCGATAGAGGAAATGATTAGTGCCAAAACCCCCGCACCTGCCTGCAGCAATCAAATTACATACTTGTACAAATAATAGACCCTCTAAATACAAAATTCTGCGACCGCAGCAACCTTCATGTCCGTGACATCGCAGATAAAATGCAGGGGAGTCGCCTCGCAAATTTCTAACCATACCGCCTTCATCGGACTTCAATAGGAGAGCTAGATCCATGAAGTTCTAGTGGCGTTAAGGCTTGACGTCGTAGAAGATGACATGCGTGCCAATGGTCACACTCGTGTCAACGGAGGACTAAAAGTCGGAAAGCGGATTCAGATGAGGGCCTCGGGTGCAACCGGCACTGCACAGTGAGATGATGATGAAGGGTGATAGACACTCCTTGGGAATAAGACCTCTTTGAAATTATCACTTTTCCATCACTAGCTTAGACTAGTTAGTTTATATGGCACATTTTTTACTAGTGATCTAATGCATACTTACATAATTTTCTTTTCCATAAACGGAGACCATTAACTTATGAACTATTCTAGTCTACAATGTGTTTATATCTAATAGATTGATAACCTATGCTTTTGCATTGTGCACCTATTCGAATATAAGTCATAGAATACCCTAAATTAGGGTACGCACCCTGCGCACATAGGTATCACAACTTTCTCAACCTGAGTAACATTTACAGGAATCAAACTAATACCTAGATCAAATACACTTCACCGCTTATGAATAGGTACTTTACAATAAAGTAACATTACAACAACAACCTATGGCTTTAGAAAACCTTTCACAGATTCTCCTAAATAATTTAGCATTGATTTTAACAAATTCATGACGAACTGGAAAAGATTTATAGTATTTACGTATCTACACTACAAATAGTATCTACTAAAAAAAAAAGTGTTTGTGTGCCTAAGTCAAATGCGGGCTAACGTTGACCTACATTTTACGAGGACATTATAACCTCCAAAGATACATTTTTATTTTTATAGATAGCATCAGCATGACATATTTACGTAACAATAGTCCGTAGTAGAGGTTAACTTTTTTAAATTTCGCGTGTTTTAGAAATACTACGTAATATTTGCCTAGCTATTGTCTGTGCCATCTAAAGTAATATTACACAGTAGTTGAGTTACCCTTTCTTAAGTATTCATTATTGATGTAATGGAGCCGTTCTAATATTAAAGGATTGTTTGAATATTCGATACCGAAAGCGGATATTACAATATTGATCACGGAAATTACGAATATAAATATGACAATGACGTCATTCAGAATTACAGCTGAAGGTTGATCCTCGTGATCGTTCAGATCCAAGCCACCGATCACCACGAACAACAGTCCAACGAGAAGCTAAAACAAAGTTAGAAGTAGTATAACCTAGGTTTTTATAATAAAAAAAGTGATGACTAAGAATATCCAAGAAATAACTTTTAACATTGAAACTATAACTATAACTATTAGGTCCTTACATACGAAATTGGCGTTTGAAATTGAAATTGAAACTATAAACTTAAGTATTGTTAATGTTTTAGTATTCCATCTTTGCACACAATGGACGAGTGTTTTAATTTGGTTGAATCTTCAAATCTGTAATGTCAATGACTTGCTGGTTTAATGTCAGAAATTCAATATTTTCATTACATTCCACAAGAAAAAGGTAGTTAGGAACTCGCTTTTATTTAAAGTTTCTAAAGTAGTAAGGAAAAACGAGCTACAATAAAAAGATTGAATGCTTAATTAGTTGGGGTAGGTACCTATATAATTTCTACCAATGTATTCGTTACAGAAGCGAACTTAACAATCTTCAGAGGATTATCTGCAAGAAGAAACTTTAAAAAGTGTTGTGTCTTTAGATATCTCGAAAAACAATCTAAGTAGGTACTTAAACAAAGTCAAGATATTTAGCAAGTGACGAATCAAAGGCAGATACAAGTACATTCAGAACAGTTACAACGAAGGCAGTTGCTGTCGTTGCATAATTGATGTTGAGAGCTGAAGTCCTGTGGCGAGGTTTGTGGAACCAGCAGTCACGGAGCAGGTTCAGTGAAAGGAGCACGAAGCCCATCGCCACCTAGAGACCTTTTGATTTCGCTTGAGGAAGTTAAGAATAAAGATTACGCTAAATGAAAGTGGATAAGATTAAGATACAGGCAAACATATTAATGAGCAAATAAAGTTTCGTAGTAATTCCTTATTGTTTTTTTTTTGTGTGTATGTCACTAATTCAATGTTATTTAGTCGCAGGTGACTAGACCCAAAACTATCGAACTAAATGACGAACATGCATGTGTCCAGACTTGTTTTGTTATCTAAAAATGGCAATCCGTTAGACTCATCTACGTATTCCAAGGAATATAAGTCATTAATTAACCTCTGGAGCTGATATTCCACCAGACTCTGCCTAAGATAAATTGATTACCCACTAATATAGGGAAGCATCGATTCAGGATAACACTCGGATTTATTAACAGCTATAGATTATTCAAATAACATGGGTTCCTAATCATAGGCTCTGCTTGTGATCCGCACCTGTATATGATAAGTATCTACATGTTGCCCACCTACTGACGTAAGAATAATATGATCTCGTATGCTTTTAAACTGGTGGGCGTACTAACTTTTATTTTTTTATATTTAGGACACGTCAATTTGACTTCACCTCGCCTGATGGTAAGCTGAAGGTAAGTCTCAGGAAAGTCTCCATCCAGGTCTCAGGATCACCATTACATACACGTACCATGTTAACAATGGTGACACTCAGCTTGAAGAGGATTGTCGTCGCAGCAACGCGTGACACCCACCGGTCCCACTAGTGCTGCGACCACAATGCCCCTTTTTTTTTTTTTTTTTTTTTTTTTTTCGTGCGGAAATCCCTTCGGATCCCGCCGGTCAGCGGGGGCGGTTATGTCGGGCTTGCACCGACTAAAACCGCACGCCGTCTCGGGTCTTAAGACGCCGGGGTGTAAGGTTACCCATAGAGCATATCCCTCGCACCCCGACTGACCTTGGGCCATCTCCGGTTTCGAGATGGCCCCCTTACTTGCTCTCCACTGTGCCATCTGCTAGTCAGAGGGACACGTGGAAAGCTTCCGAACAGCCCTCAACAGGGCCGTCCTCGCCTCGGTCGGAGTTGGCCGCAGGCGGCAGCGTCTCTAGCCCACCCTAGGAGAGAGGCGCTGCCGTCTCCGTTGCCCAGGGTGCACCGCGTGGAGGTCCCCAACCAAGCACCCCAACCACAATGCCCCTGCCCGTAACTTATCTGTGTTTAGCTATTTTCAAACTCCTCAGCATCTAATTCTACAGTCTCCGCGCGAGTTGAATGTAGACCTGGGAAAGGTACAACCTACCCAATCCAATAGATTATTCCAATTTACTTAGATTGTAAAAATAAGTAAGTACAGTAGCCCAAATTGCAGTTCTCACCTGAAGAACTATAGAGATAGATATGAGTACGACCAGCAGCGTATAGAACTCGTGTTTTGGTCCCACTTGCAGCACGTATTTTAGTTGTGAAGCGTTGGATGTTAGCAACGCGATGTCAAGCATCCCCTGTGCCACTGTCTTTTTCGTTGCATACCGATTTGCGTCCAGCCCTTTGATCTGAAACGAAGCACAATGCACTTATTTGTACTTATTTAGCGAAGTAGACAATTATTAATTTTGGTTTATAGGGTCAGATAACTTAAATGTCAACACAATTTTTTTTTACGAAGATTACTACATATTCTATCTATAAGATGGCGTCAGAAACCCGCATTCGTGACAACTCTGATATCCGTGACATCGTAGATGATAAACTGCAGGAAAGTCGCCTTCGCTGGTGCGGCTAACGCCCGAGTATGTGGATACAAATGTCTGGCTAGCTCCGGTAGGGGGAAAAGAATCCAGAAGTGCTAGTTTAACACCGTAAGAGATTTCGTGTATGCCAATGACCTCACTGTCCGGGAATATGGGATATTGAAGTCGAGTTGTTACGACACCTTCCGTTTACCGATTGCGGTCTCCACTCTAGGACTCATTTGCTATATAGTAGACCTGAATCCTTCGATCTTTGTTCTATAGAACAATCTAAATGTTAAGCACCCTAACCAAAGATAATGTTGCTATAAGCGTAGACAATAAATAATAATACAGCGTATACTACAGTGGCCATGTGGCAATGGGCAGGGTGTTCCACGTATATCAATAAGAGACTGGTGTAAAACGGTGAGTAAAATGCGGCATTGCGTTGGCTCCAAAAAGTCACGTCACCTAAATGCTACGCTATCACCGGTAACGGCTGACAAACCGCAGTTGATGAAATAATGGCGATGTATTATGCAAAAAAAAATGCCGAACAAATAGATGCGGGCATTTTATCACCGCGCCATTGTGCCCTGGATTTGCATGATACGGTGCCTTACGGTGCCCTACTCTTGTGCGGCTCCTGTCCTTACGGCGTATTATTCGAGAACGTCACTTGCGATTATCTTCACCATACCTACAGGTAAACAATGGATATAATAAAATCAAACTTAGAACAATAGATCCATCGAATTTTTAAATTACAAAACCACTATGACCAGATGAACGAAACGTAGCGAAACCAATATTGTAGGTATTAAAATGAGGTACATATGTTATCCCAATACTTACACTACACTACAAAAGCGACTATTTAGGTACATGGTTCTAATTCTCACTCACGGATTAGTGCATGTTCTGTTGCAAGCGTTTGAGGCGGGCGAATTAGCATTGTTTTTGAGTGACCGTTTTTAAACAACAGTACCGTATCAATCTCTTTTTTTTTTCAATATAAGATCATTTATATACAAACATATATTTTTAACATCAAACCTAAGTATTTAACTTAGGTTTGATAGCAAAATATTTACTTCATCGGTCACGATATCAGTGATAGCATCCTGTCCTTTATAAACTTCTTCCTTGGATTCTTCACTGACTTCCTGATTATTATCATCACTTAAATCTAAACTTTTAACTTTATCTTTGGATTCCTTCGCCATTTTGAGCACAATAGAACTTAACACTATACGCTCAATTTTGAGGTATTGCAGAGATCGCGTGCGGATGTATACTGATGCAAACAAGACGCAAGTAAAACTGTGGATTATTAGTTATTTCCTTTCCAACAAGGCCATAACGTTAAAATTACCAAGCTTAACGTTAATAGTTGTAAAAAGAAAATAAATTAGTTACAATAAGTACTTAAACAGGGGGGTGCGACTGGTTGGATCACCTCCAAGTTTGGTGCACCCTGGGCAACGTGGGCGATGACGCATCATTGATTGCTCCTCTGGAGTAGCTGGCGTCAACGTCAACGGCCAAGAGTCTGACCAACCGGCCCTTTTCAGGGCCAGCTGACCCCATTGCACGACGGGGTCGGAGTATGGCGGGCCTGCAAGGCCCGCGGGAGTGGTCGCTCCAGGTACCCCTCTGCTGTTATCAGAGGGGACACTGCGAATGGCCCAGGGTCAGTCGGAGTGCGAGGGATATGCTCTATGGGTAACCTTACACCCCGGCGTTTGTAGACCCGAGACGGCGTGCGGTTTTAGTCGGTTCAAGCCCGACATAACCGCCCCCGCTGGCCGGCGGGAGGGTATCAGAAGGGATTCCCGCACAAAAAAAAAGGTACTTAAACAGGATTTAACTAAGTACTTACGTATTTAGGCCACGTTCCCAGTTTAGTTGCGATACACTACACACCGTGTATAGTTTCATCTCTCCCCCATGTTTAGAATGGCAAACGTCTAGTTGGGCTTCGAGTATCGATATCTAGCTCTAGAGAATATGCCATAGCGCCAATATATTCGAGTCCCAGTATCTTTCTCAACGTTATCAGTTTCAAGATACACATGGGGTGGGGATAGTGGGAATAAAGCAAATTTGGTTGACAACACCCCGGGCTAAGAGTATTAGACTATGAAACCGTACGATTATGTTGGTCCCGCCGGGCCCCGGCAGGAGGGGTGAACCCGCTGTTACTAGTATGCGTGCCACTGGTCTCACTACCAGGTATTCCGAAGACCGGCTGAAGTAGATTAGAAAAAATAGGAAAGGTGACCCCGGGCTCCGAGGCGAAAGCCTCAGATGCTACCGGAATCAACGCAAGGTTGCTGATGATGATAGAAGAGTGGACCCCGGGCTGTAAAGTGCAAGCTTTAAATTGTATACCGGAGTGGTGCTCGGATGACGATGATGATGACAGTAGTTAAGTTAGCAAAACCTGAGGTGACGTCCTTAGTTTGTAGGTACAGTCAAAGACAAAAGTTACTTAACGAACGACAATTTAAAACTAAAATATTTACAAACCTCTTTTTAAACAATAAAAAAGTCTAC
Source organism: Cybosia mesomella (assembly GCA_946251805.1). Lineage (NCBI taxonomy): Eukaryota > Metazoa > Arthropoda > Insecta > Lepidoptera > Erebidae > Cybosia > Cybosia mesomella. The sequence goes on from OX276405.1 coordinate 22,692,901, forward strand.
CAATAATTGATTTATAAGTAGTTTCGTAATCCCCAAAGGACAAAGTTAAGATATTTCATGTTTCGTTTATCATTTTCTGAAACGTTCAAAAGCTATGGTGATCAATAAATTATTCTGTCGAAAGCTACTTTTGTCGTTGATTGTACATCTACCTGTTAGTAGTTACCTGCCTAATCATTCGTTCTGTGAAATCGGTTACGTAGAAATCTTAAATTGTTTCCCGCATTTCGATTAATTGCCTACATTGGTACTGTTATGACCCTCAAAGACTTGTATGATTTAATATTCAGTCGATAAAATTAGTAGGCACTTATCTTCCTTTTTTCATTGTTTATTTAAGTACATAGTTTAGTACCTAGTGCCTAGTCGTTTACTACTAACACTAGGTATACACTATTATATTGTGGCAACCGCTATTACTTGATCCTTTCTTCCATCATCATCATCATCATCATCTGAGCGTTGTTTCGCCTGTTTCTGATAGCATCCAAGGTTTTCACCTTGACGACTAAGGTCTGCTTACTATTTCTCCTTATTTTGATTTACCAGATCTTGGCTTTTAAATGAGTGACTCCTTAGGGAAGCTGCACTACTACAGAACTACCAATCCCGCCAAAGTGAAATTTACGTGCTTGAAGCATAAACATAGACAATATGTCAATGTTGTAACCGCCAAGTGTAATCAGCTTGCCTGAACGGAGGATTTTGCCTTTGTGTCGGATTAACATCATACCCCGTTCCTCCACAAGTCCATCCTACAACCGACAGTAGGTATACTGCTACTACTTTGTCCAACCCGGACATTGAACCCGGGGTGAGGGTTCTTTTCTTCTAATATTATGACTTTCTGTGTCATTTTGTCGAGATCCATGAGAAAGGATATTATTCTAAGGTGAGAGATGCCGATGAAAACGCATCGCAAAATAAAAAAATGTACTTCTATTAAACTTCGTATATAAACGGAAGAAACGTACGTAGTTTTTGTGAATCCTTGATACGAGGCTACTCCAAATTACTTTTGTACCAGATTCAAGATTTTTTTTTTAATGTTAATACAATAAAATTGTTAAGTTAATTTCAGGGTTGCCGCAAACCGATCTTTTTCGTTAATACGGAAAGCAAAATAAACCAATAATTAGATCACTCACTCCATTCCGTATTCCTGTTGGAAGTATAGAAGCCATTTTTCCAAATTCAAATTATCTCCAACGACTTATCAGCTTCCATAAACCATCACTTTTTTCAAACTTTGACTTTTTTTATAAGCGTTGCAGAACAGCAACAGAACACTGTCAACGTTTCACCGTCCAACTAAAGAATAGTAAAATCAATGTCGTTACCAGACAACCGTAAACACAACAACTATTGAAGGCATTGAGTTTACTTTAGTGTCATATACATCAATGATTGAAAGTAAATAACAATGACGTGTTAATGCCAAATATAAGAAGGTGGGGTTTCTATAATGAAGGTCTCGAATTAGGTCCTACGAGTTTTCATAACAAAACATAACTTCACGTCTGTATCCCCTTAGGGGTAGGCAGAGGTGTATTACACACCCACGATACGTCAGTTATGTTTTTAGGTCCCAATGTAATAGCGGACGAGCCTATTGCCATCTACCGGGCACTTTGCTAAGCGAGCGATAATTAACATTTTTTAGTTATCATGCACCATTCAATTCACGCGAATTATCATGTAGGTAGAATACAATGGTCTTAAAGTTTCCCGCATTAGAATAGTAGTGAAAGGACATTAAAACCGATTCTAATATTATAAACTAGCTTATGCCCGTGGCTCCGCCTGCGCCGTGGTCGGTTATCGTTTTTTGGTCATATCGCCGGTTCTATTAAACCAATTGCACTCCAACATACGGCAGATTTTAATTCTGACCAACACCTTCCTAATAGAAAAAAGCGGCCAAGTGCGAGTCGGACTCGCCCATGAACGGTTCCGTAGCAGTAAGTAACATAATAATGCTTTTTTTTAAATTTTATACTTATTTGAGTTGATTGAATGAAAGGTAAATTGCATTTTACGATTCATGACGTATTAAAAAAAACTACTTACTAGATCTTGTTCAAACCAATTTTCGGTGGAAGTTTACATGGTAATGTACATCATATATTTTTTTCAGTTTTATCATTCTCTTATTTTAGAAGTTACAGGGGGGGGGACACATTTTACCACTTTGGAAGTATCTCTCGCGCAAACTATTCAGTTTAGAGAAAAATTATATTAGAAGCCTCAATATTATTTTTGAAGACCTATCCAAAGATATCTCCTCACACGTATCGGTTAGATGAAAAAAAAATTGAGTTTCAGTTCTAAGTATGGGGAGACCCCAAAATTTATTGTTTTTTTTTGTATTTTTGTGTGAAAATCTTAATGCGGTTTACAGAATACATCTACTTACCAAATGTCAACAGCATAGTTCTTATAGTTTCGGAAAACCAGTGGCTGTGACATACGGACGGACAGACAGACAGACATGACGAATCTATAAGGGTTCCGTTTTTTGCCATTTGGCAACGGAACCCTAAAAACTGCATGAAAGGCCTTTCATTCGTTTTTGCGTCCATCCCGAATAAACAGACAAATAGATAAACAGAGAAATAGACAAACAGACAAGAATTCCAAATATATATATATAAATAATTCCAATAGAATAGTTTAGCAATAAAAGGGGAATCCACTGGATATTTTTCACTGGAAATGCCCTCGGATGCCCCCAGCCGGCCAGCGGGGGAGGCTATGTCGGGCTTGAACCGACTAAAACCGCATGCAGTCTCGGGGTGCAGTCTTCAGACGCCGGGGTGTGATGTTTCCCATAAGATATTTCCCTCGCACCCCGACTGACCCGGTGCCATCTCCGGTATTGAGATGGCTGAGGCTGGGGTGACAGGTGGCCTCACCTGCCGCCCCCAGTCCTGCGCTCATGAAGGACGGAGGTCTTATTTTCCATATCTATGTCGGTGTGTACCTTCTTAGTTCACGTACTACAGGTTGTAGATAGCTGAGTGTTGGTACTAGCGATGTTATTGTAGAACTAGACTAGACGACGTCTGCGTGAAGTTCGAAATAAGTCAAGATAGTATGCAACCTCTACTTCAACTCGTATTTTCAATAGGTCGTTTCAAGCCCGACATAACCGCCCCCGCTGGCCGGCGGGGGGGTATCCGAAGGGATTTCCGCACGAAAAAAAAAAAAAAAAAAAAGTGCTTCGACCTCCTTGGCGTGATTGATTTTGATTGTAGTGTACAGATTTCATGCTTTACCTATTGCTCATCACCTTTTACTTGCACCACACGTATAATAGCGTGATGATATACTTATAGCAAAGTTTATGATCAGACTCTTAAAGAATATTCATGCAAAATATACGCTGAATCTGTTCCAGCTCAATTGATGCTCGAAAATCAATAGTCAGCAGCAGAAAAAGGAACAAAAACTCGCGATGGATCGCAATCGGTATTACTCCAAGAAATTTCTCCTTAGGTACAGTTTTTTTTTCATACTAGCTGTGCCCGCGACTTGGTCCGCGTGAATTTAGATTTTTAAGGTTTTAATTTCTTTTGGAATCCTAATTATTTTTCTAAAATAAAAGTAGTCTATGTTACGCCTTATAATACTACCTATTTGCCAGTGAAAGTCCTGTCAAACTCGGCCAATCGTTCCAGAGATTACCTTATTCATACAGACAGAAAGATAGACAGACAAAATTATTAAGAATTGTTTTTTTATTATAATATCTTTTATTAAAAATCTGTTATTTTAATATTACAAACAGACACTTCAATTTTATTTATTTGTATATATTTATAGACTAGGATGAGATTAGCTCTATTCCGATGCCTGAATTAAATAGTTATAATTTGAAGTAAATAGCAAAAATACGTCTCACGACCTATTGGTAGATATTTAATGGGTAAGTATATGGCTAATTGCGGTATTCTTGCATTCATCAATTATCATACTTGGGATCGTACCCATTTAGGTACACTGCAATTAACCGAGTTAATTAATATAACTCGGAGTTCTATAAAAGGCTAAACATATTCAGTGTTGTAAGCATTCATTCGTTTACCATTAGACGGTTGGTGGCATTGTTTACTATCTTAGTAGTATGAAATAGTTGACGTGTAAAATGACTTGTGAAATGACGTGAGGGCTGGATTCATTATACATAGGATCACTTACCCAGGGGTGTGTGTTGGGTAACCTCCTCGAGTGTCGCTCCGATTCCGATCCCGCTGCAGTCCGGGGGGAACGGAATCGGAGCGGCCGGTACACCCTGGGCGGCGGTCAATGGCTTCCCCTTCACCCCTTCATAGGGTTGGCATTGATCGTCGGCCAATACCCAACGTGGCGGGAACACATCGCTCTCCGTACTCCTCTGCTTTCAGAGGAGACAGGATGAGCGATGCTGTTAGTGGTGAGATGGCCCAGGGTCAGCCGGGGTGCGAGGGATATGCTCTATGGGTAACCTTACACCCCGGCGTCTGAAGACCCGAGACGGCGTGCGGTTTTAGTCGGTGCAAGCCCGACATAACCGCCCCCGCTGACCGGCGGGGGGGTATCCGAAGGGATTTCCGCACGATAAAAAAAAAAAAAAAAAAGGATCACTTACCCAGCTTAATATACCACTAATATATTGCACGTAAAGTTGGTTATTAAGATTCCTAAACGTATAATAGGTAGATTCTTCCACTAAATGAAGAGTCACGCGCAAGCCCCTGACTCTAACTACATAGACTGCTCAAAAAATAATACTTGGCCTTTTTATGGAACTGTTATTTTAATAATATTAAAGACCAATTACTTAATTTCTTTATTTCTCACCACTATGTCCATTGGGAGTTTTTGCGACGACGCCCAGCTATTTTTGTTTTACAAAGTTTGTAAAACGTTGTTAGAGTGGCTTGGTTCGGTTAAGCGGATGCTAAAGATGCATAATCATGAAGATTAGCTTGCTTAAATATAGTTTTCAAATACCCTTAAAATGCCAGAGAGAGCTATATTATAAATCTAATAAGAATGTAGGTAGGTTCAAAGGGTAAAACTTTCAAATTATTCCGTTTGTTTAGCATCGCAGCATTGAACTCTGTTACTAGATTTATGCTAATTTACTTATCATATTTCTCATTCACAAAAAATATATACATTAGGAGGTACATATATAAAGTATATAGTTTTTATAGACATCATTTCTATTGTTTAAAATAATGCGAATAGTAATTAAAACTAGTAAATAATTTCATAAAATGAAACGTGCGCCTGCTCCGCCCGCCCGATTTCGCGTCCTCAATCTGTCAAAAATGTATCCATTCTTTCGATGGCTTGTGTTGTTTGTTTAAAATCAAAACAATAATGTTTGATACATAAAAATATTCTTGAATCTTTTTTGTTTTAGTGACATCATTATTGCGTATTTATTGTGTTTAGTCTTTTTTTAAATACGATGTAAGATTCTGTGCAATTGTGGTGTCGTGGAGAATTTGTTGCGTGAACAGATCGTAGTTCTTCCAGATGCTGCCTTCTATGCCTATCTTGTTTACAAGAGATAGTCAGGATGCTTTTGGTAATAAAATTGAGCCAAGCACAAGCTTTTTCAATCCAAATTTTACTCCACAACCTGTTATCTTGTCACAGGTGAGTCAAAGAAGATTAACTATGATTTTATATAATTTCTGTCAGATATCTTTAGAATACGTCAATATATTTCGTTTAAAAATGAATCATAGACAGTGTTGAAGATATTATAACTAATTTAACTCACACTATTATGTTTAGAATGAAGAAATGTGAACACAAGCGTATGTAAATGTGTCGCCATATTTATAACACAACATGATCTATTTACAAAATGTTATATTTCGTTTGTGTGTCAGCCACCACCACAGAAGGTTGCACTGCAAGTTTCGAGAGTAACACCAAAGGAAACTAAGAGCAAAGCAAGTGCTAAGAAAAAGGTTGATCCGCCTATAATTGATGACAACATATTAGAGACAGGTAAACATTGATACAATATAAAAACTTATATAATTTTATTTGTACCTTCATGTTCAAAAAACTTATGCAGAATAATTTAAGAACAGGACAGAAGAGAGCATTGGTCAAAGTAATTAATTACCTGTAATTCCCACTAAACTCACACTACTCCCAAAATTTTCACCTTATCTTTCATATTGAAAACTCATTGAAAGGTTATGAAAATATTTTTTGGGTAAAAATATGTTTTTTTTCTTTCAGCTTTAGTTAGGTCTTATTACACAAGAGTACAATCACGGTTTTCCTCCAACACCTCTGTGCCTACCAACAAATTTATTCAGTTTCAAGATTTACTAAAGTCCTTCAACCCTTCTAAAGAAACTCCTGTAGATCTATATAAGAAGATAGATAGTTTATTCGGTCAAGACCACAAGGATATAGTTGAAGAGTTCCTCTTATTTCTGAAACCTGGACAAGCTGTTGAAGTTGGACGGTTTATGGACCATTTTATGTTAGTCCAACTAAATGGTTTCATAGAAATGTTGCAAGTAAGTATGTTTTGATATTAGAATATGACCAAGGCAATGCAATTATGCCTTGCTGCCTTTAATTTGTGATAACTAGTATCATAATGCTTTCCTGTAATTAATTATTTATTTGTCAGCTGTTTTTTGTATAATTAATTTTGCCTTGCCATGAATCAAATTATAATGCTATTGGGAAGACTCTGCCTCCAGCACTCACATTGTTGTATTGCTTGCATTTTTTTTAAATTTGAACCCAAGCAATGCAAAAATAATTAGTAACAAATACTAGAATCTCACATTCATGTAAGAATGAGTCAGGGATTGCTATTTCATGTGTGTGTGATACTATAAGATATCAAAATTGTTTGTTCAGTACAACACGGCATCAGTCACATTTTGTAATTGTAGCCAGGACTCTATGAGATGCATAACTAATGCATAAAAGGAAATACCAAAAACAATATGTAGATTTACCTTACCACAGAATTAAAGACTCACAAATTATTCTAATGTTGATTTCAATATTGGTTCACTGTAATTGAAATTCTGGGTTGTATCAGCAAGTCTTTCTGTTAAACTGGTGGTGTTGGGAGCGATGCAGCCAGTTTTGTACTCTTCCTGATAAAAAGATTTTATTTTTATTCTCAGCCTTTCTTTTTACATTTTTATATAAGGGTCTTGCTGCCTGTTGGTTAGTCGGGTGAATTATATGACAGTATATATGTTACTTATGGATCTTATGGTATGATGGTGTCATTTTTAGAAAACTCTTGCAATGGTCATCTTTCAAATTAAGCTGTACCTTATAGAGAAATACTGCATGTTCAGTTATTTTGTGATTCACCCAAAGTGCTAAGTTTTTGAGCATACACTATTTAAGTTTTGTAAATTCGTTATTAATCTTATCTCATGTATTTTTCATAATAAATTGTTATTTAATTTTTGCTTTTGTGCTTTTTGGAACATCTTGGCATTTGCTTCATGAAAATCAGAGCTGACCTTTACAGGTGGACTGCTTTCTCTATGAGAGTGAATGCTTTTTGGCCCTCTGCCACATTAGGGAATGTGGCAGATGGCCAAAAAGTAGCCCCATCAGTTAAGTTAAGCAGGTGTACCTGCTAGCAGGTTAGGTTGGAGTGGGCCCTGATGATCTTGTTGGGGTATTTTTATAATTAAGTGCTTAGTTGAATTTGATTTAAATCTTTCTTTGAGAAATGCTCTTCAATGTATTGCAGCTCAACAAAGACTATCATCTGATGGTTGTTGAGTTTGGTGGCAAATCCTTGTCAAACGCCTCTTTTAATTTCTATTACATATATACCACCATTGTCCAAGCTGCCTTCAGATTTAGGTCAGTTATATGGTCACAGGCATTGTTAGTCGTCCTGTGCTTCAATGGGCACATTTATGCTGGTATTGAAATCCATGAGCTTTGAAAGGCTTTACAACCTGTTAAACAATTGATTAAGCATTCCAGTGGTTCCTTACTCCCCACACTAGGTTTGAGGGTTAGGATGATCTGGAGATGCATTGAGGCTATATAGATTCAATAATGGAGTAAATATTTAGACATCTTGCCTGGTAAAGAAAAACTTCAGCAAGTACGACAGTTTTTACGATCTTTAGGCCAAATGATTTGCCAGACGATAATGCTGGCAATTTAGTACTAGCCCTCCAACTTTAATATGCCGCGTCTAGGTGGTGACGCGCGAATAAAGTAATCACTAGGCACCCGTTCCGTTATTTTGTGTTGCGGCGAACAGTATAATTATGTACTGTACAACAAGGTTATTGAACCTTCTCGCGACGTTGCCTGGATGTACTGCCTTGACTTGTAAATTATTTCGGTAAGGAAGCATATATATGAGCGAACTTCGTTAAATAGAATCTGTGTTCGAGTCTTGTTGGAGCGCGATTTGCGGTTTTTCTTCGTCTCTCGGGTCCCTTTGACTAATGAAACGTGACGAGAGTTTTCGGCTATTTCATTGGTCAAAGGGACTCAAGAGACACGATTCTTCCCCCCCTGAGGCACATGACCTCTCTGGGTATTCAAGTTTTGAGACCCTCTTCTTCACGTTTGATCTTTATGATTGGTATTAAAATAATACACACAAACTCTATTATGCTATAGCTTGGCAAATTCATGCGTGACACCTCCATTAGATGAGGGGCGTAAGGCAGGGAGGGGGGGTGGGGTGACGCCTGCGCGCGGGGTGGCCTTCGGGTTACCACGTCCGGCAAATAAAAAATAACTAATTAATTATAATTGAACATCTGTAACGAATGAACATGCAGTGCAATGATAATATTTTATCTACGAGGATGTATCGCTTCATTTGTAATTACATTTCTACTAGCTTTTGCCCGCGGCTTCGCCCGCGTGGAAGTCTGTTCCCATTCCCGCTTCCTATGGGAACCTATTTTTTAGCCTATGTGTTTTTCCAGATTAAAATCTATCCCTGTACCATATTCCAACCAGATCCGTTCTGCCGTTTTTGCGTAAAAGAGTAACAAACTTAACATACCTTTCACGCCTGTATCTACGAAGGGGTAGGCAGAGGTGTATTACACACCCACGATTCGTCAGTTATGTTAAGGTCCCAATGTAATAGGGGGCGAGCCTATTGCCATCTACTGGGCACATTATTAAAGAGTAACAAACATCCATACATCTTCACAAACTTTCACATTTATAATGTTAGTAGGATTTCAGTACTAGCTGTTGCCCATTACTCCGAAATCGCGGAAATAGTGATCCCTTTTCTCGCGAAACCAGGAACCTATTTCCCGAATAAAAAGTAGCCTATGGCTGTTTCAGACTATAATCTATCTTGGGTCAAATTCCATTCAGATTGGAATAACAAAGAAAAACCTTTCATTCATCCATCTACCCACCCCAACTTTCGCATTAATAACAGTAATAAGAATAAGATTGAAAGATGGTACCAATATCATGTTCTTAAATTTTAAAGAGCATCATATCTAGGTACTAATTTCTATTAGTTTAAACATTTTATTATATCGCCTTTGATACTATTTAAGGAAAAATATTCGATCGGACTAACAGGAAAGTTGAAAAGTCAAATGTGAGCCATTTATAATATGGTTAGATTAGCTTTTGTTTATTCAATATTTTAATTGACTCACGCCAAATATCATCAACATCCTAGCTCAACGCTCCCAGTTGCATTCAGAGTTTTCTCTTTGGAGCCAGGAGTTCACTTTCCTGATCCTCCATTTTACAACGTCAAGCCCGTTTTTTTGGGTTTACCCTCCCACAGATACGGCAAATATCTTCAAGATATGTACACTGCCGAGTAAAAATAAGGACCTACCCAAAAAAAGAACTGATCAACCAATCACACATGCCCTTTGAACCCGTGGTTTAATATAATTTATGATTGGTTAATTACACCTGGTTCGTCGTACCCCGCACGACCTGAAAACCTGAAAAGAGACTAAATGAAACCTGAAAACGCTTCCTGCGCAGGTACATTGTCAAGATGTTTGTTCATTACACTAGGGCCCGCCGGAAGCAACTTGTACAGACCTTCGATCCACACGGAGTCAAGTGGTTACCACACAACGTGATCACACCTGATTCATGCCAGTATTCGAAAACAATTAATTGTGCGTTTTAAAATTATTTACAGAAGTCATTTTCGCGCAAGCCAACAGTACATCGCAAAGTTCTGCGTGCGATCACGAATGGCATCAACAGCGGTAGCCCTGACGAGATGCGAGCGCGCGTTCTACCACACTTGCGTTCCAACCCTCGCCTCGCTAACATGTTCAAGTCTCTGTTTCCGGACGAGCGACCTCCAGACAGGTACGTATGGGGCAACTAGTATCGAACACGCCTCGCCAACATGTTAAATGCTCTGTACCCTGACTGATCAAACAAGTGCGTCTGAGACGAATTGTAGTACCGATGAGACCGTCCAAACATTATGTCTAACACGCTTCCCGAACATGTTCAAGTGTCTCTCCCGCATAACGCAGCGTACAGCTAAATTGCCTAGGCTAGGCGCACGCTTAAGGCAGCGGACGACATCAGTCCGTACGGTATCGACTCTATCGATGACCAAATTTGCAATAGTATAATACTATTGATACATTATTCGATATTAAGGTATTCTAAGAGGTATTGAGCGGCGTCATTAACTTGAGCTGCTACCCACGCTGTGCAATCGTCTTATAACCTTTACACTGAACAACGGATACTTTCGGACAGCGATTGTGAGGCAATACCTACGCGCTTGAATTCGTCCATTTCACCGTGAATGTTTTTCAAGGCAATCGCTTTTTTATTTTGTGCATCATTCGGATTTATTTTAGTAATAAAAATCATATCGTATTGTCACGGGGTTTCTTGGAGAACCTCTTGGACATTAAATTTATAAGACCAGCTGTTCGCAATTTTGTTTCCTGATGTACGGAATTTTCACGCCAGGCCTTCAAATGTCGCGGTAAGGCCCATCATGGAGGATTGGCTGGAGAGGCGACACGGAAGCCTCTCCTACCGACTGACGCAGGTGATCTCAGGGAAGGGGTGCTTCGGGGACCACCTGCATCGGATCAGGAAGGAGCCAACGCCTGAGTGTCATCACTGCGACGCGAGCGAGGACTCAGGGCTGCACACGCTGGCGGACTGCCCGGCGTGGGAGGCGCCGAGGCGTGACCTCGTGGCAGCCATCGGGGTGGGAGTCCTCTCCCTCGGCAGCATGATTGCGGCAATGGTGCGGAGCGCGAGCGCGTGGGCCGCCGCCGCCTCCTTCTGCGGGCATGTAATGCTCGCGAAGGAGGTGGCGGAGCGCGCCCGGGAGAGACTTAGAACTCTCCCGGTCCGCCGAGCCCGCAACTTGCTCGCCGCGCGTCGCAGGCAACTCAGGCGCCGGAGGTCGCTTAACGACCTCCGTCCTCCATGAGCGCAGGCCTGGGGGTGGCGGGTGAGGCCACCTGTCACCCCAGCAGAAGCAGGCCGGGACGGTGGGGCGACTAGCGCCCCTCCCCCAAACCGGGGCAAGACGGGGACACCGTGGTTCCCAAACCCGAGGGGGCCATCTCGAAACCGGAGATGGCCCAGGGTCAGTCGGGGTGCGAGGGATATGCTCTATGGGCAACCTAACACCCCGGCGTCTGTAGACCCGAGACGGCGTGCGGTTTTAGTCGGTTCAAGCCCGACATAACCGCCCCCGCTGGCACGCGGGGGGGGTATCCGAAGGGATTTCCGCACGAAAAAAAAAAAAAAAAAAAAAAAAGGCCTTCAAATGTCCCTTAGACATCGATTAAAGTAGATAAGCTTTCAGGCAATTGTGTTGTAGTATTTCAGATAGGTCTTAGTCATCTAGAGGAGAACCAGCCCCATCCTCGATACAGCAGCGCGACTCCTCTGGCCCTACTTCGGCCCGATAATAGAGTGACGGGAATACCCAGACTGCCACCATGGCGGTGATTTTTATGAAAGTTGTTTGCTCTGAAGAGCCACCGTTCCTGTCCATTTCTCATCAGAGTTATGGCTTGGACAGACAGTTGTCTGTATCAAGTATCAAACCGATACAGTCGACTGTCATACTGAATTTCGAAGTTCAAAATAGCGATGAACTGTAGCCATAAAGTACCGAAACGCGACTCACAGTAGTGCGAAAATGCACCACATCGATACCCATAATTTCGAATGTTTTCCACCGCGAAGCACGGTAGTGCGAAAGTATTCCACATCGAGTCGCGTTTCGGTACTTTAGGGCTACAGTTCATCGCTATTTTGAACTTCGAAATTCAGTGTGACAGTGGATACAGTCCGCTCCCCCCGCAGTGAATTTTATAGAGGATTTCATCATTTGATCACCGTTCCTGTCCGCTGCCGGTCAGGGTTCACTGATTAGTGATCTTTATAGCGCTTTTCTACCTCGCATTGTGACTTTCCGTTACCGGTCAAGGTTAAGGTTTTTGCGGGTGAGGGTCTGCCAATATCAACCGCTCATTCCCGCCACGCTTTACTATCTTAATGTCTCCACATTGCACAAAGTTACCGTTCACCGAGAAACCAAAACATGGATGGCCTCGGCAGAATATAACCCCCTTTAGATTTGGCGCCAGATATAAGTTGCATTTTAATCTTCTCCTTGCAGTTTGTACGAGACCGGCACTGACATCATAAACGAGAGCTTTTTAACGTGTGACAAAGGTTACGACGTGTGGGAATTCCAGGAGGAGAGTTATAACAAAAAGAAGTTAGATGCCAAGGCGAGTCTAGACACTATGGTAAGTAATTGGATCTCATATACTAGTTTTCTAGTCCCAACTTCCGAAGAGAAAATTTCGTAAAAAAAATCTTATAACCCTATGCAGCACCCATGTAATGGGTCCAATAATTGTGCTATGCTTGTAACCTTTGCACCATAGGTTTCATCGACTCAGTCGCAAAACTTCTACTTTACAGCATGACTAAGTATAGGTCGCAAAATATCTCTTTTGCAAATTGCCCCTTTCGCAGAATGTCTCTTTTGCAGAGCGTCCTTTCGCAAAATATCCTTTTTGCAGAATATACTTTTTTCTAATTTTTTGGATGTCCGTAAACTTTTGCGATCTTCGACAACTTAGATAGATTTGTATTCGGACGGATATAACTGCCGTCAGAAATATAAATTGGTTGTTTTTAATTTAGTATCGAAAAAATTCATTCATTGAATAAGAAGTGGTGAAACCTTCAGTTGTGTAAATTAATAGTCGAGGATTCCACCGTACTCATACCTATGCATAAAACTATGAGAAAAAACCCTAATCTAAATCAAATTCGTCTATTTTCGTATGAGTGGTAGAGCCTTGTCATTTCCCATGGTAAAATCAATACAACACCATTATTTCCGCAGTACCTCCACGGGCGAGTGTTCCTTCAACACGGCAGACTGTTACGTTCTGCGTGCGTCACATATCCCTACAGTAAGGAACCATATCGAGTGCATGCGCGCCGTCTCGCTCCCACACACTCGCACGTCTCCCCGCCCGACTCCGAAGACGAAAGAGCCTCCCCTAAACGAAACGCCAAGAACAGTTCCAAAATCCCACCGAAAAAGGCTAAGAAACAATTGAACAAGTCCCCCACGAAAAATATCAAAGATGTTAACGATAACACAAAGCATAAAGACTGCAGCGTTACTATATTGAGCCCGAAAACGACCAAAAAGTCTCAAACTACTAACAAAACTAAAACTTTGAAGAAGGAACCAGAAAGCAAAGACAATATCCAAAAGAGGGAGAGGAAAGATAGCAAGAGTACTGCTGTTCAAAAGAAAGATGAAGCTTCTAAGTTTAAACAACCGAAGATATTGATACCAGCTGTTATAGAACCTGCTGTTATTGAACCTAAGAAAGTCGAGAAAAGTAGTAGTTGGACGAGGGATGAGGATAAGACGATGTTACAAGTGCTAAAAGGCGAGGCTGGGTCGGAACAGGTGTTCGGCCGCATCATGGAACTGCTGCCCCACCGCTCTGCGTCTGAAATCAAAGAAAGATTTTGTCACGTCATGACATTGTTACAACAAATGGCTGTTGGTGAAGTTACTTAGTTGTAAGCAGAACTGAATATATAATTAAGCGAAAATAGTATTTATAATTTTGTATAAATAAAAGTTATTTTTGATCTATATACTCACTTGTTTTCGTACTACATCTAGGAAACTGTTCGCGCCTATTCGTAAAAAACAGAAGAAAATGAATTATACAACCGAACTGCATTCTCTTTTTTATAGTAACCAACTAATAAGTCTATACCTTATTTAGAGAAGCTTGGCACAATGTAAACAAAGAGATCAATAAACTGATCTCAAATTGATAAACCATATTTGCGAATATAATCAGTCAAAAGTCAAAAGCCATTTATTTAGTATATTCCCAGACCGTCTTCCTGGGGCCAGATTCACTAAAGTCACGTTTTCAAAACGCGTGATTTCAATTCGATTAGAAGGACAAAGTGTAAAAATATTTCTGTCTGGTCTGTCAAACCAAAACATACCTTCACCTTAGTGAGGTTATTAAACATTAAGAACCACTCATAATTGATTTCGTTTTCAATTAGATTTTGAGATTTGAATGTTCGTTAGTTTTTAAATCATACGTTTAAAACATAATTTTACTGAATCGAGCCCCTGAGTTCAAACTTTTGAGCTGCAGCTTTTAGGAACTACAGGAAAACACTTCAGAATTGCCTGTGGTTTAAAAATATATTTTAACTTATAATAATAAGTGTAAATAAAGGTCGAGCTCTGGTAGACGGTCTTCAAGCGTGAGTCTTCACGATGTAGGACTTGAAATATGTAGCCCTTGTTAACTCCAGCTGTTGCACTTGCATTGTACTGCGGCTCCTCTTGACGGTGAATTACTAAAGTTTTTCTACAGATATCTGTTATGGTCCAATTGGGAGATACACAGGAGCGTGAGATAGTATCAATTACCTCGCTAAAAGGACCGTTCCACGCTTGTTTCGGCTGCGCTGCGAATGACTTTCTCTTTAAAAAAAGCATAAAGCCATCCTTGTCTACCTATCACAGTACTGGCCGCTATTGTAACCTATGTAGTGGATGTTGCTGGAAAATTCGTGAAACTAAAATTCCCAAAACCTTTGTCATATCCACAGTACAAGTTTAGCTTGTTTTAGAACCAGTTGGTGCAGTAAGGTGCATTCGGGTAATTCCGAATGATTTTTATGATAGTTGACATGATGTCTGCATTTTAATCAACCAGTCAAAATCGGTGGAACTAATTCTACAAAGTAATGTTTTTTCCTCAACTCAAATATATAGGCTTTAAAAACTTTCATAAATATCATAAAGCTTTCGAAATACAAGTGATTCAAAAAAACTTTTTTTTTCCTGATGCAAAGGTAATTCCGAACTAGTTCGGGTAATTGCGAAAGCCTCCTAAAAATTGGTTTTATTGACATGTGGTATAGGGTTCACATTCCTTTTCCATTCAGAATTGCCCTAGCAAGAAAAACATATTGGATTTGGTTATAGAACAGCCGAAACACATGTTGTCGCAATTTTTATTTCGGAATTACCCGACAGAAAACTTGTGATTCTCAAACTTTAATTTGTTATACGAGTACTAAATAAGTACCGTATAAATGAGGTTTCGAATTTGAAACGACCTTAATACGTTGATTTAAAGAACACAAACAAAGAACCTATTTTATGTGAAAGTGATAAAAATGCTGAAAAAACCTGACCTATTATTATGTAATTAGTTCGTGGATCGCGTTACGTTTGTCTATTATCTACCTTTTTTTTTTATCGTGCGGAAATCCCTTCGGATACCCCCCCGCTGGCCAGCGGGGGCGGTTATGTCGGGCTAAGAAACAAAAATTGCAATATTGAAAGAGTTATGCGGTTTTCTCTAACGACCACCCCCCTGTATCTCGAAAACTATAAGTCGTATCTAAAAACTTTTCAAACAAATAATTTAGAGCAAAAAATAAGCCTTCATTTGAAAGCCTTTCCGATCTTTCAGGGAAAAAGTTATGAATATTTTCGAAAAAAAAATCAGTTTTATGAAAAATCTCCCAAAATTTTCGATTTATCAAAAAGTTTATTTGGAATGATTTGTAGCTGATATGAAAAAGAAATGAAATCAAAATTTTCCATACATTAAGAGTTATGACCATAAAACTGTTTTCAGAAAAAGTGAGATGCTGACGGTTCACAAACTTAACCTAAGTTAGAACGATTTTTGGTTAAAATTTGAAAACAATCGGATCAAAATTGCGATCGTGAGAGTGCTCTCAAAACGAACTTCCACGTTAAATTTTTTCAAAATTCGAAAGTAAAGAAATCAATAGGATTTCTATACGAAATCTACCTTTTTTTTTTTTTTTTTTTTATCGTGCGGAAATCCCTTCGGATACCCCCCCGCCGGCCAGCGGGGGCGGTTATGTCGGGCTTGCACCGACTAAAACCGCACGCCGTCTCGGGTCATCAGACGCCGGGGTGTAAGGTTACCCATAGAGCATATCCCTCGCACCCCGGCTGACCCTGGGCCATCTCACCACTAACAGCATCGCTCATCCTGTCTCCTCTGAAAGCAGAGGAGTACGGAGAGCGATGTGTTCCCGCCACATTGGGTATTGGCCGACGATCAATGCCAACCCTATGAAGGGGTGAAGGGGAAGCCATTGACCGCCGCCCAGGGTGTACCGGCCGCTCCGATTCCGTTCCCCCCGTACTGCAGCGGGATCGGAATCGGAGCGACACTCGAGGAGGTTACCCAACACACACCCCTATACGAAATCTACCTAAAACTGATTTAACGAAATATTTCTGTATTTCAATAGATTGAGAGCCACTGACAATGGCTATGGAAAAATCATAACAGGTTATTCCGAATGAATTTATAGTTCGCATTTGCCCTCTTCGTTCAATTCCGAAAAAAACAAAAAACATGAGATATCTTGTTCTGAAGCTATTTAACAGAGTATCAAAAACGTTAATTTAACTGACAAAGAAACAACGAATTGGTTAACTGACCAAATTTCAAAGTTATGAATGTTCGGGTAAATGCGAAAATCCAAAAAGGCGCGATAATCCACTCCTTCTCTAAAAAACGACAGCGTACACGAATATTCACTTGTAACGACCTAAGTCAACCGAAGCAGAGGAGCGGAGTAACATGGCGCCTAGGTGAAGGTTCCCAGAGTAAAATATACTTTCTCGTTTTTTAGAAATTTGGAATTTTTGGAATTACCCGATTTTCGGAGTTAGCCGAATGCACCTTATATTCAATATTGCTTCTGGGTTAGGTTAGCTTAGAACTGTGACCCCAACAGAGCGCGAGACGAGCGAGCGTGCCGCGGCAGCGGCCGGCGAAGCGCCGGAACCACATTATTTTGGGAGAATGTTAAAAAAATCTGTCGAAACTAGTGGTCATTCGAAGATGTGTCTGGTCTAAGTATTGTCTGTCGAAGTAGTGGTAATTCGAAGGTGTGTGTTGTCTAATAATTGTCTGTCGAAGCAATGACTTGTCGATCTATGTGTTTTCGAAGTTCGCTACATGTCGAAGTATTGTACTGTCTAAATTCAGTCCATAAGTCGAGGGAGGGATGTAAGATGACGATTAAAAAAATGCACACGTTCAAGTTTTAACTTCTGTCGGCACTCCTGGAGTGCCACTATTTTTTGCTTTGTCGTGTACTGAGGTACTACACTACCCCACCTAACGCTGTTTTAAATTTGTCTTCTGGGCCTTTAGTTTTTTTTCACTTTAATAGGCATAACTTCTAATACTAATAGATTTAACTCGGAAAAAGTGAACATCCTGGGCGGGACTTTACCCGCAACCAGTCCCTTACAGGGGGAATACTATGACCAACTGAGCTACCTGGACACGTCCCAGATATTCGAAATTACCTAACCTCTTTTGTTATCGTCATAAGACAGCACCCATAGAGGTAAATGTTTGTCAGTCATTGTCACTGATTATTTAAGTTGACGTTGTCATAATGTATTAAACTTTTGTTAATTGATGTTTATTTTGATTCTTTTACAAAAAGTTATTTTTTATATTTTATTTACTATATACTTTTGTATGTGCGTTTGAATATGTCTGACCATCTTCACTTAAGAGAATGTTATTTAGAAAGAAACCAGGTTCCCACTATAAGCGTAATGAAGAAATACATGAAACCAGCACTTGCAAATGTTTACTTCAAGTCTATGATTCCAAAACTTAAAGTTATCGCAGGGCTAGAACCTCCCTTAAATGGTGCAGGCGGTTCCTGGTATGTGCCACCAAAAGACCTGTTAGAAGTTAGATCAGTTATGAAGCCGTTAAATGCAAAATATTTGGCCCAGTTAGGTTGGTGCGGCCTGGATGATATGGCAATGAAGCTGTTACTAACTTATCGCGCTCAAATGAAATCTAAAACGGCGCAAGCACTTCAAAATAGCGATATACAATGCAAAATTGCAGTGGAACAAGCTTGTGAAGTACATAGGACGTTGTGTACCGAAAACGAAAGGCAAATAGTTGAGGAATATATAAAAAATGCTTTTTCTCAGTTTTCTGTTCTTTATACTACATCTGTAACAAAACTTGAAGAGCTTATGGCGCAAGCAGCCATAAAAATAATAAAGGAGACTAAATACAAGGCACACCAGAAGATGCAAACTAAGTTTCAAGATTTAATTCAGAAACAAGCATCCAAAATAATGAATATCTATACCGACAAACTGAAAAAAGAAAAAATTAAACTTAAAACAAATTTTGTTGAGAACTTAGAAAGACGACGTGCCGCATTTTTTGACAAGCTCCATGATATAAATCTTGAGAAACACATAGCTGTCGAGAAACTGAGACATTTCCTGGAGTGCGAGAAAATAGGTTGTCAAATCTATGTTGCACTGAAAGAACGACAAGAATGTTTCGTGGAAATGGAATCGGCCAAACATAAGCACAGCAAAAAGACTAAGATTTTGACTAAAGAAATAGAGAGGAAAAATGTACAGATTCGACACGCAGAGGAGCTAGAAAAGAAAAAACATGAATTGATTAAAATATGGCAGGAAAAAATATGTCACATCGTAAAAAAATTCCAAATGTTTGTATCGTACTGTTTAAAGCTGTTACCCGAACAAGCAGATTTTTTTATCAACATGGAAAAGCTAATGCTGCTACAACTTAGTGAAGTCCTAGAGGAGCCTAGCGCTTACAGCATGTTTGAATTAGACTTTGAAGATATCCACAGTCCTAGGCCAAAACCGCATCCTTTTTATCTTATTGCTGACAAAGACTATAAACCTAAACTAAATCAGGATCTTTGTCCAGTACATTGCACCTCCAGTGCATCACAGATGCCGGTTATAGTTATTAATAAACGATGCATATACGCAGCTTGCGACAAGTTCGAATTGTTCACAGATAAACTTAAAGATTACATTATCGGCGACATTCTGGACGATACCAGTTTGGAGGATAAATATAATTACGATGCTGTTAAACCTGTTAAATGTTCATCCACTCAACAATTGCAAGAGTTAAAATTAGAAGGCTCTTTACTGCAAGTGTTAGAGCAGGAAATAGCAAATATACAAGAAGTGTGTTTTGAATGTTCTGTTTGTAAAATTCCTCATTGCTGCGATTGTAGTCAGGATATTAGTCCTAAACTTATATCATTAGAGCCAAAAAAAGAAAACGAAAGTCTATCTTCGTTACTATCAGAACCTTCTACCTATTTGGGACGACAAGAAGAGTTGACTCACGAAAGAGAACCTAAATGGGAGAGTTACCTGAAATACGTCGAGCCTAAGAAGTGTGATTGCTCTAAAATAGCGAAGAAGCATTTGCTAGAGCACCTACCGGCATACATGAGAAAACTGTCTTATTACGATGCACCTGAATTACTAAACTATGAAACTTGTTCGGCTACAAAACTTCATACATTGGTCGAAATAGCGAGGAAGGGGAAAAAATGTACCATACCGCTACCAATACAATCACCACCTAAGTCTACTAGGGATATGGCCACTCAATATTTAGACCCTGATCATTATAACTTAAGTGTCTGCCTTTGCAATAAGGAACTTTTTTCATTAAGTTCTAGAGTCAATCAACAATTCGGAGTAGTAGGCGATTCGCAGTCATCAACATTCTTGAAGGATGACACCGATTCTTTTATTAGAGAAAGAACGCTTTCTTTAAGACGGTTGATGGAGTCATCTGAAGTTGAAGAGATATTTAAGAGCAAAGACTGTAAATTTTAATTATATTAAATTATTATTTTACAAGTAATAAGCCGATTCCAGTATTTAGAATTTATTTTCCGCCACATAGAAATTCCAACGGTTTCCATATGTAAATTGAACTATTCAACACCTGTTTTTATTTAATTCTTCTAACCCAACACCTTAGACACGCAGTGTTCTATTACCGGGTATACCTATGCTCAGTAAGCACCGACGAAGGTTGTCAATGAATCGACAAACTTTAGCTGATTTTTTTTGTGTGTCGATACGAGCTCCACCCGTTCGGTGCCAACGATGAGATGGGTGCGTCGGAATACAACCGACTAAAATCGTAGTGTCCTCCCCAAATGTCCATTGCCGGGCACCGCGGGTGCGCCCTCGTAAGGATAACCCTAGAGTTAACGACGGACTTTGACAGCCATCGCGACCTCACCTACGGGGTCAGGTTTGATCCCGCTCCGGTGAGTTGGCAGGTGTGTGTAGAACACACACTGAACACCACCGTCTTGGCCTGCTTCTGTAAGGATGGCGATGATATAAGGGGTAGGGTTCTCTTCTGCTAGTTCGCCGCCTCTTTCGCGCTCATTACCTGCTCGCAGAAAGAGGAGCCGAGGTCTTGGCTCTGACCATGGTCTCCAACAAGAGAAAGTCTACCCCCAGAACCGCAACGAGATCCCGTCGTTGACTCGCCCACGCTGGGCCCTCCACCAATGTGTGGAGCGCTGGGATCCTCGCAGTGTTGGCACTGTTGCGTTATCTCTCGGTGGATGCGCCGTAGATACCTACCGAAGCACCCGTGTCCAGTAACTATCTGCGACATTAGAGGTTAGGACATGAGAGGTCACCGTGGTTCCTCTCCTACGACTTCTCCATCACCGGCCTCCCCGCCGCGAGGGTGGCTTCTCCCGACCTCGGTTGCTCAAGTCGCACCTTCCATGTCTCCATGAGTTCCTGGCGGAGCTGGGACCTCTGGGCCTCGATTTCTCGGGGTCCCGGCCTGTGGGTCTACTTCAGCGCCTCCTTGCGCCATTGATACAATGACGCAAGTGCCCTCGCTTCCCATGGAGGGGTCCCGGCTAGGAGACATGCCGCCTCGATGGAGATCGTGCGGTATCCCCTTATTACTCTGACGGCCAGTGTTTTCAACGGGCTGTGCAGAACAGCCACGTTGCGAGCCACCAGACTTTCCGCCCATACGGGGGCCCCGTACAGGGCCATGGTTCGCACGATCCTCAGGTTGCAAAAAGAGCAGGTGGTACCGACTTGACAACAGATACACAGATATTTCCAGACTAGGAGACAATTCCAAATCAAGTCTCATTTCGTCCATTAACCGCGTCAGGTATGTTTTTTATTCATCCACCTATATTATAGACTGAATGAGAGGTCTGTGCCGCGCCTCGAGTAGGTAAATGCGCAGCGAGACGGAGGGGGAGAGGAGTCTTGCGAATGCCACACTGCTGGCACATACAGACTGCCACGTCAAACTCGCAGTGGTAACAGACGCGTCGGACTTGGCAATGGAAAGAGTTTTACAACTACTCAAAGATGGGGAGATGGCAACCAGTTCCCAGCAAAAAACTCGCCCTATGACCGCGATCTCTGCTATCAAAAACTATTAAATAGTGAATTTTAATTATATCAGGCCTTAAAATTTTTAAATGATATCGTAAGGTCTGTCCGACAATATCGATATATCCATCTCATCGACTTATGCTCTTTTGTACCCCGTCTCAGAGGTACCGGTCGGTTGGGGTGTGTGTTGGGTAACCTCCTCGAGTGTCGCTCCAATTCCGATCCCGCTGCAGTCCGGGGGGAACGGAATCGGAGCGGCTGGTACACCCTGGGCGGCGGTCAATGGCTTCCCCTTCACCCCTTCATAGGGTTGGCATTGATCGTCGGCCAATACCCAACGTGGCGGGAACACATCGCTCTCCGTACTCCTCTGCTTTCAGAGGAGACAGGATGAGCGATGCTGTTAGTGGTGAGATGGCCCAGGGTCAGCCGGGGTGCGAGGGATATGCTCTATGGGTAACCTTACACCCCGGCGTCTGAAGACCCGAGACGGCGTGCGGTTTTAGTCGGTGCAAGCCCGACATAACCGCCCCCGCTGGCCGGCAGGGGGGTATCCGAAGGGATTTCCGCACGATAAAAAAAAAAAAAAAAAGGGGGGGAACGGAATCGGAGCGGCCGGTACACCCTGGGCGGCGGTCAATGGCTTCCCCTTCACCCCTTCATAGAGTTGGCATTGATCGTCGGCCAATACCGAACGTGGCGGGAACACATCGCTCTCCGTACTCCTCTGCTTTCAGAGGAGACAGGATGAGCGATGCTGTTGGTGGTGAGATGGCCCAGGGTCAGTCGAGGTGCGAGGGATATGCTCTATGGGTAACCTTACACCCCGGCGTCTGAAGACCCGAGACGGCGTGCGGTTTTAGTCGGTGCAAGCCCGACATAACCGCCCCCGCTGGCCGGCGGGGGGTATCCGAAGGGATTTCCGCACGATAAAAAAAAAAAAAAAAAAAAGGTACCGGTCGGTTTATAATATCACTATTTCCCGTGTTCCTGTTTTCTTCTGAGCGCGTACTGATTTTCCATATTCTTGTTTAAACTCGTCGTGGGTTTAGTATAAATCAGTTTTAATTCGGTTTAGTTTCATTCAGTTCATTCCATTCACCAAAGAAAACTATACTTACCCAATCATTCGTATTCGTTACAAGTATCTACTACCTACTACTGGAGACTATTGTTAGTTTCGCAGCGCTTTAAAGTCCTGATATATAAATAAAATTCGAAAAAATGTTATCTGGTTTTAAGTTTATAAGGTCATTTGATACTAATTTTTAAACTTTCGCGTTCTATGATATACAATAATGTTAACGGGAGTTAACGCGATCATGTATAAGTACCTACATGTATATACATACCTTTGGATTGCCTGACGTTTCGATCAGGTTACACTGGCCGTGGTCACAGGCTGACTCAAAGAGTAAATAAGAGGGGCTGACTGGCGCAGTGGTGCACGTCCTCCGTCGTCGAGTCCGTGAGTACATCCACTCGCACATTCTCGATATTTTCGTTAATGACTTTTGTTATTTTTGGTTCTACGACTAAAAGTCACGGGGCCAAAGTTGTAGAGAATTTAATTTACAACAAAACTGCTTTTCTGTGCGCCGAATAGTTCGCCCAATATAGCGTAAAAACCATTCGCACACCTTTTTACAAGATAGCGACCACGGGAGAGTTGCCACCCTAAAAACTAACTTTAGGTTGGTTGGGGACCTCCACGCGGTGCACCCTGGGCAACGGAGACAGCAGCGCCTCTCTCCTAGGGCGGGAGAGACGCTGCCGCCTACGGCCAACTCCGACCGAGGCGAGGACGGCCCTGTTGAGGGCTGTTCGGAAGCTTTCCACGTGTCGCTCTGATTAGCAGATGGCACAGTGGAGAGCAAGTAAGGGGGCTATCTCGAAACCGGAGATGGCCCAGGGTCAGTCGGGGTGCGAGGGATATGCTCTATGGGTAACCTTACACCCCGGCGTCTTAAGACCCGAGACGGCGTGCGGTTTTAGTCGGTGCAAGCCCGACATAACCGCCCCCGCTGGCCGGCGGGGGGGTATCCGAAGGGATTTCCGCACGAAAAAAAAGAAAAAAAAAAAAAAAAAAAAGGTACACTTAACCTTACACACTCTGGTCATTCAAGTGTTTACGGAGCAACCGTTCATACTCCAAGATCCTGGGCTTCCGAGATCCCACTTATTTTACTTTACCTTTAGCAGCTGATTACTGACAAATGGCCGCCGGGACAAGCTAGCATATATGCATAAGTACACTCAAAGTATACATACCTTTTTTTTTTTTTTTTTTATCGTGCGGAAATCCCTTCGAATACCCCCCCGCCGGCAAGCGGGGGCGTTTATGTCGGGCTTGCACCGACCAAAACCGCACGCCGTCTCGGGTCTTCAGACGCCGGGGTGTAAGGTTACCCATAGAGCATATCCCGCGCACCCCGGCTGACCCTGGGCCATCTCACCACTAACAGCATCGCTCATCCTGTCTCCTCTGAAAGCAGAGGAGTACGGAGAGCGATGTGTTCCCGCCACGTTGGGTATTGGCCGACGATCAATGCCAACCTTATGAAGTATACATACCTTTTTTTTTTTTTTTTTTTTCGTGCGGAAATCCCCTCGGATACCCCCCCGCCGGCCAGCGGGGGCGGTTATGTCGGGCTCGAACCGACTAAAACCGCACACCGTCTCGGGTCTGCAGACGCCGGGGTGTAAGGTTGCCCATAGAGCATATCCCTCGTACCCCGACTGACCCTGGGCCATCTCCGGTTTCGAGATGGCCCCCTCGGGTTTGGGAACCACGGTGTCCCCGTCTTGCCCCGGTTTGAGGGAGGGGCGCTAGTCGCCCCACCGTCCCGGCCTGCTTCTGCTGGGGTGACAGGCGGCCTCACCTGCCACCCCTAGGCCTGCGCTCATGGAGGACGGAGGTCGTTAAGCGACCTCCGGCGCCTGAGTCGCCTGCGACGCGAGGCGAGCGTGTTGCGGGCTCGGCGGTTCTGAACCTCTCCCGGGCGCGCTCCGCCATCTCCTTCGCGAGCATCACATGCTCGCAGAAGGAGGTGGCGGCGGCCCACGCGCTCGCGCTCCGCACCTTTGCCGCAATCATGCTGCCGAGCGAGAGGACTCCCACCCCGATGGCTGCCACGAGGTCACGCCTCGGCACCTCCCACGCCGGGCAGTCCGCCAGCGTGTGCAGCCCTGAGTCCTCGCTCGCGTCACAGTGATGACACTCAGGCGTTGGCTCCTTCCTGATCCGATGCAGGTGGTCCCCGAAGCACCCCTTCCCGGAGATCACCTGCGTCAGTCGGTACGAGAGGCTTCCGTGTCGCCTCTCTAGCCAATCCTCCATGACATACCTACACGACATTATCTCATACATGTTATCCTTGTTAAAATAAGTGAGGTCTGGGGCCCGGGATATTAGGCTTAGACCAGTTTTAACAACAATTCGCATATCAGCCTGATACCTTAGGTAGGCGTAGGTATCAGGCTGATAATAAAAACACAAGTCGCCTGTTTTTTTTACTTCGAATTGTTGTGACAGCTATGGCAGGTTAACAACAACTCCAATGTTTTTATCAAATATTCGCATCGTCACAGTTGTAATTCCGTTTTATTAAGTAGGGACTATTATATTATTCCCGACATACATAGTGTTATTTAAAATATATCCACTATGTTCAATTTAAGTGAAAATTATTACCTTAGAAAATGTTTCTTTCAAAGAGAACAGATTCCTACCCAATCAACAATGAAGAAAATAATGTCTCCAGCTCTTGCGAATGTTTATTTTAAAAGCATGAGTCCGCAGCTTAAAGTTCTCGCGGGATTTGAACCCCCAATGAAAGGTGGTGGAAAAGACTGGTTAATCCCACCAAAAGAACTCTTAGAGGGCAGAATAGTTATGAATCCAATCAAAAAGCAATGTATTAAGGATTGGAATTGTTATGGCGTTGACAAAGTTGCAATGGTACTGATAGATGAATATCACAATAAGATGAAGGAAGAATGTGACCGAAAGTTACGTGAAAGTGATCTTGATTGGCAACAGAAAGTAGTAGAACTTAGCAATGAGATGTGGGACAGATGCTCGAAAGACGAAGCTGACGCTAATACATACTACCTTCGTAACGCTCTCACTGAATTTACTAACTTATACACTACATCCATAACAAAATTGGAAGGGTTGCTGTTCGATGCAGCTATAAATACAATTAAAAGTTTTCGAGAACAGACTTTCCAAAAAATGGAGGCAAAATACGAACGTTTCTTACGAGAGCAAGCAATCATGCTAACAGATAGATATACCAAAAAACTTAATGAAGAAAAAGAAAGACTGAAAGAAAATTTTATACAGAATTTAGAAACATCTCGCGCAAAATTCGGTGACAAATTGCATGATATAAATCTTGAAAAACATGTGGCTATCGAGAAACTTAGAAATTTCTTAGAATGCCAAAATTTAGCATGTCAAATATATGTAGCGTTAAAAGAGCGTCAAGAATGTTTGGCAGAAATAGAATCTACCAAATATAAATACGCCAAAAGAGCTAAAACTTTAGCCGAGGATATAGCGCTCCAAGACTTTGAGATTCATCTCGCACAAGAAAAAGAAAAGAAACAAAAGGAATTTACTAAAACATGGAAGAAAAAGGTATGCCATGTCGTGAAAACTTTCCAAATGTTTGTGTCGTACTGTTTAAAGATGATACCGGAACAAGCAGATTTTTTTATAAACATAGAAACATTAATGTTATTACAACTTAATGAGGCCCTGGAGAAGCCAAGTGTTTATAGTATAATTGAATTGGACTATGAAACATTCCACACACCGATACCAAAACCGCATCCTTTTTATCTTTTCTGTGACAAAAATAACAAACCAAATGTAATTCAAGAATTCTGTCCAAAACATTGCACCTCCAGTGCATCACAGTTACCGGTTATAGTAATTAACAAACGATGCATATACGCAGCCTGCGACAACTTCGAACAGTTTACAGACCGAATTAAAAATTACATCCATGGTGAAATTTTGAATACCGCTGAGTTTAAAGATGAAAAGAATTATGGTTTTACTGTGCCTGTGCAGTATACGCCTTCGCAACAAGTACGGGAATTAAAATTGGAAAGCTCTATACTACAAGTGTTAGAGCAAGAGATAGCAAATATACAAAAAGTAAATTTTATATGTTCTGGTTGTCAAATAGCACATTGCTTTGATTGTGACCGAATTGATACTCCAAGTTCAATGTCTGATACAAAGAAACAAACCAAAATTCAAACACAGCCTTCGTTGCCATCAATCCCTTCTGGTAACAAAATTTCAACACGAGAAGCAGAATTACCTCACGAAAGAGAACCGAAGTGGGAGGGTTATATGAAATACATTCAAAGTAAAAAGTGTGATTGTTCTAAATTAGCCAAGAAGCATTTGCTGCAGCATTTACCAGCTTATATGAGAAGAATGTCTTACTACGATGCACCTGAATTATTGAACTATGAAACCTGTTCCGTTGCAACACTAAAAACCTTGGTGAAAAAGGCGCGGGGCAAGAAAGATCCTACACCACCATTACCAAAAGGACCATCTAAAACTAAAGATATAGGCACTCAATGTTCAGACCACGAATTTGAATATTTGTGCACCTGCTTTTCTGAGGATTCCTTAATGAAGTTCATGAGAATGCTTCCGAAACAAACGCATGACCGGTTTCTTATAGGTGACAGTGCGGTTTCAGAATCATACTTAAATAAGGAACGTAAAACTTTTGTTAAGGACCGAGCCCATTCTTTAATGCAGTTGATACAACGATCACCTGAGGTTAAAGAAATATTCAAGAGACCAGATTGTACATTCGACTAACAGTAACAGTACCTAGTTATAGGTTTTGATAGTAGTTTTATATAGTGCTAGGTAGTACTAGTTTTATAAAGTGTTTTAATATAATATTTACAATAATTTGTAAATTATTTTTATATTATTCATCATCATCCTACTCCTGTCCCAATTATTTGTGGTTGGTGCAACATGTCATTCTCTTCTATACTTCAGACGTCATCTCCTCAGTTACTTCTTTCCTTGCTCTGACCACTTTCATGCGCTTCATCCATCTTTTCTTGGGCCTGCCTTCCTCCATCCCTCTCTTTGTTAATCTTTTTATAAGTACTGCTTAAATTGTTGAGGTTGTGCTTGATGGTATTCCGTAAGTATTATAAACTACTAAACTTATGCACATAATTCCGACGGCGGCGCAAATCGTTATGCTGACACTGCAAGAGATTAAATAGCGGAGTAGATAATACACGTGCAAAAATCAACCAATCACGTGGATAATTACATCTACCGATGAGGGTTACCGAGCCAGCCACTTTATTCGCAGCCTCCCATCGTAAAGATAAAATGATTGTTGGGGTTCTCACCTGGGGATTACCACTCCAACAATCATTTTCTCTGGTAGGTTATTGATACACTTCGTTAATTTGTTGATTGGGCGTTGCCGCTCTTCACTGCAGCGCATGCAAGCCCGATTTCGAAGACGTATCAATTTTGTTGAAAACTGGCAGTGGGAACTGGGAGTCCTAATCCTAAAATCGATCTATTGAAAGAAAATATGACCATAAACCAAGCTAGAAATGTAGCGCAGACAATTTAACCTTAATTTAACATCGATTCTTTAAATTAAATTTGATAAAAGGGTAAATAACCTAATATATAGAAACCTAGGTACTAAAAGGTAGGTAGGTAGGTAGGTACCTAGGTACTTTTACATAAGTTTACATTAGTAAAATCTATCATCATTTTAAATAATCAGATTTCTATACTTACTAGGTAATGTCTCTGATTAGTCTGTGGTTTTATAACAAAAGTTATTTATCGAATAAGAAAATGTTTGAAAAAAAATTGCTTGGTAAATTATCAAGGGGATAACAAAAGCTGCCAAAATTTAATAAAAAGTGAGTTTCTGAATGAAAAATAAGCTTAAAAAGGTAATCTAAAATTGTAAAATATATAAATTGTAATATATACCTTATTATATTGATAATAAGGCCATATAATTAATGTATCAACCTCGGAGTGAATATGAACAAATTACAGTTAAACCAACAATCGGAAAAATCAAGGAAAAACGTGAATAGGAAACAATTTCCTACCATAAAAAGATACCCATTCTGTGAGAATAACTATAGGCCGAATTTCAACCAAGATCTCAATCCAAAACTTGCAGATAAAACTGAAGGTAATGATTTCCGTAGGTTTTTAGAAGATGCAGAATTTGAAGATAAGCACAGTTACAATGACGAAGTACCCGCAAAATATACAGCTTCTCAGCAGTTACTAGAATTAAAATTACAAAGCTCTTTGCTCCAAATACTACAACCAGAAGTTCCAAACATAAGAAACCTTTCTATCGAATGTACTAATTGTAAAATTCCTCATTGCTTCGGTTGTAGTCATAGTTCTTCGGCGTCTAGTTGTAAATCTCTAGACTCAAACACCAAAAATAATTTACAACCTGCAGATGCCACTCACATCATAAAACTCATGCCACTTGATAATAAACGTTTAACTCGGCAAGCTGCAATAAAACACGAGAGAGAAACTAATTGGGAGAGCTACATAAAATATGTAGAACCCAAAAAATGTAACTGCTCCAAAATCAGCAAGAAGCAACTATCAGAAAATTTACCTGCTTATATGACAAAAACGTCTTATTACGATGCACCCGAATTGCCAAACTATGAAACCTGTTCTCTTATGAAACTAAAGGCATTAGTAAAAAAAACGAAGGGCTTCGAAGGAACTCTTCCATCGTCACCAGCCATACCTTCAAGCACAAAAGAGATAGCGGTTCAATATTCTAATCATGAAATAGGTTCATCCAATTGTTGCTCTAATGAAGTAATATGCCAATTCATCAAAAATCTAGTAACTGGTAACAAAGTAGCATCAACAACTTCTTACAATAGCAGTCGGTTACAATTAGTTGACAGTTCTATGTCTCGAACATACTTAACACAAGACATCGGAACTTTTGCTATGAGCACGGCAGTTGCTTTAAGACGTTTAATAGAGACCTCACCTGAGGTGAAAGAATTATTCAAGAACTAATATTGTAGGTACATGTAATGAGTTAGATGTTAGACAATTGACACCAAACCTTAAAGTATGTATCTAGCTAGACTGGCGGTACAGAATAAAAAAATTGATCACGTAGTACTACTACACTGTAAAACTTTATTATCGACGTACCTATGTTACGAAATGTACCCGTAATATGTGCAAAAAATAATTTCAAATAGACCAAATTTATCTGATTGAAATTAACCTACATTACAATCCGTCACGTAGCATGCCCGCAACCCACAGGAAGGAAGAGTAGGTAATCGACTACTTACATTCTAACTATGTGTGCAACATTTTAGCCGAATCCGCGTGCGTGATTGATTGAGCAACAAAAAACTCATTTTCGTATTTAAGTGCAGGCGCTACAGGTTTTTTGAGTATGCGAGAACCTGTGACTATGACCGGATTTCTATTCCTGAAACCCCAAATAAACTACTGCGACAACTACAATAATAATATACCAAGTTGTAGATAATCTCTTCACAAATATGAAACCGTTTGAAAAGTCATCGTAGAATTTTTAGAAACTTTTCTTAGCCATTTTATAAAATTAATATTCTTTAAATTTTGCCTGCGTTACTAGAAAACTTTTGAATCGATTTTATCAAAACTTACAGGAAACTTTCAAGGTACATAAAAGCGACAACATGTCCAAGTTTTAACTCTTCCTATTCATTAAAATGTAAGTTATACTTACGATAATAAAAAAATCACGCGAAAATAGATTTACTTCTCAATTTACCGACCATCTAATAAACCGATTGAGCTCTACTGGAGTGCATTCTATTTGTTTTTCAATAATACAAAGTAAACGTTTCGTAAAGATCGGGCTTGAAGGATCAGAAATACTATTGTAGGCGATAGAATTAAAATAAAATAATCGTTCTAGATTTTTTAAACTAAGAGCGATCGCGGGTAGTAGGCAACGTATTTACTGGTCGGTGCCACAGATGCTACTGGCCCCGGCCCCCGACCGCCCTCTCGCGTTTAATAAGGTTCGCGTTTATTAAGTACAGGCACAAATAACATAAATGTAGGTAGGTACATGTACAGGTACGTGGGCCGCCGCCACCTCCTTCTGCGAGCATCTAATGCTCGCAAAGGAGATGGCGGACCGCGCCCGGGAGAGATTTAGAACTCTCCCGGCCCGCCGAGCCCGCAACATGCTCGCCGCGCGTCGCAGGCGACTCTGGCGCCGGAGGTCGCTTAACGACCTCCGTCCTCCATGAGCGGAGGCCTGGGGGTGGCAGATGAGGCCGCCTGTCACCCCAGCAGAAGCAGGCCGGGACGTTGGGGCGACTAGCGCCTCTCCCACAAACCGGGGCAAGACGGGAACACCGTGGTTCCCAAACCCGAGGGGGCCATCTCGAAACCGGAGATGGCCCAGGGTCAGTCGGGGTTCGAGGGATATGCTCTATGGGCAACCTTACACCTCGGCGTCTTAAGACCCGAGACGGTGTGCGGTTTTAGTTGGTTCAAGCCCGACATAACCACCCCCGGTGGCCGGCGGGGGGGTATCCGAAGGGATTTCCGCACAAAAAAAAGGTACATGTAATAAACCTCTTACATACTAAAATTAAATAAAACTGTCATCGTTTGTCACTGGTGATACAATAAAAAGTATACTTGTAGTGCGTCGCTTACACATTGCATTCAATTTAAATTAACGACTCATTAATCTTTTGTTAAATTATAATATAAAACAAACTGCAATGCAGTTTGGCGGAGGTAAATTATTAGTTTGTAATTTTTTTAATGAATAAACGCTTTCATTCATTTAACGTATTGGGTTAACATCCCTAGTGTTTAAAAAGAAAAGGGTTCACCGACGACGTAACCAAAGAGTATAGAAGAGGGACGTAACTTTCAATGACTTTCAGTTTTTTAGAACAAGAATTGTTTAATTTGTTTCAAATGGTTTATTAGTCAAAGTAAATGGTAAAATTGCCGTATTTTGTAATTATTGCAATAAATATGCATTTTAAACTGTAAATAGTTAAGCAATTTTGCAGTTCTAACTTTTAAAATATTTTGTTCCTCCGTCACAAGGTTACGTTGTCGAATTTTGATGAAATGTCAAATGTGGCATACGGCATATCGGTGCCCCTGTTGCAGGTGAAACATACGGGCTGTTCCCGGCCATCTTCTCGCTAGATGGCGCTGAATTTAAAAAATTACAGTTTATTTTGTTTCTTTCGTAATTTCAGCATTATTAAGTCGAAGAAGAGGTATCGGCGACACTAGCTTAATCGAATTATTGCCTTAAATCCAACCAATATTAGAAATTGATGTATTTTTTGGTTACACGGTCGGTCGTTTACACACACATAGACGTGAGCGTTTACTTTTTAAAGCCCAAATTCAGTTCAATAATGACTGATAGATGGCGTGAATTTAAAAACAAAGGTTAGTTATTTTGTAGTCAAAATTTTGTGTGGGGATAGGCAGAACTAAAGAAATATCAAGAATATTAAAATAATAAAAGTTCTTTTGGGTGTAAACTATTAAATTTTGTAAAAAAATGACGTACAAACTATATAACATTTTAAAATGGTTTTATTTCATTACCTTGCAAACTGCATAATTTAACTTCACGCCTGTATCCCCGAAGGGGTAGGCAGAGGTGTATTACACACCCACGATTCGCCAGTTTTTTCCGTGCGGAAATCCCTTCGGATACCCCCCCCCCGCCGGCTAGCGGGGGCGGTTATGTCGGGCTTGAACCGACTAAAACCGCACGCCGTCTCGGGTCTGCTGACGCCGGGGTGTAAGGTTGCCCATAGAGCACCCCGACTGACCCTGGGCCATCTCCGGTTTCGAGATGGCCCCCTCGGGTTTGGGAACCACGGTGTCCCCGTCTTGCCCCGGTTTGGGGGAGGGGCGCTAGTCGCCCCACCGTCCCGGCCTGCTTCTGCTGGGGTGACAGGCGGCCTCACCTGCCACCCCCAGGCCTGCGCTCATGGAGGACTGAGGTCGTTGAGCGACCTCCAGCGCCTGAGTCGCCTGCGACGCGCGGCGAGCATGTTGCGGGCTCGGCGGGCCGGGAGAGTTCTGAGCCTCTCCCGGGCGCGCTCCGCCATCTCCTTCGCGAGCATCACATGCTCGCAGAAGGAGGTGGCGGCGGCCCACGCGCTCGCGCTCCGCACCATTGCCGCAATCATGCTGCCGAGCGAGAGGACTCCCACCCCGATGGCTGCCACGAGGTCATGCCTCGGCGCCTCCCACGCCGGGCAGTCCGCCAGCGTGTGCAGCCCTGAG
Source organism: Cybosia mesomella (assembly GCA_946251805.1). Classification (NCBI taxonomy): domain Eukaryota; kingdom Metazoa; phylum Arthropoda; class Insecta; order Lepidoptera; family Erebidae; genus Cybosia; species Cybosia mesomella. Next base: position 22,726,104 of record OX276405.1, read on the forward strand.
TCCTCGCTCGCGTCACAGTGATGGCACTCAGGCGTTGGCTCCTTCCTGATCCGATGCAGGTGGTTCCCGAAACACCCCTTCCCGGAGATCACCTGCGTTAGTCGGTACGAGAGGCTTCCGTGTCGCCTCTCTAGCCAATCCTCCATGATGGGCCTTACCTCCGCTATTCACATTTTCTGTACCTATAAATCCAAAACCCTCCAAATAGGCGAAAAATAAAAGAAAAAAAACATACATAACATAACTTCACGCCTGTATCCCCGAAGGGGTAGGCAGAGGTGTATTACACACCCACGATTCGCCAGTTATGTTGAGGTCCCAATGTAATAGGGGGCGAGCCTATTGCCATCTACCGGGCTAAGCGAGCGATAATTATCATTGTACTATTATTTATTCTGTGACATAACTACCTACGAAAAGTTAGAGGTGTGTGCCCGGGCAACTGGGGATCGAACTCGAGACCTCGTCTCAGCAGTCCGTTACGTATGCCACTGGGCTAACGCCGTATGCTAAGTGGCATACGTAACGGACTAAAAAAAAACAGAGGGGATTAAAATTTCTTACAAAGAAAAAAAACACTAGTGATCGTTGCTATTTCGTGGTGCAGGTCAAAAAATGGCTCTATTCCACTAAACAAATCCAGTCATGGATTTTTTCCTCTTTTTGTTCCACTCTAATCCATTGCCGCGATGGATTATATTCCACTGTCTTTTATATTCCGTTCTAACCCATCGCCGCGATGGATTATATTCCACTGTCTTTTATATTCCGTTCTAACCCATCGCCGCGATGGATTATATTCCACTGTCTTATAAATAACCCATCGCCGCGATGGATTATTTCTCACTGTCTTTTATATTCCGTTCTAACCCATCGCCGCGATGGATTATTTTTCACCGCCTTTTATATTCCGATCTAATTATTTGTACGAAAGAAATTCTTTATTACGTAAATGAAATAAGTAACTAAATATGTAGCCAAACAAACAAAAAAACAGCCTTGGTAATTATTTCACCTCTTCAAGGAAGTGGCCTACGGTAATGCTGCCAGTTAAAACTTCCAACTGAGCTTCCTGAATCCAGTTGTCAATCATTATTTGTCCTTTATGTTTTTTTTTACCAATGATGACGGGAAAGCTCCTCGAAGCAAGATTGCTTCATCTTCTCGTTTGACTATTTTTTACAGCTTCTTTCAGGTGTCTTTTTGCTGGAGCACCTACATACCAACTTGACCCGTTCGACGCGGTGCAAAGACGGTCGCTGAGGATCGTCGACAATCCCATACTTACAGGCAGTGTAGAACCTCTTAACCTTAGGAGAGATTTCGCCTCCCTGTGCGTTTTCTACCGCCTTTATAATGGGGTGTATTCAGAAGAATTGTATGATATGATGCCCACGGCCACATTCTATCATCGCACCGCCCGCCACAGACAGGGGATTCATCCTCACACGTTGCGACCGGAAACGGTGCGTACAGTTAGGTATGAAAGGCACTTTATTCCGCTCAGGCCGTGGAATGATCTCACTGCAGTGGTTTTCCCAAAAGACTACAATATGGGGTTCTTCAAGAAGGGCATTAGAAGGTTTTTACAGGGTCGGCAGCGCGAGTGCGACGCCCCTGGCGTTGCACACGTCCATAGGCCACGGTAACCGCTTCCCATCAGGTGGGCCGTGAGCTTGTCTGCCAACTGAGTGGTATAAAAAAAAAGGTGAATTATATTTGGGCTTTTCTTTCCAACGCTGCTATTGAGGTTAAAGTTCCAACCTTCCAAATTATTGTTTGTTCTGAATTACTTAGCAATGATTAAAACCCAACGATGGATCAGAGTGGAAAAAAATCCATCGATGGATCAGAGTGGAAAAAAAAGTGGAAACAAATCCATCGATGAATCAGAGTGGAAAAAAAGTGGAAACAAATCCATCGATGGATTTGTTTAGTGGATTAAAGTGGAATAGAGCAAAAAATGTTATATGTGGAACAATGGTGTACCAAGCAAACTGTCGCTCAATTATCGCTCCTATACGCTGTATCACTATGTAGCCATCGATGCTATATTTTCACGGAGGCAGCCCAAACTGGTTGTATGCCTACAACAAAGAGATAATACAAGAAGTCCAAGCTAGTGCCGCCGTCGTCGCTTACGGACTGAGGGTTGCCATAGGTCAGTTTTCGGTAATAGATTTTAGAGTAGATTTATAGAATGCACTTAAAATACTGTTTGTTTCTACGCTCTTAAGCACAATTTCGCAGGTTTTCACTGAAGTTAATTACTTATCATAGTACAACACTGTAGCAAGATGATATGCCCATATTAGATCGTTGATTTTGAGTTTAATCACTGTTCATCTATTTTTTTTTTGAGCGTGACTAAGTAGTGACTATGCCGTATGTATGTATGGTCCGTATGTTATAATATTGTTTAATTGTATTATAATGTTTTTTTTATCGAATCCCTTTGTTGTTTATAGTTGGTACATATAATCAGGGATTGAAAACCGGTTCCAATTTCGGTTCTGGTTCTACATTTAGGTTCTTATAAAGGTTCCTCTTTTCGGTACGGTTCCGGTTCCGGTATCGGTTCCGGTTTGGGTTCCGATGTACCGGTTCTAAATACCGGTTCCTAGAACCTTTAAATCGGATGATGTTATACCGGTTCCTTGTCATCTTTTTTAAAGGTTCCTTATGGAAGAGGGGATGTGTGTTCGGAGCAGGGAATGAATAACCGAAATTTATAGATGTTCGTGCCTCGGCCGAGCCAGACAAAGCAAGTTGTTTTGTAATTTTGCCACCATTCATGTTTCCGCGTCTACCTTGTTTTTTAACATAATCAGAAGTGTGTTGGAACTTTACAACTACATAGATTGTCACCAAGATGGATAATAAAAGTAAGTAAGGTAAAGGCACCCAATACCGACCCCTTAAAATTGGCACCAAACTCCGACCCATTCATAAAATCGTCATTTTAGGCTTTTGTATGTAAGACAAATGTTTTCTTTAGAGACAATAAAGATGTATTTGTAATGCACACATTAATTACTTGCTTGTGTGCTTACGCACGCAAGCTACAAACACAAGCACCAGCGACTGCAAATTTTAATTTAATTTTTATTTTCAAAATTAATAGTTTCTCGTCGGACTCCAAAGATGCCGCACATTTCATATAGCTTTTGAAGCATGCGGCTTACTTGTCTTGGGTCGATGCCCGCAACTGCGGGGCGGAGGACGTATCTCAAAAGAAGAGAGCCTTCAACAGGGCTGCCAAGTTTTGCAAGAAGACTTTGCGAAAGGCCCGCTTTGACCATATTAGCCGTATTGGAAACAAACTTGCATTGTATCCAGCGCGCAGTAAAGCGTTTTGGGCCCTAGCAAAGTCGGTTGAGTCCAACTTCTGCCGCCCCTCACTGCCTCCACTGCGGAAGCCTGACGGGACAGTGGCCCACTCCGCTGATGAAAAAGCTAATTTATTTGCTTCACTTTTTGCGGAGTCTTCGCGTCTAGATGCTGGAACGACGAAGCTTCCTGCTCCTCCTGTTGGATGTGGGACGCGCATGGCAGATATCAGCATCCGACAGCGGGATATACGTAGGGTGCTAAGTAATCTGGACGTGAATAAGGCCAGTGGACCCGATGGGATTCCAGCAATAGTGCTCAGGACTTGTGCACCTGAGTTGTCTCCTATTTTGACACGCCTGTTTCGTCTCTCTTATGAGACCGGTCAAGTGCCGAAGGCTTGGAAGCAAGCCAACGTGCAACCTGTGCCCAAAAAGGGCAGCCGGGCGGATCCTGTCAATTACAGACCAATTTCAGTAACGTCCATACTCTGTAAGACTATAGAACGTGTACTGAATAAAAAGCTCCTGGCATACCTTGAAGCGAACGATCTCCTCAGTGATCGGCAATATGGCTTTCGCCAAAACCGTTCCACTGGGGACCTTCTTGTGTATGCCACCCACATTTGGAGTCAGGCCATCGAGAGGCACGGAGAGGCACTTGCCGTTTCTCTCGACATCTCAAAGGCTTTTGACAGGGTCTGGCACGATAGCCTAATTGGCAAGCTTCCGTCCTACGGCGTGCCCCCTGGCTTATGTGTCTGGATCACCGACTTCCTGAGGAATCGGTCTATCCAAGTGGTCGTTGACGGCTGCACATCCGACCGATTAGCAATCAACGCTGGGGTCCCTCAGGGGTCGGTACTCTCGGCTACATTATTCCTGTTCCACATAAACGACCTGCTCAAGCCCGGTACTTTTGGGTACGCAGACGACAGCACAGTCGTCGAGAGTTACAAGTCCAACCCCCGAGCCAGCGTGGGGGAGATCCGGTCTCTCCGAGAGGCTATGGTTGAGCATTTGAATTTGTCCTTGAAAGCGGTCTCCGATTGGGGTGATGCTAACTTGGTCAAATTCAACGCTACTAAGACTCAGGTGTGTCTTTTCTCCGCCAAGTGAAGTCAATTTCAGCCAAACCCCACATTCCGAAATGCATCCGTGCCGATAACCGAGCGCCTCGAGCTTCTTGGCGTTACTCTAACATCCACCCTCAATTTTGGGTCTTACATTGAGGCTAAAGCTCAAGTGGCTGCAAAAAAAGCTGGGCATACTGTCGATAGTGCGACAGTACTTCACACCGGAACAGTTGCTCAACCTGTACCAAGCGCAGGTTCGATCCTGTATGGAGTTCTGCTCGTATCTGTGTGATGGCTCAGCAAAATACCATCTAGAAGCGCTAGAGACAATAGAGAGACGGGCCAAGAGGCTCATTGACAACGATGCACTCGTCGAGAAAAGGCTACAGAGCCTTGAACATCGACGCAAAGTTGCAGGCCTATCGGTCTTTTATCGGATGCATTTCGGAGATCATCCATAAAAAAAATGCTTTAATTTGCCTAGAATTCAATATTAAAAAGTGGCGGTGATAGGAGCCATATTCACAATTTTATTCCTAATGCAACCCATGGCACTGTCAGATTTTACAAAGTATGTTAATTTCAATTTTTTTTTGTTATAAGGCGTCTATTAGGTAATAAATAGTGGGCTATACCAATTTAATATCTTAGTATGTCAAGCTGTATTAGAGCTGTTAGCGTCATATGTTTAGTTGTACAGATAGCTGTGAAAATCAATTTTATTCTTGTGCAAATGTTTTGATTTCCCTAGGATGTATAGTTGTCAATTGATGTATTTTACGGTTAAAATATGTTTAATATTAAATATTTATGGTTACTGCAATCATATAACCATATATATGTACATAAAAGTAATAAAATTTCGTAGTAAATATAAATTTTAATGGGTCGGTAACAGGTTTTACGATTTTTCGTAGAAAAATCCTGAATCCGACCCACATGTAATATTGTACTTTTTCACGTACCTAGATAGAGATAATATAAGAGCTCGTGACACCAATCCCAGTTCAATCAGATTATCGGATGAAATGTGTATCATTAGACTCGTATATTTTAATTGGAGAACACGAAATGGCTATGCTGCCAGGTTAAAAACCTGGTGGGGATACTAAAAATCAATTTGAAAAATCGATGTCTTATATGAGAAGATTACCATGCTCATTTAGGAACGATCTTCAAATTGTGTGTATGAACTGCCACTGCTGCCATTTCTAAATACTGGCGAAAGTGATGGCAGCAGTTACATAATATTACATCAATGTGTCTATCTATCGTTGAGAACGATAGTGCGTTAGCACCTTTTGCGACTTAAAATTATTGCTGCCATCACTTTCGCCAGTGTTTAGAAATACACTGAATTTTAATGATCTTGCACATGAGCCTGTTTTTTTCTGGTAATCTCATCATATAAAACATCGAATTTTTTTAGCTTGTTAAAATTGATTTTCCGTATCACCACCAGATTTTTAGCCTGGCAGCAGCATAGCCATTTCGTGTTCTCCCACTAAAGACACGACTATTAATATATATATCATCTAGTAATGTGATCGAACTAGGATTGATATCATGGGCTCTGATACTATGATTCTATAGTAAATTAGTTCGAAGCAAGAGCGTTCATTTGTTTAGTAATAGTAGATTTTACTCTTTTTAATTTTTTCTTATCATCGTCCAGTGGGCAAAGGAGACAAGTAGACACCTTTCCATACAAATTTATATGAAAAGGTGTACATATCTCTTTTGTCGACTGTAGGCACATACATATTCAGTTTACACATACTTTAACTTTTTAAGAACTGGTTAATTAAAATTTAATTTTTTCTAATAATACCTAATGATAATGTAATTAAACATAAAGAAGCATTTTATTTTTTGAATTGTTTTTTTTGAATTTGTTGCATTTCTTGAATTGTTTACTTTATTTAGCAGTCGGTAATAGGTGCCACAAAACCGGTATTAGGGTTTTACACATGCATGGGGTCGGTGAGCCCATTTCATAAATATTTTTATTTTTCTTTTATGCTTGCAAGTTATTTCTATAATCGAGTAAAAAGATAATTCATTTCAGCACCTGAAAAATAATAAAAAAATATTCTAGTTATTGAACATGTGCTTATTTTTTGTATGTCAAGATGAGCATGGCTTAAACTGGCGGTAATAGGTGCCTTTACCTTACGCGTATATGCGTTTAAAGTTTTACTCCATTCGTGTGGTCTAAAGTACACTCTTTTTATTTTTGTAATAAATAAATTCAAAATGACTTGTGCAGCTAAACAGTCTTTTAATAAAAAAAAGTTTTTGTGGTTGCGTTCATTCGGTGACATTCGGCAGCCAACGCGATTTCGCTCGCACGACAGCGCCGGCTCCATCTCTGTCCTTGTCTATTAGTATTTATTTTTAAACTAGCTGTGCCTGCGACTTCGTTCGCGTGGACTTAGATCTGGGTTTTATTTATTTCGCGCGGAGCCCTAATTCTTTAAAAAAATTAAAGTAGCCTAAGTTACTCCTTATTAGATCAGCTACCTGCCAATAAAAGTCCCGTCAAAATCGGTCCAGCCATTTCAGAGATTAGCCGGAACAAACAGACAGACAGACAAAAATGGTAAAAAATGTTATATTTTTGTATGTACCGTATATATATTCATATACATATGTAGTAAAAAACGTTTATTTCAATATTACAAACAGACACTTCAATTTTATTTATATGTATAGATTACGTGATTTTAAAACAATAATTTTATCAATACGAATACGAGCGACTTGCGCGCGCGTAGGTAACATAAGATCCACCAAACAGCAATACAAATGTGATTTTCTACAAACTCCCGTTTCCTCACACTCCACCGCGCGCTGCATCGCGCCTGTCACCCGACCGCACCTCAAAAACAAGTTTAGACTCGCTTTGCTAAAGAACCGGTAAAATAAAGGTTCTTAAAGGTCCCAATTTAGGTTCTGGTTCCTGTTCCGGTATAGGTACCGGAACCCCAAAATACCGGTATTTTGGAACCGTTTTCAATCCCTGCATATAATGCTTTTTATAAAATTATTTCGTTTGCACGCCATCTAGGGTAAAATTTCTAATGTTACGTAACTAGATGTTTAAAAAACTAGGTGTTTAGACCTGTTACTGCTAGATGGCGTGGAAAACTCACTCACACTACGAAGCAAAATTACAAATTTAGCTTCGATTTTTACAATCGTTTTTCTCAATAAATCATGACAGTTGTTAGAAAAAAGGTAAACTTGCGCGGTAAGGTAAAATTGACAAAATGGATAGTCCTATGTAATAATGATGTTACATAAAATGTACAGAAGGGCCGGTTGGAGCATCCACCTTAAATCATTTGCTTTCCTCCTAAATAAGGAATTCTTTTAAAATCTGAAGTGGCTTCTTAATCCACACGGACATGCCAAAAGTATATAAAAAACTGCGTAGGCAGAGACCACATGATCCGTGAATTTTATACATCTTACTATAGCTTGTCTACAACCTGAGACACGGGAGCATCTAGCTTTTTTCCGTTACTTTTCTACCACCTTTTTGGCGCACATCACTTCCTCGTAAAAAAGCGGCCAATTGCGAGTCGGACAAAAAAAAAATCGAGTTTCAGTTCTAAATATATATATATATAATAAATTTTTCTATTTTTGTGTGAAAATCTTAATGCGGTTCTCAGAATACATCTTACAAACGTGCATGTTCTTAGTTTCGGAAAAAAAGTGACTGACATACGGACGGATAGACAGACAGACAGACATGACGAATCTATAAGGGTTCCGTTTTAAGCCATTTGGCTATAGAACTAAAAAGAAGGCAGCATTTCACGTACTCGTTGCTAACCCAGGACAAGCGCCGGGGTCTATAGCGTGAGGATTCCCGTTTCGAAGACTGCTACGAGGATACAGGACCGCTTCATCCACGCTGGGCACTGCCAATATGTGAAGCGGTGTCCACAGAACAGCCCCAAAAGAGATCGTGAGATAACGAAAAACTGGATTTTTGAGGTACAATAAATAAAGCCATGTGTGTAGTCTATAAAAAATCTTTTATTAAAAAATCACTGTAATATCGTGTATGGCCGGCGGGATGCCACGGCAACCGCCGGCTCGGCCTACGCACTGAATCTGGCAAATACAGTAAAGTTAACAATTACTCTATCATATGATCTTACATGCTCGTGAGGCGAGCGTACATTACACGAACATTATTTATTCAATTACAACTAAACATAAGCAAATCGGAACAAAAACGAATGGTATTGAATGATTCAATTATAAAATAAATACATTTACATTGCCTTAGATTGTTAGAAATTTAGTCGACCACGGCGCGCTAAAGCGCGTGCTGATTTTCTAATTTTTTATATTGTCTCTCTTGAGAGACGCCGCGAGCTAGAACCGTTTGGTGGTTTCCCGTCACCACCCACCCCCGTGGGTGACCCGCCGTGACCACGCCAAACACACCCATGGGAGTCATCTGCGTACGGCCATGTACATACGGTCAGGCGCGTCGCATCGAGCACTTTTCAAATTTTATTAGACTATTACACATATTTTCGATTAAAGCTCACCCTTAATCGGTAAATGATTGTAAAATGGGTGAGCATATACCCTGCAGGTAAACAGATTCATATGATTGGGCGAGTGCAAGTGTAGGGGCAGATCAAGAGGTTATATTTGGCGTGGTGATAGAGAATCAGGGTCGTTATTAGTGGACCAGTAATCTTAAGTAGTAAGTAGTGGCGGCCGGGCGCGGGGCGCTTAGCTGTAGAGGTCGTCGTCGCCGCCCTCCTCCTGGAACGTGGGCTGGTCGCCGCCCGACGTGCCCGTGCCGCCCGCCGCGCCGCCCGACGTCGGGAACCTGCAGCCGCACGGGATTGTCATTTATTGGTGCGTGTATGGACTAGCACTGCGGCCAAGCAAACTTCACCTGCGAGCGGTACTCCTGCTGATGGACGGACGAGGCTCTGCCTTTCTCTCGGGTTTAGGAGGTCAGATCGCTTCTATAAAAGTCGTGTGGAGTCGCCCACCAAACCAAAATGGGGAAGGAGTGTGCAGTCTATTAAGTAAAAGCGTCGTATGCAAGTGAGGAACAACGTTAAGATGATGACCTCTCCTTGGAGCAGTCTGTATATCATGCATATCACCGAAGCGTGACTGCGTAGGATCAGTGCGGCCACCGATGAGCGCTTGCTCACTTTTTATAGTCTATATCTCCTATTCTAGTTTATTTCTGATGACTTGTGTTTTTTAACCTACTTTTATTTGTCCATTGACGGTTTAAGTGCGCAGTAAAACTCGTAAATGAGTTTATGAGGCATTTTTATGTAAGTAAACACTTATTAATTTATCTGTGCATTAAATTTGCAAAAAAGCATGCTGGCTTTTATCGTGAAGGTTTAAAAAAAATTGGGTTGCAACTATTTGCAAAATCAGTTTTCTCTTAAAATAGAAACAGACTAATATTTTCAACAAAATACACAACAGGGACCGATGGCTCAACTTGTTCTCCGAGGCAAGATCTCAGTGTTAAGAATGAAGTGAAGAAGTCTTAAGATGGGTCACCCATCTTAAGACTGACCTGGTTAACCTTGCAATAATGATAACCTACTTGGTTACCAATTGGCCACGAGTTCCTCAACTACAAATACAAGCTGCAACAGCGCTTTGACGCATATACATATATCAGGTCACTCGTCCATACCTGAAGTTGGTGCCGAAGCCCCGGCTCTGCTGCAGCGTCTGCGCGAACATCTCGTACTTGCGGATGTCGTTGTCGGACACGGAGCGGCGCGCGAACTTCATGGCCTCCTCGAAGTGCGCTCGGCTGATCTCCGGCACCGGGTCCTCCTCGTCCATCTGAACACAACATCATGTTTTTGAGATATAGGCTCGACCTAGGATTACGTATGTCAATCAGGGCGATAATATTTTCAATAAAGGTAAGGTCAAGTTTATGAAGAAGCAAAATGTGTATGTCAAATTGTAGCAAGTGTAAACATGTGGTATCTGCCTATCCCATTGGCAAAAAGTAGTGACTGTATTTATGTATGTCGATGCTAGAGTTCAGCGTTTAAAACTAACGTTGAGTCTATGGGTCCCAATCAAGATATTTGGGACCAAAGCCAACCTCACCTGCTAGTCGGTACACCTGCTGCTGAGGCTCTGGCTTGGCTTTCCTCTCAGTATTGGGTGATCAGACGGTAGTCGCTCCCACAAAAGCCAAGATTAGCCAAATCAAAAGGTGGAGGAATAAGGGGAAGATTATTTCAGACGAGTAGGTGAAATTGCTATAGCGAAACAAAGTACTGACAGGACCATAGTAAGTTTAAGCATGTCATCTCTGCCTACTCCTTTGGGAAAGAGTAGCACAGCCACGCGCTGTAGGTTATGATGACTCACGTCCATGACAGCGGCGGCGGTCTGCTGCTGGCGAGTCCGCTCGCGCTGTATTTCGGCCTCGATGGCCTGGCGGATGGCCAGCTTGCACGCGCGCTGGCAGATCTCCGTCAAATCCGCACCGCTGAACCCTTGTGTCACCTGCAAACAACGATCGTTCTATATTGTCTGCACAATACAGGTTATTTGAGACTATTATGTGGGAGCCTCACCATGATCTTTAGGGCCTAAGCTTACCGCACCTCAAAGCCGGTACATTTGCTTACTAACGGACGAAACTGACACAGGCTTTATTATCGGGGTTTGGGGGGGGGGAGGGGGTCAGACAGCTATCGCTACCATAAAAGCCATATAAGTTAAAAGAGGAGAATGAACAGACCCCCGGCTCCAAGTTGAAAGCCTCTGATGCAATCGAGAACAAGGCTTAAGATCATTTTACAGGTTATTTCCGACGAGTAATATATTGCTATAGCTTAACAAACAGATGATCGTCCACTTTCAAAAACCGTCACAATCAAAACGGTTCAGTACTTCTTTTCATTGTCGCTTGATAAAGAGCTGGAATGTTTTACCCACGGAAGTGTTCCTTCTTATAGTCCCGTGTTCTGTAAGTGGTACGTGAAAAAGCATCAGTCGACGCCGTCAATCAAGGACCAGTGCTGTTTAACGCCCATGAGTTCATCTCATGTGCGTTAAACACATAATGACAGCTTCTGGAATGGGACCTTTACTTTTTAGATTACATCTTAGTTTACTGTACCATCAGGCGAGTTGCAGTCAAATTAACGGAACATATATGATAAAAAAAAAAGATTTGTGATAAGGCGGTAGAAAATCAATTTTACCTTAGCAATGTAAGATAGATCGACATCTTTAGCGATAGGTGACTTGCGTAGGTTGGCGCGCAGAATAGCCTCGCGGGATTTCTCATCGGGCAATGGGATGTAGATCAGCTGATCCAGACGACCCGGTCGCAAGATTGCGGGGTCGATAATGTCGGGACGATTTGTCGCACCTAAGAAAAGTAAAATATTTAATTAAATGTCTTATAACGATGAACTATGGTAACATTCCACTATTGACTGTGAGTAAAGACTGAAGGACGAGGCTCTGGCGCAGCCTTTCCTCTTAGCCTCTTAGTAGCGTTGCATTTTAGGCAGAGATTCTACGCAGATTGCTTGCCTAATTTTCCAATAGATCTCGAATGACTCATAACTTAACTAAGTATCGCGGGCGAACCCCGGTGGGTGTGGAATTGGGAGGTTGCGGAAGTGGTAAAATAAAGAAAAATAGGTAATAGTATAGTATGATACCAACTATTTATGGAAAAATTTCAGCCAGCAGCCAGCATTACTTAATTTTTTTCTTTATTACATCTTTCGCAGCTTCCCACACCCGCATCCCCCGCGACTTGAGCAGCTGACGTTCGGTTCACTTATTAATCATAGAAGATCAATTATCGCTATTAACCCATTTACCGCCACTGTACCTGATTGAGTACAACACAAAAATTTAGTGTAAAAGCAAAAAATTTAAAGCGTCATTTGTTTTAACGAGTAAATTATTTAGTAGATAAATAGTGTGAAAAACTATAACCATTTCGCCCCGTACAAATCGTTATAGCTGTTACTGTGAAAGTTTAAAGTTATTAGTTTAACTGTATGTTCAGGTGAGCAATTAACTATATTCTTTTCTTGTGATTTCATAAGCTGATTTTTTTATTTATGTATGTTTTTCATTGTACTCATCTTTAGTTATGAAATTAATGATAAATAACTGGTATAGACGTTATATTTTCAAAACAATCGCGGTTGAAACACATCTGTACTCAGTTGCGTACAGCGGCCGAATCCATATTACATTTGTTCTGTTTCCAAGTTTTTTTTTTAACAAGTTCGAAACGTTTTAACATTTCCAACCATTACCGCGGCTTAGAGGAGGCTGATAATGCTATTTTGGAAGATAGTGATAATGACATCGATCACGATTTAGCGATTATACTGCCAGAACCTAGCGTCGTGATAGATGAAGAAGGTGCTGACCAGGACATGGTTACTGCTTCGTTACCGCGTGAAGTGCCTGGTAATATAGAAGTATTTAGAGGACAACACCAATCCAAGTGATGAGTACGAAAGCAGTGATGATGAGCCTTAGAGCGAAAAGACGAAAAGAAGTCGTCGCCAACAACCCGGTCTGGCCCATGCACACAAAGATTTCAGGATATAAAAATTTATATTTTATTTGATCTCAAAAACGTCGTGCTACTGGAGCTGTTAGGGAGAACAGGACAAAGAAATGCCTTCTCAAAAGTAATAAAGAGATGAAGAAAGAAGATCATTCAGCATCTGATAGTGGATTTGATAAGCAAAATGAAATACTATAAGTGAGATGAAAGGATAATAGTGTTTGCACAATGGCGACGAACTATGACACCATTGAACCATTAGGTGTTGTAAAACGATGGTCTTCAGTACAGCGTGAAAGTCAAAGTCGAAAAGCATTTATTCTGTATAGACCATTAATACGGCACTTACAAAACGTCATAAAATAATCTAATGTTTGGCAAATGGACCACCGGTTCGAAACGCGGCCCTGTCCTGAGAAGACTCCGGCAAGAAACTCAGCGGGCTGTTTTTTTTTTTGGTCTATTTATAAACATATTTACTTAACCTAAGTACGATATTTCATTTGAGTAGCATAGAGAGAGAGCAAACAATTCATATCCAAGCTTGTTTGTCGTCTAAATAGTCTTGAATTTAAAAAGGCAGTGAAAATACTGATGTCAACCTCCTGAAATTATTTCAAATATAATATAATAAAAATATGGGTGGAGTGGATGAGTTGGATCAGTCTATTTCACTGTACAAAATTGCTTTACACGGAAAAAGTGGTTGTGGGTTATATTCTTGTACATGATAGATATATACGCTTGGCGTTTGCAAGTAATGAGCCATACTGAAGGTATGGACCAGCTACTGTTTCCCCAGGTTGCCCCTGATGCCCTACTTACGTGAGAAAACACAACATAAGGGTCGGCCTGTCTTCATTGGTTCCAGGTTTACCTCAAGACAGTATAGGCCACTATCCTTAAAGTTCGAAAAACCGTTACGATGCCCTAAATGTCATGCAAGATTTCGTTGCCAATGCAAAAAGTGTCTCAAAACATTATGTGTCGAAAAAATTTGCTTCAAAAAATTTCACCTATAATACGCCGCTGTACCCAATTGAGTACACCCCCTCTAGGGGAGGTTTAAATATTTTTTGCAAATTTTTCGTACTTTAGTGTTTGTTTACTTTGTAAACAATAATAAAACAAACTTTTCATAAAAATATCACTGCTGGTTTCATTTCGGCGGTTAATGGGTTAATATCAGTCGGCATCTATGACTTTTGTATTTGCAATATTACCTCCAGGACTATCTCGTGGTAGAAAGGTTAGACGACAGTCGCTCCCATACCAGCCTTATAAGCCAGACTAAAAGCAGGAGGAATAAGCGGACCCCGGGTTTCAAGGTGAAAGTCTCGAATGCAACCCGGAGCAACGCTAAGATAATGGTTGAAGACAGATATTGAGAAGGAGCTTCTCTATAACAGTAAGAAGTAATGAAGTATTAAACTGACCGATGATGAAGACGTTCTTCTTGGCGCCCATGCCGTCCATCTCGGTGAGGATCTGGTTGATGACCCGGTCGGCGGCGCCGCCTGCGTCGGACACGGACCCGCCGCGTGACTTCGCAATCGAGTCCAGCTCGTCGAAGAACAACACGCACGGCGACGCTGACCGGGCCTGCGTACAATATTGATCTATTAAAGCAACTATTTACACAATGTAAACAACAATTTAATCTCAATTGATGTCTGGTTAATGAGATAAATGTGCAAACTAAACTCTGTAAATCTAAATTTTGATGTTGATCTTATTTTGTTTGATTTAGAACTTTTTAAAATTATTAATTATCATTACAGCTTGCACCTGATAATTTCGTCCATTTTGGCAATTAGATAACTGAATTTGCTTCAGTGCTCATAAGACATATAATGAAAAGTTTTCGTAGTTAAAGGTATTTCAGCACGATACGCATGCTACTAAGACCATCGGTGACTGGTGATTTAGTCGCTTTCCAGAATCTAAATGCTGCGCCTGGAAGCGGTATCTGACACACATATAAACCTCACTTACAGACCAATAGCTTTTTAGTCACTTGATGTTACGTTTGTAGCCTCACCATCGCATGCTAATTGCAGCTAGCATTCTTCACGCGATGCAGTAACTGAATCCTGCTATCGATTCAGTCACTAAATCATACAATTTAACGAACGCAAAACAGAAAATATCATCTAGTAGTTTACGTACCTTGTCGAAGATATCTCGAACATTAGCCTCAGACTCACCAAACCACATAGTGAGCAGCTCGGGGCCTTTCACTGAAATGAAGTTGGCCTGGCATTCGTTAGCAATGGCCTTTGCTAACAAGGTCTTACCTGTGGACATAAAATAAGTGATCAAGTAAAAAGTCTCCTTCTGCTCCATGCTCCCTGCCAGTAACAAAGACTGAGTAACATCTGTGGTGTTGTAAGCATTCATAGGTCACTGTGACTAACAGTCAAACTGACTGTAATACAAAGTATCCTCGAGAAAGTACCATTAGTGCTATTATCTAACTATAATCAAATAAACCAAGATCCATTCGTACGTTTTTGCGTGAACAAGTAACAAACATCCGCACACACACCCTCTCACATACACATAATATTAGTATGAAGTAGGGCTAAAGCCAGTGTACATACCACACCCAGGCGGCCCATAGAACAGTACACCACGAGACGGCTGCATGCCGAACTTGAGGAACTTGTCGGGGTGCTCCACTGGGTACTGCACAAGCTCCTGCAGTTCGCGCTTGACGTTCTGCAGGCCTCCGATGTCGCCCCAAGTCACATTGGGCACCTCGACCACAGTCTCGCGCAGAGCGGACGGCGACGATTTCGTCATTGCGTACTGTGGGTTATATCATAAATTAGTCAAATACCTTACACAGATTGTAGTAGCAATACAAGTAACCATGTCCAATAAAAAAAAATCTAATATTCTAACTTTGGACTGCAGTTATACTGTACTTACTAGCTGCTGCCCGGGACTCCGCTCGCGGGTTTCTCGGTAGCTTAGTGGTTAAGGAGACGACCCTACGATCGAGAGGTCCCGGGTTCGAATCCTGGCCATTACGCTTACCGAGGTGAACCCACTCCTAACACAAGCAATTATGCTGGAGGTTTTGGGGCAATATTAGTAATTTCGGTTATTAATATTCCTTAAAAAAAATGCTAGACTCCGAAATAAAAAGTATCCAATCCTTCTTCAGTATATAAGTTCCATGCAAAAATTTAAGGAATGATTTCAACGGTCTAGGCGTGAAAAGGTAATAGCCAATTTCCTCCATGCTAGGAGGGGAGCCAAACCTGCACATACAAGTATTTATAGCTTGTATAGTTAACAAAATTACTAGTTTGTAATAAAGGTCTTTAAAAAAGTTACAGAAGCACATATTTAAATAAATACTGTGTAGACATTAATGCTGTCCATGAAAAAAATGGTACAGAACTCACAATTAAAATGTCTAAAATTCTCGAGATAAAAAAGCTATATATTAGCCGTTTCCCGACAACTGCGACTTGGGTCGCATGGAATTTACATTTAGAATAGTGCTGTTACTCCTCAGAAACTTATTACCAGAATAGAATTTGACTCATTTAATGAGACTATGAATTGAACGAGGATATAGTTCTGTATACTTGTCTCAGTAATGGTCTCCCATGAAGTTCTAAATTTCAACCAGATTCCTTTTGCACGCTAATAATATTTCAAAATGCTTTTTAAATGACGTAATTTAGGTTACCTATTAATAGCATTATTGTTCACTACCATCTAAGCTAAATGCTTGTGGTAATGGGTGTTCCAACCTGCAATTTCTCGATAACAAATTCCGCTTATAGTGCAATACATGCATACATAATACAAATCACATACCCGGAAGTTGTCCATAGAGACGGCGAGCGAGTTCAGCACCTCTGCGTCAATTTGATCGTCTTCTAAATCAATAAGGTCCATCTTCTCACGGATCTGTTGCAAGGCAGCTTCAGAGCATAGAGAAGCCAAGTCAGCACCCACATGACCGTGAGATTCTGCAGCAATCTAAACAATATCAACTTAATTAGTAAATATCAGCCTTGATGCCAGCTGCCCACTATGGGGCACAAGCCTCCTCTTATTTCTGTATAATGGTGAGCTGATGTGTACGTGAGAAACACTGACTAATATAAACTAGTGCACATTAAAGGGGCTTTCCACACAAAGCAAGACATATCAATAACATGTCTACACAGATCCTTCATTGTTATCACTTAATAACAGTGGGGATACCCCTAACAAAATGAAACTAATGATATAAAAAAAAAACATTTGCTTGTTGAAAGTCAAGGTCAAAAATCATTCTTTATAGACCATTAAAACGTAAAAATCTAGACTAATATTTAGCAATGGTCCAACGGATCAAAGCGTGGCCTCGTCCTGAGAAGACTCTAGCAAGAAACTTTTGTGGGCTGTTTTTTACTTTGGTCTATTTAAGAACATCTCTACTTAATCTAATTCCAATATTTTGTTTGACAAGCATAGTGAGAGAGCATTTTAATTTTGACCTGTCATTAAAATTAGATTCATTAGAAATTTGTTTAAATACTTTGAATTTTACAAAAGATTTACAAATGTAATTTTTAGCTTAGAAAGTTTGAAATATACCTGTTCAAGATCAACATCGTCGCCAAGTTTCATGTTCTTCGTGTGTATACGCAGAATCTCGAGACGTCCAGTCGCATCAGGGATACCAATATCGATTTCACGGTCGAAGCGACCAAAACGACGCAGAGCAGGGTCAATGGAGTTGGGCCTGTTTGTAGCAGCCATCACAATTACGTGGGAAGACTTCTTCATACCTAATTTGGAAGAAAAATATAGTCAGTTAAGTTGATATCGGTTGTCTAGAGTATATTATTAGTTCTGTATATCTTTAGGCATCCCTTGGTCAATTCTAAAAATGAAGTTTTATACGAATTGTTCAGTAGCAGCACGAAATCTATGAAAGTGCCTGTTCGACGGCTAGCTTATGTGCTAATTAGTGAGATCGAGAACATACTTGAGGAAATCTGGATGTTAACAGACCTCTTAGGGTTTATACAGGTGTGTGTATAAAAAGATATCATACTGGCCATTTTGCACTTAGAATACTGTTCATCCGAGTGCTAATTCTGGTTGCATCCAAAGCTTGCACTTTCATAATTAGACTATTTTGCCTTTACGTGTCGCGACTGAATTATATATAACACTACTGCATGGGTGTTATTGTTCATTACTCATAACCACTACTTTACAGAGCCAAAGTAGCATATATAAAAATAATTTGGTATGTATACATTCTTTCATAAATTCCATCACATACCATCCATAAGCGTGAGAAGTTGAGACACGATACGGCGTTCTACTTCTCCGTGAGTCTTCTCTCTCTTGGGGGCGATGGCGTCCAGTTCGTCGATGAAAATGATAGCAGGGGAGTTCTTGTCTGCCTCTTCGAACGCCTTACGCAAGTTCGATTCGGATTCACCTGCCAATTTTGACATGATCTCTGGTCCGTTGATCAGGAAGAAGAATGCACCTGTTGTGGAGATTGTTGATTAGTTTAAGACAAATATTCATTAGGTTGTGTGCTAGTTTGATGTTTCTGCTGTATGGGCGCGATTAGATAGTCGATAAATATCGTAATCCAATAACCATTCCATGTAAGGACGGATCGCGTATGTTTACACATCAATAATTAGAATTACACTAATATTATAAAGAGAAAAGACTTGGATTGATTGGGATTGTGGTCGCAGCACTAGGGGGACCGGTGGGTGTCACGCGGTACTGCGACGACAATTCTCTTCTGATGAGGCCGTCAAGCTGAGTGCCACCATTGTTAACATGGTACGTATATGTAATGGTGACCCTCTTTCCTGAGACTTTACCTTCAGCTTACCATCAGGAGAGGTGAAGTCAAATTGACGTGTCCTAAATATAAAAAAAAAAGTGTTATCGATAAACTCTGGAACTACTGAACCGTTATTTCACCATTAGAATACTACATGATCCCTGAGTAACACAGGCTACTTTTATACCGATTTTCCCACGGGATCAGGAAAGTCGCGGTTCAAACCGCGTGGTGAATGTCTAATAGCGCCCTAGATCAATGGAAACCTGCCTTTTACTACCTAATTATTTAGTTTTAGTAAGCTTGGAGAGCTTAGTAATAAATGTAGCTTCCATAAGTAGACTTTGATAAAGACTACATGTAAACTTTCATAAGTGTCACAGTGTTCGTCAGTGACACCAATAAAATATTTGAATAGGACCTACCACCAGCAACAACTACAAGAACGAAACTATGCTTGTCGTATCGAGACAACTGCCCTTTGAATCGACTTGTAACAATAAACGCTGAACCCAAAAGCCCACATGTCGATAACCTATAATTCTATATCTATTGTTGCTTTTAGCCACCCTGTTAAATTTAGTAACAGTGTTGAAAACATTAATGAGGCAGTCTCAAAGGGTACCACCTCACCTACCTATACCATTAGGACCAATATTTTCGAGTCCCAATGTCACACACTCGATTTCAAACAAATCAGTATAGAAAATATGATATTTATATACTTTTGAATTTCTGATTTTTGTTAGAAATACGTAATAATTCAATACTTTTTTGTTATAAGTAACATTGGGGTCTTATTTTACTTATAGTCATGCAGATATTTATTGCACTGTCATTTTGATAAAAATAAGGTAAGCTCCAAAACATTAATTAAATAATGTAATATTCTATTTAAATGTTCCTTTTCACCTTGTACCGACTTACGCGGTGTGGATACATTTAAAAAAAAAAAAGTAATTGAAATTCTCTGTAATGAAGATCTCTCGATCGCATGGCCGATTCCTTAACCGCTAAGCTACCCATGCTTCATCATTTCATATTGGCTCTGTGGGTAACACGATAGGAGAGTACTCACCAGTTTCGTTAGCTACAGCTCGAGCGATCAGCGTCTTGCCAGTTCCCGGTGGTCCGTACATGAGAATACCGCGAGGCGGTTTCACACCAATAGCCTTGAAAAGCGATGGGTGGCGGAGTGGCAACTCCACCATCTCCTTGATCTGAGCGAGCTGCTTGCGGCACCCACCGATGTCATCATAACCGACGGCGTTAAGAGCTTCCTCTTCCTCCTGTTAGATAATATGTATATTTTAAAAAGAATTGGTATTAATATTACTAAATCTTCACTAAAATAAATAAGACGAAAAATTCCGTCGACAAAAAATTCCTTGTATGCGAAGGTCATTATTGAATATGGTTATTGTTGTGTCAAGTCCCACAGATGAGAAACGGTGGGCACTACACTGTCTCCCATTACAAATCTGTAATACTTTAGTCACTTGCATCGCCAGAGTGAAAGTTGAATTATGTATAAATAAGTAAAGGAAACTTGTAACTTAGTAGTTCTAATGGTGGAAATGTAAACTGTTAGATTAATTTCAGCCTCTTGAAATTCTATTACAATAGTATAAATGTGAAAATTTCTGAAGATGTTTAGATTGAACAGATTGGGATGAAAATTAGCACATTAATATACCATTTCCTAGACTAATACACAGGATACTTTTCATCCCGAAAATACACAATGCGGGTGAAGCCGCCGGCATCATCTAGCATTGCCTAAATGTCAGTAAATTTCAATTTTTTTTCCGAAAAATATCATTCACATTGGATGGTTGGGTAAATATGTACAATCCGATAATGCTTAAATGTCAGTGACATTCACTAAGAGCACCAAGAACTAGGGCAACCTAGTGATAAGAAAAGTAACAACATCGCGGCGATTGCAACTTACGTGGCCTAACCTTTGTCTATTAGCAGACTCTTACCATATGAAGGAATAACATCCTAGAAAGAAATTCTTAGGTGTTATACAAATAGAACTTCCTTTCCTATGTGTATAGTAACTCGAACGACACAAAAATTAGACCGAAATCCGCATAACGTACTAGTCATGGATCGTTAATCTACTATCGAATCTGATTCAGAGAGCGTGGAGTGCCTCAAGCTTCGCGCACTTTTCTAGAAAGGAGGATTTGTGCTACTCGGAAAACTAAACAGGTCTGATGTCGAAGACAGTGTGGGGTTTTAGTCGACGCCACTTCGTCATACCCCCGTGCGGTGGTATTCGAGGGATCCTACACGATAAAATAAAAGCGACTCTTAATACTTGCTTCAGGTTTACAGGACTTTACCCAGTTTGGAATTCAGAGCACCAAACCTATGTACACTATCTAAAAAAATGATGATCTAAAAGAAGGTCGTAGAATATTTATTTATTATATACTCAAGATGAAAACATCCAACTCTGGCAAGAAAGCCTGTTTCAGGACTTCGTCCGTCAATCAGCAGGTGTGCCGGCTTGCAGGTGAGGTCGTTTTGGGCCCTGAAGTACATGGTGGAGGCCCAAAAGCACCTCAAGCAATGATCATTCATTGCCTGTATTAATCAGTATGCAATTGATCCAGACTCATCAAAAGCTAGTTGGTAATTCACCAACGATACGATTTAACTACACTTCATAACACATAAGGACTTGTTTCTGATTAAAAACTGTACTAGTTGATAAGGAGGAAACACCTAACACACGCTGATTGTGGAACTTGATGGATTGTGTGTAGTTGAGTTTTTATAGTTCAATTTAATGGTTGCTAGCGACTTCGCGTGCACGTTGTTCATCATGGCCGCGGAGATAAAAGTGGTATGTGGTCTTGACCCAGGCTTCGTCAAGATCCTTGATAAGTTGTACTACGATCGATTCTGAGGTTTATTCGTGAAAAGGTAACAGATAAAAGTTTTCGCATATAAGTCAGAAAGGAATTAAATGTGTCAAATATTAGGCGCAACAATTGTAACAAAGCAAATTCGTATAATTGTAATTGTAAATTAAAAAATAAGTAATTAAGTATAATTAATAAAGTATTAAATTGTAATTCGTACAATTGTAAAATATTATTCTAAGTCCTAATGACTTAGAATAATAAGTTATAATATACTGAGTAACTCAAGTAATGAAGGTCATACATACATACCCTTGTATTTTTTTTCGGTTTGCTTACTAAGTAATAAATGCCGGGTTGCAAGTTGCAATGCCTCGTTTTTTCTTTATTTTTCCGTTAGGATGCTTGTATAGTCAGTATTAAAAGTAAATTATTTATTTCAGATTTTAATAATAATTAGTTTCAGAGCAAAATAATTTTTAGGGTTAACCCCCGATACAAAAATGACTGGGTGTTGATAAGTTTGACGTGTCCTGAAAGTGTAGCTCCTGAAAGGATGAACCGATTTAGTTTTTTTTGTATGATAGGAGAATTAGTCGGGAGCGTTCTTAGGCTGGCGGAAATAAATTCAGCTGATAAGGTAACCAACTTCACTTGATTCTAAGGCGGACCGAAGTTTGCCGAGTCAGCTAGTTTTAAATAAAATATAATTATGATTTTTCATTCGGTTTTTTTTTAATTTTGAAATCTGTGCAAACGTCATCTACTTTTGACGCTGACTGTACACAACCAACAACGAAACTGTCATTGCAATCGGTCCAGCATACAAAGAACCATGAATTTTATTTTACTGAAGACCATTGAGCTTTTTCAACTAAAGGAGTAACAAACATACTTATTTACACGCGCACATATACACACACACACACACACACACACACACCCTCTCTAACGCACGCACACACCCTCAGATACAATTTATAATATCAGTAGGATAGTCACTCACCTCACGTTTAATGGGGTCTCCTTCACAATGTATGACAGTGTCGGGTGCCACAATGCAGTATGGAGATGGGTCAGTCTCGACAACCTTGAACTCGACAGCGCGCATGCCTCCACGTACCATGAATGTGTCTTCACGGTGGATAGGCCTGTAGGCCTCCATGAAGTACGGCTTCAAGTATACCTCGAATAAGTTGCTGTTAAAGAATGAATGCTGTTAAGATATGAGCAGCTGCCGGCAGAGGCGTGAACTTGTTGCTGGAAGTAGTCGCTATAAGGTTTGTGCAGCCTCGCGGGGCCGCGCTGCTCTTCCTGTACCACCTTCAGATGACTATGAACTTTTTGCCCTTATTTAAAATGGTTGCATTATTGTGCCTCAACAGCCCTTGCTTTCAGTGGTGATTGACTGTTAACGACCTATCTTCAAACACTTATGTATTGTCGAATTCGATGGCACTTGAGAAAGGTTTTAACGCAAATTTATGATTTAAATTGAAATTGTGTAAGCGATGTATATCCACCTTATCGAAAAACCTCATGGCCACTTGATGTTATGCAGTTTGAACATTCAATAGAGGAATTATCTGTAGCTACTACTAGAGCGGGGAGGGGAAAAAGGTCCTCTTATATTCCTGGGTCATTTAATGGTGCGAAAAAGCAATTATCGAGGACGTAAAACTAGGGACTTCTATTTTTTGTGAGTTGCCATGTTCTTCAGGTTATAAGCTGTCTCTGACCAATTTTAACAAGTGTTTCTGTGGTTTAAGTATGAAATGTTGACCAACAAGTTTACTTCAGCATTTATAATATTAATGTGAATCAAACATACCCAGTTAAACCTTCAACAGAATCATCGATGGGCAGTATGTGCACCCGCTTGCCGTACTTCACGGACGGGCAGGGCGCGATGGACACGACATCAGAGAGGCGCACGCGCAGGTTGTTGCGAACCACGCGATTCATGCGGATCTTCTCGTCAGGACAGTTATCGTCTGAGAGGACGATGCACACGGTTTCCTTACGGCGTTTTCCTTTTAGTAACACGGTGTCACCTCGGAAGAGTTGTAGCTGCTCCATTTTTGCCTGTTGATTTGAAAAGTATTTTGAGTGACAGAACTTCTATTGTTGTTTCTGCCTACGTGCCTAGAGAGGTTCCTTTAAAAACATTCTCAAGAGAATTCTCTTTCAAACATTGTAATTTTTTTTAACAAAATGCAAGATTGTTAAGAATAGCTAGTTACTGGAAATAATAGCTGAGGAACAGAAAGGTCAGAAAAAGGTGTCAATTTTTTTTGTTGTGATGTAAATTTGGCAGCAATTGAATATTCTTTGACTTGCAATTACATACTTAGGAGCACCAAGTGAGGTATAATATAAGTATCTGTGATATACCTATTATGTACCAAGTAGATTTGTTAAATATCCTGCCAAATATTTATTATTATTTATTTTATTATTACTTTCCAGGGGCTAATTCTCAGGGCTCTCCGATCCACAGACAGGCGACTCAGACGTCGGAACTCGTTTAACGACCTCCGTCCTCCATGAGCGTAGGCCTGGCGGTGACAGGTGGAGCTGCCTGTTGTCACCCTATAGCAGAAGCAGGCACCCCGCGTCGGCAGTCATCAAATTCTAACTCAAATTGGTGATATGTTGTGTTTACATTGCTCATCATTAAAAAAAAAAATAGGTAAACCAATCTCTACTTTAATGATGATCAATGTTAACTTTTTATGAATTTTATCACATAAACTGATTCAGTAAACGTAACTATGACTCATACCTACTCATAAAAATGCTTTGTCATTAGAACAACCAACATTTAAAAATACAACTCCATAGGATGAAAGGAAGTGATTTTAGTTCAGTTTGCAAGATTTAGCTTTCACAAACTGAAAGACAAACATTGAAATAAATTTAAAATTATGTTCCCGTTGCTGCTACTCACGGGAACCTATTCCAGATATAAAAAGTGTGTTATTCCGGACTATAATCCATCCCTGTACTTAATTTCAGCAAATTTAGTTCAGGCGTTACAGTGTGTTTGATTAACAAACATCTTCACTGTAAATACACTGACTTGTCTGTCAGTGTAATTTAAATTGTAATTTAATTCAAAACTTGTAAAAAACCTATTGACCGTCTTATACACAGTGTAAACTTTTATTGTGAAGAATTTAGAAATACTAGTAGGATTAGATGGCAATAAACTTATTGCTTCTGATTCTATGGTTGCAAAAATGTAACTAAACTAGTTTGACAAACTAACATGTCCACATATCCTTGGTACCAAAGGCAATAAATACAAAAATGGAGTTAAAATATATGTAGCCCTAACTTGCTAAGTTTTTGTAACAACAGATTTGGAACTGTTATGAGATTTTTTATTATTGAAATTAAAACGAAGAAGCTTGTAAAGTGTGTATGTGTCTACTAGGAGCGGGTTTCATCAATGAATATAAACATCTTATCTTAATGAATTTATTATGTAAAATGTTAGAACCCAGGTTGAACAGACTTTCAATGAGGAAAACCAGCTGAAATTGTTTTAGACCCAGCCCAAGCAGTAAAAAATGCAACTAGACTTAAAGTACTAATTAAAAAAACATTAAACTAAGTCAAAACTTGAGATTTTATTCAACTTTAATCTTTTTCAAGTATTTCGAGTATTTTTAATTTGAATATATTTTAAAACTAGTTAAAGTTTCATCATAATTACAATAGAAAA
The DNA here is from genome assembly GCA_946251805.1 of Cybosia mesomella. Lineage (NCBI taxonomy): Eukaryota > Metazoa > Arthropoda > Insecta > Lepidoptera > Erebidae > Cybosia > Cybosia mesomella. The sequence goes on from OX276405.1 coordinate 22,751,535, forward strand.
TTAACTGGGACGTGTCTAGGTGGCCCAGTTGGTCAGAGCATTCCCCCTGTGAGGGACTGGTCACAGGTTCAAGTCCCGTCCTAGATGTTCTCTTTTTCCGATCTAAATCTTTAGAAAAAAGCAAGCATACAAAATGCTTAAAAACATAATAAAAAAAAAAGAAAATTAAACTTATAAAAGCAATGCTACCATGTAAATGGCGAAGTCAGTTTTGAATATCTGGGATGTGTCTAGGTAGCTCAGTTGGTCAGAGCATTCCCCCTGTAAGGGACTAGTCGCGGGTTCAAGTCCCGTCCTAGATGTTAGCTTTTTACAATCTATATCTATGGCTAAGTTGGGCCAACCTCGCAGAACATTCCCTGTTGAAATCAGTGCTCTTGGAAGATAGAGGCCTACTATGTTAAATGACATGTTGTATAAAAGGTTTAATGACAGTGGACCAAGTTTGCGAGGTGTCAGGATAGAAGTTAAATGGTATGCTGTTCTCTCTGGCCATCCCAGAAAAAGAATGCATGGATGTGATGATGCTTGCTATCAACTAACTAAATAATGTAAATTTAAACAATTTTTACAACATGGTAAAACCTATAGTTACAGGGTCATTGACCACTTTACAACAATATCAATTATTTAAATCAAATTCTATTTACGGATTATGCATTCTGTATAATCAATAGCATTGTGAATGTGTTAGAAGAAGCAGAAATACGTAAAAATCTAGTCTTAAAGTGTCCTATGACAAAGCTCTTTTGTTAGAACTACTCTAAACTCATTCATTATGCGTGGTGTTTTTTTTTTGTGAATCGTAGGGACAAAGGGCTCTGACCTGTGATAGCGCCACGACAGAGTTGTCATCGCTGACGGCCTCCTCGACGATGAGGCGGTTAGGCCTATCTTTGCGGCGCAGAATCGCGGTCGATAGATCATCAGGATTACTGTCAAACAACCAAAATGAAATTCATATAAATAACCAATGCGTGCAATTCACAATGAGATGCAAATATTTTAAATATCGAAAACTTTAAACGTAATTAGTTACTACAAGAGTAAATTACTAAATGAACTTGCAAAATTTGATGATTATGAGTCGGTTTGTAATTCTCGGCATGATGACAAGCCAATTTTTGAAGATTCGTTAGCAGTGTAACGCATCGATTATTTATGAATTGATTTAGAATATATTTCCGGTATTCATGTTTCACAGTAATATTTACTTACCCTTTGCTATCTGCCATTATTAATAAGATATAGTACTAAATACAATTTGTAAATTTGCTAATTTTTAGGAACGCCGAATGAACTATCACTATACCACTTCAATACGGTGCGTGACGTTGCCGTATTTCATTTGTTCGTCGATGATATAAGTGTTGCCAGTAAATTGTTCTTGTTTATGGAAATCTAGTGTGTTTTCATTTACTATAGATTATTTACGGTTTTTAGGTGTTTAAAATTCTTCAAACATCTACCACTGATTTTAAATTGAAAAATGAGAAAATTTTTGCTGTGATTTAGTTATTGCTTTAATATTCCTAGACAGGAATCAAACACGTTGATTTCGGGGAAAAAATACACCCTGAATTATTACACCATTTTTGATAGTGCCGCTAATAAGGAACGAATTCTGGAAAGTAATAAGTTTAAGACCCGAGGCGGCGTGCGGTTTTAGTCGGTTCAAGCGCGACATAACCGCCCCTGCTGGCCGGCGTGGGGGTATCCGAAAGGATTTCCGCACGAAAAAAAAAGGTACGGCAAACTTAAGCAAATACCTTTAGCACCTAACCTAACCTACCTTTCGCAACTGATAATAAATTGACAAACGGCCGCCGGGACAAGCTACCTGCTATGCATATAATCAAGGAGCATACATTTTATCCTTGTAAAAATAAGTGAGTTCTGGCAAAAGTGGGATATTGGACCATTAGTAGTGTGTAATTTTCAGGATTTTTTTTTAGCTAAAGAAGGCATTTTTTAGAAAATAATAAAAATATGATCAATATTAAACATACATACAAATAGTCACGCCTCTTTCCCATTGGGGTAGGCAGAGACAACATCTTTCCACTTGCTACGATCCTGGTATTCGCATTTGGCTTCTTCTACTTTCATAATTGTTTTCATACATGCACGCCGGTCATATAAATCAATATTAATTTTCCCAAATCCAAATGATGTAGTTTTAATTTTTTGACCAAAATCGGGCTCGCCAGGAATCAAACCCATTGACTTTGAAAAAAAAAACACACCCTGTCTTCGACACACCTTTCGATAGTACCGCTGATAAGGAACGAATATTGAGAAGCAATAATATATGGCAAGCTTAAGGAAAGATCTCATTTTAAACTAGGACGGTTACCAGCTTCGCAATCAACCCAAACTTAAGCGTAGCGAGATTTGCCTATCCAACAATAGGTCAACGTGACCGGTCGACTTTTTCCATTGATTTTGTTTTTCGGTGATTATTCCTCAATGGTAAGACCGATCTGGACATTCGACCCCTTACGACACTCAGTAATGTCTACTTGATCACCGTGGCAAATTTGGTCGAGCTCGGTCAAACGGTCTCGGAGGCGTATCATTTGTTTGAAATGCAACTTTGAACCCAAAGACGCTTCGCTCGCCTTCGGCTCGCTACGCTTAACAAAATACTTTTTGGGAGCTTCCAGGTCTCTGTTAAACGTTACGGCCGATGGAACGTTGCTGACAATGCGCATAATTAATTTTTAACAATATTTTTTAACACATACGTAGAAATCAGCACTGCACATAAAAATGAGCTTTGTATTATTTTTACCTACCTTTAGCACCTGATTACTGACAAATGGCCGCCGCCGGGACAAGCTAGGAAATATGCATACGCTCAAGGTGTACATACCAACATTGGCTTATCCCATACATTTTATCCTTCTAAAAATAAGTGAGTTCTGGCGAAAGTGGGATCTTAATCTATAAGTAAGAAAGCCGTAAACCACCATCATTATCCGAACTTTCAGCATATTACTAGGTACCAATGCAGCAATTACAACTGCATCCTTAAGGGCCATTTACATGGAGAGAGTTCCTTACCTCGAAGATACGATTATCGTCAGCTAGAAATAAAAATATGATCAAGTAAACCAAAGATTACTCTCCTCTCACATATTCGAAGGAGCTTCCGTAACGCACTGATTAAAGGGCTGAGATGTCTATATGGAACGCAAATTCCGTCTATATGGAATTTGTGTTAACAACATTAGCTACGCGAATGACATGGTGCTGGTGTGACATGAGCCACACGGGCTCAAATACAATGTGGGGAAAAGTGAGTTCATGATTTTTAGAGCACCCAAGAAAAATTACTTTGATGTACTACCCGTCGCACTCTATGGTACACCATTACAAAAAGTCCCTTTCTTCAAGTATCTGGCTCACTGGGTCACTGAAGACCTTAAAGATGATATAGATGTTGATAGGGAACGTAGAGCGTTGTCTGTGCGCTGCAATATGTTGGCTCGCAGATTTTCGCGTTGCACGAAGCAGGTGAAAATCACGCTGTTCAGGGCATTCTGCCAGACCTTCTACACGTGCAGTTTGTGGGCCAGCTACAAGGTAGGGGCATACGACGCTCTGCGTGTGCAATACAATAACGCAATCAGGGTGCTGGTAAGGCTACCAGGATACTGTAGCGGGAGCGGTATGTTCGCAGAGGTGCATGTGGACGGCTTCCAAGCCATCATGCGGAAGCGCAGTGCAGCAACGCTGGCACGGGTGCCTTTTGGTCCCAGCGGTATGCTGAACGTGTGCGCCACGCGGTGGGACTCAGTACTTATGAACACTGGATAGGGTTGCATATGAAATTCACAAGTATTTAACCTCATTTTGTTTCTGTACTAACACTAGGTTTAGATTCACTGTTACTTACAAATATGGACAAAGTCTGTAATAAAATGTATTATTATTATTATTTCCCTTATTAAATTTGAAATACATATAAATTATATTTTAAAATACATTCCATATTAAAAAAAAAAACAAATTAAGTGACGGTAGCTTAGTGGTTAAGGAGTCGACCCTACGATCGAGAGGTCCCGGGTTCGAATCCTGGCCATTACACTACCGACGTGAACCCACTCCTAACACAAGCAATTTAGCTTAGCTGGAGGGGTTAGGGGGAATATTAGTAATTTCGGGTACTAATATTCTTTTAAAAAAAAAAGAAAAAAATATATTTATATTAACATACATATATACATACATAAAATCACGGCTGTTTCCCATATGGGTAGGTAGAGATCACGGATCTCCATTTGCTACGATAATGACATACTACTCTCGCTTCATTCACTGTCATTACATTCTTCAGGCATGCCCGTCGGTTTGGCATCGGGTACAAGGACCAAACTACCGGTGGTTAGGGCTCCAGAGATAGGAATCTCCTCGCAATACGAGCCGTGTCGAGGAGCACTGCCTTCTGCATCAAGCCCTTTACCCAACTGCCTAACGCGAGCCTCTTGAGATGTTGATCGAGGCTCTTGGCAATCAGTCCGTGAACCGATACAACTATCGGAACAATAATTGCCGAATCCTCACTCCACACGTCGACAAGCTCTTGAGCCAAATCCAAATATTTTATTTGCTTTTCTTTTTCGGCTTTTACAAGATTCTCGTCATGTGGAATGGTGATATCGATAATTATTGCTCGGCGCTCAGATCGATCTATCAACACTATATCAGGTTTATTAGCTACAATAGTCTTGTCAGTGATGATAGCTCAATCCGAGTACAACGTGATATGCCCATGTTTGAGAATTGCGTCGGGCACATACCTATAGTACGGTACCTCTGATTCCACAAGGTTGTACTTTAGAGTAAGCTGTTGATGGACAATCCTGGCTACTTGGTTATGTTTATGCAAATACTCGCCGTTGGCAAGACGATAACAACCAGAAATTATGTCTAAGGGATTCACCGGGACGGTAGCACGCCCGACAATGACAACCGTACCATTCTAACAACTTCGTTCATAATTACAAAAACAAAACCCATAGGTTTCCCCAAATAGGTCACCGAAGCGTAGCCAAGACACAGATGCTGGTAAATCTATATCAGGCCCATGGAGAGTCCGATAGAAACGTCCATGCAACTCTTTGCTCTTCTGTTATGCCTAACGCCTGTGACATACCCAGGTATTTATATGTGTCGATTGCAAAGAGAGACCTGAGTTTTGTGGAATCTGAGAGCTCAACCCCATCAGATTCCACAATCTGACCTCTTTTTAAATGCACGACCGCACATTTGTCCACACCAAATTCCATCCTGATAGAGTTACTAAAGGTTTCGGTAACCTTTAACAACGCTATCAGTTGGGAATTGTTGAAGGCAAATAATTTAAGATCGTCCATGTAAAGGAGGTGGGATATAACGTAACCATCTCTCCGCAATCGACAGCCTAACCCTGAACTCTCTAGCATATAACTGAGAGGGTTCAGTGCCAGGCAAAACTATAATGGACTAAGACTATCGCCCTGGAATATACCCCGCTGTATCCTTACCAGCCCGCCATTCTCGCAGATCCATCAACACCCTGGATAGTAAAGGACCGTACTCCATTGCCCCATACATGCCTTCATGAGGTACATGGAGTTGTATCAATTTTATACAACTCAAGCAACCTCAAGAGCCATGTATGCGGCACGGAGTCATAGTCCTTTTTTATAGTATATCCAACATGTCGCCAGGTCCTTACGATTACAGCGTGCCTGTTGGATATTGGCCATATCAATTATAAGGAGCTCTTTAGTGCCTCGAGCCCCACTTCTACATCTATTCTGGGAGATAGATAGAGGAGAGAATGGGCGATTTTAATACTTGCCTGGTAAAACAAGAACCTCAATATACTTCACGTGCTTCTTCTCTCCGCCGTATTATCCAATCCTGTAACCTATCTATTCAACCTCTTAACTCTACTCGCCATTTTCCTGAATGTGCACCTGGTCTTCTTGATCTCATTTTCGTTTCTTCGCCTACTCATGTCGCAAAGCATGGTCAATGCTCTGCTGACAATTTCTCTTACCATGATCTCATTTATGTTTCCTACAAAATACGGCCACCCAAGGAAAAACCTAAAATTATTTGTAGCGCAATTTTAGTGGCATTGAACTTGACAAGCTTCGTGAAGATGCTCAAAATATTGACTAGTATCCTCTTTTGTCTGCCAACTGTGTAGATACAAAAGTCAAAATTATTGCACTAACACAATTGTACGATGTGCACGCTCCGAATCGTGCCATCAAACTTAAGCATTTATCAGCCAAGTTACACCTGATATCAAAGATCTGATGTCGAAAAAAGCTGCAGCTAAGGCGAGATACAAAATTAGATCTACCCGAGCTAATTTGGAGAAGTATGTGGCCCTCACAAATAGATGCAAGAAGGTGTGTAGGAAAACACAACGCCAACATATCCATTCCTCCGTGGAAATCGGGGATCCAGCAAAAGTCTGGAAATTTCTGAACACATTAGGAGTTGGAAAGACTCAATTCCTAAAAATGTTAACTTAGATTCACTCAATGTACATTTCTCTGCTTCGTCCAATTTTAATGGAACTACTAAAGCCATTCGGACAAGAACGGCAATATCTTTCATCTATTCCAACTCCTAATCATCCACCTTTCGTTTTCAATCAATTGACCGCTTGTGATGTTAGAAGAGCATTTTGTCGATTTCATCGAATGCTGTCGGTAGCGATGCCGTTAGCCGAAATATGATTGTGCCAAATTCTTCCTATCCTATGTCATATCTTTAACTACTCCATTTCTTGTGCTGTTTTCCCATCTTCTTGGAAAAGTGCCGAGATAATTCCATTACCCAAGAAATCTAAACCCTGTTCCTTTTCTGACTATCGTCCTATATCTATCCTTCCATTTCTTTCCAAAGCCTTAGAGCGTCTCATTCACTCTCAACTCAGATCTTTTCTTAATAAAAATGCGCTATTAAACCCTCTTCAATCCGGCTTCCGCCCTGGGCACAGTACTGCGACAGCATTGGTTAATATCACCGAAGACATAAGACTGGGCATGGATAGTGGAAATCTTACACTTCTATCCTTACTTGACTTTAGCAACGCTTTTAATACTGTAGACTTTCACATCCTGCTCGGTATACTCAGCTCTATTAGCATATCTCCAACGGCTATTGTGTGGTTTCGTAGTTACCTGTTTGGTCGCCGGCAACGTGTTCGCGTCGAAGAATCATATTCTTCCTGGTGCAATACGACCGCTGGTGTACCGCAGGGTGGCGTTCTATCTCCATTACTTTTCACTATTTTTACAATCTCTGATAAATTACTTTCATCCTACCACCTATATACTGACGATCTACAAGTTTATACACAGGCTCCCCTAAACAAATTATCAGAAGCCTTTACTTTGCTCAACGGGGACTTGGAGCGGATATGTGAGTGGAGCAAGAACCATGGACTCACACTAAATTCATCCAAGACACAAATAATTGTTATTTGTAGTCCAAGGTTGGCTTCACTAATAGATTAGTCACAACTCCCTCAAATTACTATGGGTGGTGTCGTTGTGCCAGTTAGTGATAGTGTTAAGAATTTGGGTATCTACATGGATAAAACATTTTCTTGGAATATCCAGTTACAAGAAACCAGTCGCAAACTTTTTGCGTCAGCAGGTTCGTTACGGAGGCTGCGAAACTTCCTTCCAATTGCCACTAAAGTTGCGCTCGCACAATCGTTTCTTCTTCCTGTCCTCGACTACGCCGATGTCACGGAGGAGAAACTTGATAAACTTGAGCAACTTCAAAATTTTTGTATTCGATTCATATTTGGTCTGCGCAAATATGATCATGTTTCAGATTTTCGTAATCAACTCAAGTGGCTCCCAATTCGACTTCGCAGGAATGCCCACATAGTAACATTATTATATAATGTATTATTTAATCCCGCTACTCCCTCTTACCTCAAAGAACGATTCAAGTTCCTCCATGACACACATACGAAGTGCCTGAGGTCATCCGAGAACTTGAGGCTGAAAATTCCAAGGCATTCCACTGATTATGCTGGCAAGTCATTCACAGTTAAAGCTGTGCGCTTATGGAATGCATTGCCATTAGACATCAAACGGGCAAAATCCATAAATATCTTAAAAAAAATGGTTAAAGAACATTACCTGTCATCGGGTACTCCGAGAAAGGTCATAAGTTATATGCTCACTCGTCACTTTTTCAGTTGATATTAGTTTGTGCTATATATTTTATATACCTATCTATTTATTCATTATAGTAGTATATATTATGTCTATATTACGTTTCAAAACTATTTATTTAATAAAAAAAAAATATATTTTTTTTGTAAATTTTTTTTTTCACCTTCTTCATTCGATTAATTTGTATATTTCATTTAGTATTTAATAACTACACCATAACATTTTGCTTCCGTCACATTACTGTCCATCCTAAGGTTGCCTGGAAGAAATCGCTTTTAGCGATAAGGCCCATTGTACATTCAACTGTTTACGTACTACCTACTACTTATATTTTATTGTAATTTATTGGTGTAGGTACAACAAAGAATTATCTATCTATCTATCTATAGACATGATAGAATTGTCGGTTAAGTGTGAAGATGTTTTTTCTCTCAGAATGGATGTAAGAAGCTTATAGACCGTATGTAATAGGTTTATAATTTTTAGGGCCTGTAGCATCACTGGACTTGTAAAGATACCTTCTTCACAAGTCCGGTTACACCAGTGGTCATGAAATTGGGAATCAATCCTGATTCAAGACATGATTGGAATTGAGATGCCAAACGACCGTGTGAGCTTTTCAGCCATTTTAATCAAAAATTATGCAGTCCGTCTGGTCCCGCTGACTTCCAGTTAGGCAACGTAGACAGAATACATCGGTTACATCCTGTTGCAGTATTGTAACCGGATCCATGATCCTAATAGGCTCTTATAATATATGTATAATATGTATGTATTTACAAAAAAAAAGTATCATAATCATAATCATAATCATAATCATAATCATAATCATAATCATAATCATATTTATTGTAAATCATAGGTACAAAAGATGTTCACAGAATAATGAGTTCAGCTATGTTTCACCATTTGGGTATACAATATTAAGTAGGTTATTAATTAAGTCATCACATAAAATTAAATAAATAATACAAATCGCACAATATCAAAATTGAAACAATAATAGAATTCATTAATAATTATCATGCATCATATTCAAGTTGTCATAGGTATTAATTACAGTGAGTTATCCTCCAAAAATTCATTTATAGTATAATAACATTTTTCTATTAAAAATTTGCGAAGTTTTATTTTAAAATTGTCCATTTCAATTACATTTCTAATTGTTACTGGTATTTTATTAAATATTCGTGGTCCTAGGCAAAACAAACTGTTATGTAGCAATTCTGTTTTACTTGCTACTATGGCCAATTTATCACAGTTCCGGGCCCTAGTCCGGAACTCAAACAATTCTATATTAGATTTAATAAATATTGCAACTTCATATATATAAAGAGAAGGCAATGTCAATATGTTCAGTTTCTTAAAATGAGGTACACATGAATCGGTACGTTTAAGTTGACAGATGCTTCTAATACAACGTTTTTGGGCAATAAAAACCTGGCCTCTATATGTTGAGCTACCCCAAAAGATTATTCCATATCGTAAGGTAGATCCTACGTAGCCATGGTAAGCAGTTAGTACAGTGGGCTGATTGCTGATTTTACATAATCTATAGAGTGCGTATGAGAATTGATATAGTTTTTTACATATATGTTCGCAATGAGATTTCCAGTTCACTTTACTGTCAATGTAAAGGCCCAAGAATTTTGTAACATCAATCTCTCTGATTTTTGTCTTTTGACAAGATATGTTCAAATTGTTTTGTGGCGTGTGCCGTTGTTTAAATAACATTAAATTAGTTTTGTCTATATTGATATTCAAGTCATTTTCAGTCAGCCATTGTATTAATGATGTCATAGATGTATTTATATTAATTTCTAAATTTTCTAAATTACCACCAGTATAAAGTATAGTACTATCGTCAGCAAATAAAGTCATTTTATATATCATTATTGTGGGCATGTCATTAATATAGAATATAATAGAACAAAAGAGGGCCTTTTTTTTTTTTTTTTTTTTAACGTGCGGAAATCCCTTCGGATACCCCCCCGCCGGCCTGCGGGGGTGGTTATGTCGTGTCTCGACTAAAACCGCACGGTGTCCTCCCCAAGTGTCCGTTGCCGGGCACCCCGGGTAAGCCCTCGAAAGGATAACCCCAGGGTTGCCGGCGGACTTTGGCCGCCACCGCGGCCTCGCCTGGTGGGGTCGGGTTTTATCCCGCTTCGGTGAGTTGGCAGGCGTGTGTAGGGCACACACGACACGCCTCCGCCACGGCCTGCTTCTGTAAGGACGGCGAGTCGGCCAACTGCCGTCCTCAGGCCCCGATCATGGAGGTCGGTAGTCCCGGGCGTAGATGAGTCTGCGGCGTCCTCGCCGCAGACTGCGAAACTCTGGGGGCAGGATTCTCTCCCGCTCCCTCTCCGCCGTCTCTTTCGCGCGCATTACCTGCTCGCAGAAAGAGGCGGCGGCGTGCCACTTGCTCCCGTCGGAGACCACGGCCCTCACCATGGTCTCCAACGAGAGAACGTCCACGCCCAGGACCGCAACGAGATCCCGGCGTTGACTCGCCCACGCAGGGCACTCCACCAACGTGTGGAGCGCCGTGTCTTCGCCAGGATCCTCGCAGTGCTGGCACTGAGACATGAGGCATCGGGAGACGACGCCGCCGTCTCCCGATGGATGCGCCACAGATACTTACCGAAACACCCGTGTCCGGTAACCATCTGGCACATCCGGTAGGAGAGGTCCCCATGGTCCCTCTCCAACCACTCCTTCATGATCGGTCTCACCGCCGCAATGGTGGATTCCCCCCACCTGGGGTGCTCAAGTCGCACCCTCCATGTCTCCATGAGTTCCTGACGGAGCAGGGACCGCTGAGCCCTGATTTCTCGGGGCTCTGGCCTATGGCCCTGCTCCAGCGCCTCCTTGCGCCACTGGTACAGCAGCGCAAGGGCTCTCGCTTCCAGGTCCCATGGAGGGGTCCCGGCTAGGAGACATGCCGCCTCGACGGAGATCGTGCGATACCCCCTGATGACTCTGACGGCCATCGCTTTTAACGGGCTGTTTAGTACAGCCACGTTGCGGGCCGCCAGAGTCTCTGCCCATACTGGGGCCCCGTACAGGGCCATGCTTCGCACGATCCCCAGGTACAGTCTCCTAGTGGGGGCGTTGGGTCCCTTAACATTAGGCATCAGCCGTGATAGCGCGGCCGCAGCCCCCCTCAGTTTCGGGACCAGACTTCGGAGATGAGGTCCGAAGTCCCATCGGCTATCGAGTACGAGCCCAAGGTACTTCATCGTGGGCTCGATGCCGATGCTTACACCCCCTACGGTTATGCTGGTTCCCGCAGGTGGCCCCCTCCGAGGCCCGTGAAAACACATAGCCTCGGATTTGTGGAGAGCCACCTCGAGTCCCAGCCGCCGTATTCGACCCACGACTTGAGCAACCCCTGCCGTGGCCTTTAGTGCCGCGCTTCGGTGCGTTGCTCCCCGCGCCATAACGAGGGTGTCGTCAGCATAACATGTTATGCTGACACCCTCGAGCAACGAACCGCGCAGCACCCAGTCGTATCCGATGTTCCACAGGAGTGGCCCTAGGACCGACCCCTGCGGAACACCGCACGACACTTCTCGCCGCCCTGGCCCTAGCCAGCTCGGGTAAACTATAGCCCTCTCGGATAGGTATGCCTCGACAATGCGGCGGAACAAAAGAGGGCCTAATATACTACCTTGAGGAATTCCTGTGATTACGTTCCTTATATCAGAACCATGTGTTACCTCAATTTTACTAGTTACAGATACCCTTTTTATTTCCGTCAGTTGTTTCCTATTGGTAAGGTAAGATTTCAGAATTTCATGTACGTTGCCTCTTACACCGTATACATATAACTTACTTAAAAGTATTTCGTGATTGACACGGTCAAATGCTTTGGACATATCCATAAAAAGAGCTATTGCTGGTTATCTCTTGTCCATATTATTTAGTACCTCGTGTAAGAAGTTATACATAGCTAAGTTAATTGATTTACCCTTTCTAAATCCGTATTGACTTGTCGTGAATAAATCATTACTTTCGAAGAAATTATACAGGCATGTGTATATGATTTTCTCAAATATTTTGGAAAATATTGGTAATAGAGCAATAGGTCTATAATTATTAATTAATGACTTGCTATCTTTTTTATGAATGGGTTTTATTACTGTTAATTTCAATCTATCCGGAAATATACCATGTTCTATGCACAGATTCATGATGTGGCTCAAAGGGTCTGCAATGATGGTTGCTACATCTTTCACTGTTCGCGTAGTAATACCATCATACCCTACACTAGACGTATCCTTTAGGGAAGTTATTATTTTTAAGATGTCATAGGGTATTGTAGGGGGCATGAATATAGATTTACCATTGCATTGAATTTTAGACAGCTTATTAGTTGGCCGTTCTTTGGTATTCTTGTGTGAACAGTCTTTAACTATGTCAGTGAAATAGTTATTAAATGCATTTGCTATGCATGTACCACCAGTTATAGTTTCACCATTTATGACTAGTTTTTCAACACCCTCATTTGGATATTTATACTTAATATCATTTATCACTTGCCATGTTGCTTTTCCCTTGTTTGCGGAGGTATTAATGAAATGATTGGTTCGACTTTTTTTTGTTAATGTAATTATCTTCCTATAACGCCTAGAAAAGTTTTGAAAGATTATTTTATTTTACTCGGTAGGATGCTTTCTATATTTCCATAGAAGATCCCTTCTTCGTTTACTACAGGCTTTTATACCTGTAGATAACCATTTGGGTTTTGTGATAAAGCTTACGCGAAGTTTTTTTAAAGGGAAACACAAGTTATAAGTTGAGTTAAATAGATCTGAAAATAGATTGTAAGCTAAATTTGGATCAAAGGTTTCGTAAATTTTGTTAAAACAAACTTGTTCCATATAAGTTTGAAACGTTTATAGGTGTACCAATTTTTCAACAGGCAAGTTCTTTTTACAGGACACGTTAGTATTGATCGGTCTCACCGCCGCAATGGTGGATTCCCCCCACCTGGGGTGCTCAAGTCGCACCCTCCAGAATGGTCAGAAAGAGAAAAATCTATGATTTTTCCTTTACACCCCTTGATATTGTGAACAACGTTGTCAATGCATTTTTGGCTGACGTTGCGCGTAGGTTGTTTAAATTGTATTATTAAATCAAAACTCATTAGCATTTCCATAAACTCTCTGCTATCCCGAGTCTGGGCTAAAACGTCTATATTAAAATCGCCACATACAATAAGTTTCTTACCATGTGCACATAGTTTCGTCAGTATTTTATTTAACATTAACAAAAAAATATTCACCAGATCACTTGGTGATCTGTAAATACATAGAATAATTATATCGTGTTGCATCAGTTCGACTCCAGAGCATTCAAGGATACCTGTGATTGACATTTTATTTATCTCAGTCAAGGGCTTATACTGATAGTTATTTCTTAATAAAATACATGAACCTCCATGTCTGTTAGATCTCATGAAATAGGATACCAGCTTATAGCCAGGTAGGATTAAATACATTTCATCGCCCTGTATCATATTATGTTCTGTTATACAAACAATATCAATCGAAGTTCCCTCCATTGCTAGTTCATTTAGAGATACAGTTAATTCATCATTTTTAGTCAGTAAGCCATCTATGTTTTGGTGTAGTAAGGATATATAATTATTCACGAAATAACTGATTTGGGATTGACAATTCGGTTTGTTTTTGTGGTTCGGGTAATTTGTTACAGGGCATGTCATCATTTGAGTCCACAATTAAATCTGTCTGGGTACAATTATCAACATAAATTACGCCATGAGATGCATTTTGCTGTTGTGCTATCTGATAAAGCAGCTTTTTGCGGTGATAATCCATGCGTAAAATTTCTTTCAGTAACGTTCTAGCAGTGTTTACGGCATAACGTGACCCATATGGTACAAACTTAGAATAGTTCATGTCAAGAAAAGTGGCGTACTTATGTTTTTGACATATAAAACGCATTGCATAATTTAACTTAGTTTCCCGTAGGTGTTTATTATACGGTACCTCACAAACTATAACATTCGTATTAGCTACATTTGATATCCAGGAACTTAAGCTATGCTCTAATTCATAGGGGTTTTTATCATGTATACCGCCTAACACCATAACATAATCTCGAGCATTTAGACTCTGGACATAGTCCTGCGGCACAGATAATATGTTGCCAAGCCTTGCACCCGTCCGGATATAAGAAAATACTGAGAAATCCGTTCCGGGAAGATTTTGGAGGATGTCTCTCAAGCCGCACCCCAGTTCATCGGCTAGTATTACAACCCTGTTTTTCGGTATGCTGTGTGATTCTTGCGTCATCATAATATTACTGCTATCTGTTGGTTGCACATTACTATTGCTACTTGGAATATTGCAGGCGTTTTTCAAGATCAGTGATGTTTCAGCAGTGAAGTGCAGCTTCCGCGTTAGGTTGTCTATTTCTCCCCTTAGAGTTATTACTTCTCGGCGGGAGTTATTTAACTGTTCTTGTAGTTGGGTTATTTGTCTTTGCAGGCAAGTTATTTTAAGATTTCCATCGTCAAAATGCGTTGATGCCAAGGTTGGAGAAGATGGCGTGGAGGAGGTATAGTGACCTAGCAGAGAATGTCTTTTTTTTTTGGCGCTGTAATGATGTGTCCTACTTTCCGTACAAGTGGTAGAACATAAGGATTTTAATAATTTATTTTCATTTGTGAGTTTATTCGTGGCTGCACGGAGCTCATTATTTTCGAGGATAGTATTTTCTAATTCGCTCTGGGTGGTGGTCAGGTCCCGCGTTAATTGGCCTATTGTATCTTTTAACTCTGTAATAGTGACTAAATCAATCATTGTACCGTCCACGCTCCTTGACAACATACTGGTAGAAAGCAATTCCCCCGAGGTATCGCACTCAGTAAACATATTATTATGTGAGTCTGTGGTTGATGCAATAATTTGTGGTATGGTTTGTATGGGGCTAATAACTATGGGTTCTTTTTTTTCTTGATTTTGTAGTTTTTGTGATGTGGTTTGTTTTGGTGAATACTGTTTTTTCCTTCTCATAGTAATATTGCTTACATTATTCTCTTGACTCGGTTTGGTACGCTGTACTGGTGGTGTAGGTATTTTGAGGTTGGTAGTGGTAGCCTTTTTGATGCCTTGCTTGGAAGACATTTTTATTTTGGTCCACTTGTGTTGTGTCGTCACCGACGTGTTACCTTTATAGGAGCTGTACACAAATTCTAATTCTTCACAAAAAGTATCGAGTAGTCAGCTTGGACGCGAACTCACGCCCCGTCACTGACGAACATAAATTTTTGCCTCGAGGTCAAATCGACATAAACAAATTTTTCGATCTCTTCAATTTCGTCTTTCTCCTCAAAACAGATAATAATAAGAAGCGCAAGTGTGGATGAGTTACCCTCCCTTTTGCGCTGAGGTACTATTCACAACAATATTTGAATAAAAAACGGTCTACCTTTCTGAATATTTCGAATTTTACGAAATACACGGATGTTTTCAGTTTTAAGGCTTATCATTTATTAACACCTTTGTTTATGCTATTTTTAATGTAAAGTACGGTCATAAAGCCACGTCTGTACTTGTTTGACTAGTACAGGTGAACCACTGTTTTGTTTACACTTCTTAATTTTTATTTTTAGAAAGTCAGTTTTTTGAATTATTAGCTTTAAGTTGGTTGGTTTAATTTTAGTTTAAGTTAGTTCCACACACTATCACAGTTTACATTCAATTTAAGGGCAGTTGCAAGCACAGTTCGTCAGTATGTTACACCGACTTTTTTATCTAAGTATGTTTATCCGTATTCTGGAACCCATAACACAAGCTAGTTAAACTATGCTTACTTTGGGTCTAGAAAGCGCTGTGTAGAATGTCGTAGAATATTTATTATTATTATCGCTTTGCTATTTAATACTGGACGTTCCTGTGTAAACAAGACAATGTCGTGCTAGATACTGTGCCGAATGGCAAGTCTTGCATTTCAATCGGTTCAAACCGATTTATACGATTCTCGCATGAACTAGCAAAAATGTCATACGGATTGAGTTTAGACAAGTCGACGTTAGCGGATTTGTATCGTAGTGTCCATAAAATGTTGCGCGATAGACACCTTACAACTGTTTGATATTTATTTGGATAAAATAAAACTACATATACGGTACATCGCCATGTTTTGTTGAACACCAATCAGAGCAAATGATGTCACTTGAGTTCTGACCAACTAACTTACCCTGTGGTTATAGTAGGTATATTTAATAAAAATCTTATTCAGAAGTGACGTCACCAGGAACGCCATGAATGACACCAACACGCGTATTGGTGCGAATTTTTACATCTAAAAACTAAAATGCAATTGTTTTCCTAAGAAAACTTTAATTTCTACAGATACCTATATGTTATTTCCTTTAAATAATATATGATCCCAAGCATTATAGGACACTTTTTAAAAATTTGTCATCATGCCTATTACGGCGGTAAGAACCGTCATGAAGGAATGGACGGAATGGCGTAGTCTCTCGTAACGCCTAACTGAGGTGCTCACAAGTGCCTAATTGCTTCGGTGAGTATCTGCATTGTAGGTAGTCTGCAAGTCAACGACCGAGTTCCACGGCTACGGGGGTTGTTCCGTGGACACACCGCTTTATACGACGGCAGAGTGCCCGCCGAGCATGGAGTGGCCATGTGAAACATGAACCCTGGTGCTGGCCACAGTCAGTAGCGAGGGTACGTGGAATGACAGTCTTGTTTTGTGAGGCGCTGATGCGCGACGATGACGTCGTGATGAAGGACGTTCAAAGAAAAAACTCAATAAATTACCAAGATATAGGTAGGTGAGTATGTGTGTGTAGGTGCTAGTAAATTTGACCAACTGGTAGGTACAGTCAACGACAATAGTTGATTAACACGAAATCATTCGCAAACCTTGGTACATTGGAATACATGTACCTACTTACCAATATATGTATGTGTAGTTTTATAAGAGGATACATCATCACAAAGTTTAAAGCTAAGGTAATTAGTAAATTGCAAATTTGTCAAGCTACTTTTGCCGTAGATATTGTTTTTCACTTTAAATTACCTCCTTATTTATATCTACATTCCATTTCATCAATTCTCAACCACTCTTATATCCAGTTTTGTTACGCATCGTCACTACTAAAATATCTCTTTCAATAAAAGCATAATATTATAACTTATTAGAGGGTGTCCAGGGCCCTACCAACACCTTCAGGACGCAAGTCAAGCTCACCTGCTAGTCGGTGCACCTGCTAAACAACAGACGAGGCTCTGGCGCAGCCTCTCCCCTCAGGGTTGAGTGGTCAGACAGCAGTCACCCCCGAAAAAGCCGATATATTAATAAAAAATACGCGGATCTCGGGCACCATAGTGTAAACTTTTGACGCTTCTGGAAAATCGATGTGAAGATGATGATGAATATAACTTACGGAGGTATTCATTTAAATTCATAAAAGTATCCACATAAAATACCTTGCACGGTAATTTCGCGATATAGGTTTATACAGAGCAAGGCATACAAGTGATACAAGTCCAGTTTATATTTCTACTTTCTTTACTCTTTATTTCTAAATCAACCAAAATCAATCTGCTTGAATTCTCGAGGACATTATCCTTTTTTAACCCCCGACGCAAAAGCGACGGGATGTTGTTATAAGTTTGACGTGCGTGTTTGTGTGTCTGTTTGTGGCATCGTCGCGCAATGAACGTTCGTTCGTTTGTTCGACAGCCGATATGATCGAGATGGTTCTTAGATATAAATTGTTTGTGTCGGGGGCTTTTCAATTTTTTAATTTATTTTCATTCACGTACTTAAATTGCATCGGCAATAAATACATAAATGTGCAGTAAAGTTATTTGCCTAAAACCAAAATAATACATACATATACGTACGCCTTTATCCCACCGGGGTAGGCAGAGAGGATAGACCGCCAACCAAAAAAAAACAATATAAAATAATTTTAACTGTACCTATGTAATTACATATCAGAGGAATCCGAGGATCAAAATGATATAGCTATCCGTAAGAGATCTGAGTTGATGGTAATATAAGGTTGTACCGTTGACATGTTAAAGGCTAAACCAAGATCTTGTACTTTGAAATGCGATTCTTTGATTGCGTCCTTTAACAATGTCTCTTATTCCTGTTGTTTTTTTTTACTTAGACGTATGTTTATTTGATTCACAATAACATTATTCAATAGTTTATGGGTTTTTATCCTCATAGTGAATTCATATTGTTTACAGAATCTGTCTAAAACATCTATATAATCAATTCGTTCATAACTTTGTTTAAACTAATAAGATGAAACGGTTTTTTATCAAATTCTTCTCGATACATTTTTACATATCCTTTTATTTCATATGAATACAATATGGATAAATCCTTGTAAAGTTTTCCAAGCTTCTCAGTATACTTGTAGTTCATTGCTGTCAGCTCGCCAGACATAGTTTTACAATGTAATTTCAGTCGCGATCCTGAACACAAAGTTGCTAACAGATTCATGAATAAAAATGTATTTCCCTAAAAAAGCTTCAAAAATACCTTTACTTTTGATGTGATTATCGTAATATCCCTCATGTTTTAAACATAATATGCACTCAATAACAGACAATAAAAAGAAATATTTACATAAAACATACATGTTTTCTACAGAACTGTTCACGTGATTTAACGTAAAATCGAATAATTTCACGGTATGCACAATACACCGCAACACTTTTTTTACAAGCGATGCAGTTATATATTATTATTTTTTTCAGAATACTCCATCAACGCGTGTTCGAATTTTAAGTCAATTTCCGATTGAAGTTCTTTATCCAGGGCGTAAAATGATCTTAATATTTGATCTTTAATTGTATCTCTAGTTCTTTGTCCGATGTGGTCTGTAGCACCTATACCAAACTGCCTCACATAATGAACGTACGCTTCTAGCCTAACGATTTGCCGTGATAGAAATATATTGTTCATAGCTGTAAAATACGCATTACATTTTGGTTTTCCACTCGATATGGCGTTCAAGAAATATTTCAATTTACTTTTTTGTACACTCGGCTTGTATTTAGAATATTTATACAATTTTTCACTAAACTTTTTTAACGTCAATTTCTGTAGGTAACTAGATCCCAATCCTTTAAGACTTTTACTTAATGCTCTGAAATATGAACCTATTCTTGAGGGTTCAAATTTATTCAAAATTGTTTTACTAATATTACCTACCATGTTGAAAAAGCATCCTATTGGCAGGACTATGGGTTTTGGTTTCGGGGTTGTTAGAACCGTTTTTTTGGTGCTCGTTTGAGATGTGCATTCTACGTTACAGTCACCTGAAGAACTCTGACATTCTGATGAACTAAAATTTGATGTACGGCCATTTTTTAAATCTAATTGGATTCCTTCTTCACCTCCATCGATTTCTTGATCGTCACTCGTTTCATCGATTGAACTTCCACTTATTCTTACTTCACGCGTTGCAACACACGCGACGAATAAAATAATTCGCTTGTGCATATTACTGTTACTTCAGCGGAAGTAATATGTTATGGTAGCAGCAGAAGCTGCTATTGTATTTAATATCGCAATCTTACTTAGACTGCACTCGATTGTGCGTGTAGATTGGTTCTTTTTTCGTTCACTTTTAGTTCCAGACTTAGTAAAAAAAAGTCCTTAATTAGTCTTACTTTCTATATTTTCAAACATCTTCAAAAATAATTCTAAGTTAGATAGGAGCCTAATCAAAATCTAGAATCATCGGCCAATTCTATTTTTGATCTTAACCTATTTCTAAAAATACGAATATTATGCCCTTATTCATTTAAAACTAGCGGACGCCAGCGACTTCACCCGCGTGATATTATGCATGTATTATACATATAAACCTTCCTCTTGAATGACTCTATCTATTAAAAAACCATATTAAAATCAGTTGCGTAGTTTTAAAGATAGCATACATAAGACAGACACACGGGATAAGTGACTTTGTTCTATACTATGCAGTGATATTTTAAATAATGAGTAGGGTTGGCAGCGCGAGTGTAACGTCCCTGGTGTTGCACACGTCCATAGGCCACGGTAACCGCTTCCCATCACGTGGGTCGTAGGTATGCTTGTTTGCCACCTTAGTGGTATAAAAAAACTAAAACACATTTTTATACTATGTAGTGATATTCTAAATAAGTAAAACAAATTTTATACGATTTAAAACTATTTATATTACAATTCTAATCATTTAACTTAAGTAAAATTAAATAAATTTTACTTGAACTAATAAGAAGACAGCTTATTCTTAAAGGAATTAGTTATACAAAATAGGTAACCAACCAATGGCTAATATCTGCATCACATGATTTGTATAATTGTACAAAATAAACTCACTATGGTACTTTTACAAGGTGTTGTGTCCAACATACCTTTTATTTTATTTTTCGTGCGGAAATCCCTTCGGATACCCCCCGCCCGCCAGCGGGTGTGGTCATATCGGGATTGAACCGACTAAAACCGCACGCCGTTTTGGGTCTTCAGACACCGGGGTGTAAGGTTGCCCATAGAGCATATCCCTCGCACCCTGACTGACCCTGGGCCATCCCCGGTTTCGAGATGGCCCCCTCGGGTTTGGGAACCATGGTGTCCACGACTTGCCCCGGTTTGGGGGAAGGGCGCTAGTCACTCCACCGTCCCGACCTGCTTCTGCTGGGGTGACAAGAGCCTCAGCTCAGCCACCCCCAGGCCTGCGCTCATGGCAGACGGAGGTCGTTAAGCGTGTGTCCGACATACCTACCTCATCGCTGGCACTAGTGGGGTGAAGCCAGTGAGGGTTGTCATAACACTTTTTTTTACGCGTGACAACCCTCACTGGCTTCACCTCACTAGTGCCAGCGATGAGGTAGGTATGTCGGACACACGCTTAACGACCTCCGTCCGCCATGAGCCATGAGTCATACATTTTATAGAACAAAATTTAAATGGAGCTCGAGCAGGAAAGTATTTTAAACAATTTTTCTAGTAGTAATAGAAATCTTTGGTTTAATTTGAAACCAAATCGACATACGAGATGACTTTTACGTCAAGGACATCGTTTTATTCTGATTCTGAGGAAACGCTTTGTGCCATCTGGTACCAATTAGGTAATGTAGGTATATTATACAATTTCATTTTCTCTATCAAATCTATTTTTGAGTATTCTTTTAAGGCTGACTTCAATTTTTTTCTGAGTGCCCTCTGTTTTTTATTACTCAGTTTCTCAATGGCATACAAAATAACTTCATGTAAAAGCTTGTGTGATTCTTCTTCAATGAACAATTTTGCTTTATTGCAGTAATCTGAAAGATCATTTACATAATTTGCGAATAATATGCTTTCCCTGGCGTGGAATGCTTCGTTCAAAGCTTTGAAGAATTCAGTTCGGCGATTCGTAGTTCTGTCAAGCTCCTTGAGATATATTTTTATCTCAGAATGTATAAGATCTGTATACATTGTAGATAAGTCCTTAAAAATTTCTGCCAGATCTTTTGTATATATATAGCCAACTTTGTTCAACTCTTTATACATAATTTGACAATAGTTTATCAGTAGTTTGCCTGAACAACCGTCAACCAACAAATTCAAGTAATTGTTCAAAAATGTTTGGAAAATATTTTCTTTATTGTAAAGATAGCTGTCGTCTTTTATACTTATTGATGTTGTTGTACATAGTAACAATAATATTATATTACTAAGTATATACATTTTGTCTGTGGGTACATAAATGATTGTATCAAAATTACTAATGATTTATTGATATCATTTTGCTGTTTTCACAGTTTATTCACGCACATTGTGAGGCACAGAATCTAGATAAAGCTTTACATTCTTCCGAAACGTTGACGAAACAATTCAATTTCACGGCTTGCGTTCAACGTTTCAACCAACGCGACGTACTAATATCAGTAATAGTTGGTATTTCTTGGTTTGTTTAGCTGTAAAATTTAATAAATGCAGTGTTAAACTTCACAAACATATTATATACATATCATAAAACAAAGTCGTCCGCCGCGTCTGTCCGTCTGTCTGTTCGCGATGAACTTAAAAAATGACTGCACCGACTTTCATGCGGTTTCAGCAATGGATAGAGTGGTTTTCGAGGAAGGTTTTAGTATATAATTTGTCAAGCTTTTGTATACATTGGCTAAAATATAGAGATATTTGTTAGAGGTGTCGAATAAAAATAAGCCATCTGGTAGCTTTCAACGAAAACGCTGCCTAAACGCTTTGAGATATAACAAAATGATCTATAGTAGAATTGTGTATATCTTATATAGGTTGTGGTGGTGGAATAGGGTCCCATGGGTACCGGGAACGGGATCAGTATACCATGTGGGTGAAGCCGCGGGTAACAACTAGGTCAATATAATCCTCTCAATATTTATTTAATTCAACAGTAAAAACTAATAACAGACATATTGGATTTCAAAATTTCAGCTTTCAAATCTGTAGATATGAAGTACACTGGAATAATGCTACATTGTATTTTTTTAGATATATTGATTAAATCGCTAGTTCAATTTTACAAAACGTGAAACGCTTTACGATCCAGCCCAGTTTCACATGG
This sequence comes from Cybosia mesomella, assembly GCA_946251805.1. Taxonomy (NCBI): domain Eukaryota; kingdom Metazoa; phylum Arthropoda; class Insecta; order Lepidoptera; family Erebidae; genus Cybosia; species Cybosia mesomella. The sequence continues at coordinate 22,774,341 of OX276405.1, forward strand.
AGTACTGCTGTCACTTACGGGTACCTAGTGGTTACCGTTAAAGCCTTTTTTTTAAAAGAATACTAGTAACCAAATTACTAATATTTTGACTATAATAGGTACAAAGATAGGAACACAACTCTCCTGATAGTGAACGGTTTTCATTAGGTACCTATTCAATTTCGTTTTCGTTTCTCGTCCCTTCTTATCTGTAGAAACATAGCACTATGCAAGTGCTATTTAACTGAGGACATCTGTAGTGTCTCTAGGTCTCTACCCTCTACATTTACTTTCTATTCTACTCCTATTCGAACTATCTCTTCTCTACTTCTCCAGTTAGGAGGCTCTAAATTTGAACAGAACATCGTTATCTTTAGTCCTAACCTTCTTGAGAATAACACATACTTAATGTATTTTCGTTAACAGATTTTACTTAAGTAAGCATTAAATGTGTTTGCCGTATTTTAACATTTATTTGTATGTTCACTATTTAATTTAATTATTTAGCTATTAAAATACGATTTCTGTTTTGTCACGTTGATTTTTGTTACCGAACAATCGCCGCAGTATCTTCATAGTCTGAAGCAAAGAAAAGAAATATATTTTTATTGAAAAAAAAAAAAGTTATTTTGACTATAAATTCTATACCAAGTTTGGTTAAAATGTGATGCAGGTAGTAGTTAACGCACCTGCCAAAGTATAAGGGTGAACAGTGCAGCCAGTAAAGTATCGTCCAATGCTATAAATACAAATCCGAAAAAAACTGCGTCAAATGTAGACAGAGTCCACTCCTCTCCCCACCTTTAAAGAAAAGAATTTCATAGCATTTTGACAGTAACAATAAATAAACTTGCATACACAATACATGTCCAACCAAGTACTACAACGAGCGGAGACGGCTCGTATACTAAAACCGTACGCCGTCTCGGGTTTTCAGAGGGTGTAAGGTGACAGGGCATTTCCCTCGCACCCCGACTGACCTTGGCCCATCTCCGGTTTCGAGATGGCCCCCTCGGGTTTGGGAACCACGGTGCCCCCGTCTTGCCTCGGTTTGGGGGAGGGGCGTCAGTCACCCCACCGTCCCGGCCTGCTTCTGCTGGGGTGACAGGCGGCCTTACCTGCCACCCCCAGGCCTGCGGTCATGGAGGACGGAGGTCGTTAAGCGACCTCCAGCGCCTGAGTCGCCTGCGACGCGCGGCGAGTAAGTTGCGGTCTCGGCGGGCCGGGAGAGTTCTAAATCTCTCCCGGGCGCGCTCCGCCATCTCCATCGCGAGCATTACATGCTCGCGAATGCCATGCATAGGTGGCGGTGAACCCACAAGCTCGCGCTCCGCACCATTGCCGCAATCATGCTGCCGAGCGAGAGGACTCCCACCCCGATGGCTGCCACGAGGTCACGTTTCGGCGCCTCCCACGCCGGGCAGTCCGCCAGCGTGTGCAGCCCAGAGGCTCCTTCCTGATCCGATGCAGGTGGTCCCCGAAGCACCCCTTCCCGGATATCACCTGCGTCAGTCGGTACGAGAGGCTTCCGTGTCGCCTCTCTAGCCAATCCTCCATGATGGGCCTTACCGCCGCTATTGCGGTGTGCCCTTGTTAACCATACCCATATCAATATATTTGCAAAGTTGAAAACACATTTAGGTGTAAAATTCACCGTTTCGATTTTTTAAAATTTTAAAAAGCTACTCAGTAATGCTTTCGCAATAAAGAGAATCCAACAACATTAATATGAGTTAAGGAATAAAGGGCATAGGAATGTACAACATAATTACAGGTCAAACTTTTCTGCCTTCGCCGCAGTGGAGGGGCACAATATTAACTTTAAGAGATTATTTCATGGTCAACTTACCAAGTAACAGCAAAGCAGGAAGGTGTTTTGTCATCAGGATCATATAAGAGAGTGCTGGTGTTGCCAGCCTCTCTGGTCGTCAGCTCTACGTCTAACAAGCGCTCTAATATTGTGCGTTCGCTGGCTACCCAGCTGAGACCATCCAAAGCCTGTAAGAGCGATATTATCAAATTCTGCTCTTATCTAAGCTATTATAAAATTACTAAATAAATAATAGGTTAATTTATCATTCAGGTATATTAAATTTAAATTTTTAATTGTTGAAATAAAATGTAGAGATCCTGGCAATAAAACTGATTCCGGAAATACGTGTTATTAATACCTAGCTCTGGAGTCAGGGCCAAACATTTTGTAATCAAATTTTATGTTGATATAGAATTATTATTATTTATATTGATTATTATAACACAGACAAAGTATGTATATAGTTTGAGAACTTCTGCAACATTAAACGGGCAAAAAAACCGGTGAAATTACAGTACTTACCCTCCTTAGGAGAGTGAGAGTCCAGCTAAAATCGGGTTACATCTGATTTGTAGAGTGTTCTCTCTATTACACATCGAACTGACAGAGGGGAGATCATAGAAGTTAAAAAATATACCTCGTCGGTTTTAACTACTCTTAAAAGATATTAAGTTGTACATACACACACACACACTCCATAAGTTGTGACATACGATATAACTAGAAAGAGGGGCCTTCATTCTTCAAATTATACCATGAGCTTACCATCGGGAACTTGAAATAATATTGACAAGCCCTATATAAAAAAAACAGGTCAAGTGCGAGTCGGACTCGCGCACTGGATTGAGGCGCGAACTTAACGTTGCTGTAGAGTTTCTAGTCTTGACAGACAGAAACGGCAACTTCTTTTGATTGCGTTGACGTAGATGTTTGATTTTTTCACAGCTCCCAGACGCTACAGACCTAAGTATTTCATCTTAATTTCAACTTGATACCGTGATAAACGATATGTTGATAACGTGTTCCTGAGAAAAAGGTCTTGACAGACGGACAACTAAGTGAACCTATAAGCGTTCTGTTTTTTACTTTTTAGGGTTCCGTACCTAAAAAGTAAAAAACAGAACGCTTATAGGTTCACTTAGTTGTCCGTCTGTCAAGACCTTTTTCTATATATATCTATATGGGATATTGGTGGGGGGTGTGTGTTGGGTAACCTCCTCGAGTGTCGCTCCGATTCTGATCCCGCTGCAGTCCGGGGGGAACGGAATCGGAGCGGCCGGTACACCCTGGGCGGCGGTCAATGGCTTCCCCTTCACCCCTTCATAGGGTTGGCATTGATCGTCGGCCAATACCCAACGTGGCGGGAACACATCGCTCTCCGTACTCCTCTGCTTTCAGAGGAGGCAGGATGAGCGATGCTGTTAGTGGTGAGATGGCCCAGGGTCAGCCGGGGTGCGAGGGATATGCTCTATGGGTAACCTTACACCCCGGCGTCTGAAGACCCGAGACCCGAGACGGCGTGCGGTTTTAGTCGGTGCAAGCCCGACATAACCGCCCCCGCTGACCGGCGGGGGGTTTCCGAAGGGATTTCCGCACGATTAAAAAAAAAAAAAAAAGGTACGGAACCCTGGGGTGCGACTGGTTGGATCACCTCCAAGTTTGGTGCACCCTGGGCAACGTGGGCGATGACGCATCATTGATTGCTCCTCTGGAGTAGCTGGCGTCAACGTCAACGGCCAAGAGTCTGACCAACCGGCCCTTTTCAGGGCCAGCTGACCCCATTGCTCGAGGGGGTCGGGGCATGGCGGGCCTGCAAGGCCCGCGGGGAGGGGTGGTCGCTCCAGGTACCCCTCTGCTGTTATCAGAGGGGACACTGCGAATGGCCCAGGGTCAGTCGGAGTGCGAGGGATATGCTCTATGGGTAACCTTACACCCCGGCGTCTGTAGACCCGAGACGGCGTGCGGTTTTAGTCGGTTCAAGCCCGACATAACCGCCCCCGCTGGTCGGCGGGGGGGTATCCGAAGGGATTTCCGCACAATAAAAAAAAAAAAAAGGTACGGAACCCTTAAAAACAAATACGACAGGCTATGGCTTCACATCTACAAATCATTTCCTCATTCATTCTACACATCTCTTTAGCCATTAGGCTAACGTATAAACGTCGCCCAGTAAGGCAAGTTTATATGGTGACATGGCTTTGGTGGAATAGCGCATTAGCCGACATCACGTCGGATACAAATACCAAGGATAATACGTGCGTACGACCTTTTCTCAAGAACCCCATCTAAAGTCACATGGGAAAACTATGGTAGGGTTAACCTTTTATATTACGGTGTTTGGACCGAATCGACTACCTAGAAATTTGCATTTCTGCTTAGCCAGACCTAATACACCTGGAATGACACTCTGAATTCATATTATTAATTCAGAACGCAATGCCATACAGTCATTATATTCGAAATTAAACTGATTTTTGATTTGTCAGATCGCTCTGAAAGAATGAGAGAAAGATGAATGAGAGCGAGACAAACTGTCGGAATTTAAGAATATGAATTCAAATTATGATGATATTATTCGGAGAGACATTCCGGATGTGTGAAGCCTTAGTGTCGATGTGTACTTACTCTTTCGAAAAAGGCAGCTAAGAATCGGGACAGCAAAGCTTGTCGAGTCTCGGTTTCTCCAATTTCTAAAAATACAGACTTTTGAAAAAATGAATATACAACAATGTCCAAAGTAGGAATACTTGTAATTTTATATTTACCTGGTATGGATAGGGACAACTGCTTATATATAATCCTGTAAACACAAGATAATATTATACGGTTTACTGTTCTGTAAAGTTTAAAAAAATACTTATAAGGACGCAATAGACAGTCAATAAATATCGCTTACCAATATCGTGAGCCGTTATCAATATGGAGACGGTTCGCGTTTACACAGTAATAATATCAATATACATAATATTGATAGGATCGCGCGGATCGCAATGTATATATTGGCCGTCTAATCCCTCCCTAATAGTAATTTTTATAGTGACATCACCTTAATTGTGGCGCGCAAACCAAACGGCACATTGATAGAGGTCCAGCCATATACTTTAGGTCCTTGGAATCGTCGTTTCTTAAAAGATAAAAGATGTTGAAAAATACACGGAATAAGCAACTGACGTGCTAGAGTAATATATTGTAATTGGTACTTTATACTTTGTATCCCCAAGAAAAACTTTCTTTTAAGCAGATTGTTTTTTCATTAAATTCTTACCTGCCATGAACATAATGGGCATAATAATCTTCTTCGAAAACCAACAAAGACAGCCCAGTGTTGGTGCAAATGTTTGTTAGGTTGGTTAGTGGTGATCCAACTGTTCTGTCTATTATCCATCGAGCTAACAGAAAGGTAGTATACGAAGACCACCATGCTATGGTAGCTACTGTCCATTTGTAGCCAAGACTTGGCGGTAAATACGTCTGCCAAGGAGTAAGAAGCTAGAAAGAAAAGAGAGGAATAATGTTCGTGGCTGAGATGAGTTTATTGTTGTTTATTAATGGTTACGGATCGCCTCATTATTTTATGTAAAGTCTTATCTAGTTCTGAGGTCACCAACACCTTCGAAACTTTGCAGTTGCGTAGAGACATTGCCATTATTATCATAGCGAGTGTTCCGATGAGCTCTTCAAATTAGTTCCACCCTCTCCTTTCCTATACATAACAACACATAGAGCTAAGCATTACCCTCATACGGTTAAACAATTTATCCGGAACCAATTTCGTCTCTTTTCTTTGCCGCACCATAAAAACTCAGCATTATTTACCAATACATACTGTTTCCGTCATCCAACAAACCCGGGTATTTTTAGCGGGATGTGAAAAATTATCTGATGAGGCTATCAAACTAAGGACCACCATTGTAACATTATTAGTATCTGGTCGCCCTCATTTCTGAGACATACCCTTTAGCTTACCATCAAGCGAGGTGAAATCACGAGGATTACATTATGTCCATTTACGGCCAGTCTCAATAATCTACCTACAGGTAAAAGTAGAAGCTATCCCAGATAAACAGTTAACATTAATCTATCTGTAACTGCGGTTTCAATATTATAAAAGTCATTTTCTGCTTATCTTTGTTTATTGAAACAGAAAAAATCCCCGATAGATACTAATGGTAGCTATTTTAACTGCTGGTAAAGGATATATGGATTATTGAAACCGGCTGTTAGTCTGTTTTAATCTCACCCACTCACACACAGCAGCCGGCTTCGAGCTTCAATAAAATAAGTAGGTATGCTGTGATTTGCTTATATTACCTACTAACTGTTCCCCGCGACTTCGTACGCGTTAAGTTCGGAATACATCAAGGTATGTTTATTTTTGCAGTCTCGATACTAATACGTTAGTATTAAGTTACTTTATTTAACGTCCCGGATGAGGTGATGTAGTACACTCGTATTAAATTGACAATTCGTTCGAAATAGATAGAGAAAAATGTAACATCGAAATCAATTCTGCCCGATTCCTTAATATAATAGCGTGATGATATTCATTATGAAATGTTTATGCGTCTCTAATCAACTATCTTTTTTAAGTGTTTAACTCTGTGGAGTTTCGAGATTTTATGCTCTATACATTTTACTGCTCATTAGCTTTTAAGGTAAAGCGTGATGAGTTATAGTCCGGGTTTTGACCTTGTCTGAGTTCTGCTGAACTACAAAATTTCGTAAAGATCTACATTGTAATAACAACATTGTCATCAATAATATTTAAGACCGATTTTGCTCCACTGATTCTATCATACTTATAATAGCGTGATGATATATAGCGCAGTTTATGACCACGGTCTTGAAGAATGTTCATGCAAAATTTCAGCCAAATCGTTCAGCGGTTTTCAAGTGATGCTCGGACATCGATAATTAAAAGCAGACAAACAGACAAACCGACAAACAGACAAAAATTCAAAAAATCACATTTGCGGCATAGGTATCGAGGGGGCCATCTCGAAACCGGAGATGGCCCAGAGTGAGTCGGGGTGCGAGGGATATGCTCTTTGGGCAACCTTACACCCCGGCGTGTTAAGAACCGAGACGGCCTGCGGTTTTAGTCGGTTCAAGCCCGACATAACCGCCCCCGCTGACCGGCGGGGGGGGGGGGGGTATCCGAAGGGAATTCCGCACGAAAAAAAAAACGTATCGCTCCAAGAACACATATCAATTATTTTTTTGGAAAAATATTCAATGTATAGTTTTTACCTCGTGAGAATTTTATTATATGTATAGATTAGAATCTATAATCAGATTATAATTATCTTACATGATATACGTAAACAGGTAAACATCGACGTTTACATTCTCTTTCTACATTTGTACACAGAAAAAGCGATATTTACGCAATGTTTTTAAGGTTGAATTCCCTAGCAATAAATTATGAAGAAGTAGGAATACTCAGAATTATTAACTATAGACTATATTCTCGAAGGATTCGTCACAACTCACAAGCGTACTACATTCCTTTTCGCTTTTCATTTAGGGTGTTTCGAGACATTAAAGAGACCTTTTACGACTTGGGTGTTATATAAGAAATCGATAATTTCAGGCTTCTTTGTAACATACATGTGTGTTCTAATTATTAATATAAGTTATATAGGAATGAAACATACTGCTTTTAAGATTGATATCAAGTGAGAGGGTCTCCATTTCTGATATATTTTATGTGGTATTAGAAAGCAAAGCTACAGAGTGGTCGTTGTGGACTTCAAAAATCATAATTATGTTAAGCATTTGATCAATGATGGTAGGGATATTGATATTCACGAACTGTGTAGCATGGCGGTAGAGCGTTCGACTGTCAGTGCAAGTATTTATATGCCTGAATATGTCAATTTGGACTGATCCAGGTGTTTATATTACTTATATGAATGTATTTCCCATAAATCTATACTATTATAAAATTGTAAATTAGTTGTATCTGCATATTGCCGATATTTAAAAAAACTTGGGTTCTTTTTTTTTGACTTTACCTCGCCTGATGGTAAGCTGAAGGTAAAGTCTCAGGAAAGAGGGTCACCATTACATACACGTAGCATGTTAACAATGGTGGCACTCAGCTTGACGGCCTCATCAGAAGAGGATTGTCGTCGCAGCACCGCGTGACACCCACCGGTCAAACTAGTGCTGCGACCACAATCCCCCTGCCCGGCTATGCACTTGCTGACCCCTGAACGCAATCAAACCGAAATTGGATTACTATGGAGGGTTTTTCGCAATCGTGCACGGTGGTTCCTACCCGGCCGAATTTTGTGACAAATTTGTGTCATCAAATTTCTACCACCAGTATTTCGCAATCGTGCACGGTGGTACCTACCCGGCCGAATTTTGTGACAAAAAACAACCAGTTAGGTTTGTTAGGTTAATGTTAAATGAATGATTCTGAACACAAAATTATTTTTTTGGAATTCTTGCCTATTTATCCGCGATGGATACAAAAACTACTGAACGGATTTTGATGTGGTTTTCTATTAGAAAGCTCTTGGTCAGACATAAAATCTACCGTATGTTTGATTGCAATTAGTTAAGTAGAACCAGTGATATGATAACCGATAAAAAACGTTAACCGACCTCCGCGCGGGCGGAGCCGCGGGCATCAGCTAGATATTATTATAATCTGAAATGTAAACCAGTAAAATTAAAAATGGCGGTGGATGAGTACGCCGACTGATGCCAACATTTGTATTAAAATGGCGTCCATACCTATATCCTAATTTCTGAAACCATTGTCTGAAACTGTAAATACTTTCAAGGGATAGCATATCAGTCTATTTACAATCCAAATTACTGTAAGATGAGTCGGTCAAGGTCATCTTTTATTAAATTCCTTTAAATCGCTTGGATAAGATAACAATGCCAAAAAGGGATTCACTTACGCACTAAGGATATTAAATTATGACGATGGCTATTGTGCCCGTTTTTACGGTTGTTAAGTTCTTAACTGTGAATTCAGATATAATGTCTTACGATGGTACTTTTTTTACTTAAGAGATCTAAGATCTTCTAATAGGGTAATATCAAAATACTTTTATTTGTATATATTTTATTTGAACAACATATTTTATCCCGTGCATGCAATGACTTCAATTGTACACTACTACGCAAGCTATTTGGAATAAAAATGGTGGCACTCCGGGAGTGTCGACAGAAATGAAAACTTGAACAATTACGAGGAATAAAAATGGTGGCACTCCGGGAGTGCCGACAGAAATGAAAACTTGAACAATAACGAGTGTATTTTTTTAATCGTCAGCACACACATGCAAGTTTTGGCGCCAATCTGTATGGATATTACGCGCCTTTTTGTAGTATCATCTGTATGACAGCTGCAAAAAGATGCTCGGTAGTTGACGGCAATGGCAAACCAAATTTTTTATTCCGTTCCGCGTTAACCCGGCGGGGGGGGGGGGGGGTATCCGAGGGGATTTCCGCACGAAAAAAAAAGCAAAAGGCACCTACATAGACGTCATTGGTCCTGATGATGAATGAAAATGAAAGATGATGAATTATCGCCAAGGCAGTACGGTACCTATTGGGTGAGTAGGTATGCATTTAATTGTCCAAGTCATTGAGTAATTACGAAGAGCTTATGCTATGTTTATTCTATCTGCATGACGACTTGCCCGAAGCGAATGTTACATTATCAACAAACTAATCTTGTAATAACATAAAAGTTAGTAACGTATACGAATCGTACTTACATGCAAAATAAGCAGCACTAGAGTAACTGTATGACCTGGTGACACTCTTCTCTCAGTCTGCATTCTACTCCACTCTCTAGCCTGTGTAACAGCTCTCCAATTACCAGACTTTTCCATTGAACACGCATCTATAAAATCAACATAATAGAGATTCTTATCTCTTGGTCAACTAGACCAGGAAGTTCCATCCCTTCTTAATATCGACATTAAATTGAAGTATACACTGTAAGTATCAGCTTCGTAAAAATATACCTCAATATCAATATCGGCATATCAACTACCACCTACTCAATTTACTCTTATGAAAATCTACATTTTACCAAGGTTAGAAAGGTATATATTGCTCTTTGAATGGCTAGATCTCAGAGCTTCATAAGGAAACAATGTACTAACAGAGGATCTACGTGTATTCCTTGCTCTAAAATATAAAACTTGAGTACTTACGAAAAAACTTAAACCAAACCAGAGTCAGTCAAAACGGATACTTGCTACTATTTTTCAAAGTACGCTTTTCTCTAAACTCTTTCATATTTACCAAATTTTATATTCCAATCTGTTTATAATTGCAAATTGTTACAATTTTAACAGCATTTGAAAACAATTTCATATTTCTTTGAAAGCATAACCGCGCAACGTCGGGCTCCTGTTAAGATAAATTACAATGTATAATGTCCACAACGGGATTTTAGAATGTAAAATGAGAAGAGAAACTCAAGTACGATAGAATTTATTGTTATTAAGTCTCGCATTATTTGTGCAAAACGGTCATATTACATCATGGTATTAGGTTTTCAATATTGTACCTAAGGGAATGACCCTCTTGAAACATTTATATTACTTAAGTATGCAATTTCGGATTGTGGTCAAGAGCGAGAGCAAAAGGTATTAAGTAAGGATGTTTTAAATGACCCTCGACGGTCATTATAAACCTCCTAATTTATTTGTGTATTGGCCTACAACTTTACTACAGCGGAAAAAATGTTTTAGATTCATAGATAATTCGTGAATAAAGTTACTGAACACTAACAAAATTATAAACGATCCATACATTGAAATACCTCAATAAGTAATTGATGTATTTTAATGTAAAGTAATTAGTTTTTTTTTTGGAAACGAACAAGGACAAGGTTAATATACTAATAATTTTCAAATAAAAACAAATTGAATAAAATGCCGCAATATGCATATCACACGAAATGGTGGGATGGAGGCCTGAAATGATTATCGCTGGATACACGGCGTACGATGTCGATAGTCTACACAGTTCAAGCCCGCAATATGGCTAGATACTTCGGGTGAAGGGCAAACCCCGTACCAACTACTCAAGGTATGGTCTTGCTAAGCCGCAAGTACAGGTACCTCGATCATGGAAATCGCCGTTAATTCGTTCACTTCGAGCCTTAGTAACTTAACTAACCTTTGAATGGTGGGTTGTACTCGGACCAGTCCAAAAAGAAAATATCGCATCTACATTGGTTGAAGTTGAACCAGGCCACTTTGATAGACTGAAAAACAATAATGATTTTCCATAAAAGTTTGAGACTGTACAAATGTTATTCGAATATAGTTTTTACAGGGGATTTAAAAGAAATTGCATCCAGTACCTTTTTTTTTTTTTTTTTTTTTTTCGTGCGGAAATCCCTTCGGATACCGCCCCCGCTGGAGAGCGGGGGGTCTCCAGCGGGCGCGGTTATGTCGGGCTTGCACCGACTAAAACCGCACGCCGTCTCGGGTCTTAAGACGCCGGGGTGTAAGGTTACCCATAGAGCATATCCCTCGCACCCCGACTGACCCTGGGCCATCTCCGGTTTCGAGATGGCCCCCTTACTTGCTCTCCACTGTGCCCTCTGCTAATCAGAGGGACACGTGGAAAGCTTCCGAACAGCCGTCCTCGCCTCGGTCGGAGTTGGCCGTAGGCGGCAGCGTCTCTGCCACCCTAGGAGAGAGGCGCTGCCGTCTCCGTTGCCCAGGGTGCACCGCGTGGAGGTCCCCAACCAAGCAGTGTTCTTTGAAAAGGCTATTAGTCGTTTCAGTCAACCGTTACCAAACGAACCTTCACTTCAACTGAATACTTATTTTGAAACGGGTGGAGTGATGCAGTGAATTTATTTCCGTAGTATACCGGGTGGGTTTGAATCTGTAACCTTTTGATGTAGTCACATACATAATTTGCTGAACACTATCCAATTTTCCAAAAGATCTTTACATTGAAATATATCAATAAATAAATTAATGTACCTTTTTTTTTTTAATCGTGCGGAAATCCCTTCGGATACCCCCCCGCCGGCCAGCGGGGGCGGTTATGTCGGGCTTGCACCGACCAAAACCGCACGCCGTCTCGGGTCTTCAGACGCCGGGGTGTAAGGTTACCCATAGAGCATATCCCTCGCACCCCGGCTGACCCTGGGCCATCTCACCACTAACAGCATCGCTCATCCTGTCTCCTCTGAAAGCAGAGGAGTACGGAGAGCGATGTGTTCCCGCCACGTTGGGTATTTTCCGACGATCAATGCCAACCCTATGAAGGGGTGAAGGGGAAGCCATTGACCGCCGCCCAGGGTGTACCGGCCGCTCCGATTCCGTTCCCCCCGGACTGCAGCGGGATCGGAATCGGAGCGACACTCGAGGAGGTTACCCAACACACACCCCAATGTACCTATACCTAATTATTTTTGTAATCTTCAAATAATAAATTTAACATTTTTCAGTATTCCACACCGGCGCGGAGCCCCGGTAAAATTGTAACTAGCGAATTTTAATGTAATCTAGCACTCGAAACTTTCGTTAAACAAAACCCAGTTTGCAAGAAAACCTTCGTTAGTTTTTTCCATATTTTCATGTTATAGCATTCTTAATCGTGTTTTATATTCAATTAAGACACGGTTATATCTATAAAATGTGGCAGTTAAGTCGAGGAATAGTACTTTTTATGAGAAATCTGTTTTGATAACATTAAAATGGTATCAAATTAAATTAAAGAATAATAAAGTGTTTCGTCAGAAGACGTCCAGCGATAGTCAGCGATAGTATAGATATAGTTGGGTAATGATAATCTTTTGTTACGTATGAAAGAACCTATTTAACAAGCACGTATCCAACCTTACAATCTTTAGTTTTGTTACCGAATTGTCTACTTTGTGTGTGATGGAAGTAGATGGTGGGCTGTTATCTCTGCCTGCCCAGGAGTTTTAAAGATATTTGTAACGTATATTAATTTACCTTTAAAGATACAGCCGAATAAATAAATGCCTTTATCAGGTATTCTTCAGCTCGTGACAATGGTAACGTCAGTCCAAGTGTTCCAGCTTCTGCAGCCAATGCGTGGAGGGTTGAAAATAATGTAGCCTGGTTGAAAAGAAAATGTAATAACTACTATATATAATGACAACTATTCATACAAAGTCATCATCGTCATCCTTGCGTTAGTCCCGGTTCTCGGATGCCGAGTTGGTCACCTCGGAGTCAGCTTTCCGACTATTACTTCTCCACTTCGTACGGTCTTGGGCTATTAGGTAATAGGATAATTAGGTATTATTACAAAGTTTGTTGTAGAATAAAATAAGCGCAAAGGAGTATTAATACTAATATTTAATTAATAGTAAAAACATTAATGATATAAAACGATTTGGTCTTGACTGTCCACGTCCTACCTAACACGTTCTCATCCAAGATTTGGTCCAAATCCCGATGTACCTCATATATACATCAGGATAGCTGTTTGTTGTACAGCTACGTACGTAACTAAAAAAGTAAACAATATTTCAAGTGAACACTTACGAAGTACAAGGTATCAGCGATAGAGCCAGCTAACAGCGGCACTATAGAGATATACAAACCGCCTCTTCGTACAACTCCACGCCACTGTACCATCGCGTAGACTGCAAGTACGGAACCCAACACACCACCCCAAATCTGTAAGGAGAAATTGTTATTTAAGACATTTAGATTTATTATGTAGGTATTGATGGTGGCTACAACCAAATCCTGAAACAGTGCGACGCAGATGAGACGCGGATTACCTACGCCGACGTCCGCGGTGGATGGTAAAACGTACCAAATTTACATAGTGCGTTCACTGCGATGCCCTATTCCTCCGCGCCGTGGATTTTACGCGTGGGGTCCTTATGTTGTTGTTGAATGTAATTCAGTGCAACGGATGGCGTCTGCTCATCCGCTCGCAGATAGTCAGCGCCACACTGTATAGACACTAATGCGTTCACAGCGATGCGAACACTCCGCGTCGCCGAGAGCTATCCGCTCGCGGAGGATGGGAATGTGTGTTATGGGTCCTAAAATACGGAAAATCATACTCGTTTTTCCTTTTTTATTAAAACCTAATATTAATTCGCCTTAATAATTAAAAACAGTACTGACCTCTAGCCCCCTATGGACCCCAGCTTCAGGCATGACGTGCACCACTTTTAATGACGTAACGATTGTGTTGGAGTACTGAGACTTCGTAGCGTAGTTCGCTTCTATTGATAAGTGAAGTTTTAACGCGCCCAGACGGTTTTTATCTCTTTCTATCCTAGTTGAAAATAAGTATTCTCTATATTATTTAAAGTTATGACTATAGGGTACACCAATATACAACCATAACAAGCCCAGAAGATATAAGAAGATACAAAGTATTGTACCACACCAAGATCTTCTGAGCTCAAGCCAACCTCACTTGCGAGCCTATATACTGGCTGATTAACGAATGAGGCTCTGAGGCAGGCGTACCTTGCGAAGTTGGGGGTCAGACGACAGTAAAGTTAAAAAAAAACAAAATTATGTCGAGTAGGAGTTTCAATGCAACCTGGATTATGACTTTATTGTCAATGGGTATTTACGTTTGCACTGCTAGTGTAGCTTCTCTACTATATTTTAAAGTTTGTTATGAATATATAGAGCAGGCCGTATGACGTTGCTTCCTTAGTCCAACAATTTTTTTTATCAATACTTACTGTATTCGAATCAGCATAGTCCGTAAATATACAGTGGTTGTAGTATTTGTTGTCCTTGAAAGAAATTTGTCCACGATGAAGTATCGCTTAAACTTGTTGGATAACCAGGCCCCCCTCTACAAATGTAAAATATAATGTCAATATAGTGGTGATCAAAGTTACCTACATCCGAATACTGTTCAATGTTACCAAGAAACTACTCGAAAAAAGTGATGTTTAACGGTTTCGAAGATAGATATTATTGAGTTTGTTATATGGTGATCGACTGCTATCGATCGATGCTCCTTTGAAGGCCAACTATTAAAAGTCTTGGTAATTGTCATGTGATGACAAATTCCTTCTACTGATACTCAGATCCGTCAAACTCAAGGACACAGACGCGGCGGCGAATCGCTCGCATCTTTATTTTGTTAATGTGTTACGTCACTTCGTAGACTTCAGTCGTCTACGTAAAAATTGTAATTCACGTGCACAGCAAAAAATATTTTTTTAAAGTAAATAACCTATTTTTATCTTATTTTCTATTTTTACTGTAAATTGTGACATATTGATTGGTTACGTTACTAAAAAAAATTGCTTAGATTTCCGTTAAAATACACCCACAGTTCCTAGTGTTATAAGGCCAATTAAAAATTTTCCGGTGCTCTTGCTAGGCTACATGGAATAGATACACATAGTTTAAAACTAAGCGTTTATATTTTCATGACTTTTATTTAAAAGCTATGAAAATCCCCAAAATGTTATAACAATGTTTTATGTTTCTGATATTGTTATTTTAAGGTTTTATTTTATTTTATTGAATATGAAACTAACTTTTCACCAATGATAATTGTTAGTTCTGCCTTTTTAGGAACATTTTGATCTTACAAAGAACGGACCCATAAGAAGGCCATTATAGGTTTTTTTTTTAAATTTCATTATTGAACTCATTGCCAACTTATTTAATATTTATATAAGACTCATTACTATTATTTCATCATATATAATCATTTCCATTAACATATTCTTAGTTATCGATGGTGTTCAAGGAATGTTCGATCAAGTTTTTGTATAAATGATTATAATACATTAAGCATTTAATGTTTCGTTTAAATGAAAGAGCTTATTATGTAGTTTTAGTAAACGCAGATAATATGATTGTTTCAATATTAAGTTGTTTTAAGTTGAACGACTGATTTATAATATTGGCCTTGTATGGAGCCCTGTTTCTGGCAAGGCCGTTTGGGAGCGCTTAATAAACCCTAAGTTTAATAACTAGTCATTACATCTAGAATAATATGTATGTTGCACTACGAAACAAAGTGTAACTTAATAATTTGTTTGTTTCTTTCATTCAGTAAATAAACTAATAAGAACTGTTTATTCCTTAGAGGCCTTCTATGCTCCACCCACATTATTAAATATTCCTTGTTTAGCAGCGAGGCGAGATAATAAAAATATAAAATATTGTTTCATTATCTTAGAATTATAAGTTACAACTGTAAGGTATCTTGGACGGTGCTTAGAAAATGCTTTGCCTAAGTCGTATATACCTGTACACTATGACCATTGGGTTTCCTTAGATAAATCGGTATTTGAATTAAATTTCCATCCGAGTACAAATATGGTGATATCGTCACGTTCAACTCATCGCTTAACTTGTTTGACACGTTCATGGCACAATCGTATCTGTAAATATAAGATCATCATTATTAGCATTAGGTTTTTTAGTTAACTAACATTGGGACCGTTACTTAATTTAAAAAATCTTGCTGCAAGACAGGAAGGACGGCAGACTGTGGACACCCTTTCCCATATCTAGGGGTCTTAGGACCTTAAGTCAAGTACGCTGACAGTCCGTTGCCTGCTCAGTACCACACGTCGCCATTTTGGTAAAAAAATGCATAATAATATAATTATAATAAACAAGTTGAATTCATGAGACGAGCTCAGCCGAATACAAGGGATTTTCGATTTTGCGTTTTTTTTTTGCCATTTTTTCTTTATCTTGCAATGGTTCACCCCAGTACGAATCTATTACCGAAAACAGCAACTCGATAGCTCATCTCCTTCATACCCAAAACCGTGACAGAAAATTGGCAACGACGACGTCGACGACGACAACTCGATAGCAATAGGGCATTTCTAAAGAAAATCCCTAAAAAATAATCCTAGATCCCGATCGCACCTACCGGCCTAATTATAAATATATGTCATCCAGGGACACATTTAAACTCACTTAAAACATCGTCAAAAAATAATAAAAATATACTACGACCTAGCAGCGCTACTTACTGGATCCAATTCAAAGGAACAAATCTCAGCCTTCCAGGACCTTACGCAATGACATACACACACGACATTTAATCAAATTGGTTTACTATTTTAGGAGGAGTTCAATGACATACCACATACAGAAGAATTTTATAGATAAACTAGTCGATGAACGTGGCTCCACCCGCACGAAGGTCGTTTATCGTTTTTTGGTCATATCTCCGGTTTTACTTAACCAATTGCAATCAAACATACGGCAGATTTTAAGTCTGACCAAGACCTTTCTAATTGAAAAAACACACGAAAATCCGTTCAGTAGCTTTTTCGTCCATAGCGAACAAACAGACAAACAGAAAACAAATCAAAAAGAAAATTCGGTGTTCAGCATCGCTCATTTAACATAACCCATTTTTTTTCATATCTCCAATGTACAGACACAACAAATTTAAAGTTTTATAATAGTGTAGGAATATCAGTGACGTACAAAACCCCGAATAACCCTTTGTGAATTAGATACCACTGACCAAACATCAGTTTGAGTTATTTCGGGGGTAGAACCCAACTTAATATACTGGCATTAATGGACAAGGTTCTTTAATTTATAACCTACTCCCCAACGACACCCTTTTGCTCTATAATCAAGAATTACTAATATTATCTAATACTAGCGGTACGCTCTCGCTTCGCCCCGGTGCAATTGGGTAATTGACAATCTAGGTCAAATCAGTTTCTTTTTATTAAATGTCAAAATGGTTAGTTGTATGGACGGTGATCACCTTCTCGACGCTTGGACGTCACACTACATTGTTGTTAAATAAATAATATAATTATTACTGGTAGAATGGATGGTTAAAAATAACCGATAAAATAAGAACAGACGTATATTTTAGTATTCTTTATTTGATGAGTTCAGTTAAACAATATACTTTAACAATAAGAAAAAAAGCAGCGATAGCCTAGTGGTGTGCGTAACAGACTACCGAGACGAGGTCTCGAGTTCGATCCCCAGTCGCCACCAGGCACCTCTGACTTTTCGTAGTTATGTCTGTATTAAAAATGTTGATTATCGCTCGCTTGATAATGTGCCCGGCAGATGGCAATAGGCTCGACCCCACAATTCAGGTTCAGGCCCCAATGTAATACATTGGGGCCTGAACATAACCGGCGAATCGTGGGTGTGAATACACCTCTGCCTACCCCTTCGGGGATACAGGTGTGAAGTTATGTTATGTTTGTAAGAAAGTACCCAATTACATATAAGAGTACCTTTCCCATGAATTTTGAATACCATTCTTTCATACAAAGCTTAATTTGACAACGGCGAACACAGGCGAAAATAAATCACTCAAATAAGTGTAAACACCTTTGTAGTTATGCGTGGACGGACACACATTTGTCCTGAGTTATATA
This sequence comes from Cybosia mesomella, assembly GCA_946251805.1. Lineage (NCBI taxonomy): Eukaryota > Metazoa > Arthropoda > Insecta > Lepidoptera > Erebidae > Cybosia > Cybosia mesomella. The sequence goes on from OX276405.1 coordinate 22,792,490, forward strand.
TAAGGAACTTTAACAATAATTCATTTCAACCTTGTTGTTCAAATCAAATTATTTACATAAATTAATTTACTTTACTGAGATGCTCCAAATCATTAAAGCCTAAAGAACATTGTGATTTGATGAACAATTTTCTTATCTCCATCTTCAATTTGGACAAAGATATTTAAAATATTCTTCAAGGCTTATTAAAGTTTGGAATAATGAAACTGTATAGGGTAAAATTAATACCTTTCATATTTCTGTTATAATTTTGATTAAACTTAGTCTAAATCGTACTACACTCGTTACTTGTATTTGAAATTATTATAATATACCAGATTAGATTCTACCGACCATCTTTATTCCCTTAACACGAGTTTCACGGGAACAGATATGGGTTTCGTGAGCCTGTTCTTCAAAAATCGTATAAGCAACATAGGTGCATCGCATGTAGGTATGTCTCATTGTTTTTATTGTCTTTTATGAAAAAAGTTTGTTCTCAGACACATACTAAAGTATCTTCTTATGCCAATTTTCTATGTGGCCTTAATTTCTAACCCCAATAAATAATACATGCCTCCCCGAAGGACCAGTTTCCCCGTCCTACACGCGTAAAAAAAAGAAAAAAAAAAAGCCTCCCCGAAGAATCGAACCTGGGACCACAGCACGTCAGTCATACTCATTATGAGAGTAGCACTAAAACCTGACTAGACTAAAATGTGAGGCAGTATCAATACAGTTCTTTGACCTTAATAATCCCGATCTTTGTTGGCTATTGATAGCATAGTTCTCAGTGGTTTTAAGCGTAATAGTTATTGAAATAAAACAATTTGTAACACATTTTATCGCGATTTATTTAGTGAGATTTTAATATTAACACTGATCCCGACGTTTCAGTTGCTTTTCAGTAGACGTGGTCAAGGAGAGATGGGGGTTTAACATTCGCTTAAACTTTATTTATCTTTATCTGGTTCGTGTTAGGTATACTTTTTGATCCGACCTAAATAATTTAATACTTACGTGAAATCTCGCCCGATTCTAATATTAACAGGTAGAAAGCATGGTGTGATTTTCTGACTTGCGTCTATGAGAAACTGGAGTCCACCGTGACATGTATCCACGGCTGCACCTACTACTAAAAAATCCTAAAAAAAGTAATACATGATAAAATTCTTAATAGCAACGCATGAGTGATAATAGAAGGTCATAGGTAAGTTTGGTATCTTTTTACAACCTATAGAAACTTAATTATTTTCGCCTTCATTTCTGATAGAGCACATAGCATTTTTTTTAATATATATTTCTATCAACTCTTGACGAGTGTCAGAGCCTATTATTAACCAAATCTTAGTTTTATTATTCTTCTTGTACATGTCTTGCCTTTCATACTTAAATGCTTAAATACTTTATTTTTCATTTTTTTTCATAGCATTACATGAAAGTAATTGCACTTTTGTAAATCATCTCGCGCGTTTACTAGTGCATATTTAATCTTTTTAGAGTTTACTAAGAAAAAACGGTGAGCTCACTACGAACAGGACCGAACTTACACATTACTGTGGCATGCTCGTAAATCTAGCATGTTATCAAGCTCTTATAGCGAAATATATCTAAAACGATACGCATCAGCCTGCATATTTTATACAACTCACAGCTGATTTAAATTTGATGATACAGTATTTGTAGTCGCAAAAAAAAATAAAAAAAAAAAAAAAAAAAAAAAAAAAAAAAAAAAAAAAAAATATGGCCGTCACCCAATCATAAAACCAAGGGATACAACACAAACAACCTTACCTTCCCTCGAGGTAAATGCGTTTCTCCCGGATATTTGTCTGCTAACGATGATTCTACCGTTAGCGGTGGTAAACCTGTAAAAATAAACAGAAAAATATCTACAGTTTATATGAGAATTCAATATTACGACTGGTGTTATGAAATGTAGTAATGTGTGTACATAAGGTTGCATACATCTGGCTGGTTTTCACAGATATCTCCGATTCATCGTATCGTAAGTAATCTTGCTCGATATCTTAGTAATTAAACATGAGATGCTTAGATTAAGTTACATTTTCCACTTTCATGGATACTCCTCACTAATTAGATTTTACTACCTTACTGGTTCGTGTTAGGTATAACAATTTGATAACTTTTGTTTGAGTTTAGTTAAAGCTTACCTTTCTATTTAGGATTACATGGGAAACACGACCTTCTCGGTTTTACTATGTTAGAGGACTAGGATAAGTAAAAGATTTTTGATCTCATTTTATAATATCAAGCAACAACTACTTTGACTGCCGTCCAGTAATACGAGCGTGAATCGGATATGTTAAGAAATTAATTTAATATTTTTTTTAAATAAAATATTAAAATAATAAGTGTTATTTATCATTTATGATTTTTATATTTTGATTCCTTAAAATATATTATACAGTTATATCAATGACATACGGCGGGGTGACTAGCCCCCACCCCTCTTCCGGGGCACGATGGGGATACCGTGGTTCCCAAACCCAAGGTGGCCATCTCGAAACCGGAGATGGCCCAGGGTCAGTCGGGGTGCGAAAGAAATGCCTTATGTTGCCACCTTACACCCCGGCGACTGATGACCTGAGACGGCGTGCGGTTGTAGTCGGTTCAAGCCGACATAACCTCCCCCGCTGGCCGGCGGAGGGGTATCCGAGGGGATTTCCGCACAGAATAAAAACAAAATAAGTACTACTACACAAGCTGTTAACAAAAAAAAAAGTGCCACGATTGCTGGGTGAGGCAAGAATGAATTTCGAATTTCGAATGTGGTATGGAACGCAGTAAAGAGAACGAACAGATAAACGAGATAATGAATTTTGACCACAGACATTAGATTATATTCAGTGATTTTTTCACAATCTGTATAGACATAGTGCGCTTTCTAGTATATATATAATAATCTATGTAGTGCGCCTTTTTGTAATGGCACCTGTATGACTTAGACTTGACATCATCGAGGTAAAAATATATCATATCGATGCTTGACAGTGATCTTAGACAGTGCTTTAGTGGCATCGAGGTGTATTATTACCTCAATGTTTAATGGTCTTGAATCGATACAAAAATGTTTCTTCCATGCAGCCAGTCTAGTAGTATACATAAAAGTGGTCATTGAGATACATATATACCTACTTACTTTTTGGTGTGGGTATTTTAGGTTGTATCCAGAGCCTACACGGTCCAGCCGGGTCGGTCGAGTAGAAATTCTTGACGCATTCACTGGCTAGAGTTCGACAAGCTCGAAGATCATTTTGCTGAAAGATAAGACTTTCGTTATATGTATAAAAGGTAATAATGGCAGAGAAGGGGAAAATAATTGGAAGAAAACAAGCTTTTACTCGAAAATTCAGTTGTACTAAACCGAAAATGATAATTTTATGCCAGGTTTATGCTGATTTGAAAATCTTGAATCGTGCAAGTTCTTTTTCTGTTTTCTATTTGCTCTACAAGTTTTGAACACAATAATCTTTAATTACTTACCGTACATAAATATTCATGTTTCACCACATCTAACAACGCCATTGGATGCAGACTGTTTTCTTCGTACATCGGTCTAGTATTGACGTAGCTCTTCGGCATACAGATCCCCCTCACGATAATCTGGCTCTTAGTACAAGTGCAGGCCTCACAACGTACGCAAACATTGTTCTCAGCTCTGAAGCCTCGGGCACATTTCAAGCATTGTACCTCCTTAAGAGATGAGCCGTCAATGTTTTGAGTGACTGTTGAGATGAAAACAGAATTCTAAACAGCACTTCTGTTCTATTGCATGATGACTGAAGCGGTGAACTAGAAACCCATGGAGTGTGAGAAGGATCTTACTGTGAGACGCTCGTAAATCTAGCATGTTACCAAGCTCGTATAGCCAAATATATCTAAAACGATACGCATCAGCCTCCATATTTTATACAACTCACAGCTGATTTAAATTTGATGATAAAGGATTTGCTACTGTATAACCGGCAATTGCATAATTAACGAGTGGTGGGTTCTAATCTATCAATGTGTAACTAATAACACAAGCATGTAAATTATTTAATTTTTAATTGTTTATTTATTCAATTACGGTTAACATAATTTTCGAGGCCCAAGTCAACCTCATCTGCGAGCTGCTGATTGACGGACGAGGCTCTGGCGCAGGTTTTTCTCTCTGGGTTGGGGGGTTGGTCAGCAGGCTTTTCCGTAACAGCCGCCAAAATAAACCCAAATTAGGAGTAAGAGAGCGGATCTCGGGTTCCAAAGTGCAAGCTTTGGATGCAACTGCTGGGATTAGCGCTCGGATGATGATGATGATAAGTTTATGGAAGTTCCAGATATTTATGAACGATAGGGTTAATGCTGCTACATTTAAAGTCACTTATGCTATTAGATAGTCAATACATATTGCGATAATCGCAATCTTGTGAATAAATATTGATATAGGTATTAACTCAGAGAGCACGGTCGGTTCCGGTTTTCATACAAAGGCAGTCTTTACGGGTAGTTAGAACCCTAAAAAGTCCGACAAATAAATGGTCTAACTACAGAAGTTCGGTTGTGGAGGTCAGATAGCAGTTGCTTCACGGAAAATATCGAAGTTCAGCCGTATCGTAGTTAGACTGAAAAACCGACCATAACTGAGTTGGGACCAGGCTTGGAGGATGATGAGGTATTAACACTAATATCACAAATGTATTAACCGCCTAACTTATAATGTTTGGTTGTGCAGGTAACTCACCACTGATATAATCACTAGGACACTTCCTGCATACGAATCTCCCGGCGGTATTTTGACACCGCCGAGGTACGCAAGTGTTGCCATCTGTGGACACCACTTCAGTAGCGTTGCATGGTTTACAACGATTTATTCCTGCTCGGAAACTGTGTTCTTCACAACTACAGCCAAAGCCTTAAAATGAGTTATGAGGAGTAGGTACCTATGTATTACAATTACGATCATTTTCTGTTTGATAGAGATAGGGCAAAAGCAGTTTGTTAGCACCATCAGTTTAGCTTAACCATGCTCACCTGGCCGCCAGCCAAAGCCAATGTAATGATTGAAATTGTTTCCTATACATGTACAATTATTGTACATTCACGGCCAGATTCAAAACACACGTAAGTTAAAAACTTGGAGCCGCAGTGGCTGTGAGTTACATTACTGTACATGGGTCTGATTCCTGGCTTACTGAGTACTTCTGTCATGAAACTCTCAGTTACAGCTTGGAGTCTCGATAAAGTTCCCGGATGACGGCAATATAGTATCAACCTCTACAATGTGTTGATTTGCATTTGCGCATCATTCACAGGGGAGATTAAGCTGCTCATTGGTCGTCAAGAAATCAAGTTGCAAAAGTATTTAGAAAAGCATTAGTATTTTTTTATTTCGTTTGTGTGTGTGTGTGTGTTATTTACTGAGCTTACTCACCGATTGTAATCACTAGCACATAAACACTGGAGTCATAAAAGCATGATTATTTTAATAATAACTTTATAATATTCAATGTAGATTAAATTCGATAGAGTAAGCTTTGCAAACTAACATGCAAATGCAGTTCAAAAATGTGCGATTATATTTTTGATTATTTTTTTAACATGATTTTTTGCCGACTAATAAGTAGCTGAACCCCTCTTGTGAATGATGCGCAAATGGAAAACAACACATTGTGTAATATTGTTCTCATTGGAAATGACTTTATATGAAAATAATTTATCTGTTGCTTATTTCACTTACCATCAGCTGACGTGACAAGAGAAGCATTAGCTGGACAGCTCTGGCAGGCAAGCACACTAGGCTCATAGTACTGCCCCGACTCACAGCTGTCTGGCAATATTAATTGCATAGCACCAACACTCGCTAGTAGGTAGATCCAATAGAAAAGATGGTTATATAAATCTTTCATGGTTGTGTCTTTCTTTCTCCTAAGTTATACCAGTTTTATCTGTTTTAAAGAAATAACTATATATAAATATACTAGCGACCTGCCCCGGCTTCGCACGGGTGCAATGGATGTTATTATACATATAAACCTTCCTCTTCAATCACTCTATCTATTAAAAAAAGCGCATCAAAATCCGTTGCGTAGTTTTAAAGATTTAAGCATACACAGGGATATAGGGACAGAGAAAGCGACTTTCTTTTATACTATGTAGTGATACTTATACGTGGCTAAGCCGTTTGGTCGAGACTGTACTCCTCCGGAACCACAATACCGATCTTGACCAAATTTGCCATGGTGATAGTGTAGACACCGCTGAGTGTTTAGAGGGGTCAACTGTTCAAATACAATGTACCATTGAGGAATAATCATCGAAAAACAGTTTCGGCCTTAGCTATGCTCGCGACCGCAGTAAGATGCCTTATTTTTCAAGTAACAGTCCTGCTCGCTCAGCTCAATTTATCCTAAATATCAAAAAAAAAAAAATCAGTCGCACCCTGCACTGAATTCCTAGTTATTATCTACATAACGCCATCGTTGATCTCAGTATAAGTTAGTGCCCGTGGCCAAAACAGGCTTTTAACGATTTAGTTGCTTTTCAGAAGCTCTAAGCCAATGGAAGACAGAAGCAACAAATCAAAAGGCTCGCCTCTAATTACGCCGTACCAAAAATTGAAGCTGGTGAAGCGTAGGTGTAATATATCTATACCTACAAATTCGGGGATATACAGCGCAAGTTACTGATGTGTACGGGTCCACGCCAAGGCCATTAGTGCCAAACCAAACTCAACTGCAAGCCGGTACACCTGCTGATTGACGGACGAGCCTTTGATGCAGGCTTTAGAGGCTTTAAGAGATCAGACAAGATTCGCCCTCATAAAAACCGAATTAGCTAAACTGAATAATAAAATTGAAACTTCAAATCTTAAACAAATATAATTATGTAATATCTTATCCAAAGATGCTTGTTTAGAACTTTTTAATTTTCACCATTATTTACTGAATTATTTAATACACTACATGTCGGCATGTAGTGTATTAATAGATACATAAAACACAAACAGGAATAGCATCTTACATACTAAATTGCGAAAAAGAAACTAAAAGTAGGTGACTAAAGCCGATGTAACCGAGACATAACACTTACCAAAAGATTTCACCCACTTCCATAACAATATCATCGAAATAATTTACGATTTAAATAAAATTAATAGCGCCTAATCGTCGGGCTAACATATCAATGACCTCACTAATGACGTAGTCACGTCACTTGATCTTGAGCTATTGTTATTAGCGTAATTGGCGGAAACACAATTTTGTGATTCGATTTTGTTTCCAATTATGTTGTTATATTCGTTGCTATGGTTACCGGTGTTGCTGGGGTGCAAAATTATGTACCTAACAATATACAATATTATTGAAGGAAATGATGCATTTTTGAACACTTGTAGGGTGAGAACATCTCGTTGAGAACATAACGAGATCTACAAATGGAATGAAATCCTCTACCAATTTAATTCGTTCTTACCTCAGGTTCTTAGAATTTAAAGATTGTTGCTAATCTGACAACTAGAGATACCAATGATGTCGTTAATTAATTATATCTGGAAAACAGAGCTATGCTCGTTATTTTTGTTTCCACGATGTTTTCTTTAAACGAAACCTAGCTAGATCGATTTATCGGCCCCGAAACCCCCTGTATACTAAATTTCATGAAAATCGTTGGAGCCGCTTCCGAGATTCAGATTATATAAATAGAAGAATTATTCTTTTAAAGGTATTAGATATGTATCACTTCAATTGTTAACCGAATAATTTGATTACATTCTAAAACAAGTAATCCCAGCTTTTCAGTTTTAAGCCATAATGACGGCAGTAATATACGGTTTTCTGTCATAAGAAATATGTTGGCTTTGACTATTGAAAGAGGGATTGGTTACTGAGACCCTGAGCTTTATGGCTTTCATTAGATTTGACCTTCATAAAAATATATATAATATGAAGGCCTTTGTGCTCACGCTCAATAGTGCAAGGCTACCCAAACTACCTTGTTTGGGTAGCTCTGCCTAGCCCTGTCGGGCGAGTAAGGGCGTCGCGCCATCGATTAATTTTGGCTGCTACCACACAATAAATTTTTTGAACCTGTACCTCAGACGGATAAAATGAACGATGGTCGGACGGTCGAATAAACTCACTTTTAACTATAATAATAGTTAGAATGTCTGAATAAAACGAAATTAGTTATTTGAAGGTGAAGTTATTATTGCATTCAAAAGGGCTATATCTGAAATGGTTGAACACCATTCTTTACAATGACTCATTCTTTTTTATAATAACTACATCAACAGCGTGCATCGATCAAAATCAGAAGCGAAAGATGTCTGCACTGAACACTATTACATCATTTAATACAATGGATGATTTATAGCACCTGACAGCCACTCGTCATAAATCATTTTCCCTCGAAAGAAGCAGGAACAGATCACTTGCTACCTGAATTCTGTAAAAACAATACTTAAAAAATGTCCTGTCTTATGTTATGTCTTATTGTCTCAATTTTTTTTTATAAAAACACAATGGCTCCCTAGATCCCACACTAGGATTCCCTGTGTTGTGGGATCTAGTCTCTTTCGTTCCACTCGACAATATTAATAATATTATGATAATATATGTTATACAATCATCCTTTAATTTACAAAAGGTGATGAAGACATGAAAACAATATTAAATAGATAATAAAAAAAATAAAAAGAAACAGAAAATTCGTCACAATAATACAGTGTGTGTGTGTGTGTGTAATGTAAGGGTTAAGGTGAGTGAGAGTTTGTGAAGATGAGGGTGTGTTGTGAAATTGTGTGTGAGTGAAACAGGCAGTGTGTATGAGCATAGATTATGTGTGTATGTGAGCACAATATGCAATACAATAACATGCATCCAACAATGCACATCACTGTACAGATACCAAAATCTGTTCTGTTTTGTCATAATCCAGCTGTAGTAGCCATTTATAAACTTTGTCTTTGCACCTGCGTCTTGTCAATCTAACGATGTTATGAATGGCATTTATTTTCCTGTAAATGTACGGCCTCATAAAGCTATATGATCTCCTACCAATCTCTTTGCGGCACCTGACCGATTGCCATACAAGTCTGCGACCTGTATAACTCTCGGAGGCGCTACTCAGGGCAGATCCATGGAAACGCAAAGTTACTGATTGAATATATAATTTCCTGACACTGAGCAGTTCAAATTCAGAGTAAAGCAGGTTCGTGGGGTATCTAAAAGGTCGGCCATATGTTACTTTAAGAAGTGCACGTTGTGCTCTTTCCACCTTGATCATATTATCTTTCCCGGCAGCGCCCCATACAGTGATGCAGTAATTTAAGGTTGACTGGCAAAGAGAGAAATATACCATTTTTAGAATTCTGTCATTAGCAACTTTACCTAATCGTTTGAAGACTCTTATAAGCCTTCTAGTCCTGGTGGTAAGCACACTTATATTTTTATTCCATTTCAGTGCACAGTCCAAAAATATTCCAAGATATTTCATTGAATCAACTTGTTCTATTTGAGCACAGTTACAGTTGTCGGGCATTGAACATAAGTGTAGTTTCAGGCTCATAGTATGTTTTGGAGAGGAGCGTTTAGACACATAGAAGCTAATAGCTTTAGTTTTATTAATTTTGAGAGTCAGAAGATTCTGTTGCAGCCAGCTAGCAACCTTCTGCAAGCCCCGCTCCACATTATTCTGAGTCTCATGCCATGTTTTGCCGGAGAAGACTATTGCCGTGTTATCAGCGTAGGTAACTATTTTGGCTTGAGGGAGGTCCATGGCGCACAAACCATTCATGTAGATAATAAAGAGTGTAGGACCAAGCACACTGCCCTGGGGAACTCCGTAGTTAACGGGTTTTAGTTCACTGCAGTAGTCTCCCACAACTACTTTCTGTTTTCTATCAGCCAGATAAGAGCTAAACCATGCTAACGCATCACCGCGGACTCCTAGAAACTCCATCTTACGAATAAGTATCTTCCTAGAGACCGTGTCAAACGCTTTTGCCAGGTCCAGAAAGATGCCAGTACATGCCATGTTCTGGTCAAGTTTGTGACTGATGAAGTCAACTAGGCTAGATACTGCATCCTCTGTGGACCTGGCAGCACGAAAGCCAAACTGGTTATCGGATAAAAGCTTCTTTTTTTTTCAAAATAAGCCAACAATCGCCTGTTGACAACCCTCTCCAAGACCTTGGAGAGAGTTGTCAACAAAGAGATCGGACGATAATTAGAAGGAGTCTTAGGGTCACCACTCTTATATATCGGACAGATATTTGCAATCTTGAAGCCTGTGGGAACAGTGCTCTTTTCCATGCTCAGGTTACATAAGAAAGTAATAGGTTTAACTAAAACATGGGCACAGCTTTTGATTATCTTATTATTTATGCCATCATGACCCGCAGAAGAAGCTACTTTAAGGTTTGTGATTATCTTTGAAATTTCAACTTCATCTGTTGGGGTGAGAAAGAAAAAGTCTGGATCTTTGCTATAGGGATAACACTGGCGGGCGTTACTGGCTAGTTTAGCTTCCGTTAAGTTAAGTTGGGATAGAGTTAGAGACATTACCAACATCCTATGGAACTCCATAGGATGTTGGTAATGTTGGTAACTTAATAACTATTAAGTTACCAATATCGTAATTATAACCCAAGATAAGAAAAACAGACTATCGTTGTATACAATTTATCCTTATAAAAATCATCTTAATTGCCAAAACACGGACCCTGTGGTAATTGGTTATTGGGAAAATGTTAAATTATAACATGTATATCCGGATAAAATGAGAAATATGCAAGAATGTCCACTGTACATATCGACAAATTAAATCTACCACCAAGCCATAGAGCAGGATATACCATTACAAGTAATAAAAAAACAATGACACGGCTACTCAGAGATGCCATGAATTTTACACCTATAGTAACAAAAAGAGATTATGTGAGTATTGATTCCGATCGTGCAAAGAATTGGTGTGATTCTCTAGATGATCTTATAAATGGTATGGCAAATATATAAACAAGCACTATTCCATTAGGGGTTGATGGATTAGGCCTTCTAGAATATTCATTTCCATATTTCAGAGTTCGCATAGCATGGGTGGCTCCTCCCGTTCAACCAGGACCTGCATGGTGGCGTCTTCTTTCACCTTTAAACAGCTTTCTTTGGCTTATACTTCTACTTGTAACCTTGCTTTTAATATATCTCCCTTTTGTTTTAAAATATAGACCAATTAAAAACTTTTGTAACAGCCATTTTAAGCACTTCAATAGAGTACAAGGTGCTGCTTTCAGAGTATGGGGAATGATGCTAGGTCACACGATAAGAGTTGCTCCGAAACACTTAAGAGATTTCTATATTATAAGTCTCTGGTTATGGTTCACTTTTGTCGTTAGAAATTCTTACCAAAGCGTGCTTATTGGTGCTCTAAAAACAGATACTTTAGTAGGTAACTTTGCTAACCTTAAAGAAACTATAGACTACGGTTATGCTTTTGGAGGCCGAGCTGGTATTTATGCTTACTTTGAATTTGATCCGCTCATTAGAGATGGTTTTGAAATAATACCTGAACAAAAGTTTGAAGATGTATTTCGTGGTGTTATAGATGGCAAGAAGAAATTTGTAATAACTACGTCTTTGGAGTATGCGTTAATAAATTGTATGTCTCAAGGTAAGAGGGAAAATGAATGTGGACATATACTTCCTGACACAATTCTAACGGTGCCAATAGTTGTGTGGATGAAAATCGATTCACCATTTACGAGATCATTGGAAGTATGGTTACCAAGGTTGTTGGAAAGTGGTTTGTTACACAGAGATCCATATACAAAGACCAGCTCTGTTACGACAGTTTCCTCGGATCCCTCACCGTTGACTATCCATCAGATGCTCAGCTGTTTTCTTTGTCTCTTCCTCGGGATTACGATATCTATTGTAGTATTTATATTAGAAGCTCTAACAAAATATACCTCAATGCACACTATTGTAAGGAAGAATAAAAATAAGTATTGAATACCCAACAACAACATCGAAATCGCGGAGTTTTAACTGTTATATTTGTAATAGAAGGCTTATACCTATTAGAGATATTTCATAGACAGTATATTGAATTGGGTATTATATGGTGGAAATCTATTGTAAAAAAATAATTGAGGAGAGGAATTCAGTACGCACATTCGTTTTGCCAGTTCCCACGACATGGTGCATAATGGGTTCCCTTCCTTAGAAATACACTTCTCATCAGAAATATCGAAACACCTTGCAAGTTTATGTTGTCTCAGGATCATTATTATTATTATTATTCCCTTTATTACATTTAAAATACATATAAATTATATTTTTAAATACATTATTATCATTATCAATTAATTAATTATTGATAATTATTATTTACTTATTATATGAAGAACTTTGCTCCACTGGAGGTATGGCCAATTTAGGTGCTCACGTGCAAAGTTAAAGCGCGCTCTTCGATGGTCTGCAGTTAATTTCGGCCCATTTGCTGGCTTCACTGGCACTGACTGGTCCACGTTCCCTCAACATTCTTCTGATGGTTAAGTCACTTACAGACACTCTACGTTCAACATGAAGCTGCTGATGCTGTTAAAAAGCATTAAGGCGTCGATTTCGTAAGGAAGTTGTTACAATAATCTATCATCTCGCTCAGAAGTGACCCGATTTCTGTCAGATCCTGAACGGCGCGGCGGGTGAACAAACCTGTCTCCCGATAACGTTTGTTGACTCTATGAACAGAGGAGAGACTTAGATGCAATATTTCAGCCACAACACGCTGACTAACTTCAGTATCCAGCTATGCCACCACTTGGGCGGCTTCTGCGGGCGAAGTATCCATATGTTTTAGAAAAATACCTTTTGTTCAGACATCCCAAAGTCACGGTCTTTAAGTCACAGTAAGCAAATAAAGAAGAAAATGTTTCAAGATAAACGCTAATTTATAGTTTCAAAGGTGAGATGTACTCCAACTCTAAAAACACATTTGTCTCAAAACAATGATTCATTTCTTTTTTAGAATAAACCAATGAAATTCAAATTTAGAATTTAGAATTTTCGCTTACAACTGTCATGGCCAAACTGCCAGCTATATAATCATGTGATTTTTTTCATTCCATGAAAACCCTTTTGTGTTAAATTAGGACAGATAATAATATCATAAAAACTAAAGTGTTTCGATTTTTCTGATGAGAAGTGTAATTTCGTTTATCTCAAATTTTATTTGTATCACATACTTGAATATTGTGATGCTTGCTAGAATAGATGCGCTGCACTCATCATTATCGAGGGTACTAAAGTATTTGTAAAAAAAATATGGAAAGTTCTACCAAACGCATCATGGTTCTTCCATGATGCGTTTGGTGAGCACGTTTTTTGAACAACAGCGCGCTATTAATTTATTGTCCGGGGACCTCAAGGGTCAAAGCGTAGGTATTCCAGGAATATATTTTAAATTGTCTTTGTATTTGATAAAATGTAATATTGCATTATATATGTAGTCACATTTTTCGATATAACATGTTTTAATATTTATCATAATTAAGGGTAAGTTAATCTTAAATTACTTCTATCATAAGTCATCTTCTTATTGTATTTCACACACCTAATACAAGAAAAAGTATAAATAAAACTGCAATTATCTTTTGGACTTTATTTATCAACAAATATAGAAAATAATTGTCACTTCATTACACATAATTGACGTGGAACAAATAAAAAAATTCTATACTTTATTATTATAGGTATTATAAATACTTTCATCGTCAACATTCATATAAAAATAGATATTTGGTGACGGCTATATAATTAGAAGAATAATATAATACATATGTATGAAAGTATGAACATCATGTAGGAATAATTACACTGATGATGGTCATACACCATGCTGTCTAGTGTGTCGGCGTGAATTAGACAGTTATACTTGACGGAACAAACAAATTTTTCCGATCTAAATCTATAGGAACAAACGAAACTAAATTCTTTAGGCTTGATTAAGCTAATTAAATCATGCCGGCTGGACCAGGCAGTATGATGTACGGCCATCATTATGTTTCTTATTGTTAACATTAATGTACACTCATGGGTAGTATAGAGTAATATAAGTAGATATTTTCATTATGACTATATTGAATGCCACAGATGCCACTTGTATGTGTACTGACTTGCATGCATCTGATGCATCAATGTCAACGCCTATGAAGTCATTGTCTTTGTATCTGTTACGTACTGTAGCACAGTTATGTTATGTATGAAATATGAGTATAAATTACTTAACACAAATTTAATCATTGAGCCTAAGCTTATATTAACCACTTCATGCCCTGCCAAAAATCTAATCTAAATCTAAATCTGTTCCTATAGTTCTCGATTTCGGTAGAATTTTTTCTCTAACTGTTCGTACCGTTTCTGCTTACCCCCTTCATTCTAGAGCGCTTATTATTGGAACTTAGGGACATATTCAGCCCTCATTTAGCTTATTAGACAATTTTAAAGAGGAAAGCTAAATCCGTTTACAAGGTAAAGAACGCTTTAAAATAATACTGTTACTTACAATTTTCATTGTTCTCTTTGCGAATAATATAAAACTATAATGAACGCTTTAGCAGTTTGCATTCTTACTTTGAAATGCTTATTGCCAGTGTGCCTTTTTAAGTATTTTCACCCTTCCTTTGTGCCAAAAGAAAACAAATAAAAACACTATTTTTTTTAAACAAATGAGCAATATTTTCTTGCAATAACTTAATTCACTCAAGCGAACCAAACGGGATTTCAAAACCACCGAAGATATGCAATTGCTGATATGTTTCATACTTATTCAGTCTAGTTCTAACATTTCTTCAGTGTGCTTTACTTAATGAGCTCCTTCACGAAGTACAAATAAAGTCGCTAAATAAAGAGGTAACAAATAATGATGTAATAATAAAAAGCTGTAGACAGTAACGTTTTTGATGCTTAAAAAAGGTCACTCGAAATTAGGCAATACACGTGTACTTGTGCATGTCACAATTTAGTACGTGAGATGAAGAACAAAGTTTTTTTTTTCTTTATACCACTAAGGTGACAGACAAGCACACGGCCCTGTAAAGGAAAGGGGATGGGAAAGGAGTTTGGGAAGGGATGGGAAAGGAGTTTGGGCTCCGGCACTCTCACTCACCAAACGGAACGCAACAGTTCAAATACTGTTACTTGGCGTCGATATTCTGTGAGAGGGTGGTGCTTCCCCGGTCGAGTCGGCCCATTCATGCAACAGCCAAAATGACTGTTGCTTGACTCTACCACTCTTAAAGTAAAGTATGGCTTCTGTTAAAAAATGCGGTACACTTTTGACATCGTGATGATATTGAGATAACATATCTACTTCATTTTAATATAAGCTCCTTGGCAATAAGGTGGTATTCCTTTCATTACCTGTTTAGAAGTATATATCAAAATTCTTGGCATTATATTTACAACAAAATGGTCTAGTGAAAAAACTAAAAGCATCAGGCATCAGACAGCAAATATGGCCGCCCTCTATAACCAATGACGCGTAGGCGTATAACAACTACACACTATAACTCTTACAACGAAACTGCAGTGCAATTGAGATGCATCTGAACGTAACTAATGTTCCTCATGTCCCCGACGTTAAATACAAATCTATGTAAGCGTCCATTGTTCAGCTAGTAAAATGTAAATTTTATCACTGTCATGTCGTTAACTAGAGACACGGATAAACTGGTTGTAAGATTCTCGTAAAATTTACATATCGCAGCAGCTGTTTTAAGTTTAGCTTAGTAATATTGCTGCTCAGGGAGACTCTATTTTACATTTTATTATGCTTTATTTATAATGAAATCATTAGATCTTATTATCATGGTTTAACTTATGAGTTATCACTGATGCCAGTAGCTAATTAATAATATTTTGGGACTTACTATACGTAGACATAGTGTAGGGTTTAATAAGAAATTCAGTAATTGATGACTATAATAATAGTTTGAGCTAGGCCATAGGCTTCGAAAAAGAATGCTATCTGGATTTTGTTAGTCAAATACGCGTCAACCTGAAACTTCGTTAATGTGAAAGTGACGGTTTTATGTGAAAGGGGACGCATACAGTGAAAAGGTAACTTAGTTATCTTCATGCTATTTGCACAGTTCTACTTAAAATATCTACGAGTATATTATTTGACATGAATGTGTCAAGAGGAAATGACGTCTCCCCTCTGATAAATAATCGCTTCTGCAGATAGATCGCCGTTATTCCGTGAGTTAAAAATGAAATACAACACAGTAAGTATTAGTAAAAAAACACCAATCTCAAGTCATTGTCGTGAAAGGAAAAGACCATTTATTCAGTTTATATTTGTGAAGAATAATTATAGTCAGAGCACTTAATGACATTTTAGAAAAAAATAATAAAATTTAAAATAATGTAACAAAGAGATTCTTAGATTTATTGTAAATTGTAATGGAAATATAGCTAGGTCCTACAGGAGTTTATTTTTTTTACTAAAAGAAACGAAAACAAGACAGCACAGCTCATTCTCTCGATCGGCTCCTTTTATCACGTTTTTGGGAAGAATAAAATTAAAAGAGGGAACAAAATAAGATTCATCGTATTTATAACTACTTACTCGTAAAAATAATATAAAATCAAAAAATTCTACTACCAATTCGTTAATTCCTAGAAAATGAAGAAAATCTTAAGCTGCTAAAGTAGGGGGATCTACCACTAAATAAGGTACTTGTAAAGACAAGGTTGGTTGTGGCAATCCAGGGAAGAGTATAGGGTACTGTGGCGGTGGCTGCGGGCCGTGGGACAGGGATCTTATTTCTGGTTCTGAGCAGTGAAGCAGCCAGTATGTGACCATCCTTCCTCGACCTTTGAGCTCGACCTCTCCTCGACGTTCGACGACAAAGGTACCCCACTGCTCCAGCAAAGTTCTGGTGTTCTCACTCAGGTGAATACGTAAAGCTAAAAGTGGGACAAAGACAAAAAAATATTTATGTATTATTTAAGCAAGTATTTACTTTTTTAGGCCAAGCTCACTATTGCCGTGTACTCTTCCTACTCGAATTGGAGTCTACCGGATAGGTACATTACAAGATTTCGTGCTGTTACTGAGAAATATCAACAGAAAAATGATACCAGGACGTGAGGTCCTGGGTCACACGCACATATGAGCGCATATAGCAACGGAATCAACAATGACGGAAATAAAATAAAAAAGTGGCCAAGTGCGAGTCGGACTCGCCCATTAAGGGCTCTGTAGCAGCAAGTAACACGATAATGTTTTTTTTAATTTTTATATTTGAGTTGATTGAATGAAAGGTAAATTGCGGTTTACGATTTATGACGTATTAAAAAAAAACTACTTTCTAGATCTCGCTCAACCCAATTTTCGTTGGCAGTTTACATGGTAATGTACATCATATATTTTTTTAGCTTTATCATTCTCTTATTTTAGAAGTTACAGGGGGGGGGGACACATTTTACCACTTTGGAAGTATCTCTCGCACAAACTATATAGTAATATCATTTTTGAAGGCCTATCCATAGATCACATGTATGGGTCAGATGAAAAAAAAATTTTTAGTTTCAGTTCTAAGTACCCCATACTTAACTGAAACTCAAAATTTTTTTACCCCCCAAAATTAATTGTTTTTTTCTGTTTTTGTGTGAAAATCTTAATGCAGTTCACAGAATACATCTACTTACCAAGTTTCAACAGCAAAGTTCTTATAGTTTCGGAAAAAATTGGCTGTGACATACGGACGGACAGACAGGCAGACATGACGAACCTATAATCTAAAAACCTAAAAACCTAGAATCTAAAAACTGCCGAATGCGCCTTTTTAATCTGATTATCATCAATGCACAGAAAAATGACTTAATCTACGACATTCTACGTTATGGGTTCCAGAATGAGGATAAACATTTTTTTTTTTTACTTTTTTGTAAATACACACATATTATACATAGTGCAAAATAAGTATACAAAATAATCCTAATAGTCCCTCTTTCTATGAACGGCAGAAGAGGTAGGTATGTGTGATTATTAGGATCCAAAAGGTTCATGAACCTTAATTCCTTTCATGAAAGTGGAACAAAATACTAAGTTAACGCAAATTAACGTATGAAGTCGTAAAACTTGTCGTTTATTAACTTTAAAAATTGTGATTCAGTGTCAGTTCAGTTTAAGTTGGTTTCATTAAATAAATATAACCTGTCATACAAGTTTCTCTAAAACCTTCTGAAATTTGTCCATATCTCGCCCGTTATAACAGTTCTGGGCTTTAATTCTCTAGATTTGAGAGTTAGCACGGTTCATAATAAGTTTAGCAAACCGTTCCCATATAATCTCGGTTTTTTCAAGCGGTACGTGAAATATAACTCTCGAAGCCGATAGATTTGAAGATTTCGCTCTCAGGTAACGAGGACGTAAATCTGACGAACCATACCTATATGTAAATATGTGAAGCGAAAACTTTAGATCCCTTTTTGGGAATCATTGTACGGGTGTAGGTACACAGATTTTCAAGAGACGTACGTAAAGGTACACAGAAAGTACCAAATAACTGTAATAAATTTAGGCAAATCTAGAAATTACACCCGCCATTCTGATGCACACCATAAATTGTGAAACCAAACAAAGAGCAATAAACCTTGCTTTTATCAAATCATGGGCATCTCGTGCAAAGTTTCTTAACTTGCTGCAAAGAATATTCAATATTCGATGCATTGACCCTTCACATTTATAACTGGCAAATATTCTCAGATTTCTCAGTGTTAGCCTGCACCAAACTTTTAACCAATATCCAATTGACTAAATGTGAACAAGTTTTATGCATTCCTGATATACTCGTACTAGCTCATCATCATCCATTTCTTTTTAGCGATGATTCTAGTAACACCCGAGGCTTTCACCACCCAGGATCCGCTTTGCAATAAAGTCAACTCAACAATTACATTTGAACCTACAATATTTTTTTTTTGCATGTTATTTACTTTAAAAGGATCCTTCAAATAAAACAGGGTTAGGAAAACAAAAACCTAAAATAAAGACAGGAGTAAAGATAAAAAAAAAACTGAGAGACATACTTTTTTGATCAGTTTTTTTTAATCGTGATTTTTAGAACGTTTTTTAGTAGTACAGCAAATGAAACGATAATTTCATAAAAAATGCATCACTTCACCTAAAAACTGAATGCTGCAATGACATACTAACAGGATGGAGCGTGCTAATACAACATTCTATAAACCATGATTAAAAAAAAAACACACAGATCGAAAAGAAAAATCGGTCAATTTTTTTTTATCTTCAGTACGATAGTACTGAAGATAAAAAGTAGGCGATAGCCTACTTGGTTGGTGGGAGTGTTTCCCTAACACCCATTAACTTGGTTGTTTTATAAAAAGACTAGCTGGCCGCAAACGTTGTTCTGACATATAAAATGACTGAAATGTAAAACAAAATGTTTCATATATTCTCATACTCACCAAATATGCCAAAAAGTCATCAAAAACTGATTAAACTTATGTCACAGGACCAACGAGGCATTTGCCTTGTTGGTCCTGTGACATAAGTTCATTATTCATTTACGTGCAATCGTACCCTCAAGACAGTTTTAATTCAAGGGTCCCGCGAAATTATATTGAGTTTTTTTGTTAGGACATTTTCAATAGCAACATGTAACGTGGAAATTTGTTCAGAAGATGACAATAGGCTCACTTTCTATTACGTGTTATACCTCTGTCTACCTTTTAGTAAAGAGGTGACTTTTTTATTATGTATGGCACATCAATATGACTCACCTCGCCTGATGGTAAGCTAAAGGGGAATCTCAGGAATGAGAGTCACTATTGCAGATAAAAATAATGCTACAATGGTGGCCGTGGGTCTGATTATTTTGTGATATCTAACGTCCGATGCTTCTTCTGGGCATGAGAGTTCATGAGAGTACGGGCTTTCAGGTGAGGTTATCTTGGACCCCGGATGCCCTGGTCAGTCAGTCAGTCAATAACAGCGTTGAATGTCAGTTACTATTCTCTCAAGCATGCAATCTAATAAAAAAAAAAACAGTGGTACTCTGGAAGGGCTGACAAAATTGAAAACACAACAAAAAAATTAGAGAGCCATAAATGTTGGTCATTATAAATCAGTTCGAAACTTTTTCAAAGTCAGAAAAAAATCGTTCATGCTACAACAAAAAAACTACAACAAAGATTCCGTTGTTATAAAGAAATATGGACAGCGTCACAGTGACGATGACGCGAGTTCCAGAATTTGTGTTTACCCAAAAAGTGCTCAACGCGCCTAAAGAAGTTTTTACTTCAAATGTGAAGATAGGACGAGGATTAGTATCAAAGCACTTGGTCTATCTGATACGAGGTCTTTTAAAATATACCAATATAACACACAAGCACTTACGTTGTCCTGTGGACTCCATTCGGCTAGCCGTGTTGACGGTGTCTCCGAAAAGACAGTAGTGAGGCATCTTGACGCCGACCACTCCTGCGCACACAGGCCCGGAGTGCACACCGATACGAACCTATATGTAAGTACAACAAATATAATTCCTCAGGTCTAAGTACAAGACTATATAAAAGTATGCGTGATAAATCTTGAAATATATGCGAGTAGGAATTCAATTTCATGCTATTTTTACTGAATTGTACATTTTATGTCAATACCTGAATACTAAATATGATTGCAAAATCTGTTATAGGACAAAACCTTTTAACTTAGGAGGTGAAATTGCGAGTATGTTTCAAGAAAGAAGAAGAAGTGTGCACACATGTATCTATCTAAAAACAGTATAAGAGTTAGTGGCAAATAAAAGCAAACTAGTAACCTCTAGTCTGTGTGTGGGTCGGTGTCGCACCACGAAACCCCGCACCGCTTCAATGATGGCGAGCGCCATGAGACAGATCTCCCGCGCATGTAGATCACCATTTCGCTCCGGTAGACCGGACACCACCATGTAAGCGTCGCCTATTGTTTCCACCTGTATA
The DNA here is from genome assembly GCA_946251805.1 of Cybosia mesomella. Taxonomy (NCBI): domain Eukaryota; kingdom Metazoa; phylum Arthropoda; class Insecta; order Lepidoptera; family Erebidae; genus Cybosia; species Cybosia mesomella. Next base: position 22,813,480 of record OX276405.1, read on the forward strand.
AATATGATTAAATATAAAAGTGACAGATTCTGACCATCATACGAAACTAGACAGGAGAGACTCAGTTAAACCATGCTAAACATGAGCCTAATATTTATTTAAAACTTTGCAAGTGCCGTTATGATTATAAATATTGCGGGACAAATAAATATTGCGGGACAAAGTGCACAACGCCATCTAGACCCAAACTAAGCTGAGCTTGTCATATGGGTTCTAGAATGCGGATAAACATACTTAAATACTTTTTTTTGTAAATAAATACATATTATACATAGCAAACTGATGCAAATATACATATTTGCACTGAGCGGGAATCGAACCCGCGACCTCTGGCTTAACAGTCGAACGCACTACCGCTACGCCACAGAAGTCGTCTATCTATACTAAATAAACGATTTTTAACTTGCTTTGAGCATCAGGTGAGATCAATTGGACCAAGTGGTCTATCAGAGTTATTGTGTGTGTGTGAAGTGATGAAAATCGTTAAATATTTGCTTTCCTGCCAAATCATTGTATTTTAGCCAATGTAACTTATAAATAACCAAACCAATAATAATAAATACTATAACCTTCCTCGAGAACCACTCTATCCATTGGTGAAAACAGCATGAAAATCGGTGTAGTAGTTTTTAAGTTTATCACGAACAAGCTGACAGACGCGGCGGAGGAACGATCGCAATAGGGCGTCCCGCCACCTATTGCAGTCAACTCGAGACTTGTTTGCAGACTCCATGCTAAGACTGAGAATTTCTTAACAGTAAAATTCAAAGCTTTATCCAACCTGAGAATCGAATCCAACATCGCACGACCTTAGACAAACTAGCAATTAAAAAAGAGGCCAAGTGCGAGTCGGACTCGCCCATTAAGGGTTCCGCAGCAGCAAGTAACATAATAATGTTATTTTATATTTTTTATATTTCAGTTTATAGAATGAAAGGTAAATTGCGGTTTACAATTTATGACGTATCTCGTTCAAACCAATTTTCGGTGGAACTTTACGTGGTAATGTACACCATATATTTTTTTTAGTTTTATCATTCTCTTATTTTAGAAGTTACAGGGGGGGGGGGAGGACACTTTTTACCAATTTGGAAGTGTCTCTCGCGCAAACTATTCAGTTTAGAAAAAAATGATATTAGAAACCTCAATATCATTTTTGAAAACCTATCCATAGATACCACACACGTATGGGCTTGATGAAAAAAAAATTTTGAGTTTCAATTCTAAGTATTTGGGAACCCCCAAAATTAATTGTTTTTTTTTCTAATTTTGTGTAAAAATCTTAATGCGGTTCACAGAATACATCTACTTACCAAGTTTCAACAGCATAGTTCTTATAGTTTCGGAAAAAAGTGGCTGTGACATACGGACGCACAGACAGACAGACATGACGAATTTATAAGGGTTCCGTTTTTTGCCATTTGGCAACGGAACCCTAAAAAAGAAGTTTCATAAAATGTCCACAATACAAACCTTATAAACGTCATAGAAGCCGATGATCCTGTCGAAGGTGGAGTACAGGTCGTTAAGCAAGTCCACCACCTGTATGGGCGTGGAGGCGGCGCACAGCTCCGTGAAGCCCACGATGTCGCTGAAATACACCGTCACGCACTCGCAGCTCTCCGGCTGGACCACCTCACCTGCCATCAACTGCTGCGCTACCGGCCTGTAGAAGACGTCGAGAGGTATACCTCAAGGCAAAGTCTTGAATAAACGTCAAAAAGTACGCGTATGTGCACTAACTGGCCAACTAAAAAAGCAATGAAAGGACTGATGACGCCAGCCCTTTGAGTCCGTGATTTTGTAGTTTTAAATATTTGTAGCATCGCCGCGCGGTTTTACCTGCGTAAGTCCTGATTCCGTGGGAATATTGGGATAAGAAGTAGCCTATGTTACTCAGGGATAGTATAGCATTCTAATAGTGAAAGAATTTTTGACATCGGGTCAGTAGTTTCGGAGCCTATTCAATACAAAAAATCAATCAAATCTTCCCTCATTATAATATTAGTATTGATGATTGTTTGATTAGCGCGCCTCCACCGTCTCGCCCCGCGCTTACCGCCAAAGAGACCTAAAAACTCGCTCTAACGCATGTAGAGTACGTTATCAAGATTTTGCCCCTGTCTATAAGAGACGTGAGGTTCAGAGGGGGTTAAGTCATCATCATCATCCGAGCTCCAATCTCTATTGCATCCGAAGCTTGCACTTTGGGCCCGGGGACCGGTCTACTCATCAGCATTTTTACGTTGTTCCTGATTGCAACCGAGGTTTTTACCTCAAGACCCGAGGTCCACTCTCCTTTCCAAGATATAGTTTATCTTGGGTTCTACTGGAGGCGACTGACCCCTAATTCAGAAAGGAAATTCTGTGCTCTGGCACATCATGGCCTCATCCGTTAATCAGCAGGTGCACCAGGTAGAGTGAGGTTAAATTGAGCCCCGAAGACCTTATTGGGCCAGGCATCCAAAGGGAGTAAAGTCATCATCCTCAGGGCCTTAGGATAGTAATGGACCCTACTGAATATTATAAATGTGTTGTGGCTCAATCGCGCTCAAACGACTGAACGGATCTGGTTAAAATTGAAAGAATATAGCGAATTATAGACAGCAGACAATGAGGGAAGACCTTCTATTTTGCTTTAAATCGATAAAAAATTGCAGTGTTTTAGAGGTTATTGTGTGCGTTTCTATAGTAAATTTCTTATCAAATAATAAACAGTGAATAATGATTTTAGTATTCATTTAATTTCTATAGCTACATTATTAACCGTTAAACCGGATAACGGTGAAGTGACTTAAGTGATTTCAAGTTTTTAGAAAGAAAAGGTCCCTAACGAGTGATCATAAAAGTTTACAACACGGTTATCTACCTTTCAACTGATGATGTTACTTGGGACCTTTTGCTACTCAACCGCCCATTGTGTTATAGAAAAATCTGCCTTATTTATTTCATGAATGTCTCATATTTTTAATTATCCTAATTGCTAATACCTATAGGTACAGCCGTAGATGGCCCACGGTCAGACGGGATAAGAGGGCATTGCCTTAATTGGCCACCTTACACCCTGGCTTAGATATCCGAGACGGTGTGCGGTTTTGGTCGGTTCAAGTCCGAAATATCTACCCCCACTAGCCGGCGGTGGGGTAACCGTGGGGATTTCCGCAAAAAAAACACAAAGTGGACAAAACTCAATCAATCGTTTTAAACTCAAACTTCGTCAGCACTACCTATCCTGTACCTACGATTGACTCCTCCCAATAATCCTTTATGATCTTGTATACCTATATATACCAATGCATGTATGTATTTTATATTATATATATATATATATATACATATATACTGTCTCTCGTCTTCCCCACACACTGTTAACGTATTCTCTTCTTTTCAAACTCTCCTCTCGCAGGTCTGCTGGAATAGATTTCTTCAAGAAATAAGCAGAGCCTCTGTACTACTTTTTCCATTTTTTGTATTCTTAAATCTGATTGTGTGTGTTTAAATAAAAAAATAAAAAAAATAAAAAAACATGTCTATGCTGCTATAGGCGAAGACAAATCAAAAAAATGTAAGATCACGAAAATCAGCCCGCTCGTTCTCGAGTTATAAACAGTATTACTAACCCGACTTTTTTTAATATAAATGTTTTCCTGCTATTACCTAGGAAGTACTTGGTACAGAAGTTCTTCAGACCTCCTCTTTTCCATTGACAGCTGTTCAGTCTTCTCCTCGACTAGAGATTCCAGGTTATTTGCATATTGTTCCATCCGACGCAACAGATCATCCATCAGGTTGTCACAGTATCCCCTACACAAGGAAACGAACATAATTACTAAATAAAACATATTCTAAGACATTCTACAAAGCGCTGTCTAGAATCAATCTAAGCATAGCTTAACTAGCTTGTGTTATGGGTTCTACAAACAAAAACATACTTAGATACATGTTTTTTTGTAAATACATACATAATGACAGCCTCTATGGCGTAGCGGTAGTGCATTCGACTGTTACGACAGGGGGCGCGGGTTCGATTCCCGCTGAGTACAAATATTTGGATGCATGAATATGTCTATTTGCATTGGTCTTGGTGTTTCTATGTATAATATGTATGTATTTACAAAAAAAAAGTATATGAGTATGTTTATCCGCATTCTGGAACCCATAACACAAGCTAGTTAAACTATGCTTACTTTGGGTCTAGAGAGCGCTGTGTAGAATGTCGTAGAATATTTATTTATTAATTATACATTACACCCAGACTAATGCAAATTACACATTCATGAATATAAATATGAAATGAATCCATCGTCACAGTGTTAATCCTAGTTTTATTCAAATCTTGCATTTTAGAGCCTAGGGTCGGCTCTTCTACGTATTTTTTGGCTTATATTTGTTTTGACGGGAGCAACTGCTGTCTTACTTCCCAACCCCGAGAGGAAAGCCTGTGAAAAAGCCTGATACGTAAATCAACAGATGTACCGGCTTGCAGTTGAGTTTGGCTTGGTTAGACCTCAAACAGCGAAAATGCTAACGCTTAATTTATTTATTCGGAGGACGAACAGCCTTTTTTTTACGTGCGGAAATCCCTTCGGATATCCCCACGCCAGCCAGCGGGGGCGGTTATGTCGTGCATCGACTAAAACCGCACGGTGTCCTGCCCAAGTGTCCATTGCCTGGCACCCCGGGTAAGCCCTCGAAAGGATAACCCCAGGCGACCAACAGCCATAACAAAAGTATAAAAAAAAAATTTTTGTGACATACAGCCAATTATAGGTCCTCACTTATACACTTCAGACTGAGTATATAATGTCATCATCAACTGGGAAATCGCTATGAGGGTTAAAGCGATTTCCCAGTTGCGTCCTAAGTCTGCACTTTGGAGCTTGGGGTCACTTTATTGTTTCTGATTAGCTTTGCCGGGAGTGATTGCCGTCTGACCTCCCACGGTAGTATAGTCCATTGAAATGTTACATTTTTTAGGCCTAACCTTACGTTTTTTAGAGGACGCAATTTTATTTTTTTGATGTGTAGGGGGGGTCAGTGTAAAGCTAAAACCAAGTTTGTGGGGTCGCCACCCTTGTCCCACGGCCGCCATCTTGAAAATAAGAATTGAAATGGTTTTTACGATATATCTCTTAAACTATTTATCTGATAAAAAAAATTGTGAACATTTTTTGTTGCAAATTAAATTCTCTACAACTTTGGTCCAGTAACTTTTTTTTGTTATTATAATTTTTTTAATGATTAATTTTGCAATATTATTAATAATTAATTATTGACTCTTTTCCCCATCACCCACAAGGTAGAGTCTGGAGGCGCTTTTTTTTACGTTAAATTGAACTACTCCCTCCTCAGTCTTTTCGATGGACCATGCTGCGGCTCAGCATCTGATCGGCTTTCTGAATTAAAAATCAGTGGGAGAACTGGAGAAGGAAGGGGGTGTTAATGTCGGCGGTTCATCATCAAAGTCCTTTTCATTTATTAATTCTGAGAACCCCATTACGTTGCTGCAAGTCTCTCCAGAACAATGGAAGCACACTGCAGAACATTTCAGCCCTGCTTTTGGACATCCACACATCGCTCCACAGTTTCCTTTGAATTTGCAAAAGATCAATTTTAGAAGCTCAGGGGGTGCTGGAGGTTTAGAGCTCTGCACTGGCATCAAAAATTTCCCACATTTTTTTCCAGCCCCAGTCTTCAGGATCATTATTATTACCAAGCCACGACTGGACCTGATGGTAGACTTGGAAAGTATGAAAGCGAACTGTGTCTTGTGTTGGAGGAAGTGAAGATAAGTTAAATGTACTTTTTGTGACTGCCTTGGCGAATAGTTTGTATCTTAGGCTGTCAAGAAAATTATCATCTTTATTACCACCGTATAAAGAGATAAAAAAACGTTTCTGAACATTTTCGCTTATTACTATTTATTTATGGTTCTACGACAAAAAGTTACTAGACCAAAGTTGTAGAGAATTTAATTTGTAACAAAAAATGTTAACAATTTTTTTTTATCGGATAAATAGTTTAAGAGATATATCGTAAAAACCATTTCAATCCCTATTTTCAAGATGGCGGCCGTGGGACAAGGGTGGCAACCCCACAAACTTGGTTTTAGCTTTACACTGACTCCCCATACACATCAAAAAAAAAAATTGCGTCCTCTAAAAAACGCAACCCCAAATGTAACTTTTCAATGGACTAATACGAGTACATACAGAAAGCACAGCTAATAAAAACTCTATTCCTAGACAGCACTTTTCGCCGAAAATTTTGTTGATAGAAAACATTGTTTGTAGACATCTCGGTACATAGGAAGCACTGTACACAGAGATCTCTCTTCATAGATAGCACTTCTTGCCTCACTCGGTTTATATTCCAAAAATAAGTAAATTGGGTTAGGTTAGGTTAGAACTGTGACCCCAACAGAGCCGGAACCACTGGTCCGGAAAGTTTACGGCAAGAAGTGCTATCTATTAAGAGAGATCTCTGTGTACCTACAATGCTTCCTATGTACCGAGATGTCTACAAACAATGTTTTCTATCAACAAAATTTTCGGCGAAAAGTGCTGTCTAGGAATAGAGTTTTCTGTTAGCTGTGCTTTCTGTATGTAGTCGTATCGTACAAGCGTGTTTCTATCTTAGGTTCCACACTCGACCTCCCAACCCCGAAAGGATAAGGTGCGCCACTGTTTCGTCCGTCAATCAGCAGGTGTACCGGCTTGCGGTCGAGCTTGGCTTGGGCACCGAAGATCTTAGTGGGGCCTGATAGACCTAAAGTCTTAACACTTACTTGATGTAATTAACGTTGATGGTGTCGAAGCTGGGTCTGTCGTCTGGCGCCTCGGCCCAGCAGCGCGCGGCCAGGTCCAGCAGCTCGACAGCCGCGCCGCCGCCCCCGCCTCCCGCCGAATTCACCTCGTTAGCCCCTACGGCGGGACGGAAGGGCGGAGATTCGCGTGCACACACACGTCCTACTATTTCTGTTGAAATAAATAAATATTCGTTTTTCACGATTATTATTATTCTTTCTCTGCTCCCTTTAAAGCCAAAGTTACAATTCTCTTCCTTTCCTTCCCGTGACACCTCCAGCATTTCAAGCGTTTATAAGTCACAGCAATTATTTACCATTAAGTCGACAGTGTGCTCGTTTGCTACCTACTTGGGTACTCAGTACTCAGCAATACTCAAAATACTTATCTATTAAGTACTGATTATGTAGTCAGCTATTTAAGAAAATTTTAACCACTACACTACTTATTCTGATTTCCAAGCTCCAATCTTTCCAGGCTCGCAGAGAACACTTACCTTTATTAGACATAGTGGTTGTATAGTGATGGAATGGACCAGCTCTCAATACGATCTCCTCAAGAATGATGCCAAAACTGTACACGTCGCCTTTCAGTGTTGCTGATGCGCCAGGGTAGATGCTGCCTGCCACTAACTCAGGTGCTGTCCAAAGCAGTTCTATAAAGAATGTGTTTTTTAAACATTGACTCTCCCGTTGATCTAGGGAAATTCAACGAAAAAGACTTATTACTGAAACTACGTACAGTCAAAGACAAAGTACCTTAATAAGTTTTATTTTTATTTACCTTATAAATATCTTAACTTCCCACAAAAAAACCGGTGAAGTGCAAGTCGCGCTCGAGCACCGAGGTTACTGTACCACTTTTTTATTTTCGAAATTTTTCCTTACTTGTGTGTGAACTACAATACAGATTTCCGACCCAAAACCTATAGGGTACTTCCGGTTCCCAGGGGGCCATCTCGAAACCGGAGATGGCCCAGGGTCAGTCGGGGTGCGAGGGATATGCTCTATGGGCAATCTTACATCCCGGCGTCTGGAGACCCGAGACGGCGTGTGGTTCTAGTCGGTTCAAGCCCGACATAAGCGCCCTCGCTGGCCGGCGGGGGGGTATCCGAAGGGATTTCCGCACGAAAAAAACACATAGAATTGTCAATTTTTGTTAAAAGCAAGGTCTTACAGCGCAAGTAAAAGGAAAATTCCGATAAATAAGAAAAGTTTAAAATTAAGATATTTGTTTTTCGCAAGAATCTAAATTTGCCCATATCTTTTTATCGTGTCAGGTCTCAGGGCCTTGATTTTTATAGATCTTATAGGGACTATAGACCTCAGTATCTGGTATAAATTTCAACTTGCTAGGTCCACCCGTTCCTGAGATAATCAGTGGTGATAGACGAACAGAAAGACGGATGGACCGACAGAAGGACAAGAGAGTGATCTTATAAGGGTTCCTTTTTTACCTTTTGAGGAACGGAACCCTAAAAATAAACAGAATATTTATTAATTAACTTTGTCCTACGGGTATTACATATTACTTAGGTATCCATCCATTACTATTGATAAATGTATTTAAATGTGAAATACGGTTGTAAATATTTTAGTATTAACCAACTTTTGTCGTTGACTGTACATAAATTATTTTGAGGTAATGAAAACTTTGAATGCAACCGGGATTAACGCTGGGATGATGATAATGTTTAATAATAAAAAAAATATTTTTATATTACTGTAGTAATAAGTGTCGTCCTTTATCAAATCAGTAGGTGTGCACAGCGTGTTGAGTCCGTAGTCGGAAATTTTGAGCACGAAGCGTCCATCGATGAGACAGTTCGAGGAGCGAAGCTTGCCGTGTGCGCCAAGACCGCCGTGGAGGTAGCACATACCCTAGACAGTGAGAAGGTAGTGAATCTTTACATGTTGTTGCAATGCAATGTGTAATATCGGCGTAACGAAGTTTACGCCGATATTACACATTGAAATAATAGAGATAAAATCAAGTTATTGTAACACCATATAAGTATAACTATGTAAATAAAAAAAATAAAATGATAAATAGTAACGGATTCTATTGCGATTTATTTACTTTTTTTTAAAGAATATTAGTAACTGAAATTACTAATATTCCCCCCTTACCCCTCCAGCTAAGCTAAATTGCTTGTGTTAGGAGTGGGTTCACGTCGGTAGTGTAATGGCCAGGATTCGAACCAGGAACCTCTCGATCGTAGGGTCGACTCCTTAACCACTTATAATCAACTGGAGGTAGAATTTAAGGGTTTGCTATATTCGAATTACGGAACAGGCAGGAGAAATACCTCCATTGTACAGAAAACCTTAAAAATAAAACAATAATTTATTAATAATGTTTGAGATAATTTACATAAAATAGGTACATAAAATTTTCGAAATTAAAATGAAATAGGTATAGATTACAAAATACATAAACGAACCCATAGTTTTAGACGTCAAAGAATTGCTTCCCATCGACGTCAACTGGAAGGGTCAGAAGACTGTCGGCATTACCACGTTGAATGGCAATGCCAATTCTATGCGCAAGTAATAAACCAGCCCTCTGGGGCCAATACTCGTAATAAAAAGATGTTCAAGATTCAGTTTCAATCTGGTCTCGATCTCCCAAGTGCCAAAAAAGGTATTCTCATAATAAAATTTTCAATATTTTCAACAAAATTTTGTTACGACAACTTTTTTGACATTTGGAAGATTGAGACTAGATTGACTAGACTGAATCTTGAACATTTTTATATTACGAGAAATTGGCCCTCTGGTTACGGATAGCATTTAATAATTATGACATTGTAAATAAGTGTGTGAACATTAGAGATATTTAAAAAAATACTTGGGTTATGGTACATAAATGTTTCTGAACATAATTTTGGTTTCCAAAGATTTAGACCGGAAAAAGAGAACATCTAGGACGGGACTTGAACCCGCGACCAGTACTCTACAGGGGGAATGCTCTGACCAACTGAGCCACCTAGACACGTCCCAGATATTCGAAATTCTCCGATACATTAACGTCGCCTTAAGACGTATTAATGTATCAGAGAATTTTCCGATCTAAATCTTTAGAAATCTTTTTGTTTGTTAGGAAATTTTTGTCTGTTTGTTCGCGATGAACGCAGAAAATTACTAAACAGATTTTGATGTGGTTTTTTATTAAAAAGGTCTTGATAGACTTAAAATCTGCTGTATGTTTGATTTCAATTGGTTAAGGAGAACCAGAGATATGGTCAAAAAACGACAACCAACTTCCGTGCGGGTGGAGCCTCCTGAACCGGCTAGTTTATCTATAAAATTCTTCTGTATGTGGTATGTCATTGAACTCCTTCTAAACCAGTAAACCAATTGGATCAAATGTCGTGTGTATGTCATTGCGTAAGGTCCTGGAAGGCTGAGATTTGTTGCTTTGAATTGGATCCAGTAAGTAGCGCTGCAGTCTATTCGTAGTATAGTTTTATTACTTTTTGACGATGTTTAAAGTGAGTTTGATTGTATTGTGGGCATCAGCTAGTATATTATAATTGTGTTGCGGACCCCGGACTCCAAGGTAAGAACCTCAGATGCGACCGTGACTAACGCAAGGAAGTTTTTTTTTTTTATATTCGTTCCGTCAATTGACTGCACCCCGCTGGATGGTGAGAAACTAGGGTGAAGTCCAGAAGATATGTGCCACCATCCCAGATGCTGACGATCCTAAAATGGTAGCCCCTACCTTGACGGCCTCAAAAGATGCTTTTTCACGCCCCGCTTGAAGAACCCGGGATTGTAAGAAAAAGGAACACGTGCGCGGGCAGAGCATTCCAGCTCTTTATCGTGCGACAAAGAAAGGAAGCACCGAACCGCTGAGTTCGGGACTGTTTGGTTTCCACCGTGTGCGGGTGGCATCGCAGTCCAGCACGTGTTGTTCTGGATCGAAATGGAGAAGGTGGGATCAGTTGAAAGAGCTCCTCAGAACACTCGCCGTGGTAGAGGCGGTAGAGTATATATATATATATATAGGTAAAGATGACGATATTATAGTTGTGTATAGTGATCAGTGATTAATGTGTTCCTCACAATAATGCTCCTAAGTCTCTCCTCCTCCTGAGTCTAAGTCTACACCACCTTTGGTTGACTGGCAGGGAATGCTTGTGGTATTAGGTACCCTATGTACAGTCAACGATAAAAGTGGATTAATACTAAAATTATTAAAAACGTTTTTTACAATGGAATGCCTTATAATAATATATACGTAGTTTTATAATCCCCAGAGGACATAGTTTATATTTTAAATGTTTTTTAAATTATTTTATGAAAGGTTCAGGAGCTAAAGTGATCAATAAATTAGAATTCGTTAAGCCACTTTTGTCATTGACTGTACTTGTACATAGCGATAAATAGCAAAAAAATTGGGATAATCATTATGTATCTATCGTAAGGATGTTATTGACCAGTATAAGGCTGGATTTTACTTGTTAAAATCCGTTTTAAACTGAGTGTTCACATTTACACATTGAGTACAATGTACTAACTCAGTTTAAACTAAACTAATAGCGCTTATAGTCATTAGTGAAATCTAGCCTGTGATATATTATTATGTACCTACTATACTATACTATATTATATATATACTATACTATACTATAATTATGTACTTTGTACTCGTACTGTAAGTAATTACGTACTAGTGCAAGTGATGAGCGACAGGATATCACTTGCAACTCCGTTAAAAAATATACTTCACTCAAACATGTGAAGTGAATCACCTTATTTATAATCCTTTTGAAATTAATTTCAGTATTCTCATCGCACTCATACAGAAACAAAATTCTGTAAGTATTCCCCTACAAACGTTGCTTGAAGCTAAAATTATTAAATATTCGTACGATTTCATTACGAAAATACCTAAGTATCTTATGAATTTACAAAACAGTGTAATACATTTCAATATTCAACTGTTGAATAATGTTGAACAAGCTGTTGCCCTCGATTATGTCGTATGCGTTAGGTTTGGAATAGATCAAGGTATGTTTATTTCTGCAGTCTCGATTCAAACACGTAAATATTAAGTTATTAGGTCGTTACATATGAGGGGTGTGTGTTGGTTGTCCTCGAGTGTCGCTCCGATTCCGATCCCGCTGCAGTCCGGGGGGAACGGAATCGGAGCGGCCGGTACACCCTGGGCGGCGGTCAATGGCTTCCCCTTCACCCCTTCATAGGGTTGGCATTGATCGTCGGCCAATACCCAACGTGGCGGGAACACATCGCTCTCCGTACTCCTCTGCTTTCAGAGGAGACAGGTTGAGCGATGCTGTTAGTGGTGAGATGGCCCAGGGTCAGCCGGGGTGCGAGGGATATGCTCTATGGGTAACCTTACACCCCGGCGTCTGAAGACCCGAGACGGCGTGCGGTTTTAGTCGGTGCAAGCCCGACATAACCGCCCCCGCCGAAAAAAGGTCGTTACATAAGAAATTGCCGTTTTTCTTGAAGAAATTGGAGGAAACCCAATTTTCAGTACTAACTTTTTTGCATTTTTTTAGGAATGACAAATACAAATTTTATGATTTTTTTTGTGTATGAATGAGACAACATTAAGCTAACAAACAGCAACGTTTATTACATTTTTGAAAAGTGACAGCTATTAAGTAATACGAAATTTATCATCAAAATGGATAGCATTTAGGAAGTACTGTTCTTGAAGATTGAATTAATTTATCAAGCGGCCAATAAAAACAAAATTTTATACAGAGTTGTAAAATCTTGAAATCAACTTTCAAACAAAATATAAATAATGGAAATAGCTAATAAATTACAGGAATAACGAACTCATGAATTTGTATTATTATTTATTATTATATTAGTACCTATTATTTTATTTAACGGGCCGGATGAGGTGATGTGGTTCACTCGTATTACATTGACAATTCGTTCGAAATAGACAGAGAAATATGTAACATCGAAATCAATTCTGCCCGATTTCTTAATATTATAGCGTGATGATATTCAATATGAAATGTTTATTATACGTAACTATTTTTTATACGTGTCTAACTCTGTGGAGCCTCGAGATTTTACATTTTACTGCTCATTACCTTTAGTGTATAGCGTTATGAGTAATAGTCCGGATATTGGCCATGTCATCTAGAAGAATGTTCATGCAAAATTTCAGCCAAATCTGTCCTGCGATTTTTAACAGATACTTGGACATATATTTAGAAGCAGAAAAACGGACAAAAATTCCAAAAAACACATTTTCGGCATCGGTGTCGCTCCTAAAACATACATCAATTATTTTTTAGAAAAATATTCAATCCAGTTTTCACCTCGTTATGATTTTATCATATGTATAGATGAAATTATTGCTTTATCTTTATCAGACCTTTTCTAATAAATTTAAATTGGGTAAAGTTAAATATAAAAGAGTGAAAATATCAGGTGTTAGGTTTAAAGAACTTTATTTCTCACAGGATCAGATTCAGTTCACTTAAAATGAGATATATAGTAAGTATTATAAAATATTAATAACATTTGTCTCTGGCGAGTTGGGATATTTTTAACAAAATTTCTTTTTCATTTACAAATCTAGATTCGAGCCATCTTGCACTGTGTGAACATATTCTTTAAGTTTACTTTTGAATACATTTATATTTTTGCAGTTTTTAATATCATCGGGTAATTTATTGTATAGCTGTGCACCTTCAAACAATAGTGTTTTTTTTTTGCCATAATTGGTCCGTCCACGAAAACGAGGCTCGTGCGAACACTCATTTTCCCCATATTTCTTTACGCAGCTGAAACGTGGACGTTGCGAGAAGTGGAGAGACAAAAAATAAACGCTCTGGAGATGTGGTGCTGGAGAAGAATGCTAGGAGTTTCATGGACAGAGTTTCGCACAAATGTCTCCATTCTCCAGGAACTCGGCATAAAGCAGCGTTTATCTTCGACAGTACAGTCTCGCATATTAGCTTTCTTTGGCCACGTTACAAGGCGTGATAACGTGTCCATAGATCGTCTAGTTATCCAGGGGAAGATAGAAGGCACTAGACCGCGCGGGAGGTCTCCTACACGTTGGACCGATCAAATCAAGTCCTTTGTGGGCGAGTCCTTGAACGAGTGCAGTAGGATGACTTCCAGCAGGGAAAAATGGCGGAGCATCGTGAGGCGCGTTCAATCTGCCCCCTCCACTACTACAACTGCGTGACGACCACGACCACTCTGACAAGTGTTAGCATTTGACTCCATTTACACCGTTTGTAATAATAACGCCATCTTGCGGTGCTCATATATAATTCTGTTATTATTAGTTTCCGGTCATGAGTACGGACGTTAATGGAACGCCACCACGTGGTATCGAAGAGTGAATGAACAAAAATGGCGGGAGTCGGATGCGGTAGTTCACTTCTTGTTCGATCGTCGTCGCGATTGGTTGTTAACTAAGTAGTAACGTACGTGTTATTTTATGGGGTCGAAGCCCTACGTTATATAAAGGAAAAGTGCAGTGAATAAATGAACTAGCGTGGATATTGAGTTTTATTCCGCTCCTACACTTCTGAACCCCTTCAGTTCAGAAGTGGGATAGCGACAAGAGTATTTCTTAATATTCTAACACGTCCACAATTGCGTTTAGAGTTCACTGAAAACTCTGTGAAAAAGGTAGTAAGTAGTTATTTGGTGAGATCCCGGTGAGTGTTTTTCTTTTATCATTTTTTATTTTAAGTGAGTGCAGAAAACGTGAACACAATTTTTTTTCCGAGTACCTACTTAGTGTCGCTAACTTTAAAATCTCGGGTTCGATCCCCGGGTGGATAATTGTAGAAAACGATCAATTCTATTTAGACTAGTATTATGATTGTAGTACGGTCGAGTTTGTTAACGTATATGTGCGTAATGAGAAATGTCGCGAAATGATAATCGAGAAATGATGTCGTATTAAGAATTGACATCGTCTTTGAATTTGTGTACAAATTGTCACAATAATTGAAACGACAGGTTCGGAGCGCATGGGTGTTTTTGAGCTTGACTAGGTATACCATTGTAATTTCTGATTTTCGTAAAACAAGTGCTTTTTTATAATGACATGGAGGGATATGGATCAGTGTATGCGAGATTTTTCTTTTGTATTTCTAGGCACATAGTATTTTAAATGGCATTGAAAACCGAAATTTTAGTTGTCAGCGATTGTGTTTTTTTTTTTTTTTTTTTTTTTCTCGGAACACCCACATTTTTTTTTTTTTTCTCTTACTGGATTACTCAGTTACTTAAAATAAATTTCACATAACTGCTTCTTATACGTCACTAATTATTGACATTAAAATGACAAACCACAGATTATAGCAAAGAGCAAGCGCAGCATAACATTTATTAAGGATTTATTTAGTGGGCCTTTTGATATATACCCGTTTTTATTTCTTTTTGTTCTCCTTTTCTTTCCCATGCAATATACCCAGTAATTTAAAATGGTTGGTCCTTATAATTACGCCAATTAATTAAAATTAAAATAAAAGACTGAAAGATTCATATCCTTTATTAACTCTTAGATGCAAAGTAGTATCAATTTTAACGTGTGTTTATTCTCTAATCAGATAACTTGAATCATGTCGTCTGGTGACGAGTCGCGAGGGACGCCACGTCGTACGCCGCCAAATAGGCGTAACCACAGAACGGCGCAGCGTTCTCGATCTTCGGATTCCAGCTCGACGACGTCGATATCGAGCTGCAGGAAGTCGAGATCCTCACGTAAGCGACATCGTTCACAAGTGAAACGACGGCATCGCCGCAGTGTGAGGTCGCCGTCGAGGTCGAAGCGGCTGCGATCTAACTCCTCATCAGGGACCTCCGTAGTGGACCGGCGTCATCGAAGATCATCAAGATCGCGCAAGGAGCGGGAGAGAAGCCGCCACTCCAAACGAGGTGGTAAGCGCAGGCGCAGAAAAACAGTGAGTGATGATTTATCTGACTCTGGTATTAGTAAGAACAACATAAACAGATCTAATTGCGGTTCTACATCTCATCAAAGCAATAGTTTTACTGTGAGTGATGTAATGGAATTGATAAAGTCATTACCTTCTTCTACCCCCCAACCTTTGAATCATTTCTCTATGAACACTAATGCTGTACCCGAATTTGACCCTAGTAATAAAGAACAGAATATAGAGTCGTGGATCACTAAAGTAGAAGAATGCTCTGTTTTATATAAATGGACTGAAACACAGTTGATTCATTATGCATTGCCCAAATTACTTGGCGTTGCAAAAGTCTGGTATCAGGGGTTACCATCATTAAATTTTTCTTGGTCGGAATGGAAAGACAAATTGATTAAAACGTTTCCAACAGTACAAAATTATGCACAGTTACTACACGAAATGTTAGACCGAAAGGCAAGGCATAATGAATCACTTGAAACTTATTTTTACCATAAAATAAATCTACTTAATCGCTGTCATATTACTGGTAAACGAGCAGTAGATTGTATTATCTACGGATTAGAAGATAGAGGCATGCGATTGGGTGCTCAGGCTGCGAACTACTCGCAACCAGAGGACTTATTAACATATTTTAAATCAGTGAAATCAGAAGATTCAAAGGATAAGCGGTTACCGTTTCCCAAGAGGCGAGCTAGTAATTTAAATGGTTCTAGTAGGTCTTCTACAATAAAATGTTTTAATTGTAATGAAATTGGGCATCCTAGTTTTAAGTGTTCGAAGCCCTTGTTGACTTGTGGTATATGCAAGAGACTAGGTCATCAGAGCATTGATTGTAGAAGACTTAATAGAAACACTAACGATAATCATAAACCGAGTAATTCTGAAAAGGCTGTAATGGAAATTAAATTGGTTGGGCAGTCAGATGATAAATTTGTCCTCCCTATCGTTGTTAACGGAATAGAAAAGAGGTGCTACGTAGATCTCGGAAGTCAGTGTACATTAATTAGGCATACAGATTTTAAAGAATTGAATTTAGGATACGATATTACTGACGTGCCTGCTTTGAAAGGATTTGGAAATTCCCATATAACGCCATTAGGTAGAGCGACAGTAAAGCTACAAGTACAGTCGGTGACAGCAGATGTAGATGTATTGGTAGTACCCGATGGATTATTAAAATATGCTGTATTATTAGGTCACACATTTACGGAACAGGCTGGGGTTATAATCATTAAAACTGATACAAGTCTCATTGTCCAAAAACAACCAATAGTACATCAGAGTAAGGGGGATCAGAGGAAGTTAAACTTAACAATATCTGCTGATACAATTGTTACATCCTTGAATGCGATACCTGTAGACACAAGTGTCGATATTAATTGTCAAGTGTACGTCAAAGAGAGTGTTAGGAATGGGTCCGATAGATATGTGATTTTACCTGGAATATATACAGTTACTAAAGGTAAAACCTGTGTATTAGTAACAAATTTATCAGGAAAACCTATTAACTTCGTAAAGGGTTCTTTATTAGCACGAAGTCATGTCTATGAGCAGCATAGTAAGTCACTTTTAGAAATTAATTGCGTAGAATCTCTGAGTAAGAAGAGTCTTTGGTTCATAATTTAAACATAGGTAGGGATTTATCCAACACCGATAGGAACAAGTTAGAAACCCTACTTAGAAAGTATAAAGATTGTTTTTCATTTAGTCTCGTAGATTTAGGACTTACAAACTTGAGTGAAATGCATATCCCTTTAAATGATCAGACACCTGTTGTTTATAGGCCGTACCGATTGGCATTTTCTGAAAGGCAAAAGGTAAGGGAAATGGTCAAAGAGACGTTGGACTGTGGCATCGTTACTGAATCTAGTTCTTCGTATGCAAGTCCAATTGTATTAGTTAAAAAAAAGACTGGTGATCAACGCTTGTGCGTAGATTACAGAGCATTGAATGCCAAAACAGTCAAAGAACATTATCCCTTACCTAGAATAGAAGACCAGATAGATCAATTAGGTGGTTATGAGTTCTTTATCACTTTAGATTTAGCCTCAGGATATTATCAAATACCTATTGCTCCTGCATCACAGGACAAAACAGCCTTTGTAACACCTGATGGGCAATATCAGTTTACAAGGATGCCATTCGGCTTAGCTAATGCACCCTCCGTTTTTCAGAAAACTGTCAATAAAATGCTTAAGGATGCTAGGAATAAGGAAGCGTTTGCATTTATGGATGACATAATTATACCGGCCCACAGCGTAGAACAGGGTTTACAGAGGTTAGAAACAGTATTAAAATTAATTAAAGAATCAGGTTTAACATTGAAAATTTCAAAATGTAGTTTTTTAAATCATCTATAGAATATCTTGGATTTGAAATAAGTAAAGATGGGGTAAAGCCTGGGATGCGAAAAACAGAAGCTGTAGAAAGTTTCAGTGTCCAAATAACCAACACGAAGTTCGCCAATTCTTAGGTTTGGCGAGTTTTTTTAGGCGCTTTGTCAAAAAATTTTGCTGTAATCGCAAGTCCATTAACTAAGTTATTAAAAAATAATGTTAAATGGGAGTGGGGCCCTACTCAAAATCAGGCTTTTCTTGCGTTGAAATCAGAATTAACTAAAAGGCCCATATTGACGTTATATGACCCAAAAGCTAAAACCGAAATACATACCGATGCCTCAAAATCCGGAGTAGCTGGTATACTTATGCAGAGAGATAGGGAGGGTAGGTTACGAGTTATTTCGTATTATAGTAGACAAACTACTCCGGAAGAACAAAAGTATCATTCATTCGAACTAGAGACCTTGGCAGTTGTTGCTTCTTTAAACCGTTTCAGAGTGTATGTCTTAGGGATCAAATTCATTATAGTGACGGATTGTAGTGCATTACGTACGACCCTCTCAAAAAGAGATATGATCCCTCGTATTGGTAGGTGGTGGGTACAACTCCAAGAATACAATTGTCAAATTGAGTATAGATCCGGGAGTAGAATGAATCATGTTGATGCTCTCAGTAGAAACGCTATTCCTGATACGGTTGAACCTGAGCCAGTATTTGAAATTTTAGGTATTGAGACTGAAGATTGGCTGTCACGATCCAGAATGCCGACGACGAAATTTTAAGAATTAAACATGTATTAGAGAATCCAGAAACGCCAAAAATAGTTGAGATTAATCAAAATTACAAACTAAAGGGTGGTAAAGTGTACAGGATTGTAGACAGCCAACTTAAGTGGGTGGTTCCCAGAGGGGTAAGGTGGCAGTTATTAAACGCAACCATGATGAGTTAGGTCACTTCGGTGTAGAGAAGACTCTAGATAAATTGAAAGCACTATATTGGTTCCCGGGAATGAATAAGTTTGTTAAGAAATATGTGCAATCCTGCTTAGACTGTTCGTATTATAAAGTTCCATCTGGTAAAAAACAAGGCATGCTTCATCCTATTCCGAAAGTTGATCAACCTTTCCATACTTTACACATTGATCATTTGGGTCCCTTCGTGAAAAGTAAATCCAAAAACTCTTATTTGTTGGTTGTTATAGATGCGTACACTAAATACATAATGCTCTATCCAGTAAGGAACACCAAGTCAAAGTCATCAATTAAAGTTTTAAATAACTATTTTAGTTTGTTCGGGGTACCCAAGCGGGTCATAAGTGATAGGGGAACCTCATTCACCAGTAAAGTGTTCAAGGAATTTATTATTAAATTAGGGATACGGCATGTTTTAAATTCGGTCGCAACTCCTAGGGCGAATGGCCAAGTGGAGCGTTATAACCGCACCATTCTAGCTTCATTGGCAGTGAAAAATCATTATTGCAAGGAAAATGAATGTGATAAACACATAGAGGAAATTCATTTAGGGCTGAACACCACTCTAAATAAAGGGACGGGTAAAAGTCCAGCAGAGGTTCTTTTTGGTACAAGGCTTCAAACCAAGGGGGATGGGTTAGTCGCATCATTGTTGGATACGGAAGGGGGTAGCAGAGATACAGTAGAAGAAATTAGAAAGGAAGTTAATTTGAAAATTGGCGAGGAACAACAGAGACAAAAGGAAAGATATGATAAAGGTAGGCTTATTGGGAAAATGTATAAGGTAGGCGATTTAGTCAGAATTGAAAGAGATGTAAGTACTAATGATGGTAAGTCAAGGAAGTTGCTCCCAAAATTACATGGTCCATATAGAATCGTTAAAGTGTTAGATAAAGATAGATTTGTAGTAGAAGATACTCCATTGACCCGTAAGCAAAACAGAAAGTATGAGGGAGTTATTGCTATAGATAAGATACATCCCTGGTTGACTTTCACCAGGGAATATTCACTTGACTCTGATGATGATGATTCGGATTCGGATAGGAATACTGTTAGTGAAAAGAAAAGTGATGATGATCATGAAGATGATTCTAACCAAAATATTGATGAAATGGAACTGTGATGATGATATTAAAATTGTATTTATGTACTTAAGCATTGATTTAAAACTATCTTATTTGTACCTAATTAAACTCGTTAATTGATTAAACTTAGTTAATTTATTTAGTAGAACAATAATTATTAGATTACATGGGCATGTATTACTGGTTTAATTATTTTTCTTTGATTTATATTCTGATTACATACCTATACTTATATACATGTATATTAGACAATAACATTTGTTATAAAGGAAATGAATGATTTGATTAAAAATATTGATGAATTACACAAAGGAGTATTTTTTTTACAAATCTGAAGTGTAATTCAATGATTGTTTTAGATAGGAACTGATTTTGCACAAGGAGGCATTGCAGCCAAGGAATGTGCTAATGTGATAAGGATATGAGCAAGGAGGTTTCCCCAGCCATTGAATGCGTTTGTCATAAATAACGCAAGGAGGCTGTGGAGCCAGTGAATGTGCTCTTGGAATTGAAATTGAATTTGCAGATGACCGAACGAATTGACGGATACCTGCAGTTTAAATACTTAATTTAAAATGTCTTTTGTTTTTAATTCTCTTTAGATCTAGTAAACAGATATATATGTAATTGTTAATTTCACGGGAACGTGAAGGACAGGAAGGCCGACTGTTAGCATTTGACTCCATTTACACCGTTTGTAATAATAACGCCATCTTGCGGTGCTCATATATAATTCTGTTATTATTAGTTTCCGGTCATGAGTACGGACGTTAATGGAACGCCACCACGTGGTATCGAAGAGTGAATGAACAAAAATGGCGGGAGTCGGATGCGGTAGTTCACTTCTTGTTCGATCGTCGTCGCGATTGGTTGTTAACTAAGTAGTAACGTACGTGTTATTTTATGGGGTCGAAGCCCTACGTTATATAAAGGAAAAGTGCAGTGAATAAATGAACTAGCGTGGATATTGAGTTTTATTCCGCTCCTACACTTCTGAACCCCTTCACAAGAGTGTACCGATCGAGAAGAAGAAATTGGTCCGAGGAGTGTTAAGTTGTACTTTATTATTTATTATCGATTGTGTAGATTTTGCTGTCATTTTTTTAAAAGTAAATAGGTGTTATATGTGTATAGTTGCGACAGATTTAACAATTAGGTTTTTATATAATGTATTTGTCGGTGTGCGATAGTGATAATGAAATAGTGTTTTGATTATTTTATTCTGGGTTCTTTGTAATGGACTTAAGTTGGTTTTAGCAGCAGATCCCCATATTTCGGCTAAATATTCTAAATGCGACTTTACGAATGAATTATAAATGATGGTTCCTACTTTTTTTGGAATAAAGTTGTTGGTTTTGCGCTAGGCTCCTAAGAATGATATTAATTTTGTTTTAACGTG
Source organism: Cybosia mesomella (assembly GCA_946251805.1). Classification (NCBI taxonomy): domain Eukaryota; kingdom Metazoa; phylum Arthropoda; class Insecta; order Lepidoptera; family Erebidae; genus Cybosia; species Cybosia mesomella. The sequence goes on from OX276405.1 coordinate 22,834,997, forward strand.
ATCGATGTGCAATTTCCAGGTGTTCGAGTTATCATTTCGTGGACCCCGTTCAACTAACTAGTCCTACCGAAGGAAATCCAAAGTAACTTCATAGTACCTATAAATAGTACCTACGTCATTTATTCGGGTTTCGTGCAAAAGTCAAATTATGCGCACACGGCCAAGGAAATATGTACATACATCTTTATATAGGTACACCTTCACAGGGCAAGACGGGGACACCGTGGGGCAAGACGGGGACACCGTGGTTTCCAAACCCGAGGGGCCATCTCGAAACCGGAGATGGCCCAGGGTCAGTTGGGGTGCGAGGGATATGCTCTTTGGGCAACCTTACACCCCGGCGTCTGAAGACCCGAGACGGCGTGCGGTTTTAGTCGGTTCAAGCCCGACATAACCGCCCCTGCTGGCCGGCGGGGGGTATCCGAAGGGATATTCGCACGAAAAAAAAAAAAGGTAGACCTACAAATGTAAAGATGTCTACTAATCTCCTTGGCCATGTATATATTATGTTTCATGGTAGGCCCCCAGGTAACCTATAAATGATTTCAAATTTGAAACGACTCTTTTAGCAGCTTCTATTTACAAAGAGCAAAGGTAACGTATGTTTGATTTTATTTTCTTAATACATAATTTTATCAGATCACTTAGTGTCAATGACCCCGGTGTCACTCGCTAACGAGCACGATGAAGACCAGTCAGCCATCCGCGCCAAATTTGATGAAAGATAACGACAGGTAACGTCACCACTACAATAGGCAATGGAGCATACCGGTTCGCGTGAACATAACATAACATAAACTCACGCCTATATCCCCGAAGGGGCAGGCAGAGGTGCTAGAACTCATTTCGCCAGTTTATGTTTAGGTCCCAATGTAATAGTTGGCGAACCTATTGCCATTAACCGGGCACTTATAATCCTGCGTGAACAGCAACGCGAAATACCGCGTCAAACTTAGTACTTGGATTTTGAAATATTTGCAAGCATGCACGAAAAGGGTGAACCTGTTGTCATCTACCTGTTGTCTGTACTTTAGTACTTATTAAACATACCAAGTTTCAATAGCATAGCTATTATACTTTAGGGATTCATTAATGTCTAAAATACGCAAATTTCGTCACTCACTCACTCACTGACTAATCATCAAAACTGTTAATAGCGGCGGTAAGGCCCATCATGGAGGATTGGCTAGAGAGGCGACACGGAAGCCTCTCGTACCGACTGACGCAGGTGATCTCCGGGAAGGGGTGCTTCGGGGACCACCTGCATCAGATCAGGAAGGAGCCAACGCCTGAGTGTCATCACTGTGACGCGAGCGAGGATTCAGGGCTGCACACGCTGGCGAACTGCCCGGCGTGGGAGGCGCCGAGGCGTGACCTTGTGGCAGCCATCGGGGTGGGAGTCCTCTCGCTCGGCAGCATGATTGCGGCAATGGTGCGGAGCGCGAGCGCGTGGGCCACCGCCACCTCCTTCTGCGAGCATGCGATGCTCGCGAAGGAGATGGCGGAGCGCGCCCGGGAGAGGTTCAGAACTCTCCCGGCCCGCCGAGCCCGCAACATGCTCGCCGCGCATCGCAGGCGACTCAGGCGCCGGAGGTCGCTCAACGACCTCCGTCCTCCATGAGCGCAGGCCTGGGGGTGGCAGGTGAGGCCGCCTGTCACCCCAGCAGAAGCAGGCCGGGACGGTGCCCCCCCCCCCCAAACCGGGGCAAGACGGGGACACCGTGGTTCCCAAACCCGAGGGGGCCATCTCGAATCCGGAGATGGCACCGGGTCAGTCGGGGTGCGAGGGATATGCTCTATGGGCAACCTTACATTACCTTACAGATGGCGTTTGGTTTTAGTCGGTTCATACCCGACATAACCGCCCCCGCTGGCCGGCGGGGGGGTATCCGAAGGGATTTCCGCACGATAAAAAAAAAAAAAAAGGGTACTTCCTGAAGTCGTAGAAAGCTGATTTGGTATACGAGCTAGGATTAGCACATAGATAACATAAAACTTAAGGAATCTGAACATTTTATCCCTTAAAATAGGGGGTAAAAGAGTTTGAATGGAAATTTAGCAATTTTGAAGCTAGGAACATAAAAATTGATATGTAGATTATTGGTCACATGTGCAAAAAATACAATCTTAAATAGAGCGTCAAGTACCATTTGGACTTACGCACTGAGGGTTCAGTATACAACTGGATTGAAGGAAAAACTTACGGTTGATTTAAGATAAGGGTTCATTTTTTCCGTGTTTTCCGTGTGGCCTCTGTGGCGTAGCCGTACCATTTTTTTTTTTTTTTTTTTTTCGTGCGGAAATCCCTTCGGGTACCCCCCCGCCGGCCAGCGGGGGCGGTTTTATCGGGCTTGCACCAACTAAAACCGCACGCCGTCTCGGGTCTTAAGACGCCGGGGTGTAAGGTAACCCATAGAGCATATCCCTCGCACCCCGACTGACCCTGGGCCATCTCCGGTTTCGAGATGGCCCCCTTACTTGCTCTCCACTGTGCCATCTGCTAATCAGAGGGACACGTGGAAAGCTTCCGAACAGCCCTCAACAGGGCCGTCCTCGCCTCGGTCTGAGTTGGCCGTAGGCGGCAGCGTCTCTCCCACCCTAGGAGAGAGGCGCTGCCGTCTCCGTTGCCCAGGTTGCACCGCGTGGAGGTCCCCAACCAAGCACCCCGGCGACGTAGCCGTACCAGTTCACCACTCTACTGCTACGAGACGGGACGTGGGTACGACTCTCGCTCAGTGCAAATATTTGTATGCATGAATATGTATATAGAATCTATTGGCAAAATTAGAGGACAAATGTTGCGAGGTCCAATAAGATTGTTTAAAATTTATTCGTAGACATTATTAATTGTTGAAATTATTAATGAGACTGTTAAAAACTTGACATTTTTAATTACAAATTTTGATATTTTGACATTATTAATTACATACTATGACGTTATTCAATACGTATTATTGTTAATTTGACATTGGTTTGATAATATTGTTAAGACTACAGTTATAAGTTTCTTTAAATTTCATTGTTGCATGCTAACATACAATTTTCAAATTTGCACACCTGTCAGAGGTAAGGCGGAGCACTCATATATAACGTTTAGTTAGTAAATCTAGTGCCTACTTTACTGTACTACTACGTCACTCTTACGAAACGGCCAGGCCACACATTTTGACTAAGGTGTAGGATTGGTAGAGAACTAAAGCCCAGAATTCACGCGGAACACTATACGCTATGATGAGATTTATTGGGTTTGAATTCGACGTATCCACCCCCGCTGGCCGGCGGGAGGGGTATTCGGAGGGATTACCACACAAAATAAAATTTAAAAAAAGCGCTTGCAAAGTTAGACGCTTGGATCTCCATAGGAACTGATAACTTTTATTTTGTAAGAGCAAACGCTCGTCTTGGCATCATATAACATGAACATGTTTCTGGAGCGACTACATATTTCCGATGATCTCTAGTAACCAGTAGGCCTACCATGAAACGTACATTCGGGATATCGAAACGTTTTTATTCCGCAATTGGCCCCTAAGACGGTCCGTCGCGACACTTCGTTCAGGCTAAATCCTACCGAAAGAAATCCGAAGTAACTTTATGGTACGTAAATGCTGTGTCTTCCGTTCGTGTTTCATGCATTGAATATACGTTTCATGGTGGCCCAATTGATCACTGTTCAGTGAATTTGCAATTCAAAGTTTAATAATTGACTTGATACTAGAATTTGATGAAACCACTTCTAATTCTCCAACATATCGAGGAATTTGGGAATTTTGTTTTCTGAACAAAGTTATTTTGGTTGGTTATTTTATAACCAGAAAATTATTTTATTGATGCCGTTGTTGTCTATTTTACTAACGTAACTGATGCCTCCATAAACTGCGACTGGTACAGGATTCGATTTACATCATACGCGTAGTTAATACGAATTTTCTCTCGCGTATGCTATGTTTTTAGCCTTCGCAAACAAATACAAACAGAGTAGAGACAATTAACCATGTGTTTACCAATAGGCTGGCGAGTGTCTTAGTCGTATAAAACTATGACAATTACGATGCTTACCTGTACAATATCGTGCACTAGCGATGTCCTGAAGTTCCAATCCAGCTGCAGCTCTTCGTTGGCGAGCACGTCTTTCAGTGAGCCTTTAGGACAGTACTCCGTGAGCACGAATACCAATGGACAATCAACGCAAGCGCCAATGAACCGTGCTGTGTTCTCATGGGATACGTTGCGAGCCTGTTGACCATAAAAGATTTTAAGAAAATTTACAAGGAAATCATGTTACTGGGCGCGTACCTTTTTTTTTTTTTTTTTTCGTGCGGAAATCCCCTCGGATACCCCCCCGCCGGCCAGCGGGGGCGGTTATGTCGGGCTCGAACCGACTAAAACCGCACGCCGTCTTGGGTCTGCAGACGCCGGGGTGTAAGGTTGCCCATAGAGCATATCCCTCGCACCCCGACTGACCCTGGGCCATCTCCGGTTTCGAGATGGCCCCCTCGGGTTTGGGAACCACGGTGTCCCCGTCTTGCCCCGGTTTGGGGGAGGGGCGCTAGTCGCCCCACCGTCCCGGCCTGCTTCTGCTGGGGTGACAGGCGGCCTCACCTGCCACCCCCAGGCCTGCGCTCATGGAGGACGGAGGTCGTTAAGCGCCCTCCGGCGCCTGAGTCGCCTGCGACGCGAGGCGAGCGTGTTGCGGGCTCGGCGGGCCGGGAGGGTTCTGAACCTCTCCCGGGCGCACTCCGCCATCTCCTTCGCGAGCATCACATGCTCGCAGAAGGAGGTGGCGGCGGCCCACGCGCTCGCGCTCCGCACCATTGCCGCAATCATGCTGCCGAGCGAGAGGACTCCCACCCCGATGGCTGCCACGAGGTCACGCCTCGGCACCTCCCACGCCGGGCAGTCCGCCAGCGTGTGCAGCCCTGAGTCCTCGCTCGCGTCACAGTGATGACACTCAGGCGTTGGCTCCTTCCTGATCCGATGCAGGTGGTCCCCGAAGCACCCCTTCCCGGAGATCACCTGCGTCAGTCGGTACGAGAGGCTTCCGTGTCGCCTCTCTAGCCAATCCTCCATGATGGGCCTTACCGCCGCTATTGCGGCGTGCCCTGCGCTTGGTCGCCCAAGTCGTTCCTTCCACTCCACCACGATGGCCTGGCGGAGCTGGGACTGCATGGCCTCGATTTCTCGATGCTCGGGGTTCAGTCCCTGCTCCTGCGCCTCCTTTCGCCACTGGTACAGTTGCGAAAGGGCTCTCGCCTCCAGGTCCCATGGCGGAGTTCCGGCAAGGAGACTCGCCGCCTCGAAGGAGATCGTGCGGTACCCGCGGATGACCCTGATGGCCATCACTCGCTGCGGAGCGCGCAGCATCCGCACACTTCCGGCCTTCAGGGCCTCCGCCCATATTGGGCACCCATACAAGGCCATGGACCGCACGATCCCCGCGTAGAGTCTCCTGCAGGAGTCATCGGGCCCCTTCATGTTGGGCAGCAGCCGCGCCAGAGCGAGAGCTGTGCCCTTCAGTTTGGGGGCCAGACTTCGGATGTGCTCTCCGAAGTCCCATCGGCCGTCGAGCACGAGCCCCAAATATTTCATTTGGGGCTTGATGCCGATGCGATTACCTCCCACGATGAGACTGGATCCCTCAGGTGGCTTGCTCCGGGGCCCATGAAAGAACAGGGCCTCGGTTTTATGCAGAGCCACCTCGAGACCCAGCCGCCGGATCCGCTCCACGACTTGGGCAACCGCGGTCGTGGCCTTCAGGGTCGCTTCGCGGTATGTCGCTCCGCACGCCGTCACGAGCGTGTCGTCCGCGTAACACGTGACGGCGGCACCGTCTGCGAGCTCACCGCGAAGCACCCAGTCGTATCCGATGTTCCACAGGAGCGGCCCCAGGACCGATCCCTGTGGAACACCGCACGACATCTCACGCCGGCCGAGACCGGTCACGGTTGGGTAGAAGACGGCTCTCTCCGTCAAATACGCCCCGACTATGCGGCGGAGGTAGAGAGGCACTTCGTGATACACGAGCGCCTCCCTAATGCAACTCCAGGGCAAGGTGTTGAACGCGTTGGCGATGTCCAGGGACACCGCCAACATCACCTCACCCCGGGCTACTGCATCCTCCGCCAGAGCCCTCACGCGCATGATGGCATCCACGGTGGAGCGCCTCTGGCGGAAGCCATATTGGCCATCCGCCAGGTCCGGCCCCACTCTTGAGAGGTGCTCGACGAGGCGCTTCGCAATTACTCTTTCAAAGAGCTTGCACACCTCGTCGAGCAACACTATGGGCCGGTAGGCGGACGGTGAGTCCGCCGGGCGCCCCTCCTTTCGGATGAGGACCAGTTTCCCCGTCTTCCACAATTTCGGAAACTGGCCCCGCTCCAAACATGCGCTGAGAAGCCCTCTCAGTCGGGGCTCGAGAGCGTCGTCGACTAGAGCTAGGACCCACGCTCGGCCTGGAATGCCGTCGGGTCCCGGGGCGGTGTGTTTGGCTCTCAGCCTTCTCACCGCCAGCTCTAGTTCCACCCAAGTGACCTCGGGCACGTCGTCGTCAACCACGTCGGGCACCATTGGCAACCGAGGCGGAGTCATCTGCGGTGGAACATGTTCCACCGCCCGCGCTGGGAACAGGGAGCCAACAACTCCTCCGAGCAGCTCCGGCTGGAGACACTGGGTCAACGGCGGGGCCTTGGGGCGCAGTTTTCCCCTTACCATTAGGTAGGGCCGCCCCCAAGGGTCCCGCTCCAGCGTCTCCAGCAGTTCGCAGCGGGCCTCCTTTTTGGCCCGCCTTATCTCTGCTCGGAGGGCACCTCTGGCCTCCCTGTATCCCTGGTACAACTCCGCCTCTCGGGCCTCCGCATCTGCGGGGCGGCGACGCCTCCTACGGAATCGGGCCCACCGGCGGTGCGTGATCACGCAGGCCCGTCTGAGCCTCGCGATCTCCGACGACCACCAGTAGACCCGACCCCTCGGATTATAGGGCGGAGCCCTAGGCATCGCCGCGTCGCAGACACGGGTCATGGCCTCCCGGAACCACTCCGCCTCATCGTCTACGTTGACAGGCCTGTCCGGCGCAGAGGCCCAGGCCTGTACGATGGCGGCTTCCAGGAGGAGCTCCCGATCTAGTCGCTTAAGTGCCCAACGTGGCTCGGGTGGAGCCGGTGTGGCCGGCGCATCGCTCGCGGGGGCGGAGACGTCAAACCGAATATATCGGTGATCCGAACTTGTCTCCTCCCCCAAAACGACACGCCAGCCCTGAACACGTCGCGTCAACGAGGGACTCGCGAACGAGATGTCCACGATTGAACTGGCCCTCGAGGTCACGAACGTGTCCACGGCTCCCCGATTTAGGAGGTCTAGGCCGAGTCCTTCGGCCCAGTCCTCCAGTGCCCTGCCTCTATCCCCCGCCGGGCCCCTATCGTGACGGGAACCCCACGCCAACGACCAGGCGTTGAAGTCCCCGAGCACAAGGACCGGGCGGGGGTGGCAGGCATTGACGACGACTGCCAGCTGACGGAGCCATTGCTCATACGAGTCGTCAGCTATGTCTCGGCTCGGCGTGAAGTAAGCAGCCACGACCGCTATGTCGCCAACCGCCGCCGCCACGCAGCCGGGTCCCCTTGCAACGACGGCAAGAGGGGGGCTGCCGGCGGCAGGGTTGTGCACCAGTGCCGCCGACCCATCCAGCGCGGTTTCCCAGGCAGGCCCGAGGAACCGGTAGGTGTATGGGTCGGCGACAGCGGCGACATTTATGGCCCACTGTGCCATGCTCTGGAGCAGAAGGTCCTGGGCATGGGCACCGTGGCCAACATTCACCTGCAGGATGCGGAGTTGAGGATCCATTATGGAACCCCCATCTCCGCATCCCGCTGTGAACTGGAGGCGGAAGGCCGGCCTCCCGGCTTCGGCTCCCCTCCGGCGCAGACCTTGCTTCCAACCCTGTGGTCGGCCGGCTTGCCTCCCGCTGCACACCTAAAACAGTGCAGCGGGGCGTCGCAAGTGCCGGCCTTGTGACCGGGTTGGCCACAGCGGAAGCAACGGTCACCCGCCGTCACTTCCGCCGTGCAGTGCACCCCCACATGGCCCACCGACAGGCACCTGAAGCACCTGGCCGGTCGGGCCTGCAGGAGCCTTGCCTGCGCCCTCAGGAAGCCTCCTACCAGGAGGCTCCGCCCGTCTGCAACCTTTTGGGCCGCCGCGATAGGGCAGCCGACAACTGCTGCCCCCTGTCCACCACGGCCGAAGCGTATCGCTCCGGCCTTAACTGTGTCCGGGGAGCAGCCCCCGGCCTCCGCAACGGCGAGCCTGAGCTCTTCCGCCGTGACGGAGTCGTCCAGGCCCGTAATGCGCATTTCTGCGCATTTAATGGGCCTGGACACCCGGACGTCGGCTGCATCCAGCGACTCCCTTAGCCGAGCCGCTAGGGCGTCGGCCTTGGGGCCACTGGCGGCGCCGGGGACCTCGAGAAGCCGGGCTCCCGTCCGTGTGCTCTTGCACCGGACACCCGGGATCTCGAGGGCCTTCAGGTCGACGTTGGCCTTTACTTTGGCCAACACCTCGGCATACCCCACGCCCCTCGACGCTGCCTCCGCCGTCAGAGTGACGACGACGGCAGTAGTGCGAGGGGCGCGGAGCTTCCCCGGCGCTGCCTTCGCGGCGGCCGCGGCCTTCCTGGCCTTCTTGGCGGCCTTCTTGGCGGCCTTCCGCCTCTTCTTACTGGCTCCAGCCACCTCCCAGTCCCCTTCCAACGGGGTGGAGGTAGCCGGAGCCACGGCTGGGGCTGGGGCTGGGGCCAGGGCTGGGGACGTCTTCCCCTTGCCCTTCCCCTTGCCTTTGCCTTTCCCCTTCCCCTGGGTGGGAGGGAGCCGAGGAGCCGGTTCCGGCAGGGATGCACCTGCAGCCGGGCGGGCGGGGCCCCTCCGGGCTACAGCCACATAGCTGGCCACCGGCGATGCCAGAGGCGGACGACGGATGGAGTCCACTAAGGCCTCCATCCGACTCATCATCCGCTCCTCCAGCGCACGAGTAGCCGTCACCCAGGGCTCCTCCGGTGATGGGGCCGGCAGCCGCACCGATCGCGCCGGCTGCTCCGCCTGCGACGCCTGCGCTGACTGTGACGGCTGCGTCGACCGTGTCGACCGCGTCACCCGCGCCGGCTGCTCCGGCTGCGCCAATTGCGCTGGTGGCACCGGCTGCGCCGAACTCGCCACCACCCTCTTTAACTCCTCGAGGGCTGCAGCAAGCCGGGCCGTCTCCCGACGGGACTCGGCCAGCTGTTCCGCGAGGGCCTCATTCTCGGAGGCGATGTTGAACACTATATTCAACATCGCCTCCTGTTCGGGGCTTGGGGACCCCCGGAACGACGCGGTCACCCTCTGGAGTTTCTCCAAGAGAGACCGCGTCCCACCGCTCGGCTCCGGCACCGCCGAGGTGGAAGGCCTCGACGGTGACTCTCGCACAGCCCTACCAGGGGCTGAGGGCGCTCGGGTGGATGGTCCAGCCCTTGTTCCCCCTCGCGCCCCTCGGCGGCCTGCAGCGACCTTGGACGCCGGCTTCGACGTCTCGTCACTGCTGGAGGAGGAGGAGGTCGTCCCGGTGAGGGTATAATCCTCATCCGAGACATCCTCCCCCGCCCGAGCCTTTGCTCGCCTCCTGCGTTTTCGGGTCCTCTGTACCCCAAGACCCAGCGGGCTACTCGCCCGGCTTCGCTCGTTGGCGGTGTCGAAACTTTCCGACACCGCCGAGGTATTTAGCGTCACCTCCACGCTTGCCTGCTGCGCGAGCTCCGCGCAGACTTCGTCATTTCCATTGTTCGTTGCCTGTTTGTCGTTAGATTTTTCCTTCGGTTTTTTATATTTATTTGGGTTTATTAGGTCCATATCATATCCCACGAGTATGGGGGAAAGGTGGTCCATCCAGGCGGAGCCCCCTGCACCTGGATAAGCCTATATACTATGGAGGTCGGCTGGTATCCATAGGTTTTTACGACTTGGCTGTCGGGTGTTATAGACTTTTCCTTGTCGTGGGCCGGCCAATAAAGGCAAGCCCTCCGGTCAGCAAGTTCACGGCGTACCCTTCTGGAGCCACCAGTCAGGTCGTTGCTGATCACCTGCCGATTACGGAACGCGAGAGGATGGCTAGTCCTCTCTCACCGGCGGCGGCACAAGTGCCCGTCGGCCCCTGCGTTAGCAGTGGGCCAACCCGCCCCTGGATCCCGCAGGACCCTATGGTGGCCTCAGCCACAAACACCATCGCTCATCCTGTCTCCTCTGAAAGCAGAGGAGTACGGAGAGCGATGTGTTCCCGCCACGTTGGGTATTCGCCGACGATCAATGCCAACCCCATGAAGGGGAAGCCATTGACCGCCGCCCAGGGTGTACCGGCCGCTCCGGTTCCATTCCCCCCGGACTGCAGCGGGATCGGAATCGAAACGACACTCGAGGAGGTTACCCAACACACACCCCCCCAACACACACCCCACTGGGCGCGTACCTACCGTATAAGAGGCAAAGTAGCTTAACACGTTTCAAGTTATAATATCACTTTATACACCTTAGACTACAGAATAAGGTGCTTCAAAAATGGAATGAGAAAATTTTCAGAGGGTTCGAAACATACCATATTAGTGGTATTAAGAAGTCCGCGAATCACACAAATAACTATACCATATATGTATTGAGCTCATAATATTCAGCACAGCGGCAATTGGATGCATTTAATCTACTGTACCTAACTACCTTTCATGCAACCAATGTGTCTTAGTTATAGGTAAAGCCACCTAACTTTTTTTTTTCGCGGAAATCCCTTCGGATACCCTCCCGCCGGCCAGCGAGGGCGGTTATGTCGGGCTTGAACCGACTAAAACGGCACGCCGTCTCGGGTCTACAGACACCGGGGTGTAAGGTTGCCCATAGAGCATACTCCTCGCACACCGACTGACCCTGGGCCATCTCCGGTTTCGAGATGGCCCCCTCGGGTTTGGGAACCACGGTTTCCCCGTCTTGCCCCGGTTTGGGGGAGGGGCGCTACTCGCCCCACCGTAGCGGCCTGCTTCTGCTGGGGTGACAGGCGGCCTCACCTGCCACCCCCAGGTAAGCCACCTACCTATTTTGCATCTTATTATTATATTAAAAACTGAACAAAAGACGAACTTAATTAAAATTTCAAAGGATTTAAAATGTGTTCTGTATAATAATTAATATTATCAACTCAGTTGCGCTCTTGTCATAATATAATCCCGAGGGATCAATTTTCAATTTCGACTGATCAAATTTAATATCCCCGAAATCTGACGGCTAATATTTGTATCGAAAAGTAACTTCTATATATTTGGAAAAAGTACAAATATTCCTAAATTTACGAGTGTTGAGTTATGTGGGTCATGTGTCGGTCTCAATTTATCTATTCTTAGAAATTCATGATATATTATTTTAGATTTGAGCAATTATTTTTGTTAAGTATGTTTTAAATCTTGCAGCAAGTAATTTCGCTCGTTTCCTCGCAGATCGCAGATAGTGTTTTAAATCATGCGAATTCACAGCACCTTATAGTTATCAAGGGGTATCACTGCGACAGTTTGTCGGTTGATGGGTAATATATTCAACATACTCAGAAATCTTCAGGCATAAGTACCTTTTTTTTTTTTCGTGCGGAAATCCCTTCGGATACCGCCGCCGCCGCCCGGCCAGCGGGGGCGGTTATGTCGGGCATGAACCGACTAAAATCGCACGCCGACCACAATCTCCCTGCCCGGCTATGCACTTGCTGACCCATGAACGCAATCAAACCGAAATTGGATTACTATGGAGGGTTTTTCGCAATCGTGCACGGTGGTACCTACCCGGCCGAATTTTGTGACAAATTTGTGTCATCAAATTTCTACCACCAGTAAAAACCCCTAGGGCATATCCCTCGCACCCCGACTGACCCTAGGCCATCTCCGGTTTCAAGATGGCCCCCTCGGGTTTGGGAACCACGGTGTCCCGTCTTGCCCCGGTTTGGGGGAGGGGCGCTACCGCCTGCTTCTGCTGGGGTGACAGGCGGCCTCACCTGCCACCTCCAGGCCTGCGCTCATGGAGCACGAAGATCGTTAAGCGACCTCCGGCGCCTGAGTAGCTTGCGATGCGCGGCGAGCATGTAGCGGGCTCGGCGGGCCGGGAGAGTTCTAAACGTCTCCCGGGCGCGCTCCGCCATCTCCTTCGCGAAGAAATAAGTACCTAAGTAACCATATCGACTTTTATTTCTAACTAGCTTTACAGCTAGCTAGTGCACCGGGTTTCCTTTTAAAATGGCACGTGGTATCACCCTCTGACTATTCCCGTGGATTTTCTAAACTTCTCGTTTATATAAACCTAGTCCTGATAATTATGTACTTTCCAGTCATTCTATTGATTTGCACTTAGCAAAAAATCTAGCGAATCATTTTTATCTATTTTACAACGGCAATTAAGTCATATTTCACCAAGGGCTTTACCAACATACAAACACAAAGCACACCCCAGACTCAGAACTAATAATAATATTATCAAATAAACATGACCCAAGCACCGAACACGAGCGACACATGGACCATGCGTACATAATCAAGTATTCGATTGCCAGTTTTACGATCCTCCGTATATTACTGACCTATAAACACTGACCATAAAGAGAAGAATAGAATATGAAGTGTGTATGTGACCCCACCAAGATCATAGGGGCCTGTTTCGGGCATACTTATAAATTAATTTTCTGCTTCCAGTCTTCCCTTCCTACTTTCAAATTCAAATAATAAAGAAGCTTTTTAAAAACAAGCTTTTGTTAAAAAAAATGTCATTATACCTTTTTTTTTTATTTTTTTTTTTTTTTTTTTTAACTAAAACGAAAATAATAAATTTATGAAAGGGTTGTGCTGATTTCAAAAGCTTGTTGCAAAAAAAATCTCTGTATTCTAATTGCGCTGCAAGCTTTTAAAATCAGCACAACACTTGCATAAAATTATTATATTTGTTTTAGTTTCTACAAATGATTTTTTTAGTAGAAGCTTATTTTTTTAAGTTTTTTTATGAAATATTTTATTTTCAACTTTTGAGTTTAAATAATGTCATGGAGCACCAGAGCGCTTGGCAAGACCAGCCATAATCAGACCCTGAATACCATGTAATACTAGAGAGTTTGTCACAAAGTCGATAGGTTTAAATTGTTTAGTTTAATAGTTCCGATGGTTACCTTCCTACTTCATCAGACTCTGAATACCTTGTAACACCAAAGAGTTTGCCAAGACAAAAGAAATGGCCCCAAACTCGATAGGTATAACTTGTTTAGCTTAGGAGCTGCTATGGCCACCTACCTACTCCATCATCAGACCCTGAATACCATGTCACATCAGAGAGGTTGTCGAGACAAAACAAATAAGCCCAATCTCGTAAAATTTATCTTGTCTAATTTAGGAGTTCCTATGGCCACCTAGCTACTCCATCATCAGGCCAGCTCCATGGTACCATTTTAATACACTGTCATCCAAACTAAATGTGAATGCAAAATTTCATCTTAATCGATTGAGGATAACTGCCTCAAAATTCAGTTGCCAGATTTGACCCGAACTAACATAAGTTAATGAAAGCTTGTAAAAAGAAAACATTTCACTAACCTGTTTGATCTCCCAAAGCAGTTTCTTGTTCAAGTCCAGCTTCTTCCTGTGTATCTTCTTGACAGCGACACGGTTTCCCTTGTACAGGCCCACAGTGAATGACGACAGCGTCAGAGATGGCGTGCCCATGTTTGAGGCAGCTCCAGTACTGCCGCGTGTACTCCACCCCAGAGAGAGCTAGTAAAGACTTAAGATTTATTACCAACAAAATTCATGGTTTCGTACCACTACATTCCGCACACTACTCTAAAGTGATTAAGTACAAAAAATAAAAATACCACCAGTGAAAGTGGCCAATGTGGAATGGTAAAAAAGAATATGTCCAATTTGCCCCACTAATAAGGAATATGCAGAAATGTATATTAAGCCCACATTCTGGCAACATAGATAACATAGAGACTGCGCTTGCATAAGCTTCAAGCTTATTGAAGTTAGTATAAGCTTAGTTTGAAATTTGTTTGTGTCATAATTCATGTTTGGCTTTTAGGTACTTATAAACTAGCTGACCCTGCAAACTTTGTTCTGCCTTAGAATCGAGTTATAGTGGTTACCATATCAGCTGAATTTCCTGAGTCTCCTTGCACTCTGGCATTAAAGACCCAAGTCGGCGTGAGGCTTTGAGACCATGAGTCGGTGGTCCCTGACCTTCACAGTGCCACTATTAGAGATTATCACAAGACTACCAGTAACAGCAAATGCATAAGTAACTCTGTTCACATTCTATTTATTTGTACGTTTGTAACCTTTTCACAACTAAACGGAAGGACATAGGCCGCGGGCAACAGCGAGTATTACATATAAATCCTATATATATATATATATTACAACATGTTCTGGTACAGTCATTGTACACGTACAACGCAATTATCATCACATGGATCTTTGTAGCCTGCGTAAGGATGCAGGTGATATTGATTAGGGAACGCTCTTTGACTCCAGTTGCAAGAACCAGAAAGATGAATTACTCGCATCTAACTTGACCAAAATATACAATTTGCATGCACCTACACGCAAAATAAATCGCGTTGGCTGACGGACGATATTAAACCACTCATTTCCAAAAAGATTGCAGCCAATTCAAGATACAGAAGTCGTCTTGCGTAATCGAACCAGCTCAAATATGTAGCCATTCGAAATCACTGTAGCAAGGTGTGTAGGAATGCTCAGCGCAAACATATCCACAGCTCTGTTGAAAACGGGGATCCAGCTTATGTCTTGAAGTTCTTGAGGTCATTGGGAGTCGGTAAAATTCATATAAAGTAGGTAATGATTTCGAAAAATGCATTTTCATATTCATGGCTGCTTCATTACACGTAAACAATTAAACAAGTTAAATTGCGTTTTATCTACAAAAGAAACAATTAGAAAATTGCCGTCTCCGAGCAAGTACTAGTGCGCGAGCATTTTAATTATTGACTCATTCAATTAGTAAAGTTTGCTTTTTAATTAATCAACAATGGC
The DNA here is from genome assembly GCA_946251805.1 of Cybosia mesomella. Classification (NCBI taxonomy): domain Eukaryota; kingdom Metazoa; phylum Arthropoda; class Insecta; order Lepidoptera; family Erebidae; genus Cybosia; species Cybosia mesomella. The sequence goes on from OX276405.1 coordinate 22,850,082, forward strand.
AACTAAATAGGTCATTATATATAACAATGAGAATTCCCTTCGATTCATTCATTGTTTCAATAAAAAGTAATTCCCATAATATAATTATTATATGCTTAATAGCTTTTCTCCACCCCCATTTATGGTTCAAAATTTATATAAATCGAATTGAATGCAGCCTCTGACGTTCTACACAAACTTTACATTCAAACTCATCATACATTTGGCAAAATCATTAATTAATTATAACACGTGACAGTCTCGCGTCAGCCACAGAATACATATATTATTTAAGTACTTAGAATCTGTGGGTGTGCATTAATATTGAATTTTTCAGCGTATTGTGTTTAAGCATTCATGAAGTGTACTTCTTTAGTATTCATCAATTCACTTCAATTAGCCTATCGCAGTCCACTGCTCTCCTAATGTGCACCATAGCTCCCGATCCTCCGTCTTCCGCATTCAGTTTATCCCAGAACCTTTTTCAGGTCGTCAGTCCAGTTTGGCTGAGGGCCTCCAAAGCGACAACGGCCATCAGTCCTTCGACAAATGTGGCCAGCTCATTATCACTTCAGCTTGCTTATTCCGCTAGCTATGTTGGTAACTTGATTTCTTTGTCGGGTGACCTCATTGCGAATTGTATCCTTCAAGGAAACTCCAAGCATAGCTATGCTTCTTGAATGTACCTACTTAAAAGAAAATTTTATTCGGGACGTATTAAAAGTATTTTTATTGCGTACTACTGACATGATCGCCTTTTTTATTAGCGTGTGGAAACCCCCACGGGCTTTACCCCATCGGTGCCGACGATGGGGTGGGCGTGTCGGAATCGGACCGACTAAAACCACACGGTGTCCTTCCCAAGTGTCCATTGCCGGGCACCTCACCAAACATTTATTATTTATGTAAAGCTTTAGAGCTACGTAGGTCGGTAACTTGGAATGTGTTAAGCTAATAGCGATGGTGACTGTACCCACTCAGAGTACAAAAAGTATGTGCCCTCAAAATTTACTGAACATTATCAAATTTACAAAAGATCTTTATATTGAAATCCCTACACCTTAAATAATTGATGTAAAAATATTTATGTAACCTGGAGGTCAAGTTCATTATAATTTCATGTTTCGTTTATTATTTCATGAAATATAATTGTTAGAGATTAGCTGTTCCGTAGATTAGAATTCGTAAAGCCACGTCACTGCGGTGGCTTACCAACTTCTAAACTAAATCTATTCGGCGACTTTTCGGTGAAAATTTCACCGAAAATTCAATTCTATCGGTGGAACGGGCATTTGCTTTATGATGAAACTTAATAGACATTGGATAAGGTGCATGTAATGTGTCTTTAAATTCAAACGTACGATAAAAGCCTTCATTTACTTAGTCGTGTTCAAATGCAATTATATAGAAACCTTTTAATAAGCGACTTCATTTGAGTAAATTGATGTTTGAATGGTAATTTGGAAAACAGAATATGATACATGCAGTCTTCAGGGCAAGTCAAGACGTTTATCGAAAGTAAAACTTGAACAGTATATAATGTTATTGGAGAGCCACCCCCATAGGTATAGTGTAAGTAATTCCATTTCCAAACAAACGGTTCAGCACCTATTTTCTTTGCTGCACCATCACATCATCACCCGAGCATGTCGGTTGAATCCGTTTTCTGACTCTTTCTTTCCATATGTATTGGTTTATTTCGGCTTTAACGGGATTAGTTACCATCTAACCCTTCAACCCCGAGAGGAAAGCCTGTGCCAGAACCTCCGTCAATCACGATGAACCGGCTTGCAGGTGAGGTTGGTTTGGGCCCTGAAGATCTTGATGGAAGAATGATGGATGAAATAATTAGTTAGTAATAATTAGGATTAATAGATAAGAGAAGATGGTAGAATTTCAGTAGTGTTAAAAGTTAAGAGAAGATGGAAGAATATCAGAAGTGTTAATAAATAAGAGAAGATGGAAGTATTTCAGAAGTAGTAATAGATAAGAGAAGAGGGAAGAATTTCAGAAGTGGTAATAGATAAGAGAAGATGGAAGAATTTCAGTAGTGTTATTAGATAAGAGCAAATGGAAGAATTTTAGTAGTGTTAATAGATAGACAGATACTCTTTATTATAAACCAGACATAGATACAAATAATGGATATGACATCTATGACAATGATACTGTGGTACCGGAGGTTTGGGTACCACGCTTGTATGAGGTGACGAAATTATACGACTTTAAGGGGAAAAGATATTATTTATTTATTAACCACTCGCACTTCCTACTTATATTATTAGGGATTTACGCGGTTGTTTTAACTTTAAATAGCGGACTGGGACGTATAACGCGGACTCGGCCCAAGGATAGGGCTTAAAGCGGGGCTCTTCCCAGGATACTTTTCTCAGCTTCAATCGGAACGGCTCCACTAGACCCGTTCAGATCCCGAATGTCCAGGCCGCGATTGTTTTATATCCTTCCTAATTCAAATTGTTGAAAAGGTACAATAGTTTTATTTAAACTCTGACACATGATGGCCAGGTAAACGAACCGTAGTGTTTGAACGAGGTCCGAACACTACAATACAAAGGACGGTCTTATCTAAGACTGCGATCCTTAGATAAGACCGTCCTTTCCTTTGTCCTTTTTTCTTTTCGTCCTTTCCGTGGCGGAGGCGTGTCGAGTGTGCCCTACACACGCCTGCCAACTCACCGAAGCGGGATAAAACCCGACCCCACCAGGCGAGGCCGCGAAGGCGGCCAAAGTCCGCCGGCAACCCTGGGGTTATCCTTTCGAGGGCTTACCCGGGGTGCCCGGCAACGGACACTTGGGGAAGACTGCGATCCTTTCATAAGTAATGTCGAAGTAATAAGAATATAACGAATTAGGATTAAAAGGATGATTGATGGCTTCACAAAGCGAGAACGATTTTCTGTACCACATACGTAACAAGAATTTAATATCTGTGATATGAAATTCTCATCACCCTATATAGGTAATTTTCATCAAAATTCTGGCATAAGTTCTCTGTAATGAATTTAATTATATTTCTACACTATTAACATGGCGGTAGCCTAGTGCTATGGGTAATGGACTGCTGAGACGAGGTCTCGGGTTCGATCCCAGGTTTTACCATGGCACACACCAATGACTTTACGATGCTTTTCGAAGTTATGTGTGTATTTATCGCAGGTTTAAAAGTGCCCGGTTAATGGCAATAGGCTCGCCCCCTATTACATTGGGACCTAAACATAAACTGGCGAAATGTGGGTGCTAGCACCTCTACCTACCCCTTCGGGGATATAGGCGTGAGTTTATGTTATGTTATGTTATGTCACATGGCTTTGAAAGCTGCGACGTGAATTTTGCTCGGTGCAAATTCTTACTTAAGTAAATTTGAATTGAATCTCAGGGCGACGTAGTAAATTGATATAAACCTAGAATTTCAACTATTCGGGACGACGCCGCGTAGCTCAGTTGACAGAGTACTTCCCTAGCACATGACTGCTATGGGTTAAATGTCGCTCAGAGTGTTGAAAACTAATGTTAAACAATGAAACCTTAATTTCATTTACATTAATCGAAATTGTAATTTCCCCGAGAGAATTGTGTACTCGACCAAACAGAGTACAAACAGTGTGGGGTACATAAACGGATAAAACCATTGGTAGTTATTTGCTTAATGACTAGAACGGAAGTTTACTAACTATACAAGAACCTCAATCATTCATGATAGTTATCCACAACGAATTTTAGGATATTATATATATAAGGTCGTAAGGCGGTCCATTCTGGAAGATTATATAGATAACTGTAATTCTGAGTTGAAACAAATCACAAACTGTGAAATATGTATTGTTGGCGACTTCAATCGACGTGATATAGATTGGCAACCTACGTCACACTTCAATAAAAATCCGGGTGTATCTGGGACAAGTGAATTACTGCTTGATTTCATAACTGTTAATAAATTAAAGCAATCTAACTTTATCTAAAACTCTGACGCCCGCTTTCTTGATCTCGTTATATTGTCTATACCGTCATGCGAAGTCACTTCTAGTCTAAGTTGTTTGAGTAAAGTCAATTGTCGTCAGCCTCCTTTAAGTTATGTTATCAACCTGCAAACCGACGCTGAATAGGTGTATAACAATGCAGTTGAAAGACCCAATTTCCATAGGGGAGACTACTTATCAATAAATAATTATCAAAGTGAAGTGGACTGGGATAGTTTGTTTTCTGGATGCAGTGATATGAATGGAATGCTTAAGGCCTTTTATAATACTCTCAATAGTGTGATAAAGAAATTCATACCCAAGCACGTATTAAAAAACAGTAAATACCCACCCTGGTTCAGTCGTAACTTAATTAAACAATTAAATTTTAAAAACAAATTAAGGATTCGTTATAAAAAATACAGAAACCCGCTTGATGCTATAGAACTAAAATATACTAGCAAAACTTGTGAACAGATGTCAACTGAGTGTTATAAACATTATATCAAGCTCACAGAAGACGAATTAAAAAAAAACCTTAAAATTTTCTGGACTTTTGTGAAAGCTAAAAGAGGAGGATCTAGTGTGTACCCCAGGTCTATGACGGATGGATTTAATAATAATCTAATGGTACGGAAATTTGCCATTTATTCGCAGATTACTTTGCCTCAGTATACAATTCTGACCAAGCACTGATGCTGAGTATCAAACGGAGTATATACAGTCATTACAAAAGCACAGTGTGTCCTTAAGTAGTCCATCTATTACACATGATATTCTTATTAAAATTCTGAAAGACTTAGATATTACAAAGGGAGCCGGTCCTGATGGAGTTCCACCCCTCTTCATCGCAGCGTGTGCCGATGAGTTAGTCCGTCCACTTTTGACTATTTATAACACGTCTTTGCGGAGCGGTGTATTTCCCTCGGAGTGGAAGATGGCTAAAGTGGTCCCAATACATAAATCAAGCGCTGTTGACTTAATATCCAATTACAGACCCATTTCCATTTTATCATCGTTTGCTAAAATATTTGAAACTCTGATCTACCCTTACATGCAGAATCATCTTAAATTATATTTAAGCGTCAATCAGCATAGATTTGTTAAAAACCGATCCTCCAGTACGAACTTGGTGCCTTTCACGGAGACCTTGATCAGTGCTATCGACTCAGGCCATCAAGCTGATGTCATCTACACTGACTTTAGCAAAGCTTTCGATAAGGTCCCACATAAAATATTAATCGCTAAATTACAAGCCTGTGGTATATGCGGATCTTTGCTAAGTTGGCTGGCATCGTACTTGTCTGACAGAGAATTTTTAGTGGTAGTTAATGGCTATCAATCCATTTTAAAACCAATCACATCTGGGGTGCCCCAAGGGTCCCATTTGGGGCCAATTTTGTTTAATTTTTTCATTAACGACATTCCTAATTGTTTCCAGAGTACTCCCAAGTTTATTTCTATGCTGATGATCTAAAATTTTCAAAGACTATCCGGTCTATTGATGTCGCTAGATATCTTCAGACTGATTTAAATAGACTTGTCGAATGGTGTGAATGTAACAGAATGCAATTAAACACAGAAAAATGTAAGGACATAAAATACACTAGAAACCATAAATCTGTTAGCTTCGACTACTACCTAAAAAGTACCAAAATCGATGAACTAGACACCATTAGAGACCTTGGAGTGATTTTTGACACAAAATTAACATTCACGCGCCATATTGACCACATTATTAAAAATGCTTCTAAGATGCTTGGTGCCGTTTTAAGAACTTGCAAGAGTTTTCACATCAATTCACCCAAATTGTTACTGTACAACACTCTTATTAGGAGCATCCTGGAATACTGCAGTGTGGTTTGGCGGTTACACTATGCCACCCACTCATTAAGATTAGAACGTGTACAAAAGCGTTTGCTCTCTCACCTTGCGTTTTCAAATGGCGTGGCGAAGAGAATCCGCTCTTACGATAGCAGACTAAAACACTTCAATATCAAACCTCTTTCTAATAGGTTCAAATTCAACGATGCAGTGTTTGCTTCTCAATAACAAAATTGACAGCTCCCCACTACTAGGCCTCTTCAAATTTCGCGTACCTTCGAGGATTCCACGCAAGCCAATCACACCACTGTGTCCACCATTGATAAGAACTGATCTTGGTGCTAATTCTCCTTATACTAGGTTGTGCAGGGTGATAAATAGTTGCAGCCATCTTGTTGATATCCATTTCCACTCATATCGCTTGCAAAAGTCAGTTTACAGCTCCTTGCCAGAACTGGCTTAATTTATTTCTGATACCACTGAATATCTACAAAAAAGAATCCTGTAATAACTATTTTTGTTCTGAAAACCTTTGTTACTGACTTTGCAATGTATGTAAGCTTCTCTTTCAATGTCACTTTTTCGCATGTTGTGTCTACCTTTCAGTAACTGTTACATGAAGACTTGTTATCTATTTATATTGTCATCTATACTGGTGTGAATGTAAACAGTTGTTGATGGACCTAAATAAATAAATAAAAAAATATTACGAGATATATGTAAGTCTAATAATATAATATTTTTTCAATTTCTCTACAATCGATTTCGGTATTCCACCTTAAAATACTACACTAGTGGCACGCTATGATGGCCATTTTGACACGTTAAAATAGTGATGTGAAATGTCAATTTAGAATAGAAAATAATCAAATCAAATGTGAGTTACTAATATTTAATCCATTTATTAAATATCGAATTTCGAAAAACATAAATGCCAAGTTGTGTCGTAAATTAGTACACTGCACCTCACTACTGATAATAAAGAACAGAAATTTACTCCTTCATACTTAGTATTTAGTTTTACGAAACTTCATGAGCGGACAAACGTCTAAACGGCCATCATAGCGTGCCGCTAGTTTATTAACAGAAACAGAACATCAACATTATGATAAAACCTTTTATGCAAACTTAAAGAAATGAATTCACCAAACTGACTACTACCAAACAGCTTATGTAACAACATTTAAAGTTCCAAATCTATCGAGTTCATTAAATATCAAGTTTTATATCTGAATTGCGACTGACCTTATAAAAATACCTACATCAAAAGTCTACAATATCTTCGTAAATTTGCGATTTTCAATTAAAATTTTATGTTTTTCCATTAAAGATAGTGAATGCGATTTCAATCTTGTTATTATTTAAGAAACGTTTAACCTTTTAAATGTCATGAACTTACAAACGCCGTTACACAAATGTACCGCACCGTGGGAAGTGGATCAAGATAAGTCAGGCATTTATAAATACTTGAATACCCAAGAGTCCAAACTAGATTAGACTTTCTTAAGGATTTATAACCATTTAGCTTTCGCGATAACAGATTAATTTCAAGGTATAACATTACCAACAAATACAAATGAATTGTGAGGTAAATTTATCTTGAAAGTATTAAAAGTATATTGAGAAATAAAACACACAAAACATAAGACTGGCATAGAACTAAGGATAATAAAGATAAAATTATAGCAAATTACCGTAATCCTAAAAAACTGTGGCATATAGTTAATACAATATGTGGCAAAGTATAGAATCTATTGATACATTTATTCTAAAGGCATTCAATTCCCAGAATCGTACACCATTATAAGTATCTAATAAGTTTGCTAATGGTTTTGAAAGCGCTGTTAAATCAATTATACCAGATTGCAAGCCCGTCCTCATACTAACCATCCTAGAATATCGTCCTGCGTATGCTCAGTATGAGATTTCATAAGGCAACACCAGAAAAAAATCATAAACTTATGAACTCATTAAATAGTAGAAAAGCTCCTGGTCTAGATAAAATAAGTGTACTAGATATTCTACGACATTCTACACAGCGCTTTCTAGACCCAAAGCAAGCATAGTTTAACTAGTTTGTGTTATGGGTTCCAGAATGCGGATAAAATTACTAATATACTTTTTTGGTAAATACATACATATTATACATAGAAACACTCAGACCAATGCAAATAGACATATTCATGCATACAACTTTATTTTGTCTTCGTTTCTTTTGTCTTATAATTTAGCTTTCCAATTTGAAGTTAGTTTCACTTTCTTTGAAACTAGTTCATTCATACTCAATAACGCGTTGTTGCCTACCATCGATGCAATTAAAATAGCTAATACTTGTAGCATTACCTAGCTATTTCGATTGCTAAATTGTTAGTTACCGTTGCTTACAACACAGGTACAGCAGACGAACTTCCTCCGTCCCTAAAAAAATCTGGTGTCCCTGGTCACAGAATGACAACATTATGCATATAATAAACAACACTGTTTTGTACGCTGGCGGTATGTTCTCAGTAGGAGGCTCCAAATTCGAACAGGAAATCCCATTATATCCACTTAAATTTAGAATTAGTTATTTAAAAACAAAATCCCGTAATATTTTTCTTATAACCAGTTAAGTAGACGGTGTTAGTTCTAAAACTGATGAAATAATTTTTCTTATATTTCTTAATAGTGGAATATATTTCTGGCTCAGATAAGATTACTTGAAAACCAGATATATAAGTTAATTTACGTACTTTGAGGACTTCGTTGATACTATGCAGGGCTGGGCTAGCACCTAACCCCGTTCCTACTTCTACCAACACTTCTTCAGGACGCACACGCCACGATGTGTTGTTCAGCTCAGCGTCCATACGTGCTTGCCTGTTTTGCACATACAAAATGTTATTTACCAACAAAGAATTTTAAATTAACATCTTAAAAATAATCGAATTGAACAGAAAACTTTATTAAATAGAAAACTATTACAAAGTTTTTATAAAGTTGTCATTGTGTGAGTGATACCCCTGACAATGGATAATAATTTCTCACCAAGCGTCCAAGGTATAAATTATGTAAATAAAAACTTCTCAGCAAACGGGCTATATACTTGATGAATTCGAGTATCGCTGAAACGACGAGCAGTGCAATAAATGATACTGACAATTTCTGAATATGAAGAAATGACTCATCAATCAACATAAAAGTATATTAACTCCGACCACTTAAATGAAATGTAGGCTAACTAAATGCGAATATTTTTATATACTAACATTTTCATTTATATTTTGGAATTTATAAAATTGACAGCATAATTCTAATTTGATAATATGACAATCTTCAAAGAAGTAATAATATAACGAGATTATTTACTTTGTTCCTGATTCAGCTTGTAAAATTGCATACCTATTATGGTAAATAAATAAATAAATATACTAACAACTATACTTAATCATTCCAAAACAATTTGGTATAAACCTAGTTTGATTAGTCCAACTTTTCCAATTCCCCTTATAACAAAACGTGGAATCACAAAAAAGCTGAGCCTGAGTTTAGTTCGTGGTCAAATGGACGTAAACTATGCTGAATAGCTTACAAGCGACATCTGGGGCGATCTTTTATCAACTAGGTCATATTTCCGCGCAGTTCGGCTTTATTCCTGCTCTTGGAATCAAATACAGCTCACTTAAGGCCCATTACGCTAAGTCCGTGGTGTGTTCTCTGTTTTTTATAGGCCGTTTACCAACTTTTTGCTGATTTAATGCTAGTTATTTATAATCCACGTTACTAGTAGTATTTTTATTACAAAAAAAGATTATTTCCTGGTTTACTAGAAGGGATACTTATATGAAATAGTCGGTTAACAAACATACAACCGACTTACGGCACCAGAGGTAACACTTACAAGTTACCCTCGTGCTTAAAAAAAACATCTGATATTAATCTAATATCATAGAAACAAAATCGTACGTTGTCAAGTTTAATACTAATTAAGTACAAAAATTTTAACTACATTTTGATTCAAGCCAAATATCTGCCATTTTAATATACCGGGTAAAAAAAGGTAGCAAATTAGGTATAAGTTCTATTTAAATAATGTGAAATCTGTTACATTGTGAGTACGTAGTTCGATGACTAGATGTGTAATGTGTTGTCATTCACCGAGATCAACGAGATCCAATTACTTACTTGTAAGCGATACATGCAGCTGTTACAGCAAATATTAGAAATATTGCCAATCCGATGAAACAATAGATTATGACCGTCTGGGCTTCTGATCCAGCAGCGTGCAACAATAAACTTATAAGATAGTATCCTTTATTGCTCGATTAATGTGTTCAGTTACTTATCTCTATTTTACGTTCAATTATGTGTATATTATGGATTATAATATTAAAACAAAAATAATCGAGTAATAATATTTCTAATTCGTTCTAATTCATTCGAGCGCCAATCCCCGTTGCGTCCAAAACTTGCACTTCTTTGGAGCCCGGTATCCGCTTTTGTTCGATTTGAGTTATTTTGGCTTTTTACCGTCTGCCCCCCCCCCCCCCCCACATCCAACAACGAGAGTCCCAACAACACTCAGCTAAGTTATCCGTAATCAACTTCTATTATCTAAAAACTTATAATTTTTTTTACGTAAAAGCAAACCTATCCCAAATTCATTCAAACAAAGTCTTACTTCTAAAATATTTGTATTTTTTAAGCTTAAAACATTTTTAGAGTATATTTCAGTGCTGATAATATCTTTTCTGGAAGATACTTTTGTTAGAACGAAGTTAGTAGAAATGCGTAGCAGTTCTACGTCGTCGTAGACGTTTCTGCTACGCGCTTCAATTAAGTTTATTAATATTGCGCAAGAAGCCACGTTCCTTACCAAATAATATTTTTGCACCACCTGGTTGTAGCCTGCAGACAATAATATCACCTTTCATATTACAAACGGGTGTTTACAATAATTTTTTTTTCTTTCTTATTTTCTACATGAAATTTCAAAATCAAGAATTGTCAACAGGGATGTTGACAATTTTTTTTAGTATTATCGTAAAATGTACATTGTATAATAATATAATGCTATAGTGAAATATTTCTATAAAATTAGTTTTAAAGATATTTGATTTTGAAATTTCAATTTCTCGAGCCGCCCAAAAACGCTCCATACAAAATTGTGACACACCGTGACGTGACCGTGTTTTAGCGTACAGTACTGATGTATGGAATTGCAAGAGACTATCGCATTTATCTCAGTCTACGATGCGTTTTCACACATATAATGCTTAATGCTTAAAATTAATTTGAAATTTAATAAGGAATTCAAAAAGTAGAATTTGCCAGCCCATATCTTAATATAAATTCCTCAATAAGTAATAAGTGCCTCCGACCTCCCAACAAGGCGATGTAAATTACAAAGAGTATTACAGATATGTTAAGTTTACTATAGAAATTTTACAGGATTCACATTTGACATTTTCATGGAATAGTATTTAATGTGAAGGAAAATGGAAAACAGAAAATGTATTAAAGTAGCATAGAGTTAAAACTGTGTGAACAAAATTATATAATTGCGACGCAAAATAATGTTCAAGTAATTACAATAAAAACAGTTTTATACGATAGATTTAAACTAGGTAGTTACGATATTAACTTGTAAACGGTATGTATTAAATGATATTTATTTATTGTAATAGCTCTTTTTATTCTATTTATGTATCTGCTTGTATTACTCTCGTGTCCCTTATTTTTCTCATTTTTATCTTTTTCAAATTCATATGCACTGGGTGCAATCAGGTGCAACCAGGTGCAACATAACAAATAGACACTCTAACAAAACATCGGTTTCAGTATTCCTGTGACAGCAACAAATAACTGGGTTATAGTAATGAAAGACTACAGTTGTACTTACCGCCCTGGCACATAGGGTCGTTGCCTAGGAAGCCACATCTAGGTGTATCTAGCGGTGGGCGACGCCGACCTCCGGGCCAATGGATAGCCTTCCCCGCCACCGGCTTGTAGCTGCTATTCAGACCGTGATAGAACGCCACGACCTAAATAGTAAACAATAGTTACACCTTCAGCTGCACTTGGTACTGCATACAGCTACTCACACAAACTTCGTTTGTTCGTTTAAAACAATAGGAAATCCGTAATGATAGCGAAATGAATACCTAGTAATTATAATCTAGAATCAATCAATTCAAAAATTCAAACCAACAAACCAATCAATTTCACGATTTTTTGTTGAGTTTAACTTTCAGTGATTTTCTATATTTTGTAATATAGGTAATTTATTTCAACGTCTAGAATTCATACCTTCAAAGTTATTATAAAATAGGATACCATTAACCTGAACCTTCGTTTGAAACTATTGTTTACGACAGCTATTTTGACTTTTTCTGCTTCAAATTTATGTATATTATGTACCTTTTTTTTTTAGTCCCTAATCAAAAACATTATGTGAAGCCCAGCTACAAAATAGATCTGGATATTTCAGACGGTAACATTCCATTGTTTTGGTTAAGTTATCTATAACTAATTTACCCATTGTATATTTGTTCTAAACAAGTTCTAAAGAATTAAGTAAGGCATTATGTACGAACGGTTCCTTGAACTTACATTATTAAACAGTAGAGATAGGAACCCTCCGTAAAATAAAACTATAAATTTTGAATTGACCCCGTAACCTCAATATTTTATTAGGAAAATAGTGCATACATACTGATAGTTGCGTGTAGATATCATTGATAGAAAAAAGTTGCACCGACTTCACATAAATATTGGGCAAGGGCAGGAATATGATGATGGTACAAAATAAATAAACTCGATATTAAATTGAAGTCACACTAATATTATAAATGTGAAAGTTTGGATGGATAGATGTTTGTTACTCCTCCAAGCCAAAACGGCTAAACAGATCTGGTTTAAATTTGTTACAGGAATAGTTTATCATAATATATAGTTCATCAATTTATATAGTTATCCAGAGATTAAAAAAAACCTGTTTTATACTGACTATTATTAGTCAGTATAAAACATAGGCTTTTTATCTCTGGAATGGGTTCCCATGGGAAGCGGAAATTTGAACAGAACTTCACGCGGGCGACGCCACGGGCAAAAGCTAGTGAATTATGAATTACGTGATTCAAGGGAGAGTTCGCGCCGCAAGGCAATCGATAAGACTAAGAAGTCCATTAACTGCGACGGCTAGTACGGCTACAGCAGCGTCAAAGAGGAAATTAAAAATCAGCACAAAGTGATTATCCGGCCGACGCGACTTCTTTGCGAAAAACCTACGACATGAACCCAAAATGTACGCTCCTAAATATTTATTGAAACAGAAACATTTACAAGTATGTGGACAATAATTCAGCAGACTAGTGTGCCCATAAACGAATGCGGAACAAATAAAGAAAGAAACATTAATTGTTATATATTTGGATTGATACAATAAAAGTCCCACTACATTAACCTACATTTTTGAGGACACCTAATCTCACTAGATGGGATTACGTCCAATTCACTCAAACTCGTGACCAACTTCCTAACAATTGTCGGGAGACCTTCTTGAGCAAAAGTAGATGTTTTAATGTGACTATTTACGTCGCAGTGGCTTTAGGGCTTCAAGAGAGAAAAATATCCACACAAAATATTAGATGCAGGTCTATGTTCATAGTTAGTTATATTTATTTAGATCTTAAATATTATTCCGTTTGTTTTTGTTTTACATGTTTTGTTTTACATTCCGTTTGTTTTACATGTGGGGAGGGAAAGTATCTTAAATAATGTAGATAGTCAATTTTACTGTAAGAATATTTCATTTTGATTTTAAAAACAATTAATCTGCATTCAAAGATATTTGAAAATTCTATTACACACTCGGTAATCGAATCGGCTAAAATCCGATAAATAACACTGTACTTTTATGATAGGGTCATCATAAATATCTCATACAATCTCGCTAACAAACATAATAAATTAAATCAAATTCAAGTGGCAAGTCCTGTATACAAGTCAAACTACAATTTTTTTTTTTAAAGTAAACAGCTATTTTCTAGACAGACTCTTTGAAGTTGTCCAGCCGTACGTAATCTGAATTAAAAGCTCCGGGGGGGGGGGGGGGCATAAAGCGGGAGCAAAGCGGATCACATCACTTTTGCAAACAGAATCTTTTCTTTCCTTACAATTTTGTATGTATCAAATTCAGCAGCAATATTTTGAACCTTAAAGTTGGAAACATATTGAGTCTTAATTCAGCTAGCGCCACTTTCATCAGCCGATTGCCAGCTTTTGGTTACGATATTTCGTATTTCAAATATCTTGCAATAAATTTACTTTAGTTTGAGTGCATTACTAAGCTTAGAACAAAGATTTTCAAAGATTTTAAAAAGAGCTAGGTTTTCGTTAAGTCAAATCAAAATGACAGGCACTTTAATGTTTGTTGAACAAACTACTTACCACTGAAAATATGAGAAAATAATATGAATATTGAATAAAAATGCAATATTCATATTATTGGAGACAAGTTTTTTTTTATCTGGATAAGGCATAAAACTAGCACACGGCCCATCGGTACTTACCCGCTAACCGTTTGCCTATAAACATTAAAAACAGGAGTGTTGCCAATGGAGGTTTATTACGCTCAGAGGGTAAAAGGTTGGTAAAAGAGAAGAATGGGTAAAAGGAAGACAACTTAGGGCAATGGCACTTTCACAAACCGTAAGGACAGCTAAAATCCGAGGAGGATACATACATCTTAGGGCGGATTCAGGTAGCTTAGTTGTTCAGAGTATTCCCCCTTTTTTTTTTTTTTTTTTTAACGTGCGGAAATCCCTTCGGATACCCCCCCGCCGGCCAGCGGGGGTGGTTAAGAAAAGGAATTCCCTTCCTGGGTATTTACATTTTCCGATTTATAAAATTTAACATATTAATCGAAACGGTGTTCCTCTTCCCAAAAAATCGAAGCGACTCAATTATGGGCTAACAGGCATTTTTTAAATAAATTTAAAACTTTATGCGACTCGACTCGACTCACCTCAAACTTTCCTGTGACTGGATCTAAATCTAAAATCGCGTAGTCAGCGTCCCTGTCACCGACAGCATCGATGCGGACATGGCCAGTTATTCCTGCAAAATTCATACATATTTAATAATAGTAAGACGGAATACGTTGATTCTGTTCCACTATGAACCATGAACAAAGGTTTGTCCGCACTAGATTATATTCTTTTTAAAGTGAAAAGGTATTCCATATGAAATTATCATTACTCCAGCAGTTATCCCGGTTCCATCCATTGTATAATATTTGGAGCCCGGGGTTTTTTTTTATACCACTCAAATGGCAGACAAGTTCACGGCCCACCTGATGGGAAGCGGTTACGGTGGCTTATGGACGTGCGCAACACTAGGGGCGTCACACTCGCGCTGCCGACCTGCTTTCATACACTTTCTTGTCATTATGTACCCTATTTTGACTTTTACAGACAAATTATCCTATAATCTTCAAAATTGACGATTGATAACTGAATGTAATGTTAAAATAAAACATCAGTTTTCAACAGTCGATATGTAAGTAAATATTTAACTTCGTCCGCGTGAATTTCGATTTTTATGGTTTTGGTTCTTTTGCGCGGAACACTAATGTTTTTCTTAAATTAAAGTACCTTATGTTACGCCTTGTAACATTAGCTATCTGCCAGTGGAAGGTCCGTCAAAATCGGTCCAGCCATTTCAGAGATTAGCCGGAACAAACAGACAGACAGACAAAAATTGTAAAAAATGTTATTTTGGTGTATGTACCGTATATATGTATATTCATATACATGTAGTAAAAAACGGTTATTTCAATATTACAAACAGACACTCCAATTTTATTTATATGTATAGAAGATGTATAGATTAACCACCCCCGCTGGCCGGCGGGGGGGTATCGGAGGGAATTTCCGCACGAAAAAAAAACGTACATGCACAGCTGAAATTTTTATGAGCGTGGTCCATTTCCTCCGGGTTAAACTAAAATAAATAAATAATACATATTGTAGGTACGCCTTTGTTTACCGGAACAATAAGAACCTTTTCGTAGAATATAATGAGGGAAACATGGAAGCACTCAACCTTTATAAAGAGTACTTCAAGAAGCATTTCGCAAAATGTACATATAAATGATATAAAGTGAGCCTTAAAAACTAAGATGGTCGCTACAAATTGTAAGCTGAAAATAATAATTAAGATCTTTCTTAATACACGATTATATTTATTGATTCGATTTGTGTGTATTGTTATACCATCTATACTATTATAAAATTGTTATTAATTTTTAGGGTTCCATAGCCAAATGACAAAAAACGGAACCCTTATAGATTCGTCATGTCTGTCTCTCTGTACGTCTGTATGAACAGCCACTTTTTTCCGAAACTATAAGAACTATGCTGTTGAAACTTGGTAAGTAGATGTATTCTGTGAACCGCATTAAGATTTTCACAAAAAAATAGAAAAACTAGGTATTTTGGGGTTCCCCATACTTAGAACTGAAACTTAAATTTTTTTTTCTCATTAAATCCATTCGTGTATCTATGTCTATGACCTATGTCTTCAAAAATCGTCCCCCCCCCCCTGTAACTTCTAAAATAAGAGAATGATAAAATAAAAATAAATGTACGATGTAAACTTCCACCGAAAATTATTGGTTTGAACGAGATCTAGTAAGTAGTTTTACTTTTAATATGTCATAAATCGTAAACCTCAATTTACCTTTTATTCAATCAATGCAAATCAAAAATTTTATTTGTTGCCACGGAACCCTTCATGGGCGAGTCCGACTCGCACTTGACCGGTTTTTTTCTATTAGAAAGGTCTTGGTCAGATTTAAAGTCTGTTGTATGTTTGATTGCAATTGGTTAACTAGAACCAGAGATATGACCAAAAAACGATGACCGATCTCCGCGCGGGCGGAGCCGAGGGCATCTGGCGGTCCAGGACCCGCACGGGAATATTGATAAAAAAGAAATCCTATAATCCGATTGGAGCACCAATTATTGTATAATTTCTTGCATCTTTCCAAATCAAAGAAATTTCCATACAAAATTTCTACAAATCCATACTCTTAGTGGTAAAATTTAGAAAAATCTTTTGGAGATTTACATTTATTTCTAACCAGAAGCAGATTACCTTAATATCAAAACACCTACGTGCTCCCTACTTTATAAATGGCAAACTTACTTAACTAACTTATTATGTACACGAATTGCTTTTTAATTCGATGACGATTATTAGCCATCATCATTTAAGCGTTGTGTCTAACCTCAGAGCCCCAGGTTCGCTCTCCTACAACCCCATTGTATGGGTTATATAAGCAAGCGACTACCGTCTGACCCCACAACCCCGAGAGTAAAGCCCGCACCAGAGTGTCATCAATCACAAGTCAATCAGCAGATGTATCCGGCTTGGCGAAGATCTTGGTTAGGCCCGATTCCGACACGCCCATCTCCATCGTCGGTACCAATGTGGGGAAGTCACCCGTTCAAAAAAAAAAAAATAGGCCCCATACCCCTACATTATACAGGTAGGTAGATTTAAATACAAATCTATAGCAAAATTACGTTATTAGACTCTGATGATAGCTTGGCAAACAAAGCAAGCCTCGGGCTTTCTATTTTACTAGCTGACCCGGCTAACTTCGTTCTGCCTTAGAATGAAGTTATGTTCGTTACCTTATCAGCTGAAATTATTTCATGAATGCGTGAGGTTTTAGTCGGTTCGAGTCCGACATAACCACTAACCACCTGGGGGTAGAGGGTTGACAATTTCCGCAAAAAAAGAAACTATAAAAAGGCACAGTTTCAGACATATATTCTCTATATTATATATTATCATGAAAATCGGTTCACCCGCTCTTGAGTTTATCCCGGTCATTAGTAACACGACTTTTTTTTATAAAATATAGATTAGATATCCTACTTTATGTGCGCGCTTCATGTATATAGTTCACTATATAAATGGTCAACTTCAACGGGGAATGTCAATAAGTTTTTTCATTCGATATGAATCCGAAACTCAGGTCTCATGATAGATACAAACCGCAGTCGTATTTAACTTTGCTTGTATATTCATAACCAATCATCCAATGATTGCGCCGAGTCTACTTAAAATCGGTGACTTCACATATACGTACATAACTTTTATATTTCAGATGATCGTGCTACAGTAATTTATTTATCTTCAAATGTTCTATCTTATCAGTACGAGTATTTCTACTGTATGCGTTAAGTAAAAAATATTTTAAAAACGTTTATACGGAAGACTTCCTAAGCATAAACATTTTACGTACTTACGCAAAAGGTATAAATAGATATTTAAAATAAAAACGAATTGATCCTGTTTTAAATGGATAAATCGCATACTGGTAGCAAACGGTGCGATGATAAAAAGTACTATGACAAATAATTCCTTAGAGAACAAACTATAATAGAAGTAAAATCTCTGTACTTAAACAACGATTGCCTGATAAGCGTGAGTATTTATACTTTATCATTGGATTTCACAGCCACTTAATCTCGAACCACAACATACTTAAAAAAAGCAGCCAAGTGCGAGTCGGACTCACCCATGAAGGGTTCCGTAGCAGCAAGTAACATAATAATGCTTTTAAAAAATATATATATTTGAGTTGAATGAATGAAAGGTAAATTGCGTTTTACGATTTATGACGTATTGAAAAAAACTACTAACTAGATCTCGTTCAAACCAATTTTCGGTTGAAGTTTACATGGTAATTTACGTCATAAATTTTTTTTTGTTTTATCATTCTCTTATTTTCGAAGTTACAGGGGGGGGGGGGCCATTTTACTTCCAAAGAAGTGTCTCTCGTGCAAACTATTCAGTTTAGAGAAAAATGATATTAGAAACCTCAATATCATTTTTGAAGACCTATCTATAGATACCACACGTATAGGTCAGATGAAAAAAAATTTTTGAGTTTCAGTTCTAAGTATGGGGAAGCCCCCAATTTTTTTTTTTTCTATTTTTGTGTGAAAATCTTAATGCGGTTCACAGAATACATATACTTACCAAGTTTCAACGGCATAGTTCTTATAGTTTCGGAAAAAAGTGGCTGTGACATACGGACGGACAGACAGACAGACATGACGAATCTATAAGGGTTCCGTTTTTTGCCATTTGGCAACGGAACCCTAAAAACACACATAAACAAATCATCTTACCATGAAAGTCTCGACCCCACATACGACTAGTAATGTTCCTGCCATCTCTGATGTCACCACCTTCAGTAAGAGTTTCATTCAGCGCCATACCCAACAAATACACCCCATCGTAGAAGGCGCCAATGAAGAAATTCACCTGTCGTCCATAAATTGACAGTTTTAACAGCTGATGCAAGGCTCATAGTACGGAGAAAGCATCCTGCATATTGATATATTCAATTTGACTGCCAGACAGTGACTGACTGACAGACCTATTATAGAATGCGGCTAAACATACTTACTAGCCTTAGGATACCCATCTTAGTCCGTGTTTTTAATCATAATAAGATACCGTTTTTAATAAGATAGTAATTTATTATAACCCTTTCAAATTATTTTTATATTTGAATATTTGAAAAACAAACATGGCCAAATCAATCATCCAGCTTGTTAATTGCCCATTCAACGCTGACCGAATTGGCACGCGACCAATGACAGGTGGTTATCAATCACAAAGATAATAATTTTATTTTCAATAAAAGACTAACGATGAAAACTTGTCAAAATATTTTTGCAAGCCACGACGCAATATTTAAAAATTCAATACCGCTTGACCAACGTTGAAAGTTGGTATATCTGAGTGATTTTCATGGAGAAGGTTTATCTTCAATTCATCCCGAAAAAGAAACCGCAGATAACTAACAATATTTAATATCTAACTTATTTCGGACTGCTGAGACGAGGTCTCGAGTTGGATCTCCAGTCGCCCCGGGCACACCACACCTCTGACTTTTCGTAGTTATGTGTGCATTAATAAATGCTAATTATCGCTCGCTTAATATTGTGCCCGGTAGATGGCAATAGGCTCGCCCCCTATTACATTGGGAGCTTAACATAACTGGCGAATCGTGGGTGTGTAATACACCTCTGCCTACCCCTTCGGGAATACAGGCGTGAAGTTATGTTATGTTTATTTAGTAAATATCGCGAAATCAGGGAACGCGCCCGGAACCCTGTTGAAGACTTATCGTAATTCATCCCTTAGGCGGTAAAATAAGTTCCAAAGCTCCAAGGTCAGATTGAGTATACAACAAAATATCTTTGTTTTTTTTAGGATTTATTTCTTCCATATGATATCAATAACCAAAAAAAATAAAATTTCAAATGGCGAAATATTCACTGGCTTCAGGGGACCCTTCAGCTCCTTCTGTCCGCGGGCATTTTCACCACTTTGAATTTTTTTCAGGGGCTGAACTCGGTAACAACAAGGCAATTCAGCCTGCGGGTGGGACAGACTATGGGCTCAGTTGACTTTGAAGTGTATTCATCATGTTGTCTCTGAACTCGTCATCTAATCCTAACTAATCAAAACTTTAATCGAATTGCATTGTCTTTTATTTAAATTTGAAAATTGCTGCTCTGTGCATAGATTTGAATTTAAATGAAGTGCTACGACCCTCCGACACTAACACTCTTTTAAGGTACGTATATTTTTATTCCACTACCAAGTGCCAGCGAGTACGACTGCTATTCATGATGTACCGGGTTCGATATCTGGGCCAAGTAAGATGTCGCTGGCCTCGGGCAATAAAGCGGTAAGTGTTTACGCCCTTTTTATTTTTATTTGATTTTTGGCTTCTCCTATTTTCAATCTATCATCATCATCATCATCAACCTATTCTAGTCCACTGCTGGACATAGGTCTCCCCTATTGAGCGCCATAGCGCCCTGTCTTCAGCTTGCCGCATCCAGCAACTGCCCTATTTTTTCAGTATTTTATATTTTATTATAATAAATAACAATAACGGCTTACATTACTCTAAGAAACATAACATAAAAATCGTCGAAATAAAGGACAGTAATAAATAACACTTCATATGATCCCGAATCCTAAGGAATTTTTCTGTGCAAGCTATTGAAATTTCCCTGAAGCAGGTGGTAATCGGCTGGTACGCTCAAGATCTCAAGTGGATATTAGGTCGTATTATATACTTACATTACTGAATCTCAGTGGTCAGTGTGTTAATGAAATCGTTAATGATCTAAAAATTTAAACAGTACATTGTTTCAATTATCTTATAAATCCATTACAATTATTATTAAAAGATTTAATTGCAGAAAAAAATTAGCTTTCATTTCACATATTGAACTCATGTTTTGGACCACTGTGCGTTGAAATGTAAACAAATATTTCTTCTAGCTTTTTTTATTTCTCCCGTAAAACTGTATTTTTTTATATTACCGCTTTATTGCCCGGGGTAACTATTTAGTAATCTGTGCCCGGGGCCAGAAATGTATTCATTATTGGGGTGTTTCTATTGGTTATTTCTCAGCAACAGTGTATCAATGAATGACTATACATATCCCCATCAAGATCTTCTGTGGGTAGTTCACCTACAAACATGTACTGTAACTGCTCATTGACGGATGAAGTTATGTCTCCCTAATTACGGAAATATTTACGAAGAAATCTTACCTCCTCTCCATCGGAAAAAGTATAGTTATAGTGTTGTTTAGCCCTTGTTCTAACAGTATCCGCGAACTCGTCGAACCGGTCTCCTGTGGGTAGTTTTAAGGAGACACGCAGCAAAGCTTCGTAAGCGGCTCGAGCTGCTGTATCACGCTCATCGTCAGCTGCCCATCCCGTCTCACCCCAGTATCCACCCTGTATGTATGTAAATAAAACTTCAAAGAAAAATTCACGGTTTCTTCAACTTTTTTGAGAATTGATAGTAATCACCTTTATTCTTATACATGATATCTTTTGTTTATTGCCGCATGGATTCCCCACAAAGTAGAATACAAGAGCAATCCGAAATCCAAGTGTGGGTGTCGTAAAAGGTACGAGAGTGTATTATTACAACACATTTTGGCGTCAAAGCAAGACTTATATTTTTATGATTATTATGTTCTATGTCACCCGTTCTATGAAAACGAATCTAATGACATATCATTTATCAAAATCGGTTGAACTGCTTAATAGCGGACATAGGCAAGGTCATAGATACATATAGGTCAAACATAAAACCCTCCTTTCGAGCTTCAGCGCAGTAAGTTAAAAAAAATACTGCGTAAATCGTGTATAAAGTCTTTTGAGATGATTCAGTATTATGGTATTCTATAAATACCGTTGTGTGAAGCGACCCTTACTGAATTCTATTCACGTCAATACCATCCGGGTACAAAAAACTACGTTTTTCTTTTCACAGACACTATTTCAGGATTTTATTGAATAACAATGCTATTTGTAAATAGGTGTAAGAGAATGTGAAGATATATTTTGACGCAAGTTCAATTGATTTGGCTTGCAGTCCTGCAAAAAGACCTCAACATTCTGCACCCTGGGTGATAAGGGATCGCCTCTCAGCCTCTACTGGCAAGAAGCCAATTAACAGAGACATTATGTGGTTTAATAAGTATGATTCTAGCGTATCAATTTTTAACTAAAACTTGATGTAGACGTGCCACCTAAATTGATGCCAAAAGTCTACAAAACAAAACCTAAATCTTCGTTTAAATGACTCAGAGTTGAGTGAAAAATTAAACAGGAAAGAAAGCAATCTAGAATGTTATTCTTTTTAAACTTACATAAAAAATGTTGGGTATTTACTATAATAACTTTGACAATAAATGCTCTTATTATACGTTCTTCTTATCAGCTAGTAGTTCGAGGTCGAGGCCGGGCCTTGTAAGTTAAAGGTCAAGGTATGTGTTGAATTAGATGATCCAAACGTGATTGAAAGGACGGGCTTTCAATTTAATCACCATCTGTACTCCGTCGTACGACCGCAATATTTGTTCGGTTCGAGACGAAGATAAACTTTAGCTAACTACTGAATATTTAAGATGACATTAGCGTCGATACTATTTATGTGTACAGAACTACTGGAATTATGGCGATTATATTGCGCATCTCACTGAACTAAACTCTAAAACGTTTTATTTAATTTCGAAATTTCCTTCTGCTTGGCATCGGATTAAATTTAGACGTTAAACAAATTAAATTAGAATTTAATGCATTTATACTTTGCGGTTTACGTCGTTTTGCCCGTATTAAACAAACAAAATTGCGATTTTTCGTCTAGCTTGGAGTTAGTCTAGTTTAAAAACATTCCATTAATTTAAATTTCATCTTCGGTAAAACTGTGGCCTACGCAGTCATTAAAAACTACGATCACCTCTTTAGAATGTTGATGTATTCCATAACCTGAATAAGATTTTCAATCCCTCATGATCCAATCTAATCTTAACAACCTGTGATATCACATATTTATCAACATGTGTCTGCCTTTCGAAAAGGTTGTTGTGTCAAAGTCTCAAAGACCTCTAAACTATTGCAAGTCATTAAAGTAAAGTGAGATCGCGCGTGCCGATATGAATATATGAAAGCGTCTACAATATAGATGAAATTTATATTTAATAGCCTTTTGAAGTCTAAGTCAAGATGATTAAGAACAATGTTAAAATTTGGTTTATCAATTCAACCTTAGATCGTCCAATTAGAGCATCAAGCTGAGTGCCACCATTGTTAACATGGTACGTGTATGTAATGGTGACCCTCTTTCCTGAGACTTTACCTTCAGCTTACCATCAGGCGAGGTGAAGTCAAATGGTAAATATAAAAAAAAAAACCAAACATTTTTTAAAGAATTCAGATATTGTAGGACGTATTACAGCACCAGTTTTCTTAAAAAAAAAGTTGGGCTTTAACTAAAGCCAGTTTTGTCTTTTCCACTCTTGATACATGGGGCACTTGACGCAAGGAATTTAAAAAATCGGTTCAGTAGATCCAGAGATTACCTCCTGCAGCCTCACGAACTTTACCTCTTCATATTATTAGTATAAAGTATAGATAGGCCACAAACTAAACACTTAAAACTAAACACACACACGGTCAAAAACTAGCAACGCCACTCTTGCCATTTAAAAAAAAAAGAGTTCTCTGACTTTTGCAACCCCAAAGTGTAACCTTACAATGGACTTATATCCTAATACCTTATTAAAATGAAAACGTCCCAATGAATACAAAACTAAATTCTACGGTCGGGTTGTGTCTACTAAATTGTTTTGAAATTCATTCCACTTCCAAATACGTAAATATGAATTCGTCTATTTAAAAAATCATCAAGGAAATACGTACGGATTAATTACGTACGTTAATAAAAGCTCATTAATTTCAATTAATAGAAGTCGTAAAAGTCGCAGCCATTTAATGAAACTAGTCACCTAATTGGACGCCCATTTTTTTTAGCGCGTGGAAACCCCCACGGACTTCACCCCATCGTTGCCGGCGATTGGGTGGGCGTGTCGGAATCGGACCGACTAAAACCACACGGTGTCCTCCCCAAGTGTCCATTGCCGGGCACCCCGGGTAAGATATTTATTAAACGCTGGCATACAATCAAATGATTGAGGAACAACTCTTCGTACAGTATGTAAAGTAACCTTACCTATAATAAAGTAACCTTACCTATAAAGTAACCTGTAAAGTAAACCTAACCTAACACGAGTCTACAAGAGACCTAACCTAATCTCTAAATATAAATCCGTTTCAAGGCGTCAAATTAGCTAAGTTAACAAACTTTCTGGTATTATGAGAATCTGGTATAATAGGAAGCTGGTATTTTGATCATCTGGTATTTTGGGAATCTGGTATAGTGGGAATAAAGGGATGCATGTGCCAGTTGAAGATTATACGCACCGATTTTATTTTTCTTGGCTCCATCGAATACCGGTTATGTCGGACTTGAACCGACAAAAACCGCACGGCGGCGTCTCGGGTCTTCAGACGCCGGTGTGTAAGGTGACCCATAAGGCATTTTCCTCGCACTCCGACTAACCCAGGGCCATCTCCGGTTTCAAGATGGCCCCCTCGGGTTTGGGAACCACGGTGTCCCGATCTTGCTCCGGAAATGGGGGGGACGCTAGTCGCGCGGCCCCCGGGCCTACTTCTGCTGGGGTGACAGGCGGCCTGGGAGGATGGAGATCGTTGAGCGATCTCCAGCCTCTGAGTCGCTACGACGCGCGGCGAGCATGTTGCGGGCTCGGCGGGCCGGGAGAATTCTAAATCTCTCCCGGGCTCGCTCCGCCACCTCCTTCTCGAACATTACATGAACGCAGAAGGAGGCAGCGGCGGATCATGCGCTCGCGCTCCGCACCATAGCCGCAATCATGCTGCCTAGCGAAAGGACTCCCACCCTGATGGCTGCCACGAGATCACGCCTCGGCACCTCCCACGCAAGATTATACGCACCTGAAATATTTCGACGTCCAGGAATGCCCAGTCACCGTGTGTCATTCCGAGGGCGTGTGCCGCCAGGAGAAACTCCCGTACCAGTGATCCACGTACACTCAGGATTACAACTGGGAACAAAATATTATTATTATAATAAGTAGGGTCAAGTCCTATTATTTTCTTCAGAAATTCATCAGAAAAATATTTTTTAATCTTGATATTACTTAAATATTCTAGAATTTGCAACTCACTACAGATATATATTTATCGCATTTGTAGTTGTGAACTATTTATACACCTTCAAATAGGTATCTACATCATATCATAACGCAAACAGAAAGCACTTAATTCATGTTTCTTTTAAATAACATTGATAAGTAACACATAGGAAATAATTTCGTGATATGTACCTTTTTTTTTCGTGCGGAAATCCCCTCGGATTCTCGCCGGCCAGCGGAGGCGGTTATGTCGGGCTTGAACCAAATAAAACCGCACGCCGTCTTGGGTCTTCAGACCCGGGGTGTAAGGTTGCCCATAACGCATTTCCCTAGCACCCCGACTGACCCTGGGCCACATCCGGTTTCGAGATGATCCGAAGCAGGTGGTACCCAAAGCTCCCCTTACCGGAAATCACCTGCGTCAGACGGTACCAGAGGCTTACGTGTTGCCTCTCAAGCCAATCCTCCATGATGGGCATTACCGCCGCTATTGCGGTGTGCCCTTCTTGATAAGTACCTTTTTTTTTTCCGACCTCATCAAAAAAAGATTTCCTATTGGTCCTCAGACACAATTTAAACTTTCTAGTAAAAATGTATTGAAGTAACATGCTCCGATTAAAGCCTGGAAATGGAAAACAATAAAGTAAAAGAAATGTGAGGCGAATAACTGTCAGTTTGCCAATTACCCACAAATCGAAGTTTGCGCTTTCCAATACAAGGCGAAGAAAATGTACACTGTCATTATGTCTTATGCTCATGTAGTGTAAACTAGCATCGCTAGGGGGTTTACTGAAACATTATTGGGGGATACAAAAAGAAATGCCTAAATAAATAAGTATGAAATACTGATGACATCCTTTATTAAAAAACATAACGTAATAATAACTTACTACATACAAACATACATATTGACTATAGAGTCATACCTCGCTCGTTAGTTACAGCACCATGTCATGTCATCAATACTGAAAGGTGCATTGCGTTTCTCAATCTTAAGCACTTATATTTATTGTTATGCAAATTTTATGTTATGGGTATTTTATTTAGAAATATTTCTGGTGGTTTGATGACACAAATTTGTCACAAAATTCGGCCGGGCAGGTACCACCGTGCACGCTTGCGAAAAACCCTCCATAGTAATCCAATTTCGGTTGGATTGCGTTCAGGGGTCAGCAAGTGCATAGCCGAGCAGGGGGATTGTGGTCGCAGCACTAGTGGGACCGGTGGGGTTCACGCGGTGCTGCGACGAAAAACAAAAAACAAAAATTTATTGTTTTCGAAAACGTACAGAAACAAAAATTGTTAAGGGAACATGACACGAACGAGGCCAATTACAATATACAAATGTATACTAATTAGAAAATAAATAAAGTCGGTAAACAAAAACAAATAAAAGCGGCCAAGTGCGAGTCGGACTCGCCCATGAAGGG
The DNA here is from genome assembly GCA_946251805.1 of Cybosia mesomella. Lineage (NCBI taxonomy): Eukaryota > Metazoa > Arthropoda > Insecta > Lepidoptera > Erebidae > Cybosia > Cybosia mesomella. Next base: position 22,876,914 of record OX276405.1, read on the forward strand.
TTCCGTAGCAGCAAAACATAATTCTGTTTTTTAGGGTTCCGTACCTCAAAAGGAAAAAAACGGAACCCTTATAGGGTCACTTGGTTGTCCGTCCGTCCGTCTGTCAAGACCGTTTTTCTCAGGAACGCGTGGAGGTATCAAACTGAAATTTATATCTAATACTCAGGTGTACTGTCCCTTGGAGCTGTGAAAAAATCAAACTTCTAAGCCAAACCAATCGAAAGATACAGCCGTTTTATGCCGCAAATTTTCGAAACTAGCACGGGAATCAAAAACCTACAGGGTACTTCCCGTGAACTTAGAATCTTAAAATTTGGTACGAATTAACGTCTTATAGTACAGATAAAGGAAAAATTGCGAAAACCGTAAATTTTTAGTTACATCATAAAATAAAAAATCTTTTTGAAAAAACTATGACTCGATATATATACTTATATACCTAAACCGGTTTTTTTAAAATTTTTATATTTGAGTTGATTGAATGAAAGGTAAATTGCGGTTTATGATTTATGTCGTAAAAAAAACTACTTACTAGATCTCGTTCAAACCAATTTGCGGTGAAAGTTTACATGGTAATGTACATCATATATTTTTTTTTTATCATTCTCTTATTTTAGAAGATATAGGGGGGGGGGGTACATTTTACCGCTTTGGCAGTGTCTCTCGCGCAACCTATTCAGTTTAGAAAAAAAAAAAATTAGAAACCTCAATATCATTTTGATGACCTATCCATAGACCTATCCGTAAGGATTTGATAAAAAACATTTTTAAGTTTCAGTTCTAAGTATGGGGAACCCCCAAAATTTATTATTATTTTTATTTTTGTGTGAAAATCTTAATGCGGTTCACAGCATACATCTACTTACCAAGTTTCAATAGCATACTTCTTACAGTTTCGGAAAAAAGTGGCTGTGACAAACGGATGGACAGACAGACAGATATGACGAATCTATAAGGGTTCCGTTTTTTGCCATTTGGCAACGGAACCCTAAAAAGCAATCAACACCCACTGAAGAAGGCGTCGCACAAAGCCTTTTTGAGTTTACTAACGCTAGTGTTGAAAACATCGATTTCGACATCCCGGCACGCTGCGTTATTTGTACGGCATGCACTTACCAGGTACGAGTTTTGCCTGTACGTTGTAGTTACCGTGGGTAAGTGTTGCAGATTGTATCTACGCAGAAATGCACAAGGTATTCGTAACCAGCAATTCCGGAGCGTCAACCGGAACGACCCGTTCATAACTTTGAACAAGAATGCCAAATCAGTACGCTTTCTTCTCTCATAGCATGAGATATTTCTTGCATCGCGCTAGGTAGGTTGGTAAATATGTTATATGTAAAGGTTATATGTATAGGTTATATGTATATGTTATATGTATAAGTTATATATATATGTTATATGTATATAAGGGCCCCATCAAGCTCTTTCGGAACCTAAGCCCATCTCAGCTGCGAGGCGGTACACCTGCTTATATTAACGCACAAAGCTTTAGCGCAGGCTTTCCTCTCGCGTTTATCAGACGGCAGTCGCTTCCATAAAAGTCAAGATAAACATAATCAAGAGTAAGAGTAACGCTGTGATAATGATGAATTCATTTCAGGCAAAATATCAATATGGCATCTTACATATTGTCACGGTATTGATGAACTGAACCAAACATTAACCATGTAACATATTACCGATATAATTACATGTGTGGGTATGGAATTTGGTTCCAGAGTGAAGTTTAATTACATCACACAAATAAACAACGGGAGATTGTTTGGATATAACAATAGCGTCCCGCAGCCACTGCTGAAATTAAGCTGAAATAGTAAACTAACAAAGTGAAGCGTGTACATGAGATGATGCAAAACTGACTGCAAGATTTTAGTTTTGCAATGAACTCATATATGTTAGTGTACATTGAACACATCGTTGCTATATAAACTTTTATAGACTTCTATCTGTTGGCAGCGACTCCGCCCGAGTGAAGTTCTGATTCCGTTCACTCAAGGGCTCTTGTGCACTCAAAGCAACGATCAGTTCTCAGACCCAATGTAAATAAAAAAAATCATAAGCATTAGACCAGCCGTTTCGGAGGAGTTCCTAACCGGTGGAGGAGGAGAGATAACAAACACTATAAATACGATATTTTCATATATTAGATGTATTATAATGTTCGCCCACTTGTCGTTATTAGACCAAAGAATTATTACAAGTTTGAAGAATATTTTAATTTGAATGGTGGCACATTTATTGTGTTTAACTTCCAAACCCCAATTATATTAAATGCAATGGTAACTCCATTTCTTGTTGAGTTGAACAAGGCATTCCGTTAAATCCGGCCTCCTACAGGATACCATTCATCATTTGTAAGTATAAAGAGGCTATGTTTCATTATAATCACCCTTATTGGACATATGTTTTATTTGAAACAAATACGGCAAGAGATATTGCGCATTACGTAATCGGCCCACTTAATCACAGACGTGAATAATATACTCATTTATAAATGACACTGACAAGCTCTCGCAAATTTTTGCTAAGACAAACACGCAAATATAAAACTAAATATTAAATATTTATGCACAGTAATGTGATAAAATAAGTTAACCAGTTAGAATAATAGTCAAAACAATTACAATAAATCGACCACACCTACCGGTTAGTTGCAATTCCAATATTATTATTTTGTACAAAATACTTACATTTCTTTTCCATTACTTACCTCATTGGGATGGAAGTTGGTATCAAATTGTGTCACTCTTAACACTTTTAAACTCTCTTAGTACAGATGTAATTTCATATTTTTAGAACTTTAAAAACAGTCGCGCCATCATTCTCTCTCATTTTAAAAAGAAAGAGGAGAAAGAAAATTAATAGAAAACTATTCACACAGAACAGGCGTCATTGATTTGTTCCATATAGCTTAATTATAGCTTAACCATTGTAACAGGTGGAGTTCATCTTAATGCATCGTGATAAATAAAACCCAGTCTTCTGGTTACATGAAGTGATAACCAAAAGCTTTGTTATTCTTGTAGAAAATCTTAAAATTATCTATTCATTGTCTTAAGTTTTCTTACCTCTGGCATACATGCTGACATCTTTCAGCAAAGCTTCACAGGACTCTCGCTCGTTGCCGTCCAGTTCCCTCACAGCCTTCAATACACCTTCCTTCCGGAGACCCCACTCTAAGCTTTTGCCTATCATTGAAAATATGTCAGTTAGGAACTAGGCTTTAATTTATCGAATCACAGCTGTTTGATAAGACTCGTGTATACAAGTATCGATAGATCGATAGGACTACGCACTAGGGCTATTCATTTATATCGTTGAATAGTTTCAACGTAGGATTTCTGCATGGTGGAGTTATTATTTATCTATCACTCGTTATGCCCTTGTTAATCACTATCTAGGATTTTAGTTCATAATATCGCCAATCACTATATCGTGTGGTCACTTCACTATTATCAGTATCGAGCAAATGCTCGATGACTGTCATGGAAGTTTGAATTATTTGATATCGATAATTTTCCACGTACGACTGTTGAAGCCATTTATCAAAGATTCAAAAATATTGACTTTTTAATCATTCATCATCATCATCATCAACCTATTCTAGTCCACTGCTAAACATAGGTAAGTCTCCCCCTAATGAGCGCCATAAAGCCCTGTCTTCAGCTTTTAATAATTATGGAGGGTAAACATATAATTGTCTCACTTACCCACTGTTAATGAAAATAAGTCAGACTTGTCAAGCAGTAGCGCGACGTGTGTCCAACCAAACCTCTCGAAGACGCTGGTGAAGACTCTTGGCAGGCGACATTGGCAGTACGACATACGAGTCAGCGTCGGATATTTGCCTTTATCGTTGAATAACGTCTGAGGCTGGGGAAGAAAAAACATTTTACACGCTCTATCACGCTCTTTACCTGCACGCATATTATGCAATCTTACAATAAAATTTACCAATCGTTACCAAAACGTATTACCAATCGTCGGAATCTTTAAAATTTTAATCACATAAATATTAAATTAACCTTCTAAAAATAAAAGTAGTCCAGTGTAAATAATTATTTCATGTGCTAAGAAATCCCGACCGCCATAAAAGTATGCCCTCGTTAAAGAGTACGAAAAAAAACAATCGATAAACCTAATATATACATAAAAAAGAGAATGTTTTTATTTATTAAAATAATCATTGGTCTACACAACTATATTTGATTTTTTTACACAATCTTCGTTATTGGTATATGTTCTATTTGATTGAACCATTGGATGAAGACAATGAATGACATTCTCTTCATCCCATGGTGCCTGTAAGAATTTTTTTTACGTGTTGAAATCCCCCCTTATTCGACTAAAACCGTACGCCGTCTCGGGTCTTCAGACGTCAGGGTGTAAGATGGACCATAAGGCATTTCCCTTGCTCCCCAGCTGCCCCAGGGCCATCTCCGGTTTCGAGATTGGCTCTGAGCAATAAGGTGATGAATAAAATTGTAAATAGGTATATACAGCAAAACTTCTGATTATATTTTTTTGTGTACATACAATAATTATACAAATATATTGTTATATTTCATTGTTTTTGTTTGTTTAACAATAAGACATGATAAAGAATGAATGAATTATCGTAAAGTAAACCTATTAAAGTAAGATTTTTATTATAACTTATAAACTTTCTTGCTTTGCTGGAAGAACTAATGTTTCATAGGGAATTGTTATTATTTATTACATATTTTGTTATGTAAAATAAATTCAAAGTTTTGTCCCAACGACCACCAGGGGTGGCCGTTTTAGCGGTGGCCCTTGGGAGTAAGTTGCCTAAACCGGTTACTGAAGTGTTTTTCATAAATATGAATATTGCTGTGTCGCTAGCTGACTCTATCGCGTTCTCTAAAGAGCTCTGGAAAACATACTTACGAGCTGGAACTAACGAACGCTATGCAAATGGCATTACTTTAGATTTGTTTTGTATTGTCTTCCTTTGGCAACTCGAAATTATAAAACTTTTTTGTCTACATCACTAGCAAGATAATGGGGTAGGTATGTTTATAATCGGAAAATATAAAGGAAGAGTATGGTCTCAGGCATTCTCATTAACTTCGCGATATGCAGCATGTTGACTTAAAATCAAATTTAAAAAAAAAAAGTGTAAAATACAAACAATTCATAAGGACCTAATAACATATATATGCGATAGTGAAACTTACCCTACTTCCTTTGCGTAAATTTCTTAGTCTGTGCATTCTACTGACGACGCTAGCAGGAGCAGCCAACTCGCCCTCCGACGGAGGCTGTAACAATATATGTCATTGTAATAGAAGTTGACTCTGTTTCAAGGTGACTTTGATTTTCTAGAATTCCTTTCCAGTTAAAGCAATTCTACTAATATTCAATACATATCACCTTTGCCCCTTATCCTGATCCAGATCGCTGGTTGGTTGATTGTAACATCGACTACGATCGGTACAGAGGTTACATTGTGAAAATGAAACAAACACAAAGGCAGGTCTACGTTCGCATTTATTTTATTAATTAAATCCGTTACACATAGTGATTAAGTAGCTTTACGCGGTATTTTCCTAAGGGATATTATTATATATTATTATTTGTTATTTCTTCTGAATAATTAATTATAACAATCTAAGAATAATATTAACTCATTTGTTAGCTTTTTGTTTCCTTCTTTAGATTTATATCTACTTATCTATCTCTGGGGTTTGATCAAGAGGCTTAACAATGTCATTTGCAAACCTAATTTTATATGAGCTGCATATTACATCTAGTAACCGATTCATTGCCACCTTCATTTTTACAAATTACTACCATTGACCAATAAGATTGTTCAAATAATGCAAATTTGCGTCATTCGCCGAATGTCGGTTTAACATCTGGCATAATATCCCCAAACTGACAATAGTCAATGGGGTAGGCCTATGTTCAGCAGTGGACTTCCTACGGCTGATATGATGATGATGATGACAATGTCCTGCTAAAGTAATATACCAATAATACTAATGTTCCCTTTCCTTAACTGAATTATAAGCGTTCATAGGCATAAACTACAGAACCCAATTACTATCCAGTGAGTCGTGTGCTTGTTTGCTATCTATGTTCTTATAACACGCCTTAGTAAGTAGGTATGTACCTTTTTTTTTTTTTTTTTTTTTTTCTCGTGCGGAAATCCCTTCGGATACCCCCCCGCCAGCCAGCGGGGGCGGTTATGTCGGGCTTGAACCGACTAAAACCGCACGCCGTCTCGGGTCTTCAGACGCCGGGGTGTAAGGTTACCCATAGAGCATATCCCTCGCACCCCGACTGACCCTGGGCCATCTCACCACTAACAGCATCGCTCATCCTGTCTCCTCTGAAAGCAGAGGAGTACGGAGAGCGATGTGTTTCCGCCACGTTGGGTATTGGCCGACGATCAATGCCAACCCTATGAAGGGGAAGCCATTGACCGCCGCCCAGGGTGTACCGGCCGCTCCGATTCCATTCCCCCCGGACTGCAGCGGGATCGGAATCGGAGCGACACTCGAGGAGGTTACCCAACACACACCCCAGTAGGTATGTACCTATATTTGTTTAAGGCGTAGGATCAAAACGAGCGTCATCATGTAGACGATTTAAACCGAATTCGTAGACTTGTTAACGCACACGGAACCGACCAAGGCATAGGTCTGAATGTGTTAAGAATGGTCACCCATCTAAAGACTGACCACGCTACTATTACTTAACCTAGTAAAATGCTAACCAGCCCGGTTACGAGACACGGGCGCTGAGCGCGATAACACCACGAACGTTAACCTACCAGCTTAGGGTTAAGCTGCCAATATCAACATTTGCTCACAGAAAATAGCGATAAAGCATGCACAGCGGGTACATTAATATTCACAGCACGGGCGTATTATTGGGACACGTCTCTTAAACGAAATAAACATCAACTTTTTAAATCTAATATCTCGTCTGTTTGTATTATTTCATTCAATGTTATTTTCAGTGCACCTAAAATAAAATGCCAACTATACTTAAGGTAAACTTTATGTTAAACTAGCAGCGTGCACTGGCTTCGCCCCGCGCTATGATAGCACCTTACCCGTGGACTTCAAAAAAAACAACCGCTTCAAAATCTGTTCAGTAGTTTTTGCGAAGTATTCCGAAAATACTATTTCTGTGTTCAGAATCATCAATTACCATAACTTAAGTTTTTTTTATTCTTCATTGTACAGACACAACTAATTTACAGGATTAAAGAACAGGCAAAAGCTGTTGTTAATAATTTATTTCCAATTTTACTTTAAATTTTAACTGATTTTCAATATACCTGTTTCATTAAATGTGTGTGTAGTATTTTAATTTCCTCACATAGTCGAAATGAAAAGTAGAGTGTTTAAATCGGGTGAACACCCATTTCACCCTCGAACTATTGGCGCTCGAACGAACAACCCTTGTGTAACAATCTACTATTTCATTTGAGTTTGCTCATTCATACTTAGCAAACCAGAACTCCAAAATAGGTATACCATATTACTATATTTACTTATATACAGGGTAGAAACGTTAAGTATGTCTAGCCGATTAATTCGTAATTTTTAAAGATATTGCATTGCATAAGTTTAAACTAATACGAAATCTACTTCACTTAATGTATAAAATGATTAAAAAAATAAGAATATAACGGCATGTGTTCACAATTTGTAAGTACTTTATTATGAGACCGTTTATTCACTGGTCTGATAAGTAGAAATGTTAAAAAGTAATATTTAAAAAAGTAATAAAAAACAATTAATGTGTTTACAATTTATACTTTTGCGGCTGCCACATATTTACTTGATCTAATTGTATGAGCACATGTAGCATGAATTTTCATTCAATAACATGTGAAAATTCAGTTTAGTAAGAAATATCTAAAAACCTTAGTAGACTTCTATATAAGTATCAAACTAGTGAACAAACCGTGCCATAGTAAATGTATTGGAGCTGCATAAATAACTACCTATATATTTTAACTTATTATTTTTCATTTTATTTTTAGGGTTCCGTAGCCAAATGGCTAAAAACGGAACACTTATAGATTCGTCATATCTGTCTGTCTGTCCTTCTGTATGTCACAGCTACTTTTTTCCGAAACTATAAGAACTATGCTGTTGAAACTTGAAAAGTAGATGAATTCTGTGAACCGCATTAAGATTTTACCACAAAACTAGAAAAAAAAATCCGTTCCCGCAGGGGGAACGCACAGGTAGATTTCGTGAAGCAATTAATATTATTTTATTAACATATTTAATTTTTTTTTCTCGAAAACGGTAACTTTTAGCGAAAAACTTTTCAGACATTTATTTTAGACTTAAAAATGGCCTATCGATTAAAAATGTTTTCGAGGGCAAGAATGTTCACCGGTTAGAAGTTATGACTTTTTTTCCGCAAAATTTTGGTTTTCCCCCCCTCCACTTTTAGTTAAAGTTTTAATCTTATAGGTTTATAATTAAAAGTTGTTGGTATTCATGTATACTATGGGATAAAATTAGAACTGTTCGAATATCTTTCATGGAACGTGAAATTTTGAGGAAAAACTGATTTCACAAAAAGTGAGGCCCTACCGTCCCCTTAGGCCGGATTCCACCCGTTCACGAACTTAAACTAAGTTTACACCCAAGCAATTTTTGACCGCAGTTTGAAAGCGATCGGGGCAACAATGCGACCGTGAGAGTGCCGCAAATTTTGGGAAGTGGAACCATACATACTAAACTTTTTGACCAGTGGTCATTTCGGACTCAGGGGGCCATAACTAGACCTCCTATGAAGAAATTTTTGGGGATTTTCTTTAGAAAAGCCCTATTGCTATCGAATCATCGAAATCTACCTAAAAAACAAAACTGAAACTCAAATTTTGTTTTCAAACCCATACGTTTACCGTACGTGAGGTATCTATGGATAGGGCGGACTGCCCGGCGTGGGAGGCGCCGAGGCGTGACCTCGTGGCAGCCATCAGGGTGGGAGTCCTCTCGCTCGGCAGCATGATTGCGGAAATGGTGCGGAGCGCGAGCGCGTGGGCCACCGCCACCTCCTTCAGCGAGCATGTAATGCTCGCGAAGGAGATGGCGGAGCGCGCCCGGGAGCGGTTTAGAACTCTCCCGGCCCGCCGAGCCCGCAACAAGCTCGCCGCGCGTCGCAGGCGACTCAGGCGCCGGCGGTCGGTTAATGACCTCCGTCCTCCATGAGCGCAGGCCTGGGGGTGGCAGGTGAGGCCGCCTGTCATCCCTGCTGGTGCCGCGCCGCTGGCGACAAGCGCCCCTCCCCCAAACCGGGGCAAGACGGGGACACCGTGGTTCCCAAACCCGAGGGGGCCATCTCAAAACCGGAGATGGCCCAGGGTCAGCCGGGGTGCGAGGGATATGCTCTATGGGCAACCTTACACCCCGGCGTCTGAAGACCCGAGACGATGTGCGGTTTTAGTCGGTTCAAGCCCGACATAACCGCCCCCGCTGGCCGGCGGGGGGGTATCCGAAGGGATTTCCGCACGAAAAAAAAAAGGTATCTATGGATAGGTCTTCAAAAATGATATTGAGGTTTCTAACACCATTTTTTTTATACTGAATAGTGTGCGCGAGAGACACTTCCAAAGTGGTAAAATGTGTCCCCCTCCCTCTGTAGCTTCTAAAATAAGAGAATGATAAAACTAAAAAATATATGATGTAATTACTATGTAAACTTCCACCGAAAATTTGTTTGAACGAGATGTAGTAAGTAGTCTTTTTTTAATACGTCATAAATCGTAAACCGCAATTTACCTTTCATTTTACTTGCTTCTACGGAACCCTTCATGGGCGAATCCGACTCGCACTTGGCCGGTTTTTTCTACTTATCAGACTAGTGAATAAACCGTACCATAGCAAATATATGGGAAGTGCAAAAGTACAAATTGTGAACACATGAAATTGTATATATACTTATATAAAAATTAATGTAAATATTTATTTTACTTTATTTTTTCTCGTTTCTACTTATCAAACTACTGAATAAACCGTGCCATAATAAATGTGTGGGAACTGCAAAAGTACAAAACATGCCGTTATTTTTTATGACCTTTTTTTGGTCATTTCCCAGATTAAGCGATGCAGATTTAATATCAGTTTAATGTTTTGTAATATCTTTAAAAATTACGAAATCATCAGCTGGACACACTTAAAGTTTGTACCCTGTATAACTACCTACCACATCATTCGGAACACACACAGCCCAAATAAATTCGAGATTTCTCCTTCATCTTCGCTTCAAAAATGCTCTACCAAAATACATACTTACTTTACTCACAGATTTATCAAAGATTCTAGAAGAAGCCTTCATTTAGTCAAAGATATATCGACTTTATTTAATTTGATGCACTTAGTTATACTGCACCGAAAGCAGGTCATTTGAATAATTAAAGATACCACTAATTCGAAACGGTGCCCTAGAGAAATTAATTATAATTAATAGTGCAACCAAGCACACAATAGTGCTAGCATGTGTATTTCACGTGTAGCTTTCAAGTGATGACTAATATTATAACAGTTCAATAGTTTTGCAATAGCAACTTCATTGTCTTTTAAATAGTGAGCAGTTTTTATGAATCCGTTTCTAGCACATTAAGAGCGTTTGAATCGGGTTCACGACAATTGGTCGACAGACAATTGGTCTACATTATAATTATTCGATACATTTTTGGTCAACATGAGCTCAGGTCGACAATGACAATTAACCGACAAGTCAATTGGTCGACATATTATAGATCGAAAAATAGTAAAACTCGTTGATGTCGTTTTGGTTAGGTAATTATATAAGTTACTTGTAGATAGTTTTCTTTTATATCTTACTTATTAGTTAATGATTTCGACGGAGCCCCGCTATGCGGGCTCCTATTTCTATATGCATTATCACAAGTGACCTCACACTATTGCGGAGGTCTAGCAGAGACCTCCGCAATAGCCCTTCGTTTTAATCAAACATACCTAATAATAAATAACAAATAACCCTTCTAACCCACGTTGGGCGCCATTTGTAACAGGGGTAGTTAATTGTAACATTGATAGTTAATTTGAAGTTATAGTAAGTTGATTTATAGGTAAATAGTAAGTAACAAGTTAATTAAAGCTTTTAAAGGTTTGATATAAGGTTATATAGTAAATTAAACATGAAAATAGTTTTACCTTTCATATATTATAAAAGTATGACAAGGAATTATAAGTGGTCTCAAGTTTCAAGGTCTGAAGAAGAAGGTGATAGAAGGAGGTGATAGGACGACCCGCGGCAGCCAGGAATTGTTAGCACTCAGCTCATCAGCATGTATACGCCCGGCGTGTCGCACTGGCACCGACCGCTGCGTGACTCGTCTCGGCGGATCAACGGCTCAGTACCAGAGCTAGAATGTGCTTGTGGAAGCGATGCAGAAAATTAGGGGTTCGCAAAACCACTGCACTCACATTTATAACGTTAGCTGACCGCAGCTACTTGGTGGGGGTTCATAGATAATATGCCACAGCCGATAGAGTTGACCACAGCTAACCATAGACAGAGTCGATGAAAGAATACAGATAATATTAGTAGACTATGAATCGATATCAAACTAAAGAATCGACTACATATTCCACCAATATCCTTAAAAGAACAATGTGCATTGTTACAACCTATATCTATCCGTGTCAGAGCGCGCGGTTTGTCGACTAGTAATCATTGTCGTTCAATTCACTTTTCGACCAATTTTATGTCGACTAATTGTCCCTGTCGCTCAATGGGGATTTCGACCAATTGTCGTTCGATGAAAAGTCTGGGTCCGCTTTGAATTCAGTACGAGTAAATAAAATTAAAACGGTAAGTTGGTGTACAGTGGAACCGACTGCGAACTAAAAAAAAGCAAACTGCCCTCGATTTGCAGCGGTTTTTTTTTTAAAGAATATTAGTAGCCTAAGTTACGAGTATTCCTCTTAACCCCTTCAGCTAAGTTAAGTTGCTTGTGTTAGAACTAGATTCACGTCGGTAGTGTAACGACCACTTCGTGGTGTCGTTTTAAGATATTAACTTCGAATATAAGTTAATTTATTGATCTTTAGTACTCATTTGAATTCTCGGTCAAGTTATTTTGTTTTCTTTATTTTATAGTTATTTATAAGGGTGACTGGCGTCTCTTTTGTTTCACGAGGCAGTGTGAGGTATGTTATCTAGACTCCTAAGCATTTATTTTATACAGATGTTTTTCGGTGATGAGAGAAAAAATAATATTTGTTTTGGCAACAAACATAATTATTATTTAATTTAAAATACTGGCTAAATATCTCCAATAATTGGCCATCTCAGTAAGTATAAAATTTTATTTCAAATTATTTCATTGTCCAGATTTATTTGAATAGAATAAATCTTTCTTTTATATTCAAATTAAATTCAAATTCAAGCTTTTTTTTACATTATGTTGCATTACGTACATGTAACTAACTTAATATGAAATTAACTAAAAATCGTGAAAGAAATACAGTTGCAGCTGTTGCAGTGTAAAATTCCTTCAGCCGATTTCAATCATATTTCTCTTTCTGTGTACGAAATGTCGACCTTATATATCGACGTCAGATGTCAGAGCACGAAGGTATTACACTTGAGAGGGGTAAAGCTATTCAATTAGAGTTCGTTTGTCTTTGCACCGTTACAATGACTACACTTGGAATACTCTAGTCATAAAAACAGGACCATTAAACACAGACACTTCATTAATCTGAGTTTTTCAATTAAAATATTGAAGTCAAAGTCATCAAAAGTCATCCTTGAATTAAAGACTGAGTGGACTAAGTTTATGTATAAATTACATTTGAAAAATTATCTAACTAAATATTATTTTATAGACCAATAAAATATTTTGGTCCATGATTTACATTAATTATTTAACAAACAACCCGGGGTTATAGGAAGAAGGAAACTCATGTGTAGGTTAAGCATTCCCGCTCTTTATCGTACGACAAAGAACGACGTTTGGCGAGAAGACGGCACGTGATACTTCGTCCTAAACCCAATCGAAAGAAATCCAAAGTAACTTCATGGTACACAAATTTTTCGTTCGTGTTCGGGCCCGTAGATTCGAATTTACGTTTCATGGTAGTCCCACTGGCCCCTAAAATAAAGTTCAGACTAGTTTGGAGACCAAGGAACTGTAGACTTTTGTATTTGTGTCAATAAAGAAATTGTTATTACACATTCATGTACATTCATGTATTATAAGCTTTTTGCATTCCGTCTACATTTATTACCTAAGTCTTTGAATTACAAGACGTCGTACTTAGTTTCGTGTCATGTGACTCTCAAACAGTGTTTGTTGAATAAGCTTTATTAGTATAGACATTTTAGTACCCCTCGAAACGATTGTTCGGTGTATTATAGACGTGGAGCGAATTTTATTACGGTTCACTTTCTACTGGGAGTGGGACTTTCAGTATGTCAGGATTTATTATTGTTGTTTGATTAGATATCTTTTATACAATATTCTGTCGTATATGTGAAAGGAAGCACACGGTCTATCTCATTTGTTTGCAATTTTGGGGCAAATAGGCATACGTCCCATTTATTCTAATATTGTAAAGAGAGCGGTCGAATTTGTGAGTTAGTTTACATATCTGCCAGACATATAAACAAACTTAAGAAGACTACCTTAAACATTGTCTGGGGTAATCTTCGGAACCACTGCACTTATTGGAAAAATTATTTCACCATTTTAAAGGTACATTAGGCTATATATTATGTGTCAATGGTGGTAGAAATATATAATAATAGGTAGAAATTTGATGACACAAATTTGTCACAAAATTCGGCCGGGTTGGTACCACCGTGCACGATTGCGAAAAACCCTCCATAGTAATCCAATTTCGGTTTGATTGCGTTCAGGGGTTAGCAAGTGCATAGCCGGGCAGGGGGATTGTGGTCGCAGCACTAGTGGGACCGGTGGGTGTCACGCGGTGCTGCGACGACAATCCTCTTCTAATGAGGCCGTCAAGCTGAGTGCCACCATTTTTAACATGGTACGTGTATGTAATAGTGACCCTCTTTCCTGAGACTTTACCTTCAGCTTACCATCAGGCGAGGTGAAGTCAAATTGACGTGTCCTAAATATATAAAAAAATCAAATTACGATGACTTCAGTTAAGTAAATTCATATAAACTCTACGACACCACGAAGTGGTCATTACACTACCGACGTGAATCTAGTTCTAACACAAGCAACTTAACTTAGCTGAAGGGGTTAAGAGGAATACTCGTAACTTAGGCTACTAATATTCTTTAAAAAAAAAACTGCAGCAAATCGAGGGCAGGTTGCTTTTTTTAGTTCGCAGTCGGTTCCACTGTACACCAACTTACCGTTTTAATTTTATTTACTCGTACTGAATTCAAAGCGGACCCAGACTTTTCATCGAACGACAATTGGTCGACATATAATTGGTCGAAATCCCCATTGAGCGACAGGGACAATTAGTCGACATAAAATTGGGCGAAAAGTGAATTGAACGACAATGATTACTAGTCGACACCTCGTGGACACCGCGCGCTCCGACACGGATAGATATAGGTTGTAACAATGCACATTGTTCTTTTAACGATATTGGTGGAATATGTAGTCGATTCTTTAGTTTGATATCGATTCATAGTCTACTAATATTATCTGTATTCTTTAATCGACTCTGTCTATGGTTATCTGTGGTCAACTCTATCGGCTGTGGCATATTATCTATGAACCCCCACCAAGTAGCTGCGGTCAGCTAACGTTATAAATGTGAGTGCAGCCGTTTTGCGAACCCCTAATTTTCTGCATCGCTTCCACAAGTCACTATTAAAATCAAAATATATTTATATATATACATATATATATATATAATTATGTACTGAGCCATTAGCCAGACATAAGTTCAGACCGATTATCCTAGATTAGATTGGAGTATAATCATCAAATAAATAACATCTCATCAAACACACAATAACCATGTAATTTACTGTGTATGTCTCTTTGTTATAAATAGATCTAAGTCTTGAGTGAATATTTTTTTTTTTTTTTAAAGAATATTAGTAACCGAAATTACTAATATTCCCCCTAACCCCTCCAGCTAAGCTAAATTGCTTGTGTTAAGAGTGGGTTCACGTCGGTAGTGTAATGGCCAGGATTCGAACCCGGGACCTCTCGATCGTAAGGTCGACTCCTTAACCACTAAGCTACCGACGCTACAATTAAGTAATACGGCATATAAGGGTTTTTGGTTGAGCTTACGTTTTCCCTTATTATATGAATGCCTAGGAACAGAAATTACACAGACAATTAACAGACTTTAATTGGTCATATCTAATCTAAATAATCAACTCAGATTCGAATAATTTGGTTATAAAATAAATAATTATTAATCTCATATTTCTACAATTTCAATAGTCTAGAATTAATTCCCTTCCCCATGTGGTTAAGGTAAAATGGAGTTTTTTAAGGATGATAATTATTCAATTCATAAAATCACGCAGAACGAGAATTACCTTATAGATAAAGTACAAATACAAGCTCCATCCGCAAAACCCCATCGTACACACCTAAGCTATTTTTACGAATCTATACACGAAACTAGAATTCCTACAATTGAATTTTAAAGTTGGATAAGCCAATCTTCTATCTGATCTGTATTGAGCAAATCCAGTTCTATCTAAGACTCAAGTAATAGCTCAAACTATACTCAGACACTATATAGTTTTAGTGATCATAGAGTTTTCTTTTTTAAATTGATATCAAACATACATGGTATATAATTGAACCTTGAGTCGATGGTCGCAATTGAACACAAGATACGAGAATGGTGGAGAAATCGAGTGTAGTAAGTATTAAATAATTTTTTTAACAGACTTACAGATCATGACCTTACCACAAAATCTGGACACTAGATTTATTTGGGCTGTCTAATAATTTGTGAGAGAGAGAGTGTTGTTATTTCAATGCTTATAGTCAAGGATAGCTCATTTTATATGAATTAAAATTTGCAACTAGTGTGGAACTTTAACGCCACTAGGGCGCAGACCGAGTGAAGCTCCCTCGCGGTGGATCATAATTTACATCTACATGATAAAAGGATCTTCATTGTGTATCCGACGCCACAGCTGATCTTGAGATCGGCCTGAATTTAAAACGCCATTCTGGGTCAGAATTGAACTGTGCAAAGGTTGTCGGCGGCTAGCTAGCAAATCTGGGCATCAAAATACACACATTCCTTTCTTATCGAATCAACTCCGACCTCTGTTCGGCCGAATAGAACCCTAACCGATATATATAAATATAATATAAAACTATGCCATGGTATTGGGGCAAGGTAGCTTTGTGCACCTTATAATTATCCATGTCCTCGGACGTGTTGATTTAACCGCTTCTCAGCGATGAAAAGGAGTTGAATTCGAGCCCCATAATTCCATGCGTGGAAGCCTTGAGCCAGGACGTAGGAAATCCCCGTAAACCAACTCCTGTCGGCAGTAAGGGCGCGTAGGGGCATCACTACATCCTCTTTGGGTCTCGACGGCCCAGCCATCAACCTGTACGTGGGAGATCATCTAACCCCGACCACCAAGCTGTTGCTAAAACGCGCTCGCCAGTTGAAGAAAGATGGTAAACTTGCTTATTTATGGGTTCGGGATTGCAAGATTCTTGCAAGAAAAACGGAAACGTCCAAGGTTATGTTGATTAACAAGAATCTCGACTTAGATAAGATTAAGTGACTAAATAATTATTTTCTTAAGTTACTATCATGCCTATATCTGTTATTCATGTCATATTATCTTACATCATTATGTAAATTAAATCAAGTATACGTTAAATTACAAGATCAACCTGCAACCACCGACTATGAAGCTTTTTTGCTTTTATCTATATTTACTCCAAACTCAAATAAAAACTTTCCACTGCAACTTATTTATACAACATACAATGTAACTTATTATCATATTCGAGGCATTTTTCACTACCGCTCAAAAATAATTGTGCTTTTAGCATTATGTGTACCGCAAAACGTCTTCACTAGTAAGTCGAATCATAATTTTACGAGTATATACACTTATTTTAATATATTTCTTTTTAATCAATATGTCTAGTTTTACCCTCAGCGGTTATTATCAAAACGTACAAGGACTTCGGACAAAAACACAAAGATTTTATTCACAGGTTGCACAGTCTAATTACGATTTCATTTGTATTACCGAGTCTTGGCTAACGTCAAACTTTTACGACAGGGAACTTTTTGATAATAGATATTTAGTGTATCGGTGCGACCGATCGATAGGGGCGAGCGGCTTGGAGCGAGGCGGCGGTGTTGTCGTAGCGGTGCATCGCGACTATCTGCCCGTGCGCCAGGACTGGCCATGTCCCCCGCGCTCCTCCTCCGACTGCTTGTGGATAACTATACCGTTATCTCGATATAATAACAGCGGATACAAATCACTGCATATTTGTTGTGTTTACATTCCGCATGGGCCACTGTACAAAGACACACTCGCGAACTTTTTTGAAATATGTAGTCAAAAAGTGATAGAACATTCTAATGATATTTTCCTTATTACGGGTGACTTCAACGTAACTCACGCTCAGTGGTCTTCCACGGATACTCATGTTATGCATCTTGGTGATAGTACTGATTCCATAGTGAAGTCACTACAAGAGTTCCTATGCTTTTCAGGCCTACAACAATATAATAATAGTTTTAATATAAATATGCGGCTACTAGACCTTATATTATGCAACAGTATATGTACCGTCCTCACCAGTGACTGTCCTTTTGTAAAGGAAGTGGTACATCATAAAGCCGTACAAATTGATTTAAAATTATTTCACTCACCTTCTCTTAAACCGGCTCCTATTCTTAAACATTGCTTTTTTGACTCGAACTTTGCTGAAATAAATTGCGAGTTATCTCGAATTGATTGGGTTTTGCTATTTTCTGGACGTCCTTTGGAGGAGTGTATTATATCATTTTATGAAATTCTTAATCGTCTGATAGACACCCATGTACCGAAGCGCCCTTTGCGTACGTCGTATAATAAACCTCCTTGGTATACAAAGCCACTCAGAAGATTAGTAAATGAAAAAAGAAAATACCATAAACGTTGGAAGACATACGGTAACCCCCTAGATCGCGACAGTTTTAGGTGTTTAAGAAAAAGAGTTGCTAAATTGGAACCTATATGCTATAGAAATTACATAAATTTTACCGAAAATAAAATCAAGACAAATCCAAATTTCTTCTGGTCTTATATAAAGTCAATCTGTGCTAAGAGTGGTTTACCACAAATAATGTATTACGGAGGTATATCGGTTTCAAGTGGCACTCAGATATGTGACATGTTTAACGAGCACTTTCACTCTGTATTTGAGAAACCTGGTACTAACTCCATTGATCTGAGCAATCTTCCTCCAGTTAATAATTCAATTTTTGACATAGATACAATATTTTTATCTAAAGAACTTGTGTATAAATACCTTAAATCAATCAACGTGAATAAAGGGGCTGGTCCTGATTATATTCATCCGGTTATCATAAACAAATGCTCACATGAGTTATCTGTTCCTATCACTTTACTGTTTGAAAAATCCCTTCGCGAAGGTTGTGTGCCCTCTATTTGGAAATGTGCGTTGGTTACTCCGATACCTAAAGGAGAGATTAGCTGTGACATTGAGAAATACCGACCCATTTCAAAGTTATGCCAATTTGGCAAGATATTAGAGAAGATTGTTACTGACCAGCTGTCTGCCGTTTTGCGTGGTCATATTGTAATAAATCAACATGGTTTTCTAAAGGGTCGTAGTGTTGAAACAAATCTTCTATCATACACAGAGATCATTCTTGAGGCCTTGGACAATAATTACCAAGTGGACGCCATTTACACTGATTTTGCCAAAGCATTCGATAAAATTTGTCATGAACGCTTACTTTTGAAACTTTGGCAACTTGGTATACACGGTGATCTTTTTCGTTGGATAACGTCGTACATCGAAAACCGATCGCAGGCTGTTGCGGTTGGTGGGTATACTTCTCAGTACAGACCCATTACTTCAGGCGTGCCACAGGGGTCGCATTTGGGACCGTTATTGTTTGTATTGTACCTTAATGACATCACAGAAAGCATAAATGGATCAAATATATTACTGTATGCCGATGATACAAAAATCTTTAAGGTTATCCGAGACATGGGAGACTGTGATGCCCTACAGAGAGATGTCAGAAACTTTGAGACTTTCTGCAAACAAAATAACCTATTTTTGAATACAGACAAGTGTTCTGTCATAAGTTTTAGCAGAAAGAGAGAACCTATATTATTTCAGTACAAACTTTGCCAAAAAGAATTAGGCCGTGTAAATCAAATTCGTGATCTTGGTGTAATTATAGATTCCAAGGTTACTTTTGTACCTCATGTGGATAACATTATAAATAAAGCTTTTAAACTATTAGGTTTCATACTTCGTGTAGGAAAACCCTTTAAAAAAGCTTCAACTTACAAGGTGCTATATAATAGTTATGTTCGCAGTCGTCTTGAGTTTGCTAGCCCCATTTGGAATCCATTTTTTGAAATTCACATAAATAAAATAGAAAAAGTACAGAAAAAATTTATAAGAGCTCTTGATTACCGTACTGGTAACGAATATTTGAATTATGTAACGTCATTGAAGAGGTATAATATGCATTCATTAGGTTGTCGTCGAAACTGCATTGATGTATCAATCATTTTTAAAATAATAAACAATGTTATCGACGCTCCCCCATTATTGCACTCATTATCTTTTAGAGTACCTCAGCGTCGCGAACGGAGTTGCCGGAACAAACCTCTCTTTGTGATACCCCGCAGTCGCACTAGTTACGCACAAAATGCTTTCGTAAGACGTGCTTGCAGGTTGTACAATGACAGACTATTACATGTAGACTTGTTTAGCGAATCTCTTCGACGTTTTAAGAGATTGGCTTCGGAATGTCTCAATGAATAATTGTATGTGTTTTATGTGTAACTACAAAACACAGGTATGTACGTAGGTATTTTGTTAAATTTAAGTTTAAAATCTCTTTTTGGTTGTTATTAAAATAAAATTTTATACTGTAGTTTTAAAAATGCAGGAAACTGTAGGTCTACAATTTTTAAATTTGTTTCTATATTTTCATACTTGTATTATGACTGTTTGTTTCTAAATAAATAAATAAAAAAAAATAAAAAAAAAAAAAAAATGCCAGAGTGATTTGGGCAGCTAAGATGGCTTCGCCATTGACTCAATTAACAGTCATATACGCGCGTTGGAGCACTTACTAGCCCTAATTTGCCTCAGTACATCACTAAATGGAGACAAGTTACTCTTGAGATCTTAACAACCCTTTTTGTAAATATTTATAGGTCCATTTAAAGTAGGCCGAAGTGAAAAAATTGAGCGTCGGTAGCTTAGTGGTTAAGGAGTCGACCTTACGATCGAGAGGTCCGGGGTTCGAATCCTGGCCATTACACTACCGACGTGAACCCACTCCTAACACAAGCAATTTAGCTTAGCTGGAGGGGTTAGGGGGAATATTAGTAATTTCGGTTGCTAATATTCTTTTAAAAAAAATAAAAATAAAAAAGCAGCAAATATATATAGACGATCACATATCGGGCCCTGTACCACCACATTACTAACAAAATAATGAAATTGGAATAGGTGGTTCTGAATTTAAATAACTAGGGCTAACTCAATTGTATGTTACATCGGTGAACTGAACTTTGCGCGATAATATAATATATTCAAATGGAGCGTGTCGTATTTTCAGGGACGTGCCAAAAGAATTAGATATAACTTTTAAGAACGAGAACAAAGATCGCATAAATAGAATACACCTACATGCAAAAAAATACAATATCTACTTAGGATATATCCTTACAACATTTCATTTCATGATTTTTAAGCTATTGCATAGCTTTTATCGCGTGCTTTGAGCGCGGCGACCAAATCAAGAAATTCCATAACGAAAATAAAACCTAGCACCCCATATTATAAAGAGGAAAGGTTTGTATGTAAGTATGTTTGTAACATATTGGCTCAAAAAGTACTGGGCCGATTTTAAAAACTCTTTCACCATTTGAATGCTTCATTATCATTGATTAATATAGGCTATTTTAATTATAACAAGAAAAAATAAAGATCCCTACTAAAACTACAATAATGTTACCCAAGGTGTAAAAAAAAGCCTAAAAATATCTTTCATCGCATGCGCTGTGAAAACTATTGATGTAAGAACAAAAAAATGTTCCACAATATTAAAGAACATATCAATACCTATAAAATGTTTCGATAGCATGTATCTAACTATTATTATTATTATTATGTCACTATAACTACTTTTTAACAATTTAAAATTTAATATAAATTCCGACCAAAATCAGACCAAGTTATTTATACCTTTGCCTTAATACTTACCTAAATAAATGATTACTCAAGCAAGGCTGCTTAAATACCTGTAAATTACTTTTTACTTTATTAAAATCGAACAATCCATTCGAAAGATAATACGAGTTTAATAAAATTGAAATAAAATTAGTTCGCCGCTACGCCGCCGCGCCGCCCTGACGCGCCGGAGCCGGAGTGCAGGAGAGGGCACATCTATGAAATAGGTAGCCGCACGGCTTATTCGTGCGGTCGGCTCCCTACGCAGCGAACGTAACCAACGTTGAGTAATTTTGAAAATTTAATTTTGAAGTAATTCTGATTTAGCACGTTTCTTTTCAGAACTACTAAGTGCTGTTTACCAAAATTTCTTTTTAGAACTACATATTTCAACCTTCCAATTAAAAAGTTCGTTTCAGAACTATTTAAAATTTCTGGTTAAAAAGTTCTTTTCAGAACTTTTTTTATTTTTTATACCACTCAGGTGGCAGACAAGCTCACGTCCCACCTGATGGGAAGTGGTTACCGCGGCCTATGGACGTGTGCAACACCAGGGGCGTCACAGTCGCGCTGCCGACCCTGTAAAAACCTTCTGATGCCCTTCTTGAAGAACCCCATATTGTAGTCGCTTGGGAAAACCACAGCAGGGAGATCATTCCACAGCCTGAGGGTGCGCGGAATGAAGTGCCTTTCATATCTAAATGTACGCACCGTTTCCGGTCGCAACGTGTGAGGATGAATTCCCTGTCTGTGGCGAGCGGTGCGATGATAGAATGTGGCCGTGGGCATCATATCAAACAATTCTTCTGAACACACCCCGTTATAAAGGCGGTAGAAAACGCACAGGGAGGCGAAATCTCTCCTAAGGTTAAGCGGTTCCACACTGCCTGTAAGTATGGGATCGTCGACGATCCTCAGCGCCCGTCTTTGCACCGAGTCGAACGGGTCAAGTTGGTATCTAGGTGCTCCGGCAAAAAGGTGACAGCAGTACTCCATCTGGGGCCGGACTTGCGACTTATAAAGAAGAAGTCTTTGCTCCGCAGTGAAGTACTGCTTCGCCCTGTTGAGCACTCCAAGTTTCTTAGATGCCCACTTGACTTTGTCTTCCAGGTGACTACGGTACTGGACCTCGCTGGAGATGTCAACACCGAGGATCCCGATACTTTTAGAGATATTAAGTGGTGTGTCCAGGAATTGTGGCGCCACAATAAATGGGGTTTTCTTAGCGGTGAATGCACATACTTGTGTCTTAGTGGGGTTGAATTGGACCAGGTTTAGTCCACCCCAATCGGACACTCTTGTGAGAGTAGTCTCGATTTCAGACACAAGTTGTTCGCGACTTTCTTCCACTGTGGACCGAGGGATGTTAGCTCGGCCCGTGTAAAATGCGTCCCCGGTACTGTCGTCCGCATAGCAATGAATGGAGTCATCAGACAGCATGTCATTGATATGCAGGAGGAACAGGGTCGGAGACAGCACGGAGCCTTGTGGAACACCAGCGTTTATGTCCATGTGGTCCGAGCAGCTTCCGTCAACGACGGCTTGGATGCTTCTATTGGACAAAAAGCTGGCGATCCATTCGCAAAATCCCTCGGGCAGTCCATAAGACGGCAACTTCGAAAGAAGACCTCTGTGCCAGACCCGATCGAAGGCCTTCGCTATATCGAGGCTGACCGCTAGTGCCTCACCTTGACTCTCGATGGCTTGCGCCCAGCGGTGTGTGAGATACACAAGAAGTTCACTGGTAGAGCGACTGTGGCGGAAGCCGTACTGTCGGTCGCTCAATAGATCGTTTCCTTCAAGGTATCTCAGGAGCTGTATGTTAATGACACGCTCCATTACCTTCGAGAGAAGGGAGGTGATAGCGATAGGCCTGTAATTGGACGGGTCTGTCCTATCGCCTTTCTTAGGCACAGGGTGCACGAATGTAGTCTTCCACGAAGCTGGGACATGTCTCGTGGAGTAAGAGAGCGCAAAAAGCTGTGTAAGAACAGGGCACAACTCTGGAGCTCACTGCTTAAGCACCATCGCCGATATGCCGTCAGGCCCACTCGACTTGCGAACATCTAGGGACTTCAATTCCCGCCGGACCACCCGTTGTGTGATTTTGATTTCTGGCATAGAAACACCACACCAGGGGATAGTGGGTGGCTCGGCATTCCCATCATTCATGGTCGAGTTTGACGCAAAGAGGTCACCTAAAAGACAGGCTTTCTCCCTTGCGCCATGGGCCAGATTGCCGTCGGGTTTTTGCAGCGGCGGTAGACAAGACCGACAAAAATTTCCCTCGGCAGCTTTGGCAAGCGACCAGAATGCACGACTACCAGATGGGTACCGCGCCAGCCGTTCACCAATTCTGCCGATGAATTCAAATTTAGCCCTGGCCGTTGCTCTTTTACTGGATCTCGAGGCGGCATTTAATTTCCGCTTCACCTCAGTGATATTAGGATCCTTGTTAGCAAGTGCCGTGGTCCAAGCCTTATAAGCAGATTGCTTGTAAAGTCTTGCTTCTCTGCAAGGCCGATTAAACCACGGGCACTTACTTGCTCCTGTTGCGGTCCAGCGGTTGGGAATGTAGCATTCCATGCCCGCTAGAATCGCCTCAGTAACTGCTGTTGCACAGGAACTTGAATCTTCAGAAGTGAAGCAGAGCCGCCTCCACGGGTACGAAGCGAAGAATTCTCGCAATCCATCCCAGTCTGCCGACTTATAGTGCCAAACATGCCGCCATTCGGATGGTCGAGGTGGTCGTGGCCGTGCGAGAGGCACTTGCGCCCGGACGAGGCAATGGTCTGACTTGCCAAGTGGTGCTTCCACAGTTATGGAGTATTCATCCGGGCGCGTAGTCAGCAGAAGGTCCAGTAGAGAGCTTCTATGGGTCTCGATATCTGGTATTCTTGTGATAGAATGAACCACTTGCGAGAACCCATAGGTCAGGGCAAATTTGTGAGCAGCCCTTCCCGCAAAATCAGTGCTCGAGGACCCCAGCCACTCAATGTGATGAGCGTTGAAGTCTCCCAAGAACACTAAGTCCGCGGTGGGGTACTGCTCAATAGCCTTGTCTGCCGACCGCTGCAGGTACTCAAACAGTTGAGTCGTTCCCAAGTCACCGCTATGAGACCTGTAAAGGCACGCATAGATACGGGTGTGACCCCCGTGATCTATACGTACCCACAAAATAGACAGGTCCCTGTCTTCAAGGCCATTAAGACGGCGACAACAAATATCATCCCGGACGTACAAGCATACCCCGGCACGCCTGAAAAAATTGTGCTCGAGTTTGTACCCAGGGTACATTAGGTAGGCTGCATCGGCAGGGGATGATATTTGTGTCTCCGTTAGGAAAAACAAGGTCGGCTGAGCGGTTTCAAGGTGTTGGTGGACCGCGTTGAGGTTGGTATGCAATCCCCTGATGTTGCAAAAGTCCACTTGTAATGTGGACGAGGATGCCGCTGTCGAAATATTTTTCCTTTTATTTCTGGCCATTTTGAGAAGGTTGGTGGGGGAGAAGGTTAAGAGAGATTCTGTGCTGACAGTGCAGGAGACAAAGCAAGACTCTATGCGACCACCGACAAGTTAGGGTTGTGTGACTGGCTGGTTTATTCAAACTTTTCTATAAAATGAAACTAACAATAGGTATGCCTAGAAAAATAAAGTCGCAGCTATCTCAAAATAGTTCCCAAGCAAGATTAGCAAAAATACGTCGTATCGTAGAATCTTCTTCTGAAAATTCAGATCGTCTTGCAAGTCAGACAGAGTACGTATCGCACTCGCGAGCCAGAGAATCTAGCGCCGAACGTTCACAGCGCATTGCTGAAAACCGGGCCAGAATCTCACGAGCACGCGCAAGGGAATCAAACGCTGAACACTCGCAGCGCCTCGGTGAGAATTGAGTTAGAAACTCACAAACGCGTGCACAGGAATCTAGCGCGGAACGCTCGCAACGGCTTGCAATAGCTTTACCGCGGCCGTCCCCGAGTGCCACAATATTTAATATATTTAGTTCGTCAATTAACTGTACTCCGGTGGATAGTAAGAAGCTAGTGTGAAGTCCAGAAGATACGGGCCACTATTCCAGATGCTTTCGATCCTATAATGGTGGTCCATACCTTGACGAGCGCGACAGCTACTTTTTCACGCCCCAATTCAAGAACAAGTTATTGTAAGAAGAAGGAAACACGTGTGCGGGTAGAGCATTCCAATTCTTTATTGTGCGATAAAGAATTCCGTTTTGTACTAAATGACACAGCTGTTACATAAAACATGAACATTCATTTTGTGTGCAATACATACAGCAGTATTGCCTCATTTATCATTAGAGTCTATTGATACTTGTATACATACAGAAATGCTCTTGCTTTCATGTGGTCTATCATAGGACATACTGAATTGCATTTATTTACCGAGAGAGTAAATGACTGGTCAACATCATTATGAAGTTGCTATACTTCGTAATGGCATACTACGTGCATGTCATTCTAATTATGTTTTGCTTATAGTTAGAGTAAAGGAGAATAAAGATAATTTGTTTCGAAATATATCGTTTCAAAATAGCCACAAATTTCATTAATCATGTCCGATAAAATGTATTACCTCGTTACTACTTACTATCTAAAGAATACGGGCGTATTGATTTATCGATTGTTGATGAATTAACTTAAAATTGAGTATTTTTAGCTATAGAAAGTCTCATCATCGACTCGAAACATTTTAAATTTTTCGAAAAGCAAAAATCCATCCTTAAAACAAAAATGATTAGATGATAAAAATTTGTGTTAAATAGAAAAAAAGCAAAGGATTTGCGTAGAGATGACTCTTAAATCCTCAAACGATTTTTGATTGCTCTCAATTATCGAGTGACAGCCGCCACGAACCTACCTATAAATTACTATTGAGAATTCTTTCTGGGTATAACAAATATTTGAAACTTAAAGGCTATTTAAACAAATGAAAGGATCATTACGTAAATGTAAGCTCATGTGGTAGATTGCAGGCAAAATTTCTCAAAGTTTTTACAACAACAACTTTCACAGAATCTACTATTTTCTCTGAGGTTTGATTACGGCGTAATCAAACTTTAGATGGAAAAAGGTCATAAGTCAGAAACTTTGTTCATGTTATTAAGTTTTGATACATATGAACGATAAAAATAACACGTTGACCCTCGTTTGTTCAAATGCACTGTAAGTCTTTAAAACACTGACAATGGAGTCTGGGCCGTGATTTACAAATTGGTTTGATCGGTGAATCATAGCTCGGCTTAAATTCAGTTCGACGGCTATTTCTGGCTCCAGAGTGCAAGATGCAACCGGGATTGGCGCTTGCATGATGATGATGACTTCGTATAGTGTGGTGGTAACTTTCTGCAAAAAAGTCGTAGTAGTTGCTAAAATCTTATGAATTAAATTCCTCTAAGTTAAGCCCACAGATTCGTGTGACATATCCATAAATAGCATTTTTTTTTTTTTTCATTTCGCAACTTACTTGTTATTACTACTAACCTACTCATACAACAAACTTTGCTCTTACTGCTCGAATTTTGAATGAAGATAAAAAAGTTTGGTGTAATGTACTCAACAGAACGAAGTTGCTAATGAAAAAGTAGAAAAAGTTTATATATACAGGTATGTTCTTATAAGAACTTCCTTTGATTCCATAAGTTTCAATTAACTTCCGTATAGTTTTTCATGAGCGATCGTTAAGCTCAAGAAACCTGGCAGTAATCTAACCTATACAGACTGATATATGAAGTGTGAACGGTTACAAAAACACGGAGATTGAACAAAATTGTTTGTTCCCGATGTAGTTCGCTTCTACTTGGCACAATGTTTACCAAAATGTTCATACGACTCATCTGATGGCAAGTAAGTATAGTCATCTTCCAAAGCTCCCAACACCAGAGAGTCAACTCGCAACTCCATTTCTCTTTGCAAGTGGTGCAGAGAGAAACGAAATTGGGAAAAAAGAAGAATGACGAAAGGAAAGGAAAAGAGGTAGAGGAAAGACACAAAATATGGAATAGTATCCCTAATGTGGAATACCGACGTTTCTCGTAAACAAAGATTCTTAGACGCAATAAATAGTGATCTCCTATATCTTTCAAACCTGAATCAAATGCCTATGTGCCGTTTATAGCCATGATTGCGCTGTATATAGGGTTAAATATCTTAAATATCTGTGCGTATTGCAATTATTTGCAATACCCGCAGGTATTGCAATCATTAAAGTTCCTTTTCCTATTTAAACAAAGTTCCTAAAGATTCTTATGAAATAAGGGTTAATTTCTGATAATTTTTATAGTATTCCATATTTGAGATACCTATTCTTTTTAGATATTTTAATGTAGATTTTGTGTTGAGAAATCCTAGTATTTATAAATTCTCATTATTCATGAATATAATACAAGACAGTTACTATGTTAAACGCGAATTAGTGTTTGTATTTAATTACGATAAAAAGATTTTGATTTTTCATAAAAATAAATATTTGTGCTTAAAAAAACAAAACGAAATTCCATATTTAGTTACTTTTCTCAACGAGAAAGAACATATAGGTACTTAATGTCTTCCGATTTTCTAAAATAATTATTATTTTCTAAAATAATAAGTAGCTTAAGTAACTGTTTACAATTCATCAATTTTGCAAGCGGCCTTCAGAGAAAATCATTATCAGAGTCATAAACGTTACTGCACCAATCAATTATCAAAACGCGAAAGTCAACAAATTAAACGTCGTTGAAATTAACAACGTATTTAGATTGAAAGACAAAAATACAAAAGGGTTGGCTTCAATTGAAGGATTTATAAGATCAAAAAAACTTTAGGCAGTACAGGCTCGACTTCTCTAGAAAATTTTCTAGAGAAGACTGCAACAGAGATATTATTAACAGATTGTTATTAAGTTCCGATCCTTATTTAAGCTCCATACGGCCAAAACCACAATTCAAGAGAAAGAGTTTTTCAAAAGAGGCGCTTGAGCTAATGGTCGCAATTGCGCCGCCATCTTTACCATCAACAACAACAGAACAAAATACCCGTTACGAAAATATAGATGAAGATGATGAAGAAGAAATGGACAATTAAGATTATTTTATGAACTTAAGTTAATAAAACGTGTTTTTTATTATGTTTGTACTTTATAATATCATTAAAGGTTATATTAAATCGTATTACCATATTTTATTATTAAATAAGCCACTAAATAATTTTGACCGGATTTAACATGGCAATACTCCTATGTGCGGCGCGGCGGACTTGTCCCTGCCTGCCGACACATAGCCTTTACGAGACTTGAACTACTTCTAATCACTCAACAGGATAGCTTTACCCTTACCTAAGCGTTTCCAATAATGAGTTTGAATACGCCATCTAATTGTTAAAACTTATTCGAGATTAGCACGCACCCCCAATACATTACATTAGTTTATTCTTTATGCGCATTACAGCGTTTTACAAATAATTTAAACTTGAACATTACAATTGAAATGAAAGGTCGTTAACATATATGTAAGCTTCAATTAGGCTTCAATATAAATATTTCGAATTTTGTACAGCAGTAATTAGAACTTTTAATGATAACAATGTCGCAAGTCCAAGGAGAATGTAAAGGGCCTATGTCAAGAACTTTGTAAAACATGTTATAAAGTTTTGATTTATATGAAATTCAATTATGATATTAAACATTTCTTTTATGATATCATACTAACCCATGTAATAGCTTGCGCCTAAGTTTTTTTTATTATATCCTTGGGTATGTACAAGCGTAACCATGTTCCAGTACATGACTGTACCAATGTAACCAGAGTACACGACTCGAAGCTATTTTGAACTATAGAACGAAATTGTGCAACCTTGGGCTATTTAGAAGATAGTGAATGTACGCCTACAGCAGGAATTAATTAAAATGAAGAGAGTTTTTGAGCGTGAAATTAGTTTATATAAATATCAAGATCCATGCCTACGAAGTCATGAAAAACGAATAATAATATATTTTGTATTTAGGATTACAACTTGGTTAAAAAAATAATCATCGCCGTCATCGTTGCTCACGGTTGTATCCAAGGATGATATGAGGCTTTCATTTGTCTTATAAGGCTTTCCTCTCTCGCTGCGAGGACAACCTCCACCAGAGCCTCGTCTGTCAGGCAGCAGGTGCACTGGTTTGCAAGTGAGTTTGGCTTACCTCTGAAGGTCTTAGTGGGGCCCCAAACAAAACAGATATTGTTCAATAGTAGTTAAATGTATTATTTCCTATTTGATTTGAAAAAAAAAATTGCAATTAGTTAAGTAGAACCGGAGATATGACCAAGAAACGATAACCGACCTCCGCGCGGGCGGAGCCGCGGGCATCAGCTAGTAGTATAGATTTATTTTTTATTTTTTTACGTGCGGAAATCCCTTCGGATACCCCCCCGCCGGCCAGCGGGGGTGGTTATGTCGTGTATCGACTAAAACCGCACGGTGTCCTCCCCAAGTGTCCGTTGCCGGGCACCCCGGGTAAGCCCTCGAAAGGATAACCCCAGGGTTGCCGGCGAACTTTGGCCGCCACCGCAGCCTCGCCTGGTTGGGGTCGGGTTTATCCCGCTTCGGTGAGTTTGCAGGCGTGTGTAAGGCACACACGACACTGCTTCTGTACAGACGGCGAGTCGGCCAACTGCCGTCCTCAAGCCCTGATCATGGAGGTCGGTAGTCCCGGGCGTAGATGAGTCTGCGGTGTCCTCGCCACAGACTGCGAAACTCGAGGGGCAGGATTCTCTCCCGCTCCCTCTCCGCCGTCTCTTTCGCGCGCATTACCTGCTCGCAGAAAGAGGCGGCGGCGTGCCACTTGCTCCCGTCGGAGACCACGGCCCTCACCATGGTCTACAACGAGAGGACGTCCACACCCAGGACCGCAACGAGATCCCGGCGTTGACTCGCCCACGCAGGGCACTCCACCAACGTGTGGAGCGCCGTGTCTTCGCCAGGATCCTCGCAGTGCTGGCACTGCGGCGTTGTCTCCCGGTGGATGCGCCATAGATACTTACCGAAACACCCGTGTCCGGTAAATATCTGGCACATCCCCCATGGTCCCTCTCCAACCACTCTCTCTAATCGGTCTCACCGCCGCAATGGTGGATTCCCCTCACCTTGGATGCTCAAGTCGCACCCTCCATGTCTCCATGAGTTTCTGGCGGAGCAGGGACCGCTGAGCCCTGATTTCTCGGGGCTCCGGCCTATGGCCCCGCTCCAGTGCCTCCTTGCGCCACTGGTACAGCAGCGCAAGGGCTCTCGCTTCCAGGTCCCATGGAGGGGTCCCGGCTAGGAGACATGCCACCTCGGTGGAGATCGTGCGATATCCCCTGATGACTCTGACGGCCATCGCCTTTAACGGGCTGTTTAGAGCAGCCACGTTACGGGCCGCCAGAGTCTCCGCCCATACGGGGGCCCCGTATAGGGCCATGCTTCGCACCATCCCCAGGTACAGTCTCCTAGTTGGGGCGTTGGGTCCCTTAACATTGGGCATCAGCCGCGATAGCGCGGCCGCAGCCCCCCTTAGTTTCGGGACCAGACTGGACAGGAGATGTGGTCCTAAGTCCTATCGGCTAACGAGTACGAGCCCAAGGTACTTGATCGTGGGCTCGTTGCCGATGCTTACGCCCCCTACGGTTATGCTGGTTCCCGCAGGTGGCCCCCTCCGAGGCCCGTGAAAACACATAGCCTCGTATTTGTGGAGAGCCACCTCGAGTCCCAGCCGGCGTATTCGACCCACGACTTGAGCAACTCCTGCCGTGGCCTTTAGTGCCGCGCTTCGGTACGTTGCTCCCCGCGCCATAACGAGGGTGTCGCCCTCGAGCAACGTACCGCGCAGCACCCAGTCGTATCCGATGTTCCACGGGAGTGGCCCTAGGACCGACCCCTGTGGAACACCGCACGACACTTCTCGCCGCCCTGGCCCTAGCCAGCTCGTATAAACTATGGCCCTCTCGGATAGGTATGCCTCGACAATGCGGCGGAGGTAAGGAGGCACTCCGTGATACGTGAACGCCTCCCTAACGCAGCTCCAGGGTAGGGTGTTGAAGGCGTTGGCGATGTCGAGAGACACCGCCACCACCACCCCACCCCGCGAGACTACTTCCTCCGCCAGGCGCCTAACGCGCATGATCGCTTCCAAGATGGAGCAGATCGGGCGGAAACCGAACTGGTTGTCCGCCAGATCTGGCCCCACGTTCGCGAGATGCTCGACGAGGCGCTCTGCAATAATCCGCTCAAAGAGCTTGCACACCTCGTCGAGCAACACGATCGGCCGGTAACCGGATGGCTGATCCGCCGGCCGCCCCACCTTTCTGATAAGGACCAGTTTCCCCGTCTTCCAAGCCTTTGGAAACTGGCCCCTTTCGAGGCATGCGCGAAAGAGCGCCACCTGTCGAGGCCCTTGTTCCTCAAGGGCCAGGACCCATGCTCGGCCTGGAATGCCGTGGGGTCCAGGGGCAGTGCATTTCCGGGCTTTAAGCCGGAGCACTGCTACTCCCAGTTCACTCTCCCTGACTTCGGGCACATCGCTCTCGCTATTATCAGCGTCAGGCGCCTGAGGCGGAGCCATACGCGGTGGAACATGCTCCTCCGCTCTCGCTGGGAACAAGGAGCCCAGTATCCCCTCCGGCCGCTCCGGCTGGAGGCTCTGGGTCAGTAGGGGCGCCCTTGGGCGGATTTTGCCCCTGACCGCAAGGTAGGGTCGCCCCCATGGGTTCTGCTCCAGAGACTCCAGCAGCTCTTCGCGGGCCCACCGTTTGGTCTGCTTAATGGCTACCTGGAGGGTCCTCTTGGCCCATTTATACGCCTCATATAGCTCCACCTCTCGGGCTGCCGCATCGTCTGGGCGGCGACGCCTCCGGCGAAACCTGGTGTACTGGCGGCGAGCGGTCATGCACGCTGCTCGCAGCTGTGCGATCTCCGTTGAACACCAGTACACCTGCTAGTAGTATAGATAATTAATAACTTTAAGCTATAGATCCATCTAGTTTCTAAAGAATTGAGCCCTAATCCCGGTTGCATTCAAAGCTTGCTCTTTGTAGCCCGGGGTCCGCTCTCCTTCTGCCAGTTGGCTGTCGTTCTCGCAAAAGTCAAAATTAACCAAATTATGGGAAGGATTCCATAATTTGGTTAATTTTGACTTTTGCGAGAACGACAGCCAACACCCAACTTAGTCAAGAAAGTTAGTGTAAGAGCCTCGTCCATCAATCCGCAGGAGTACTGGCTTCCAAGTGAGAATGGCTTGGGCCTCGAAGATTTTGGTGGGCATTTACCCAACGAAAGGTAAAGGTTGAAATCCGAATTTCGAATACGGCATCCTATAGAATTTTACTATATTCATGACTGATTGAGAGGGCAATTAAAATAATTTCGACACACAACAACACTAAATAAACTACGTACCAAAACATAAGTTTTAAATTTTTTACTTATGTAATACATTACTCTTTTTGTTCATTTGTACATGAATTTATTTCATGCTTTAGATGAAAGTTTTCAGCAAGAGTATTTTATGACTTTTGAGTTTTAAAATGCTTTTAGAGTTTAGACAATGATGCTGAAATTAATATAAAATTAAGATAACTTTAAAAAAAATAACTTTTTATAAAACCATAGTATGTATGTATTATATGTTTAACGTATTTTAGTCAAACGATGGTGGAAGGTGAAGTATGTGTTTGTTTGTGTTATAAACTAGACTTAAATAATCGGTGCCTACGTGAAAAGTTTCATCAAGAATATTATAATAACTAAACTATTACTATACTAAACTACTATGTATGCGTATGACTTAACGAAGATAAGTTCATTAGAAAAATAAAATTTAGCCTGTACATGAAAACTAGCTGAGTCAAATATTAAGCTGGAATTATACCCCAAGTGAAATAATTATTAATTCATATATCAATAGCTGTTTAAGCAACATTTATGAAATTTTGGATTCTAGGCAAGTTAAGGGGCTTTGAATATGCCAAATGTCATATTTGTAAATTAAATAGTTTTCGAGATGTGAAGGGGTCAGAAGTGTCTTGAAATGGTTCGTGTGACGTTCCTTTTATCTTTAAACTTGGCTGGACACTGCCACGTGTCTAGATCTCCAAAGAAATTATATATCAAAGACATGAAAGTTACTGCGCAGTTCATACAATCAAAAAAGAAATTTCACAATGAAAACCGAATATAAATACAAAATGTAGAAAAGTCAGGACTCAATCAAAGGGATTTAGAATAACATAACATAACATAACATAAACTCACGCCTATATCCCCGAAGGGGTAGGCAGAGGTGCTAGCACCCACATTTCGCCAGTTTATGTTTAGGTCCCAATGTAATAGGTGGCGAGCCTATTGCCATTAACCGGGCACTTATAAACCGGCGATAAATTCACACATAACTTCGAAAAGCATCGAAAAGTCATTGGTGTGTGCCATGGTAAAACCTGGGATCGAACCCGAGACCTCGTCTCGGCAGTCCATTACCCATACCACTAGGCTACCGCGGATTTAGAATATCAAAGGATTTATACACCACTGGACTCTTAAATCCTAAAAGCATTTTCTCGTTGTACAGGTACTGTCACTACTGACAGATAGCCTCCATGAGACCTTAACTATTACTAATCCATCAACAAGATAGCTTTGCCCTTAACCTCAGCTTTTCCCTGAGGCGAGTCATTAAAATGCTTAGTTACAATAATGAGTCTCAATTCGCCATCTAATTGTTTGAATTTAATCGAGATTGACATGCGTCCCTGTTTCAATTGATTACTTCAAAGATCGCTTAGAAAATTACTCAAATTCTTTTACAGAAACTGACTAAATTGTTAATATACCAGTAAGATAAGGTTTCTACAACATTCAAATTATTAAGAGTGTATGAATTTCTACAATTCTGAAAACAATGCCGTAAGTTCAAACAGATTAAACAGAACCATAATCCAAATAAAAAGTTTTGTACAACATGTCAATTTGGTTTACATGGGTTGGGTTTAAAGAATTTATTTCTCATAAGTACCTAATACAGTTCACACACAGACATTGTTTTTATTTTGTATTTGTAAGTTAGTTTGAATTGATTTAGATGTTATATTTTTGTGTGTGTGCATGTGTTGTAAATATAAAGTTGTCTTAAGTTAAGTAATTCTGTTTGTGTGTATAATTGTTTGGTAGGAGTACATGAACTCGAATTAAATATATATTTAACCAGCTGGCCGTCAAATATTTGCTTACATGCTGTGCAATTTTAATACTCCCAACGTATATTTACTTCGAAACTCGATACATATACGAACATACATTCCTAAAACGCGTATAGGTTTCAAGGTATTCACTCAACGCACAGTTGAATGCACAAACAGTCTAATTCGGATAATATACCTTTCAAATGGTGAAATAATTTTTCCAATAAGTGCCGAAGATTACCCCCAAACATAATAAACAAACTGACAAAATTCGGCCTCTCTCTTTATAATATTTGTATAAATAAAGGGGTAAAATTCGTATGGATCTGGTTTGTTTCTACCGAATAAACTCAAATACTATAATATTCTCTCGACGACCTCTGTGGCCTAGCGGTAGTGCATTCGACTGCTAAGCCAAAGGTCGCGGGTTCGATTCCCGCTCAGTGCAAATATGTATATTTGCATTGGTCTGGATGTTTCTATGTATAATATGTATTTATTTACAAAAAAAAAGTTTTTAAGTATGTTTATCCGCATTCTAGAACTCATATGACAAGCTCTGCTTAGTTTGGGTCTAGATGGCGTTGTGTACTTTGTCGTACAATATTTATATTTATTCAAATAATAATAGGTGCCGAAAGGAGGCGCTGGAGTAGGAACGGGACCCTGAGCCTCGAGAAATTGCGGCTGTGCAGTCCCAGCTTCGCCAGGTCATCGTGGTGGAGTGGAAGGGACGACTTGGGTGACTTGGTGTAGCGGTGGTAAGATCCATCATGGAGGACGTACCGGCTGACGAAGGTGATCTCTAGGAATGGGTGCTTTGGGGATCACCTGTGTCTGATCATGACATCACTGTGATGCAAGTGAGAACTCAGGGCTGCACACGCTGACGGAGTGCCCAGCTTGGGAGGCGCTGAGGTGGGCCCCGCATGGCGGGCCTCGTACTGGAGGTCCTCTCACTCGGCGCCTTGCTCACAGCGATGGTGACGAGCGCGAGCGCGTGGGCAGCCGCCGCCGCCTTCTGCGAGCAACTAATGCTCAAGAAGGAGGCAGCGGAACGGGTCCGGGAGAGACTCAGGTCTCCGCAGAGCCCGCGAGGCGCGGCGGCGACTCAGTCGCGTCGGAGGTCGCTGAACGACCTCCGCCCTACATGAGCGCAGGCCTAGGGGTGACAGATGGAGCCGCCTGACACCCCAGCAGAAGGAGGCTGGAGCAGCGGTGTACTGCGCGCCCCCCTCTTTCCGGGGACACTGTGGTACCCAAACCCAAGGAGGCCATCTCGAAACCGGAAACGGCCTTGGGTCAGCCGGGTATGAAATAGCAGTATACCTGCATTTTGTCTCTTGAGATACATGTTAAAGCAAATCATTTCAGAACAGGTACAGGGTCCGTTATCTGTTGGTTTGGTAGATTAATTAAATAAATTAAACATTTCGTTGTAGAATCCAGTAGCTGTATTGATGATATTACGATTAATTAACAATTCAAAGGTTACAAAGTAATTATTTGCATTGGCCACAGATACACACTGATAAATGAGAATTTTGAAACAGATGTACGAAGGATGAACCATTTTTTTATCGTGTGGAAACCCCCACGGGCTTCACCCGATCGGTGCCAACGATGGTTTGGGCGTGTCGGAATCGGACTGACTAAAACTACACGGTGTCCTCCGCAAGTGACCATTGCCGGGCACCCCGGATAAGCCCTCGAAAAGATAACCCTAGGGTTACCGGCGGACTTTGGCCGCCATCATGGAGGACCTTGGAGGACCACCCGAACATGAAGGTCGGTAGTCCCGGGCGTACACGAGTCTGCGACGTCGTCGCCGCAGACTACGGAACACGCCCAGGACCGCCACGAGATCTCGGTGTTGACTCGCCCACGCAGGGCACAGGGCACGCAGGGCTCTCCAACGAGGCTAAACATATTCTTAGTATATTAAGTTAAGCGTTTTATACTCTTTTATATATTCTTTGTTTTAAAATGTATGCATCCAATCAGAAGTAATGGTACTCTGTAAACATGATTGTAGTATATACCTTGTGGTAATGTTATTTAAATTCATTTTCAGTAAAATAAGTTGCACTTATACACTTCTCATCA
Source organism: Cybosia mesomella (assembly GCA_946251805.1). Lineage (NCBI taxonomy): Eukaryota > Metazoa > Arthropoda > Insecta > Lepidoptera > Erebidae > Cybosia > Cybosia mesomella. The sequence continues at coordinate 22,913,621 of OX276405.1, forward strand.
GAGAAATCGAAACACCTTGCAAGTTCATGTTTTCTAAGGATTATCAGAAAAATGTGTATATTTAGGAATATATGTTAAATGTCGTTTATTAATGAAAAATATGAGGTTTTCAAATTCTAATGTTATTGTTCTAAATTCAAATTAAATTTTCATAGGTTTCGTATTTTGTTTAATGAACCATTTTTACCCTGTATTTCATAGGTTTCGTATTTTGTTTAGCGATCCATTTTTCCCTGTGTGAAGAACGTGGATAAAACAACACGTAAATGAAAAAAAGCGTTTATTTAATAACTTGTTGTTGTTTATAAAAAAAAAGCAGCGATAGCCCAGTGGCGTACGTAACGGACTGCTGAGACGAGGTCAAGTCCAATCGCCCCGGGCACACACCTCTGACTTTTCGTAGTTATGTGTGCATTAATAAATGTTAATTATCGCTCGCCTAATAATGTGCCCGATAGATGGCAATAGGCTCGCCCCCTATTTGGGACCTAAACATAACTGGCGAATCGTGGGTTTGTAATACACCTCTGCCTACCCCTTCGGGTTATGTTATGTTAATAACTTGTATTCCCTCCCCGGGCTCTTATTACTGCTTCCATGCGGGTTTTCATCGATCGGATGAGAGTCACGATCACATGTTGTGGCATTCCATTCCTCTTTGATTGCATTTTGCAGTTGGCTAAGTGTTCCTGGGGCAGGACCTCTTGCACGAATTCGTCTCTTTAACGCATCCCATAGATGTTCAATGGGATTCATGTCTGGGCTTCTTGCTGGCCATTCCATAATGGAGATACCGACTTCGGTAAGATGCGACTTCAGTACGACGCCCGCGGTGTGAGCCCTAGTATTGTCGTGCATGAATATGAAGCCGTTGCCAATAAAATGTGCATAGTACTCCACGTGAGGCTCAAGACACTGTTCGATGTACCGATGAGAGTTTAGTGCAGGTAGACGTGGCCCAGACACGAAGACAAGCTCTGTCTTACCGTCAGCGCTGATTCCTCTCCAAACCGTCCACGAACCGCCACCATAGCCAACCTTTTCTTCAATGCAACATTGTGCAAAGCGTTCTCTATCTCTTCTGTATACCTTGTTCCTCCCGTCGTTACCATACAGCATAAATTTACACTCATCAGAAAAGAGAACTCTGCTCCACCAATTTAGGTGCTCACGTGTAAAGTTAAGGCGCGCTCTTCGATGGTCTGCAGTTAATTTTGGCTCATTTACTGGCTTGTGCGGTACCAGTCCACGTTCCTACAGAGGGGCTGTAAGTGACTCAATCTTTAGAAGAATCTAATAGTTGAGTCACTTACAGCCACTCTACGTACAAGATGAAGCTACTGCTGCAGTTGAAAAGCGTTAAGGCGTCGATTTCGTAAGGAAGTTGTTACAGTAAATCTAACATCTCGCTCAGAAGTGACCCAATTTCTGCCAGATCCTGAACGGGGGGTGAACAAACCTGTCTCTCGATAGCGTTTGTAGACTCTATGAACAGAGGACAGAATTAGATGCAATCTTTCAGCCACAACACGCTGACTAAGTCCAGTATCCAGCAATGCCACCATTTGGGCGGCTTCTGCGGGCGATGTATCCATATCCATATCCATATGATGAACAGATAAACGTTAATTTTTAGTTTCAAAGGTGAGAGATGTACTCCAACTCTAAAAACACATTTGTCTTAAAACAATGATTCATTTTTTTTAGGATAAACAAATGAAATTCTAATTTTGAATTTTGGATGTTCGCTTACAACTGTAATAATAATAATAATAATAATTTATTTAACATAATGAGTTACTGATATATAACAATTACAACACAAATGAAACAATCCAAGCTACACATAGATTTGTAACGTTGTCACCTGTACTAGTGATAATACACTGTATCACAGGTGTCAGCGCCCTCCATAGTCAGGGAACAATGAACATTAGACACTGGTAGGTATGATCTATAACAATTTAGGTACATAATTTCTTAAATTCTAAATTCAAACACAATAATTATAAAGAATTAACCTATTAAATAAAATTGAGAGTGAGTATGTTAGAGTGTAGTCTGTGAAGTGTGTGTGTGTGTTTTTAGGTATGTTTGTGATTGTAGTGTATGTGTTGTATATGTATGTGTAAATGTGAGTGAAAGTGTGAATGTAATGTCAGTAACGTGTCCTAAGATGGTGTTTTTAAAAAACATTCGGTCGCCTCATAGTCAAACGCCTTCAACCATTCCGTCAGACTTGACTTGAATTTATTTTTAGTTAGAGAATGGATGAAAATCTCTTTGTTGATGCGGTTATATAGCACCGGACTGAAAAAGTAAAAGCTACGACCGGCAAAAGACGTTCTGTGAGGTATATACTCGCAAATACGGTCCCTTCTTCGTTTTTTGCATGTTATGAAAGGTACCTCAGCATACTTACGTAATGCCGTCTGGAGCACAAAGAGTTGCCTCACAGTGAGGACCGAATATTCTTTATACAATGTCGATGTTGGATATCTAAATGGTTTATGTAGCAGAACTTTAAGGACCGCTCTTTGTGCCCTCTCAAGTTCAAGCAAATAATTGGAAGATGCATTACCCCATACCGGAATGCAATAACAAAGTACAGATTGTACCAGCGCAAAATACACCATTTTTAAGGTTTTAATTTCAGCTGAGGACCTTAACTTCTTCATGACGTACATTAATTTTCTGGTGCGAGCTGAGAGACTCTGAATATGCATATCCCAGCGGAGGTAAGAGTCTATATGTATGCCAAGATACTTGGTGCTAGACGCGTGTACTAAGGATAGGCAGTCACAATCACCATTCAACATATCACATGTGTGAGCCTTTAATAGTAGGCCACTGTGCGGTTGATGGGAAGAGTAGCAGGAAAAGGTAACAAAATTGGTTTTTTCAATATTCAGTGTGAGAAGACTGGCAGCTAACCACGACATAACCACTGAAAGGGCCTTTTCTGCATTTTTATAGGTCTCCAGCCAGCTCTTTCCGTGAACAATTAAAACTGTGTCGTCGGCGTATGAGATAATTTTGCACTGTGTTAGGGGAAGGCGACTTAGGTCATTTGCGTACAAAATGTACAGCGTCGGACCCAATACACTTCCCTGTGGAACGCCAAAAGAGAGTGATTCCTCGTCACTGACATGCTGACCAATCCTCACACACTGAGTACGGTCCCTTAGATAGCTCCGGAACAGATCCAAGACAGTTCCTCTTATTCCTATGGATTCCATCCTGTCTAGAAGCAAAGGAACAGAGACACTGTCAAAAGCCTTGGAGAGGTCTAAGAATATTGCTAACGTCTTGTAATGGCCAAACTGCCAGCTATATAATCATGTGATTTTTTTCATGGAATGAAAACTCTTTTGTAGATATCATAAAAACTAAAGTGTTTCGATTTTTCTGATGAGAAGTGTGTTATTCTCTTTTGATATTTTCATGGGCGAGTCCGACTCGTACTTGGCTGCTTTTTTTAAGGCAAAGGCACAAAAAACAGCCAGTATTACTCATAAAGTAAATTAATGTTTTTGTTTTTGTTACAGATAAATGGTTGTAATTTATTGTTTTTATTTAAAGAATTAAATGTTTATTTATTATATTTTATCTCTCAAAGTTAATTTTATTCATAAAATGTTGACCACTTTACTGACATAAAAACTCTTTGCTAAGATTTTGAAAAGTACCGTTCGTTTTAGACGGAGCATCTTGATAAACCGTGAGTTTTACCTTATTAAAAAAAAATCGTGCGTGTTACATTACAATAACGCACAAGTACGTAATGAGATACAATACGATATTGAAATTAGTAAAATAAGTGACCCTTTACGAGCAAATGTGTTATAAAATTATTAATTATAGAATCAAAAAATCCGACTGCCTTAAGAAGACCGAAACAAGTTTCATTTGGATATCATAAACCAAAATATTAATGGGTCCTGCCTGCTATCGAACTTGCTTTTTGAGGCAGTCGGATTTTTTGATTTTTATATTGCTTAATACCATGTCATTTTTTTCTACATCATTATCACTAACTGAAGTTCAGTTAGTGATAATGATGTTGAAAAAAATGGGTTCTGTGGGCTTTTTTAGAATTTGCACTAAACAAATTTTAAACAGATTTACTGATATTATTCACGGTATTATATTACTAATATAATTATTTAAGGTTGGCTTGGACCCCCAAGATTTTCGTGATATGATGACACTAATGACTACACTATCCTGCTAAAGTTATTGTGCGAGTGATTGAGTTTGTATTTATATTGAGTTACTACTTCACGCTCTGTAACGGAATATATGATAGAGGGGTCTTTTTTTTAATTCTTTATTGTACGCACACTGTAAACATTTTTGAAACATTACAGATAAAATCAATGTAAGCACAACTCAGTATTGAGTTTTCTACCAGCAAACCTTTGGTGGATCGTAGAGAAGCACAACAAATGGGTAAACACGGGTACAAGTACAAGAGTAAAAACGAAATATACTTTGAAAATCTTATTCCATTAGGAAGTGAATTCTCCCATCACGAAAAGACACAAAAGGATTTCCAATATAAATATGGTAGCCCAGAAACAATAAAAGAAGTAGGTATCAAAGATTAAGTAAGCAATTGAAGCGACCAAACCATTTAGTTACATTGCTGTCTGATATACTTGGACATTGAGTTAAATTTGAATCTTGCTCATTGAGATTTACTCATTGCTTGTTCATTGAGAAGTCTCATAGAAATTCAGCTGTATTGATGTCTACTAATAAAATTAAAACAGTATAGAGATATTCATCTATCTAGTTGTATGAAAGAAAGAAAGAAAGAAATACTTGGGTTGTGTTAAATGAACGATTCTAAACACAAACATATATTTTTTGGAATTGTTGTCTATTTAGCAGTTTGTTTGCGATGGACGCAAAAACTGCTCAACGGATTTTGATGCGGTTTTTTCTATTAGAAAGGTCTTAGTCAGACTTACAATCTGCCGTATGTTTGATTACACTTGGTTAAGTAGAACCGGCGATATGACTAAAAACCGATTACCGACCTCCGCGCGGGCGGAGCCACGGGTATCCGCTAGAATCTAATATAAACTTAAATGAAGTACTCAAAAAACGATGTCTCAACAATTATTGTGACATTATTCATTGATTTCTTTTTATGCGTAAAAATTTCAATAGTAGGCTCCTACGTAGTCCTAACATGGATGTAGGCGACAAATTCAGCTATCCTTGACAGGTTCAAGCCGGGTGCCCGGCAACGGACACTTGGGGAGGACACCGTGCGGTTTTAGTCGATACACGACATAACCACCCCCGCTGGCCGGTGGGGGGATATCCGAAGGGATTTCCGCACGTAAAAAAAAAGTAAGCTAATCAGCGCCAATTGAGTTATCAATTGGCGCTGATTAGCACACCATTGTATCTAAACAGAAACGGATGCGTTCTAATCCCATGCTGCTCATTGACATATTCTGATTTAAATAATTTAAAAGAAAACGACGAACGAAAAGATGACGATGTTCCGTGGGCAGGCCCCCTACAAGGTGGACCAACGATCTAGCCAAGTACGCGGGAAGCCGCTGGATGCGGGCAGCGCAGGACCGATCGTTGTGGAGATCCTTGGGGGAGGCCTATGCCCAGCAGTGGGCGTCGTTTGGCTGACATGATGATGAACAAGTTGTTTGCAACAATGCAATAAAAACTGAAGGTTTTGAGTCTGTCCAAAGGGAAGTTAAATGCAAAGATTTTTAATAAACTGACATGGAAAAAAAATGAGGTCGATCTAAATATTCACTATAAAACAGAGATGTAAATAAACAAAAACACATAAACTAAAAAGGTTTGAGCCACGCATAAAAAAAACATCAACCACCACTACAATCGCAATAAAAATCCTATTCGAAACAGTCAAGCGCAAATAGAAGTACAAGATATCTTTCGTGCACATGTGAAGTCAGATAAACTGAGTGCGACGGCTCATTACGTTACAATCCAATCTCCCTCGTGTCAATGCCAAGTTCAGCTTTCTCGTTGATTTGTTTGTACCCTTGACCAAAGTTAGTAGTGTGTTTACGCGTTGCAGATGGATACACACACATCTTCAAATTGAAGTGGACGACGGCGACGTTTGTAGTTTGTAGTTCTAGGTTTGTTATATATTTATGCTTTCTATACATATTTCATAAAACATTTAACTTCTACGTCAGAAGAAACGGTTTCGGTTTCAATCAATTCAATCCATACCTCTAAATGGCAAAATAAATGTACCCTTATAGGATAACACGGTTGTCTGTACGTCTACCAGGCCTTTTTGTTGAAAACTAAGAATATGCAATTCAGAAATGCAGACGTTTATTCAGCATATTTAAACAATCGCAAGGTAATTAACTTGCCTTGGTGCTTTGATAGCTACAGCGACGTATAACTGATGAAGATCAGTGCAGTTGAGAAAAGCTGCAATGTGGCTCAAGGATGAATGGCTGTTAATAATAAGTCACACTTCTCCGTGGAATGTAGAGCTTGTGAAGCCGTAGGCCTCTGCTCTCATGAGCGCCTGATGCCGTCTATTAGAACTTGAAAATAACGATGACTTGTGTTACCATAGGACATCTGTTCCGTATAAAAACTGCAAGTCACCCAACATTGATAACTTACTATAATGTATGTACCTTATATTATTTTACGTAATTGAATTTGATTAACTTTTTTCACGATTTGCAAGGACAGCTTTATGTGAGTAAAATGTTTAAGTTTCACGTATAGAACTCGAGACTCAATAAACAAAGTCACTTGTAACAATGTTACGAAGCTTACAACAGTAAATTAAAACCTCTAGAGAAAATGAAGACATTAAACGTTACGGCACAATTATCCAATCAGAACGGCAAAGCAAACCAATTAAACCTCGATACAATGAAAAACGAAAATAGATACAAAATGTAGAAGGTCGCAGTTGAATTGAAAGCATTTAAAAGATCAAAGGATTTGCGAACAGACAAATAAGAGTGAAATTGAATGATTGACTTCGAATTGCCGACAGATAGTCTTCACGAGGTCTTATGTACCTGTAATTACTTAACATTGCCCTTAACTTAGCTTTCCTCCAGAGATGAATGATTAGAATTCTTAATAAGAATAATGAGACTCAATTTGCTTCTAATTTTGAATTTGAATGAGTATGGCATGCTCTCATTTTTCCATAAATAAGCTCAATAATTCTAGGTGTAATATAACATATACTTGACACTGAATGTAGGGTGTGCAAGCTGGTACACACCTGTAAATTGACGGACGAGGTTCTGATGCAGGTTTTCCTTTACAGTTGCTTCTGTAAAAACTTAGATAATACCAAATTATGGAAAGGAGGAATAGGAGAGCAGACCTCAGGCTCCAAAGCGCTCGGATGAAGAAGAAAAAGACTCGAAACTTAAATATTATCCATACATATGAAGAACTAAATTTGTGCATGAATTGCAAGCAGAGCTCAAATGCAAGCTTGCGTTCAAGATTAATCGTAAACATTCTTAAAGTATCTACAATTTTCTCGTATACGCCGAAATCGCAAGTATGGCTGAAAATTAATTAGTATAGAACATTTTTAATAACAACAATGTCACAAGTTCAAACAGATTGAAACGGGCCCATATGTTAGAAACTTTCCACAACATGTTATAAAGTTTTGATTAATACCAACTCACTTTAAAACATACTAGCCGATGCCCGTGGCTTCTCCCGCGTGGTACCTCCGGTTATCGTTTTGTGGTCATTTCTCCGGATCTACTTAACTAATTGCAATCCAACATACGGCAGATTTTAAGTCTGACCAAGACTTTTCTAATAGAAAAACCTGCATCGAAAATCCATTCAGTAGTTTTTGCAACTATCGCGAACCAACAGATAAGCAGGCATCGATTCCAAAAAAAAAGCATTTTGTGCTCAGAATCGTTAACCTCGTAACCATAAATCGTAACCAAAGTAGTTTTTTAATATCTCCAATGTACGGACACAACTAATTTACTATTATATAATAGTATAGATTTTTAAAAAGAAAATGTTTTTGTTCCTTTGGACTGCCAGCGTTTCTTTTTAACTTTTTATTCTTGCAGAATCTGCCACGCATTGCACCCCTGATATAGAGTATCTGCATTTGCTTTAATAACATCAGGCAGGTTACTGCTTAGCGGAGACGGAAGTGAAGAAAAGCACGTGTGTTAAATAAAATACTACGACTTCATGGAGCCACCTGGTGCGGCAAATAAAATGATGCTGAACTGTTTAGTCGTAGATGGAATCGTTTGCCTCATATCAGGGTGACACCTCAGCCATCATAGAGGAGGTACGAACGAAAGGGTTTGATTTGTCAATGAATTGGTCAATGTATATGACCTACTCTAACTAAAATGCTATGATTTCGTATTATCTGTTTATTCCTTAAAATAATTAAAGGCATAATTATTTTGCAGTAGAATCATGTATCCATTAACATTAATTGGCACGTAAAAAATTACAAACTACATACATATTTGCAATGGCAACACAAGTTCATTAATTTCAAAGTAATTTTCAACTTTAAAATAGATTTTCAAAGGCATAGTCATTTAGAAGGTAAGTGTAAAGCTAAGTATAAAGTACGCAGGACAGGGCGAGGGGTCAGATCAGGGGTAAAGGTGAGAAGGCAGTTCATATATTATTAAGTTTTCTAAGTTAAAGCCTGCAGGTAGTACTTATTTGACATCGTTATAACTAGTCACAATGTACCTTCATTTTTCTCACACTTGATATTACACTCTCAGTTTAGAAAGTTAATAGTGTCCTTGGACCTCATGAAGAGTGTCATTTACATCTACTATTATTGACTAAGTTATTAAGCGAGAAGTTTACTCGCTAGGGTCATACCACGGCCTAGTTTCATCTCATTCGGATGAATGAAGAGGTATTATATATTACTCCGAGATTGTCGAACCTAGATTTCAGAAATACTCTATAAGTGATCCGATATAAGAAAAATATTTTTTATCAAGAGAGGTCTATCTCCAGCAGTGGAATATAATAGGCTAATTGATTTCGATTTTGGGTGTTAATTTACCTAAACGCCTTTATTTTTAGTTCAAAAAGTAACCTTGCCTCACTATTACTATAACCGCTACAAGATAGCAGGAGCTTACTGATACCTGGTGGCCGTCCCATGACAGCAATAGGCTCGCACCCCACAACGTGGGACCGAATGTGATTGGTTAAATGTAATCGTGTGGCTATCTCTGCCTACTAAGTAGGTATAGGAATATAAGCGTGAGTGTATGAGTATATAGTACCTATAACATCTAAGCTACCATGTAAGATAGTTTGAAATAGTGAGAAATATGATCAATAAACCATGTCAGTAGGTAAATAAATCTACGCTGCTACCGCGCTACGTGAAATCGTAGCCATTGCTACGGGCGTAGACGTAGGAACATTTATATGAAAGCCCAATGTTACTCAGAAATACTTTGAATTTGGAATGTAATTCATGGAGATTCAACTTATAGCTCTTAAACTTATTTTATTTATTATTTTCGTCTTATCAAGAATTCTATGTTCAAGAATAGATTAGATTATATTGCAATAAAAGCTATACATTAAAACGGAATGACGTCATACGTTACTTAAAAATTTAAATAGATCTTTACTGTTTCAATATTTAATTTACATAACTTCTTCATAACTTCACGCCTGTATCCCCGGGGTAGAAAGAGGTGTATTGCACACCCACGATTCGCCAGTTATGTTAGGGTCCCAATGTAATAGGGGCCGAGCCTATTGCCATCTACCGGGCACATTACTAAGCGAGCGATAATCAACATTTTTATATTTAATTTAAAAAAAGTGATTTGACTTGAAGCTAACTATCATATTGTTCAAATGTTTTATTGTTTATAATTAAAATCTTAATCATGCCAGAAGGTATTTTTCCCTTGAAAAGATGTGATTCTGTTGAGCCATTCATTAAAAGAATAAAAAGAAGGTATGTTCCCCACGTGTGTTACGTCACTTTTGCCCTATTAATTCTACACTTCCTATATTGCAGTCGGCATGTTGTTAGGCTTGGCCTTGACATTTTATGAGGTCGAAAAAAGTTGCGTTATTAGAGTTCAGCTTAGGTCAGATGAACGCAATTTAGTGAGTTATAAGTCAGGAGTCTTCGTGATAGAATGAATAGAGGTACTTAATAAATAGGCCAATAGTTGGCTCTTTCTTTAGCTAAGATAAATAAGATAAATATTCTCTATATTTATAAGCGATAAAGAACTGCAATACTCTACTCGCACACGTTTTTTTTTCTTCTTATGATCCCGGGGTATCCCTTTAAGCGGGGCGTGATAAAGCATCTGTGGAGGCCATCAAGGTAGGAAGCACCATTCTAGGATCGACAGCATCTGGAATGGTGGCCCATATCTTCTGGACAGCAGGTATAAAAAAGTGTGTACTGACCTTTTACCCAACGAGCATTCGTGTAATCAACATAGAGAAATAAGCGAGCAACAAGCCGCTCGTACACGCTTTTCGGTACACGACGATGTAACGTAATGCTCGCTGCAAATGTCTTGAACGATCATTTGCTTGATTTTAGCCACCTTACCCACCTTCACCGTCACCTTGTACTATTATTAATAGCTGTATGAAAAGGAATGCTGTTAACTAAGCGAGTAAAGGCACGGAACACAGCTCGTAAATAGCTGACAATATGTCATCAATTAAATCATTTAAATGTATATAAACCTTTAAGGAAACAACGGATATCATATGAAAACGTACGTGTCTTCTTTAATATAGAAGGAACAAAAATAGACTGAGCTAATTTTCTCATATTCGTGTCGCAACACTCTGATCTTTCGGTTCTCACGGACTCTTACACATATCATTAAAACACTGACCTGAAATGAAGGAACACGTCAGAGAGCAACTGTTACCGTAGGCTGTGTGAAAATGTGTGTCAGCGTAATTAATAATTAGACTCACCAATAAATACCAGCTTATTACTTAATATCGAGTTTCAGTAGCAGTATACGATCAAAAGCGCCGAAGGGCAATTAGCTTAGTTTTGATTAACCGTTTCCAAGGAGTATCTTCATCGGTTCTAATATAAAATCATTTCATAAAACCTAATTGCAAAGTTCAGATTAAGTCAGTAGTTAAGGAAACCCCTAATGAATTTTAATAAAGTTCGTTTAAACAAAAAATATTACGATTAAAATTTTAATTAAGGTTATGTGCGAATGCGGATGGTACTAATTCTTCATCAGTCGCGAAATTGAGTTACCAGGGGCAGTGGAAACTCGAGGCAATAAATTTGTCCGTTTTTAGCAATTAGATGAGAGACTTTGCTATTCAGCAAATATGTTGTAAAAAGGGCACGTAGTATCAATGATTAGGTAGGTATATCGTTATTTGTGAAAAGGCAAGGAGAAACGCTGAATAACTAAAAAAGGCCAGCTGAAAAAAAACTAGATTTTTACAGTATATCAACTGTTACCTACAACCAATTTTCAAACATCATCGTTCTGCTCCAATGACTTCAATTTACTACTAGATTGGCTGCGGCTAAATTGGTATCACGTAAGACCACTACTTGTTCAGCAACAATGCGCGACTTATTGTAGCTATCCTACAGACGATATTACAAAAAGGTGCGCTACGCCTATATAGATAGTATCAAATTCGAAATTCAAAGTTCATTCCGGCCTCACCCAGGAACCGTGATATTTTTTGTTCTGAGATAATTTTTGTTCTAAACAGCTTGTCAATGTTCTGATCACGACTTGATGATAATCGCGTTGTATAAACTCCTAGCAAACGGTTCTAAAAAACAAAGAATGCTAAGTTTATTATACCTGATCTCCCATCCCAGTAATAATAGGTGTATTCCAATACGCCGCAAGCCGAGCGACTGGTTCTAGAGCGAAGGCACACGCAGGCCCGATGAACGCGATGACGTCATCTTTGAAGTGCATGTCCGCTGCCAAGCCTGGTGCTATGGCACCGGAGCAGGATGGGTAGCTGGGAAAAAAAATGTTGATATTTTATCTGTAGTAGATAAAGCAAAAAGGAAAAAAATAATAAAAAGTCTGTATATTAGTATTTTAAGTCATGACGACTTTCGTGGCGTGAGTCATTCTACCACGTTAGACTGGTCTTTCGGAGATCACGGGTCCGATTCGCGCTCGGTTCTATGTAATATGTACGTATTTAGAAAAAAAAATATCTACGTATGTTTTTCCGCACTCTAGAACAAATAACACAAGCCAGCTTACTTTGGATCTATATAGTGCTGTGTAGAATGTCCTAGAATATAAAGTTTTAGATGTAATATTTTCATTGTTCTTTGTGAAAGAAAAAGACCGAAATATCGAACAATCGCAGGTTCTCTGAATTTTCCTTAGCTGTATTTATATAGTAGGATATTTGAAATGGGTCGGTTCGACCAACTTAAATATTTTACTTATGAACGCGCGTGTTCACGTAAGGTTAATTCCAATAAGAGGGCAGGTGGATCGTGGGTTCCTTTGCTACCTTTGAAGAGAAACAAGAGGTTTTCTAAAAAAAAATATTACATTTTTTTTAAGGAAACTTTTCTGCTACTCCTTTACGAAAGAAGGGACTCGGTTCCCGTTACTTTAGAGGTACAAATTTTAATACAATTAAGTACAGTGGTACAATTAAGTTGATTGCCGAGCAATTAAAGTATTAATACAGTTAGGAGTTACGCCCAGAGCCTTGCTGGTGAATATTATTTGAACAAAAATGCATCAATTCATTTACTCACATTCTAATTTTCCCTTCTAAACCATAAAACCATTCTTTACTCAAAAGACAGATATGTCTATGAAAATGCATTCAGCAGATGAAAAGTTTACTGAAACATTTAAACGTAAGGGGCGATAAAGAATGCATGAGATGAATGCGAGTGGATGCCGTTCCCAGAAAGACGCTATACGAGTTAGCATCAAGTAGCCAGGCTGCAAACTTGCTCTAGCGGAGCGTGAAGCAAAAAGTCCTATTAGGCTGGGCGCTCATTATAGACAAGGCAGTCTTAGCACAGACATTCGCTATACAGAAATATATGGAAGTACGCACGCTTGCAACAAACCATAGCTGTCTAATTACCCAGTTACCTACAAGTCACGTGGAGACACAACTGTCTGTAGACTGTCTTGTCTGTAATGTGCGGAAGCTCTTTCTGTACAGGATTCTGTTACAACCATTATCGCGCTTCTCATATAACCATTGGCGCTCGAAAAGGCATAGATATAGAAAAGACGTCACTTCCATGTTAGAATTGCTAGCATTTCGAATAGCCTTTACTTTTAATACTTCAAGCTTACCAACACTCATCATCATGTCATCATCATCATCACAGCGTTAGTCCCGGTTGAATTTCAAGCTTGTACTCTACGGTATTTTGCGGGAACGACTGCCCTCTGACACCCTAACATTACAGGAAAACCTGCACCAGAAACCCGTTCATTAATCAGTACCTACTGATTATTGACTGAGGCTCTAGTGCAAGTTTTTACACATATACCGGCTGGCAAATGAGGTTAGCTTGAGCCGCACCCTCATACACCCTTAAATTTATGTACAGAATGTTTTAGTGATTATATTATCAAAGGTGATGCCAAACCTAAACTAAGATGAGTATTAGCTACATACAACGTATTATCCGCCAAAGTAATAATGTTCAAAGTGTTCAAACTGTTTTTGGATACGACAGGTAATATTCTTGGATAATACACTAACGGATTAACTCTTTAAAACATAAAATACTTACCTATTATATTTTATGTGGAAAATTAAAACAAAACTACTGCCAGCTTACGGGACTTTGAATGATTATTTGTTACATAATCGTTGGTTATAAGAAATAATTTGAATATGTTAGTAGACAAATACATTTGGCAATAATACATACAATCTGTGAACAAAACTTCCAGAAATATAGCTTTAAAGCATAGCCGGGCAGGGGGATTGTGGTCGCAGCACTAGTGGGACCGGTGGGTGTCACGCGGTGCTGCGACGACAATCCTCTTTTGATGCGCCCGTCAAGCTGAGTGCCACCATTGTTAATGTGGTACGTGTATGTAATGGTGACCCTCTTTCCTGAGATTTTACCTTCAGCTTACCATCAGGCGAGGTGAAGTCAAATTGTCGTGTCCAAAATATATTAAAAAAAAGAAGCAGTTAAGTTTAATCTATATGCAGTAATATCAAACATGAAACGTTCACTTCAGTCTATGATTCGCTTCTCCGAGTCCACAGCTTAAGCGTCAAAGAATATGGAGCATAGAGATTTATACACCACTTTAATTGACATTAAACTGTTATGAAGCATTGATATATTTTTGCTGTATCTACATATTTTGTTGTTCCAAAGATAACAAATCATAACATTATGTAGTTCGTTGTCCTCGTAAATTACTTGTTTTGGCTAAACCTATTCATGAATACAAGATATGAAATTGCAGTGTGGAATACTAAATTTCCCTTTTGCACGATGAATGTAGCGCCAAATGTCAAGGGACCTGCTAACTTTCATGTCTTGATTTAAGACCAAGACTTAAATGAAGACTTGGTCAAACCCCGGGGCTCGTCAGCCGCAGTGGCAACGACTGTGACTCAGGGAGGGGCCGGTTCGAGACCTCAAAAAGTCAAACGTCAGAGCACCGATCCTGATGAAAGGACACAGCATCGGCCATCGAAAAGACCCAAGACCGTAAGGAGTGAGGGACCACAAAGACCCAAAGCGGGCCAAAGTGATCTCTCCGTTATCATCCAGCGGGAGGACGGGGCGGCGATGGACGAGGCTACTGCTGCTGAAATCAGGACAAGGCTAACTGACAAGATACTTAAGAGTCTACAGGACGAAGCCGATGGACGCGGCAGTAACGTAGCATTCGGCGCCTCGGGGTTGGTGGCAGAGGGATACTTCCTTGTGACACCAACCACCGAGGAGGCGATGAACTGGTTACTCAGCTGCGACTTCGGAGACCAAGTTGGAGTACCCCTGAGACCCAAGAAACTCGACAAACATAGGATGTTGATTTGGATCCCAGGCAGCACTGACAAGATACCTGTGGACGAGCTGTTCTTCCTAAAACGGCAAAACGTGTACAGGGAAGAGTTGCGGTTTCCTGAATGGTCCCTCATTCGCAGGGAAGTACTACCCTTGGGTGTACGACTTGTGATGGGGGTCCCTCAGGAGGTCGCAACACAGGAAACCATCTGGCTCCATTACCAAGCCACAAGGGTCCACGCCAGGCTTCTCGGCAAAACACCTGCTGAGCCCGAAGCAAAATGCATTTGCAAGGACATATGTCCCAAGCACCCAACAACAAAGGCACTAGGTGCGGTGCCGGCCGACAATCCCACCACTGTAGGTGGACCAAGTCGACCGAGCACAACACCTAACAGCACACAACAGGCGCGTAACACAGAGGGGCCAAAGCCCGAAGGTGGGGGAGACGGATTGCACCTCAAAGAAAGAGATAGATAGATAGATAGATATAAACTTTATTGTACACCAATCAGAATATACATATATGGAAACTTAAACAATACATGTACAAATGGCGGCCTTATCGCTAAAAGCAATATCTTACAGGCAACCTTTGGATGGACATGAATTTTAAATGAGCTAAATCGTATATTGGGTAGTTATTGGTGTAATAGGAAAAGATAGAGGAGTAACGTAGTCATATAATGTAACAGACTAGATTACAAACACATATGATTGCAATGTACTAGGTACATATACCTAAAAATAAGCATACAATGATACATAAACAGACATATATAATCGAACATAATTGTAGGTAATATAAATTATTCATATAGACATACAAAATTTATATATATACTAAACCTACACATAAATTATTTTTATATCTCGTACGAAAGTTAGACAGCACATAACGCAAAAAGAAAAAAAGGAATTGGGGAGACTATAGGCCCAGGTAGTGCTCTTTCACCATCGTTTTGAAGATGGCCAGTGATTGTGCCCGTCTAATCGATAATGGCAGTGCATTCCATAACCGTACCGCCTGTACAGTGAACGATTTATCATAAAAAATCGTAGAATGCCTAGGTACTGCCAATACCAATGATTCTGACGACCTCAAGGATTTTAAATGTGTGTCATTGAGGAACACGAAACGTTCTTTTAAATAACAGGGAGAATTGGGATTAAAGAGAATACTATAAAGCATGGCAAGAATATGAGCATTCCGTCGAAGTCGAATTGGGAGCCACTTGAGCAATATGCGAAACTCTGATACGTGATCATATTTGCGTAGACCAAATATAAATCTAATGCAAAAGTTTTGAAGGCGCTCAAGCTTATCGAGTTGCTCCTCGGTGACGTCGAGATAGCTGATATCGGCATAGTCAAGAAGAGGAAGAAGGAGAGATTCTGCAAGTGCAATTTTAGTGGTCGTTGGTAGAAAGTTACGCAGTCTGCGCATAGACCCCGCTGATGCAAACAATTTGCGACTAACTTCACGGATTTGAGGACCCCACGATAGTGTGCTGTCGATGAATATCCCTAAGTTCTTCACACTTTGGCATATTTCCAGTGGAATGCCATTAAAAACGATATCTGGTAACTGTGACCAATTAACTTGAGGCAGCATTCTGGAGCTACCAATAACTATTAGCTGAGTCTTAGAGGGGTTCACTTCCAGCCCATACCGCTTGCTCCAAGGGCATATCCTCGTCAAATCGGTATTAATAGCATTAAAGGCTGTCGACAATTCCTGTAAAGGAGCCTGTGTATATATTTGAAGATCGTCTGCATAAAGGTGGTAGGAACAATGTAATGACTTAGAGATGGAATTTATCAAAATTGTGAAAAGCAAAGGAGATAGCACGCCACCCTGTGGCACACCGACAGATGTATTACGCCAGGTGGAAAAGGAATCTTCAACACGTACACGCTGCCGGCGCCCAAACAACCAATTGAAACCAATCAATCACTGTTGGAGATATGTTAATAGAGCGCAGTATGCCAAGCAGGATATGAAAATCTACAGTATTAAACGCATTGCTGAAATCAAGTAAGGAGAGTACCGTAAGATTTCCCTTCTCCATGCCTAGCCTGATGTCGTCAGTAACCTTGATCATTGTGCTGGCCGTGCTGTGTCCAGGACGGAATCCTGACTGGAGTGAATTCAGGAGATTGTTCCTTGTAAGGTATGAAGCTAATTGATTGTAAACTAAGCGTTCTAGGACTTTTTATAGAAAAGGTAAGATGGAAATGGGTCGAAACTCGGAAAGGGACGAAGGATTAGATTTTTTAGGCAAAGGAATGATTTGTGCCTCTTTCCAAACATCTGGAAACATGCTGCAAGAAAGGGAATGGTTTAGTACATGGCAAATTATGGGTAGTATTTGTTCCAGGATAGGTTGTACCATGTTCCGGCTTACACAGTCACTGCCAACAGCATTGGAGCTTACTGACATTATACACTCTTTAACACCACAAGCAGTTAGTTGATTAAACAAGAACGGTGAGTAGTCAGGTATTGGAAGCGATGAAAGATATTGCAAAGTATTGTCTTTGTGAGTCCGATCACATTTAGACGACGATGAGAAATGTTGATTAAGTAAATCGATATTAATTTTTTTGGGAATAGAATCCTGACGTGACTTTCCAACACCCAGTGTTCTGAGGAATTTCCAAACTTTTGCTGGGTCTGCATTCTCAACCGAGTTATGAATATATTGGCGTTGTGCTTTTCTACACACCTTACTGCAGAGATTTCGAATTGTAATATATTTTTCGCGGTTATTAGGAGTAGGCCGAGTCTTGTACCTACATTTGGCGGTTGCTTTTTTTGATAACATACCTTTTATCTCGGCTGTGAGCCAAGGTGAAGGTAAGTGCCTAACTCTCACTGCACGCACAGGCGCATGCCTGTCGTATAGTTCAATAAGTTTCCCATTGAGTATACTGACTTTGTCATTAACAGACTCGGCTTGTAGTAGTGAACTCCAATCTATTTCATTGGCATCCTCACGAAGTTTATTAAGATCCATACCACTAAAATTGCGTTGCATAAGAATTTTACGTTTCGGTTTAGGAGGGCGAAGTTTATATGACAGAAAAAGTAAATCGTGGTAAGAAAATGCATCAGCTGAGCACTGGCCGTGCTTAGCGACTAGATTAGTCGAAGAAACAAGAATAAGATCTAGAAGAGAAGGGGCGCAATCCGGAAAGTGATGCGTAGTATTGGAAGTTAGAACGGACAAATTACAAGATTGAACAGTACTGAGGAAAGATGAAGAGCGAGAGTCTTGTTTTATAAGGCACGTGTTAAAATCTCCCATAATGATAGTATGACTGTAACTGGGACAGTAGCGTTCCAATAGGTTTTCAAACGAGGAGAAAAAATTTATTCTAGATGAGGGACAATAATAGACACCCAGTAATAATTTGGTGTGAAAGAGTTCTACCTCTAGGAAGAGGTGCTCACCGGCGTTTGATGGTGGCGGCTGTGAAGATGAATCTATAATATGAAAAGGAATATTATTACGTAGGTAAATAGCAACACCTCCACAAGCAGCACCAATGCGATCGTTTCTAATTAAATTGAAATCAGGCAGCGAGTAAGAAATTGTAGGTAGACAAGGCTTAAGGAAAGATTCAGAAATAAGAATAGCATGGATATTTTTACAGTCAAAACTAGTCAGCATATCCGGGAAATGGGCCGGAATACTCTGTGCATTTATATGGACTACATTAAAATTCTTGGGTACGTCAGTAAATTGGGCTTCAATAGTTGCAGCCAGTGAAGGCTTACTCGTAAAGCTATCATAACTACTGGCTGTTACAAAACTTTCATCGTCGCTGGTATCGCAGATGCTTGTCATTTAACAAAAGAAAGAAAAAAAAAATGTATAATATATGTGTAATATATATATGGGAAAATAAATAAATAAATATAAAAATTATAAAATTTTATATAAGTGGACCAACCAACCTATAACTTACTGTATGTTATTGTTTTATTATTACTTCTGTCCATCCACCAGCTGCGTGTTACCTCAAATACTAATTCACATTTATCAGGGTAAAAATATCTAAATACAGAAACCAAAAAGTCACACTAGAACTACATCACTTTCAAATTCGACAAACTTATTTATACTACATGGTACTTAATATACAAAATTAAAAAGGCAAACCGTACACAAATGAAAACTAACTTCGTAAACCACATATTGAGAATAATAGTTTAAAGGTACACATGGGAGTTGGAACGCAGCCAACGCAGCGCTTAAGATTTGTTGACATTATTATGTCAGGTCAGATTGACATTTACAATTTCTAAGTAGGTAGCAGGTTTATCAGAAAAGTTGAATTAAAACTATTGATCTTAAATTCTTATCATATGTGACGGTGGTAAATATGTAGTATAATAATTCGGGTAGAGTGACAGCTATGGAAAATAATAATATGACGCTAAAGATAAATATCAGACAGTACAAACGAAAATTCTACTTCTTCGCAGCTCGCCTGGGCTTGGAAGATATTGGAATTTTCTCAGCAGGTTTTTGTGAGCTTAAATTTAGCTGGTTTAGCTCACCCAGGGTAGCCACTCGGTGCCGTGCGCCGTCAGTGCCAAGAACGTAGACGTGACCTTCCCGTGTCCAACACCTCGAGATGCCAAAACGCTCACGTGCCGCCATAAAGACTTCATGTCTAGTACGAGTTACGAACTCGGATAATGTAATGCCAGAGCCTTTGAGTTTGGCTTTAGTAAACCAAATCTTATCCCGCACAGCCATATGTTGGAATTTGACTAAAATGGGCCTAGACTTACCAGCACCCAACGGTCGGCCCATTCTGTGGCAACGTCTGATGTCAACCACTGAAAGATCACCAAATTTAAGATGGTCTTTGATGGCACTCACCACAGTTTGTGCTGTGTCTTCAGCCTCCCGCTCTGGTACACCATGCAGCAGTAGCATTTCCCGTCGACTCCGTAATTCAAGGTTATCCACCTGACGTGCAAGGAAGTCCACTTGCTGCCGAAATGCAGATAATATGCCCACAACAAAAGCTTTGAAAGCCGCAAAGTCGGATGTAAGACTTGCTAGACTTGGAGCGCTGCTTGGATTCTTCCCACTTTTCTTCAACTCTTCTTCGAAGTTAGTCATCCGCTCCTCTAAACCAGCCATTATTGTGGTGAAGGACTCTTTCATGGTTTCCATATTACCAGTACTGTGTTCTGTGTTCAATTGATGTGAATAACTTTTTATAATGGAGTACTTGAGTGGAGATAACACACAGGTGGTATGTACCTTAGGTTGACATTTAATTTCTATCAAATGTATTTATAAATACTTAAGTTTAATATTTTAAATTAATTTATAAAAATGAGAGTTACAAAACAGCTGTTATTCTTGTAGAACTACCCACAAGTTGTGTGGGTAGTTCGAAAGCTGGTGGGTAGTGGAAAGGTCGCAGGCCCCACCAACGGGCTAGCCCAGTACATCCCCCCACCCCCCTACGACGCGGAAGGACCTGACACCCCCACCAAGTGTAGCATCTTTGCAACCACATTGGAAGGGGGTGCAGACTCCCAACGCGAAGAGCAAATAGGGAGGGAGCAATAAACACACATACGCATACACACACCTACACAAACAAATGAACACAATCAGAAACACACCACAAAAACACACACAAAAAATAAGAATTGTCCAAGTAAATCTCCACCACTGCCACGATGCCATGAATGAGCTATGCAAATATGTGGTGGAGAAGAAAATCGATATCGCTCTGCTGCAAGACCCACATGTCTATAACGGACGCGTGACACGGCTGGGCTCTCTTGGAGGAGACATCTTCCATCATGCTGATGGTGAGTCAACACCAAGGGCATGCATCTATGCCAGCAGCAGAGTGAGATCGTTAGAACTAATAAAGGCAGATTGTTACAGTGACCTCGCTAGTATTGCAGTGACAGTACAAGCGGAAGCAGGAAATAAAGTAAGAGTGGTCTTTGTCTCTGCGTACCTACCCAGCGAAAGGGACTTCGAGCCACCATCCCAGGAAATGGAGGAAATAACAAGAAAATACCAAGGTAAGAACATTCCTATTATTCTAGGTTGTGATGCCAACGCCCACCATGTGGTATGGGGCAGCACGGACTGCAATAAAAAGGGGGACTTACTCCTGGATTTAATTAGCACCACAGGAATGGAGATACTAAACGTGGGCAACACGCCAACGTTTGTCACCAAATCTAGAAGAGAAGTGCTGGATATTACCATCGCTACGAACAGTATAAGCCAGTACATCAAAGACTGGAAAATAGACGAAAGTGACTCAATGTCGGATCACCGAAGTGTCACCTTCAGCCTAGAGACCAAGATAGACAAGATTATGATAAGAAATGCGAGGAAGACCAACTGGGCGACATACGAACACCAAATAAAGAAATGGAACCCGGGGTGTGAAACCTTACTAATAGATAAAATAGAAATAGAAAAAGAAGCTAATAGACTGGACGAAGCTCTTAGGGAAGCATACCACAAGGCATGCCCACTCAAGGAGATAAAACCAGGCAAAGGGCAACCCTGGTGGACTAAAGCACTAGGCAAACAAAGGAAAATAACACGGCGAGCTCTCAAACACGCTCTGAAGAAGGAAGATGATGAGAGCTGGCGCGCGTACAGAGAGGAAAGAAATATATACAAGAAAGAATGTAGAAAGGAGAACAGAACAAGTTGGAAGGCGTTCTGCATAGGAGTTGAAAAACAACCTGACGCGGTACGACTTGTGAAAACATTCTCTAAAGTTAACACATGTAAATTAGGAAGTATCAAGAAAGGGAAAGAGTTACTAACGGACCCCAAGAGGATACTTGAGGTCATGCTGGAAACACACTTCCCAGAATGCGAAGAATATGAGGTTGATAATACGCCGATAGACTCAAACCCCATAGAGGACCCACAGTCGAAGGCCATTATCACAGAAGAACATTTACAGTGAAGTATACGATCATTCCAGCCATACAAGGCGGCTGGACCGGACGAAATTTTCCCTAAAATATTACAAGTAGCCAACAAGTATATAAGCAAAGATATACTGGCTCTCTACAACAGTAGTATCAGAGCTGGATACATCCCAAGAAAATGGAAAGAGGTAAGAGCAGTGTTCATCCCGAAACCTGGGAAGACATCATATCAAGAGGCCAAATCCTTCAGGTGCATTAGCCTCTCCTCATTCCTTCTTAAGACATTAGAGAAAATCCTGGACAGATTAATAAGAGAACAAATAAACAAGAATGGATCTCCACTCCACCAAAACCAACATGCATATATGGAGGGCAAGTCCATCGAAACGGCCCTCCATAATCTGGTAACAAGAGTGCAGAGATCAATAGACAACACAGAATATTCACTGGGCTACTACTTTGATGTAGAGGGCGCTTTTGACAGAGCTACCCCAGATTCGATAGAGGCCGCATTAGATCGCGAAGGAATCGACAAAGACATATCAGAATGGGTGAAAGCTATGCTAAGACACCGGCTGATAAAAGCAGAGATTGCAGGAACAACACACACGGTGATAGCGAGAAGAGGCTTCCCACAAGGAGGATGTCTATCGCCACTACTGTGGTGCCTGTTAATAGATGAACTAGTTAACAAGATTAACAGGATGCACATATACACACAAGTGTACTCGGACGATGGAGTGCTCCTGATCACAGGTAAAGTCCTCAGCGTCATCTGCGACATCATGAACAGAGGCATAAAAGAAACACTAGTATGGTGCAGGAGCAAAGGTCTTAACCTCAACCCTGATAAAACCAAGATAATCTTGTTTACCAATAAAAGAAAAATAGGAAGAACTACGCCAGTGTGCCTGGATAACCAAGCCTTGGAAACTGTCAAGGAAGTAAAATATCTAGGGGTAACACTGGATAGCAAGCTCACCTTCAAGACTCACATCAGCAACACATGCCTAAAAGCCAAAATGGCTATGATGCAGTGCAAAAGCGCAATAGGAAGAACGTGGGGGATGAAACCAGCGATAGTGCTTTGGATCTACAAAGCAATTATCCTGCCAAGAATCCTACATGGTGCCCTTGTATGGTGGCATAAAACTGCCATTGGGAGAAATAAAGCCGAACTAGACAAAGTACAAAGGTTAGCAGCTCTGATGACCACGGGCGCGATGAGGACAACTCCCACAGCCGCGCTCGAAATCATATTGGGGCTTAATCCCTTGGACTTAGAAATTAAAAGAAAAGCAACCGAACAATGGTTCAAACTCAGAAGCACTGGCCAATGGACCGGAACCATTATGGACAAAGGCCATGCCAGTATCAGCAAGAATTACGAAGAGAGGCTGTCGATGATCCTCTCTAACAATGACTTGATCAGGAAAGAGAGAATCTTCGACAAGAAGTACAGAGTACACATAGGACCAAGAGACGACTGGAGGACAGATGCCGGTGGCACGGTCTGCTACACAGACGGCTCAAGAAAGGAAACAACAAAGCTATCAGGATCTGGAATACACATTAAGTGCGAAGACGGATCAGAGATAAATAGATCAATATCCTTAGGCAGATACGCAAGTGTCTTTCAAGCAGAAGTATACGCCATAAAGGAATGTGCTGAGCTGGTCGAACACCTGAACAACACCAACAGGGTGACCATCTACAGCGACAGCCAGGCGGCGCTGAAGGCACTCAGTAAAGCGGAAACGACCTCAGCAATCGTAAAGGAATGTAAAGAGTCACTAGATAAACTGGCCAGAAAAGTCGACTCAACAGTTGCCTGGGTGCCCGGACATGAGGGCAACATGGGCAACGAGACAGCTGACAAACTTGCCAGAGACGGCGCCGATAAAACCTTGGTGGGGCCGGAACCCTGGCTCCTAATAGCGCACAAAATCACCAAGGGAGTCATTAGCTGCAGTATTACAGCAGACACTAACCGACGATGGAGATCATCGACAGGCATGAGACAGTCGAAGATCTTTATCAAGGGCATTGACAAGAAAAAGACAAGCCAACTGACCAAACTCTCAAGAGGGAACATGAGGCTCGTCATTGAAGTAATAACAGGACACTGCAGACTGAACAGACACCTGACAGTGATCGGAATGAAGACTGACCCCAAGTGTCCGGAGTGTATGGAGACAGAAGAAACCAGTTTCCACCTGCTGGCCGAATGTCCCATGTACTCACTAATTAGATGGGAACTCCTGGGATCGGACACACTGGACACGGAGGAGTTGAAGGATCTGAGGGTGGAACAGATCGTAAGATTCTGCAAGGACACAAAAAGGTTTGTAGGGGCGCCGTGAATGCTGGAATAACCACGCTCTCCCCAACGGTAGGGCAGGGGAAATGGATGAAGTGGCCCACAAGCGTCGTGGGTGGATCGTCCGTCCGGCTTCCGGTGTCCCCAATTGTAATAATAATAATAAATGAAGACTTAGATGAATCAATTGTGGTCTCCATCTTCATCCGAGCGCCATTCTGGTTGCATCCAAGGTCCGCTCTACTACTCCACCTTCCCATAATTTGGTTTGTTACGGACTTTTACAGGGGTGACCACTGTCTGACCTCCCCAACCCTAAAGGTAAAACCTGTGCCAGAGCCTTCCCCTCAATCCCAGGTTATCCAAAGTTGGCACTTTAGAACCCGGAGTCCGCCCTTCCACTCCTCTTTTACATAATTTGCTTCATTTTTGAGTGTTACGACGACTACTGTCGACTACCGTCTGACTCCCTAACCCCGACTGGAAGCCTTGTTCGTCAATCAGCAGATGTACCCGTGAGATTGGCTTGGGCCTCTAAGATCTTGATGAAGCCCCATACTCCTCAAGATTAATCAATTTATCGTACATAGGTATATGTTTAGTCAAGGAAACAAAAAAACATACTAAGTAAAATCCATCAAAGCGCAAAACAATAGGTAAAAAATGCCGTGAAACTTCGATCAACTCCTAAAAGTTTTATATAATGAGCAACATTAATTCTAAATCTTGTTTTACGACTTCATCTGAACTTTAAAAAAGCAACATTAAAACACCACGACCTTGCCCTAAGGCCTTCCTTTTTAAAGAAAATGAAGCAATCGGTAAAAAAAAATAGAAAAATTTCGGTTACTATTATTATACGAGTAAAAAAGTAAGTCCTTCAAAACAAGAATAAAAATATATGATTTTAGATTGACGTTTTCATTTACATTACGTTTAATGTTACATGGTAAATATCCCGTTAACAGCTTTAATAGTAATGATTAAAAATAATTAAAATACATAGATATACAAAAGCTCATATACAATAGAGAGTTGACCCAATCAATAGTTTATCGCGACAGGATTGACTATGAGAATTCTTGTGTCAAATGCAAAAGCTTAAAGGTATTGATAAAAGAAAATCGCACAATAAAACTTTATATCTACTATCTTTTTTTAACTACTGCCTATTACTACTACTGAAGACTACTGACTTTTACTAAATAGGCATAGTGTGCAGGAAAACTATATAAAAGTCTGTTAATTCTAACGGTAATAGAATAAGTAAAATTTTAATTAGAAAATAAAACCGACTTCAAAAATCAAAAAAGTCGGTTTTAAATTATTTCATTAAAATTTCACTAACATCTTTTGAATCAACGTAACTAATTTATTGAACCCTGGTAATCCTTCTAAACACAGTACCAAACATGTATATTCTGAACTGCGAATCCATTTAGATGTTATAGCATAAACAGTGCCATCTAGGCACTGTTTATGCTATAACATGCGATACCGGGGGTGCTAGGTTGGGGACCTCCACGCGGTGCACCCTGGGCAACGGAGACAGCAGCGCCTCTCTCCTAGGGCGGGAGAGACGCTGCCGCCTACGGCCAACTCCGACCGAGGCGAGGACGGCCCTGTTGAGGGCTGTTCAGAAGCTTTCCACGTGTCCGTCTGATTAGCAGATGGCACAGTGGAGAGCAAGTAAGGGGGCAATCTCGAAACCGGAGATGGGCCAGGGTCAGTCGGGGTGCGAGGGATATGCTCTATGGGTAACCTTACACCCCGGCGTCTTAAGACCCGAGACGGCGTGCGGTTTTAGTCGGTTCAAGCCCGACATAACCGCCCCCGCTGGTATCCGAGGGGATTTCCGCACGAAAAAAAAAAAAAAAAAAAAAGATATGCGTAAAAGTTCCATTGTCTATCTCCGAAAGTTATCATCATATCTTTGAGAAATTTAAATGGGCCCACCTGGGAATGATACCCTTTAAAATAAAAAAAAAGAATTTATCAAACTGGTCCAGGCGTATTGAGAACCTGCCTCCTTTTTGGAAATCGGTTTAAAACTACAAATAATGCGAATAATTTGAGAAAGTTGTAAAAATTCAAGTAATTGATAGAAAAAACAATTGGAAGTTAAAAAATATTGAGTCTGTAAAAATATAGAATGGGCCAGTGTAAACGTCTGAAAAGCCGTGCAAAAATTATTACCTACTGAGCAATATAAGTCATCGCACTCCTAATAACGATTTTGTAATAAAGAGGGATTTCAAAACTCATTTTAGTTTTGGTAATTTTATAGTTTTACTATAAAAGATTTATTGGGAAAGTATTTCCTGGGAATTTTGTTTACAATGAGTTTATAATATCGATTACGACCCCCATGTTTTTGTCGACAATTGCAATAAAAGGGGATTTGTAAACCCAGTGATGGTGATTTTATAGTTTTATTACAGTATGATATTGTCGGAATTATAACAGTAGTTGAAAGTTATTTCTTAAGTGCGATTCAATTCAAAATTTATTCTTTGTGTTAGCTGTCTCAATTTTTCGTTTCTGGTTTTGGTGCTAACCCAGTACAGTACCCGGCGTTTGGGTTGGCACGTTTGGAAGAAGAGTTATGTCGTTATGCTAAGATTAGTTTGCTTAGTATTTGTAGAGCGTTCTCTTAAACGCACATCAGCCTAACAGCTGTCAAACTGTCAATCTGACTCTCTCTTCTGCCCGACGACGTGCCAACCCAAGCGCCGGGACCCGTAAGTACCAGACTCTAGAGCCTATACAAAACAAGTCAGATAGACAGTCCGCTGAACCGAACAATGACACAATTACTTTGAATTGATATACTATGCGTGAAATGTAGATTGCTATTTTAAGAATAGGCATAATTTAATTAAAATATACATCATTCTGTCGATTTGGATGTTTAAAATTTTCTCAACTAGACAAAACCATCCTCAGTAATTCATCACTAGAAATATTTCTTTGTAGTCTGTGCCTCAATTGTAAAATATTTCACATTTTTTGAAAATAAATCGACATTATAAATCACAAAACGAGTTAAAAGGTAAAAAATACATGTTTCCAGTATCCATTTCTGTGCCCTATTCTACTAGCATAATGTTGCATTTCTAGCGGGGACATGTTACCAGAGAAGTTTCTTGAGTGGGTAATAAAATTCGTCAGGTTGGTGAATCTACATGTCTATACTTATATCTATACGAATAAATAAAAAGTTTGTTTTGTTTGAATGCGTTAAAGTTTGGAACTACATATGCAATTTAAAAAAAATATTTTTGTATATAATTCTTGTGGAAATACTTTTTTATCATCGCGCTACGAGTGGCCTTAGCAGCCGAGTAATAAGAAACAGTTCAGAAAGATGCAGGCGGGCGTGTGATGCGATGCAACGCAAAGGATGGTTGCCCGAATAGAACAGAGTACGGCGGGTGAAACATCAGGGCACAATTAGTAAATGTACACCACATTAGTACCAACCTCTGTGGCGTAGTGGATAACTTCTGTGGTGTAGCTGTAGAGGGTTCGACTACTAAGTCAAATCGCGGTTTCAATTCCCACTCAGTGCAATTATTTGTTTGCATAGTTGCATTAGTCTGGGTCAAGTATCTAGGTTGTAGAACCCGTATGACAAGCTCAGTTTAGTTTAGGTTTAGAGGGGGCTCTTTAATACGTCCTAGAAAATTTATTTATTTATAATTATAATGATACATACCTGCCTTGCACCTTCTGCAGTTCAATGCCGTGGTGTGCCAAAAACTTCTCGTTGATCTTATCTAAGGCCAAATCCACGGCTGGCCCGCATCGCTCTAGGTCGAAGGGCGAGTCCAGACGGGAGGCCATGAGGACGCCAACTTTATACACCACGTGAGTAGACGCGGAACTCGATAACACCGGAACAAACACAACTAGACAAGATATTTGGAACAACATATTCGCGACCGTCACTGTCACTTATCGAGTAAAAGTTTTTGAATTTAGAATGACAAATGTTCAGTTGTTTTTATTATTTAGTTAAATTTCGTTGTAATGATCTCATTGTAGTTATGATTTTGAAAAGTTATGTATCCACTTACTTATTGGTATTTTTCTTTGTATGAACATATACACTGCGTTCAGTAAATGCTCTGTACTAGTAAATTATTAAGCGTAGCGAGCCGAAGGCGAGCGAAGCGTCTTTCTCCACAAACCGGGTTTTCGCGTGAAACCATACTCCTCCTAGACGGCTCGACCGATCTTGACCAAACTTGGCACGGTTATCAAGCACAGTGTGCTGAGTGTCTCTATGGGTCGAAAGTTGATGTCCGACGTACCATCGAGGAATAATCACGGAAAAACCAAATCAATGGAAAAGTCGTCTATTGTTGAATAGGCAAATCTCGCTACGCTTAAGTTTGGGTTGATTGCGAAGCTGGTAACCGTCCTAGTTATTTGAGAAGGAAAGGCGTCTACGTTTAGATACCTAGTTACCAGTAATTTATTATCTTGTATCGCGAATTTAATAGTTAGCATAACAACTGCAAGTGTTCAAACTTATTTTTAAAGAAAAAGTGTTTTGAATATTAAAAGTCATATCACAGTTAAAACATAAGTGTCGTTAAGTAGTCATTTTTTAAATGGATTTGTGAAATCTTTCTAATCATGGCTAAGTGATTACCGAGTTGGTTAACACATTGCAAAGTTAAGCAACACTAGCCAAGGCAGTCTAGGATGGGCGACCATACTTCTGTCACATTGAAACCCCTCCGTGCCTCGGAGAGCACGTTAAGCCGTCGGTCCCGGTTGCCATACAAACATCTATGGCAGTCGTAACGGGTAGTTGGAGCCCTAAAAAGTCCGACACATGGTCTAATTACAAAATTTTGATATAGTCAATGGGTTGTGGACATCAGATGGCAATCACTTCAGCCGCTTCGTAGACTGAAAAACGGACGCCAACTGAGTTGGGAGAAGTCTCGGAGAGTGATGATGATATTATTAATATATTATTATCAACATGATTTTATCGCAAGTTTATGGGAATGTTACACATTGATATTAAACTATATTTAACTGATTCTATTGCGATTTATTTTGTGGCATTATATTATTATTTACACCCATCTCGACGTTTCAGTTGCAAACTAAGTAAGTAGATACGCTAGTATTGAGGAACATAAATAAAAAGTGATTCGAGAAATATAAATTTAACGTAAAGTTTGTCTTTCCTTGTATGCAAAACAACTACGAGGCTCTAAGATTTTAATTGTTAATACATTATTACTATACATTTATATTATTTCATTGATTAGTTCCGAGTTACTTTCGGGATACTTCCCTTGATATTTAATTGGGCCCATTAATTACACTGACATACTAAAGTGACATTGGATTTTCCAGGAACTTAAACGTTAAAAATATGATAAAGGAATACACAGATATGTTCATTAAACACCTGATGTTCTGCAACTTATCCTTGGATGGAACAAGATGTAGCCAAAAATCTTTTCTTCACTAAAAAATATGTTTAACAAAGAATACAAAAAATGATAAACTTCACTTATGAAATATCTTAATATTAAAACAAACAATAAATCGCTTTCTAAATGTTTTTGGTACAAAATCATATGTATTTATTTTATAAACTATAGTTTCACTTTTATTTTCTTTCTATATCATCCTATATTAAATAGTACCTATTTTAATTACTCAGTAATCTCTGAATCTTAAAATGATTGTATCTTTAAAACATATAACTAGAACCTAGTTGAAAGCACGAACTAAGATCGCGTAAGCTCGCGGGCTCTGTCAAATGGAGAAAGCGTCCGCCTCTCACCAGATCATATCGCAACTGGCCTGGATCCCAAAGTGCAAACCCAACTACGAGGGAGGCCGGGAAAGCAACAGGTTTTCCCGCCACTTCGCAATCAGGTAGAAACATATTATTATCTGTGTTTTATCGACAAATTATGCATTTTAAATGGTTTTTGTTAGTAGGTACCTACAGATACTTTTAATTTTACATGCATGCGTAAAATAATTCTAAATGATGTTTGTATAATAGTAGATTATTAACCAAGGGGATAAAGCAGTGTCTTCTGTCGCGGGTGACGATTTAAATCGCGAGCGTAACGAAGGACTCGAGGACCGAGCGTAGCGAGGGTGTTAAAAACTTAAATCACGAGCGAAGCGAGTGATTTAAGACGAGTCCTGAGTGTAGCGAGGGATGTAAGTTTACCCAAGACTAAGACAGCTTTATCACCGAGGCAAATACTCTACTTTTCGTACCATTTGCAAAAAAATTAACACAATAATAATATGAGATAAGAATTTATTAAAAATAATGACAATTAAAAGTAAAAGTTAACATTCGAAACATTGGTCCAATTATTGATAGAGAGAGTTACATTTTTGTTTGGTACATTTATTGTTGATGAGTTGATTTGAGTATTTGTCTGTTCTTGCGTCTGAGGAACTTGCGTTTCATTGTAGATAGTATACGTCGGAGATAGTGGTGGTGGTGCATCGTGAGTTGCGGACGAAGATAAGATGCCGGAAGTTGATGGTTGTGGCTCTGCTGTATTAAGTTTTATTAATAATCATAACTGCATAATTAATGCGTATTCCTTTCTCAAAACAATATTTATTATCAAACTTTTTCTATTTTATCACATAAAATACTGGCAGGTCACAAATAACGAATTAAAACTTCTATAATCCGCACGCTGAATGATGATCCCTATGACAGTTCGTTAGCGCTTAACATTGTACTGACGTCCTATCACATCAAATCCTTTAGAGGTCCATTAAAAAGTCGAAAAAATCATAATTGTGTACAATTGTAAATTATAAAAATGAATATTAAGAAATTATTACGTAATGTTCGGAAATAATAGAAAAAAACTCAATGCAAATGTACATGGTACGTGCTGCAAAAGTTACGTCGTCAAGCTGTTATCGACTAAGAAGGGACACATCGATAAACAAAATATCGATAATTTGTTGGAAAAATAAAACAAATGCTTTGAGTTTGTATTTTATTTATATCAATCTGAATCTGATGCAGGGTCAATCGGATCTTCAAAATCTGAGTCTGAACTGCAGCTATCCGTGACGTTTATTATTAACGGTTGGTCAATGATATTGTCGTATTGTACATCTCGATCCCAGTCTTGTAAGCAAATTTTCTTCGTTCTTTCGATCACTTTTCGCCAATCGTCAGCTGTCACTTGAGCGCAAGCTTCTTCCAATAAAACCATCATTTTATTTGCCGTGAATGGCGGAGTTGTGTTATGCCTAGCTGCATGACCTGAAAATATTTGTACATTTAGTAATTATTTTTAGAAATATATGCATATACATAATATTATATAAATAGAAAATAAAGATACCTTTGATCTGCACCCATATCAACTCGATTGCATTATATTGGCAGTGATAGGGCGGTAACCGAATTACCGTGTGTCCATTTGATTTGGCCAATTCATCCAAAAATATGATGGGTGCGTCTGTTGTTTGTGAAAGTTCAACAGTCTAACCAACTCTTTTTTTAACATCTGACTGTCAGTTTCCACACCATTGCGTTGTAACCACTCTATAATTTCAGCTTTTTTGTTATTGCTGCTGGGGGGTTTGTTAATTTGAACTGAGTGATATGAAGCATTGTCCATTAAAATATAGTGAGGCTCATTCAAATTTTCTAATAGTTTTATAAACCATGTCTTAAAGTTTTCGAAATTCATTTCCTCGTGGTACTCCGTTGTTTTCACTGACTTAAAAGCCCACAGGCAATTCGGCACAAAACCTGTAGCTGTGCCAGCGTGGCAAATGATTAAGCGCTGGCCCTTTCCTTCAGGAGTTTTTGTGCTGGATTTGGCTGTGTCATCCGTCCATGCCTTACCTACAGTATGATTGGCGTTCAGCCATGTCTCATCAAGGTATACTACCTTCTCCCAGTTATCAATTTGTTTGATTTTGCCAAGAAAATCGCATCGTAGTAAAGCTATGTCAGTACGTTCCATTAATATTTTTCTCTTGTCACATTTTTTATAGCGGAATCCACATTTTTTCAAAACAATTCTAAGAGAAGTAGCACCGCCTTTGAAGAGTTCTGCAGCTTTTAATGAAGATAATAACTTCTGGCAGGTCGGTAGTTCACCTCGTAGGTAGTAACCATAAATATGATTGCGTATAGCATCTAAATCAAAATCATCAGGTTCTGTTATATGACATAACCTTTTCTTTTTCTTCTTTGGTGTTAATAGTTTATTGTCCTCCATGGACGACTCCCCAAATTTTTCCTTTGTTAATCGAGAAACAGTAGCCTTTCCGATTCCTAGAGCATCGGCTACACGATCGCCAACATTGTCAAGCGGTAACAAGGGTCCGCCATTTTGTTGTTCACGAGCAAAATAGTCTCGCAAACGAACTACAAACTCGCGAACTTCACTGTTGAGAACAGTTTTCCGCTGTCTTTTTGGCATTTTGCAAAACCGAAAATCAACAAACAGGTAACAGAAAATCAACAAATAACACAAAACAGCGAAAACAGAAACAAAACTCAGCTAACAAAGAAAGACGTGGCGCACAAGGCGTTAGAGCACTCGTATGACGCGATGTGATGCGGTGTGACAAGAAGACAAAACAGACTGACAAGACATGACATGACTGAATTAAAAAAATACGGTAGGTCTATGGCCTCCTTTTAAATACTTTTCCATGTAATCCAGAATTGCCAGCTAATTATGAATTTTTTAAAATTCAATTCAAAAAGAATTTTAAATTCTTTAAATTATGCAATTTGAATAAAAATTAAAGTATAGTAAAATAAAATATAATAAGGCTGTTACTTTTTTATCTAGTGTTTTATGTCCATCAATGCGCGTAGTCTTTTTTTCAAAATAAATAAATATTGCTTATTATGTTGAATGACCTGGCTGAATGACATGACATTTGCCTGAAAAAACAGTATTTTATCGAAATTGTTTCGCATAACTAATACAACTGTCAGTTGAAACGTCATAGGGATCATCATTCGGCGTGCGGAGTTTAATTTAAATTTCGCGCTCGAAAACCAATCAATCAATGTTTTTTTTTAAACTATTAGTTTATTAATTAAAATATGAATCACGCGCGTAATTTTTTTAAAGGCAGCATTTCATTTGCAAACAGCCTTTGCCCGCGAACGCCGCATTTGATTCGAAGCGTGCAAATGGTCAAATGTATTTATAATGCTTTATATACAAACTCAATGGTGTAAACATAGATGTAGTTCAGTATAAATTTCGGTAAGTATTCCCAATTTAAATCACATTCTCCCCCTAGAGGATGAATGAAATTCAGTAAAATTTTCTTTCTCTGTTTTTAACAGATTAAAAATGACTATTGTTATGTTCGCTTTTTGTGGCATAGAATGTCACATTTTGAGCAAATGGTACCAAAAATATGTTATCTAATTATTTTCTGTCTCTACAATAACCAGATGTCATAAAATTAATAATCACAGTACCAATGCGCTAATTCAATGTATGTATGTATATCTTACAGACAAAGAGGTTGAAGATTTTTTTTAAATTTACGATGACAAAATTATAGAGTAGAATAATACTTTATTGTACATCAATTAGAAAATACCTTTTAATGCTGATATAGCTACAATTTATTCGTAAGCAAATCACAATCTGGATACTTCACACAAATTAGCAGTGAGATTGAATTTTTCCTAACTTTGTGTTGTTAAGATCGCAACGATGGTCATAAATCGTTGCGAGCGATAATTTTCCCTCATCGAAATCATGTCGACGCAAGTCACGTATATTATCAAATTGCCGCTATTATTTCTAAGAAAAAAAAACAAATGACAAAATAATACTTTCCAAAGAATGTCCCACACCAAATTTGACACCCATTTGTAGTATCTGGTGAGCCTGTCATGGGACCAAGTGACGCGGTCCGTTTTTGAGCCTCAGTCAAATTGTGTGGGATACATCGAGACCACAGTTTGTCACACCCAAATGTTTGTGTAAGAATAAGATTAATTGAATTTGTCTCATGCCTATGTCTGAGGTAGGTAGGTCACATACCTGTCTGTTTCAATCATACACGCACAGTATAAATGTTTTTTGTTGTTCACAGCTGTATATGTTGTACCATTTTTTTCATGCAGAAATCCCTCGGATATTCCCGCCGGCCAGCGGGGGTGGGTATGTCGGGCTTGAACCGACTAAAACCGCAAGCCGTCTCGGGTCTTCAGACGCCGGGGCGTAAGGTGGCGGTGGCCCCCTCGAGTTTGGGAACCACGGTGTCCCCATCTTGTCCCAGAAAGGCGAGAAGGGCTCTGCTAAGCTGTCAAATTACATTCAAAACCGTAAAAAAAATCATAGTAAGAAAATTTACCCGAGTTAATTACAAAATAAATGAAGACAAGCAGTTTTTTAAATAGTGCCATAATGTTAAAACAATTGACCGTCGCACACAAATTTTATTCTACAGCCAAAGTTCCATTTTCGCATGTTGTAATAATTTTGTAATTATTTTATATGTAAGTCGCCAGTTCCATAACTTTTAGCGCGCCCTATGATGTATTAGTATTACATGAACAATTAATGATCTACATACTCTATACCTACTCTATCATCACTATCACTACATATTATAAAACAAAGTCCTCCATCGCGTCTGTCTGTTTGTTTGCGATAAACTCAAAAACTACTGCACCGATTTTCATGTTGTTTTCACCAGTGGATAGAGTGATTCTCGAGAAAGGTTTAAGTATATAATTGGTCAAGTTTTAATATACATTGGCTAAAATATAAAGATATTTGTTGGAGGTGTCCGAAAAAAAAAACATCTGGGAGCTTACAATGAAAACGCTGCT
The DNA here is from genome assembly GCA_946251805.1 of Cybosia mesomella. NCBI lineage: Eukaryota > Metazoa > Arthropoda > Insecta > Lepidoptera > Erebidae > Cybosia > Cybosia mesomella. Next base: position 22,948,797 of record OX276405.1, read on the forward strand.
TAAACCCTTTGAGATATAACAAAATGATGTATGGTGGAATTGTGTATCTTATATAGGTTGTGGTGGTGGAATAGGGTCCCCTAAGTAGTGAGATCACAATAACACGCGGGTGAAGCCAATGGTTTAATAAAAGCGGGCAACAGCTAGTGGTTTAATAAGAGTTTGAACATATACTATTTTCACGCTATGGAAGATGGGAATATACGTACCTATACTTAATCTGTGCCTATACCTACTTGTAGGTTTGTTATTCTTGGGATGTGGGTGGCACGTGCAACACTTGTTTTGTCCTACAACTATAAGTAATCCTTAATAAAACAAGATTGCGAAATGGACTGAATAATTTTGAACTTTATAGGGGCTGAGAGCTTCGCCTACCAAAGGCCATATTCCATTACTCATAGCATTAGTTCTTTCACCGCGATCGTGACCATTTGCTAGTATATATGTTATCTCACAGAACGAAATTGGTGATCGGATTAAAGAGATTGCAGCAATCGAAAACAGTGCGCTCAGTGAGATATGGAAGGAACTCCATTCCACGTAGGTAGGCACGTAACGTACACGTGCGTCAATTCGTAGGTACAAGTTTCCATAGAATTTCCCATTACTGCATCGCTCCGATACGTTTACAATATATCGGAGAATTTCGAATATCTGGGACGTGTCTAGGTAGCTCAGTTGGTCAGAGTATTCCCCGTGTAAGGGACTGGGCGCGGGTTCAAGTCTCATCCTAAATGATCCCTTTTTCCGATCTACATCTATAGGAAAATTTAGCATACTAATTGCTACAAAATTTAATTGAACAAAAGTAATTGAATAATAGTCCATTGTTCATAGATGGGTGAAAGGGACCGATTATTAACGAGAGTGTAACTTGAGGCCCAATGCGCGGCGGAGGGTCTATAACATACAGGAGTTGGCAATCGCATTTTATTCCGAGTGTACATAGTGGTTTATACTACACCTACAAAGAAAATAAAAAACGAGTATCTAAAAAAATAAACCGTGATAACAATGAATTTTCATACACTCTTGTCTACCACTTAGCACGTTAACAATGGATTTTATACACTTTTCTCTCTCGCAAATTTTTACGGTAGTTTAATAGTCTACGACATTCTACACAGCGCTTTCAAGACCCAAAGTAAGCATAGTTTACCTAGCTTGTGTTATGGGTTCCAGAATGCGGATAATTATACTTGAAACATTTTCTTTTGTAAATACATACATATTATACATAGAAACAGCCAGACCAATGCAAATAGACATATTCATGAATACAAATATTTGCATTGAGCAGGAATCGCACCCGCACCCCTTGTCGTAGCAGTCGAATGCACTACCGCTACGCCACAGAGGTCACTAGCTTAGCACGTTAACAATGGATTTTCATACATTTTTTTCTCCCGCATATTTCTACGGAGTACATTCTGCCTTATTTTTTAAAAAGTAATATTTATTATACTACACCTACTCAGAAACTACCCTTAGTAACCAGGGTAGGTTACCCATAACAATTATTTGACTTCAGTCAATTAATCTTTTCAAGACGTAGATTGAGAATAAGCTAAAGTGGCAACTGGTTCCCAACCAAAAAATCGCATTCGGGCAGCATACGCACATATTAAAAAAAACAAAAGTTGTCTGCCCCGCTTACTCTTACCACCAATGTTATTTGATGTCCCTCTCTGACTAATATAATTATCATTTTAGTGGCGTCCACATAGATTCTCAGTCCACGATTCAAGGCATGTATATAACGAAGTCAATTTAAAACCGCACAAGGTATTTGTGCTTTTATGTACCCTATACACCTAACAACATGTTTTTCTGTTCCTTTGTCGGATGGTGCTAATTATCGCTTATTAAATAAAATTGTTAATTTAGGTTTAAAATTGTTAATAGTAGTGCCCTATGGGGGCGAGATGGTCACTGCATGATCAAGTCTTTTAGTAAATAAAGAGAAAATAAAAAATCTAACAAAATAATCAAAACATACCTACCTATAAATAAAAATATCTATTCGGAATTGAATTCGGTACGTAAAAGTGAAATTGGTTGAAAGGCTGTCACAGTATCAAAGCAATCTAACGAAAATGTTACAAATAAACTTACGACTTACGGCATAGGTACTTTGATTTTATTCTTGTTTGTTTTTAAATTACCCTATAAAGTCAGAGGGACAATATTATTCTAGAACGACTTGTTAAGTAATTGCTTCACGTATAGTCGCCCTCAGAAGTATATATAAGTACCTTAACATATTCCAAGTTACCGATCACCTAAGCTGTAAAACCTTTCTTCAAATAATAAACTAAACATGAAATATATTAAACTTAGGTATGCTCTGAAGATTACAAAAATACAAAAAAAGTTTATTATTATTCAATGACATATTTCAATGTGCCCAAAGAACATTTGTAAATTTGTTAGGGTTCAGCAACTTTTAAAAGTCTACAAAATATACTACTACTAAAACATTACTTATGTACTAGCTGTGGCATGTATTAGCTGTGGCCCGCGGCTCCGCACACTTTAAATACTAATCCCGTTGCCACGACCCACGGAAACCTATTCCCAGGATAAAAAGCTATTCCAGAATAATCTATCTCTGTACCAAATTTCATTCAGATCCGTTCAGTCGTTTCACCATAAAAGAGTCAAACATCCATTCATACGACAATGGACGTCACAAAATTTTGCATCGCTAATATCAGTAGGATATAAGCATATTTCGCGTAGAAAAGACAAGAAGCGGGCAACAGCTAGTAAAGACAGATAAAAAGATGTTTATAACTTCAGTATATAAAAACAATGTTCTTTAGTCTATGGATGTGTAAGCCTCGACTTTCTCGCTAGTAAATCTGTTCTCTCTAATTGGATTTCCAAGGAAGTAACAGAACGTAATACAATCTGCTCAAATACATGCAAAACAGAGCTTATGCGGCAGACGTTATTAGACTTGTTACTACCATATTTATTACCTGAGTCCTAATAGAGTAAGCATTGAGATACGTTGTCAGTAAATAGGTAGGTATATCTTTAACATTCATAGTTTTTTTTATGAATGATAGGCTCACGTTTGATCGTAACTGACGATGTGGTCTACGATGGATCACGTTTGCCTAGTGGTAGTATTTTGTTTCTACTGAATTACATATACTCACGCTTTTTCCTTCCGGGGTAGGCAGAAACAATAGCCCGCCGTCTGCTTCTATCCTTACTTGCCCTTTTTAGGGTTCCGTTGCCAAATGGCAAAAAACGGAACCCTTATAGATTCGTCATGTCTGTCTGTCTGTCCGTCCGCATATCACAGCCACCTTCTTCCGAAACTATAAGAACTATGCTGTTGAAACTTGGTAAGTAGATGTATTCTGTGAACCGCATTAAGATTTTCACACAACAATAGTAAAAAATGCGGGCAAGTGCGAGTCGGACTCGCCCATTAAGGGGAACCCTTAATGGGCGAGTCCGACTCGTAGCAGCAAGTAACATAATAATGGTTTTTTTTTTAAATTTTATATTTGAGTTGATTGAATGAGAGGTAAATTGCAGTTTACGATTTATGACGTATTAAACAAAAACTACTTATAGATCTCATTCAAACCAATTGTCGTTGGAAGTTTACATGGTAATGTACATCATATATTTTTTTTAGTTTTATCATTCTCTTATTTTAGAAGTTACAGGGGGGGGACACATTTTAACACTTTGGAAGTGTCTCTCGCGCAAACTGTTTTCTGCTTAACTGCAAATCAGTTAACTCAACTCAGTTAACTGCAAATCAGTTTAGAAAAATATGATATTAGAAACCTCAATATCATTTTTGAAGACATATCCATAGATATCACACACGTGTGTTTGATGAAAAAAAAATTTTTGAGTTTCAGTTCTAAGTATGGGGACCTCTAAAATGTATTACCCCTGTAACTTCTAAAATAAGCATAACATAACTTAACATAACTTCACGCCTGTATCCCCGAAGGGGTAGGCAGAGGTATATTACACACCCACGATTCGCCAGTTATGTTAAGGTCCCAATGTAATAGGGGGCGAGCCTATTGCCATCTACCGGGCACATTATTAAGCGAACGATAATTACCATTTATTAATGCACACATAACTACGAAAAGTCAGAGGTGTGTGCCCGGGGCGACTGGGGATCGAACTCGAGACCTCGTCTCAGCAGTCCGTTACGTACGCCACTGGGCTATCACCGCTTTCTAAAATAAGAGAATGATAAAACTAAAAAAATATGTGATGTACATTACCATGTAACTTCCAACGAAAATTGGTTTGAACGAGATCTAGTAAGTAGTTTTTTTTTTAATACGTCATAAATCGTAAACCGCAATTCTCCTTTCATTCAATCAACTCAAATATAAAAAAAAACATTATAATGTTCCTTGCTGCTACGGAACCCTTAATGGGCGAGTCCGGTTCGCACTTGGCCGCTTTTTTTCATTTTATTTATTTATTTTAGCAACTCCCGACGCAAAAACGTGTGTCTTATTGTGGCATCGTAGCTCCCGAACGGATGAACCGATTCTAATCTTGTTTTTTTTTTGTTTGAAAAGTGTATTAGTCGGGAGTATGTTAGCTATATTTGATGAAAATCGGTATAATTTTCAGAAAGCATTTATTGTCCAAGAAGGGCCAAAGAATCAAAGAATCAATTTCGTTTATTCAGTTTAGGCACATAAAGAGCACATTATGAATGTCAAAGTTTTACAATTGCGTTTGTCAAAAATATCAAAACGATGTAAATAAATCATTTGAAAATTATTCTTTCGCTGGTTCGGTAGTTGGATCTACTGAGAAGAGACCAGCAAGAAACTCAGGTAGATCATCGTTATCCTTTCTTTTTTATTTATTTTTTAATATATAGTTTTGTTTTATTTATAATAAATATGTGCGAGAGCAAGAGATTAATTAGGTTGACCATGCATTTTTATCATTAAGATATTCAACTACTTTATAATAACCTTTTTTTCATTAAACCTTTTTTTCACTTCTATTTTAAATTTATTAAGTGGCAGGTCAACCAAATCCTGAGGGATTTTATTAAATATTTTTATACATTTGCCTACAAACGAATTACCAACTTTATGAAGTCTGAGTTTTGGCACTGCAAGCTTATTTTTATTTCTGGTATTAAAATTATGTTCGTCCGATTTTTTATGAACAGATCTAGGTTCTTCCGTACATATAAGATGTTGTCGTACACATATTGGGAAGCAACAGTTAAAATATTAATTTCTTTAAATAGTTGCCTCAGCGAGTCACGAAGTCCGAGGCTATAGATTGCTCGTATAGCTCGTTTTTGTAATATGAATATAGACTCAATATCGGCAGCTGAGCCCCACAGCAGCAGACCATATGACATAACGCTATGAAAGTATCTAAAATAAACTAATCGTGCCGTTTCCTCGTCAGTCAGTGACCTGATCATTCTAACCGCATAGGCAGCTGAGCTAACTCTACCTGCTAAGGCTGTGATATGAGAACCTCATTGCAGTTTATTATCTAACGTTAGTTCAAGAAAAACTGTGGTATTGACCACTTCAGCAGATTCATTATTCATTGTAATATGTGTATCTATCTGTTTTACATTGGGCATGGTAAAATTTACACATTTTGTTTTCTTCGCATTGGGCAGCAAGTTTTTACTTGTGAACCAATGCAATATTTTAGAAAGGGTATTATTCACATCGTCAAGTACTACTTTTTGTCTGTCAGTTTTAAAAATTAATGATGTCTCATCAGCAAATAATACTATCTCACAAAGATTTTCAATGAAGTAAGGAAGGTCATTTACATATATCAGGAATAACAGAGGTCCTAATATCGAGCCCTGGGATACTCCCATGACTAATGGGGCACCAGAAAAATTGGTGCCATTAATGTTGACTTTTTGTATTCTGCCAGTGAAGTAAGACCTAAGTAAGCTAAGTGGGCTGCTCGAAACACCATAGTGACCTAATTTTAATAACAAAGTCTCATGATCAACACAATCGAAAGCTTTTGATAAATCACAAAAGACAGCAATGGCATCTTGCCTCTTCTCCCATGCATCAAATAAATGTTTCACAAGTGCGACTCCTGCATCCGACGTATTTCTGCCTTTAGTGAAACCAATTTGTTTGTTATGAAGTAATCTATTGGCAGTGAGATGCGAAAGCAGTTGTTTAAATATAATTTTTTCAAAAATTTTACTGAGACCTGGTAGTATAGAGATGGGTCGAAAATTGGATGGATCACTTTTATCCCCTGCTTTGAATAACGGAATGATTTTACTGTACTTCATAAGATTAGGAAACTGTTTTTCGTCTATACATTTATTGAATATGAATGTAAGGTAAGGCGCAATAACGGGCATTATTGATTTTATTATATTGGTTGAAATGCCCCAGAGATCCTCAGCTTTTTATGTTTAATTCCTTAAAAATTTTAAGAATGGTTTCAGTGTCAATGTACTGAAAATCAAAGTTAACACTACTTTGGCCATAAGAACAATGGTTCGTGTAGCAGCAGCAGTCCTGTGGGCAGTGTATTTTAGAGATTTGAAGATATTAACGTTGCCAAGTCTAATGATAATGCTTTTGCTTACTAATTTCTCAAGAATAATTCACTCTTATGAAAGTCACGAAGAAAGGTTATTGCGTGAAAACACGAGGAGAAAGCATATGCTGTCCAGGATTGCTCCTACTCAGAATGTGGTCTAACATCAAATTGTTTTACAAACTGCCTTCAGAAATAAAGAGCAGGTAGTGTGTTTGTAACGTAACCTACGACCAAATTTAAATCGAGACCTAAGGCATTTCTTATTGATGGGTGTGTTCATTCGATTGAGGAGTTTTCTAAATAAATATTTTTATTATTATTTTTAATCATGGTGACATTTTTAACTTTATATGACAATTTATATGATATGAATTTATTTTTATTTACTTAATAATTTATGGAATTTAATTATAAATTGCATGACATTATAATGGTTAGGTAATTATTATTTTAAAATCTTCCATCAATTGAGGCAGTAAGTATTTGTCAATGTTACGGAATGAATTGTTATGTTGTTTTTTTTTAAATATACAATATTTAAAGTGAATTAGGTTTAATTACGATTGCGACACAGTGAATTGTTATAAAGAATAAATAAATAAATAAAAAATATCCATTTCTTTGTTACTCGTAAAACTACCAATATCCCTTTAGTTTATGAGCTGGTCTCAATATTGCTATTAAAATGTTGACGTCCGTCCAGATTGAGTAGGGTTGATATGTATCAAAAGATCTCTGTGGACAATAAAATTATAAAAGGGTTTAAAGCTCGCATGACACTGATACGACCTCAATGCGGCTCAATGCTACTGTTCATTTTTAGAAAACCATCTCGGAATTTCCATCAGAGTCCTTAGCTTTCAGACAGTGAGGACTGTATTATTGACGCTTAGCCTGATTCGGGTATCATGCATTAAGTGGCTACAGATAGTAATAGTTCGATTTAGTTTCGCAGGATTTATCCCCTTTGCTTGCCTCTTCCCCAATCTCTATTTTCTCACTCCCTCTTCTCGTCTAAACAAGTTGTAGGCGTACCTTCCTTTTTTGTTTTCGTGCGGAAATCCCTTCGGATACCCCCCCGCCGGCCAGCGGGGGCGGTTATGTCGGGCTTGAACCGACTAAAACCGCACGCCGTCTCGGGTCTACAGACGCTGGGGTGTAAGGTTGCCCATAGAGCATATCCCTCGCACCTCGACTGACCCTGGGCCATCTCCGGTTTCGAGATGGCCTCCTCGGGTTTGGGAACCACGGTGTCCCCGTCTTGCCCCGGTTTGGGGGAGGGGCGCTAGTCGCCCCACCGTCTCGGCCTGCTTCTGCTGGGGTGACAGGCGGCCTCACCTGCCACCCCCAGGCCTGCGCTCATGGAGGACGGAGGTCGTTAAGCGACCTCCGGGGCCTGAGTCGCCTGCGACGCGCAGCGAGCATGTTGCAGGCGTACCTACATAGATCATAAACTTTAATGATAACTGGCACTAGTCAATTGTTATAAAGAATGCGTTACTTTCTACTTAGTCACTAGAATTAACTGGTAAAGTCCTGTCGCGTTTTGCATACAGTGACTATCATGTACATTCGTAGTTTTTCATTTTACAAAGGTAGTCACCAAAGATAGGGCCCACCTGATGGTAAGCGGTTACCATGGTCTATGATTGCTTCCAACACCACTGTATAAGAAGGGAAAGGAGGTAAGGCCTTCGGCATCTACACAAACAGTAGGTACAAAATGCATCGTACCCTGTGATCTTACCACTTGTTACATTGAATGAGAAAAAAATACTTCTCCGGTCGACTCAGTCCATTCGTACTGGAAAAATTATGGCTCTACCATGGTATCAAAGAGGTAATCTATAGTAGCTGACACACAAAACCTCTTTAGTAGATCAAAGATATAAAATTTAAGAGTAATTTGTCCCAAAAGTGCTATAATTATAGCAACCCCATATGAAAGTACATCGTAAACCCGACAACGTCGCAAATGCCTCCAAGTGTTAACAGTTCGGCATTACCTCGTTTATTGGTCATGAACTGGAGCCTTTAACTGCTTACTGACCGTTTGTATCGGGTATAATAATGATATAATTGCTATATAGGTTAAGGTCTGCTAAGTAACATCGTCAAGAAATTCGTCAAAGATGGTCGAGCTTCTTGCTTTTAGTCTGTAAGTATCTGGAGCGAAGTGTATCATAAACAGATATAGTAGTAGGTATTTCGTCTTGAACATAAATACAAAACGAGTACCTAGTTCAATTATGTTTTATGTTTGGAAGAAGAATATATAATAAATTGTCACCATTTTTAGGGTTGTGTAGATTTTTTTTTGTGCGGAAATCCCCTCGGGTACCCCCCCCCCCAGCAAGCGGGGGCGGGTCGGGCTTGAACCGACTAAAACCGCACGCCGGGGTGTAAGGTTGCCCATAGAGCATATCCCGAGCACCCCACCTGACCCTAGGCCATCTACGGTTTCAAATTGCCCCCCTCGGGTTTGGGAACCACGGTATCCCCGTCTTGCCCCGGCTTGAGGGAGGAGCGCTAGTCGCCCCACCGTCCCGGCCTGCTTCTGCTGGAGTGACAGGCGGCCTCACCTGCCACCCCCAGGCCTACGCTCATGGAGGACGGTGGTCTAGGGTTGCGTACCTCAAAAGGAAAATAGAACACTTATAGGATCACTTCCATGCAGTCCGTCAGTCTATCAAGACCTGTTTCTTTGGAGCCCGCGCGTGGAGGTATCAAATCGAAATATAAATGAAATACTGAAGTTGGCAACTGCTTGAAGCTAAGAAAAAAAATCATAAGTTCTAACGATACTTAGCCGTGTGTGCAGCCCCTATATTCAGTACCTACCTATATTTGAGCTATTGACGACTTCTGTGGCGTAGCGGTAGTAGTAGTAAAGAACTTAAAAAAAAAAGTATCTAAGTATGTTTATCCTCATTCTTGAACCCTTAACACAAGCTAGTTAAGCTATGCTTACTTTGGGTCTAGAAAGCGTTGTGTAGAATGTCCTATATATTTATTATACTCGTATTACTTATTATTTATTTAGACACTCGCAACGTAATTAAAACCTATAGAGTACCTTTTTTTTTTTTTTTTATCGTGCGGAAATCCCTTCGGATACCCCCCCGCCGGCCAGCGGGGGCGGTTATGTCGGGATTGCACCGACTAAAACCGCACGCCGTCTCGGGTCTTCAGACGCCGGGGTGTAAGGTTACCCATAGAGCATATCCCTCGCACCCCGGCTGACCCTGGGCCATCTCACCACTAACAGCATCGCTCATCCTGTCTCCTCTGAAAGCAGAGGAGTACGGAGAGCGATGTGTTCCCGCCACGTTGGGTATTGGCCGACGATCAATGCCAACCCTATGAAGGGGTGAAGGGGAAGCCATTGACCGCCGCCCAGGGTGTACCGGCCGCTCCGATTCCGTTCCCCCCGGACTGCAGCGGGATCGGAATCGGAGCGACACTCGAGGAGGTTACCCAACACACACCCCACCTATAGAGTACCTGCTTCCAGTTAAGCTAGAATCACATGACATAATTTCTGTATTTATAGTATTCTAATAAAAAAAAAGCGGCCAAGTGCGAGTCGGACTCGCCCAATAAGGGTTCCGTAGCAGCAAGTAACGTTTTTTTTTTAATTTTTATATTTGAGTTGATTGAATGAAAGGTAAATTGCGGTTGACGATTTATGACATACTAAAAAAAAACTACTTACTAGATCTCGTTGAAACCAATTATCGTTGGAAGTTTACATGGTAATGTACATCATATATTTTATTTAGTTTTATCATTCTCTTATTTTAGAAGTTACAAAGGGGGGGACATTTTACCACTTTGGGAGTGTCTCCCGCGCAAACTATTCAGTTCAGAAAAAAATTATATTAGAAACCTCAATATCATTTTGATTTGGATGAAAAAAAAATTTTTGAGTTTCAGTTCTAAGTATGGGGACCCCCAAAATTTATTGTTTTTTTTCTATTTCTGTGTGAAAATCTTAATGCGGGTCACAGAATAAATCTACTTATCAAGTTTCAACAGCATAGTTCTTATAGTTCCGGAAAAAAGTGGCTGTGACATACGGACGGACAGACAGACAGACATGACGAATCTATAAGGGTTCCGTTTTTTGCCATTTGGCAACGGAACCCTAAAAAGAAGTAAGGTCTCATAGCTCGATAAGTACTCATAACACAAGAAAATTATTTGTAACTACATCGCAAAACTACAGGTTCGATTCCCGCTCAGAGTATATATTTTTATGCATGAATATGCATATTTGCATTGGTCTGGGTGTTTCTATCTTTAATATCTATATATTTACAAGAAATGAATTTGAAAAAAAATGTATCTAAGTATGTTTATCCGCATTCTAGAACCCTTAACACATATGCTTAATTTGGCTGTCTTTAGCTTTTATACGAGCGACTTCCATCTGACCACCCAATCCCGAGAGGAAAGCCAGCGTCAGTCTCGTGCGTGAATCAGCAAGTGCAGGTACCGGCTTGCAGGTGAGGTTGACTTGGGTCCCGGCAACCTTAGTGAAGCCCCAGACACCCTCTCTTATGTAGATAAGTACATACTCGTATGTATACGCTTAACGACCTCCGTCCTCCTTGAGCGCAGGCCTGGGGGTGGCAGGTGAGGCCGCCTGTCACCCCAGCAGAAGCAGCCCAGGATGGCGGGGAGACTAGCGCCCCTCCCCCAAACCGAGGCAAGACGGGGACACCGCGGTTCCTAAACCCGAGGGGGCAATCTCGAAACCGGAGATGGTTCAGGGTCAGTCGGGGTACGAGGGATATGCTTTATGAGCAACCTTACACCCCAGCGTCTGAAGACCCGAGACGGCGTGCGGTTTTAGTCGGTTCAAACCCGACATAACCGCCCCCGCTGGCCGGCGGGGGGGTATCCGAGGGGATATCCACACGAAAAAAAAAAGAGAAAAAAGGTAAATATGTATAGCAACAACAAATAACAAAGAATATTCAAAACATGACATTTATTCAACAAAATCTCTACACACTGCTTACAATCTTGCATTAAATATAAATATAAATCTGAAAGGTACTATTTGGTGTTATAAATTATTACACATAACAAAATAGGTAAATATGTATTATATAAATCTATCCACCGAACAAAAATATTACAACAATTTTCAACATATAAAATATTTGTACATAAAAACCTCAGATGAAGAATACTTTATAGAATAAGCCTCATCTCATCAACCGCTGAAGTATTACCACACCATTTTGTGCCTTTTATATGAATTGTGTAGGCACAGTCAACGACAAAAGTGGCTTAACAAAGTCTAATTTATTAATCACTAGCTCTTAAACCTTTCATAAAATAATTTAAAAAAACCATGAAATATATTAGCTTTGTCCTCTGGGGATTATAAAACTACATGTATATTAATAATAATAATAACGTTTATTTCTCACCATACATGTAACATAACAAATCTCAAATAAAATACAGTAGAATGTAATTTTAAAATTAGTTATAATATTCATTAAATATTCCTTATAAGGTATTCATATACCAATGTAAAAAACGTTAGTAAATATTTATGTATTAATCCATTTTTGTTGTTGACTGTACCTACACTTCCTCAGGTTAGAGACAACGCTCTATAAAACCGAAGCAAGCCGATCTCAAACCGAACTTTCACGCACCTTCCCGACACGTGTAAAATTAAATTCCGTGTAAACGCATAAAACACCTCTATCAATGCGCCTAAAAGATACTCGAAATCCATAGATTACATCCTCGCAAATTATGCTCCAATGGAAGTTGATGAGGCTCTATACTGTGTTCTTTGTCCGAGATAAAAAACACGAAATACTTTCAATTATTATTGTTCAAATCACCTACGGTAGGATAATAATATACTTTCTTAATAATCATCTAGTCTACAGAATATATCAATTAAACATTAAATTTTAAATATAATTTTAAGCGTCAATTTCGAATACATTCTGACTACGGGCTTTGAACTACGAGATACGCTAAAATGTGCGATCTTTTACATAATTTTTTTAAATAAAATATATAATATGTGTTTTGTACCATTTATATATGGCAACACTTTAGCAATGTTATATCGTCCGTTACGCGCCGTCTGTGATTTGATGTTTAACATAATAAGTGTAGAATCGAAAAAGATGACCCGATAAAGAGATATTTTAGCATTTTAATATTTCTGATCTTGTTCTAAAACTCTTTATTAAGGCGGAAAAATTCCTCTATACGATGCAAAATGGACTGCAGGGGATTTGAACTACTTTCTTGACGGACGAAGAGATTAGTACAGAGTGTTGTGTTGCCACGTACATGTTTCTTAACTTCTTATTATAATACTTTGTGTTGCCCTCAACATCCTACTTTATAGTATTGTTACATGCTGAAACATTGCTTTATATGGTCACTCGATATTCGTTTTCCATCAGTGTTGCCAATATTGTACAATGGTTTGCAACCTACTTTACGTACAAATAAACAGATGTATATTATACGTTAGAATACATACAAGCTTATTAGGCCAATTATGCTGTAAACTGATACAGAGTACGGGGTTATGACTCCATTGAAATAAAACTATTTTTTAACGGATTCTATCGCGATTTATTTGATGTTATTTTATAATTTATATTGAACCCGACGTTTCGGTTGCTTTTCAGCGGCAATGGTCACGGGAAGACTTCGTTAAAAAATAGTTTTATTTCAATGTGTGACATTCGCGTAAACTTCCGACAATATCATATGACTCCATGTTATTTTTTTTTATAACATTGCTGAATTTTTATTTTTCTTCACGTATCGATGATTTATAGTATAGACACAAAATAGTCTCAAATTATCAAAATTTTCTCAACCTATTAAAATACCCTCATAAAATCAAGATTAATTGATCATGTTTTTGTATCCAGATATGCTCTGAATTAAGACACAAAAGTATACAGGGCGGAATCGTGGAGGTCCAGACGATTAGTCAATTATAAAGATATTGTAAAATGTTAAATTGATATCTGTATTGCTTTATCTATAAAATGACATAATAAAATTTTTAGAAAACTCATGGTTTTGACTTAACGTTTTCACCCGGTATAAGTACTTACAACTTAATCTTTCTTTACACCCATAATGACAAGATTCACAATAAACTGCAAAACGAACAAACGAAATATCCCGTTATGACGATTTACACACGTGATAAAAAAAGCTGTACACTGTAGTAAACTGTGTGTTCCGAATAACTCTAACACTACAATATTATCTAATAATAGTAATACCTACTGGTAAAATTAGAATTATTCGATATTCAACGTGGCAATTATGAACGACTATATAGTTACTAGTACTACAGGGAAAATAAACTAACATGTAAGCTAGTGATGTAAAAAAATACTAGTGCCATTTTTTTTCCTAGTTCTATATATAATAACTTATAAGTGTATTTTTGTTACAACAGACTAAACCGCTGAACTCAAAATCAAAATTACATATATAACATTTTCAGATCTATCTTTCACATGAGTCAGATAAAAAAGGGATAATGTTACACCATATTTATTTTTAGGACCGTTACAATTTTCTCTCCAAATATATGTATTACTAAAATACATGATTATTCAGCGCGTCGATGTTATACACGGCGATAATTACTATTCAATGTAAATTCTGCTCAACATATAGTTGTCCCTTCAAATATTTTAAAACTTAGAATAAATTAAATATCGAATAATTAGGCATTTTACCAGTAAATCACTAATCAAGTTACGAACATCCATAAACAGCTACACAAAACAATAGTGACTAGAGTTAGAACCTATCAATACGTTACTACACAACTGAACATAGACAACAAACACAATTTACTCTTTATACAAATAAAATTGTACTTTATTTAAACAGTTTATACTAAACTAGAGAGTTATATAACCTCTTGTTAGGAATACGTTAGGCTTCTTACGCCGCGACCGGCAAAGCTATGCGTTGAAGAGGGGCTTTGGTGCGATAATTCTGCCAAGACTAAATTAATTTGAATAAGCCGCATTTCTTCGTATATATATATCTATGCACTCCTAGTTGGCGACAATGTTAGTCGGATTCTTATGACAGGTATTAAGCTAAAACGACAGGGAACTCCACTAGTACCTTTCAAGTTGTGTATTCAAGATAAATAACGATGAACACATTCTCAAAAAAAATTAAGCATTAAGCCTTTATACATACAATCATTAATAGCACACTATACTCTAAACTACACTTAACACTCTCTAATCTATTTTTTTTTGCAATAATCACTTTTTTGCAATAATAACTCTTTTGCAATAATAACCCTTTTGTAATAATAGCTCTTTTGCAATAATAATCCTTTTCCAATAATAACTTTTTATCAATAATCACCTTTATCAGTGATTAAAATTTAAGTAAATTTAATAAAGCATTCAAAAACTAACGAGAACACACACAAACACACTTCAAAACTTTGCTGAAATATATGTCATACAAGTAGGCAAGTACTAAGGCCCCCCTCAACGCAACGCTAGTTAATTAATACCCTAGTTTGACACTGTCTTATTACACAATGGGTACAACACAACACAGTGTCGCCCGGTATGCATGACTATTCTCTAACGACGAATCATCATACAAAGCACGAGTTGAATGCTGATTTGTGAAATGAGAAGAAATAACATTTGGCAAGCTACAGTAATTGTTGTCATCTACTTTATCCAGCATATGACAACTTATGTCTTTGACTAGTGTAATCTTGTTATGATCTAATGAAGCCATACATGTTGTCCAGTCAAAGTTATAAATTTTTTAGCGTTATTTATATGATAGTCAACGTAAGAACCTTCATATCGCGAATTAAATGCATTTATGGCGAAGAAGTTCGGCTTGTTTTCGGTAGATGGCAGGTGCAGGTGGTAGGTAGATAATTATACCGCTATTACACTACCTTTTGTTTCAACTTATTTAGGTATCAACGAACTAAACCTAAGATAACTACCCGTCGCGTCGTTTTTTATATTATATAATTCAGTGACTGTCAATATTGACACCTGCAATGATAATACAATGCACACTTGACTGGATTTAATATTCGTGATTTTGTAGATGATTCGCTGGTGGAGGTAACACGAACAAACACACAACCATACACAATAACGACTACACTATAATTTGTGCGTATCATATATTAGGTACTTTAATAATACATAGGTACACCAATATATTACTTACTAACTTTATATAAATATATAATTTATATTTATTCATATGTTTATTGCTGACGCTGTTTCACAGTATTATGAAGAGCTCGATAGATCTCACTTTACATTACTTAATTGTACTGCCAAGGTGAAATGAATATAATATACCAAAAATTGATAATATAAAGTACTTTGGTTGGTAAATATACGCAAATATGGCAATTGTATACATTTGGAATTTCGTTTCGCTTACAAGGTCCCGTATGGTTTATTAATACAACTGACTTATGGGCCAGGCTGAGAGCCAACTGGAGTTTAAAATCGATTTATGTAATCCCATCTTAGGACGTGAACGTAATAACTTACAATAACTTAGGGCACACGAATTCGTTAAGATATTTTATGTTAACATTTCTTATAATCAAAAATTGTAAAACTTTAGACTCGGACTCACGACAGTCCCAATACCGTCGTAAATGCTCTGCTAAGTTATCTAAGCTACCATATTTTAAAAAATGTCTAAATATTTCGGGAAGCTTAGAGCTCATTAATACAATATGAGTGTCTGAGCTTCAACTTTATCCAATTCAAAATTACAACGATATACCAATTATCCAAAATCATTAATGACAATAACATCTGTTACAATCAATGATGTCTAAACATCGTTCCGCACACATTACTTTGTATTGCTTTCTTCACTGATAATAAATAAATCGATCTAATCTCCTACAAGAGAAATATTTAAAAAAATATAGCATTCAAAACACAAATCACAGTTCTACATTTTTTTAAGGCTACCAGTAACGCATGTTACTCCCTATAACTAACTAAATTACTGGTGTTAGGAATTGGTCAAATCGGTGATGTGAAACAATGAATCAGTGTACTAAGTGAAGTTCCTACACGGAACGTCTATATCGTAAGGTTGACACATACCCCGTTACGCCAGCGCATCTTCAACTTGATATTAAGACCGAAATACAGAACAAATTTCTAAATTTTGGCAATAAATCCATTCACTATAATAACTCTACAGCCTATCCCTAATCGACTCACAGATCTGACCCTTCTACATAACTACGCTATATAAACTAACAATCAAACTCCTAAATCATTTCATATATTTTTTTGTAAAAAACAATCAGGTATTGTAAACTAATTTCTACATTTACTTATTGCTTTCATGGCTTTGTTACCCGGAAGACATTTAAACGTCTATACCATTAGACATTTAAGCCCACATTTTAATGTATACAAACTTGTCTATAAAAACTCTATGTTACACACATATTCTTTATAAGATGGCATCGAATAAATGGCACATAAACAAATAATAAAACGAAATAAGTTTCAAAAATATTAAGTACATGCGATATCCTTCAGTCCTTACTTTGTTTGTCATAGAAAAAAATATGACAGAATTATGACATTTTTAAATGTTACGAACCATAAAAGACAATAGCATCTGTCACTGTCAACGATATCGATAGTAACATATATTTTAGGCCTACAGTTTATATGTACCATCTATACAAGGATTTTAAAACCTTGTACGGACTAAGCGTTGCAATGTACGCGTAGTCGGTTTCGCGTACACAGGAACGATAGTCCGTATCTACAGTACGCGTATACAATTTGAGCACGCGTGTCGACCCCCACCTCGTCGCCAGTCAGCTCTATGGCGGATACTGGCTGGCCGACTCTCGAGTAATTACATCTGTACGCGGATTCAACATATCTAGGTTACGCGGATTCAACATTTCTAGGTTACGCGTACATTAGAACGCGTAGTCCGTACAAGACTTAACTAGTACATTAAATATATATAATTAGGAATTAGAAAGGTATCTTTGTTGAAGTAGCAATAATAATGATAAGGGTGCTTGAATACAATTTTAATATGGCAACTAAATACGGCGGATTTACGGCTTAAAAGATGAAGGATCTATTTTTAAAATATACCTGTTTTACTCAGGTCAAAAGAAAGTTGAAAATTTGGAGTAAGTATTTAGGCTTTTTTGGAGGATACATGTATTAAAAAAAACTAAGACAGTAGATTCAATCTGTAGAGTATATGTTATGTGGTTATAAGTAGGGTACTTGACTATCAAGTCAAACGGACACACTTAATGATCTAGACGCGTAAAAAATGGTAGAAAACTGCAGAACTAAAGGTGCTTCTACACGATACAATTTTATGACCAATCTGACTAGATTGACAATCAAATTGTGTCTTGTCAATAGAAGATTTTATCTACAATGTACTTACATGTCGATGGAAATTGGCAAATCTGATTGGGCAATCAAATTGTATTGTATGGAAGCCCCTTATGACATTCGCGTGGATTGTTTTGTATTGGTTCAAATAGCCATAGACACAAAATCTTCAAAACCACAATGTCACTAGAGTCAAAAGTACATTAGGGCCTAAGGTCACCTACACACGCTTGCCAACTCACCGTCGCTGGATAAAACCCGACCCCACAGGCGAGGCCGCGGTGGCGGCCAAAGTCCACCGGTAACCCTTGGGTTATCCTTTCGAGGGCTTACCCGGGGTGCCCGGCAATGGACACTTGGGGAGGACACACGCCGTGTGGTTTTTGTCGGTCCGATTCCGACACGCCCATCCTATCGTTGGCACCGATGGGGTGAGGCCCGTGGGGGTTTCCACACGTTAAAAAAAAGGGCCTAAGTTCATTGCTAATGATTTGATGACCGTCAAGATGCATTAATTTCATAATGACGAAAAGGTGAAACAGGTGGTGGGGTAAATTAACCTGTTACCGGCCCACTTATTTATTTAACTTTACCAAGGTACAAAGGCTATTGTACTAGCTGTACTAGGTACCAATTGTACAAAAAAAGCACAAATTACCTATTCAGAAAGAACATACTGCATACTGGTATGTAATAAAATGTATAGAGTTTAGTAAATCGTATAGTTCAGGAAATTATTTTTTGCCACTAAACAATTTCTTTTGTAAGTATAAATAATATAGCATCATTTTGAGGTAGAAGAGGAGACAGTCAAAACACATTTCTTTTTATGAATGCACAAAAAATCTCAGTGAGACACTAACATGCTACATTCCATTTTATTTCTTTTGGTTCACAGAATGAATATAATTATTTTTAAGATTACAATACACTTTAAGTAGTAAAACGAGTTGGTAAAATCTTTTTCGAACACAATTAATGTTAACAATAAAAATAATTACTAAAAAGTTTGCTTTGTAAAATATTTTCCTTATTTGACACCTTTGATATTCGGTATTTACCAAAATAGATACATAACAATGTTATGTTATTTTTACTGGTAATATTAGCGCCTTTTTTATGTTATTACGCTTATTGAAGTGAAAATCTTACTAGTGTTGCGCCTCCGAAGGCTAAGGCGACGTATGCTGGCGTCTACGTCGTCGGAAGACCAAAGCGAAAATGCTTCGAAGCCGCCGCCAGCGTCTTCGACCACCGCTTGTCGATACACCGGTCCCCATTATTGATGACTGAAACAAGTTGATTTTAAACTAAGTTTTGAAAACCTTCTATATACAGCGCACCTAGATTATTAGATAGTTCGGTTTCACCAGTGAAAATCTGTTCAACTAAATTCTCACAAAAAATGCAGATTAGTTTAAATTGATCTCGATTACTATTGTTGCCGTTGGTGAAATCCACTCTACGAAAAGTGCTGCTTAAAACCAAAATAACGATCAACATGGGCTTCCTTTTATCTCTCATCTCATTGCATCTCTAATTTATATAATAAGTGGAATCACCTGTCTTTGTCGCTCCAAGAGCCGTATCTCTCTGACGAGGGCGTGGAAGGCATCGTCAACAAAGTGTCGCAGAGCGGCCGACGTCTCGAAGAATGGACACCCGAGCTGCGTCGCCAGAGCCTTGCCTTCCTCTGTCGACACCTTGAATAACATTGTGACATTTATTATCATATTATCATGCATTTATTACATTACATATTTAATTATTTTACAGCCCGCGCACCTTTTTATTTTTTCGTGCGGTAATCCCCTCGGATACCCCCCGCCGGCCAGCGGGGGCGGTTATGTCGGGCTTGAACCGACTAAAACCGCACGCCATCTCGGCTCTTAAAGCGCCGGGGTGTAAGGTTGCCCATAGAGCATATCCCTCGCACACACAGCCCGTGCACCTACTGCTCCCGTTCCAGCGAGGACAGGAACCTATTTCCGGGATAAAAAATGACTTATTGCTATTCCAGATTTATAAGATATCCATCCATGCATTTACATTTTCATTCATTCTTTTTCAAGTTTAATTCTCGAGTAAAATGTTATTGTATTTAGTAATTCACAGTAACACCATGAATCACGAAAAAAAAAAGTGATTAAATAGGCGCTGTGAATAATGTACCTTTCAAAAAGTGAAGGAATTTTTCACATAGAATTTGTGTTTACGTCTCATTCTTATTGGGAGATTACCTCATACATACTCACAAAATAAGCACTCAAAAAATCAATCATCTTAGCGTTGCTCCCAGCTGCACCCGAGGTTCTTACCTCGGCGCTCGTGGTCTACTTACTCCTACTCTTTTGATTGGGCTTATAATGCTTTTATGGGAGCGAATGCCGTTGGACCATCCAACGTCGAGAGGAAAGCCTGCGCCACAGCTTCATCAGCCAATCAGCAGGTTCACCAACTTGCAGGTGAGGTTGACTTGACCTCTAACATCTTGGTGTGGGCCCATACACCCACTCGCACTGTATCTTCATAATATTAGTTTATCCGCATTGTAGAAACCGTAACACAAGCTAGTTAACCTACGCTTACTTTTGGTCTAGATACCGCTGTGTAGAATGTCGTAGAATATTATTTATTTAATCTATATATATAAAAAAGTCACGTTAGTGATGACCTGGACCTGACGATGTTCATGATGCTGATAAGGTAACCAACATAACTTGATTCTAAGGCAGAATGAAGTTAGCTGGGTCAGCTAATAAATAGATTTAAAAAAAACATACTTGTCTAAACCTGGGTGCGAGGTCCAGCTTATTTCCCACTAATACCAGCGGCAGTCTCTCCGTGGGTCTAGCCTGAGATAGTAGTCGCCTGTACTCAGAAGCCGCGCGGAAGGAACGCCGGTCTGTCACTGAATAGCATAGTACGAAGCCTTCGCCACAACGCATGTACTGCTCTCTCATGGCTGTGAACTCCACCTGAACAATATTGTTAGATAACTATACTACTGCATAGCCTCGAAGGCCATGCCTTAGTTTGGTAAAAGCTAGTGATCGAAATTAGACTAGAATTCAGAAATTTTCAGCTATATATTTTCCATTCGACATACCGAAGTTCTGCGATATTCTATAATAGTTTATGTTTAAGTTCATTACAGAAATAAACAAAGTAAGTGTGTGTCTGTGTTGTGGACACGGCCGTTTTACATGAATATGTTTCTATTTAGAAATTATGTTAGACTAAATAAGTAACAATACTTAAAGGTAAATACAAGTGTTAAACTAATATTCAGATCATATCTCATAATATTTTATAGTAGGTGGTAAGCCTGCAAAATAAAATCTTTACCTTCCATGCCAGTCGCAACTGTGTTACAGTAACTCTGTTAATGTTAAAATAATAATGGGTTCTAGGTTACCTTCCCAGAGGCACTGCCCTGTGCCACCCACCGCGTCGCAGGTTGCGGATAGCGAAACGGACTTCAGATATGGAGACCAGCTACTTTGGCAGTCGCGGACAATTAGGCGGTCCATCTAGAGGGGTGCTGGGAATTCTCATAGCGAAGATTTCTCTATAAAATAGCACGAAACCCGATGATAGAGGATGACAGTGGCGAGTATGAGCCGCCACACAAATCGAACTCGGACCTGAAGAGACCAGCCTCGTGAGCCCGGTAGCGGCAGTGGTCTATGAGAAACAAACTCCGATCCAAAAAATAACCTGCTGTCTTGCAGGAAGATGTTGGATCATCAAAGGCTAGGAAGTCAATCCGACATCAGGATGTGCATTGTCTTGGGAAAGCACTACACTATCTTCCCAACAATCGTAATGAGATGAGTGAAAATAATGAGAGCGTTTTGCCTTGCGATCCGGCTAGTACCCGGGCCTGTAAATGAGTTATTGGTTACTGAAGACTGTAAGAGAGAGGGTACCCAGGCCCACTTAACAATGAATACTACTGGTTTTGACGATAGCAATAAAAAGCTAGTTCAACAAGTTTTTCACCCTTTTTTTTTTTTTTTTTTTTTTTTTTTATCGTGCGGAAATCCCTTCGGATACCCCCCCGCCGGCCAGCGGGGGCGGTTATGTCGGGCTTGCACCGACTAAAACCGCACGCCGTCTCGGGTCTTCAGACGCCGGGGTGTAAGGTTACCCATAGAGCATATCCCTCGCACCCCGGCTGACCCTGGGCCATCTCACCACTAACAGCATCGCTCATCCTGTCTCCTCTGAAAGCAGAGGAGTACGGAGAGCGATGTGTTCCCGCCACGTTGGGTATTGGCCGACGATCAATGCCAACCCTATGAAGGGGTGAAGGGGAAGCCAGTGACCGCCGCCCAGGGTGTACCGGCCGCTCCGATTCCGTTCCCCCCGGACTGCAGCGGGATCGGAATCGGAGCGACACTCGAGGAGGTTACCCAACACACACCCCAACAAACAAGTTTTTCACCCTGGTCTATTTCTAGCTAGACCTAGAAGTGCATCACCAAGATCTTCAACAGACGCCAATATACAAAGTTTATCCTCAATACTACACAAAACTATAAAGAACAGGTGCAAAGCGAGCAAATTTCCTGAGTGGCAAAGAACACTGACACTAAGAAATGCTAAAAGGAAAAATGTTTCATCACCTTCACCACAACGAATAATTGTTTCCAACAAGTTCAGCGACCTCTCTGTTGATCAGGAGGAAGACAACAGAGAACCCACATAGAGGAACCCGAAACCGGGTAGTGGTTTCGGGTTCCTCTCGCTATATGACATTGAAGATCTATCAAAACTTACCGAACTCTTAGAATGTGTCGCTAACAAAACTGACTTCACATACAAAATTATAAATCGCAAACAACTATGCATTAATTGTGCTAATGTGGAGGTGAACAAAACTAAAGAAAAAACCTTAGGGAAAAAGGATTGATTGGAAACAAATTTAACAGAAAAGATAAAAAACCATATAGAGTGGTGATCAAAAATCTTCATCATACAACCCCAATAAAGGAGAGTCCCTGGAGGAGACAGGAAACTCTGTAATTGGAGAAATATAAAATGCTAAGTTTGAGCCTGAAAAGAAACCGACATCGACATTCTTTGCAACTTTGCAACAGAGTCCCAACAATAAAGCTGTAAAGAGTATCAAATACATACATTACCTATGTGTCACCATACAAGATCCGCATAAACGCAACACCATGGTTCAGTGTCAAAGATAACAGCAAAATGTAACTCCAAAAATTACTGTAGGAGG
The DNA here is from genome assembly GCA_946251805.1 of Cybosia mesomella. Classification (NCBI taxonomy): domain Eukaryota; kingdom Metazoa; phylum Arthropoda; class Insecta; order Lepidoptera; family Erebidae; genus Cybosia; species Cybosia mesomella. Next base: position 22,972,053 of record OX276405.1, read on the forward strand.
CAATATTGCTGTGTGAAATGTGCCCAATAGCATAGAACTGTAGATTGCCCTCAGACTTATCGCAGCCCTCCAGCAAAATGCGCCCTGTGCCGTGGTGCTCATCTGGCCAACTTCAGGGGTTGGGAAGTGTACAAGGAAATACTGTCGAGGAAAGCCAACAAACAGTCGAACATGAGAACCAGGGAAGCTGCTAAACAAACATCCATAATATTAATAACCAGCGAATTCTAAAAACTACTAAAACAAAATGGGCAGATACCAATAGATAACAGCAACACTTACATAGTTACAAAGAAAGAGGAGATCCAAAAACTACAAAGCAAGATAGTTATGCTGAGATAATGAAAACCAATTACACTATGAATGAAGAGCTCCAGAGACCAGATAAGACAATAGAAAATATGCTCCTCAAACAAGCAGAAAATTTGATTTAATACTACAACAAATGAGTACTCTTATTAGTCTCATACCAAAGCTAGTTGATAAAATTCCATAATGGCGTCACTCAAGATAGCCACGTGGAACCTAGAAGGCCAATCTGCGAAACAGGGTGAGGTCTCTACCTCTGTCCTACTACACACAACACAGACATACTATTAGTGTTTGTAACCCATCTTACTAAAAACATTTCTATTAGGATACGCAATTACAATTTCTACCCTACCAATAATCCGGACGATACCGCGCATGCGGGAGCAGCGGTAATTATAAAATCTAATATTATGCACCACGAACAGCCAAAGTTCCAAAAATCCCATATACAAGCGGCTACAGTGGCAATAGAAGATCCAAATAGAGCCTATGTATAATATGTATTTACAAAAAAAAAGTATAGTATGTTTATCCGTATTCTGGAACCCATAACACAAGCTAGTTAAACTATACTTATTTGGGTCTAGATAGCGCTATGTAGAATGTCGTAGAATATTTATTTATTATTATCTCATTCAACTACATGATGCCTCCCCCATAGTTTGGAAGTGGTGGCAATATAGCCCCGGCGAGGTGGGCAACAGTCGGCCGGAGTGTTAGGGCGATTGGCAGAGGAACCGCCTGACTATTCGGGTATTCTCGAGCATGACCGCTTTCTATATCTTGGCCGCCACCGACTTGCCACTGATCCTGAGCCTCTCAAGATAGACAGAGAGACTTCTTGGGATCAAACCATTGCCTGAGATCACAAGCTGGACTATTTGCTTTGCTGCTTTTCTACAAATGCCCGATACAGGCTTCAATGATTCTGCAAAAGAATCTAGATAAAACAGAAAAATGGTTGGGTAAATGGAATATCGCTGCTAATGTAACAATATCAGTATAGGTAACCTTTACCCTTCGAAAAGAGGATTGCTCCCCAGTCACCCTAAATGGAATAAAATTGCCACACCATGATGCAGTAAAGTACTTGGGAATGCACTTAGGCAGAAGGCTTACCTGGAACAAGTATGTCCAAACAAAATGAGCCGAAATAAACTTAAGTTACAAGGGTCTTTACCGGTTAATGGGACAGAATTCAAAACTATCGGTTGACAACAAGCTGCTTGTGTACAAGACTGTTGTGAAACCAATATGGACATACAAGATGCAAATTTGATTTGACTTTGACTTTTGACTAATTCTTGTGACACAATACCCATAACATGCCACCCATATATTTTACAGAGAAACTCAGTTTTATGTGTGAACAGGTCTTGGATGTTGAAAAAGGTAGACTAGTTTATTCCCTTTGTTACTCATTGTCCACCCACAGGCTTTATCTGAGTGAACTACGCAATTACTACTAGCAAAGCATGGCTCCAGGCAATGACTACTACTTCTGTAACTCACTGACCTGTCCTGCTGTATCCAATATATCCAATAAAGCCGGCTCTCCATCAATGACTGCTTGTTGTTGATATGAGTCCTCTGTGAAACAATTACCTTATTAAAATGACTTCTCAAAAATATCAAATAATAAATGCAATGTAATCTAAGGAAATCAAGAAATGTAGCTGGCCTACTCACTCACTCTAGGTCTTAATATTCAATAATTATAATATCATGTATATTGAGATTAGGCATTACTTCATATCATGTAAAAATTATTTATCATCATTACAGCGTTAGTCCCAGATGCATCCAATGACAAGCATTGGAACCAGGTATCAACTCTCCTATTATTTCTTTTACATCTTCTCTTTGTAGGAGAACAAAAGCCAAGATGAAAAAGAAACTTTAGCAGGTTCGGTTACAGAGTGTGGCAATTAAGTTTTCGTAAATCCTTGAGTGCAGTTAAAATTGTTCTTAAAATTAAAATGAAGTCATCTTTTCAGAAAAGTTGTCTATCTATTATATTTAAGATACTTTCCCTCCATGTGGCATAACCATATTTCTTAACCAGCTGACACCGAACCGGTGCCCGGGCACCGCGAGTACGTACCGTTTGTCAAGTTGCGTGGCTAAGAGGGTTAATATAGCAATATTTCCTCTGCCTTCCCCATCCCAAGTACACTTCTTTGTTAAAAAAAAACATTGGCAAAAGACAGAAATCTTAAACTTGGTAATATTTTAAAATACTCCAAGGACAGTACAGCTTTCATAATACTAACCAAAAAAGGAAGCCATAAACATAACATAACATAAACTCACGCCTATATCCCCGAAGGGGTAGGCAGAGGTGCTAGCACCCACATTTCGCCAGTCATAAAATTAAACTATAAGAATTGAAAAATTTAGTTAAACTGATTATAGTTTGAGTAAAAAAATATTGTATCAATTACTATTTCAGGTTTTTCAGCCTTACATAATATAAGCCCTAAAAATACACTCTAATTTCACTGTCATGTGAGCTGAAACAATTGCTATATATCAGGTCTAAGCTCAACCCATATGGTGCTCGTGTGGCTGTCATGGATTGGCATAATTAAAACTAAACCTAAATTATAATGCTGTTTGTGAGGTAATAAGCACACAGAGCGTGTTAATCAACACTAGAGTACCTATGGTAGGGTCATGGTAGTCCAAGAAGCTGTGGCTGACGAACTGTAGTGTAACAGCGGATTTGCCCACGCCACCGTCCCCCAGCACCACGATCTTGAAAACGCGGAGGCCGCGTGACGATCCCGCAGCCTCGCCCGCCATGCCGCCGCATGCCTGCGCCCTCGAGCCGCGATCACCGCGACACTCGCCGCCGCCTTCACGCCCCAGCCAACGCCATCGCCCGAAGCCGCATACACCGCCGCCCAACACTAACACCACCTTGCTCGATTACACTGCACCCAAAAACTTATCACCTTACTTTTCATTTATCAATATACATTTTGTTATACATACAAATAAGTTATCTTTTATTCTTTATTAAAAAAATCGACAGCTGACAGAAGGCGTTTGACATTTCAGACATTTTAGTAATTTTGAAGGTTGTATGCTTTGAGTTGCGTTCTTATAAATTATAATGCACAAATCGCTTATGAATTATTCATATTAAGTCTGTCACAGTCAGTCAATATTCAGTACAAAATCTTTAACATACAATTTTTTTATTTTTTTATACAAATGTTTAAAATAACTCGTAAAATAAAATCTTACATAATATAGCAGGATACGTAAAATTTGTGAACATGAACGCATTTTGTGAATTTTACAGGCGTATAAGATATGATAATTTTATTTCTTACTTAATTATCATGACGACAGAAAAAGCGCGGGAAACTTCGGTTTGAGCGGGTGTTTTTTTCTTTCGGAAATTTTAAAAATTAATTAATAGGTATAAAATAATTAGATTGGTTTGAATGTTTGTATATTTAATAAAATAGTAGTAATCTTATATTCTGTGTAGTTTAGGTGTTTATTTGGTAAGTTTATTTATATTATTATATGGTAATATCTTTTAAGATCAGGATCGTATGAACGATCCGCCTATAAATTTTATGGGGGATTTAAGCTCTGGCTTAAATCCCCCCGTGGCTAGTTATGTCACAATCGAAGAAAGTATGGACACGGACGCATCAATTCAGGGTAGCGGAAGAGATACTGATAATTCAGTAACAAATAAAGACAGAAGCAGAAAACGTAGGCAACATAGGGTGTGCAAAACTTGTCATAAAAAGAAAAAAAATAATAGAGGAGTAGTCAACCTGAAAGATGATTCTAATGCTTGTAATGAAAATGAGTGCAATTGTCTAACTCTTCCATCTCACAATCCCACTCACATCGATCCTAAACCTGAAATAAACATGAATAGTACTGCACCAGTCAACCAGATTGAACCGATACAAATTGGTAGGAGAGAGTACATAAAAACTGATGCTGCACCTTACTTAGTCCATGTACAACGCAAAGCTGATATGGATAACAGCCCGACTAGTTTACATCCCATTACCTTTGGCAACTTTCTGAAGAAAAATAAATTTGAAAATATAGTTACAGGTTCTGTTAAAAGGATAGGACGTAATAAATGCACTGTTTCCTTCACAAATTATATAAGCGCTAACAATTTTATTGATAAATGTAGTTCATTAGACGGTAATCTTAAGGCATTTCTGCCAACATTTAATATCACCAGAATGGGGCTTGTCCGTGGAGTCCCAGCTGACTGGTCACTTGATGAAATTCAAGACAACTTATCTGTCCCAATTGGCTGTGGTAAGATATTAAAAGTTAGACGGTTAAATTATAAAGTCTATGTAGATGGTTCATACACATGGAAGCCCTCTCAGTCTATTGTAATCACCCTTGATGGTCAAGTTTTACCCAAAAGGGTTTACATATGCTACAATGCCCTGCCAGTTGATATCTATGTGTATCCCACTATTCAGTGCTATCAATGCTGTCGTTACGGACATACCAAGAACCAGTGCCGATCTGGCCAACCTAGGTGTTACAAATGTGCACAAAACCATTTAGGAGAAACATGTTCTGTTGAGCAAGATAACGCTTCATGTATTTGTTGCTCTGGAAGGCACTATGCAATTAATAAAAGTTGTCCTGAATTTCTAAGGCAAAAAGATATAAAGCATTCTATGGCTCACTCCTGTATTTCATATGCAGAAGCATTAAAACTTCATCCACCAGTGTCAAAGTCTTTTGCTGAGGTTTTGACTTCTATGCCTTCTAAATCTGCTCAACCATCTTCCCAATCGGGTCCTAACAACATACCGACTTCTTATAAGAAAACGGTTTGGCAAAAGCCACGAGCTCCTACGAAATTAACACAGGGTTACGATCAGGCAGCCCATAAAGCCATCCTTAGTGAGTTTCGATTTCCAACTCCAAATGATGGTTGCGGATTATCTCTATCAAAAGATCCCGCACAGTCCCAGACCCAACAAAGTGATGATCTAGATTGCATTGTCGATATGATTAAAAACCTTATTGGTATGTTAGTTCTTAAAAAAATTATAAAACCGTCCCACGCCGACATCAATGACTTTGCAAACATTTCCCCAAATAATCAATTCAGTAATGGACAGCATAATCCAGTGGAATTCGCGATCAGTAATTCCTAAAAAAACTGATCTTCTTTATCTTGTTAATAAGTTTAAACCTGTTATAATATATCTATCAGAGACCTGGCTAAAAAGTTGGCAATTATTTGGTATTAGAGGTTACACCTGCATACGTAGTGACAGAAATGACGGCTACGGCGGTGTAGCCATACTAATTAGAAATAATCTACCTTTTTCTCGTATTCCATTTGCAAATAATAAACTTTCTCTTATTGATATTGTCGGTGTAATTATTGACAATATTTCTTTTGTGTCTGTATATATTCCGAAGGCCTCCAATGCTGCCTTAAGAGAGTTAGAAAATGTAATTTCTTCGCTTGATAGACCTTTTTTGGCTATGGGTGATTTTAATTGTCACCATCAATATTGGGGAAGTAGCGTGACGAGAAGTAATGGTAGAAGGCTCTTGAATATCTTGGACAATCATAATTTATGCCTATTAAATTCGGGTCAGCCCACTCGCCGTACAGGTTCAGACCAAATAATTAGTGCTGTGGATCTATCAATATGTACACCTAACCTAGCCTCCACACTGTCGTGGTCCCTTCTTTCATCTTCTTATGGAAGTGATCATTTTCCAATTATTATCTCCTCACCTGTTAGTAATCCTGTCATCAAAAAGCGATGCCCCAGATTAAAGTACAGATTACATGATGTTGATTGGCACCAATTTCGAACCCAAGTAGATACTAATATTTCACTACTACCAGAAATTGTGCGTGGTGGCGAGAATGATTGCAACGACGCTTTGGCCAAGTGTCTGATTAATGTTGCTGATCAATTGTTTCCCTTTAAGAATATTGCATCTAATAGGATTCCGTTGCCACCTTGGTGGGATGCACAGTGTTCTGATGCTGTCAAAAAAAGAAAAGAGGCTGAGAAAATATATGCTGAAAATATGTCACCTGAAAACTTAGATTACCTGACACAAACATTGAAAGAAACCCGTACCATCCTTAAGGAAAAAAAGTTTCAAGGATGGAGGGCTTTTTGTGACTCTTTGTCCCCGACAACTTGTCCTTCAGAGGTGTGGCGTAGCATTAAACGGTTTAGATCTGCTTTCAATGACTCATCTTCTCAGTGTCAACTTCCTTCTTCTCTGACTAACAGTTTTCTTGATATATTAGCTCCCCCTTATGTTGCAGAGAAAGACTCACACTCTGCCACCACAGCTCTTTTCCCTGTCATTCACACAGGTACTCCTTTGTGCATGCCCTTCAGTTTGTATGAGTTGAAGGGGATTCTATCGTCCGTTAAAGATTCTGCTCCTGGTGAAGATGGCATACCTTACTCTTTTCTTGCTCATTTAAGTGATGATAGTCTAACTTACTATTTAAATCTAGTTAACTCTGCTCTTACCTCTGGGAACATCCCTTCTTCTTGGCGATTCCAAGAGGTTATCCCAATTTTAAAATCTGGTAAACCACCCAACAATGCTGAATCATACCGACCAATAGCTCTTTCGTCTGTTCTTGTTAAAGTGGCTGAGCACCTTGTTAAAAACCGTCTGGAATGGTACATTGAGAGTAATCATATATTATCAAGAAGCCAGTTTGGTTTCCGAAAAGGAAATAGTACAATAGATAGTATAAGTGTATTCACTACTGACATTCATCTCGCGTTTTCAAACAACAGATTTGTGGTTGCATCATTTTTAGATATCAATAGTGCCTATGATAATGTCATTTTATCTATCCTAAAACGCAAATTAATAGCTCTTAAAATTCCGCATCTTCTAGGCAACTTTATCTTAAACTTACTATCCGTTAGATATGTATCCGTGTACTCTGCTGATGGTAGCAGAAAAACCCATTCAGTTTTTAAAGGCCTTCCACAAGGATCAGTACTCAGCCCTCTAATTTTTAATATATATACCTCTGATTTGGAGCCCTCACTGAAGGGCATAGTTAATATCTTACAGTATGCTGATGACCTACTATTATATTCTATGGATGAATCCATTAACAACGCCTGTGAGTCTTTAACAACTTCTCACAAATTATTAAAATGTTGGCTGGATGAAAATGGATTAAGCCTATCAATTCACAAGAGCAATGTTGTTGTTTTCACTAGAAAAAAAGCGTTTCCTGATCCCATAGTTAAATTTAATGACTCTATTTTACCCGTAAAAGACTCCGTAAAATTTTTAGGTCTAATTTTAGACAAGAAACTTACCGGAGAGCCGCATTTTACGTATGTTGTGAACAAGTGTGAACGTTTGCTTAACATTATGAGATGTTTGACGGGTGTTTGGTGGGGTGCTCATCCCACTAGCCTTAAGCTTTTATATAATGCAATCATTCGTAGTGTCCTAGATTATGGAACATTTCTGTTAGACGGGGGCAATAAAAAAGGTACCAAAAAATTAGATGACATACAATCCAAGGCTCTGAGAATCATTTCGGGCGCAATGAAATCAAGCCCACTAAATGCCCTGCAGGTAGAGTGTGTGGATCCACCACTTTACCTCCGACGCCAGTACCTATCGGATAGGTTTATATTTAAAATAATGGAATCAACAAACCATTTATTACATAAACAACTAGAAGCTCTTGATCAGCTTGTTCTGAACTCCAAGTTCTGGAGACGACAAAGCACTCCATGCATAATTAACAGCTATAGGAAATTTAAATCAATACATGGACGGGTCTTTCGTTCGCCATCGCTTGCCCTTTTTGACAGTATATCCTATGAATCATTAACCCTTGCACCTGACATCTGCTATAGTATAGGTATAAATAAAGGAGACCCAGATGCTAAATTTAATTTCAATAAGACAGTGGATGACAATTGGCGTGACTGGCACCATATTTTTACTGACTCTTCTAAAAGTAGATTTACTTGTGTAGGTATAGGCATTTATCATTCACAATTTAAAATTTCACAAAAGGTTAAGCTTCCCCCTGAAACTTCAGTTTATACTGGAGAGTGCTTTGGTCTTTTCAAAGCATTAGAGTATGTATTATTAGCCAAGCTCCCAAAGGCTGTAATATTTACTGATTCTAAAAGTGCGCTTCAATCCATAGATAAGTTTCCATTTAAAAAACCATATTATCCAATTATCTTTGACATCAGAAAATTACTAAATATTTGCCGATCCAAAGGTCACTCCGTTATATTTACTTGGGTACCTAGCCATTGCGGAATTTGGGGAAATGAGAAAGCCGACCAACTTGCAAAAGAAGCAGTTCATGATGGTGATATGTATTCTTATACTTTATATTGTCATGATCTCGTGAATTTGCCTATGAATTTCTTAATAGATCGTTGGTCTAAATATTTCACAGATTCCTGTAAATTTAAAGGTAAGAGATATTTCGATGTTCAACCTGAAATCTCACGAAAACCGTGGTTTAGTAGGGTTGAATGTTCAAGGCTATCAGCTTCAATTATTATACGAATGCGGCTAGGCCATGTCTGTACTCCCTCCCACCTTGCTAGGTTGCAAATTGTAGACAGCGATTTGTGTGACTGTGGAATGGAAGTTGGAGACATTGATCATATTTTCTTCTCATGTCCGCGTTATGACCGTTCCTCATTCCTGCGTTCTATCATTTCCTTGTCGGTCCCTCTTCCTTCCCGAATGAGTTGCTTATTAATGAATCCCATACTATATTATAATGTTATTTCCTCTTTCTTTCTACTGAATGATATTAAATTGTAATTATGATTTTTAGTTATATATTTTAAGATCCTTTATTTGTATTTTTATTTTACTTTTTTGGACTTCACTATCAAACCTATCTAATTATCCAAATTCCGTTCCTTTTCCTTTCCTCGGTAATATTTTCTAATGTTTAGTAGTTTCCTTAACTTTGTCGTTGGCACACAGCTTGCTAGTGCCAAAAGGGGAAAAAAAAAAAAAAACATGACGACAGCTAAACATAAAATAATGATTATCTATTTATTTCATTAACTTTATATAACATTCTTTGGTGCCATAGTATATTTAAGTTGATCAAGGTATTATGTTCCTTGAATACTCGTAAATACCAGTCATAATAGTTCTTAAACCAGTATGACCAAGATTCTGATGTTTTGTCCGTTTGTCAATTTAAAAATCAAGCCGAAAAGCGCGGGAACCTTGAACAGTAAAAGGCGTCAATATTGTTTAAAATTATTATTTTTAGCATATTAGTGTTTTAAGTAACTATTCGCTGTGAAAATGGGCCCCAAAAAAAGGAAAAAAGCTGATGCCCCTGATGACCGCCTACTACCAGGCTCGGATTCCTCGGATTCCGACAGTGGAGAAAACACTTATCGGGTGTATAAGGTACCAGGGTACTCAAGAAAGTACCCGGAAAATATCAAAAAACAAGAATACATCGTATTTCTTGCCCATCAAGATGATCAAAAGTTCTTCACTGATAAAGACAGGCTTGCTATTTCGCATGCCATTCGAAAATATTGTGTTACAGGCATTCTTCATCTAAAATCAATTAACAAATATAAAATAGGAATCACATTTGACTTGTCCAATAATGCAAACGTGTTTCTACAAAATAAAAAAATGTTAGATGAATTAAGCTTAAAAGCAACCATCCAGCAGCTGATACCGAGGTCACTGGCGTACTTACTTCAGTCCCTACTGACATCGAATAAAAGAATTTTTTCGTTGATCGGCAGTTCTAGGAATGTAATTCAGGTAAGACGCTTCATGCGTCGTGTGCGAAGCGAGGGTGGTACGGTTTCGTACCAGCCCACCCTTGCCTCCACTGAACTCCCACAGTATGTATACCTCGATTCATGGAGATACCAGGTAAGCGTATATGTTCCTCCAGTAAAACAATGTTTGCATTGTTTGAAATTTGGTCATATTGCGAAATTTTGTAGAAATGCTAAGTTTGTTCAATTTGCACTCTAAAGCATAACTTTAGACAATGCCAAGAAAACCCTGAGAATGCCAAATGTATTAATTGTGGTGGCAATCATGTTGCCATATCCAATAGTTGTCCCATTAAGAAAGCCAAAATTGAAGAAAGTAAAATAAAGTCAAAATCTATTCAATATTCTGATTTATTTAATGAAAATTCTTTTCCACAATTGACTATGTCCTATATTGAATCTCAAATAAAAAATCTTACTAAATCTGAATTTTTTATGAATATTTTAACAAAAACTATAACTAAAATTGTACTTAACCAAAAAGATACTCCTATAAACTCTGTTGTAAGGTTTCTTTAATGGATGCAGAGTTTATAGGAGTATCTTTAACACTTCTGAATAGCTCCTTTTCTCCTCATAATGGATCTTAACATTATGCATTGGAATGCCCAAAGCATTATAAGTAACAGGATTGTATTTACTAAATTTCTTTACGATCATAATATACACATAGCAATAATATCCGAAACATGGCTAACTCCTCTTAAAGTTTTTAACATAAGGGGATATAATATTGAAAGAAATGATATTGGCAATAAGCATAATGGCGTAGCGATTTTAATCCATAACAGCATCAATTATAGTAAAATAAATACATATTATGATAACTCGCTACAAAACATTTGCGTAAGAGTTATCGTAAATAATAAAGAAATAAGTGTAGTTAGTTTTTATTGTCCAACAAATTGTACTCCATCTTTTAATAAATATAAATTTGAATCTATACTAAAATCTGTTCCTGAACCTATGATATTCGCAGGTGATTTCAATGCTCATCACACATCATGGGGATGTAATTCTGTTAATTCTAGAGGTCGAGATATTTTGGAGATAGTTGATAATAATAATCTTGTTCTATTAAATACTGGTGATGTGACAACAGTGGGTTCGCTGACATGGCGACCAAATGCTTTAGACTTGACTCTGGTTTCTCCATCTCTGGCTTTTTCTTCTGACTGGTCTGTATGTAAAAATCCTCTTGGAGGCTATCACCTTCCTGTAATCATTAAAATTTTAAATAATGTAAATAGTGGCTCACCCAAAAATAATTGTAACATGCAACTACCCATCTACCCTAACTTTAAAATGGTAGATTGGAAAATGTACACACAATATGTAGATTTAGACTTAACAAATTTTCAGCCATATGACTTTACTCCATTGGATGCATATACTAGGTTTTTGAAAGTTTTACATTCTGCAGTTGATAAATCTCTTCCATATTCTACATCTCAGTCCCCTACAAATTCTCCTTCAAATAGTTTTAGTCAGTTTAAGAAGAGACCCCCTCTTCCATGGTGGAATAAAAAATGTACAGAAGTAGTTCAAAATTCCAAATCTGCTTATCTTAAATTTAAAAACAACCCCTCAGATGAGACTTATATAGAGTTCAAAAGATTACAAGCTTTAAAAAAACTTACACTGAAAATAGAGAGATCAAAAAGTTGGGTTGAATTGTGTAATTCCTTCAATCGATGTACTCCACTTTCACGTATCTGGAATTATATGCGAAGATTTAATAGAACATATTCTTGTAACAATAGTGATGATAGTTGGGTTCATGATTTTCTAAAAAAATATACTCCAGACTATGTAAATAATAATATTAATTTTGCTGATAGTGATAATTCTACAAATAATTTTATAACCAATAAATTTAGCATACAGGAGTTGATTTCTGCTTTATACTCTAGAAAGGACAGTGCTTTTGGTCTGGATGGCGTTCCATACATTATGTTGAAAAAACTCAGTGAAAAAGGACTTCATATCCTCCTACAAATATTAAACAGTTTATGGTTGAATAATGACATACCTAATTCATGGAAATCAGATTGTTTGGTTCCTATTTTGAAACCCGATAAGTTAAGAACAGATCCAAATTCCTATCGTCCCATTGCTCTTACGTCTTGTGTTGGTAAAGTTTTTGAACAACTATTAAAACAAAGGTTAGAATTTTATTTAGAAAAAAATAACATTTTACCTGCAAATCAATTTGGATTCCGAAGGGGAACGTCGGCACGTGAAAGTATCTGTCAATTACAGCTGGATATTCAAAATAGTCTAAATAATAATAAATTCTTAATGTCTGTATTCTTTGATGTTTCTGGTGCCTTTAACAGTGTTATTAAAGATATCCTTTACTCAGAATTGCTTTCTGTTGGAATACCAAATAAACTAGCTAACTGGGTTCGTAATTTCATAACTGAACGTGAAGTTTATGTCAAATATAACTGTCATCTTTATGGTCCAAGATTTGCTTCTGTTGGTACTTGTCAAGGTGGAATCCTTTCACCTTTATTTTTCATTTTATACATACGTCGCTTGAATATGATTCTTGGTTCAGAAGTCAAAAATCTTCAGTTTGCTGATGATTTGGTCATATACGCATCTGGAAATAATTTAATTAGTGTTACAAATACTCTCAATAAATCTTTGGAAACCACACAGGTATTTCTCTTACCTGAATCTTGAAGTAAATGCTTTAAAATCAAACTTGGTAGTTTTTGGTAATTCGGGCCTCTCTATTCCCTCTGTGCATTATAATGAAGTACCTATTCCTGTCTCTCGTGAAGTTAAGTTTTTAGGAGTAACATTTACTAATAATGTTTCTTGGAAAAAATATAGCGAACTAATTGCAACAAGAGCTAATAAAGCTTTCAATATTTTAAAAACACTGTGTAGTACATCATGGGGAGCTGATCCCAAAATATTACTGCTTTTATATAAATCTCTAATTCGCAGTCACTTCGAATATGGCTTTTTATGCTTTGCAAAAGATACCAAAATAGTAGATAGTTTGGATAAAATACAAAACAAATGCTTAAGACTTATTACTGGAGCCTTCAAAAGTACTCCTATTAATGTAATGCAAGTTGAGTGTAAACTACCTTCACTAAATATAAGATTTTCATATTTAAAAGAAAGATTTATTTTGAAACTTTACAGCAAAAATAACAATCATTTATTTGTAAACTTAAAACATTCCTCTTTATCACCCTCTTCTAATTCCCCATACATACTGTTGGGATTTTCGCAATATGTACAATATCTTGAATCTTTGCAAATTTATAGGTCATCCATTCTCCCCTGTTATCAGGGAGAATTTGATAGTAAATTTCCTGCAATGAACATCATTATTGATCAGAAACTATCTTCCAAAGAAGATGTATATAGTACACTTTCAGAGTTTAGTGGTTATAGATTCGTGTATACAGACGGGTCCAAAACTGATTCTGCTGTCTCTTTCGCTATTTTTGATGGTCACCTAAATACAGGTACTGGTTATAAAATAAATACAAAATCAAGTATATTCACAGCTGAGGCTGTGGCTATTCTAGCTGCTTTGAAGCACATTAAACATAGAAATAATGGATCTAACAAATGGGTCGTAGTTAGTGATAGCATGAGTGTTTTAGAAAATCTTAAGAATAACAAGTTTCAGGCTGACACGAATCATTATATTCATCTAATTAAAGAACTTTGGTTTGATTTATGTTCTGTACATAAAATTAAAGTATTATTCATATGGGTTCCTTCACATGTTGGTGTATTAGGTAATGAGAAGGCAGATTTTTTGGCCAGAACTATTACAAATTCTTCGATCATTATGCCTGATTCTAGCAGTCGTCTTAATGTCTTAGTGCCATGTACAGATATAATCAACTTATTAAAGAATAGATCCATTCAGTTATGGAGGCGATATTGGAACCGATCTGTGCAAATTGAAAATAAAGGCCTATGGTATGCTACTTATAATGTTCCTATTGGATCAATACCCTGGTTTTGCAAAAGCAAATTTTATGCCAACAGGAAATTCTACTCCACTATTCTAAGGCTTCGTTTTGGTCATTGTCGTCTAAGCTATCATCTCTCTCGTCTAAACATGGTAACATCTCCTCTCTGTGAGCATTGTAACTCTCAAGAGGAACAGACTTTGTCTCACATATTCTTTGTTTGCACATCCTTTGGCATTCAGCGCCTTGTGCTAATGGATGAGCTAATTGAAATTTATGGTGAATCTGCATTAGTACCGCGCAACATTCAGACTCTTCTTGTAAATAGCTCCACATACGCAGCTATGTATAAATTTATTGTTACTACAGTAGGTCAAATTTAATTAATATTTTGTATGGTTTCTCTGTATGTAAATTGAAGCTATTAATTTAAAAAAAAATAAAAATAAAAAATAATATTAATATATATTTAATATACACGTATATTATATAAGAACCCAAAAAAAAAAAAAAAAACAATATATATATATATAAATAAAAACTTAATAAATGGTAAATTTAAAAAAAAAGAATATGAACAAGAATAAACTGATGACAAGGCAGCATTGTTATAGAACCTTAGCCTGTTCCGAAAGGAGCAAATATAAAAAAAAAAAAATTAAAAATCAATTTATGTCAATGTAATCAATGTTATGTTGTCATGTCAAGTTGAGTACCAAAGGATTATTATGTAGGTACTCATTTTGTTTGATTTTAAACAATTTGTAAATAGGGTTAAATTGTATTTCAAAGCTCATAATGGCTCACGTACAATTTGTAGATGAATTAGTTCGAGAATACCTTCTGTACAGAGGTTTCTCATCTACAGTAAAAGCGTTTGACAATGACTTGAAGGCTGACAGGGATAAAGGTTTTCGAGTAGATAAAATAGTAGAACAAATTGTGCAGTATATTAGTGTATCTGATCTCAACGGGTTAAAAGAATATTGGTCACATTTGGATGCTCTAGTTTTTTCAAAGCTAGAAAGCCATGTTCAACCTGGTAAGTTAGAAACAAAAGGTATCGTGTCTGACCTTAAATACTGTAATTAAATCCATTTATTGATAAACTTGTTGTAGCTGTGCGAAAATTGGAATACAGTTTATACAAGTTATATCTTGTGACAGCAGCGCAAAGCACTGGTGGTGTGCGCAATGAGAGGATCGCAGATTTTTTATCGAAAATGTTACCCGAGCTGCAAGGCCAGATTGAATGGAGAGACTGGTTTAGTAAGTGTACTATGCTAACATTTTATCTTACTCTTGTATTGATGTATTCATATGTAGAGTCGAGGGAGCTCATAAAGTGTGTGAGAATAGAAGCAAATGGTGAACTGTTGTCTGAATAAGGCGTGAGTATATATCTATACTAATATTATAAAGAGGAAATATTTGTAGTTTGGCTCAAGAAGTATTGGAGCAATTTCAAAAATTCTTTCACCATTAGAATGCTACATTATCCCAAGGGATCAAGACTTACGCGGGTGAAACCGCGTGGCGATGCTAGTATAATATGTATTTTTAATTTCTAGACTACAAGGTGAAAATTTTTAATGCACAGTATGTGCCAGACATTTCTTAATAAATAAAGGTAACTTATGGAGAAACATAACTTGTTAGTACCCTGTTAGATTGCCTGCCGTCTGACTTACAAACCATGAGAGGAAAGCCAAAGCCTCGCTCGTCAATCAGCTGGTGTAGTGCCTTGCAGGTGAACCTGGTTTGAATCTGGTGGGTCCGATACACCCTACTTTGGTCTGTAAATATTATGTGCAAATATCAGGCTGGTTGCATTTTTTTGCCCATTCTATATCTTTTTAATGGTAACCAAATCTTATGTCACTAAGCCCGTTACACACATAGCTATAATATATATTAATATGCCATGCTATAATATATATCATAGTAAGCTACCACACACGGAGACGATGCTTTAATATATATTTTGCCTTCATTTCTATAATGATCAGCTTCGCATATGCACACATTTTTTAATAAAGGGTGTTTTGATTACTAATTTGGTTATTATGAATTCAACAAGTACATGGCTATTGGATTTAATTGACAGTTCTTCAGAAGACGATTCTGATATGCTTTTCATATGTTAGTTGCTCTATCAGGCACAAAAAATAGAACGAAGTGGATTGAATCGTATACAAAGAATAAAAAAAGTCATGGCAAATTTAATCTGTATCGTGAACTATGAAAAAATTCACTCAATATTTTAGGAGTTCAAAATCATCATGAAGCGGAGCGGGAGCGTCAGGCAGGAAAGGGACAGAGGGAGAATTACGCTCGAATCCTCGAACACATTGGAACATGCTGTATATTCAAAATATGTCGTAATATGTCTTGCTAAACCATAATATACCAATAATGTATATTACTATGCGATAATATACTTTACGGTATAAGTTAGTGACGTCATAGAAATATATATTATAGCTGCGTGTGCGAGGCGAGGACGCCGCAGACTCATCTACGCCCGGGACTACCGACCTCCATGATCGGGGCCTGAGGACGGCAGTAGGCCGACTCGCCGTCCTTACAGAAGCAGGCCGTGGCGGAGGCGTGTCGTGTGTGCCCTACACACGCCTGCCAACTCACCGAAGCGGGATAGAGACCGACCCCACCAGGCGAGGCCGCCGAAGCGGCCAAAGTCCGCCGGCAACCCTGGGGTTATCCTTTCGAGGGCTTACCCGGGGTGCCCGGCAACGGACACTTGGGGAGGACACCGTGCGGTTTTAGTCGATACACGACATAACCACCCCCGCTGGCCGGCGGGGGGGGGGGGGTATCCGAAGGGATTTCCGCACGTAAAAAAAAAAAAAACCTTATCAAATTTTTTTTTGGCAGAACAAGAATAGCATCGCATAGCCAATGTAAATCTGTCCTAAAATATAGGTATTTCAATTTTTTCAGTGCTACCATTCGTCCAGAAACCAGAAGAGAATCCATCTTTCAGCCTGTACTTCACCAGATCATGGCAGGACAGTGTATTAGTATCATTGCATAATCTACTGGCCACTGTGTTTCAATGCATGCCACAACCAACACTGACAAGCTATGAGAGTGATGCAGCTATGGTGAAGAGACTACAGGATAAATTGACAGCAGTTTCTGGGAAGGTAGACATTTGATATAATTTTATGAATATTAACTAAATTGCAAGTAGTAGACAATGAATATAATGATTACTAGGAATAAGCTCCTGGGAACCCAAAATATTAATAATCTATCCAAATGGTGTAGTACCTCCAACCTATAGAAAACAGCATCTAAATTACACTACCTTATTAGTATTATATTGCTGAAGTGACTAGGGTTGCAAAAGCTCCTTGAAGATGGGGGCATGGTTTATTGCCACTGGTAATGGCTGGGCGTACTTAGCTCCTTGTTAAAACAGCCCCTCCAGCCTCAGGGGCAGGGTTCAACACAAGCATAACCCTCCACACAACCCACTGCTTTTTGTGAATGAATGGGTTCATCAGATATATATATAATGGCTAAGCTGCATGAACTGCCGCATCGCACGATTGTGTAACTTGTTATTATCTATTTGACATTTAAAGGGTTTTTCTCCTTACAGACCCAATTACAACAAACAGTTGAAAAGACATCACCCATTGGTCATCAGTCCCGTCTATCTCAATATTCCGAGCGGCTCAGTGGCCCTTTGCCTCTCGTCGACGACTTCTGTGCGATTCCATCAGAACAACTTGATAGTGGTGTCCGTGAAGCAAAGGGACTTCGCGGCCTCTTACGCCAGATGGGAGGCAGCCCCGTGCTGGGCCGAAAATCTGGCAGATCTCACAGTCAAAACTGATAGATGTAATTATTCTCTTGTATGATATTGTGTATGTAAATACTAAATAAACATTCCTTGTAACTTAAAGTAAAAAATTATTTATTTAAGATCTTAAGTAGATTTACACACCCACACATCTCTGCCTACCCCTTCGGGGATACAGGCGTGAAGTTTGTTATGTTAAGTAGATTTGCTATGACCCATTGTTTTTTACTTTGAGCTTGTCTGTTGATGTATCCATCTTGAGAAATAAATTTCCACAAAAGAAGAGATCTTTCCACTTACGGACTAGTTAAAATATTTTTTTACTCCAGCCTAGGATGAAAGTTAATCGTTTTGGCGCCTGATTTCGCATCAATCACATACCGAAATGCTTACGGGGTACTAAATTAGAACACTAATGGTGGATCGGGCTACACTGGCCTGTATTATATCATTTAAAATTATGATAATTATGTATATGAAATGCGGGCTGCAACTCCCGATTTAATCGGGAGTTGCAGCCCGCCTCTCTAATAGAGAGGCGGGCCCAGAACAACGCGTCACTAACTCTGACCTCTACAAATAGGTTTGTACCTATATGGATTCTCAAAACCGTGTTAACTGATGGTAGAAATTTGATGACACAAATTTGTCACAAAATTCGGCCGGGTGGGTACCACCGTGCACGGCCGCCGCCACCTCCTTTTGCGAGTATGTAATGCTCGCGAAGGAGATGGCGGAGCGCGCCCGGGAGAGATTTAGAACTCTCCCGGCCCGCCGAGCCCGCAACTTGCTCGCCGCGCGTCGCAGGCGCCGGAGGTCGCTTAACGACCTCCGCAGCTGAAACCCCAGCAGAAGCAGGCCGGGACGGTAGGGCGACTAGCGCCCCTCCCCCAAACCGGGGCAAGACGGGGACACCGTGGTTCCCAAACCCGAGGGGGCCATCTCGAAACCGGAGATGGCCCAGAGTCAGTCGGGGTGCGAGGGATATGCTCTATGGGCAACCTTACACCCCGGCGTCTGTAGACCCGAGACAGCGTGCGGTTTTAGTCGGTTCAAGCCCGATATAACCGCCCCCGCTAGCCGGCGGGGGGGTATCCGAAGGGATTTCCGCACGGAAAAAAAAAAGGGTACCACCATGCACGATTGCGAAAAACCTCCATAGTAATCCAATTTCGGTTTGATTGCGTTCAGGGGTCAGCAAGTGCATAGCCGGGCAGGGGGGTTGTGGTCGCAGCACTAGTGGGACCGGTGGGAGTCACGTGGTGCTGCGACGACAATCCTCTTCTGATGAGGCCGTCAAGCTGAGTGCCACCATTGTTAACACGGTACGTATATGTAGTGGTGACCCTCTTTCCTGAGACTTTACCTTCAGCTTACCATCAGGCGAGGTGAAGTCAAATTGACGTTGAAAAAAAAACCGTGGGAACTGGAAAGGTGAGAGCCTCTGATGCGTCCGGGACTAGAACGAAGATGATGATGATATAATATAGTAAGATCCCACTTTTGCCGGAACTCACTTATTTTTACAAGGATAAAATATATGGGATTAAGTAGTGTAGTTATATACCTTGAGCGTATGCATATTAACTAGTGTGTCCCGGCGGCCATTTGTCAGTAATCAGGTGCTAAAGGTAGGTAAAAATGGTAGGAAATTCACTTTCAGTTGCAGTGCTGATTTTTACGCATGTGTCAGAAAATATTGTTAAAAATTATGAGCATTGCCAGCAATGTTCCCAAAAAAGTATTTTATTTATGGGTTTGATTCCTGGGTGAGTCCGATTTTGATGAAAACACATCATTTGGATTTGGGAAAATCAATATTCCTAGACAGGAATCCGTTGATTTTCGGGAAAAAATACACCCTGTATTTTACACCATTCGATAGAGCCGCTAATAAGGGACGAATTCTGAGAAGTAATAAGCTACGGCAAATTTAAGGAAATATCTTATTTTTAATAAAATACCTACCTACTTTTAGCACCTTTTTTTTGTTAAGGCAGGAAGAATGTCCCTTCCGCATACCGCTTTCCTTTCCTTTGCCTTCAGCTTACCATCAGGCGAGGTGAAGTCAAATTGACGTGTCCTAAATATAAAAAAAAAGGTGTCTCTTGGTTGAGCGATATCCAGGCACACCGGGACATCACTACTGATATTTTGTACTTGTAAAAATAAAAGAATTGTGGCGAATGTGGGATCTTGGACCATAAACATTCAACCGCACAGAGTGTTTGTTTCTCCTTGCATGAACTGCAAAATCTCCTTTAAAAAGTATGTAAGTGCCACATTTCAATATGTCACACAAAAAAGTAAATGACTTCACTTGTTGTCGTTTAGGTCAAGTTAAGGCACCTCGGCGCTTCGCGGACATTTACTTGTCTGGAATTCTAAATCTTAGTTAATACATAAATCACAGAATAAGTCAAAATGGCAACCCCAGCATTTAGAAAAGATGCCCTTAAGAGATTTACTGCTAGAAACACGTTGTGGCACCAAAATAATCTCTTAAAAGTGTTGGAAGCTGCTAAAGAGAAGCATGTTAGGGATATTGACACCAGCATCGCGATGGCCAAGGAGCTGGAGGCGGTAAGTAATTTAATTCACTTACACAAAACTACAGAACGCTTCAATCATAAACCCACAAACTGACAATCTAATTCCTTGATTATTTAAAAAAAAGGATACCAAGAACTTTAAGTAGGTACAGCTAATATAAAACTAGTTACACACCACCGATATTGCAGGATTTGACCAACTATAGCTTGGTAAATTCATGTGTGACACTCCCATGGTTCGCGCGGGATGAAGAGCGTAAGGCGGGGGGGTTAACGTGCGCGCGGGACGGCCGGTCGTCAGGCGTCATACAAGAATTTACCAAGCTATACCTTACCTACCGACATCCGTCCTACTGGTTGTTGGTCGAACGCTAACAAGCCCTCCGAATTGGTCGGTATTCGACTTAGGTAGTTGTTCGGATCTTGCCATATGGGTGCGTGTGTTTCTAGCTTTAAAGGGTACTCCACCTACGAACACACAAGAAACTAGTTTACTACTTTGGGTAAGAGTTTTTATAAGAACCGGTAACTGTTTACTATCAAGAGACCACGCGCTTATTTGCCGTGTGGTGGCAAATGCTCTATCACTTTCGTACACAATCGTTTTGTCGCAGCCGTTCTCAAGTTCGCACGTATGATTACGTGCTATAGCGAAGTCTTGGGTTGGTTTCCAGAGTCGGGTGCTATGACCAAGTTGAAATGGCTATAGTAAGCTATCCTTAAGAGATATATGCCATCGCAGAGTATTTTTGTAGAACTATAAAATAGGCCCCAATACATTGTTTTGTTACGTCTCAAAGCTAGGGGTTAGGCAGCACATTCGATTGAAGCTCTCACAAGTAAAGGGACATACTTAACAAAAAAGAAACTGTATGTCTCTCTGTCAAACTAGAAGATCCACAGCAACATTCAGTTCGCTCCTCAATCCAGTTTTATACGGAACCCTCAGTGCGCGAGTCCGACTCGTACTTGCCGGTTTTATATTTTAATTACAAACTAAGTCTTACAAATAACTATGAAAAACCCTATAATAAACTGACAACCTGCCCAGCCCACCACCGTTATGTCATTTATTTTTTGTACAGGTTTCATCCATTCATCCTTATAGCGCCGAAGACTCACTGTTCGCATCTTTATGTTGCCGGTCATGTGCCAGGCCCACCACAATGTAACTAGGACGGTTACCAGCTTCGCAATCAACCCAAACTTAAGCGTAGCGAGATTTGCCTATTCAACAATAGGTCAACGTGACCGGTCGACTTTTTCCATTGATTTGGTTTTTCCATGATTATTTCTCGATGGTACGTCGGACATCAACTTTCGACCCATAGAGACACTCAGCAAACTGAGCTTGATAACCGTGCCAAGTTTGGTCAAGATCGGTCTAGCCGTCTAGGAGGAGTATGGTTTCACGCGAAAACCCGATTTGTGGAGAAAGACGCTTCGCTCGCCTTCGGCTCGCTACGCTTAACTAGGACGGTTACCAGCTTCGCAATCAACCCAAACTTAAGCGTAGCGAGATTTGCCTATTCAACAATAGGTCAACGTGACCGGTCGACTTTTTCCATTGATTTGGTTTTTCCGTGATTATTCCTCGATGGTACGTCGGACATCAACTTTCGACCCATAGAGACACTCAGCAAACTGAGCTTGATAACCGTGCCAAGTTTGGTCAAGATCGGTCTAGCCGTCTATTTGCCTATTCAACAATAGGTCAACGTGACCGGTCGACTTTTTCCATTGATTTGGTTTTTCCGTGATTATTCCTCGATGGTACGTCGGACATCAACTTTCGACCCATAGAGACACTCAGCAAACTGAGCTTGATAACCGTGCCAAGTTTGGTCAAGATCGGTCGAGCCGTCTAGGAGGAGTATGGTTTCACGCGAAAACCCGATTTGTGGAGAAAGACGCTTCGCTCGCCTTCGGCTCGCTACGCTTAATAATACAGAGGTGATTATGATAACGTTCATTTACTGGAATAACAGTATAACGTTCGATTCATCTTCTTTTATATATAAAAATGAATTGCTGTTCGTTAGTCTCGCTAAAACTCGAGAACGGCTGGACCGATTTGGCTAATTTTGGTCTTGAATTATTTGTGGAGGTCCAGAGAAGGTTTAAAAGGTTTGTCATCGATTGAGGCAGTACGAAGTCTGCCGGGTCACCTAGTATCATATAATTTTACATTACCTACTGTTCGTAACGCCCGGGACTACCGACCTCCATGATCGGGGCCTGAGGACGGCAGTTGGCCGACTCGCCGTCCTTACAGAAGCAGGCCGTGGCGGAGGCGTGTCGTGTGCTACACACGCCTGCCAACTCACCGAAGCGGGATAAAACCCGACCCCACCAGGCGAGGCCGCGGTGGCGGCCAAAGCACAGATTACTAAATAGTTACTACGTAAGCCAAAGTCCGCCGGCAACCCTGGGGTTATCCTTTCGAGGGCTTACCCGGGGTGCCCGGCAACGGACACTTGGGGAGGACACCGTGCGGTTTTAGTCGAGACACGACATAACCACCCCCGCTGGCCAGCGGGGGGGTATCCGAAGGGATTTCCGCACGTAAAAAAAAAAAAAAAAAACCTACTGTTCGTATTTAACGTAAAAAAAACCGAAGTTCCCGTGGATGAAGTCGCGGGCACAATTAGTATAATATAAAATAAAGGAAGGGATAGTACGTATACCGGTAAGCAATCAATGGTGGCTAAGTAACCAATACTGTTTCCATGTATGGCATATTCTTCTCTCAGCATTCTGGCAGCACGTACCTTTTTTTTTCGTGCGGCAATCCCTTCGGATCAGTCTACTCTACTTATCTATCTATCTATCAGTCTACTTTGATTTTTGAGAAATACCTACATGTAATATCCGCAGTACAGTTATTCCTATAGGTTTATGCCAGACCCAGCAGCGACCTAGGTCTATACATTTCCGTCAGTTTATCTTATGTTTTCCGTTTCAGATATTAAACGAAAAAGTGGCACTGCCGAGAGTAGTTGAACCGCATATTTTAGTACCAGCCGAAGACGATAGCTTAATGAGACCAGTAGCACCAGAAGTACTGGATATATTATATGGCAGCACTGAAAAATATGCTGTGGAAAGATATTTAAAACGGAGAAACCATGAGGCACCGGAAGACAAGTCAGTTAGATTTGATTATATATTTTTTAACGAGTTCTATAATAGGTATGGGCGTCTGCAGACCCGAGACGGCGTGCGGTTTTAGTCGGTTCGAGCCCGACATAACCGCCCCTGCTGGCCGGCGGGGGGGTATCCGAGGGGATTTCCGCACGAAAAAAAAAAAAAAAAAAAAGGTATGACGCTGCCCTGTTAATACTTGCGAAATTATAGATAGGTACGGAGGGCGCTTAACGACCTCCGTCCTCCATGAGCGCAGGCCTGGGGGTGGCAGGTGAGGCCGCCTGGCACCCCAGCAGAAGCAGGCCGGGACGGTGGGGCGACTAGCGCCCCTCCCCCAAACCGGGGCAAGACGGGGACACCGTGGTTCCCAAACCCGAGGGGGCCATCTCGAAACCGGAGATGGCCCAGGGTCAGTCGGGGTGCGAGGGATATGCTCTATGGGCAACCTTACACCCCGGCGTCTGCAGACCCAAGACGGCGTGCGGTTTTAGTCGGTTCGAGCCCGACATAACCGCCCCCGCTGGCCGGCGGGGGGGTATCCGAGGGGATTTCCGCACGAAAAAAAAAAAAAAAAAAAAAAAGGTACTACCTGCCTCCAGTCGGGGTGCGATGGATATGCTCTATGGGTAACCTTACACTCCGGCGTCTGAAGACCCGAGACGGCGTGCGGTTTTAGTCGGTTCAAGCCCGACATAACCGCCCCCGCTGGCCGGCGGGGGGGTATCCGAAGGGATATCCGCACGGAAAAAAAAAAGGTACTACCTGCCTCCAGTCGGGGTGCGAGGGATATGCTCTATGGGTAACTTTACACCCCGGCGTCTGAAGACCCGAGACGGCGTGCGGTTTTAGTCGGTTCAAGCCCCACATAACCGCTCCCGCTGGCCGGCGGGGGGGTATCCGAAGGGATTTCAGCACAAAAAAAAAAGGTACTACCTGCCTCAAGGACTTGGGACTGCACACGCTGGTTGACTGCCCGGCGTGGGTGGCGCCGAGGCGAGACCTCGCGGCAGCCAACGGGGTGGGAGTCCTCTCGCTCGGCAGCATGATTGCGACAATGGTACGGAGCGCGAGCGACTCCGGCGACTCAGACGCCGGAGGTCGCTTAATGACCTCCGTTCTCCATGAGTGCAGGCCTAGGGGAGCCATGTGAGGCCGCCTGTCACTCCAGCAGAAGCAGGCCGGGACAGCGGGACGACTAGTGAAAACCGTGGCAAGACGGGGGCGTTCGAGGAGGCCGTCTCGAAACCGGAGATGGCCCAGGGTCAGTCGGGGTGCGAGGGAAATGCCTTATGGGCAACCTTAGACCCGGCATCTGAAGACCCGAGACGGCGTGCGGTTTTGGTCTGTTCAAACCCGACATAACCGCCCCCGCTGGCTGGCGGGGGGGTATCCGAAGGGATTTCCACACGAAAAAAAAAAAAAAAAAAGGTACAGGTCTGCTGAGGTGGTAAATTCGCAACAGCATTATACTATCCTATCCAGGGCCCTGTCGCGACCTTTATCCTAACAGAAGTGAACAAGGAAAGAATTTAATTCTTCACTTCTAACACAAGCATTTTGCATTTAGGAACTTATGCCTACCTACTTGTAACCTAATCCTCAAAGGATATCCTAATATCAAAAGGATAAGATAATCCTACTTTTTTTTCTAAAGAACATATTCCGAACAGAGATTGGAGTATATGCATGAGGCTCCACACCAAAACCCTTCGCGGCCAAGCCAACCTCACCTGCAAGCCGGTTCACTTGCTGATTGACGGACGAGGCTCTGGTGGAAGCTTTCGTTTTGAGAGATCAAACGGCAGTTGCGTCCATAAATACCGCACGACCCAAATTTAAAAAAGGGATTAAGCGGACTCCGGGCTTCGGGTAGAAGCCTCGAATGCAACCGGGAACCACACTAAGATGCTGATATTCTAAACAGACATAAACTTCATAAAGCTGTACCTAAGTGGTATGCTTTTCTCTCCGCGAATGGATCGGCTTGACCACAGAATTATCTACCCCTCTGACACTTACTGAGGTTATTTATTATTGATTTTCAAGTAGCAGTATGCACCATTTCGTACAAGGCCTCAATTTTGCTATTTTGTGTTAGAGCAGCCAGTCATTCCACTGACAATGAAAAAATGCCATTTAATTATAGACTTTAAGGTCATAAACTTAAAAGTCAAAAAAAATTAAAGCATTTTGTAGAGTAAATAAAATGTATAATGAACTCTCTTCATTTAATTTTATTAATAACCTCTAAAATTAAATGGCATTTTTTACAGTGAAAGTGGCTTGTTTTAAAATAAAATAGCAGAATCGAGGCCCAGGTTGCGAGACGATTGGAAGCCTTAATTTATTTCCTTTTTCTGCCGCATTCATACCTTGCTAACATTACAATATGCCCCATATTTTAGATACGTCTTCCGAGTAGTTTCGAGTTGGGATTACGGTTGGCAGCAGAAGCAATCGAAACAAAGGGCGCGTGACTTCAATCGCGGACGATGCGCTATCTTGCGCGACACGTTCTATCGTAAGAACAACCTCAAACCCGATCCGCCGCATTACGCCCAGCCCTCTGGCAGTGAATTTTCGACGTGCAGCGAGTATTCTTGCAACTTTAACTGAAATTATTCTGTTTGATCTGCTAAGATTCTGATATAATCTCTAAAAGCTCAAGTTTACTCACAAATAATTTGAAAACATAAAATTTGGATAGGGTAAAATAAAATAACAAAAAGGTGTTGGCCAGTAAGCCGGAGCATTCTTTCGACAATTTCGACCGCTAGATGGTGTTGAAGTCAATTTTGAAAGCTGTTAAAAACGTATGAACGGGCGATGCTGGAGCAATCCCCACATCATCCGTAAAACCTAAATTGTTATTGTAAAATATTCAGTGACAGTGAAGACAAACTATTCGTATCCGAAGGTAGATAATTTTAATAATTACCATCTTTCACTAATCACGTAGTCCGCGTTTGGCCTTCAAATTAACCCTCGAGTGTGACTCTTCAGATACATATTTCTATGATAACATTAAAAGGTTTTATTTTAATTTCAAATGTTTTTTTAACACCTTTATCAAAACAGCTCTGTCAAATAAATAATAGTTTAAAAAAACTAAAAAACAACGCCGTGGGGTGCATGGGTCAATAGATATAAATATTTTATTGACAGACATGAGTATAGCGATTATCATTTTGATAACATCTTAAAAAGCACCCCACGCTTTTTTAAAAATAATTTTTTTTATTTTTATTACACTATTATTAATTTATATTTATTGAAATTTTTAACACTATTCTTAATTTTATTTTATTAAAACTTCTATTGTTTTAGTTCGGTTTTCTATAATAAGCGTTTTTTTAGTTTTTTTTAACTATTATTTATTTTCTACTTTTTAGTTTTGTTTATTCATGTTGCCACCTATTTCAGAGTTTATAATGTGACATTATTAGCTACTACGTGATACAAAGTTGACAGGATAGATGCGGCTATTCCACCTTTCCCACTAGGCCATCCCACCTGGGTGGAATGAGTGGAAAAACTAATCCACATTTCCCTCCCAGGTCGGATAGGTGGAAAAGGAGGATTTGAATTGTTTCTCTTATCCCACCTGGGAGTTTATTGACGCCACTCTTCAAGAACAACGATTCCAGTCCACTCTTCGTACCCTAAGTTTATGCCCTGCTTCCCAATAAAAAGAAAGAAACGTATATGATTTTACTTGACCTGCTAAAAACCCAAATTAAGGACTGGGAACCGGATTGCGTTATATCTGATTTTGAACTGCCTTTGTGGCAAGACATAAGATCCTTCTTTCCAAACGTGACAGTTAAGGGTTGTTACTACCATTTTATTAAAATTTTGTGGAAAAAGGCGAAACAATTAAAACTTACAAAAAATAACGACAAAAGAAGGATCGTAGCTTTAACAGCAGCATTACCATTGCTACCGGAAGACAAAATTAACTATGAATATACAATCACAAAATATTCGAAGAACTAGGCATGGAATCATTTACAAAATATTTTTCGAAATTCTGGCTCAAAAATGACATGACGCGCACGCTGAGCAGTGGTGTGTGTTCGGAGAAAAGCACCGAACTAACAATTACTCCGAAGCGTGGCATTACCGATAAAACCAGCAATAAGCTAACTTTGTTTCACTTACTAAACTACTTTTAAACTCCACATTTCAAAGAAACCGCTATATGGCAATTATTGTAATAAAAAGAAGAGGGATAGTGTGTACGTAAGTCTACGTAAGTATGCAATTAATAACGGGTGAAATTGATGTCCACCTTTTTTTGGAAATGATGCGTCGATAATTCCCGTTCCTACCCTTACTTATCAATTCTGCTCGTAATTAAATACATAGTTTGACAAATTAAATGCTAGTCTTATTTATCTTGATTATTTAATCATCATTATATGAATTTCGCCAACCGCTAGGACCCTGGGGTAGGAAGAGTAGACTAGAATCGTTGCTCTTATCCCACCTGGGTGGGCAGAGTGACATCAATAATCTCCCAGGTGGGATAAGAGAAACAATTCAAATCCTCCTTTTCCATCTATCCCTCCTGGGAGGAATATGTGGATTATTTTTTCCACTCTTGCCACCCAGGTGGAATGGCCAAGTGGGAAAGGTGGAATAGCCGAACGCAACATTGTTCTCGCATTTCACCATTGTTTGATCAAATAAAAATACCCAAATTATAGCAAAAAACATATATTTTATAATTTTATTATTTACAATATTTCAACTTTTATTTACATATTAACAACAGCGAGTGTACCCTTTGCTTAAGGCCACGTCAAACTGTTCGATAGGGAATTAAAAATGTGTACAGAATCTTTCATGTCACCGAAAGAATTGTGTGAAAAGGCACCCGCGCTCGGTGTCAATAGAATAGTTCCAGGGAATACGAGGAAGCAGTCGTTTCTACACAATATATTACAAAAATAATATGAAAATCAAAATATTTACCACTTATTGTGAAAAAGATTATATTATAGAGAAACTATCTATTGAGACCGATTACGGCGCTCAAATGCTACTATAAAATTAATTAACCAGCATATCAACAACATCCGCCCACTCCTAACAAGTTACTATTAAAATAATAATTAATAAAATAAAGATTAATATTATTAATAATAATAAATATGAGACACGTTTTTGTTCTTTCTCAGGTTCATATTTTGACACATTATGTACAATTAATTTATATATCAGTCCATATTATCGGCTTAAAGACTTTAGTTTAAAGTTTGTCCACAATTGTAGCGTATATTGTGCAAAATAAGACAATTTATTATGCTCTCTCCTTTGGCGTGTCGTCGAACTTTACAAGGTTACAAGCTTGCGATGAGGCGTACTACAGTGCCATGTTAATGATGCGCCTCAAACATGACAGCTGGGTTTGTATCTAAAACTAGCTATGCCTGAACAGTGGATAGTTAGATTTTGTATGTTTATCGATATCAGAATAGAAATAGCGACAACCAATTTCTTTTCATGATTACTTACTTTATGAGCTTACTGGTAAATAAGTGATGATGGGACATGATATTAGCTGAGACTTGGGTCTGATCGAATGTAGAACATAAACAACAGCCATAGCTTCACAGGGCGTCTAATAGGTGTAATTTGAATTTTGATGTTTGCGTTGCTCCATTGCACGTCTGTCCGTCGAAGGGACAATGAGTGATATAAAAAAAACTCAGCGATTCAATGTTTAAGAAACTATGAAAGAAGTTTGCAGGAGAAATGGGTGAAATGGCCCACTCATGTGGGTTAATCAACCGTCCGGTTCCCCCGTTGGAAATAATAATAGTTATTACTATGAAAGTTTAGATACAATGTTTGATAGAACTACTAAGTCAATTGAGTCACTAAAAAGTAGACAAACCCTTTTGTAAGGCGCATTTCATATCAAGATGGCAGCGCGAGAAATGACAGAAGAATTAAGAGGACAAATGACTGCATGTACTGCTCAAGTCTCTGTAGTCTGTATATAAAAATGTGTCAGTGTTTGTTATGGAACTCCTCCTTCTTACGAATTTTTTTTTGTGTATATTTGGTAGGTCTGAGAATAGGTCCTCGGCAATTTTTATCCGGGAATAGGTTCCTGTAGGAGCCGCGGACAACAGCTAGTAATTATATTCTCTTTGAATGCTTGCCATTAATAAAGGATGCCGAAAATAAATCTTTTTTAGTTAATAGGCAAATAAACGTTAAAAGAATCTAATTTTCCGCTTGGTAATCAATGCTCTAATGAAGCTGTATTGATATGTTCAATGAAACCATGAATTTCAAGAAATAGCAACATATTTGCTTTTGTAACCTTATAAATTAGAATGTGATACATATAAATGTCGTTAATTTCGATACTGGTTATTTAAATTCCCCCTCCAATGTCTTATACATGTGATGAGATGAATGAGATCAGTTAAATATACGGTACGATTAATATAATTATTTGAAATTAATCTCCTTAGGTGTATTAACTTGAAAAGGAGTAACTTCTATAAATTTTTACAGCTTAGTAAGCAAACGGTAAGGTATAATAATAATTTATCGACAAGCGGACACTTGCAGGGACGGGTAGAATGTGCGACATTATTTCAATCGTACTTTTTATGAACATTTAAACATAAAACCCCCTATTACAAAAGATGATCCAACAAAAAAAAACAAGTTTAAACATATTTGGCTAGATTTCTCCAGTGAAAATCCGTTCAACTAAACTGACTTTTCATGTTTTACTCTATGTAATTCAATTGACAAAATGTGACATACAGTTTATTTTTGACTGATCTCGGTTTTTATCATTGGAGAAATCCGCTCTCAATTATTTTGGGGGTGGTTTATTTCTCTGTTGAAAGTTCGCGGAAAACTATATTCTCATGTTTTATTTATGAAATCAAATAAACAAAAGGGGAAACTCAGTTTTTTTAACTGACCTCAGTTTCTATAATTAGTGGAATTTGGTGGTGGTTCAAACCTAATTTTACGCAGTCGACGTTTTGTAATGAGGGGTAAAGTTTCGCAGTACACGAGGCGCGAGTCACGACTCCATGGAGTGCGACGTCAAACCCTCACGCTCACGTTCGATATGAATTTATTGTCACAACTTTTCAAAATTAACCAACATTCAAACGGATGACAAAGAAAATATCTGTATTATTGCTAGTATCATTGCATAGTACCATCAATGGCACTGTCAGCAACAAAGATAGATGAACACATCGGAATTTACGATAATGCTGGTCATTAACTATTGTAGTTTGCCATGGTACCATAACATAAAGGTACTGAAAACAAAGGATGGCGAAGAGTGAACCCATCAAGGAGAGTAAGATTGGAATGCGGCATCATTTTCCTTGGAAACGAATCATGCCAGCAATTGATTTTGGAATGTTAAAGTAATCAGCGTAAGAACTTCTAAAGCGCGATGCAGGGTGCTTATCAGTGCTAATTGGAGATCCATGAGTGGTATCGCCACAGCCGCAGTACGATTGATAAATGTTACCCATAGGTAGATATATTATCACAGCATTGATGGTACTATCCAAAAGCACTACAAAAGTAAATATTTTTTGTCCACTTTGATGTTTCAACCATAACATGCCACATGTTTAACAAAATGATGAGACAATATTGGGTTTCACATATCCGCATGATGTACTATGGCGATTAGGGCACACAATACAATTGAGCAATACATATAGCTACATAATACTATCTTAACTACAGTACAAATGCAACAACTTGATGAAAGATGATTTAATTGACCATAATTCCTTTTCCATTCATTTTGAACTTCTTTTGAATCCTTCAAGAGGTAACAAGCCTACTGCAGCTTATGCCCTGACCTAATATATATGTATAATCAAGTACTTATGCACTCTAGCATGTTCTGTGTATTATTTTCAACAGTAATGGTGTAAGAAAACAGCATTCGTCTTGTTATATTTTGTTTCTTCTAGCCAATCCTCCTTGATACAGTTCCATTTTTAAAATCAGATTACTATTTGTATTATTTTTTATGTGAAAATTTTAAACATGACAAATTGAATTATAAAATAGAACCTCAAAATTTCCTTTGAGACTGGCTACAATTAGGAATTACAAAAAGGATTGACTTGAATGAAGACAGAAGACATGGGCACAAAGTCTTGGTCTAAAGTTACAACTCTAGGCCATCTTTATGCTATAAAAGCAAAAGTTGTATTCAAATTTTCTGCAAATTAAGATGTGTTCATTGTCTTTTGTTGCTGATTGTACAAAATACAATATTTTTACTTAGCTCATCTAATAATTCGGCCCCTAATATCTTGGGTTACCATTTTATGCCGTCTTACTGAGAACAATAATCACTAGAGTTAATGAATCTCCTCAGTTCCTCATCAGTTCAATCACACAACATTCGCACCGTTACTATCAGATCGTAAAGGTCAACACGTCACATTGTCGCACACTATCACTATCGAACGTCAATCGAGTCACTGGCGTGGAATATCATCGTCCGGTAACGTCTGTTCCCTTAGGCCAATAACATTTTTTTTTTTTATATTTCGTCTTGTACTTCAATTGTGAGTCAGAACCGTTTAGCATGGCCGTTGAACACGTCAACTATCACTAGTATTGTGTAATTGCAACGCGTAAATCGGTCGCGTAGCGTATCAAGGCGTACAACGTGTCGGGGTAACGTATGGCTCCCGAAGCGGTCCATAGGCTCTCGACTCGTAACACGCGGCCTATGGTCCGTAGCACAGAGCACTTTAGTTCGGATAACCAGTTCCGCAGGTGACGAAGCCCTGGAGGCGGCCGCAGGACCGCTGCGCAAGTCGGGCGCAGTTCCGGCGGCAACTATGTGGGCGGCAGCGGCGGGGCGGGCAGTGGCGGCAGCACAGGCGGCGGGCCGCTGGTCCAGTGCACCAGCGCGTGCTGCGGCATCTGCGTGGCCTGGAAGTGGTCCTTAAGCAGCGCCTGCGAGAAGTTGCAGTGCATCTGGTACGCCTCGTTCTCGCGCTCCGTTTCGCCCGCCAGCCGGTACAGGTCTGCAACAAATGACATATTTATTTCAAGTTATAGATCTGCTTGATTATATTCACGCAATGACATATAGATGGTAGCAGTGAGGGAGTTGGGGCAAGGAGGCCAAAATCCTTGTGAATTTCGACGTCTTTTATTTTTTTATTCCCACACCTGTATATCCTCGAAGAAATATAGACAAAGGTTTTTAACACCCATATTTCGCCACGTATGTTTTTGATCTCTCGTTATAGAACGTGAGCCATTATGCTACTGAGAGTTTCCTATTAGGAAAATCCAATAACACTTAAAATAATATAATAATAACACTATAATAATACACACTAATACGGAATTAATAATAACGAGAGAGACAAACAGACGTTATATGTACCTTTCAAGATAGCCGATGCCCACAGCTGCACGTGCACATCCGGGATCTTGCTGGCGAGCTGCATGGCTGGCGTCACCATGTTCATGCTCTCGCGCGAGTTGTTGATGGACAGGAATATGTGGCCCAGCAGTACCAGCGAGCACGACGTGAGCCGGTTCAGGTCCTCTGCATTCGCCATCTTCAACGTCTCGCGGAGGTACCTCCTGTGTTCACAAGTAGAGTTTAAATACTTTTACATTCACAGTGAGTGCATTTATGAATGTATGTTTACACCCCTGTGAACGGGATTCCAGGTCGCTAGTACGGTCTGTGAATTATAAAGCAATCAGTTACTTGGCTTCATTATAGCGCGCCTGGAAGAAAGCCTGTAGTCCTAGTACGTAGTACGACGCGGCTCTCAACCCATGCGCGTACGCCGGCAGCGACTCGGGCCTTACCTGCAAGGATTACATAACATTTATCAACATAAGTGATGATACCACCATTCACTTACATAATTGGTGATACTAAAATTTACCAACATAAATGATGATACCAACTTTCACTAACTTAAACAAGCTTACCTATTTTGGAACTGATTGAAAAAATTTATGGCATCATATTATACTTACGACTAAAAGAAAAATTGTACGCTTACTTGTTCCATTAATTGTGTAAGATCATTGTCTCTTCGCCCTCGTAAATATACAATAGCCAAATTCAGTTTCGCAAACATCCATAAATCCCTTTCTTGTGACATCTGAAAATTGAAAATTGAATTAAATAAATCAAATAAAAAATTAATAAGATGATTAAAAATGAACACTGGCTAAATTTTAACATGAAATACACATTACCCTATGCATATCTACCGTTACTACTATTTTAAGCATGTGGCAACACCACTCATCATCATGCGAAATCGAGTTGAACTTCTAAGATACTACGTATCCTGCATCGCAACTTAATATTTAATTGACACTTCAGGAAAGTGATATTCAGTGAAATATAGTTGGATGAATTTTTGGAAACCTGCATGTTACAATATACTAGATTTTTTTTTTGATAGAGTATTGTAATAAAATGTTATGTGTAGATCAATAGATGATAGATATACGTGGCAACATAAAACTGGATCCCTTGATTTTCTGGTCAAGTTTTCCGGATTGCCTTCCATTGTGGAAGTAACTTTGAAGATCACGTAAAAAAATTAACGCCGGTGTGACGATACATGTATCCAGAGCAAAATCGATAGCCAACTACCGATCCTGCATCGCATAATAGAAGTTCTTGCGCTGGTATAGCAATATATATAAAATCTCAACGTCAACCGTTAGGCCGCGGCCAGCCAGGCGTGATCGTTCACCTTGCCTGGCCGGAGATCCCTCCCCCAGAAGAATATCCACCCCATTCCTCAACATACTTATGGGAATATACATACGTGTATCGCAGTGTGGAATTGTGCCTCAGCGGCCTCCATGCAGTTCATAGACATGGCGTACAGTCCCAGCAGGCAGTGCAGCTGCGGCGTGTGGGCTGCTGCCGTCGCCGCTGTAAATGACAGAGAAGTGTCAAGGTGCTGTCAACTGAGACTTTAGTTATGTGGGGAATTGAAGTGCAATGTAACTGTCGAGACCTGGGGGAGAATAGGCCAGTTTGACCAGAAATGTATATCGACGATAAGTACCAGTATGCTGTACATTATTCCTACTGTTAGGGACACTTTTGGAGGCTTTATCGCCCTTCTTTTTCAAAACTAAAAGAATATTAGTAATCGAAGTTACTAGTATTCGAGTGTGAGTTCACGTCGGTATTGTAATGGCCTAAACTCGATCCCGGGATCTTTCGATCGCAAGGCCGACTCCTTAACGACTACTGACAGCTATCCGTGAAGTATCCATTTGCACACATTCAAAGCGCGGCTAGTTTGCGGTGTGTGTGTGTAATTACACACATTTTAGCGAAAGGCTTACATTATAAAAACATAAACCTTCCTTGGCAGTCGGGTACACGAGTAACTACTTACATGGTGTCTTTAGGCAATCAAAATTGATGCATTGCATTACTGCGTCAGTTTAAATGGGCGCCATTGGTTGGGTTCTGCAGTCTCATTTATTGACCGGCAATACATACGCGTGGGTGCCACGGTGAGCAGGTGCGCGGCGCGGGCGATCTCGTGCAGCGCGTGCGCCTTGCCGCCCGCCACCAGGCGGCACAGCGCCGCGTGCTCCACCAGCGCCATGCGCAGGCGCCACGCCAGCGACGCGCCGCCGCGCCCCATCGCCGACGAGCGCACCTCCTCCATGCCGCTCACTGGGGGGGAGATGGGGACCACACGTTACTTCTATGGGATATCGTTACCTTAATACGAAAACCTCGGAACTCCTGGAGTTATGAGGTTTGCGTATTAAGGTGTCGATATGGTAATGCAAAATACAGTATATATAGGGACTCAAATAAACTTACTAACTATGCCTGTGAAAAGGTGTACCTACGTAGAAATTTACGGTTATTCCACTTATCCCAGCCGCCCATCTCGCTTAGACGTAGGAAGTAGAAGTGGAATAAAGAACCATGGAGACTTTTATACTTACACGTGAGCTTGTCGATCTGCGCGAGGGCCTTCTCGGTGTACTTGTGCGCCTTTTCCATGTAGCCGGCCTGCGCCGAATGCATGACGGTGACCAGGTACACCAGCACGTACAGCTGCTGCCGCGACATCCACACGAACGACTCGCCCGGTACGCTGCCGCATACGGCTAAAACACACATACACACGCATTACATAACGACATCTTAGTACGCAAATCTCGTAGCTCCCCTTCCAGTCGAATGGAGTTACGTGGTTTACTTATTAAGGTGTCGATATGGTCATTAATCAATCTTGCCGAGCCTATTACCATCTACCGGGCACATTATTAAGCAAGCGATAATTAATATTTATTAATGCACACAACTACGAAAAGTCAGAGGTGTGTGCCCGGGGCGACTGGGGATCGAACTCGAGACCTCGTCTCAGCAGTCCGTTACGTACGCCACTGGGCTATCGATGAGATACCGGTGGGTAATCACCCTGCGATAGAAATATATTTAACCTCATTTAAAAGTAATTTAATAATCAGTCTACCATAACTGCAAGTGAGCGACAATATAAATTACCTCAACCCCGAGTGGAGTTTTCGCAGGGCGGATTTCTATGGTCTATATGTGGAAATTGCATGTATAGATTGGAGCGACCTATTACAGCAAATTGATATTAATGTAGCTGTAGATACCCTATACAAAAAGTTTTACAGCGCCATTAGTAACCACGTTCCTCAGAAAAGTATAGTATGCAGTCAGAAATATATATATATATATATATATATATATATATCCAACATGGTTCTAAATTTTGTGAATATGTTAGAGATAAGAAAAAGAACTGACAGCGAAATAGGGAGTACTCGTATGAAAATAGAACAGTTCATCGACAGGAAGCTACTGATTCCTTTTGTTTTTCATAACAACATTTCACAGTTAGACCCTCTGTTTGCTGTACGTGGTTCACAAGAAAATGTACCTCCTTTAATGGTTAAGGATTGTCTGTCCGCTCTTAAGGAACTGCTTCTATACGTATATAATCTATCCTTGCAGCGGTGTTCCTATCCCGCCAGATGGAAGGTTTCACGTATTACGCTGGTACCCAAAAGTGGGACATCAACAGATATCACCAATCATAGACCCATTGCAATATTGCCAGTATTTAGCAAATTATTTGAGACTATTCTCAATACATCATATTTCAAAAAAAAACTAACGTGACGACAGACTGCCAAGTTGATGCGGCTTATTTTGATTTTGAGAACGCATTCGATCGCGTAGATAATGATAACCTCATCAACCCCAAGCTTTCTTCTATAGGATTCGACTGGCAGCTTATAAGATTTATCGCGGATTATCTTGGCGACCGAAGACAGTATGTAAAGTTGGGAAAGTATAGATCACAGAATTATTATACGAGGTCTGGGGTGAATCAGGTTAGTACCCTTTTTTATTTTCGTGCGGAAATCCCCTCGGATACCCCACCAGCGGCCAGCGGGGGCGGTTCTGTCGGGCTTGAAACGACCAAAACCGCACGCCGTCTCGGGTCTACAGACGCCGGGGTGCAAGGTTGCCCATAGAGCATATCCCTCGCACCCCGATTGACCCTGGGCCATCTCTGGTTTCGAGATGGCCCCCCTCGGGAGTCAGGTGAGTACCCTAGGGCCGACTCTATTTATTCTCATGATAAATAGAGTCGGTGTTCTGTTATCTTTCTGTGAAAATTTAAGTTTTAATTGCTTACTCGCGTTATTTGTGGTTAAAAATAGTATTTTTGTGTTGTTTATAAACTAAAACAGTAGTGAAAGTGTTATTCCCTAAAACTTTTCGCGAATTTTTTCAAAAATTAAAAGTGATTCAGCAGTGTCTACTGCAAAATAACCTAGCATTGTTACGGAATTATCTTGGTCAATAATGGCTTCTTGTTATAAGTGCACCAAAAAAATCCCTTCAGATGAGGCGAAAGTAGTTTGTCACGGTTGTGAACGTAGAATCTGCGTCAAGTGTAGTGGTTTGTATCCCACAGAGCAGAGGGTCATTTGCCTCCAAAAACAAACACTTAAGTACCTGTGTCCGGATTGCGAGCTTGGAGTGCGCCAGCTGCCAGCCCTCAGGAAGCTAGTTACCGAGCTGCAGCAAGAAATTGAGGCCATGAAGAGGAACCCGGCTGAAAACACCAGTCTAGAAGCTGTCCTGTCCGAACTTGGCGAGAGGAGCAGAAGGAGTTCCAACGTGATTATGTTTGGAGTGCCTGAAATACAAGACTCTGAGGCAAATGTGGATGACCGCAAACAGTTTGACCGTGAACAGGTGGATAAAACCCTTACACCGATACCTGGCTACGAGAAACCTGTGACCGTCATTCGTTTGGGGAAGCCCCTGCAGGATGCTGCTGCTGTACCCCGTCCCTTGAAAATTGTTTTCTCCGGTCAACAGCCAGCCATTAGCATACTCAAGAACTGGAAGAAACTTCCAACTGGTATCAACGTTAAGAATGATCTGACCCCATACCAGCGTGAGTACTTCAAAAATCTAAAAGCCGAGCTGGAGCAGAGAACGAATGATGGTGAGTCTGATCTAAAAATTAAATATATTCACGGCACGCCAAAGATAGTGAAGGTGAAACCCGACCCAAAAAATTGAGGTCCAACATCACCGAATTTACCTTCTTCTACATGAACCTGGCATCCTTAATGGCAAAACGAGATTTACTCTTAATAGAAATAAATAAACTAAAACCTACTTTCATAATACTTACTGAGACGCATCTTAAACCGGATATAAGTAATAGCTTGATAGATATTAAAGGCTATGTACTGTTCAGATGAGACAGAGCCATTGGCAAAGGCTGGGGAGGGGGGGCGATTTATGTTGCTTGTACACACTGTGATGTTCCCATACAAGTTACCCTACACCCGACCCTAAATAATAACCCTACAGTGGAAGCACTATGTTTGACAATTAAATACTCCGATTTTATGTTCCTGATAGCTGGAGTCTACCGTCCACCGCACACAGGCTTTGAGGAATCTGATCGTATCCTATTTGATACGATGCGAACAGCTTGTAGCGGTCCACACACTGTGTTCATAATGGGGGACTTTAATTTACCGGATTTCAAATGGCCACTTGCTAAACTAGATGGATACAATACGCTACATGGAAGGTTTGTGGAACTACTTACTGACTCAGGGCTTCAGCAGCTGGTGACTGATATCACGCGTCGGAGAGGTAGTCAGCAGTCAGTTCTAGACTTAGTATTATGCAATGACGAGAATTTATGTATTGGAATTGAACACCAAGCGCACATAGGAAAGAGTGACCACCAGGTCCTGCTAGCAACATTACAATTCCATATACGGGCCAGATGTGACCCAGTAGCGACCTTACCTAGAAAGAATTTCTTCGCGGCTGATTACGACCGTATTTCTATGGATTTGGACAAACAATGTGACTATACCGAAGTATTACAAGCTTGGCATTGCTTTAAAAGCGATGTTGATAAAACCGTTGAACAAAATGTACCTACAAGCCGAAAAAGAAATAATCACAACAACAATAAACCATGGATAGGGCCTGAAATACTAAAATTAACTGAAGAAAAGACTCGATTATGGAGGGTATACCGACTAGACCTATCAGATGAATCCTATGAGAGATATAGAAAAGTGAACAATAAAATCATCGCTATGGTAAGGAAATCGAGGAAGGAGTTTGAGGGAGGAGTCATGGATAGAGGTCCAAAATCGTTTTACAGCTATGTACGACAACAATTATCATCAGCAGTCTCTATTCCACCATCTCTAAGGGACCCTGATACACTACTCGTGACTAGTAATGCCAAAGAAGTGGCATTGCTATTTGCCAAACAATTTGAAAAATCTTTTGTTAGAGAAACTGTGGGGCCAATCCCAACATTAACTGCACCAAAAATCGAAGAATGTATTGACCATGTGAATTTCACTCCCGAATTAGTTGAAAAAACACTAAAAAGTTTCAATGACACTACTTCAATGGGCCCAGATGGAATTCCTGCCCTACTGCTGAAAAAATGCTCATCCGTAATCACAACTAAGCTAGCTCGGATCATGGAACTGTCCTTAGCCAACGAGAAACTTCCTAATGACTGGAAAGAAGCAACAGTCACGCCAATCTACAAGAAAGGAGACAAACTTAATGCAGCTAACTATAGGCCCATAAGCCTCACTAGTTTAGTCTGCAAAACTATGGAAAAGATCATAGCCAAAGAGTTGAGAGATTTCCTATCTAGAGAACAGGTTATCATGGACAATCAGCATGGCTTCATCCCCCGTAGATCAACAGTTACCAACCTACTTATGTGTTTGGAAAAATGGACGAAAAACTGGAATGAACGTCAACTAACAGACATCATATATCTGGATTATGAAAAAGCATTTGATCGAGTCCCAATCAGGCGACTAGTAGCAAAACTGGATCACTTTGGCATCCGTGGGAAACTTCTGAACTGGATCGCTGACTTTTTATCCGAACGGAAATTCAAAGTACGAATAGGAGACCAATACTCAGAAGCGCACAATGTGTTGAGCGGCGTACCACAGGGGTCAGTGCTCGGACCAATTTTATTCGGGATCTTCCTCACCGACCTCAAGGATATCATTAACTCTGATCTGTCTCTATTTGCCGACGATACTAAACTGATGGGAAATCCTTTGATCTGCCACAATATCATCTAAAGTAATCTTGAACGAATTTTTCAATGGACAAGAGATTGGTTGGTCACCCTGAATGCTGATAAATGCACGGTTTTACATGTTGGTAACAATAATCCCAAGTTGCCCTACACAATTGATTCTAGGAACTTGCAGAGTGTGTCATCTCAGAAGGATTTAGGAGTGACAATAACGGAAAATCTCAAATGGGATGAGCACATCTTGGGAATCACCAAAAGAGCTAATTCCATAATGTACACCATCAGAAAAGCGTTCTCACATATAGACAAGATCTTGTTCATCAGGATATACAAAACTTACATTCGTCCCTTGCTGGAATATGCATTCCAAATATGGAGCCCATACTTTCGCAAGGACATCGATTTACTGGAAAGAGTACAAAGAAGAGCCACGAAAATGGTCTGGAACCTACGACACAAGACATACGAGCAGCAGCTGGAAGAACTTGGTCTGACTACACTGGAGCAGCGCAGGCGGCGTGGGGATTTGATTGAGACATACAAGATTCTGAGCGGACATTACGACGTCCCTGGACTGAGCGGCATCTACCAGATGAATCCGCCTGTGAATTTGAGAGGACACGCATTAAAGCTCGCGCGCACTCTAAGTATAAGCAATACTAGGTACCATTTTCTGCCAAACCGAGTCGTGAAATCCTGGAACAAACTGCCAGAGACAGTAATAAGTGCACCTTCAGTAAATGCTTTCAAAAACAGACTCGACCACTATTTAAAAAAAACGAACAGTTTTCAGTGACAATTTTATAACACCATAAGTGAACGTGACTTTGAATAGTATAAACATAGTGATTAAATAAATACTTACTCTGTGAACATTAACAGGTGCTGAGATATGCACGCATCAGCTTTTAGCTGCTAGTGCATGACTAATAATAACTTTTCACACCGAAACTTCCTGACCTGGTGGAGCTACTGAAAATCACGCAGGTTTTCAGCAACGCCATTGGGATGGAATTCGGTGTAGATAAGTGTGCGGTCTTACATGTGCAGCGGGGGAAAGTTGTGAATTCTACGAATTTGCAACTTTCTGATACTATGACTCTCAGATCTCTCTCTGAAACCGAAACCTATAAGTATCTCGGTATGGCAGAGTCTTTGGGTATCTCAGTAGTGGATATAAGGATATAAAGGAAGAATAGAGAAGAATATAAAGGAACGCTTCTTCTGCCGCTTCACAAAAGTACTCAACAGTCTTTTGTCGGGCGGCAGAAAGGTGCGAGCCTTCAACGGTTGGGTGATGCCTCTACTGACCTACTCCTTTGGCATACTAAGATGGACTCAGACTGAGCTGGACGCCCTGGATAGAAAGGTCCGTCAACTGCTCACCACTCATCGCATGCTACACCCGCGCTCGTCTGTTATGAGACTGTACATCACACGGAGGTGGGGGGGCCGAGGCTTTTTAAATGCCAAGAACCTCCACAACCGTGAGGTGTGCAGACTTAGGGATTATTTCCAGAGCAACGAATGCGCGATGCATCGTGATGTGGTGGCAGTAGACAAGGGTCTCACTCCGCTCTCCTTGGCGAACGAGAACTGGCGCAGACCGACGGTATTGAGCGTCACGGACCGCAAGACCGTATGGGAGGGCAAGGAGCTGCACGGGAGGTTCTATCGAGCCTTAACAGGGCCCGATGTGGACCTTCTGGCCTCGGTGAACTGGCTACGCTTCGGGGACCTCTTTGGGGAAACGGAAGGGTTTGCCTGTGCAATTTCTGACGAGGTCATGATGACGAACAACTATCGGAAATATATCCTGAAGGACGGTACGGTCGACATCTGTCGGGCATGCCGTCGTCCCGGAGAGTCACTCAGGCATATTATTTCGGGTTGTTCTCATCTGGCCAACGGCGAGTACTTGCACAGGCATAACCTAGTGGCCAGGATCATCCACCAGCAACTTGCTCTTCGATATGGCCATGTTGAGTCTGAGGTGCCGTACTATCGGTACACACCGGTGTCGGTTCTTGAAAATAGTCATGCATTGCTCTACTGGGACCGCTCTATTATCACGGACAGGACTATTGCTTGCAATAAGCCTGATATCGTGGTAGTCGACCGGCCCCAGCGCCGGGCAATGATCGTTGACATCACCATCCCGCATGACGAAAACCTCGTGAAGGCTGAGAAGGACAAAATCAGCAAGTACCTTGACTTGGCTCACGATGTTACCGCCATGTGGGATGTCGATTCAACGATCATTGTCCCGATAGTCATTTCGGCGAACGGGCTGATAGCGAAGAGCCTCGACCAACACCTCAAGAGACTCTCGCTAGATGGTTGGGTCAAGGGTCAGATGCAGAAGGCGGTCATCCTCGACACGGCACGCATTGTCCGGAGGTTTCTCTCTCTGTGACCCCGACCGCCGGTAGCTTGGGCCCTGCCACGCTGCCGGTGGAGCACTATTTTTTATATTTTTA
The DNA here is from genome assembly GCA_946251805.1 of Cybosia mesomella. Lineage (NCBI taxonomy): Eukaryota > Metazoa > Arthropoda > Insecta > Lepidoptera > Erebidae > Cybosia > Cybosia mesomella. The sequence continues at coordinate 23,014,823 of OX276405.1, forward strand.
AATAGATGTTTTCTTTTTTTTAAATATGTATTTAAAAATGTAATTTATAAGTAATTTTAAAGTAAATAAAGAGATAATAATAATAATAAGACTGGGAACGAACGGACGACATTTTTGTGCCTGCAGAAAAATATACAAATAAAACAATACAAAAGCTTTCCCAAAACCCAAAACCAAACTATAAATAAATTCCACAATGAAAATAGATATAATTTTACAATAGAATCCAATGAAAACTATAAAATATTAACACAGAAAATATGACATGACAATACATGACATCTAATGTCTGTCATATATTATCTTTCCACCGGTCAAACTTCCTTTCGTTTACTGGTCTATCTCTAACTCGACACTGGCAAAATTGTGGTGTTTGCTCCACAAGGCCATAATCAAGAATTGAATTGAATTGAATAAAAAGCAACAAAATAAAATAATGTAAAATGATCACAAGATCCCAGAAAAGGACAGCACGCCTACCATCTCCGGACTCGTCACTAAGCTCCGCCCCACAGCCAACGTCAAGTGGAATCCCTGGGACGTCGAGCAGCAGCTCTAGTGACGAGTATTTCTCCCCACCGACGTCACCAACACCTGCGCGCCGGCGAGGGAGAGGCCGGTCCCCGGCCTGCTTGGGGTCCCGAGGCCCACCGGCCTCGAATAGGGCCCCCGCTGCCGGTGGTGTAGTGCGTCGCATGCGATGGACTCATATTATGAATGAGAATTGCATGCGCGCCTACTATGGGGCTACAGAGGGAGAAACCATTCGAACGGCGTATCGTGACAGGATGCTTGCTCTGTTTCAGGTCCTCGATCCAACCATCACAGTGTCCGCCCAACGATTGTCGGATCAAGTGCGAGCTATCCAGCGGTGTAACCTGTTGGATCAATCTGTGCTTGATCGGCTCCGCCTGGAGGCACAACCTACTCGCGCGACTCCTGCCTTGATACGGGACTCACCCACCGCGTCGTCAGCTCCGCTGTCAGGAGTGACACCAGCGACATCGGTGGAGCCCGTGGGCGATGATGGAGATTGTGTGAGTACGACTGTTAGCACCCAGGTAAGTGAGCAATTGGGGAGGGCTTTGGAGGACGCTATTCGCCAGTATAGGTCCGCGCCTGAATCTAGGCCGCGTCTACCACGTCTGCCCACTCATAGGCGAAATCTGGCACTGATGGGAGCCCTGAATGATTTACTATTCCCGTACATGCGGGCTAGTAAAGATTTGTCTGATACCCACTCGATCATGTACTGTGGAGCAATCGCGGTGTGCCGCGTCGCTCGTGTCAAGTTTCCAGATACTGACCGGGCGCCGCGGCTCGCCGAGGTTGTACCCGCTTGACAGGTACGGATCGAGCGGCGTATCAGCACATTCAGGACTCTCTTTGCGAAGCTGGTCTGCTTCAGTCGGGGGAATAACCGCCCCCGTGTCATGCGTTTCGTGACTCAAGCGTTCGCCGGGACCGGTATTCGGCGCCCGGATTTTGAGGCTAACGTCACGGAGCGCATTGACTACCTGAAGCAGAAAGTCTATGCATGGGCAGCCCGTATTCGCCGGTACAGAGAGCGCGTGGATCGGTACTGGCAGAATCGCCTTTTCCAGAGTGACCAAAGGAAGGTGTACCGGAAGTGGGATGAAACCACCCAATGTGTGGTCGATGAGGGGCTGCCAGGAGCCAGTGCCATGATTAATTTCTGGCGTGGTATCTGGTCAGCGCCCGTCGAACACACAGAGGGCGATTGGATGTGCGTTGTTGAGCGTGAATGTGGGAGCATCGAACCCATGGCGTCTATAACTATAGACCCCGAAGACGTGAGTTGTGCGATCTGTACGGCCCCGAACTGGAAAAGTCCTGGACCTGGTTGCACAACTTCTGGATAAAGTGGATCCGGTGCTCCCATGGCCGCTTAGCGACGCAGTTCCAACAAGCCCTCGAAGTTGGCTCCCTTCCGACCCTTATGACCACCGGGATCACCTTCTTGCTCCATAAGACTGGTAGTACCGTTGAACCTAAAAACTATAGACCCATCACGTGCTTGCCCACTATGTACAAGCTCCTTACATCCATTCTGACCATCAAAATTAACACACACATTGTTGTGAACAACATTTTGGCCCCCGCTCAGAATGGGTGTAGGGTTGGGTCCCGCGGTACTAAGGAGCTCCTCCTCATAGACATGACTATTAGCCAGCAAGTCCGGCGGAGCCGGGGGGCTCTGTCCGCGGCCTGGATTGACTACAAGAAGGCCTATGATTCGGTGCCTCACTCATGGCTGAGGAGGATCTTAGAGATGTATAAAATCGATGCAACTCTGAGATCCTTCCTCAGTGCGTGTATGGGGCAGTGGACCACAGTCCTTCGTCAACCGGGCGGCGGGGAGATCTCCTCTGACCCCCAGGACTTCATAAGGATTGAGCGGGGCATCTTCTAGGGCGACTGTCTGAGCCCGCTTTGGTTTTGCCTAGCACTGAATCCTCTCAGCACTTTGTTGAGAGATTCAGGTCTAGGCTACCGGCTTCAGAGAGCGGGTGAGGTTATTAGTCATCTGCTGTACATGGATGACCTCAAACTTTTCACACCGAAACTTCCTGACCTGGTGGAGCTGCTGAAAATCACGCAGGTTTTCAGCAACGCCATTGGGATGGAATTCGGTGTAGATAAGTGTGCGGTCTTACATGTGCAGCGGGGGAAAGTTGTGAATTCTACGAATTTGCAACTTTCTGAGACTATGACTCTCAGATCTCTCTCTGAAACCGAAACCTATGAGTATCTCGGTATGGCAGAGTCTTTGGGTATCTCAGTAGTGGATATCAAGAAATCGGTGAAGGAACGCTTCTTCTGCCGCTTCACAAAAGTACTCAACAGTCTTTTGTCGGGCGGCAACAAGGTGCCTTCAACGGTTGGGTGATGCCTCTACTGACCTACTCCTTTGGTATACTAAGATGGACTCAGACTGAGCTGGACGCCCTGGATAGAAAGGTCCGTCAACTGCTCACCACTCATCGCATGCTACACCCGCGCTCGTCTGTTATGAGACTGTATATCCCACGGAGCTGGGGGGGCCGAGGCTTTTTAAATGCTAAGAACCTCCACAACCGTGAGGTGTGCAGACTTAGGGATTATTTCCAGAGCAACGAATGCGGGATGCATCGTGATGTGGTGGCAGTAGACAAGGGTCTCACTCCGCTCTCCTTGGCGAACGAGAACTGGCGCAGACCGACGGTATTGAGCGTCACGGACCGCAAGACCGTATGGGAGGGCAAGGAGCTGCACGGGAGGTTCTATCGAGCCTTAACAGGGCCCGATGTGGACCTTCTGGCCTCGGTGAACTGGCTACGCTTCGGGGACCTCTTTGGGGAAACTGAAGGGTTTGCCTGTGCAATTGCTGACGAGGTCATGATGACGAACAACTATCGGAAATATATCCTGAAGGACGGTACGGTCGACATCTGTCGGGCATGCCGTCGTCCCGGAGAGTCACTCAGGCATATTATTTCGGGTTGTTCTCATCTGGCCAACGGCGAGTACTTGCACAGGCATAACCTAGTGGCCAGGATCATCCACCAGCAACTTGCTCTTCGATATGGCCATGTTGAGTCTGAGGTGCCGTACTATCGGTACACACCGGTGTCGGTTCTTGAAAATAGTCATGCATTGCTCTACTGGGACCGCTCTATTATCACGGACAGGACTATTGCTTGCAATAAGCCTGATATCGTGGTAGTCGACCGGCCCCAGCGCGGGGCAATGATCGTTGACATCACCATCCCGCATGACGAAAACCTCGTGAAGGCTGAGAAGGACAAAATCAGCAAGTACCTTGACTTGGCTCACGAGGTTACCGCCATGTGGGATGTCGATTCAACGATCATTGTCCCGATAGTCATTTCGGCGAACGGGCTGATAGCGAAGAGCCTCGACCAACACCTCAAGAGACTCTCGCTAGATGGTTGGGTCAAGGGTCAGATGCAGAAGGCGGTCATCCTCGACACGGCACGCATTGTCCGGAGGTTTCTCTCTCTGTGACCCCGACCGCCGCTAGCTTGGGCCCTGCCACGCTGCCGGTGGAGCACTATTTTTTATATTTTTAAATAGATGTTTTCTTTTTTTTAATATGTATTTAAAAATGTAATTTATAAGTAATTTTAAAGTAAATAAAGAGATAATATAATAAAATGACCTACCAACTGTCCTTGCCCGATCGGAGTGTCTTATGTTTGCCGACATCGGTCAAGGACATTAATGATTGCCAAGCACTGCAGAGTGATATTGATGCAGTAGCAGAATGGAGCGTTACGAATAAACTGTCATTAAACATTCTGAAATGCAAATTGATTACGTTTACTCGATCGCGTTATTCAATAGTGTTACAACGATCGTCGATATCTCGAAAACTACTGATCGAATCTTCTGGAAATTAAAACGTATTGTTAGTGTCAAAGTACTCTACCGAACAGTGCAGAAAAATTTAGAAAAACCGACACAAAATCACAAGTACTTTAAATACCTATACCTACTTATTTATTCACCTCGACCGTCGGCGTGACTGTACCTACTTAGTAAGTAGGTACATTTCTCGAATGCTCTAGTTAACGTGTAGATGATTCTGAAACATTCTACGAAAGCGAAAGCAAACACATCTTACCGAAGTGAACCAAGAGAGTTGTACCTGCGACATAAGCAACGACTGTGGACTACTGTGAACTGCTGAGGGACTTGAACTGTTGAAGAGTTCTGTGTGTGCTAGTTATTTAGTTGTCTAGTTTGTGGTGAGCGAATAAACCTCTTTGTTGTATAAACGGCATTTAATTTGTACCCCGCGCACGTAACAATAGAAATGACATACGTGTTAGCTGGAGAGCAGCTTGAGCGTGTTATGACAATACTCTTGGCTTAACGCTTGACGCCAAATTGGACTTTCATGATCACATTAGAATTACTTGTAAGGCAGCAAATAAATCTCTAGGATTCATAATCACGACAGATTCGGATACCGATATATTTTTTGGTGTTTTTAACCTACCTTAATGCACTCTTTTAGCCGGGGACCATAGTCGAAGTGTACCTGTGTGTGCCTTGTTAATCTACACTAATATTATAAAGAGGAAAGATTTGTATTTTTGTTTGTTTGTAACGAATAGGCTCCGAAACAACTGGACCGATTTCAATAATTCTTTCACATATAGAAAGCTACAATATCTATGAGTCACATAGGCTACAATTTATTTTCAAAAAATTAGAGATCCGTAAGAAAATCGCAATATTGCAAAAAAATATAGAGAAATGAAAATCTTGTTAGGCGTGCGCTGCGTATACTATTGATGATAGAACAATATGATGTAGCTACTAACTATGTAGGTTTATAGGTCGTTTTAATGTCTACAAAAAAGTCCGCGAGGCGATATATGCAACCATAATATTTGTTCCACTTCAACAGTGGACGCAATAAGCGACTTCCACGCGAGCGGAATCGCGGGCAATAGCTAGTATATTATATAGTTGCATGTTAGAATAATAAGTTAGTCGTTAGTAAAAAAGTAGTATAACGTATAAGCGCTTTCCGCGTGCTAACGTATAAGCGGTTCTGTCTGACTGTTAGCTTGTATTGTTCTTATTATATAAATAAATAAATGACAGAAGTATTTGAAAAAAGTGTTACATATTTACCATCATCATCGGGCCACGTGGGTGCCATAATAGTCTGTATGCTCTGCTGAAGTTGCTTGAGGCATGGCTTCACGCTCTTCACCTGACCAGCCATTAAGTAGTGACATACCTGTAGACAAACGGCAGCTTTTAGGCCTTTCCACATGTGTGGTATCCGCTATCGTCTGCGGTATAGAAAACCGGAACCCGCGCTGTAACTACCTCTACCCATAGCGGCAGCGAATACCTCTCAGATCTGAATAGGGCCTTACTAAACCATCATTACGAAAATTGTAAGGTAATATCAATTACTTTACGGAAAGTTGAGGTGACCCATTACACACCCCATTGAAGATACCCTTATTCAGAACTTCGTCAAGTTCAGTGACAAGAGCCTGTCTTTTTTTCCTCAATGCCAGCTATCGTGTCCGCAAAATGTCCGTGATATCGCCCGCAAATCCTGTCATCTACATTTCGAGAAATATCTTTTGAAACCAAAAAAAAGCTTCAAAAGCGTGGCGATATTTTTCTCAGTGCAACTGAAAAAGTTTTTTTACGTGTAATCACCCAGTAAGGTCGCGACACGACATTTTCATCGTCTAACCCGCAACAAAGATTTACTGTCTGAGATCTAAAGCACACTTATAGAAAATAGCGCTTGCGATTTGCAACTTCACTTTTGAATAATTGATTATGCAGTGGCGTGTGGCGTCTCAATTATCTTAAAAGTAGCAAACGAAGGTCCTAATAATAGCTGCCAGTTATATAGGTCGGTAAATAGGAGGCAAAATAACAACGTCACTAAACTGCTAAAATGGACAACTGTATTAAATAACATGGTATGTTGTCATACGATGTCAAATGATTTATCATTAATGATTGGGTAGATGTTTATAAATTAATGAAATTGACAAAATAAGATATTTTTGTGCTGTTTTAATTTTTTGCTGAAATTGTTTATCTATGCATCAAAATATCAACTTTATTATAGGAACCTACCCAAATTTGAGGCTAGGCCTAGGAAACCTCCATGTAATACATTTCGACAACTGAAGTAGTAACACAAGTAGTAAAGCCTATCTTTTCTCTTTGGTGATGGCGTTGCTGTCGTGATAGCTATGGCCCAGGTCCAGGAATACTTTGTTACTACTTCGGAAGAAACGACGAGTGGACATGCGGATGTGCTTTCATTACTTCAGAACTATGGGCATGGTCAAGCACAGGGCTGCATTGTGCCCTGCTTGTAAATGTTGTCCAGCAACAGACAGGTATCAGGACTCTTGGAGATTGTGAAGAAGAAAACCTTAGCTAAGGATGTTTTGCAGTTCAAAGGTCTGATACAAACCTCCTTGCCAATCCGTTTACCTGAACGTCAACAGATACGAAAAATGGCTCTTCTGGTTATGAAGGAAATTTCTCAAGAATCACCCTAGTCTGGCACGTTTCGTAATGATTTTCGAATGACATTTTTGGGAAGCCTATTTATAGAACGTCAGATAATCGAAGAGATATTTGAACAATGGGCCAATTCATAAAATAGGCACATGTACTAACTCCTTATATCACCGGTAGCATGGGTGTGGCACATACCATATGGGGTATGTCTGGAATAACATATAGGATACTTTTTATCCCGGTAGTAGATTCCTATGGGTTGTGGGAACAGGGTCAGAATTTCATGCGGTTGAAGCTGCAGGTCACAGCTAGTTATACTTAAATCTCAAAAGTTTTACCTGCAGTACAAGGAAGAACACTTTAAGATACTCTTTCTGATGTAGGCTGCCCGTCCATGAGTCTACCAGGTGCCCCGCCTGGTTCAACAGTGGCAATACCTCTTGTATCTTCTTGTCTATTAACAGTAACTGAAACAATATTATATTATGAGTGAAGTTATTATTTTAATAACACAGTAAATAAACTCTACCAATATTTTTATCGATATATTAACACAAAGTAAGAGGAAGTTTAAAAAAAACTGTTGCTATTATGTCTACATCTAGGGTCACTTTGTCTCTGTCTATTGCCTTCTGAACAGCAGATGGTACAGAAAAAAAAACGTGGGGCGAGTGGATACGCAATCTCAAATAATAATTAATAACAAATTATGACATAGATACTCACCATTACCCTACTGAGTAAAAAGAGTACTCTGGTGTAGGCTGCATTGGATATCTGCGCGTAGTCCACGCCGACGCCCAATAGACTGCTTGCCACTTCATATTCGCGTTCAGTCGCATGAATTTGCTGAAAAATATTTTTCATAATATAATAAAGGCATTTTTATAGCATCATACAAAATATATGGTCTCCGTCTCCTCAGCCCAGAGTGGTTTCTTGTCATGATAAATAATAATAATAATAAATATTCAAGGATAACTACCACAACGCCACCTAGACCCAAACTAAGCAAAGCTTGTCATATGGGTTCTAGAATGCGGATAAACATACTTAGATACTTACTTACTACTACTACTTTTGCACATAAATACATTAAAAATATACATAACATAACATTACTTCACGCCTGTAATAGGTTCCTGTGGGTAGCGGGAACGGGATCAGTATTTCACGCAGGCCGAGCCGAGGGCCACATAACATATACATAACATAAACTCACGCCTATATCCCCGAAGGGGTAGGCAGAGGTGCTAGCACCCACATTTCGCCAGTTTATGTTTAGGTCCCAATGTAATAGGTGGCGAGCCTATTGTCATTAACCGGGCACTTATAAACCTGCGATAAATAGACACATAACTTCGAAAAGCATCGAAAAGTCATTGGTGTGTGCCATGGTAACACCTGGGATCGAACCCGAGACCTCGTCTCAGCAGTCCATTACCCATACCACTAGGCTACCGCGGTTAACCGAGGGCCACAGCTACTTATAAATAAAAATTAATCAATGTATTCAATTAAATTTTTAAGCAATTTGTATGCTTACTTTTTCTTATAGATTTAGATCGCAAAAAGAGACCTCAACCCGCGACTAGTCCCTTACAGGGGGAACGCTCTGACCACCTAGGCCACCTAGGCAAGCTAGGTGGCTATGCTGGTCAGAGCGTTCCCCCTGTAAGGGACTGGTCGCGGGTTCAAGTCCCGTTCTAGATGTTCTCTTAATCAATGTAGTTTTTTAATAACATTCTTTTTATTTTCTGCTTCTTTTACACAACACAATTAAGACCAGTACTTAAAAATAGTAACTTCTTATCAATCCTTACTCTGTAATAATGTATTTTAAAGTTATTTTATTTTTTTATTTTTAAATACTTATATGCACAAATGCTTATTAATTTGCAACTGAATTTAAAAAAATCAGTATTTTGTAATCAACTGAGTTCACAATTGTCAGCCACACTAGTGTACCATACCTGATTTGGGATTTGGCACGTCAGAAAAAAGGGTAGGGGATAAGATTGACTTCCTTCTGTTTTTTTTTTATCCAGCTGTTTTATTTTAGTTAACGGTGGTGTTATGTTGGGCACTATTAAGCTGCTAGGAAAAATTATTTCCTTATATATCAGAATAATTCCCTAGTTCTTTCTCCTGCACAGCACCATGGCCATTTTTATCTTTAAGACACTGATAACTATATCAAGTCTAACAATCTTAAATACTTCTAGTCGTGTACTATTAGTCACACAGTTGGCAAATTTAATTTTGTCAGGGTTCATTCTCTGACCTTTATTCTTGCATCATGCTGATGCTTCTCTCAGTCCTGATGACTCAGTCATGATATAAACATATGCTGATGTTCTTAAGACTTTACCTGTACCTCTTTGATCAAAGATGCTGATGTTCTTAAGACTTTACCTGAGCCTCTTTGATCAAAGATGCTGGTAGCACCTATTCTTATGCCTGTGGATATATACCAGTGAGGAGATAACCAATTCAGACCGCATATGAAATATTTTATTTTATCAATTCCGCACATTTCCAAAGCATTACTATTGGTTATACGTTTTAGCTCGCTTATTTCTCAACATGATGGTGACAGAACAAACTCATTGCATGTGTATCGATATTTTGCCTCAACGACGGCTTTTATGGGAGCGACTGCTATCTGACACCCGAGAGGTAGGCCTCCGCCAGAGCCTGGTCCGTTAATCAGCAGATGTAAAAAAAAACCATTTAGGTCACAAAGTAACAGTTGGTTTTTAATGTTCACAACAATAAAAACCAAAATAACTTAGCCACATTTAAAAAAAATGGACTGTGGGTAATTATGATACTAGGATTTTCATTAATATATTACTTTTAATTTCATATATGGTTGTGTTTAGGATACCTATGTGCCCCTTATTGATCGGACACTATTTTTGTTACAGACTGTATATACATAGAAGTGGTCTTGGCTGCTGCTCAAGTAGAGTGGCATAATGGTGTCAACTCCAAAATAAAAGTACTCTTATACTCTTAGATGATAGCTTATTTGATATTCTCACACTCTTGTACAAATCAATCATGATACACAGGATTCAACTTAATTTGAACTTGAATAGGTTAGCATCTGTACACTTCTTACAGATGATTTCTTAAAACAGCTGACAGAAGAGTTTCACACTGGTATAAATCTTTGTGACATTTTATAATAATGTTGACTGTTGCTCATGAAAATTACACAATAATGAATTTAATTATTTATCGTTTATAAACACTTACATTTTCCAAAAATTATATAAGATCAATAATATATGAAGCTGCCCACTAAAGGCCCAGAGTCTATCAAAGGACAAGTATAGCATACTACAAATAGGCTAAGTGAGAGTGAGATATAATCAAATGTGATTTCTATATTAACCAGCATAATGTTACCTGTCATGAAATTTTAATAAATTATTTGTATTGATAATTTTCTTCACCAGTGAAAGGTGGTAACTAGAACAATTACTATTTTTTCGACACTATTTCAAAGTTTGTTTTGGATGTACTCAATAATGTGTGTCAATAACTTACGGGTCTTAGGCCTGGCAGGTATTGATTTGATGTGCTTGTGCAATGATATTAATGGTCCCAGAAAACAAGCTAGCATCTCTGTATACATAGTATATTAATAATTCTGTGATATATACTACATATCCTGTATTTCAGTTCATCTATTCACAGCACCACAAAAGTCTCCAATAACAGGTGTTACACATTTTTCATTCACTGATATATGCTTATTATAGGAGGAGGAAAAGCCAGACCTTGAATGTAAATGGGACCCAACCCTTAAATGATTATAGAGATTCTTTCAGTTTGGGGAAACTTTTATTGAATTAAGGGTTGCACTATCAAGAAGCCTCAACACTTCAGAGCAGCAGCTGAGTGAGTGCTTTTTTGCTACTTATTGTAATTGCATTCTGTTACTCTATATTATGCTGATGATGAATTCATATTATTAAAGTCGTAAGGAGTGAACTTATACATGACACGTATTATGTTTGTGTTCCGCACGAAAAAAAAAAAACCTAATAACTTACTATTTTTATTTATTTATGAAATGGTAGAGCTTTACAATATGATCAATTTTTTTTTTAATTTAGTTATTAAATCTGCATATAAATATACAATATTATCAGAGTATTATGTGAGCTTTTATAAAATTTCATGTAGCCAATAGATGAAGTTACTCTTTATTAACTTTAGGCTAAAAGTGAAAATGACAGTCTTGAAGCAGAATGTGCTATTGCAATTTTATTTGATTATACACATTTATATTAATTTATGAAATCCAATTGTAGGCATATTAATGTAACCTAACCTACAACACTTATCAAAAAACAAATGGTATTAAATCAAAGGAATAGTTACCTCCTAAAATCTAGAAAACAAATATATTAGAAATCACACATAACTTCAAACTATTTCAGACATTACAGGATTTTCTTGGAAATTATCCAGTAGATCAAAATAGTCTACAGGTTTGAATGAATCATAAAATAATCACTTCCTACTCTCAATAAAACCATATACATATTTTGTTTATAGTTTTAGACAATAGTTGTATAGATGACTACTAGAATTCTTATAGGTTAGTAATACTCTTTAGGGGATAGGAGCTTTTAATTAAGTACTACTACTTTAATTCAAATTTGTATTTGTTTATGTTGCTGATAAAGTAATAATATTCATGTTGCATAAGAATTAATAATTACATCAGAGTCACCAGTCATCAGAAGTGTAATAGAAATTTATATACTTACTGCCAATTGGAATATAAGCCTGCAATGCCAATATACACTATGCTGTGATAACTCAATAGCTTTTCGTAGTATGGGCTTTGAGTGTGTTGGCTGGCCCTGCTGCTCGAAAAGTTCGGCGAGGACGCTGGCCGCCTCAAACTTGACGTCGTCGAATCCATTGATAGTCTGAGACAGGCACCACTGCAACCACAACACTGATCAATCACCATATGACCCACTTGAACTTTGTTTACATACTTTAAGAAAGTGCTACCTTATTCACCCACATATAGTACAACGTAGTTATAATTATATGGTATCGTAACATCTACCGTTACTCTAAAACTCAGTAATAATCCGAAACTTCGTGAATAACAACAAAAAAACTTACACTCTGCTCTAAATGCGTTCTCGCCAAGTCGATGTTTTTGGTGTGTGTCAAAAGAATATTTCCAAGTTGTAAATGTGTCCTGGCTTCTACTCTTTGTGGTGGTTTGAAATTAAATACAGCTTGTAGGCACTGAATACAACTTTTTATGTCAGGAGGATTCGATGTACGGAAATGTTCTGCTAAACCAAGTAAAGAAATATACCAAGCGTCCTGCGTTGACGCCATTTTGACATTTCTGCTTGGAGGGAACGATGTTGCCAAGATTGCAGCACCATTAGCGCAAAAAATAAAAAATAGTGCAGCTAAGAAAAAATCGACTAAAACTCTCGAATCAAAATTCAAATTAAAGTAATGAAAAACATGATGTAATTTGTTACGTCGAGTTAGGTTCTGTGTGGGTTCTGTAGAATATACGCTAGTATATTCTACAGTACCTAACTACTTTAAAATATAGAGGCATACGCTATGATGCCACGAAACTATTACGAATTACATTACATTACGAATATTATGATGGATTGGACCATTTCACTTTTGGTTGGTATCTTTTGTGCCTTTTTGATTTTTCTAGTCGGTTTAATAGGTATTAATTAAGGTTATCGAAAACCAATCAGGGTAAACATACGACGGCAACATTTAAATGAGACAAAAGAAAAAACACATAAAACTAGAGGAATATGCGACTACGATGACAGATCATTAAAACTTTTAACAAGACAGTAGCTCATTGCAATGTTGAGCTGAGAGTGCCCATGTCTGAGTGTTGCAAATTGTAATTTTTGAGAAATCAGCTTTAGAATTTTTAGCTCGGTGATTATTCCTCCGTGTCTTGTTCGATTTTCAGTTTCCTTTTTTAATCGAAATTTACAAACGAAATACATCGAGTGTAGTGAAAGGAGCTTTCGCTCGACTTTAGCTTACTCAGCATCGTGGGCAATTTGTATACGAAAAAATTTTCGCATACAGATTTGATCAAAGAATATAACTGATGAAAAGTTTGGGATTTACAAGCGGGATTTTGGAAAGGAAAGGGATGCATGGCTTAGGTCTTTTCCCTACGAAGTGTAGTCGAGAAAATGTTTGCTCACAACCAAAAAGCTGTGCAGAGGAGTACTCCCCACACTTATAATTATATAGCAGTGAATGTTGGGTGTGGCAGAAGGAACATGAAAGTAAACTGAATGCTGTGGAAATGAGAAGTCTGAGGAACCTGGAGAAACCAGAGTGACCCTGATGGACAGTGTGAGGAACAGCGTGATAAGGGCGTTTGCCAGGATCATAGGAAGTGGAAAGATGTTGTCTCTGCCTACCCCAATGGGTACTGGAACGTGACTGTATGTATCAATGTGATATATATACTTTTCTGATTTCGATTTTAATTACTTTATGCGAAACCATAACTATTTTTCTAAAAAAAAAACATAACTTCAGGTGTCTGCCAGTGGAGGTCCCGGGAGAGCGCGGGAAACTCGTATCGAAAGGGCGCCTTTTTAAAACCTAAAATTTTTAAATCGTTATTTTATTATTTATTAAGTTAGTTTCCTTTTTTGCTGTGATGGGGAAGAAAGGAAAAGCAAAAAAAAGAAAGAAAGATGAAAATTCGTCCTTGGTGTCCTCTGAAGACGACGGTGGAGCCTCAAGCTCTTCGGAGGAGTCTGTACCACCGGTAGAGAAGGATAAGTATCGGGAGTTCAGGATTCCTGACTACATTAGGTCTTATCCTGAAAACGGAGGCAATTTCGAATATGTAGTGTTTTTGGAAAGTGTCGACTTGGTCCCGATTGGAGATAGAGACATGATGTCCCTTTCATCCAGCATTAAGAAATACAACAAAGGCGTTAAACAATTATTACGCATGAACCGTTACAAAATTGGTGTTATTTTTGAACGTCCTGGCTTAGCCAATGCAGCCTTAACTAATCGGAAATTTTTGGATAATTATAAATTGAAAGCCAGTATTCCTGCAGCTGCTACGGAAAATACAGGTGTCATTATGCATGTTCCAATTGACCTGAGCAACGAATACATTTATAACGCTATAACTAGCACAAAAAATATTATTTCTGTCCGAAGATTCATGCGTCGCACTATTTCAGAAGGAGGAGGGGTGTCCTTTCAGCCTACGAAGACGGTGTCCATCACATTCTCGTGTGCAGCGATACCTGATAGTGTCGACCTGAACAGCTGGCGATTTGAAGTACGTCCATACATTCCACCAGTAAAACAATGCCTGAAGTGTTTAAGGTATGGTCATATAGCTAAATTTTGTAAGAATGCTCAAAGATGTTCCATATGTACAAAGGACCATAATTATAAAGAATGCCAAATACCACAAACTGAGGCAACATGTTGCCATTGTCAAGGCAAACATGTAGCTATTTCGTCACAGTGCCCAGTCAAACAACAAAAAGTGGAAGAAAACAAAAAGAAAATTAATAAAAAATCATATGCTGATTTATTCAGTGAAAAGTCATTTCCATCTCTTTCAAAGTCCAGTCCTGCTAAACAATTACAATCACTAGTTGAAACAGAACCAATTTTAAACATTTTAATACAGACTTTAGTAACATTAATTTCTCAAAATAAAAATAATGAAAAGAGTATTTGCACTCAAAGCATAAAAGATGTTCTGTTATCAAAAATTCAGAATAACATAAATAAACCTTAATTTTATGGATCAGCTAAATATTGTACAGTGGAATGCCCAGAGCTTCAATAGTAACAAACATGCTTTTTCGTATTTTTTACATGAGTATAACATACATGTAGCTTTATTGTGTGAGACTTGGCTCAAGCCTCACATGAGATTAAGTATTAAAGGATATAATATAGTAAGATTAGATTCAGGTAATACACACAATGGTGTAGCTATTTTAATACATAACAGTTTACAATTTAGTAAAATAGATACTATATATGATGATTCTATACAAAATATAGCAATTCGTTTAAAATATGGCAATAATAAAGAAATTTCATTAGTCAGTTTTTATAGTCCCGGAAACGCTTCATTTTCTAAGTATAAGTTGGATAATTTAATTCGCAGTATTCCTGGTCCTCTCTTGGTAGGTGGAGATTTCAATGCACATCATTCGGCTTGGGGATGTCACAGTGTGAACATTCGCGGCCGAGAGGTGCTTGAAATCATTAATGACCGTAATTTGGTTTTATTAAATGATGGAGAAATGACTACTGTAGGCTCTGATAGGTGGCAAAGAAATGCACTTGATTTAACTGTAGTATCAGCTTCAATTTCATCGTCTTGTAACTGGTCTGTTCACGACGATCCTTTAGGTAGTTACCATTTGCCTGTAATTACAAGGGTACTAATTATTAACAATTATAATATCCCACATGATACAGAAACCTCAAATTTACCTAAACATTTTAATTTTAACCTGGTTGATTGGGAAATATATAAGAAGAGTGTTGATAGTTTGTTCATTGATTTTAAAATTAATCAAGATAACCCACTACAGTCATACAATGACTTAGTAGAGTTATTAAATTCTGCTATTGTTAAATCATTACCAACATCTTTAAGACCTGCTACATCTTTTGATACAACGTTAGTAAATAATGTTCGTAAAAAACGCATCCCATTACCATGGTGGAATCTGAAATGTACTAAGGCAGTAGAAGACTCTAGGAATGCCTATAAAGAATTCAAGTACAATCCCACATTAGAAAAGTATATTGAGTTTAAAAAATTACAAGCACTTAAAAAGTTAGTGTTAAAAAGAGAAAGATATTTAAGTTGGATTTCTCTATGTGAGTCATTTAATAGAACTACTCCATTATCTAGAGTTTGGCAAATTTCTAAAAGATTTAATAAATCATTTACACCTCCATGTAACACTATTTCTCCTTGGGTATTCGATTTTCTAAAAAAATATACTCCAGATACAGTTGAAAGGCCATTCCAATCAATTCCTAATGAAATAAAAGTTTCAGGGCATTATGCATATCTAACTAATCCATTTTCTGTTCAGGAATTACAATCTGCAATATCATCTAGACGTGATTCAGCTTTTGGCCTTGATGGAATACCATATAAAATGTTAAAAAATGTATCAATTAAGGCACTTTCTGACATACTAAGTGTTTATAATTTACTCTGGCAGGAAATGATCATCCCCAATGAATGGAAAACAGATTGTCTCATCCCAGTTCTCAAACCTAACAAAGTAAGACACAAAGCAGAATCATATAGGCCAGTAGCATTAACATCATGCATGGGAAAAACCTTTGAACAATTAATTAAACAAAGGCTAGAATTTTATATAGAAAGTAATAGTCTATTACCATCTAATCAATTTGGCTTTCGACGTGGTTGCTCAACTAGAGATAGCATTTCCCATTTGCAATTAGACATATACAATTCTAATAAAATGGACAATCATTTTGTTGGTGTCTTCTTTGATGTAGTGGGTGCATTCAACAACATCAATCTGCACATTTTGTGTGTTCAACTTCGTGCCCTTGGTATTCCTGAAAAAATTATAATATGGATCTTTAACTTTTTACATGGTAGAGAAGTCTATGTTAAGGTGAATAAAAGATTAATAGGCCCACGTTTTTCATACAAAGGGGTATGTCAAGGTGGCATCCTCAGTCCATTGATTTATCTTCTATATATACATAGACTAAACATTGTACTTGGTCTTGAAGTGGCAAATTTGCAGTTTGCAGATGATTTGGTTATCTATGCTTCAGGTTCAGATATAAGTTCTGTTGAAAGTATTCTAAACACAGCTTTAACTCGGCTAAAGAACTATTTTCATTATTTAAACTTAGATATTAGTCCAGAAAAATCTAAAGTTGTAGTCTTTGGAGAGTGCGAAACAGTCCTAAATATTTATTACAATAATTGTGTTCTTCCAATAGTGAATGAAGTGAAGTTTTTGGGTATAATTTTTACAAGCAACCTCTCATGGACTAAGTATGTTGATTATCTGTTAGGTAGAGCTAATAAAGCATTTAATTTCATAAAGTCACTGTCAATTGCAGCTGATCCTAAAATTTTGCTGATGCTTTATAAATCTTTAGTCCGTAGTCATTTTGAATATGGATTTTTATGCTTTGGGTCTGATCAGAGATTGGTTCATAAATTGGAGATCCTTCAAAACCACAATCTTAGATGTGTAACTGGTGCAATGAAGACAACTCCAATTAATTCACTTCAAATTGAGTGTAGCACTCCTCCTATGAATATAAGATTTCAGTTTTTAAAATCCAAATACATTCTCAAACTTTTATCTTTTGAAAATCATCCTTTACTAAAGAAAATGTTATTTTATCACAGAGTATACAGTCCCTCTAATTCCGTAAATGTCCCCTATATATTTCATGACTTTTCTAACGTAATCAGTATTGATGATCAATATCAAATTGAGAAATGTAAAGGCAGATGGCCGTGTTACTCTGGCAATTATATCAGCAAATTCTGGCCCATGGACATATACATTAAACGTGACCTACGGTCTAAAGAAGATGTCTATCAGTTAATTGCAGAGTTCCCTGGGTACAAGCATATATTTACTGACGGATCCAAAAACAATAGAAATGTTTCGCTAGCCATATATCTACCTCATCTTACTGTTGGACATGGAGTTCGGTTACCTGGAGCCATGACTATATTTACAGCAGAATCTCTAGCCATTTTAACAGCTCTGCAGTATATACAAGAAAAGAATCTTGGGCACACAACTTGGCTTGTAGCGACCGACTGCATGAGTGTTCTCATGGCCTTACAACACCCGAAACTGGACGCCAACACCGGAAATATTTTATATGAGATTCGGACTTTATACGCCTATCTTAGTTCTAGAGGATTTATGATAAGTTTAATATGGACACCCTCCCACATTGGAGTAGCAGGAAACGAAAACGCAGATCATCTTGCAAGAGTTATCACTGACATTGACATCCCAAGCCCAGTGACGAGAAATGTTGCCATACCAAGTTCCGACCTGCTTACTAAATTACGTGAACAAAACACCTGTATTTGGCATGAGAACTGGCAAGAAACACTAAGAACTAAAGGAAAATGGTATGCGAAAATAAATCAAACCATTGGTTCTGCGCCCTGGTTCACCAGATCTGTTCTTCCTAAGAGCAGAATATTTTACACTACTATAAATCGTCTTAGACTTGGACATGGAAGATTCAATGCACATTTAGCCAGAATGAAAATTATAACATCGCCTGTTTGTGACAATTGTAACTTAGGAAGTGATCAGACCCTAGATCATATAATTTTTGAATGCCCTGCATATGACTTGCAAAGAATTCCTCTAATTGATAATTTATTGGAAATATTTAGAACGCCAGCAAGCATCCCGCGCGACACTCAAGGTTTGCTGGAAAATTACAGTACTTATGTACCACTGTATAAATTTATTGACAGCACTGGATGGGCAATTTGACCGTTCGGGGCGACTTATTATAAGGATATGAATGACCCGGATGATATGACCTTACTTCACAACATGAATAAGACGAATACACGGATATGACATTAAATTATTATGATTTTGACTAATTATTGAATACTGAAGACGTGGCTCTGGCCTAAAATATAAACTACTACTACTACTATAAACTACTAAGGACGAGGCTGCGGCCTTATTGACGTTTGGACAAGAAAGAAGGAAAAACTGAAGACGAGGCGGTATGGTCCAAGATCGTAGCCTGCCCGACACGGGCGAAGGAAAAAAAAAAAAAAAAAAAAAAGGAGGTCCCGCCAAAATTGGCCATGCTGACAAAAAAATTGTATTGCTTAAAGGTCTGCTCAAGCAAGAAGCTTATACCTAATAACTGTTTTAATTTAGGCTGTTATTTTAATATTACAAACGGAGGGTTAAATTTTATTTATTTGTATAGATTAGCTTTATTGGGAGTCCTGTCACCAACAAAGCAGTTGCAGTTGCGTAGACATTGCCTGGCGAACGGAAAGAGCAATTCGATATTTCAAATTCCTACAATATTTGAAGAGTTCAAAGGCAACTTGTGAAGTGTCATGCTCTATATTTTTAAGACTAGGTACTATGTTGGGATAGGTAAGCTAAGGGTATACAGTAAAAAAAACGGGTAGTTACAAAAACAAATAACTTCATGCCTATAATTCACCACGTAGGTACCTTGCCGATGGGGGTGCTTGGTTGGGGACTTCCACGCGGTGCACCCTGGGCAACGGAGACGGCAGCGCCTCTCTCCTAGGGCGGGAGAGACGCTGCCGCCTACGGCCAACTCCGACCGAGGCGAGGACGGCCCTGTTGAGGGCTGTTCGGAAGCTTTCCACGTGTCCCTCTGATTAGCAGATGGCACAATGGAGAGAAGTAAGGGGGCCATCTCGAAACCGGAGATGGCCCAGGGTCAGTCGGGGTGCGAGGGATATGCTCTATGGGTAACCTTATACCCCGGCGTCTTAAGACCCGAGACGGCGTGCGGTTTTAGTCGGTTCAAGCCTGACATAACCGCCCCCGCTGGAGACCCCCCGCTCTCCAGCGGGGGCGGTATCCGAAGGGATTTCCGCACGAAAAAAAAAAAAAAAAAAGGTACCTTGCCGATGGGGATAAAATCCTTTCCATTAAGCCCTACCAAACTGTCACTGCTTGGCCCGATAGGTAAGTCCGATTCTATTGGCTACAAAACCAGTGGAAGTCAGCCATGTATTGAAGTGGTGACATTATTTTTGTACATACACAGATTACATAATATTATATCACCATACAAATAATGTCACTACCCTGTCACTACCATACATTTAGGACTTGCGGGACGTCTTTGACCAGTATATAATAAAGTACTCTGTGGCCAGTATCGACGGGTTTGTAATTGCATAAGAATCAAATCGATTCGCTACCAGGGTAAATTTAGTCAAAAACAACAATTCTAAGTTAAAATTCTTAGTTTATTCGTCAATAGTGAGTGCACCCGTGTTTATATCGGTGATGAGGTCGTGAGGGGGCCTGCCTTCCACGGTGCAGCCTACCGACTGTGCGGTACCGAGGATCTCCTTGACTGAGCCAGATAGGTAGCGCGCCATAGAACGCGCCCTCATGGTCTTCGCGATGCTGATCACATCCTCAAGAGTGATGTTGCCATTGTGCTTAACTGAAAATTGAAAGATTTCTTGTTAGAATTTTGTTGGATTAAGTTGAATATCCAATACTAATTAGGTATTTATGATTCCTGTAGACAGGCCTTTCAAGATTTATGAAGTAACAATGCATAATATTAATAGAAGTTTTGCTCATGAGACTGTTTTTCGGTGATTATTCCTCAATGGTACATCGGACATGAACTATCTCGCTTTTTAAACACTCCTCAGTGTCCACACTATCATAACATAACATAAACTCACACCTATAACCCCGAAGGGGTAGGCAGAGGTGCTAGCACCCACGTTTCGCCAGTTTATGTTTTAGGTCCCAATGTAATAGGTGGCGAGCCTATTGCCATTAACCGGGCACTTATAAACCTGCGATAAATACACACATAACTTCGAAAACACATTGGTGTGTGCCATGGTAATACCTGGTATCGAACCCGAGACCTCATCTCAGCAGTCCTTTACCCATACCACTAGGCTACCGCGGTCCACACTATTTAAAATTAAATTAATTAAATTTGGTCAAGATCGCTTGAGTGGTTATGGAGGAGTTCAGCCACCAACAAACGGCTATGGCGCGTATAAGAGCTTCGCTCCGTGACAGCCTCCGTGGCGTGGCGGTATTGAAAGCGGCCGCTACGTAGGAGGCGCGGGTTCGATCCCCGCTCAGTGCAAATATTTGTATGCATGAATGAGTATTTGCATTGGTCTGGTCGTGCCTCGGAGAGCACGTTAAGATGTCGGTCCCGGTTGCCATACGAATATGTATGACAGTCGTTATAGGGGAAATGGGTGAAATGGCCCCACATAGAAGGGCTGATCACCCGTCTGGTCAAACGGCGTCCCCACTGGCAGTATATAAGAGCTTCGCTCGCTCAGCTCAATGATGAGGACCATACAAAAATGAATATATCATGAGAAAAAATATGTGTAAGGTTGACGAAAAGGTTCAAAGTATAAATGTGGAGCGCTTTAGGAGCAGAGATAGACCCAAAAAAAGGTGGATGGAATGCGTAAAACAGGTAACTGCAAGGGAGTAACTAAAGAGATGACATCTGACAGGATGTATGGAGGAGAATGACATGTTGACACAATGAAATTGGGAATTGGGCAGGTAGCTAATGAGATACTCACTATTCTTTTGCTTCTTACGATCACGTGGAGGTTCCTTAAGAGCCCTGATAATAAGGGCAGCTGCAGATGGTACTACCGAGATCTGGGCCTGCCTATTTTGAACAATCAGCTGCACAGTGATCTTGAGACCCTTCCAGTCACTGGTGGCCTTGGCAATGTCATCACCAACCTTCTTGGGGGACTGTATGCAGAAACAAATGTTAGTAAGACATACATGTATTGAGGCTACTTCCCTGAAAAAGGCAAAAAAGAAAAAGACATTGAGATTTAGTTCTCAATTTCTTTTTCTTTTTTAAGTTAAGTTGTTAGAAGATTTTCTGAACTATTTGTATGAGAACTAGGGGCCAATTCTTGTAATAAAAATATGTTCAAAATTCAGTCTGTCAAGTCTCAGTCTCATCTCCTAAATGTCAAAAAAGTATTCTCTTAACAAAATTGTCAAGATCAAACATTGACTGTAATGTAACTATATAACAAAATGTGACTGACAACAGAAAAGTGCAAGTCCTTTAGAAATCAGTCTAAATCGGTATTCTGATTAACTTTGTCCTTGAAAATATAATGCCAATTAAATAAAGCTATTAAATACATGTTTGTAGGTCAATTGTGAGATTGAGATTTGATCATAGATTTTATTCCTTCAAATCTATAAGTTGCAGTGTTAAAACTTTAATATGAGTGTATATAGATGTTGATTTTATTTGTGGAGTACCCAATGCATAGCCAGAAGCAGGTTTGCTGCACGAAGTAGACATTTACGATGTTGTTGCATGGCTACAGAAGCTCTTAGAACTACTAGTGTCAAAAAAAAAAAATTAAAAGTAAAGATGTTCACATTTTCTAATTTAAATCTTTAGGGAAAGTTAACATACCAACTGATTAATAATTTAATTAAACTGTTGGTACTTATAGTTATGGCTGGTAAAAAAACTAACCAATCTGAATATTTTTATTTGAAATCACAAATGTTCAGCCATGTTAGTTGCAAGGAATATTAGTATATAATTAGAAATAATATATCACTTTTATACAACAATTAAACAAAAAAAGATGATTTTAACAATGAAAAAGATTTCCAATATTAACTACTTTTTATTTGAGAAATGTGTAATCGTCTATTTGTTCTATACTATAAGAGCAACTCTCAGTCTCTGTTCCTATGTGGTTTAGTTAGATTATCAGTATCTGAATTAGTATCTCTTGTTTATGAAAGTTAGATTGTGTTAAATGTATGTAAAATGTTTATGTTCCGTAGTTCGCAAGAATTACGGTAGATGGCTCCAGCGTCGCAATATATCGGAGAATTTCGAATATCTGGGACGCATCTAGGTAGCTCAGTTGGTCAGAACATTCCCCCTGTAAGAGCCTATTCGCAGGTCCAAATCCTGTCCTAGATCTTTCTTTGTTGTTTTCTGTTATATTTGCTTAAATATTATTGTATTGTTGGGATTTATTTCTATGTTAAGGATTAGGCTGATGGCCATAAACTAAAAAAAAGTAGATTATCCATCTACATCAGTCAAAAAATTCAAATAGAACAGATTATACCAAAACTGGGCTGTATTTTTTTAGCAGAATACCTTATTTTCAGTCAAATCAGAATTCACTTGCAATTCAATCACATTTCGATCTGTTTGATGTGATTATGAGAATTGACCCCTTTGATATCTAAATCAAGAGTATTTATTTTTTGGAAATAGTTTAGAATATCTACTTATTGTCTATAATAGTGATCAAATAAGAAATGAAACCTAATATTTAAATAACTAATTTTTGTAAAAGTTAACTTACCTATATTAGGTGAGGTTAGCTACAAACCTAAAACTAGCATGGCAGTCACATTGCCTGGTCCGCGACTCCTTATTGGGCATTCGGAGTAGCCGCGACAGGGAAATTGAATAATCCTGAGTCACGGGTTCCTTCCATCCGCCACCCGGAAGGACGCGCCTGGTAGGGAGGCACCCCCCAGGATGATAACAGATGAGACAACTGTATGAACTGCTTGGTTCATAGAGCCCAACATGTCAATTTCCATGGTGAATTTGTTAATTAACTAAATTTTACTAGATATAAATAGACAACAGGGCTTCTAGTTGTCTCTTGATATACAGGAGTTGTAGTAGAAACAGCTTGTTGGTTCAGGACTGCCATGCCAAAATTTGAGGTTAGAATGACACATTTACGAATGCTAACTTACCAGACCAAGAGGACCGATCTTAGGCGCCAAAGATGATGTGGCACCTACTTCACCACCAACGCATCGCAGGTTTACTGAAAAATAAACACCAATGCTGAAGAACATTATCACTTGGCAAACTATACTTTTCACATTGTTCGTGACTCTTACCGATTTTAATTTCATTAGGATCGAATTTAGGCGGCATTGTGCTGGTTTATTAGAATACTAACTAACGTATTTAAGCTCACTCCAAGATGATTAACTTGGATTAAAAGGCGAACCGCTGCCCAAACGTTCCACAACGTAGACAGTTCACCGGAAAAAGAAAAATACTTTGACAGAAAGACTGGAACAACAATTTGACATTTCAGAACTTTTAAGTTTTTTTTTACTTTGAGTCGAGATCTTTCAGACATGGGGTTCTGGCGACTGTAAATCTTTACTGAACCGGATTCCTGTTTCGGAACAGTGAGTGTTCCAAAAGACTGGCGCAGTAACAATGTTTCAAACGTATTATACATTTGGCACATTTGGAACAGTAACATTTCTAAGCTTAATCTCGCTCTGTAGTGAGTGTCTCAAGATACACTAATGTCACCTTTCAAGGTCGTGATGAAAGAGTAGCTTGGGCCATGATATCTGCAACTCTGCAGATGGAAATGTGCCTGCAAAATTTATATTTGTATAACTTATATGCTATTTGAGTTTTTACTGATGGCCCAACTGGTCAAATCCTGAGCCATTTTATCGCCTTTGTTAATAGCTCTAACTACGTCACATTGGCTGAATCACTGCTTAAGACACAAAAGTCATTATAAAGAATTGAATTCAGATTCAACTACTTGGGGTATAATTATAATATTTTGTATACCAATTAGCAGCTAAGCACCATTTGTCAGTGCAACGCATTAAATACTTCAGTTGTTGACTTAATTGAGCTGAGTGAACTTGCAGGGCTATTGCGTATCTTTATCAGTGCCAGTGCCAATGGTTTACACAACCATAACTTGTTGTGGTTACACAGACACAAGTTGTCTAGTCTTGTCTCTTAATAGTAATATAATCCATATATATAATCTATGGGCGTATTGTCCTTGTCTTGTCTGTCTGACAGTCTGACATGAAAGTGAATTGTAATAATTCTGTAATTTGGGTTTTGGTTTAGCCAGTGTAGTGTACATTTTAATAATAAACAGTCATTCATTATTCATAGACAGGTCCTAGTACTATAATACGAATAAAATATGGCTAATGACGATACAGTGTTGAAGCAGTATCTATCGAAGTACAAAAGTCGTGACTACACTGCCCGAGAGGTGATTAATTTAATACAAGTGTACCGAAGTTTGACTTACCGTTTGGAAGCCTTTGTCTTCAATAATGGCACTAGAAAAGACTTACTGAACTTAGAGGGAACGATTCCTGTTAATTATAAGGGCGCATATTACAATATTCCCGTATGTATTTGGTTGATGGACACTCATCCTCAAAATGCGCCGCTCTGTTTCGTCAAACCCACGGCTGACATGTCAATCAAAGTTTCTAAATATGTAGATAGTAATGGTAAAGTGTATCTACCATTTCTTCACGAATGGACCCAAAATGGCTCTACTCTACAGAAACTTATTCAATGTATGATCACTGCCTTTGGGGAGTTACCACCAGTTTATTCCAAGCCTCGTATGGATAATAGAACTCCCTATCCGGCTAACTCCTTCATGCCACAGCCATCTGGTTACCCATTTCCCCAGGCTACTTCACAGCCCGGTTATCCTACTGCGACACCATATCCAACTACATCAAACTTACCCTATCCAAGTTATGGATCACCCTACCCTGGTGCTGTCAGCAGTAATGGTATGCCATATCCACCTACTACTGCTACAACTACACCATATCCAGCAGGAGCGGGTTATGGACCTAGAACTGATGTAGCAGGTGGAACTATCACCGAGGAACATATTAAAGCATCTCTCATGTCTGCTGTACAAGATAAGTTACGAAGAAGACTCAATGAACAATCTCAGCAGTCTCAAGCGGAACTGGAGACTCTTCGACGAACACAGCAGGAACTGCGTGAAGGAAAAACTCGGCTTGAGGATATTCTGTCAAGATTGCAGAGGGAGAGAACTGAGCTTGAAAAAAATGTAATTGTTTTACAGGAGAAGGAAAAAGAACTACATACAGCCATTGAGCGGCTGCAAGAACAAGAGGGTATTGATGTAGATGAAGCTGTTGTGACTACTGCTCCATTGTACTCTCAGCTCTTAAATGCTTTCGCAGAAGAAGCTACTTTAGAAGATGCAATTTATTATATGGGAGAAGCACTGCGTAAGGAAGCTATTGATTTGGATACATTCTTGAAGCAAGTGCGCACTCTAGCTCGTCGTCAGTTCACTCTGCGTGCTTTGATGCACAAGTGCCGGCAGAAGGCGCAGCTGGCGTGCTAATAGTGGAGAGATTTCTGGCTATGTACCCTTAAGTCACCGAGTACATGGCTTAAGTGTGTGTTGCCAGAAATACAATCTGTGATTTAAATTGCAATGATATATGAAATGGTTAGTCCATCATTGGACATTTACAGACTGGATATAGGGGAAGTGGTGAATACATACCTTGAAAGGAAGCCACACTCGAAAGATAATTCAGTGTTTGTGTATTTCATAACTATTGGAAGCTTTTATTGTGGTGTTTCTAATTAAAATATTTCTTATGACCGTGCCTAAAAAGCTAGTGTCTGCATCCCACACTATGGCAATGGTGATGTAGAGAGTTATGCAGTGACAGCCCTGCTATTGCTGCCACTTGAAGTTGTGACTAGCATTTTGGGCATACCTAGGATTGTCTTATATCAAACAGTCAATAAGCTAAAATATAATCAATATTATGTAATATTTGTCAGTTTTGAAATGGCATGTAATTGCAATTAGTACAATATTTATAATGTTATCTTTGATGTAGGGCATATATTGCATGATTACAGTTTGTTATGTTTTAACAACAGAATATTGTTATAACCATTGTAGTCTTTCATCTGGGACTCAATACATAGTACACATGTTATAAGGTAGCCTCCTCAAGTCAATGTTTGTTATAGATCACTCATTGTTTTATGAAGTCTAGTGTGCATTTGGTATAACATTATTATGAACTAGGCGGGGCACTAAAATATCAACTTTGTATTTATGTCTTTATAATTATTGTCTATGTGATCGCTTAAATATACATTGTAAAAGAAAATAAATATATTGTAATTGATATGTTCAGAGTAGGATTAAACTGCTAGGTGTAGGTATTCTTAGAGCATGAGAATATAAATAAAATTATATTCAACTTAGATATAAATGAGGAAAAAGTTAAGAAAACAGCTTGTTAAACTGGTTTAAAAAAATGGAGATATATTTAAAAGCTTACATTTTTCAATGCATTGCTTCCTATGTTGGAATTTGTAATTTGTCATTTGTATATTATTAAATCAATAATTTAAAGCTTTTAATTTAGATCAGCTACTAATTATAGCTGTTACTGGCAATTTCAACAATATTGAACAAAAATTATCTTATTCTATATATTTGCATTCTCTTATACAACATCTGTATTTCAGCATAACGTAAGCCAAACCGTTGTACATAGAATGATCTGCTAGGAGCAAGTCTGCCTGGCCTCTAGCAGGTACACTGTTATCACTTCATATGTAAGTGCTAGACAATAATAAACCTAATCTGATAATGAATCACTCGAAAAGCTATGTAAGGCGTTGTAATGTTAATTGCTCGTTGTATAAATCATATTACGTGCCATTTTAGGCAAGGGATCTATGAATTAAAAATGATAAAAAAAAACTATTATATAAATATATCTTAGCGCCCATGCATGAGGTGCAAAATATCTAAATTCGACTTATTAATGACGCTTTATAAAGCCTTTCGCATTAGGGCCAATTCTAGTAATAAAAATATGTTCAAAATTCAGTCTCAATCTAATCTCGATCTCATGTCGATCTCCCATATGCCAAAAAAGTTGTTCTCATAACTAAATTTGGTTGAAACTATTGTTTTTTTTTTACGAGAACAATTTTTCCTGACTTATTGTATTTTGAACATATTTTTTTCGAGAATTGGCCCACAATCAAAACTTTTAGAAACTACAAATAAAGGGTACCTATAAATTGGAATGACATTAAAAGAATATAGTTTTTCGATCGAGTGTTTATAATGTCGTTAGGGATCATTTTTCTTTAAATGCACCCTTTTGGCCTTTCAACCATTGATATTTAAATCGCCAGACTACATGTAAATACCTTGGACCTATTTATTTTATGCGTAAATCTAGATAGGCATTAGTTTCCATTCAAATAACTATTGTCCAATGTCATTTTACTTAGCTGTATGTACCTTTTTTATTTTTTTTTCGGGCTGAAATCCCTTCGGATACCCCCTGCCGGCCAGCGGGGGCGATTATGTCGGGCTTGAACCGACTAAAACCGCACGCCGTCTCGGGTCTTAAGACGCCAGGGTGTAAGGTTGCCCATAACTGATACTTATTTTTACGTACAAGCAATGATCTTATATCTATATTAAAATGAGATTGATTTATGTTATCTCAATACTATCGCTGGACATAAAAATGGACCGCGTTGTATGACAGAAGTCATTCTATATTTTCGTTCACAGGCACTGATTAGAGTGTATCCTGCTGCACTCGTACTTGCGTTGTGATAGGTGATTTCGCCTAATTTCGAGTCATCATCATCATCTTAGCATTGTGTCCCGATTGCACCCGAGGCCTTCATCTGGGAGCCTGGAGTCCGCCTTCCGGCGTTGGTAGTGAGACCATTGGCACGCATGTCATCCCTTACGATATCAAACCAGCATTTCTCAGGTCTTCCCTCCAACCGGGCCCCGGCGAAAGTGGCATAGCTAAACATATGTTATCCATAATTTCGAGTGACCGTTTTTAAGTGCCAGTGCCGTGTCTACCTCTTTTTAATATAATATAATAAAATTGGTTGTATGTATCCCGTTGCCTAGAGCACTGCTAGTAGCGGTTATTACTTTATGCTGTTTAAAACCGATGATGTCACCAGTCGCAGTTCGATCGACCCGCTCATACATACAGCGTGTCAGTAGGGATATTGTATGTTATTTATTCAGCCTTACTGAGTTATTATGTGGGACAACCTTGAGGGGTATAAAGAAATTAAAAAATAACGCCGAAGATAACATAACTTCACGCCTGTATTCCGAAGGGGTAGACAGAGGTGTATTATAGATATTTTTGTTGTTATCAATATCTGCAAACAAAATAATTATATTATTTCGTATGTACAGTCAACGAACAAAAGTTATAAACACTAAAATAGTTGTAATACAAACCTGTTTTATAGGGTTCCGTAGCCAAATGGCAAAAAACGGAACCCTTATAGATTCGTCATATCTGTCTGTCTGTCCGTCCGTATGTCACAGCAATTTTTTTCTGATACTATGAGAACTATGCTGTTGACACTTGGTAATTAGATGTATTCTGTGAACCGCATTAAGATTTTCACACAAAAATAGAACGACAAGAAATTTTGGGAATTCCCTATACTTAGTACTGAAACCATGCTTTTTTTTTTCATCAAACCCATACGTATGGATATACTACTATGGATCGTAGTACTATCTATGGATAGGTCTTCAAAAATGATATTGAGGTTTCTAATAAAAAAAAAATTCTCAATTGAATAGTTTGCGCGAGAGACACCTACAAAGTGGTAATATGACGACCCCCCCCCCCCTGTAACTTCTAAAATAAGAGAATGATAAACTAAAAAAAATATATGTTGTACGTTACCATGTAAACTTCCACCGAAAATTGGTTTGAACGAGATCTACTAAGTAGTTTTTTGAATATGTCATAAATCGTAAACCGCAATTTACCTTTCATTCAATCAACTCAAATATAAAAATATTTTACTTGCTGAACCCTGAACCCTTCATGGGCGAGTCCGACTCGCACTTGGCCGGTTTTTTCATTAGGACACTTGTGCCAATAATTGGCGTATATAAGTAGTTTTATAATCCTCAGAGGACAAAGATAATATATTTTATGTTTTGTTTATTATTTGATGAAAAGTTTTGGAGCTAAGGCGATTAATAAGTTAAAATTTGTTAAGCTACTTTTGTCGTTGACTGTACCTAAAATAAACGATGTAAATTACTTGTTCAAACATCACTAAGTTACTGTAAATATATGATCTATTGCAATTTTTTTCATGCAAACTAATAAATAACGATAATTGTTGGAATTACGAACATACTACATATATATTTTTTTTCTCCCATTGTTTATATTTAGAATTTTAGAGTAAATAAGTACGTCGTATCGGAAATATTTAAGGGTAACTAATATCTGTTTAAATAATAAGTAGATTACTGAACGCGTTATGTTGTTAATCTAAGAAACGCCGCGAGTCGTGGTAACTTTATACTATCCATAGTACAAGGATTAAAATTTCCGAGAGACCACGGTGTTGGATAGTTTTGATCATATACAAAAGAGAGTACCTACGAGCCCTACTATCTTTAGTGCTGGTAAATACTGGAGTGATAGTTGAATTCCATGTTAAAATAGAAGTATCAGAACCTATAACATGCACTGCGTTTTCTATACCACTCTACGCAACTACGGTACGCGGCGTTTCTGTAATCTTTAATGCCTGGAGCACGTCGTTATGATGACAAATCTCACTCGTTTGTTTTCGTCACGACGGCGACGACGACATCCTCACTGGTTCGTATGCATTCAGTGACTGGTGTGTGCGTGGCATAAGGACTGGATTACGATTAATAGATAATGGGAAGTCAAATGTTATTTTTGTCTGCAAGTAGAGTCACCCACTTCTTATCGTTAAAGGAGCACTTAACGTTGTGTCATGTTTATTTATAATTTTTAATAACTAACGCATACATTTAATCCAGTCAATGAAGGAGTTGTAGAGTGCATGAGCGCTAAGAAATTTCTTCGGACACTTGTTAAGGGTGCATAGGAAGTGAACATACTAAAAGTCCTAACGTCTCGAAGGTTAGCCGGGGTGAAGGGGGGTGGGGGGGGTGGGGTGCCAAAGGTACCACTTTTGAGTACATTTTGATTTGGTTTGTTGCTAATACTTCAGAAACGGTGGATCCTAGGACAAAAATCGTACTACTAAATTAAAGCTCATAAAATTATCTAAAACTTTTACTAATGTACTTTTCCGAATTTCCAACCGTTTTCGAGATGCACGCCCCGAAAGTAAAAATAAAAGTTATTCGTTACGGGCCACTTTAAGGGACAATTAGCTAAAGTATCTGTTTCAAAAGTAAATTCATTTTATTAAAAACACTAACTGGGCCCCGCGGCTTCGCCCGTGATATAGTTCGCTGCCACCGTGGCACAAGTTTCCGAAGAAATCGCTTAGGGTTCCGCTCATGCACTCTACACCCCCATTTACACCATTTGTTGACTGGACTAATTCATTTCTTTGTAACAACTGCTAGATAAAAATTAGTTATGTTTATGATAAATATCCTATTGTGAAAGAAGTAGTATAGACATTGACGTAGTAGATGTAGATTTTTATTAATAATGCAATGTATTTAGTCGACTTATTTAAGGCATCGCTTCTCGTGTACAGATATTTTTATTATTTATACTGTTTAAAAAAAACGGAATTTTTGCATGATCAAGTTACATGTTGCGCTAACTTTAGTTCTGTTATTATCTATACAGTAATATCTCGGATTTGCGCGGTAGGTGGGCATCGAGCCATGACCGTGTAATTTGAATTCGCCTAAGTTGGGGTGCAATTTTGCATATAAATACGTTTGTTATTAAATTGGGACTAAAACGTTTATAAAATATGAGATAATTCAACAATTTACATAGTTCTAGATAAAAATAAAACACAAACCGAAGTTATTTTGATCCTTTGATTTTGAGTCTGTCAAGTTTAATGTTTGTTATCCAAAATTTCCACGTAGAATACAATTCGTCAGGGGCCTGTTTTTTCTAAAATTTGTAACCTCTTCTATTGACTTCTATTGACTTCTGTTCAATTCGCAACCATTATTTGATTTTCCGTTTCAATTAAGATCAATAAATCCTATGATGAAAACCGCGTATCTCATTCGTGTAAGTCGGGGTATTACTGTACTATTATAAAACTGAAGTGTTTGTTCGTTTGGTTGATGCACTAATCTCAAGAACTCGTGGTCCGAAATTAAAAAATCTTTTTGTGTTGGATAGCCCATTTATCGGGGTAGGAGAGCGCAGCAGTATGTAATCATAAATTTCAACAAATTGTGCAAATTTCCATACATTATTATAGAACTACTAATTTTACGGACAAGTATGGGACAAATGGGCACCACGGGGCCGAAGTTTGCCACGGGCGAAGCCGCGGGGTACAGCTAGTAGGAAATATTCCTCTGGGGAGATTTATGCAAGTAATGTTCGGTAGTCATGCAAAAAATCCGTCTAAAGGTCCCACCACATTTGCCGAAATTACGATAGAGTTAGAAGAGTATTTTTATATGTTATGGTTATATATTTCTGATAAGTAACGCGATATAATATAAAAGGATTACTTTGAAATAAGATCTGGATACAATTGTAAGTTTCTTTAGTCCATGATGCGTAATTCGGCAAATGTTGAATTGGATTCTTTGACATGTTTGAATGTTAGCGGCACCTGACTACTACTAATATTGGTTTGAAAATCCAAAGTAAATTGCGTTAGGTCATCAGAAATAAAATGTAGTTTGTGATACTTTTGACTATTCCTCTCAGGGTTTTTATTGCCCGATCCCTTTCTCATAGCTCAAATGGTACGGAACTGCACGCCAAGTGCACACCGACTGCAATAAAGCTGCATACCAAGTCTACATCGACGGTTGGTTTGCTACTTTATTGCTGTCGTACTAACTGCATTCGAACTGCAAATTTGCAGTTGGAGAGCAGTTGAAATGCAGTCCGCTTGTCTAGAGCCTAACTTCCATTGCAAACCAGGCATTATAAATTGTTAATAACGGTGACGGTTGCTGGCCAACATACAAACAAGTCTAGTTGTCTGAGAGATTATTGTTTATTAATTTTTATATCTTGACGTATGTAAAAAGTGTAAGTTTGCATTACATTATAATCGGCGCTGACTGATATTTGTCACAATAAATGCAAAAATGGCAAGATGATGTTTTATTATGCTTGTGTAATGTTGTCTTTCTTTCGGAGACGGATGCTCCATAAGTGGCTCGCGTACGGTGCAATTTCACTGGGAGCCACCATCAAGACTGCGTTAAAATTGAGGCAGCTGGACTAGAAGAGTATGTATAGTGGAAACGAGCGAGCAGAAATCGATCTATCACTATGCTTCAAAAATTAGCGTGTCACTACCAATTTTATTCTGGAAATTGGTCGATGTCCACACGTCGTCGCCCTTCTTCTGTGGATATCACTAGGGTGCCGAAATGATAGCGATAGATCGTCTTAAATATAATAATAAACTTATTGTAGCATGATTCAGCTGGGTCGGTTGCATTGCGACATTGTCCTTCCGTTTTACGAAAGACTACCTACTTCCCCACAACCATCTCAGTCTACATTTGATAAGATAAATTTTATGAGAATGGAAGTAAGACTTTAATTGTCTCTGATCATAAAATAGAAACAGTGCAAGTTTTTATTTAAGATAATAGAAATGTTCAGAACTGTTATCTCGACTATACCTAGTAGTATCTGTTATTCACTGTGTGTTCCTAATGAGTCACTTTGTTTACCTACTTTTTATTAATAAAGTATTAATGTGGGTTGCACATTGTAATTGTGTGTGACTTCAAAGTCAATTACTTACAAAGGTACTTGTGTCAGATGTAGGTTAACGTGTTACGTCATACATGCACTCGCACATTTCTACCTGGGAGGTAGGTAGAGACTATAGTGTGACTTTTTCTTCTGTCCTTACGTTACATACCTATCACACAGGTTTCCATGACCGCCTGTAAACTTATGACATAAACTTGTCGGTTTCTAGCACTTCTGACCTCCCTTATTTCATAATATCCAATTCGAAAGGTGCATGTTGCGCCTCAATCAACTCGGACAGGCTTTTTCACGTACATTTAGCATAGACCTACATAGGTTAGTAGGAAGATATATGAATCCTCTGTCCACGTTTCGTTGCATGCTAGGTAGGCTGAGACTACAGGCAACATTTGCGACTGTTCATTGATTATACCACAGATTACCATATTATTATTCTAATAATTATATTTATTATGCTTCTGTCCTTAAACATCTCATAGGTGTCCATAACCAACTGGAAACTTAACTTTTCGGTTACTAGCGCTTTTTACCTGTACCTACTCATCTTCAATTAACTCGGACAGACTTGCTCACGTATATTTACCATAGATTTACATAGGTTGTTAGCAGGGAGATCAATCGTTTAGTTAAAGGCGATTTTGGTCAGCTCAACAGATACTGTGCCGGAACAGTGTTGTCCCTAGCTCGACATATTTATTCCTTGATACTATTTAATTTAGAGATCGACCGGTACCGCTCCCTAGGAACGTGCTGCGTGGTGGGGGACGGGATAGGAAAGAGCATGAATCGATGAGATCGATATTGGCGGACATATCTTAACAGATTTAAGGTCTGATATTATTAAAATTCCCTATTTAATATTTTTTGGCTTTACACGCCAGGCGTATACATACATGTATTAAATTTTTAATTGAATAGGGAATAAAGTTAAATGAATATACCTAATTCATTCATTTAATTATGACAGACAGAAGGACAACGAAGTGCTACTATAAGGGAACCGTCTTTTCCTTTTGAGGTACGGAACCCTTTCGGGGTGCGAGGGATATGCGCTATGGTCAACCTTACACCCCGGCGTCTGTAGACCCGAGACGGCGTGCGGTTTTAGTCGGTTCAAGCCCGACATAACCGCCCCCGCTGGCCGGCGGGGGGGTATCCGAAGGGATTTCCGCACGAAAAAAAAAAACGGTACGGAACCCTTAAAACGAAGTGCTTAAATAATGATTTCGGCAACGACATCATAAGCCTCTATTGTCTTTACGCTAGCCGGCATCGGTACCAAAAATAACGGTGCCGACAAAGGATGCTGTTAGAAAACGCCCATCTCTACTGACGGCCGATACTCCCCGCTCGTCGCGCCGCGCAAATACCCAAGGCGCGGTACAGCGGTCTTGGTCAGTCAACATCATTAGATATATGGTATTATGATAAAACTTACTTAATAATGACTCACACAGTTACACTGGTTCATACTATTTTTAACACTATCTAATCTTACATCTCCCACATTCACTACTATGACTCATGAAATAAATTATTTCAAATTTCTATCAAATTAAAGAATCATTTACATGAACGGTCTGATCGATGAGCTCAGAAGCACCGGAATCGGATGTCATATCGATGGTATTTGCATAAATAACTTAAGTTATGCCGATGATATGGTGCTATTGAGCCCATCGATCGGAGCTATGAGAAGACTTGTTAAAATTTGTGAATCGTACGCCGAGGCCCATGGACTCAAATATAATGCACTCAAGAGCGAGTTCATGCTTTTCAAAGCAGGTAATAAAAAATATGAAAGAATACCACCAGTTATACTGTGCGGTACACCGCTAAGCAAAGTTGCAAAATTTAAATATTTGGGTCACTGGGTTTCGGAAGATTTAAAAGATAACGCTGATATTGAGCGGGAGCGCAGATCGCTGGCTATCCGATGTGGCATGTTGGCCCGCAGGTTTGCACACAGTAATGAGCATGTAAAGCTGACGCTTTTCAAAGCTTTTTGCCAATGCTTCTACACGTGCAGCTTGTGGGTGAGCTTTACGCAGAAGGCATATAGCGATCTGCGCATACAATACAACAACACGTTCCGGGTGTTAATGGGACTGCCGCGTTTTTGTAGCGCGTCCGGCATGTTAGCTGAGGCGAACGTGGACAGTTTTTCGGCGATCATGCGCAAAAGAAGCGCCTCTCTTTTATGCCGTACTCGCGGCAGTCCCAATAACATAATCAAAGCGCTGGCTGATAGGTGGGACTCTCCGATCCTAGGGCGATGGATACAGTTGCATGCAGTCAAGTAGACATCGTCCTGGTTTCGGAGTGGCCCACCAAATCAGATGAATGTGGACCTAAAGTTTCTTTATTATTTTGATATTACTAACACTTGTCGTAAGTTATTTTGGATACTAACAAATTTATGGAAGTAATTCTGAAAATAAATGTTTATTATTATTTATTATTATAAATACTTACCCACTAATAAAAAAAAATTGTGGAATTCCATCTCATGCATTCGTGCTGCTCATATGATTTTCAATATAGACACTGCGCGCCCTGCGCGCTTTTTAGATTTACCCCCGAAATCTCCACCCGCGAAGTGAAGTCACTAATGAACTAATTTAATAAGCAGCTTATATTATATACTAGCTTTGCCCGCGGCTCCG
Organism: Cybosia mesomella; assembly: GCA_946251805.1. Taxonomy (NCBI): domain Eukaryota; kingdom Metazoa; phylum Arthropoda; class Insecta; order Lepidoptera; family Erebidae; genus Cybosia; species Cybosia mesomella. Next base: position 23,050,965 of record OX276405.1, read on the forward strand.
CCCGCGTAGATGTCGGTTATCGCGACAAAACATAGCCTATGTCCTTTCCCAAGGTCTTATCTACCCCTGTACCAAATTTCAGCAAAATCGGTTCAGTGGTTTAGGCGTGAACGCGTAACACACAGACAGACAGAGTTACTTTCACATTTATAATATTAGTAAGGATATATTCACTCGTTTACTTATAATTATGTTTAGCTTTACCGCCCGCTCCAAATCACGTATAAGCAAGATGAAATTGAACTGTTACGAACTAACGGCGGTAAACGGCTGGGGTTGACATGTTTTTTCAGTAATCGCCGTAAACATGGTTGTTTTTGTTATGTTTTTTTGTGTTTCTTTTCTTTTTGTTAGTTTGTAAATTTAAGAACTTATATATATTTATGTCGGATGTCCTCCACGTAGGACCCAGTTGAAAACCAGCGCCAGGCAAGTACCTTTTTTTTTTTATCGTGCGGAAATCCCTTCGGATACCCCCCCGCGTGCCAGCGGGGGCGGTTATGTCGGGCTTGAACCGACTAAAACCGCACGCCGTCTCGGGTCTACAGACGCCGGGGTGTAAGGTACCTATGTTATGTTTTTTGTGTTTCTTTTCTTTTTGTTAGTTTGTAAATTTAAGAACTTATATATATTTATGTCGTATGTCCTCCACGTAGAAGCCAGTTGAAAACCAGCGCCAGGCAAGTACCTGGCGCTGGTTTTCAACCTGCCTGGCATTATGCTGAACTGGATCCTTTTTTGGTGCAATACGGAGTACATACTCGATTGTGTAACGGTGTATGATGTTCTTATGTACATGTTAATTATAGTTATATAATTTGTGTTGCACCGAAATAAAGAGTTTTTTTTTTCTTTCTTTCTTTTTTCTAACCCTAATAGACGATATTGGTGTGACTATTGAAGATTGTAGATTCAACTCTTCACACAATAAAAGGCATCATCCAAGTGTCAGGCCATCATTTAATGATATAAAATTGAAGCTTATTGAGACAAATAAATTAAATGCGTGATTTGCGGAATGAACTTGTTAGCTCAGCTATTTCTTTTCATCCTTCTTCTTGCCTTTTTTAGCGGCAGCGGCAGCTTCAACATCGATGGGTGCCGGCTTCACGAACGGGATCAAATCTTGGTACTGTTCAGGCATCCACAGTTTCAGGACATCAGGCACCTGACGACAAGAATATAAGTTACTATATTTTATGATTAATACTAATGACTACGCTGAAATTATCGGAATTCAAATACCTTCAAGTTAATTTCAGTAACTTACGAGAAAAATGCGAAAACGCGGTTTAGTTTGATTTGTTCGCATTTTTTTCACTGGTGAATTACGATCTGAAGCTACAACATTCCGAATTTTGAGTATATATTCCTCTTAAGGTTCCCTTACATCATAGTCATATTTCAAAAAGTTACAAGTGAATGTAAACTCGACTATATGTCTCCCGCGACATTCTTCGATTACCCATGGCACTTAATTAACCTATATGCCTGTAATTTATTAGTTTTACAATAATGTATGGAAATTGACCCGTCTTGTTGACATTTATGATTACTGCCCTCCTGCCCGATAAATGGGCTAACAACATAAAAATGTTTTTTTCAATTCGAACCAGTGCCTGAGATTATGCGCTACATTCAACCAAACAAACAAACTCTTCAGCTTTATAATATTAGTATAGTATAGATTGAATAGCTTTGCTAAATTAATATGGGTTCGGTGGTTATAGAGTTTTCTTAATAGTGTAATTTTAAAGTGTGGCAACCTTGATTCCCTCCTCGGTCTGGTTACACTCGAGCAGGGCGCAGATGACGCGTGTAGTGGCGCACATGGTCGCGTTCAACATATGCACGTACTCCGTAGCTGCGTTCATCTTCTTAGTCTGTCCGTATCTGACGGTCAAACGTGCAAATTACTACAATTTTAAGCAGCATTCTTAACAAGACCACCCTAGTAACAGTCAGATTCGCGCAAGGAACAAATAATTTAGTATTTAGAATTATCACGTCTTGTGCTTGAGTTCACCGTCTTTCGTTTATGTATGAGGAAGCGTAAGAGTACGTCTAGTAAAGGCGAAAGCGGCTATGTCGGTATTGCACTGACTAAAATTACGCCAAGTCCCGTCACAGCAGTAGGTTGCCTGCTATGGGGATATATCCTTGGAAAGAAGTCCCCAGGAACGCTGACAGTCTAAGATTTACTCCTGGCATAAAGGAAACCCAAAACCATAAAGTCTTGGAATGTTTTCTTTTTCTTACAGTCACGGGTCGTTTCCTGGCCGCTCCGATTGAGCGTGAAAAATTATCTGATGAGGCCGTCAAGCTGAGGTCCACCATTGTAGCATCATCAGTGTCTGTAATGGTAACCCCCATTCCTGAGACTTTACCTTTGGCTCACTACCAGGCGAGGTAAACTCAGATTGACAGGTCCTAGACACAAAAAAATTTTTTTTGGAACTACTGTACGTGAATTTTTCCATTGTCATTAGATAACATTAGGTGTTTGAAAGTATGTTTATCCACATTCTAGATGGTGCGGATGGCGATGTGTAACATGTCCTAGAATAATTATTAGTACAATAGGATAGAAAAAACTTTATTATACTGTAACGTTGTGGATTCTTTACAAATCAAATTAAAATTATATCCATAAGTTAATCGATATTTTAGTATGTTTCGATAACTTATTACTAATTATCTATGGTTGTGGTTGTGCGAGATTGGACAACACTAGCCCAGTTATCAACTGACGGCTCTTAATCGTTCCTTTCCTTGGAACCTTCGCCGAGGAAGGTCACTTTGACCCCGTGGCCAACTGCTGTCGGCTCCGGGTAAGTTTTGAGATCAACATTTCCTACTTCTTTCTACGGGTGAAGACTTTCCAGCGGTGCAGCTTATTGCCTGCTAAAATGCATGGCTTAATATATTTTATTTTATTCTGTGTGCTATTTCAGCCTACCTAAATAGTGCCACGAGGCCGATGACCCCTACGGTCAGAGGTCGCGGCACCAGCTTGTTCTGCCTACTTATATTATTTTTATTATAGGTTCTAGCTACGCTGCATTGCCGCTGGGAGATTCTCTTCACCTGCTATTTTAGCGGGTCACTTGGACGTAATTACCTAGTGACAAACTGACCCGCACTTTTTCTATTTCCAGGGTCTTCGCACCGGGCTTCGCACCATCATGGCGGTAGCGAGGCACACCAGCGGAGACCCTGGCACGCCGGCAACATCTAGCCCGTGTCCACTAGCTAAGTGCATACTACCATCTTTGCACAACGGACCGAACAACGCCACGGCAGAATATTTATTACGAATCCATTCCCTGAGGTTCATTTACTCCAATACCAAATATAAATTCATGTAACGTTCTCTTACACCCATTATAATCTCTTAATATATTGTAATCGACCTTTTTATTTATCTCTGCTCGCCCTAGCCGGTAGTTAGACACCTTTATAAATATCATTTATTTTTTACAGTGCATAAGTCACACCTTAACTTTATTGCAACTCCATTTAAAAAGCTTCTATAAAAACATTAATCGTTACAATACACCAATCAAAACATGCATAGATTTAATACACAGTAAACATAAATGAGCTAATAATATGATATCTTACCTAACAAGCAGTCTCCTGGCCTGATACTCCAAGCAGTTGCTGCACGACACTAATTCACGGAAGGCACCTGAACCAGGGAACCAAGCTTCCAAGTCCAATTTCTTTGAAGCAGCATGGTTAAGGGCACCAGAGACGATATTCACGATGCGGTAGGGGATACCGAGCACCTGGCAGAATTCCTCAGCGTTGTTGATCATTTCATCCATCATCTGCCAGGAGGCATTGTCATGCGGGGAAGTCAGCACGAATTGTTCTACCTGTACAGAAATATCATAGATAAATATATAATTCGTATATAATTGTTAGTTTGGTATACCCGTATAAGATAAGACACGCCAAGGAACCCAGGTCCGCGACATTCAAGGGATATTTGAACATTTGTGAGGGTCCCCGACCCCTTAAGTTGCTTTTCCTATTCTGCAGAAAGCAACGCACGCGTATGGACTGTTAGATTGTTTGGGAACATTCTAATTGCTATAAATAAATATTCTAACAGTAGAATATACTGCTTCCGGGCTGTTTGGCCGTGGTCCATAGGAAACTTGGGCCTGTAGACAAAGTCACATTCTACTAGTAGAATCGCAACGAAGCGAACCTTCAAAAGACTGAAATGTATGGGAGAGACAACATTTGTCGACATGTCACGTGTAACAAATAATGTCACTCCCATACATATTGAACATTTGAAGGTTCGCTTCGAAGCGATTCCACTAGTAGAATGTGACTTTGTCTACAGGCCTTGTGTTCCAAACGTTTCATCGATCACTGCGGTCGACATCTTCAGTGGTAAAGGTCCGGGCGCCGACGAGTGCGGAGAATTCGCCTCGGCGTTTCCCCTCTCCAACCACCAGTGATTCGGGCCTCTACATCAGTCGCAGAGAAGTCGCCACCGCCGTCGGTTAGTTTAGTATCTCCAATAATCATACATACATATGTATAAATGTATTACTCACGCTTCAAATTTGTTCAATAGTTACAATTAAAATCCCGAGGGGACAATCTCGAAACCGGAGATGGCCCTGGTTCAGCCGGGGTGCGAGGGAAATACCTTATGGGCCACTTTACACCCCGGCGAAGTCTAAAGACGAGATGGTGTGCGGTTTTAGTCGGTTCGCATCCGTCATAACCACCCATACCCATTACCTTTTATTACCTTTTCAAACTGATGTACCCTGAAGATACCTCGAGTATCACGGCCGTGAGAACCGACTTCCTGCCGGAAACAAGTTGAGATACCAGCATACCTGAAAAACAAAAAAAAAACAACATTTAACCAAAAGCCACATCTGTCCATATTTTGTCATTTCTCTGAATTACGAGTTAATATTGCCAATTAACCTCACTTTGCGACCTGGATATAAAAGTTCCACGCAATATGACATCGACTTGCGTAAACTTGCAAGTGACACGTAAGCACGGTGACTGCTTTCATTAAGCGGATTAGTTGCCGTCTTAGGGATATAAAAGAATATGTAGTAAAATATATTGTTACGTGCGCGGGGTACAAATTAAATGCCGTTTACACAACGAAGAAGTTTATTAGCTCACCACAAACTAGACAACTAAATAACTAGCCCACTCAGTACTCTTCAACAGTTCAAATCGCTCAGCAGTTCACAGTAGTCCACAATCGTTGCTTAAGTCGCAGGTATAACTCTCTTGGTTCACTTCGGTAAGATGTGTTCACTTTCGCTTTCGAAAATTAACTGACCCGTGTCGATAGTCGGGCGTCCTTTTATAGCGGGGTAGAATATTCGGGAATCATCTAGAGGCACTAGAGCGTTCGAGAACAGTAGGTATTTACTGGGGCGTTCGAGAAAGCAAGTACCTACACAGTCGTGCCGACGATAGAGGTGAATGCCCTTGTTATCGCTATTTCTAGGTAAAGTAGGTATAGGCATTAAAAAGGGCGTGTGATTTTGTATTGACTTTTCTGGATTTTTCTAAACGGATCGATAGAGTACTTCGACATTAACAATGCGTTTTAATTTCTAGAAGATTCGATCAGTAGTTTCCGAGATATCGACGATCGTTGTAACAATATATAATAATAATTCTTTATTTCATAATCTTAAAGTACATTTTTGTATACAATGACATCACTTAATTGATCTTACATAGGTTTTTGTTGTTAATTTCATGCATTACAAATTGTTGCTTCTTCACCTGAACTGAGTTTATTTAAACTTGTATTTCAGGATCAGAGTTCTTCTAGCAAATAATCAGATTATATATCTCTTTAAACACCTCATTACATTAAATTAAGGTAAATTAAAAAATTTAAATTTTAGTTAAATGAAATTTAGTTAAATCAGTATTTAAGTTTACTATCCAACCAACTATAAATTACAATCAAATCAATGAAATTAAATTACAATATAAGTAGGTATATTAAATCATTTTTAAAATACAATCTATAATAACATTCAATTCATAATTGCAATCTTATTCATGTTCAATATAATTTCTGTTTTAGATTTAAACTCAAAAATACAAATAAAGCGATTTCAAAATACAATTTTATTTTCATTTTTAGATTCATTTCAAATTTCAATTATATTATTTCCAAATATTTCAATTATAATGAGATTACACGAATACAATAATTGAGAAACATAAATAATACAGAATTTGTTGTGTAGTGAGTGTAACATGTATAGTTTAATTTAATCATGTGTGTGGATTGTTTTTGAGTATTTAGTGTTAGTGTTGTATTTGTGGTGTAAGTATGTGTGTGAGTGTGCATGTGTGTTTTGTCCCTCGGTGTGGGAGGTTTGCAAAGAGGTAAAATCGAGAAGAATTCAAGATATAACCTCGATGATACTTTCAGTTTCATCGTAGTCAATACCCAAAAGCCAGTCTGTCACTTTTCTCTTGCATTCAATTTTATTCAGACCATAAATATCCTAAGACCTATTTAATTTATTGTAAACATATGGACCTAGAAAACAGAAGTGCGAATTTACATATTGGTATTTGAAAAGTGGTCGAGCGCAAACCCTATCATATCTGCGGCGACCCAAGCAAACAGGAGCATTATGTGCGAGTGTTACAGTTGAATGTTGTCGGGTAACTATGTGTAGTATGTAAAGCTGTCTAACAGTGAGAACATTGCAGTATTGATATAGCTGAGATGTGGGGAATAATATTGGTCGAAAAGTACTGACTTTTAATACTGCTCTTTGAGCTATTTCTAACTGTAGTAATAAAGTCTTGCCCGCACCTCCCCACGATGTGATACAATAAGACAGCACTAACTGAACCAATGCCAGGTAAGCCTCCCTTATCACATTTTGTTCTGCACTGTGCCGAATGTATTTAAAAATAAACATAAGCTTACGCAACCTAGCAGTAGTTTGTACGATGTGGGCTCTAAAAGTAAAAGAGTTATCCAAAAGTATTCCCAAGTATTTCACTGTAGTACTATTTAAAATTTCAGGACATTTGCAGCTGTTATCTTCATTATTAGGACTTAGGCAACTGTGGGCAACTAATTTAAACCCATAATGTATTCTGGGTTGTTTCATATAAAATTGCAAACAATTGGTTTTATCCGCATTCAAAGTCAAACAATTTCTACGTAGCCATGCCAGTACCAAATTAAAATCAGTCTGCGCGGTTCTAAAAACCTCCTTCCATGAGTCACCAGCGAATAGAAGTGCGGTATCGTCGGCATAAGAGATGAGGTTACCATGTTTCAGAGGAAGACTGCAAAGATCGTTAATATACGTCAAAAATAATGTAGGACCAAGTATGCTTCCTTGAGGAACACCATAAGTTACTGTCAGGTCATCACTCTGATGTTCACCGATTTTTACCCTTTGGGTACGTTCAGAAAGATAATCTGTGAAGAGTTTCAACTGCATGCCTCTAATCCCCAATCGAGCCAGTTTCTTGAGCAAGATAGGGACAGATACCGTGTCGAAAGCCTTTGAGAGATCCAAAAATACTCCCAGAACTTTCTTATTAGTTGATAGATTTTGTACAATAGTATCAGTTAACTTATGTACCGCATCATCAGTTGCTCTGCCCTTACGAAAGCCATATTGATTATTAGATAATAAATTATATTTATCTAAATAATTTGTCAGCCTTTTATTAATAATTTTTTCTAAGATTTTAGATATGGAAGGTAGTATGGAAATGGGCCTGTAGCTCTCGACACGGTCCCTGTCACCTGATTTATACATCGGTAATATGATCGACTTTTTGAGAGCCCTAGGAAAGATACCTGCGGAAAGACAAGTTCGAAATATATGTGTTAATGGTGGAACGATTAAATGTTTGTAGTCTTTTAGCATTTTATTTGAGATTCCATCTCATCCAACTGCACATACATTTTTAAGACCCATTATGATGTTTTCAACCTCATTGCAATCAGTGTCCAATAGTACAAATGATTGAAGATTTGAGGGAATACTAAAATCGTTAGTTTGCATGTCAGAAGCCACAATTGTTATTTTATTTGCCAAAAATTGACCCACGTTTGCATAATACCTATTTACATCATTCAACGATCTGTCTATATCGCCCGGGCTAAGCAACTTATCTGGAGGGGTTTTAATTTTGTTAGTGTAGGTATGTCACATTTTTTATAACTTTCCATAATTGTTTACTATTTTTACCGGCCTTTTTAAATTCTCCTTTTTCATATTCTGTTTTAGCTTTCCTTAGTATTTTATTGCAAAAGTTTCTGTATCTTGCGTAGGTTACCTTAAGTATTAAATTATTTGGGTCCATTCTTACTTTAGCATGCATATTATCCCTATTTTTCATACAGCGTATTAAGCCAGGAGTGATCCATGGTTTTAAAATTCTTTGCCTTCGCGACAGCTTTGCAATCGTTGTGTTAGCAATGACCGCACGCTGAAAGCTCGAGATAAAATATTCCATAGCGTAGTTAACATCCGTAGTTTCAAATATCGGTTCGAAATCAATGTCAGTCAAGGTTCTACCAAGATTTTCACTGTTTATTTTCCTAATATACATCTGAGAGTAAGTTTTCGCCTGTGCAAGATTTAGACTCAACAGTACCGCGCAATGGTCAGTGATAGATGAGTTCATCACTAGGGTAGTCGCTTCAAACCTAGTTTTTAACATGACATGATCAAGACATTCCCCATCTCGGGTAGGCAGTGTATGTCCTGGTAAGAGACCGTGACAAGCCAAAAGGTTTAGGTATTCACGAGATTGAGAAGTTATGCTACTCGGTTGGATATAAATGTTGATATCTCCAATAATAAAAACATTTCTATACCCTGACAGACCAGACAAAACACTATCTAAGGAGGTCAAAAAAGGTTCAAAATTTTTATAAGAAGGAGATCTATAAATGCATAAAATTACTGTGTCATTGCCAATCTTAACAAGCAGACTACTGCAGTCAGTCATGATTGGCTCGTGGAAGTCGACAGTGATATTGTTTTTTACATAAACGATTACACCATCATTCTGTAGGATCCAGCGCCTTGAGACTTCGTGATTATATCCAGTTAACATAGGAATTATAGGATTAGAAGAGAGTCGGCACTCTGTGAAAATAATTACATCCGGTTCAAAACATAGTCTAGACAGAAGAGTGTTCATGCTGTATATATGGTGAGGTCACAAAGTCTCGAATACAATATCTCACCTGATAGGTAATGATGCCTCAGGCAACCACTCGTCCCTGTGATACGCAGCAATGGGTTGTTCCGAAGTGGCAATTAGGTACTTCTCTTCAATAACGCTGTCGCCCTTATTCTCAGATCCTTTGCCTACAACCTTGTACAACTCCTCGTCAAATTGAGCTAGCTGCGCCACTTCCTGCATTACCTACAAAATAATGTTTCATTGTTTTCATCGTAAGTTCTAATGTCGTTTTTCCTTTCTAAATATTTCAGGCACAGTGGATCATACACTCAAACACGGAAAATATATCATATCCACTGTAATGACGGACTACTCGTGTCAAGCGCAGAGTAAGGTACATGGCATGTTTAACAGTGATGTGAGCCGCACATCATAGCTTTCGTGGCTTCATCGTGTCATTTGAGGTAAATTGTATCTTGCCATAGCACGTTTCTTTTGTTGAAACGATTAAGAAAAAAAAAAGGTTAAAAGTATCGTTGGATATACCATATACCGGGCTTTGGTATCGGATCCTTTTATCGATACATTTTTGTAGCTATCAACCATCTCAATAAATGACCGTCCGATCCGTTAACCTAACAGTTAGCAGTAAATGCTTAGCTTGAATATTAACTAACCTCTTTCCTCATGAAGAACGGGGTGTACAGCGGCGTATAACCTTTCTTGAGCAACATCCTAAGAGACAGTTGAACGAGCGCATGTTCTAAGAACACCGCGGCACCTTTAAGGTAATACCCACGGCCACCCGCCACTGCAGCGCCACGCTCACCATCCATACCTAGTAGACAAATATTAGGACTCTTCAATACATTTGCTTATAGGTAACTAGCTTTTGCCCACGGCTCCGCCCGCGTAGATGTCGGTTATCGCGACAAACCATAGCCTATGTCCTTTCCCTAGGTCTAATCTACCCCTGTACCAAATTTCAGCAAAATCGGTTCAGTGGTTTAGGCGTGAAAGCGTAACAGACAGACAGACAGAGTTACTTTCACATTTATATATTAGTAAGGATATATCTGATGCACAAGCGTTCGTTGTTGTTGATCTGAAGCAGAGTTTGAAGTTGAAGTTTTGAAGAACAAAAAGGTTATTAGCTTAATTACATTTTCTTACATGTACCATCCTTTTCTAAGTCACAAATATCCTACATAAAATTAAATTGTTGAACCTCTTTAATAAGTTTGCTTTACGATACGAAACGATGAAAACGACACATTCGAAAGGTCTATGAAATGAATGAAAGATAATAGTGGAGGCAAGTGACCAAGAGCCTCGGTGCAAAACAGGTTAATTCCATTCAAACAGTTTTTTTTTTGCTTCATGATACCCTCTTAGGTTTCAGATATTGTTATAGTAGGGGAGCCCTAGAAACGATTTCGGGATTTACTCAAGCGTAGCAGAACATAATGGGGGAAACCTTGCACTCTTTTCCCCTCCCCCCTCCCGGGGCAAGACGGGTACACCGTGGTTCCCAAACCCGAGGGGGCCATCTCGAAAGCGGAGATGGCCCAGGGTCAGTCGGGGTGCGAGGGACTCTATGGGCAACCTTACACCCCGGCGTTTTAAGTCCCGAGACGGCGCGGCGTGCGGTTTTAGGTACCCCACAGAACATGAACTATTTATATAGTATCCCGCCTCTAGGACAGTCGATAAAAAAAAAAAAAAAAAAAAGATCTCTCGATTTACTCCAGCGCGTCAGATTACAGCAAGGTGAGTTAGTTACATATAGAAAAGGTATATATGTATTCCACCAATATACCTTTTTTTTTTTTTTTTTTTATCGTGCGGAAATCCCTTCGGATACCGGGCGGTTATGTCGGGCTTGCACCGACCAAAACCGCACGCCGTCTCGGGTCTTCAGACGCCGGGGTGTAAGGTTACCCATAGAGCATATCCCTCGCACCCCGGCTGACCCTGGCCCATCTCACCACTAACAGCATCGCTCATCCTGTCTCCTCTGAAAGCAGAGGAGTACGGAGAGCGATGTGTTCCCGCCACGTTGGGTATTGGCCGACGATCAATGCCAACCCTGTGAAGGGGTGAAGGGGAAGCCATTGACCGCCGCCCAGGGTGTACCGGCCGCTCCGATTCCGTTCCCCCCGGACTGCAGCGGGATCGGAATCGGAGCGACACTCGAGGAGGTTACCCAACACACACCCCCCACCAATATACCTAGGTACTCTGACGATTAGCGCGTGACATAAAGTCATGAGTTTTGGTCGCGTCCAAATCGTTAGCCTTTTGAACAGGAGCTCTTTTAGACCTCACTTAACTTCAACTTCAGAATATCTGACGTTCTCGAGTATTTTTTTTCCTTTTCTTTTTCTACCATTTCCTAAGGCTGTCTAGCCCAGTCGCATTAGGATTTGATCCGGTAATAATCAGAAGTAGCAATTTGCCCTCGGAATTCCTTGGGGGTGGTCACTGGCAGTCTAAATTGTGTTTTGCGTGGTAATCGATCCGTTGCGTTGCAATGGCGAATGGGGCTTTCTTTCACTTCAGCGCAAAGAGCGACAGTTGGCTTACCTGGCACCAAAGCGACGGCGCCACGATTTAACTAGCTCATAACATACTCGTATTTGAGTTAGTTTAGGTATCTCTGTGTTTCTGTGTTTTCATTTGAAATATTAAGACGTCGCAGTGACGCGCGTTAAGCTTAACGAAGTTACCGTAGCGCCCAGTATACCCTGCGTTCAAAGTGTAATCTAGCTTGTCGCAATGCAAATTTTGCCATCGACGCCGATAGAGCCAGTTCCTGTGGGCATGATGTAATCCTGGTTTTTTTTTTTTTGAGCACCCGAATGTTAAAGTATACCGTTTATAGACGATAAAATAAATGGTTGAAGAAGCAGAAACGCGGTGGTTATCTTGCTGTTGTCTGTCTAGCCGGGATCGAGAAATGTGAGTGTATGTATGCATATTGTTTTTTTAGGGTTCCGTTGCCAAATGGCAAAAAACAGAACACTTATAGATTCGTCATGTCTGTCTGTCTGTCCGTCCGTATGTCACAGCCACTTTTTTCCGAAACTAAGAACTATGCTGTTGAAACTTGTTAAGTAGAAGTATTCTGTGAACCGCATTAAGATTTTCATACAAAAATAGAAAAAAGACAATAAATTTTGGGGGTTCCCCATACTTAGAACTGAAACACAAAAAATTTTTTTTCGTCTAACCCATACGTGTGTGGTATCTATGGATAGGTCTTCAAAAATGATATTGAGGTTTCTAATATAATTTTATTTTTAACTAAATACTTTGCGCGAGAGACATTTCCAAAGTGGTAAAACGTGTGTGTGTGTGTGTGTCCCCTTTAACTTCTAAAATAAGAGAATGATAAAACTAAAAAAAATAGATGATGTACATTACCATGTAAGCTTCCACCGAAAATTGGTTTGAACGAGATCTAGTAAGTAGTTTGTTTTATACGAATAGTCATATTGTACGTCATAAATCGTAAACCGCAATTTACCTTTCAATCAATCAACTCAAATATAAAAAAAACATTATTGTGTTACTTGCTGCTACGGAACCCTTAATGGGCGAGTCCGACTCGCACTTGGCCGCTTTTTTTATTATGTTGCATGTAATGTATACCCAGTTGCACAGAATATAGGAGGAATAAAAGAATTATATTGAGTTCAATCCACCTACACTAAAATCTTATTAAATAAATTGACGCCCTCAGTATTGTGCAATTCGAGACAATAAAGATCACAGAATTTTTTTTGAAGCAATTAGTATGCGAACTCTTCCTATAGATTTAGATCGGAAAAACAGAACATCTAAATAAATAATTAGGATTCTGCGCAAAAAAATTAAAACCCACAAAATTGTGAATAACATCTGATTTACGGGAATTTCACTGGCAGATAGGTAATATTACAAGACATAATATAAGCTACTTTAATTTTTTTTTAATAATTGAGATTCCCAGCAAAAAAAATTAAAACCCACAAAATTGTGAATAAAATCTGATTTACTCTGGAACGGCTGGGCCGATTTTGACAGGACTTTCACTGGTTGATAGGTAATGTTACAAGGCGTAACATAAGTTATTTTAATTTTAGAAAAATAATTAGGGTTCCGCGCAAACTAAAACCCTAAAAATCGAAATCCACGCGAACGAAGTCGCGGGCACAGCTGGTATATAATATATCGGAGGATTTCGATTTTCGAATATCTAGGACGTGTCTAGGTAGATCAGTTGGTCAGAGCATTCCCCCTGTAAGGGACTGGTCGCGGGTTCAAATCCGGTCCTAGATGTTTCTTTTTCCAATCGAAATGTATAATAAAGATCACTTACTAAAAAATGGTATATAATATATCGGAGGATTTCAAATATCTGGGACATGTCTAGGTAGCTCAGTTGGTCAGAGCATTCCCCCTGTAAGGGACTGGTCGCGGGTTCAAAGCCCGTCCTAGATGTTCTCTTTTTCCAAGCTAAATGTATAATAAAGATACTTTAGTCCCAAAACTTACCATCAATCATACAAATCAAATCCACATGAGAATATTTGGTTCGAAACTGGCAGTCTCCATGTGTCCTCTCCACCTTATTGTGGTCCTCATCATCATCTACTGGAACTGATTCATGGAGGTGGTTGCCGACTTCCCTAAGAGCTGTTGATCGAGCCTTTTCTGCTGCTATGAGACCCTGCTCATTCTTTGCTATGGCCTCATCTATTAATAGTCGAACCTGAAGATATTTATAAAACATTTTAGTCTCCAAATTTATTCTAGGTTTTATGCCATTATCACTAGGGATTTATAATATTCGTCTGTCAATGCCTATGCTGCAGAGCTGTACTATAGTTGGTTCGCATTCAGAAAATTATTACATTGGGACCTAAACATAACTGGCGAATCGTGGGTGTGCAATACACCTCGGCCTACCCCTTCGGGGATACAGGCGTGAAGTTATGTTTATGTTATGTTATGCATTCAGAAAATATAGTGAAAATATAGTGAATATCAGTGGAACTGCAATGTAAATGTGTAATCATACTATGCCAGAAATTGAAGCAAACTTTTTATTACATAGTATTTTCAAATATTAATATTAGGTAAACTAGGAATTGTTTTAAAATTAATCAGAATCTTCATTAACATTTATAATAAAATAATTCTGTTCCGCAAGTGTTATAACATTGTCTAAGTCCCACATTGATTGCTGTAGTCAGTACATGGTTGCAGCATTTCTACCATCTGTTCGAGTCTATTGTTGCTATTGCGTTTAAATGTTGACTTATTGACTGCAATATAGGTTTTTAGTTGGACTTTTCGAATAAGTGAGGTATTTTTGAAATTAATAAAAGACGCATCCATACTGTCTGAAGGGCTTGATTGACACTGACCTCAACTGGTCAATGTGAACATGGCTTTATAATTTACTAGGATCTAATTGGTCAAAGGGTGTGACTAAGCAGAGTGACAACTCTGAGTCACTATTTTATTAATACAAACAGACTATAGTACCCACATTTCACTAGCTGTTAACAGGGGTGTGGCTATAGCTGCCAATTAGGCACTGCTTTATGTCTCCAAGTTGCTACATGTTATGGCTTTTGCTTAATTCAAGAATCAAACCAGAAACTTCACCTACAGCAGTCATATTTGCTACCACTTATTATGCTTCTATTATATATATAATAATTCTGTAAGTGATTATAAATTTAGTTATTACATACATTGAAACTTTACAGTTTGTGTATATGTTGTTTTTTTGTAGTTGAAATAGAGTACCTATATTGCTGTCCTATTACAATAATTGCTTATTAAATCACTATGGTGAAAGACACTATTTTCAGATTTTAATGCCTTTAGAAATGGTCTTTATACAATACAATACAGTTTAAGCCTATTGATTTTTCATACCATTTACTACTACTGTTAACCTATATTAAGTATTGAAAGTCTACTTTCTAAAAATTCTCAAGTTCTATCATTATTACATTGTCAAACCCATATGAAACAAGTGGAGCAGGCTTAAATGTAGCTGCTTGTTAGGGGTGATGCAATGATGTCAAGAGTTGTCACATAAATCAATACCTAAAATTAAATTTGTTCGAAATATGTTGAATGAATTGAAATATAATAATCTTTTATTATATTACGACTTTCACTAAAACAAAATATTTTTAAAGAGAACATATGGAGTGCCTTTTGCTTGAGAAATGGCTGACACTTCTGAATCAGCATTCAGTTGAAATTTACATATCGGTCAGCCTCTGTGGCGTGGCGGTATTGAAAGCGGCCGCTACACAGGAGGCGCGGGTTCGATCCCCGCTCAGTGCAAATATTTGTATGCATGAATATGAGTATTTGCATTGGTCTGGTCGTGCCTCGGAGAGCACGTTAAGATGTCGGTCCCGGTTGCCATACGAATATGTATGACAGTCGTTATAGGGGAAATGGGTGAAATGGCCCCACTCAGAAGGGCAAAGGGAAGGGCTGGTCTGGTCAAATGGCGTCCCCACTGGCAGTATATATATATATATATACATCGGTAATCACAGCAGTGGACTAGAATAGGTTGATGATGATGATGATGAATCACATTGTTTAAAATTGAAGTAACTTAACATTCTCTTACCTTTTTTATTTGATTCACAGTTAGAGGCCTCAACTGTTCTCCAGATAAGTCAACTAATTTGTCAGCAACTTCTTGAGGCACTATCTGTTCTTCTGGCCCAACTGGCTCTTTGCTCTTCATCTTCTGGCCAATTTCTTTGCTGCATACATTTTTCAGCTTATTGTAATTGTCTGCTTCGTGGCGCAGTTGTCTCCATAGGGTATCCTGCTCGACCACAGTGTCAACAAGTCCCACATCTTTGAACCTCTTTTTTTGATTTTCACGAATTTTTTCCGGATTACCATCTTTGTCAGCACGAAACAGATCTAAATCGAGGACCATCGTGGCGTGCTTTCAACGGGCTACTGTGTCTATGAGAATATTAAAAGCTAACACACAGCACTGCATGTGGTGATGCGGATGATGCGGTATTTGTAAGCTGTCATCCTGTCTGTCAGCTGTCACTTAGCCACATACTCACCAACACAACAAGTAAGTTTGCGGAGCAAGTTACAATCCAGCCCAACGTTTTATCAAACTTGTGCTGAGTAGACTGCCACTGCATTACTACAGTAAGACTGCAGCAGTACTGGTGCTGGACTATAAATTCTTGACTTTATGTAATTTTGATGGATTTTAAAATTATTGCCATAACAAATCTTGTTGATGTCGATTCATTTTGAGATGTAGGATTACATTGCAACACTATTCACAAACTGTCAATTTGTTGAACGATTATTCGGTCCTTTCTCGAGCTCCTCTTGTTCATATTTTTGGGTTTATTTGTATAATATGTGGGTCTTATCTGATACCAGCTGAGAGTATTGAAGCTTGTTTATCCTCATACAATTTGTGAGTATCTGTTTATACGTTCCCGATACGATGGTACTATAAAAATGTATCACACAGTTCCTTGTTTACACGTATTCGATATCAATGGTCTCCTGATCTATTTACAAAGGGGAGGATTGGTGATTAGATTTTGTTAAAGTTAATATAATGTTTTGTTGTATAGAATATAGTGATTGGCACCTACAAATATATTTGTGAGGCACTGGACTCTTCTAGTAGGCCAGATTGTTCGATAAATAGGTTTGTTATTAAATATAACCCACTATATAAATAACGAGTAGGAAATAGTGCCGGTTGATATTTAACACTTATCATTTATTTTCTGCCGAATTAAAAAAAAAAATACTATATTCATATCGATGTTTTAAAGAAGTAAACAATATACATTATTTGTGATTATTACTACACCTACTATTACATTCGCATGCTGATGCCTCTGGTATTACGCGATCGCACCCTCTAAACCGTCATCATGCCTATAACATAACAGTTCTGTTACAAATGTAACAGCTTACTATTTTTTTTTGTTTTGTTTTTTTTTCTTTAGCTTTTGTTTGCTTATTTGCCTCTATAGTTCTAATATGCTTCTTGTAACTAGAAAGTTGGCATTTTCTTCTCACAAAGGATTAGTATTATTTTAATTTTATTTATTCAGGGACAAAAAACAGTTACAATATGCATGTAGTACAATAATTTTAAAATAGACAGGTTATTCTATAGGCAATATTGCAAGCCACTATAATAAGTCATCCGCAGATTAACATACATAATATAGCAGAGGGTGCCACTAGAAGAAGGTACATCATAAAATAATAAAAAAAAAAATAATTTGCAATAACTAAAGATAAAAGTAGCAAATCGACAGTCTTCTGCCCTCTTTCCGTCCCGTCGAGAAACGTTTCGGCGTGACGTCTGGCGAGTACCGTTGCCACCTCTCCATGCAGATTTCCTCACAGGAAGAGGCAGTCCCACGTATCTGGGGGGGATACGTGGGAGTGCCTCTTCCTGTGAGGAAGAGAGGACTCTCCGGTTGCTTGGGCACTTGGAACGAATGAGTACTGAGCGAATGACACAACAAGTATATAAGGCAGATGTAAGTGGGCAGGCAAGCCGGGGTCAACCTCGCAGGACATACACTGATCACATTAATGAGGTATTGATAAAAGGGCAGGTCAAAAGCACTCGAAACCGGTGGGCTTGCATGAAAGGTTTAATGACAGTGAAGGAGGGTCGTGAAGTATGTAAGGACAGAAGCAGATGGCGGGCTGTTGTCTCTGCCTCCCCCGGAGGGAAAAAGGCGTGAGTATATGTATGTATGTATGTAAAGATTAAAAAAAGACTGAAACAAAAGTTAAATAAGTTACATATAAGCAATATATCCATTACAATTATAACGATAAATTAATCAAAAAAGGCTCATTAGATTAAATTATATTAGGTATATACTAAACTACTATATTAAAATTAAAATCAAAATTAAATAGTGAAAGCTGTAAAAGAATTTATTTAATCATTAAACTAGTATATTTTGCCAAGAGATGGAGCCATGGAGATTTTGCTCCAATTGGATTGGAGCAAAATCTCCATTCATCATGATCTTCACGTTAATACTGTTCGCATCTGAGGCTCTCACTTCCTATACTTATTGCTTTTAAAAGATTATTTTTAATAATCAGAAACTCATCTATGCCTTTTCTCAACTCATTTGGGGGTGAGTTTTTCCATCTAAGAATAAAGGCACCGAACTTCCTTATTTTTCATTTTTTTTTCATAAAACTGCTGCCATCTGACCTTCACAACCCCTTGGCGATATCGAAGTTCTGTAGTTAGACCAGTGATTGGACTTCTTAGGGCTCCAACAGCCCGTAACATCTTAAGGCTTAACATGCTCCCAGACGCAGAGAGGGGTCACAATGTATTACGAATGGTCACCAATCCTAAGACTGACCTGGCTAACATTACTTAACTTTGCAATATGTTAACCTACTTGGTTACCACTTAGCCACAAGCCTCTTGTAATTATCAGAAACTGAACAGTATAATTGATTTTTATTTTCACAGGCAATGGTAAGATGATTCCATTAAAAGACAACCAAGATGTGGCATCATTCCTTGTCACAAAACACTCATGGAAGGGAAAGTACAAAAGGGTGTTTTCTATCGGCACCCACGGTATTACAACATACAACCCAGATCGCTTGGAGGTGACCAACAAGTGGCTGTATGCAGATGTAGTCACTATTACATCAGCAAAGCATTCAAATTCAACTGCTAATCATGATTTTACCCTGGTTATGAAGAAGGAAAAGAAAGTGGACACTATGAAGTTCTCTTCTGAACACAAGTGCCTAATTCTCACAGAAGCTTTTAAGTATAGACATTCATTTGCTAATGAGAAACCAAAAGATATTTATGTAAGTATCAATTTTTTTCTTTTGTTGTAATCTTTATTGAGCTTAGCCACAAGATGACAGTCCCTCCATCATAGCAATTTTATGTATTATATATAAGTTAAATACCACTTTACATATTCTATTATGATTAGATAATGTGTGTAATATCGTTATCGTTGAGCTGAGCGAGCCGAAGGCGAGCTAAGCTCTTATACGCTGGATAGCCGCTTACAAACTCGGATACTCCTTTGCAAACACAAATCTGATTTCAACCAAATTTGGCATGGTAATAACGACAATCTAGGGGCATGTTTTGAGACCATAAGATTAAAAATCAGACATACCATTGAGGAATTATATCTGGAGTTACATAATAGTAAATAGGGTCTGATGATGGAGTAGGAAGGTGGCCATAGGAACTCCTAAATTAAAAAACAATATAAACCTATCGAGTTTTTAAGCTCATTTGTCTTGGTTTATCTTGGGAAACACTGGTGCCACATTATGTCCTAGGTCTGAAGATGGAGATGGTAGGTGGTCTGGACCTAAACAAGATAGAATCATTTATCATTGTGTTGAGACATAGAATCATTGTGTTGAGCTCGGTTTTTTTGACAAGCACTTTGGTGCTATAGCATCAGACATTCTACTTTTTAGTTTTAGTAAGGGCATGTATAATGGCGTAAACACAAAGTTAATAATAAAATAATTAATAAAAAATGAGTTTCTAAAACAAGCTTTTATAAAAAAAAACATTTCTACTAAAACGAAATTAACAATTTTCTGCAAGGGTTGTGCTGCTTTCAAAAGCTAGTAGCGCAATCAGAACACAGAAAGACCTTGCGCGATACATGCCTTTGAGATTAGCATAACCCTTGCATAAAATTATTATTTTCGTTTTGGTACTTGCAAAGGATTTTTTATCAAAGCATGTTTAAAAATAAGTTTTAGACGAACTTCAAAAGGAGGTGCACTGTAGACTTGTATGTTTATGCATGTTTGTCCGCGATTATCTCGCGTTTGGTTGAACTGATTTTGATGCGGCTTCCAGAAAAGCATTTGTTTCATTGTGTAGAAGCTTTTGGTATACCTGACCCTTGACTTAAAAAAGGCGATAGGCATGTTTGTCCTCGATTATCTCGCATTTAGTTGAACCTATATTTTTTTTATGTCCTCGATTTTATTTTATTCGATTTTCAGAAAAGTATTTGTTACATTCTGGAGAAGGTTCGATATACAACAAATAGGTTTCCATCCCGTGACGTCGTCCGCATGACGTCGTCGTTACTAAGCTATACATTAGTTCCACTCAATCGAGTTTTTGTTTTTGATGCGGTTTTTTAACAATCTGTCGTCCTATGATCTTCTAGTTTTCAGTGGTCAATAAATCAGTTACATTTACTAAAAAGAGAAAAATAAATATTTTTTTCACTAAAAGCTAGAACCAAATTGAAAGATAACTGAATTACAGATTCAATTCAAAATACGAAAATGCGTATAAGACTTTTTTGTTGAAGTCGGTGCTAAATCCAAAAAAATATTAAAGCAATCGAGACGTCACTATTGCGGGGTGAGACTTAGATGTGGCTAGGACTACGTAAATGGCCCTACCCTACATTACTACCTAACACCCTTTGGTTTGGCACCGACTTCAACAAAAAGTCTTACGCATTTTCATACTTTGAATTGAATCTGTAATTCAGTTCTTATTCACTTTTTAGTCCCTTTTTGCTTTTTGAAGTCGATTCTATTTTTTAATAAAAAGTAATATTTTTAGTGGCTCTGCTATACATTTAATATAGCAGCTAAGTGTGCATAGATCTCCAATGTAACTTTCTGATCTATTTCGCCTTCCGCACACTTTGTTCCTTTGTTTTTTCAATGGCTGCAGTGGGGCAAAATTAGATAAACTAACTGGTATATATTTGTATAAATTGTTCTTTCAATCAATCAATCAATTAGCCTATTGCAGTCCACTTCTGGACATAGGCCTCTCCCATTGTACGCCATAACACCCGATCCTCCGCCTTGCGCATCCAGTCTATCCCAGCTACCTTCTTCAGGTCGTCCGTCCATCTTGCTGGGGGAAGATTTACTAAAAGTAAAAAGTAATACAAAGCTCCTTAACAGCCTTAACTTTGATTTTTAACCCCCGCGGCAAAAACGCCCGGGTGTTATAAGTTTGACGGGTCTGTCTTTGGCATCGTAGCTCCCGAATGGATGAATTTTGATATTGTCTATTTTATTTGATAGGTGAATTAGTCGAGAGTGTTCTTAGCCATGTCGTGGTTTTATTAAATTTTTAATGTAATTTAATATAAATTATGATATCACTTCTGTCATGTACAGGATCCAAGTATAGCATAAAAAGGAGCTCAGTTTTGCAACTGGCTACATAAGTTGAGTATTATAAACATGAACCTGTTTACAGAGATACCAGGCCTACAAGCATCATTGGAGTGGGACTCGCCTTCCAATTGTCCTGGAAGTTGGTCCTTGTGCCTTAGACCAGCTGGATCCTTCCACACACACTCTTTTGGCTAGCTATCCATATTGTGATGTCCAGGGCATTCTACCTGTTCGAGATGTTCCTGGAGGTTTTGTGTTAGCTGTAGGAGGATATAGCCGCTTGCACCTGTTCTCCAATGCTATGGACCATCAGATTATCATTAATAAAATGCTGGAACTGGCTAACTTGACCCTGAACATAAGCATAAAGGTCCTGTCTACAATGATTACTTTGGACGATTATCATAATCAGCGATTTGGGAAGTATAGGTAAGTCTTTACAAATTATAATTTTCATATTCTAGGTGTTCGTGCCTGGTCTTACCTGATTGTTGATTTTTTCTGTGGTGTTTTTCAGAATATTCTTACATATAAACCTTGTTCTGACAATTACGGAAAAAAAACGAAGAAGAAATCATTCAAATCGGTCTTTCTTAAGTATCGCGCTTAGCAAATTTACGGTTTTTTAAAATTTATATAGATAGATATATAGTTACTAGCTGCGGTCTGCGGATTTACAGGTGCTTTACTTTCCGGGTTCGAAAGCCTATGTGATAATCCAGAATATAAGTTATCTCCATTCCAGCAAGAATGTTTACAAATATACTAAATCCACACATTCTTCTATTTTTAGTGCTGTGAAAACTATACAGATGAAACATTACTTTAAAAATATGAATAGTTATCAGTTTCCAAATAGATTTAGCCAAAATTTATCTGCTCCACAAACCAATCTTTACCAATCTTATCTCATGGTGGTTATGTCGGGTTTGAACCGACTAAAACCGCACGCCGTCTCGGGTCTAACCTAGCTATTGAAAACGTCATTTCCTGTATAATATAGAAAACCTGTTGTATGAAGTAGACTGAAACCGATAAAAACTGTATAATATATCGGTCAATGTTGTTCCTATAAATACATTCACTCGAAACAAAGTCATTGTACTACGGAGTGTAAATTAACCCACACTTAATTGTCAGTTCACACATTGCAACATTTGATTGTGTGATTCACTCGACCTTGGGTGAATTCATGTATCTACCGCGATACGCTCATCATAACAGTCGCAGTCGCATCAAATTTCGTACGATTAATTGAACGACATTTAAAATGCCAATTTATATAAATACATGATCGTTATAAAATTGAAAATGTGAAAAGTAGTGAAAACTAAGATAGCGATGGCCTTTTTTTGCCTCCGTACGCCCTGAGTGGCTTGTGTTGGATGAGACAGCGATTTAGAAAGCAAAAACATAACACCCGCTTTGATATTTTATAGTACCTTGATCTAGTCTAGAATTTATATTACAGTGTTCGCCTACGTAACAAAATTTACGGACGAAGTAAGATGAATATTTTAGAAATATAACGAAAGATTCACTAAGATTTTTATTGCAGACATTTTGATAGATGATTGCGTCAATATTTAATTATAGTCTCTTAAACCTAAGTATACATGAATTGAATGCAGGTTATAACTAAATAAATATGTAGGTCAGAATAATAGCAATAAAAGAAATTTTTGGCTACCCCAATGGAGAATAAGATATGGAATATAATAATAAATAAATATTCTACAACATTCTACACAGCGCTTTCTAGACCCAAAGTAAGCATAGTTTAACTATGCTTGTGTTATGGGGTCCAGAATGCGGATAAACGTCCTTATATACTTTTTTTTTTGTAAAGGCATACATATTATACATAGAAACACCCAGACCAATGCAATTCATGCATACAAATATTTGCACTGAGCGCGGATCGAACCCGCGCCCCCTGTCGTAGCAAGCGAATGCACTACCGCTACGCCACAGAGGCGTAGAAAATGGAAAGTATATACTAACTCATCAGTATCTATATCTGAGTATTTGGTATAAATTTCAACTTGATGCCTCTCCGCGTTTATGAGAAAAAGGTCTTGACAGGCAGACTAACGGAAAACGAAGTGATCTTATAAGGGTTCCGTTTTTTTTCCTATTGAGTTACGGAGCCCAAAACATACCTTGTACCAGCATGAATATTAACCACCTTATAATAGGAACAAACTTTAACATAATTAAGTATAACACACTTTTTATTATTTTACAGTGGTGACCAACATCAGACATCTCTGAGCGAGTTTATAGTACACAAGGTGAACCCAGCTCGTCATATGGAGCCGATGCGCCGAACTCTGTGTCTCTCCGACACCTGTATATTAGAAAGGGACCCACAGACTTATTCTGTAAGTATTTATAGGTATTGAATTAAATCACTGTTAATCTAGACTATATTAATAATAATCTATAGAAATAAATAAAATGGGATGCGCGAAGGGGGGGGGGGGGCGCAGCTGCGGAGCATAGCTAGTAATACTTACCTACATACATTGATGCCCTTTTCCCTCCGGAGGGAGATGAGACAACAGCGCGCCTTCTTCTGTCCGTACACACTTCACGAGCTTCCTCTACTGTCATTAAACCTTTCATGCGCATCCAGTCTATCCCAGCTACCACCGATATTAATTTGTATTCATGCTTAATATACCTGACGACGTCGAAAGATATTCTAATATTTTCGGAAATATGCGGTGACTATGTGATTGCCTAGTAGATCCCTGTACCTATTCATATATACCATTTCTCTCGGAATATTGTCAAGTAGAACAAGATGGTTGACAGATAAACACAGACTGTCAATACGATACCAGTGATAGTGCACTGGCGAGCCGAATATATCATATGACTTGGCAAAAGTGCAACTACCGTAGATGACCCATAAATAAGTACCTGGTTGAAGGCAATATGCTATTAACCCTTACTATCAGATGTTCCCTTAGTAGTAAAAAATGGATTAATCGTTTCGATCCTAAAGGTAACTAATATTATGTAGAAATATAACTATTTTTTAACGGATTCTATCGCGATTTATCCAAAATAAAAAATTAATCGCGATAGAATCCGTAAAAATATAGTTTTATTCCAATGTGTGACATTCGCGTAAACTTCTGACAATATCATATTATATGTAGATTTATTTGCAGCTTATTTCGCGCGAACAGCTGAACAGATTTGGCTGAAATTTAGAACACAGATAATACATATTTTAAGGTGTTGATAAGTTCCTGTGGGAATAAATATAACATTCTGAGTGTTGTCAATAATAATATATTGGTTGCTCTTATTTTCAGGTAGTGTGTTTGCGTCCACTTAGTGATGTATTTGCGTTGGTGAGAGACACAGAGCAACCACAGAAATTTTCTATCGAATACCTCAATGGCCAGACGCGCACTTATTTGGCGGGCGAAAGGTAACGAGCTCTAACTTTTTTGTTTTCGACAGTCGATAATGATTGTGCCAATCCTATCCTACTTCCTACTATCCTACTAATATTATAAATGTGAAAGTTTGTGAAGAGGTATGGATCTGGCTAAAATCCAGCGCGAGCGCGTGGGCCGCCGCCACCTCCTGCGAGCATGTAATGCTCGCGAAGGAGGTGGCGGAGCGCGCCCGGGAGAGACTTAGAACTCGCCCGGACCGCCGAGCCCGCAACTTGCTCGCCGCGCGTCGCAGGCGACTCAGGCGCCGGAGGTCGCTTAACGACCTCCGTCCTCCATGAGCGCAGGCCTGGGGGTGGCGGGTGAGGCCACCTGTCACCCCAGCAGAAGCAGGCCGGGACGGTGGGGCGACTAGCGCCCCTACCCCAAACCGGGGCAAGACGGGGACACCGTGGTTCCCAAACCCGAGGGGGCCATCTCGAAACCGGAGATGGCCCAGGGTCAGTCGGGGTGCGAGGGATATGCTCTATGGGCAACCTTACACCCCGGCGTCTGTAGACCCGAGACGGCGTGCGGTTTTAGTCGGTTCAAGCCCGACATAACCGCCCCCGCTGGCACGCGGGCGGGTACCCGAAGGGATTTCCGCACGATTAAAAAAAAAAAAAAAAGGTATCCCTGTACCAAATTTTAGCCAGATCCATACCCATCCATATTCTATTCAAATCCATACATATTCTAGACTATAGTCTAGAATAAAACATTGCCTACTTTCTTCTCTTCTGAATCTTGGCTATTACGGGAGCGACAGCTGTATGAGCGCGCGACCTCGAGAGGAAAACCTGCGCCAGCGCCTCGTCCGTTAATCAGCAATTGTACCGTCTCGCAGGTAAGGTTGGCTCGGACCCCGAAGATCTTGGTCGGGGCTCATTCACCCTTTGCAAGAAAAGCGTTTAACCTTTCGTATGCGCAACCGTGCCCCCACTTCGAACGTCTACGTGCGGGAAATATTGAGCGCGGAGAGCGCGCTCGCCGTGATTCAGATTTTCCCGATATTTAGCACATAATTGAATGAAGGACATAAAAGTGTTGATAGTTTCTGGTAGTCAGTTAACTAGTGAATAGTATTCACTAATTTTTTTGGTAATAAATGTTTTACTAATTTTTTACAGGCACTTTATAAACAGGTTTATGAAACTGCGGATATAATGTTATATTTGACCTTATTTTTATAAAGTTTTCAAATTATTTTCGTTTTTTTTTCATATTACCTAAGCAGATAAAGGTTAAAACTAACTGATAATACAAAAAAATGCTGGAATTACATGTTATTATACATAGTAATATCATTTTGAAAATTCAAATTGAGATATTGAAAATGGCAACTTAGCTCTCGAGTCGCGCCGACTTTCGAGTCGTTTTTTCACGAAATTACTTAATATCAGAGATCAAAATGTACTCTGTTTATATAACTGAATACCCTTTTTTATATAAAAATCATAAAAAACACATAAACGATGTAACAAACTGAGGTATTTGATGAAAAACTCGAGGTTTAGATGATTTGGCTAACCTTTTAGACACGTAGTTTCTAGCATCGTGCAATAGTCGATAGAGTATAAAAATGACTGTATTGTTCACATGAATAAACTAGTATTCTAACGGAATATTATTCAGTTCACTCTCTATAGATAATAATTGTAAAAATCCATTTGGAAATCGGTCAATTTGAAAATAAAGCGTCAAAGTACTGTTTATATGTGTGCGTGTATTGAGCCGAGCGTAAGCTGCTTAGGAGCAGGTCTGCTCCTAGCCCAAATGGTATAGCTTGCTAGAGAACAGATATGCTCCAAGGTCAAATACTTCAAACTGCATACTTTACTCGGGAGCAGATCTGCACGCATATACAGCGGGTTTGTAATAAACAAAAATAGTTTTGATAATTGAGGGGTATTGAAGAAAAAATGCATGTGTCCTCCTGACTCTTCGCAGATAATAAAATGTGTTTTTCTTTGTTTTTACTATTGGCCACATGCGTGTTTGCTTTTATACCCCTAACTACTAGGTATTAGATAAACTGAGTAGCAGTGAGACGTGGAGTGTATTTATTCAGATAACGTACCATCATTTAGTGCAAATCAAAGGAAGTACCTAATTCAAAAGAAGACTCACAAACTTCTTGAGAATTTCATTATGTAAAGGATATATTTTCTTCTACCTATTTTATGTCAGTAATAAAACAAAACCTTTTTGTAAATAATATATTTCCGTAAGTCTGAGAAAAATATTAAACGTAACATTATTTGAACTTTCTTTTTGTACACAAAATTAGTGATTTTGTATGGCAACGTCAAAAATTAATCTATGTGAAACAATCAGAATGCAAAACTACTTATTTTTCAAAACATTTAAAATAAAAATAAAGGTGTACATCATATCAGCCGTAGGAAGTCCACTGCTGAACATAGGCCTCCCCCATCGACTTCGATTTTGACCGGTCTGTGGCGGCCTGCATTTACACCTGGTGTAAATGGTTTTTGAGATATATAACATTGTGACAGACAGACGGAAGAAGTTACCAGTTTATAGTAATACCCTTTTGTATCATTTTGGTATGGAGGGATTCGTGAAGAAGACGAAAACGAGGAATTAATTGGTACATCGATGTAGTAAAAAAGGGCTACTTCTCGGGGAACAAAATTAAGTTAATTTATAAAACAACAACGTGGTAGAAATTTGATGACACAAATTTGTCCCAAAATTCGGCCGGGTAGGTACCACCGTGCACGATTGCGAAAAACCCTCCATAGTAATCCAATTTCGGTTTGATTGCGTTCAGGGGTCAGCAAGTGCATAGCCGGGCAGGGGGGTTGTGGTCGCAGCACTAGTGGGACCGGTGGGTGTCACGCGGTGCTGCGACGACAATCCGCTTCTGATGAGGCCGTCAAGCTGAGTGCCACCATTGTTAACATGGTACGTGTATGTAATGGTGACCCTCTTTCCTGAGACTTTCCTTCAGCTTACCATCAGGCGAGGTGAAGTCAAATTGACGTGTCCTAAATATAAAAAAAAAATGAGTAATCAATAATAGAAATGTTGTCTTAGCTTTTAACTAAGACAACGTTTCTAATGTGTGATACTCTTTCCAACATTGGCCAACGCAAAGAAATACTTGACACTGGCTACAGATAGTGTTAGAGAATATCGTGCGCCGTTGCTTCGCTACACATCTCGCACAACGCCCTCTTTTATGCCGCACCTGTTTTTTCGTCCGATCCTCTGTAACTGCGCAGTGCTCAGGGAAGTGATCCAGCTGCTTGTTAAGACGACAGACGCCTGTGGCAGTCGGGTATCGATGTTCGCGGGGCTGGACGTTGACACCATATCTTTCACATAGCTCTGCAGCCAGTCTGTATCTAAATTGCCGGTGGGTAATTTTTTTGTGTTGGCCAATGTTAGAGCAATATATTACATACGAATTTAATATGCCAATATTTAAAAATCTTTTAAAAACCTTAATGTACCATTTAATTCCTCGTTTTCGCTCAAGAAGGTACGTTGACAATTTCTGGTCCTTTAGGTCCACTCCCCCCATGAAACTGTTGTAATCCTTAACCACTACAGGTTTTTGGATAACTTTTCCTGCTCTATTGGCTGCCGTCATCTCAGCATTGTGGTAAGTAGACACTGTGGAAACTAGTTTTACATCTTTCCACGCTAAAACTGAAACGTCACCACAGTGTCTACTTACCACATCCCCCCTTGCCATTCTATTTTCCTTTAAATTTTTTATTATTGCAGGTGTGTCAACCCTTCGTCGGTTTAACGTACCGACGACATCTGTGTTTTTCGATTTTAAAAATTTTGTTAGTGCTACTGAGTTGTACCAGTTGTCCATGAAAAGGGTGTATCCTTTGCATAGATAACTGGTAATCAGTTTCAGCACTGCTTTAGCACTACTATTTTTAAACCCGTAAAGGGACTCTTGATCCTCCTGGGCTGTACTCTTGCCTGTGTAAATCATCACTTTTAACACATAACCCGTAATTGCTTCGCAGAGTTCATATGTCTTTATGCCGAATCGCGCTGCTTTGGTACGGATGCATTGTATCCAGCTTAAATGTCCCTTCCAAAGCAGCAGCGATTCGTCTATAGATAGCTCTCTGCGAGGCGAATAGACAGTACTAAACCTATTGTTGAGATAATCAACAATAGGTTTAATTTTGCCCATCTTTTTCTCCTCAGCGGTGGTTACTAAAGTGGCATTGTCCACGAAGTGGAGGTACCTCATCAGGAGGAGAAAGCGATCGCGTGTCATAAGGCTTCGAAAGCCAGGCATTTCCAAAATACCGGTAGACCAGTATTCGTCTACCCTAGCCCTATAGCACATACCCATTAATATAATCACGCCTATTAATCTATAAATCTCGTCCACCGTGGTGTCAACCCATTGGTTACACCGCGAGTTACTGCTGATGGCGCTGAGGTCTTCGGTTAGCGGAGCGATGGTGTCCCACGCGTACCTATTAGTTTCCACCGACACAGATTCGATTAAAGTCTGGTCCCAAATTTGAGTAAATATGTCCAGGGGAACGGTTCCTTCAATTTTGGGACCAGACTCTTCCCTGAATTCTTCCCTCTGCCCTGTAAATGTGGAATAATCATCGGACCAGTTAATGTCTGTACCGGAATTTCCCTCTTCGAAGGACGCAACATTTTCCTCCTCCTCCATATCACCTTGTAAGAGCTGACGTAGCTCTTCAAGGGTCATTTCTTCGTCCTCTGCTTCACTGCCGGTGTCGACAGCAAGGGCTTCGGCAAGCGGCGCATCGAACGGAATCTCCTCATCCTATAATAACATGCAATTTCCCGTAACATGCAAAACACTTAATACCCTAAGCATTTAAACAGTGGACCACAACCAGAGGTTAATCTAAATCATTTAAAAAGTCAGTACTTATTTGTATTTCAGCAGTATACTACACATGGAGGGGCCATTACATATATTTTTAATACGATTAGTAGCAACTAATATAATTACGAATGCGGTATTTCATGTTAGTTTAAAATAATGTATAAAGATTAGTAGTAGCTTTATCACACAAACATTAAGTCCCTTCCCTAGTAACACACACACTACACAGGAAAAAAACATTCCACCACACGAAGCAATTTAACAAAAATATTAACAAGTCAGTTTAGTTTGTTA
The DNA here is from genome assembly GCA_946251805.1 of Cybosia mesomella. Taxonomy (NCBI): domain Eukaryota; kingdom Metazoa; phylum Arthropoda; class Insecta; order Lepidoptera; family Erebidae; genus Cybosia; species Cybosia mesomella. The sequence continues at coordinate 23,081,007 of OX276405.1, forward strand.
TTTTGTCATACTAAGATTCAGAGCAGGCGCAATCCAACGAATTAAATCAGCACTATAAAGTCAGACTTTCATAGTTACCTAGTTGTTTGGTAGGTATTTTTGCAAACGAATCCTTAACTTTTTCTTTGTAAATAAAAAAAAGGTATACATACATCATCCTCTCCGAATAGCCTTCGTGGCCTTAAATTTTCTCCCTCGACTACTTCAATTCCCTCACCTACTGTGAGGTTGCTAGGACGCCAAGGCTATAATAAACGAAATTAAAATTTTAGTTAACAAAGAATCTTAACATTGCTTATATTACATTTTGAAATACCTTCACGCTCCCCGAACAAGTTCTTTCCAGCAAAACCTGCTGGTCCCCCACTCGTAGCGTGCCTTGCGGAGTCCTCTGTACTTCGAAGGCGTTAATCAAAGTCCTATCAGAAGGCGTGGTCGGTGCACTCATTTTTTGATCTTTAAGAACAAAATAATTATAATTTATGTAAGCGTTTGTTTTTGAAGTAAACAAAATTAATCTTATAAGACATTTAGGTACAGTCGTAATCTTATTCTTCAATTATTTTAAAACATTAAACATACTTTTGTGAACTTACGAAAACAAATTTCTTACTTGAAAAGTTTAATCATTTATTATAAGACTAAACTAGAAACGAAATTGTTTTGAATTGTTTCGACCCTAGTTCGCGCGCGAACAATATTTACGGAACATGTCAAAACCTGCACGGCGCGGCACGAGCGCGCTGGCCAAACGACTTTCCGTTGCATCTCTAATAACAATTGAACGAGAAATTTTGGAACACGTAGCACATATCTACACCTTATTTTTTACATAGAAAGTAAGCATTTATTATATATATTTAGTCATTTCTATTGATATGTATTGGTTTTAATACATTTTTCTGTTTTTTTTTTAATAAGTTAGATACTTTTATATAATGTAGTATAATGATAAAAAACATCGGAAAATGAAACCGCCCGTATATGTGAGCAGATCTGCTCCTCAGTAGCTTAGGCACAGCGCAGTCCACTGGCGGCTTCGTGTACATACACACCGCGTCGCCATTTTGATTTTGCGCTAGTGTGTGTGTATTTTCGACCAATTTTCAAAACGAGAGAATTAGCAAAAAATCTACAACTTATTTTAGAAAACGAACTATATTTTCAAATTCCTTATAAAATTTCCTATAGGATTGCTATTTCGTACCAATTGCAAAACTTCTGCAATAGTCTCAAATACTTGAAAATTTTTAAACTCGCTTACCGTTACTTCTGAAAGTCTAAGATTTTATCAACGATTTTTGCCCAAAAAAGCGTATTTCGGATTTATTTATTGTAAATAAATATTAGAAGCTAAGTAGAAAACAATAACTTACCTTCTGTATAAAGATTTCCGTCGTAAAAACACTTTTTAGCGAGCCACAGTTGCACAGTCTTACGCGACGAAACGTTAGGTTTTGAAAGCAAATTTTCTATTTTTTCTAAGAAGTGTGATTGAATGTTCGACTCTCTATGGTTCATTCATTCATTAGGTGTACAAATAAAATAACTTTACACTCTATTACCATGTATTTGGATATAAATTTCAATAATTTTCGAACAAATCCCGTTGGTGCAGATCTGCTCCTTAGCAGTTAGCGTACACGGAGCAGATATGCTTCTAAGCATACGAAAGGTTAAAGATCGTATAAACTGCCTGCTCCATTGGGAATATTATGTGAGGGTATGTAAATTTATGTACAATTTTCACAGAGATGCACTACTTGCGTCGCTGTTAGACGGCGTGCGGTCCGCAGGCCAGCGTGACGTCCATGTACGGTCGGTGCCAACCCCGAGAGGATACAGATTAGGTCCTTTACATCAACCCGTCGAAGAAGAAACAGAATCCAATCATCTCAGGTATTATTTAAATTCACTTTTTTGACCACCCTATGAGACAAAATTGCAACTAAGTAACTATAGTACGGCCGTTAGCTTGAGTCGTTCGGCCATAAACGTCGCAACGCTCATCATTATAGCGCGCTCCAATAATAAAGAAAGCGAGTGAGACAAATAAGAAAAAAAAATATGACAAGACTCATAAATGCAGTACTATACTGGTTAAGTGCTGCATTTGGGCAGTTTGGAGTGTTAAAGTTTGCGGCAGCAGTTAGAGGGTCACCGGTAACTTCTTACTGCCAGGCAAGCTATCTAAGAAAACATAATGCATTATTGTTAATTATTCTGTAACCATTTGATAATTTACAGGTTGTTCCAAAATCCAGTAGGCATGTGTCGAACGGAGGTTATAGAGAGATTCAACGCGAACGTGGGATACAGCGGCTTGATCTATTCCGTCAGCCAAGACGTAAGACATCTTTAGTACGCTACAGAACTGCACAGACATGCATACTATATACTATATTATACTAATAGCATACAGCAAAGCCAGCTTCATACGATCCTGTGTCAAAAACATCAGTTTACGTTGTAAGCTAAGCCATGTTTTCATATATTTTGCTGCACTTCGTATGACTTTTCCAAGTCCTTTCAAAATCGTACTAAGCAGGCTTGCTGTATTTCAGTTTTCTCGCTAGCTTGCTATGCTGCTATCGTTTTTTTTTGTATCTTATTTACTCTTTCATAAACCGTTGAGAAAACAGTAAATATAAATGAATTATGCTCAAATAACTGTCACTCGAAATGGATTATAAATAACTTGAGATATGCATTTTGATTTCAATAACGCAGTTATTTATTAAGTCGCTATTTTCTTATCAAAACTAACTTAACATTAATATTGTAATCACGAATATCTGATTATTAAATAAAAATCTCACATCAGTTATGGGGTTTTATAGGGTAAGGTCGAGGAGCACGCTGTCACAATTCTATCAGCTCGCTTTCAACGTTAATACCTAGATGAGTGAGCTTCGCTTTTTTTCAGAAAACACACCTGATAGATAAACTTAGGAATCAAAATCTTATCTTACTACAAGTTTTCGTCCGAATAGCTAGACCGGTTTCCGAGATAGTGTATTATGCAAGAATTGCTCGTCTAATAGCATAAAATTACGAACGGCTTCAGCCGCGGTCGGTCATGATAGCGCTAAAAGCAAGCTCCCCGAACATTCTCTTTATTACACGAGAGCAAGCATTGCAACTGTTTTTGTATAGATCTACATAAAATGAACAGACCATTTTAAACATTTTATATTATGTTCGTTCGCATAAATATAATACATAACTTCATTATTTCCGTATGAAGTAATCAAACATTAACTCCACAAACATTATACATTACGCCTTCACGCTTTTTTTATAAATTTTTTGTTGTCATTTCTGGGGCATATTAATGTACCTTGTGTGCCTTTAGGCCCGTCCCCTGTTGTGGCTGTTTCTTACGTGGGATCTTGTAAGTCCCTTCTCAATTTATTACTTTTTATTCTTACTTTGCTACGTATTTAGGTAAAGGTACTCAAAGTTTAATGAAATTGTTTAACAATGATATTCTAAATCTATTTTAATCTGTTCTAATTTTATTACGCAGTGATTAGGCTTTGATCATCGGCTTAGACTCCATCTACATTGTCATGTGTAAATACCGTATCTTAGTGTGAATACTGTATATTTGTAAATTATTGCTTTTGCCTGGAATAATACTTTGGTTTGCGCTAATTCGAGGATGTTCAATGTTAGACTAGTCTCACACTACATTGTGCTGAGCTACGAAATAATCGTAATTATATCTCACTTGTTCGATTCGGTATAAATTAGTTTTGCATGAGCTCAATGGTTCCGAGCATAAGTTAAAATTGAGTAAATATAATGTTGCAGAACCTTTTAAAGCTAAGGGCATTTTAAATGTATGTGTATACAATGCGGTGAGGGGATAAATGAATAAGCTTTCTGCTTTATTTTCAAAATTATTTCATGCAAGCTAAACGACTACACTTTAAAAAACTATTTATTCACTGGTATTGTGTGCTAACTGAACAATGGAGGAGCTGTAATATTGTCCTCGGCAGCGTCTGTTCGCGGAGAACAAGGAGAAGTTGATCACGGGAGCGTTGACCGCCCTGGTGAGCAGCGCGCCGTCGGGCGGCAACCTGACGCCGCGCGAACTCGAGGCGCAGTTCCACGCGCTGAGGCGGCTCTGCGCCAGTAAAGTGGGCTTCGCTGCGTTTACTGCGCTGCCTGGGTGAGCATTACTTGAGTCAGGTGTTCGGAGTAAAGTGTACAACGTGAGTAGAGCTAGTTAGAGCCAAGCGCGTTTTTAGAGAATAGTCGTAAGTGTTGTCTTGATGGTTGATTGGCGGTCATCCACAGTAAATAAATACTCTAGCACATTCTTAACAGCTTGTGTTAAGGGTTCTAGAATGCGGATAAACATCCATCCATACTATTATAATATTATCGTGCATACCCAATCAGTACATTCTAGAATTAGTAATAAGTTTTCATCAATAGATGACACTAATAGTTTCATATTTGAAAAATATGAATAAAACATCCTATTTTGGTCATATTAGGACGTGTAAAGGTTTATAACACCTACAACTAGGTTATTCTATATTTTTGTGGCTATTTAAACTTATCAACAATGTAGTTATTATATAACATTATACATAATAGTTGTTTAATAACAACAAAATGGTTTTTAATTCTTCCTAATAACTTAAATATATTATGACTGTAGATGGCACCATAATCAATTTCAAAATCTATTTTACTACACGTAAAATAGATTTTGAAATTTTCAGAACTACATAATACTAATAATATATATTATATTGATTTGTTTGTTATATCTATATTATTCTAATTTAGAATAGAAAAGAAAATATATTTTTTGTCCTATTCAGATTCACTGATTTTATAGAATCACGCCATCTATTGATATAAGACGACGTACTATTGGAGGAAAAGCTGTACTGAACTTGTCAGGCAACATGCATGAGTTGCGATGACTTCAAATTTTTGTTCTAGTTTGTGTATCTGTGTTAGAATAATTGTCTTATACGCGGTATAGCCATTTGTTGGTGGCTGAACTCCTCCGTAACCACTCTCGCGATCTTGACCAAATTTACCACAGTGATAGTGTGGACACTGAGAAGTGTTTTGAAGCGAGATGGTTCATGTCTGATGTACCATTGAGGAATAATCACCGAAGAACAGTTTCACGAGCGCGCGGCCTTAGCTAAGCGCGGGACCGTAGTAAGATATCTTATTTTCAAGTAAGAGTCCTGCTCGCTCAGCTCAATTTATTTCATCGCACCCTGCACTGAATTCCTAGTACTTTGTAATCTAATATCATACATAGAAACACCCAGACCAAAACACGCATACAACTATTTGCAGTGAGCGGAATGTGTTGTATGTACCTTATTTTTTTTTATTTATTTTTTTCGTGCGGAAATCCCCTCGGATACCCCCCCGCCGCTTAGCGGGGGCGGTTATGTCGGGCTTGAACCGACTAAAACCGCACGCCGTCTCGGGTCTGCAGACGCCGGGGTGTAAGGTTGCCCATAGAGCATATCCCTCGCACCCCGACGGACCCTGGGCCATCTCCGGTTTCGAGATGGCCCCATCGGGTTTGGGAACCACGGTGTCCCCGTCTTGCCCCGGTTTGGGGGAGGGGCGCTAGTCGCCCAACCGTCCTGGCCTGCTTCTGCTGGGGTGACAGGTGGCCTCACCCGCCACCACCAGGCCTGCGCTCATGGAGGAAGGAGGTCGTTAAGCGACCTCCGGCGCCTGAGTCGCCTGCGACGCGCGGCGAGCATGTTGCGGGCTCGGCGGGCCGGGAGAGTTCTGAACCTCACCCGGGCGCGCTCCGCCATCTCCTTCGCGAGCATCACATGCGCGCAGAAGGAGGTAGCGGCGGCCCACGCGCTCGCGCTCCGCACCATTGCCGCAATCATGCTGCCGAGCGAGAGGACTCCCACCCCGATGGCTGCCACGTGGTCACCCCTCGGCACCTCCCACGCCGGGCAGTCCGCCAGCGTGTGCAGCCCTGAGTCCTCGCTCGCGTCACAGTGATGACACTCAGGCGTTGGCTCCTTCCTGATCCGATGCAGGTGGTCCCTGAAGCACCCCTTCCCGGAGATCACCTGCGTCAGTCGGTACGAGAGGCTTCCGTGTCGCCTCTCTAGCCAATCCTCCATGATGGGCCTTACCGCCGCTATTGCGGCGTGCCCTTGTGTTGTATGTACCTATGTGACGTGACTAGCGTGTGGCGTGTGGCGCAGGTTCCGCGAGTGGATCGGCACGGCCACGGTGGCGGCGCTGCGGCGCGGCAGCAGCGCGAGCGCGCACGCGGCGCTGGACGCGGTGTGCGCGCTGCTGCAGCCCATGCACGCCGAGCCCGACCTGCGCCAGGAGCAGCTCAACAAGGCCAGCATGCTGTCCTCCGCCGGCTTCCTCGACGGCCTGCTCGCCATGTGGGCGGACCACGTCGTGAGTCATCCACTTGTGTTACGCTCATGGAACTTTTACTGTTCAATCGATAGTGTTCGATATCTATATATATATATAACAAAGTCGTGTGACGACCGCGATGATTTTAATTTTCTGCGATGGTTGTACTCATTGGCGTCGGTATAACTTTTGTAACACATTTTTATTGATAGACGCAACTTTTTTTTTAAATTTATAAAGCCCAGCAAATAAGCCTAGGGCCTAAAAGTTCAACGGAATAGTAAGTGTTTAGTGTCCCATAAACTCTTGCGACACCGAAGTTGTGCCTTGCGCATAGCCTGCAAAAAGAGGCGTGCTTCATTCAGCTTATTCTATATTCTACTTCCATTCGTGTTGCTAAAAGTTTATAAAAGAACCAAGTGTTTTGTTATTTCGGTTATCCGCTATTATCAAGTCTAAAGACACGGTAACCATTGTACATTACTTTCCGGTAAAATAAAGTGCAGTAATTTTTTACAATGATATCTTTTTCGTGACACACAATTTTTTGACCACAGACTGCGGGCAGTGGCGCTTTAGTCGTGGCAGCCATGCTGGATTTCTTAACATTCGCGCTATGTGTGCCGTATAGTGAAACAACAGATGGAAAACAGTTTGATCAACTGCTAGAGATGGTCTCGAAAAAAGGCCGTGTGTTGTTCAAGTTGTTTGAGGTAAATTTATTTATTTTTTACACGAATTTACTTACATATCGATATCTTAATACGCAGACCGTAAGGGGCATTGGCGATATATGTATAATTAAATATATTTACAGCATCCATCTATGGCCATTGTGAAAGGAGCTGGACTTGTGATGAGGGCCTTGGTAGAAGAGGGTGGCGAAAATGTGGGCTCTCGTATGCAGACTCTCGCGTTAGCCGAAGCAGCCTTGCCGAGACATTTGTTATCCGCCCTGTACGCGCCGCCAAGATTACATCATAGGCATTTAGCGAGACACTTGGTCGCTTTGTGGCTGGTCGATCATGCGCCTGCACACTGTCTGCTGCGGAGGATTATGGTATGTTTTAAGTAACTACTTATTACTAAGTATTTTATGTGACACCTAGCTTCGACTTTTTATGTGTCATCTCGCCTCGGTATTTTATGTGTCGAGGAGTCCTTTTTTTATACTTGTGGAAGCCTCCACGGGCTTCATCCCATCGGTGCCGATGAAGGGGTGGGCGTGTCGGAATCGAATCGACTAAAAACACACGGTGTCCTCCCAAAGTGTCCATTGCCGGGCACCCGGGGTAAGTCCTCGAATTGATAACCCCAGTGTTACCGGCGGACTTTGGCCGCCACCGCCTCGGGATCGGGTATTATCCCGCGTCGGTGAGTTGGCAGGCGTGTGTAGGACACACACGACACGCCTTCGCCACGGTCTGCTTCTTAAAATGTGTGGCTTCCTAGTCTAATAATATTCGGTTTGGAATATGTCTACACATAAGCTAACATAATTATGCTTATTTTTTGTCTCTAAGATTATTTCTCTCTCTCTCTAAGATTACTGATGCTAGACAGTTGTTTTTTTTTATATATACAGCTAATTATCTACTGTGGAATATATATACGAGTATATATATATTTTTTTTATATTTAGGACACGTCAATTTGACTTCACCTCGCCTGATGGTAAGCTGAAGGTAAAGTCTCAGGAAAGAGGGTCACCATTACATACACGTACCATGTTAACAATGGTGGCACTCAGCTTGACGGCCTCATCAGAAGAGGATTGTCGTCGCAGCACCGCGTGACACCCACCGGTCCCACTAGTGCTGCGACCACAACCCCCCTGCCCGGCTATGCACTTGCTGACCCCTGAACGCAATCAAACCGAAATTGGATTACTATGGAGGGTTTTTCGCAATAGTGCACGGTGGTACCTACCCGGCCGAATTTTGTGACAAATTTGTGTCATCAAACCACCAGGAATGTGCGTGTAGTAGATAATTAGCTGTATATATAAAAAAACAACTGTCTAGCATCAGTAATCTTAGAGAGAGAGAGAAATAATCTTGGAGACAAAAAATAAGCATAATTATGGTATTTTACGTGCAGACAGCGCCTTAACACAAATAAGGTAATATCAGATGTTTAATAGTTACCGATTTCCTATATATAAAGGAACTTGCCCCATATTAAGGAACCCTGCCCAGCTGGGGTTGATGAGTAGGATTAGGTATATAATATAAGCACAAGGTACCTTTTCATACTATCATGGTACTCGGTTACCGTGTCCAATCAACACCAGAGATATCATTTATGCATTGCTACCTGTAGAGAATACAGGAGATAGAAAAGAATAAGAAGAGAATGAGAAATAACAGAAAGCAAGGTAATGCCCTCATTTACCGTATCCTATCAGTGTTTGAAAAAGCATCGCTCTGCGCAGAATAATTTTGTGCAAGAAAGTTTTAAAATTTCAATATATTTGTTAACAGCCATCAGGTCTTCTAGCTTTCCTAGAATCTACTGAAGCACCTCCGGTATCTGCGATAGACAACGAGCCAGAGCGCGACAACCTGCAGTTAGCGCAGGCGAGCATCAAACCTCGCGCCCAGCATTGGGAGGCGCTTGAACGACAAGTCAAATACATCGAAAAACATGTGGAGGTGAGTCGCAGCCGGCTAAACAGCTTTTTTTTGTATATACAAGTGCCATGCCATTTCTTCTCGTTGGTGTGGTACAAGGCGTTTGAAGGATGCTGATATTTAATAGTTTCCATGAAATTGTGACGACATTGCATTGGTTTACAGCAAACTACGTGTAAACGATGAGACAAATACGACCAGTAGTCGTTTTACGAATTTCGTGGTAGCCGTTCTCATAGCCGCTCAGTAAAAAAAAGTCGTAGACGAGACGACACTAAGTCGTGCTGTCCCATAATGTTAAAACCCTAATTTAAATGTACAAGCGACTACGCGAATACCTGCTACATTTATCTTCATGTACTAGTATGTAATCTCACTCTATCTCGTCCATAGCATTACGCACAATTAGCTCTCCAGCATTGGGCAGCGCGCTTGGGGCGGCAATCCGGTGAAAAAAGGGACGCGGCCAGAGATAGACCAGTATTACTGCGCAGAAGACGAGAGAGAGTCAAGTCAACTTCCAACTGGCCACTATTTTACTATCAGTTTCACAAGGATCACGCGTTACCTAACCTCATATGGAATCATACGGTGAGTATAAAGTTGGATCATTATTGCTTGTTAATAAGCGAGAATCTGAATGGTTCATGGAATTTGAGCGCAACACAGAAGGGTTAAAATGTTGAATGAAGTGTCTTTCTTGTGATGTTTTAGTAGAATATTTGCTATTGTACCCAAAGGTCACAAATACACGCACACAGATACGCGTGCGAATGAACACATGCTCATGCTCTTCTTTCCTTAAAAAAAGTAATTCACCTAACACCAAGAAAGATGTCAGGGATATCTATATCCTCAGTAGCATCCTACTACTCGGTTACAAGTCCATTCCAACTAAAGTTTTAATCTTTGACAGACACGAGAAGAACTCCGCAATGCCTTAGAGAACGAACTCCGCGCATTCACCTCGGACCGGGAAGTGGCTGGTACGACCCTGACGTCGTGGAACCACGCGGAGTTAGAGGTGCACTACCAGTGTTTGCAAAACGAGGTCAAAATCGGCGACTACTATCTCCGGATACTGCTGGAGCAACGGGACAATGACGATAGCCCTATTAGGAAGTCGTAAGTATATTGTTTGATAATTTGCCTATGAATATTTTGTCAGTCTCGCTGTCTGCTTTATTGGTATACTGTACAAAGGGGTGGGTAGAGAAATATTTTAAATTCATATTTCATCGTCTAAAACTTCGGGTCCAAGTAATACAAAAGTCTTGGGACTGAAAGAATAAGATTTAAGTATGTTCAGTAACTATACAAACATTAGAGAATCAATAGAGGCCGCACCGGGCGCCGAAGAGCGCTAAAGAAATGCCGGCCTCCACGAGGGCGAAGGTATTACTGCCCGTTGCCCTAGCAGAAGCAGTCCCGAGATTGCGGTAGCGCCCGAATTTGACGGCGAGGCCGCCTGTGTCATGACTGGTGGTCAAAGTCTACCGGGAATTCTCAGTAGTTCCTTCCTAGTTACCCAGGGTTCCTGTTAAAGCCTCACGTGGATGGAACACCGTGTGGTTTTAGTCGGTTCGATCTCGATATAGCTACTTCACCGCTAACCCCAACGAGGTGTAACCCGATGAGGGTTTCCACACGTACAAAACGTAAAGGGTATGTTCAGGGTGCTCGCTTCTAGCGCCATCAGCGCGCCCCTCGTACTAGGTCAAGAATGTCAGACTGAGGATGCAATTATAAAGTGACAAAACTTGTCGTGCATTCCAGGTACGAGTTCTTCAACGACTTATATCATCGGTTTTTATCGACACCGAAGATAGAAATGAAATGTATGTGTTTGCAAGCGATGAGTATCGTCTACGGCAGATACTTCGAAGATATCGGACCTTTCGCCGACACTAAATATATTGTACAAATGTTGGACAGGGTAAGCATGTAAGCTATATAATATTGCTTCGTGAAATTAATTGTAAAATGGAATCTGTTTTGTTTTTAAAACTAATTACTAGTATGTATTCCTGTTAACACCTCCTATCCTCCTGCTTGTGTTAGGAGTTCCCGTCGATGTGTCGAGTGTATTGACATTTTTTTTTTACATTGCATGGTTTTTAATGCAAGATTAATAAATGCTCTTGTTTCAGACGTGCGATAGAATGGAAAGAGATAGATTAGTACAATTTTTATCGAAACTTATACTACATAGAAGAAATGTTAGCGATATATTAGAATGGAATGGTATTAGGTGAGTACATTATTTTTTGAGTTTACAGCATTTCTGCCTGCTAGGAATCTTGCAACCTTAATCACCAACATCTGAATGAAAAAATAAACCCAAAGGCACTGTTTGATTTTCAGAATTCTTGTGGAATTGATGACGTTAGCTCACTTACACACGTCTCGGGCGACAGTCCCGACTCAAAGCAATGTTATCGAAGGGCCGCGGGAACAACCCACGGGGGACCGCGAATGGTACTACAACGTGGAACAGGGAGATAAGGTGCAGAGGAAAGGGCCTGTCAGCTTTCAACAGGTAACATTTATTATATACCTAATTTATTTACAAGTTTATTCTTTAGATTTGAAGGTATAGCAATGATGAGAACTTATTATTTCCTGTAAGTGGTGGCTTGTACAAACTTCCACAATAGGAGCATAGTGTTGGCATTTATACGAAATTTTAAGAAATATGGATAACGTCTCGATGACCCCGGGCATAGTCCTAAGGTACTGGGTTCAATTACTGCGATGGCAAATGGATTCGGTTTTTGGTTCTATAATTTTAACAGTACGAGTACCTTTTTTTTTTTCGTGCGAAAATCCCTTCGGATACGCCCGATCCGCCCCGCCGTCCAGAGGGGGTGGTTATGTCGGGCTTGAACCGACTAAAACCGCACGCCGTCTCGGGTCTACAGACGCCGGGGTGTAAGGTTGCCCATAGAGCATATCCCTTGCACCCCGACTGACCCTGGGCCATCTCCGGTTTCGAGATGGCCCCCTCGGGAACAGTACGAGTACCTACGTAGTATTAGTATACCTTTCATAATAATGAAAGACGATCTAGCCTGTGACAATAATAACGATGACGCAAGATTTATTGTACTTACAGCTAAAAGACCTGTATAAATCTGGTGAGATAAACAACAAAACAAAATGCTGGGCGAACAGTATGGAAGGCTGGCGGGCCGTGGGCGGCGTGGCGCAACTTAAGTGGACGCTGGTAGCCCGCGGGACGCCCGTGCTGGACGAGAGTGCACTGGCCGCTACTATACTAGACCTCCTCATCACTTGTTCTAGATATTACCCCAGCAGGTACTGTATTTCAAGTGAAGCTTCTGTTAATGCCTGCTACAGAGCAAATATGAAGAGGAGGCGGTCTACTCATAATTAACTGTGATTCTTAACTAGGTCCTGACGTCATGGTAGTAGGTGTGACCCTAGTCAGTGTACTGTCGACGTTCGTTCTGTGCACAGCTCTCTTAGCCTCAGTGTCTCCATATGTAATTCTACTCGATGCTAGATGGCGGCACTTTGTGTCCGTATACGTCCGTTAACATTTAGTGACAGCTAGAGTGAGATAGTTATAGTACGCAGTAACATTGAGATGGAATGAAGTCGGGATAAAAAGTGGACGGGATCTAACCCCTCTTCACCACACCGTCGTCCGCGTCACGCGTTCTTTCATATGCATATCTAATTACAACATCTCTCTGTATTTGCTCTGTTAATACCTTCCTACCAAGCGCGAATTACCTGGTTGCTAATAACGTACAATTAATGAATACAACTGATAATTAAGTACATACGAGTTCAAAGTATTATTGTTTTTCATTTCCCTCGGGCGTCACCTCTACTGAACTAGCCGAATCTCATTTTTATGCTTTTGTTATATAGGGATGAAGAAGATGCTGTAATAAGACCATTACCAAAGGTGAAGAGGTTATTGTCAGAACCGGCTTGTTTGGCGCATGTCGTACAATTATTACTTACTTTCGACCCTATATTAGTGGAAAAGGTATGATTTATCCAAATGCTTTTATCTCATGCCACTTTTATTTGACTGCATATAAACCAATACTGATTTCTTTACGGTATATACTCGGCTTTTCATTAGCTACGTCGCAAAGAAGAGTAAGAGGCCGCTAAGATCGGATTGCTTCGGTTTTGTAGAGCGTTTTCCTAATCGTACATCAGACTGACAGTTGGATACCTTTATAGAGTAGTTATCAGTCGAAATATTCTAAGAAGTGTATTTTGATAATGGGTTTGACAGAAGATAGAAACAGAATGTAAACCTTTTCGAACGAAAATAAAACAATTGTAAAAGTAGAAGTCATTAGTTAAACAGTTTTTAAATGAGTAATAATGTATAAAATTGAGATGAAGTAATGTAATGCGACATATTTCAGTTAGAATTTCTACAATTCATTTAAAATATAACGAGATTCTTTATTTCTGCGAGATGTCCTGAAAAGGTTACATTCTACTATTTTCATAATGGAATAATAGTGTTGTCACATTTTAATCGTAACCGTGGTAAAGATTAATCGGTCCATATGACAAATCGTAAGTTAGCACGGGAGTTGCTAAACCACGAGTGTTCTTATGGCTTAAAGTGTAGCTCAATTCATTCCAAATCCATTTGTGTACGATACACAGGTACGATTTCATACGTTAATGAATGTTATGAAAATAAGATTCCGACTTTTTTAAGGTTCGAACCGGCGCGCACCCTCTGGCCGCTGGCTCCGGCGTGGTTTGTCGGAGGCAAATCTGCGGCAATCGGTTATTCTCTCAATCGATAATATTGTTACGTGCGCGGGGTACAAATTAAATGCCGTTTACACAACAAAGAGGTTTATTCGCTCACCACAAACTAGACAACTAAATAATTAGCACACACAGTACTCTTCAACAGTTCAAGTCTCTCAGCAGTTCACAGTAGTCCACAATCGTTGCTTAAGTCGCAGGTATAACTCTCTTGGTTCACTTCGGTAAAATGTGTTCACTTTCGCTTTCGAAAATTAACTGCTTCGTGTCGATAGCCGGGCGGTCCTTTTATAGCTCTTAATAAGCGGGGTAGAATATTCCGGAATCATCTAGAGATAAGGCACTAGAGCGTTCGAGAATAGTAGGTATTTACTGGGGCGTTCGAGAAAACAAGTACCTACACAGTCGTGCCGACGGTAGAGGTGAATGCCCTTGTTATCGCGATTTGTAGGTAAAGTAGGTATAGGTAGACAAAGGGCGTGTGATTTTGTATTGACTTTTCTGGATTTTTCTAAACGGATCGATAGAGTACTTCGACATAAACAATGCGTTTTAATTTCTAGAAGATTCGATCAGTAGTTTCCGAGATATCGACGATCGTTGTAACAATATATTAGACACCCAACACTAAATGACAGTTGTCAAAATGCTCTTCTTAGCATATTTCAACTGTAAAACTGTTTTGAGTTCATATCAGCATTATAGTTTAGGTTTTAACTACTCTAAAAAGATATCAAACTGTAGACGTGTGCTTTCATAGAGAACACTTTACGACAACGAAGTAATCCGATCCTAGCCAGATACTCGCTTTTCTTCCCGACAGCCATCGAACTCGACTGTGCTTGCGGTTCGAATAATTTCATATTTATAACAAGTGTCAAATAAAGCTAAATTTTTTTTCAGGTAGCGACATTATTATACGAAGTGATGCAAGACAACCCTGAAATCTCGAAGCTGTACCTGACAGGCGTGTTTTACTTCATGTTATTATACACTGGATCGAACTTGCTGCCAATTGCAAGGTTCCTGCGACTGACACATATGAAGCAGGCTTTCAGAGCTGATACGGTATGTGTTATTCTTCTATAGGATATTTTATTCGTAATTGTAACATGGGTCCCTAAGCCGTATTACAATGGCGAATCAGGAGTGCTAAGCTAATAAAAGGCGGTAGTTAACAGTTGAATGACTTTATTAAATAAACGCGTGCATACCTACATTTACACCAAATGTTTGGATGAGACGTTACAAAGAGAAGGCGGCATCGGAGTTGCAATGGTCGCGAGTTTTGCTATCGCATTTATACCTTTTGTTGAGCATATTTATATTGTTTCATGTTTGAATTTTAATATTTTAATGTTTATTATGACTAGACACTGCTGTTTATATTATTTACCAATTTGAGATAATCATTTCCAATTTTTTTAGTTCTAAATTTGATTCCACATTCTAGGATAATTATTAGAAATTAGTTTTAGGCAAGCCTTTTGTCCTCCATGTAAAAAAAGACCATTTGTTATTTTGATTCGGTGCTGGTACTAATAATTCCCTTACAAAATAATCCAACACTATCCCTATACCAACACTAGCCCTACTTGGTACTGATATATAAGTAGGTACTGTAGCATCCGGGGGTTGGACGCCACAATACCTCGTGTTGATGAAAAGATAAACACAAGGATTAAACTTTATATTATCATTTATTTAAACAACAAAGCTTCCTATATCGAGTTTAGGGAGGTTTTTACGCGAATATATTTATATTTAAACGAACTGTAGGGAATCGCGGATTCTGCTCAGGGATTGAGCCTACATTCAGTACACTTGTATCTTCTCTTCGGACGGCGGGCGAGGGCGGCGCCCCAAGTTGCCCGCTGTCAGCAGCTTGGTCCGACAAGCAATTGTTTTTCTTCCCTAGACTTATTTTAAATTACAAACATTTATTTTTAATCTCTGACACATGATGGCCAGGTCAATGAACTGTAGTGATCGAACGAGGTCGAAACACTACAGTACACACAGTAACACTAGGCAATGATTGATTTATATGTTAATTGTTGTGTACAGTCTAGTTCAGACATAATGCAGCGCTCGATTCTCGGCCAGCTGCTACCAGAAGCTATGGTGTGCTACTTAGAGAACCACGGGGCCGACAAATTCGCGCAAATATTCCTTGGCGAGTGGGACACGCCAGAAGCCATATGGAGTTCTGAGATGAGGTATGATTTTGTTTTTGGAAATTTCACCCTAGGGGATAAAATCCGACTGTAAGGCATGTGTGCATATAAGGATTGCGATATTGTAGAAAAAGTATAGGTCAGAAGCACTACTTCTTACAAAAAATATAGTTGTGAAAATGTTGGTACAAAATTCATCTATGTACCCCTCTTGGGATACTTTGTCACACAAAAATAGCAGGATAGTTTTAGCTGATATTTTGAATACAGGTACAGTACGACTGAGAATAGGATATAGACTGCTTGCTATCCCGGTAATAGGTGCCTGTAGGTTGCTAAAACTGATCAATATTTCAAACAATTGCGTGATATATCGACACCACGTAAACCTCGTAACTATATTTGACTTACAAGGGAGTTATGAGGTTCGCGTATCATCATAATCGCGTTAGTTCCAGCCGGACGCTCCTACCCCTGAGTCCGGAGTCCGCCTTTTGCGTATTAAGATGTGGATATGCTATTTGTCGATAGACGCATGCTGATAATGAAGGTGTCGGCGCACATCGGCGAGTTCACGCCGCGCCTGCGCGCGCACATCGCGGCGCGGTACCCCTACCTGGCCATCCCCGCCGTGTGCTACCCGCAGCTGCAGCACGAGCTGTTCTGCAACATGTTCTACCTGCGACACCTGTGTGATACGCTCAAATTCCCTGATTGGCCCATACCGGAACCGGTAAGTTTTAGAATAAATATATTTTTATTTGCTAGAACATTGTGATAGAGATGAAGTGTATCTCATTTCTAGGTATGTTATGTTCTGCCTAAATGAGGGTTGCAATTTTTTTGAGTTTTTAGACGAATATATTGAGTTTATGGCTGATATTGATTTAGTGAGTCAAGCGAACTAACATAGGCGTCGCCAATTTCCGGTTATTTCTCGAGCGGTTTCACTAGCAGGAAATCACCATAGCGTGGCTAACATTAATGATGATTTTATGTATGTTTTAGAAAAATATTAGTACTAACGAACGTCTTGAACGGCAGGTGGGTCTCCTCAAAGACGTGCTGGAGGCGTGGCGCCGCGAGGTGGAGAAGAAGCCGCCGTCCATGACAGCCGGCGAGGCGTACGCGGCGCTGGGGCTCTCTGGCCAGCACGATGAGGCGGCCGTGCGCAAGGCCTACTACCGCCTCGCGCAGCAGTTCCACCCCGATAAGAACCCCGAGGGTCGGGTGAGTATCGTCTGTTATACATGCCCCTTTTTATTTTCCAATTCCACAAACTTAAATACAATAAAACAATAAAAAATTGAATAGGACTTTCCGTTTCTCAATTTCCAGAAATATAATATCAAACTTTCAACCGATAACAATTTATCGAAACATTTTCTTTGACACCGTAGCAAAAAATCCAGCGTAAGATTAAAAAAAAATGCTTTAAAATCAAACTTTAAGTATTTTAATAACTTATTCGCTATTATTATTAACAATTTATTAGCCTAAGGCCTAGTCTACTGCTGGACATAGACATCTTTAAATGTGCGCCATAGCACCCGATCCTTCGCCTTGCGCTTCCAGCCACCTTTATTGCTAACCGTAATCTAACTTGGTTTCTAGAACTACCCTATTGTATTACAGTACAAAATCCAGAGACTGCAGATGATAGACCGGTTTTATAATGACATTTATATAACGAAATTAATTATTAAAAATAAATATTTTGCACTTACGCATACTACATGATACATTTTCTTGAATACAAAAAATACCAATTTGCTTTTACCTACTAACCGCCAGGACCGCTTCGAGGCTGTTAACCAAGCGTACGAGTTCCTATGCAGCCGCAACGTGTGGACGGGCGACGGACCCAACACTAACAACATTGTTCTCATATTGCGCACGCAGACTATTCTGTTCCAAAGGTACTCAGAAGGTGAGTAGGTTACCTTTTTTTTTTTTTTTTTTTTTTTTTTTTTTTTTTTTTTTTTTCGTGCGGAAATCCCTTCGGATACCCCCCCGCGTGCCAGCGGGGGTGGTGGGTGGTTATGTCGGGCTTGAACCGACTAAAACCGCACGCCGTCTCGGGTCTACAAACGCCGGGGTGTAAGGTTGCCCATAGAGCATATCCCTCGCACCCCGACTGACCCTGGGCCATCTCCGGTTTCGAGATGGCCCCCTCGGCCTTTGGCCTTTGGCCCTTGGCCTCGTTAGTAGGTTACCTAACGCATAGTTTGAATCACTCAAAAAATTAAGGACTATACTGTTGAATATAATGCTTCCGGGCTGTACTGCTTCATTCCATTTAAGGATTCTTAAATTAATTAGAATTAATAAAGGAGAATGCCCATTCTTGTTTGCGCTTTTAGACGTACGCGTCAATATTTCAAATGTTAAAAAATAATATTGATTATAGTATGACTTTTCAACACTAAATCGCTTCTAAAGAACTTGGGGTTTGAATTTAACTTATAAAGATATGAAAATTGAATGAATAATCGTTTCCATTTTAATTTAATTGTTACCATTATATAAAATAAACCATTGGCGGTAGAATGCAAATCTTTTTAAAATAAAATGGTTAAATAATAATACGTGATAATAATTCGCAATGTGACATTCAAAAATATTGCAGTTATGAAATCTTAATATTTCGTGTATGTATTCGTAAATTATTAGTGATAATCAGTTAAAGTTGTAAAATATTGTGTGCTTCAGTGGTAGTTTTCTCTTAATTTATACATGGTATCCCTGTCTTACTAAAACGTCAGTTCAACAGTCTGTGTCACAATATTTTCTTGTTTGTTGTTTTTCTCGTTGTAATAATTTAATTTCTCAATAACCCCAAGTTATGTTACAATATGCGTTTATATTTCGGATAATACTTAATGCAGTCTATTTAATGCAGTTTATACTTATGTGACATAGCAAAAAAAGTGTGCAACCGATTTCCATACTGACATGGGCATTGTCCTTTAATTTTAACTTAATTAATTTGTAAAAAAGCCACGAAACTAGTACCGAATTTGGTACACTTCAGTTAATGACTTCAGAATATAATATGTTATGTAACACATGTGCATAACTTATTATTGCTATTAGTCATAATTGTATAAACGTATTTTTTATAATTAAACATTTCTGTAGTGAAATCAGCCGTAACCTCAGTAGATCCGGCTCAAAGGACCAATTTATGGGTATATATAAACTTTGATATAAACTGTCAGTCCGATGTACGGTAGAGAGAACGCTCTACAAAATTGAACTATCACTCTGCTTCCTGTCATGCCAAGTTACAAGCTGTGTACTGTAAAGACTATCGAACATTACCGTGATCGCTAAGCATGTTGTGTCGCTCACGTATAGATAGTGGCAAAAATCTTGACAATCTAGACGCAGTTACGAGTTTGTAAGTCTCTTTGGTGGTAAGCGCGGGGCGCGACGTTGGTCGAAGGTGCGTCAATCAACCAATCATAGATGTATAAAACTAATCACGGTCTCAAAGTGCTCGCGTCATTGATTGTTCAGTCCTGTTATTGCCTTTTTGGTTAGTTAGTTAGTGCACATGCGTGAACTTTTTAACGTTTGTTCAAGATTTTTGTCTCTAGGTTAAACAACTTGACAATATACTCTAGCTGCGCAGAAATCATTTTTTAGGTCTCATTGGTGGTTATGCAGGGCGTGACGGTGGAGGTGAGCCCAATAACCAATCATAGATTACATTAAACCAATGGCGGACTGAAAGGGGTCGCGTCATTGGTTTGATCAGTCCTTTTATTTTCTATAGCTGATGCTAACGGTTCCGCCCGCGTGAAGGTCCGAAAAAACCGCATCAAAATCCGTTCAGTAGTTTTTGCGTCTATCGCGAACAAACAGACAAGAGGTTATAAAAACAGACAAGAATTCCGAAAAAAAAAATTGTGTTCATTTAACGTAACCCAAGTATTTTTTTAAATATCTCCAATGTACGGACACATCTAATTTACAATTTTATAATAATATAGATGGTTTTTTTTTAGTTGGTTCGTATAGTGCATATGCGCGAACTTTCCGACTTTTGTCCGTAATGTTTACCGGCACTCATAAAAGCAGTGAATGTCCTTCGCAGTGCTGGCGCCGTACAAGTACGCGGGCTACCCGCAGCTGCTGCGCACGGCGCGGCTGGAGGCGGAGGCGGAGCAGCTGTTCGCAGTGCGCGACGCGGCGCCGCTGCTGCCCGCCGCCTGCGAGCTGGCGCACGCCACCGTGCGCTGCTCCGCGCTCAACGCAGAGGAGCTGCGCCGCGAGGGCGGCTTGCAGGTAACCACCACGCGCCGTACGCGCTCGTCTAGTGGCCTGGCGTGACGTCACGTACTCCCGAGACCTGGCGCGACGCGACGGCCCGCATCATGTACGCACTCGTATTCAGCCTGTATCTTGATATTTCGACGAGCGTGTACAGCTGCCTTAAAACATTCCCACAAAAGGTTTTTGGAATCCTTGGACGATTGGGTGGGTTAGTATATTTTTAAACGGTTTATTTAACTTGACCTGTTTGTTGAGTCAAAATTAGGGTCTAATAAAATGTTTACCGCCCTTCTTTTTGACCGATTGATTTGAAATCTGGTACGCACCTTTGGTTCTGATGATGTTAATACAATTACCTATGTATGTTTAGAATCATTAAAGGGCTCGTGGCTAAGTGGTAACCGAGTTAACACATTGTAAAGTCAAAGTCAAAAGTCAAAAACCATTTATTCTGTATAGACCATTAATACGCCACTTACAAAACGTAAAAAAAAAATAAACTAATGTTTGGCAAAAGGACCACCGGTTCGAAACCCGGCCCTATCCTGAGAAGACTCCGGCAAGAAACTCATCGGGGCGTATTTTTTTTTGGTCTATTTACAAACATGTTTTTTTTATTTTTATTTATTCATATAAATACATGTTTTTTATCTCATAATCTAGTACAATGTCCTACAAAACCATACAAACGGTATGACTGTGACCTAATTACAATATTTCGTTTGAGTAGCATAGTGAGAGAGCAAACAGTTCAAATCCAAGCTTTTTTGTCGTCTAAATAGTCTTGAATTTTATAATAGCAAATAAATTTACACAATCCTAGCCAGGTCAGTCTTAAGATGGGTGACCATTCTTAGCATATTGAGACCCCTGCGTGCCTTGGAGAGCACGTTAAGCTGTCGAGCCCGGTTGCTATACGAACAGCTATGGCAGTCGTTACAGGTAGTTGGAGCCCTAAATAGTCCGACAGCACGGGTCTAACTACAGAACTTCTATATCGCCAATGGGTTGTGGTCACAGAAAATATCGAACTTCGGCTGCTTCGTAGCCGACCCCGACTGAGTTCGGATAAGGCAATGACGATAATGATTTATAAAAATGATTGATAAATCCAATATGCCGCCACAAATTGGCAAATTACACTGAGTTACGACGTGTTAAGCTACTTTTGTCGTAGATTGTACATTGAAATCTATTTCCAAGATAGAAATATAGTTAACACAAGCGTGTTAATACGGCGGCGTGTGGCGTGTGGTGCGCAGGTGCTGCACGAGGCGATGTCGCGCTGCGTGCCGGTGCTTTCGGCGGCAAGCAAGAGCAGCGACATCGCGGCGGCCGTGTGCGGCCACGCGGCGCGCTGCTTCGCCGTGGCCGCCGCCTTCCCCGCATGTCGCGCCGTCTGCGCCGATATGCCGCAGCTCTGCGCGGACCTCGTGCCGCTGCTCAAGAGGCCGGTTCGTACACCACACTGTTTACATAGCGTTAGTCCTCGGACCCTACCAATCCCGAGAGGAAGGCCTGCGTTAATCGGCAGTTGAGACTGGCTCGTGCTTCGAAGATCAGGACGGGTCTCTAGACATCCTCAATAACATCAATTTTCTTAATTCTTTAATGTACACAAAAAAGATATAAATGTATTACAATTAAAATAAATTATGTAGGTAGACAAAGGCGAGCTTAAATCTAAAAGAGTTCTCTACCAGCAAACCTTTGAGCAGTAGAGGCAGAAAAAAGAAAATAACAGGGAAGCAAAGCAATTTTGTTTCTTAATGGTTATCACAAGTACAAATAGTTGTTGAAGTACGCACTCGGAGCGGTCATCGAACCCGAGTCGTAGCATTGGAATGCAGTGCTGCTACGCCACAGAGGCCGTGAACGTATATCCATGTCCGCAGCACCTGGGCGAGACGGCGTGCGCGGGCGCAGCGGCGGTGGGCGCGCTGGCGGAGGAGCCGGCGTGCCGCGCGCAGCTGGCCCGCGCCGGCGCGCTGCACGCGCTGCTGCCGGCCGCGCTGAGCTACGACTACACGCTCGCAGAGTCGGGCGTCGAAACCGACGGCAACGTCAACAAGCAGGTAATAATCGTGATGCGAGCGCGTTTCAAATATGTTGACTGGTAAAATATCGTTGCACGACTATCGTCTCTAGCTGGGTGATTGTTTGTCGTCATTGTTTTATCTATTTTATCGTTGAGCGACTTCCCGTTGAGTCTTGACGACATTTTATCGGTTAACGACAATCGTCTCTTCGTTTGAACATCGTTTTAAACTATCTGTCGTCCCGAAAAAGTGGGAATGCGCCCTTCCTGTAACGAAATATAATAGTTTGACGAAATATAATAGTTATTTTCAGCTGCGTAAAAAATTCCAGCAGAATCGCATTTTGCTGCGAGCATGATGAGTAGTGATTCGAATTTTGAACACTATCTTTGGGAATGACTCAGTGTTGAAATACCAAATCACGATGGAAGAAGTTTAAAAACTCATTCTTAATTTGTATTACAAATATTATCTTAACTGTTTTTCTTACCTATAACACTCGAGGTCGAGGTGAAAAGTTACTAGACTAATAAAAAAAAACTTTCTGATCAATGGCAGGAAGTAGCCAACCAACTGGCGAAGCAATGCGTGATGGCGCTAGCCGCTATGTACGGGCCGCACACTAGCCCTTCGGCCGAGGACGAGCGAATCCATGGCGCACTACACACTTTACTGACGCCCTACCTGTGCGGCCGCTTAGCCGAGCCCGACCAACACGAGGTTTGTGACACCACACTACAAACACAATTTATGTCCTATAATATATCATCATCATTGCAGCGGGACCGGAACCGGGCCTAACCCGGTTTCATCCAAAGTCTGCTTGTGATTGGCTTATTTTAGCTTATAAAGGAGCGACGGCCGTCTGAGCCAGCCCCGAGAGGAAATCCCGCGCCAGAGCCCCATCCGTAATTCAGCAAGTGTACCTACCTACCCCAGCTTGCACCTGATAAACAAGATCTTGATAGGCCCCATTGACGGCCTCTGTGGCGTAGCGGTAGTGCTTCGACTGGTACGAAAGGGGGCGCGGGTTCGATTCCCGCTCAGTGCAAATATTTGTATGAATGAATATGTCTATTTGCATTGGTCTGAGTGTTTCTATGTATAATATGGATGTATTTACAAAAAAAAGTATATAAGTATGTTTATCCGCATTCAGGAACTCATTACACAAGCAAGTTAAACTATGCTTACTTTGGGTGTAAAAGCGCTGTGTGAGAAAAAAAAAACCTAACGTCCTGTAATAGTCCTATACAATATAAATCTAGTACTTTTTAACTTTGTTCAACGATTTCTTTGAAACCTAAGTCTGATGTGATTATAAACCTTTAACCTATATACATGCTGTATTTAAATATATTTTTATTCCCAGTTATTGAAAACTCTAACATCCAATTGGCGCACGCCGTATCTCGTTTGGGACAACAGCACGCGAGCGGAACTAAAGGATGTGTTGCGCAACTGTCGCGCAACTCTAGACGATGAAGAAGCTGCGCTCGTCGAACCGTTCATATACTCAGCTCATGAAGGACTGGTGTCGGTCGGCGGAGTGTACATTGACATTTATAATGAACAGCCTGACTTTCCGATTGAGGTAAATGCATTATTCAACTATCAAAACTGCTTCGAATGCTAAATTAACTATTGTTTTAGGGGTGTGTAGCCAGATACATATGGTACTTATAACTGCCGGCAAGGAGTAGACTTACAGACTACATAGACTAGACTTCAGAGTGACATATTGACGTGCTTGATAGACTTTAAATAGGATTTTAATTTCTATTTCAAATGAATATTTTTATAAGTGCAGTTGGCAAGGCTACTTCTCTAAGCAACCTCTCCTCTTGGTAGTTTTCAATCATTCAAATACCTTTTTTGCAATTTAATGGAACTTTTAACATGTAGGTACTTTTTTAATTTATTTTAAATTACTTATTTCATGCACAGAATCCACAACAATTCATATTGGATCTACTGAAGTTTATACAAGAACAGACGCAGAGCGACTTGAATGCGGAGAGAGTAGCGCACGTTACTTATGCCCTCACCGCTTTGGCCAATGTCATTATCAAGAACCCTGGTAAGATTTGTTTTTAATATTTTTAGTAATACATATTTGTGGGAGTTTACATAGGGAGACCGTCACAGTGGCGCGTCGTCGTAAAAAGTGTTAAGACAAAAATAACAAGTATACCAATAAAATCAATTCCATTGCAATTTACTGCTATACTGATAATATTTTTTGCTAATATTTTTCAGTCTCATAAATTTATTGCCGTATACTAACTAGACTAATGGGGTAATGAATTTAACACAACACCTAGCTATATGCATAGCGCACCTTTTTGTGATGCCATGTATATGACAGCTGCAAAAAGTTGCGCATAGTCGGTGGTTGGTTGATGCTTGATACTTTTTAGCCAGTCTACAGAAGTACTACTAGTATACAGAAGTCATTGTTATAAATCCACCTCCCCATCTTTTCATCATGTCGTATCCAGGTGCGGAGATCCAGTGCATCGGGCAGTTCGGTCTGATCTTCGGGCTGATGTCGTGGCGCGCGCAGCCCGGCGTGCAGGCGGCGGCGCTGCGCGTGGTGGCGGCGGCGGGCGGCAGCCGCGAGTGCGTGGAGGACGTGGCCGCGTCGCACGTGCTGGGACACCTGCTGGCGCTGCTGGCCGCGCGACCCCCGCCCGAGGGCGTCGTGGCCGCCGTGGCCGCGCTGCTCGCCAACACCGCGCTCGTCAAGGAGGCGCTCAACAAAGGTATAATAAGTTCCAAGAATCTTGAATAAACTAGCCTTGATTGGCCAATTAGTGTACAAGCGTACACTAATTGGTCAAAAAAACCAATAAAAGGACTGATCTACCATTGACGTGAGCCCTTTGAACGAGTTTGATGTTTAAATTATCTATGGTTAGTTGATATGCTCGCCTTCGCCATCGCGCCCTGCGCTTATCACCAAAGAGACCTAAAAATATGAACTACGCAATTGTCAAGATTTTTGAATTATACTACTCTGTGTAAAAAGTATCGGGAATATGTCAAAAAAAAGACCCGCGTAAAAAAGGTGGTTCTAATTTTTTTACTGCATGTTGGTAGCACTGTACAGATTTAGCGCGCAAAATTTGAGCGGGATCTGTCATTCAATTTGTTTTAAACTACACTTTTTGTTGGTCATAGTTTTGAGTCCTCGGCGATTTTTACAATAGAAAATATTGTTGAACAAAGAGTGTGCCTTAAATTTTGTGTTTCGAATGATATTTCATGTGGTGAATCACTAAAAATGTTGCGAAATACCTTTTTTTTTTTTTTTATCGTGCGGAAATCCCTTCGGATACCCCCCCGCCGGCCAGCGGGGGCGGTTATGTCGGGCTTGCACCGACTAAAACCGCACGCCGTCTCGGGTCTTCAGACGCCGGGGTGTAAGGTTACCCATAGAGCATATCCCTCGCACCCCGGCTGACCCTGGGCCATCTCACCACTAACAGCATCGCTCATCCTGTCTCCTCTGAAAGCAGAGGAGTACGGAGAGCGATGTGTTCCCGCCACGTTGGGTATTGGCCGACGATCAATGCCAACCCTATGAAGGGGTGAAGGGGAAGCCATTGACCGCCGCCCAGGGTGTACCGGCCGCTCCGATTCCGTTCCCCCCGGACTGCAGCGGGATCGGAATCGGAGCGACACTCGAGGAGGTTACCCAACACACACCCCAATGTTGCGAAATACCTACGGCGAATCGTGTATATCGAAAACAAGGGCTTATGAATGGTATAACTATACTATACTTATATAAAGCTTGTCTGCTACCTGATAAGAAAAAAAAGTGTATAATTATTATTCAAATGTGAAAACTTCTAAATGGTGTCTAGTGATGTAAGTAGTAATGTTATGTAGTCTTAATACTGTTTGTTTTCCAATTAAAATAAAATAAAATAAGGCTTTTAAAGAAGGCCGAGAAGTAGTAGTAGACTTGCCTCGTTCTGGTAGACCTTCAACCGCTACGACCAAAGAAAACATCGACAGAAGCTAGTGCTCGAAAATCGACGTATGAGTCTGAGAGAGTTGGCTAGTGAGGTGAACATATCTTTTAAGTCCGTCCACAATATTCTCATTGACATTTTAGGCATGAAACGCGTCGCCGCTCGACTAGTTCCAAAAGAGCTCAATTTTGTTCAAAAAGCGCAGCGAAAGCATGTCCCTGAAGACATGGTTTCCCGAGCTTCTACGGATCCGACCTTTATGAAACGTATAATTACTGGCGACGAGACATGGGTTTATGAGTATGACATGTAAACAAGCCAACAGTCTTCAGAATGGCGTCTCGAAAACGAGCCGAAACCCAAAAAACCGCGGCAAAGTCGCTCCAAAATCAAGGTTATGCTGACAGTTTTTTTTGACTACCGTGGTGTGGTTCACTCCGAATTCCTTCCAAAGGGAGAAACAGTGAATAAAGAATATTATATAGGCGTCATGAAGCGTTTGCGTGAGAGTATCCGCCGAAAACGTCCAGATTTGTGGCGACACAACTCATGGATGCTGCACCATGATAATGCACCATCACACACAGCCATTATAGTGAAAGAGTTTTTAGCGAAAAATTCAACAAAAGTTCTCGACCAAGCACCGTATTCACCTGATATGGCTCCGTCTGACTTTTTTTTATTTCCCAAGTTAAAATTACCACTTCGAGGAAAACGTTTTGAGTCGATAGAAGCCATAAAAGAAAATTCGCTGAATGAGCTAAAGGCCATACCGCAAATAGCCTATGAAAAATGTATGGAAGACTGGGTGAAGCGGTGGAGATGTTGTATTGCAAGCGACTTTGAAGGCGATAAAATAAATTTAGATGAATAATTTGTATTTTTTGTTTTATTGACAAATTCCCGATACCCTGTATACAGAATGTACTACACAGACATGTATACTATTCATACAAGTGGTAACCAAGTAAGTACTAACCTAATACCGGTATACTGACTGACAAACATCGTGACAATGTACTCTCCTTGGTAGTTGTGAAGGTAGTGACGGCGGAGGCGCGCCAATCAACCAATTATAGACTAGGAATTCGGTGCAAGGTGCGACTGAAATAAATTGAGCTGAGCGAGAAGGACTCTTACTTGAAAATAAGACATCTTACTACGGTCGCGCCCTTAGCTAAGGCCGCGCGCTCGTGAAACTGTTTTTTGGTGATTATTCCTCAATGATACATCGGACATGAACCATCTCAAGCTTTAAAACACTCCTCAGTGTCCACACTATTACCGTAATAAATTTGGTCAAGATCGCGCGAGTGGTTACGGAGGAGTTCAGCCACCAACATACGGCTATGCCGCGTATAAGTTTTTTTATTATATTAAACTAATCACGGGCTCGAAGGGCTCGCGTTATTGGTTGATCAGTCCTTTTATTGGTTTTTTGGTTCTTCTCCTTTAGTACTTCCTTACCGACCAATATGAATCGCAAATGAATCATGAGGGACTCGTGGCTAAGTGTATCAAAGTAGGTTAGCGCATTGAAAGATTAAGTCATGTCCCATCCTAGATGTTGACTTCTGTGATTTAAATTTATCAGTATCCTTTGAGCTTTTCCCAACTCAGTTGGAGTTGAATTTTCCAGTCTAACTAAGAAGCGTCCGAACTTCGATATTTTCAGTGACGCGACTACCATCTGACCTCTACAACTCTGACTAAATCAGATGTACTCCCTTTAGGGTCGTCAAAATCGCAACAGAGGACCTCCACAACTCACTTGTCTAGTTGTCGGACTTACTAAGCCTCTAACTATCCGTAACGATTGCCATTGATGTAACAGCTCTCCAAGGTACGGAGGGGTCTCTATATATGAAAAATAGTCACTTGACTTTGCAATATGTTAAGGTTAAGACATTGCCGTTAGCCGCGGTAGCCTAGTGGTATGGGTAAAGGACTGCTGAGACGAGGTCTCGGGTTCGATCCCAGGTTTTACCATGGCACACACCAATGACTTTTCGATGCTTTTCGAAGTTATGTGTGTATTTATCGCAGGTGTATAAGTGCCCGGTTAATGGCAATAGGCTCGCCACCTATTACATTGGGACCTAAACATAAACTGGCGAAATGTGGGTGCTAGCACCTCTGCCTACCCCTTCGGGGATATAGGCGTGAGTTTATGTTATGTTATGTTATGTTTAAGACATTGCCAAGTTACTGAGTTATGTGTAGGTACTCGGTTACGACTAAGCCACGAGCCTCTCATGTTATCGATATTATATTAACCGCTTTTTTAGTGGTGTAATACCTGCAAGACTTTTTTAATATTATGTGTGCAGGTGCTGTGATATACCTACTAGATTTATTCTGCAACAGTAAGACGCCTGAGACGAGGGAGGCGGCAGTTGAGTTACTTGCCAGAATGATGGCCGACAAGTTACATGGACCTAAGGTAAGTAATCAGAAATGACCAACTTATATTAACACGATAATACGAGTAGTAACTTGATTATATTGAATATGGGCACTCGAATGTTCAAAGTATACTATACCTCGCTTACCAGTAAAAGAGAAGTAAAGTTATAGTCCAATGACTCCTCACAAACCCTCAAGAGTATCCAAAGAAAGATAGAAAGAAAGGAAGAGAGAGAGAGAGTGAGAGACAGGGAGGGAGAGAGGGAGAGAGGGAGAGAGAGAGAGATAGAGAGGGAGAGAGAGAGAGAGGGAGAGAGAGAGAGATAGAGAGGGAGAGAGAGAGGGAGAGAAAGGGAAAGAGAGAGAAGATGGAATGTTTTTCTGGGAACTAGTGCGAGCGATTAAGCTCTCAGGCGTATGCAGGCTTCTTCACGATTTTTTCATACACCATTAAGGTACTTCGAAAACTCATTTGAGCTGTTTCCTTGCGTTTGCCGAATGTCATGACTTTGTTAAGTATTATTTTTTCATCAAAATCCGATTCGTGACTCCTTTGAGTACTGTTCACTATTCGTCATAGTTTTGGATTTGGCCATCCACGCCTACCTGAAAAATTCACCCTGTATATGCCGTGTACATCCAGGTGCGGCTGACGATATCGCGCTACATCCCGGGCGTGTTCGCGGAGGCCATGCGCGAGTCGGGCCCGGCCAGCGCCGTGCACATGTTCGACGCGCAGCACGAGCACCCCGAGCTCGTGTGGAGCGACGACACGCGCAGCCGCCTCGCGCAGCACGTCGCGCAGCTCAGGGACAAGTTAGTGCTCTTTATATACGGTTAGACGGGATGTTTGGGGCCCACCGAGACTCACCTGCAAGCCGGTGCTCCTGCTGATTGACGGACGACGCTCTGGCACAGGGCTGCCTCTTGGGGTTGGGAAGTCAGACAGTAGTCACTCCCATTAAAGCTAAGGAGTAAGCGGCCTCGAGGTTAAAACCTCGCATGCAACCGGGAACAGTGCTAAAATGCGACCTCTGTGGCGTAGCGGTAGTGCGTTTGACTGCTAAGTCGGAGGTTGCGGGTTCGATTCCCGCTCAATGCAAATATGTAAATTTGCATTGGCCTGGGTGTTTCTATGTATAATATGTATTTACTTACAAAAAAAAAATTTAAGTAGGTATGTTTATCCGCATTCTTGGACCCATATGACAAGCTCTGCTTAGTTTGGGTCTAGATGGCGTTGTGTACTTTGTCCTAGAAAAAAAAAATGATGATGATGACTCCACAGATCATTATATAAAGAGGTTTTGTAATTAGCCTATAAAAGAATCCGTGACACTGCGGGGACGGGGGTGTGAAAGTGGGGTTAGATCCTGCCCATTTCTTTATTTCCAACTAGCAGTCAATAGCAAAACTACTCACTTCATTCTATATCGATTTTACCACGTATTATATCCATCTCACACTAGATGGCACTAAACGTAACAGGGACATACTCAGATACAAAGTATTCGCCACCTAGCATATGTAAAATAATATTTTGAGGCTAAAAGAGCTGTGCACAGGACGAACGCCACTGCCTAAGGCATGCTACTGTGATGACATCAGGGTAGGCCCGAGATTCACAGTACATAGTTACGTAGACTGTTTCCATTTTTTTTGTCAAATCTGAGTCATCCATTTGGGGTATTACAGAAATTACTTCTTCAGTACGAAGTAAATGTCAGAAACGAAAAAATTAGGTGACGCATATTCTGCGTCACCTAATTTTTTCGTTTCTGACATTTACTTCTTACTGAAGAAGTACATTTAAGAATCTGTCATTTTGTGGATATGGTATTCCATATCCACAAAATGACAGATTCTTAAATGTACACTTTTTCCGTCAGTCCATCTAAAACATTTTGTAGAATTCATTTGTTTTACTAAAAATACCCACGCCTGTGTGAATAAAGAGCATACGCCCCCCCGTTGTATTGTACTTTCTAAAAGTCGTGATGTTCAACCATGCTTTTTTTTTGTGGGTTTTATGTGGGTGTAGGGCATAACAGAAAATTCTGTTGTACCCTACATCTTTCATCTTACTGCAGTTTTCTGTAAGGAGGAAGTTCCTCAGGCAGGGAACTCCAATGTGAAACCAATGATAGGTATGTTGGATACCTATAATTTGAGGCATTAGCATTTATCGTGGGTGTGTAATACACCTCTGCCTACCCTTTCGGGGATACAGGCGTGAAGTTATGTTATTTATTATAATTTTTGCTTTCTTAAAACAGACACCAAAGCGACCAACTTCGAGACGCGAACGTTGTGTTCGAAGACCGAGAGACGCTCGAACGCTCTGCAGCCGGCGAGCAAACCTGGGCGCCTCCCGGCGAAGTAGTCGTAGACGGAGTCTACCTCAAGCTTTATCTTCAGAACCCTCATTGGAATCTCCGGAGTCCAAAGAGATTCTTACAAGAATTACTTACAGAAACTATCGCAGCGCTTAATAAAGACTCTTCAGAGGTCAGTGAAGAGGAGAATTTTTGGATAATGTATGGGTAGTATCTCTGTATATCGAATCGCATAGCATCCACTAAGGAAGAACTGTAGAAAATTTCAGGGGGTGAAAAAAGGAATGAACGGTTGTATGAAAGTCTGTCATTTTCAAAATAAGATGCACGAAATTTCACACATTTGCTTGTGGTTAGAAATAAATGTACACGTGTGTCGACGTTTTTCTAGCAGGTTTGCCAGCTTGTAGGTGAGATTGGCTTGGGACCCGAAGATCTCGGTAGGTCCAAAACTCTCACCACTCTTGAAACAGATAAAATTGTGAGTCGTCACAACACGACAGACAAATATAAAGCCTTTTTATCTACATCCATGCTATAAATCCTCTATAAAAGATTCTGAAACAGTTAGCTTATTGCCAACATTAATACATCCAATGTCATAATAACCATAATATCATCCGGACGGGTGTTATAATGTTGTATGAAATTTCATAATAACACTCCTTTCGCTTTTTCAATCTCTTCCGCGCAAAGGGTTACTCATCAGACAGCCAAATTCTTACCGCCCGATGCGTGGAACCTGTATGAGTTTCAAAAAAAGAACTGTCATTCACGCGCGTTGCATTGCACCACCACAGCGGCGGCGGCGCGCCGTAAAAAAAAATTAAAGCTTATTCGTTCGAATTCGAATTCCCGCTATTTTTCTTCGCTATTATTTTTGCAAATTGTTTTGTTTACTTACTATTTTATAGAGGACACATCATGGGTGTAGATAAAGTCTTGTATGCAACTGTATAATTAGGTATTAAAACACTCATGTGATACTATTATCACACTCAGCTTCGCTTCGTGTGATAAACCCACATTCATGTTTTAATACCCCTCATTATACCACAGTTGCATAAATAACTATTACCTAGTCGTACGCAAGTGAACTGTGTAGATAAGAGGATGTGTGCGTGCGCAGGGTAGCCGCGGCGAGACGTGCGCGCGCGCGCTGTGCGCGGTGCTGCTGGCGCGGCCGGCGCTGGGCGACGCGTGCGCGCAGCTGGGCGAGCTGCCGCGCCTCACGCGCCTGCTGCCCGCCGCGCCCCGCCTCGCCGTGCCCGTCGTCGGCGCGCTCGCCGCCTCGCAGGTACGCGCGCGCCACACTTAAACAATACTTCAAAAATATCCCGGCACTTTTTTTTTTTTTTTTTTTTTTTATCATGCGGAAATCCCTTCGAAAAACTAATTAAGTAACGATTTAATTAAAAATATAAAAACCGTCGACATAGTTATGAACACTCCTGACTCGAATTCACCTATCAAACAAAGAAGACAAAATCGGTTCTTCCTTTCGGGAGCTACGATGCCACAGACAGAGACATAAAAACTTATATAACCACGTCGTTTTTGCGTCACGGGGTTAATCATGTTTAAAATAGCCCACTTTGGCGCATTTTTGTGATGTCACGTACCGTGAATCGCAACGAGCGTGCCAATCACGGCCCACGAACAAACTCATTTTAGATGTTAAATTGTTGCGATTGTTCATGAATGAACATGACTTTCTAGCAGCTCGCAGCAGTAAGAATACCAGGATACGTTTTCACGGACAGCGTTATCAGTATGTTACCTGCCTGTCCACCGATTATCATATACCGTCATGTTGCCTGCTTAAATAT
Organism: Cybosia mesomella; assembly: GCA_946251805.1. Classification (NCBI taxonomy): domain Eukaryota; kingdom Metazoa; phylum Arthropoda; class Insecta; order Lepidoptera; family Erebidae; genus Cybosia; species Cybosia mesomella. Next base: position 23,113,863 of record OX276405.1, read on the forward strand.
TCAACGCTTTATGTATAACTTAGGTGTAAAATATTTTTCATCTCTCCTGTTCGGAAAGTTTAATTTTCATGGGTAGATAGCCGGGTGGCTTTTTTTACATGGCCGCCTAAATGCACATCTTTTGACCAACTAGATTACAATGTAACCAATAGATTCGATTTTCAAAACTTTTCAATGTTGGCGTGAATTATAACTTTTATTCAGTATTTAAAAAAAACTATCTAAGTTTGCTAAAGAATTAGTGGGAAAACGAGATTCAATATAAATAAATACCTTGTGTTGATTGTGTTTAAAAATGGTTTCGGAAAGTGATTCCAGTGTCATGGATATTAATTCCCGATTAGATTGAAGAACAGGCAAAAGCTGATGTTAATAATCTATTTTCAAATTATTCTAATTTTATTTTAAATTTTAACTGATAATCAATATACCTGCTTCATTAAATGTGTGTGTGGTATTTTAATTTCCTCACATAGTCGAAATGAAAAGTAGAGGGTTTACCTCGGGTGAATGTCACCATTTCACCCTCGAACTATTGGCGCTCTCACTACGTTCGAGCGCCAGAAATATCTCGGGTGAAATAGCTGATTTTCAACCCTTGTGTAACAAACTACTATTTATATCACGATTATTCCAGGCATGCGTGGTAGCATTATCGCAAACAGATGTCATGTCAGGCATGAAGACGGCGGTAAAGACATGTCGGGAGATCGTGGGGTGTGCCTGCGAAGCTCTGGCCAGCATATTCTCCAGTAGTGCCAACACTGACAGACTCGTTTTACAGGTACTGTTAAATATTTTAAAACATTTTCCGCAAGAAAATCTTCCGGTCCTTATTTTATCTTCTGTAAATAATAAATACGACCACTGTTCCGTAGCGATAGAGCATTCTATAGCTAAGTCAGAGGTCGCGGGTTTTTTCCGCGTTCTAGAACCAATATGACAAACTCTGCTTAGTTTGGGTCTAAATGGCGCTGTTTAGAATATGTAGATGAATAGAATATGTATTTATACGATATTTTAGTTCCATTTTATACTTGTGCTCTTTGTTCAGTTTGGGTCTAGATCAGTCTTGTTGAGTCTAGTTCAGTCTCGCGCTGAGTAATATGTCCCAGAATATTGACTCATACAAAATGTTTGCTTTATTCTATGCTCGCTCTCTTTGCTTGAACGAGAATACGTTTCGGTTGGGCGTCGCAGGCGCTAGAGACAGATCTGATCGGCGAGCTGCTGGCGCTGCTGGAGACGCGGCTGGACGGCAACGCGGCGGCGCAGCTGGTGCAGGCGCTGAAGGCGATGGCGCGCTCGGCGGCGCACGGCGAGCGCGTGCGCGCCGCGCTGGCCCGCTCGCCCGTGTGGGAGCACTACGCGGCGCAGCGCCACGACCTGTTCATCACCGCCGCGCCGCAACACAACTCGCTCACCGGTACGTAGTAGCTGGCCTCTGCCCGACTACAGTTCTGAACGCACGCACGGTCAGCGTCAAAAGTAGATGATCATTTTCAGATTTTCAAAATTAGTGTTTTAGAAAAGTATTTTCTATTACTTAATGCAAATGTTAAAACTACTTAGTTTTATCTTTAAATATTTTTTAAAATTTTGATTTAGGTATAATTAATCATTTTCATGAAGTTTTTTGATTTTTTAAATGTAATAATGATCACTTCAACTTTTCACACTGACTGTACATCCGTATGTACTGAACCCACGGCACACATTGGCGCGCCTTTGAGCATAGCCATTTACCGACATCAGCTGGCTCGCTGCGCGGCCCCCTTTTTGGCACGCACTTGCTTACTAATAGAGATTCGGATGTACAAGTCGCCAGGAGCACTACGCACAATGTTGAAATTCAATTAAATTTAGTCCCGGTTGCAATTACATGTACTTTGGAGTCCAGGGTTCACTTTCGTATATATTCTTCTTGATTTGAATTATCTTGGCTGCGAATGCCACCAAAACCTCGTCCGGTAATCACGTGTATCGGCTAGCAGGTGAGTTTCACATTGGTGCCAAGATCTTGGTGGAGCTACTTTACACATATAAATTCAGTCAAGGTGAAAACTGCTTTACAATTGCTAGACAAAAACTTCTTATGTATACTACTAGACAGGCTCAACGGAACGAAAAAAAATCGACGTTCAGAAACGCGCAGCTTTTTGTAGCTGCCTTTATAAATGACAAAGTCCGAAGCGAATGAGATGGTAAGATTTTACACCGGCAGCTGTAGTAACAGTACTTCTCTCCACAGCGGCGCCGCACGCGGCGGGATACCTGACGGCGCCGCCCTCCAGCATCCCGGCGCAGCCGCCGCCCATCGACTGACCGGCCTCGCCACCACTCCCCCACACACTCACCACGTTTCTGAAAGTACGTATTAGCTGAAATCACTCTAAACTCAAGTACCTGGCTTTTAAATTCGTCGGGATGATGCGTACGGGTTCAGCTAGGATCAGCTCAATTCGAATTTGTAGGGCGTCCTCTCTATCGCTCTGCATACGTCTACAGCGTAATATCTTTTTAGAGAAGTTAAAACAGTCTAATGTGTTATAGAGAATAGTGCTTTACAAAACCGAAGTGAGCCGATCTTAACCGGATTCTCACTCTTCTCCTCGACGTGCCAAATCAAAAGCTGGGTACTGTGCTAGGTGCATCTCACACTTTAGCAATGGGATACAATTCTGGAAATAAAGAAAGGAACGAGATGTATCGCGTCGCATTTATTTGTATCCGATGTGCTTGGCATGTCGATTGAACATAAAGTTTTAAAGTGAGGCATGAACGAATATAAGATACAACAAGACTGTGGTAAATTTCACTGAGAGTTTATTAGAAAATTCAGTTTCTAGTCATAACCATTCTTCCGTAGCTGTTATTTAAAGTAGTACATCAATCAATGCATTCTAAACTGAATTGTTGACCTTAAAAGTAAAAATAACCAATACTCTATATCAAATCTGTATATTAGAGATTTTTTTTTTCTAATTACATAATGGATTAAGATTATATTTTGAAAATCTACGGAACTTACACACTTTCCATGTTAAAAAGTTAATACTCTGGGATAGATTACACAGCACAAAACTTGTATTATGGGTCTTAGAATGATATTACACATACATTTTCTTTTGTAAATACATACATATTATACATAGAAACCTCCAGACCATGGACCATGGAAATAGAGATATTTGCACAGAGCTAGAATTGAACTCGCGACTGATTTAACATTCGAACGCTCTACCGTCGCGTCGTGCCAAACAGGTCGTTAATTAACAAACTAAATGAAAAGTAGATATTGACATGTTTCATAGGTGTCATTATATTATCTCGTGCTAATGTACCAAGAAGGCTGGCAGCACTGCCATTTCATTGATTTCATGTCACTATACTGTACTCCCAGAAACGGTGTTAAGAATTTGCCTTGAACTACGACACGAAGTATGTTCAAAATTTGCTTGATTAGTCATCTGTTGAATCATCAAAGTAATTAGCAAAACATTTTGAATATATCAAATGTTTAAACTACATTTGATATATAAATAAGAATAATAATAAGAATATAAAAAAGAAAGAATAAAGCTAAGAATTTTGTACATATTAGATTGATTTTAGCTGCTACAGGTTAATAAAGGCTCAGGTTCCAGGCTACAAATAATAAATGAAAAGGCTTAACTGTGATTCTAATACATTTTTAATAAGCATTATTTGATTTAACCGTATGTAAGCAAGGCAAATTCAAATCAGTACTTATGTAAAGTTGCTAATAATCTAGTACTAATAAGTTCATTGTATATTAAAAAGATGCTATTATAACAGTTATCGCCAGTGAACGAACGCTCGAAGTATTAACAGCCAAAGTTAAGTTTGTGTATTAAGTTCTGTTATTCTAAAATAACGTTATATAAAAGTTTGATCTCTCCATAAAGGCAAATACATCATTCCTAAACATGCTAGCGATATAAGGTTTGCATTAGTAGTCGCACTTTTTTATTATCTGGCCAGAAATGGCCCATCTTTATATAGTTAGATTTTTATTCATTTAAAAAAAGATAAGATGCCGAATCCGTTTTATTAAACCCGCCTAATAATAATGTTGACACTCAAAAATCGTTTTATATTGGTACATTTCTGTGATTATTTTCCAAATGTCAAGTTTCTTGTAAAATAAATCTGGCATTGACGGTCGTCGGTTTATACACAAAAAGTATAAATATAATAGATAGATTGGGTGTCTTCATTAGAAATAAATAAATAATAAAATAATAATGTCCCATAGCAATATTATTAATAGCAATAAAGCTATATTTTGTATAGATTTATTATAACTGTCATTGCACATAACAGCAATCGAAAGTTAGAAAATAAAAAGAATTATAGGTAAATAAATTGTGTCGTTTATCGTATTTAGGTGTTTTTTCTCGTCTAATAATAATGAAGTATCTAGTGTTTTGCCGTTTTATATGCTATCGATATCAAGTCTAAATTTTTCCAAGTTGACATCGAATATATATATAACAATTATACATAAAAATTATCAATAGTGTTGTTGTGTGGAAAGCAGTCTTGTTTTAAAATTGAACATTATTTTTATGTCAATGTGTAGAATTCTCACTTTTATAAGGATGTAGTATTTAATGCGCGTAGTCGAGTACATGACAATTAGTATTTGTTTGATTTATTATCGATTTTATGCATAAATTAAGGCGTTCTTGCCACATTTTGTTATTGTTGAGACTGAAAATCATTGGAAATAAATTTGGTATGTTTCATTTGAATTATTTAACAATTACCTACCTCTAATTTGATATGGTAAAAAGGAATTCAGAAGCTTTTGGAGATTCGTCAATTTATGCTCATCATCCGCCGCGGTAGCCTAGTGGGATGGGTAATGGACTGCTGAGACGAGGTCTCGGGTTCGATCCTAGGTTTTACCATGGCACACACCAATGACTTTTCGATGCTTTTCGAAGTTATGTGTGTATTTATCGCAGGCTTATAAGTGTCCGGTTAATGGCAATAGGCTCGCCACCTATTACATTGGGACCTAAACATAAACTGGCGAAATGTGGGTGCTAGCACCTCTGCCTACCCCTTCGGGGATATAGGCGTGAGTTTATGTTATGTTATGTTATGTTATCTTTACTAACATGTGAATTGATAAAAGTAAATATATGTAAGGCGATATTAAAAAGCTTAGTAAAGATAATATATTATTATGTACAACGTTACAGTTGCTTATGACTTCTTCGTCGAAACGCACTCCTTATTGATAAGCATAAAACAGCAGGTCAAACTATGCAGCTCATATATTATACCATTTAGACTGAGAAAAATAGCGGCAAGGCCTACACTGCCGATGTGAGCCCACTCCTCTTTATTCCAACAAGGAAATATTATTGAGAATTTTAGTTATGTACATTCCACATTTCTAGTACTTGTTAAATACCTTTAAATATAAATATAGAAGTAATGGGGCGTGTTCCTGCTGTGCTTATGAATAAGAGGTAATTTTTTTCACAAAATCGTATCTGATAAATTTTGTGTAATATATGTATGAATATCTATTTGAGCTATGTTAGAGATTCTTTTAATTATTGTTACAAATGTACATCAAAATTATGTGTGATATAATATAAATGAAATAGAATCGTTTGGTTTAGTCATATCATATAATGTTAAGGTGTTTACTTTGTGAGGATATGATGCTCCTATGTTTAGCTCATTGTTAATTGAGTACGTCCTAAAATATTGTATTAAATGCTGGTTACGGTACTTTGTCGACTGTTGACCTATTTACTTTGGCTATTCATCATTGTTGCAATATTGTTGTAGACAAAACATTCTTATCGTCATCAAAAACTGTCGACTATTTAACGTAATTAGTACAGTAGTAGTAATTAGTAAGATAAAAGTAACGAGAAAGGTCATGCAATTTGTGTGTTCTGTTCTTACTCTATTTAAAGAAAATATTTTTGATTTGTAAAGTATATGCATTTTTATAATTTTATCGCAACAGCATATGATATAAGTATTGATAAAATGGCGTTTGGAACACACAAATTAATGAATGGAGTTGTCGAGAGGCATCACAATTCTGGCAAGGTGTGATCATATGGATATTTTTGTATCTAGCATAAGTTATATTGCTGTAAAATATACGAAGTTAATATATCTATATGTGAGTTCTTTTTTTTGCTAACAACGATCGAATGTAGTGTCCTATCATCATCAACCTATGCTAGTCTTATGGGGGTATTCAATTACCTAATGACACATTAGATAATTAAATCCCTAGAATAAGATGTTATTTAAGTATATTTTTAATATATCTCTCAGCTCAGCTATATTAATAGGCGTTACTCAATTCTGAAAGGGAGAATATTCTGCTCGGATAGGTACTGCTGGTCCTTTTTTTTTTTTTTTTTTTTTTTTTTTTTTTTATCGTGCGGAAATCCCTTCGGATACCCCCCCGCTGGCCGGCGGGGGCGGTTATGTCGGGCTTGCACCGACTAAAACCGCACGCCGTCTCGGGTCTTCAGACGCCGGGGTGTAAGGTTACCCATAGAGCATATCCCTCGCACCCCGGCTGACTCTGGGCCATCTCACCACTAACAGCATCGCTCATCCTGTCTCCTCTGAAAGCAGAGGAGTACGGAGAGCGATGTGTTCCCGCCACGATGGGTATTGGCCGACGATCAATGCCAACCCTATGAAGGGGTGAAGGGGAAGCCATTGACCGCCGCCCAGGGTGTACCGGCCGCTCCGAAGGTACTGCTGGTCCTTATTCGGTATTACCACGCAATAAGCGTTAACAGTAGCTCCGAAGTAGCTGATGGGTTGTCTGTAAGGTATATGTAAGGTTTGTTGCTCTGAAAGCCGATGGAAATGATGATATGAACTTCACAGTTAAGTGAGCAACTTTCTGTCACTAACCTAACTGCAAGGTGACCTAAAACAATGCTGATCTATAAAAAAGGATGCACATTCTTGAAAATAAAAGTGTGATCAGGATTTTTTTTTTATTGAAAATCAATAATATTTTACAAACACAGCACCTATTTTGGCAATTTATTACTACTATCTAAATATACAGAAACATTATAATCTACTTAATAATAATTGCAGATCTGCTTAATGTTGTTTAGATTATAGGTGCACTTAACAACATCACTGCGACGCGAGCGAGGACTAAGGGCTGCACACGCTGGTAGACTTCCCGGCGTGGGAGGCGCCGAGGCGTGACCTCGTGGCAGCCATCGGGGTGGGAGCCCTCTCGCTCGGCAGCATGATTGCGGCAATGGTGCGGAGCTCGAGCGCGTGGGCCGCCGCCACCTCCTTCTGCGAGCATGTAATGCTCGCGAAGGAGATGGCGGAGCGCGCCCGGGAGAGAATTAGAACTCTCCCGGCCCGCCGAGCCCGCAACTTGCTCGCCGCGCGTCGCAGGCGACTCAGGCGCCGGAGGTCGCTTAACGACCTCCGTCCTCCATGAGCGCAGGCCTGGGGGTGGCGGGTGAGACCGCCTGTCACCCCAGCAGTTGCAGGCCGGGACGGTGGGCGACTAGCGCCCCTCCCCCAAACCGGGGCAAGACGGGGACACCGTGGTTCCCAAACCCGAGGGGGCCATCTCGAAACCGGAGATGGCCCAGGGTCAGTCGGGGTGCGAGGGATATGCTCCATGGGCAACCTTACGTCTGTAGACCCGAGACGGCGTGCGGTGTTAGTCGGTTCAAGCCCGACATAACCGCCCCCGCTGGTCGGCGGGGGGGTATCAGAAGGGATTTCCGCACGAAAAAAAAAAAGGTGCACTTAACAACGTAGCAGTGTATTTGGGTATATTTATGTATGCCCATCAAACTAATATAACGAACGGAACCACCGTTGCTCATTTATCTATGAAAGAACAGTATTGTTCAGATTTTGAACCGACTTCAAAAAGGTAGAGGTTTTATGTTCATCTGAATATATTTATTTTTGTATGTTCATCGATATTTATGTTGTTTTTATAATAAACATTTAACACAGGTTTTATCTGAAGGTAAACGTTTTTATTTACCTATGTTGTTTTTATTACAAGAAATAGTAATTAGGTATTTTTAATTCCAATCACGTGCTCATACGCGTCGTAAGGCCATTTCGTTACGAAGTATTGCAAGACTATCTACTGTACACACTTAAATAATTACTTACTACTCCACAGCAGAAATGTGGTCATTTAAAAAGTTAATATTGCTTACATGCTTATTGTTTGATGCCTATGTGGGAAATTAGTAACCGAGAAAAAAGTCTCAATGGAACCAAAATGGATCTAGATTCGGGTTCCAAGTGGAATGATCCATATGTTTTCATGATTGAAACAGATTTCCAAACTTAATACGTATGTATTATAAACTATATTAAAAACATATTTAAGTACAAATACATATCACAGCTTTAAGTCGAATTGATACTAAAACTATAATACATTGAATATTTAGAGATTATTCTACAACTACAAAGTATCTAAAGATAATCAGGGGGTTACCATGAAATGTACATGCGAAACTTGGGACCCGCACGAAACACGAACGAAAGACGTAGCATTTGGCAACCATAATGTTACATTGAATTTTTTTCGGAATGCGGGATAAATGTGTTTCATGGAACCGATGGCCCGTAAGTTCGGTGCGCAACTTCGGATTTACGTTTCATGGTAGGCCAAATAGAACATTTGAGAAATGAGCTTTTAGCTGTTTTCGGTGAAAATAAGTTGAAAACCACTAGAAAAATTTGAATTATTCTTAAATACTAAATCAGGATATTTTTTTATATCCTTCAACTCATGTTCAAAGCTACAACTGCACAAGAAAATTTAAGATAAATACAAGTACACGTTGTTACAGATGAATATAATACAAAACAGTAATACAACAGTTTCTGTACACAGTTTACGCACAGTTCACTGTACTGCCGGTACCTTGGTGTGGACTTGTGGTGGGGACGTGTAGTGGTTGCTTTGGGACGGCTTCAGTGGCTTCAGTGGGCGTTCGTAGTTTTCACTTAGAGACCATGTCCTCTTGCCTCTGCTATAGAAATCTATTGTTATAATTTGTTGATCATATAAATATCTAAAAACAAATATTTCTACGTAAGGAAACAAGACGACAAGAAATCTTTATTTCGATATTTATTATATTTTGTATATCTTTGTTCTTTTTTATCTGTACAGGTTATTAATTTAAAATATCAGCACGTTATAAATGGCGTTACAAATACCAATGGCGGCTAACGTTGGCACCACAGAGCAAATAGAGACGGCCTAACCTGACGTTATCGCAGTAGGTGTGACTTAATCAGTGTCTGTCGGCGTTCGTTCTGTGCACAGCTCTCTAAACCTTAGTGTCTCTATAATATGTTTTTACTCGATGTTAGGTGACGAAACTTTGTATCCGAGTACTTCCCTGTTCAAATTTTAGTACATCCATATTCATTTATTTATTTAATATCGACATAGGAAATCGAACAATTCGAATTACGAATTCAAAGACGATTCTATACATACGCACTTTATAAACGCATATACATAAAATTAAAAATAAAACTTATTATAGCACCGCCAACTGTATCATAAAACTCATTATAGCATTATTTTTTTATTCATTAAACTAGTCTAAGGTTTTAGGCTGAATATGAAAAAAAAACGCACGCATGCGCAGTTCGAACTGTGAACAAAATGGCGCACGCTAAATTACTGCCTTGTAACCTACCTACTTTGTTTAATTTCAATTTTTCCTATGAGTGAAGATTAAGTAGTGTATGAAACTGCATATAACTTAGGTATTAAAACACTCGAGTCAACCTATTATCAAATCTATCTATTATAAACAGACTCTCGTGTTTTAATACCTTACCCCTTCTTATATGACAGTTGCATAAACTACTATTATATTGATGTAGAAGATTAATTAATAAGTGGGCCGGAACTAAGTGACCTAACCCCACATCACCGCCGCAAAGTGTCACGCGTTCTTTCATAGGGAAATCTAATTACAAAACCTCTTTGTATTTGCTCTGTGGATTTTCATAATATCTTTATATAAATGCAGGCAAACATCTTGAACAAAAGTTGCAAAGTTCGCGCATGTGCACTATACGGACCAACCAAAAACAACGTAACCAAGAAAGAGCCTTTTGAGCCTGTGATTGGTTTACTATAATTATGATTGGTTAATTGACGCGCTTCGGCCGTCACGTCCCAATTACCATAACTGTTGCGTTATTTGAACTGTTGCGTTCCGTTTGGTGATTGAGAGTGCCGGAGCCCAAACTCCTTTCCCATCTCCTCCCAAACTCCTTTCCCATCCCCTTTCCTTTATAGGGTCGGCAGCGCGAGTGTGACGCCACTGGTGTTGCACATGTCCATAGGCCGCAGTAACCGCTTCCCATCAGGTGGGCCGTGTGCTTGTCTGCCACCTTAGTGGTATTAAAAAAAAAGTTATCTGCCCAGCTAGAGTACATTGTCAAAAATGTTGGCGGTCATTAACTTGGAGTGAGTACCTGATGAGCATCCGCAGGTAGCGGTGGTGGCGCGGCGTGGGCGGAGCGCGCTCTGGCGGCGCGTCGGGCTCCAGCTCCAGCGCCAGGTAGGTGTGCGCGCTGGCGCCCAGTAGCAGCTCGTCCAGCCGCGCGTGCAGCGCCGCGAACGTGGGCCGCTCGCGCGGCGCCTCGCGCCAGCACGCCAGCATCACGTCGTACCTGCACGCGCGAGGATTAAAGGCATATTCAAACCTAAGCGGTGTTCGCTACCATCTGCGTTAGGGAAGCCGAGTGGTTATGCTCTAATACTACTGCAACTATCCCTCCTCACCCGAATCCGCGGTTTACTAGGTTTGAATAAGCCTTAATACTGATTGAGAGTCATGGCTTTTATGGCCGCTTTCTGAATTGATAAATTTCAGTCTCTCAATGCCTACTTAATCACAGTTTCATTAACGAAATTGTGAAAGACACAACTTAAATTCCTGAAGCCAAAAACTGGCCATGAACGTTGCATTGATACAATTAAGGTCTACTTGGACATAGTGTATTTGATAGTTGTTTGGACGTTATGAATAGCATACGGTAGCTGTGAGGTCTAGGACAAGATAATCACTTACAACTGCGGGCTGCAGTTGGCAGGGCGCGGCATGCGGTAGCCCGCCCGCAGCAAGCGCGGCAGTCTGGCGGCGGGAACCGACGCGTACGGTGCCGCCCCTACGGTGGCCACCTCCCACATCACTACACCGTAGGACCACCTGTCAGAAAAAAAAAATAACATGTTTTCAGTTTTTTTTTTTGCAAGTCCAATATTCCGGAGTAGCGGACCATCTCTGAAGGGCCATAGCATGGTCCTTATAGTGTTTCGAAAGCTGCGGTTGTGCTGAAAGTATCGTATTAATTGTCTTCTTTGTCGTAAATGCATAGTTTATGACTTTTAGAGCAAAAAGTGAAAGAGTTCCAAAATTTCGCAGTTTATCGCGTGTTGCGTGGCGAGCACAACTTATTCGAAGTTTCAAATTGAGATTCACACTACACTAACTGTTCCAAACAACATACTAAAAATGCAGCACTAAATGGTGCTTTGCGAATTTAATGTTAATTTTTACCAGCCTATAGGTATAGGTACTGGAAGCATATTGTCAGCTAAGTTTACGAGACTAAAACTTGTAATAATTCTCCTTATGAACTTCAAAAATAGCCTCATTCCTCAGATACTCAAAGCAAATATTTTTACATATATGCTCTTAGAACCCGATTATACAATATTTATTTTTTTCTTTTCTAATTTGAATTAGTGTATGACATAATTGACTGCAGCTTAAGAGTCTCCATCCGTGGTTTATTAACCACGGAACAGTATTCATTTTGAAACCTATGAATAATACTTACACATCACTCTGGGTAGTATAAATCCTCCTCGTCAACGACTCCAGCGCCATCCACTTCACAGGCATCTTTCCATTACCTTTCTGCTTATACTGATTTTCTTCATATACATCCCTGGAGAGTCCAAAATCTGCTATCTTCAGCGTCCTATCTGCAGTCACTAATACATTCCTTGCTGCCAGATCCCTATGCACTACACGGTTAGCTGCTAAGAACTCCATACCCATGGCGATCTGTCTGCAGAAGGATAGTAAGTCTAAGGTAGTGAGCTCCCTGTCACAGATATCCTGAAGTTCATACATTTTGTTAACGACGAGATTGGAGTTCTCTATCTGCATTTTGCATTTGAACAGGTCGTTTCTATAGTCTGATGTGTCAATATTATTATAAACGTACTTAGCGTTACGTTTGGAAACCATTATATCCCACGTACATCTAGAAACAGAAATAATATATTAAATAAATGCTGTCGGCCCGACAGCACTGTCGGGTGCCTGGAACATTAATAATATTTTTAAGGATAATAATTACGTGCACCAAAACTGTAAGACTTAGTTAGGTGCGGGTACTGTCTGGTTCTCTAGGTTGAACCATACATCCATCAAAGTCCTCCGATCCATCATACTTTTTTTTTTCGCAAGCCATTTGACTTTTGATCCTTTTACGTAAGCCATGTTTCACTGTATAGCTTATACACTTGTACTAGTAATTGTAGTTTGGCGAGTGCGGCAAAGAGAAGAAACACAACTTGACACTTAAACTTTTGTATTATTAACTTGTTACAAGATATAAATTGGTTATTATTCTCTCTTATATAGTTAGCTACCGTTGGAAGCTAATTCCACACTGGCCCGTGCCAGCTATGTCACTTAAGTGGAGATCGCGGTATCAGCAAATTCGTATGTACAGTCTGTAGTGAGACTGTACATTCACCCTGTAATGTATTTACAAGAAAGGTGAAACGAATTGTATATTAGAAAACTTTATATTTTGGTGACATTGTTATCTTGCGTTTGACGGAAATTATGACTTTTTTCATACTTATACCTTTTTTTTTTTTTTTTTTTTTTCATCGTGCGGAAATCCCTTCGGATACCCCCCCGCCGGCCAGCGGGGGCGGTTATGTCGGGCTTGCACTGACTAAAACCGCACGCCGTCTCGGGTCTTCAGACGCCGGGGTGTAAGGTTACCCATAGAGCATATCCCTCGCACCCCGGCTGACCCTGGGCCATCTCACCACTAACAGCATCGCTCATCCTGTCTCCTCTGAAAGCAGAGGAGTACGGAGAGCGATGTGTTCCCGCCACGTTGGGTATTGGCCGACGATCAATGCCAACCCTATGAAGGGGTGAAGGGGAAGCCATTGACCGCCGCCCAGGGTGTACCGGCCGCTCCGATTCCGTTCCCCCCGGACTGCAGCGGGATCGGAATCGGAGCGACACTCGAGGAGGTTACCCAACAAACACCCCTCATACTTATACCTAGTGCAATAAACGCTACCAACATGGACACAATTTTATTTTTGCTCCCCAACATTATACCTTTTTTTTTTTTTTTTTTTTCGTGCGGAAATCCCTTCGGATACCCCCCCGCGTGCCAGCGGGGGCGGTTATGTCGGGCTTGAACCGACTAAAACCGCACGCCGTCTCGGGTCTACAGACGCCGGGGTGTAAGGTTGCCCATAGAGCATATCCCTCGCACCCCGACTGACCCTGGGCCATCTCCGGTTTCGAGATGGCCCCCTCGGGTTTGGGAACCACGGTGTCCCCGTCTTGCCCCGGTTTGGGGGAGGGGCGCTAGTCGCCCCACCGTCCCGGCCTGCTTCTGCTGGGGTGACAGGTGGCCTCACCCGCCACCCCCAGGCCTGCGCTCATGGAGGACGGAGGTCGTTAAGCGACCTCCGGCGCCTGAGTTGCCTGCGACGCGCGGCGAGCAAGTTGCGGGCTCGGCGGACCGGGAGAGTTCTAAGTCTCTCCCGGGCGCGCTCCGCCACCTCCTTCGCGAGCATTACATGCTCGCAGAAGGAGGCGGCGGCGGCCCACGCGCTCGCGCTCCGCACCATTGCCGCAATCATGCTGCCGAGCGAGAGGACTCCCACCCCGATGGCTGCCACGAGGTCACGCCTCGGCGCCTCCCACGCCGGGCAGTCCGCCAGCGTGTGCAGCCCTGAGTCCTCGCTCGCGTCGCAGTGATGACACTCAGGCGTTGGCTCCTTCCTGATCCGATGCAGGTGGTCCCCGAAGCACCCCTTCCCTGAGATCACCTGCGTCAGTCGGTAGGAGAGGCTTCCGTGTCGCCTCTCCAGCCAATCCTCCATGATGGGCCTTACCGCCGCTATTGCGGCGTGCCCTCCCCAACATTATACCTGAACATAATGAACATAGGTTACGTGTAAGGCTACATGGAGGTCCTTCGAACCGGATTGAACCATTTTTACGAAGTGTGATTGGTGGTTTTGTAGCGATAGCGAATCGGTTCAGTTGGTTTTCCATAAGCGGCTCGCCCTTGCTGGATTGAGAAAATGCACATAACGTAGCAGAGTTACGGTCACACGGAACCTTAACAAGTATTTTAACAATTAGCCAAACCAGGTATGTATTAAGTTCCCGTAATCGCGCATTCACAATGAGCATTCCTGAATTAGGGAGCTATGTTACGTGATAACATTATACCTTTTTTATTTCAGGTCAATGGGGGTGCTTATGTTGGACTCAAACCAACTATAACCGCACAACATCTCGGGTTTCTTTCGCATCCCAGCTGACCCTGGGCCATCTACGGTTTTTGAGATGTCCCTCGGGTGTGGGGCCCACGGTGTCTCCATATTACTCCGGAAAGGATACGTCGTGCTGCCGCCTCGCAATAACATTGTACGTACCTTAAATAAGTGAGCAGGTCGCCCCTCGTGCAGTACTCGGCGACGATGAGTGGGCGGCGGCCGCTGCACACGCCCAGCAGACTCACTACGTGCGCGTGCGCGCCCACGCTCTTCATCAGCTCCATCTCCGCCCTAAAAGACCGGGTCTCCTCCAGCGACGGGAACTCTGCAACAAACTGCTCTTTCACTATTTTTCTGTTGCTAACACTAAGCATAGGTCATCATTATCATCTTCGATGCGTTCAAAGTTAACACTTTGGAGCGCGGGGTCCGCTTAATGCTTTGATTGGTATGTCGGCTTTTCAAGGAGCGACTGCCATTGGATTTCCCAACCCCAAGAAGAAAGCACGCGCCAGAGCCTTGTCCTTTATTTAACAGGTGCACCGACTAGCAAACGAGGCTGGCCTAGGCCCCAAATTTGTTCGTAGGGCTCTACCTCTAAGTGATCCTAAGCATTGATAAGTATCATCATCATCATCTCAGCGGCGTGGTTCCCGGTTGCATCCTATGCTCACTACTCTTTCTTTACATTTTAATTATGCGGCTTGTACAGGAGTGACTGTCATCTGACTTTCCAGCCCTAAGAGGAAAACTTTCGCCATAGTCCCGATGGAGACGCGATTTGTACAGCAGATAGTTGATGTAGTAAAACGTAACTTGGGCTCCTTTTGTTTTGGAAAGAGTGTAAGGGCTCAGATGCTCATCAACCTTCGACGGATCGTCCATCAATGAAAGCCGGGGTTTATAAACCCCGGGGGCCATCTAGAAACCGGAGATGGCCTTGGATAAGTCGGGGTAAATACCTTATGGCCCCTTACACCCGCGGTGTATGTTGGACTCGAACGACCGACATAATCTCCCCTGCTGGCCGGCGAATCCGAGGGGATATTCTTACAGCAAAAAAAGGGTTCGGTGCAGAAAAACAAATACTTAGATCTAAGTCAAAGCGGACGAAGTCGCGGGCATAGCAACTACGAAATAAATACAATGTGGAAGCATACCTTTCAGCATTTTTACAGCGACGTTGGTTCCGTCGGGTGCCAGCGTGGCGCGCCGCACAACGCCGAACGCTCCTTCGCCGAGGACTTCGTGCAACAGAAGCTTGTCTGAGCGAACCTCCCAGATGTCCTCTGTTTCCAAAGGCATGTTTATTCCGTCGATGTCGCCCTTTTTCGGTGGTTCCTCGTCCTGTGATTACATCACATTAATCATAAATATATTCATCATCAACCTATTCTAGTCCACTGCTGGACATAAGTCTCCCCCAATAAGCGCCATAGCGCCCTGTCTTCAGCTTGCCGCATCCAGCATCTGCCCGCAGTCTTTCGCAGATCGTCATCCCACCTGGCCGGAGGGCGTCCGTCCTACACTACGTTTGCCGAGTCGCGGTCTCCACTCAAGAACACGTTTACCCCAGCGGTTGTCGATTCTTCGCGAGATATGGCCGGGCCACTGCCACTTCAGCTTGCTAATTCTTTGTGCTATGTCGATAACCTTGGTTCTCTGTTGGATGTATTCGTTACGAATCCTATCCTTCATAAATATATAGATACTATATAAATATTCTTTATTGACATATAGATACATTTAAGATATGTGAAAATCCTGACTCCTGAACAAATTTTGATAAACTGTATTACAGAAGTAGGTTACTACTGGTAACTGGCAATTTGGGGTCACAAGTAACACTAGTTACCTTACGCCACTTGGCGCAATGCGATCGCAATCGATGTCATCAGTCGCTTGAAGTACAGATGCGTGTCGACCAAGCTATCGCCTATACAGACGGATGTGGTTTGTTTAGCGCCATGTACTCGGTCTTCGCCACATTCAGCTTAAGACCACCGTTCTCAAGCGTCCCTCCACATCTTCGCACGTCGCACCAATCTACCCTTGTCCGCATCCACCATGAGATCATCAGCGCATGAGCAGCTCATATGAGGTCAATAGGTTCCTCATATGAGTTCCTGACGAAACGTCTAATATTTCGCTGAATACAGGCGGATTAAGGTTGTATTCTTTTTTTTTTTTAAAAAAAGTTTTGTGCAGACATACCTCTGGGGAGGCGGGCTCCGGCGTGCTGCGGCCGCGGCGCCAGGCGCAGGCGAGCAGGAACACCGCGGCGGCGCACGCGGCCGCGCCAAGCGTCGCGCCGCGCGCCGCCGCCCCGCCGTCGTTCAGCGGAGCTGCACAATACTATGTACCATTACACGCGAGTCGTGCACATATACAGCGTCAGCGTGTGTCCAAACCACAGAGCAAATACAAAGAGGAGGAGACCTCATTAACCGTGCACTGTGATTCTCAACTAGGTCCGCACCTCATGACAGCTTTCTAGTACCTATATATATAATAATCTATGCTTTCGGCGGTCGTCTTCTGCAAAGCTCTCTTAGCCTTAGTGTCTCCATAATTCTACTCGATGCTAGATGTCGACACTTTGTGTCAGAGTACGTCTCTGTTACATTTAGTGATATGTAGTGTACACGTAGTACGGTGACCGGTAGAATGGACAAGAAGTGGGCGGGATCAACGTATCACGCGTTCTTGTATATGGAAATCTAATTACAACTCCACTTTGTATTTGCTCGGTGGTCCAAACAACGCGCCCAAGGTGCGTGACAGTAATGCGTGACATTCCTATACATCGACATAGTTTAGATATACCCCATGTTTTTGCGCTCCTCGTCGAATCATAGTGCGGCACGCCATACACGTTTATCGCGCTGTGTTTAGACACACATTTAGAAAACAATAAAATTATACACTCGTAAAGCGCCGGCCTTAAATGATAGCACAAAATGGGTAAATAAATAATTCCTGGATGGCTACCCGCCTGTAGTCGTTCTAACATTAGCAGCGCTCTCGAACAACATTGCGAAACAGCAATGAAATAAAGCCGTGGTCATTGAGACGCCCAAGCCCGACGATGAACATATCCTTATTTCCTTGCTTAGTTTGCAGTAGGCTGACGGTATATGCCATTGAAAATGTGCAGCTAAGTTTAAACATGCGAGAGGCCTCAATAAACTTCTTAAGGTAGGTACACTCTTCGACGTAGTAAAGGCTTTTGACCAAGTGTAGCACAAGCTGCCACAACCCCAAGCATCGGAAATCTCATATATAACAGTAAAACAGAATAAAACATGAACTGTTCATCAAAGAAAAGAGGTGTAATATTTACCTGGGAATATAGCTCGTCTACTGGTTACAGCGATTTTGCGCCCGAGTTTTGCGTGTAATTCGACTGTGTATAGGCCTGTTCCAGAAACTTCCTCGAAGACAACTTCGGTTTTATCCTGTGAAAAGAATCTGTTAATTTTGCTAATAAGGGGTAGGCCCTTTCACATGGTTCTAAATTCAACTAGGGAGATCAAGCAACGACCGTGTCTTCTGCTAAAACTATTTTCATATCGATAAAATCTTGAATTCAGAGGAGAATAGGATGTCGATTGCTCTAGGTCTACCTAATAAAAATCTTCTGTTTGTGTGAAGTAATTAATTAGTAATGTGTTGCATATATCAACTTCAGATTCTATAAAGTTCGATAGTATATTTAGGCTAGATCTGAAAATTTGCTCTTAGAAAATAAATCTTCCGAAGGTGCGTCGATTCCGAAGGTCTGTGTTCCAAGACATAATAGCGATGGCCATGATTTTGTAGGAGAAAACTTCCGTTCCAAGAGATTGCTCCTTTGTCACGAGGTAGGTACTTTATAATCATAAAATTAGGCTTAGAACCAAGTTCCAATTAGACTTAACACCAACCAATGTTTCTTATTGTGGGTAAGATGGGTTACACGAATAGGGAAGTGGGTGAGTTGACCACTTACACCTTTCCTCCTGTAAGTCTTGTATCATACAAATAAGAAAGTTTAGCGTCTACTCACCCCTGCTACCACAATGCTCCTTTGTCACGAGGTAGGTACTTTATAATCATAAAATTAGGCTTAGAACCAAGTTCCAATTAGACTTAACACCAACCAATGTTTCTTATTGTGGGTAAGATGGGTTACACGAATAGGGAAGTGGGTGAGTTGACCACTTACACCTTTCCTCCTGTAAGTCTTGTATCATACCAATAAGAAAGTTTAGCGTCTACTCACCCCTGCTACCACAATGCTCCTATTAGTGTGTAACAACAATGTTACATTGTACAGTTCAACTGGATACCTCGGTTTGGTCCAATTCACATGTACGTTCCACGTGTCTTCCGTATTTACTATCGCTTGTATAAAAATATCTTTAGGAATCTCTGGATCTCTTTTACCTGTTAAAACAAACAATCCTGATATAATATTTGTTTTTAAGTTACGAGAATTCTTCTTACAGAATACTATTTAACACGAAAAAGTTATGTCACCTATATTTGTTTTATCAGGCGAGCTCCAAGAAGGAAAGCTTGGTGTTGTAATTCTAGTCTAATTTTTTTTATTCTGTGGAAACCATACTAACGACACTTACAGGAAGTAAAAAGAAAGACTGATTATGTATGCTATCCTGACCACCAGTATAAATACCGGCAAACATTCTGTACAAAAGTCGGTGTAGTGGAGGAAAATTCGCACATCTTCCAGTGTACATGCTTATTTTTGCTCGGCAGTCCGAGCAAAACTAAGCACTGACTGTTCAAACAATGACGCGAGCCCTTTCAGCCCGTGATTGGTTCAATATAATCTATGATTGGTGAATTGGTGCGCCTCAACCGTCGCGCCCCGCACTGCCACTAAAGACACCTAAAGACGCTTTCTACGTAGCTAAAGTATAGGTACATTGTCATGATATTTGCCGGTCACTTATACGTAATGTGGTCCCTTCGCGGTATTGTATCGCGGTACCAAGGAAGGGAGAGGTGTATTGTAGGTACTTACTGATTGTACAGTTAGGATTATCGTCGCATGCCGGTGTCCGGTAGTCAAGCATCGTGGTTCCGTACAGACCCGTCACTTGCACATGACAGTCGTCGTCTGATGACAGGTTGGTAAAAAACTTCTGCGGTTTGGAGTCTGGCTGAAATATTGTATATTTTTTAATAATTTTTCGACTCTACTCTGAACAAAAAAAAGGCAAAAGTAATTTTTACACGACCTGGGCAATTTAACCAGTGACTTCATGTGCAGAACTCGTACTTGCTATTGCTGCGCTATCTATAGCGCAGCAAGAGCAACAATAAAGGCATAAAAACTGCCTCTAGGCAGTTTTTATGTTACATGTCTACATACGCGCGTGTGTGTGTGTGCGTGTGTGTGTGTGCGCGTGTGTGTGTTTGTGCGTTCGTGTGTGTGGTGTGTGTGTGTGTGTGTGTGTGTGTGTAATGACACACATACAAAGGAGAAAGAGGTAGACCAAACTAGGAAAAAGGAGCTGCAGGTGCCTCTCTTCTGCGTACTTTAATCGATATCAACTGAGAGGACTATAGGTAAGTACTTCCTCGGTCGAATCAGCCTATTTGTGTTGATAAAACAGCATGGCGTCGGTAGCTTAGTGGTTAAGGTGTTGACCCTACGATCGAGAGGTCCCGGGTTCGCATCCTGGCCAATTCACTACAGACGTGAGCCCACTCCTAAAACTACCAATTAAGCTTAGCTGAAGGGTTTAGGGGGAATATCACTAATTGCGGTTACTAATATACTTAAAAAAAAAACTATTGATAAAATATGCGCGTGAAAGGACTTACCAATATTTTGGTATCGGAGATACCCGATTTAGTACACGAGTTTACGATGTCGAAGCATACGTCGATATCTGGAACAAGATTACGTAGAATGTAAGTACCTAAATAAGTATTAAGGTAAGTACGTAAGAGGTGAAAAGGAACCAGGCAACATAGAGCAACGCGGACAGTCCGCCGGTGATCCACGTTTAGTTGCTCGATGCCTGGCAACGTAAATATTTAAATTTTATCAAAATAGTAGTTGAATATATTTATATTCAAAACTGTCCGCATAATAGGTACGGACGTATTACAAAAATATACATACGTAAGGCAAGGACAAATAGGCTTATCGTTTATTGATTTATTAGGCTTAGAGGGCGGAGTCATGAATATCTCAGCAATTAAAAAGATGCCTTATGTGGGCACAGTACAATACGGCATGGCATAGAATGCGAGGTTTTTGAAACTGTTAAAACAATGCGGTCACAAGATACGCGCGAAAAACATAACCCTTCTTTGGCAGTCGGCTAAAATTTTAGATGATTTTACAATTTACAAGGAGACATCAGACTACGAACTTACCACCAGTTGCGTTCCACGTAACTAAAGTTTTCACAAGCGAGTTTTCTCCTACATTTTCCGTGAAGAATTCCACCTTGATGTCATATGTCTTATTCTCGAGAATCAGCAGCTCATTATATTGAGGCACGAAGAATCCTCCTCGCCAATCTAAAGGACCTGTGAACTGAAGTTCCGTGCTCCAAAGTGTGTAGTTCGCCACGGGGAGAGTGCTGACTTCTTCATATTCTTTTTCAGGTGGTATTAGACTGAAGTTAATCTGAAACAAAAATATTAGACTAAAATTTTGTATCTACATAAGTCATACAAAATTTTAGTTTATCATAAGTCACGATATTATAAGACATCTCGATGGATTCGGCACCGACTTCAACAGAAAAGTCTTAGTACACAATGTACTAATAGTACATTGTTACCCTAGGGGTGAAAGTAACTTATTTAGTCCCGAGACGAAGTGAGGGCGCCAATAGTTCGAGGGACTAAATAAGTCTTCAACCCGAGGTAAACACTGTGCTTGTCATTACGAATACAAGGAAAGTAAAAATAAAAACATGAATTAGCTACAGAAAAAATGAGTAAAAATGAGTAGAACCTTCAAATCGAAAAACTAATGAATATCGAATTGCCGCTTTTCCGCCAATTTTGATTGTTTTTTTTCTGTGGCCGGCCAGCTATACAGCCATTATTTTTCATTTTCATCTCTCCAATCTCTCAAATCTATGTTATTTTAAGGAAATTGTTGAAACTAAACTAAAGTAAAGTTATTTAAAAATATATATTCTTTAATCAATACTTAACTTCATTTTATTTCAATTTTACATCGCGCTGTAATTGAGTGGCTGTATAGAAAGTTGGTACATGGTTGGTACATTAAAAATGTGAAAATAGAATTAGTTTTTTTTTAATAATTTGATAGCTGTCAGTTGAAAGCGATTTTCCCTAGGGATGAAAAGTATTACTTTCATCCCGCTCCTCAGGCAACTTCAGACCTACTTTCAGAGTATGAGTAATGAAAAGAATATTGTAATAATAACTCAATGAAAACACAGTAGAAAAGAATATATTTGCCTGAAGAGTTGAATCTTACCTACATAGAATTTTTCGGATCAGATTCAAGTCACAATAATATTTTTCGCATACAGATTTTCCAATATCAACTACAATTTACATATAACGGTAGCTCGAAACCAACCGATCATTGTATCAGATTTATCGTGCCACTCTTCGTCAACTGTTATCTTGATTTTGAATACCCGCATCGTTAAGCGAATTTGATCTGTTTTCTGATACTGACAGGGAATTGAGGATATGCTGCTATTTATTTAGTACCTAGTTCTAATCATATATCGGGGTACCGGTGCTTCTATTTGATTTGGGGAGATGTAATCACCACTCCAGCTTCCAGCTGGGTAGAAGACTCTGAAAAGCGGTGGTATTAACGCTTCTTTTTTGGAGGGGTTTCACTTAAGTTCCAATTTTCTGATTTGAGTAAATTCTCTCCTCCTAACCATGCAGGATAACGATGGCTAGCAATACGAAAGCAAATTGTATAGGAGTTTATGGCTCACTGAATTGTAGAGGAGTTTCTGAGTTTTTAACTAAGTGTAGATTTTATTATAGGTACACACGCGTGCGGTTTTAGTCGGTGCAAGCCCGACATAACCGCCCCCGCTGGCCGGCGGGGGGGTATCCGAAGGGATTTCCGCACGATAAAAAAAAATAAAAAGGTACACACGCGTCCGGGGTGCTTGGTTGGGGACCTCCACGCGGTGCACCCTGGGCAACGGATACGGCAGCGCCTCTCTCCTAGGGTGGGAGAGACGCTGCCGCCTACGGCCAACTCCGACCGAGGCGAGGACGGCCCTGTTGAGGGTTGTTCGGAAGCTTTCCACGTGTCCCTCTGATTAGCAGATGGCACAGTGCAGAGCAAATAAGGGGGCCATCTCGAAACCGGAGATGGCCCAGGGTCAGTCGGGGTGCGAGGGATATGCTCTGCCCCCGCTGGCCGGCGGGGGGGTATCCGAAGGGATTTCCGCACGAAACAAAAAAAAAAAAAAGGTACACACGCGTCTTTATATCTCAGTAGCCGTTGGCAAGGCGTGTGAACACTTACATCTACAACTTAGTAGCTATATTTTACGAGGCAATTTCTTTCCAGGGAATTCTTAACAGAAAAACGCAACAAGAAGAACATGGGATCTCATGCACAACAGACGCTCTCGTTACTGCTGCAATTGGACCAAAATGGCTAGAATATTTCTTCAGCTACTCCCTCTTAGCTATGCAATAGATCTATGATCGTTAGTAGTGGAAACATAATATACATATATCGATCACTTGATTGTTTTATTAACCCTACCACTTACAGAATACATATCAGCTTCGATATCATTCGTTTTCTCAGGTACCAAGACGACCAACTGCCAGTTCTGTGATGATCCTACTTGAAACTTAATATCCTTTTCATTATTGCATCTGATCTTTGCAACTGGTGGCTGCTCGAGTGAGCTTGAATCTGGATTGGGTAGAAATTGCGATTTGAAGAAGCTCTCTTCGCAGCTATCAATTGTCTGAAAATAATATGGATGTATGGAATCACGATACAATTAAAGAATTGAAATAAAACTATTTTCAACGGATTCTAACGCGATTGATTTCAGTCGCGTACACTTCCGACTATGAAAGAATTTCTAATGGAGTAATTGTTCAGGCATTAGCCTCCGTCAGGGAGTGTATTGGTACGGAGGTCGCTAGCGACCTCCGTCCTCCATGAGCGCAGGCCTGGGGGTGGCGGGTGAGGCCACCTGTCACCCCAACAGAAGCAGGCCGGGACGGTGGGGCGACTAGCGCCCCTCCCCCAAACCGGGGCAAGACGGGGACACCGTGGTTCCCAAACCCGAGGGGGCCATCTCGAAACCGGAGATGGCCCAGGGTCAGTCGGGGTGCGAGGGATATGCTCTATGGGCCACCTTACACCCCGGCGTCTGTAGACCCGAGACGGCGTGCGGTTTTAGTCGGTTCAAGCCCGACATAACCGCCCCCGCTGGCACGCGGGGGGGTATCCGAAGGGATTTCCGCACGATAAAAAAAACGGGAGTGTATTGGTACCCGTCATTTGGCCCCGCGATTCCTTCTGTTGTGTAGCATGCAGCTAAAGACTGTTGAACTTCTAAGAGATACCAAACATATGCAACAGGACCCCTGGGACAGTACGCACCACCTCGTCGGTCAACTTAGCACATAATTTTTGAGACTACCTACTTGGGTTTTGATGCAATATTATGGTTCTAAGTTGAAATATGGCTTCAGAGTGCTACCAAGAACCTCAAGATAAACTTAAAGACTCTACATTGTAACTTATATAAGGAAACAATTTTCAAAATCATTCTGTTTATGAAACTTACAGATCTGCGTGCTAATTAATCTCACAGAAATATCAGACTTATCGTAAAGTAATAAGGTTTATTACGATAGATCAGATGTATCAGGTTTATGTGTTCCTTTGTTTTGAACGAAAGCAATACGCACATGAACCAATAATCGCGATTGAATCATTGCCGATACCTACACTGTTTGTCAACAAACAGAAATACCAGCAACGAAGCGGAGGAATATTTATGGCATACCTAGTTATAGCTAAAATAATTAGTCTTAAAGTGGTGGATATTTTGTTAGGTAGAGTGCGGTCAAGGGGTGTGTGTTGGGTGGGGTGTGTGTTGGGTAACCTCCTCGAGTGTCGCTCCGATTCCGATCCCGCTGCAGTCCGGGGGGAACGGAATCGGAGCGTCCGGTACACCCTGGGCGGCGGTCAATGGCTTCCCCTTCACCCCTTCATAGGGTTGGCATTGATCGTCGGCCAATACCCAACGTGGCGGGAACACATCGCTCTCCGTACTCCTCTGCTTTCAGAGGAGACAGGATGAGCGATGCTGTTAGTGGTGAGATGGCCCAGGGTCAGCCGGGGTGCGAGGGATATGCTCTATGGGTAACCTTACACCCCGGCGTCTGAAGACCCGAGACGGCGTGCGGTTTTAGTCGGTGCAAGCCCGACATAACTGCCCCCGCTGGCAGGCGGGGGAGTATCCGAAGGGATTTCCGCACGATAAAAAAAAAAAAAAAAAAAGGTAGAGTGCGGTCATGGCGGAGCGCGCCCGGGAGAGATTTAGAAGTCTCCCGGCCCGCCGAGCCCGCAAAATGCTCGCAGCGCGGCGCAGGCGACTCAGGCGCCGGAGGTCGCTTAATGACCTCCGTCCTCCATGAGCGCAGGCCTGGAGGTGGCAGGTGAGGCCGCCTGTCACACCAGCAGAAGCAGGTCGGGACGGTGGGGTGACTAGCGCCCCTCCCCCGAACCGGGGCAAGACGGGGACACCGTGGTTCCCAAACCCGAGGGGGCCATCTCGAAACCGGAGATGGCCCAGGGTCAGTCGGGGTGCGAGGGATATGCTCTATGGGCACCCTTACAGCGTCTTAAGACCCGAGACGGCGTGCGGTTTTAGTCGATTCAAGCCCGACATATCTCCCCGATATATATCCGAAGGGATTTCCGCACGAAAAAAAAAGGTAGAATGCGGTGGCTATCTCTAATGGCAGTGACTGATCATGGCACGAACCATGTTACTTGGGTAGGTAACTTCTGGGGTGTGTGTTGGGTAACCTCCTCGAGTGTCGCTCCGATTCCGATCCCGCTGCAGTCCGGGGGGAACGGAATCGGAGCGGCCGGTACACCCTGGGCGGCGGTCAATGGCTTCCCCTTCACCCCTTCATAGGGTTGGCATTGATCGTCGGCCAATACCCAACGTGGCGGGAACACATTGCTCTCCGTACTCCTCTGCTTTCAGAGGAGACAGGATGAGCGATGCTGTTAGTGGTGAGATGGCCCAGGGTCAGCCGGGGTGCGAGGGAAATGCCCTATGGGTAACCTTACACCCCGGCGTCTGAAGACCCGAGACGGCGTGCGGTTTTAGTCGGTGCAAGCCCGACATAACCGCCCCCGCTGGCCGGCGGGGGGGTATCCGAAGGGATTTCCGCACGATAAAAAAAAAAAAAAAAAGGTAGGTAACTTCTATAGATTGAACTATAGAAAAACAGGTCTAAATAACTTCGTATCAAGTACTGGTAGTCGATTGATACAGCATGCAATTATTGCTTTACACGGGTAACTCAAGCCGCATGACTTTTGCCGCGCGGCGAAAATCGACCGTCTAAATGGCAATTCGGCTAGACCGCAAGTGACTGAAGCCGCAAAGTTGGGTAGCATTCGAATTTCGCCGCATGGCGACCGGCCGCATGCGAATGGTGACTAAAATCGACCGTGTAAACGCTAAGTTGCATGCGATCGCTCAACATATTCTGCTCAAATTTTCAAAGGAATAGACCGAGGTGAATGCGCTTTTAGTCACCCGTGTGAGTGGGCTAGCGATGCGGCTCGGTGAGGCGATTTGGGAAGCGACTAGCCGCACGGCGAAATCGACCCTAGGCTTTAGGTTCAATAAAATGTGTGTCAGTCAGTCAAATAACCTTACGGACAAAAACTTCCTGCCTTATGCCAAAGAACTTTTACAAGCAGCCGTCGGCTAGAAGCTGTACCATTCGTGGAATTTAACGTGACTCCGACAAAATATCTGCAATGGTCTATATTGAAAGTTATCGTCTAAATGTGAGATTGTTTGTTAAACCAGCTCATTTGGGTGCTGGCCATACTGAACTATGGTTAGCGCATTTTGCATTTAGCATTTTGATGAAACACTAGATACTACTCACGTCTGGGCCCAGAATTTGCTTTTTAGTAAAACGCCATTTTTAGGGTACCGTAGCCAAATGGCAAAAAACGGAACCCTTACAGATTCGTCGTGTCTGTTTGTCCTTCCGTCCGTATGTCACAGCGTCTTTTTTCCGAAACTATAAGAACTTTAAACTTGGTACGTAGATGTATTCTGTGAACCGCATAAAATTTTCACACAAAAATAGAAAAAAAAAACAATAAATTTTGGAGGTTCCCCAAGCTTAGAACTTAAAAAAATATACGTGTTCTAGGTCTTCAAAAATGATATTTAGGTTTCTAATATATTTTTTTTCTAAACTGAATAGTTTGCGTGAGAGACACTTGCAAAGTGGTAAAATGTGTGTGTGTTGTGTCCCTGCAACTTTAAAATAAGAGAATGATAAAACTAAACAAATATATGATGTACATTACCATGTAAACTTCCACTGAAAATTAGTTTGAACGAGATCTAGTAAGTAGTAATACGTCATAAATCGTAACCCGCAATTCACCTTTTTTTTTCATGTGGAAATCCCTTCGGATATCCACCCGGCCTGCCAGCGGGGGCGGTTATGTCGGGCTTGAACCGACTAAAACCGCATGCCGTCTCGGGTCTTCAGACGCCAGGGTGTAAGGTTGCCCATAGAGCATATCCCTCGCACTCCGACGGACCCTGGGCCATCTCCGGTTTCGAGATGGCCTCCTCGGGTTTGGGAACCACGGTGCCCCGTCTTTCCCCGGTTTGGGGGAGGGGCGCTAGTCACCCCACCGTCTGGGCCTGCTTCATCTGGGGTGACAGGCGGCCTCACCTGCCACCCCCAGGCCTGCGCTCATGGAGGACGGAGGTCGTTAAGCGACCTCCGGCGCCTGAGTCGCCTGCGACGCGCGGCGAGCATGTTGCCGTCTCGGCGGGTCGGGAGAGTTCTAGATCTCTCCCGGGCGCGCTCCGCCATCTCGCAGAAGGACGTGGCGGCGGCCCACGCGTTCGCGCTCCGCACCATTGCCGCAATCATGCTGCCGAGCGAGAGGACTCCCACCCCGATGGCTGCCACGAGGTCATGCCTCGGCGCCTCCCACGCCGGGCAGTCTGCCAGCGTTTGCAGCCCTGAGTCCTCGCTCGCGTCGCAGTGATGACACTCAGGCGTTGGCTCCTTCCTGATCCGATGCAGGTGGTCCCCGAAGCACCCCTTCCCGGAAATCACCTGCGTCAGTCGGTACGAGCTACGGCTTCCGTGTCGCCTCTCTAGCCAATCCTCCATGATGGGCCTTACCACCACTATTGCGGCGTGCCCTGAGCTTGGTCGCCCAACACGTTCCTTCCACTCCACCACGATGGCCTGGCGGAGCTGGGACTGCACGGCCTCGATTTCTCGAGGCTCGGGGTTCCGTCCCTGCTCCCGCGCCTCCTTTCGCCACTGGTACAGTTGCGAAAGGGCTCTCGCCTCCAGGTCCCATGGCGGAGTTCCGGCAAGAAGACTCGCCGCCTCGAAGGAGATCGTGCGGTACCCGCGGATGACCCTGATGGCCATCACCCGCTGCGGAGCGCGCAGCATCCGCACACTTCCGGCCTTCAGGGCCTCCGCCTATATTGGGCACCCATACAGGGCCATGGACCGCACGATCCCCGCGTAGAGTCTCCTGCAGGAGTCATCGGGCCCCCTCATGTTGGGCAGCAGCCGCGCCAGAGCGAGAGCTGTGCCCTTCAGTTTGGGGGCCAGACTTCGGATGTGCTCTCCGAAGTCCCATCGGCCGTCGAGCACGAGCCCCAAATATTTCATTTGGGGCTTGATGCCGATGCGATTACCTCCCACGATGAGACTGGATCCCTCCACCGCTCCACGACTTGGGCGACCGCGGTCGTGGCCTTCAGGGTCGCTTCGCGGTACGTCGCCCCGCACGCCGTCACGAGCGTGTCGTGCGCGTAGCACGTGACGGTGGCACCGTGTGCGAGCTCACCGCGAAGCACCCAGTCGTATCCGATGTTCCACAGGAGCGGCCCCAGGACCGATCCCTGCGGAACACCGCACGACATCTCACGCCGGCCAAGACCGGTCACGGAATTTACCTTTCATTCAATCAACTAAAATATAAAAAATTTACTTGCTGCTACGGAACCCTTCATGGACGAGTCCGACTCGCACTTCGCCGGTTTTTTTAAAGTTCATTTACAGAATGAGAATTATTGTCTAATCACTCTAACAATAGAGTAATAACAGCCATTTTTTTTATAATATACTGAGCTGAGCTGTTGTTGCTATCATGTAGTAACATACACGCACAAGCATGCGTGCACATGCAGTTAGAGTCAGCGAACAAAGTTGCTGAACACTAATAAAGTTATCAGCAAAATATAAAGTTTTTGAAACATCAGTAGATTTCACCTACAAGTAAATATTCGATACATAATAATTAATACATATATAAGTAGGTATTTCTTATTTTTTGAGGACTAGGTACTTAATTAGATTACCTGTTCAGCTTATTATTTTATCAAAGGTTTTAGAGCTAACGTGATCTGTAAATGGGAATATATTAGGTTCTCTAATTTTGTCGCTGCCTGTACCTTTTTTTTTTTTTTTTTTTTTCGTGCGGAAATCCCCTCGGATAACCCCCCCGCCGGCCAGCGGGGGCGGTTATGTCGGGCTTGAACCGACTAAAACCGCACGCCGTCTCGGGTCTGCAGACGCCGGGGTGTAAGGTTGCCCATAGAGCATATCCCTCGCACCCCGACTGACCCTGGGCCATCTCCGGTTTCGAGATGGCCCCCTCGGGTTTGGGAACCACGGTGTCCCCGTCTTGCCCCGGTTTGGGGGAGGGGCGCTAGTCGCCCCACCGTCCCGGCCTGCTTCTGCTGGGGTGACAGGCGGCCTCACCTGCCACCCCCAGGCCTTCGCTGCCTGTACCTAGCTGAAGTATACCAGTAAGTACCTTTTTTTTTTATCACTGACTATACTGATGATACTCTTTAGTTAATGTTCTAAAAAATACTGTGTGTTATACAAACATTGTATTGTTATAAACAAATATATCAATTGAATTATTGGTTTAGATCGGAATAAGAGAACATCTAGGACGGGACTTGAACCCGTGACCAGTCCCTTACAGGATATCGAATATCTGGGACGTGTCTAGGTGGCTCAGTTGGTCAGAGGGTTCCCCCGTAAGGGACTGGTCGCGGGTTCAAGTCCCGTTCTAGATGTTCTCTTTTTCTGATCTAAATCTATAGGAATAGGAAGCATACAAAATGCTTAAAAATTTAATTGAATTGAATTATTGGTTCTTAATCAAAAATTAGAACAAAACTGATTAGGTAGCTACTTTTCCATTATTAAATAAAAACAAGTAGTGTGAAATAAAGAACATCAACTACCTACGTCACTGTTTACAAACTGCGACAAACGCAGCGAAATAAGTTCATGAAGTGTTTAGGTATACAATGTGATACACGATAAACAATATAATATTATCTACGTTATACCAATAAGTAGAAAGTGCAGTCAATATTTCGGCCTACTGATAGCAGCCACAGATAGTACCTCATGTTTTGGACCGATCATAGATAATACACAGGTCACCTTTTCGCCTTATAACCGTATATATTTACTTTAATTACTATTTAATAAAGTTAACAACATGTCAACAACTTTCCGCTCGAGGTTGTGGGGTCAACCGGCAGTCGCTCAAGCAAAAATATTTCTGTTTTAATTCTCTTGGAACAATAATTATCACATAGTGTTGTTCCCGGTTGTGTCCGATGCTTCGCCTTGGATCCCGAAGTCCGTTTACTCCTTCTTCTCCTTTTGGTTTAACTTCTATGAGAGCAATTGCCGTCTGACGATAACCCCGAGAGAACATCCTGTGGTAGAGCATCGTCCGTCAATTAGCAGGTGTATAGGTTTGCAGGTGAAGTTGGGTCCAGGAGATTTTGGTGGGCACTTTTTTCACTAACGGTTTTATCCACAAATGTTGCAAATATTTATGGTACTCTTAGTATATATCTAGAGAATTCGTTGTACCTATAGCTATAGGTAGGTACTTTTTTATCTGGACCTACGTGGTCTAGATAATGAATCAATTATAAGAGTGAACAAGATTATGAAAACGAGCTCTAAGGCCACACTGGTCGTGGAGCTTGTCTCTGTTGGCCAGCTCCGATTTTAAATAACGTGTGAGTCGGTGTGAAGAAGGATAGTGCCGGTGACCTCACCGTATTTCCTTTTTCTGAAATTCTTTTTTAATATCGCAAAAAAGAAATCAAAAATAGTAGGTCTTTGTACACTTATTAATTACTATTGTTTACTTACAGTGGCTATTATGTTTCTATTAAATGAATGAAACTTTCGAAGCAATTAGTGTGCTGACTTCTATTTTTGATATCATAAAATTGTAAATCAGTTGTGCGTACAGGCACATTGGAGATATTTAAAAAATACTTAGGTTATGTTAAATGAACGATACTGAACACAAAATTTGGTTGTTATTGATTTTGGATTTCTTGTCTCTGTCTGCGTCAGAAGGAGGGTTATGTTTTTCAAGAGTTTTCGAGAGGGTAGAGTTGAGAAAAGAACAAAATGGAGGATTTTTGACGCTGAAATTTTGTTAAAAAAAATATTTTCACTGAAAGTTATCGAGTAGGGTATCAAAATGAAGAGCTTTAAAAAGTTAAAATAAAATATATATTTATATCATTACTAAAAAGTATACAATAAACCCATTAATTTTCGTTTGGTTTATGATTTGTAAATGGGTTCTGCCTTTTTTTTTTTTTTTGTTAACATAACATAACATAAACTCACGCCTATATCCCCGAAGGGGTAGGCAGAGGTGCTAGCACCCACGTTTCGCCGGTTTATGTTTTAGGTCCCAATGTAATAGGTGGCGAGCCTATTGCCATTAACCGGGCACTTATAAACCTGCGATAAATACACACATAACTTCGAAAAGCATCGAAAAGTCATTGGTGTGTGCCATGGTAATACCTGGGATCGAACCCGAGACCTCGTCTCAGCAGTCGGAATCGGAGCGGCCGGTACACCCTGGGCGCCGGTCAATGGCTTCCCCTTCACCCCTTCATAGGGTTGGCATTGATCGTCGGCCAATACCCAACGAGGCGGGAACACATCGCTCTCCGTACTCCTCTGCTTTCAGAGGAGACAGGATGAGCGATGCTGTTAGTGGTGAGATGGCCCAGGGTCAGCCGGGGTGCGAGGGATATGCTCTATGGGTAACCTTACACCCCGGCGTCTGAAGACCCGAGACGGCGTGCGGTTTTAGTCAGTTCATGCACGACATAACCGCCCCCGCTGGCCGGCGGGGGGGTATCCGAAGGGATTTCCGCACGTAAAAAAAAAAGGTTTAACCGACTTAAAAAGAGGTATGTCTGCGTTTCTTAAACAATCGGTAGTCGTATGGTCTTCTAGTTTTCAGTGTTCAATAAATCAGTTACGTTCAGGGACTAAAAAGTGAAAAATAACTGAATGACATAAATATTTCATTCAAACTAAGAAAACGCTAATAAGACTTGCCTGTTTAACTCGGTGCCAAATCCATCGAGACATAAACCCACATGTTTTGTGTCACACATTTCATTAAATGGCGCGGGTAGACTTATGATGTTGCAGGACTACGCGAGTATCCTACCCTACATTTCTACCTAATACCTTTTTGGTTTGGCACAGACTTACACAGAAAAGGCCTATGAGCGCTTTTGTCTTTCGAATTAAATATTTACCTAATTCGGCTATTATGACCAAATTAATCTTTTTCAATATCGTGATAGTCAAATGTGGTACCTATGCAAAATGTCTAAGTACATCTACTAAGACATTTTGCATACCACGTTTGACTATAAACTATAAATAGCATGTCAGTTCCTTATTAGTTACCGTTTACTAGGATGATGCCTAAGGATTTTTTGGTTTAAGTTTTTTATTTTTACGTTTTTTCCCATATAGTTATGGTGTGGCACAAAACCCTGCCCCAATTTGAAATATATGCTATCTATATGCTATAATATATAAAAATTCCAGCCACTGCACAGCTATATTTATGTTCACAGACCCGTTTTCTATAAATGTATTAAATTGATGTGTTTTATACCTACTATATTATTGATAAACTCTAGTATGAATGGTGTGATAATTTTGAACGTATCACCCGTAGTAATTTGGGTTAATCGGTGCTATCTATTGAAGCGAGCAAGTACGTATACTTCTACACAATGTCATACCTAAAACTTGAGTTCATCGAGATTAAAAACGTCGAAAGATATGCCTAAATGCATGATACACTTGCATTTAAACCTCAGTAAGATTTATTTAAAAAGAATATCGGAGTCAAAAGTCATAGGAAACCATGACGAAATGTTTATTCACCTTACATAAGAAAACGCTAGAACGCTACATAGCACGTGCTTCGGAGAGCACGTTAAGCCGTCGCCGCGTCCGCGTCGTCGTCGGTCCCATTTGCTATCAGTCGGTTCAAGCCCGACATAACCGAACCCGCTGGCCGGCGGGGGGGTATCAGAGGGGATCTCGGCACGAAAAAAAAGGGTAGATGGAGCCCTAAAAAATTCCTGCTTGACCTGGTTGACTACAGAACTCCGATATCGCCAGTGGATTATGGAAGTCCGATGCCAGTCGCTTTACGGAAAATAATGAAGTTCACCCGTTTCGTAATTGATGAGTAAGTGTTCTGCTGACGGCAATGGGTTCTACCCCTATTACATAGGACCGAAAAACATAATTTTCGAAATCTCTGTATTAATAATACACATTTGTATACTCCTTCGCGAATATACCGGCGCGGCGTAAGTATATATGTATGTATGAAATGTACCTGCTTATTTTTCATGAGCTAAAGATGAGTTGAAGCACAAAAACTTTAGCACAAATAAAATAGGATGAAATGACAATAAAATAACATCAACGAAATGATCAAAATTCGTGGCATCTACTACGAATTATTTCGATGATAATGTTATCAGCTTGTAGTCAAATAAAGCAATATATGCATTTTCTTACAATTTAATACACACATGATTAGTAAGTTGTCTTAATTCTATTTTTACAGATACATTTACAGATAAAACATAAATTTGAGTCCATTCAATATTTAAACTTTGCATATTTTCATAAGAATTTGCACACTGCCTATCTCTTCGGGAATAACTGGCATGAGTCAATAATATAATAATTACCTATATATGAAAATCTACAACAACGTCCCAGACACAATTTATTACCTTTAAGGTGATTTTTCAGCTGTATTCGTCTTCCATAAAAAAAGTCCCGTTTGATTAACACGGTGATGTCAATAGAATTGTCTGCAAAGGACTTTTTTTATGAAATCGAATGCAGTGACCGAAACGACTCACAACTATGCTCGTATGGTTTCACCCTTCAAAATTTAATTATTGGAACATTATTGCGTAGGTAATGATTTCTACAGACTGAACATAACACATGAAGCTGCGATAGCATAATGCAAAGGCATCGGATAGGAATCCTGAAGTTCAATCAATCAATCATTTATTTTGCTAAACATGGGTACATAGTAGGGTGTAAGAACTGTGGTTGTGTAGTTGCCGGTACGCACTGCACTTAGTGCAGGACCGGCGTGAACCCACTCATTAGGCTAAGTTAGGGTTATTTGCGACAATACTAGTAGGTAATGTGTAACACTACATTATTAAAATCTCGACTTTAATTTTTTGAACTTCAATTTTTACGCACAAACAATAATTTTAATTTTTTATTTATGTCAAATTGAATTATTGCGTCGTCGGTCCCATTTGCTATCGGGTAGTCGAGCCCTAAAAAATTCGACAACCTGGTTTGACTACAGAACTCCGATAATGCCAGTGAGTTATGGAAGTCAGATGCTAGATAAATTTTTTGAACTTTAATTTTTACGCACAAACAATAATTTTAATTTTTTATGTCAAATTGAATAGAAATAACTTACCGCATTTGAAAACTCCGCCAATAATGGACACACAGATTTGGCCAAATACTGCAACTGGTCATCAGATATTGTTATCGTCTCCTTGTTCTCTATAGGTTTTCCACTCACGTATAATGTTACTTGTATTAACAAATATGGTAATAGATAGGTTTTAACTATTTTATACATCTTAATTTTTTAATGTACATGTAGATAGTAATGAATAAAACAGACTAATCTTAGAACTTGAACGTTAATTAGCAGTTAATAGATAGTAACCATAAATGTATTCTATAGAAGTATGGTAAAAATTTAAAAACAACGTTTGAAAAGTATTGTTCAAATTAAGAACGTCTCCATTCGAAAAAGCTGTTACGTACGTCAAAGGCGCGGAAGATATTACGTTCGGGCGCTCAGTCCGCCCCCCACGTTATAACTGGGCCACTAAGAGCTTTGCGCGTAGCAATTATTCCGGAGGCAGGAAGCTAAGCTTTGAGAATTAACTACAGATAGCTCATCGTCTGTCAGTGTCCTACCTTTTATAGCTTGAGGTTGTCTCATGTTGCAGGTTTTTTCTAGTTCAACTCAGCTGTCAAAAGGAGCGGCAAGTAAATAAATGGACGTCAATGTCTTCCCTACAAAATTAAACCGTCATGCTTTTTTTTTAGTAGAAGACTATATATTATGATTATGTAAGAATTTATAGGTTACGGTTCATGCTCTGAACATCTTGTACGATAAAAAAATATTATTTATTTACGTATTCACTACCTGCTCGACCCACCTTACAGATGGGGGATCGGACAATTTTTAAGAAGTCAATATTCTTAAATTATGCTTCTAAGAGACCAAATCCATAATGACTTGTGTGGTGCAGTGGTAAAGCGTGCGAATACTACGTTAGGGATCACAGGTTCGATCCCCGCCCAGCGCAAATATTTGTTGTCAAGAAAATTCTATGTATTTCTATAAGTATTTACAAAAAAAATGAGTTATATGTATCTGCTTTTTAAATAGTACAAGCAATGCTTAGTTTAGGTCTAGATAGCGCTGTGTAATACGTATTAGAATATTATTACAACACCTGTTTCAAAAGAAGCCTTTAAAAATATTGTTCCTATTATAACTACCTAGTAAGTGCATAATCTGAACCGAGGTTCATAATTAAAAAGCAAAGGTGGGCATTAACTCGCTAATGCGTTAATCGTTAATTAATGAAGTTAACAATCTGCTGAACGGATTTACCTTTAAAATAACTTCAACGCACTTGTTAACTTCTGTTAAATTAAAATTCCGTTAACTTTAGTCCGTTAATTATTGTTACTGCTGCAAAGCTCAGAATTTGATAAGAACTTCGCTAGACACGAAGTCAAAAGAATCTGCCTTTCTAGGTAAACCAGTGTTAATAAATCTTTTATTAATTACTTCTATAACACTACTATCCCATCTATTGCTGTAGTAGAAAATATTTTTGCAACGGACAAAGATATATTAAGGGCCAAACGACCATCGCTCTCGGATGTCCATTTTAGTTTTTTAATTTTTATGTATTTTTATTTTTATGAAGTGGAACATGCATCGAAATTATCTAATGCAAAATTACGATTAATAATATCCGTATTTCTACCTACTTTATTATAGAAACAAATAAATGCGTGTTTACTTCTTATTTCCAATTGTTTGGTTTTTTTACAATGGTTAACTGTTAACGGTTAACTTTAACTTGTGTTAAATATTCGAGAATTTAACGTAATACCGATTATCGAAGTTAATTTTTGAACTAAAGAATTAACGATTAATGAAGTTAACTTTTGAATTAACTGTCCCCACTTATATTAAAAACCCACAAAGTGACTGGGTTACTGACTTCAAAGTTATAATTTCACAGTAACTAATAAGAAATACTCTTCCTACGTAAGTACTTCATTTCAATTGGGAATTGTTACTTGTTTGTTTCGTCTTCCAATTGGAAACAGTCCAAGTACCGCTACACCTACAAGGTATAATTTAAATACCAAATAAGATCTTATACTGTGTTTTGATTTGGTTTTCAAAGATCAGGTATTTACGTTATAATTACCATTTCAAATTTCTTAACCTTCGTAAAATATGCACGGATGCATCAAATTAAAGCCAGGAAAACATTAAGTTTGTATTTATGTCTATGTTATTTAATAACAACTTTAACAATATAAGTTTTGTACTCCATATTTAACTAATATTATAATCGTCTCTCATTGTGGTTTGATTTGGGAGAACACGACAGACGAGATTATCGAACTTCTAGTAAAATATTGTATTTTAACAGTTTCATATTGTGGATATAACATTTTTTCCTCTTCTATATACTCTCTTGGGCGTTTCTTTCACCATGAAATAATGTGAATAAATCATAAAAGATTTTGCATAACATTAACATATAGTAGAGGTAAACGAACAATGAACTCGAATCTCCTATATCTGAATTTAGAGCTAGCCGCTCTAAATTCCGATATACTTACTCGTTAAAATGGCGGTGTTCTATCTTTTATTTTTTTTAAAGGTATCTTGTGCATTGTGTGAGGGATATGCTCTAAGGGTAACCGTACACACCGGCGTCTGAAGACCCGAGACGGCGTGCGGTTTTAGTCGGTTCAAGCCCAACATAACCGCCCCCGCTGGCTGGCGGGGGGGTATCGGAAGGGATTTCCGCACGAAAAAAAAAAGGTATCTTGTGCATTAAATTAAGGTTTACATAGAACCGAAAAATCAAAATTTGGGAAAAATAAAATTCAGTATAAGCCTCTATAAATCTGCTCATTTGGACAGATTTTACTGAACTGTGGCTGTTCATAGTGTAAGTACTCATAATTAAAAAAGCGGCCAAGTGCGAGTCGGACTCGCCCAATAAGGGTCCCGTAGCAGCAAGTAACATAATATTGTTTTTTTTTTATTTTTATATTTGAGTTGATTGATTGAAAGGTAAATTGCGGTTTACGATTTATGACGTATTAAAAAAACTACTTACTAGAAGTTTACATGGTAATGTACATCATATATTTTTTTAATTTTATCGTTCTCTTATTTTAGAAGTTACATTTTACCACTTTGGAAGTGTTTCTCGCGCAAACTATTCAGTTTAGAAAAAAAATATATTAGAAACCTCAATATCATTTTTGAAGACCTATCCATAGATACCATACACGTATGGGTTTTTATAAAAAAAAAATTGAGCTTCAGTTCTATCTATGGGGACCCCCAAAATCTATTGTTGTTTTTTTCTATTTTTGTGTGAAAATTTTACGCCGTTCACAGAATACATCTACTTATCAAGTTTCAACAGCATAGTTCTTATTGTTTCGGAAACATTGGCTGTGACATACGGACCGACAGACAGACAGACATGACGAATCTATAAGGGTTCCGTTTTCAGCCATTTGGCAACGGAACCCTAAAAAGTAAAAAAATATATTCCTAACAATAAACCTTGCACATGTTATGGTGATTCTAAATAACAAACATTCATTTTAAAAACTTGTAAAAATGCTTAAAAAGACTCGTATTTCTTAGAACATGTTTTATGAAATTTCTTGACGATAGACCTACCGGGATGCGGCCCTCTTTAGAACGTGCATCATTACTCAATAGGATGCAAAGGAACCTTCACAAATTAAAAAATAATGATATTGAAGGAGGTCCGTAACTTAATTTCGAGAGACATATGTTAGATTATTGGAATATGGAATAACGACTGAAAGATTGTGCGAATAGAGTTTATTGCGAAACAACTTTTTGTCGCCAAACGCTGCTTCGACTGAACGACTCTTCGAATATTTATCAATCAATGGGCTGATGTTTCGCACTTCTTGCCTCGCTCGGCTTATATTCCAAAAATAAGTAAAGCGGGTTAGGTTAGGTTAGAACTGTGACCCCAACAGAGCGCGAGACGAGCGAGCGAAGCGAGCGTGCCGCGGCAGCGGCCGGCGAAGCGCTAGAACTACTAGTTCGGAAAGTTTATGGCAAGAAGTGCTATCTATGAAGAGAGATCTCTGTGTACAGTGCTTCCTATGCACCGAGATGTCTACAAACAATGTTTTGAATTTAACAGTCGAAACATCAGTCCATCGATTGATAAATATTCGAAGAATCGTTCAGTCGAAGCAGCGTTTGGCGACAAAAAGTTGTTTCGCAATAAACTCTATTCGTACAATCTTTCAGTCGTTATTCCATATTCCAATAATCTAACATATGTCTCTCGAAATTAAGTTACGGACCTCCTTCAATATCATTATTTTTTAAAGAGATCTCTGATGCCGCAGAGCTTGTAAAGTACCATGATACGCTATTGCTAACGGTAATGTTAACTTGTGTGTTTAATCATGCGCGTCAATATCCATATTAACTCTGCACGTTTCAGTTAACTTACTTTTCCTCTGAATAATTCATGGCAATGGATGATTAATAAACGCAAAATGTAAATAATAAGTCTACAAATAGTAGGCGGTATTATTGTCATTACTGTGACTAGATATTATATTTTATTATACAACAAACGACTAAATCTGAAAATGTTTAGTTTGATTATATAGCACTTTAAGGCACTGATAAACTATATTTCTACCTGTCTGATAATTTTCTTAAATTCTAACTAACCAGTTTTATATCGTGTGTTTCGAATTGTGGGCACCAACAACCATGGGCATATCACTTTCCTGTAATTGAGTAATTAGTAAAGACAGAAACGACAAAGACCTTTCTTTTTGTGTTCTTAACTCTCCTGCTAAAGATTTTTAACCACGAAAGCTAAAGCAAATTAAGAAAGTAAATACCAGATAACTATATAAAAGTGAGATATCCTTTTAATACAGTATCCCTTAGGAGAGCAAATCTGCTCAGATAATACTTGCCTAATTATAATGGGCACATGCAAATTGGCATATTAAGGTGAGATTTTAGCAATATCATAGTACATTATGATATTAGTGCGATAAGTTGAAAATTACAGCCGAGGCGATATTGCTACAAGAAAGCAGAGGCTGTTAATTATCAAAGCGCATGTATGTCATACGACCTTTTATAACATATTTTAAATAAATAAAATTTGGACTTTCTTAAGCGAATGAACCTTTAATCACTTGTTAAAGCTTGTCAACAAAACTTGTCAACAACAACTTATTATTCGTTACAATTTCCCCAGTCTCTCGCTCAGTCTCTTGAGTGAAAGTAGGAGAAACGAGACCACAGAGTTCTCCAGTCGGTGGCGGTGGCGGAGGTAGCTGCGGCGGCAGCGGCGATGTTGGAATGTACGCGTGTGTGCTCTCAGATGGTCGAGAGTCAACACTGGGTTCCAAATTTATATTCCTTGTAATGCGGGATCAAATTTCTTCCTTATTTGTCATCGAGTCATCTATGTAGCTCTCGGCTACACTGCTCGACCGCCACCCGCCGCGGTGGCGTTTTAGTGTCAATAAGTCCACACCTGAATCGGCGAGCAATGTAGCGACCTTCTGAAACTGTGTCCTGTGTATTCATGTGGATCATCCAAATTTAAGAAAGTGGCAATTTGTTTCGGCATTGCTCCAAATTTATTTATGCCAATGGGTTGGCTAGTGCTTTTTCCATTTTGGTAGTTTTGAAAAATTCTGTTAGACATCGCTTTTGTTGAACGAAGCGCTACGTATTTCTTCACTATGTCGTAAAAAGGCCGCTGTATTGTGAACGATGTTGGAATTTTATTTTTAGTGTTTTTGACCTGGACAGGAAGAACCCGCCTATGGTTCTCGACATCATTAGTTGTGATGTTTGCCAACTCTTGACGTCTACATCCACAATTTATACCGAATATTAATACAACCTGAAAATTGTGAAAACTGAAAAACAAAACACATATATTCTAAAGAAATACGAAAGTGAAAGAAGTTAATAACTATAATTTAGTTTCAACTGACCTTTGTTGCCAAATATCGGCAATCCGGAGCTTCTTTTAGGAACTTCTTGACATTGTCAGCCGAAAATACTTTCGACTTTTTACTCACATACCCCAGGCCTCGAAAAACTGTGCGTTTTACCTTTTAAAAAAAAACTACGTGTGCGTCTTACATTACAATAACGCACAAGTACGTAATGAGATACAATACGATATTGAACTTGGTGAAATAACAGACCCTTGACGAGCAAATCTGTTATAAATTGCATTATAATATTAATTTAGCTTAAAGCAAATATACTCAGCGCCATCTATTTAAGAGACCATGCACTACCTTATATTAAATTTGATCCTATTTAGCTTTGTGTTCTATAAATTTTGAATTGTCTAAATGAGCGTGTAATCAATAAATTATTGAAATTATTTTTTTCAAGACTATAACGCTGCCTTTTTAGTTATTATGAACATTGATTCAATACTCTAATCAGTATTTTTTGGATACAGTGATACACACACTCTTCCGAACACACAGACTAATCAGCTAGATTTAATTTGAAGTGGATCACTGGATTGTGTTCAGTGTATTATCTATAGGTACCTATGTGTAATACACATGGTGACCCCAACATAACTATGAAGGCCGTTGGATGAAGATATTGCAACTGAGTTTTTAATATCTAGGTTTGATATTTTTCGACCACATGGCAAAATTATCTCTACAGTTCGAATATTTCACCTGTTTACCCAAAAGCTTTTATGAATTGAATGAGAGTTTATAGATAAATAAATCAATCCTGTAAAACCTCATGATAAGCGATTTCAAGTTGTTGACCAGTCCGATAATAAGCTGGAATGCTCTGCCCGCACAATGTGTTTCCTTCATAAAATCCCGGGTTCTTTAAGCGGGGCGTGAAAAAGCATCTGCTAAGGTCGTCAATGTTGGGACCACCGCTGTAGTTTCGTCAGCATCTGGGATGGTGGCCCGTATCTTCTGGACTTTTACCCAGCTTCTCACCATCCAGCGAAGTGCAGTCAATTGACGGTCTGATTAAAAAAAAGTAACCTTGTGTAATGGATGATGTGAATTACGATACGAAATTCAGATTCTGGCTTCAATTCGTTTTTCAGTCAATGCAAGACTACTCATACTTCCTATGTCCTTAGGAAGTCTTTAGCAGTTCTCGTAGGGCATTATAGAAATAGGTCTCCCCTAATGAGCGCCATACTATTTAGTAATCTGTGGCGCCATAGCGCCCTGTCTTCAGCTTGCCGCATCCAGCATCTGCCCGCAGTCTTTCGCAGATCGTCACCCCACCTAGCCGGAGGGCGTTCTACACTACGTTTGCTGAGTCGCGGTCTCCACTCAAGAACACCGTTAGGGGAGACCTATGTCCAGCAGTGGACTAGAATAGGTTGATGATGATGATGATTATAGAAATAGAATTATAGCTGATTTATGTAGTAGAATCCTCAAAGGGATTGAATTGTATGTATGTTTATGTTTACATTTACCCAAATCAATAAAAAACAACATTTTAATTTTTCATCAAAATATATTATGTTCATTTTCGCAACCGATCACCGAACGACTAATAAGTGCAGGCACAGAGCAGATGCTACCCTACAGGTAGGCGCTACTATATTACCATATTTTATATTGTTTCCTATAACCAATACGGTTATAGAAACAAATCTGAAACTATTTGTATATTTTTAATGAAATCAATATTTTACCGCATTTCCATTACTCTACTAATTAAATCGGCTTAGGCTGTCTACACACCAAAACCGCCGGCAACACGGCGGGCAAACCTAGTAGCTACAGAAAGTTGTGCTGCAAGTAAACTTCACTCATTTGTCAACTGGCTCGCGTAGAACTCGCTCGTTCGCGAGAGTTGGCACCTTCCATTTTACCAATGTCCCAAAATGAAGTCGTGAGCCGTTCTCGGCGAGTTAAGCCGCCGGGCCGGCCGTTTTGGTGTGTACACAGCCTTACTATACAATGTTATCGACACTGCCACTCGATTTAGACGCACTTAAATCAAGCGGCATAATTGCCACTATTTTACGTAAATAAATAACACACAATTAAACGTTTCCGTGACATTCGTTCACAGTTGCTAAGGCAACGGCTGTATGGGGCCCCACCAAGACCCTTCGGAGCCAAGCCAACTTCACCAGTAGGCATAACTGCTAACCACCAGGTGCTTATGGAGGAGTTGAATGAACAACTTAGACCACGATACGCTAAGCACTCCGAAGACGTGACGAAACATTGTTCAGTTTGAATGCGACCTTCGCACGTAGAAATGAATAAAATAAAATGAGTATTGTCTTATACTGTGGTATTATTATGTACATTTTTGGATTGATGCTGTTTCCGCAGCGAGCCTTAAACCACGTGGTGGTTTACACCCAATAAGAATCTATTCATAAGGAAAGGTACACAGATCTCTAAAACAATATTGATCAATAATTACATCACAT
This sequence comes from Cybosia mesomella, assembly GCA_946251805.1. Classification (NCBI taxonomy): domain Eukaryota; kingdom Metazoa; phylum Arthropoda; class Insecta; order Lepidoptera; family Erebidae; genus Cybosia; species Cybosia mesomella. The sequence continues at coordinate 23,156,976 of OX276405.1, forward strand.
TGAATAATAAGACATTTTATGATGTTAGTCATGCATGATAAGCTCATGAGTCACGAGACACGGATTTCGTAGAAAATATGCGTCCTGCAAATGTTTTGAATCAATTATTTTCCAAAGAATTTAATCACGGTGTCACAAGTTACGTAATGTGCACTTTTTAAAGCACATCTAAAACAGGACACACTTTCGCCAGAGTTCCCACCCTGCAAAGTCAATCCCTGCACAACTATTAAAAGTCGCGCCACGCGTTATGTTTACAATAAAATAACGTGTTTGAAACGCTTATATTATAAATAATAACAATATTACCTATTACTTTACTAGCTGCGCACCGTGGTTATTTGCTGGGTATGAAAATTAGTCTATGTATGTGGTAATCTAGGATCTAACCTATTTCCATTTAGAATATCTATCTATCTATCTATAGTAAAAAACCGGCCAAGTGCGAGTCGGACTCGCCCATGAAGGGTTCCGTAGCAGCAAGTAAAATTTTTAAATTTCAGTTGATTGAATGAAAGGTAATTGCGGTTTACGATTTATGACGTACCTATTAAAAAAAATTACTTACTAGATCTCGTTCAAACCAATTTTCGGTGGAAGTTTACATGGTAATGTACATCATATATTTTTTTGAGTTTTATGGGACACACATTTTACCACTTTGGAAGTTTAGAAAAAAAATAATTTGAAACCTCAATATCATTTTTGAAGACCTCACACGTATGGGTTTGATGAAAAAAAAATTTTGAGTTTCAGTTCTAAGTATGGGGACCCCCAAAATTTATTGTTTTTTTTTTATTTTTGTGTGAAAATATTAATGCGGTTCACAGAATACATCTACTTACCAAGTTTCAACAGCATAGTTCTTATAGTTTCGGAAAAAAGTGGCTGTGACATACGGACGGACAGACAGACAGACATGACGAATCTATAAGGGTTCCGTTTTTGCCACTTGGCAACGGAACCCTAAAAACATCAACCATTAGTGGTGTAATTATAAACTAAAAACATAGTATAAAGAAAAAGTGTACCAAGTTCAACCTCCCCTTTAGAGATTTAGATAGAGTTAGAGTTTAGTTAGAGATTTATTCTCAGTAGTTCAATGTAGCCAGTTCCATATGGGAGTTCACTTAGTTCGATATATGGAACTAGTGGAAATAGTTATTTGACGTAGAAAATTATACTCCTACTGAGTATCAACAGGTTCCATGAACTAATTTCTATATCTAATTGCATCTCAGAATGCCCCTGATTTATTAAGAACGAAACCTAAGACAAAAATCGAAACGGTAATAACTGAATTTGACTTTATGAATTTAAAAATCCGTTCCTGCAGGGGGAACGCACAGGTAGATTTCGTGGAGCAATTAATATTATTTTATATAGAGAACTACATATACGGACTTTAAACAATACTTCTTCTATGACCCACGCCGAGCGCATTTTTAACATGTTTAATTTTTTTTTCTCGAAAACGGTAACTTTTAGCGAAAAACTTTTCAGACATTTATTTTAGACTTAAAAATGGTCTATTGCCCACTCCACAAGATTCGTCAGCACGGGGGTGGGAAAAGTGCTTAAAAAATCCGTTCCCGCAGGGGGAACGCACAGGTAGATTTCGTGAAGCAATTAATAATATTTTATATAGAGAACTACGGACTTTAAACAGTTTAATTTTTTTTTCTCGAAAACGGTAACTTTTAGCGTAAAACTTTTCAGACATTTATTTTAGACTTAAAAATGGCCTATCGATTAAAAATGTTTCCGACGGCAAGAATGTTCACCGGTTAGAACTTATGATTTTTTTCCCGAAAAATTTTGGTTTTTCCCCCTCCACTTTTAGTTAAAGTTTTAATCTTATAGGTTTATAATTAAAAGTTGTTGGTATTCATGTATACTATGGGATAATATTAGAACGGTTCGAATATCTTTCATGGAACGTGAAATTTTGAGGAAAAACTGATTTCACAAAAAGTGAGGCCCTACCGTCCCCTTACGCCGGATTCCGCCCGTTCACGAACTTAAACTAAGTTTACACCCAAGCAATTTTTGACCTTAGTTTGAAAGCGATCGGGGCAAAAATGCGACCGTGAGAGTGCCGCAAATTTTGGGAAGTGGAACCATACATACATATATATATATATATAAACTTTTTGACCAGTGGTCATTTCGGACTCAGGGGGTCATAACTAGACCTCCTATGAAGAATTTTTTTTTAAATTCGACAGTAGTCAAGAAACCAATAGGTAGATCGATTTCATCGAAATCTACCTAAAATAACGATGAACGGCACAATGTTCAGCAAGCCTCTACGCGGCGACGCGACGATCTAACAACTCTACAATTTTTTGTACTGTGCGGTGATGGATCTCTACGTCAAAGTTTGACCACTTTCTCTATTGCCACTGGAACTAGTCAGAACCTACCTATACATCAACTGTACAGTCAATTACGTTTACGTAATATAGCGCACAAATAGCACAGTTACTCGCTATTGATTCTATGCTCGTGTTACTACTCTATTAGAGTAGGCGCTACAGGTTTATGAGTTTGCGAAATCCGAGGAACGGCAACTGTGACCGGATTTCTATTCCTGAGATCCCAAATAACTATAAAACACATCCTGCCGCCCAGTGTGTAGGTCTCTTTCCGCCTGTTATTTTTTTAAACTTTTTCAATACTTGGGATTATTTTGCAAAAACGAGAATATACCAAGTTGTAGATAGCCTCTTCACAAATGTGAAACCGTTTCGCATCGAATCGAATCATCGTAGGCCAGCTAGAAACTTTGTTTACCATTTTACAAAAGTAACTTTCTTTAATGATAAGCAAGCTGAAGTGGCAATGGGCTGGCCACATCTGCCGAAGGACCGATGGCCGATGGAGCAAACGAGTCCTAGAGTAGAGACCACGAATCGGTAAACGGAAGGTAGGACGTCCCCCTGCAAGATGGACGGACAACCTGAAAAAGGTAGCTGGGATAGACTCAATACGCAAGGCGGAGGATCAAGTGCTATGGCGTACAATGGGAGAGGCCTATGTCCAGCAGTGGACTGCAATAGGCTAATTGATTGATTTTTGATTGACCTTTCTTTACTTCCAAAACTCCGAAATTTTGAAAGTCTATAACTTACTAAAAATAAATAGGCCGAAAGTCTAGTCTTGTACTTATTTGGGGTCTCAGGAATAGAATCCGGTCACAGTTGCCGGTCCTCGGATTTTGCAAACTCCAGTAGCACTTGTTCTATATGGGGTAAGAAAATTACTTCGCCTAGGGAGATGTTTTAAAATACTATACTAGCAAACAAGCACACCATGCACCTGAAGGTAACTACAGGAGATCTCAGACAATTAAAATAAGATAGGAAGAGACGTAGGGCGGCATTTCCACAAAATGATTTTTAAACGTGCAGTAACGCGCGCCACCTTTGCGAAAATGGTTCCATAGTGTGTCATGCGAGAGGAACGACCGGAGGCGGTTTGCCAGGCCTAACCCCGGCAACAGTTCCCGGGGAGTCATGAATTCTATTATATTTCCCTTTTAATCGCCATTGGTAGTCCATGAACGAGCAAAAAATACAATACGTGTCCGTTTTTAAATAAAAAACAATTCAAAATTGGCTAGACAACGAAAATCTAATCTTTCTTGGTAACACGACTAGCAGGATTCAACTGAATACATTTGTCGAATGAGTTTGTTTCAGTCTTTTTACACATTATCAGGGACAAATACAAATACATTATGTATACGTTATGATGATTTGTAACAATTTGCTATAGATAAGTGTGTCCACTTTATTTACGGCACTCACAACATACCAAATAAGTACGTACATGCAGTGGATACTCGAATAACCTAACTAATTGTGGTTGTCTCTAAACTGTGAGTACCTACCCTTTTTTTTTTGAGCAATTCGGAGCAATTTTTTTTTTGAGCAACTGTGAGTACCCGTGAGCAATTCGGATTATCAAATTGATATTGAAGCTTTCAAGAAAGAAAATTTTTGACCGCGCTGGCCGGCAGGGGGTATCCGAAGGGATTTCCGCACAGAAAAAAAAGGTACGAGGCCGGCGTGCGGTTTTCGTCGGTTCAAGCCCGACATAACCGCCCCCGCTGGTCGGCGGGGGGTATCCAAAGGGATTTCCGCACAAAAAAAGAAAAAAAAAGGTACTATTAATTTAATAATATCAGCCTGGATAAGATACTTGTGTATACGTTAAGCCCTTCAACCAAATTGCTCCTATTCTGGTCGTATTTATAAACGCATTGAGAAGAAAAAATACTTTTTGTGGCTTAAAATGCTTAAAATCTCAGTAATTAAACAGCATAACTCAGAGTGACTTAATTAGTGCACAAATTAAATGTTAAATGTTAACAATCTAAAAAAAATCATCAAACATAAAGTCGTCGACCTATATCAAAGTCAGACTTTCAATCGTCCGACTTTATCGTGTCCGGACAAAACATTATAATTTCAAAATCTAGTGTTTTTGTGGGACTCGGCGCCGATAGAATATTTAGTGATCGCATTATTATTAAAACGCGAAGCATACTACGGTTAATCTAGTTATTATGATAGACGTAGTCCAGTCCACTCTGGACAAATTGCTTAGTATATTTTAAGTTATCTTAACTAAGAAAAAGATGGCTATTAGCTGAGGTACGAGTAGGTGTAACAAGTGAGCTACAAGTAGGTGTAACAGTTACGGAGGGTAACTGAGAAATTTCAGGCAGTGATAGGCATAATTCACTTCTACTACACACTGAAACGCTACCTTATCGTACACGTCAAATTGGAAAAGCTCCGAAATTTAAGTAGTAAGTTCTAAAAATTTTGAACTTAGTCGCACATGTACACTAACTGGCCAATCAAAAAACCAATACGAAGACTGATCAACCAATGACACGAGCCCTTTGAGCGATTTTGACGTTAAAATAATCTATGATTGGTTGATAGGTGCCTCCACATGCTGCGCCCCGCGCTTACTACCTCCTAAAAATATGGACCACGCAATTGTGAAGATTTTTGAATTATACTATTTATCTAATATAGTTTCTTGTCGTACGACACGATTTGTGTAGCCAGCCTTGTAGGTACAATATTTTCTAAACGGAAAACGGGTCGCGGCCGCAATCGCAACCTTGCTTGCTACCTTTACGAAATAATTTCTTATATTTCCACGTTAAGACAAACAGCGCTCCATCAAAGACAAAATAGAAGGCGGAAAAACATATGAACTTCAAACATTATAACTATTGTATGATTAAAAATAAAAACTGAATATTTAATTAAACAAACCAGTTTCTAGATACCTACTTACTATCTATGACAAATCCTAACTTCATAGAATTATAGCACAGTATACTACTATTATTATACTGTGATTATAGGTTTGCTATAATAAGGTGCCACAGAATAAATTTCCGCCAAGCATAGTTTTCTTTTTCAGTAAAAGTAGGTACCTTCATTATTCAAAAGTAGGTACTAGATGTCTGTCTACCTTTGCTGCCAAAATTTCTACTTCTTTTATTCCAATGATACCTCTCTCTTCTTTTTAACACTTTTAATCAATATTGCATTATAATATAGCAGTCTAGTAGTATACTTAGAAGTCATTGGTGGGCGACATAACCGCCCCCGCTGATCGGCGGGGGGGTTTCCGAAGGGATTTCCGCACGAAAAAAAAAAGGCATGTATTATGATCACATTGACTCCTGTCCCACCCCGAACTGTAACACAATTTTTATTCTAGACTGTTTGTCTAGTAGATATATATCTTAAGAAGTCTTTGACTCCTATATTAAGGTCGAAATAGTTTGGCCTCTATATATTATCTACATAATGTAAAGGTTTATGGGGTAAACACCACCAAGATCTTTGGGGATCATGCCAACCTCAGCTGCTAATTGCCGATACACTTTCTTTACGGAATCAGATGGTAGTCGCTCCCGTAAAAGTCCAAATTCACTGACTGCAGCCGGGATTAGCTCTCTAATTTTCTAATTTAGAAGATTGAAGCTCGGAGTTGACGCTGATATACCTTTTTTTTTTCGTGCGGAAATCCCTTCGGATACCCCCCCCCCCGCCCGCCGGCCAGCGGGGGCGGTTATGTCGGGCTTGAACCTACTAAAACTGCACGCCGTCTCGGGTCTAAAGACGCCGGGGTGTAAGGTTGCCCATAGAGCAAATCCCTCGCACCCCGACTGACCCTGGGCCATCTCCGGTTTCGAGATGGGAGGGGTTTGGGTTTGGGAACCACGGTGTCACCGTCTTGCCCCGGTACTGACAAAAATTCCAGATATTTGTAAATTACTTCAAGGGTAAAACAAAAGAACGCATATGCATTCGTTTATAAGTAATAAAAGCAAATTCATTCAGATATTCTCATGGTGACCCTCGCCGAGGGTTGACAGTGAACTTCGATCAGGGGTTACTCGAAGTTGTAGAGTTTGTCGTTTTGTTTCTTTGTTGGTAGGTAGGTATTTACACTCTGTCCTTCTCATAGCCTTGGATTTATTATTCTTAGCCGTATCTAAAACTATTACTTATTATCAAAACTATTCGTGATGTCCTCATCCTTATTCTGAGGAGGAAACCGTAACACATTTTGGCAACTTGACTATTACCAAACTCAAAAAAATAACTTTTTATACATATGCGAAAGGGCCAAGCTTGTGAGGGATTGTGAGGTCCTCCTGCACTCGATTCACTGGTCGACAAAGTGCAACTTCGAAAATTGTCACGGAAAAACTCGTTGTCAGCACGGAGTTTGGCAACGTGCTGACAACCATCTCTGCTTAGCTCTTTGGGCTTATATAAGTATGACGATTAATTCGTTAATTTAAAGATATTAGAAAACTGTTATAACTTAAATAAAATCTGCATCACTTTATCTATTAAATGACATGATAAAAATTAAAAATGGTAAGACTTTACCTTCAGCTTACCATCAGGCGAGGTGAAGTCAAATTGACGTGTCCTAAATATAAAAAAAAAAACTGAACAAACGTGTCTTTATGAAAATTAGAAAAAAGGATGCAAAATTGGTATCGAGACCTTTAAAATATTGTACAATAAAAAAGGTATTACTTTGTGTGAATTCATTAAAAATATTAAAGCTCGATATGGGTATTTGTTTTATTACTACCACTGACGGTAGCTGTAATATATGTATAAGCTTAGGTAATTACTTACGTAAAGTAATGCCGGGTACACATACAGCAAATTCATTCAGATATTCTCATGGTGACCCTCGCCGATGGTTGACAGGTCAAGTCAACAGGAAGAAGTGGAATTATAATTATTACGGAAGCTCGAAAGCTGCGGTGATGATTGATTAATCATGGTATGCATTCATTCGTTACGTTCTATTGGTGTATACTCAGCTTAAGGAGATGAGAAATTTTGTAATACTAATAATATTGTGTTGTTTATATTTAAAAATATAATTTATATGTATATAAAGTTAAACACTCGAAACCGGCGGGCTTGTATGAAAGGTTTAATGACAGTGAAGGTAGCTCGTGAAGAAGCAGATGGCGGGCTGTTGTCTCTACCTACCCCGGAGGGAAAAAGGCGTGAGTATATGTATGTATATGTATAAAGTTAATAAAGGAAGTAATAACAATATTCAAAATATAATATTGATGTAGATTGGACCCAGGTAGACAAGGTGACCGCTTTTGTTGCTGTGTGCTGATATTGCCATTTGGACTCCTAGGATATTAGCAGGGGTCACCTTGTAGTCGGGGGTCAAGTGTGAAGGGGACCGTCTGAGTATACCTGCCTACGATGACCTTATAGATAAATTACGTTTCAATAACTTCAAATAGCATATTGGTTGGTAGGTAAGAATAATAAGAACAGCCTTGATTGTCCTGTGAAAAAGGCAAAGTACGTGTCAGATTCAGGTTGATTACTTACGACCACATTATAATAATAATATATTTTATAGAAATTTTATAGAGCTGTGATTAAAATGTTATGTTATGTTTGTTTAAAGGGAAAAAGGGGAAAATCTTTAGAGACTTAAATTGAAATTTATTACTAACGCACCAGAGGGTGAGGTGTGAGGAGAGCCTCAAGGACCTTCTTAATCCAAGCACCAATCTCGGGTGCATCCAAAGCTTGCATCTTGCTTGGCTTCTCCTTTCCATTTTGGAGTTTTACGAGAGCTCTTACCGTCGGACCACCCCACAAAGAGAGGAAAGCCGATCGCAGTTTCCAGGTGAGGTTGGTTTGAGCCCCGAAGACCTTCGTGGGGCCTCATATACCTCGTACCCCGGGACTTCTGGCGACTAAATCATCAGCATGTAATGTTTAACCGTGGTTTGCTGCAAAGTGTAGGAACTCTGTTAATGCCCAAGCTCCTCGCGATTATTTATGTAACCAAATTCTTTATATCCCTGAAGTCTTGTGAAGCAACTGCGACAGTAAATTTAAATTATAAAATCTGTAAGGTCACGCAGGGGACGTCCGACAGATTTAAACAGATGTAGCCGTGACATTATGCTCAAGTATAAAAACAATAGCATACAATTATACATACATACAGTATAGGCTTTTGATTTGGCAACTACGGGAAGAAGAGTGACAGTCTGGCTAGTATCGGCTGGTTTCGGATTTAGAGCGTAACTTACAACAATCATCATTGACTACGAAACGCTTTTTTAATTTACTATATTTTGTAATCTCAAGCTCATTCAATACGTAGTTTTTATATTTTAGTTTAGTCTTGTAAAGAAATGTCCATGAAAAGAAAAAAGCGTTGTTTTTTATATTTTATAAAGCTATTATTTATTTCCATATAATATCATCACATCAACTTGTAATACTAATATGTAACTTGATGGTAGAAAGTCAACCAAGTCTGTACCTGACGTTATTGTTAAATATGAGAAAGTTGTTCAATTATTTTAAACGACCAATGTGCAGTTAGGTACTTGTCGCGATTTTGAAAGTTGACAGTAGCTATGCAGTACCTACATATTATTTGGTGTGTGTATGTAGAAGTGTGTCCATTAATTCAGCGTCTTTAACCTATTGGAGGCCCTGGGCGGTGGACAATAATGTTCATCTACGTGCGGAAATCCCTTCGGATATCCCCCCGCCGGCCAGCGGGGGCGGTTATGTCGGGCTTGAACCGACTAAAACCGCACGCCATCTCGGGTCTACAGACGCCGGGCTGTAAAATTGCCCATAGAGTATATCCCTCGCACGACGCTGACGTACCTTTTTTTTTCGTGCGGAAATCCCTTCGGATACCCCCCCGCCGGCCAGTGGGGGCGGTTATTTCGGGCTTGCACCGACTAAAACCGCACGCCGTCTCGAGTCTTAAGAGTCTTAAGGGTGTAAGGTTGCCCATAGAGCATATCGGCATACCTACTGATTGACGGACTAGATTCTGGGGCGGGCTTTCCTTTAGGGGTTGGAGGGGAGGGTCAGTCCGGGGAGGTCATCCGCTCCCATAAAAGTCGTATAAGTCAAACCTATAGAGGGAGAAGGAGTAAGCGGACCCCGGGCTCCGAGGTGAAAGCCAGAAAGATGAGGTACAGGTAACGCTGCGAGCGCGTGGGCCGCCGCCACCTCCTTCTGCGAGCATGTAATGCTCGCGAAGGAGATGGCGAAGCGTGCCCGGGAGAGATTTAGAACTCTCCCGGCACGCCGAGCCCGCAACTTACTCGCCGCGCGTCGCAGGCGACTCAGGCGCCGGAGGTCGCTTAACGACCTCCGTCCTCCATGAGCGCAGGCCTGGGGGTGGCAGGTGAGGCCGCCTGTCACCCCAGCAGAAGCAGGCCGGGACGGTGGGGCGACTTGCACCCCTCCCCCAAACCGGGGCAAGACGGGGACACCGTGGTTCCCAAACCCGAGGGGGAAATCTCCGGTTTCAGGGTCAGTCGGGGTGCGAGGGATATGCAGATGCTCTATGGGCAACCTTACACCCCGGCGTCTGTAGACCTGAGACGGCGTGCGGTTTTAGTCGGTTCAAGCCCGACATAACCGCCCCCGCTGGCCGGCGGGGGGTATCCGAAGGGATTTCCGCACGAAAAAAAAAAAAAAGATACAGGTAACGCTAAAAACGCACACAAAATTCAAGACTTCAGGTATGGCTCCATTGCCATTCAGGTATGCCCCGACATAACCACCCCCGGTGGCCGGCGTGGGGGAATCCGAGGGGATATCCGCACGAAAATAAAAATATGAGAAATATTATTTACCATTGTTGCCATTTGGATTGAAAAAGTATATCTAGTGTCCCTCAGGATCATGTAAAGATTTTAACGATACCACATTCTTCCAAATCTGTCCTGGCATCTAATCATTACGGAGGAAAAAGCATATGATGAGGCCATCAAACTGAGATACACCATTGTAGCAATATCTGTATCTGCAATGGTGACCCTTATTCCTGAGGATTCCCCTTTACCCCTTTAGCTTAACATCAAGTGCGATGAAGTCATACTGACGTGTCCTAGGTAAATAAAAACTCACATACATGATCCTCGAAAACATCACCCTCTGTTTTTGGGCGGACGTGTAAAAAATATTATACATTTTCGTATAATTCATTTATAAGCTTACCTATAAGTAGGTATTCAGGGTATCAGTATCAGAGGATATTGACCAAAGGATATGCGTGATCGACACGTGTTCTCATAAACTATTAAATTAATGCATTCTGTAGAGTTCTAAGACCTTTGGAGGGTTGTTGGCCGGCCTCACCTACCTACCGATACCTCCTATCCCCTGTAAAAAATACATTAACTATACATGCGCCTTCAACCGAGGTTGAAGACCTTTGACAAACAGTTCCGCATCTTAAAAAAAAACCTTTTTTTTTTCTATAATCCAGGACTACTCCGGCGTTACCTTGAAGTTCTCTGATACGATGTACAACCTTCGCACTTGTGACGTCACTATAGGTATCGACGGTCGATGAACTCTGCGAGTCACGATTAATAACGAGTATTATTTAGCAATTAATTTATATATTAAGAACAAATATCACGCCATGATATTTAGATATAATCTACCTGAACGATAAACACTTTTTTGTTTTAAGTGAACTGTGTACCAATAATAATTATTCTAAAATTATATCTCAATAAAAAATTGTGTTGAATTTTGAATACTTATTACCTACCAACTTGGTTGTAGTCGCTACCAACTAAAATACAAGAGCCCCTAAGTTACCCCATCTCGTAGTATGGTTATCAGCGACTAAGGGATAAGGTTGTTCTGCAGTCGTTCCGACAGTAAATATACAGTCCACACATATTTAGAATCCGGCTTTTTGATACTTAGAATCCCCCTTATGAACTTAGATATTGCACACCCCTACATTTATGGACATATCCCTTCGGGGATATACAGGCATTGCATATTTTTTGGTGGCTTTTTAATACACTAAAAACATAGCTGGCTTCTGTGGTGCAGTGATAGAGACTCCGACAGTAAATATACAGTCCACACATATTAAGAACCCGGCTTATTGATACTTAAAATCCCCCTTATGTACTTATATAGATATTGCACACCCCTATATTTATGGACATATCCCTTCGGAGATATACAGGCATGCATATTTTTTGGGGGCTTTTTAATACACTAAAAACATAGCTGGCTTCTGTGGTGCAGTGATAGAGACTGACTGCGACTTGTGCGACTCGGCGGAATGCTTATTTTAGTTTACGTGTGAAAAGCTGCGTCAGAGCATCGTCGTTATTTGATAGGTGCACCAACCACCAAGTGAGGTTCGTTTGGGCCCCAAAGGTGTTGGTAGGGTAGGTATTATCCATTTCTTTTTTATATACCAGTCAGGTGGCAGTCAAGCTCACGGTCCACCGTTCCGATCGCAACGTGTGAGGATGAATTCCCTGTCTGTGGCGAGCGGTGCGATGATAGAATGTGGCCGTGGACATCATATCATACAATTCTTCAGAACACATATTTCATTTCATTATAAAGGCGGTAGAAAACACACAGGGAGGCAATATCTCTTTTAAGGTTAAGAGGTTCTACACTGCCTGTAAGTATGGGATTGTCGAAGATCCTCAACGCCCGTCTTTGCACCGAGTCGAACGGGTCAAGTTGGTATGTAGGTGCTCCGGGGACACCATGGTTCCCAAACCCGAGGGGGCCATCTCGAAACCGGAGATGGCCCAGGGTCAGTCGGGGTGCGAGGGATATGCTCTATGGGCAACCTTACACCCCGGCGTTTTAAGACCCGAGACGGCGTGCGATTTTACTAAGTTCAAGCCGGACATAACCGCCTCCGCTGGCCGGCGGGGGGGTATCCGAAGGGATTTCAGTAGGAAAAAAAAAAGCTGCTCCGGCAAAAAGGTAACAGCAGTACTCCATCTGCGGCTGGACTTACGACTTATAAAGAAGAAGTCTTTGCTCCGCAGTGAAGTACTGCTTCGCCCTGTTGAGCACTCCAATTTCTTAGATGCCAACTTGACCTTGTCTTCCAGGTGACTGCGGCCAGTACCGCTGGAGATATCGACACCGAGGATCCCGATATTTGATTAGTATATGCAAACTCCTCTGACAAGTATATGCTTTAAATGCTCGTTATTTAAATCTTAAATATTGCCCCCACTATATTTTTAGGTCGCCGTAAAGAGGGCGAGCGATAGGCTCCTCCTCCGGTCCTCCTAACCATAATAATATCGGGTGCGTTTCAGAACTCCAATGAGTAACTCACGAAAATAAAATAAAATACCTAACAGAAAAACTCAATAACACCTTACGCCTGCTTATTTAGATTTCATATACGATACCCTTAGTTAATTTGTTGTTTTGTGGTATGTACCTACAGGGTGTCACCAAGACCTTCGGTCACTATGAATACTGATTGACGGACGAGGATTCGGTGTAGGGTTTCTTCTCGTGGTTGGGAGTTTGGGGGGTCAGACGGCAGTAGCTCCCATAAAAGCCGTATAAGTCAAATTGGACCAAAGTGGACCCCTGGCCCCGAAGTGAAGACCTCGAATACAAAAGATGATGATTTTGACATTACTCACCCCAAGATTAGAACCAAGGACCTCGAGGTTGCACGCACACCTTGTTACGGCAACAACGAGCGTCGGGAAATCAAAAGGTCGTGGTTTATAATTTTAATAAGGTTATGATCCAGAAACAATGATATTTTCCATCGGACTATAATCAGCAATAAAATTAAATAATCTAGTCTAGGACATATTGCACAGCGCCATCTAGTCTCAAACTAAGTATATCTTGTAATATGGATTCTAGATTGCGAAAAAACATACATAGTATGAAAAATACCTACATTTATTTTTATAAATACATAAAAATATGTAGATATAATACTTACATAGAAAGACCCAGACTGTTTATGCATAATACAAATATTTACACTGAACGGGGATCGAACCTCGATTTATGAGGTAGCAGTCGAACGTTCTACCGCCACGACATACACTGCGTCATAGGATGTATATGATCTGCATGTCTGGATCAAATAAGAAATATCTTGCGTTTTTGGGGTTGCCCTTTTCGGCAACCTGTAGGTAAGGGAGAGTTTCATTTCATGAGAGACAAGCAGAACACGATTCACTACCTAATTCTGCGAAGGGATGATGTCCTGGTACCTAGCATTTCATCAGGTTTAAAACCAACCTACCAAAAATAGACCCGAAAATATTGCTTAAAACATAATACTGTGACCCCCTGAATCTATTCACATCCGTAATATTTTTCACCTATCCAGGCCTCTCATAAATAAATAAAAGATTCAAGAATAAGTAACAAACAACGCAGCGCAGTCGTTTTAAAAAAATCAAGTCGCGCCATTCCTTTACACTACGACGCCACAACTTCGGTTATTTTAATAAATAAACTTATAATTACTAGTAGCATTTAATGATTGATTGTGCTGTGCTTTGGCGCCAAAATTCCTTACAAAAACACGACGACCGACCGTGACTCTTGGACACAAAAAAAAATACCGGAGGCATGAGTATTGAACTTGTGGAGATACTTCGATGTAGATCTATAATAAAATTTATTGCGATGAATAATAATCAGCGTCCGCTCGACGGTCTCCACTGATTGGTCTTACCTTTCAGTAAAGGTCGCACAAACATTGCAAGGTCTTTCGAGAAAAAAGCGATTTGCATCATTGTTTTGTATTTATTTGACTACCTAATTTCAAGGAATTGTACTGACAACCCAGACTGTCGCAAACAAATAATACAATTATCAACGCTTTTTGGACTTCGTGCCTATTGCACTCCATCTACCTAAATCTTACATTATTTCAAAATCTTTTCTTTAAGCGTTACGAAGTATTTTCAAGTTATCGTAACTTCGGTACTAGACTAGCGAGAAGAGAGAGAGAGAGCGAAAGTTAGAGAATACTAGTGCTCAAACTTTCAGGATTGAATGCAGTTATCAGACTAATATACCTACCTATACTATTATAGAAAAACCCGCCAAGTGCGAGTCAGACTCGCCCATGAAGGGTTCCGTAGCAGCAAGTACCTAATGAGTTGATTGAATGAAAGGTAAATTGCGGTTAACGATTTATGACGTATTAAAAAAAACTACTTACTAGATCTCGTTCGAACCAATTTTCGGTGGAAGTTTACATGGTAATGTACACTGTACATCATAATTTTACAACTTTGGAAGTGTCTCTCGCGCCAACTATTCAGTTCAGAAAAAAAATGAAATTAGAAACCTCAATATCATTTTTGAAGTACGTAACGTATGGGTCAGATGAAAATTTTTTTTTGAGTTTCAGCACTAAGTACTAACCTCCAAAATACATTTTTTTTCTATTTTGGTGTGAAAATCTTAATGCGGTTCACAGAATACATCTACTTACCAAGTTTCAACAGCATTGTTCTTATAGTTTCGGAAAAAAGTGGCTGTAACATACGGACGGACAGTCATAACGAATCTGTAAGGGTTCCGTTTTTTCCCATTTGGCTACGGAACCCTAACAAAATGGTATCGCGAAAGGCATCTAATGGACCACCAACAACGCGTAACTTTTTGTAGCTGTCATACAGATGATATTAAAATCGATGCAATAAAATTGTAGCACAGCACGCTGCTTGCAATGTAGAGCTGAGTGAGACATCGTGATTTGAATTGATAGTTATTCGGGAATTTTTTGACGACTGTTTTGGCGCCAAAACTTTTCCAATAGATTTGACCGCTATTGCGGAATCAGATTTTGAAAATTTTGAACAGTGATAATTCCTCCGTGGCAAGTCCGATTCTGAAAATTCTTTTTGAAAGTCGCAACTCTGGACATGCTTTCTGAGCGTGTAAAGTTTGGTCACAGTGTCTCGAGCGGTTATTATGTAATTCCATCTGGAATTTTTTTAACGGTGATCATTCTTCTGTGGTAGCATTAATTTTTTCAAAATATATCCATAAACCTTCCTCTGATTGACCTCTTTAATCATGCCAAATTTGGTTCTGATTGGATTAGTAGTTTAGGAGGAGACCTGTGAAAAAGAAAATCCTGAGTCTGGTATGAGGAGCTTTCGCTCGACTTCGTCTTACTCAGCTCAATAAAATGCTGGTGATGATTATGACTTTGGTACAGATGACATGTAAGGGGTGTAGGGCACCCGAGCGCAGTGTCCTAGGGGCACTAGTCTATCCATTAGACCTGCTGGTGGTACTCAGTGCTGTGGCCGTTCCTGTGAAACTTCAGCTACAACGAGGCTGTCGCCTTGAAGTGGTGCGCTGACGCCACCGTCGTGAGGTCCCATGCATCGCAAGGCAACCATGAAGACCACAACCGGGGTTACCCAAGTTGTGTCCAAGTCGTTGGACATAAGTACATAAGTATTGAATCGGATGAAGATTATTAAAAAGTTTGCCAACGTAAAAGCATGAAAAATTTAATTTGATGTTTGAAAATGTATCTTGTTTGACATAACATAACATAACTTCACGTCTGTATTTCCGAAGGGGTAGGCAGAGGTGTATTATACACCCACAATTCGCCAGTTATGTTCAGGTCCCAATGTAATAGGGGGCGAGCCTATTGCCATCTACAAGGCACATTACTAAGCGAGCGATAATAAACATTTCAAATACTACATAACTACGAAAATTCAGAGGTGTGTGCCCGGGGCGACCTGGGTTCGAACTCGAGACCTCGTTTAGGCAGTCCGTACACCACTGGGCTATCGCCGCTTGTTTGACACTGTATCAAATTAGATTATTGTAGAGTAAATACTATTTAAAAATCTAGTGGGGCGGAAATCACACAGTGATTGTCAAACCCGAAACCTTGAACGTACAAACCCCAAAATCTAATCAGTTCTTCCCATTAACCAAACAAGATGATTGGCGAAAGAATTTTTTAAATCGGATAAGTGGTTCTTGAGTTATTGCGTAAACAGACATCCAGACATCCAGACATCCAGACATCCAGACATCCAGACATCCAGACATCCAGACATCCAGACATCCAGACATCCAGACATCCAGACATCCAGACATCCAGACATCCAGACCAACAGACAGACCGACACAAAATTTTTTTTTGCTTAATTAGACTTAGAATCATGTGAAACGTCGAGAAAAGTGATAAAAAGTGGGTGTAAGATTTTGATTTTTTTTGCGTGGTTTTAAGACTTCGGTGTCCACCTGGTGGCCCGAAGTAAAAAGTTCAAGGGGGGCTTGCTTGAATCTAGCATCCCGGCGCATGATAAATGCTTAAGACGGCATTGGAGACCACATCCCTGCCTCACCGCCGGAACACTCACTTCTCACAATTTTATAAGCTTTTATTTACTTTATCAAGCAAGATTTCAATACAGGTAACCTGTCCGTGTGGATGGCCACCTTCTTGCATTTGTTTTAGAGTACACTTACCTCGGGCAGATTGAGCAGTTAGGTAAAAACAATTTTGAGAAGGAGGCCAAGAGGAGGATCCAGCTAGGCTGGGCAGCGTTTGGGAAATTACGTCGGGTCTTCTCGTCATCCATAACGAAAGTTTTCAATCAGTGCGCCCTACCCGTAATTAATGACCTACGGAGCTGAGACGTGAACACTCACGGTAGGGCTGGTCCACCAGTTCAAAGTCGCTCAGCGAGCTATGGAAAGAGCTATACTCGGAGTTTCTCTGAAGGATAGGATTCGTAACGAATACATCCGACAGAGAACCAAGGTTATCGACATAGCTCAAAGAATTAGCAAGCTGAAGTGGCAGTGGGCCGGCCATATCTCGCGAAGAACCGACAATCGCTGGGGTAAACGTGTTTTTGAGTGGAGACCGCGACTCGGCAAACGTAGTGTAGGACGTCCTCCGGCCAGGTGGGATGACGATCTGCGAAAGACTGCGGGCAGATTATGGATGCGGCAAGCTGAAGACAGGGCGCTATGGCGCTCATTAGGGGAGACCTATGTCCAGCAGTGGACTAGAATAGGTTGATGACCTGTCCGTTATCTGTAATCTAATCTTGCAAGTTTAATTAGACACACTTCTCGGTTTCCGATTAAGATGAAATTTTGCACGCATAGATAATTATGTATGTCGCGTGTCAATGCAATCTCTATACCTTTTTTTTTTTTTTATCGTGCGGAAATCCCTTCGGATACCCCCCCGCGTGCCAGCGGGGGCGGTTATGCAATATCTATACCTACTTACTATTATAAAATTGTAAATTAGTTGTGTCTGTACATTGTAGACATTTAAAAAAAAAGTTGGGTTTATATAAGCTGTCACCGAATTAGGTCTCTGAATTTGATGTATCGACAAAATATGTATTTGAAACAAAAAAAAAGATCGGGTAAAATTAAAAAAAAATAACACCAGTTTGCATTGTGAATATTAAACAAGCCTACTCTTGTAAAAGTGGACTCGTCTGTCCACAAATTTTTTCTGGTAGGATCTTCCACTAACCACCTACAAAATCTTAACCGCGGATCAAAATCTGTGGTAAGGAGCTCTTGCACCCGCAGAAAGTGGTAGTCTTGCAGTCCTTCTCCTCGCAGTATACTCCAAGCGGATGTGTGAGAAATACCTAAATCGCGATCAGCGTCACGTGACGTGACGAGCACACGTAACGCTGGTCGCGATTTTGATCCGCAGTTAATATAATTTATTATTTATATTTCCTTTATTCAATTTAAAATACATATAAATTATATTTTTAAATACATTCCATATAAAAAAAAACAAATATATTTAAAAATATGAAAAATAGTGACCCGTCCCGACCGTGATCGGGTACAGGGACCAAGCTACACCGGTTAGGGTTCCAGAGTTAGGAATCTCGTCACAATACGTGCCGTGTCGAGGAGCACTGCCTTCTACATCAAACCCTTGACCCAACTGCCTAACGCGAGCCTCTTGAGATGTTGATCGAGGCTCTTGGCAATCAGTGCGTGAACCGATACAACTATCAGAACAATAATTGCCGAATCCGCACTCCACATGTCGACAACCTCGTGAGCCAAATCCAAATATTTTATTTGTTTATCTTTTTCGGCTTTCACAAGATTCTCGTCATGTGGAATGGTGATATCGATAATTATTGCGCGGCGCTCTGATCGATCTATCAACACTATATCAGGTTTATTAGCTACAATAGGCCTGTCAGTGATGATAGCTCGATTCCAGTACAACGTGATATGCCCATTTTCTAGAACTGCGTCGGGCACATACCTATAGTACGGTACCTCTGATTCCACAAGGTTGTACTTTAGAGCAAGCTGTTGATGAACAATCTGGCTACTTGGTTATGTCTATGCAAATACTCGCCGTTAGCAAGACGAGAACAACTAGAAATTATATGTCTAAGGGATTCACCGGGACGGTGGCACGCCCGACATACGTCAACCGTACCATCCTATAGAATATCCATCATCACACTTCGTCAAATAGGTTACCGAAGCGTAGCCAAGATACAGATCCTGGTAAATCTATATCAGGCCCATGGAGAGCCCGATAGAAACGTCCATGCAACTCCTTAAATTGTTCTACCATACATCCATACGGTCATTATTACTTAATACCACAGGTTTGCGCCAGTTCTCTTTAGCCAAAGCTAGCGGGGTAAGTCCGTTATCCACCATTACTACATCACGATGCATATCAGCTTCATTGTGTAGGAAGTATTCCCTGAGGTTGCACACCTCTGCACGGTTATGGAGGGATTTGACATTTAATAAGCCACGTCCCCCGTATTTCCGCGGTATGTACAACCTCATCACAGATGAACGCGGATGATGCATTCGGTTTGCAGTAAGAAGCGTACGGACTCTCCTATCCAGGGTGTCTAATTCGGTCTGAGTCCACCTGAGTATGCCGAAGGAGTACATTAAAACCGGCATGACTCAACCGTTATAGGCGCGCACCTTATTACCGCCTGATATTTATATTATTATTATAACCGACCACCGCGCGGGTAGTGCCGCGGGCATCAGCTAGTTATTTAATAAAAGCTTGTTTTTAGAAATTCTTTTTAATAAAAACATTTCGTTTTAAGCATTTTGTCTAGTAGACATATAAGGCATTGATAGGTCACACAAATTAAAAAAAATAAAAAATCCCGCTCAGTGTATATTTGCATTGGGCTGTGTGATCCTATGTATATAGGTATTTAGGTATTTACAGAAAGTCCGCATCAAAATCGGTTCATCCGTTCGGGAGTATCGTAACTTCCGAACGGATGAACCGATCTTGATGCGGATTTACACACAGGCACACACAAACGCGTAAAACTTATAACACCCCGTCGTATTTGCGTAGGGGGTTAAAGAATAATGTATCTTATGCGCATTCAAGAATGCATAAATCAAGCGATTTATGCTATGCTGACTTTGGGTCCAGATAGCACTGTGTGTGTGTTCTAGAATATTTATTTTTATGTAGGACCCTTCAAAATTACTCCATCCCGCTAGTAGGTGGGAAGCTGTTCTAAGTCTAATGATTGAAGGCCAACATTATACAATATATTTATAAATAAAATTGTAACGAGGTGAAAACTGTACATTGAATATTTTTCCAAAAAAATAATTGATGTGTATTCTAGGAGCGATACCGATGCTGAAAATGTGTTTTCATTACTCATACTCTGAAAGTAGGTCAGAAGTTGCCTGAGGAGCGGGATGAAAGTAATACTTTTCATCCCTAGGGAGAATCACTCAACAATCAACTGACAGCTGTCAAAATATTAAAAAAATTTATTCTATTTTCACATTTTTAATGTACCAACCATGTACCAACTTTCTATACAGCCACTCAATTACAGCGCGATGTAAAATTGAAATAAAATAAAGTTAAGTATTGATTAAAGAATATATATTTTTTAAATAAGTTTACTTTAGTTTAGTTTCAACAATTTCCTTAAAATAACAGATTTGGGCAAAATATTTACCATTTTATCAATGATGAAAATGAAAAATAATGGCTGAACAGCTGGCCGGCCACAGAAAAAAAAAACAAACAAAATAGTCGGAAAAGCGGAAATTCGATCTTCATTTGTTTTTCGATTTGAAGGTTTTACTCATTTTTTCTTTAGCTACTTACTTTCACCCCTAGGGTAACAATGTACTATTTTTGGAATTTTTGTCTGTCTGCTTTTCATTATCGATGTCCGAGCATCACTTGGAAACCGCTGAACAGGTTTGGCTGAAATTTTACATAAACATTCTTCTAGGGCATAGTGGCATAGTCTGCGCTATATGTCATCACGCTATTATAGGTATGATAGAAATCGGTCTTAACTATTATTGATGACAACTTTAGTATTACACGGTAATCTTTATGAAATGTTGTAGTTCTACCAAACTCAGGCATGATAAAAATCCGGATTATAACTCATCACGCTATATCTGAAACGTAATGAGCTGTAAAGTCTCGAAACTTCACAGAGTTACCCACGTCTAAAAGATAGTTGATCAGAGACGCATAAACATTTTATAATGAATATCATCACGCTATTATATTAAGGAATCTGGCAGAATTGATTTCGATATTACATATTTCTCTATCTAGTTTGAACGCATTGTCAATGTAAAACCTCATCCGGCCCGTTCAATAGAATAACTTAATACCTACTTACGTGTTAGTATCGAGACTGCAGAAATAAACATACCTTGATCTAATCCGAACTTACGCGTAAGTCGCGGGCAACAGCTAGTATGTAATAAAACTAGTGTCTTATATGTGAAGGTGTATATTTAGTGGGTTCAAGCCCGACATAACCGCCCCCGCTGGCCGGCGGGGGGCATCCGAAGGGATTTCCGCACAAAAAAAAAAAGGTATCATGTTAGTTTCTAATTATAATTATTTTATTTAATAATAATAAATATTCTGCGACATTCTGCACAGCGCTTATATACTTTTTTTGTTGTAAATATATACATATTATAAACACCCTTATATAATTATAATCCTTTTTCGAAAATAAGTTAAAAAAATTGGATATCTGCTATGTTGTATTGTCACATTCTTAGATTTTGGGGAAAAAGTACTATTATCTATTTTATCATAGGGGGCAATTATTATCTACGAAATGGCATTTAAAGTGCCAAATACTAAATTCATTTTCATTAATTTGTTATTTTTGATTTGATATATGGTTATGTATTTAGGATACCTAACTTCCCCTTATTGATTGGAACTTGTTACATAGGTACTGAAGATGCCAACTTTGTTCAATGCTAAAACGGTGCTCCTCAGTTTGACGGCCTCAATAGATACTTTTCACGCCCCGCAAGGATCCGGGATTATAGGAAGACGGAAACACGTGTTGCTTAAGAATTGTGCGGCAAAGAAACCAGGTGCCGAACCGTTCGGTATCTCGATTATAATTGTTTTCACGATATGAGCTATGGTATGAGGGTGACACCTCGTCAGTGGCGTAGCTACCTTGGGTGGCACCCGGTGCGGAAGTTGGTGGTGCTTTTTACTTTCGATGGGATGACACCACTGGTGTCACCCCATCGAAAGTAAAAAGCTATAAATTTTCTATTATCTATCACTTCTTTTTATTATCAATCACTATAGAATAATACACGTTTAACAATTTACGCCAACCAAACACAACATACTTAACGAAATAAATGAGAAATTTTGTAACTGAGACGTCAAAGACGTATTGCGAGTATGGGACGGGGAATCCCCGACGACAGCGTCAGGCTCTTTTGCGGGAATCCCCGAATTATACATAGAGCTGAGCTAGTGCTAGTGGAGGAATCCCCGAAAAAGAAATTTTTGTGATAGCGATTTTTTTATTGTTTGTATATTGTTCTTAAAATTGAGAGACCGGATGGGTGTCACCCCAAAAAAGGTGACACCCCGTGCGGCGCGCCCCCCCCCTTTGCTACGCCACTGCATCTTGTTCTGCACGCGTAGTTCTGGATCACCCATTTCCCTTGATCCTCCCTTTTGGGAAGGATGTGGTTACCCAGCAATCACGGCATTCCGTCGAACCTACCTGTATCCTTGCAAAATCTTACGATCCACCTTCAGATTCTCCAGGTCTTCTGTGTCCAGTGTATCCAACCCCATTGTCTCCCATCTTATCAGTGAGTACATGGGGCATTCGGCAAGCAGGTGGAAGCTGGTCTCGTCACCATCCATGCACTCCGGGCATCTGGGATTTTCACGCCTATCAGTGTCGGCAGCATATTTTTTTTTTTTTTCGTGCGGAAATCACTTCGGATACCCCCCCGCCGGCCAGCGGGGGCGGTGATGTCGGGCTTGAACCGACTAAAACCGCACGCCGTCTCGGGTCTACAGACGCCGGGGTGTAAGGTTGCCCATAGAGCATATCCCTCGCACCCCGACTGA
The DNA here is from genome assembly GCA_946251805.1 of Cybosia mesomella. Classification (NCBI taxonomy): domain Eukaryota; kingdom Metazoa; phylum Arthropoda; class Insecta; order Lepidoptera; family Erebidae; genus Cybosia; species Cybosia mesomella. The sequence continues at coordinate 23,179,776 of OX276405.1, forward strand.
CCCTAGGCTATCTCCGGTTTCGAGATGGCCCCCTCGGGTTTGGGAACCACGGTGTCCCCGTCTTGCCCCGGTTTGGGGGAGGGGCGCTAGTCACCCCACCGTCCCGGCCTGCTTCTGCTGGGGTGACAGGCGGCCTCACCTGCCACCCCCAGGCCTGCGCTCATGGAGGACGGAGGTGGTTAAGCGACCTCCGGCGCCTGAGTCGCCTGCGAGTGTCGGCAGTACCTATATATGCCACAGTAGTGCCAAGAAGCCTCAGAGAGCATGTTAAGCCATCGTTCCCGGTGACCAAACGAATATCTGTGCATTCAATAATGTTAACCGGAATTAACGTGATCATGTATATAGGTTTACCTTTGCGTTAATTCCCGTTAACATTATTGTATATCATGGAACGCGAAAGCTGAAAAATTGGTATCTGTGCATTCGTTATGGTCAGTTGGAGCCCTAAAAAAATCCAACAACCTGGGTTAATTACAGAACTTCGATATCATAAAGCGTCGGTATCTTAGTGGTTAAGAAGTCGGTCTTACGATCGAAAGGTGTTAGGAGTGGGTTCATGTTGGTAGCGTAGTGACACTACCAACATGAACCCACTCCTAACACAAGCAAAGTATAGTAAGCTGGATGGGGAATAATAATAATAATCGAGATTGTCGACATGTGGGATGTAGATTCAGCAATTATTGTTCCGATAGTCGTATCGGTTCACGGATTGATTGCCAAGAGCCTCGAACAACATCTCCAGACGCTCGCGTTAGGCAGTTGGGTCGAGGGCTTGATGCAGAAGGCAGTGTGCTCCTCGACACGGCACGTATTGTGAGGAGATTCCTCTCTCTGGAGCCCTAACCACCGGTAGCTTGGTCCCTGTACCCGATGCCGGTGGGCCACTATTTTTTATATTTTTAAATATATTTGTTTTTTTTATATTGTAGAATGTATTTAAAAATATAATTTATATGTATTTAAAATTTAATAAAGGGAATAATAATAAATATTCTACGACATTCTACACAGCGCTTTCTAGACCCAAAGTAAGCATAGTTTAACTAGCTTGTGTTATGGGTTCCAGAATGCGGATAAACATACTTATATACTTTTTTTTTTAAATACATACATATTATACATACCAACACCCAGACCAATGCAACTAGACATATTCATGCATACAAATATTTGCACTGAGCGGGAATCGAACCCGCGCCCCTTGTCGTAGCAGTCGAATGCACTACCGCTAGGCCACAGAGGCCGTAAGGGGCGAATATTAGTAAAGAAAATATGCCAGTGGGTTGTGGACGTCACATGGCAGTCATTTCACAGAAAATATCTAAGTTCGGCCATTTCGTAGTTACACTGAAAGTCAATCCCAACTGAGTTGAGTAAAAGTTTGCAGGATGATGATGAGTATATATGTGGAGGAAAGGAATGTGATGTTCTTCCAAAACAAAGGGAGGATTCTCCGACCAGGCAAGGTGATCACACCTGGCGGGCCGCGGCCCAACATTTGTCGTCGCTGTACATAATGTTATACCAGTGCGCAAACGTCACTTTTACGGTTCAGGATTGGTAGTGACGTAGTAGGGTCCATATTGACTCACCTAAAGTTCTTTATCCGAAATTGTTCTTCCTAACGATTTGTAATCCGAATGATCACTCTTTCTAAAATTTTTCATCCTAAAGTTTTTATTCATACTATTTGTAGTGCTACCGTCGATGTTCATAACACTCATGTTTCCGAAAATTGTTATCAATAAAATCGTTAACATACAATATTAAAGCTCCTACTGTTTTTTATCCTAACGTTTTTATCCCTAAACATAATTACCATAATATTGTCACTCTTACTTAGAAAGAAACATTATTGGCACTTCGCCGGCCGCTGCCGCGGCACGCTCGCTTCGCTCGCTCGGCTCGTGCGTTGTGGTCACAGTTCTAACCTAACCTAAACCAACGACTATAAATAGTACCGTGGCATAAGGTGGGTAAAGTGCTACATATTAAACTACTTTAGTTGAAATGTGTAAATGAAAACATGTATCTAACTACTTGTACCAAGGTACTGGTATTCTTATTTCTTATCATGTTATGTGTAAATAACTAAAACTGTAAAAGTTACGCAAAATTAATGTAAATAATACTGATTATTATTAATAAAAATAAATCTAAACAAAAAGGTATGACTTTCAATAATAGTGTAAAAGATGGTTATGTTGACAAAATATAGGAAAAGAAATAATAGTATAATAGATGTTTATTGCTACCGACATTATGAAGTTGAATGATTCGGAATTAAAACATTAGAGACAGAGTAGTTAGGAATTGTGATTGTTAGGATGAAAAATGTTAGGAAGAACATTTTCGGAGTTCCAATTTTCGGAATTGACAATTTAGGTGAACTTTGGCGCACCCGACGTAGTAGTATCGAAGTAGTTCATCTTGTTGTCATTAGATGGCGCTGGGTATATGTGGTATTGCCACATATAACATAAAAAAAAATCCGTTCCCGCAGGGGGAACGCACAGGTAGATTTCGTGAAGCAATTAATATTATTTTAGAGAACTACGGACTTTAAACAGTTTTTTTTTTTTTTCTCAAAAATGGTAACTTTTAGCGAAAAACTTTTCAGACATTTATTTTGGACTTAAAAATGGCCTATCGATTAAAAATGTTTCCGACGGCAAGAATATTCACCGGTTAGAAGTTGATTTTTTTCCCCGAAAAACTTTGGTTTTTCTCCCCTCCACTTTTAGTTAAAGTTTTAATCTTATAGGTTTATACTTAAAAGTTGTTGGTATTCATGTATACTATGGGATAAAATTAGAACGGTTCGAATATCTTTCATGGAACGTGAAATTTTGAGGAAAAACTGATTTCACAAAAAGTGAGGCCCTACCGTCCCCTTAGGCCGGATTCCACCCGTTCACGAACTTAAACTAAGTTTACACCCAAGCAATTTTTGACCGCAGTTTGAAAGCGATCGGGGCAAAAATGCGACCGTGAGAGTGCTGCAAATTTTGGGAAGTGGAACCATACATACATATATATATATATATAAACTTTTTGACCAGTGGTCATTTCGGACTCAGGGGGACATAACTAGACCTCCTATGAAGATTTTTTTTTTAAATTCGACAGTAGTCAAGAAACCAATAGGTAGATTGATTTCGGGGTGTATGTTGGGTAACCTCCTCGCGTGTCGTTCCGATTCCGATCCCGCTGCATTCCGGGGGGAACGGAATCGGAGCGGCCGGTACACCCTGGGCGGCGGTCAATGGCTTCCCCTTCATGGGGTTGGCATTGATCGTCGGCTAATATCCAACGTGGCGGGAACACATCGCTCTCCGTACTCCTCTGCTTTCAGAGGAGACAGGATGAGCGATGGTGTTTGTGGCTGAGGCCACCATAGGGTCCTGGGGGATCCAGGGGCGGGTTGGCCCACTGCTAACGCAGGGGCCGACGGGCACTTGTGCCGCCGCCGGTGAGAGAGGACTAGCCATCCTCTCGCGTTCCGTAATCGGCAGGGGATCAGCAACGACCTGACTGGTGGCTCCAGAAGGGTACGCCGTGAACTTGCTGACCGGAGGGCTTGCCTTTATTGGCCGGCCCACGACAAGGAAAAGTCTATAACACCCGACAGCGAAGTCGTAAAAACCTATGGATACCAGCCGACCTCCATAGTATATAGGCTTATTCAGGTGCAGGGGGCTCCGCCTGGATGGACCACCTTTCCCCCATACTCGTGGGATATGATATGGATATAAACCCTAACATAAATGGAAAAAACCGGACCGATCAAAAACAAAACGACTTAGGCACGAAAAAGGACAGACAAAATGACGGAGTCTGCGCGGAGGTCGCGCAGCAGGCGGGCGTAGAGGTGACGCCAAACACCTCGGCGGTGTCGGAGAGATTCGACACCGCGAGTGAAAGGAGTAGGGCGAGCAGCCCGTTAGGACTGGGCGTCAAGGCGCAGAAGCGCAAACGGCGCCCAAGGAAGCAGCGACCAGGGGAGGGCGTGTCGGATGAGGATTACACCCTCACCGGGACGGCCTCCTCCAGCGACGAGACGACCATGTGGGCGCCTAAGGTGGCTGCAGTCCGCCGGGCGCGAGGAGGGCTGAGGGGTGGGCAACCAAGCCGGGCCCCCTCGGCCACTGGGAGGGCCGCGGAAAAATCGCCACCGAGGCCTTCCACCTCGGCGGTGACGGAACCGAGCGGGAGGACGCGGTCTCTTTTGGAGAGACTCCAGAAGGTGACCGCGTCATTCCAGGGGTCCCCAAACCCTGAGCAGGAGGCGATGTTGAGCATTGTGCTCGACATCGCCTCCGAGAATGAGGGCCTGGCGGCGCAGCTGGCCGAGTCCCGTCGAGAGACGGCTCGACTAGCTGCAGCCGTCGAGGAGCTCAAGAAGGGGATGGCGAGCTCGGCCCAAACGGCGCAAAGGGCGCAGCCGGCGGAGCAGACACGCGTGACTCGCTCGTCCGCGAGTCGGTCAGCGCAGCCAGCGCTGTCGGCGCGGCCGGTGCAACCGGTCCAGCAGCCGGCACCGTCGGTGCGGCCGGCGCAGCCGCGGGCACCGCCGGCGGAGTCCTGGCTCCCCTATATGGAGGCGCTGGAGGAGAGGATGATGTGTCGGATGGAGGCCCTAATGGACTCCATCCGCCGTCCGGCTCTGGCGCCACCAGCGGCCGGCTACGCGGCTGTAGCCCAAAGGGGCCCTACCCGCCCGGCCGCGGGTGCGGGTGCGACTCTGCCGGTCCCGGCTCCTCAGCCCCCTCCCGCTCAGGGTAAGGGGAAGGGCAAAGGCAAGGGGAAGGGCAAGGGGAAGACGTCCCCAGCCCTGGCCCCAGCCCCAGCCCCAGCCGTGGTTCCGGCCACCTCCACCCCATTGGAAGGGGGCTGGGAGGTGGCTGGAGCCAACAAGAAGAGGCGGAAGGCCGCCAAGAAGGCCGCCAAGAAGGCCAGGAAGGCCGCGGCCGCCGCGAAGACAGCGCCGGGGAAGCTCCGTGCCCCTCGTACCGCGGCCGTCGTCGTCACCCTGACGGCGGAGGCAGCGGGTAGGGGCATGGGGTATGCCGAGGTGTTGGCCAAAGTTAAGGCCAACGTAGACCTCAAGGCCCTCGAGATCCCGGGTGTCCGGTGCAAGAGCACACGGACGGGAGCCCGGCTTCTTGAGGTCCCTGGCGCCGCCAGTGGCCCCAAGGCCGACGCCCTAGCGGCTCGGCTGAGGGAGTCGCTGGACGCAGCCGACGTCCGGGTGTCCAGGCCCATTAAATGCGCAGAAGTGCGCATTACGGGCCTGGACGACTCCGTCACGGCAGAAGAGCTCAGGCTCGCCGTGGCGGAGGCCGGGGACTGCTCCCCGGACACAGTAAAGGCCGGAGCTATACGCTTCGGCCGCGGTGGACAGGGGGCAGCAGTTGTCGGCTGCCCTATCGCGGCGGCCCAAAAGGTCGCAGACGGGCGGAGCCTCCTGGTGGGAGGCTTCCTGAGGGCGCAGGCACGGCTCCTGCAGGCCCGACCGGCCAGGTGCTTCAGGTGCCTGTCGGTGGGCCATGTGGGGGTGCACTGCACGGCGGAAGTGACGGCGGGTGACCGTTGCTTCCGCTGTGGCCAACCCGGTCACAAGGCCGGCACTTGCGATGCCCCGCTGCACTGCTTTAGGTGTGCAGCGGGAGGCAAGCCGGCCGACCACAGGGTTGGCAGCAAGGCCTGCGCCGGAGGGGAGCCGAAGCCGGGAGGCCGGCCTTCCGCCTCCAGTTCACAGCGGGATGCGGAGATGGGGGTTCCATAATGGATCCTCAACTCCGCATCCTGCAGGTGAACGTTGGCCACGGTGCCCATGCTCAGGATCTTCTGCGCCAGAGCATGGCACAGTGGGCCATAAATGTCGCCGCTGTCGCCGACCCATACACCCACCGGTTCCTCGGGCCTACCTGGGAAACCGCGCTGGATGGGTCGGCGGCACTGGTGCACAACCCTGCCGCCGGCAGCCCCCCTCTTGCCGTCGTTGCAAGGGGGCCCGGCTGCGTGGCGGCAGCGGTTGGGGATATAGCGGTCGTGGCCGCTTATATCACGCCGAACCGAGACCAAGCTACATATGAGCAGTGGCTCCGTCAGCTGGCCGTCGTCGTCAATGCCTGCCAGCCCCGTCCGGTCCTTGTGCTCGGGGACTTCAACGCCTGGTCGTATGCCTGGGGTTCCCGACACGAAAGGGGCGCGACGGGGCATAGAGGCAGGGCACTGGTGGACTGGGCCGCACGACTCGGCCTAGTCCTCCTAAATCGGGGAGCCGTGGACACGTTCGTGACCTCGAGGGGTAGCTCCATCGTGGACCTATCGTTCGCGAGCCCCTCGTTGGCGCGACGTGTTCAGGGCTGGCGCGTCGTTTTGGGGGAGGACACAAGTTCGGATCACCGATACATTCGGTTTGACGTGTCCCCCCCTGCGAGCGACGCGCCGGCTGCACCGGCTCCACCCGAGCCACGTTGGGCGCTTAAGCGACTTGATCGGGAGCTCCTCCTGGAAGCCGCCATCGTACAGGCCTGGGCCCCTGCGCCGGACAGGCCTGTCAGCATAGACGATGAGGCGGAGTGGTTCCGGGAGGCCATGACCCGTGTCTGTGACGCGGCGATGCCTAGGGCTCCGCCCTATAATCCGAGGGGTCAGGTCTACTGGTGGTCGTCGGAGATCGCGCAGCTCAGACGGGGCTGCGTGATCACGCACCGCCGGTGGGCCCGATTCCGTAGGAGGCGTCGCCGCCCCGCAGATGCGGAGGCCCGAGAGGCGGAGTTGTACGAGGGATACAGGGAGGCCAGACGAGCCCTCCGAGCGGAGATAAGGCGTTCCAAACGGGACGCCTTCCGCGAGCTGCTGGAGACGCTGGAGCGGGACCCTTGGGGGCGGCCCTACCGGATGGTGAGGGGCAAGCTGCGCCCCAAGGCCCCGCCGTTAACCCGGTGTCTCCAGCCGGATCTGCTCGGAGGAGTTGTTGGCTCCCTGTTCCCAGCGCGGGCGGTGGAACATGTTCCACCGCGGATGACTCCGCCTCGGTTGCGCATGGCGCCCGACGTGGAAGACGACGACGTGCCCGAGGTCACTTGGGTAGAACTAGAGCTGGCGGTGAGAAGGCTAAGAGCCAAACACACCGCCCCGGGACCCGACGGCATTCCAGGCCGAGCGTGGGTCCTAGCTCTAGTCGACGACGCTCTCGAGCCCCGACTGAGAGGGCTTCTCAGCGCATGTTTGGAGCGGGGCCAGTTTCCGAAATTGTGGAAGACGGGGAAACTGGTTCTCATCCGAAAGGAGGGGCGCCCGGCGGACTCGCCGTCCGCCTACCGGCCCATAGTGTTGCTCGACGAGGTGTGCAAGCTCTTTGAAAGAGTAATTGCGAAGCGCCTCGTCGAGCACCTCTCAAGAGTGGGGCCGGACCTGGCGGATGGCCAATATGGCTTCCGCCAGAGGCGCTCCACCGTGGATGCCATCATGCGCGTGAGGGCTCTGGCGGAGGATGCAGTAGCCCGGGGTGAGGTGATGTTGGCGGTGTCCCTGGACATCGCCAACGCGTTCAACACCTTGCCCTGGAGTTGCATTAGGGAGGCGCTCGTGTATCACGAAGTGCCTCTCTACCTCCGCCGCATAGTCGGGGCGTATTTGACGGAGAGAGCCGTCATCTACCCAACCGTGACCGGTCTCGGTCGGCGTGAAATGTCGTGCGGTGTTCCACAGGGATCGGTCCTGGGGCCGCTCCTGTGGAACATCGGATACGACTGGGTGCTTCGCGGTGAGCTCGTAGGCGGTGCCGCCGTCACGTGCTACGCGGACGACACGCTTGTGACGGCGTGCGGGGCGACGTACCGCGAAGCGACCCGAAAGGCCACGACCGCGGTTGCCCAAGTCGTTAGGCGGATCCGGCGGCTGGGTCTCGAGGTGGCCCTGCACAAAACCGAGGCCCTGTTCTTCCATGGGCCTCGGAGCAAGCCACCCGAGGGATCCAGTCTCATCGTGGGAGGAAATCGCATCGGCATCAAGCCCCAAATGAAATATTTGGGGCTCGTGCTCGACGGCCGATGGGACTTCGGAGAGCACATCCGAAGTGAATTGTGCCCCCAAATTGAAGGGCACAGCTCTTGCTCTGGCTCGGCTGTTGCCCAACATGAGGGGGCCCGATGACTCCTGCAGGAGACTCTACGCGGGGATTGTGCGGTCCATGGCCCTGTATGGGTGCCCAATATGGGCGGAGGCCCTGAGGACCGGAACTGTGCGGATGCTGCGCGCTCCGCAGCGAGTTCTGGCCATCAGGGTCATCCGAGGGTACCGCACGATCTCCTTCGAGGCGGCGAGTCTCCTTGCCGGAACTCCGCCATGGGACCTGGAAGCGAGAGCCCTTTCGCAACTGTACCAGTGGCGAAAGGAGGCGCGGGAGCAGGGATGGAACCCCTAGCCTCGAGAAATCGAGGCCGTGCAGTCCCAGCTCCGCCAGGCCATCGTGGTGGAGTGGAAGGAACGACTTGGGCAACCAAGCGCAGGGCACGCCGCAATAGCGGCGGTAAGGCCCATCATGGAGGATTGGCTGGAGAGGCGACACGGAAGCCTCTCCTACCGACTGACGCAGGTGATCTCAGGGAAGGGGTGCTTCGGGGACCACCTGCATCGGATCAGGAAGGAGCCAACGCCTGAGTGTCATCACTGCGACGCGAGCGAGGACTCAGGGCTGCACACGCTGGCGGACTGCCCGGCGTGGGAGGCGCCGAGGCGTGACCTCGTGGCAGCCATCGGGGTGGGAGTCCTCTCGCTCGGCAGCATGATTGCGGCAATGGTGCGGAGCGCGAGCGCGTGGGCCGCCGCCGCCTCCTTCTGCGAGCATGTAATGCTCGCGAAGGAGGTGGCGGAGCGCGCCCGGGAGAGACTTAGAACTCTCCCGGTCCGCCGAGCCCGCAACTTGCTCGCCGCGCGTCGCAGGCAACTCAGGCGCCGGAGGTCGCTTAACGACCTCCGTCCTCCATGAGCGCAGGCCTGGGGGTGGCGGGTGAGGCCACCTGTCACCCCAGCAGAAGCAGGCCGGGACGGTGGGGCGACTAGCGCCCCTCCCCCAAACCGGGGCAAGACGGGGACACCGTGGTTCCCAAACCCGAGGGGGCCATCTCGAAACCGGAGATGGCCCAGGGTCAGTCGGGGTGCGAGGGATATGCTCTATGGGCAACCTTACACCTCGGCGTCTGTAGACCCGAGACGGCGTGCGGTTTTAGTCGGTTCAAGCCCGACATAACCGCCCCCGCTGGCACGCGGGGGGGTATCCGAAGGGATTTCCGCACGATAAAAAAAAAAAAAAAAAAAAAAAAAGGTAGATTGATTTCATCGAAATCTACCTAAAACATTAAGAATGAATTGGTACAACTTTTGGGTAATTTACTTTATTTACATACTCATCTGACAATCAGTAATTTTTATTCATAACTATAAGACATTCCCAACATCATTTTAATAGCTGTCGATTTTGGGTGAGACATATTGGTTGTCTCCTTTCAGTTTGCCCTCAGCAACTTGTTTTTCACGTTCTCTGCGGATTGCCTGGAAAGAAATAGGAATGTGGATCAATATAACAATATAGTGGTTATAGTTTTTGGAGGAGGAGGAAGTACGAAGGCAGACAGCTCCAATATCCAATTACTTTGACAATGCTTTTAATTGGCAATTGTTTTTTTTTATTTTTAGAACACATCAATTTGTTAACAATGGTGGCACTCAGCTTGACGGCCTCATCAAGGGAGGATTGTCGTCGCAGCACCGTGTGACACCCACTGGTCCCACTACTGCTGCAACCACAATCCGCCTGCCCGGCTATGCACTTGCTGACCCCTGAACGCAATCAAACCGAAATTGGATTACTATGGAGAGTTTTTTGCAATTGTGCACGGTGGTACCCACCCGGCCGAATTTTGTGACAAATTTGTGTCATCAAATTTCTACCACCAGTGAAAATAACTTAGATAAAGATTGCTCGGCTGACAGCCCAGATGTAACAATTCTATATATGCGACTTTCTTTAAGATCTATTTAATATGCTATGGCACACATTGTGCATGGCCTATGGTCAACAGTGGTATACAATAAGCTAGTTAATGGATTGATCTAATATCTAAGCAAACCTTAACTAGTAAAAGTAAATATGATCCTTTATCAACTATTCTGAGAATATACATACCAAAAATCGTTTGATTTGCTTCGTCAGAGTCTGGCACTCATGGTAATCACAAAACAAGGGTGCACATTTCACTTTCCCCCGTTCTAGGCCATAAGCCTCCAAGCAGTCCATGTATCGAGCTTCTTCCTTCTGGCAACGACCCAACAACTGCTGTGAATTGAGGCCACCAACCAAATCTGTAAAGGGCGAGCGGAAGAACGGCGAGATTGACATTGTTGACTGTAACAAACAGTAAAATGCAATTTTTCAGTCTGTTTAGGTTACAGAATTACGTAAACAAATAACATCGCCATTATAATTATAGGCAAGGATTTCATATCTTATTTTGATCTCATACTACTTTGAATTGAAGAAACCAATTTTCCTGTGTGATACTAGAACGATTTCTGTACCTTTTATGAATAATTCGATTTCTAATACTAAGGCAAAACACTGAAAACAAAACCCTTCAAAACCAGGCACTGACACTGATCTTAAGCTTGCTTTGACACTTGACACTTTTGAAAGATTACAACACAAACAAAAATAAAAAAACGTGTTTTTGTAGCTGTAGTGTAAATTAACTTAGAGTAAAGTAAAATATTTGTCATATTTTTAAAAAAAATCGCTTATTTTTCATACCACAAGAAATTTTTTTTTGGGTTTTTTTTTGTACGCCTGATAGCTGTACAATCAGGTACTCCAGGATTATCCATTCATTACGGGACATCCTGTATATACATGTTTTATTTGTTATTTTTTACATATTCTAAAATTATATTTTACGTTGTGTGTTCGTACGTGACATCACGAGTGGCCCCATCTGAAAACCAGCGCTGCGCATATCACACGGTATGCGTAGCATTTATGCTGAGATGGCGGCCATATTTTTGGATCGCCCAGTGTGCCTTAATAGGTATTCCTAGATTTTAAGATATTTATTCATCATCATTGTGCGTGTCTTTCTTTCTCAAGATTGATTGATGAGCATTATTTGAGCCTCCGTTTATTTCATTCATGCATTTGAGATGTAGATATCTTATAATTAAAGGCCTATTCAGATTGATTCGATATTCACCTTTGTGTTTGGCTACATGGGTAACAAATGTTATCTAGGCCGCGGCTGTCAGTTTCGCCGGGCTCTGGGCTCAAACTCCTATGCTTGCTTGCCACCGTACGAGTTAGTGCGCTGGTCTCACTGGCAAGAATGCCGAAGGCTTCCGCGTATAACATATTGCACCCAGGGTCTTCAACACAGCGGCACTTGGATATATCCTGTACCGTTTTGACCATGGAACGCGCCAACTTATTGATGAGCTTTTGTCCCTTAGATGATTCCAACTTGTCATACAGCGGTTGCAAGTGTTCCTGTCTGTCTCTCACTACGGCTCTCTTTGTGGCGTGCTTAGCATCTCTGTAAGCGTCGCCGTCTTCAGGAGACTTGGACGCTTGCCACTTTTTAAAGAGGGCTTTCTTTACCCTAGTCTGCTTCTGGACTGTGTCATTCCACTAACAAGTGTCACATTTGCGCCCACCCTTAACATGCTGAGCATTGCCCTCGCCGTTTCAAGGATAGCTGGCTGCATCTTGTCCCAGGAGTTCTAAAAATGTTTATCTACGGTATCGTTTTTGCCGATAGCTGAGGCAAAACTCTTTGCCGTGGCTTCATTAAGAAGCCACCACTTGATTCGGCGCCCGTAGTGCTCGACGCGTTTATCTTTGGGCTGAACGCAGAGATTCGTGACAAGGAAACAATATTGTGACTTGAGACTCTTTCCGCGGATAACCTTGCAGTTAGCCACATTGCTGATGATGTATCTCCTAGTCAGGAGGAAATCGTTCTGAGTAGCATGCCTCGCGTTCCTGTGGGTGATATATATGGGTGGGTTTAGGTTAATTTTGAAATATGTGTTCAAGATAGCTAGGTCGGCAGCCACACATGTTCTAAGGATGTCCCCTTGCTTTGATTTGCAACTCCCGTACCCAAAATCATCGTGAACACGTTCAAATTCCTCACACCCTTCACCTACATGACACTTCAGGTCACCACCCAGAACAGTTCCCTGCGACAACGGAATATCACGCAGCACTCCCCCGAGTTGGTTTGAGAACTAGATCTTTTCAGCTTCGCATCGTCTGGCCGGTGGTGCGTATTCACTCATCAGACTGGTAACAATCCCATCTATAAGCACCCGCACGACCATAAGCCGGTTGTTACAGCATTTCAACTTCAGGATGTCGCTCTGAAGCTCCCGGTAGAGCACCACGGTATCCCATTCTCCCCACTAGGTGCACCTGTATAGATCAGCTTGTAGCTATCCCTATCTCCACTTCTCTACTGCCCTTCCTCCGAATCTCCTGCAGGAATGCTACGGCCACCCTCCGCCTTGAGAGACCATCGACCAACTCCCTGGCATGCGTGACCGGTCAATGTGCCAATATTCCACGTAGCGAAGTGGAGTTTCCTGATTTCACGCTTTGGGCGTGCTAGCCCCGTACACTGCCGCTCTAATCCACTTAGCACAAGAGTCGGGCGAGGCTCTTGCACGTCCTTTTACGACGGCGCCCTATCCCTAACGTGATTCTCTTCCTTTTTACCTTATATTTTATTTGTAAGACGTTTTTAGTTTTTCCAGGGGCCAACTGCCATCCGACCCTGCAACCCCGAAAGGAAAGCCAGTGCCAGTGCCTCCTCCGTTGATCAGCAAGTGCACCGGCTTGCAGGTGAGGTTGACTTGGGCACCGAAGGTGTTGGTAGGGCCCTGTACATCCAAGCAACAATAGTTTATGGTGACGCCTCAAATGGGGGAAACTGGGAAGATTAAAAATCAAATCCCCTGTTGTCACCTCGTGGGGATAATTGGGAAATTTTCCCAAATGAATTCCCAGTTTATACCACTGGGGACAAAGTGGTATGGACAATTGGATATGACCCAACACGTATAGCCCACAACAACATTATAACGAAGTTATAACGTACACTTATGAATTTTCGTAATTTTGTACCGTCCTCTGATTGGTCGCCTACTATACTGGGATGACCACCTACACGACCAAATTGTCATGTACTTTGGCGAGAGAGGAAAGCAAGTCATCTCCTGTGTTAAATACTTAACTTTACTGTGGCACTCGTTGTACGCGTACGCGTACCCAATAGTAAGGCCAATAACCCACAACGCGCTTGCGGCCAGAGAGATGCGGCTGGCCGCACGTCTATTTTTGTTGGACAGCAATGGGCTGGCTGCATCATACAAAAATAGACGTACGGTCCGCCGTATCTATTGTTGCCCTTTAACTTTTGGTAAAAGTAATATGTAATAATTGTTGTTCTTTGCCACCATTTCCACCGTAGACAGAATACTTATATTTTTCCCACCGTCCACCTCCACAATACAACCTCTTCAAACCAAATGACGTTGAACTTGATTTGTCAAAATCAGCTGCCCACAATTGGAATGGCACTATATTGTATACTCCACTTCATAAGTCCATTAATTGAGTAATAACATAGTGAATATTTATATAACATTTCAATAATAAAAGCACAGAAGTTTTAGCTATTATGGATCAGTGGGTGAGCGAGGGACTATCCAAACTTTTGGACTTTCAAGTGCCGGATGATTTAATAACGTAAGTGTATTCTCTCCTTGAAGGCCTAACTCAGGTTTCTTTCCTAAAAAAAAAAAAATCTAATAAAATGTTTTTTATATATTTATAATTCCAGGTATCTGTTATCTATTGAAAATGAGACTGATTTGAATGAATATATGAAAACTTTGCTTGATTTTGACAACTCCCAGCATAAAAGTTTCTTCTTAGAACTATGTAACAAGAAATTTCCTGCAAAAGGTGACTATTTTTTCTATGTATATATTATTGCTTTAACTATTTTTTATTGCCTACATTAAATAAGTGTAGGTAATGTACCTATACTCACAATTTTATTTTATTGCGCAACATTTAAAAACCAGGTGAAATGACTACTTCATAGTACAATATAGTGTCTGATTATTCATTCATCATCTGATTCATCTGATTATCACATAATAATCAAAGCAAAAACTAAAAGATGTGGATAAACTTCAATCTCAGATAACACTGGTTAGATTTAGAAATTACTAGCTGCCCAGGTCCTGGTTTCATCTGGGAATAAATTCATAAGAAATCCTATAACTTAATTGCAGCACCATCTACCAACCTGTAAAATAGATAAAAGCAATCTTCTAAGTGAGTTGTACAGTGGAATATCAATAACTCTAACTTCATTAAGTCATACTCCTCGATAAAATGAAAAATATTGTCACACCCTTCTCTTGGACCCCTAAATATGCAATATCTCGAATTTTTGTATGTCAATCAAATGGGTGTTTCCCTGTGGGGTATTGAAAGTACATTTTTATTCTCTATAACTTGGTAGCAAAATTTATTTACATCTTACTTGGAATTCACTGAACTCATAGCAATGAAGTTCGAAAGTTCGGGGTCTTTGATCTATTAATTAGATCTTTTCATCATCAATTAATAAAAAAAAAAAATACGGCGATAGCCCAGTGGCGTACGTAACGGACTGCTGAGATGAGGTCTCGAGTTAGATCCCCAGTCGCCCCGGGCACACACCTCTGACTTTTCGTAGTTATGTGTGCATTAATAAATGTTAATTATCGCTTGCTTAATAATGTGCTCGGAAGGTGGCAATAGGCTCACCCCCTATTACATTGGGACCTTAACATAGCTGGCGAATCTTGGTTGTATGATACACCTCTGCCTACCCCATCAGGGATACAGGCGTGAAGTTATGTATGAAGTTATGTACTGCGGGAAGTTATGTTATGTTATGTTTAGTTTCTTATTTGGCTACTAACTGAACACTGAAATGATTGACAAAGTTAATCAAAATCTTGATGACAATACTGTTATTCAGCTTGACGTTAATATTACTTTTATTAATAAACAAGCCAGTACTACAAGTCTGATGTACGAAAAGTGTAATGAGTAATGATAGTATCGATCACATGTTCAGTTCATTTCTTTAACTCAAAAAATAATCTGCAAATTCTTTAAATCAAAAAACTATAACAGATTTTTTTTTATTGTTTGTACAGTTTACTTCATGATAACTAAATTGTGATCTTTTTCAGTTATTATGTTATCTAAGTCGACTTTTTATTTAACTCAAACTCGAAAAATAAGATTCAGAAATTGCGCCTCGTTAGTTAAATCTTCGCAAGTAAATTCTTCAGATCTCGAATATCATTAACGCGAAATTTTAATAATTTCCCTTGAAATTCGAGTCATCGAGATTTTGCTGTAGCTTTAAAATGTGAGCTCAATCAATGCAGAAGTATTTGAGTTTTTGAACTTTAACATTTTTGTAAATATAAGATTTTCATCATTTTAAGATTGTCCTTCAGATTATGCATGGCCAGTGTTCCGATGAGGTCTTTCAATTAGTCCTACGCTCTCCTTTCCTATACAGAACAACACATTCAAGGCTGTGGTATCACCCTCACACAGAGGAAACAATTTCATCAAGAACCCAGCGGTTCTGTGCCTCTTTTCTTTGTTGCACCAGAAAGATTTGGAGTTCTTTACCAGCACATGTGTTTCCTTCTTCTTACAGTCCCAGGTCCTTTAAGCAGGGTGTGAAAAAGCATCTGATGAGGCCATCTGAGGCATCTGATGAGACTATCTACAAGAATCAGTACTAAAACTTACACAATACTAAAACATACATAAAATTCTAGGTAATTCATTTCCCAAACAACAAAAGAAGAAGATATCCAAGAATAAGCAGGCTCCACAACAGGAATTCGTAAGCAGTGATATGCAGCCAGTACAACCTCTTGCAGAAGGTACTGACTCCAAGAGCAAGAAGAAGACCAAATTTGTGAACCTTTACTCACAAGAAGGGCATAATGCCCAAGTTGTTCTGCTCAAAGGTATATTTTTTTAGTATTGGTTTTTTACTAAGCTAAATGTATCCAGTACCATTCGCTAAAGTGAAGCTGAATTGAATCCTATCTTTGTGTTGGGGAAAAAAGGCACACTACTACTTACGTAAACTAAAATGCAGCAGAAAGCGGAACATTCATTTTTAAAATGAAAATTGGTAAAGAGTAAAATAGACTTGGCACTTTAAGTTTTAAAAGTGCATGATTTTCCTTACCACTAAACCCTGTCAGCCTCCGTGGCGTGGTGGTATTGAAAGCGGCCGCGACGCAGGAGGCGCGGGTTCGATCCCCGCTCAGTGCAAATATTTGTATGCATGAATATGAGTATTTGCATTGGTCTGGTCGTGCCTCGGAGAGCACGTTAAGATGTCGGTCTTGGTTGCCATATGAATATGTATGACAGTCGTTATAGGTGAAATGGGTGAAATGGCCCCACATAGAAGGGCTGATCACCTGTCTGGTCAAACGGCGTCCCCACTGGCAGTATATACCACTAAACCCTTAACCATGTGTGGTCCGACATGTTGTTAAATATTTATAATTTTTTGTGAAATATCTTTCTCCAGGCAGACACCGCTGTGATTGTCAAGCTGCCAAGCACGAGCTGATCAACAACTGCTTGCAGTGTGGCCGCATTGTGTGCAAGCAAGAAGGCTCAGGACCATGCATGTTTTGTGGCAACTTGGTAACATAACCAATTATAGATTTTGATATCAAATTCTAAAATAATTTAGACTGCATAGTATACCAATTTTTTAGTAATTAACTTAATATTAGTGCATATACCAGTGGATTTTTAAGAGGAGTATCAACATGCTCGGTATGGCAGCATATGCAGCGGTATAAATTGTATATAGGGCAGGTCCCAGCACAGAACCCTGAGGTACTCCTGCTTCTATTCGGTAAATGGATGAGAGGGAGTCGACGCACTTGACCTGAAACATTCTGTGCTGCAGGTAGGACCTCAAGAGCATATACATAGTGTTTGGGAGGTGGAGTTTTAGTTTATATAGTAAGCCCTTATGCCACACACGGTCAAAGGCCTGCTGAATATCAAGGAAAGCAGCAGAGCAGTATTCTTTCCTTTCTAGTGTCTGCCGTATAGTGTGGCATACTCGGTGTATTTGCTCTGTCGTTCCATGGTGCTCACGAAAACCGAATTGATGGTCTGGTATTATTTTTTGTTCGTGAAGGACTGGGATTAGACGCTTGAGTATCAGCTTTTCGAGGACCTTCGATATCAGTGGCAGGAGACTTATGGGTCTATATGATGAGACCTCTGTGGGAGGTTTCCCTGGTTTAGCAATCATATTTATTGTTGACACTTGCCATAGCTTTGGGAACTATTGTAGTCTCAGTACAGCATTGAAGAGGATCGTTAGTAATACTATGCCTTTTTTTGGTAGTCGTTTAAGAACTTCAGCTGTTATCAGGTCGAAGCCAGGTGCCTTCCTTTGCTTTAGGTGTGCTATGGTTTTCCTAACCTCTTTGGTGTAACTAGTCTTACAGGTAAGGACATTTGCTGGTCACTGTATAGAAACGCATTAATGTCCTCTTCTGTGTCCATTGCATCAGCATCATTGGGTTTGAACACATCTTTTAGAAAGTTAGCAAATAGTTCCGCTTTATCTGACGGTTTCCTTGACCATTCACCATCAGGTTTTCTTAATGGAGGCATATGTTCTTTCGGCCTTTTTAGTTATTTGGTCATTTTCCATAGTGAATAGTCCTCGGACTCATACGGTGATAAAGTCTTTAACTTGTCTTGCAGAGTGATATTCGCGTTTTCTTTTAGAGCTTTCTTCAGATCTTTCTGCGCTTTGTTAAGGGCCTGTTTGTCTTCTCGATTCCTACTGGTGTGCCATTGACGTCTGAGCCTTCTCTTCAAAGCTGTCATCTTCTGTATTTCTAACGTAATATCATGGGTCTGTAGTTTCAGTTCTTTACAAGGTGTTGAAAGCCAAGCTGCTTTTTGTATGAGGTTGGTTGTGTACCACGCAGTCTTTTCTATATCATCTTCCGTTTTAAGAGGTATACATAGTTCAGTGTTATCTTCTATATCGTCTTGGAAGGCTTGCCAATCAGTTTTGCGATTGTATAGGGTTTCACGTGGTTCACTCAAACGATTAAAATATAGATAGACCGAATAAATAAAATAAAAAAAGACGGTAAGGATCCTCCTAACACCTTCGGGGCCCAAGCCTACCTCACCTGCAATTTGGTGCACCTGCTAAACAATGGATGATGCACTGGTTTAGGCTTTACTCTCGGACTTAGGAGCAACGACGTAACCTAACTGAACAAAAACACTAAGCGGACCCTGGTCTCCAAAGTGCAAACTGCGTCCAAGCAACTCTGAAATGGCTATCAGGATGTAAGTCATTTAGGTAAATTGTATACGTTCTTAACATGCATTAATCATTTCTATTTCAGGTATGTACTCCAGAAGAACAAAGGGAGATAAACACCAAGACAAAAGGTGGTGCTAAGCTGATGGAGTCCCTGATGGAACGCAGTAGACCTAAAGAGTCTGAAGCTGCTATATCTCACAGGAACAAGCTCCTAGAATATGATAGAACTAGGTGAAATATCAACATGTTTTTGTCTATTCAGCATAGTTTTGCTAGTTAAATTCATGGAAGGTGTATTTGGAGCGCCACTCAGATCTTCAAAGCCAAGCTTTACCTGCTAGCCGGTAAACTTGCTGTTTGACGGCCGAGGCTCAGGCGCAGCCTCTTTGGGTTGAGAGTTCAGATGGCAGACATTATATTATAGACAAATTAAAACGAGGCGAAGGAGTAAGTGGATCCCGGGCTCCGAGGTGAAATCCTTAGATGCAACGGGGGACAACGCTAAGTTCATTATGATTTGCTAGTCAAATTGGAACACCAGTAGTAGTGTGCCGCTCTTCGTAAATAAATTTTCCCCTTATCATCTTTTTTTTTTTGCTTTATTTATTTTACAAGCGTTAGTAGGCAACAGTAATCACTTAGTGCTGTGTAGTATCCTACTAATATTATAAATGTGAAAGTTTGTGAAGACTGAAATTATAGTCTGGAAAACAAATCAGAATGCTACGCAGGTGGAGCCATGCGCAACAGCTAATAAGTAAAAGAAACAAAACATTTTTCTTCATAAATCATTTCAGTGAACGTCGCACCCGCGTGACCGACGATGACAGCGATTACTTCAGCGCGGGCAGCGTGTGGCTCAACGCGAGCGAGAAGGAGAAGCTGGAGAAGTACCAGCAGTCGCTACACGACAAGAAGCACGCGTCACGGCTCAGCAAGAAGATGACCTTCGATTTTGGCGGTAAGTATCTCTTTCTATCTCTCTTTTACCTTTGCAGTACTGGTGGTAATGTAATAATCTATATTCACCCGACTCCAAAAAATAAGGTGTTGTATACGACCCTGAATGTTTATATGTCCATGATTTTCTTAGTTTCACTAATTTGTAATCTAAATAAATACTTTTAGGACGGTTTTAGTATATGCTTAGTACATAAGATATTCATTTATACTATTAAGATTGCAAACAAGCTTACAATGGTAAGTGAATAATGAAACCAAAAAAGGTTAGATACTAAAAAAAATAAAAGTTAAGTAAACCCTACTTCTTCAAAAAGACATACATAACATAACTTCACGCCTGTATCCCCGAAGGTATAGGCAGAGGTGTATTACACACACACGTTTTTGCCAGTTATGTTAAGTTCCCAATGTAATAGGGGGCCATCTACCGGGCACATTATTAAGCGAGCGATAATTAATATTTATTAATGCACACATAACTACGAAAAGTCAGAGGTGTGTGCCCGGGCGACTGGGGATCGAACTCGAGACCGCGTCTCAGCTGTCCGTTATGTACGCCACTGGGCGTACCGCCGCTTCAAAAAGATTTACACTTAAATTATGCAAAGTCCCATGTTTTAATTTTATTATAAATATAATTTGCAGGTCGTCAAATAATTGAAGACAAAACCATAGATCATGAGGCTGACGAAGAGAAGATTCGCCAGATGACAAGCAGCAATAGCCATAGCAATAGGCTTCAGCAACACGAGTTGTTCGTTGGCGTTCCGAGCGACAGGGACGTCGCGCCGGGGGTTAATGCACCCTTGTTACAGGTTAGAGATGCATGATTTTTTGTCTTAAATTACGTTTTTTAATCGGATCATTTTCCTCTGAAGTGATCCTATAAAAGGCATTTAAATGTCGAAGCTTGACATTGTGCCATCTGTTCAGTAGAAAGTGTAAGAATTGTATTTTTTGTTAATCTGTCTATACAAAATTGTAAATTAGTTGTGTCTGTACATTGGAGATACATTTTTATTCTCTCTTTATTTAACGAGCTTTGTGGCCGAAGCGATTATTGGAGATATTAAATAAAAAACTTGGGTTATGTTAAATGAACGATTCTGAACACTAAAATATTTTTTTCGAATTCTTGTTTGTGTGTTCGCGATGGATGTAAAGACTACTAAACGGATTTTGATGCGGTTTTTAGGGTTCCGTTGCCAAATGGCAAAAACGCAACCCTTATAGATTCGTCATGTATGTCTGTCTGTCCGTCCCTATGTCACAGCCACTTTTTTCCGAAACTATAAGAACTATGCTGTTGAAACTTGGTAAGTAGATGTATTCTGTGAACCGCATTAAGATTTTCACACAAAAATAGAAAAAAAAATGTACCATACTTAGAACTGAAACTCAAAAATATTTTTTTTCATCAAACCCATTCGTGTGTGGTATCTATGGATAGGTCTTCAAAAATGATATTGAGGTTTATCACTTTTTGCTAAACTGAATAGTTTGCGCGAGAGACACTTCCAAAGTGGTAAAATGTGTGCCCCCCCCCCCCCCTGTAACTTCGGGACCTCACGATCGTAGGGTTGACTCCTTAACCACTAAGCTACCGACGCTTAACCTTTTCACCTTTTCACCTCGGAACCCAGGGTCCACATACTCCTCCTTTTGACTTGGCTTATACGGCTTTTATGGGAGCAAATACCGTCTGACCTCCCCACCTGCAAACCTCAAAATCAGCAGGTAAACCGGCTTGCACGTAAAGCGGAAGGTCTTGGTGGGCAGCATCACTGGATGGAGACAGCTAATTTAAAGATCAAAACTTTTATTTTTGCAGTTCGACCCGGCTGTCGAAGAACAAGGCTATGCAAACGCTATCAAGAGTAGCGGCAACCCGGGGCAGCACGTTCCCAGGGTGCAGGACTCCGAACTGCAAGAGATGAGTGACACGGGCCGCTGCCTCTCCATGCACCAGCCGTGGGCCTCCTTACTTGTGGAAGGAATTAAAATGTGAGTACATAGACTTAACTGACGACTTTTAAATCCTTCATCATGTTTTTTCGGGTCATATTATAGATAGATAGATAGATAAAAGTCTCGTCTTTTTATTAAATTTCAAAACGATAAGTTCTGTGGAAACTGGTATGAAACACACAAGTATGACGTCACACTTTTTATTGTCAAGTAATAAACTTTTAGTGGTTAATAAACGCAGCGCAGGCCCTTATTACGCCATCGCGTATCGCAAGATCTAACCAAGTGGGCCGCAAACATTCTATAGTGCACGTAAAAATTCTAGTGTACACGTAAAAAGGTTAAAACGAAATTGTTTTTGTGCTTTCTTAAAGATTTTCTGGTGGTGGTAGAGTCAAGCAACAGTAATTTTGGCCGTTGCATGAATGGGCTGACTCGACCGGGGAAGCACCACCCTCTCACAGAATATCGACGCCAAGTAACAGTATTTGAACTGTTGCGTTCCGTTTGGTGAGTGAGAGTGCCGGAGCCCAAACTCCTTTCCCATCCCCTCCCAAACTCCTTTCCCATTCCCTTTCCTTTACAGGGTCGGCAGCGCGAGTGTGACGCCACTGGTGTTGCACACGTCCATAGGCCGCGGTAACCGCTTCCCATCAGGTGGGCCATGTGCTTGTCTGCCACCTTAGTGGTATAAAAAAAAAAACAAATGAGAATGCCTCATTGAAAAATTAATTTACATAATACTGTATTATTTGAACCACTCCGATAGCGACGACACCCCATTCTCCCCCGGAACATAATAAGCTTGGGCTAGGTACTATTTCTTGCCTCACGCTCAGGGTACGCTCAGGGCGCCACGTTTGTTCGAGGACTCTCATAGTTGGAAGTTTCGGGGAGAGCTTATCTTAGAAATGATCTTATGAAATATTATTATTTAAAACGTAATAGATTTGTAAAAATTAAGACATGTAAAAAATTATTATCTCTACGACAGAAACTTGCTGGTTTATTTATGAAAATCATATGTTTGTTTCTTAACATTTATATGATTAATTAAATATAAGTTAGTACAGTCAACGACAAAAGTTGTTTAACACTAAAATATTTGTAAACCTTTACATTGAAATACATTATAAGTAGTAATGAGTTTTTAATATTGAAAATCAAAACTAGGAATCGAACTTTTACTTGATTTAATATCCATGCACCGTACAATAATTGATAGCAGAGTGCTAGCACGTAAAACGTAGTAGAAAAAGAATTGATAATTTTTACTGTCGGTACATCGAAATAATTAACGACTATCAGTTTTATATAGCAGCATAACATGATTAGTTAGAATAACAGGCGTTAACAAGTAGTTTTATCATCCCAGAGACCAAAATTGATATATTTTATGTTTTTTTTAAATAATTTTATGAAAGCTTTAAGGGTGATCAATAAATAAGATATTACTATGCTATGGTTGTCGTTGTCTGTATCTTCCATTTATTATTATACTTCCCAATGCTTGCTTCCATGTAAGAAAAAACAATTTAGATTCATTGTGCATTTAAATGTAAATGCTCCATGTTCTAGATTTAACTATATCTATTATAATTTTAGTGTATAATAAAGAATCATTTATTAATTTATCTAAACTTAGAAAAAAGTAAAAATATCGACTTAAATATTCATTAGTCATAATAACCATCAAAAATAACTATAAAAGGCAAATATAATAATAATTAAGGTTAATTAAAGCTTTCGTTCAGAGCAACAAGCTTATGACTGCATGTTGCAATCGGTTACATCGGAACACATCATCGGTAGGTATAGCACAAACAAACACGTATGACGTATCGTCGCGCACATAATGCCAGATAAGAGAACCTCAACCGGTACGTCATAATGAGACAAACACCACGTGTATCCTATGACGTCACTCTCGGGACTCGTTTACTTACTACTAGATGGCACTGTGCGTATGACGTCATTTGCTGGACTGCGGTGTTAAGATTCTCCAGAAGGAAATGACCTGATGTGCGACAAAAATTTTTGTTAAGACCTTACTTCATAGGATCATTTCTATAGTAAGCTCTTCTCGAGACTTTCACACTATGTGAGTCCTCGCAAACCACGATGAGGAGACGTGGCGCGGTTCCCTGAGCGTGAGGCGGGCAATGGTTGAATTACCGTTAGCCCTCGATGATCGTTCGCCCCCTTCACGGGGGAGAGTGGGGTGCTGTCGCTGTCTGAGTGGTTCTTTTACAAACCTTATAAATTTAATAAAACTTCGATTCAACATTACATACTAAATGAGAAATTCTCATTTGTATTACATTTCATCTTAATGTTTTTGAACGTTTACTTGTAAAATTTACAAATAATAGTAGAATGTTGCGCCGAGCACAAAGTGAGTAATTATGCACGAGTGTTATGTAAATTGACACGACGACTGCATCTGTTACTCGCTTTAACAAGGTGTGTAATCTACTTTTCTTTCAACTACCAATCTACCTTTTTTTTTTGTGCGGAAATCCCTTCGGATATCCCCCAGCCGGCCAGCGGGGGCGGTTATGTTGGGCTTGAACCGACTAAAACCGCACGCCGTCTCGGGTCTACAGACACCGGGGTGTAAGGTTACCCATAGAGCATATCCCTCCACTCCGACTGACCCTGGGCCATTCGCAGTGTGCCCTCTGATAACAGCAGAGGGGTACCTGGAGCGACCACTCCCCCCGCGGGCCTTGAGGGCCCGCCATACCCCGACCCCCTCGTGCAATGAGGTCAGCTGGCCCTGAAAAGGGCCGGTTGGTCAGACTCTTGGCCGTTGACGTTGACGCCAGCTACTCCAGAGCAATCAATGATGCGTCATCGCCCACGTTGCCCAGGGTCCACCAAACTTGGAGGTGATCCAACCAGTCGCACCCCGCCAACCAGTCGCACCCCTCCAACCAGTCGCATCCCACTACCAATCTACCTACCGTAGTAAAATATACCTACTCCAAATTAAAACTCAAGTTAATGAAAAAAAAGTTTAATTTATCATTTTACTCAAACATTTAAAACTTACAATTATTAAATGTGCAGATTAAAAGTAAAATTTGCACTTTTACTTGTAACATTTATCCTAGTATTTGTTTGGTTTATTTGTGAACAATAATTATGATCATCAGAATCAGACGGCACACATACACGCGGGCTCAATTTCAAATAATTTTCATGAGAAGTAGAGGGACGTGGTGATGTTGATCTGTGCAAATGAATTGATTCCGTTATGTTTTGTGTGATTTTACTTTTATTTTGTACCGATTCCTCTATGTAACCTTCCGCTACTTGGTCCGATTTCCATCCACCGTGACGCTTGAGTGTAGTTAAATTAGCACCGGAATCAGCTAGCAGCGTTGCTGACGTTCGGCGGAAACAATGCCCAGTGTAGGCTTCTGGGTTTTGTAGTTTCAGATAACTGGCCATTTCAAAAGGAAATTTTCCAAATTGGTTTCTGTCGATGGGTTGTTTTGTGCATTTTCCATTCTGGTAATTTAAGAAAAACCGCTTTGTGGTTGTAGAACTTGGACGCAGCGCCATGTATTTCTGCACTACATTTAAAAATTCGTCACGTATTACAAATTGACGGTCTTTTTTTGTTTTCGTGTTCATAACTTTAATTAGCAGCATTTGGTTATGCGTTTCGATGTTGTCAATTGTGATATTCATTAATTCACAGCTTCTGCAATCACCGTTTATACCGAAAATGAGAGCAACCTGTAAAAAAGATTGAAATTCGACATTATACACAAAGTAACACATAATTTATAGGCCTTTTTCAACATCTAAATATATACTTAAAACTTACCTTTGTTGCTAAATATTTATTGTCAGACGCTTCATGCAAAAATGTTTCTATGTCCTGAGCTGTGAGCACTTTCGACTTTTTACTCGTATATCCATCTGATAGCCGCTTCAAAAGTGATGTTAATTCAGAGTATTTTTTTATATCCACCATGTGCTTAGTATTAACTGTGCTTTTTAACATTGAATATATACAATGAAGATGGTCTCATTTTTTTGGACATCTCACTGAAATACGTTAAAACACACTTTCGGACAGTGATTTCACACGTCTTTTGTTTCTCCACTCAATAACATTTTCATATTATGCTTTTAAATATTTGTCCCGCGATTTTTGCGGTAAAAGATTTTCAACAATTGCATTAGCAGCAGTTTTTATGCTTTCTGGTGTAGAACTTGATCACTATCGCTGTTTATTTCCATTTTATTTTATTTTTCTCGATAATTGAAGTATGTACTCGTATCAAAATTTTACAATGCTACACAATGCGCGCCATTTGCTTTTCTTTTCACTCTCGGTTAAAAAAAAAACAAATGGCGCGGCGCGCAGTTATTCAGCCAATTTTTATTGTCGGCCAGTATCTAATGCATACATTTTATATTAAAATGGGAAACATTAAACCTCTGTGGTAAATTTATATTTAAATAAAAAACAAAAAACAGTGCATTTAAAGAAAAACTGTGCAACAAAGAAATTTCATATGACTTTTCTACACTGTTTTGGGTCTAAGCAAAAAATACGTACGTACCGCGTAGTTGAAAGAAAATAAAATTAAAGTACAGATTCCAGTTTAGTACGTTAATTCCACATTCCGGAAATGGCCACTGGAAAGGACTGTTTAATAAAAGGGCACTTTCGGAAAATGACTTCTCCGAATTGGACACATTCTAATTGGAACATAAAATTCAGCTATGAATTTTACCTATATAATACAGTACCTTTTTTTTTTCGTGCGGAAAGCCCTTCGGATACCCCCCCCCGCCCGGCCAGCGCGGGCGGTTATGTCGGGCTTGAACCGACTAAAACCGCACGCCGTCTCGGGTCTAAAGTTGCCCATAGAGCATATCCCTCACACCCCGACTGACCCTGGGCTATCTCCGGTTTCGAGATGGCCCCCTCGGGTTTGGGAACCACGGTGTCCCCGTCTTACCCCGGTTTAGGGGGGGGGGCGCTAGACGCGGTTTTTATGCCACAGTGCGATAAGGCCGCCAATTGTATTTACCATAGTGTAATATTTGTATTTCTTTCATCTTATCCTTGGTGTACAATAAAGAGATACTACTACTACTACTACTACTTGTATAAAATATTGTACAACAGGGTGGGACCACCCATACGACTGTATATCCCCGAAATGGTATATCCATATTTCGCCAACTGTTTTGCAACTTGCAGCCATATACTGTTTTGCAACTTGAATGTATTGTAGTACCCAAGGCTCCAATTCACCCTCTTTGGCTCCGTTACATTTTTTGGTTTCTGACAGAATGTTTCTAGAATTTAGCATAGTCACTACTACCTAGGAGAAGACGGGTTCCGGTTGCCATACGGATATCTGTAACATTCATTACGGATAGTTGGAGCCCTAAAAAGTCCGACAAACTAGTAACATAGCATAGCTAGTAGGTTATTGAGGTCTGATGGCAATCGCTTCAGGGTAAATATAGAAGTTCGGCCGTTTTATAGTTAGACTGAAAAGCTGACACATTTTTTTTGTCATATATGTCGGTTCGAATTCGAACCGACTAAAACCGCACGCCGTCTCAAGTCTTCACACTGTCTTTAGACAGGGTGTAAGGTAAAAAGCCTACCCAACTGAATTAAGAAAAGCCTCAGAGAATGAAGGCCCACCTATGAAATTCATTCCCTTTAATCAATGTATGAAATGTGTTTTTTTATTACACTTGCATTTATTACATTCATCCGTCACTTGCCGAGTTATTTCTACTCAATTCATTTACGGTTATTGTAATTATGTTTATTTACAGGCACGAGGGTCGAACCTGGTACACCAGTCACCGTGGTCGACTGTGGATAGCGTCGACCGTAAAACCTGCAGACCCGGATATTACTAAGGCCCTGGAAAACCAATACAGGTTGCTGTATCCGGGTAAATATTTATTATATAAATATGTAAATTATTTTCATTTAATACCGACATACGACAGTTCGTTTGATGACAATAACTTTCGCTCCTTTATGGTAACACTTGAGTCCGGAAATATGAAGTAGGTATATTCAAAAGTATACATAAATAATAATAATAATAAGGTTGTGAGGAGGTTCCTCTCTCTGGAGCCCTAACCGCCGGTATCTTGGTCCCTGTACCCGATGCCAGTGGGCCACTATTTTTTATATTTTGAAAAATATTTGTTTTTTTTGTATAGAATGTATTTAAAAATATAATTTATATGAATGTTAATTGTAATAAAGGGAATTATAATAAATATTTTACGACATTCTACACATCGCTTTCTAGACCCAAAGTAAGCACACATCAACACCGTCTAGGAATATTTTGTATAAAGTTCTTAAACTCAAAAAATACTGGCCAGTTTTAAATTATTTTCAAGAAAACTTATTTTGTAAACCATTTTAAGCGATTGTTGAACGAATTTGAATTAGAAAAAATAAATTAGAAACAAAAGATTTACGGTGCATAATGGTAGCGAAGTCCGAAGGTTTCATTTACCTACAGTAGTTTTTGGCTATTTTTTTGTGTCAAATTTAAGTTTTCTATCAAGTTATTGGTTAATTTCGAATTAATGTTATTGTGTGCATCATGCAGCGGCGCCATTTGACAAGGGAGGAAATGTTAAGGGCTGTAGGCATGCTCCAAGCTGGGGCTACTCAACGGAGTATTGCTGAGGAGATTGGAACAAGACAAAACGTGATATCAAGGTTATGGTCACGTTATCGTGCTACTGGTGAAGTGGCTGAAAGACACCCAGGCGGGAAGCGCATAACCACTCAACGACAATACCGATTTTTGCAAGTTGCCGCGAGAAGACAACCAAATGTTACGGCCATGCAGGTGGTTCAGAGGCTCCAGTCAGAGCACCAGTTGCTTGTGAGTGACCAAACTGTGAGGAAAAGGCTGCATGAAGCTAACCTTCATGCTCGCAGACCGTTTCGTACTCCAGCACTACGCCGAGGAAATCGTGGACGACGACTAGAGTGGGCTCGTGAACATTTGCTCTGGGAAGATAACCAGTGGTCTGTAGTGCTGTTTACCGATGAATCCCGGTTCGGTTTCCATCCCGATACACGTAGAGTACGTGTTTGGCGAGTTCCTGGTCGTGAGAGCCGTCTGCAACATCCTCAGGAAGTCCATCCATACCACGGCGCGCGGCGGGACAATTATGGTTTGGGGGGAATTCGTGTTAGTGGAAGAACAGACCTCGTTTGGATCAGAAACACCATGACGGCTGAAAAATACCGTAACGAGGTGCTAGTAACAGTAATCAACCCCTATCGACTACAAATGGGCCAAGAATTCACGCTCATGCACGATAACGCTCGTCCACACAGAGCGAGAGTGGTGACGAGCTGGTTGCAGGAGCATGACGTATCGGTCTTAGGGTGGCCCGCACAATCGCCTGATCTAAACCCCATAGAACACGTGTGGGACATGCTCCAAAGAAGGACTTTGAGGAATTTCCCTGCAAACATTGCAACGGAATAGCAACTTTTTTTTGCATCTTAGCCGGACTTGGGACAATATACCGCAGCAAGACTTGGATAACTTAATCCAAAGCATGAAAAACAGTTGCAGGACCGTTATTAACGTCATGGGTGGTTTTACTGACTACTGATTTTTCACATAACTGTTAAAAACAGATTAATTTTTCCTTACTTTTCACTTTTTCTTGAGAAACACATTCATTGTTAGTTTTACCATTATCTCAGGTTTTTTTCTTTATTTGACTAAAAATTTGTTTACGTTAAAAGAAAATTGTTTTCTTTTATTCTAGAGTGTAGTCTGGTAAATGGGCTTTATAAAAATATATACATGTTGTATGTTATTTTTACCTAATAAATTTTGAGGAAATTGAGTAAATCCAAAATATCCCTAGACAGTGTCGATGTGTGTAGTTTAACTAGCTTGTGTTATGGGTTCCAGAATGCGGATAAACATACTTATATTATTACTTTTTCACTGGTGGTAGAAATTTGATGACACAAATTTGTCACAAAATTCGGCCGGGTAGGTACCACCGTGCACGATTGCGAAAAACCCTCCATAGTAATCCAATTTCGGTTTGATTGCGTTCAGGGGTCAGCAAATGCATAGCCGGGCAGGGGGATTGTGGTCGCAGCACTAGTGGGACCGGTGGGTGAGGCCGTCAACAAAACTATACAGAGTGAATATTATAGTAGTTTAGTATTTGACCCATTCCTTTTTATTTCGCAGACAAGGAGATAAAGTTCCCATCATTCTACCCCACCGGGTGTCTGCTCGGCTGCGTCAACGTAGATGATTGTTTGCCACAAGAGGAGTACGAGAAAATGTAAGTGTGTTATGCTTTATTTCATCTCTATTATTATACTAGCTTCGCCCGCGTGGAATCCTTTTCCCATTCCCGCTTCCCATCGGATCATATTCCAGGGATGAGAAGTAGCCTATGTGCTAGTCCAGACTATATTCTATCTCAGTACCAAATTTCAGCCAGATCCGTTCGACCGTTTTTGCTTGAAAGAGTAACAAACACCCGTATCCGTATCCGTATCCATACCCACCAACTTTATGCTTACTTTTGGTGCCCCACCAAAATCTTCGAGACTCTTTATTATTATTATTTCTATTTTGCGGCGATAGCCCAGTGGCGTACGTAACGGACTGCCGAGACGAGGTCTCGAGTTCGATCCCCAGTCGCCCCGGGTACTTTTCGTAGTTATGTGTGCATTAAAAATGTTAAATTACGCTTAGTAATGTGCCCGGTCGATGGCAATAGGCTCGCCCCCTATTGCATTGGGACTTATCCTCTCTACCTACCTACCTAATGTTACACAGGTGGAAACCAATGTACAACTTAATGGACAGTTGTTGAGCCTTGTGGAATCAACCGTGTTCTTAGGTTTAAGTATCGATGCTAAATTACAGTGGGGATCACATATTGAAAAAATAGCTAGCAGGTTAAGTTCTGCTTCCTACGCTGTGAAAAAGATTAGGACTTTAACAGACATAGATACCGCTAGAATAGTTTATTTTAGTTATTTCCATAGTATTATGAGCTACGGCATACTCCTTTGGGGTAATGTCGCAGATTTAAATACAATCTTTGTACTGCAAAAGCGGGCGGTGCGGGCAACTTATAAGTTGGGCCCAAGAGTCTCCCTCCGAGAAAAGTTCAAAGAAATAAACATTCTAACTGTAGTTTCCCAATATATTTTTGAAAATCTTTTGTATGTTAGAAGAAACATTTCTAATTTTTTAAGGCTTTGTGGTATACATAACGTAAATACTAGACATAAAAATAATCTTGTGGTTTGTAACAGTCGACTCCTCAAGATAAGTAATTCCTTTCAGGGTAACTGTATACGCTTCTACAACAAGCTTCCTAGTGAAATGTAGAATCTACCTCTTCATAAATTTAAAAGCCAAATTAAAAGTAAACTCTGCCAAAAAGGCTATTATAAAATTCAAGACTATTTAGACGACAAACAAGCTTGGATATGAACTGTTTGCTCTCTCTCTATGCTACTCAAATGAAATATTGTACTTAGGTTAAGTAAATATGTTTGTAAATAGACCAAAAAAAACAGCCCGCTGAGTTTCTTGCCGGAGTCTTCTCAGGACAGGGCCGCGTTTCGAACCGGTGGTCCATTTGCCAAACATTAGATTAAATTTTTTTATGACGTTTTGTAAGTGCCGTATTAATGGTCTATACAGAATAAATGGTTTTTGACTTTGACTTTTGACTTTGACTAAACATAATTGGCGAATCGTGGGTGTGTATTACATCTCTGCCTACCCTTTCGGGGATAAAGGTGTGAAGTTATGTTATGTTATTTCTATTTCAGATATCCAGGTGGTGAAAGTGACAGTCCCTACGTTTTTATATGTTCAAACCCGGTCAGTTTGAGACTTCGTTTCCCCGTCCAAGGACAGCACAAAATATGTGAGTAGTTATTCGTTTTGGCAGCGGTTGGGCAGCCCATCATCACTCCAATTTGGTAAATACGGTTGGGCAGCATATAGTCCAATAGGGTACTGTGACGTCATTTGACGTCAGTTTCTTTCACTAAACGTCACAGGCAGCGGTATGTTCTGTGAATGAAATACAGAAGTATGACGTCACACTTGAAAATTAAATTAGTTGTGTATGCATTTGAGATATTTAAAAAAGAAATTGGTTTATGTTAAATGAACGACTTTGAACACAATTTTTTTTTGGAATTCGTGTCTTTTTTTCGCGGTGGACGCAGAAACTACTAAACGGATTTTGATGCGGTTTTTTCTTTTGGAATGGTCTTGGTCTGACTTAAAATCTGCCGCATGTTTGATTACAATTGGTTAAGTAAAATCCGAGATATGAACAAAAAACGATAACCGTGGGAGGGCATTAGCTAGTTGTTAAATGATTACCTATTAATAATAGGTCTTTATTGCCGAAATTTCCTTACAAATTCATGAGTTCGTTATTCCTGTAATTTAACAGCTATTTCCATTATTTATATTTTGTTTGAAAGTTGATTTCAAGATTTTACAACTCTGTATTAAATTTTGTTATTATTGGCCGCTTGATAAATTAATTCGATCTTCAAAAACAGTACTTCCTAAATGCTATCCATTTTGATGATAAATTTCGTATTACTTAACAGCTGTCACTTTTCAAAAATGTAATAAAAGTTGCTGTTTGTTAGCTTAATGTTGTCTCATTCATACACAAACAAGTTGAATTCCTGAGACGAGCTCGTTTTTTATTTTGCGATTTTTTCTTTATCTTGCAATGGTTCACCCCAGCACGAATCTATTACCGAAAACAGCAACTCGATAGCTCATCTCCTTCATACCCAAAACCGTGACAGAAAATTGGCAACGACGACGTCGACGACGACAACTCGATAGCAATAGGGCTTTTCTAAAGAAAATCCCTAAAAAATCATGAAATTTGGATTTGTCATTCCTAAAAAAAATGCTAAAATGTTAGTACTGAAAATTGGCTTCCCTCCAATTTCTTCAAGAAAAGGCAATTTCATATGTAACGACCTAATAGTTGGGTGGAGGATTAAAAATAATTAACACGATACAATAAGAAGAGCCCATAGAAGCCGTATAAGTCGAATCAAGAGGAGGAGGATGTGAAAGCCTGCCGGGAACAATGCTACAATGATGAATTTTTTTTTGGTTTACGGTCCTATGATAATAATAAATAATAAATAAATTTCTACGACATTCTACACAGCGCTTTCTAGACCCAAAGTAAGCATAGTTTAACTAGCTTGTGTAATGGGTTATCCTTTCGAGGCCTTACCCGGGGTGCCCGGCAATGGACACTTGGGGAGGACACCGTGTGGTTTTAGTCGGTCCGATTCCGACACGCCCACCCCAACGTCGGCACCGATGAGGTGAAGAACTTGGGGGTTTCCTCACGCTAAAAAAAAAGAGCTTGTGTTATGGGTTCCAGAATGCGGATAAACATACTTATATACTTTTTTTTGTTGTAAATACATACATATCATACATAGAAACATCCAGACCAATGCAAATAGACATATTCATGCGTACAAATATTTTCACTGAGCGGGAATCGAACCCGTGCCGTATAGCAGTCGAATGCACTACCGCTACGCCACAGGCCTGATAGACAGAGATGATAGATATTTTATAGCAACACTCCGTGCTGGGCCGTACAAAAGGCTCACCCCCTTTTACGTGTGACGAAAGATGTAATTCATTATCAACATCCTCATAGTGATTTGTCTGTCGCGTCCACTTTGAAGCCCGAGGTCCGCTTCTTGTTTTTGAATGTTATGTCGACATTGCCGGGAGCGAATGCGGTCTGACCTTCTAACCCTCAAAAGAAAGCCTGCTCTGTTGTTTAGCAGGTGCATTAACTTGCAGTTGAGATTCGCTTGGGCCTCAAGGATGTTAGTAGAGACCTATCCTACGAAAAATCCTGGCGACCTCTGCTTCCCCCCCCCCTCTTTTTTTTTAAACGCGTCTTAAAACGCCGGGGTGTAAGGTTGCCCATAGAGCATATCCCTCACACCCCGACTGACCCTGGGCCATCTCCGGTTTCGAGATGGCCCTCTCGGGTTTCGAGATGGCCCCCTTGGGACCTCTGCCTCCTCTAAAATTTACAGGCGAGTGTATATGAAAAACTATTGTTTTTGAGTCAGGATACAGAAATAGATATACCTCGGCAGAGCGTAAATCTTTCTTAAATGCATTTTCTTTTCAGATGCATTGGATAAGACAATTCACCAAGCAGCCGTCAAGTGTATTCAGAGGATGTCCAAAATACCAGTGGGCGAAGCCATCGCAGCATAACTATATATCAGATTAAAGTATAATATAAACGCATTTAATTTAATAATATAAAATATAATATAATATAATATAAAATATAAGTTTTTGTCTACCATAAAGTCGAAACTTCGAAACTAGATTTTGAATGATAGAAATTGCCTATGTCATTAAATCCACAATTATACATACATACATAAAATCACGCCTGTTTCCCACAGGGGTAGGCAGAGATCACGGATCTCCATTTGCCACGATCCTGACACACTTCTCTCGCCTCATTCACTCTCATAACATTCGTCATGCATGCTCGTCGGTTTAGGGTAGTCCTGACCTGCCCCTTTTCTAACACTTCCCCGATTTGGTCCAGGTATGTGCGCCTAGGTCTTCCCCTTCCGACGGTGTATAAGGCGAGTGTGGATGGTACATCCACACTCGCCTCATACACCTGTCTCGTTAGTCTTCTTTCATTCATTCTCTCAACATGACCGAACCATCTTAACATACCTTTCTCAATTCTCGTCACTACATCTTCTGTCAATCCACATCGCTCTCTTATCACGCTATTTCTCACTCTTATCTCTCAAAGTCAATCCACACATACTTCGCAACGCACGCATTTCTACTGCATTCACTCTACTTTGATGCTTTTTCTGCCACACCCAACTTTCACTACCATACATAAGAGTCGGCACTAATACTCCTCCATGTACAGCCAGTCGTGCCTTTTCGGACACTTTCCGGCTGCTCATAAAGTTGTGTAGTGCCCCATTCACTCTATTTCCAGCTGTCACTCTCCCTTCAACATCTTCTTCATGCTTTCCATCTCTCGTAAACAATGTTCCCAAATATATGAACTCATTCACTTGTTCCACTCTTTCTCCATCTATACAAATCCTACACTCTGTCACGCATTCATCTCTTTCAAAAACCATAACTTTTGTCTTACTAACATTCACTTTCATTCCTCTCCTCTCAAAAGCTCCATGCATAGTTGTTACCATCTCCTGCAACTCATTTGCCGATGACGCAAGTAAAACCTGATCATCAGCATAGAGGAGACATTTGACGAGTAACTCATTCATTCTTAAACCACATTCTTTATCTTTCAAATCTTGCAAACAACTGTCCATGAATAAGTTAAACAGCCATGGTGACGCTACACATCCCTGTCTTACACCCCTTTGGATGCTAAACCATTCAGTGTATGACCCATGTATCCTCACGCAAGCACTGGAGTCCTCATAGAGAGACTTCAGAGCTCGAATAAGGTTGCTGCTCACCACATACATAGACAGTACCGACCAAAGTTCATTCCTCATCACTTTGTCATAGGCCTTTTCCAAATCCACGAATGCGCAATAGACCTTTTGACTCTTGGCCAAAAATTTCTCGGCTATGCTTCGCAAGGAAAAGACCTGATCCGTACATCCCATTCCCTTTCTAAAACCCGCTTGTGCACCCCATATTTTTTCATCGGTTTCTTTCATAACTCTCTCAATCAACACTTTCGCATACAGCTTGCCGACGATGCTGAGTAGGCTAATGCCCCTGTAGTTTTTGCAGTCCTGATGCGAGCCTTTTCCTTTGTAGAGTGGAACTATAACGGCCTTACACCAATCATTTGGTACTCGACCGCTAACCCAACACATGTTGAAAAGGCGGCACAACTGACTTGCTACGAGGCCATGTCCAGCCTTCAAATCTCGACTGTCACCTTATCATTTTTGTAAAGAATTATATTATTTGTAAAGAAAGTTTAAATAAATAAATAAAATTAAAATTCACTTGGTGACTTGCTACGGAACGCCTGGGAGCACGTGAAGTGTCTAGGATCATATTATCATTACAAATACAGATGCTGAGTGACCGGTGTAGAGTTGCTCGTTCATTCACTTGAACATTTTTTGGAGATGAAGTATTACATAGGTAAAAGTTTTATTCTAAGAGTTGGGTCAGACTGTAATCGCTCCCGTAAAAGCCAAGATAAACCATTAGGGTAAGGAAGAGTAGAAGATCAGATCCTGGGCT
The DNA here is from genome assembly GCA_946251805.1 of Cybosia mesomella. Classification (NCBI taxonomy): domain Eukaryota; kingdom Metazoa; phylum Arthropoda; class Insecta; order Lepidoptera; family Erebidae; genus Cybosia; species Cybosia mesomella. The sequence continues at coordinate 23,215,531 of OX276405.1, forward strand.
GCGAAGTGCAAGTCTTGATACAACTAGGATTGCCGCTCAGGTGAAGAAGAATTACAGAGGTCAAATATGTTATTAAAATTGTACTTAATATTAAAAGTACTTTTGACTTTATAGTAGACTTATACGAATGTTGTAAATACAATAAAACAATTGATTTGCTAAGAGAATCTTTTATTTACACCATTTATGAACTACGAGTAAAAATAATTTTATTTCGTTCATTCTTCACATTCACTCACAGATTCATAATAAGGTCTTTACCTATGAAATTGCCGAAATTTTCTTACAAATTTTTGAGTTCGTTATTCCTGTAATATAATAGCTATTTCCATTATTTATATTTTGTTTGAAAGTTGATTTCAAGATTTTACAACTCTGTATTAAATTTTGTTTTTATTGGCCGCTTGATAAATTAATAAAACAGTACTTCCTAAATGCTATCCATTTTGATGATAAATTTCGTATTACTTAACAGCTGTCACTTTTCAAAAATGTAATAAAAATTGCTGTTTGTTAGCTTAATGTTGTCTCATTCATACACAAAAAAAACATAAAATTTGGATTTTTCATTTCTAAAAAAAATGCAAAAATGTTAGTACTGAAAGTTGGGTTTCCTCCAATTTCTTCAAGAAAAACGGCAATTTCATATGTAACGACCTAATATTTACCGTATAAGTAATATGTCGATGTATTCGCGTCGAACATGATCTAATTAAGAGACTTTTTACATGTTCGTTTTTTTTTTTCATAAATTAGGAACCATCCATAAATTATATTATATAATATAGGGAAGGAGTCAACAATGTGTGACAAGGTGGAGGACCAGTCATAAGTTGTGTGACGTCATATGTATAAATTGAAAACTGTATTTCATACCCTAAATTATAAAACTTCAAACCTTATTGGGCCACCTTACACCCGAGCACGGGTCTGAAGACCCGAGACTGCGTGCGGTTTTAGTTGGTTCAAGCCCGACATAACCTCACCTGCTGGCCGGCAGGGGGGGAACTGGGACGGAAGAGGGGATTTCCGCACGAAAATGAAAACGTATGTACAGTCGCCCCCAGAAGTGGGTGAATACTAACAAAATAAACGATCTTTATATTGAAATAAATTAATAATTAATTAATGTTTAATTATCATTGTAAGTGTACTAAGCTAATACGAATGTACCAACTCTATTAAGAATAATAAATCATTAAAATGCTTGTTGAAAATTTTGTTCCAAATAAATCATCCAGTTTGTTTTGGAGCGGTGTAATGTGGAAAATTTTGAAGGATAGAAAGGTGCTTTAGTATATTTTTATATTGACAATATACCATTCTCTTAAGAAACCATACGACATAAAACTCATCCGGTATATTCAGCATTCTACAAAAACAATAAAATGCCATAACATCGTTTCTGAATACAACTGGAATACACTCAAGTACAGACACACAATAGTAATAATGTATAAGCTCCTGTACATGATACAACACGAACGAAATAAAATACAATATACCTAGGTGCACACGGCCAAGGAAATAAGTATTCACCTTTACATACACCCTTCTATGTAAATGTGTATACTTACTTATTTCCTTGGCCGTGTATTTATGAAAATACATACAATTTCTGCCCGTTTATCTTCTTTTCTAAAGAAGAATACCGAAACCAGTAGTATTCCCGTTATGACCTACAGCTAAATTAAATGTTTTAATGGATGGATGATTGTTTTTCTTTTATGCTAAAACGGCTTAACGGATCGGGATGAAATTTTGCACAGAGATAGGTATAGTCAAAAATTAAAAAAAAAGAAAACTAGCAACGGACCACATGAAGTTGCAAGCATACGCAATGTTTACAACTTATGAATGGCAGCCCGAAATTTTAATCTTTAATGAGGTAGGTACCATAATCTTCTATTAATTCTGACGCTTGTTAAACGAATATTACTGATAAACCGCGTGTGGGTACCTTGTTACGTGTACAGGAGCTCAAACAAATACAATCACATCACTTTATGTGTTTAACGCTTACAACTAAATGAGCACCAATAGTGATCAAAGATAGACCCAGAATATAATATTTTAATATAAATATTCTTAACTAGGTAGAATCATTTCACGAAAATTAGAGAGTTCATAGTATTCTTGTAGTTAGTGACATAGTTGCATAACTTTATAGGTAGGCATTAACTAATCTTCACTACATACCGACTAATAATGAATTATTTATTTGCTAGAACTTTATACATGCCTCAAGTGCCCCAAAAAATTCAAACGACAGAAGTCCGCGTTCATTTCGTATTAAGAACAAATAGCGAATTATGTTTACGTTTAATTTTCTTTTCTAATTTATAACTTAATGTTGATGTCTTAAAATTATTCTTTCTTTATAATCAAGCTAATGCCAGCGGAATTTCTTGTCAATGATGTCGGTGAGTACCTATACCGTTTTGAATAAAATATATTGCTACAGTGACAAGTACTTACTTAACTGTCTTTTAGTCACAGATTTAAATAAAGGTAATTGTATGAAGTCTTACTTCTGTCTTTTGACCAGGCAATGTAAGTAGAGACGTTCAGAAAAGCTTTGGCAGTGAAAGATGATTTGGTTTGTAGAACTAACTAAAACAGGAACGTTACGATTCCTTCTTTTGGTTCAGCTGTGGGAAGAATGCCTCTATCGGCAGAATCGGATCGTCCGTAGCTATCGTAAAATAATTCGGTATTCTTCTACTACTCGAAGATACAGTTTTAAACATTCCCGGCTTATTGTAGTCTTTACTTGCCGCCAATGTTAAATCTGAAACCCTCCTCGAGTGCTCGAATAAATGCTCTATGTGATCGTGATGTTTCTTATCAGCAATTTTCATTATTGCACTCTCTGAGCGCGTTCTCTCTGATGTTATCTCGTTCTTCTCATCTGCAACATTCTCTGTGACAGAGAAGTCTTGAACAGATTCACCAACCTCGGAGTCTATGATCTTCTTTCTCAAAGGCCTTTTTGTGTGGATAGTAGTAGGGCTAGTTTCAGTAATGTCTTCTGGAGGTCGCGGCTTACGCGATGCGTTGCGAATACGAGATGTTACTTTCACTGTTGTAGGTTCAGTGTTATCTGTTGTTGTTTGTCTTTGTCTACCTGGTGTGAAAGAGTGTACATCCTTTTCCGTTTGTTCATTATTTTCTGCACCATTCCCAAGCCTATGCCTCGGCTCTTTGGGTACAAATCTCTTTCGTTCTGTTGTGGTTTCAGTATCGAGCTCGAAGTAAGGCACTCTCCTTTGCGGGAGTCGTGCCTTAGATATATTCTCTGCTGGTTGCTCTGTTGTGCTCGTGGTAGAACTCAATCTGCTTCTGTAATCTTTGACATTAAATCTATTCCTGTGGAATTTGTTCCGCAGCCGTGGCCTTTGAGATCGCTCAGTTGTTGTAATTTCTAAAGGAGGATTTGTGGTGTCGTCACTGCTTTCTTCTTTGTAAAATGCTGTCGTTGTCTCTTTGAAAACATGTCTCATTGGTTCCAATTTAGCTTCTATGGGTTTGAAATCTTTATGGAATGAAAATTCTTGCTCATTTTCTAGAGTTGTTTTCGAAGTGTCTGATAAGCTTACAGTGACATCACTTGTAGGTGTATCCTTCTCGTCTTGTTTATGAGTGAAATCATTTTTATAATCGTGAGTCAACCTTGGTAAATGAGGTCGACTGGTAATTTTCATAATCTGGGAATCTTGTCGTAAATCATCTTGATTTATGGTTAACGTTGTTGTTTCAGGCCTGGCTGCGGTCGTGGTGATAGGACGGCGATGAGCAAGTTTTTTCTTCACTATCGTTGTCGGTATCGTGGGGGAAATTGTGGGTAAAGCGCTGGTTGTCAGATCTGTAGTGACAGTTGGTGTTGTTAAGTTTGGTGGTGACTTGGTTGACCTAATTCTGGGTCGAATCGTGTATACTTCTTCAACGCCTGTTGTTAGTGTCGCTGCAGTGGTGGAAACCGTTGTGGTTGAGACACGAGTACTGGTTACTTCGTTGTTATTATTATTATTGACTGCTGCTGGAGGACGGCGTCTCCTAACCTTATTCCTCTTTCGAATTCTATCCTTTTCGTTCAAGATTGTTGATACTGGGCGCTTAAAGTGTTGATTAGGAGGTAAAGTTGGAAGAGCTTCTATTTGTTCGCTAATTTGTTCTTTGTTATTATTAAATGGTGTCGTAATTTCTTGTGTTGAAGTATATTTAGCAGACTCAGTCGGTTTTGTTCGGGTCGATGTACTGTAGTCATCGTAGATAGGTGTTGATACTTTATAGTAATACTCTTTAAGTTTATGTACGCCAATGGGTTCGAAGGCGTCGCTTGAAGGCCGCCTACTTTGAGATTCGACACGACCGTCGTAGCTCAAAGAGTTGCCGTATCCCTTTTCCGCTTCAGTCACGATGGCAAACTCTTCAGGCAGAGGGGGTGTGGTTGTAGTTCCGGGCTTGCCGAGAGTTTCAACAAACTCGTGCTTCTTACCCGATTCGTTGGGAGCTTGCCGAACATTATAGTCGTGAGCTACCGGCGTCACCGACCAAGGTGTGGGGGATTGCTGCGTGCCAAGTTCTGACTCTGTGGCTTCGATAACCTCGTATGTGGCCCGGTAGGAGCTTGGAACGTTATCCGAATTCGTTTTTGTGGAAATAGGTTGCTGATTGCCTGCTGTAACGCTATCGTAAGGGACATTTTGTTTGTTTTCATAGTTTACATTCTTATTCGGCTGTTCTTGATAGATTTGAGACTGCTGACTTGGATGTATGGGGAAACTGTACTCGTAATAATTATTTGGTAATGTTGTTGTCTGGACGTTGTCTACGAATACTTTGTTGAAGTTGCTCTGGTAGTTCTTAGAGTACGGATCATGTGGACTTGGTTTAAAACCACCTTTATAGTCAGCATTTGGATCAATCTTCTGAGGAACGTATACCTTCGGTTGGGGTGTAGGTGTATTTTTCAAATCACTGTACGTTGTTCCAAAACCAATTTGATTTGAAGTTACCGGTGCTCTTGTAGTGGTAACATCCGCTACGCTAGCAGTTGACTTGTGTGTAGGGGAGTATGTATAAGAATATATCTGCTTAAACTGCTGTGAAGGTCCGAACGTAGTTGGGAATTGATAAATTGGTTCTCTTCCTTTTACATTTTGTACACCAAATGTGCCAAATGTTCCTGAAACATAACAAAATTCGTAGTTAGTCAATAATCAAGTTTTGTGAGGTCATGCCAATACACCAAAAAGTGGAATTCAGTCTTCCAGTGGAACAGTACTTTAGAACGGAAATCCAGATCCTTAAAACATATAATACGGCCATGGTTACCAGAAGCATCCACAATTAAATGCTTACAATACCCAGGTTTAGGAACTTCTATGGTAGAAGAACTTCTGAGTATATATTACCAAACCTTATAAATAAGCTGCCACTAGAGGTTAAAAATAAAATAACAGCACGTAACATTAAAATAACCCTAAAAAATATTACACCCAGCGACCACATGAATTGGACCACCCGTATAGTATAGCTACAGCGACCTGCATCATGTGTTTGTGGCGGCCGTGCGCCGTATCTCACTTAAACACCAAGCACGCACGTTTTAGTGAGTACCCACATACTTATTTTGTTCTGTAATTTTTGATATTCACAAATAGTAGATTATGTAGTATGTAAGTATATTGTAATATTTTAAAATGAGAACTAATTATCCTACACAAACCTAATCTAGGTTTACAGGATAAATTTACATTTAAATATACCTATGTATTATGTATAACATGAATAAATAAATAAATAACTCAAAAAAAAGTCTTTACTTATAGAAATGTCAACTATAAATGAAAAATAATAACTTGCCTAATATATTTGGTGGTAGGAGATTATTTTGGAATGTATACTGAGCGTAGTGGTTGCCAATGTTGGGCAGACCTACTAAGCCATGTTGTTGCGCTGTCTTTATTTGTTGATTGATTGACTGCGGAGCTGCATCGTTATCGAGCTTAAAAACTTCGGGCTTGAAAGTTTCAATGTTACTTGATTGAGGCTTCTTCCCATCATTTGGTCTGACATAAGTTTCTATTGGTTTTCCAAAAATATCGTAAGGTTTAGCTGCTTGATATTGTCCGAACTGGATGGGCTGAACATTCGTCAATTGCTGAAACATAGCGTTTTGCAGATGGCTGTTCTGTTTCAGTTTAGTCGGATACTTAGCATATATGTTCCGATCTGCGTAAGGATTGTGCGGATTTCGGACAAGGACACTCTGTGCGGGGTAGTTCTGAATGAACTTGTAGTTACTGAATGCATTGTTTTGTAATGCGAAAGGATTATGGTAAGTGCTGATGGGCTGATTGGCAACTGGAACTGATGATGCAGCTGATACTGTCCTAAGGGTGGTCGGGCGGTATGATTGTGCAATAGATGTTATTTTGGTTGAGTCTTTTCCGGCAGGTCGTGACGATGACTGATATTCCATTACTGGGATTGGTATCTTGTAAGGTGATTGTAGTTGTGAAGTGCTGTAAGTTCCATAAAGAAGTCCACTGGAACCAACAACTGGCCTCCAACCGCCTTTTGATACAGCTAGACCCTGGAATTTAAAATATAGTAGTTTTATTTGCAGTTCTTTAAGCAGAGTTCTGGCAAATCGTGGGTGTATAATACACCTCTGCCCCCCCCCCCTTTGGTGATACAGGCGTGAAGTTATGTTATGACATGCAAGTAGATTTAGAGTTTAGATGTAAAAAATTCAAGGTCCTAAGTCAACGCGATAAAAAAATATGGCCAAATTTAGATTTTCGCGAAAATACCAAAATTGAACAATTTTTTTTTTCGGAATTTGCTCCTTACTTGTGCTGTAAGACCTTGCTTTTAATCAAAATTGTCAATTCTAGCCAGCAGGAAGTACCCTATAGGTTTGGATCGGAAAGCTATTTGACCTTTTTTTTTTTAACGTGCGGAAATCCCTTCGGCCATTTCGGCCAGCGGGGTTATATCGTGCATCGACTAAAATAGCACGGTGTCCTGCCCAAGTGTCCATTGCCAGGCACCCCGGGTAAGCCCTTGAAATCACGAAATTTGGCAAAAAGCAAGGTATATACAGAAAAATTCAAAAAAAAATAAATAGAGTTGTTCGTTTATTTTTTATCAATAGTAGGTACGGAACCGTTCAAGCGCGAGTCCGACTCGCACTTGGCCGGTTTTTTGGTCATATCTCCGGTTCTACTTAACCAATTGCAATCAAACATACGGTAGTACGCATCAATATCCGTTCATTCGTTTTTGCGTCCATCGCGAACAAACAGACAAACAGACAAGAATTCCAAAACATTTACAACATTTAAAGTTACGTTCATTTAACATAACACAAGTTTTTTTTTAAATATTTCCAATGTACAGACACAATTAACATACAATTTTATCCCCTCGGATACCCCCCGCCTGGCCAGCGGGGGCGGTTATGTCGGGCTTGAACCGACTAAAACCGCAAGCCGTGTCGTGTCTTCAGACGCCGGGGTGTAAGGTTGCCCATAAAGCATATCCCTCGCACCCCGACTGACCCTGGGCCATCCGGTTTCGAGATGGCCCCCTCTTGTTTGGGAACCACGGTGTCACCGTCTTGCCCCGCCATTCCGGCCTGCTTCTGCTGGGAAGACAGGCGGCCTTACCTGCCACTCCCAGGCTTGCGCTCATGGAGGACGGAGGTGGTATATCATTCTGAAAAAATGCTATTCTAGGGATAAGCATCCATTAAACTCACTCCTTGTACGGCCATAGAGCGTCGATGGTTGTGAATACCGCAACTGGTTGGCAGAAGGAGAGTTTGAAGTGCCACCGCAAACACCCATAACCGCAGATCTGTAACAAAGAAAACAATCATTTTAAATCTTCCTCCAAACTTTTTTCTCAACTCTGGTGGGGTCTTTCAGTCTAACTGTTCCAAGAAATGGCCGAACTTCGATAATTTACTTGAAGCAACTGCTGTTATCTGAGCTCCACAACCCACTGGCGATATACAAGTTCTGTAGTTAGACCAGATTAGCGGACTTTTTAGGGCTCCAACTACCCATAACGAATGCTATGATGTTCGTATGGCAATTGGGATGGACGGCTTACCGTGCTCTCCGAGTTACGTTAATGTGTTAAGAATGGTCAGCTATTCTTGGTTACCTCCATACTTGGTTACCATTTAGCCATGAGCCCCTCTCTCACGAAAATAATCACTTTAAGTGTGTTAGGTATATGGACCTACGGACCTTAATAAATGTTGTTAAATTGTTGTACTGAAATTTAAAATGGTATAATGGGGTTTGCATATCCTTCTTGGATAACAACACTTGATTCAAATAAAAAAATGTGTTCTTTAGTGCAAGATTAGTAATTTAAAATAAGGTGGTAGGGTAGGAGGATAGGTAGTAATAAGGAGGTATCCTACAAGTTTTTAGTCCCTATTTTAAAGGGACTTTAATTATGTGGATATTGAAATGTATTGTTTTATTTTCCCTAAACGCATTAGGTGCATCAAAAAACTAGTACTCCGTCACAATGGGGAGACATTAATTACACATCTGGGTCAGGTAATAATAAACTTTGGGAAACGCAGCAGTATATATTACTGAGGCAAACATTTATTGATCACAACAACGAAACGTGAAAGTAGCTGTCAATTATAAAACTGTTTTTATAATTTTCTTATTTGTGTTCCATCTGACCTAGCACACTTATTTCCGGCGTCAAAATTATAATCATAGGGGCTATAAGTCATGATCTGTTGGATCCCCAAAACTCTCATCAGTTTTACGTCTAATTTAGATTTTTATTATCTTAAAGCAGCACGTTAATTACTATTTTATTGCTATTGTGAGATAAAGATGTGTTTGCAAATAGTTTTCTGTTACAACGTAATTTAATATTGAGTCGGATTAAATAGTTTTATTTGCATAAACCTATAAGGCTGGTAGAAGTTACATCATAAAACGCATAAGTACGCTATTTTATAACATTTATAACTTCATACAGGTGTGTAAATATTTAGATATAGTAATAATTTGACACCTAAACTTTTTACTTTGTACATGCTCTTTTTTAGGATGTAAATAAGTTGTCTGATAGAAATAAGATATAAGACCGCCCATTGTACTTACAATATATTTAGACTTAATATATTGTATATAATAATATGTGGTGTACAAAAAAGAGTATTCTATCTATCTAAATATTTTATATAATTTTGTTTTTATTATTAAAATTAATTATTATCCAAAAAAATTAAGCATGCAACATTAAAAATGCAAAAATAATCCTTAATCGTTCTTAAGATAGAATTTATTAACAAAATAATGCAAGAGTATTATAAGAATACCATATCATACCACATTATACAATACCAATAATTTGTGATTTAAAGCAAGATGTAAGTCGCTTAGTGGTTAAGGAGTCGACCTTACGATCGAAAGGTCCCAGGTTCGATTCCTGGCTATTACACTGCCGACGTGAATCCACTTCTAACACAAGTAATTTAGCTTAGTTGTAGAGTTAGGGAGAATATCAGTAATTTCGATTACCTACTAATATTCTTAAAAAAAAGAGCAAATTACGGTCTTATAATTTCACGCCTGGGTCTGTCATGTAACAAAAGCTTTTCGTATAATAATGATATACTCTCACGAGTAGAGTCTTTTAGGTATATCGTTAATAACAGATATTACTGTCAGGTTCATACTTTCTACCAATTCCTTGCCGGTATATAATAAATAAGTTGCCTAGAATTTTATCTTGTCATTGTGACAATTGTTTTTTCTTTTGTGTTGCCAGTTTTGTAAGCTGTGGGAAAGTGAACTACGAATTATATGTATACCTACAGTTTCTGTATGTCGAATTATTAAATTATTTTGCGCTGTGTGTGGCCATGACACACAATCATACACTGTAAAAATGATAAGTGGGTTGTCTGACAAACTAAATTAGGTACAGTCAGCGACAGGGGTGCGTGTTGGGTAACCTCCTCGACTGTCGCTCCGATTCCGATCCTGCTGCAGTCCGGGGGGATCGGAATCGGAGCGGCCGGTACACCCTGGGCGGCGGTCAATGGCTTCCCCTTCACCCCTTCATAGGGTTGGCATTGATCGTCGGCCAATACCCAACGTGGCGGGAACACATCGCTCTCCGTACTCCTCTGCTTTCAGAGGAGACAGGATGAGCGATGCTGTTATGGGTGAGATGGCCCAGGGTCAGCCGGGGTGCGAGGGATATGCTCTATGGGTAACCTTACACCCCGGCGTCTGAAGACCCGAGACGGCGTGCGGTTTTAGTCGGTGCAAGCCCGATATAACCGCCCCCGCTGGCCGGCGGGGGGGATCCGAAGGGATTTCCGCACAATAAATAAAAAAAAAAAAGGTACAGTCAGCGACAAAAGTGCTGGACGTTGACAAAAGAAACACCCGAATTAACATTAAAATAAATAAATAACTTAAAGGTTGTATTCAACTTTTTTTGAGACCTTAGATGTCAGTTATAATGTACTATATGTTTTTTTTATTTATTAAACAATTTTTAAATTTTATCATCCACCTGGGATACCCACTTACTATGTATTTACCTACTATATATTCACCTACATATATAAATCGGTGATCACTATTCAATTCACACACATTGAAAACATGATTCACTGCTGAGGGTCCATTGCACAAGGAACAACGACACCTGTTCCAACAATCGTTAAGCTTTACAAATACGTGTTCAGATTACTGAAATAGGCGCGTGGAAAACTAGTAGAAAGGCTTCCAGTAATTGTATGTGTACAGTATCACTTTCCATTGCTCGCATGCAACTCCGTGGTTTCGTTCGCTGAAGCACGTACTGTTTTCTATCATAATTCGTATTGTGGTCAACTGCTGGTTTGTTACCTCACGGTGTGAATGGTGTTTCGTATGGAAAAGGATTGTGTGTCTGTGTGGGTTCCGATTACGGGCTTGACGGTGTTATGCAAGATTTGTATGGTACCTTTTCCCATGAATGCTTACAGTGGCTTATGATTCGATTCAAATTCGGAACTAATTGTTCTGTACAAATAGCGTCCTCATAGTTTCAGGGCAATAATTTCTTGTCGATAATATTATAGAACAGAAAAAAGAGAAATGGATATAAACTTGACTAAACTTTTAGTGTATCAAAAGTTTTAGGTTACAGAATTAAAAATATCTACATACACATTTTATTATCTAATTCAACTAAAATGGAGACAATAAGTAGGTAGGTACCTACGAATTAAGACCCGCATATGACTGAATTATAAGCATATTTCTATACTAATATTATAAGGCTGAAGAGTTTGTTTGTTTGGTTGAATGTCATGTGACTCAGGAACTACTGGTTCGAATTGAATAATTATTTTTGTACTGGATAGCCTATTTATCGGGGCAGGCTATATAGGCGGGCTATATCATCACGGTACTTACAGGAGAGCGGACATATAATAAATAAATATTCTACGACATTCTACACAGCGCTTTCTAGACCCAAAGTAAGCATAGTTTAACTAGCTTGTGTTATGGGTTCCAGAATGCGGATAAACATACTTATATACTTTTTTTTTTGTAAATACATACATATTATACATAGATGTCAACAAATCGGGCAAATATCCAAATATTATTGTAAAACTAATAAATTACAGGCATGTAGGTATGGGTTAAATAGGTGCCACAGAGTATCGAAGTATGTCACTGGTGAAGCCGCGGGGGACAGCTGGTTATGAATAACGCCTCTGTACCATTTTTTTTTTTTTTTTTCGTGCGGAAATCCCTTCGGATACCGTCCCCGCTGGAGAGCGGGGGTTTCCAGCGGGGGCGGTTATGTCGGGCCTGAACCGACTAAAACCGCACGCCGTCTCGGGTCTTAAGACGCCGGGGTGTAAGGTTACCCATAGAGCATATCCCTCGCACCCCGACTGACCCTGGGCCATCTCCGGATTCGAGATGGCCCCCTTACTTGCTCTCCACTGTGCCATCTGCTAATGAGAGGGACACGTGGAAAGCTTCCGAACAGCCCTAAACAGGGCCGTCCTCGCCTCGGTCGGAGTTGGCCGTAGGCAGCAGCGTCTCTCCCGCCCTAGGAGAGAGGCGCTGCTGTCTCCGGTGCCCAGGGTGCACCGCGTGGAGGTCCCCAACCAAGCACCCCAACGCCTCTGTACCTTGCACCGACTAAAACCGCACGCCGTCTCGGGTCTTAAGTCGCCGGGGTGTAAGGTTACCCATAGAGCATATCCCTCGCACCCCGACTGACCCCGGGCCATCTCCGGTTTCGAGATGGCCCCCTTACTTGCTCTCCACTGTGCCCTCTGCTAATCATAGGGACACGTGGAAAGCTTCCGAACAGCCCTCAACAGGGCCGTCCTCGCCTCGGTCGGAGTTGGCCGTAGGCGGCAGCGTCTCTCCCACCCTAGGAGAGAGGCGCTGCCGTCTCCGTTGCCCAGGGTGCACCGCGTGGAGGTCCCCAACCAAGCACCCCGACGCCTCTGTACCTACATCATATTCTAGCAAATATAGAATTTGAATATGAAAGAGTTTTTTTATGGCATATGAAGTCTGCTAGGTCATTTGGTAAAAATAGAAAAGCTCTAATAAGCTTAGGATTTTTCCATTGATCCTATAAACAGCTCAGAGAATAATATTATTACCTATATATTTTATTTATTTTAGATTTATTTCAAAGATTTGCGTAATTTTATAAAGGCAATGTTAAATATGTCTTTCATTATATCATATGTCTATAAGCAAAGATGTGTTAACACTCATATTTCGCCAAATATTTGGAGTCCTAAGTAATCGAGGACGAATATATTGCCATTAATCGGGCACTTTTAATTTAGCTAAGTCCAAAAATATATCATACTAGCACCGTCACGCGGTTTCACCAACGTAAGTTGTGACCCCGTGGGAATATCGGGATAAAAAGTAGCCAGTGTTACTCAGGGATAATGTCGCATTCTAATGACGGAAGAATTGTTGAAATCGGTTCAGTACTTTCAGAGTTTATCGATTACAAATAAACAAATCTTTCTTCTTTATAATATTAGTATGAATTCAGGAGTTAGTCAAAAATTTAAAACACTGGTTCGTTGATAACGATTGGTGCAATGATTAACAAACAACCAATTAATTAGGTGTCAAATTACGACATAAGCATTAAGCCATAAAGCCTTCAGGAAGTCACTTTATGATTAACATTAAACCATAAACGTAGTACGTAGCTAGCTGTCGAATACAGATGTTTTTATTATACATTAAATGTGTCTCTTTATAGTCGCGGGTATAAGCAGTGAAAGTGGTCAAATGTCGCCTAGTCATAACACTGCGTTATGGAAGTTACATAATGACCTATCTATTAAATTTTACATAAACAATTTTTTTTAAAGTTTATTGCTTTATGTTTATGTCCACATATAAACAGTAAACCATGAGACCATTTTCTTCGTACAACACGTCAGAGAAATTAGAGGTATTTATGGGATGTTACCAAGATTTTCGGGGCCTAAGGCAACCTCACTGGCTAGGCGGTACCACTGTTGAATGACGGACGAGCCTCTGTCGAAGGCTTTTCTCTCGGGGTTGGGAGGCCAGACGACAGTCGATCCCATAAAAGACGTATACGCCTAGCCAAATGAAAGAGCTCGAGGTCCGCTTACTAGGAGCTCTTTCATTTAGCTAGGCAAGCGGTATAGTATAAAGTACTCCTAGTAAGCGGACCCCGGGCTAAAACATGAAACGTAGGATGCAACCGGGAATAACGCTAAGATGATGATTAAATAAGTCAGAGAAATGGAGCAAAAGATGTTGACATAATTAAAAGTAGGATGGAAAAAACGAATCTCTTTTTATTTATAAATGACTTGAATGTGGTCGGTACCGGTATACCTACGACCTCCGCCCTCCATGAGCGCAGGCCTGGGGGTGGCAGGTGAGATCGCTTAGTTGTCACCCCAGCAGAAGCAAGCCGGGACGGCGGGACGACTAGGGCCCGTCCCCCAAACTTGGGCAAGACGGGGACACCGTGGTTCCCAAATCTGAGGGGGCCATCCCGAAACCGGAGATGGCGATGGAGAAGGATCAGTCGGGGTGCGAGGGATATGCTTTATGGGTACCTAACCTTACACCCTGGCGTCTGAAGACCCGAGACGGCGTGCGGTTTCAGTCGGTACAAGCCCGACATAACCACCCCCGCTTACCTCCACCGGGCCAGCGAGCCACCGAGGGGATTTCCGCACGAAAAAAAAGGTACATACTTACCTAGAGCCAGCTTTTTCAAGCTAGAAACGAGCGGCTTATTCGAGTTCTGATAAATAATACCTAGTACTATATTCTTCCTGATTTTATCATTCATCTTACCAGAACGCCGAAATTGATTTCCTGATACTCAAAACGGTATGTAACAGAATATAATGTCTTAAGTATGTCTCATTCTTTGTCCTCCCACTGGTCTTCCGTGTGTAGGTAATATCACTATCTGCAGTTGTGTGAACAATAGTGTGCCTGTTACTGCTGTTATGCGTAACGAATAATTTTGTACTTATTCTGTAATATCATGAGTAATTGCTTCCCTATATATTATAGACGTGGTTACGATTTTGGTCAATACTAGAGCGCATTATGTCACGCTAAAAGTACGGAGCCCTTACGCAAGCTCGAAACTAGACCGCTCTTTTCTTGCTCTAGTTTATTGCCATTTTCCAGAGTTGAACGCATATTTGACTCTTTCAACATCTTTAATACTGATGTAATTGTGTTTTAGAAGCAGACTTTTTTATTTAGATTTTTTTTTTTGTACCTACAACTCCAATTTTTATTCGTGGTAAACCGTTTTTGCCCTTTTAGGAAGATTTCGATGAAATTGATCTACCTATTGGTTTCTTGACTACTGCCGAATTAAAAAAAAAAATCTTCATAGGAGGTCTAGTTATGACCCCCTTTTTTTTTTTATTATTTTTTTTTTTTTTATCGTGCGGAAATCCCTTCGGATACCCCCCCGCCGGCCAGCGGGGGCGGTTATGTCGGGCTTGCACCGACTAAAACCGCACGCCGTCTCGGGTCTTCAGACGCCGGGGTGTAAGGTTACCCATAGAGCATATCCCTCGCACCCCGGCTGACCCTGGGCCATCTCACCACTAACAGCATCGCTCATCCTGTCTCCTCTGAAAGCAGAGGAGTACGGAGAGCGATGTGTTCCCGCCACGTTGGGTATTGGCCGACGATCAATGCCAACCCTATGAAGGGGTGAAGGGGAAGCCATTGACCGCCGCCCAGGGTGTACCGGCCGCTCCGATTCCGTTCCCCCCGGACTGCAGCGGGATCGGAATCGGAGCGACACTCGAGGAGGTTACCCAACACACACCCCTAGTTATGACCCCCTGAGTCCGAAATGACCACTGGTCAAAAAGTTTATATATATATATATATATGTATGTATGGTCCCACTTCCCAAAATTTGCGGCACTCTCACGGTCGCATTTTTGCCCCGATCGCTTTCAAACTGCGGTCAAAAATTGCTTGGGTGTAAACTTAGTTTAAGTTCGTGAACGGGTGGAATCCGGCCTAAGGGGACGGTAGGGCCTCACTTTTTGTGAAATCAGTTTTCCTCAAAATTTCACGTTCCATGAAAGATATTCGAACCGTTCTAATTTTATCCCTTAGTATACATGAATACCAACAACTTTTAATTATAAACCTATAAGATTAAAACTTTAACTAAAAGTGGAGGGGGGAAAAACCAAAATTTTTCGGGAAAAAAATCATAAGTTCTAACCGGTGAACATTCTTGCCGTCGGAAACATTTTTAATCGATAAGCCATTTTTAAGCCTAAAATAAATGTCTGAAAAGTTTTTCGCTAAAAGTTACCGTTTTCGAGAAAAAAAAATTAAACTGTTTAAAGTCCGTAGTTCTCTATATAAAATATTATTAATTGCTTCACGAAATCTACCTGTGCGTTCCCCCTGCGGGAACGGATTTTTTAAGCACTTTTCCCACCCCCGTGCTGACGAATCTTACCATGGATTTTCCTCCAAATTTGACGGCTCGCGTGTACGTCGGTTATCATGAAATTTATATCCCGCATTATAATTGTCTATTTCTTAAAGTATTAAAATGGATATCCAGAAATAGAAATAATATATGCCATCGCCCACTTTTCTATAGACCTATATAAGCTACATAATTCCACCATACATCATTTAGTTATATCTCAAAGGGTTTAGCCAGCGTTTTCGTTGAAACGTTCGGCTTATTTTTTCCGAGAGTATCATTATAATTTTAGATCGGAAAAAGAGAACATCTAGGTGCTAAATCTAATCTAAAATCGGTGCAGGAGTTTTTGAGTTTATCGCTAACATCCAGACAGACAGACAGACGTGGCAGGGCACGCCGCAATAGCGGCGGTAAGGCCCATCATGGAGGATTGGCTGGAGAGGCGACACGGAAGCCTCTCGTACCGACTGACGCAGGTAATCTCCGGGAAGGGGTGCTTCGGGGACCACCTGCATCAGATCAGGAAGGAGCCAACGCCTGAGTGTCATCACTGCGACGCAAGCGAGGACTCAGGGCTGCACACGCTGGTGGACTGCCCGGCGTGGGAGGCGCCGAGGCGTGACCTCGTGGCAGCCGTCGGGGTGGGAGTCCTCTCGCTCGGCAGCATGATTGCGGCAATGGTGCGGAGCACGAGCGCGTGGGCCGCCGCCACCTCCTTCTGCGAGCATGTAATGCTCGCGAAGGAGATGGCGGAGCGCGCCCGGGAGAGATTTAGAACTCTCCCGGACCGCCGAGCCCGCAACTTGCTCGCCGCGCGTCGCAGGCGACTCAGGCGCCGGAGGTCGCTTAACGACCTCCGTCCTCCATGAGCGCAGGCGTGGGGGTGGCGGGTGAGGCCACCTGTCACCCCAGCAGAAGCAGGCCGGGACGGGGCGACTAGCGCCCCTCCCCCAAACCGGGCAAGACGGGGACACCGTGGTTCCCAAACCCGCGGGGGCCATCTCGAAACCGGAGATGGCCCAGGGTCAGTCGGGGTGCGAGGGATATGCTCTATGGGCAACCTTACACCCCGGCGTCTGTAGACCCGAGACGGCGTGCGGTTTTAGTCGGTTCAAGCCCGACATAACCGCCCCCGCTGGCTCGCGGGGGGGTATCCGAAGGGTATTCCGCACGATAAAAAAAAAAAAAAAAAAAGACAGACGTGGCAGAGGACTTTGTTTTATAATATGTAGTGATGATGTTAACATTTAAAGTGTGAAATGATATCTCTTCTTAAAGTTTGATACCCAGGCATTTGGTTTTTTTGTCCAGGTTCTTAGCAACCAACTGCGAAAGATTCAACACTGCATCCTCAGTTGAGACTCTTGTGCGGAATCCATACTGTATTTATGTGTTTCTAAGAAGATCTTGAGACGGTTGCCAAGGACCCTTTCAAAAACCTTAGATGGTGCAGTTAGGACCTAGATGAGTCTGTAATTATTGACACAGCCTCTGTTTCCTCCCTTATAAGTTGGATATATGATAGCTGTATTTAGTGCATTCGGAAATATACCCTTTCTCAGACTGGTGTTGGTGGACACTGACCGCGAAATAATATATGAGCCGCCAGATTTTTACCCACATTGTTCAGGATGTTACACACTTGGTTTAGAGAGGATTCAGGACAATCCAGTATGTTGAGTTGTTTGGTGATATACTGGACTTTGATTTGTGAGTATGTGTGATCTCTTTTCTTTTTTTCCAAAGATCCTTAGGGTTATTTTTCGGTTATTTTTCGCTTTCTCGAGTTTGGTTTTTTAATGAAATTAAATTGGGACTGCGCTTATAAGTGATTTTAATCATAAGATTTTCTGATGCCTGTATTGATCGTGTATTTAGTTTATCTCGATTTCTGATACACTTTAGGAGGCCCATAGTTATCCAAGGCTTTATTATTTTCTGTCTCCTAGGGAGCTTCTTGTGCACAGTATGTTTGGATATTATTGTTGTTATTATATCTATGATAATATTTATTAATATCACAGATTACATAATATTATTCTATTAATGTGTTGGGTTCATCGACGTTAAATAAGTTAGAGAAGTCCGCAGTTTGTTATTTTTATTTAAATATGAAAAACAGTGTTATATAAATCTTGATAGACCCATAATATCTTGGGTGTGTACATTCTCATTTCTTTCTGTTACAATTTTATGTAGGTAGGTATATATAACAAAAAAAAGCGGACAAGTGCGAGTCGGACTCGCCCATGAAGGGTTCCGTAGCAACAAGTAACATAATAATGCTTTTTTTGTTAATTTTATATTTGAGTTGATTGAATGAAAGGTAAATGGCCGATTTATGACGTATTAAATAGAAACTACTTACTAGATCTCATTCAAACCAAATTTCGGTGGAACATGGTAATGTACACCATATATTTTTTTTAGTTTTATTATTCTCTTATTTTAGAAGTTACAGGGGGGGGGGGGCACACATTTTACCACTTTGGTAGTGTCTCTCGCGCAAACTATTCAGTTTAGAGAAAAATGATATTAGAAACCTCAATATCATTTTTGAAGACCTATCCATAGATACCCAATACGAATGGGTTTGATGAAAAAAAAAATTTGAGTTTCAGTTCTAAGTATGGGGAAGCCCCCAACATTTATTGTTTTTTTTCTATTTTTGTAAGAAAATCTAAATGCGGTTCACAGAATACATCTACTTACCAAGTTTTAACAGCATAGTTCTTATAGTTTCGGAAAAAACTGGCTGGACAGACACACAGACATGACGAATCTATAAGGGTTCCGTTTTTTGACATTTGGCAACGGAACCCTAAAAATCATAATAAAAACTACATAAATTTTACTAAATCTCACTTGTAGCACTATTAGAAATAGAAGGTGCAGGGTAGGTACAAATCTTTGGAGCGTTTGACCGGTTGTTGTTGTTTACGCTCAATGAGACGACGTGACACAAAGTTGATAGTTCACCCACTATTGCATCATTGTTTACGAGGGTGGAGAAGTGGCTTATATTGTATTCGAGGGTGAAGAAGTGGAATGTTGTATTCGAGGTTAGTATTTGCAATAGATAGTAGCAGCGGTTTGCAATCTGTAATGTGAGAGTCCAGGACCAGTGTAGTGACATGTAATTGTGTTTTGATGAATGTGTGATCTAAACATTTTTCCAAGCGTGAGAGGACCAAGCGCGGGGAGCAACGCACAGAAGCGCGGCACTAAAGGCCACGGCAGGGGTTGCTCAAGTCGTGGGTCGAATACGGCGGCTGGGACTCTAGGTAGCTCTCCACAAATCCGAGGCTATGTGTTTCCACGGGCCTCGGAGGGGGCCACCTGCGGGAACCAGCATAACCGTAGGGGGCGTAAGCATCGGCATCGAGCCCACGATGAAGTACCTTGGGCTCGTACTCGATAGCCGATGGGACTTCGGACCTCATCTCCGAAGTCTGGTCCCGAAACTGAGAGGGGCTGCGGCCGCGCTATCGCGGCTGATGCCCAACGTCAAGGGACCCAACGCCCCCACTAGGAGACTGTACCTGGGGATCGTGTGAAGCATGGCCCTGTACGGGGCCCCAGTATGGGCGGAGACTGGCATCCCGCAACGTGGCTGTATTAAACAGTCCGTTAAAAGCGATGGCCGTCAGAGTCATCAGGGGGTATCGCACGATCTCCGTCGAGGCGGCATGTCTCCTAGCCGGGACCCCTTCATGGAACCTGGAAGCGAGAGCCCTTGCGCTGCTGTACCAGTGGCGCAAGGAGGCGCTGGA
Organism: Cybosia mesomella; assembly: GCA_946251805.1. NCBI lineage: Eukaryota > Metazoa > Arthropoda > Insecta > Lepidoptera > Erebidae > Cybosia > Cybosia mesomella. The sequence continues at coordinate 23,235,336 of OX276405.1, forward strand.
GCGGGGCCATAGGCCGGAGCCCCGAGGAATCAGGGCTCAGTGGTCCCTGCTCCGCCAGGAACTCATGGACACATGGAGGGTGCGACTTGAGCACCCAAGGTGGGGGTAATCCACCATTGCGGCGGTGAGACCGATCATGAAGGAGTGGTTGGAGAGGGACCATGGGGACCTCTCCTACCAGATGTGCCAGATGTTTACCGGACACGGGTGTTTCGGTAAGTATCTGTGGCGCATCCACCGGGACACAACGCCGCAGTGCCAGCACTGCGAGGATCCTGGCGAAGACACGGCGCTCCACACGTTGGTGGAGTGCCCTGCGTGGGCGAGTCAACGCCGGGATCTCGTTGCGGTCCTGGGCGTGGACGTTCTCTCGTTGGAGACCATGGTGAGGGCCGTGGTCTCCGACGGGAGCAAGTGGCACGCCGCCGCCTCTTTCTGCGAGCAGGTAATGCGCGCGAAAGAGACGGCGGAGAGGGAGCGGCAGAGAACCCTGCCCCCCGAGTTTCGCAGTCTGCGGTGAGGACGCCGCAGACTCATCTACGCCCGGGATTACCGACCTCCATGATCGGGGCCTGACTGCAGTTGGCCGACTCGCCGTCCTTACAGAAGCAGGCCGTGGCGGAGGCGTGTCGTGTGTACACGCCTGCCAACTCACCGAAGCCGGAAGGATAAAACCCGACCCCACCAGGCGAGGCCGCGGTGGCGGCCAAAGTCCGCCGGCAACCCTGGGGTTATCCTTTCGAGGGCTTACCCGGGGTGCCTGGCAACGGACACTTGGGGAGGACACCGTGCGGTTTTAGTCGAGACACGACATAACCAAACCCGCTGGCCGGCGGGGGGGTATCCGAAGGGATATCCGCACGTTAAAAAAAAAAAAGCGTGAGAGGAAGAGATGTGTAAATAATCAAATCTCCTCTCATAAATATTGTTCGGTTTTATATAAAATTTATGTCGCTAGTCAAGATAATGTTCTGCCAGGTGGACATTCCAGCGTATGTTTTGTTTAAACTATCTTAAAAAAAACGATATTCTCCTTGGTTTTGTAGAACGGGGATCGATATACTGCTATGATGGCAATTTTTAGACTGTCAATTGTACAAACTAAGCAATTCCCACCCAAAAAGTTAGGTTCCTTTAGTGTTACTTGAAGACCTGATCTTGCATAGATAACAGCACCATCGTTCTAGTATAAAATGTATATATACTTACTTATTAAACATAAACACTATAACAAATAAAGTAAATAACACTATTGACTTTACGAGTATAATAACTTCGTAATCGAAATCGTAATACGCACAAATTTAAACTGCAGAACGCGTATTGTACCTTTGTGATTCAGTTTTGCTGCCGATATAAACATTTCTAATATTTATGTTTATCCTAAACCAATAAAAATATACCGCCATTTTAGGTAGTGGCTATGGAATAATTAGGTCACTATAGATGATAGATAAAACAATGTTCCAATTTTGAATTAAATTCTGCTAGATTGCGATTTCCTTAGCCCGAGTGCACCGTTTTCAAACAGATATATTAAGTAAATAACAAAAGTATGCAAAGTTTGCTTCTAACTAGGCCAAGTATAATTCAGGTTAAGTATATGAAATTATTCTATGTGACGTGTTTTATTAGCGTGGCCTAGCATGTGAGCATTTAAGGCTTCACCGAACTTTTTACATAATTAAGAAAGTGAATGTGTTTTGTTAAATTTATTCATTTATAAACATCATTCATAAGGTTCGGTTATACTAAAATATTTAACCAATTTCACTACATATTACAAAACAAAGTCCTACACCGCGTCTGGTTGTCTGTCTGTTTGCGTTGAACCCAAAAACTACAGCACCTATTATCATGCTGTTTTCACCAATGGATAGAGTAGTTATCGAGGAAGGTTTTAGTAATTATATTATTTGTCAAGTTTGTATACATTGGCTAAAATATCGAAGGTTTCGGAAAAAATAGCCGTCTGGGAGCTTTCAACGTAACCATTGGCTAAACCCTTTGAGATATAACAAAATAATGTGGGTGGAATTGTGTATCTTATATAGGTTGTAGTGGTGGAATAGGGTCTCAGGGGTAGCGGGAACAGAGTCAGAATTCCACGCGAGCGAAGCTGCGGGCAACAGCTAGTTTCGTATATATATGAATTCAAATGAAATGAAATCAACGGTACGGTAAGTTTGAGAATGGTTTGAGACAGCGGTTAAAACAGTTATCCTCCGAGGGTTTTCCGAAATCAATTGGGGTCGACTTTCAGTCTAAATACGAAACGGCCGAAATTTGATAACTGTGAAACGAGTGTGTCAAATGTAAGTTCTGTAGTTAGACCAAGTTGACGATCGTTTCAAGACTAACTACCTATAACAAATTAATACAAGTATAAGAAAGTAATAAGAAAGTAATTCGTATGGCATCCAGAATGGATGGCTTAACGTGCTCTTCGGGGTACGGAGGGGTCTGCCTGGGGGTGGCAGGTGAGACCGCCTGTCACCCCAGCAGAAGCAGGCTCGGGCGCACGGCGGGGCGGCTAGCGCCCCCACTGCTCTCCGGGGCAAGATGGGGACACCGTGGTTCTCAAAGCCGAGGGGGACATCTCGAAACCGGAGATGCCTCTGGGTCAGTCGGTGTGCGAGGGAATTGCCTTAAGACTCTAGACGGCGTGCGGTTTTAGTCGGTTCTAGCCCGACATAACCTCCCCCGCTCGGCGGGGGTGGAGTTTCCGAGGGGATTTCCGCAAGAAAAAATAAGGCACGGAGGGATCTCAATGTGTTAAGAAAAGTCTTCCATCCTAAGACTAACCTGGCTGGTATCGCTTAACCTTGCAATGTTTACTTAAGCACGAGCCCCTACTTAGCCACGAAACTGTACCTTTTTTTTTTTTTTTTTTTTTTTTTTTTTTTTATCGTGCGGAAATCCCTTCGGATACCCCCCCGCCGGCCAGCGGGGGCGGTTATGTCGGGCTTGCACCGACTAAAACCGCACGCCGTCTCGGGTCTTCAGACGCCGGGGTGTAAGGTTACCCATAGAGCATATCCCTCGCACCCCGGCTGACCCTGGGCCATCTCACCACTAACAGCATCGCTCATCCTGTCTCCTCTGAAAGCAGAGGAGTACGGAGAGCGATGTGTTCCCGCCACGTTGGGTATTGGCCGACGATCAATGCCAACCCTATGAAGGGGTGAAGGGGAAGCTGTACCTACCTACGTTTTTTATTTCTTAGTTAGTGTAAAAAAATACGTTTAAATGCACGATTAAAATTTCTTCTACATGTTTTAACTGGTCTTCCAAATTAGAATACGAGTATACAGGGTGGGAACGATACGTGTGTCCAGCCGAATATATCTTCATTTTAAAAGATATTGTAAAACTTTAAACTGATATGAAATCTGCATCACTTTATCTATATATCAGCTATCATATGTGCCCACCATTAAATTTGTACGTTTGCAGTTCCCATACATGTATTATGACACGTTTCATTCACTAGTCTGATAAGTAGAAACGTAAAAAAATGGAAATAAACAATGAAAAATTTCATTTGTTTACATTTTGCAGGTACTTTTGCGGTTCCCATACATTTACTATGGTACGGTTTATTCGCTACTCTGATAAGAAAAAACGCTTAAAAAGTAAAAATATAAAATTAAAACCATTAAGTTAAAAAAAAATCATGAATGTGTTCACAATTTTTAGGTAGTTATGCGACTCCCATTGCATTTAGTTTTAGTTTGATCATTTTAGTTTGTTACTTAAATTAAGTCTAGTTATAGCGTTTCTACCTTTCTAGCGCGTCTAGTGAATAAACCGTGCCAGTGTAAATGTATGGGAGCCGCATAAATATGTAGTTGTAATTGTGAATACATGATTTTTTTAACTTGTTAGTTTTTTTTTGTATTTCTACTTATCAGACTAGTGAATAAACCATGTCAGCCTAAAAAGTACATATTATGAACACATTGAAACAATTAGTTTTTACCTTTTATATAATGTTTATTTTATTTTTAGTTTTTTTAAGGCTACTAAGCAGACTAGTGAATAAACTCATTTTATGCCGTTTGAATATGCTATCAAGGCTGAATTTTACCACACATTACACATTTTTTTAAATACCTTATGGTATACGCGTTGCAATGGTATAACTTTCCGCCCGTGGTCATAGAGATAATCGAGTCGTATTACTCCCAGCTAAAATTTGCTATAAGCTTCCAAGAAGTACACACAGGACCATTACGGTATAATGTGGGACTGTTTCAGGGATGCTGCTTGTCACCAATAGCATTTAACATAGTAATTAATATCTTAATTACCAAGTTAATACGTCACGAAAAGAAATGGGGTTATCGGTTTAAAGTAAATAACATATACTCAGAGTCCATCTTAGCTTTTGCTGACGATCTCGCAATACTGACGCGCAATCCAAAACAATGTCAGGAACTATTAAAGGAAGTCGATGAGTTCTGTTCGTGGACAAATGGACTGAGGACGAAGCCCAGTAAGTGTCACTGTCTATGTCTGGGTAGACGGGACACCAAATTTACCTCTTACGACCCGGGACTCTTCATTGGGGGTAAACCAGTTTCCATAGTCGCTGAATCGGTGCCATTTAAATTTCTTGGGAGAAAGATAGACTATAAAGGACGCACACCATCCTTAGATGAAGTTGTCGATACGTTTATAAATGACCTAAATAAGATAGATCAGATACCATTAAACAATATCAAAAAAGCTTGGATATATGACAACTATTTAACATCACGTCTGACTTGGCCTTTTCTGGTGTATGAATTCGGTAAAACCTTACTGGCGAAAATAGATGCAACTGTCATAAAATCGCTAAAATCGTGGCTTGGACTAGCGCACTCTGCTGATTCCTCTGCTCTATTTAGGGATCAAAATAATTTTGGGATGAAACTTAAGAAACCATCGGAGCTCTATAAACATCTTAGAGTTACCAAAGCCCACATCTTAGGAAAATCCCAAGATGTCACAATCAGGGCACTCCCGAAAGATAATAACGCGTCCGAGCTTGAATCTAGACTTCTATTCCATAAACGATTTATGATAGGGGCCCAGTCAAACAGAGTGGGGTTGGGAGTACGAGAGCCAGAAAGGGACCAGGATATACTTAAGTCCTTTCTAAAACAAGACGAAAATGATAAATATCGAGTGCACGCGATGAATTTGGAAATCCAAAATGAATGGTTGACAATGGGAGAGTTCTGCATACCGATGGCCTTAAAGTGGCGCACCTTGATCTATGACTGGTCGCCGGCCCTGTTAAAATTTTATCTTAACGCCTTTCAGATGACCCTCCCAGACCAGAGTAATCTGGTAAGGTGGGGGAAGGCCACAGAAAAACAATGTTATACTTGTGGTGAGGCAATAGGGACGGCTAGACACATATTAGTAGGATGTAGGGTGCTTCTCGATAGAGGCCATTACTCACGCCGCCACGATAAGGTGCTTATCATCATACGTGAAGCAATGAGTCTGGCAGTAGCTAGAGCCCAAAAAGGATTGACTACTAACAGACGTCATATCAACTTTGTGTCTGAAGGTTCATCCATAACACCCAGGAACAAACCTTATTCAATCTTAGATACTGCCCCAGATTGGACTCTCCTAATCGACACGTATGAAAAGCACTATAAAATTCCGGAGGATGTTGGGGTTTCGTCATCTAGACCTGACATATTCCTATATTCTAAGAGGTTAAAACATGTGGTTCTTGTGGAACTTACTGTACCGTGGGAAACAAATATACCGAAGGACCACACAATAAAGAAAAATAAATACTATGATCTCACAAACGAATTAATCAAAAACGGTTACGTGGTTAATTTGTATGCAGTGGAAGTGGGAGCGAGAGGTATACCAGCAAAATCTCTCTATAACCTACTTAAAGATCTAGGCCTATCGAGAGCTACAATAAGCTCATTACTAGGACGAATGTCTAAAGCGGCACTAGTAGGTTCGTATCAAATTTGGTTAGGCAGGGAGGGGAACTTGGGTAGTGAAGGTGAGTGTTGATGTACATCAACAAAAGGGGCCCCTTCTAAACCTACACTTGGGTCGCAAGTCCCAGGCACTGTCCCGAGTTCCCAACTCAGCAACGCGATGGACCCGGCACCCGCACGGAGAATCCATGGATTGCTAAGATTACGGTCTCTGTTGTAAATTGGGCTCACGTTTTACTCAAAGAATCATAGAATAAATATGAAAACGTAGTTTAGTTTTAATTGATCTCGGTTTTTATCATTGGCGAAAATCATTCTTGACAGCACTTACAGAACCTCAAAAAAACTATGCATAAGGCGGCTGCGTCTGAGAACTCTCCGATAAGATACTAAATTATAATACTACGTAGATCTAAGAGTTCGCAACAGGCCATGTGCCGCAACGGTGTTATGGTGTGACTATTGAAAATGCACCTTACTTTATCATTATATAACCCTTTATAATTGAAAAAGCAAATTATCGAGTACTAGAGAACTAAATGCGAGTTTTTTACCTAACACGATCGCGTTAAAGTAAACTGTGATTTGTACCATCGCTACCCGGCTGGAAATTTATAAGTAAATATTTTTAATGTTAACTTTTACTGGATTAACGTGGCGGTGAAGTCTAGAACTCTCACTAGGCATTATATATCTTGCTGTTATGATTACAAAAAAAAAAACCTAAATAGTGCTGTACGGTAATACTAATTTATTCCTAACGAATACTTACCAAATGTTTATAATTTTCTAAATTCCACAATTATGTTTAGATATAATGTATACAGATTGTATAACTATTTCACAACCATAGAAATGTGAAACACAAGTAATAGAGGCTGCTCAAATATTAAGAAATCATCAGTTTAGTTATATCATTTTCTTATAAATAACTAGAAATGAATAAGAAGTGTTACCGCACGTGTCAGGGCAGGTCACATCAATTTTAATTTTTTAATTTGGGTTCAGTACGAGACGGCGATGTTACGTGTCTCCGACCTTAAGCTTCGATACAATATAGGTACAGCTCTGTGACGAACCTTATTATTTTTACAAGACTGTAGTCCAGCCTCAAGGAATACCGTAGCATGTGTCTGCACCATATACTATTTCAATAGGTCGTGTTTTCAAATTCCGAGTGCCTTGATGAATTTTATTGGTAATAGGCACACGTCTAACCATGTTCTCAATTATTGGTAAGTGATGAAGTGGTCGATGGTGTAACACACTTGCCTAGAAGTTACTTGTTCACTCTAGATTTGAAGACTCCCAGGCTCTAGCTTCCCGAATATTTTCAAGAAACAGACTCAGGCAGGGCATTCCACTACAGTAGTACCTTTTTTTTTTTTTAAACGCCGTCTCGGGTCTTAAGACGCCGGGGTGTAAGGTTACCCATAGAGCATATCCCTCGCACCCCGACTGACCCTGGGCCATCTCCGGTTTCGAAATGGCCTCCTCGGGCTTGAAAACCACCGTGTCCTCATTTTGCCCCGGTTTGGGGAAGGGGCGCTAGTCGCCCCACAGTCCCGGCCTGCTTCTGCTGGGGTGACAGGCGGCCTCAGCTGCCACCCCCAGGCCTGCGCTGATGGAGGACGGAGGTCGTTAAGCGACCTCCGGCGCCTGAGTCGCCTGCGACGCGCGGTGAGCATGTTGCGGGCTCGGCGGGCCGGGAGAGTCCTAAACCTCTCCCGGGCGCGCTCCGCCATCTCCTTCGCGAGCATTACATGCTCGCAGAAGGAGGTGGCGGCGGCCCACGCGCTCGCGCTACGCACCATTGCCGCAATCATGCTGCCGAGCGACAGGACTCCCACCCCGATGGCTGCCACGAGTTCAGGCGTCGGTGCCTCCCACGCCGAGCAGTCCGCCAGCGTGTGCAGCCCTGAGTCCTCGCTAGCGTCGCAATGATACTACAGTACTGTACAGGACAGTACAGCAGTACCTTTTTTTTTTCGTGCAGAAATCCCTTCGGATACCCCCCCGCCGGCCAGCAGGGGCGGTTATGTCGGGCTTGAACCGACTAAAACCGCACGCCGTCTCGGGTCTTAAGACGCCGGGGTGTAAGGTTACTCATAGAGCATATCACTCGCACCCCGACTGACCCCGGGCCATCTCCGGTTTTGAGATGGCCCCCTTACTTGCTCTCCACTGTGCCATCTGCTAATCAGAGGGACACGTGGAAAGCTTCCGAACAGCCCTCAACAGGGACTTCCTCGCCTCGGTCGGAGTTGGCCGAAGGCGGCAGCGTCTCTCCCGCCCTAGGAGAGAGGCGCTGCTGTCTCCGTTGCCCAGGGTGCACCGCGTGGAGGTCCCCAACCAAGCACCCCAGTACAGTACCTAGTACCTACAAACGCATCACGAATGTATTGCCAAAACGTTTTGGTATTCCACTCATAGGGAATACCAACCATATTCTACAAAATTAAAAATGTAGGTACATTAATTATAATTAAGAATTATAATATGATTATTAAAAATTTTAAATTATTAATGATAACTATTTTATTCGAATACATAAACATTCTCGTTCTAGAAATAAAACCAAAATGCCTGTTAGGCCATAATATGTTCCGAATGACAATGAACATTTTTAATTTCATTAGTGCTACTTTTCATCATTGATAGGTCCACGTTTCGCCACTATCACACCTGTTGATAAGTGATGATGTGGTATACGATTATGTTTACTGCAATAAGATAAAATTGAAAGGAAGATGTCACAGAATAATTGATCAAGGCTTCATTAGTGTAGTTTTTTTTTTAAGTTTATGTTTAGCAAACAAGACCATTACGATAGCAAACATGCAGTTGACCCACCTGATGGTACCTAAGCGGTTGCCGTGACTACCTAAATAAGAGAATTAGAGAATTTGGGGTAATTAGGAGAATAAGCAAAGTAAAGTTAGGCAGGTTAGGCCTCTTGGGGTGTACATGGAGTTCCAAGCTTTTTGGGACCCTCTACCCTGCTACATCACCTGATTGCCAGACGAGGCTCTTGCGCAGGCTTTCCTTTCGTGGTTGGCATGTCTCATAGCAGTCGCTCCTATAAAAGCGGACCCCGGGCTTCGAATTGCGAGCTTTGGATGCGACTGGAATTGGTGCTCGGTTGAAGATGAAGAGGGTTTTAGGCCTCTCACAAGCAGTCTGAAATGCAGAATACTACTCGTACTGACTCCTTAAAATCGATATTTAGTGAAAGAGTGGTATTACGCTGATCGAGCCGACCTATTTGTGCTGAGCAAAGAATAGGCAGTTGCTCGAGTAAATATGCCATATAATGATCAAACAATGACCATTATTGTACATGTTTACTGGTCAAACCATAAACATTATTTATGGCATAATTACACAAGTAAAGAACACTTTCTAGTTAACCTGGTAACCAAATACGAACGAAAACTGTGACCATATTTATAGTAACTCTTTATTCTTTTCGATGTCGATAGTTAAGTAGTCGCGAATAATACCTACATATTGAAATAAAACAAACAAACATTTTTAATGAATTCTATCCCGATTTTTCGTGGTAGTTTTTTTACCCTATTACAGATTTTTCAGCAGCTATGGCTATGAGGAGACTAAGATCGAAGTCAGTTCATGTCTTAAAGTATAAAATCGACACAACAATAATTTTAACAATGCGGAACCTTAACTGTACCTTTTGAAGACTGACATCCAGTATTTTAATCGACAAATTAATGTATTAATTTATTTTTTCACTGGCAATAAATCTGTTAGCTATGATATACGACTACATAAATAATACATCACGTATGCTAATCGATGCGAGAGGGTTTTGACCATACGTGTTTCCAATTATGCAACAATCGATTTATCTGCGATTTAATTGTCAGCCTGATCGCGTGAACCGATTTTTTCGCAGAAGACAGGCTTTGTTGAATGGTCCCGCCACTCAGTACGTCTTCGTGCCTGCTCCACGGACCGTGTCACGTTTCACTGCAGCTATTCGACTCGAGAAAACACTTCTAACCACATTTTTATGCTTTTATCTCGCTCGAGAGAGCACACGGCATATTCAACTTCTATAACCAAATAAAAATACACTTTAATAACGCGAAAATATAAGTTTTTTTACTTAAACGATATTCAGGTTGATGCACTCGATTTACGCATTGGTAATCACCAAAGTACTTATATGAAAATAAGTAAATCTGTACCGTTCATTGGAAGGAAGATTTTGAAAAGCTTAGTTATATTCCCTTCTGATATTCTACTGACTATAATATCACCAGGTATATAGGGTAATAAAGGATGATGAGTTTAGTTTAATATACATATATTAGGTCCTTACATATGAAAATGGCGTTTTGTCATACTGGCCACTTTGATCTCAAATATCTCCTCTTTGGTTAGGAATTCGAATTTCAAATTTATACAGCTACTTACTCATGCTTGTGTTTTAAAATTCATTTGTTTGTTCCTCTTTGATGTGTATGGCGACGCCGACGGTTCCATAGTTTTCGTTCTGGAAATTTCGACCTGCAGAACAAGCCCCGTTACGGCCGGAAACTAAAGTTTTGTTAATGAAGAATTGAAGGCTATTGTGTAAGCGGATCCATCGCAAAACACATCCGAGTTAGCTGCAGGCTACGGTGTTAGTGATAAAACTGTTTTAATCCATTTCTGCGTTAATATATATTACCAATTTAAAGTAAAATGTAATGCCAAAGTTTGGTCGCAATATTCTTTCCTGCAAAAATCGTGGTTGTCGGGGTATCAACGTACCAAAAGGTTACTTCGAATTAGTCTTTGTAGAGTAGATGTAGAGTCGAAATTGCAAAAACTTGCAAAACAAAACAAAATGAAATGAGCTTTGCAGAGAAATTGGATGTCAACCGAATCAAGTTTTGTTTGTTATTACATTATATTATTAAAATCTTTTAAATTACATTACGTAACTACTAAACTAAACTCCACTTAGTTTAGTTTTAGTCGATAGCTGCACCACGCGGTGGTAGAGCCATCGACTACTGCGTCGAAAGTCGCGGGTTCGATGCAATTTGCATTTTTTAAAGTAATGCTAAATTTCATACCATTTTGCAGAACACCTACTGGGAACAAGGCACCTTTTACTACTTGTATGAATTCTGTAATTTTTTCTCAAAGCAACGCGCTAGACTTGAGCGGGAGTGCAGAGAGACTTACTTAAATCCTATGAACTGAAGAATACTACAATGTTTCTGTTGTAGTATAGTAAGGTTGTGAGCTGTGCTGTACCACACTGTGGTGTAACTTTTCTAGCGAAATGTATACAGATTAGAAACCAGAAACTATTCTGAACTCTGTAGCAGGCAATGATTTTATATTAAAATCTAATAGTATATAAAAATCTGTGCCTGTTTGTTTATGTGTTTTATGTAATTTATTTAATTGGAAAATGCAATGAACTTCGTCAATATATTTGTTGCACTTGCATGAAGGTTATAGTAACTATTCGACCGGGTAGATAGCGCTGCAATTGGATAATAGGTTTTTTTTTCATGAAATTGTCCTGTACAAAGCCGGGACAGACATGGTGACATGTATAAAACATTGCGTGCTCCAGCCGCAGTGCGTTGACTTGAACAATGTTTTCATAACACTCGGCCCGGACCCGTTGTGTTCCATAACTGTTTAAGACCGTTCTTGTATAGCAACTGTTATGTTCAATGATTAGTTTATGTATGAGATTCTATTGAATCATTTACAGTTGAATGTACTACGTAATCAATGATGTGAAACTTTGATAGTCTAGTTTTTTTTTAATTGGTTGCTTAGGTACGCTTGGTTCTGGGGTGCGACTGGTTGGATCACCTCCAAGTTTGGTGCACCCTGGGCAACGTGGGCGATGACGCATCATTTATTGCTCCTCTGGAGTAGCTGGCGTCAACGTCAACGGCCAAGAGTCTGATCAACCGGCCCTTTTCAGGGCCAGCTGACCCCATTGCACGAGGGGGTCGGGGTATGGCGGGCCTGTAAGGCCTGCGGGGGGGGGGGTCGCTCCAGGTACCCCTCTGCTCTTATCAGAGGGGACACTGCGAATGGCCCAGGGTCAGTCGGAGTGCGAGGGATATGCTCTATGGGTAACCTTACACCCCGGCGTACAGACCCGAGACGGCGTGCGGTTTTAGACGGTTCAAGCCCGACATAGCCGCCCCCGCCGGCCGGCGGGGGGGTATCCGAAGGGATTTCCGCACAAAAAAAACAAAAAGGTACGCTTGGTTCTTTGGTTACTTGATCTTTGAACACCATTATAAAATGACTATACCTACCCAGATAGATGACAGAGTCAGCATCGTTTGAGCATCGATCCCGGTTGCATCTAAACTGTGGAGCCAGGGGTCCACTCTTCCACTCCTTCATTATTAGTTTATCTTGGCTTATACGGAGCGACTGTCGTCTGACTCACCAATCCCCAGAGAAAAGCCTATGCCAGAGACACGTCCGTCAATCAGCAGGTTTCTCGGCTTGCAGTTGAGGCTGACTTGGGTCTCGAATATTTTGGTTTGGCAAGGATACCGTGATGTTTTAGTTAGTTAAGACACACCCATCTTATCGTCGGCACCGATGCTGGATATGATGGAGCCCGTAGGGCCACACGTAACAAAAAAATGTTCCCCACACATAAATAGGCCGTAGAATATTAAGGCAATAGACCTTACAACGATTAAATAGGCGATGTTTTGAATGAAGGATAGTTAAAGTCAAAAAAAATAATATAAACGGCACATACAAAACAATAAAATAAACTAGACTAAATATTTAGCTGATACTGTCGGAAGTTTACGCGAATGTCACACATTGAAATATAGTATATTATGCAACTAGTGAATAAAGGACGGATTTAAAGCGAGGGCCGTAGATGAGTCACGAGCAAGTGAAGGATTCTAATGATTGAATCACGAGCGCAGCGAGTGATTCAACTGTTAAAATCCTGAACGACGCGAGGGATTCATGGCCCTCGATATAAATTCGTACTTTATTCAAGAGTTGCATACTATACTTTATACCATGACTACGAGAAAAGACATAATTTAAGCGAAAATAGAAATTTAATCAAGAAATAAGAATTGTTACATTAATTGAAATGGACATTAAAATTAGAGCAATGACTGAAATTAAGCGTAATTTTCTTATTATTATCATTAGAGTGGTCAACTTGTGAAACAATATTTATTAATCTTGCCAAACTCCTTGTCGCAAATATCGACCCAACAAAACTCGAGAATTTATTTGCACCAAAGAGTTTTGAATTTCGAATCTTAGCGCAAGGACTTTGTGTAAGCATTGAAATAGAGACCGGATATATTTTTGTGCTCCAAATTCAAACACCAAAATAGTGAATAAAAACAAAACAGTGAATAAAAGGCCTTTTTATTCACTGTTTTGCGTGAATAAAATAAGCTTTTTAGAGTAGGTATGGTATAAAAACTATTTTTAACGGATTCTATAACGATTTATTTGATGTTATTTTATATTTTACATTGATCCCGACGTTTCGGTTGCTTTTTAGCAGCCATGGTCACGGGGAGACTTAGATTTAGCTATTAGTAATTTTTTATTTCTTCCACTTAGGTGGAAGACAAACACACGGCCCACGGCTCAGGTAGGTTTGAAACACCCAAAACTGATGGGCTTGCTAGCGTGTCACTGTTTAGTGTTACGTGACTGGTGTGAGAGTTAGACGACGCTAATATCCATAATAACGGGTTTAAGGGTACTTCTACTTAATTTTAGGTATATTGAATGTATGTGGTGTTGTAACCTGTGTTGAGTGCTTACTAGAGGTCAGCAAAACTATCGATTTCTTCTATCGATACACTTTCTTCGTAACTGCATGACTATTGCGTTTGTGGGAGCATGATTAGCTAAATTCTCTTTGTATTGCAACTTTATTAACATGTTGGAAGTTGCCCTCCCATGGAACGTAGTTTCTATTGATTCATATTTACATGTGATATGTATGAAGAGAGAAAGTTTAACCAATTTTTTGTGTTACAAATATGTGACTACTGTACTTGGAGATAAGATTGAATGTTTATTTAATACATACTTCATCATCATCTTAGCGTTGTTTCCATTTCCATTCCATTTCCATTCCAGGGACCTCGAAGCCTGGGATACATTCGTCTTAAAAAAACATTTTTAGGGTTTCGTAGCCAAATGGCTAAAAACGGAACCCTTATAGATTCGTCATGTATGTCTGTCTGTCCGTCCGTATGTCACAGCCACTTTTTTCCGAAACTATAAGAACTATGCTGTTGAAACTTGGTAAGTAGGTGTACTCTGTGAACCGCATTAAGATTTTCACATAAAAATAGAAAAAGAACAATAAATTTTGGGGGTTCCCCATACTTAGAACTGAAATGCAAAAGTTTTTTTTTCATCAAGCCCATACGTGTGGATCTATGGATAGGTATTCAAAAATGATATTGAGGTTTCTAATATTATTTTTTTCTAAACTGAATAGTTTGCGCGAGAGTCACTTCCAAAGTGGTAAAATGTGTGTCCCCTCCCCCTGTAACTTCTAAAATAAGAGAATGATAAAATTATTCCAACGAAAATTGGTTTGACTCGTTCAAACCAATTTTATCTAGTAAGTAGTTTTTTTTTTAATATGTCATAAATCGTAAACCGCAAGTTACCTTTCATTCAATCAACTCAAATACAAAAATTAAAAAAAAAACATTATTATGTTACTTGCTGCTACGGAACCCTTCATGGGCGAGTCCGACTCGCACTTGGCCGCTTTTTTATTTAATACGTCATAAATCGTAAACCGCAATTTACCTTCACCTCACATATAAAAATTTTACTTGCTGCTACGGAACCCTTCACGGTCGAGTCCGACACGCACTTGGCCGGTTTTATTTTTTATCTTTCAACATCTGTTACGATAATAGCAGCAACAGATAATATATTCAGCACATCTGTCACTGACATGATGCTGATTTACATTTTATGCAATAAAAAACAGTAACCCTGATAATATGAGCTGATGACCTTCAAAACCTCTGCCTGAACATATATTATGTAGCTAAGAACCATCTTGATTCTATTAGCTTTCAACCAGAAAAAACCGCATCAAAATCGGTCCATTCGTTTGAGATATAGAGATAGATCATAACAATCGAACGCGTTTGTATCTTTTCAAGCGGTCAGACGTCGAATCGCTACGAACGAACTCTTGATGAATGAACGTAACAATAAAATCGGAACAATTTAGTAGTTTCATTCATGACAAATCATGGTTTTACATAACAAGCGATAAATAAGTATATATATTTTATACATTAAGTAAATTTAAATATCCTATTAATATTATAAATATGAAAGTTTGTGCGGATGGATAGATATATTGTGTGTGTGCATCTGAAATTTTAACTAAATTTGTGAATGAAATCGTATTTATCCATTAAAACGTTATCTATAATATACATAATTAGGATTAAAGAATATATTAATATATTCAAAAAGAAACGAACTATAATATAGCACATTAAAAATAAATAAATAATTAAATTAACCCGTCCCTCACCGTACCTGGTGCAGAGGTGCCCATTACGCTGGCTGCATTGCCCCGTTGAATAGCGATGGCTAAGCTTTGCACCTGATAGGAGCCGGAGCGGGAGTCACCCGTTTTGTCCCTCAACCTACGCCCCAATTCGCTCACTAAACCTTTAGCGTCGGCACCCCAACTGCCATCGTCTTTGCAAACGAAGCAAATTAATGAATAAATATATATTTTATACATTGTATAGATTGAAATAAATATATTCATCACATGTTGTATGTAATGCAAATTTAAATGTAAATACGATATTAATATATTTGGATCATAATAGTTAATCTACGAATTGATACATATACATATTATGGTTTGATAAAAATATATATTATATTGCAGTAAAAACTTTTAGGCTGCCTATAGTACTTTCACTTATTATTAAAATCAGTAATCATCATCATTCAGCTGAGCGAGCGAAGCGAGAGAAGCTCTTATACGCGGCATAGCCCGCTGAACTCCTCCGCAATCACTCGCGCGATCTTGACCAAATTTACCACGGTGATAGTGTGGACACTGAGGAGTGTTTTGAAGCGAGATGGTTCATGTCCGATGTACCATTGAGGAATAATCACCGAAAAACAGGTAGACGAGCGCGCGGCCTTAGCTAAGCGCGCGACCGTAGTAAGATGTCTTATTTTCAAGTAAGAGTCCTGCTCGCTCAGCTCAATTTATTTCAGTCGCACCCTGCACTGAATTCTGCCAGGAGGTGCGGGTTCGATTTCCGCTTTGGGCAAATATTTGTATGCATGAATATGTCACTATATGTATAATATGTATATATTGACAAAAAAAGAAGTATATAAGTATGTTTATCCGCATTCTGGAACCCATAACACAAGCTAGTTAAACTATGCTTACTTTGGGTCTAGAAAGCGCTGTGTAAAATATCGTAGAATATTTATTTATAAGACTACAATAGGAGCGAATGCCATCTGACCTTCTAAGTCCAAGAGGCCACAAACGCTCGTCCGTCAATCAGCAGGTGAGGTTGGCTAAGAAACCAAAGAACTTATTATTAAAATCATTCAGTCTACGATTACACGCAATCTAACAATATGCGTCCCAGTGCTGGGGCGACTTACGGGACTGTCGGCTCAATTTTGGTTTTAATTTAAATTAATTTTTGTTTTAATCTTACTTGTTTTCTTTTATATTTTGTGTCTTATACTTATAATAGTGGATACGTTCATATGTGTAGATAATAAGAAATATGGAAGAATCTGAAATAAATGATTATTATTATGTAGATGGAGCAATATCACGCCTCTTCCAGAGTAAGGAGAGGCGGTGAGATAACCCTGGCAAGGTAAGCCGTCGGTCAGCGCATTAGCACGATTAGCAGAGGAACCGCCGGACGGGATATTATTATTGTCTCCTTTATTAGTTTTGTGTACTACACTGCCACTACATATTCTAAAACAAAGTCCTCCTCGTGTCTGTCTGACTATTCGCGATAACCTCAAAAACTACCTACTGCACCGATTTTCATGCTGCATAGAGTGGTTCTCGATGGTACTATTATTTTTTAACTGACTGTAAGAAGAAAGAGGATCTATGTTCGTCTGTCTCAAACTTTTTTAAGTGTTGTGTACTTAACAAACATAACATAACTTCACGCCTGTATTCCCGAAGGGGTAGGCAGAGGTGTATTACACACCCACGATTCGCCAGTTATGTTATGAACTTAAAAGGCTTTCTAACCTGTTTTGATGTCTTATCTCGGATGTACAAAATATTACTTTTACACAGACAATATTATCCATTTCCTTACGTTCTTTGGTCGGTATATGAGAAGGTGATCTACTATCATCAGCGAATATTTATGGACAATCATTTCCGCTATCAAACAGTTCACTTCTGTTATACTTTTTATTCTGCTTGTAAACAGATGATGCGTAAAATCACCGTATTAATTTATACTTTTTTTTTTGTAACGGTCTTAATTTCAATACAGCAATTTGTTTTGAAAAAATGCGGCCAAGTGCGAGTCGGACTCGCCTTTAAAGGGTTCCGTAGCAGCAAGTAACATAATAATGCTTTTTAAAATTTTATATTTGAGTTGATTGAATGAAAGGTAAATTGCGTTTTACGATATATGACGTATTGAAAAAAAAACTACTTACTAGATCTCGTTCAAACCAATTTTCGGTGGAAGTTTACATGGTAATGTACATCATTTTTTTTTTACTTTTATCATTCTCTTATTTTAGAAATTACAGGGGGGGGGGGATACCCATTTTACCACTTTGGAAGTGTCTCTCGCGCTAACTATTCAGTTTAGAG
Organism: Cybosia mesomella; assembly: GCA_946251805.1. NCBI lineage: Eukaryota > Metazoa > Arthropoda > Insecta > Lepidoptera > Erebidae > Cybosia > Cybosia mesomella. The sequence continues at coordinate 23,253,186 of OX276405.1, forward strand.
AAAAATGATATTAAAAACCTCAATATGATTTTTGAAGACCTATCCATAAATAATCCATAATACATATCCATAATCACGTATGCGTTTGATGAAAAAAATATTTGAGTTTCAGTTCTAAGTATGGGGAGCCCCCAAAATGTATTGTTTTTTTTATATTTTTGTGTGAAAATCTTAACGCGATTCACAGAATACATCCACTTACAAAGTTTCAACAGCATAGTTCTTATAGTTTCGGAAATAAGTGGCTGTGACATACGGACGGACAGACATGACCAATCTATAAGGGTTCCGTTTTCTGCCATTTGGCAACGGAACCTTAAAAAGTGACACCAATTTTAAAATGCTCTCTCCTACTCCTGATTAGCTCCTCCCGAAAACCTGCTCCAGAGTCTCGTTCGTCAATCAGCAGTGATTTTGTTTTGTAGTATGAAATTATAATATACATAGATACTTACGAAACAGTTATATCGTTTTGAAATCAACAAAATCACATAATTATACAGCTTGATATTTAAATCTTTAAAGTTAGAAGTAACTTTCTATTTGTATTTGTATTAAATACATTGTTGATAATCGACAGTTGTACGGTTAAGTACCTACCTAATTTATTCTTGAAATTTTAATACCATTATATAGTATTACATAGACTATGTAAATTAAATTAATAGTTATATCATTTTTGATGATACGATCTATTGTATCTACTTTATTTTATTTTTTCTTTCTTAATAAAGTAAGAAACTCGTTATCGTACATATTTTATGCATGATGCTTAAAGTAAACAAACAAAAAATATTTTTAAATATGTTTTATTTTTCTTTTAACTAAAGCAATGTTTATTATAATGATGTAAAAAAATATTCTTCTGTTAGAGCTATTTTATACGACTTCGGGGTGGATTTCATCAATGAAAGTAATTAAGATCAATGAAGATCAAATTAAGATGAACAGATACAACGAGTTAAGTTTGATTGGATCATATTTATATCATTATTGTAAACTTCCAGGTTTTCGGATCGGGTGTCCGGGTGTTTTATTTTTTGTAGTATGTCGTAACTTGTTCATCTACCCCGAATCTGCGATTTTTCAAAGCGGGGCAAAGAATCGATAGTGGCGTCCCTCTCTCCGGAGTTTGAGATAAATTACTTAAAAGACTCATAAATATTGAAAAGATTAGCTCCTTCAAGTGAAATGTTTGAAATGAATTTTGAAATTGCTAAATGACGTCAGTTACAGTTGAAAGACGTATATTTTTTGAATCGGCAACTCGTATTCCCGAGTTCATTAGTGCACTGGGGCATAAGTACACTTGTGGGCCTGTGTGGAGCCTTTTTTACACAAGTCAAGAGTATGCCAATCAGTCTTCTGTATGCTAAAAAAAAATGTTAAATCTTACTATGTTATTATTTCGGTGCCCCCTGAAACTACTGCCTGGGGCAGGTCCTCCAGTTTGCCCCTGCCCTTGATTCGGGGCTGTTGTTATTTTACTACGATCATATTGAAGAAGTAGTTTATGGTGATAAATTAAAAGACAAGTCGACGCCATTATTAATTTTAAACGTAAAAGTGTATAATGAGTACACAGTGAAGTTGCCGGTGGTTTAGAGAGCTACACGGCCTACTTGTTCTGCCTCCGATTTGTATTTCATAGTAAACGACTCGGCACTCCGTACGCACTCACGAGAAAATAAGATAAGCAAATAGAAATGGTTTGTAAAATAAGAATACAGAGATATACAGGCTGAACTTTTTAAGTGGACATAGATGGCCAAATATGAAACTATGAGTAATAGCAAAAAATACTCAAAGGAGTTTCGGGCCCCATTCTGATGAAAACTTAAACAGCCTCATTAGATTTTTGAAAAATCAATTATCTAAACATGAACCAAACCCGTTAAGTAAAAAAAACACACTTTATACTATCGTTGCACCATTCGATAGTTTCGCTAATAAGGAACGAATTCTGGGAAGTAATGACATACGATAACCTTAAGGAAGAGTCAAATTTTTAAGAAAATACTTTTTTATTTTTCTTACTTTCCCTGCCTTAACTGACAGGGGAGTACAGGCTGGGGACATGGTGTACCAACGTCTCTGGCCCAAATCAACCTCACCTGATAAACCACGGACGAGCTCTGGCGTAGGCTTTCCTCTTGAGCTTGGAAGGTCACACAGCAGTCGGTCCCCGAAAGCCAACACGCTAATCAAAGTTAATAAGCGGACCCTGAACTCCACAGTGCAAACTTTGGTTGCATCTGGGAAAACGCTACTTGGATGATGACCTACCTTAACTGATAAATTGTTAAAAAAGCGGCTTGGGTTTGATTAAATAAAATTTTGTGTTTCAGTTCTAAGTATGGGGAGCCCCCTAAATTTATTGTTTTTTTTCTATTTTCTACTTACCAAGTTTCAACAGCATAGTTCTTATAGTTTCGGAAAAAACTGGCTGTGACATACGGACGGACAGACAGACATGACGAATCTATAAGGTTTCCGTTTTTTGCCATTTGGCAACGGAACCCTAAAAATTATGGCCTCTTGAAACATCACCCTGTATATAAAATATATGTGTCAAGTCATTACTTAATTATTCTCCACGTGATTAAGTTTTCGAAATGTTTGTCCCTTCATCTTAGTTCCTCTTCATCTCGAATCCGAAGAGATTCTAACCATGTGGCGTGCCTATTGATATGCCTATGCTTGCTACGGGAGCAACTGCCGTATGACCCCTACCCTGAAAGGAAAGGCCCCGTAACACATCTTCGACACACAGGTCATCGAACGGGGATGTCCCTCTATTCTACAGCTATTCATTGCTGTTGAGTGTTACTTGTAGAGTGTTGCGTTCTATGTTGCTAGTGTAGCTACTGTTCTGTATTTATATAATATACATATATTTAATATACATTTAACACATTTCAAGACATAATTTGATTCCAATTAACATTTTAAATCTCTTAATTACTCAACTACGCACTATGTTATTCCACATCGTGTCCTCTTTGCTCAGAAATTCTAACCTCCATCTTGCAACTCCACGGTTCCTTGTTATACAATAAAATAAACCTGGTATTAAATATTTCTAACATACAATCGACGTAACGTATCGTGAGTGCAACATACGAACTGTGAAATGCAATGTACTTGGTATTTATTTGATATAATATTAATATCAATGAATTAGTCTATGGCAGTTAGCTGCTGGACATATACCTCTTCCTATGTGTGCACTGTAGCACCGTCATCCGCATCCGGTTTATTCCAGATACCTTTTTAAATCGGTGTATGTAAACCCTACTAGTCTGATTATTTTTACCTAAAAATGCAGCATATATGGTAGGTTTTATAGTGATGTGAAATACCGTTATTAACCGTACATCCGTACCCCACACGAAATGCAATTCTATAAAAAACGACTGTTTTCGACCAAAGAACGTGACTTGCGAGTCCTAAATTACATTTTATGTAGCTATACGAATGGACATATCGTTAGTGTAACTGTGTCAGAGTAATAATCATTAAATATGCGAAAAATAAAACTTTTTATTTGTTTTTTTAATTCGTTTATTCGTCTTACTGCCCTCATTGTTATTATGTTAAACATAAAATCTTCGGCATGCAATCCAACCTCGTAAGCGAACCGCTACACGTGTTGATTTATGGACGAGGGTTGACATAGTATGTCCTTTCGAGGTTGAGGGGTTAAACGGCAATCGGTCCCGTAAAAGCTAAAATAAACTAAACCATGGAAAGAAAGACTAGGAGAACGGATCCCGAGCTTCAAAGTGCAAACTAACAGTGCAAGTAACCGGAATCGACTTTCGACTGATAATGAATAAATTGTATGTAGCTACAATAAGAAAACAACTATATAGTTAAATAAAAGACGAATGAAATATAATTAAGAATAGGACTTAATCAGATTAACATATTTTCAATGAAACGGTTCAATGAACAACAAATTGTTTATGAATGCATTTCACACGACTACAATCGATTGACTTCACAGAGCGACAGCGATAAATCGAAAAAATAAGTCGCTTTCATTGCACTATAAAAAGTTAATTCGAACATTCTAGGGCTCGATGGGAACCGTCATTGTTGCTGACACATTTGTTCATTGTAATAATGATGTCACACAGCCACACACAGCGTTGTGTAAGAGACGAGACAATATAATGTTATTCAATTGTCCGTTCTGAAAATTTTCTTGGATATGTGAAAGTAAGAAAACCTGTTTTTTAAGTTCCTACTAACTTTCCTCAATTACTACTTCTTCCTGCTTCTAACTTTATCATTTCCATTTTACCGATGGAAGGTGGAAATTTATGTGCTTTACGTAAGACTGATGATCGTAGGCTAGGCTTTTATGGGGGCGATTAGTGTTTGACCTCAACACCGGGAAGAGACCCTGCGCCAGAACCTCGCCCGGCAATCAACAAGTGTTCCAGTTTACAGGTGAGGTTAGTTTGGGCCCCAATTAACATGACGGGGGGTACTATAAACCCTAGATTAATAAAATTTGAAAATAGTTGATCTGGTTAGAAGAAAATTTGTTCCCAATAATTTTGTTATCTTTGGTTCTACGACTAAAAGCTACGGAACCAGAGTTGTATATAGTTTAAAAGCAACAAAAAGGTTTGACGAAGTTTCTATGCGACAAATAGTTTGCCCATAGCGTAAAAAAAACCGTAACCCTTTTTAGAAGATGACGACCGTGGGACTAGGTGTGTATTTTTCTTTTTGCAACTTGAAACTTGAATTTAAGTTTACGGGATTAGTGTAAACTTAAATTCAAGATGCTCTAGACATCCAAAAAATAAAATTGAGTTCACAGACTTTTGCAACTCCAAATATCACTTGAAAATTAATTACAAACAATGGAAATACATTTCACTGTCATATCAGATTGCAGATACTTAGATATTTTTTTTGTAAATACATATTATATTTAGAAATGACAGCCTCTGTGTCGTAGGGGTGGAGCAATCGATTGCAAGTAGGTATACATATTCATGCATACAAATATTAGCACTAAATTGGAATCAAACCCGTTACCTCTGACTTAGCAACCGAACGCTCTACCATTACACCACAGGTCGTCGAAGTCAGGCGTCGAAGGTGCATCACTGGGATTGATTCATTACCATTCACTGGCAGTGACCTTCGCGAATGTTTACCACTTTCCATAGACACGCGGGCGGAATACCGCGTCCTCGATACGGATGTACGTTACACTTTCCTTTTGTTTACTTAATAAAGGTTCCTTCGGTAATGCCAATGAAAGTTTCGTAATAGCCACCTTGTGGTGAAAAGGGAAAATAATGTTTACTTTTTTTAGAAAATCTTTTTTTTTTCTATTTGACAAGTAATGGTTGTTAGCCTATTAAGTGAATAGATTTGTTTAAAGATTGATACGCCTAAATAACTGACCTAAAAGACGTAAGTTGCGGTGGAAAAAGTTGGAACTAAAGTCAATTTAAATTTATATGTATGTTTTTCTCTCGTAATCTGTGATTATGTGTAAATAGTGGTCAAGCACCTAAATTTATCTTCGCCTGATCATCATTTTAGTCTTTTGTGAAATATATTCCGTTATAATAGGGGTCTGTTATGTGAAACCTAGAATATAGTTACTAATACACTACTGCATGCCCCATAAAGATAAAGAGACGTGAGTATACTTTATAAGATTAGCTGTTGCTCGCGACTCAGCTCGCGTGGACTTCTGATCCTGTTCCCGAGACCCACGGGAACCCAATGCCGGAGTAAAAGAATACTATGTCGTATTCCAGACTATAATCTATCTCTGTGCTAAATTTCATCCAGATTCGTTTAGTAGTTTTTAGTTATTGCGTGAACGAGTAACAAACATTCAACCATTCATACATACAAACTTTCGCGTTTACAATATTAGTAGGATTAAATCTCATTTGAGTCAAATTGGCAACCATTATTGCGTAGTCGACGTAGACTATTACGTGCTTAGGGGGCATTTACCTGCAGTTAACCACATTTCCAAGATTAAAATTACCCTTTAACAACTAGTTGATTGCCAGTTACAGTACCTATTCCTGATACGGGTAAACGGCGGTTGCTCTAAGTTTAAGTACCCCGTCAGGTTAGTACAGTGTTCGAGTTAGCCGATAAAGTGGTCTTATAAACACGTTGAGAACCTGTGTGGCGTAGCGGTTGAGCGCTCGACTGCTAAGTCAGATGTCACGGGCTCGATTCCCGCTCAGTGCAAATATTTGTATATTTTCATTGGTTATAAATTCATCTAACGATGTGAAAGATAAGATGAGGTACCAAAGAATATTACATATAAACATTAATACATGATTCGCGTGTGAAACATAATCCTTTCCTTTCAATCCAGTAGAAATCGATGAAGATGGAGAAGAAGAATTAAACAGCCATACATAAATCTTGAAGAAATATTTCCGTATTATAGCGGATATAAATAATTGGCGTGCTTGTTAGCGCATGGAAACATTCGACATCCACCGCTGCGTTCACCTTAGCAGTAGTAGGTAATAAACTAAGAACATGCAAACGCATGTAGGTATCTGTAATTAACTCAGTGCGCCAGTAAACTAGTAACACACGCATCGATATGGCCAGGATCCGACTAATCCCTGTTCTAGGCAAGGTGCCTAGAACAAGTGCACAGACTGGCCAATGTAAAAAGGACTTATCTGTTACATAATATTAAAAGCTTCTTCCTAAAACGTGAGTTAAACAATAAAAAATCCGTTCCCGCAGGGGGAACGCACAGGTAGATTTCGTGAAGCAATTAATATTATTTTATTAACATGTTTAATTTTAGGTAGATTTCGATGAGGGGTGTGTGTTGGGTAACCTCCTCGAGTGTCGCTCCGATTCCGATCCCGCTGCTTTCAGAGGGGACAGGATGGGCGGTGCTGTTGGTGGTGGGATGGCCCAGGGTCGGCCGGGGTGCGAGGGATGTGCTCTATGGGTAACCTTACACCCCGGCGTCTATAGACCCGAGACGGCGTGCGGTTTTAGTCGGTGCAGGCCCGACATAGCCGCCCCCGCTGGCCGGCGGGGGGGTATCCGAAGGGATTTCCGCACGATAAAAAAAAAAAAAAAAAAAAAAAAAAAGGTAGATTTCGATGAATTCGATCTACCTATTGGTTTCTAGACTACTGTCAAATTTAAAAAAAAGGTTAAAAACGAACCGAATGCAGTTATTTAATAGTCTGTCAAATTTATTGAGATATTCTGCATTAAGGTCGAAGTAACAAACATCAGCATAATCGAATACGGGAAATAGTACAGCTTGAACAAGCATAGTCTTGGTCTTTGTGGGCAGAAGGTTCCGTAGGTGATAGAATGCTCGAAGCGTTCCAGTGACTCTCTGACTAACATGAGACACTTGGTTTCGCCAGCTCAAGGTCGAGTCTATAAATATATATGTATAAATATGTATGTATGGTTCCACTTCCCAAAATTTGCGGCACTCTCATGGTCGCATTTTTGCCCCGATCGCTTTCAAACTGCGGTCGAAAATTGCTTGGGTGTAAACTTATTTTAAGTTCGTGAACGGGTGGAATCCGGCCTAAGGGGACGGTAGGGCCTCACTTTTTGTGAAATCAGTTTTTCCTCAAAATTTCACGTTCCATGAAAGATATTCGAACCGTTCTAATTTTATCCCATAGTATACATGAATACCAACAACTTTTAGTTTTAAACCTATAAGATTAAAACTTTAACAAAAAGTGGAGGGGGGAAAAACCAAAATTTTTCGGGAAAAAAATCATAACTTCTAACCGGTGAACATTCTTGCCGTCGGAAACATTTTTAATCGATAGGCCATTTTTAAGTCCAAAATAAATGTCTGAAAACTTTTTCACTAAAAGTTACCGTTTTCGAGAAAAAGAAATTAAACTGTTTAAAGTCCGTAGTTCTCGATATAAAATAATATTAATTGCTTCACGAAATCTACCTGTGCGTTCCCCCTGCGGGAACGGATTTTTTTTTCCACCCGTTCACGAACTTAAACTAAGTTTACACCCAAGCAATTTTTGACCGCAGTTTGGAAGCGATCGGGACAAAAATGCGACCGTGAGAGTACCGCAAATTTTGGGAAGTGGAACCATACATACATATATTTATATATAAACTTTTTGACCAGTGGTCATTTCGGACTCAGGGGGTCATAACTAGACCTCCTATGAAGATTTTTTTTTTAAATTCGACAGTAGTCAAGAATCCAATAAATAGATCGATTTCATCGAAATCTACCTAAAAACAAGAGGTGTAAACCGTAATCAAAGCAAAATCATACGTATCCACACGATTTTGCTCTGCTTTATGTATAATTCACTCCTAACATATCCATGAAGCAACCTTTTTTTTTTTTTTTTTACGTGCGGAAATCCCTTCGGATACCCCCCCGCTGGCCAGCGGGGGTGGTTATGTCGTGTCTCGACTAAAACCGCACGGTGTCCTCCCCAAGCGTCCGTTGCCGGGTACCCCGGGTAAGCCCTCGAAAGGATAACCCCAGGGTTGCAGGATAACCCCAGGGTTGCATGAAGCAACCTAACTTAACATTTCCAATTTAAATACCGTAACAATATAACACACTCAGACATACATATAGTCACGCCTTTTCCCATAGGGGTAGGCAGAGACAACATCTTTCCACTCGCTACGATCTTGGCATACGCCTTTCGCTTCTTCCACTTTCATAATTGTTTTCATACATGCACGCCGGTTACGGGTACTTCTGACCTGGCCCTTCTTCAAAACGTCATCGATCTGATTGGCATACGTACGCCTAGGTCGACCTTTACCGGGTTGCCCAGTAGCCCTCGCCTCATAAATCTGTTTCGTTAATCTCCTTTCATCCATCCTCTCTACGTGACCGAACCATCTAAACATCCCTTTCTCTATCTTGGTCACTACATCTTCTGCCATACCACAACCCACAACGTTCCCTTATCACGCTGTTCCTCACTCGCTCCATCAGGGTCACTTCAGCTATACTTCTCAGACTTCTCATTTCAACAGCATTCAGCTTACTCTCGTGTTCCTTCTGCCACACCCAACATTCACTACCATACATTAGTGTGGGGACGAGTGCTCCTCTATGAACAGTCAGTCGTGCCTCTTTAGATACTTTCTGGCTGCTCATAAAATTATGCAGGGCCCCAATCACTTGATTACCAGCCAAAACTCTTCGCTCAATATCACAGTCATACTTTCCATTAGTCGTAAACTTTGAACCCAAGTATACAAACTCTTTCACTTGTTCTACTGTTTCTCCTTCAATCAGAATTCTACAATTTGCCATGTTTTCTTCTCTTTCAAAAATCATCACTTTCGTCTTACTTACATTTATTTTCATTCCTTTGTTTGTTAAGGCCCCATGCATAATATTAACCATCGCCTGCAACTCCTGTTCCGATGATGCCAATATTACTTGATCATCAGCGTACAGGAGGCATTTGACGGTCAAGTCATTCATTCTTAATCCATACGCACTCTCTTTCAGTTCTTTCAAGCAATCGTCTATAAATAAGTTAAACAGTCCCGGCGATGCCACACATCCTTGTCTATTACCTTTTTCGATGTTAAACCAGTCTGTGCAAGCTCCGTATATTCTGACACAAGCACTGGAACCCTCATATAGAGATCTCAGTGCTCGTATCAAGCTGCTGCTTACCCCATTCATAGACAATGTTGACCACAATTCATTCCTCACCACTCTATCATAGGCCTTTTGCAAATCTACGAAAGCGCAATAGACTTTTTGGTTGTGAGCCAAAAATTTCTCGGCTATACTTCGTAGGGAAAAGACCTGATCCATGCATCCCCTTCCTTTCTTAAATCCCGCTTGTACATCCCACAACTTTTCATCAGTTTCATTCATCACTCTTTTCATCAAGATTTTTGCATACAGTTTGCCAACGATGCTAAGTAAGCTAATGCCTCGGTAATTCTTACAATCTTGCTGTGACCCTTTTCCTTTGTACAGCAGTACGATGACGGCTTTGCACCAGTCTCCTGGTACACAGCCGCTCCTCCAGCAAAGGTTAAAAAGGAGGTAAAGCTGACTAGCTACCACGCCTTGTCCAGCTCTCAGCATCTCAACCGTAATCCTGTCACACCCTGCAGCCTTGCCCAATTTCATGCTGTTCAATGCTTCCAAAATCTCTTTCATACTGATATCGATTTCATCACCTACTTCTCTCAAGTCCCTGGGAAGAACTTGTGCACATCTTCTTTCTCAAATAGGCTTTCAAAATATTCCTTCCATCTCTTTAGCATGCATTCTTCTCCTCTCACAAAACTTCCGTCCTGGTTTCTGACTTTGGCCAGTTGTGAAGTCGTATTTGCACCTCTGGATGTTCTTATTGCCTTCCAGAAGAACTTTCTGTTCTGCTGGAAGTTGTGAGATAACCTTCTATTAAAGAGTGAGAGATGAGCTATCTCACTCTCTTTATTTTTTTCTCACAACCTCTTTTACCACAGTTTTGTACCTCTTATACTCATCCCTTGCCAATTTTATCTCTTCATCCGTTGCTTTCTGCACTCTCTGATTGGCTCGTACCGCCAACCATTTCACCCAAGCTTTCTTCTTCTCAGACACTGCCTTTCGGACTTCCACGCACACAGTCTCTAGTTTACACCCTTTTCTTATCTTACATACACCACACGTTTCAACGGCAACTTCCACAATTCCTTCCTTAAATAACTTCCAGAATTCTTCAATCTCGCTTATTTTGTTCAAATTGTGAAACTTCTTCCTCAACTTACTCACAAACTCCTATTTCATACCTTTCTTTTGCAAATTCTCAACTTTTATGGGCTCTAGTTCACTAATGGACTCATACACACGATGCCGCCACCGCTTAAATAGACTCAGACAGACCTACAGATTAAACACACTCAGACGTTAATTAAAAGGGGATTTACATCACATTAAAAGCGAGCACCTATTTTTTATTTTATTTTATTTTCAAAACAAACAGTATTAAGACTATGCCTTTGTATCTTTCTAGATCTGTCTCGTGCCTTCGACACTGTTTCTGTTACTACTCTAGTAGGAAAGATGGAGAATATAGGAATAAGAGGAGTAGCTCTTGAACTTTTTAAGCATTATTTGACCGATCGCGGTCAACGTGTGAAAATACAATCCTTTGTAAGTGATGATGCTTCCCTTGGTGGCTTTGGCGTGCCACAGGGTAGCGTTCTTGGCCCTACACTCTTTCTCATTTATATGAACGAGCTCTGTCAACTAAAAATACCTCATTGCCAAATATTTTCTTATGCTGATGACACGGCCTTACTAATTCAGGGTAGGTCTTGGCATCACGTGCAACTTAATGCCGAGAACGCCCTAAAAGTAGTAGTAATGACATGGCTAAAGAAAAACTTACTGACACTCAATCTCTGCAAAACCAAGTATGTTACCTTTGCTCCTGGCATCTAATTTATACCAAATCCTGACTCCATCTCCATTCGGGCTCACGTTTGTACTAGTCCAACAAGCTCCACTTGCACTTGTGAATATATAGAAACCACAAAAAAACCACACCTCAAGATACTCGTAGGAAGAATCATAAAACTCATTTGTGTCTTCAAAAGACTAAGATCAACACTACAGTATAAATCACTCTTAACCGTTTACTAGGCCTTAGTCCAATCTCTTTTCTCCTATTGTATTGCTGTTTGGGGTGGAACCTTTATAACTTCAATGCTGAAGGCTGAGAGAGCACAGAGAGCAGTGTTAAAGGTCATACTTAAAAGGCCACGAAGATACCCTACTGTAGCTTTATACAACGACATTGGGGTTCTTTTGGTCAGGCAAATATTTATCTCTCAGGTAATTTTACGACAACACGCATCCACGGGATATTTTCCTGACACAGTTAGAGACAAACGCAGAAAACACAATGTGTGCTCTGCTGTGCGTCACAGAACCTCGTTAGCTAGTAGACACTTTTTTCTTCTCGACCTTTTTATATAAATTAGCATGTAAACACAAAAATATATACTCTGCCCCATCTTCCAATGCATAAACTTAGTTAAAAACTGGCTCTTAACAATATCCTACAAGGACACAGAGAACCTACTTGTCCAGTCTATTTAGCTTTCGTAACAACACTCAACATGCGATTATAATTCGTCAACCACAAAACCTAAACGTCTATATAATCTCATAACACATAATTATAATTATCCACTCACCTCACACACTCACTCACAACATACACTCACAACACACACTCCCAACACATACCCACAACACACACTCACAACACGCTCGCTCAAAACACACTCACTCACACATTCTTAAAATACTCACACTTATTTTTTTATTTTGTTTTGTATATCAGTTTATCAGATGGAATCAAAGCCTGATATGTCAGGCCTTCTGATTGTATTGGACTACTTATATTTTACTTTTCATATTATTAGTCTACTATTTTTTTATTTGTTTTTATTTTATGTCTGGTTACTAAAACCCGTGCACTGGACGAGAGACCCTGTAGCCTGTGATACAGTTTTTTTACTAGTACAGGAGACAGGAGATCTTTTCTACTGTAAAATTACTTGTAACTATGAAAATCAAATTGTAACACATTTTATCAGATTAATATATATATAACATTACTACATACATTACTAGAAACCAAAAAAAAGGTGGTTTTCACATATAAATAGCAAATAGACACTTGACGGCTTTATATATAATTAAAAATATTATGATACTCTAAAAAAGAAAAACGAAACGAAACGAAACGAGTAATTACTGACTATACGCTTGTAATTAGCAGGACGTATTGAAGAAATCAGAAGAATCTAGGGAAATATGAGTTGCTTCTATAATTGATATTACTGCGAGGTATATGGAGAGCAACAGGTATTAACAACCTAACCTAACATATCAATAAAGCACCGTAACAATACAGCTCACCCATTAACATAGTTATCTAACACTAACAAATTTGACCTTACATTTCGTTCAGTGAAAGTTAATTACCAACTTCATAAAAAGTACGCATTCACACACATGCCAAAATCTAGATTTCGACGGCTGGAAAACTTGGAAGTCATAGGGTGTAAGCGACATCGGCTGTTTAAAGAGAAATGATCCCAAACGACTTATTATTAAACACTTTTCAGTATAGTAATTTTCCTGTAAACTGTTTTTGAAGCTTTGCACTCTTTTACCGTTCAATCTTGTTTGCACTCTAAGTAATAACCTACATCAATCGGTTATTTGTGTTGAGCACTATCGTTGAGCATCACAGAAAAATGGTTTGATCGGTGTGATAGAATCACTGGTTTTATGATATTTTATCTCTTTTCATTGACGGACGCGGAAGATATAAAAACTCTAATTAATTTCGAGGTCACTTCAGAACTTTGTTGCAATAAACCATAGCTATGGTTGATGAGGACCATCAGTCTTATTAATTTGAATTAGAAAAAGTCCACATTCAGGAAGGGGCTTGAACCCGTGACAGTCCTTTCCAGGGGAATACTGCAAACTGATTTTGAAAGCAATATTTTCGGATATAACTTACGAGATGAAATAAATATATAAACATAAAAAACTATTATAGTATAAGAATTAAATTTGTTGCTTTAAAATAACGGAACTACTCAATCGCGATGAAATCCACCGGTTTGTAAGAACACATTCTCTTCACTTTCTCATTAAATTAATAGGCATTACATTAGAGTTTCACAGACACATATAACAATTGTGTGTTTATCGTAAAATTATAGAGGAGACAAGGAAAGTAAATGAGACCCTATTAGCTAAATGTGGACGGACGACACCGACACGCCGCCGCCGGCGCCGCGTCGCAAAAATATTTCCTTTGTATTACACTTTTGTAGCTACCGGACAAGTCACTTTAACAGTTACCGTCTCGTTATTCGTATCCGTATTTGACGCATAGTGGTGAAAACTTAATCGTCATCATCTCAGCGTTGGGCCCCAGTCGCATTCAAGGCTTTCACATCAGAACCTGGGGTCCGTTCTCCGGCTGTTCGTTTTTCACGTCGCACCGTCAATCCCTGGCAAAAGTTTAATATCTAGACTAATTACGAAACCTTTAAGTCTAATGGTCAATCAGATCAGACAAATCCTGGAAATCTACATTAACCACAGACTTATGATGAGTAAGTATATGAAACCAGACGGAAAACTACACTTTAAATTTGGTCTATGACGCACGACTCCTTTCTTTCTAGTCACTTTTTATGCACTATACTTTTCTTTGCTCTGTACATACACACACTCATACAAGGATAGGCGAGGACGCCGCAGACTCATCTACGCCCGGGACTACCGACCCCTGGGGTTACCCTTTTGAGGGCTTACCCGGGGTGCCCCGCGACGGACACTTGGGAAGGACACCGTGCGGTTTTAGTCGGTTCATGCTCGACATAACCACCCCCACTGGCCGGCGGGGGGGTATCCGAAGGGATTTCCGCACAAAAAAAAAATGGCGCAGTTATAGAAGCTCGCACAGGGCGCAGAAAAGGCTATTTACGGCACTGACTTGCATTGGCTGCAAATGATGAACTACCTCGTATCATACACGCTATGCCCCAACACTTGCACAATTGAGGATCTGAACGATTGAGGTAGCAGTCTATGTCGCCGAATATAAGGCTGGACATCCATTGAGTATAGTTATTGACTCGAAGAAGAAGATTTATCTATGATTCCTGTAATGAACACTCCTACAGTGTCATGTTTAACTTTAACGACGTGAGAACTAGACATAATTTTGTATACTTTGGAGAACAATAAAAGTGAAAACAGTTAATATCGATCACGATTTACTTTCTATTTTTCTTGACAACGGTGACAGTAACGATTCTGTATTATATACAATAAGCTAACATTTCCCGGCTTTGCACAGGAAAATTTTGTAAAAAGCGCCTTCTACTGCGTCTATAATATTTTTTAAAAGGACGTTATTAACCAAAATTACTAGTATTTGCTAGCCCCTCCAGCTGAGCTAGATTTGAGTACGGGACCTCTCGATGGTGAGACCGACTCCCTTACCAATAAGCTAACGATGTTTCAAACCTACTATGTGATACTACCTTAGAGCAAATGCAAACTATATGTTGACAAAGTTTCGTCGCAATAGGATGAACGGTAGATACTTTAATATAGAGGTGCATGGTTGGGGACCTCCACGCGGTGCACCCTGGGCAACGGAGACGGCAGCGCCTCTCTCCTAGGGTGGGAGAGATGCTGCCGCCTACGGCCAACTCCGACCGAGGCGAGGACGGCCCTGTTGAGGGCTGTTTGGAAGCTTTCCACGTGTCCCTCTGATTAGCAGATGGCACAGTGGAGAGCAAGTAAGGGGGCCATCTCGAAACCGGAGATGGCTCACGGTCATTCGGGGTGCGAGGGATATGCTCTATGGGTAACCTTACACCCCGGCGTCTTAAGACCCGAGACGGCGTGCGGTTTTAGTCGGTGCAAGCCCGACATAACCGCCCCCGCTGGCCGGCGGGGGGTATCCGGAGGGATTTCCGCACGAAAAAAAAAAAAAAAAGATACTTTAATATAATAGATGGCGAAATTCAGACATTAATATACAAGGTTATTTTTTCACCACTATATTATATAAGTAGGTAGGCACTAGGTGCAATGCTAAAGCGCGGATCCTTAAGGGTGCCAATCATTTCATACATAACCACAATCGCTGCAATTGAAGCGTCGCGTCCACAGTCGAAAGAACTCCACGGTGGTCGCGTCGTTTAAACAAATTAATATACCGTACGTCCGTAACTTATACAATAGTACCCATTCATAATATTCCTAATTAAATGTGAATTTCCGTATTATTTTGCAAAAAAAAATTTTGTTTTTTTTTAATGAATATACGTAAGTATCAGAAATTACTAATATTCCCCCTAACCCCTCCAGCTAAGCTTAATTGCTTTTGTTAGGAGTGGGTTCACGTCGGTAGTGTAATGGCCAGGATTCAAACCCGGGACCTCTTGATCGTAGGGTCGATTAGACACTAAGCTACTATTGACGGCCTCTGTGGCGTAGCGGTAGTGCATTCGACTGCTACGACAGGGGGCGCGGGTTCGATTCCCGCTCAGTGCAAATATTTGTATGCATGAATATGTCTATTTGCATTGGTCTGGGTGTTTCTATGTATAATATGTATGTATTTACAAAAAAAAAAGTATATAAGTATGTTTATCCGCATTCTGGAACCCATAACACAAGCTAGTTAAACTATGCTTACTTTGGGTCTAGAAAGCGCTGTGTAGAATGTCGTAGAATATTTATTATTATTTATTATTATTATGCTCCAAAACTTGGTGCACATTAAAATAAGTAGGTTGTTATTATTTTTAAGCGCGTGCCTTCAAAAATTTTGTAATGTTTCAAGATTCATGAATGTGCCTATGTGAGTTTTATTTCTATTCTATTCTTCATAACCTTCCATCTTCCTTTCTTCCATCATAACTTTTAAACGTTTTGGATGTATTGTTGTTGTTGTGTCATCATCAAGAACCAGTGGCCACCAGTTGCTAATCGCAAATTGAACTTATTTCAAGAAAAATCCTCAGAGATAGCATATTATATGTATTGCATTAATCCAAAACTCACTACAATCTTTTGAGAGCGGATACCTGTGGTGATTTTCAATCAATGGCAATAGACAACCAGTTTCCGTGCAGCCGATGAATTGATTAAATCAAGTTGTTAGCACAAAAACTAGATACGTTTGAAAAGCATCCCGTTCACATTCAACCGTTAAGCAGATTGTCTGGAGCTGTCTTAATAAATCTTTTAAAGAAAAAGTGAGCCCTACTTACGTGCCTACTTATCTCAATATGCGTGTTCGATCCTGAGAACAAATTGTTGATTTAGCGCTACTCACTACTAACAGGTTTTTATGCCTAAGCATTACAATACAATTTTAAATATATGTTTACCTATTTTACCCTTTTTTTATTTCTTCTTGACGAAATCCCCGGATACCCCTCCCGCCCTTCATTATTCTTTTTCCTTATATCACATTTGCAGGGAAGTATTTTATCTATTGGCTGTCGTGGGCATCTTAGCATAAACAGGGTCCTTATGACTAGGAAATTACAGAGGACTGATGTATTTAGGCAGCCAGACAGACGCCAGTGTTTGCTAAAATAAAAATAGCCTAAGTTACGTTTTATAGTTAATATCAGATATCTGCCAGCGAAAAGCCCGTCAAAATCAGCCCAGCCATTTCTGAGATTAGCCCGAACAAACAAACAGTCTTACAGACACATTATTTTTAAAATTGCTATTATGAGGTGCAGTTGTTATTTTAACATTATAAATAGATACTTAATTTCTATTTATTCGTATAGATACCTATATGTTTTGTATCTATAGATATATTTAAGTATAACAAGAATCAGAATGTTAATTATAATGTTTCTGATATCGCTAAAAGTGCAATTGCTTTTAGCAATACTTACGTTTAAAAAGTTTCCGATTTTTCGCGCCAGTAATTTGCGTTTCGCGTTATTTGTAAGCAGGTAGGTTTCTCTGCTTATTATAAACTGGTGGAAAATAAAGTAGATTCTAATCCAATTTGTTTTACATAATCAGGTAGTATGCAAGCGTTCTAGTACATCAATAATATGATAAAAATCAATGAAAGTTGACATCTAGTTCAGTTTGTAATTAAGTATTTGCAAAAATTCTCTAAACCTAACTTTCTGATTTCGACGCGTAATAGATAAGAAATCGTTCGGAAGTACGTCAAGAGTTAGGAATTTGATACATTTTTGATATTTTTTATGATTTTTAAATATTTTCTGTAAATCCAGGCATTGGGCCGCCGTGCATTAATACTCGAGGAGGTGGCGGAGCGCGCCCGGGAGAGATTTAGAACTCTCCCGGCCCGCCGAGCCCGCAACATGCTCGCCGCGCGTCATTGATGATACAGACGTCGGAGGTCGCTCAACGACCTCCCTCCTCCATGAGCACAGTCCTGGGGGTAGCAAGTGACGCCGCCTGTCTCCCCAGCAGAAGCAGGCCCCCTCCCCCTTTCCGGGGTAAGATGGGGACACCGTGGTTCCCAAACCCAGGGGGCCAACTCGAAACCGGAGACCGCCGTGGGTCAGTCGGGGTGCGACGGAAATGCCTTATGAGCCACCTTACCCCCCGGCGTCTGAAAACCCAAAACGTCGTGCGGTTTTAGTCGGTTCAAGCCCGACATAACCACCCTCGCTGACCAGCGGGGGGTATCCGAGGGGATATTCGCACGAAAAATAAAACTTTATATCCAGCAATGGTGTGTTTCTTATATTCCTATAGCTGTTGCCCGCGGCTTCGCCCGCGTGTAATTCTGTTGCTGTTCCCGCTTCCCGTGGAACCTATTCTAGGGATAAAAGTATATGATCTTAGATTGACATGGTCATTTACATTAAAATTAAAATTATAAACGGGATATTTACCATGTTTATTATCTTTTTCGAGAATCCGATTCTCGAAAAAGAAACATGGTAAATATCCCGTTTATAATTTTAATTTTAATAAAAGTAGCCTATGTGTTAATCTAGACTATAATAGACAGGCGGCTCCACCTCTCACCCCAGGCCTGCGCTCATGGAGGACGGAGGTCGTGAAGCGACCTCCGACGTCTGAAACGCACCCGCGCCTCTCGGGCTCTACAGATCTAGAGAGGCCTGAGCAGGCCTCCTTCACTCCATATACTTGCGCGCTATAATTACCTACCGCCCGGCTGAGCGGCCTCGGGCCGTTTGCGGACCAAATTTCAGTGCGGTTTTCGCTAGCGAAGCGCACGCATGCTGTTTAATTTTAATCGCTCCGTTCGTTCGCGTACCTACGATGCCGTCTGGTGCCTTATGTGCTGTTGATGGGTGCAAATCAAGTAAAAGAAGGGATAAACACCTAACATTTTTCCATTTATCTGTCAATGAAGAAAGGTAAGTGATAAACTATTACTCTTTTTTGTCGTTTCAAAATTATTTTTAATAGGTCTAGTCTAGATGATACATGATTAGCTTGCCTTTCAGACACAGATTTACATATTTTTGTTACATAGAAACGTCATACTTACCTTAAACACTATTTTAACAACGTTTAAAACGCTATTATTATTAAAATAAAATTGTGATAATATTTGACGGACAGTCGCGCAGACCTACCTACGAAACTTCCAACACAAGTCGCGCGGCGCGGCAACCTGTCTCAACTTCCGCGCTGTTAGCGTAAACAAACAAACAAGGATGATTCGGTTTTATGCGATTTGTAAAAAATATATAAGTAAATGTTTATGTAAAGAAAAAATAATTTAAAGATGTTTGAAGTTATAAAAAATAATTATATTGCAAAGGGTTCATTTTCCATGATATCGTCAAATAATTCTTGAGCTCGCCCCGTGTTATAGTTATTATTAAATTGATAAATGTTAATAATCATTCAATGTATTTATTAGTATTATTTATTCATAATATTAAATTTTAGGATTGCCTAGTTTGGGATCTATTATAAATTCGTCATGTCTGTGTGTCTGTCCGTCTGTCTCATCTAGGTACCTACCCAAAAAAAAAATGGACAAAAATGAATTTTTTTTTTAGGCGTGAAACATGGGCTGAATTGATCGGCAGGCCCGGTTTAGCAAGGCCAGACACCAAGCCAAGAAGTCATTATGTGTTTGTTGTCTTCATTTTGAAAAGTCGGTGATTATTCATAAACCACAATTACGATTTGACGCTTTGCCTACAAAACTGCTGCCATCTCTACCAACTACTTCAAGTGCCAGTACTGAACCAGAATCTAAGGAAATATCGACACAAACCAAATATTCGAATATTAATATACTATCAGCCATTACCATCAAAGGCGCAGATACAAAATTTATTAGATTCAGGATTTTTACATTAAAATTTCATAACCGAGAATTTAAAAAGGGTAAGAAATTTATAAAAAATTATATAAAATAAACACATGAAACTTTTAAAAGATTTTTTATTTATTTTACCTACACACTGACCTCTATAATTATGTTTTATCTAGATGTATCAGTCAGCACCAATTTATAAAAAAATATTTTATAAACGATACAATTTTAAACTAGGTACCACCTATAGTCGCTTAACGACCTCCGTCCACCATGAGCGCAGGCCTGGGGGTGGCAGGTGAGGCCGCCTGTCACCCTAGCAGAAGCAGGCCGGGACGGTGGGGCGACTAGCGCCCCTCCCCCAAACCGGGGCAAGACGGGGACACCGTGGTTCCCAAACCCGAGGGGGCCATCTCGAAACCGGAGATGGCCCAGGGTCAGTCGGGGTGCGAGGGATATGCTCTATGGACAACCTTACAACCCGGCGTCTGCAGACCCGAGACGGCGTGCGGTTTTAGTCGGTTCAAGCCCGACATAACCGCCCCCGCTGGCAAGGCGGGGGGGTATCCGAAGGGATATCCGCACGAACAAAAAAAAAAAGGTACCACCTATAGTCAGAAGTAGTCAGAATATATTCACAGTTATCAATAACATAAACACAAAAAGTTATGTTAATTTAATTTTATCAACGAGGCAGCCTTTTTGGCAAATTATATCAATCGCAGGATTGCTGTGGGATCGCGCGGTGCGAAGCAATCTCAACTGTACGCTTAAGCATTTAGGCACATTTTAGCATGCAGTGGTTGCTGACGCGACGGAGTAGTCTATTATAGCAGTAGGTTTTGGAATTTTTCTACTGAGTAAAGTATCTGTTACGTAGTAACTATTTAGTAATCTGTGGCCTGAGTCTCTCCTGGACCCGCTAGGCCTGCCGTGCATCCGAAATTACGAAATCAAGTGTTGGCAATTGGTACTATAAAACGCGTCTATCCCGCCAATCGGGCCAAAAGCTGTTCCATAATTCTAAGTTTTAAGCCCTTTTTTTTCGTGCGTAAATCCCTTCGGATACCCCCCCGCCGGTCAGCGGGGGCGGTTATGTCGGGCTTGAACCGACTAAAACCGCACGCCGTCTCGGGTCTTAATACGCCGGGGTGTAAGGTTGCCCATGGAGCATATCCCTCGCACCCCGACTGACCCTGGGCCATCTCCGGACTAAGTTTTAAGCCCTACCGAAAGAAATTTCACGTAGGTATTTCGTTAGTGTTTCATGTGGGCTCGAAGTTTCGGCTGAAGTTTCATCGTAAGTAGAAAGTACACTTAATTTCCCTAACCTTAAACACATGTACATTAAAAAAAAATACCTATGTGTTCGTAAATATACCTACCTAATAGGTGGGGTAAAAATCTCTCTTATGAATTAAACCAACTAACTATAAAATACACTTTTTGGTAATTACGCAAATTACTAATATTCTCATTTTGAGGTTACACTCGTGCCTTTTTTTTTACTGTATGGAAACCCCCACGGGCTTCACCCCATCGGTGCCGACGATGGGGCGGGCGTGTCGGAATCGGACCGACTAAAACCACATGGTGTCCTCCCCAAGTGTCCATTGCTTGGCATCCCGGGTAAGCCCTCGAAAGGATAACCTCGTGCCTAAGATTAATTTGCAAAATTTGATGAGTTTGATAAATTGTTTGGATGTGAGGCAGAACGAAATCACGTCGCGTCGTCTCGGTCACTTACTGGGTGGTGATTAAAGTTCAAATCCGCAACTTCTGAATAGATGAAATAGCAAGTACAACGACTTTTTTAAATATAAATGATACAATTTCATTAATTCATTGTTAAAAAGTAGGTATCTAGTTTAATAATACAGTATAGTTTTGGTATAATTATTTTAGTTTAGAATAATTGAATGAAAGTATAATTTCTATAATAATAAAAACATTAAAATTTATGTACTTATGCATTATCAGATCTAAAATTTAAAAAAATATCTATAATACAATATTTAACAAACCCTTACCATTCATTTTGAAACAGCAAAAAGTCCTCAATAATAACATATCGATCACAAAAAATATGCACACGGTTGCATCACTATCACTTCACAATGGCCAGTATTATTGAAGCACTAGGTATGAGGTGCGTAAGAGTCTGTGGAAAGTGGCGTCTGCGCAGTGGTTTGCGGTCGACTGCTCTACAATCGTCGACGTCGAGGAAGCACCACCACTAAAAGACGGTGGATGGTGGTAGCTTCGTGACGTAGTTCTTAGCTTGTAATGTTTTATGCGTATACCGTTGTAATTCACTTTAGTAACTAGTAATGTTAGATGCCGCTATGAAATTACAATTTATTGAAGATATATATACTAAGTTAAGGCTGCGGGTTCGATACCCGCTCAGTGTAAATATTTGTTTGCATGAATATGTACCTACTTATAGTTATTGCTATAAAAATAAAATCTAATTCCCATTCGAGAACCCATAAAATACATCATTCTCTACATTGAAATAAAAGTATTTTCAATTTATAATTTTTCTTGTAATAAAATATAATATTTTATTAATTTTGTTAATAAAAAAAAAATTAAATGTAACTAAACTTAGTAAATTAAACTAATTTAAATATATTAAAAACGATTTCAAAAAACTGGGGCGAAGCGCGAGAAAACTGCCTGCACGGGGATCACCAGTTTCCTCCCTCATTTATAATTAATATTTTTACGAAGGAAAGAAAAGACTTCTAACCTCAAGGTACACCAGGGTGCACAAAGGTGAATAGTTGTTAAAAAAAAAACTTTGTACAACCCAGGTGGTCTGCAGAGGTGGACGGTGGAATAGACCCCGACCAAAACTACGCACCGGGGCGCGCTGTTTTGATGAATTACTACTAGCCACAGTGAAAAAATAGAACAAAATATTGCTATGTCTTGGTGAGCCATCTTCAACGGGCTGATTTTTAATTCGCCATGTTGTTAAACGTCATGTGATTACAGTTCAATTAACTATCGGCCTAGTCATTTGATTGGATGCTTCCTTTTAATGTATGCCTAGGCGTCCAATTAACTGGCAAATGTGGCCAGTTGACTGCGACTTATACCTACATAGATTTGCGATGATAAAACGGAGCGTAAGATACGGAAAGAGATACTAATTTCTGTAATGTGGTGCACTTAAAGTGTAAAATACAATTTTCTCAGTATCTATAGTTATATATAATTTGTTTTATTTAATGACTAAATGACACACGCGTGATATATTCTTGAGTCATTAAAATGGAAAGTGAATTATGGATAAGTATGATATATTTTATTAGTCATTGAAGAACTCTACTCGGTGATTGATGGGTTAATCAGCAGAACAAAATTGCAGCGGTGGATAGCAAGAAAGTGTTTATATCCGTCATTTTGAGCGACGGCATACGGTGAATTAGAAAGATTAATAAATGATTTAATCCCAGATCTGTGGATTAAATAATATCATTAATGTTAGTTATATATAAATGTTGAGTTCTGATTTATAATTCTAATGAGTTAATAAGGTTTATGGCCTATCTCAAAACGACTTATTAAGTATTATTTTTATTCTGATTACTGACATTAAACTTTAAATCCCCTCATGTGGGGGTCACGCTTAAAAGTAGCAAGCTTTTGCGTGGGTGTGCACATGCACACCCACGCAAAAGCTTGCTACTCTTCTACATCCAATTATTGGGGTTCTATTCCACCAGTGAAAATAAGTACGTTCAAATATACCTTATGTTCTACCCACAAAATTTTATTTTTAGTTTTTTATTTTATTTATATTTAGGTCACGTCAATTTGACTTCACCTCGCCTGATGGTAAGCTGAAGGTAAAGTCTCAGGAAACAGGGTCACCATTACATACACGTACCATGTTAACAATGGTGGCACTCAGCTTGACGGCCTCATCAGAAGAGGATTGTCGTCGCAGCACCGCGTAACACCCACCGGTCCCACTAGTGCTGCGACCACAATCCCCCTGCCCGGCTATGCACTTGCTGACCCCTGAACGCAATCATACCGAAATTAGATTACTATGGAGAGTTTTTCGCAATCGTGCACGGTGGTACCCACCCGGCCGAATTTTGTGACAAATTTGTGTCATCAAATTTCTACCACCAGTTCAGTAGCTTCCGCGATAATCGATCTCGATTTCTGTCTAGTGCAGGAGTTCCTAAACTTTTAAGATAGCGGAACACCCCCTTTAAATTCGTTTTATTTTATGGAACCCCATATCAAATGGTTACAAATTAAAGGAACTATAATTTAAATAACAATAAATGTAACAATAATAGAAATAACAATAACACTGTCATTAGAAATATTTTTAAAGTAAAATCTTCAAGCTTTACTTTCATGTCTTCTCATCACATATTTTAGGCTATTTAAAAATAATATTTATAATAATGAAATAAATACCTATGGTAGGTATATTTTAACTGCCAAAACACATAATTCCGCGGAATTCTGGTGATTCCTTATCTTACATCTCCTCAAGCCGAAACTTTATAACCTGGGCTGAGTTATTGGCGAAAACATCGGAATCGCCAGACAAGTAGGAGAAAAAAACTGGTGATTTCTTACAGAACCCGTATGTCCCACGAAACCCTCTTTAGAAATCACTGACATAGTGCTTAAGTTTAAAAACAATTAAAGCTTCAAAATTGAAACTTCGCAACAACGACCAGAAAATATTACTTAATCACAGATGGGTACGTATAAATACTCACATTTCTGCATAATACAAAATTTATGAATAAATAAAAAACACAACTTTTTTAAGACATTTGTGCTAATGGTCTCCAACGCGCTTCAAGCATGAACTGACAACGATGCCAGTGAATCTCAAACCACGACAATTATGACCATAATACCCTTGTACAGATTCGCTAGCAGCCTTATCGCTTCACGCTTCAAATAGTACCATATGCTTTCTCTTATCTTAGGCTTTCATTCGGTAAAATATACTTGTAAAGGTTAATTATGTAGGTTTTGTCAATATTGTGATTTGTTTAACTTTACTCATCCATGCGTTAAATATAGACCTACTATAGACTAGAACTTACGCTTAAAAACTCTCAAATATATACATAAGATTATGATATATCAAAATTCACTGAATATCCTACTAATATCATAAACGCGAAAGTTTGTGAGTATGTATGTATGTATATTTGTTGCTCTTTAACGCAAAAACGGCTGCACGGATCTGGCTGAAATTTGGCACACGGATAGATTATAGTCCGGAATAACACATAGGCTACTTTTATCCCGGGAATAGGTTCCCATGGGTTACGGGAACGGAATTAGAATTCTACGCGGCTGGAGCCGCGGGCAACAGCTAGTAAAATTATAATTTCGGTAGCATAGCGGTTAAGGAGTCAGCGTAACGATCGAGAGATCCCGGAGATTACGATTCCTAGCCTACACTTCCGACGTGAACCCAATTCTAAGAGAAGAAATTTAGCTTAGCTGGAAGGGTTACCGGGAATACAGGCAATTTCTGTAACTAGTACTCTTTTATAACTAAGGGCGCAATGCATTCTGCTGTTGCAATGTTGAGCTGAGCGTGCACTACGTGATTTCCTACAATTCACGCGTAATTTTTTTTCAATTGAATACCATTGAATTGTTTTTTCGGTGATTATTCCGCCGTTGCTAGACCGATTTTCAATTTGCTTTTTCTGTCTTAAGCCAATAGTTAAGTTGCACATTTTGGCGTCAAAATCGTGGTCTCAACATTGATCAACTTTTTTTTTATATTTAGGACACGTCAATTTGACTTCACCTCGCCTGATGGTAGGCTGAAGGTAAAGTCTCAGGAAAGAGGGTCACGATTACATACACATACCATGTTAACAATGGTCAGCTTGACGGCCTTTTCAGAAGAGGATTGTCGTCGCAGCACCGCGTGACACCCACCGGTCAAACCGAAATTGGCTTACTATGGAGGGTTTTTCACAATCGTGCACGGTGGTACCTACCCGGCCGAATTTTGTGACAAATTTGTGTAAATTTCTACCACCAGTAGACCACCAGTGGTACCACCAGTAACTTGGAGAAATTTGGTTTTGAAATATTTGAAGAGTGATTAATCCTCCATGGTTTGATCGATTTTCAATTTTATTTTTTCTAAACCTTCCGGGTATCAAATTGTATTTACATGCCAAGTTTGGTCAAAATTGGTCGATTAGTTTAGGAGGGGTAGCGTAGGGAGGTAGGTACCGAGTGGAGTATAGAGAGCTTTTCATTGTCTATTTCGAAGTAAGTAAGCTGAGTAACTCAGCTTTATACAGCCATACAGTTACGCATCTTTTCCATCTTCAGAGACAACATCTTTCCACTTAATACGATTCTGGTAAACACCTTTAGCTTCATCATCATCATCATACGTGAGTCCTGGTTGCATTCAAAGCTTGCACTTTGGAGACAAGGGTTCACTTCGCTCTCCTACTTTTTCTTTTCTTATCTTGGCTTTTACGGGAGTGACTGCTGTGTGACCTCCCGAACCCTAAATGGAAAGCCTGCACTAGAGCCTCATCGGTAGCATCTGCAGTTTGCAGGAGAGGTTGTCTAGGGTTCCGAGGATCTTGGTGGGGTACCATATACACCCAAACAGCTGTTGCTTCATCTACTTTCATAGATTCTGGCCGGTTGCCTAGTCTTTTGGGTGGAATGTCCTCGATCTGGTCTTAATATTAGTCAACGACAAAAGTTGATCAACAGTAAATATTAACAAACCTCTTTTAATATTGGAATATTAAAACCAACTGAATACGTAATTTTATAATCCCCAGAGGTCAAAGTTAATATAATTCATGTTTTGTTTATGTTATGGAAGGTTTAATAGCTAAGGCGACTAATAAATTAGAATTTGTTAAGCTACTATTATCGTTGATTTATGTCGAACCTTACCAGGTTGCCTATTCACCCTCACCTCATAAATAAGCTTTGTCAATCTTCTTGCGACCCCCCTTTCAACGTGTCAACTACATCTTCTATTCTACCACAACGTTCCCTTATCACACTTTTAATTTTCACCAAAAGACTACGTCAATATTCGCTTAGTAGTTCAGTTCCAACGATACTTGTAAAAACATAATCGAATTAACCGTGAAACAAAGTTTTCTCTAGCCTTTCGATATCACCAAACTACATATAAAATCTATGCATATAAAGGTAATCGTTAACTGCATTGATAAATGAATTAATATCTATTGTGTTAGGTACTTTCATTTTTCATTTGTTATTCCATGCGAGTGTCCTACGCATATGGGCTTGTACGATATTTAATTTCTCTAGTCCTTTGGAAAGCGACGTGGAAAGTGTTGCTGGAATATTTTGGACAATCGTTAGAAAGTTACAAGTATGTACTTAAGTAACATTTCATTTTGCAAATTTACTTACAAATAGACGAGTTTTTTTATATAATTACACGATTATAATACCTAGGTATATCGTTTTTGAAAGAATATTAACCGTCGCGGGATGCCTGGCAATGTGTAATATAAAAACACCGTCCCATCTCAATATATATGTATCAAAAACAAAGTCGTGTTAGTTATGACCGGGATAAACTCCAGAAAGGGTTGCCTATACTGTGCCTTTTTGTTTTTTTTAGCAGAAAACGTCACTGTTATCCCCCCTCCCCCTCCCCTCGCTGGCATGATGGTTATGTCGGACTCGAAACATACAAAACCTCATGCCGTCAGGGATCTTTAACGCCAGGATGCAAGGAGACATTCACGAAATAAATTCAGCTGATAAGGTAACCAACATAACTTGATTCTAAGGCAGAATTTATTTTGCATAATCAAAAACGAAATATGCAGATTAAAAAAGCAGCCAAGTGCGAGTCGGACTCGCCCATGAAGGGTTCCGTAGCAGCAAGTAACATAATAATGTTTATATATGATTTTAGATTGACATGGTCATTTACATTAAAATTAGAAGTACATCCGTGATCATGGTACTTGTAACAGTGCCGAAATATCGGATTCTCGAAAAAGATACTAAACATGGTAAATATCCCGTTTATAATTCTAATTTTAATAATAATGTTTTTTTTTAATTTTTATATTTGAGTTGATTGAATGAAAGGTAAATTGCGGTTTACGATTTAAGACGTTTTAAAAAAAAACTACTTACTAGATCTCGTTCAAACCAATTTTTGTTGGAAGTTTACATGGTAATGTACATCATATATTTTTTTTAGTTTTATCGTTCTCTTATTTTAGAAGTTACAGTGGGGGATATACACTGTGCACGACACAAATAGACTATGGACACATGTGCCAGTGACATGTAGATTAGTAAGCGTGAATATAATGAATGAATTATGAAAATGTTAGGTTTACGTCTGTCACGTACAACGGTCCTTAACATACACATTTTACCACTTTGGAAGAGTGTCTCGCGCAAACTATTCAGTTTAGAAAAAAAATGATACTTAGTAGAAACCTCAATATAATTTTTTAATACCTATCTATAGATACTACACACGTATGGGTTTGATAAAAAAAAAATTGAGTTTCAGTTCTATGTATGGGGACACCCAAAATTTTTTTTTTCTATTTTTGTGTGAAAATCTTAATGCGGTTCACAGAATACATCTACTTACCAAGTTTCAACAGCATAATTCTTATAGTTTCGGAAAAAAATGGCTGTGACATACGGACGGACGAACCTATTAGGGTTCCGTTTTTTGCCATTTGGCAACGGAACCCTAAACAGAGGTATTTAAATAGTAAATAGTACCAAAAGTATATCGCCGCACCGATTACGAAGAGAGTCGGAGAGTTGTGAGTACATGGTGACTCAATAGCCACCGCGGATCCTGATCCCCCACATTCGTTGTTTCACATCATTAAGATACAATTTTTATCATCATCATCATACATGCGCCAATCCTGGTTTCGCGGACTTTGAAGTCCGGGGCACGCTCTTCTACTATTCCATTATTAGTTTTTCTCAGAAGAAAAGCCATGTACAGAAGCTACACGCGACCGAAATGCGAATGCTGCGTTGGGCGGGCTGAGTTACACTTAAAGACAGGGTGCGCAATGAATACATAAGAGGTACCTTTAAAGTTGCACCAATTGCAGAAAAAATCAGAGTCTAGGCTGAGATGGTACGGTCATATACAGCGAAGACCAGACGACCATGTCGTGAAGAAGTGGTTTCCATGGCTACAAAGGAGAGAGGGAGGGGAAGGCCCCCAACTACATGGATGACGAATGTCCGCAAGGACATGAATCAATTGGGGCTTTTAGACGACGACGCATACCAGCGGAATAAGTGACGCCTCAGTACCAGGAAAGCCGACCCCGCGTAACGGGAAAAGGCGAGGCCAAAGAAGAAGTTTTTCTCAGCTTTTAAGGGACCTGAATCAAACCCCGAGAGGAAAGGCTGCTTTAGTGCGTCGTCCTTCAATCATCTTGCTTGCTGGCTTGGGCCTCGAAGATATTGGTAGGGCCATATATCCAAAAGATGTAATTTTTACGAAAGGCAAGAATTTTGTAAAATTAAATATGCAAAAGACCGACATAAAAAAAACTATTAAAAAAATATTACTTGACTTTTACAATTTAATTCAAATATTGAGTCAAATAATTAGTCAATTATAGACTCTCAACCCACGAATCAGTCGTTCCTAGACTATTGTAGTAGATTCAGCATAGCCAAGTGTACAAAATATTTAGGGGGAGGGTCGGTGTTTAGTCCTTAGTGGGGTGACTTCTGCCAGGGAATTTACCTTTAACTTAAATGCTAAGACGACAATAGCGTACGCCTAGGTGAGCGAAGCTAGGCTGTTCGGCGCGCACCGACAAGTGCTTCATATACGTCCCCGCCGCTCCCAGGCTGCCGCCGCGGCCTGGGTGCGGGCGGGGACGTACTTCCAGGCGGGTCGTCTCCTCTGGGCAATGCTATGGTTTATAACGAGCCTCGCTCATTCCACCTACCTCGGAACTGTAGTAGCTAAATATGATGCACGAGGGTGAATCTCCGGCGCCATAACCGGACCATCTGGCTAGGGGAAGAAAACCCTGATACAAAAATAACCCTTTGTGACTGGGCAGTCACCTGCGTCATGGACCTGCGCAGTTGAGCGCCGTACGCAAGGATGAAGGGATCCTGGGGGGTTGAGCCAAACGGCGCTGGCGGTTATGCGTCCGCGAGGCAACACGCCCTCTTTGGCCTGGATTTCAGGCTAAACGGTAGCCCCAAACACTAGCCATGGTTGGGGAAATTAGGTCAAGGTGTCCCATTAGTGGGCCACCGGCGAGGAGTGTAGGGTCCACGATAGCCGTCTTTGGACGACTATCGTGGTGGGTAAAGGTCATGCTGACGGGGTAAGTGAGGGTTGATTAGCCGTTGGGGGTAGGCCATTTCATGCCCCCAACGCCAACCCGATCGAGCCCCCGATGTCGCACTGTAAACCAGCCTTGCACTCCTATATCTCTTTGGTAGTCCTAGTGCCCCTCGAATTAAGTCGAGTAAGGCACTCCCAGTTGCGGGCTCCGTGGAGGGTGGGAAGCCAATAGACGAAATTTTCAAACTTCATAATAACATGGATAGGCCAAATAATAAGTATAAAAAAACGAACACTACAAATCCCAAGACTGGCAGCTCAGTGGTCCAGACTGCGGGTACCAGTCAAGGGAATGACTGCACACGCGCCTTCAGCGCACACTTGGCCCGAACCGGCAGCTCAGCGGCCCCGGCTGCAGGCACCGGGAAAGGCACCCACATAACTCACCACACCGCCCAAACTGGCAGCTCAGTGGTTAAAACTACGGGTACCAGGGAGGGCGAAAGCACCACACGCGCCCTCAGCGTACACTTGGCCAAAACCGGAAGCTTAGTGGCCTCGGCTGCAGGTACCGGTGGAGGCTAACACACTAAACAGAGACTCACAACCACAGCCCAAACTGGAAGCTCAGTGGTTTTATCTACGGGTATCAGTGCGGGCACCGAAACTACCGTCACGGGAAGCTCAGTGGTTCCATCTACGGGTACCCGCGAAGGTAATGACACACATAAGGGGGAAACCCCTTTGTCACACAAACCTCCCCCAGGGGAAGGCCCCCGTAGCGTCAGCCCGGTGGCTTCTTGCCAACCGGAGGACGCTTTCTCGGAAGGCTGGCAACTGCCTAAGAGAAAGGGGTCAAACAGGACCAGGGCACGTACCCAACCGTTAGGCGTGGATGGCAAGGCAGCTGCCGAACCATTCAAACCGAAAAAGCGGAGGGTCCGAAAAACGAAGAAGGAGAGGCGTATGGCGGCCATCGCGGCCAAGTCTCTGCTTTCTTCCGCACAACCCTCTGTCTCGGCAACGAACACAGAGGCAATCGGCACCCTCAACTTCGCCACTGGTGGACGGAATATTCCGCCTACCAGTAACAAAGCGAAGGGGGCCAAACAGCGGCCGGATGGGAACAGTAACTCCTCTGCCAAACGTGCTCTCAACGAGACGACTTCGCCTCGCGGGGAGTACAAAAGGCAGTGGTTGGACCTAACCAAAAAGGTCGCCAGGCCAACCTACGCCCAAGCCGCGAGTACGCCTCTTGACGTCGCAATCACATGCGCACGCACGGGGCGTATCGGCAAGGACGTATCCGAGGAAGTACTCACCGGGATACAAACTCGTATCTTCGGTGATGCCTTGGCTCGGAGGGAAACTCAGCCCCCGAAGTTTAGAGCCAAACCGCTCTATGCTGAGGGGGTCCTTAAACTGTGGTGTGCGGATGAATATACACGCACATGGCTACAGCGTGCCGTAAGCGACATGGCTCTCACGCCCAACGTCAAGTTGGTCGTGAAGAGACAGACTGAGATCCCTCAGCGGGCACGTTGTGGCATACTGGTCCCTGATCCACAAGGGCTTCTGGAGGACGCGCGCAAAATTGGGTGAGTTCTGTCCTTCCAGAACCCCGAAGTGGAAGTCGCAAAGTGGACCTTGGTAAACGCGACCATGCAAAGCGCCGCGTGGTTCCTGGTGGTCGGAATCCCAGAGGACCAAGTACCGACCCTAATGAAGGCCGGACGCCGTCTCGCTTTTGGAGTGGGGACGGTGTACGTTAAGTTCCAGGGTCGGTCCGGCAGGTTTGCCGACGTCCCTCTGGGATGGGACCCATCCACGGCCACCATAAACCAGGAGCTCAAGCACCTGCCTGCGACAGAGGAGTCCGATCTTCTCCCAAACGCCCCCCAATCAAGCGGGGAGGTGCCTGCAAAGGCACCACCAACATCCCCCGCCAATGTCGGACAGGAGGGCGCACCCATGGAGGCAGAGGATGCGGAGGACGTTCTGGCATCAATCTCCGGCCTCCTGGGGGACGACGTCGAACCGGGCGACTTGTTTGCGGGGTTAAAACTTGGGGAGGACGAAATGGGAACGACCAATGATGGCGTCCCCTTCGTCGAAGACTAAAATCCTCCAAGTGAACCTCCAGCACAGCCGTGATGGGACGGCTCGGTTACGTAAATGGCTGGAGGTTCAACAAACGGGCATTGCCCTGATCCAAGAGCCTTGGATCAGAGGGGGCCACATCCAGGGGCTCTCCAACTTAGGAGGTAAGCTTATCGTGACTGGCGAACATGATCTCCCCAGATCGTGTATATATGTCACAAAAAACTTAAAAACACAGGTCCTCACAGAGTTCTGTTGCAGAGATCTCACTGCCATAAGGCTGCATACACAGCTGGACGTCGAGGACAACGTGGTCATCCTCGCCTCAGCCTACATGCCCGAAAAGGAGGAGCTGCCCCCGCAAGACCTCACCCGGCTGGTGGACCACTGCGAAAGGGAAAGGGTAGAGGTCATAATTGGGGCCGACACCAATGCTCATCATACGCTATGGGGCATGAGCACTCAAAACGACAGAGGTAAGTCCCTTGTTGAATATCTTTTCACTACTAACCTTACCTTACTAAACACCGGCTCTGAACCGACCTTCGTCACCAAAAAGAGCCGTACGATTATTGATTTAACACTAGCTACTGAAAATGCAGCGGAAGCCATCATGGGCTGGCACGTCTCCAAGGAGGCATCCTGCTCAGACCACAGGTGGATTCGCTTCGATCTACAGGCGGGGACACTACAAACTCTGCCAAAACGCAACCCGAGGAAAACCGACAAGGTCAAATTTGAGCAGCACCTAGCAAATAGACTTGCTCAACAGCGCTCCCCACTGACCCTCGACAACATCATACAGATTGAGGAACAGGTAAACCACCTAACCAAATCTATAATAGACAGCTACCACATAGCATGCCCAGAAACCCTACCTCCCAAAACCCCAGGCAAACAGCCATGGTGGGGCCCAGAGCTAGATCGCAAGCGAAGGAAGGTTAGAAGGGCTTTCAACAGGGCTATGAATACTTGTGCAGATGAAGACTGGGACGCCTATCGTTCAGCCAAATCCAGCTACAAAAAATGTATTAGATACCGAAGCAAACAGGGATGGCGAAAATTCTGTGGAAACATAGAATCATGCCAACAAGCTAACAGGGTAAGGAAAGTCCTAGCACAGACAAAACCGATGGCACTGACCGCCCTTAGAAAACAGGACAACACACTCACAACATCGCCAGAAGAATCTAGACGCGTACTCATTGAGACACACTTCCCTGGATGCGTCTTCACGACGACAATAAACTGGCATGATTAAACCATAACACCTACTGCCCGAGACTGGCAGTACGCAAACAAAGTGGTCACACTGGAAAAAGTCCAGTGGGCCATCAGTAGTTTTCACCCTTATAAGGCAGCTGGCCCCAACCGAATCATCCCTGCTATGCTACAGTGGGGCGACAAATTAGTCGCAAGCAGACTGGAGCATATCTTTAAAGCCTGTCTGGCACACAGATACGTTCCGAAGGGATGGCGGGAAGTAGGAGTAATTTTCATCCCGAAGCCAGGAAAGGGTGATTACACGAATCCCAAAGCACATCGACCAATCAGTCTGACCTCCTTCATGCTAAAGGCCATGGAACGCCTATGCGAGAGGGAGCTGAGAGATGGTGCACTAAAACAGCTACCCCTACATGCAAACCAGCACGCATACAGCTCCGGTAAGTCTACGGAATCAGCCCTCCATCTGGTAGTCAGCCGGATAGAGGAAGCGATCGTACAAAAAGGCTTCTGCCTAGGAACGTTCATTGACATCGAAGGAGCTTTCGACAAAACCAGCTTCACCAGTATTAAGGCCACCCTGTCAAAACATGGAGCGGAGCCGGTACTATCAGACTGGATAACAAACATACTCAGCAAAAGAGTAGTTCGCCTTGGGGAAGAAGATCAGACGACTCTGATAGCCAAAGGCTGCCCGCAGGGTGGAATTATCTCTCCTCTTCTGTGGAATTTAGTGATAGACGACCTAATCACAAGGCTGAACAAAAACCGCGACTACACAATAGGCTACGCAGACGACCTAACAATCCTTATCTCAGGGAAGGTGGCGGGAACGGTCTGTAACCTAACCCAACAAGCCTTACGCATCGTAGAAAAATGGTGCGGGGAATTCGAACTATCGGTGAATCCGAACAAAACCGAGTTAGTCATGTTTACGAACAAAAGGGTATTAGGCGAATACCGATTACCCAAACTCTTTGACACGGAACTCCAACTGTCGAAAGAGGTCAAATACCTTGGCGTTATTCTTGACAGCAAGTGAAAATGGAGTAGCCACCTAGACAATAAATTACAAAAGGCTGGGATTACCTTCTGGCAGTGCAGAAGAACATCGGTAAAAAATGGGGGCTATCACCGAAAATCATCCTGTGGCTTTACGAAACAGTAATCCGCCCCATGATAGCGTATGGTGCTATCGTCTGGTGGCCAAGGACCGAAAACAGCACAGTAGCGGCTAAACTACAACGGACCCAAAGACTAGCCTGCATGGCAACCACTGGATGCATGAAATCTACCCCCACCGCGGCAATGGAAGCCATGTTCGGACTCCCACCCTTGGATCTGTTCATCCGCCAAGAAGCAACAGCTGCGGCTATACGCCTAAGGGCACTCAACCTATGGAGCGAGAGAAACACGCGACACACCTCACTGCTCACAGATCTCATAAAGGAGATACCCATGATAGGAGCAATGAATGATCGTGTGCCCAAACAACACGTATTCGACAAAAAATAGAAGATCCAACTTCATGAGGACCACCGCTGTGAGGCTTTATGCCCAACGGAACTACGCATCTTCACAGATGGATCAAAGACTGGTACAGGCACCGGGGCCGGCGTTTTCTCGGAGGACCTTAATGTATCCATTTCAACACCGCTGGGGACCCACAACACAGTATTTCAAGCTGAATGCATGGGGATTACCCTGGCAGCTACAGCGGTAATGGCCAGGAGAGTGGAAGGCCACTCAACACGCATACTCTCCGACAGCATGGCCGTGCTGCAAGCTTTAAACAGCCACACTATAAACTCGGGACTAATATTGGAGTGCCATCGTAAACTGAACCAAATAGGCCATTTCAATAACATAACCTTGCAATGGATTAAGGGCCACAGCGGCTCGCGCGGCAATGATACAGCAGATGAGCTTGCCAGGAGAGGATCTGACATGGTGGTAATGGGACCTGAGCCCATAATACCGATCCCCTTTGCATACCTACGAACCATGGTAAACAAACGAACGAGAGATCAACACAACAGCTATTGGATAAATCTGGAAGTTTGCAGACAGGCGAGGGAAGCACTCCCCGTGCTTGAAAATAGACTGACCAGGCGTCATCGACAACTGACCAAACAGCAACTGCGCACGGCCACAGCTGCCATCACGGGGCACGGCTCCTTCAATAAACACGTTTATATTCTAGGAATCACCGACAGCCCTCTCTGCAGAGCCTGCATGAAAGAGGAAGAAACAGCGGCACACGTGCTCCTACACTGCCCTGTAACCGCCACATACAGGGTTAAGTACTTCGGAAATACAGGTACGCTCCGGGAGATCGCCAGCAGCGTGAATAGCCTGCTGGCGTTCTTCAATGAGTTGGGGTGGATCGAGTGAAATGCCCACCCTCACGCAAAAACCGCACCTTGTCGTGGAGTTGCGGATACCAGCTCGCGAAACCATACCATACCATACCAATATTATATTTTCCTTTTACGTTCGAATTTTGAAGGTGATTTACTTCTATAAAAAATGTTAATTACTTAGTCATGATATTGTCGGAAGTTTACAGGAATATTATAACAAATGTATTCTTGTAATATTCGCGTAAATATGAAACACAACGGTCGATGAAGACTGCCGTGTGTGAACATTATGCAACTAAACCCCAACCATTACTTGAGATTTGATAAAACACACGTACTCGGTAAAGAATATCGATTCAATCAATTAATTCAAAACAATGAAGAAGATGGTTTAACGTGCCAGGCAAATGGCATCCGGTTATTCACTTACTCAGACCTACTTCAGAACATATTCTTATCTATGCTCGAACCCAAGAAAAAGCAAAACACAGCGAGGCTTCAAGACACTTTGAGCTTTTTCTGCATAAAGAGTAACATCTACAAATAAATAATGTTCGAGATAACTTTACACTTCAAGACATGAATAAACACCATCCTAAAGACTATGATGGCATCATGTCTTGAAGTCCCAGAAGAAACCCCATGATCTTGGCTGCTAAAAACAACTGAAACGTAAGGATCAGTGTAAATAATAAAATAACATAAAACAAATGACGATAGAATCTGCTAAAAATAGTTTTATTACAAATTTTACTTTACTTTATTTTTTGTTTGAATTTTTTTCGTTTGGTTTTGTTGTAAGTAGTAATTCAAATAAATAACAATAAGATTGAGTAATATTTTCCCTGTCGCCAAAAAAAAGGGTGGGCTCACATCGATAGTATAGGTGTTTAATTTTTAACCTGAAACCTTAGTATCGGTTACATCTAAATTCCAGGTTTCAATTCCAAATTAATAAATCTAATCAGAGCGCCTAGACTTTAGTATAATTCCAAAATAAATATAAGACACTTTTTCAATTTTGATTAACTATAAGTAACTTATATGTTTTAAATCCGCTTGGTAACAAATCTCTGTTAAATTATATTATAGACAAGTTTGGACTTCAAAATTTATGATATGAAAGGAAAACATCTTAATCACATTTAACTCCTGAACACTCTAATATTTCGTCAACTATAACCAGCACTTTATTACCAATTTCTTTCATATCATCTTCCACCTTCAAGTTCTTCTTCATTAATACCATCGTTTTGATCACCAAACTCTGCTTGCAAAGTTGAATTTTATTTGACTCTGTACATGTTTTTATCGTTATCTTTAGTAATGATAGCCAGTTATGTGTAAAAGTCAAAAAATCCTGTGTTATGTCTTGGGTTAGTTGGAAATGTATAAGAGTGTGTGTCCAAGGCTGGGATGTTAATAAAGCAATAAGTTTGGTGTCATTCCTAGAGACAATGGCATGTTTAAATACTGTACTCAGAGTCTTCCAACCAGCTGATGACTGGTTTTTCGATTCCTGTAGGAATAATCGTTATTAATGTTTTTCATCAGTGCTCAAAAAAGGTTTGAGCAAAGTATTAATAAATTAGATTGATAATTGTCTTCACCCTCTTCAAGATTCAAAACAAGATTCATTTCGAAAACTTAAAATTGCATTTAGCAGGTGATTGCTAGCTCTGGAGTAGGCTTAGACGAGTACGTAAAAAGTACTATATTTACTAACCCTGCAGCATAATATGAGCTGAATCCTGAACATTAAAGCTCTCATTGCATTACATTGCGCATTCACACTCGGCAGTTCAGGGACCTCATAGGTCAAAGCAAGCGGTGAACGATTACCAGTATTTAGTACCATATACACTAGTTGCAGTAAAGAGGCTCCTTTCTCAGAGGTACTGTCTCTTCGCAGGGATTTTATGATTAAATGAGTCTGTATTTGCAGAATTAATTTTGGCTGAAATGTGCGCGTAGCAAAAAATATTTTGTAATGAAAATATCTACTGAAAAATATTAGCTAATGAAAATATGAACGTTAAAAAACGTTCTGATCTACGGAAAATTATTATATTTCGTAGGTCAGAACTATAAATAGGCTAAATTTTAATGTTATGTAAATACATAAATAAAATATGAACGTATTTTATAATTTAATAATACATTCAATAAGTATGCCACAAGGTTTCATTTTAGGACCACTACTCTTCTAAAGTCTCTTGATAAAGTGCTACTAGTTTAAATTTCACAAAAATATCGAAATCTTCAATAAGAATGAAGGGTACCTGATAATTATTTTGCGTGAAGTAATGTATGATGGAGGAGAGTAACTGTAAGGCTGCACAGGCAACCCTGTCGTCGGCGCTATCAGTAGAAGTCAAAACGGTTTGTAGGAATCCCGTGCGATTTGTATATGTCAGTAGTACTGAAAAGTGGCGCTCCAAATTAGTCATATAAAACTTTAATTAAATTCGCTTTTCAAGGTAATTAAAGCTTTCTAAGTAACTTGTCGATGATGTTGAGATTCTTCGTTAAATTAGTAAAATTAATCCAAAAGTAGACGTTTTTAATACTTCGGGGCCAATTTTCACCTAGTGTCTACATTATTATTTCTAACGAGGACACTGACACCTATTATGGAAGACAAAGATATCGTACTGGCTGTAGTTCCGTACCGTTATCTCCCTAAGGAGAAAAAGGGAGACAAAGAGATTCAGTTGCCGTGCACTGTGACAAAAATCTAATCAAAATCAAATCTATTTTACCTCTATTATCTTTTTGGTTATTCGCTAGACTTAGCAGGTACAAGCCAAGCTTCAAACAAACGTACTGATAATGAAAAACATATTTGTCGCAATTTTCAGGAATGTTTTTTGAGAATATAGCTGTAATAAGTACTGCTGTCTTAAGACATGTTATTGGTTCAATTTCTAGAGGCGGTATTGTAGAAGCCAATTCTAGAAAATAACAAATATTTTTGTCTGAAAAAAAAAAAATTTTAGTAGTACACGTTATTTTCTCATGACTCTCATGATCTCATTTTCACCGGTGGTACTGATCATAGTGAAATTATATGCGAAAATGGCATTCAATCAAAACACTATACATAAATCCAAAAACTAACAGATTAGTTTTTGAGCTGACTCCTTTATTTGAGTTTGTAATATTTAAGTATAATTGATTTTAACGTACGTATTTAATTCATTTTAATGTTATTTCTAACCTATTTGAAAATCTGGGTCAATGAGAACTTGAGACAATACACCAGGTAGCATAGACCATATGAGAACTGAACAATTTTGCTTCGCGTCGTCATCTCCGTCATCCAAACAAATATGCAAAGCTTCCATACAGTTCTCCACAATATTTCTATCTCTGCACCGTATGAGAATGTTCAGAAGGAGTTCCCAAACAGCAGGTCGAGATGTTAGTTCGGATGGTAAGGAGTCCTCGGATTTGAACCATTGTGAAAGCTTAAAGGAAGATAGATTGTGAATTTATTTAATTTCTCGAGCAGATCCATTATATGGGTCGTATTATAGATGGTAAGGAATGGAAATCATCAATGAACTTATGTATAATGTAGAACTTGAAATAACCTTCTTTTTGATTTCACGAAACTTTTGTTTTCATTTCATTTGAAAGAATAGGGAATACAAACGATTATTCTATACCTCGTATTGGATTATATTCGCAAAAACTTTACCAATTGTCTAGATATATTAACACAAATCTCATATCTCATATCTGTACGGAGCCTCCCTCTTTTCTTTGTTTAAAAAAGATGGCGGCTTAAGACCGATAGCAGTCGGTAGCGTTTTTCGCCGCTTGACTGCCAAATTAGCTTGCCGCACCGTCAAAGAGGATATGGCCGGATACCTACAACCACACCAATTGGGTTTTGGGACACGCCAGGGATGCCAGGCCGCCATCCAGGTTCGTCATGGACCCAGGGAACGAAGCCTCGATATTGCTGAAGTTAGATATTCGTAACGCGTTTAACACCTTGGAACGAGACGTTCTGTTGAGTGAGGTCAAGGAAAAAATTCCGTCCCTCTATCCTTTCCTTCATCAAGTCTACAGACTTCCTTCCAACCTTTTCTTGGACAACAATCTCATCCTTTCCAAAGTGGGCACCCAACAGGGGGATCCACTCGGTCCGCTTGTGTTTAGCTTGGCAATTCATAAGGCAATCCGTGGTCTCAAATCTGCCCTTAACGTCTGGTACCTGAACGATGGCACCATCGGAGGCAAACCGGAAGACGTGTTGCTGGATCTAGACGCCTTAGTTCCTAGCCTTAGAGACCTGGGTCTGGAGGTGAATCCCTCGAAGTGAGAGTTCTTCCCCTGTGGCACTGGGGCTCGAACCCACTTTTCTCGTTTTAACTCTATTCTCCCTTTTCTCCTTCTGACTTCAACCTTTTAGGTTCTCCAATATTTCTTTCTGCAGTTCCTGACGCCATCACTGCTCGAAAGCAGCTTCTCCTTACCGCTCACGAACGCCTGAAAGGTCTCTCCGCGCACGTTGCAATGAACTTATTACGCATGTGCTTCGCTATCCCGAAGGTCACTTATTTGTTGCGAACCGCCCCAACTTGGCTCTGCCCAGAGGAAATTTCCTCTTTCGATGTTACATTGAAATCGGTGGTGGAGTCAGTCCTAAATATCTCCCTAGATGAGACCCAGTGGAGTCAGGCGGATCTCCCAATTCGATGTGGTGGTCTCGGGGTGCGTCGCGCTTGTGACACATCACTAGCGCCGGAAGGCCCACAGGCCTTCCGGTTTTTCTGGCATCTGCGCATGGGGTTGAAAACCTTGTCACTATTTTACTCAATTCTAATGGTGACGGGGGATCATACCTTTTGTGTCGGATGCTGTGTCGGATGTTGTGTCGGATGTTGTGTCGGCTTGTTCGGCCCTCAGCGCGGGTGCGTCGATCCCCGAGACAGTGCAACTTCAGCGGGCGTGGGATGATGTCCCCACATCATCCCACGCCCGCTGAAGATTGAAGCGACTCCAAAATCAGTTACTGGAGGGTGCCACGGGGGTCGATAAGGCTAGACTGCGGACTGTGTCGCAACCTGAATCTGGAGCGTGGTTACAGGCGTTACCTTCCCCTCATCTGGGCACTCTACTCGACGGCGACTCTCTGCGTGTAGCGGTAGCTTTCCGCCTGGGCTGTAAGGTGTGTGAACCCCATATGCACCTGCGGTTCCATGGTGGAAGCGGATGGCCATCACGCTTTGAGTTGTCGGCGGTGTACTGGCAGATTTCCGCCACACCACGCTCTGAACTTCATCGTCCGCAGGGCTCTTGTGTCGGCAAATGTCCCCTGCGTGCTTTAGCCTCCGGGCCTGAGCAGATGGGTGGGTAAGAGGCTGGACGGGTTGACTCTGGTGCCCTGGAAGAACGGCAAGTGCCTAATTTGGGACGCAACTTGCGTCAGCACGGTAGCCGCCAGACTTAGACCTTAGTCGCACCGTTCACTCCCCATCGGCCGCCGCGGAAGACGCCAGCTTAAAGAAGAGGCCTAAATACGCCACTTTGGAGCCGCGGTATACCTTCATGCCGGTAGCGGTGGAAACTCTGGGGAGTGGGGGCAGTGAGGCCAAAATCCCTATTAAGGAAATTGGACAAAGGCTCCAAGAAGCGACTGGGGACTCTCGTTCCGTATCGTTCCTGGTGCAAAAGCTGGCCCAGCGTGGAAACGCGGCGAGTGTGATGGCCACTTTTGCACCGGGATCATTCAGGGGCGGGTATTTTTTTTTACTAACATCGATTGTGACTTACTTTTGTATTTATAAAAGCTTATTTAACTCCCGATGATAAATTCTATAATTAACACAAATATGTATAGGACTTGGCACCACAATTTTTTTCATCGTGACAAGGATTATAGTTATCGTATAAGAAATAGCAAAAATAAACTTTTGATATATTATCATAACGTCGCAGTTGATTTTCTTTTAAATTCATTATTATCTAATGGTTTTTCCATCACTTTCTAAAAATACATAATCGGCTTATAATTGAAATAGATGATAGAGTGAACTCACAACATGTATTCTAACACTATTTGAAATTCTTTGAGAAGTAAATGCCCACAGTAAAACTGCGGGGTTATGTGTATAATAAACCGATGGATCTGGATATAACATCGATACCAAACGCTCCGTCGCCTTTTCAAGGTACACTCTTTCGTCCAGAGATTTGAGTGAGCCGTTCGATACGGTTGACATCTAGGGGAAGAAAAGAATATTCAATTATAGTATACGAGTAAATTGACCTATAAAAGCCTAAATAAATAAAAAAGAAATAAAAATTGTCTGTTCACTGTCCTGTGGGTGCCATGTTGATGCCATGACAATTACCTTTTCCGGTTTACAAAAACACCCGGAAAACAAAATTAATGCGTGAATACCAATAAACAAGCTGAAGCCGACTTCAAATTCTTAAATTTGAACTATTTCTTGTACTTGTTAAGAGTCTAAACAACATTTGGAATCACACGTTCGTGTTCTGTCATTAAGAGTCTGAGAACAGACTCATAATGACAATATAACGTAAGTTTATCTTAAAATATTTACCGCAAACACAAGCCACAATGCTTTTATAATGTACGACGGTGGTTTGAAAGAACTTGGAAGTTTTAGAATGTGTTCCACCAGGTAGGGAAGTAGAGGTGCTGTGGCTTCTTCAGGGCTAAAAATATTTCCAAATGTAACATCATAATTCTGTAGCTGTATTCTTTCTTGCGTATGAGAAAACTCAACAACCGAACGATCAGAAAAACGGAATTAATAGTAATGAAATGAACTCAATTTTCTGCAGACCTGTTCATGGATCAGTAACCGAATACAAAAATCACGCGCTTTCTTACTTCAAACAGTAAGCGATATTCAGTTGAAAACTAAACTCCTTTCCTCATAATCTGATAAGCTAAGCTGCCAAATAGAATTACCAAATACAATAAGGCTATTAGACACGTCTGGCGTGAGACGTGCCTAAAATACTTTTAGCATAGTACTCGTAGTATGATATAAATATTTCCATAATTTTAAAAATG
The DNA here is from genome assembly GCA_946251805.1 of Cybosia mesomella. NCBI lineage: Eukaryota > Metazoa > Arthropoda > Insecta > Lepidoptera > Erebidae > Cybosia > Cybosia mesomella. The sequence continues at coordinate 23,296,161 of OX276405.1, forward strand.
GAAACTAGGAAACTTTTAATATTATGGTATACTTCTCTGAAGATTGGCAGTAGAAATAAATATAGATGAGCAGACTATACGGCTGGCCTTTTTGTAACTGAGAGCCAATGCGTTGCGGTCTTTCCACGCCGTACTGCAACTCTACCAAGCCCATCTGAAAATGGTATAATTATATTTAGTAGGTTGTGACATTCCTCTGAGTACTCTTTCATCGAAGTACCTATCCCAGTCGCAGTGGCTTATTTTGGCTATTATGATAGCGACTACCGTCTAACCTCTCCCGAACTCCGTGAGAAAACCCTTCGCTAGAGCCTCGTCAACTAACCAGAAGTGTACCGGTTAGTGGTTGAGAATGGCCAGGGCACCGATGATGTTAATAAGACCCCAAACACCCATTGAATCCCGTGAAATTAGTAGAAATAATAATACATTGACATCATAAATAATATTAAATTAAAAAATTTAGAAACCCCCGACCGATTTTCATCCAATATAGCTAAGTACACTCCCGACTAATTCACCTTTCACACAAAAAAGAAACAAAATAAAAAAGGTTCATCTGTTTGGGAGCTACGATGCCGCTGACAGACACACAAACAGACAGTTCAAACTTATAACACTCCATCGTTTTTGCGCAGACAGTTATAAAGATTGACCGTGTGTACTTTTATGGGAATCAGGGGAGGAGAGACGGACGATACTAGCCATTGCATGAATGAAACTGTATTAATGATCAGGAGATCTTACGTGAATATCATTTGCACGAGCATCATTGTCCATATTTACGTCATTCACATTCAAGTATTTGTCAGCTAACACTTTTAGCATTTCGCCCAAAACCAAAGTACTCACTTTGCGAACTGATATATCGTTTCTGAAAGGAATAAAACCAGCTCATAATCGCCCAGCTATCGACTTTACAACTACTCGATACACAGTTCTGTTGAGGTGTAAAGAACTATAATTTGCTAAATAAATACAATAATGGGCGGTTGATCTTTCTTGTACGACTAAATTGTATTTCAATCGGTACCTAATGGCTCCGGTCGCCATCAATGAGGACCAAGACCTTCTGAGGACTAGTGGACACTCTCCGGAAAAACTGCAAATGCTGAACAAATACTTAATATTCTAAAAACGAAACACACTAAAAAAATCTAACAATATGAAATACTAGTGAGAGTATATTATTAGTTCTACTGGGTAATTAATCGATGTCTGTTTAACGCTGGATTTCATCAGTGAAAATCCTTTCACATAAATAATTAGGTCCTCACGTTTCACTCGATGCACTGAATAATACGTAATCCCGCAGTTTAGTTCGACTTGATTGCAGAATTTGAAATCCACACTAGGATTTTAATTGGCTTGGTAAAGGTTCAGTCGGGATTGGATATTTTTAAAAAAGACGAAGACAACTGCTTATCGTGTGCCTTCCTAAACTTTAACTAAGTACTTGACTTTAACAGTTGTGACTGCAATGAAAACTATAATACACTACAATCGTAGTTGGTTTAAGTAGGCACCTAAGCATATGATCTATATAACCGTTATGTGACCTAAGTTTTTATTCGCATAAAAAGGCAACTTCTTATAAGGATAACTTTTATGACTCTTACCTTTGTATTTGAACTTGAGGCAGCATAGTGAGATATCCATTTGAAAACATCATTTCACAGAAGTCTGGTAAGCCGTCGTTGTTTATGTTATCGTAAAAGAAATTCAGTAATAGTTTTAAGAACACATTGTATTCCTCTGTTGAAATCTGGCTTTGATGTTCCTGATAGGAAACAGGATAGAACGAAGTTAACGCAGTACCATAGCATATGTATGTGTATAGGTATAATCAATTTCAATTCCCCAATGTTTGGGAAGTAAGATTTAAAAATGTTCTTTATAAATATACTCATCTGTTCTACTCTAATCCATCTGATAAATACCTACATCTACCTACATCTACATCCATTACTGGGATGAACTGGGATGAATTTAAATTTTAAAGTGGACAACCCTTCGGTGCGTGAATGTATCCACTTCTAAGTAACGGACAGGTACATGCGTGGCACTGGACGGCTACAGCATCAGCTCTTGACTTGTCCACCAGCTTGGCGCTTTTTGGCATGGAGTAACCCTACTTACAGAGCTGTTTGAACAGTACCTTAATAACTTTTTGAAAAAGAATCCAGATGCGGACATATTCTATGATAAGCCAGTCTTTAGTACAACTGTGAGAAAATTTTTGTGTAACTTATAGTATTTCATCATCATCATCATCATGTCAGCCAAACGACGCCCACTGCTGGGCATAGGCCTCCCCCAAGGATCTCCACAACAATCGGTACTGCGCTGCCCGCATCCAGCGGCTTCCCGCGACCTTGACTAGATCGTCGGTCCACCTTGTAGGGGGCCTGCCCACGGAACGTCGTCCGGTACGCGGTCGCCATTCGAGAACCTTTCCGCCCCAGCGGTCATCGGTTCTCCGCGCTATGTATCCCGCCCACTGCCACTTCAACGATGCAATCCTTCGAGCGATGTCGGTTGTTTTAGTTCTCCTGCGGATCTCATCATTTCTGATTCGATCGCGCAGGGAAATACCGAGCATCGCTCTCCCCATTGCTCGCTGGGTGACCTTGAGCCTTCTTATGAGACCCAGAGTAAAGGACCACGTCGCGCTTCCATATGTCATAACTGGTAACACACACTGGTCAAAGACTTTCGTCTTGAGATATTGAAGTACTTCGGACTCGAATATATGCCGGAGCTTCCCGAACGCTGCCCATCGGAGCTGGATTCGACGAACGTGGTTCTCGAAGTTGGACTTACCTAACTGGATCGTCTGTCCTAGGTAAACATAGTGGTCAACAACTTCGAGTATAATGTTCCCAAAATTAACTGGAGCAACATGGGCATTGGAGATGATTTTCGTTTTATCCATGTTCATCCTAAGAACCACTCTTTGAGAAGCATTACTAAGATCTTCGAGCATTGTGTTCAGGTCTTCCAAGGTCTTAGCCATAAGAACTACATCATCGGCAAACCGTAGGTGTGTTAGGAACTTGCCATTGATGTTGATGCCGCATCCTTTCCAGTCCAGAAGCTTAAAAATATCCTCCAACGCAGCTGTGAACAGTTTCGGAGAGATGACGTCTCCCTGTCTCACACCTCGCTGTAGTTGGATAGGATTAGAGCTCTGGTTCTGTAATCGGACTGACATGGTGGCGTTTTGGTATAAGTACCTCAGCACCTCGATGTACCTGTAGTCTATTTTGGCTCCTCTGGAGAGTGCAGCACCGCCCAGGTCTCAATTGAATTTTATTTTATAATATTTGTATGCCTAAAATGTAACGTATTTCATCGTATTTTTTATAATTTTGTAATTTCAAGAAATGTACCATATAAATAATTAATTTAATGTAATGTATATTTATGGCGCTCATTAGGGGAGATCTATGTCCAGCAGTGGACTAGAATAGGTTGATGATGATGATGATGATGATGATATTTATGTAACTGACTGCAAATAAGCGCTTTGGTGCAAACTGTACCTAAGCTTATATTGCTAATAATGAATAAATAAATGAATGAAGTAAATTAGACTTTACTAGCTTTATAAATATAGGTAGGCATTTAAACTATCATGGTCACTATCAGACTATCACTGACACTCAAAACAACACATGGTAAAAAAAACACTGGTTTCCTGGCGCCCTGGCTTCGCCCCGATGTAATAATAGCACCTTATCGCCAAAACGTACCTACGTTTTGGCGATTAATTTTTATTTATATAGAAGATTTTACTGTCATCTATTCTTCAAAAGCATAAGAATATCATTTACTAGCCTAAGAATATCATTTACTATATAGAATAGATATTCACAATCACATCGTCGTCGTTATGAAAAAGAATTAAACCTGAGGTAAATGGCAGGTGATAAAACTTCAGATTAGTTATTGTACTACTACATTTAAACCTCCAGTAATATTACCTTAGTAAAACTAACAAGTTCAGAGACAACAAGACGCAAAGCCTCTTCCATTTCAGCTGCGCATTGTTTCAGTGCACTTATCTCGTGGTCGTCATTCAAGATTTTCTGAATGAAGTCCGTTTTCTGATTACCTCGACGTAGAACTTTTATTAAACTAAAACGCAATTTGGTAGGTACATATTCCAAATTTTGATTTATAAATTAATTTATAAATTAAAATTTAGACAAATTTGGTTTGACAAAGTTTGTTAGCATCAGCGACTGGCTATTTAGTCGCTTTTCGGGAGCAAGATGCCGCGAGTTCGAGCTCGAGCACACACACATTTGTGCTACACACCAAGCTAAATACGCCAGGGGATCAATTACTTCTAGCTCGCTTGATGTAGCGACTGAATGCTATATATGTGCACACATTCGCATGATAAATGCTACTAGCGCCTCTATCCACGCACCGAACCATGCATCAAGGATGCAGTCGCAGAAACGCGCAACAGCGCTAAAAACGTAATGCAGTATTAACCATCTGTCGCTAAATTGCGCGATTTAGATTCAGTATCCGAAAGCAAAAGATACCAATACTTCGATGCCGATACTAAAAGCAGCACTTTTGCTTTAACCTTTGAAGTAACCGAAGTGATAAACCGTGTCTGTTCAAAAAAAGGGCAAATTCACTGCTACTGATCGAACCCTCAATAGTTTCAGTAGTTAAGGTTAATCAGTAGTTGAACAGGTATGTCCAAGAACATGTAGTTACAAAGTCTTTGATACCACTGATATTGACAAAGAAGATTAATAACTTTACCCTGAAACATCCATTCCAATCTGGCAAACTAAGACATAGATCATTCCAGTGATTCCATCTTCACCAACCAACATAGAATGGTTCAATGCACCCATAAGCAGGCTGAACCATTTTTTCAATACCTCCAGTATTCCATTCGCTGTATTAATATCAATATTCAGATTTTCTGGCTGATAGGATATGAGGGCATGAAGAACTAAAGCGCTTGATAGAATGGTCTTGGGATATGTTGAAATATGGACTGATAAGGCTTTTAGACAAGCGAGAAGCTGCACAGCGCTGTATGCGCTTTGGCGAGATAAAGGTGCAGTTGTTTTATGATATGATACTCTGTGGAAAAATATTGAAATTAAAAAAAAAACTTGTGTAATTATCTTTCGGGGTGCGAGGGAAATGCCTTACGGACCCGCCACCTTACACCCAGGCATCTGAAGACCCGAGACGGGGTTTTAGTCGCGGTTCGAGCCCGACATAACCTACCCCGCTGGCCGGCGGGAGGGTATCCGAGGGGATATAATATAAAGAAAAAAGGGTAATTATCTTTGGATAAATGTACAACAGTCTTTTGTTAGTTCTTCAGTTAGCTTCATGGTGCCTTCGTGAAATTGCTTCAAATTATTTGTATGTAGCGTTGGAAGCGTTCATGAGCCAAAGAAATCATTAACCATCAGGTGGGCCGTGTGCTTGTTTGTTGTCCGAGCAGTGTTCAAAAGATCTCATTTGATAGAACAGTTGTATGGTAAGTTTGGATAAAGCTGCAGTCTTGGGCTAAGTCGGTTGCAGGTTTGATTCCCAATCAGTGCAAATATTAGTATGCTTGAATATGTCTATTTGCATTGGTGTCCCCGTCTTGCCCCAGTTTGGGGGAGGGGCGCTAGGGGCGCCCCACCGTCCCAGCCTGCTTCTGCTGGGGTGACAGGCGGCCTCACCTGCCACCCCCAGGCCTGCGCTCATGGAGGACGGAGGTCGTTAAGCGACCTCCGGCGCCTGAGTCGCCTGCGACGCGCGGCGAGAATGTTGCGGGCTCGGCGGGCCGGGATAGTTCTAAATCTCTCCCAGGCGCGCTCCGCCATCTACTTCGCGAGCATTACATGCTCGCTGAAGGAGGTGGCGCTGAACCACGCGCTCGCGCTCCGCACCATTATATAACAGTACCTAAACATAAAAAGTATTCTTACCCACTTAGCAGGTCGCACAGAAAATGCAAACAGACGTCTACAGGTTGTCTGGAACCGCTGCCAGCATAGTGCGTGACCGCTCTTAGAACTGCGGTCATCGCGTGAGCTGCGTGCTCATCAGCGAAGAACTGACGAGACCGCCACAATAAACGAAGGCTGGTTAGAATTGACCTAATATGAAATTAATATTATAGAGTTTTTAAATTGCAGTAGTTGCAGTGTAACTTTATATTAAGTATAGGTACATTTTACTATCAATAAATTCAAGTTTAATAGGCAAATGGTGACTTATAATTCAGGTATTTATTAGATACAGTCTGCGTTTATTGAAACTCTATTAGTATTCAGAACTCCAGTAGTTCTGAAAATCGCTTGAAAATGCAGTTTCAAAGATTAAATGTTACGCTGCTTTTAGTTCTGTAATTTGTCTGTTTACAAACGTAATACTAGCGTTATGGATATGAATTCCTACCGCTACTCAGACAAGCATTTAGTTACACTCGATAACATAGAAATAATATTATTATTTCTTCAAGGACTTCAATCAACTTCAACCGAGCGAAGACTAGAGAAAGGTCAAAACTATAATATCTACCATGTATTAGAAAATCGATGAGGGAGCGAGCAAAGCGAACTCGAGGACACCGCGCGCTTCGACACGGATAGATATAGGTTAGAAGGGTTTGGTGTGTTAGGTAACTTGTGATAATGCGCGAAGAAAATGGAGCCCTGTGAAGTGGTGCTCCATCGACATCTCTCATTAATTATTATTCATAAGATAGAAATCTATCTGTACTAGAGATCTTAGTAGAGGTAGCATTTAAATTATGAAATCTTGAATACCACACCGGAAACCATACCCGAATCCAGATCTTTCGCAACTCTGAACAGTGAAATGGTTTAAAATTACTTTTTGTCCATTATTGCTAGTAAGCCCTCCCGCAAATCAGACGTACTAGAGTTTTAAACACTGGTAGGGTTTTCATATACGCCCCCGCTGGAGTTAAATGCAGAGCTGGGGAAGTAAAATATTCACCGACAGAATTCAACTCGCACGCCTACCTACCAATCACGGCGACCAGCGTGGGTGTATTGGGCCCCATCAAAGATTCGCCCTCGGAAGTTGCTGAATACTAACAAATTGACAAACCAACCTTATATTGAGGAAAATCAATAAATAAATTGCTGTTTGGGTAGGTGTTTTTGTAACCTTCAGGGGACAAGTTTAACATTTTAAAATTTTAGTTTATTATTTTTGAAAAGTTTTAAGGCTAAGTTGGTCGGTCGGTAGCCTGGAATGTCTTAAGCCAAAACCGATGGCGACTGTACACTAGCTGATAAACGGACGCTGCTCTAGCGCAAGTTTTCTTCTTTTAGTTAAGCAGACAGCAGTCGCGCCCCCAAAAGTCTAAATAAACCAATTAATGGAGTTGTAGGAGACCGGATAAGCACTTGGATAAAGACGGGAATAGCAACATATTCACAAATATACCTATTTTTAAAGTACAAATTTAGCTAAATCATTTTAAACATTATTAGATTTATTTTATTCTTGCCCGTGGTGAGAAAAAAATAAATTATTAGACATATAAGATATTAAGATTCTAAGGATAGTATTGTAATATGGCACTTTGTGTATGTACATAAAAAATTTTTTTACCTACTTGAATAGTGTAAAATCTAGGTTTGAAGTTGCTTCACACAAAAATACTGTGATGTCATTGTCTAGTAAGTATTCTATCATCGTGATTCCTTCATTCGTGTTTTTATTGTACCTGCCAACAACTTCAATTATATAGCCACAAGCTTTATTCTGTGCAGCCGTATCGCGCGATGTAAGCAATTTCTTTATGTCTGAAAGAGCATTTTGTCTCCCACTGGGGTTATAGGTTCGGTTAAAATTTGCATTCACTAAATTGTACATAATCGTATAAATGTAGGATAGATAGTACGGTTAAAATTTGAAACTCCCGCCGTTCTTCCCGGTTGCATGTTCGTTTTTCAATTTTTATAGACTGCTGGTTATTCTAAGTTGTGGTGCTTTTTTAAAATAAGTAATTTACCTAAATTTAAAACTGTGATAAAATAAGTTCACAGCAAAATAACAATTAAAATATTGAGATATAATATCTTATCATAGTTTGTAATTTTTTTGTAATATATGTTTTCATTATGTTTTATTAATATTATAATTACTTCAGTAATATAGACATCAATTTATAATGACCTCACGGTGCTGTAAGCCATGTGCTATAAAATGTGAAATACTTCTTAACAATTAGCTGGTCCCGTGAAAATAAAAAACACATACATAATTCATCAGAATCGATGGAGCCATTCTCATCTCAAGTTTTTTTTCGCTTATAGTAACAAAATCAACGATTCATTCTTATTTATAAAGATTAGACAAGTGGCAACCCTATTCGTAACTGTCAATTGTCATTGTCATTTGGTTGTTCTTCGAGGCCTTTCTTGCATGATCTGTATCCGAAGCGATCGTTTGGAATTTAATTTTTATTATTATAACTATATTGTTCGATTCATCAAATTATTGATTGTTTATCAACAAGCCTCGACCGTAATCATTATTAGTGTTGCAATGGTGAGTGCCTAAATGGTTCAAAACGTCTGCAAGTGGTTGCAAAATTTGTACTACGATCCATGCGCATTCTTCTAAATACTTTTCGATAATTGTTTTATTACTTCTTGTTCAACAGTCGGTGATTGAATTCCTGAAGGACCTCCCGTCGTACGACGAACACAATTTTACACTATTTAATACGGACCATGGAATTAGAAATTGTTCAAAAAGACCGTCAATATATTTACCAACTAAGGAGATACCATCTGAACAAAGTTTAGTATACGATTCTATTCTTCTATATATACAAGCTTTAAATTGTTAATATTATAACCATTAAACTTTTAATTAATTTGTCAGTGACAGTTAATAATTATACTATTAGAAAGACATCTAATGAGTAATGTTTTTATAGTATTTTGAATCTAATAGGAGTCGGATATAGTACTGTAAAAAAAATAGTTTATGGGCAGCCCAGTAAGCAAGTAATGACAGTCCCAGGATTGATGTTCTCAGTACTGTAAAGAGTATTGGATATTTAGTAGGGAATTTAAACTTGGAACTTGTTATTTAACCAACTTATTTATGTCATTGTTCATTTTCAATAACAATTTAAATGAGAATGTACAATTGCAGGGTTATTGGTCACAATAATTACTTCATATTTGGTTATGACTTTTACAAGATACATGCTGTGAAATATTTAAATGCTTTAAAATTCCTTCTGATATGTGGGTATATTAGTATCTTCAAAATGCCACCATACAAAACTGTCACAAAAAAAGTTTTACAACATTACTAGATTCTAATAAACTCATTTTAGAATGCTATACAATTTTATTACTACCCTTTTGATATACTGGACCAAATTTAGTCTTATTTGAATGCAACATCAATTAATTCTATGTCATACTATTATAGAAGCTAATAAGAACAAAAAATCCTACTAATATTATAAACGCGAACGTTTGTGACTAAGTATGTATGTATGTTTGTTGCTCTTTCACGCGAAATTGCTGAAATTTGGTACAGGGATAGACTATAGTACGAAATAACTCAGGCTGCTTTTCGTCCCGTGAATAGGTTCCCATGGGTAGCGGGAACGGAATCAGAATTCCACGCGGGCGTAGCCGCGGGCAACAACTAGTATGTTATGATTCCTGAGTGAGGTGACAATTAATTTCTAATTTGGAACATATTTTTTGTTCAGTACTTCCAATGTAGTAGTTAACATAAAAGTGCTGTACTACATACAAAGATCTTTGACACTCTTTACTTTGCAGTGTGACTCTTACAAACCTTGATGAATTTTGTTTAGTTAAAATTTATGTTTATTTGTTTTCAGTTATTGTAACAGAGAAAACAAATATACTATTAAGATATTTACACCAGCAATGGGAGAAAAAGGTAAATATGTATTGCATTAATAAGCTAAATAAAAGAATAAGAATTGAAATGGCACAAACCAAAATAAATATCCATAACATTAGGGTATATTAGTATATACCCTCATGTTAGCGGCGATAGTCTAGTGGCATACGTAATGGACTGCTGAGATGAGGTCTCGAGTTCGATCCCAAGTAGCCCTGGACACACACTGACTTTTCGTAGTTATGTGTGCATTAATAAATGTTAATTATCGCACGCTTAATAATGTGCCCGGTAGATGGCAATAGACTCGCCCCCTATTACATTGGGCCCTTAACATAACTGGCGAATCGTGGGTGTGTAATACACCTCTGCCTACCCCTTCGGGGATACAGGCGTGAAGTTATGAAGTTATGTATGTAACGAGGGTTTTAGTAAGGTTGGTTAAGCATAAATGCCAGTAAGCCATAGCCAGGGCCAGATCATAGGTTTTCTTATAGCCTGCTGAATGCATTTAATTACTTGCACATTAATTAAATTTGTTAACATAATGAATAACCAAAAGGCCAATATTATTATTATTATTTTTAACAGGCAGGCAGTCGAGACAACTGATAATGCCTGTATCCTGCTTGTGCCCACTAGTGTTATTTGTTTATTTTTATTTTTTTTTTGTTTAAGGTGTTGGTCTATTCTTAAATTGGTTAATGTTCTGGGCTGTCACAACATCATGTGGTAGCTTATTCCACTCTCTCACTACCCTATTACTTAAAAAGTTTTTGTGTGGATTGTTATTCGAGAAGTTGGTGGATAGTCTTAGGTGGTGGCCTCTGAGGTGGTTATTATTGTTGCGTGTGAACAAATTGTCAAAGTCTTCAATGTCGTAATGTCCACTTAAGATCTTGAAAGTCTCTATCATGTCACCTCTGTCTCTGCGTTCTTTTAGAGTTGTAATTTTTAAAACTTCCAAGCGCTCCTCATATTTCCACCAGTTCCAGCCACTTTTACAATATCCACTGAATATAGTGCTGTGGATTAAATCTTCAGTCAGTTTTAAATGTTTTGATCTAAGTCAAAATAGTGATAAAGACAAATGCCTCTGCATCAGCTCTGTTTAAATCTAGGAATTCAATTATCTTGTTATATTTAACAGTTTGTTTCTTATATTTTCAGAACAATTCTCCTAAAAAACGTGACCAAAGTCACGTTGAACAAAATGGTGAAGAAAGCAGACCCCGCAAAAGGCCATGTCTCAATTCACCTCTCAACTGATGATCTGAATGTACCAGCAATTAGTTGTGCTTCAGTTATAGACTTTACATGAGTGTACAGCAGTTTTTGTATTGACATTTGTATTACACATTTTTTAGGTCAAATTATACATTGATTATCAGAATCATTGGTCATATATTATGGTATAATTACATTCGAATTACAGTCAAGTGCCATTACACATACTTAAAGCCTTCAAACAGCCTACAGCCTATTTATGTATATGGCAATTATAAAATAGTTGTATTCATTCCATATCTTATTATTAAGGATTTATAAGCAATAAATAACGGTTTATAGTAATAAACACCTAATAAATGAACACCTAATATTCTTAAAGTTAACAATAGCAATAACACATTAAATTAAGAATATGTCCAATTATGCAAGCGCTAGAAACGGGTTAGCTATGCAAAATTTATTGTTCTCGCTAAAGAATATTATATTTTTTAAATTAAATTGTCTTGTTACCCAATTATTAAAGTGCAAAAGAACAAAAACGAATATGCAACTGTTCTAATTACCTTGTATGATGATATGACTTTCAGATCCTAACAAATTATTAGAATTATTTTAGTGAATTAATTGGAATGAGAGGCATTACTAATGAAGTTTTGTTCAGAATTAGAGGAGCTATTATAGCTGTAATTAGGTCAAGGTGGTTTAAATTTCATGTTTTAGCATTGTGCAAAGCATACCTTAAGGTACATCCCCAAGCAACGCTGGATGTATTTTATACAGTTTTTAGTTGGAGGTAATCTACTCACTATTTATAAGTAATCTAACAGAATACATACTACATTAAACTTAAATTCAATTTATTCCCTGCATCACCCCTTAAAGTAGGTACCATAAAACTAGATAAACAATTTGATAATTTAACTTTCATGAAGACCTATTTATTTTTCAATTAATTTATTCATAAACCTGTGAGTGGGTATTTACTCGGCATTTGCTTGGGGACGTTCATTAACTTCCTCTTTAGCGCGCGGTTACACTACTGACTCTTTGTGCTTGCATGTTCAATTCATGTATAAAAGTGCACTCTTTTTTATTTTTCATCAAGCTAGACCTGCTAATCTCTATGTTCACCAAAATAGACATCCTTGTTTTACGGGCATTAAATTATATCAAGACATAATACAACCTGGATATCTTCTTTGACTTTTTCATATTTGGATGAAACAAAAAGACAAGTTACAATGACCATTTGGTCATTAATTCAACTAAATAGTTATAAGTTACTCTATATTATATATAAGACCTGAAAAATATGTAGGTAGATTTACCTAAGTATGTACGGGCCATGACTCCATTGGTGAAATATCCTATTTACTTCTCAACAATTTACTATCAATTCCGCAAAAGTTAACTCAAAGGCAATTAATAAATAATTTACCACAATTGCCACATAAAATAACTACAAGTAGTCAAATTTATAGGTCTTTAAAAAAATCTTAATTTTAATATCCTATTCTCTTATGAACAAATTTGAAATACACACATACCAACAAAAAGCAATTTGTTACACCTAGTACAAAACCTCTAAAGTATAATGCGTCCAATACACAATGGCCCATGATGGGCCACGGGAAGCTGTCGCCAATGTGTATAGTGGCGAACGATTGGCCATCGTTGTGCGCAATTGGTATGTTGTCGGTTTTTTTGGCACACTACAAAGTAATCGTGGCGTAGCAATGAGCTATGCACCATTGTGGGATGATGGCCGACAGTTGCGCATTGTAGAGCATGGCCCATCCCTGGACACCAGGCCACTATTTACTGGGGACGTAATAAAGGACTGTTAAACTAATGCACGTTAAACAAGGGTAGATTCAGGTACCTCCTTTATTAATCTGTTCCTAACTATTGCTACCAAAATTCCTATTATTGACGATCATTTTTCAAAGTAGAGAATTATTTTTATTCTATCGTAATTTGAGATTTTGAACATGAAATAAACGAAGGTTTTGAATGTTAGTGATATTTGTGATTTATTAGACGATTAGATTAAAAAATGTTAGTGCCTGCGTGAAGAAAGTTAACTTATAGCATATACCAATTTAAAAATGTATACATTTATATCTCACATTGAAAATACATTTTTTCATCATAAATATTGTAGCATTGCTGGTTGTGGCTTGCATATTATGTAAATTTGAATATATAGTGTCTTCATTTGTGATTATTACATTAATTTATGTGAGTTAGGGATGTTTGTTTATGTGGTTACTATAGCTAGTGTTACATTTAGTCATGAATCATAATTTTATTGTGTATGTAGGTATGTACCTAACATTATAATAAAAAATGCACCAATAGTTTACAGTTTGATATTTGACCATGCTTTAAGACATAGATATTGGTATATTTTTGAAATATATTATTGTAATTTTCTTTGAGGCTTGCTAGTGGAATGATCACCGATATTCATTGGTTTCCAGGTATTTTATTGCCATTTATTCTGTCCGAATAAAAATATGATAAAAACAAAATGGTTGCTTTTAATTCATTTTATTTGGAAATTTTGGTACTGTACTGCCTATTTCAATGGTTTTTCATTACTATATTTGTGCAGGCTATAGAATTAGACTGGAGATACGGAGACTTTAATCGGTACAATTCTGACAGCATCGCAGTGTGCAATGCGCCACACGTAATAATTCAATTACATGCAGACAATGTAAAACTATTAAAAACGTAGTACAAACGTAACTTTTTTTTTTGTGCGGAAATCCTATACCCCCCCCCCCCCCGGCTAGTGGGGAGGTTATGTCGGGCTTGAACCGACTAAAACCGCACGCCGTCTCGGGTCATAGGACGCCGGGGTGTAAGGTTACCCATAGAGCATATCCCTCGCACCCCGACTGACCCCGGGCCATCTCCGGTTTTGAAATAGCCCCCTTACTTGCTCTCCACTGTGCCATCTGCTAATCAGAGGGACACGTGGAAAGTTTCCGAACAGCCCTCAACAGGGCCGTCCTCGGCTTGGTCGGAGTTGGCCCTAGGAGAGGGGCGCTGCTGTCTCCGTTGCCCAGGGTGCACCGCGTGGAGGTCCCCAACCAAGCATACCTATAATATAAACTCAGGTAATATTATAAATAAAAATTTAAGACATTTTACACAGCGCTTTCTAAAGCCAAAGTAAGCATAGTTAACTAGCATGTATTATGGGTTCCTGCATGCGGATAAACTTACTTATATACTCTTTTTTTGTAAATACATACATACTAGGACGATTACCAGTTTTGCAATCAACCCAAACTTAAGCGTAGCGAGATTTGCCTATCCAACAATAGGTCAACGTGACCGGTCGACTTTTTCCATTGATTTGGTTTTTCGGTGATTATTCCTCGATGGTAAGACCGATCTGGACATTCGACCCCTTACGACACTCAGTAATGTCTACTTGATCACCGTGGCAAATTTGGTCGAGATCGGTCAAACGGAGGAGTATCATTTGTTTGCAATGCAACTTTGAAACCAGACGCTTCGCTCGCCTACGGCTCGCTACGCTTAATTATACATAGAAACAGCACCCAAATGAATACAAATAGACATTCATGCATACAAATATTTGCACTTAGCGGGAATCGAACCCGCGCCTCCCTGTCGTAGCAGTCGAATGCACTATCGCTACGCCACAGAGACTGTCAAAATCTAGGTAGACTACGCACTAAACTTGATGACCGCTCTGGATAGATAATATAAAATTTTTACCTGTTAATAAAATTTGTATTATTTTGCCTAAGACGTCCGAAGTCCATTATTATCAGAGAGTACATCGTTCCGTTTCCTTGCGTTGTCGCTAGATGTCACTACTTTCCGTCACGTGACTTCCTCGTTTTTAGCGCCCCTCGTGACCAATCCTGGAACTAACTTAGGAACCACAGAGAGCGAGCCACCGTCTTGTGTCATTGTTCGGCTCATAATGGAAACGAATGTGGCAGTGGCATGTGGAGTACTTCTCCATGGTTACAGTATTAACTGGGCGAAAAAAAGTGAGAAAGGGACCTTTCCGACCCTATACTAGTATCGTGGCCACTAATATTTAAAACTTCTTTGAAATAAAAAAATTCTAAAAGTGTTTTCATGGCGCCAGTTAGCTTTGGGTAAAATATCATTTATCGGATATTTCTCTATAAAGTTTGGAGATGAAACTGCTGACCGGCAGTTACCTGGGGGTGCATCTATTCCGGCCTCGGAAAGTGTGTGTTTTACCCAACCATCTATAATAACAGCCGTAGCTGGTCTAACTGGTCCTCTTGTCGTAATAAACAAATTTGTAAGAGCACCTCTAGTGTTCTTAGAAACCGAAATTAACTTTTTAAACCAAAATAATGGGTCTGTACTCCTATCTGGTGAAGCCGTGAAAGTCCAACTCGATGGTTGGTAAGATGTAGAATCAGTCTTTGAAGCAAATTTCGGATGCAAAGTAATAGAGGTACCAGTGTCGCAAGAATGATTTGAATCACAATGTAAGAGAGTTAAAACATGTACTCTACGTCCTGACGAGAGCAGTAAGATTGTGGCAGTACGTCTAGAAACATCAAATAAACTGAGCATGGATTTGAATTTTTCAAAAACTGAATTACTATTCTAGCGTCCCAGATTGGTAATTTAGGTCGATCAGGCTTAGCTAGGGAAATAGCTTTAAGAATATGTTTGACTAAGTGATTTGAAGAGAGCTTAATATAGGACAATGTTTTACAAATTGATGCTATTACAGATTTATGCACTAGGATCGAACGATAAGCTAAACGATGAGTAAGAAATAGCTTCGCTAAATATTTGGCTACATTATTTATCTGGATACATCTCAAGGCTAATAACACCAAAAGGAAGAGAATTATGTAAAACAATCCAGGAACTTAACCTTAGAGTAACCTCTACAGGACAACCAACTTACTGGCCGAGTGATATCAAAAAGAAACCAGACTTGGTGGACTTCTTCGTCACAAAAGGAATACCCACCTTGTCCTTAGCCTGCAAATCCTCCTATGACCTATCTTCCGATCATACTGCAGTTTTAGCTGACCTCAATAACAATGCGCTAAATGTAGCAAAACCGTGTAAACTACATAGTAAAAAAACAGACTGGGTCCAGTTTCGGATGCTAGTCAGCAATACACTTGACACACAAATCCCCCTTAAATCGGAAGAAGATATAACTAGGGCAGTGGAAATATTTAACAAATGTATTCAATCTGCAGCCTGGCAAGCAACTCCCGAAATTGATGCAGCATTTGAGAGGAATGAAATCGTCCCCACATACCCAAACGTAGTCACTAGCCTGGTATTAGAAAAAAGACGGGCGAGGAAACGATGGCAGGAAATGAGGTACCCTGCAGACAAACAAATTTTCAACAAATTGACAAATAAACTAAAAAGAATTATACTCAAAATGGCAAACCTAAACATTGAGAAGAGCCTGATGCTACTTCTTTGACGGACTACTCATTGTGGAAAACAACAAAAGCACTCAAGAGGCCTATTCCCTTCCAATCACCCTTACGGCGCGACGACGGGACATGGGCCAAAAGCAACATAGATAAGGCAAAACTATTTGCGGAACACTTATCAAGCGTCTTCATACCAAATCCTGATGCGGGCTCTGCAAAAACAGAGGAAACGGCAAGAGGACTGTCTACGACGTACCAACTAACTCCCCCTCTTAAAAAGTTTACCTTGAATGAAGTGCATACAGCGATCAAGAAATTGGTGGTAAATAAAGCTCCAGGCTATGATTTGATTACAGCAAAGATTATGAAAGAGCTGCCAGACATTGCAATGAAATATTTGACACAAATGTACAACGCTATCCTAAGACGAGAATTCGTTCCGCCCCAATTCAAAATTGCTGAGATCATCCTGATCCTCAAACCTGGCAAAGAAGCTGACAAAGTGACCTCCTATCGCCCAATAAGCCTACTTCCCATAACCTCGAAAGTCTTCGAAATACTCCTCATAAGAAGACTCGCACCAGAGATTGCAAAGTTGCAACTTATCCCCGCACATCAATTCGGGTTCCGTGAATCTCACGGGACAATCGAGCAAGTTCATCGTCTTGTCAACAATATTAATATAGCCTTTGAACAGAAAGCATACTGCTCAGCGGCGTTTTTGGATATTTCTCAGGCCTTTGACCGCGCCTGGCATGAGGGGTTATTGTATGAAATAAGGAAATCCCTACCAATAAACTACTTCTTACTGCTGAAGTCTTATCTTTACCAGCGACACTTCTATGTTAAACTAGGAGAAGAAAGAACAGGTCTTCATACCATTGAAGCAGGCGTCCCACAAGGTAGCGTACTGGGCCCAATCCTGTACCTATTATACACATCAGACCTACCTCAAACTGAAAATGTCGTCATGGGAACATTTGCAGACGATACTGCCATCATGGCTATTCACAGTGATCCCACAATTGCATCTAATACGCTACAAAGCAGCCTTGACAAGATTTCTACATGGCTAAAAGATTGGCGCATTAAGGCAAACGAGACTAAATCCGTTCATGTCACGTTTACCCTCCGCCATAGCTCTTGTCCGCCTGTTGCACTGAATGGCATCCAAATACCGCAAAGTGAAGAGGTACGCTACCTAGGTATACACTTGGACAGACGACTTACTTGGCGTAAGCACACTTTTACCAAGAGAAAAGCTCTCAGCCAACAACTAAGAAAACTCTACTGGCTCTTGGCCCGAAAGTCTAAATTATCCTTGGATAACAAACTTTTGCTCTATAAATGCATATTAAAACCAATCTGGTGCTACGGAGTAGAGTTGTGGGGTACCGCTGCAAACTCAAACATTGAGATCCTACAAAGATTCCAGTCTAAAATGCTGCGCATGATAACAAACGCACCGTGGTATATTACAAACAACCAGCTACATCATGAACTGAATATACCAACAGTCAAGCAAGAAGTCACAACCAAATTGAAATCATACGCAAAACGAGTGGCAAACCACCCAAACAAACTAGCCTGCAATCTGATGAACAGGACAACCTGCATCTTTAAAAGATTAAAAAGAAAAACCCCTCAAGACTTAATATAGCAAGAAAACGTTAGATATTTAATTTTATGGTTTTGCCAATGGGCAAATACCATTAATGACCGAATAAGCACATAAACTCTAGCTAAATGCCTCCCTGTATAAAGACAGATTGCAAGATATAGTACAAAGTTAAAAAAAAAAAAAAAAAAAAAAAATAACTTTTCGGGTGAAGGGCGTCTAAAATCGAAATTGTGTTGACGAGACCACTGCGACTACTTATTCCATATAGGTATGTACGTTTTGAGTGTAGACGCTCACCAACACGTAACAAGAAGCTGTTTTTTCTTCGGTCATCCAATTGCCAATCAATGTGTCCCAGCCAAAATGAGCCAAGCTTCCAACTGTAGGTTCTGGACTTGAGCTGGAGGTAGGCCCGTCAATGTGTCTATTAACACAGTTGGCAGATTCTGTATTTTCATGGGGCGGGCTAGAGCGCGGCTCTTCAGGTCTGGGCGCCAGAATGGTTTCGTCCACTTGGGTGCAATTATGATGAACTTTCCTTCTGCTGAGTTGAGGTGGTGCAGCACGCGGGGCAACAGAGTTGGTGGAAGGAAAGCCCACGCGAGGTCGAGTCGCCAATACCTGCTGAAGGCGTCGTGAAAGCAAGCGTTCGAGTCTGACAAGCCTAGCGTTGCATACCTTGACACAACGTGAGCCTCGCTGGACGCGAACAGGCCGATCTCTGGCGTTCCCCAGCGAGCGAATATTTTCAATGTTGCCTTCTTCAGTAGGTGCCATATGAAGCCGGCGCGATTGCGCGAGATATGATCGGGCTTCCGTGTTGTACCGTCCCGGTAGGTGGTGAGGGACAAGTATCACGTTCAAGCTGTCAGTGCCAAAAGTCGTTTCGTAATTTCGAGTAACTTCCCTGCTTCGTCCCGCTTTCGTTCTTTATGTACGACACCACTGTCCGGCTGTCGCTCTGCAGAATTACGGTGGATCGATTCAGACTCTTCGCTTCCGACCGGATGGCGGCAATCACGTCGTATATCTCCTTCAAAGTGCAATGCCAATTTTGTTGACGATCGATTTTTTCTTTGCTGATCTTCCAACCTAGTTTGGACAGGAAATCCATTTTTTTTCTCGAAATACCCTCGGTAAAGTAAACAGTGTTGGAATAAGCTTGCGATTTAAAATTGTGCTTTTATTTAATTTTTAAAGTCAAATACAAGTGAAATTGTGTTTATATCCAAGAATAAGTGACCTATTGGTGGAGTAACATCATATTTCTTACCCAAAGTCCATAATAAACAAATTTTGGTAACCAAAAAAAAATTCCCAGTAGCAAAATGAAGTGTTATCAGTGTGTAAACGACTTTCAAGACGATAACGTAATACAATGCGATGGGTGTAAGCGGAATGTGTGCATGACGTGTAGCAACTTAACGAGTAGTGAGGCCAGAGTGATGGGGTTGAAATCAAAACGAACCCTGGTGTTTCTGTGCAGCCCGTGTCGGGAAGCACTATTCCAAGTACCGAAGCTTATAAAATGCTATGATGCGGTACGTGAAGAATTGAATGACATTAAAATGTTACTAGCTACCACCAAAGCCCCGAATAACCCCAGCTCTCAAACCAACCAACCAACTTCTAGCACTCTCACCAACACCAATGCAATTATCGAAGAGATGGCAGAGCGTGAACGACGTGCCAGCAATCTCATTCTAGTGGGTATAAAGGAATCCACCTCAGATAATGCTGAAATCCGAAAATTCAGTGATGAGGCTGCTATAGTGGGGGTCTTGGAACAAATTGTGGGGGCTAACATCCCCAATGTAGTAAATGTGCTCAGACTGGGGCAAAAGAGTGATACTAGGCCAAGACCTATTAAGGTCATCCTCAGCAATCGCTCGGATGCTGTGAACATACTTAAGAATAAGAAAAAAGCTTGCAAGGAGGTAAGAATTTATAATGATCAAACACCCCAGCAACGAGAAGAGCTCAACCAACTCCGTGTGAACCTGAAGGACCGTCTAAGTAAAGGTGAGACTAACCTTACTATAAAATATATTAGTGGAGTCCCAAAGATTTTAAAGTTAAAAAACTGACCCACTGCAACCCTCCTTACACCAACCTAATATTTTACTACACCAACCTATGCTCCTTGTCGGCCAAATTTGATCTCCTATTACTAGACATAAAAATAAATGAGCCAGCATTCATAATCATCACAGAAACTTGGCTCAAGAGAAACGATAGACACAGTACTTATTCCATAACTTACTATACCTTGTTTAGAAAAGACCGTAAGATAGGCTCAAAGACGGAAGGCGGGAAGTTTGGAGGCGGAGGGGTTGCTATATACGTCAAAAACTACGTCAATGGCATTCCTATTACCGCAAAAAGAAACAAGCATTACATGCAGGACAATATTGAATCGCTTTACCTAGACATTCAATTTGGCATACACCATTTTCTACTTGTGGGTGTCTATCGGACTGATGCAAACACAGATATTGACAAAGTCTTGTTGAGTAAGTTGTCATTGGCGTCGGACGGCAACAATGTAATTATAATAGGTGACTTTAATTACCCTGATATCTCTTGGCCTCTCAGACCAGAACAAAAGTTGAGTGAGACTTCAGAGTTATTCAAAAATATGTTTTTACAAAGTAATCTATTCCAACTAGTGTCTAGCCCATCAAGATTCCGTACCAACCAAACACCATCATTACTCGATCTAATAATGGTGAATGACACTGCACCTATATCAGATATTGAATACCGGCCTCCTGTCGGCAAAAGTGACCACTGTGTTCTACAGTTCCAAATGCAATGTACTACAGCAAACTCCACTTCTCAGCCTCAACTGAAGCGGCACTATCGGCACATTCACTACAGGGTTTTTGATATAGATCTTAACGATGCACTAGAGAAACTAAGCTGTGCTGTGGAAACAGTACCTCTTTGGAATAACTTTAAAGATATAATGAATGGGGTTATTGATAAACATGCACCATACAAGAACATCAAGAGGAATATTAAAAATAAACCCTGGATTAAAGGAAACCTGATAAAATTATCCTTGGAGAAAAGGAAACTATGGGATCTTTACAAGTCTAGTAAAACGGATGATGCATACCAGAGATACAGGATAATTAGTAACAAATGTGTGGATGAATCCAGAAGACTAAGAAGACAATATGAATCAAACATATTAAATGGTGGAGATAAATCGTTCTATTCCTATATCCGTAGCTGTATATCATCCAAAGTTACAATCCCACCTGCTATTAGGAATTCAAAGGGTGATCTAATAACAGACCCAGCTGATATTGCTAATGCTTTTGCAGAAGAGTTTCATAAGGCTTACACCACAGAGCCACCATTAAACTCCTCACCACATATCTATAGTCCTCGTATCAATGAATCCTTATGCGACGTAAAATTCTCTACAGACGACATAACGAAAATCCTTAAGAGTCTTAATGTGAATTCATCGGCTGGACCAGATGACATACCCAATATAGTATTAAGGAACAGCACAAAAGCCCTGGAACCTGTGTTAGTGAATCTTATGCAATCATCATTTACAAATAGTCTACTTCCCCATGATTGGAAACATGCCATTGTGACACCAGTTTACAAAAGTGGCGATAAGACAGACCCATCCAGATTTAGGCCGATCAGTCTCACCAGTACTATAGGAAAATGCATGGAGAAAATTATATGCCAGCATATCAAGCAGTTTCTGAATCGACACAACATTATCCCCATAAGACAGCATGGATTTGTTGAGAAAAGATCAACTGTCACAAACTTGCTGTCTTCTGTGCCTGAGTGGTCAATACAACTGGACAGTAAACAACCTCTGGACATCATCTACCTTGATTTTGAGCGTGCTTTTGATAAGGTCCCACATAGTCGCCTTCTACTGAAGCTGGAATATTTTGGTATTCGAGGCAAATTACTGAAGTGGCTTGAAAACTATCTACTTAATAGAACGTATCAGGTTAGGGTGGAAAGTGCACTGTCAGACAAACAAGATGTACTGAGTGGTGTTCCTCAAGGTTCGGTGCTTTCTCCAACTCTGTTTAATATATACACCACTGACCTTATAGCGGTGATAGAGTCAGAATCATGTTTCTTTGCCGACGATGGCAAGTTCTTCGGCGATCCACTGACTCAGTCTGGACGGCTGCAATCTGATCTGGATAGGTTACAAGCCTGGACTACAGACTGGATTGCTAGACTAAATGCTGATAAATGTACGATTCTGCGCCAGGGCAGAAATAATCCCAACACACAATACACCATAGGAACCACAACAATTACTACTGTGACTACACAAAGGGACCTGGGAGTAACAATGACCAGTGACCTGAAGTGGGCGGAACACATAAACAATATAGTTAAAAAAGCGAACTCTTTCATATACGTCATACGCAGGTCCTTTTAGTTCTTGTCACCTGATGTTTTCGTGAAGATCTATAAAACATACATAAGACCGCTTCTGGAATATGGTTACCAAATATGGAGCCCATACTTTATTAAAGACATTGATCTGTTGGAAAGTGTACAACGAAAAGCCACAAAAATACCGTATGGTTTCCGGCGGAAGACGTATGCTGAACGGCTGAGACTATTGAAATTACCAACGCTCAAGGATCGAAGGGCGAGGGGTGACCTCATTGAATGCTACAAAATCTTAACCAATAAGTATAATCTACCCAATATTGGTGACATTTTTGTTCGGCAGCAGAAAACCTACTCATCTCGTGGACACAGCCTCACTCTAGCACGCTCACGCGCACATTCCTTGACAGCTTACCATTCCCTCAACAACCAAGTTGTGCAACTGTGGAACAAGTTGCCTGAAGAGGTAGTGTCAGCTGCAACGCTAAACTCTTTTAAGTGTCGCCTGGATAAGTGGCTTTTGGTGAATCAAAAACAATAAAAGTGTTATGGACTGTTAACAATGATCGAACTATACTCCAACACCAGTGACGTGGACACATCAGCAGTTTGCTGCTCGTCCATAATCCAAATAATAATAATAATAACTTGGGTGTGAGCTTCCAAAGTCATTCTGCACTGATTTACGAGAGAGAAAATCGTTCAAATACACTATCAGACGAAGATCCTGGCTGTGCAGCTTCTCGGCAATGCAGTTGGTAAACCAAATGGGAGGCAGGTCACCTCAAGTAGGCAGTCGTCGCAGCTGATGCGTAAAAGCATGCTTAGCTGATGTCGAGTTTTGTCATCCAATCGTTGGATTGAAGAAATTTGGGCATTCGGTAATGGTAAAACAAGTGGAAAGGTTTCGAATCCATGTACTGGTGCAACGCCTTCAAATTGAAAATGCGATTTTTGCCGTAGCTCTTTGTTATGAGAAAAAGCGGGGCAATAAATGACGGGGTCAAGGGAGCCGCTTCCAGTATGCCGCTTAGAATCATGCCTTGAACCTCTCAAGACCTTATTGAAGATATTGGAGTTTGGTACTTTCGCCTAGCGTCGTGTGTGGGATATACTAGGTGTGGTTTTTGATTGAATGGAATGCCAGCTGAAGAAATCAAGGCAAGGATGGTTTTGGGTAGATCGAATTTAACCCAAACCTCCCGATAAAACCTCAGACAGCCGCCCAGAAACCATTCCGAGTCTTTTGTGCCTGTATCTGTTACCATGATCCCTTTCTCCCCCCCCCCCCCTCTTTTTCTCTTGTCGCGTTGATCGAAATCACGCCTCTTGGATTTGCCTTTTTGTTTTGGTTTGTTCTGTCGTGTATTGCGAAATGAGTTTTCTCGTGACGTAAAAGCAATAGGTGACTTTGAACGAATTGGTGATTTTGATGGGGGGGGGGGGAGGGACAGCGCATACGCAGTCCCCACTAACAAAAATTACGCGTACGAGTATCCACATTTGGGATAATCGCAGGGGTCAACCATACTGCAGAGCAATGGAAAGGTCTCACCCTGGGGGACCGCCTTCATGATCTCGGTGTTCCCTATGCCAGGTAAGTATGTAACAGGCTAACATTTGGGGGTTAAATGTCTTTACGTATATATTTTCCTTTCAGACTTTTTAATAGTGCTTAGTGCACTTCTTTATAACCGGATTCATTACCAAACAACTCTTTCAATTTGTCCTGGGTTGAAGAAGGCGTAAGATTTGGAAGTCCGTATGGTATTCCGAAATACCGCTCACCGAATAGGATGGTTGTCCGATAACACTCTACTCCGACGGTTAGTTGAACGACAAAATACTTGGCCGATGGAACGTTTCGCCGACGATTGGTTAAACGAACGAATCTTTCACCGATAGCACTCGTCGTAGGGGAATTCTTTTGCCAACTGGATAGTTTTTCTTTCAGCTTGACTACACCCTTAGTTCTTGTAGAAGTCATGTTAAAAATACAGGTAATAAAAAAATAAAACATGGAAGTGTGGCAATAGAAAAACAACACAAAACATAATGCGATTAAAGTTACACATTAATTGTAATGGTTTTTTTATTTAACATAACATAACATAACTTCACGCCTGTATCCCCGAAGGGGTAGGCAGAGGTGTATTACACACCCACAATTCGCCAGTTATGTTAAGGTCCCATTGTAATACAGGCGTGAAGTTATGTTATGTTATGTTTTTTATTTAACAATAAGAAAATTAATCAAATAGACAAATTTCAATTGTTTCTCTATTGGAAGTGTGACAATAGAAAAAAATTAAATAATTAAATATTACATACTCTATTAGAAACTATGCGAACAGAACAAAAACAAAAGTAACACAACGTGATAAATGTTTGAAGTTATAGTAGATAGTGAGTATAAAGCTTATATTATTATTATTATTTGTACTTATAATTATTTTTATTTTTAATTTTTATTTATTATTGATATAAAAAAATATTTATTTCTCGTTTTTAATGTATAGAATATGGGCCAATCCACCTAAGAAAGATTCAATATTCATTTCACTCTTTTGTGATAAGTGTGTTTGTATCCTAGTGTATCCTATATTCAATCTGTGCATTATGTCTACGCTTTGGCAAGGGTTCCGTGGAGTTGATTCATTCAATGACACATTCTGTGTGCTGCTGCTCTTTTGCAAATTCCATAATTGTTTTATAAATGTTCCATTTTTTTTATGGAGTTAGCGTGTTCCAGCGTTCATGCCACGATTCCAATGCATTTTGTGTCCTTGGAACAGAAAGTGTGCGATCGTAAACTGACCACATAGCTGGTGGAAATAATGCCTGATTTCTTTTTACTATCAAAACAGTGTTAGTTCTTTGCTGCGTGTGATGTGATCCATTTACATAATATTTCTTAAACCAGTGGGCAATTTCAGCTGCTTCTGTCGGCAATATTTTATGTTGCATGACTTCGAAGGCTTCGGATATCTCAGCTGGCTCAAGAAAAGCGGGGGCAACTAAGTGTCTAATTTTGTGCGCAAATGTGAAATCTTCAACATATCGCCTTGCGAGACCCGCTGATTGGACATGACGCCAAATACTTTTGGTCAAATGGAATAAGCAGAGCCTGTGGGCGCATTCTGGAAACTGTCGTTTGACTGCATTGATTACTGCTACTTCAAAATCGGTTAATATATTAGCTGGTGACAAATCGGTTTTCAATGTATTGATCGCATATCTTTTCAAAATCTCCAAAAATACAAAATAACAGCTTTCAGTCTTATGTGACAGTAGTGCGTATACCATAGGTAGAAATGTATTTGTGTCACCAGCAGTTCCCACTAAAAATTGAATAGAAAAAAATTGACAGAACGGAGTTGGACAACTCGATGATGTCCCGTCCATGATTCAGCATTGTGTATTAATCATACGCTTAACATTAGCTTTGGTACCAAAGATGACAACACTTTCATTGTTACATGTATATTGACCAAGCAAAAATTGCTTTCCGTTACTTTTAGCGATATATTGTGGTACATAAAATTCGTTGATTGTTTGCGGTATCTTAGGAAGTCCTTTATTTCTAACACGCTGCACGATTATTCGGCAAGCTGGTTTATTGGGCAACTGAGGCGCACTTGTGGTAGCTACGTCTTTTAAACGACAATTTACAATTTGTGACGGACTGTCCATAGATTCCTTTCTCAATTTGTTTTTAAAATTCATATTAATATTTTTTTCAGGCTTTGGTAAATGTGCATGATCACAATTTTGACTGACAAATGTATGTTTATAACACTTAAATAAAGTTGTTACACTTACAACACAACCACTTGTTTGTTTTCTTGAACACCGCCAATAATACTTGTTATCATGTTTTTTATTAACCGCGGTAGCCTAGTGGTATGGGTAAAGGACTTCTGAGACGAGGTCTCGGGTTCGATCCCAGGTATTACCATGGCACACACCAATGACTTTTCGATGCTTTTCGAAGTTATGTGTGTATTTATCGCAGGTTTATAATTGCCCGGTTAATGGCAATAGGCTCGCCACCTATTACATTGGGACCTAAAACATAAACTGGCGAAACGTTGGTGCTAGCACCTCTGCCTACCCCTTCGGGGATATAGGCGTGAGTTTATGTTATGTTATGTTTTTTATTTAAGTGATATGAATATCCATTCACTACTAGCCCATGTCCTCCACGTTTAGATTTAACTAAATTGCACGTATTCATTTTTAATTAAACAAAACACGAGCGAGATTTCATGTAACGAGGTCTGTAGTCACAAATTTTGCAACTACCCACAAAAAATAAATAAATACTATCATAGACATTTGTTGTTATATTACATGTAACTTACCTATTGCAAGTTTATTCATTACCTACCCACAAAAAATAAATAAATAATACCACTGAACTAAAGTAGATAGGTAGGTTGTTACATGTAACTATTGCAAGTTTAGTCAATACTCGTTTAATCTCAGTACCATTGTTAATGAGTGCATTATGCGTCATTTAGGGACTTATCCTTAATACGGAAGCTCCCGGTATTTATGTATACTGATAAAATTAAACATGGGACTCAAGTATTGTTTAGCTGCATTGCACATAATTATAAAATATAATAGCTAGCGTAAACTGAATGCTATCGGCGAAAGATTCGTTTGTTTATTAACCAATCGTCGTTGAAGAGTGTTTTCGGCGAACCGTTCCATCGGCGAAGGATTCATTCGGACGACCAACCGTCGATGAATAATGTTTTCGGCGAAACGTTCCATCGGCCAAGTATTTTTTCGTTCAACTAACCGTCGGAGTAGAGTGTTATCGGACAACCGTCCTATTCGGTGAGCGGTATTTCGGAATACCATACGGACTTCTAAGATTTGTATTTGTTTGTGAAGACCTTTCAATTATATTACGAAGAGCCGTATTTACAAATTCATTTTGGGTTAAAAATGCGTTTGACAAAGCAAATTCAATTCAATCAATTCAAATTCAAATGGAGCGTAGCTTCAGAGTTCCAATCTGAAGAATCGAAACGCTTTAGGCACAGATGGCTGTTTGACGGACACGTTAAGTTAGGCAATATCAATCATTGCATCTGGAGTGGTTAAAAACGGATCATCTAAAGCATTATGCGACGTGCCCGCACCGGCAGGAGCAGAATTTGGTACACTGGTATGCATAGCCAAGTAATTCGCGTGAAATAAATTGTTCACATGACTCACCAATTGTTGAGATAGAATCTCAAACCTTTAGTCCATATCACGTATCGAATCTCGTGAAGCGCTGCGAGAATCAGGCCGGCGTCGCTTGAAACGCGGCTCCTTGTCGTTGGAAGACGACGATGATGACCGCGACCTCGAACTTGACGCACCGGAGCGCGCGGTCGACCCGCGGTGGGTACTCGATTTTGCATATCCGTGTACGGGCCGCAAACACTCGCGATCACTAATTTTAACCGTAGCCGCGGATGGAAGTTCGTCGTCACTCATTTTCACGTAACGGGCTTAAAAAAAAAACGTATCAAAAACACTTTCTACTTTAATCTCGAAAGTTAAAATAAAAAATATTTTTATTTTATTTTATGAAGGTAGAAAATGAACGTTGGTTGAAAACTAACGACAAGCGTTCGGTTTGAAAACCGACGCAACAATGACACAAGATGGTGGCTCGCTCTCTGTGGTTCCTAAGTTAGTTCCAGGATTGATCACGAGGGGCGCTAAAAGCGAGGAAGTCACGTGACGGAAAGTAGTGACATCTAGCGACAACGCAAGGAAACGGAACGATGTACTCTCTCATAATAATGGACTTCGGACGTCGAACGGAACACATAATAATTTCTCATTGTATAGTTGTTCATCAAATAGACATGAAAGTATATTTCAAATTGAATACATTGAATTAAAAAAAAAGGAATGTCCATTTCGCAACTCGTTTATTTCCAGAAAGAGCGACGCCTCTTTTAGAGCCGCTAACGTAGCCAACAAGCACATTGCTTGCTGATGGTAAGCTATTATTGTATCGCAATCAATGGACGATAGTCAGTGTTGGGCAGTATTTGAATTACTTGCAATTTAAATACGTAAATGAAATACAAATACGTACTTATTTGGTATTTTTATTCCATTAACTTGCTCAAAATATAATTTGTAATTCGTATTTCAAATACCTGACACCGAGGTATTTTGTAGTTAGTATTTCAAAAACTTTGGCTTTAATATACATTTTAACATAAATAAATTTACCCTCATTTAGTGATCATTAATGTTAACAGGAAAAGCGTTTTTGTGAACAGGGACTGTGATGAACCACAGACATCAAAAATGGAGTAAAGTTCTCCAAATCTAAAAAATGAGTTCATACAATTTAACACATGTTTAGCAAGTTTTATTCATTCTCCAACAAGAGGCTGTTTGCTATTTGTCTGACAGTGGGTAGGTACATTTAAAAATGTTGTGTTCTGGTTTTACTGATAATCTTCTTTTACTCTGCTTTTTAACCCATGCTGGGCTGAATTACTTTTTGTGCTTAATAGTATTTTGTATTTCAAATAAAAATAGCTAAAATACAGTTTTTTGTATTTAATATTTGAAGTACATACATCACTTAAATATATTTTGTATACTTATCGTAAATTTAAATACTTGCGAGACAGTATTTTGTTATTTGTATTTCAAATGTAAGCAAAGCAACGTAATGTCAGCAAAGCATGTAGGTAGAAAAACCAACTTTGCTGAATTCTGAGCATCAAATATATCTTTTTTTTTTTTTTTTTATCGTGCGGAAATCCCTTCATAATTTAACATTACATTGTTTTTTTTTCTTTTTTTTATATTGGACACG
This sequence comes from Cybosia mesomella, assembly GCA_946251805.1. Taxonomy (NCBI): domain Eukaryota; kingdom Metazoa; phylum Arthropoda; class Insecta; order Lepidoptera; family Erebidae; genus Cybosia; species Cybosia mesomella. Next base: position 23,325,616 of record OX276405.1, read on the forward strand.
TCAATTTGACTTCACCTCGCCTGATGGTAAGCTGAAGTTAAAGTCTCATGGAAGAGGGTCACCATTACATACACGTACCATGTTAACAGTGTCACGCAGCTTGACGTTATATACTGAATTATATACTTTATCGTCACTTAATGGGGCGGTAAAGTTAAGTGGGCCGAGGCGCCAAATCTATAAATACGCCTCTGGATACGTCGGAGGTTCGATTCCCACTCAGTGCAAATATTTTTATGCATCCGAGCGCGATCATAGGACGCGTTCCTCAAATTGAGTATGGATTTGGAAAGGGTGTTACTGTGACAAACCTGAGCGGATTTGAAGGCTATGCGGTATTGAAGCAATGGTCTCTACCTAATACCGCTTCTTTGCCGTACTATAAAACTCTGGGCTTTATAGTGCGGCAAAGAATCGGTGCTAATTCATTTAGTTTTTAATGGTATTCTTTGGACCGTAAGGGGAGACTCCTCGGCCCTGCAAGTTTTATTCTGAGATTCATTGAAAAAATTCAAAGATAGAGTCAGTAAAATATTGCCAGAGGCAGTTTAAAAAATGCGAGCTGCATATCGTATCGGCTGCAAACTGTACAGAAGCATCTCAGATTTCAGAAAAGTATTTCACACAGGAACCTGTCTCGTTTAAACGATATCTGTTCCGGCGGGAAAAACTCTCACTTTACTCAGAATTCACGAATTTTTGACTGGTTTTAAAATTTCAATAGTCATTTAGAAGTAACATTCTTGAAGGGATAGACTTTTCAGAATTTTGAAGGCTTTTAATTAAATCTGTAACGTAACCAGACTATTAATTATACTTCGACAATCAAACCCCTAGTTACACAAAAAACCCTTGTTTAACATGTGATTGCTGTTCATCAGTAATTGAGTAAACTCAGATTAATACCAGTTGGTTATTGGCATCTGACTGCAGGCAGGCTCCATGCTGTTTGGTCATTGATATCATCATACTGTTGCCAAGTACAAAATAAAACCACAAGTGACTGAAAAATAACTTTATTCTAATAATTATTCTTATCTCACAATTTGCAGAAACATTCCACAAGCTGCAAACAATAGGTTATGTGTACCTAATGGAATTATTTATTCTCTTATCCTCATAATGATACCTTATCTAAAATTATAAACACCAAATAGTCACTAGATCAAGTTTCCTAAAAGCTTTCTCACATCAATTTTATTAAAATTGTAGCTTGTTATCTAACTAGAAAACAGTGGAAACATATGATCAACCAAACTAAAGTACTTAGAATCAAGTTATAGATAATAAATTCAAAATTAAAATTTTCAAATTTATCCAGCCAGTTTTAAAGTCAATTGGAGATATAAAATCTGTAGTCTTAAACTCAAACAATTTAATCCTTAGCAGGGACTTCGATAACTCGGGGCTTATCAATTATGCGAGCAGTGCGGTTCCCTTTCTCAACAATACCAATAATCCATGCCTGGTAGCCTTCTTGCTTTTCTATGTCTTTACAGTATGCAGCAGCTTGCTCACGTGGTAAGCAGATGAGTAGACCTCCAGATGTTTCAGAAGCATGTCCTTGAAGCAACTGGAACATGTTGCCACATGCCTTAGCAACTGCAGCCATCTTCGCTATGACGGGCAAATTATGAATAACAAAGGAAACTTCATTCTTTTGGTGTGAAGCTAAGTTCTGTGCGTGTCCAAGAAGGCCAAATCCTGTAACATCTGTAGACCCATGGGCATTATATTTATGCATCAGTCTTGCAGCAATACGGTTCAGTCTGCTCATGGAGTCCATAGCACGATGATATGCTTTGCGCACATCCTCTTCAGAAACTACCAACTTTATACGGTTCCAACGTTCCGGTTGATCAAGCCACTGATGTGCATTTACAGCGACTTGGGTACCCAAAGGTTTCGTTAAAACCAGAACATCCCCCATAACAGCATTGTCTGGTACAATATATTCATTGGGCTGGCAAATAGTAGTAGCAACCCCACCAATAGCACACCAGGGATTAATGACAGTTTGTCCCCCTGTAACAGAGGTACCAGCCTCCAGGGCAGAGTCTTTGAAACCTCGCATAATAAGAGGTATTACAACATCCCGTTCTTTCTCGGTCATCTTAGTCGACACACCAAGCAGCATGAGCATGTTATCACATTCAGTTACTCCCATTGCATACAAGTCGCTTAGCACATTAGCACACGCGATTTTTCCCATCATGTACGGGTCGTCTACAAGGGGATAGAAAAAGTCAGTCGTTTGCACCAAACAAAGGCCTCCATGCCTAAGTGGGGTCACCGAACAGTCCAAGCCGATACCAATACGCGGGATCGCCACATGCATAAACTGGTCATCTTGCTGAGAATAGTCCTGTTGTAGGGATTCCACCAATTTTCCCAACACATCTTGGGGAACTTTACAGCTTCTTCCTTTTAGGTCCGCGAACCGCGTCAAACGAAAACTAGCTTCTAAATCGTGTGCGACCGGGTCAAATGGCCGACGCAGAGCCAAAGCATTGGGGTTACCGGTCATCTCTAACTGTGCTGCAGCTAAAGAGTCTTGGGCTACACTTGATTGATACGACATTTTAAACGAAACAAAACAATATTTTGATTTTACTAAAGGTATTTCGGGTCAAAATACGGAAACCCGACACGCCGCCAAGTGACGCTTGCAAAATGGCGTCTCCGTTACACAGAGAAAATGGTAGAAAAAATTGCATTTGAATACTGATCTCTGATTGGGTATAATAATACATAAACAATTCATAGACCCTTGTGATTGGCTGGTAAGTCGACAATTTACATTCCTGTCATAGAGAACCGATTGCTGTCATTAAGTAACGTTTCTATACAAGCAGTATACATTTAATTATTTTACAAGAGCTACCAAGATTCATTTCAGATTTATGTTTCTTTAGATTATTATTTAAATTTCAAGATTCTTCTTTAGCATTAATATTTAATATTTATTTTAATTACCATTATTTTGATATAGTTTGTTCGGAGTAACCCTTTATTATGCGCTAGGGTCACAATAATAAAGTTAAATTTTATTTATTAAATTAAAACAAAACCAACAGAAATGAAATTTGTTTCTTTTTTAAGTAAAAAGTTTTTGTTGTACCAGATAAATAAAAACATATTTATTAACAAAACCCTTCTCTGTCAATGACTTCTTGCTACTTTTTATTATTTATCTATGTTACTTACTTGTCTCCTGTGGTCTTGATTATAAAACTATTAACTTTTAGCCAATATAAATTGAGCTTTGTTTTATATATCACCAATCGAAAAATACATATTAACCAAGCTCAATAATGATTTGCCTGACAATTCCAAAAATTTATCAAGTAGCTCTATAAGTTTTAAAATAAAACTTGACGGTTGATATTGATAACATAAGTAGATATTTTGCTCAATTTGTATACATACAATAAATTATGATAAATTTAAATTAATAAGTCGGAATGTCTTCTAACAACTGGAAAAAAGTGGAAAATGAAGCAGGATATCCGTGTTATATTTAGTACGTACACTTTCGTACATGGATGCTTATACAACACAATACTCTAGTTTCAGAAAAGTTTCGCAATGAATATATTTCCTCTATGCAGATTCTTTCTTTTTGTTTTAGTGATTCGTCGGGTAGTCAACAGTACGATCATCCTGAATTTAAGAAGATTATGGCGTCCCTAGAGGAATACGATGGAATAAAGTATAGTGCTTATCGCATCGCGTTCAAAATATATGCTTTACAGAAACACCTTAAAGGTCTGTAAACTTTTGAGACAATTTTTTCCTAGTTTTAATTTTCACAAACTTTCATTGTATCACAGGGGCTATCAAAGTAAAATAGCAACTCTTTTAGCTTAGATAATTTCATAAATTTCAGCTACCTACTGTGCTCCAGTCTCAAACAGAAGCTAGAAGAAACCCAACTGTAATTATTTAGAGGTTTCTTTAAGTAATCAGAGTAAATATTTCAAATAGAGAACTGTAGTGACCAAAATTGACTGCATTAATGCATCTTTTGAGCTAGCATAATATATTAAATAGTTTTGGCCAATTGCCTATGGCGATCGGAGAGGTCTAAATGCACCTGTACATCACATTTGTTTACCATTGTGATGTGCACACATCAATTATAAAATTAAGTTGGTTTTCCTAACATGATTACTTGGGATAGCATTTTTGCTTTATTATGGAATATTGTTAATGGAAAATAATGCTATCATTGTATATGTACATACATACTAAACATACCTCTGGTTGTGTTAATTCTTATTTACATAATTGTATGTCATGGAACATTTATGATGGCCTCTGTGGCGTAGCGGTAGTGCATTCAACTGCTACGACAGGAGGCGCGGGTACGATTCCCGCTCAGTGCAAATATTTGTATGCATGTATATGTCTATTTGCATTGGTCTGGGTGTTTCTATTTATAATATGTATGTATTTACAAAAAAAAAGTATATAAGTATCCGTATGCTATAGATCCCATAACGCAAGCTAGTTAAACTATGCTTACTTTGGGCCTAGAAAGCACTGTGTAGAATGTCGTAGAATATTTATTTATTTAAAAGTGAAAATTGCATGTAAATTTTAAAAATACTTTCCAGTGCCTCCTCTGCGCATCACTTCTGGAGTTTTTGGTAGACATCAACTCAGTCTGTCAGAAAGTAGCTTATCTCTAGATACTGCAGAACTAGAGGCTGTACTAGCCGACATATATTTCGCAGCGGAGAAGGAAGGTCTCTTCACTGGGGATATTGATCTGGCTGTGGATCTACTGATCAACTTGTTGCTTAATATTTATGATAAGTAAGTAAGAACAGTTGTGTCATTCAACTAGATAGGAATATTAGTTGTTTATTTATTCTATACAGTAAATCGTATGGTGGTTTGAATATCCAGAGGAACTGTCGCCAAATTAGTTTTAGTTTCAACTTTGTGTTTCACAGATAACAGTAGGAGTATAAAGTGCACAAACATTCCAGTATCCATCACACTGCAAATGAAATTACATATCCAGTGGGATGGGCTAAAGATTGATGAGACTGACTCTTATACATGTCCCAATAGACCACAAGGTTTACACCATGGCCAATGAGTGTCAAAACAATTCAAGTACTGGTGACAGTTCAACGTGCTAGAGCCTGTTCACTCAAATGTTATTATTATTATTTTATAATAGGCAAGCAGCTTTAAGCTGATTAGGCACATCAGCTTTTTATTTTAGTCAAGTTTGTTAGTCTTTGTTGAAATTATGAGCTGAGGTAGCAGTTACAACATCATTAGGCAGCCAATTCTTAGTTAGAAAATGGTGATCCTTGTTCATGTTTTATGGTACATGGATCATTCTCTGATTATGTCCCCGTGCTGATTTAGTAGGAACTTTTGGTGTATAAATTGTGTGCAGATCGGGTAAATGATACTTGTGGGTGATGAATCAATAACTATTCTGGGTTTAGATACTATTTTCTTAGTGATGCTGAAATTAAAACACCAAACCTTTAGGCCAGCCGCTGCCTCATGCATGTGCTCCTATGCACGCATTTCACGTAAATTATTTCTTGCAAAAAAATACATATGATTTGCTGGAATTATTGGCTATTATTGAAGCAGTAATATGAAATTTCTTGCTGGTAATATTGTTGAATTTGTACTATTTAACAATTATAGGGACCGGAGGGAACCGCTCCGTGTTCTAGCTGTGAAAACACTCTTGATAATCTTGAGTGAAGAGTCAGCGTCTGACAAATGGCAGGCACTTGCAAACTGTTGCGCAGACCATAATGGTTGCGTGTCACCAAGACGGTTGGCTGCATTGTTAACCCAGGTGACAGCTTTGTCTTCATACCTGGGCCTGACCTGTGACCAAGTGCAGGCAGATGTGGACTCTTGTTTTGATAAGGTTTGTTATCTTTAAATATTTTTTTTGTATGAAGGGGCGAAGGAGGTAAAGGGAAATTCTTTCTTACAAAAGGTAGGGCATAGTGTTTGTACATGTTGAGCCTACTGATTATTATTTTTATTTCCAATGGGGACGCTGCCGAATTGGTCGCATGATCTACCCTTCATGTGTGGCCCATTTTATCCATTAGCCTACTGATTGAAAAAATCAGAAAGAGCATTTTTTTTTTTTACTTTACTTTAAATTTGCATAGTGATTTGTTTTTGTGATAGATTAGGGTACGTTTGCCAGAGTTCAACTGTCAAATGATTCTTGTACTTATTTTATTCTTATTTTATTTATGTACTTATATTATGTAACATTTGTTCAGGGTATTGTTGTTAAGAATAATTATAAATACTGGTGGGCTATTTTTCAGAGTGCGGGAATGCTAGGTGTGAGCGCTCGCGCTGTCTCAGAGTGGGGCGAGTCGAGCTGTAGTGCTCGCTGGCTGCCTGTAGTTCAACGCGTGGTCAGCAGCCGCACCAGCGCTGACGTCACAGCTACTTGTGCTCACTGCAAGCAACCACTTATACAGGTACAACATCACACCATCGTTATGTTTCAACATTAGAATTATAATCTGACTTTAAAGAAGATAGAGATAATTTCAAAAATGGCATTATTACACCTGTGTATGGATTCCTGATGGTATTGGCCCAGGTGTAGGTATATTTTTTGAGCTCCAGTTTCTTCCTACATAACAGAGCAGGAGCCTATTACCACCTACTGGATTCATTTTCAGATGCCATACTAGACATGTGTAAGTAATGCGAGTGAAACATTCGTCATGTTACTCCGACGAGTACTATCACAGTACACAGTACGCAACGAAGTGAAACATGACAGTGTGATGTTATATCACACATGAGTTTCAGAATACGGCGCACGCGTCCTGCCGGCCGAGCTACAGAACCGAACGCACGTATCATATCTCGCTCGATATAGAACTTCCCGCTCCGTGCCTGTGAGAGAGAGAGTGTCGTTCTTTTAGTACTAGGTGTGAGCAGGGTAGTTGCGTTGTTCGATGGGTAGCTGAGCGAGGTAGCGTAGACGTTTATTTTAACTTTTATTTAGAACTGTATGCGAAGAGGATAAGCCTTATTTTTTCTCGACGCTCCATTCCATTTGCATTCATTAGCCTATGTATGTTTGAATCCGTGATATTTCACTCAAGTTTGTGTTTGTTTACAATTCCTTTCATTGTTCATCATTTCATATTCTGACAGCATCGGATATGCGTTATTTGTTTACGTATTAAAAAGGACAATTTAGTTACTTTCTATTTTATATTTATTAATTCAGTAGGCTTCTACATACTAGTTATCTTGTAAATATATTTAATAGGTACCTACTATTTAGGTACATAGTTTTGACTTATTTGTAATAATTCAATCAATTATAGATTAGTTTTTTTTTTATTAAGTTATCTACATAAAGTATGAAGGAAGATCAACTGTTTACAACATAACGTATTTGCTTCCATACACACACACATTTACACAATTAATCAATGTAATAAGCCCTATATATAATAATGAAATACTAAGCGTATAATGTATACACAGTTACACAAACATCATATCAGGATATTCCCTAACATGCATACCGTGTATTGCGAAAAGTGCGAGTGCGGGTCTGGCGCGGCATTACTTAAACATCACTTGTCATACTGCATAACAAAGTCATGTTTGAAGCGATGGTATCATGTCATATGACGGCTTACGAGACGTGATGTGATGTCATATTACATTACTTTTCAGAGGAAAGTTTTGCGCATGTCTACTCCATACTTTAATACTGAACCTGGGATCGAATTCAGGATCTAACAATCACTCCCTTTAAAGTCTATTCATATAATGTGTAATAATTTTCAGGTGCTGAAATTCAAATGCTCAAAATGTAGTGAAGTATATTTCTGTGAAAAGTGTTACTTGTACAATACAGATTTGGCCAAAATCAATGGTCATAAAAAGACACACTTGGTGCATGAGATTATTGATGGACAGGTATATTATAGATTTTTTTATTATATACTTATAGGTATATACACCCTATACATTAGTAATAGAGTATATACAGGTGTTTATTATGTGTTGATTTTAGTGTTTGATATTTCGGCAGTGTTACAAGTGCCATACTCACGGTGGAACAGATGGACGGGCGGTTAATGGTAAACGGTTTTAATAGTCAATATACCGATCTACCCTCGTACTAACTTATTTTCGCAAATAATAGAATTTGAATTCGTAATCGTTAAAACTTTGTTCACAGATAAAATCATCAGAATGCCTGAGTTTCATAAAAGGCATGAAGAGATTCTTCTTCTGCACTAAAACTAAGAAGAAACAACCAAAAAAGGGATCTAAAAAGACTACAGAAAAGACTGAGGGCCATGGATCCATCAGAAGAAAGAAAGATGGGAGACCAGCCATATTTACGTCCACAGTTGGAAAAGCTTCTGGGAATATAGCTAACAATCCTGCCAGTTTACTTCACGACATTATTACACAGTTAGAAACCCAAAATAAGTAAGTAATAAAATCATCTTCTTAACGTTTTCCCAACTAAGTTGGGGTCAGCTTTCAGTCTAAGTACGGTACGGTCGAGCTAAAGAAGTAGGAGCAAGGGGAATTCCAGCTAAATCCCTGTACAACTTACTTAAAGACCTCGGATTGCCAAGAGCTTCAGTAAGCTCTTTATTAAAACGTATATCAAAAGCGGCATTGTTAGGATCTTACCAAATTTGGATAGGTAGTGGGGGGAAACACTACTGACGGTGGAGGTGAGCGCTGATGCATCACAAGGTGGCCACCCTAAACCTACATCTGGGTCGCAAGTACCAGTCGCCGTCATGGTGTTCCTCTCTGTACCACGCTATGGACCCGGCGACCGCACGGTGAATCCATGGAGTGCTGAGAATCGGATCTCTACATGAAGTAACTGTCATCAGAACTTCACAAAGCGATATCAAAGTGTTGTAGTTGGTCTGCAGCTCTGCTGCGAGTGCTTCAATTGAACTTACAGCTTAAAATACAGTTTAAGAATTGATTTGAATTACCAGCCAATGTGTGCGAGGAAAATGACCTACACACAAGGGGAACCTTACACCCCGGCGTCTAAAGACCCGAGACGGCGTGCGGTTTTAGTCGGTTCAAGCCCGACACAAGGGGGAGGGTTATCCGAGGGGTTTTCAGCACGAAAAATAAAATGGTACTTGACTGTTAAGTCAAATCAGTTTTTTTATCATTATAACATTTATGCAGGGCCCTGCAGGATCTAGCTGAGCAGTTGCACAATGAACAAAAGAATAGTGACAACAATCTCAGAACAAAGGTACAGGATCACTGGACACATGTGTCAGCTCAAATAAACAGGCTTAAAATATTGAAGGTATGAGATCCCACTCACTTCTTTTTTTCATCTACCGGTCAATAGCTACCGGTCAAAACTACTCACCTTATTCTATGTCGATGTAATAATATGTAGTACAACTATCTTGCACTAAATGTAACAGGGACATGTTGCAAAGTGTATTTGGAGACACTGAAGCTAAGAGAGCTGTGGGCCGCTGCCTCCTTCTGCGAGCAAGTAATGCTCGAGTAGGAGGCGGCGAGTCGCCTCGCCATATGGCAAACGGGAAATGGTGAGAGTAGCTCACAACGTCGCGGGTGGATCATCCAACACCGATTTTTTTTTTCATTGTCTACGCTATACCCCTGATCTTGCCCATAGTACCCAAAAAGCATCGGTAGCTTAGTGGTTAAGGAGTCGACCTTACAATCGAGAGGTTCCGGGTTCGAATCCTGGCCATTACACTACCGACGTGAACCCACTCCTAACACAAGCAATTTAGCTTACTCCAGCTAAGCTAAGGTTAGGGGGAATATAAGTAATTTCGGTTACTAATATTCTTTGAAAAAAAAAAATATGTACCAGATGAAAATGTGGGTGTAATATTAACCTTTGCCAATACCTGTGAGCGTAAGTATATAAAACCCAATGTACTTATTTCTATCTTACAGGAAAACCTTACATCTAACCAGCAGACCATCTCTGTGGGGAACTCTACAAAAACCAACAAGAACGACAGACCGCAAGGATTTGATTTGTTCAGCCCAATCCCAGTGGTGGACGAGAAACAGTCTAAAGTTGCAGATATAAAGAACCAGCCTCGGGTACTGAGTCTTGACTCGGGCAACTTCTCTGTGGTGTCGAAGCACGAAAGTCGGAGTCAGAACTTGATGACGATGTCTGGGGATGCCCTGAGGCCAGTCGTAGTGCACGCGACGTCTGACAGTATTTCTACTGTGTCTATGAATGATATTAGCAATTGGTATAATGGTGAGTATTGTTTTTAAAACGCTTTTATTGGCTTCAATTGTATCTAATAATTAAAGACATGTGTGTATGTAAACAAATCTTAGATGTCAAGTTTAAGAACATATTATAATATAATAAAATTAAAAATTAATCATATCTTATAATAAACTAGCTGTTCGCCCCGGCCTCACCCGAATGCCGACTATTCCTATGGATTTTCCAAAATTGTCGTTCATAAGAACCTTCTCCTCACAATAATAAACATATCAAAAAAGGAATAAGCGAAATTGGTCCAGTATTTCACGCGTGATGACGTGACGTCCGGAAATAGGGATTCATTTATATATGTAAAGACTAGCTGTTGCCCGCGGCTTCACCCGCGTGGAAATCTGATCCCGTTCCCGCTAGGACTCTATTCCACCACCACAACCTATATAAGATACACAATTCTACCATACATTATTTTGTTATATCTCAAAGGATTTAGGCAGCGTTTTCGTTGAAAGCTCCCAGGGGAGAATATCTTTATGTTAGTGTCCAAAAACCTCAAAACAACAAAACAGCATGAAAATAGGTTTAGTAGTTTTTGAGTTTATCGTGAACAGACAGACAGACGCGAGGGAGGACTTTATTTTATAATATGTAGTGATTAAAAGTTGCCTGTAAATAACCTACTGGAAAGTCCTCAAGGCTTTTCAGGTAAGTAGCAGCCAACAATGGCAGTAGTAGTTATTCTTGTTAACCTCACCAGGTAAATTGCTTGTGTTAGAAGTGGGTTCATGTCCTACTTATTCATATCTTTGTTAGAGTTATCATATATCTATTCACTAAACAATAAGCTGAATCAGATTTTTATTTTCGTCTAGAAACAGAATCAAAGCAGGACCGACTAAATCCAAAAGTGACTCTAACCGCGGACACAAGTTGCCAGTCTTTGTCTGCGGCGGAGCGGAAATTCGCCGCGGACATACGCTCCGTGGAAACAAGTAACGACAAGATGAAGGAGCTCAATGCTGATCTGGACACCGTATTGGATCGATTGCAGCAAATATTAACTAATAATTTTGCTATGGATGGTAATTATATCTTGGAAATTTATTATTCATCATTCGGCGCATGAGGGCCCGTGTTCGATTCTCGGGTGGAGCTTTTGAGTATCTAACTGTCCGCGCCTCCGCGGCGCCAAGATCTTTTTTTTTTTTTTTTTTTTTTTTTTTCTATTTATTGAGGTAAATAAACAGTGACACAATACATTTTCAATTATGAGGTATAACAATTACAGTAACAATTGTGACACCAGCAACATTTACCACATATTAGCTAATACAAGTATTTATTTCTAGGGGTTTTGTAGAAAACTAGTACTTAAGTAGAATACATTTCCATATAAGAAGTGGATATTGAAACATATAATTGAAACATATAATTCACCCCGTGTAGGCACACAGCGCGTGCGTAAACATGCATGCACATAAAAAGTATACAGGTACAAAGGCTATTTTACAATTTTACATTTTTGGAAAGACATTTCAAACTATCCGTAAGCTTATTTTATACCTCTTACAATTATCTTTCCCTTAAAAAAGTGTTATTTATTAGAAAATAAATAAGTTTTCAGTTTTAAGTTTTCCAGTAATTTAAAATTCGCACGCAAACAGCCGATCACGCGATGTCGTATCGTGATAAACAATGAACATTTATAATGACTATGAACTATCAAAGATAAAATTAGATTAGATTATTGTGAACCTATACCTAAGCTACTGTATCTATCATATTAAATATATTATTATTGTTACAATTGTCAAATAGCCAATTAGTACAAAGCCAATCTCTCACGCAATAACTTCTTAAATATGCCCGGGCGCGCTGCCATTATATCGATAGGACTAAAATTGTTGTTGTACGATTCAACCATGCGATACATTGGCGAGCGCTTACCAGCATTAGTTCTGCATCTAGTTGTGGCGAAAATTTTCTGTTCGTTGCGACTGTGAGTTCTAGTGGGTACTCTGTAACATAGTTTCCTTACTAGTGGAATGCAATCATAGTGGTTGTGGCAAATATCATAAAGCAACATTGCCTGTAGGTATAAACGTCTATGTTCCAATGTTAAGTATTTTTATTTTATTAGTAACTCTTTATATGAGCGCCTATTATGACAACACTTATATTGCATACAACGCAAGAATTTTCTCTGAACAGTTTCGAGGGCTTTGTTATATTTATCATAGAACGGATTCCAAACGGCCACTCCGTATTCGAGCTGTGAACGGACTAAAGAATTATATAAGTGAAGATAAGTAGAGGGCTGAGTAAAGTTAGTACTGGAGCGAACAATAAACCCATACATCCTAAAGGCTTTATTAATAATAGTGTCGATGTGTAGATCCAAATGCAGTTTGCTATCCAAAGTGACACCTAAGTCTCGGATTACCTTGACCCTGTCAAGGTGTATTCCAGATAGGCTGTAACTGAAGCAAGATATATTTTTCTTTTTTGTGAAAGTAATAGACTTACATTTATTATTACTAAGTGCGAGTTTATTCCTCGCACAGTAGTCAGAGAACCAATCGAGATCTTGTTGTAATTTATAGTGGTCTTCAATATGTTCAATTTTGTGGTAAATTTTTAGATCGTCGGCATAGAGCAGAAAATTACTAAATTTAAAGCAGGTGTTAATATCATTTATAAATATAATAAACAAGAGCGGACCCAATATGGAACCTTGTGGGACTCCAGAACTGATAGAAATAAAGTCAGACTCATGACCGTTTAACACTACTTTCTGTGTACGGTTGGTGATGTAAGACTTGAACCAGCGCCATAAGTTACGAATTCCGTTAAAAGCTAGCTTCTCCAAAAGGATTTTGTGATCCACTCTATCAAAAGCCTTTCGAAAATCGGTATAAATACTGTCTGTTTGTTTATTATCATCCATACATTCAAATAGATAAGTTGTATATGTTAAGAGGTTGGTATTTGTGGAACGTTTTTGTATGAAGCCGTGTTGTTGTTCAATGATTTGATTATGAAGTGAAGGATAAATATATTTGTGGACCAAACGTTCGAAGGTCTTTGACAGGGTGGGCAAAATTGAGATAGGCCGGTAATTTTCTACACTGGTTTTGTCACCACTTTTAAAAACTGGCACTATACGGGCTGATTTAAAAATAGCTGGGAAAACGCCCTCCATAAGACATGCATTAAACATATAGTGTACAGGCCGATGAATTGTTTGAGCCGTGGCTTTCAGAAAAATAGGTGGGATATTGTCCACTCCAGAACCTTTTGACGTATCAAGGCATCTTAATTCCCGAAGTACTGCATCTTCAGAAAGCTTAATCTGACTGAAAAATACATCGGAGACACTGTTGCAATTAGGGACACGATCTATATCAAAATCATTACTTACATCCGAGGGCTCAAAAACTGATTCAAAAAATGATGAGAACAGATAACATACTTCCTCAGACTTATTGCTAACTACATTTTTATAGGACTTTGTTTTTTCTATTATTTATATATGTCCAAAAGTATTTTATATTATTTTGTATACTGCTCTCAACCTTAGCCATATACTCCTTGTAACACTTATGCGATTCATTCTTAAATCTATGTCTAAAAATTGAGAACTGTTCATAATCAGATTTATTGCCATATTTTTTCCATTTTATCCAAAAGTGGTTTTTATTTTTATATATATGAATTAGAGCAGGTGAGAACCAAATAGGAAATCGAGATGATTTTACAACTTTCTTTGGTACATATTTTCTAATTATTTCATATATTTGCTCATAAAAAATTGATACAATTGATTCTTGCATCCTTATCAAAAAATAATTCAATCCAGTTGATGTTGGTTATGTCCCTGTTTATCAGTGAGTAGTCTGCATTTTTAAATATAAATTGAGTCCTCGGTTGTATTATTCTATTATGAAAATTCTTACTAATCGGAAATATTGTTTAAAAGGGGGGATGGTTTTCATTAGGACGTACGAGTGCAACTGCGGGTTGAGCGGAGTTACAATAAGTAATATCCGTTATACATAAATCTAAGACACGTCCCTTTTTATTTTTTATTTTGTTATACTGAAACGAGTTGAACAGGTTCATAAAATTAGACAAGACTCGACACGACGCAATGTTATTTGAGACTTCAGGTAGTAAGTACGTACTACATTCCTTCCATTTCATTTTAGGTAAATTGTAATCACCTAGCAAGATATAATTTTTTACATTATTTAAATGCAATATAAACGTCATGTATTCGAAATGCATCGCATAAACGTCTGCACTCGTAGCGGGCGGTATGTACACCGCACTAATTACACAATAATAATCACGCGTTCGTATCTCGACGAGGACGTGGTCGGCGAGCGGTGAGGACGGGTAAGGCGCGCCGATAGGCACCATCTTAAGATGATCCTTACTTGACGGCTTCGACAGATGCTTTTTTACGCTCCGCTTAAAGAACTCGGAATTGTAACAAGGAAACGTGTGCCGGAAAGCAATAGAGATTTTTACCGCGCGACAAAGAAATTAGGTATATATATGTGTATACCTATGAATTATATAATATAATTCATATGTATACATAAAGTTTTTATATTTTTCAACCATGGCGAGCGGTCTAATGATTCAACTCATCCTACCGTCTTCCTTCCTATCCAGAGCAACACATGCTGGACTGAAGTGTCACCCACATACGGTAGAAACAATACTGTCTCGAACCAAACGGTTTGGTCTATATATATTATTTATACTGCGATGGCAAGTGGCATTTTAAAAATAAAAGTATGTTTGAAGGGTGAGCCTTCTATAAAGGAACTATTGTTTTTTAGATTCATGTACAGCATAATTTTCGTTACAGACTCATGTTTTGACAACTCGCAACTACGTGAAACTGCGAATGAGATGGAGGGTCTTCTCGGCTCTCTGATAAGAGGAGTGGAACAAAGGGCTACACTCAACGCGACGAAAGGACTTGTCTAATGTGATATGAATTCACTCTTGTTGTAGATTTTTTTTAATGCAATTATGTGTTAGATGCTCGGTAAGTCTGAAGAGTCTTTAGCGCTAATGCATCCTACTACTCGTAATATTATAATCGCAAAAGTTTGTGGGTATGGATGAATTTGTTACTCTTTTACGCAAAAACGGCTGAACAGATCTGGCTTAAATTTGGTACAGAGATAGATAATAGTCTGGAATAACATATTCATTATAATATGTGAGTGTTTGGCGACACTAGTTTCCGTACTAGCAATGACTTAGGGCACTTCATGCTTCATATACTAGATGATGCCCGCGGCATCGCTCGCGCGGAGGTCGGTTATCATTTTTTGTCATATCTCTGGTTCTACTTAACCAATTGCAATCAAACATACGGTACAGTTCAAGTGTGACCAAGACCTCTCTCATAGAGATACCGCATCAAGATCCGTTCAGTATTTTTGTGTGTCCAAACAAACAGACAAATAGACCAGAATTCCATTTAAAAAAAGCAAATATTTTTCATGAAATTTTTAAGCAATTAGTCTAACTTTTCTTATAGATTAAGATCGGAAGTCGCCCCGAAACCTATATAATATATCGGAAAGTTTTGAATATCTGGGACGTGTCTAGGTAGCTCAGTTGGTCAGAGTATTCGCCCTGCAAATGACTGGTCGCGGGTTTTTCCGATCTAAATCTACTCAAGTTTTTTTTTAAATTATCTAATGTGCACACAACTAATTTACGAAATAATATAGATAGATTATGTAGCTAAAAGCGTTTCGAACATACCCACAGCTCTCATTTAACAATTTAGCAAATTAATCAGCTGGATCATACTATGATAGTGATAGCCTTAACGTATTATGAACATAAATCTCATGAACTTATTCATTACATAAAATAGAATAGAAAAAAAATATATTATACAGCATTCAAACTATGCATAAATATATTAATAACACAATTAACATAATCTTATATATAAAAATGAATTGCTGTTCGTTAGTCTCGCTAAAACTCGAGAATGGCTGGACCGATTTGGCTAATTTTGGTCTTGAATTATTTGTGGAGGTCCAGAGAAGGTTTAAAAGGTTTGTCATCGATTGAGGCAGTACGAAGTCTGCCGGGTCAGCTAGTAATATATAAAAATGCCTTATCGCTAAAAGCAATATCTTACAGGCAACCTTTGGATGGACATGAATCTTAGATGAACCAAATAGGTATCGTAGGTACTTATTGGTGTAATAGGAAAAATAATTTCATACCTATATATTGCCGAAAAGGTAGGCAGGGGTGTTTTTTCTTTTTTTTACGTGCGGATATCCCTTCGTATACCCCCCCACCGGCCAGCGGGGGTAGGCAGGGGTGTAATATATTAACACCTCCATTATTTCGACATCGTTTTTCGGTTGTTTACATCCGCTATAAAGTCCTGACTCATGTCTTGTTAGTGATTCGTATAACATACTACGTGCTTTTTACAGCGCTAGATTTTATTTGATCTCTTTAAGTGATAATTAATGAATTCGAATGAATAAGATGGAAATGATCTAAATAACATTATAACTAAAACAAGTATATATAGCAGCCGGGACGACACAGCTAGTGGTATACCACTAGCTGTGTCGTCCCGGCCGCGCACAGTAAAATTTACGTGATAACGCAGATTACTTAGATTTGACCATAGGTGAAATCCGTGCATAATATAGGTATAGGATAATAAATAAGTTTTAAAAGATTGAAATGGACATTTTATGAGTTAAAATACAGTGCTCCTGGCAAATTATGATAAACAAGTTGTATTGAATTATAAAATATCGTTTGAAATTATTTGAAAGCAATGCAATCCTAAAAATAAGAAAAGAAAAATTATATATGTAATAATTATTGTTTTTATTTAGGAAATAAAAATGGATTTCTGTGCATTTTTTTCGAACTATGCGCTAATTTTTTCTTGACATGAATTAGTTAATTGAAAAATTTAAAATTTGTTTGTAAATTATGTTCATGATATAATCTGTTGTGTATCCTAACCACATATTTAAAAAATAATTATTTTGTATCTGTAATTTAATGGCAATAACTTATTGTAATGCTCTAAATTACTGTGTCTCATATATTTTATATGTACCTATACAATAACTCGCTGAATTCTGCGCGTAATTTGTGTTTGGTTAGTGTGTTAATCCCCGGGACACAGATAATTACCTACTGAAGGAATTGTCTTCCATCTCGAATGAATATAGAAAGAGCCAAGATAATAGGGTAGTTGAATATCATTATAGTGAAAAATGGAACTGATTTGACTAGATAGGCTATCAAGACAAATCAGTATTTTAATTGAATGTCAAATTGTTGATGTATGTATGTTGATTAAACTTGTATGAAATAACGCCGTATGACGTTGTAACAGGCTATTTTTTAATAATTTACTATTAATGGTTGGGTATATGATATAAAATTACTAAACATAATAACGATTAAACTACCCTATTATATAACCTTCATAAACGCAGTTCTAAAATTCTTATAACCAAGTAGATAATTAATTTGAATCTCAGCTGGCCTGATTTAAAAAAATCGAATGCCAATTAAAATACTCGACTGTAACATTATTAATAAGAAATTTTAAGACTTAGTACTAGTTAAGAAAGATATACCGTCCTATGTAATTTGGTGCTCAGCTTGATATTTAAAAATCAAAGTTAAATTAGGGTGAAATAGCATCTAGCTAAGTGCTATTCGTGGTGTAAACGCTGCTTACGTATAGCACGCTATTCTATGCTATAGCATAGCTATATTTATGCGAAATGAACAGGTCGAATAAGAACGCCGTTGTAATGTGACTTCTAAAAAATAAATTAAACATAACATCACTACTATTCTGTTTACGTAGTCGTTATTCAAGTGTTACCCAGACGAAAAAAACTTATGCTAAGTATGTTCGGAGACACCGCTATTGGTTCTATTAGTGCGGTTTTATATCCAGACAGCCAAGGCCAATGCCGTTCGTAGTTGAGTTATAGCGCGCTGTGGCGCCAATATACCCAAGCCTTTTTCGAACATTTTAACTTTTGTTTTCTTAAACATTAATATGCAAAATAATATTAGAATCATTAAATTACGTACCTACTCAAGTAACACAAGTAAGTTACATTGTACTGTTTAGTTGAGGTCCGCACAAAATAGGACGGAGATTCGCCATTTGGTGACCCCCGTGTTAAATGATGTTCGATGCTGACAAATGTGATTTCACTCTAAAGGTACGGCCTTCGATTTACTTTTAGAATCATTATTTTCGTGTAAGTAGACATATTTTTATTGTAAGCTCAACTGTAATAAGTAGGTATATATTAAGAAATGTACAAGGCCATATGTTTTATATAAAAATGTACATAGACTTTCGTGTTTATTCAATATAAATATTAAAAAAAAAACTATGGCTATATAAAGGAAACATAATGTTAAAAATTGATTTCATATTGTGTTAACCGGCCAATAATAAAATATATTAAGAAATTAATGATCTGTTTCAACTATGCGAGTATAAATACTGATGTCGATATGACGACGATATAACTGTTTTATACTTATTACCCGACTGCGGCGAAGCTACAAACGAAGGGTTTTGTGTTTGACATGTATTTGTACAGGGCGGTATCAACCAGCACAGATTAGTCGGTACCGGGAACCTATTTCTTTACGTAAGCACCCTTCCGATACCATAGCAGCACCCTTCTGCTACCATAATATCACTCCTTTGAAATTTCGACAGCGTTGTACTCTACATTACTTGTCACCAGTGAACATTTTTTATCAATTTGTGGATCCTTATTAACATAAAATGTTATGTTATAACATAACATAACATAAACTCACGCCTATATCCCCGAAGCGGAGAGGTGCTAGCACCCACATGTTATGTTATTAAATATTTAACTCGAGGACTGAACAGAAATGAAATATACATTAAGGAAAGTAACATGCCATATATTTTATATAAAAATGTACATACATTTTCTTGTTTACTCAATATAAAAAATGTAATATCGACGCATAAGTTAAACATAACGTTAATCTATTCTATCATCAAGTAATACATAATAAATTGCTACATTTCATTTTGTGCGTTTAACAGCTAAATTATAGAATATATTAATAAAATAGAGCAATCTATTTTTTTTATAAGTAAGCGTATGTCGACCGACGGTCTTAGGCACAGATTACCTTTTGATTTGGTAATCTATGGTATTAGGTCACAGGAAATCTATAAAGAATAAAACATTCTGACGGGATTTAGTAGACTTCTATGTAAGTATTCAAGGCACTGCAGTTTAATACGTATATAAACAGTCCGGGACTGTGGTGGGAACGGCAAATAGTTGCGTAGTGAATTACTAACATAGACAACCTGTTAGAACAAAATTTGTATCACGGTTCCTGGACGGGAGTGAATAGAGACTAGATAGAGTTATTGTATTTGTAGACCTATCTTTATAGACATAGCGCGCCTTTTTGTAATATCATCTGTATGACACCTATAAAAAGTTGCGCATGGTTGTTGGTGGGGTTCCGTACAGTCAGTCTTGTTATACATAGAAGTCATTGAGAAGAATGATTTATTTATATATTTTAATGTACACTTACCAAGGGTGATGCCCATACAACTGTGAAACCAAGTTTAATTCGCAATAACGATGATTACATGCAGTTTCCTTATATTATTCAACAACTGCACAGAATGCGTAATTTTAAATGTTTATACAAAATAAAATAAAATATATAATACAGCAATTAAATTGCTTCAGCACAATCTTATTCCATACTTAAATAATTAAATTCAAATCAATCGTATAAAATTATCATTTACAAAAGTAATAATGTTAGCGTACACTATCTATAATTATATTTTTTTATATGAACGGACGGATATATTACTACATATTATGTATCTACATTTGGGTAAATTCATATAAAATAGCTTATTTAATAATTATATTAGTTATAAAATTATTAAAACAACGTTTTGCCAGTATAACATGTATAAATTTATAATTCATCTTATTCTGAGCGTTTATTTCCTTTTTCAATTATTTCTGGAATTCTTATAATTGATGTGAATTTAGTTGTGTGTTAATTGTGGCATAATTTTTAGAAAATTCATTCTAGAAATTGTTTAGTTCCAAAAAGTGTGTAATATTTTAATTACAACATATTATTATGATGTTTTAGAAAAATATACAGGACATGCTACTATTTCGATTGAAATATTTCATTCCAAGAGCATCTCCTCTTGGAATATCAACGTAATTGTTAGTTGTGGTTTTAAAACAATATTACCAAATGTGTATTGTTAAAAACGTTTATGATGCAAATTGTTACGATCCAAATAGTAAAATCAAAACATTGGCACCTACAAAGCGGGATCCGAATCAACTACCTACAGTAAAATATCGACTAAGGCCATCCGCTGCCTCGTGCGTGTGTATGCTTGCGAGCGCCTGTTTCTAGCATATAAACTGAGCGAATTTCCAAAACCATAGCATTCGCACGAAACAGGGCGCCCGCATGAGTGCACACGCACGAGACAGCAGACGGTTAGGCCGCTCATGCGGCCTACAAACATTTTGACCAATAGCGCCCGAACAAGTAGATGTAGATAGTTGGTTGGATCCTGCCATGCCCATGCATGAGTTACTAGTTTCATGCCTCAGTCACTGGCACCCCCCTTCACCCTATTGTGTGTATAAAATAATGGGTAGACATTAAATACTAACTGCCATAATAGAAGTGCACAAAAACCATACCCTACAATGTTACAATATCGCTATAACTTAGTTCTGACTTTTTATAACTTCCGTTTTATTTTCTATTTCGTGATTTAATATCGTTTAATTCATTATAACTTAATTTTTCTGATAAATTATACCTGCTATACCTAATGATGATTATTATTCTTTCTGATGTTTCTAATAATTTACCTGACAATTTATTATTAAATCATATAATGTAATACGCAGTACGTATATGACCTAGTAACCAAATTAATCATTACCTATTGAAAACACTTTTTAGTCTTACTATGATACGGACTTTATTACACGACTGCTCTAGAAATAGTGTAATGTTTTCAGGGTTAATGTTCACAGGGCCAAGGAAGTAACTACACCTTTACATACACACACATATAAAGGTGTATACTTATTTCCTTGGTCGTATGTACGTACCTATATGAGATTCTTTACTCCACCTTAACTTTTAAATATCTGAAGAGTGTTTGATATATGGGGTATCGTTAGAATTCTCACATTAAAAACGGGCTATACATTTTTTTATAAAAAAAAATTGCAGGGTAGTCGTGTTTTTTTCTAGTTATATAATTCTTTGCTAAAATATTTTTGGAAGCGGCCTCCAGATAATCTTAGCTTAATTTCTCTTGCTACTATTGATGAGGTACTTGCAGCAATGGGTAAGTAGATGTTTCTCTTTCTCTGTGGAACCGTTCTGGTGAATAGCGGTGGGACCACCCCGCTCGCGGGTATATATGTCCAGCCCGTATTGCCCTAGAAAATGTAAAATATTAAATTTTTTCAAATTAGAAAAAAAAACAAATGAAGACAGAATAACAGATGGAATTACTTATTAGATCGTCTTCGCTCACCTTAAGTATATTATTTAGAAAAGATAGAAATATTAGCTAAGTGTAAGTCTGACTAGCGCATTGAGGTTGGGGGACAAACTTAATGGGTACACAGGCTACAAGAAATTGTTAAGATCGCACTGAATCAAGCGTATGTGCTTGAAAAAAAATGGAAACTAGTTTTTATCACACGCATCGATTTATTGGTTCAGTTTGAACGGTTCACTGGCTCACAACTCTCGTTCAGTTCATTTGTGGCGATACCACATATACCCAGCGCCATCCAGCGACAACAAGGTGAACTACTTGGATACTACTATATCAATACCAATCCTGAATCTCGAAAGAGAAGTTCACGCGCTGGTACAGCGTATATACAACATCCCAACGACAACCGTTGGGCCGCGGCCCGCCAGGCGTGATCACCTTGCCTGTTCGGAGGATCCTCCCTTTGTGTTGGAGGAACATCACACTCTGTTCCTCCACACATTTACTACAAAATAAGTTTCTACCAACAATGCGTTCTACCTGTTACCTAGAGTGTTATCACGTGATCCCTGACGGTAGGTCCACAAACTAAAAGCAGTAGCGGGCTATGGAGTAAGCCATGCTTGTAGTTTCTTATAAAAATAGAAATCGAAATAAGGTCATCCGATAAAGACATATAGTTACCAAGTGCGTTCTATAATTGAGATATAGAGATCGATAATTGGGATACGGAAAGTTGAGCTCCAGAGTTCTCTCGTTTCTCGCATAATCATAAATTAAACCAAATAGATGCAAACAAATCATACCTTCTTCAGGGAAAGTGATGTAGAACGACACGATATCATCAGAGACGTTCTGTTGCACGTATTTCGACAGACGTTTCTCGTCGACGCCATTTTTATGGAGCGTCGCCATGAAGTCCGCCAGCGGTCGCGACATACGGAACTGTATTTCGAGCTCACGACCCGCGAACACTAGCGCCTCCTGCAACGTAACGGGTAACGGTAGTAACTTTCACTATAACTGTAGATGCCATCAGGATCGGAGTGGTTCAAGGGCTCTCCACAATTTTCTTCTTTATTTCTAACCAACCATTTTACATTTATGTTGTCAGCCAGGAGGTAGGAAGGTGCTGCTGTAACCAAGCTGGCAAATCATCCATCATCAAGTATCAGATTCTGGATCAGTCAAGCCAGTCCGATATTGAATATCTTGGCATTTGGTGTTTATTGCACTATTATTGACGTAACCCATTTTCACTAAGTAAACCAAAATCACGAAACTGCTACCCTCTCGTTTGTGTGAATCCTGGGCTTGCTAAAGCGCCTTTTATTTTTTATCCATTTCTTCTTTTCTCTCTTTTCTGCTGGTAGGTACTTTTAGTAACGCATGAGTGAAACTATTGGTATTGCAAGCGTTCCGAAGTCACGGTTACCGCTCACCATCAGGTGGGCCGTTATGAAATAATTCAAAAGGCAACTTACCTGATGTGTAATAGGTACTAAACCGAAGAGTCTTGTGGCTTTTGTTGGTCCCCACTCGCCGCTAGCGCAGTCCGGTAGCGGGACCATCACAGTTTGCAACTCAGCGCAGCAGATCTGTTATATATATTGATACATTATTTAGCTCTTGTAAGCTTTTGTGTCCACATTACATATATACAGTATAAGCCAAAATATAGAGTCCATCTAATTATTGAATTGACTTGAATTTTTATAGATTTCGATTTTCTAATTTTAGTAGTCATAACTTAAGGTTGAGACTTGGTGCATGCCAAATATGACCATTTTAAATTGAAGACCCAGTGTAAATTAAAGTGTAAAAAAGTCACAACACGACTGGCGTCGGTTTCCAATGCACCATTATGACCGTTCACGTCGAATGCCTTGGCTGAACGCGTAAGTTCTATGTTTTCTTCAATATATGTATAATAATAGTAGGTATAAGAACTCTTTTTAGTATTTACCTTGAACTTGCAAACGCTCTTGAACTTCATAGGTTCTCCAGTGAGATACTCTCGAGGGGTGACGGCGTTTGCAAATATGTCCAGTAGGAAGGCGCCGCTGCAGGGTGCGTGGACTCTGAACGATACAATGTTGCCCACGACCGACTGTAGAATAGATGATGGAATGTATTTATAAATGGTTTCATCAGAATATTTACTTTACAAATGTAGTTTTCCCACTCCTAGTCCTAGTGCTAGCAACACCAGCACACGTGTTTCCTTTTTCTTACAGTCCTGGGTTTTCACGCCCCGCTTAAAGCTTAGGGCCATCATTGTGGCATTATCAGTATCTTTAAGGTTGGTCATTCATGAGACTTTACCTTTAGCTTACCATCAGGCGAGGTGAAGTCATGTTGACGTGACCATTATATAAAAAAAGATCAGTAGCCTATGTATTAATGCAGGATAGATCCTATGTTCAATACGAATTTCATTGAAACCCGTGCAGCCGCTTCAGCATAAAGGAATCCCACGCATTCCGGTAATTCTATTTTTGGGTCTTAATACGTCCACCGGGCACATTACCATTACGTTTAGCTACTGAGGATCTCCTAACAGAAAAAAACAGCTTCCTAATGACTGCCAGATCCATGAATCTCACGATCGCACGAAAACTTATGCCACAGGAAGAACGCACCAATTGCCTTTTTTATTTCTGGCAAGATTATTGATATTGATTCATTTTGTAGGAGTAGTTACAAGATTAATTAGAATAATATTATCTAATCTGTGCAAGATAATCAGTCTTTCTGAAGTTATTTTTTGTCTTGACTGATTTTGCACGGCGAATATTTGTGGCAAGCTAGAACTGATTTAATTTAGGTAGTAGGTACATGAAGTACGTAAAGTTTACGTTAGATATTCTAACTTATTCTACAAACTAGACATTTTGTCAGTTGATTTATGTTTGGATAATAAGACTTAAGGGGCCCCTAGACCTTACCTGCATAACAAATCTTTTGAGGCTGACTCCGTCGAAGCCGTCGCCTTCCGTATCGTAGAACTTGAGGTTGTAGTGGAAGATTAGCGAGCTCTGCATATGCGCGGGCATGGCTATACGCATAGTCGCTGCACCTGGCCAAGTGTAACAAATCACATAAATCATTTTAAAGATGAAGGAAATTTTATTTTGAATCCAATAAATTACGATGAAGATTAAAATAAAACTATTACAGAAAAAAAAAGGAAAAGAAAAATCAAAATACAATCAGACTGCATGACACTGTGAGCTCATTCTGCGTTAATAGTATCACCAACAATCCTACATAGTTCGGGTACTTTGAGATACCTAACTTACACTTCAAACTACAAAACAACAACCATATTTAGTCTGCCCGTGACCATGGCTGCTGAAAAGCAACCGAAACGTCGGGATCAATGTATAATATAAAATAACATCAAATAAATCGCGACAGAATCCGTTAAAAATAGTTTTATTTCAATGTGTGACATTCGCATAAACTTCCGACAATATCATACGATGAAGATATTTTATTCTCATAAATCTCCAGTAGGTACCTCACCCCAGCAGAAGCAGGCCGGGACGGTGGGGCGACTAGCGCCCCTCCCCCAAACCGGGGCAAGACGGGGACACCGTGGTTCCCAAAGCCGAGGAGGCCATCTCGAAATCGGAGATGGCCCAGGGTCCGTCGGGGTGCGAGGGCAACCTTACACCCTGGTGTCTGAAGACCCGAGACGGCGTGCGGTTTTAGTCGGTTCAAGCCCGACATAACCGCCCCCGCTGGCCGGCAGAGGGTATCCGAAGGAATTTCCGCACGAAAAATAAAATAAAAAAAAGGTACCTACCTACTTGTTCAGTCTTGAAATGAAGAGATGCAATTACAATATAAAAAAGTTAGTACATATGTGCTCTAGAATTATGGAATGCCTTCCCAGCCATGTCTCATCGAGAGATTAGTCTCATAGGAAGACGCAGCCGAAATAATTAAAGCAGTGATTCTCAAGATGTATTTAAGAAGATGCTGCATGCCTAATCTCCTATAGACTACAGCTATGGTTAGCCATAATACTAGCCTAAAAAGCCTTAATAATGCAGTCATGAAACGTACCAGTAGAATCAGTGTACATAACAGCCTTCGTGTTAGGATCGCTGAAATACAGTCCGTATCTGAAGAACAGTGATCGGACGAAAGGCAGTTCTTCGAAGTCATGCAGCGTGATGGGTGTCTTCAGCAGCTGCCAGTCCGCCTGCAGAGGGAAGAACTCGTAGATAAACTCGCGAGGGTCAGTCAGGAAGTAGTGGTCATCGTACTCGTATCTAGAAGGTAAATAATATTGCTGTAGAATGATGTTAGTAGTCCAATTCACTGCTGGTAGCGTTTAGAGAGGCTTATCTAAGAAAATATATTGGTTATTCCCAGTGACTTAGTTCTTTTGGGTGTGTAGGGCACTATCAATATCTTCAGGCCCCATCTCTCCCCTGCTAAGATCTTCTTGCTAATCCAACCCGCCGAGGAGGCGCGAGTATTTGCGTCTCAGTCCACCCTGAGGGTGTGAGGGACGGGGTTAGCCATCCAGCCGCCGATCTAGCTACCCGTGAAGAGGTAACGTCCTTGTGTGCCAGTACGTACGCACTAGGGGGGATCGCCATGGAAGTATTCTTGTATAGTTTCAGGCCCCCTAACAGTGCAGAGTACACCCAGGCGTTGTAGTGTGTGAGAGCCAGACATAACCGTGTGACCTAACCGCGTCGCGCAGTATGCCGTAGGACATTTCCCTTGACGAAACAAAAAAAAGCTTAGAGTTAGGAGTGGGAGAGCGGACCCCGGGCTCAAAACTGCAAGCTTTGGATGCACCAGGGATTGGCGCTCAGATGAAGAGAAGTATATGACAGTAGAGGAAGCTCGTAAAGAATGTCAGGATAGAAGCATATATGGCGGGCTGTTGTCTCTACCTACCCCGACAGGTAAAAGGCTTGTGTGTATGTATGTGTATGGATGCATTACTCGTTTCATGAAGTACAAAAATCTGGCAAAAGGTCAATCACGAAAAAATGACAAAAAATGATTAATGAATTTCAGTTTAAAAAGTTAAAATAAAATCAGCATCACCATTTGTAATTTCAAAACAAACTCCTCGAGGAATATTGGACTTTCTACCGCATATTCACCTACTGCGGTTTATTTACAAATCTGGTTGTGTCCAAGGCTGCATTAATGATGGACATTTTACTGCCTAAGAATTCGAAGATCGTATACGCACCTCAAACTGTCACTCTTCCCTCTATTTCCTGGTTTAGGAGCATCTTTTGCGTTGACAAGGTGCCTGGCACCCCAATTGCATTGCACGAAGCGCCATGCTCCAGCTACGTAGACAGCGTTCCAAGAGTTACGGAACCTATTGTCTTCGAAGCGGACTCCTGGTTGGTAGCCCGCAGATTTACTGTAACCCTTGATGACCACGCAGTGCAGGCCCGCATAGCTGGTGGCAGAAGGGAAAAATGGTAAAAATACACTATGTTATTGAAACGTTACTTTGAGATAGAAATGCATTTTGCAAATTTTTATTATATTATATATAATTTGCATTTTGGGATACCTACGGAAGAAGTATACAGGTGAACCTTTAAGAAATCAATTTATTATTTTTCAGTTGTCTATACCTAGATGTCAATTATGACATTACTATGTTAACATGACACTTTTTTTTTATATCTAGCGAAGCTTGTTAGGATGCATAAGATAGATAATTTTTTTTATTAGCCATTTCATAAGTATTTTAGGGGGAATACCCTATTGACTGAAGCCTAATGACCACCGTTCTGGATAGTAAAAAAATTACGCAATTTGGTAAGAACTTTAACAAAAAAAAAGTAAAAAAAATATTACCTGCATAATCTCTTAAACAGTACATGGTAACTTTCTGTTCCGTGCTTAATGCCCCTAAGCAGCCCTAGCGGTGAGTCTCCTCTCAGGTTGTCGTCGAACTGTATGTTGTTTAAGTTCTTCACGGTGATCCAGCGGAAAATAGTTCGTGCTTTTTCCACGTCACTCGCGCACCTACCCACAAGTTGCCGGACTAAGTCTGTAAATGTTTTTTGGTCTTCTTGCGCTACCTGAAAACGTGAACATAATTGCGAATGTTAAATTGAAATATAACTTTTTTAACGGATTCTATCGCGATTTATTTGGTGTCACTTTATTATTTACACGGATCCCGACCTTTCGTATGTCAAAAAGGCGAGAACAGAGGAAGAGTACAAATTCGATTGCTTAAATGATTTGTAATATAATTAATTCCCAAATCTTTTTAAATGAAATGAGCTTAATAGATTACACGAAATCTTGACTTGCTGATGCTTGTACCATATATAGGTTTGATTCTACAACAGAACTTTGTCTACGTAAACCTGCTTCTCACATATCTCTTCTTGCCCACCGAGATTGTGATGTACACACGGTCAAGGAAATAAGTATACCTAGACCATTATTTTTTTTTTTTTTTATACTAGTCAGGTGGCAGACGAGCACACGCCCCCCTTATGGGAAGCGGTTACCGCGGCCTATGGACCTGTGCAACACCAGGGGCGTCACACTCGCCGAACTTTACATGTGTGTGTACCAATGAGGTCAGTATAGTATATGAGTATACGTGTGTCATGATGTTTTCATTTTCAACTTTATCAGTAGATACTTACAGAAATAGCAATTTTGTCCACATCAGTGAATTCTGCTGGATCCGTGTAGATGTGGAACTTTGATACCAGCGGGGGCTGGGGTGGGGGTGCTCTTGACGGGTATGGGGGCGCCTCCTCACCGTCAACGTACAGTGAGGATTCTGCCATGTACTCTGATCGTCGTTCCTGGATTAATTCCATCATCTCGTGGCTCTGTTTTTCTACTAACGCTGCTGTTGCTGCCCTGAATAGAGATGAGGAATTGGTTAAAATTATTATGATTTTTTTTGTGTGGAAACCCCCACGGGTTTCAACCCACCGGTGCAAAGCGGTGGGTATAATGGAATCGAATCGACTAAAACCACACGGTGTCTTTGCCAAGTGTCCATTGCCAGCGCCCTCGAAAGGATAATCCTATAAAATTATTATGTTAGTTATCTTTACACAGTTTGCTGTAATTGTATCTATATATCATCATCTTAACGTGCTTCCCAGGTGCACCCAAGGCTCTCACCTCGGAGCCTGGGGTCTACCTCCTCCTTTAAATTCGGTTTATGAGGATCCAGGATTCAAATCCGGTGCTAGAGCCTCGTTCCCATATACGAGTAGTTGTAATGTAGCAGCTGTAACTATGTTAGACTAATTATCATTTGTAATGCTTTAAATTTTTGCTCCTATGATTTAAAAAATAAATAAATAAGAAAAACAGTATTACTACAATCATGGTACACCCATAAAACTTGTATTGGTTCATCGTAATCAATGCTTTATGAAGTACTGCGATGCGATAAGCATGAACAGTACCTACTAATCCTGTAATATATTACAATTGGTATCGATCATTTACGGACTGAATTTAGACAGTACAATACTTCGACATGTAGCGAACTTCGAAAACACATAGATCGACAAGTCATTGCTTCGACAGACAATTATTAGACAACACACACCTTCGAATTACCACTACTTCGACAGACGATTATTCGACAGACAATACTTACACAAGATACATCTTCGAATGACCACTACTTCAACAGATTTTTAAAATTATATTCCAAAAAAAATCCGTTCCCACAGGGGGAACGCCCAGGTAGATTTCGTGAAGCAATTAATATTATTTTTTTTTCTCGAAAACGGTAACTTTTAGCGAAAAACTTTTCAGACATTTATTTTAGACTTAAAAATGGCCTATCGATTAAAAATGTTTCCGACAGCAAGAATGTTCACCGGTTAGAAGTTTTGATTTTTTTCCCGAAAAATTTTGATTTTTCCCCCCTCCACTTTTAGTTAAAGTTTTAATCTTATAGGTTTATAATTAAAGTTGTTGGTATTCATGTATACTATGGGATAAAATTAGAACGGTTCGAATATCTTTCATGGAACGTGAAATTTTGAGGAAAAACTGATTTCACAAAAAGTGAGGCCCTACCGTCCCCTTAGGCCGGATTCCACCCGTTCACGAACTTAAACTAAGTTTACACCCAAGCAATTTTTGACCGCAGTTTGAAAGCGATCGGGGCAAAAATGCGACCGTGAGAGTGCTGCAAATTTTGGGAAGTGGAACCATACATACACATATATATATATATATATAAACTTTTTGACCAGTGGTCATTTCGGACTCAGGGGGTCATAACTAGACCTCCTATGAAGAATTTTTTTTAAAATTCGACAGTAGTCAAGAAACCAATAGGTAGATCGATTTCATCGAAATCTACCTAATAAGTAAGTGGGTTAGGTTAGGTTAGAACTGTGACCCTAACAGAGCCGGAATTGATGTTTCAATTGATTGGGTACATATTTAATTAGGTAGGGCACATTTTTCAGAGCATTATTATTTTGGGAGAATGTTAAAAAAATCTGTCAAACTAGTGGTCATTCGAAGATGTGTCTTGTCTTGTTGTGCTAGTCAAAAGTAAAAAGCGTTCCTACCGTTCATGTTCCAACATTTTCCTTGTAAGACTCTCTTTCTTTTTATCTCTTCGTAATGTCATGTTCTTCTCCAAGTCTGCTCTCTCTTGCTGATGACGTAACGTGAGCGCTCCTAGTTCTGCATCAGGTCGTCTCTTTTTCACCTGCATTTCTTGTTGGAATCTGTTCGTCAACCTCTCCAGTTCTCGTTCCCATTCATCCTGGAGGTTAAATAATAATAATAATATAAATATATTTGAAAAAAAAAACAGATTTCACATAATATATTTCGTAAATTTCGACCTGAATAAGGGATTGTTGTGTGTATAAGTGGGGCAATTTGTACCAACAGTCTGAAGGTACATAACAAACTGTATTGGATAAGACATATAGGCCATTTGTAGAATAGTTCTGTGGTAACAGAAGTTCTAGAAAGTTAATTAACTAGGAATTCAGTGCAGGGTGCGACTGAAATAAATTGAGCTGAGCGAGCAGGACTCTTATCTACTTGAAAATAAGACATCTTACTACGGTCGCACGCTTAGCTAAGGCCGCGCGCTCGTGTTACTGTTTTTCGGTGTTTATTCCTCAATGGTACTTCGGACATGAACCATCTCGCTTCAAAACACTCCTCAGTGTCCACACTATCAGCGTGGTAATTCGGTCAAGATCGCGCGAGTGGTTACGAAGGAGTTTAGCCACCAACAAACGGCTAGGTATGCTGCGTATAAGAATAAGAAATATGTAATGTAAAAAAAGTAAGTGATGTGTAAATTCTTTTAGAATTTTAAACTGTTCAGCCATTTAAGAGTTTATGAGAAAATTTTCAACATTCCTCGAGTAATTCATTGTAGAATTCTCAGTCTCATCACTGTAGTGAATCGATTGGAATCTTAAACCGTACATTTTACGACTTGGGCACTATGTCGCACACTACATCGTATTGGACCTGTGCTACGTGACTAGCATCATTACCGGCATTTACTAGTTACGAACTGGTTACATTCTCAATATTAGATAGATAGGAACAGCTGATAGCATCACGCTGCCAAAATGAAATTCATGAGACAGAAACGAATATAGATTACTCTCACAAAATTTTATTGAGGCATATAGGCTCATAAGAATGAATGATTCTGTAATTTCACATAGGTACAAGCGAGAAGTATTGATGCATCGATCGGTACCTACTTATATTGATAAATATAACAGTCAATATATATTGCGATCCAACATCGGGATACAGCATCGTGATCCAATAATATAGGCACGAATCGCGTTTGCACACCAATAGTAGATTCATATTACCAATACATTCAATGTCGCGATATAATGTATATTGACTGTCTAAACGCGCCTTTAGACTCCTTTATATTAGTTTAGGGACTTCTAAGGCAGACTCATTCTATGCAGTTAAAATAAGAAACTCATCTGCACATCCTGCTTCAATTTTAGCAGATATTAAGACAATTAATATTAAACAATCCTACCCGAATACGTACACAAGTCTGTACTGTGGGCCTACTATTGGCCTACCATAACGTGCTATAAGCGATCGTGTTTTGGGCCTTGATCCAGAGGGAGAGGGATGGAGCTTTATACCCTATATAGTATCATTCCTCTCTCTCTCTCTCTCTGGAACAAAACACGATCGTTTAAAGGACGTCATAGTAGGTCATGATATCCAGAAAGATGTAATTCTCTATATTTATATACCTGTATTTCTTCTCGTATTCTTCTGTTTTCTTCTTCGCGGTGTTTGGAGAATTTTCTGTACAAGTCATCTTCTTCTTGCCGGTGTTTCATTTCTAGTTTGGTCTGTTCATCTCGATCCTGTGGACAAAATGTAATAATTAATTTTAAGTCATTGCAGTAAAATTCAATAAATCACTGTAGCCCGCACCTGCGGACACGCATGAAACACGAACGAAAGAAGTGTCATTTAGGTACCATCAAGTTACTTCGAATTTCGTTCTTTCGGTCGGGATCGGGCCCATAAAGTATGTTCGGAAAATGAATCAAACATATCAAGGAGGTTTTCGTTCACAGTATAGTTCTATTAAAAAATGAACTATTATAGACCAACATAAAAAATACATTCATTTGTATTGACGCCAAGTAAAAGTATTTGAACTTTTGCGTTCCGTTTGGTGAGTGAGAGTGCCGGAGCCCAAACTCCTTCCCCATCCCCTCCCAAACTCCTTTCCCATCCCCTTTCCTTTACAGGGTCGGCAGCGTGAGTGTGACGCCACTGGTGTTGCACACGTCCATAGACCGCGGTAACCGCTTCCCATCAGGTGGGCCGTGTGCTTGTCTGCCAC
Source organism: Cybosia mesomella (assembly GCA_946251805.1). Taxonomy (NCBI): domain Eukaryota; kingdom Metazoa; phylum Arthropoda; class Insecta; order Lepidoptera; family Erebidae; genus Cybosia; species Cybosia mesomella. Next base: position 23,358,391 of record OX276405.1, read on the forward strand.
CTTAGTGGTATAAAATAATAAATAAAAAAATGACGATTGATGGATTACGTGCATTAATTTTAATTTTGCAGTTTCGGTTCGTTGTTTCATGGTGGGGTTTAGGCCGAAATAACCGTCATGTGCCGTCTTCAGGCCCGATTACAGGATAAGTGCGTTTCATGGTACTGATTGCCCGAAATATCGGTCCACAATTGTGGATTTACGTTTCGTGGTAGGCCTACAGATTGTTTTTACACACGGAGAGTACGTACAAGCCGGTACACGTGCTGATTGACCAACGTGGCTCTGGCGCAGGCTTTTCTCTCATAGTTGGGATGACAGACGGCAGTCGCCCCCGTAAAAGCCAGATAAACCAAATTATGAAAATGAGGATAGGAGAGCGTACCCCGGGCCCCAAAGTGCAAGCTTTGGGTGCAAATGGGACAGGCGCAAATTGTTTCATTTTATATTCCCAAATATTCACGTTAAAAGGCTTGTCCCTTATTAGGTACAAGTAGTACAAGGGACCGGTACACCCAGGCATCTATAGACCCGAGACGGCGTGCGGTTTTAGATGGTTCAAGCCCGACATAACCGCCCCCGCTGGCCGGCGCAGAAATCAAACAAATCAAAAAAAGAAAAGAATCCGAAGGAATTTCCGCAAGAAAAAAAAATGTACAAGCAGTACAAGGGACCAAAGAACATAAATGGCGAAATATTAACTAGCGGCACTATGTAATCTATCAAGTATTGAATTTGGAAAGTTCTATCATGAGTACTCTTCGTTTATGGTGAACCCTAATTACGTGAATCTGATTCGCACTTAACCGATTTGCTTATTAAAAATAAAGTGTACATACTTACATGCAGTTATAAACTACAAGCGAGTTATCAATGTCATGTTATCATTCAGAAGCGTAACTAAATCAATGTAATTTAGCGTCACGTGTCAACTGAGATTAACGACCATTACACTGATCAGATTGTCACGATTGAAAGTGTCGCCACCTGGCGGGATGAAAGTGAAACGGCGGTGTCGTTCACCTGCGCTTGTGCAGCCGATTAGACCATAGATACGATCACTTATTTATTGTTAGATCGCCCGCGGGATTATCAGCGGAGTGAGTAATTTTCTTTAGTTTAATTATGTATGTTGTAGAATGTCGAAGCGATAATGCGAGCATTCTTTTGCACGCTTGCTTTGGATTCCCAATAGATACACTAAAGCATAGACTTATATGTACGCGAGACTGGCTGTTCAGAACAAAAAAAATGGTATAGATTTATGACCACTACTGGACACTCATAGCCACAGAGTATATTAAATTTGTTTTAAATGAGATCATCAGCTGACATCTGTAAAGTAGGTAGTGTAATTGCGCCAAAATTCAAATCGACGTATTTTATAAAATTTCTTGGCGATATACTTAATAATTGTTTAAAACCGAGTGATAAAAGTGTGTTGGAGGTTAATTCAGGTAAGTAACTAGGTTTCTTTTACATATTTTACCGTTTATTGAGAATGAAATAAATAAACACAGAGACCATTATTAATCTATGGCGAGGAGTCCCGTACCCCTTCCCCTATCCCGCCTCACCCCCGAAGTGTGCCAATCTTTTTGTTCTGAACAGCTTGTCTAGTATCCTACAATGAGGCCGCGGTGGCAGCCAAAGTCCGCCGGCAACCTGGGGTTGTCCTTTCGAGGGCTTACCCGGGGTGCCCGGCAACGGACACTTGGGGAGGACACCGTGTGGTTTTAGTCGATACACGACATAACCACCCCCGCTGGCCGGCGAGGGGGGTATCCGAAGGGTTTCCGCTCGTAAAAAAAAAAGTATCCTACAATATTCATTATTTATTATTTTTAAGACGTCATTCCACTAAACTAAAGGAATGTAAAATCTCGAGGAAGTGTCCCTTAGTTATTGCTGTTGTTGTATGCCACAATGCTGTACGGATGCACAGCATAATTCGCCACGCGAAAGCTAGGCTACTAACTGACATTTTAATTTTAGGCTTGTTCTGTGGCAAACTTAGATATTGGTCTAAGATAACACATAACATAACTTTACGCCTGTATTCCCGAAAGGGTAGGCAGAGGTGTATGCGCACCCACGATTCGCTAGTTATGTTTAGGTCCCAATGTAATAGGGTGCGAGCCTATTGCCATCTACCGGGCACATTACTAAGCGAGCGATAATCTAAATTTTTAATACACACATAACCAATAAGTCTAAGATCCAATCACGTCATTACAAGATGTACTTTATGAATAAGTGTTAGAAAATTTCTTGAAGAAAAGTCAGAAAGTACGCACATGTGCACTTAGGTACGAATCAACCGAAAAATCAATAAAAGAACTCAACCAACGAAAGGAGCCCTTTGAGCCCGTGATTGGTTTAACATAAGTAGGTAATTGACGCCCTGCACACTCACTAAAAAGACCTAGAATACGTTTTCTGCGCGGCTAGAGTACATTGTCAAGATGTTTGCCGACCATTATAGTAGCTATTATCTAACCTATGCTTCAACCAGCTTATGAAGTTATGTGGCCAAACATACTAAAAAAATATTGTAAGATACAAGGCAGATGTAAGTGGGCAGGCAAGCCGCGGTCGACCTCGTAGAACATTAATGAGGTATTGAATAAAGGGCAGTTTAAAAAAGGACAGTAGAGGAAGCTCGTGAAGTATGTAAGGACAGAAGCAGATGGCGGGCTGTTGTCCCTGCCTACCCCGGAAGGAAAAAGGCACGAGTATATGAATGTATGTATCTATAAGTAGGTACAGACCGGTGAGACTTCCAGGTGAAGCTCAGACTGGTTATCAATCTTAATGTTCATTGGGTTCTCATTCAAAATTAAAAACCAATGAAAATTAATATTAAAAAGTAACACAAAGTATGCGACTTTAAACAAACCGCCAAGTTCAAGTGTCCATCTACAGTTAATATTAAAAGAATACCTAAACAAATATTTTAATGCAATTGGTTCAAGAGAAACGGTGTCATCAAATTCCATGAAAAAAAAATGCCCCGAATATCATAGAGCAATCAATTTTGCGCTTCTAATGCGAACTCACTGTGTGCTGATGTACTGATGTGCCGTTGATGAGAGTTTTTACCACTATAACTGTACATACCTACTGTGCTATCAATAGTAAGAGAGAATGCGGCTTTATCATATCTTTTTTTTTAATGGGAAATGTAATCGATGTTGGTGGACCGTTGTCATTCTATGCGGATGTCTTTGTACTTGCCGATGTATCATAGAGTAAAATTTAAAAAAAAGAATATTTTATATAATAGGCCGTTTATGTAAAAAAGTTGACAGATGTGTGTTAATACGCGTATTCCTACATATAACCGCTAGCTGTTCTTGGTTCTGTCCTTCTGAGTAGAGTCTATAAATCGACCTTTTCACTTTAGCAGCTCAAACATACTGGGTTCCCTGCTTAATAAGAGTGAGGGAAACGCGTTTTCCCTGCGAGAGTGAGGGAAAGTGATTTGAATTTAGAATGCTGCGAATTATCATTGTTATATATATACGAAACACGTCATTCGAAGTTCGATTTATCAATTTTCTTTTTGTGGAGATGGCACTAGTTGACTTTGTGTTTATCAAATTTCAGAACACCCAAACAATAAAACGTTCGGAAACTAATAAACCTTTAAAATGAAAATTATTTGGTAATGTAGTAATTAAATATCTAATTAAATAATAAAATATAATTAATACACTGAAATAAACAAAAAAATAAAGAAAATGTTTTAGAAAAAATACGAAATAGTTATGCACAAATAATTTATAGTTTTAAAAATCTTTATTGGTACAACAGAATACTACGGATGCAGTTTCAGAACGTAACTTTAAAAATAGCGGGAAACAAAAATCAATATTATTTCTTCTTTTGTTTTTCGGTAGGTAACTACTTAAAATTAGTGTTGCATATCACAAATTCATAAAATATGAGTGAGTCTAGTGACGAAAACAGCAATTTAACACCTGAAGAATTAAAACAACAAGTGTTGAATGCTGAATTCAGTTTTCTTCCTCAGAAATCATGTGATAGATATCTGAAAACCTATGATGTTTTCAATAAATGATTGAAATTTCAAAGACTTGAAAAGGGCGCGAACACTTTCTCGGAGAATGTATTATTGTCGTACTTCATAGAATTATCACAAACGAAGCAATCACCTACAATGTGGAGTATTTATTCGATGTTGAAAGCTACAATAAAGACAAAACATAATGTTCATATTGAAACTTATCCCAAACTTATTGCATTTTTGAAAAGAAAGTCAGTAGGACACAAGTCTAAAAAGTCCAAAAATTTTTCAATCTCTAATATTGAAAAATTTCTTAATGAAGCTCCGGACTGCAATTTTCTCGCTGCAAAAGTAAGTTTATACTTAATTAGTAATATATGTGCACGTACGCTAACCATTTTCGCTAATATTTACTAAAATACGAGTTACTTATGTAAAGAAAGTGGGTAAATACTAAGTTTTGTTTTTTATACATTTTAATTACTAACATTTTACTTATATAATATTTTTATTACAGGTTATCCTCATTATTGGAATAAACGGAGCATGCCGCTCGAACGAACTGTTAAATCTGACTGTTAATGCCATCGAAAAACATTCTGACGAACTGCTATTAGTCAACCTACCCAACACAAAGACAAACATTGCCAGGTCCTTTGTTATTCGCGACGAATATGTGAAAATTGTCGAGAAATATAAGGCGTTACGACCTGATAATACGAAAACAGATCGATTTTTCTTGCAGTATCGTAATGACAAGTGTTCAAGACAGCCTATGGGAATCAATAAAATAGGCGGGACACCACAACAAATAGCCACTTTTTTAAAATTACAAGAGCCTCACCTTTACACTGGACATTGCTTTAGGCGAACTTCGGCCACGCTTTTGGCTGATTCAGGAGCCAACCTCACAACATTAAAACGTCATCGCGGCTGGAAGTCAAACACGGTCGCGGAAGGATATATAGAAGATTCGATCGAAAATAAGTCTAAAACCTGTAAACGCATAATACAAAGCATATATAAACTTTAATCCTGATCCTTATGCAGACCCGCGCCCCTCTACTTTCAAAGACACAAATATCATTGAAAATTCGGTAAGAAGCCGCACCGAGTCGCCAACGTTTACTAATAGTATTGTCTCGTCACAGTCCAATAAAGAAATAGAAACGAACTCGAGTCAAACTCAAATCGCAAACTCCACGGTATCACTGCCTAATAAAACTATAAATTTTCAAAATGTAACTTTTAATAACTACAATTTTAAATTTTAGTAAGTAGATACTTATTGTTTGCAAATATATGTGGTTTCATTTTTATTCATATTGTATTTTTTTATCTCTATTAATGTTCTCGCTGCTAAGGTGAAAATTAGCACTCGCTTGGAAAACCAACTTTCCTCTCTAGTTGAACAAATAACTATTGATTTATATGTAGGTAGGTACACATTTATGTGAATTAATTGTAACCTTAATTTTAAAGGATTTTATCGTGATTTGTGGTAAGTAACGTTGGGAAATAGTATAGTTTGATATTATCGGAAGTTTACGCGAATGTCACATATTAAAATAAAACTATTTTTAACGGATTCTATGCCGATTTATTTGATGTTATTTTATTATTTACATTGAACCCGACGTTTCGCTTGCTTTTCATCAGCCATAAGAATTTCAATAGTATATACATATAATATACAATAATATCACAAAATAAATCCGGATAAAATCCATACTATTATAATTAGCTTTATTTCAACGATATTCGCGTGAACCTTCGACAATACTATATATTAGGTTGTTACATATGAAATTGCCGTTTTTCGTGAAGAAATTGGAGGAAACCCAATTTTCAGTAGGTACTAACATTTTTGCATTTTTTTAGGAATACAAATCCAAATTTGATGATTTTTTTCGTGTATGAATGAGACAACATTAAGCTAACAAACAGCAAATTTTATTACATTTTTGAAAAGTGACAGCTGTTAAGTAATAAGAAATTTATCATCAAAATGGATAGCATTTAGGAAGTGCTGTTTTTGAAGATCGAATTAATTTATCAAGCTGCCAATAAAAACAAAATTTAATACAGAGTTGTAAAATCTTGAAATCGGCTTTCAAACAAAATATAAATAATGGAAATATATAGCTATTAAATTACAGGAATAACCAACTCATGAATTTGTAAGAAAATTTCGGCAATTTCATCAAAGACCTATTAAATACTATATTCTTCTTCATTTGCTACGTAACTTTCTCTTGCTTATCACAGTAAATACATATAGTTACTTTTTAACTAAGCGACATGCTGGAGACACCATGCTGTAACTAACAATACATATTCCAATTCTGGAATCGACCCCCTACCACGACATCTCAGAGCGATGCGACCCATTCACACTAAAATTAGAATTGCAAAAAAAAATCTACCCGTGTGTTTGTTTTTTACGATTTCACGACTAAATTTCAGAGCTTATCGTGATGAAACTTCACAACGGAGTAGCCTGGGATCTGGAGCAGGAGATGAGACAAGAGTCTGCGAAAACCGACATCCACATGGACAAAGTTACTGGGAAGCTAGCTGCAAATTAAACAATTGTTTTACATTTGACATTGAAAATGATAAATTACTAAGGTCGCTATTATTCTGTTTTTATGAGTATTATGACTAACATAGACGACAATAGTGAGTAATGACACAAAATAAGTTAAAGTAATACGTTTTTATCATAGTAGAAAGAGTGGGGTTCGCATGTTTCATAAATATTTACTTGGAAACCTTGTGTTGGAATAAATACTTATCCTCCTTTCTACCGACGAAGTAACTTTGAATAAAAGTCATGAGTACAATTGTATTTTATTACACCTATATTTTCATTCTTTACATGCCAGTTTTAATAATAATATCAAAACTCATACCTCCAAATGTACCTCGTAAGTTCTAAAATACCTTTTTTTTTTTTTTTTATCGTGCGGAAATCCCTTCGGATACCCCCCCGCCGGCCAGCGGGGGCGGTTATGTCGGGCTTGCACTAAAACCGCACGCCGTCTCGGGTCTTCAGACGCCGGGATGTAAGGTTACCCATAGAGCATATCCCTCGCACCTCGACTGACCCTGGGCCATCTCACCACTAACAGCATCGCTCATCCTGTCTCCTCTGAAAGCAGAGGAGTACGGAGAGCGATGTGTTCCCGCCACGTTGGGTATTGGCCGACGATCAATGCCAACCCTATGAAGGGTTGAAGGGGAAGCCATTGACCGCCGCCCAGGGTGTACCGGCCGCTCCGATTCCGTTCCCCCCGGACTGCAGCGGGATCGGAATCGGAGCGACACTCGAGGAGGTTACCCAACACACACCCCTTACCCAACACACACCCCTTTACCCAACACACACCCCAGTTCTAAAATACCTAGTAATCACTTTATAGAAATATATTGCTTACGCACGTACAAGGACTGAGAGTAAGATAGAGTTGTGGCAATTGCTAAAGTAAATCGATAACCAATCCTTATTAAATTATTTATAAAAGAAATAAAACCAATACAGTACCCGTATAAAACTTTCAATATTTTTTTACAGTTACAACACAGTTAGAATATGAAAAACATAAATTGAGGTATTAAGTAGGTATTGAAAAAATTTTTTAATATTTATTTTCTAAGAGTAAATAATAATACTATAGACTCATTATTGTTAATAAAATAAACATGTTTATTCATAAAACGGTCAATTACAATCTTAAACCACTATTTAAAACATAGTTTTATCCACAAAAAATATGAACTAAGTCGTAAGCTTGCCGCACATCCAGCATCTGCCCGCAGTCTTTCGCAGATCGTCATCCCACCTGGACGGAGGGCATCTTAGACCAAAAAAATGGTTTGAAAAGGTTTGCTTTTGTATCTAGGAGAACGGTACCCCATCGTGTACCGTTGTATGGGCCCTAATACCAGGTTTCGACATTCATGAAATTTAAAAGCAATCTTTTTAAGCAATTGGACTTTTTTCTTTATTTTAAAGAATAGAATGAAGTAGGTTAAACTTTATGTAAAAGAAAATTTTGTTTTATCTCGAGTCGTGTTACCTTTTTTTTTTTTTTTTTTTTTTTTTATCGTGCGGAAATCCCTTCGGATACCCCCCCGCCGGCCAGCGGGGGCGGTTATGTCGGGCTTGCACCGACTAAAACCGCAAATATATACTCGTAATCGGAATATTACATTACCTGTCACCCTACCAGAGCAGTCCAGGCGGCCTGCCCCCCGTTTTCCGGGGGCAAGACGAGGACACAGGGACAGTCGGGGTGCGAGGGAAATGCCTTATGGGCCCACTTGGAGAGACGGCGTGCGGTTTTAGTCGGTTCAAGCCCAACATAACCACCTCAATGCGAGGGGATTAGTTTATTTGTAACAATACACGGGAAAAGAATGTTCTAATAACTTTCAAATAAATTCATTTTCAAGGCCAGCATTGAATGTCTGAACTAGGTTATGACATCATACTCTAACACATTTATTTCTATTACCAAAAGTAATATTCACTTAAACAATACTACTTATATAAAAATATTTATGGTAGGGCGGCCGAGTGTTTTCGTTCGGCTATCGGTCAGGTTCGGAACGAATGAATGAACTTACCGAGCCGTCTCTTCGTATGTAAATATTACGTAAATATTCATCGGTAACAATGAGTACACATTATCATTTCATACATTATGCTAGTTTTTATCGCGCGGCGGGAGGGTCGTCGAGCGAGGAATTTGTTTTGTACGACTTAATCGTCTAGATAACGGTGCAACTTTATCGGCAGTAGCGCGGCACCGACTCGCCGACCGGTCGTGTTTCATTCTATACTTAATATTCATTTAAAAATGTTCAAACTTGTTAGAGGAATACGGCGATTGAATCAATGCCGGCACAATCACGCAACGGTCATCGGCACGGAGCCGAACCGATCCGATCCTTACTACGTAGAGAATAAGGCGCGAATGGATGAGCTCGTTGATGAACTTCGGCAGAAAACTAATGACGCCATCAAAGGCGGACCGGAGCAAGCCGTAAAGAGACACACCGCGAGAGGAAAACTGCTCGTCAGGGACAGGATTAACCGGTTAGTGGACGAAGGCAGCGATGTTTTAGAACTGAGTACACTCGCTGCAACGGATATGTACAAAGGGCAAGTTCCAAGTGCCGGTATTGTCACAGCTATTGGAAAAGTGTACGGTCGTGATTGCATGATTGTGGGTAATGATGCCACTGTTAAAGGAGGCACTTATTTTCCTATGACGGTAAAGAAACAACTACGAGCGCAAGCGATCGCTCAAGAATGCCGGCTGCCGTGCATTTATCTCGTAGACTCTGGAGGTGCGCATTTGCCTGACCAAGCAGACGTGTTCCCAGATAGAGAACATTTTGGAAGAATTTTCTACAACCAAGCTAACATGTCCTCGGAGGGCATTCCACAAGTTGCTGTGGTTATGGGGTCGTGCACTGCTGGTGGCGCGTACATACCTAGTATGTCCGATGAAAGTATCATAATTAAAAATCAAGGAACTATTTTCTTGGCTGGCCCACCTCTAGTGAAAGCAGCTACGGGTGAAACAGTATCTGCTGAGGATCTAGGAGGTGCTGACCTCCATTGCAGACGATCTGGTGTGACTGACCATTACGCGTTAGATGACGAACATGCTTTACATTTGGCTAGAAATGTAGTAGCTAACTTAAATTGGAATAATGCTCAAACTGCTAGGATGCAAGCTCCAAAAGTTGAGGATCCCGTTCACGATATTTCAGATCTTCATGGCATCGTAGGTGCTAATATCCAAAGACCTTATGACGTTAGAGAAGTCATTGCCAGATTAGTGGACGGAAGTAAATTCCATGAATTTAAAGAACTTTATGGAGAAACGATGGTATGTGGTTTCGCGTCCATGTATGGGCATCCTGTCGGTGTTATTGGCAACAACGGAGTCATACATTCAGAGGCTGCTCTAAAAGGAGCTCATTTCATTCAACTCTGCGCTGCTAGAAAGATTCCATTACTTTTCCTTCAAAATATAACTGGTTTTATGGTTGGCCGTGACGCAGAAGCCGGAGGTATCGCAAAAAATGGTGCCAAAATGGTTACAGCAGTCAGTTGCTTCAAGGGGCCAAAGATTACAGTGTTGCTTGGAGGTAGCTTTGGTGCAGGAAATTACGGAATGTGTGGTCGCGCTTACTCACCTAGTTTCCTTTACATGTGGCCTAATGCGAGAATATCGGTAATGGGTGGCCCTCAGGCTGCGACAGTGTTGTCATTAGTAGCTAAGGAGAAGGCACAGAGAGAAGGAAAGCCATGGACTGATGAAGATGAAAAGAAAGTAAGGGAACCTTTAGAAGCGATGTTTGAGAAAGAAGGCCGTCCTTACTACAGTACAGCTAGGCTTTGGGATGACGGGATCATTGCCCCAACTGACACTAGAAAAGTAATAGGTCTGAGTTTAACAGCTGCATTGAATGCACCATTCCGGGATAGTAAATTCGGTATCTTCAGAATGTGAGACTATAATGCCAATTTCGAAGTGTGTTACTTATCAAATTATCGTGAACAATACTCTGATTTTATTACTATCGTGCTATATACATTTTTAACCGCTTATTTTGTTGTGATAATGTTTGGTTGATGATTGAATTATCATTTGAAGTTTATGCCTAATTTTATCTTATCTCGAAATTGCTTGCTAACGTAAATTTTCGGGTGTGTGATAAATTGATTAAAGTTGGTAATTATGTAAGTCAAAGCCCTATCCTAGTCAACTGATAAGACGTGTTAGCTACATAATCCGTTTTGAAAAAGGATTGTGTAAAATCAGATATATTAATTATAATATACGAAAATGATTAAGTGTAATTTGAGAATGACATTAAGTTATGTGGTAAAATTAACGATCAATAAAGTTATATTAATAAATAGAAATACAGTGAGTTAATCGCTAATTAATGATTATTATTTCAATCGTATAATGATAATATTATGTAATCTATGGTATAATATACGATAAGCTATTTATTTAGTTTCAAGTTACAAAATCGGTACAAATGAAATTATGTAATGTGTATCTTTCTTTATTCTTTTAAGTTCCTTTTTCGGCTAATTGAGATAGTTGACTAAGTATATAAGTTCGATAACACCTTTTCTTTTCATGCGGAACCACTCACGGGCGTTTCGATTCCTTATTTTATAGACATTTATTATAAGATAACTGAGCTAGCATCAAAACTGAGGCGTCATCATTTGATGTCGCCATCTATAGAGAGAAGTTCTTGTCTGTTATGTATTACAGTTATTTAATAAGCTGGCAGAAAAGGATAAGCTAGAAATCGGAGACTCGGTAATCGTTATCGTATGACAGGGTTATCGTACCAACTTAAATTAGGTATCTTAAACTGAGTAGTAACATTTCTGTAAAATATTATCACGGATGTTTTATCATCAATGACAACATTGATCTAAATACTTTCATCATTATTTATTTTTGTAATACATTTTATTTTCACTTTTGACGAGCCATAAATACGTTTCGATAGATAGTCTAGATAATCTTTAAACCAAACTTAAAGAAATGTAACATAGTTCCACTTTTACCGTTTGGACACTAATCAAGATTAAAATCGAATTAAACTCTGATACATATCACGATTTAATCAATTAATTTGATTGACTAAAACATGAGAAAGCAGTTAAGTTAAACGAATTTTCACTGGCGAAATGCAGCCTAAGCGTTTGGTGTTAGATAATTTTTCCTTCTAGAACACTCGAGGAATCAGCTAAACCAAAGTCTTTCCTTCATCATCATCATCATCATCATCAACCTATCTAGTCCAGTGCTTACCGGAAAGAAATTGTCTTCTTTATTCTTGCTCATTTCTTTTTTATTGCTTCTTTCAGTGACATGCTTACAGCATTTTTATCAATGAAGTCTCATATAATAAATGTCCTAATTTCTACTCTCGTTCCGGGATCGTTCCTGATGCAAAGGCTGGCCATCGCAATCCAGCGTGGAAACGCGGCGAGTGTGATGGGCACTTTTGCACCGGGAACATTCAGGGGCGGGTTATTTTTAGATTAATAACAATTGACTTACTTTTGTATTTATATATTAACTGATACTAATCTAACGACACATTCATATATTATACTTAATATACAAGTTCTTAACGTGCAAATCGACTACCTACATAAGCAAAATTTGACAGAATGTGTTAAGTTTAATGTAATATTATACACCTAAGTACTCCAATCGAAATACTTATAACATATTGTAATACTTAGAAATGATGATAGTTGTGCGGTTATTTTGCTTTACAGCCATATATATACCTAATATAAAATGAGAAATCTCAAAAACGGCGAGTTTCAAAACATCATTATGATAGATGAATTAAAAGCAGAACAATAGCAATAAAAAGCAACTGTCGGCCATTAGCATGCTAATGTGATACGTTGACCTGCCCTTCATTACGAGTTCAAGTTTAACAATAGGATATCAGCCAGCCACTCACTTTTATACACTAGATGACAAGGTCATAGACAAGTATTGCTTTTGAAAAATCTTTTTTCAAATGTAAAGTCAGAGTGAACAAATTTCAGCCATGACTAAAAGACGAATATTTTCGTTTCTTTAATTAATTTATGTACTTAAGATAACGTTATTATTCACTTCATTATTACGTTATTATTATTATTATCATCGTTAGTTTCATGGTTACTAAGCATAACGAATTTTGAACACAAATGTTATTTTGTTCAAATCTTAAGTTGTTTATGGTATAATTATTTATTTTATTATTGAACAAATTCGCTTATGAATATTTCTACTATTTTCGTAATGTTTGCGTATCCAAATTGCGTAATTGCTATCAACATTTGTAAGCCAGTAGTGGAAAGAATTTCAGTGTTGATAATATTATGAAAGTTTTCTCATTTTTGGTATCTTATCGGAGATATGTTTCTGAATTATTCTCTAAAAAGTTAGAAATTTTAAATATTTGGTTTACGTAGAATTGAAGTTATTACGTATTCAGCTAAAATGCGATAATAGAACTGCAAAACCAATCTTTTATTTGAATTTTTTGAAGTTTCGAAACTGAATTATATTTGGCGTCGGATTAAAATGATTTACGTCATTCTGACAGGCCTATATAATTTTTTCTGATTTTTAGATGGGTTGCTAAAACGTTTCGTGCGTATGAGTGGATATCCAGCATGTAGCTAGGTGGTATGTCGCTGTGTCTGGTGGTAATTGTTTTATGGAAAAGGCTTGGAGGTATTAAGTTGTGCAATTTCAGTGCACACTCTCTGAAATGCATCCGATAAAACATTAATAAGATTGCAACTTTGCGTCGATTTCAAGCCTTTTCTCGACTAATGCATCGTTGTTATTGAGGCTCTTGGCCCATCTCTCTACATGGCACGGGTGCATTTTGGAAAGTAGGGTTTGGCAGAAATTGACTTCACTTAGCAGAGAAAAGACAAGCCAAGTCATATTGCTAACTTGGTCAACTAAGTTAGCAATTTGATCAAGTCTCTTAAGGGATAAATTCCAAAATTTATGAGCCAGGTTGTGACTTTGTTATTTCATTAAACTGTAGCGGCTAAACGGGTTAGATAGATACTCAAAATTGAGACAGCATTTACGTATGCTAGTTTTGTCTCATTAAAAAGCAAATCGATAAAACCGCGGGATGCAGCCGTTTGATTATTAATAAATCATGAACAATTTTTTAAAGGAAAGTATATGTTATATAGGGATATCAAAACGTGTCTAGATTGTAGCATTATACTCAATAGGCAATGATTCTCTTAAAGTATAGTGTAACAAATTTCAGTGCAAATGATGATAATAAACAATTGATCGGTAACATATGTCCGCTCTTACGTTACGATCGAGCTCAACATTTTACGCTTTCCAGTTACAACGGTCTCCGTGTGCGTGATTTTTTCTAACTGGAATTCTTTACAAGAAAATCTATAGCTGCCATCCAAGTAGTCTATTAACAGAGTTAATTACCGATCTAAGAGTCGCTCACTGGCCCCATTTTCAAAACATCTTGTACTTACCATAAACAAAAATAATAAGTTGCTCATGAATGTGTAATCAAACGCTATTAAGTGGTAGTTAAAAAATATTTTTGCCTTAAATTTTTTTATTAAATTCTCGTTGTTTTTATTGTTTTCATAAAACTAGGAATAACTTTAAATGTATTCGTTTTCATTAGCGTTTACCATAGCTATAACTTTAAATTTTTTATTGCAGATTATACTAAAATTGTATCTAAGTATTTTAAATATGAATCGGGCGACATGAATAATAATAAAATGTAAATGGGTTAAAAAAACTATTAAGTAGTTATTATAACTTACAATAGAATATAGCTAGGCATATATTGATAGCCAGTGAAATAAGTAAAAAGTAACTTTTCCGATCAAAGTGAAATATATACAACAAATAACTATCATATTAATAATAACACCTAAGCTTTTTATCATTGAATCTGACAGTAGTTTTTATTTTACCACGTTTTTCTTAGTTTCACTTCGTGTCTGTGTTTCTGTGTTTCTCCCTCTGAAGCCAAAAATTGACACTTAATTTTCGACCACTTCTGATCACCCTAAAGCTCTGAAATTTTTTATGTAGGCTAATGCCACCTTACATTTTCATATTTAATCATCGGAAATAAAAACAAAAGAATTAAAATAAATAAAAAAACTTTTTAAAAACCACGTTTTCCTTCCGAAATAACAAAAAGAAAATAAATTTCTCAATCACTAAAAAACGTGGGGCGGGCGCTTAAATCCTATAATGTATCGTTTTCCTTATATATTGATATTGCTTTGAAATTTTTAAATTATTGAATATATAAGGAAAACGATACATTATAGGATTTAAGCGCCCGCCCCACGTTTTTTAGTGATTGAGAAATTTATTTACTTTTCGTTATTTCGGAAGGAAAACGTGGTTTTTAAAAAGTTTTATTTATTTATTTTATTTTTATTTTTTGTCAATGACTTTTTAGACAAGCAGTTCGGAACAAATAGTGTGTCACACTGGGGGGGTGCGGCGGGAACGGGGAAGGAGTACTGGTCGCCTCACCGTAGATTCATAATTTTGGCGCTCTTATACTACTTTACAGTATGTCAGGTGATGATCTCATATAAAATCGTATAAAATAAATGTAATGTGGCTATGACAGCAACAAAAAGTGGCATCAAAAAACTTCCAAAAATCTATACTTATTAAATTTTTTTTAGAAGACGTATATAATATATCGGATAATTTCGAATATCTGGGACGTGTCTAGATAGCTCAGCTGGTCAGAGCATTCCCCCTGTAGTCCCTTACAGGGGGAATGCTCGCGTGTTCAAGTCCCGTTCTAGATGTTCTCTTTTTTCGATCTAAATCTTTAGAAAAAGTAAGCATACAAAATGCTTAAAAATTTAATTGAATCTATATTAATGTTTTGTTCCGAACAACCAGTCTAGTACATAGAAGTCATTGTTCTTCTGGTGGTTTTTAATCATTATTATCTATGGGCTATTATGGTTTCGAGACTTTTTTAACAACTCAATTTCAAAATGATTGGCGTTTTGACATTTCATGAGACCGTATGTTAATTGACCATTAAGTTACATAAGTCCTTTCAATCACAATAAAATTCAGTTTCCCTGTTGCAACACGAGCTGGAGCTATAAATTATGCCTCGTTTCAGTCTGCCTCGGTACAGTCACAGCCACAAGTAGCTAAAAAGTATCTTATATTTATACTGATTTAAGCTACTCCTAATATACAAAGTTACTTAAGCACTACTAATTAACCATGACACTCAATGGGGATATTTAATATAGGTATAATTCTTTATTTTCATTATTAGGCACTTTTTTTTGTATCGTAATACCTTCAGATACCTACCCTCCCCGCCGGCCAGCGGAGGAGGTTATGTCGGACTCGAACCGACTAAAACCGCATGCCGTCTCGGGTCTTCAGATGGCCGGGCTGTAAGATTAAGGCATTTCCCTCGAATTTCGGCTGACCCAGTATGTTCTCTCCTCTTGGCAATGTTACTCTTTCGAATAGTCAGTCATTTGTTTCGATCCTACGACACGGGTTGTGGAATATCTGAAATGTTGTTTAGTGAAGAGAAAAGTTTTTTGTTTAAATATTACTGAATTAATCCTAAATTATTAGAATGAATAACAATTCTTACGTTTTGCCACATAATATATAAAAAAACTTGCTTTTAAATTACCATTAATTCGGTTTTTTTTCTAATAAGTTCTGATACTTACTTTTGACACCGGCTGTACCATAACATAATAGATTGATATTTATGTGATATTGCAATTGCACAATTACTCCTAATATGGAAGGCGGACGTCCTACTTGAGCTCAATATGCTAAATTAATAAGATGCTTCATGTTGTGCGCCTAATTTTGTATTTACTTAATGCCGCCGTCGTTATCATTTACAGCGGACAAACAGCCAATCATTGAATTATAGGTCCCACACATTAGAATGCCAACAATAAATCAGATGCTGCATTTGGTTTGACTAGGATTGGTACTAATATCTTCATTCTTAGCCCATCCGCTGCCAAATGCGTGCCGTTACGTGTAAATACATACGCTGCTCGTTGTATATATGTCAGCAACAGCTAGTCTATCATAAAAAAGTATGTAGCTGATAGTAAGTTTTTTAAAGTGATTGTGACGCTATGGTACTTCTTTACAAGGGTTTTTAGCGTGAAGTGTGTAAGGACTGAAGCAAAGAATGGGCTATCATAGGCACATTCCTCTGGGATTACCTAACTGACTCCCTTAGGAGATCCTAATGCAATAGCTGTTCCACTACGACCCGTCACGTCTGCCTACCCCTGAGGGAAAAACGCGTGAGAATGTATATGTTCTATTTTGGGGGCTGTTCCAGATAAATCCTCCGGGGGATTTAAGGGTCCTAGTCGACGGAGGGATCCATAAAAATTCATCAGAGGTCATACTTCTCATTTCATACTTCTTATTCTTCTTCTTCTTCTTCTCATTCTCATACTTCATAAGGGGATCGATGACGAATGATGATAAACGAAAATTCAAATAAATCCCCCAGGGGAATTGAGCAGGTGATTTTTAAGTATGGAGGGCTATTTATGGTTTCTAGATCCACTTATCTTAATTAGAATAATTTGCTTTAGGAGTTTTGTTCAATTGTCCGTACGTCAAAAATCTCTAGTAAATTTTACACTGAATTAAAAATAACTGAAATGTTATATAATTTGTCATGTAATGAACGTGTCAAATTTTTGAAAAATTATTGTCAACGCCCGATTACAGCATTGCTCGCACATAACTATAACTTAAAACTTTATGGTTTTATTACACAATGAAAATTACGTGTCCACTTTTCTTAGCAAAGTCATTTCCCTGTTCAGCTACATGCTTGATCTGTTGCATTCGGTTACACAATCGCCGATCACCCGCCTTAATTAACAACTTTCTATCTCGAGTCAACGAAAGAGGCAAGAGGGTGACCATAGCATTTGCCGTAATAACATGGTTTTCATGGTTACACATTGAAAGTATAGTCATTTCTTTTGCTAAAAATATTATGGTTCAGAAGAGCTACTAGAATAGCACGAATAAAAAAGGTACTACTGGTACCATGGATACCTAATCCTTGACAAATCATTTGTACTGTGTAACTACTAGCGAAGTTATTTCGAACAACGTTCAATTTCGATAAAGTTAAAACTGCAACACTGCGCTGAAACAAATTAGTCGTCTAACCCAAAGATTCAAAGGTGCAGCGCAAGATTTGCTGGTCGGAGTAGTTTTCTTGAGATCAACGTGATTCGGTCAACATAGTAACACTATTTTAGATACTACACTCACTACACTATATTCAATTGATGATACTTAAGAAACAAAATTTGTGTTCCATGCAACTGTTCTAGTAGGTAAACCTGCACATAAAACATTAATACAGACAATAAAAAAAAAAAAGATTCACGTGATATTGTCTCGTTGTATCATTACATCTTGTTCAAGTAGGTTTTTTTTTTTCGTGCGGAAATCCCTTCGGATACCCCTCCCCCCCCCGGCCAGCGGGGCGGTTATGTCGGGCTTGAACCGACTAAAACCGCACGCCGTCGGCCTCGGGTCTACAGACGCCGGGGTGTAAGGTTGCCCATAGAGCATATCCCTCGCACCCCGACTGACCCTGGGCCATCTCCGGTTTCGAGATGGCCCCCTCGGGTTTGGGAACCACGGTGTCCCCGTCTTGCCCCGGTTTGGGGGAGTGGCGCTAGTCGCCCCACCGTCCCGACCTGCTTCTGCTGGGGTGACAGGCGGCCTTACCTGCCACCCCCAGGCCTGCGCTCATGGAGGACGGAGGTCGTTAAGCGACCTCCGGCGCCTGAGTCGCCTGCGACGCGCAGCGAGCAAGTTGATACTCGTAATTTGAATGACGTAATGTTAAAGATACACACGGCATATTAAAACGAGCAATTTGATTACAATAATTAAATTTAATTACACCAATCTGAGTGTGTCACGTCTCGTTTCGACGTATAACGGTCGGAACATTTGAATAAACAGTAAATAATATGAGCGATGGCATGGTATACCTACATTTACTATTGATGTTTCGTTTATAAAAGATCATTACTTATACTTTTTTACGTGTTTAAATTTAGATTTTTTTTTCAATTTAGAATTTTTTTTTAATTTATTTTTGTGTCAGAGAAGGGAGCTTGAACATAATGTACATCCCTCCGGTCCGTTGGGTCTAGTTACGGTTTTGGTCTTCTCTGATGTTTTACCATTTGACAAGGCTAACTATAAATACAAGGAAAAAATGATGGAGAATTGGTACACTTAGATAATTAGAGTTGAGATTCCGGGAACATCTGATGCTGACACCTTTGCACATGGTGCATAGGAATAAAAGGAAATTAATTCATAATTTAGTTGCATTTACTGATATGAACAGTCCGAACAGGCAGTCTAGTTTAAATAGAAGTCATTGGGTTTTAAAGGTATACACTTTGGTTGAAGCAACTAAGAAACATAAAATACTTACATGGTAACACAACAATTACATTTTTACTCTTCAGAATTTACCAGTATAACTTAAAGCTGTTTCATTCCCGCCCTCAACCTTTGAGATTTTCCTATAGAAATGAACATATACGGTAATCCGCTGTGTTTAGAATACGATACGATCTTCGTCCAAATTAGGTGATCTGACGTCATGTAGACAACACTGGCAATACTTAGAAAATTTGCTCACTGTTTGATTAAAACAAATGATAATTATTGTTTGGGATGATGAATATTCATCATCAGCATGCAATTAGTAGGTAATTCAGTCGTATACTTCTATTTCAAACTATAATGATCGCAATGGTCTAGAACAGGGTTTCTCAAAGCAGGGTACGTGGAGCTATTTGTTTGAATAAATCGGGTCTAGAATATTCGATCAATATTTGAAATTCAGGATTTAAATCGCTCGAGATTTTGAATCAAAGCTATAATTCCTTTCAGATTCTAATTTCAACATTTAAGATTTTGACATAACTACACCACAGTAAAATGATTTAAAACGATTAAATTACTGATTCAGCTTAAACTTGGCTTCAACGTAGTAATTTCAGGTTTATAATACACTAAAAAATCTGTTACTAGCAAAGACAATGGCGTTATCACAATAATTGTTGAAGGCACAGTATCACTTGCATTATTATGAATGACGTAGCGAGTCTTTAGACGCAATCAACGGACCGATATGGTTCGCTTGTGTTTCCTACCACGTTTACTGCGTACCCAGTAAGTAACAAGGCTTTCTTTTGTAACGAGGACAATTTTTTTTTTTTTTTTTGAAATTTCATGAAAGATATAAACATTCCATTTTCACAACTTTGGACCGACAAGCAAGAAATGAAACAAAGCCAAAAGAGACAAGGCGAAATTTTCTTTACTTTAATTTCTCTCCTAAAGTACTATGTTCTTTTGTGTGCAATTGACTAGTAGTAAGGTACCATTCCAGAAGTCAGTTGGAGTTTAACTGTGTGGCAGGGGCAGTTTAACTGGAGAAGAACGGAATGATTAGAAGATATCGTTTATGCGGTGAGTGCATTGCGTGTATGGGTCTGAAGAGCAGAAGACTAAACTATATAATAGTTCAGTAACTATTAATGCAGTTTTAGATTTTGACAGGGCAGACCTTATCCAAGTAACAATAAATTTTACACGTTTGTAAATCTGTAACGGCTCGCTCAGGGTATAATGAGATCGGCAAAACAAATTATCAAAAAGACACGGTGTTCCGTGATGCAAGCCTTACAAAATGCCTTAATTTGTCATCTTGGCTACAACAGTTGGCATCTATGTCCACATTTTGGGTTGCATAATATCCAAAACTACGCACTTTGTTGTCTGGTATCTGCTCTTAGTTGAACCTTGATGTCGCCAGTGTTATAAAGCAAATAAAAAAGTTAACCATCACGCTGTCTGCCACTTCATCTGGCTGTCTGCTGTTTTTGTCAGCGTAACGATCGTATTTAACAAACTGTAATTCATTAGCTGCAAGCTTTTCTATCACGTTATTACTGATATATTTTCTTTTAATTGCAGACCTTATTATTCAAGTATTAAGACGTTCCCAGAAAAGCACAGAAATCTGCGTATCCTATTGATACCGTACTTAATAGCTAGATGCAAATTATACACCGCTACACACAGTAAGTAATGTCAGTTTTTGTTCGCAGTGTGTATGTGTTGTATACGTTTAGAAATCTTATTTGGTTCACGATGTCTTCGGGACTGAGGTTATGAGCCGTTAATATGGAAAAGTAAGTTAATGCTCTTTACAATCCGCGTTTATGAGTAGACACATGTATCTAGAGACGCGTTTATAACACATAAATTATGTCTACTTTCATGTATTTTATATATACTTATCATAAATATATAAACGTAACTTAACGCCTGTATCCCCGAAGGGGTAGGCAGAGGTGTATTACACACCCACCATTCGCCAGATAAACCTAAACATATTAGGTTTATAATTAACTATAAACCTTTGTCTGTTACCGAATCTCGCATTAAATAAATCCACTGCCATATTGCTTTTTATGAAATACCGATAGAATGCAATATTCTATCGGGATCCTTCAGGAGTTCCCCTGCCATAAGCACGCTGAGACCTTTTTAATTATTTATATGATCTGTAAATTTTTAGGTGGATACTTTGGCTGCCAATTGACTGCTTCACTACCATATTTCCATGTTATCAGTGTAATACAAAAATTACTTTGCAATTCATCAACGTTTAGGTATCTTTTTGTTTACTAAGCGGACCCTGGGTTCCGAGGTGAAAGTCTCGGATGCTACCGGGAGCGTCGTTAAGATGATAATGATAGAAGGTTTATCTTTGATTGTTGCTAACTTGGAGACTGGCAAGTCGAGGGTGCGTCGTGTATTCTCATTTAAAATTATTTTTTAGTTTAAAATAAACTTTGGGAGCTAACATTCGAAGATAAGAGCCCACTAACAATTCACTGTTTAGGTATACAAAGTGTCTTTTAACCAACTGCGATGAACAAAGTTATAAATTACCTAATTTTGCCATCCTACGTAATCCTACACAAGTATTTAACATAAACTTGTAAACTTAAGTTTAACATGGGACTACTTACGACGCCGCCTCAATAATTCCATTGAATTATTTGGTGAACTGTGTAGGCTGTGCCCGTTTGAGTTTTAAATAGAATTATAGGAATAATAATGGTATCGTATTGTCACGTTGAGGTAATAAATGACATCATTGGACAATAGACGCCGGAGTATTATTGTGTAGAGAAGACATTAATACTGGTTACGTAAATTGCACAATGGTTTTTGTTGAATTCGTTTACGATATTTGTATTAGGAGAATTACTCTCTATGGGTGCGTGGAGACAATAAATATTATACCGCGATTATGTCGATCGACAGCCTCTGTGGCGTGGCGGTAGTGCATTCGACTGCTACGACAGCAGGCGCGGGTTTGATATCCGCCCAGTGCAAATATTTGTATGCATGAATATGTATGGCATGGTATGGTATCACGGGCTGGTATCCGCAACTCCACGACAAGGTGCGGTTTTTGCGTGAGGGTGGGCATTTTATTCGATCCACCCCAACTCATTGAAGAACGCCAGCAAACTATTCACGCTAATCACGGAATATGTATATTTGCATTAGTTTTTAAATAAATAAATATATTGTAGGACAAAGTACACAACACCAGCTAGACCCAAACTAAGCAGAGCTTGTCATTTGGGTTCTAGAATGCGGATAAACATACTTAAATACTTTTTATTTTGTAAATAGATACATATTATACATAGAAACACCCAGACCAATGCAAATATATATTTGCACTGAGCGGGAATCGAACCCGCGACCTTTGGCTGAGCAGTCGAATGTACGACCGCTACGCCACACAGGTCGTCACAGGTCGTTTTCTATGTATAATATGTATGTATTTACAAAAAAAGTATAAAAGTATGTTATATACAAGCTAGTTAAACTATGCTTACTTTTGGTTTAGAGAGCGCGGTGTAGACTGTCGAATATTTATTTAATATTGATGATATTGATGTGCAAACAAACGTAATTGGTTCCTACACGGGATCACGATATTGGATCGCGCTATTAGAAATACGCCACGCGCCCTATACAGAGCAGTAGAAGTGAGAATTTTTCAACCATCCACGCAAATTTTATTCAATTCATATCACTTTAAATATAACCATCCAGATAATGAACCGATTTTAAAAATCAAAAGGGCCTAAAAAGGCTCTTTACAGTGAAAAATAACTGAATTACAGATTTAATTCTAAAGTCAAAAATGCGCGTAAGATTTTTTATTGAAATCAGTAATCTCGTGTATGTACGGAGTCCAAGATTTAATACCAATAAAATTAGATTGGTACCCCCCAGAACTAACCAAACCTAATTTATAACGGAAATAGAGATACAAAAGAACATATAACCTCAAATTTTTTCAAATCGGTAAAAGTAATTGATACCATTGGTTTTAACTTTTTCTAAATATTTTAAAGAAATCACTTTTAATAGTAAGATATGCTTATTCTTTCCTTTAAACGGGATATCCCATTATACCGTGTTAGTAGTTTAGTTACATTCTGGCGTGTCTACCTTATTAATGACTAGATGGCGGCTTTTTTCCTTTTTTTATACCACTCAGATGGCGGACGAGCTCACTAAGCCCTTCTTGAAGAACCCCATATTGTAGTCCCTTGGGAAAACCACAGCAGGGAAATCATTCCACAGCCTGAGGATGCGCGAAATAAAGTGCCTTTCATACCTAACTGTACGCACCGTTTCCGGTCGGAACGTGTGAGGATGGATTCCCTGTCTGTGGCCTGTATGTGGCTTCGCACCCCTTTAACCCATAGGTACATATTATGCCCGTCATTAATTAGTTTTCATATAATGTATGAAATGAAATTTTAATTTTAACTATTTAATTATTACTCCGCTCTACAAATAATGTGGCTTTTGATTGGTGAAAGAATTTTCAAAATTGTTTCAGAAAATCCAAAGATTACCCCCTACATACTCACAAACATTACCTCTTTATAATATTAGTATAGATATATTCACATGATTTAAATGTATTTAAAAAATGGAATATATGAAAATATATTTCGTATATTTAGAACCGTTAAGTTTAAGCTCGTAAATTAGAAATTTTAACCTCCTTACAATCTCCACTTTGTTGTTAAGTTTGCTTTCAAAAATAGGAACGTGTGATTCATTATACAGAACAATGACAGTTTTGAGATCTATTTAAATATATTTTAGTAAAGCTCACACAGGTAATAGGAGCGTGTAGACTAACGTAGGTAAGGTTCTCATAATGAAAAGAATTTATTTAGAGACATTTTATAAAAAACAATAGTTTCAGAAGCTCCACATGGAAATTCAATTTGTCGAAATTCTCTACGCATTTTGCGAAGTCCGATTTCAAATTACAAAATATAAAAAATTAAAAGATCCCCGATATAGCTTTAAACACTTCCGACTAATTCACCTTACCAGCTATTTGTGCCTGGCGAATTGCTAAACTGTTCTCCTTTTTAGGGTTCCGTTGCCAAATGGCAAAAAACGAAACCCTTAGAGATTCGTCATGTCTATCTGTCTGTCCGTCCGTATGTCACAGTCACTTTTTTCCGAAACTATAAGAACTATGGTGTTGAAACTTGGTAAGTAGATGTATTCTGCGAACCGCATTAAGATTTTCACACAAAAATAGAAAAAAAACAATAAATTTTGGGGGTTCCCCATACTTAGAACTGAAACTCAAAAATATTTTTTTCATCGAACCCATATCTATGTGTGTGGTTCTATGGATATGTTCAAAAACGATATTGAGGTTTCTAATATCATTTTTTTCTAAACTGAATATTTTGCGCGAGAGACACTTCCAAATTGGTAAAATGTGTCCCCCGGTCCCCCCTGTAACTTCTAAAATAAGAGAATGATAAAACTAAAAAAAATATATGATGTACATTACTATGTAAACTTCCACCGAAAATTGGTTTGAACGAGATTTACTGAGTAGTTTTTTTAATACGTCATAAATCGTAAATCGCATTTTCCCTTCTTTCAATCAACTCAAATATAAAATTTTGACTTGCTGCTACGGAACCCTTCATGGGCGAGTCCGACTGGCACTTGGCCGGTTTTTATTCGTTTTTGATTTTACACTATAATAAACGATTTTTCTTTCTTTCTAAACTGGACTGAGAGTCATTCTTGTTAATTGTCATTGTAACATTTTATCGTGTTCGTTAATGGGGTAAAATTCCAAAACATATTAGCGGCTACCGCCTGACCCTCCAAACATTGTCATAGGAGCCTTTTCCGTTGTCCGACAGGTGAGGTTGGCTTCGACCCACGAAGATCCTGGTTGTATACATCTTTCATTATTTACTGAGTAACATTTGATAATTTAAAAAAAAGATGTTCTTTATTCAAAGTGAGGAACAATCACGTTGAAAAAAAAACTTTTTTGTTTATTTCTATTCTAAACCGGAAGCGAAACAGACAACTCAGCTACGATTGTTGTATTTCATCTCGATTTTAACCTTCACCTGCTGGTACTCGTTTCCCTCGAGTTGCGAAAATGGCGCCAACTGTTATTCCCACGAAGTCAAGAGCACCGCCTGCAGTCGGCCTAAGTTCACCGCTTCGCTTCAGTTAGATCATTGTTCGTTCGCTTCCTGATCGTATAGTTCTCGTGATTGTATTGACAAGACTTATGATCAAATAAATATTCCCCGGTTTGTCAGCCGATTTTCTTTGCTTTTTCTTCGTAACTGTTAACGAGATACTATGTTTTTTTTTCCTACTTTGACGCAAGTTTCCAATAATGTTTAGGTTGAATTATTTCGACCGATGAACGAACACTGTTCTCTCTTCTTCATCCGAGCGCCAATCCCGGTCGGTTGCTACTAACGGCTGAACGGATCTGGATTAAATTTACTAAAGAAATAGATTTATAGTCTATCAAATAGTAAAAAGTATGCTACTTTTTATCCTGGGAATAGGATCCCGTGGGTCACAGAAACGAGATAAGTACGTAACACGGGCAGAGCCGCAGGCACCAGCTAGTTATATAAACCTATACATAATATAGATATCATCTGCCTTCAAGTCACCGGTACGTTTAATCTCAGGAGATGAAATGAAGAGATTATGTACCATACATTTCTACGTCTTTTGTGTAAATTAAGTTAAAAGATTATCTCGGTGACCCAAAATTTTAACATTGTGTTAAATAATGTTACGGTATATTCTTATCCATTGAGACGTGGGAATGCGCAGCAACCAGGGTCAATAGGTCACACCGCCTTTTCGAAAAATTCAACATTTAAGCTTCTGACATCTTTTGTAGCAAAATATTTTGACAATTTTGTCGCAATTAATATTCATTTTAAAATATTTAAATATTAAGACTTATATGCATGGTTTTAGTCGGTTCAAGCCCGACATAACCGCCCCCGCTGGCCAGCGGGGGGGGGGGGGGGATCAGAGGGGATTTTCACACGAAAAAAAAACGGTACTACTAAAAAGCAGTTTAGAACAAACATTTTATTACAGTTCTGAGGTTCTGAGAAGAGTTCGGAGTGATCTAATATTATAATACAAAACCCCGACATAGTTAAGAACATTCCCGAATAATTCACCTTTTAAACAAAAAAAACATAATCAAAATCGGTTTATACTTTCAGGAGCTACGATGCCACAGATAGACTCACACTACGTTAGTAACTATTTATTTATCTGTGCTCACACACAGACACGTCAAACTTATAACGCCCCGTTTACCTTGGGGGTTAAAAAAGGAAAAAGTAGAAATTAGTTATTACCTATATCAAATGGCCAATAAGTTTCGGTGAGTTGGCAGGCGTGTGTAGGGCACACTCGACACGCCTCCGCCACGGCCTGCTTCTGTAAGGACGGCGAGTCGGCCAACTGCCGTCCTCAGGCCCCGATCATGGAGGTCGGTAGTCCTGGGCGTAGATGAGTCTGCGGCGTCCTCGCCGCAGACTGCGAAATTCGGGGGGCAGGGTTCTTTCCCGCTCCCTCTCCGCCGTCTCTTTCGCGCGCATTACCTGCTCGCAGAAAGAGGCGGCGGCGTGCCACTTGCTCCCGTCGGAGACCACGGCCCTCACCATGGTCTCCAACGAGAGAACGTCCACGCCCAGGACCGCAACGAGATCCCGGCGTTGACTCGCCCACGCAGGGCACTCCACCAACGTGTGGAGCGCCGTGTCTTCGCCAGGATCCTCGCAGTGCTGGCACTGCGGCGTTGTCTCCCGGTGGATGCGCCACAGATACTTACCGAAACACCCGTGTCCGGTAACCATCTGGCACATCCGGTAGGAGAGGTCCCCATGGACCTCTCCTTAACCACCCCCGCTGGCCAGCGGGGGGGTATCCGAAGGGATTTCCGCACGTAAAAAAAAAAAAAAAAAAAAAAATGGCCAATAAGTTTTAATTATAACTCGCTTTGCACAAATTGCGAGTGAATCACAAACAAAAATATAATGAATTTAGTGTCTTTACAGCTGACAGCTAAGGCGTTGCGCAGACGAAGGCGCGGGGTGGACAAATAGTCCGCTCATGATTACCTACTCATCCAAAGTTTGTACTTTGTAACCTGGGATCCCTTCCTCTTTTCCAACAATTTATATATCTTGGCTTAGCTAGAAACAAGTCTTTGTATTTCTGAATGGTTTTATGCCAAAGAATGTCGACTATATTTTATCTATGGTAAACGGTAACGATGTTATAATTTGTCACGATTTATTGTTGAACACTGTGTTAAAAATAAAATGCAACATAATTTATGAGTTTTAATTAATTATATATTGGTTTTTAAAACCGTAGGTATACGAAATTCAGCTAAATTTATTTATGTATGTAATATGAAATTCAAATAAATTTAGAAACATAATGGTCGGGTAACTCAGAGACACATAAATCTTACGTCGAGAAACCGTACAATTTGCTCAATAAAGATGTTACTTATAACTTTAACAGGTTGTGACAAATGAGAATGTTCAACGAAATATATTGCAGCTATTTTATTTGTACAAAACTGTTAAGTATCTTGGACATTGTTATGAAGAGTACCTATATAAATATATTTATATAAAAATATGTCTATCTATATAAAAAAATATTGAAAAACCCCCGACAAAAAGATCTTCAAACGTCGTACGGAAACGTTTTTCGTACGAAAATCCCCACAGCTGGGTGGTTACGTTGAACTCGAACCGACCAAAACCGCAAACCGTCTCGGATCTAATAGCCAGGGTGCAAGGTGGCCCAATAAGGCAATTCCCTCGCACCCCAGCAACTTTAATATAGCTTTTTTTTTTCGTGCGGAAATCCCTTCAAATACCCCCCGCCGGGCAGCGGGGGCGGTTATGTCGGGCTTGAACCGACTAAAACCGCACGCCGTCTCGGGTCTTCAGACGGGGTGTAAATAAATAAATGAATATTCTACGACATTTTACACAGCGCATTCTCGACCCAAAGTAAGCATAGTTTAACTAGCTTGTGTTATGGGTTCCACACTGCGGATAAACATACTTAAATACTTTATTTTATGTAAGGTTGCCCATAGAACCTAATATGTTCTAATCGTAATAAAATCACAAATTTTGGAAACGTGGTGCTACTAAAATCGGGCCCTGGTTAAGGGAGAGTGCTATTTTCTTTACTTACCAGGGTTAGTTTAATACCCTCGGTACCTCGGTAGTTTAGTGGTTAAGGAGTCGACCCTACGATCGAGAGGTCCCGGGTTCGAATCCTGGCCATTACACTACCGACGTGAACCCACTCCTAACACAAGCAATTTAGCTTAGCTGGAGGGGTTAGAGGGAATGTTAGTAATTTCGGTTACTAATATTCTTTATCAAAAAAAAAAAAAAATATGATGGTAAAGCCGGAGAGCACGTTAAGCCGATGGTCCCGGTTGCCATATAAACATCTAATGAAGTCGTTACAGGTATTTGGAGTCCTAAGAGTCCTACAACTGGTCTAACTACAAAACTTCGATATCGCCAATGGGTTGTGGAGGTCAGGTGGCATACGCTACATGGAAATTATCTAAATTCGACCGCTTCGTATTTAGATCGAAAAACCCGACCCCGAGTTGGGAAAAGCCTTGGAGGATGACGACGATGGTAAAGATGGTTGTATCCCCGGAGATACAACAATTTTTATCATTCGGCGGTTGAAACTGCGGGTAAAGCTTGTAATTAATAGCCTTTGTTATGAATTATCGCTAATTTCTAACGTGTTTGACGCCATTACCTTTCACTTGTCCATTTGTGGGTATTATAACATGCTGTTGAGTATATTCACATCTCTTAAAATACTTGCTTGCTTGGTAGCATGGTTAAAGAGTCGGCCTTTCGATCGAGAGGTCCCGGGTTCGAATCGTTGCCATTATACTACCGGCGTGAACCCACTACTAACATAAGCAAATTTAGTTTAGTTGGAAAGGTTCGGGGATCGGGGAAAATCCATGGTCAGCACGGGGGTGAAAAAGTGTCTTAAATAGTCTATTTACGATTAAAAAAAACTTGATGTCGATTGAGCTGCAGTGGACCTCCATCGGAAACGTGCGAAAAAACCAAGTTTTCGCGCGAAATTTTAGAATCTTAACTTCTTTATCACCATGAAAAAATTTTTTAAAAGTAAGTGTCAGTAACCAATCGCATTGCGATTTAAGCTGGACACCTGTACAGTATTGTGGGTCCGCACTGCTGTACAGAAATTGAACAAGTTGATCAGTTAAGGTTAGTTTTATATCCCGCAACCTCAACCGATTTATTCACTTACGTTTACCTTGTATTTTAGTTCAAATTCGTTTCGTCCTTGTATTCGTCCCTGTGCCACATCACCTCAAGATATCTTTTTCTACTCTCATCATCTAATCTTCTTTGAAGCCACACAGCTCAATAGTTATGTAACTAAGCGGTTTCCATTGTTACCAAGTTTCCTGGCGATAAGAATATCTTCCGTATTGATTCGCCGACACTCTCGCTCAAGCAAAACTTTCACATGGTAAAACGAGATGGGTATAGGGCAGTTTTATGACGCTGCAAAATTATTAATAGGAAAGTAAAAGTGTGTGTTAGCAAAGAGTATGCACTCGTTAAATTAGCCGTGGTATCTCGGGTTTTATGATTCACCGTACAGTGATTTCTAAGGTGTATGAAGTTAGAGTCATAAACATGTCTTGTCCAGGGGAAAGTCTATGAGAGAAAAATATGATTGAATTTTTTTTTTTACATTATTTCATATATGTACTAGGTTTCTTTGACGGCCTCTTTGGCGTAGCGGTAGCGCATTCGACAGCTACGACAGGAGGTGCGGGTTCTATTTCCGCTCAGTGCAAGTATTTGTATGCATATTAATATGTCTGTTTGCATTCCTCGATCGTAAGATATGAGAAGTGTGAGAAGAAGAACAAGAGAGAAACATTAAGAATGTATTGTACACGGTTATGCTCTCATAAATTAGAAGCCTTATCTCACCCTCTATTAGGTGGGATCTTCATCCGCTGGTGAAATGTGAGTGTTGTTACACCTCTGTCTACCCCTCGGAGGGTATACAGCCATGAATGTATAAAAAGACTCACCGCTTTTCATAGTTTACTACAGGCTAATAATGCCCACGTACAATAGCCGGTATCGGGTGTCTGCGTAGGCGCAAGGCCGCACGCCATTTATAGCGCATGCCTGTGTATTATTAACTGCCCTGTGTATTGAGGGCATTATTTATCTAACGTTTGTACTCACAGATGTACTTATAGTATTAATTTTAAATGTCATATTCTTTTTTTATTTTTAAGATAAAAAAAAAGGTAGAGATTGTGGGTCGCCGCAATATCGGCGGTAAGACCCATCATAGAGGATTGGCTAGAGAGGCCTCAGACACAGAAGCCTCTCGTACCGACTGACGCAGGTGATCTCCGATAAGGGGAGCTTCGGGGACCACCTGCATCGGATCAGGAAGGAGCCAACGCCTGAGTGTGATCACTGCGACGCGAGCGAGGACTCAGGGCTGCACACGCTGGCGGACTGCCCGACGTGGGGGGCGACGAGGCGTGACCTCGTGGCAGCCATCGGGGTGGGAGTCCTCTCGCTCGGCAGCATGATTGCGGCAATGGTGCGGAGCGCGAGCGCGTGGGCCGCCGCCACCTCCTTCTGCGAGCAAGTAATCCTCGCGAAGGAGATGGCAGAGCGCTACCGGGAGAGATTTAGATCTCTTCCGGCCTGTCGAGCCCACAACATGCTCGCCGCGCGTCGCAGGCGACTCATGCGCCGGAGGTCGCTTAACGATCTCCGTCCTCCATGAGCACAGGCCTGGGGGTGGCAGGTGAGGCCACCTGTCACACCAGCAGAAGCAGGCCGGGACGGTGGGGCGACTAGCGCCCCTCCCCCAAACCGGGGCAAGACGGCGACACCGTGGTTCCCAAACCCGAGGGGGCCATCTCGAAACCGGAGATGGCCCAGGGTCAGTCGGGGTGCGAGGGATATGCTCTATGGGCAACCTTACACCCCGGCGTCCCCGAGACGGCGTGCGGTTTTAGTCGGTTCAAGCCTGACATAACCGCCCCCGCTGGCTGGCGAGGGGGTATCCGAAGGGATTTCCGCACGAAAAATAAAAAGGTAGAGATTGTGGGTAGAGACATGACTTTCCTAGTAAAATGATAAACTAAATATTTTTCATACCTCCCTCCAAAGTATTTTCATTTAAATTTTAAGTTCTGCCATGGGAATCCATGATAATTTAATTACGTCATAATGCCTTGATATTATGACACATTGTTTATACATGGCCGCCAAAATGCACATCTCGTGACCAACTCGATTACAATGTAACCAAGAGATTCGATTTTCAAAACTTTTCTAAAGTTGTAAAATAATACCTCTGAATATAATTCAACTACAAAGTTTAGCAGAATGCTGAATTGCACTTTTTTCAACTTTCAGTCACAATTCGACAATAATCATTACAATACATATATATTGGATATTGAAAACGAGATTACCTTTTATGACAATTATGAGATTGAGATTATATTGGATTAGACTGAATTTTGATCATATTTTTATTACGGGAAATGACCTGGTGTTGCATGTTCAACATAATTGGAAACGCAATTGGCAACTGACACGTACTTTTGAGCTAATTCTCTGTTTAAAATGGTGACAAATCACAATTTACTTCTTGGTCACAATATGTGAGAGTTTGGCGACACTAGTCTGCACATTAACAAGATTGAAGAGCACTTCCTCTCGTTTAAATTTCGAAAACAAAGCTATAACTCTTGATCTGTCGAAGTCCTAGGCCACTCTCACTGGGTCCGGTTTTCACCAGGCAGTGCCAAGGATAGGACGTGTATGTCCTCGATACTGTGTACCTACCATCTGAGGCCGCGTAATGTTTAATTCAGTACTTGCTGACTGACGCACGGCCGACGTTAGGGCCACTAAGCTAAGTCCACTTGTCCGTATTAACACTTTTTACATTTTAATATTTTTCTGCACTGACATTTCTGACACCAACCAAATATTAAAGCTATGTTGTCGTATGTAAACTGTACAAAATAACTTGAATATTATGACGGTATCCGAAGAGATTAGTGAACCTAACGTCGTCGGCTAGCTGACGCACAAGTTTGGGTTAACAGTAGTAGATGAGAATGGAATAAAATAGAATTAGAATGGAATAGAAGTTTCTGTATAATGTATTTCTAACTAATATTATAAATGTGAAAGTAATCTGCCATTATGTTTTAATTATTTTTTTATTGCTTTTATTATGAGTTTACTTTTGTAAGAGTGTAAGACTCATCTACGCCCGGGACTACCGACCTCCATGATCGGGGCCTGAGGACGGCAGTTAGCCGACTCGCCGTCCTTAAGAGGCCGTGGTGGAGGCGTGTTGTGTCTGTCCTACACATGCCTGCCAACTCACCGACGCGGGATAAAACCCGACCCCACCAGGCGAGGCCGCGGTGGCGGCCAATGTCCGCTGGTAACCCTGGGGTTATCCTTTCGAGGGCTTACCCGGGGTACCCGGCAATGGATACTTGGGAAGGACACTGTGTGGTTTTAGTCGGTCCGATTCCGACACGCCCACCCCATCGTCAGCACCGATGGGGTGAAGCCCGTGGGGGTTTCCCCACGATAAAAAAAAGGGTGTCTACACTAACATATTTGGGGCTCAGCGAATCTCACCTGCTAGACGCTGCACCTGCTAAATGACGGACCAGGTTCTGTCGCAGGCTTTCCGTTCGGTGTTGGGAGGTCAGACGGCAGTCGCTCCCAGAAAAGTTAATATACCAAACAGAAATAAGAAACAGATCCCGGGGCTATAAATTGCAAACCTTGGGTGCAACTGGGAAATCGCTATCAGAATGATGATGTTGACTATGAATTCATTTTTATTTCGTTAACCTATTTATCATGTTAGATATTGCTGTTGGACCACGGGTAATACCCCTTTTTTTTTGCGTGCGGAAGCCTCCACGGGCTTCTCCCCACCGGAGCTAACGGTGAGATGGGTATATCGGATTTGAACCGACTAAAAGCGCACGGTGTTACTTGCGTCAGCCATGTGGTATGAGGAATCTGGTGTGCCCTAGAAAGGATATCCCAGAAACCCCGACCGGCTCCGGTCGCCAGCGCTAGCGAACCCGACGCGTTGTTGGGGATCTAATCCTAATAACTTTGGGAAGTAAAAACTTTCTAACTGTATTGCTTTATTCCAATCTGCAATCTTTCATTATTTTATTTATACGAGATCATTTGGTACAGTTGAAGGGAAACTTGTGAATGAGAATCACACAAATGTAGCAACGTTCTACCATGAGAAACATTCGCTTACTACGTAATTTCTCAAGACAATTACCTGTTTTTCATCGGCAACAACTGGGTCTAACGTCTCCCGCTATGGTTTAACAGTACACTTATGACGTAACTGAGAAATCTTCCCATATGCTATGACATAGAGGTACAACCATTTACACATTTTATACATAATATGAGATGCTTGGAGGAGTTACAAACATGTCTCTCTAGTTTGCTAATGTTATAAAATTACCCCTTGATCCATTCATGCTTAACATAAGTCATCTGATACGGATTGGGTATTATAAAGCAAATGATTATTTAATTTAGTTACATTTTACGAAGAATATAAAAATTTGTGTTATCCTAACTGTTACATTATACTGGCTATGTGACTGCCCATGCTGCGTTATTTGATCTGAATTACCATACGAAATGTTATAATAAGAAATTGTATCTATATAATGTACCTTCAGAGTTGGAGGGTAAAAATTGTAGCGAGAAGGCGAGTGCATCAACGTAAACAAGCTAGTACGATGGTGCACTAAACGAAGCACCGAATCACGTCGGTCGGAACTCAGACCGCTTCAAAGTTTGATTATTTATTGTGTGTATGATTCTACCCTGCGTATTTAATTTCATCTTTCTAATACTTTTGGAAGTTCTCTAGACATATTGATGATCATGGATGAGTTAGTGACGTAATCGACGTATCTGAAGTATATAAGAGAAATTTAAACTTATTTAATTCATTAGTCTGATACTAAACTTACCTTGAGAATTTGGATTCTAGTATTATCCAGAACGAAGTTATTGGGGTTTCAAAGTATGACGCTACGGTGATCATAGCCAGAGCAGTGCCGTATATATGCAGTTATAAATCTATATATCTATGTAAGTAGATATACCTATATCTCACAACCGCCTTATATATTTCAAATTATAATACGATCGTACACTTCGGACATATATGGCTAGAAACTCTAGAAAACTCAAGGCAACAGTCGCATAAGGTGTGGATGTGATAGAAATGTCATTCAGTGAGTCACAGCACAGAAAAGCTATAATAAAGTGGGCGTCTTATAATTGACTTGTCCATATTAGTTTCACGTAAATGATATAACTGCTTCTTATGATTTTGTTCTCAAATTTGTCGCAGTAGAACAGTTTAAATCTAGTGAATGCAGTTTGATATGACCAATATGGAACTTTTTGTTAGTCTCAGTGTAGTAATAGGTAAAATGACTACTACTTATTTTATACTCTTTATTTCTGGAAAGTTAAACAATTGTAATAGTCAATATTGGATCAATTTGTGCACATCAGCTTTCGTGTCAAATATGGCTTTCAAAAGATTTTTGATTTGAGTCGTGCCTTTGATTTTATCTACTACAGTAGCTCATAACTAAGTTATACAAATACTGTTTAAGACGTTTAGTAAACGATCAGTTTTATAGTTATTTAAATAAGAGATTTCTAAGTACCGAAATTACATTGACAAAGAAGTCGTCAAAACAATATGTTATTCATAACTAGGTCTGCAAGGCGAATCGCTGCTTGCAATGTTGAGCTGAGTGCGACATCGTGATTTGAATTATTAAGAGCGATTTATTTATCAGGAGTTTTGGACGACTGTTTTGGCGCCAAAACTTGTCCAATAGATTTGACCGCTATTGCGGAATTAGATTTTGAAAATTTTGAACAGTGATCATTCCTCCGTGGCAAATCCGATTTTGAAAATTCTTTTTGAAAGTGACAACTCTGGACATGCTTTCTGAGCGTGTAAAGTTTAGTCACAGTGTCTCGAGCGGTTATTATGTAATTCCATCTGGATTTTTTTTACGGTGATCATTCCTCTGTGGTAGCATTAATTTTTTCAAAATATATCCATAAACCTTCCTCTGATTGACCTCTTTAATCATGCCAAATTTGGTTCTGATTGGATTAGTAGTTTAGGAGGAGACCTGTGACAAAGAAAATCCTGAAGTCTGGTATGAGGAGCTTTCGCTCGACTTCGTGTGACTCAGCTCAATAATAGGACTAATAAACATAAGGTGCTTCAAGGTAGCATACTTGGACACAACCATGAGAATAATTTACACAGACGACAATAACACAAAAATAGTGATAATGTTAAATCTCTGTATATTTGAATGCGATATCAGTGATTTGGTTACAAGGAACGTTATGTATCTTAATTATTATCTTTTTTAAAAGAATATTAGTAACCGAAATGACTCATATTCACCCTAATCCCTCGAGCTAAGCTAAATTGCTTGTCTTAGGAGTGGGTTCAAGTGTATTGAGCAGGATTCGAACCCGGGACCTCTCGATCGTAAGACTGACTTCTTAACCACTAAGTATCAAGTAAAGGTTATGAAAACAAAGTAGGTAATTACGTTTCAAATTCCAGAGCATTTTAGGATATTAAGACATCACATCACATGCATGTCACTTTGTACTGCCAATGATAAATCATGAATGGTGGGTATGAAATTGAAAATGTGTACTTAAATTGTTAATTCTAAATAAAAAATAAGTATTTGAATTATTGTAGAGTAGACTTATGAAGTAAAGCCTTCTTTTTTCGTGCGGAAATCCCTTCGGATACCCCCCCGCCGGCCAGCGGGGGTGGTTATGTCGGGCTTGAACCGACTAAAACCGCGCGCCGTCTCGGGTCTTAAGACGCCGGGGTGTAAGGTTGCCCATAGAGCATATCCTTCGCACCCCGACTGACCCTGGGCCATCTCCGGTTTCGAGATTTTTTTTTTATCGTGCGGAAATCCCTTCGGATCCCACGCGGGGGGGGGGGGGTCCCCCGCGTGCCAGCGGGGGCGGTTATGTCGAATATTAATAGCTAAGTACTAACTCGTTTATGATTTACTATAACTTTCACTCAAATTTCGAAATGTCTTTAGTACCTACAATAAAGCCCAATATTATTTATGACATACTAGCTGTTGCCTGCGGCTCCGCCCGCGTGGATGTCGTTTATCGCGACCAAACATAGCCATGTCCTTTCCCAATCGACCGATTTTGTGCAAACTTCACATAAACCATCTACTAAATAGTCCGAACAAAGCCTCAACATTTGGTTTGGATAGGTGAGCCCATTATTGAGTTATAAAATTACAACGAAAAGTGGCATTAATTTTTATATATATAGATAATATTGCCATGGTCAGCAATTGCGGTATTATAATAAATAATAAATAAATCTTTAACCAAAAAATATACAGGAAAGATAAATCATAGTGTGATAGTGTCTGCATTAGTTTAGAACTGTGTCGCAGACACTAAAACCACCTCCAGGCCAGTCTGGGGCACTAGAGTTCCATTATCAACAAAGTATGTGGGTGTAGTATAAAAGTTGACAGCGGGGAAAAAAATGATAATTAAAAAATAGTGAAAATTAATTACAATATTTAAACACTTAATATTCTATCAATTAAATTTTTAAGCATTTTGTATGCTTACTTTTTTCTAAAGATTTAGATCGGAAAAAGAGAACATCTAGGACGGGTCTTGAAAAAAAAAAACAAAAAAAAACAATGTTTAAAAATGACTGTAAAGTTATTCATTGTTTCCGTAGTTCGCAAGAATTGCGGTAGATGGCTCCAACGTCGCCTTAAGACGTATTAATGTATCGGAGAATTTCGAATATCTGGGACGTGTCTAGGTGGCTCAGTTGGTCAGAGCATTCCCCCTGTAAGGGACTGGTCGCGGGTTCAAGTCCCGTCCAAGATGTTCTCTTTTTCCGATCTAAATCTTAAGACTTAATATTTTATATTATGTTAGTATGTGTGTGAGATAACTATATAAAAGCAATAGTTGCCTGCGGCCCCGCCCCCAGTAAATACTGAACTTGTTCCCGCGCCCCTCAGGTACCCATTCTTGGGATAAAAAATAGCCTACATTAAGCTTAAGTCGAATGTTATTTATACTACTTATGTACGGCTCAGAACAGGTTTAGGTGTAGCTATAGTTTAGTTTGAGTTGACGAAAACCACAGATTTTAAGATATTTGATTTGTTTGTTACACAGAGTTAGGTTACATGCTAATCCGTGGTTTAATAGCTATGACTGCTAATGTTCAACTAACTTTATAATAAAATTAATATAAAATGAAAATCGCAAACTAGGTTGCGACTTCAGCTAAATAACATTGCTTGTACGTAAACCGTACAACTTTTATGGTGTACAATAAAGAATATTTTATCTTATCTTATCCAACGACCTTTTCTCAGACCTACCAAATATACACGAACAATTTCATAGGAATCGATCAAGTCGTTTCGGAGGAGTTAGATGTCGTAATTTATGGAGATGATAATGATGATGAATGCACCAAGAATTTACAATCACTAGAATTTATCAATGATATAATGGAATTTATACAATAATTTATTCTTAGAGTGGTACTAATTTAAATACCAATGAAGTCCGTTAACGTTAACGAAAGACAACTAAAATATTATGCTATGACAATACATTCAAACTAAAGCCTGTTTTCAACAGTATTTAACGTTAATGGGTCAGACAATGGTTTATAATTCCATTTATGGTGACTACCGTGTATTGTTCATAATATATCTGAATATACATATATATCCAGCCCAAAAACAGTTTGGTACCTGTAGGGATATTTTCAGGAAAAGCTTTCAAGCTTTGAGGAATATTAACAAAAATTATTTTCCAGCTTATGTTCTGAAAGTCATTTAGTATTAACACTCATCTTCACCAGCTATTTTTATGTTGTAAAACTATATATGTATATGCGATATGGGTATAAGTCTATTACCATCAATTCTCAACTAGATGTCGTCCAGACTTCACGTTTCTGCTGAGAATTTTCAATAATACTTTACTGGGTTCAGTTCATGCAGTTATCATATTACGAGTATACTTTAAATTTAGAACTATGACTTAAATGCTCTGAAACACAATAACTTCAACGCACACATTTTTATAGCGCATTTTATTCATCATTAAAAACTAAACGAGTTTCGCTAAAGCGTTCCGCGAAGGGGAAAAACACAATATACAAGATTATTATCTTTGTTTAATCACAGTCAAATTAATACCGAAATAGTTTAGCTGGGTCGGCAAACTGTTCTTATTGTTCTCTGGTACTTGACGAACAGTCATCTTCTCAATATACAAGATGAGAACAAGTTTAATTAAAACACGAAATAAGTAGATTATTCTAACATAAATGCTCATTTGAATAGTATTTTTCATGTATGCTGATTTTAAAGTGCTCCCTCACCGCGAGCAATTCCTTGTAATGTAACGTTACTGTCAAAAAATGAGGCGAACTGAATATTACACATCGCAACCTGTAATTATACAATTTAAACTTTACATGAGGGAGGAAAACTGAGTATTACATAGCGCAATGGCTGTAATATTTTGATACAACTTGTAACAAAATCGTATCAGAAATTTTAAATTGCAAGCGAATACTCGTTAGTCACAGAGGCAGTATGGTAACCGAATGCTCAAAATCTAATCTGAAATATTACATTACAGGCTAATACTACCGGTGGAAGAGCAAATTTAATAAATTGAACGTGTGCTACTGATTTTAAAGCTTGGCATGCAACGGGAATATGCTGGGATGATGATAATATATTGTAGTAATTTATTTGTGTGTACATAGTTTTATAATGGGTTGAAAAACATTTAGGACGGAATGAGGATGGAAATGGACGATTTCAAATGAAAATGAGCCACATGACTCTCACGAACCGAACGCAATGTACCTAGTATTGGTACTGCAAGTTAAAATCCGTATTAAGTGAGAGAATTGTACTTCCCTGGTCGATTCGACACATGCATGCTAAATGTAATAGAGTAGCGAATCAGTACTGGATACTACAGATAGTAGATACGGATTTTCAAAAGGCCTTTTAACAATACATACATCATAAATACAATCAAATTATATCCCACGACGCGACGGCTGCATAACTGCTGAAGAGCTCAATCAAACATAGGTGAGCGCACCGCACAATATCTTCTTTGTTCCATCATGTTGGTATTATCAACGAAGATCACTCCACGTAATCGCCGAGTCAAGTCAGATTTCTCGCTACTAAATGATGGCTGCCGATTCGATGGCGAGATCGTGGGTGAAGTTATAGGTTGTAGCGGCTGTAGCTGTAGCGGATAGCAGCAGATTTTCTTAACTATATAGTTCCAAAATTAAGTACATCGTTCAGAATAGGTGTTTTTGATTTGACACATTTAAATTGTTTAAAAAAAATTGTTACTATGGCCATTTTAACAACCATCTTCCAAGTCTCCGCGGGTTTCTCAAACCCCCTGCGGTGACCCAGCACGATTTATGTGGACACTAACACAAGTACTGTAATCTTTTTTGCATGTATTAACATGCATTTGTAGATATTTTAACGTTGTCGTAAAATATTTTATATGTTGACGATCATGATTAACATGAAATCGATTTGCAATACACGTATGCATATGTATGAAATGAATATCATGTCAGGTGCATATTAACTAGCATATAAACATTATAATTACTGTGTTTCTCTACTAACGAACTCAAACTGATTACGACGACGGACGGTTTTCACTATCATTAAAGTATTTTAATGGTTTAAGATCTAATTCAACATTATGCGGCGACGGCCTGACTATGTGGGTATCATGTGATCATGTGATATGTCTGGTCATGCCGCTTCCGCCTCGCCCCGGTAGGATGGGGTAGACTCAAGAAGCGCTGGCTTGACTTAGTAGAAGATGACATGTGTGCTTATGGTCTCACTGCCATAGATGCCCCAGAAGTGGAGCAATACAATTAGGAAGGCGGGTACGACCCAAGTGACCCTCAGAGGCGACCGGGACTAATGTGAAGATGATGATGCTCGTATTATCCGGGTAAAATGTTGAACCCGGTTAAAAACCGGTTTATTTTTCGCTCTGCTCAATACTTAAGGCACACAGCATAGTCATACATTCTTGTGCGCACGCGATTTGTTCTAGTCCGAAGAACAGGAATGCGAAAAACAGACGATATCGCACTACTCAAAACCAAGCTTCTTTCTATAGCCACCAGGCGGGCTATTATCAAGATGGTCATGCTTTTCCCAGCTCAAATCCGCTGGCTCGAGTAAGCGAACTATTGTACTCTCACTTAACATCGTCTTTAACTAGCAGTATGCTGCATTTGATACGGTTGGCGAGGTGCTGGAGTACCTACAAATTTAATAATTTCTTCCTTTTACTGTAGTTAAAATAAAAAGTATGTAGTTAAAAATGCGCTCGTTCCTTGTGTTTGCCATATGTCATTAATTCCCAGAATTTGTTTCTTAAGTTTTTTATCATAACATACATAACATAACTTCACGTCTGTATCCCCGAAGGGGTAGGCAGAGGTGTATTACACACCCACGATTCGCCAGTTATGTTAAGGTCCCAATGTAATAGGGGGCGAGCCTATTGCCATCCACCGGGCACATTATTAAGCGAGCGATAATTAGCATTTATTAATGCACACATAACTACGAAAAGTCAGAGGTGTGTGCCCGGGGCGACTGGGGACTGGGGCGAAGTATATAAGTATCTTATTATAGTGACATTATCAAATGATGTAATAATATAGTGTGTTTTGTGTTCTAAATCAACGAGTTCGATCCCTGGCTAGAAGTATCAATTTTTCAAAAAAAAATCCAATGATGCAGTTTTAGTTTTTATCAAATTTGGCTCGCGACTCCTTTCTGTTTTTCGTTATTCCTAATAATTTGGGATTTGGCCATCCATATCCACTTGAAAAACACCCTGTATAATGTTGTATACCAGCGCTCTATAATTTGAATTCGAAACTATTTCAAAACCAATCAAATAGGCAATAACGAGACTTTTTATTTTGTTTAGTAGTTAACAAAATGTAGCAACAAGCAACGGTAAACGGCAATACTAACGATTATTCAATTGTTCCAAGTTGTTACAACAAACCACAATCGTAAAATTACAAAACGGTTGCATTTCTTAGTTTTATAGTGGAATAGTTTTATTGATATCGTCATGCGAGTCTTATAATATTATTGTGTGTACAATCATTAACTTTTTTTTTTTTTTTAAAGAAAACTTTATTTACATAAAATAATTACTATTAATTAGTATAAAAACAATATCTGTATACCTATATACAAAGCTGCAGGTTTAGGCGTCAAAAAATTCCTCCCCATCGACG
The DNA here is from genome assembly GCA_946251805.1 of Cybosia mesomella. Classification (NCBI taxonomy): domain Eukaryota; kingdom Metazoa; phylum Arthropoda; class Insecta; order Lepidoptera; family Erebidae; genus Cybosia; species Cybosia mesomella. The sequence goes on from OX276405.1 coordinate 23,400,121, forward strand.
TCAACTGGGAGGGTGGCCAGAAGGCTGGCGGCATTGCCACGTTGAATGGCAATGCCAATCCTTTGTGCAAGGAATGAAGTAGGTACCTACTATTAGACAGCTGTAATGTATAATTAGTATGTAAGACAAGCTGTTTAGAACAAAATATAACAAACAAATAAATAAACAAGGGTTTTTAAAAAGAAAATGGCGACTTCAATGACCTTCAATATTGGCATTACGTTACATTTGCAACGTTAAGAGTGTGATGATTTGCCGTTGAATTTTGCAAAAAAATTGAAATCGAACTACGTGAAGAGTTGCAGAGCGCACTTGCTTTTTGGCTGGGGTCTCGTTTCAGGCTCTTCCGTCGCCCAATATAGGCATTATATTGGACGACACGATATTCAGAATTGCAGCTTGTTTTTGTTTGTGTCTCTCCACATCGCTGTCAATGTGGAGAAGCAGTGGACAGCCTTAGGTCCTATCATGCGGCAGGAGCGCAGGAGGCATGTCATGTCATGCACACCTAAATAATATTATTCGCCTGGCTCTTGTCACCGTCGGCGTTCCAGTCGTGCTTGAACCTGCTGGTTGCGCGACGATGGCAAGAGACCAGACGGTATATCTTTGGTGCTTTGGAAGATGGGTAGGCCTTTAGTGTGAGGCGCAACTTGCTTCGACACCCTTCTTATCTTCCAAGTACGAAGGGCTTCGCTTGTGCCGCTGCGGCATCTGCGGAGACCCTCAAACGGCGCAAATATAATAATTCAGTCAGCAAAAAGCCATTTGGGGTCGAAACTCTAGGTTTGTAAGGTCGCTCGGACACGGTCGCTTTATAAAGAAATCACAAAGCGACTTTCGCTTCGCGTGACCAAAAGGCGGGCTTCGTTTTTGCACAAAGAATTGGTATTGCCATCGAACGTGGATATGTCGCCAACCTTTTGGGTACGTTACCAGTCGACATCGATAGGGAGGAATTCTTCGACACCTAACTTTTTTCTTTGTACATACTCCCTTTTTTAGGATGTAAATATTTTAGTTTATATGACTGATTTTGTTTTTAGATAACATGTTTTTTGACTTTGTAATGTCATGAAAATAAAACAATTACTCGTAATATGTTTATTTCTTGACTATGTACCGCCCAATTGAAAACCTTCTGCTTCTTTGAAGTTTATTATTAAATAAAAATAAATACTTATAGGTAGGTATATTTTTTATATTATTTATTTAACTTCTTCTGTCAAATAATATAATATATAAAAATATAATAATAAGTGTGTTAACTTTTCCTATAAAAAATCGGAAACAGCTACGTCTAGGACGGAAAATGAAGCCACGAATGAATTTCATGGTTTCAAAACCCGTCCTGGATGTTAAATTTTTTAAGACTGAAACAGCCCTTTTACTTGCAAACCTCAGAGCCCCTGCAAGGTACCTCAAGCAATGCCGTATCTATTGCCTATTCATTACCCGTATTTACATATCTTACTAGTATTTATATTGACCAGATACTAGTTATACCGGTTTAGAAGAGTTGATAACGGTGATGCTGACCTTGTGAACCGGTACCATTATCGTAAGCCTTTGTAACGATGGTTTTAGAGGTATGCATATAAATATGAAGTTAGGGACACGGACAGATGTTCTCAGAGAGAAGCAAGATTTGAACAGGATATTGACACGTATGCGAAATGTTTTTTTTCTGTCTGGTTTGCTTGCAATATAATGTGATTTGATAGTCGCTTTGAAACCGAAACGAAGTAACTTAATATTAACCAAATTATTGTACTGGTTACAGTAAACATGTTAAAATATCATCCCATGCCTTATCTGCCAGTAGGCAGTTAGTAGGATGGATGTAGGCAGTTGGAGGTAGGTTTGTCGTCGATGTTTATTCAGTGAACACGAGAAATATTGTAAGATAATATGTGTGTTAGAGTATTGTTGAGGATTATGGCTTCTTCGGTGGAAAATAATAAGATGCCATTATGTTTAATGATCAATTTTACACCGACTTGTTGAAAATAGAGAAAAATAGGGGACTAGAGATGGGACCGACGCATAGTGCTGTGCTCCTGTAGACTCGTAGTAGTATATGTTCGTGAACAAGTATGGTGTATGGGATTTTCTATTAGGGTCTTCGGCGAGCAAGCCAACCTAACTTGTAAACCGGTACAACTGCCGATCAACCGACTAGGTTCCAAACTTGCATCAGAGCCTCGTCCGTTGATGAAGTTGTTAAGGCACCATAAACCCATAAACATCTTTATTTGGTATATTCCTGCCCCTAAAGCTATCTCATAATCTTTTGACCCAACCAATTTCTTACAGGCACCATAAACCCATGAACATCTTTATTTGGTATATTCCTGCTCCTAAAAGCTACCTCAAAATCTTTTGACCCAACCAATTTCTTACAACGTCAAATTTCAACGCCACACTTTTGTAGATCTCTCAATAAATTAGATACCCTTATCTGAAATACAAATAAAGTGATGTCACTTACCAAATAGCAGTCAATAGGCTTCTCTTTCGGCCTGTGGTAAGCCTTCTGGAGTTCTGTCTGTTTGAGCGCATGCGCAATGTGTAACGCGCTGACGTCGAATCGCCCATATTGGTAGTCGGGCGTGTTGCGCGATAACTCTCGCGCAGGCGATGCGTGTGCGCTGCCGCCATTCGTCGCACGCGTTGGGGATACTGCCGACAATACTGTTATAGGTTATTATAAAAATCAAATAAGTAATTTGTTATTATTTAGAGATCATATAAATTATTCGTTTTATTATTATAGGAAGGGTACTCGTTACCCAATAATGGTTTAGAAGACGAGAAGACGAGGGTCGATGAATAACAGAGATTGTTGCTCTTAACTTGTGGGGAAAGGTGTTTTCAGTTTATGCAATTCGATTTGACTTGTATGGCTTTTATGGGCGCGACTACCATCTGACCTCCTAACCACGAGAGGAATGTCTGCGAAAGAGCCTCGTAAATAAGCCGGTGTACAGCGGTGTACGGCTACAGATAAGTTTGGCCAAAGCCGAAGAAGAAGATTTTTTTTAACGTGTAGAAACCCCGACGGGCTTCACCCCAACGGTGCCAACGATGGGGTGGGCGTGTCAGAATCGGACCGACTAAAACCACAAGGTGTCCTTCCCAAGTGTCCATTGCCGGGCACCCCGGGTAAGCCCTCGTAAGGATAACCCCAGGGTAACCGGCGGACTTTGGCCGCTACAGCGGCCTCGCCTGGTGGGGTCGGGTTTTATCCCGCGTCGGTGAATTGGCAGGTGTGTGTAGCCCTAATGTACTTTTGACTCTATTGACATTCTGGTTTTGACTGGCCGAAGCCCTGAAGATCTTGTGGGGAGGGGGGAGGTAACATTTCTTTCTTTTTAAAAGAAAAAAATCCTGGTAAGCCCCTTGGTGTAAGTTTTAATAAGAAAATAATTCAACATAATTGTTCAGAATGTAGAATCTCAAATACACTAACATCGGTCCACACTAACGGAAAATGTTATAAATCGTGTAACAACTGAGCAATTAACTGTATGGTACGCACAGGCGCTCGTGTGGATCGAACCGATGGCCCATCGTTATACTAACTGGACCTATGTACAGGTAATGAGTATACGATTGAAAATTAGCAACAGCGGGTAATTGCTTTAAACACCTGTCGGTCAATACCAAGGTATATATATGAACATTCTGATTTCGAAAGTTGACAATTTGCAATTTGACACGTTTCAAATTGCAAATTGTCAACTTGTCGGAAGTTTACTTTGTATATTACATATTACATTGAAATAAAACTACTTCTAAAGGATTAAATATTCTATTACATTTCTATGATCCTGATATATTCCTATCGCTTCTTCTACTTTAAGAATTGTTTTCATACAAGCACGCCGGTTACAGGTACTCTTGCTTGTTAAAGGATTCTATAGCCTTTATGTTATGTTATGTTATTATTTTATACTGTTTCCGACGTTTCGGTTGCTTTTCAGTAATGCAGGCTTTATTTCAATAGGAAGTTGAAATTTAGTACATAACTTAGAGAAGATTGAATGTATTTCCTTCTCGCAGGGCTGCCTTCAGCAGACAGCAACACACGAGAAATCTCAAAATATTTTGGGCAATAGATATAAAAATGATCGCTGTCAGTCACATTATTCACATGACATTTATCTGAACAGTAAAGAAGCCGTCAAGAAACTTTGTGGAATGCAAGAACATTTTAATTCTGATGATTTTAATAATTTACTAAACATTTTATACTTGTGAACTTGAATATACGTACGCCAAGCTGGGGTTGACATATAAAACGGTTTTACTTCGGGCCACCAACCAGGTGGACACCGAAGTCTTAAAATCACGCAAAAAAAATCAAAATCTTACACCCACTTTTTATCACTTTTCTCGACGTTTCACATGATTCTAAGTCTAATTAAGCAAAAAAAATTTTGTGTCGGTCTGTCTGTTAGTCTGGATGTCTGGATGTCTGTTTACGCAATAACTCAAGAACCACTTATCCGATCTAAAAAATTCTTTCGCCAATCATCTTGTTTGGTTAATGGGAAGAACTGATTAGATTTTGGGGTTTGTACGTTCAAGGTTTCGGGTACCTACCATACAAATTGTCCCTAAAAAACTTTTACAAGTGAGGTTCTTTCGAGTTATCAGAGTAGACATTTGAGTGACAATGACAATACGTATATTGTATATTTACATAAAACAACCAGACTCTGAAAGAAACTGAAATATAAAATCATTTATTTGTGTTTTTGACGTCGAAGACGTTTGATTTGATTTCATATTTATTGCTCAACTAGCTGACCCGGCAGACTTCGTACTGCCTCAATCGATAACAACTTCCATATTTATTCACCTTTTAAACCTTCTCTGGACCTCCACAAATAATTCAAGACCAAAATTAGCCAAATCGGTCCAGCCGTTCTCGAGTTTTAGCGAGACTAACGAACAGCAATTCATTTTTATATATAAGAAAGAAGAAGAAGAAGAAGAAGAAGAAGATATATAAAGACGCGTCGAATAATATGCATAAAGCCTAAGGTCTGTATTTTTGAATAAAAATACTGCAACAAGAATATCTAAGTTTGGCCCGAAGTTTGACAATCACTGTGTGATTTCCGCCCCACTAGATTTATATATATTGAAACAAGAAAATGTTGGCAACATTTATTGCACATTTTCGAACGTAATCCTCATTAATAAATTGGCAGTGTCCTGTCCAATGGTTTTAGCAAAAGTTGTTAAGTAATTTATTTAAAACTTCCGGCCAAATTGCAAATACGTTCTTGGGCAATATTTTTTTAATTCGTATCTGTTCTTAGAATGCGATCAATAGACCTAAGTAGTCTAGGTAGGTTTCATGGGACTTAATTGGATTCTGTTCAGTTGACCAAGCGAAGACAGCGTCTGCATTTCAGATAAGGCAGATTTTGCATCCCATCTATCCCGATGCTTGTACCTAAGCTCTGACGGCACTAGTTATAATGATCGTTTATTAAAAGCGTCAGTAGCTTAGTGGTTAAGGAGTCGACCCTACGATCGAGAGGTCCCGGGTTCAAATCCTGGCCATTACACTACCGACGTGGACCCACTCCTAACTCAAGCAATTTAGCTTAGCTGGAGGGGTTAGGGGGAATATTAGTAATCACGGTTACTAATATATAAAAAAAAAGAAAAAAAAAGACTGAATAAACAACAACTGTATTGCCGCTGCGTATAATTTCAAATCTACACCTCCGCCCAGTCTCGGCCAATTCCTCTTCGCTACAATAGCTATCATAGTCGCATTGGACCCCACCATGACCTTCGGGGCTCAAGACAACCTCACCTGTTAATTGACAGATGAGGCTCTGATGCAGCTTCCCTTACGGGTCCGACGTCAGTCGTTCTCAAGATAAACCAAATATGAAAATGAGGAGTAAGAGGCGGACCTCTGGCTCCAAAGTCCAAGCTTTGGATGCAACCGGTAATGATATTCGGATGAAGATAAATAATGCATGACAGGGTTATCTTGTTGCCCGACAGAGACCGAAGTAGGGTTCGAGTGTATGTATGTATGAATGTATGTATTATTGTTTGGCATGCTCTGCAGCCTGAACGGCTCGATGGATTTTAGCTTGAGAAATGCGTATTTACTGTGAGAGTTCACCTTGCGAAATAAAAAAAAAGCAAAATGGCGGATTTCTAGCGATAATACAATAAAATTATTTTAAAATAAATAAAAAAACCCAGCTGCCCTGAAAAGACCGAAATAAGCTTGATAGCAAACGGGAAACATTTGCAAATCATAAACAGAAAGGAAATTAATGAGTCCCGCCTGCTAACAAACTTCTTTCAGTAATTTTAGTGTTTTAGTCGTGTTTTTTGATTTTGTTATTTCATACTTTATCTTTGTAGTATCGCGTAATCGCCACCTAGTGTAGCCTCCGCCTTACTACTAAGCCTTTAGCGAAGTAAGATTATAAGCCGCACCTAAGAGAGTTATTTCATATTACTTCAAATATTTCTATATTAATCCCTGTTATATCATATGCAATCTTACAACAAAACTCTACTATAATGTATAATATTAAAGTCGAAATTTAATTGAGCTACGCGGTTGCGGTGGAATGGTGTCAATGACCTGGCATACTCCCATAAGTTACACACTATTTGGCCGGTTGTAGGTAAGTCGGTAAAAATGCGCGAACAAATACTGAGCAAAACTCTTTGGTGGGAACAGATATTTCACATTAGTTAACATCAGCCAGGTTTTGGGAGTTCGTGCAATTTGTTTGTGTACTTTTGCTTAATTAAAAAAATAATTTTCTTCCATAATTACTTTTCTATCTTTGATTGAAAGTGAGAATACAGTTAATGATTGGAACCATAATTGTATCGAAAAAACAAATATATTGTTTGACTAATTATGACCTCAATAGTTAAGATCTTACACGACTGTTACCTTTTTTTTTTTTTTTTTTTTTTTATCGTGCGGAAATCCCTTCGGATACCCCCCCGCGTGCCAGCGGGGGCGGTTATGTCGGGCTTGAACCGACTAAAACCGCACGCCGTCTCGGGTCTACAGACGCCGGGGTGTAAGGTTGCCCATAGAGCATATCCCTCGCACCCCGACTGACCCTGGGCCATCTCCGGTTTCGAGATGGCCCCCTCGGGACACGACTGTTACCTAATGATTACTTCAGATAACACGTGGCCTCTAAAAGAGTTCGACATAAATTTCGTGTTGGTACTTATTGTTTTTTTATACTTCACGTGCTTGCCTTGCTATTACGTGGGCCATAAACCATTGTAAATTTAAAAAAATATATAGTGATGATTTAAAATTTGTATAATCTTATGAAAGCATCATGGGCAGCGTACACCGAAGGATATTCCACTGCTACAAACTCGAGCTTTCTATCAAACAAATTATATCTGCGGCAGGTCCCAAACAGGCCAAACAAAGCGGACATCAGATTCACCGGCCACACATGCCGAATGTGACGAAAGACCTTGTGGTTTTATACGGTTTGAGTCCGACATCCCACCCATCTCACCGTTAGCTCCGGTTAGGTGAAGCCCAAGGGGTTTCCGTATACAAAGAAGGCATAAAAGCGAAAGGACATTACGATCTGGCTGCATTTAGAAAATTTCTATAGGATATCGAAGTTCATATAAAAGTCCTTTGTTTAAGGTGCTAGACATAAAACACCGGCCAAGTGCGAGTTGGACTCGCCCATGAAGGGTTCCGTAGCAGCAATTAAAATGTTTATATTTGAGTTGATTGAATGAAAGGTAAATTGCGGTTTACGATTCATGACGTATTAAAAATAAACTATTTACTATATCTCGTTCAAACTAATTTTCGGTGGAAGTTTACATGGTAATTTACATCATATATTTTTATTACTTTTATCATTCTCTTATTTAAAAAAAATGACATTAGAAACCTCAATATAAATTTTTGAAGACCTATTCATAAATGACACGTATGGGCTTGATGAAAAATAAATTTTTGAGGTTGGAACCCCCAAAGTTTATTGTTTTTTTTTAAATTTTTGTGTGGAAATCTTAATGCGGTTTACAGAATACATCCACTTACCAAGTTTCAACAGTATAGTTCTTATAGTTTCGGAAAAAATTGGCTGTGACATACGGACGGACAGACAGACAGACACGACGAATCTATAAGGGTTCCGTTTTTGCCATTTGGCAACGGAACCCAAATTTGACCCCAAGATGACAGCCTGCGCTAGAGCATCGTCCGTCAATCAGCCGGTACACCGGCTTGTAGGTGAGGTTGGCTTGAGTTCTGAAGATCTTAGTGGAGTCATTCAATGAAATTGTGAATTAACCAATACTGCTATAGAAACCTAGCAGAAAATTTAGTCAGAATTGAATTGTCAGATAATGACAACTACAATACAAATTGTATAGTATTTCAATGACTCAGGGCTTTTTTTTTACGTACGGAAAACCCTTCGGATACCCCCCCGCCAGCCAGCGAGGGCGGCTATGTCGTGCATGAACCGACTAAAACCGCACGGTGTCCTGCCCAAGTGTCCATTGCCGGGCACCCCGGGTAAGCCCTCGAAAGGATAACCCCAGGGTTACCGGCGGACCGTGGCCGCCAGCGTGGTCTCACCTGGTGGGGTCGGGTTTTATCCCGCGTCGTCGGTGAGTAGGCAGGCGTGTATAGGACACACACGACACGCCTCCGCCACGGCCTGCTTCTGTAAGGACGGCGAGTCGGCCAACTGCCGTCCTCAGGCCCCGATCATGGAGGTCGGTAGTCCCGGGCGTAGACGAGTCTGCGGCGTCCTTGCCGTAGACTGCGGAACTCGGGGGGCAGGGATCTTTCCCGCTCCCTTTCCGCCGTCTCTTTCGCGCGCATAACCTGCTCGCAGAAAGAGGCGGCGGCGTGCCACTTGCTCCCGTCGGAGACCACGGCCCTCACCATGATCTCCAACGAGAGAACGTCCACGCCCAGGACCGCAACGAGATCCCGGCGTTGACTCGCCCACGCAGGGCACTCCACCAACGTGTGGAGCGCCGTGTCTTCGCCAGGATCCTCGCAGTGCTGGCACTGCGGCGTTGTCACCCGGTGGATGCGCCACAGATATTTACCGAAACACCCGTATCCGGTAGAAGAGGTCTCCCATGGTCCCTCTCCAACCACTAATTCATGATCGGCCTATGACTCAGGGCCAAAGTAAATATTAAGAGGTTTTAGTAGGCCTCTTGCCCTTGTTCCAGAATTTCGATGTCATCTCGGCGTATGTTTTCCGAGGTCGATCCGGCCGGATTGCTCAAGTACATTTGCCTTTTGTACTCATTCTTTCCAATAACTCAAAGTACCTCAACATCCTTTTTAACTCTCGTTTCTACTTACAACATTCTAGTTCAAGTCACTTCACTATAGTAATTCCACATTCCTCTTTCTATGGATATAATGACAAGAGTTGAAAGGGGATATTGAGGAGGTTTGGGCAGTAGGAATCAATGAGTACAGAAGATAAATGTAGTGAAAGAATAAAATAAATGCTTTGCTTTCCATGCTCAATTGTCCCACGTGCTCAAACCACTTCATCATCACATCTGTATCTACATTCCTCATTCTATAGATAATATAAAGACAAGAGTTGAAAAGGGATATTCAGGCGGTTTGGGCATTAGCGGCATAAGGAGGATAATTTTACTCCATATACACTTCGCAGTGACATTAGATAATTGATTGATCAACTTTACATCATTTAGTTATTTAAATATCTAGGTGACGGTCTTGAACGTGTGAGAGAAAGTGGCTAGGAGGTCTGTGCCGCGTCAGGTGGACAAGTTATTCAAGGTCGCGTTTGACAAGACAATAGTCGAGACGAATTTAGAATATCGACATTGTGTGGTCAGGGCTATGAATAGGATGGCCTGATCCGTGTTTAGATGCCGACAATATAAGGTGAAGAAGGTGAAGGTCTGCGGAACTGCTATTCTTTTTAGTATTGAGGTGGTAAAGAGGAATCTGGAAAAACTGGTGTAATGATAGTGCTATGGTGTATATTTAAAATACACCATCCAAGATGGGGCTTCAGAAGCTACCAAGACGTTGTAACTACGTAACCGTAAATCAGTCAGTGTTATCTAAAGTAAAACTTTTTATTAGCTGCAGTAAAATGACGTTTCAAAATGTCATTCCGTAAAATAATGTTGACCGCCTAATTTCAATAGGGATGTGATTAGATTCACAGAAAATCTAATCGTTCCATAACTAACTCATATAGATCATACTTAATTCTATTTCTAATTCATATAAATAAAAGGCTGTATAAAATCTCAAGTTGGTACTGGTTTTTAGTTACGGTGCTACGATGACGCTTGTCCGCCATTTTATATCATTTGTCATTCGCTGATTCGGCTTCTAACTTGTGTTTTGAGTGCACGAATAACTTTTCTTTGCCCACTGGGAGTTGTTTTAGTTATCATTATTGTTAAATTTTTGTTACGTTGTGTTTGTTTTTCGTTACCTACTTTTGTTATTTTTGTTAATCGTGTCAGCTTTTTTTGTTTGTTACATCGAAGACATGGATGCTCAGTTAAGAACATCACAAGATGGAGATATATTTTTATCTCCTAAGAAAAAAGGCCACGTGTAGCTCTAAGTGCAACCGAGAAACTTTGGGTCAGGAACATTTACAAATATGTGTTTGAAGTGAAATCTACAGAATCAAACATTGAAGTTTCAAAAACAAGTGAATGCGTCAACAAGGTGGCCGAAGTCTTGGGAATATCCGTCCGCACTGTTTATTCCGTTTTAAAGGAGCACAAGGCGAACGACTGTGAATCCCCAAAATCCCGAAAAACCTGGCCCAAAACTTACATTTAAAGAAAAACTTAATGATTTCACATTCACCGCTATTAGACGAATTGTACATCAGTTCTTTCATAGAAATGAAGTACCCAACATCGCAAAGGTTAGTTTACTTGTCATTTCATAACTAATCTTTTTAGTATGCGTTAGGTATAATATGTTTTCTTCCACCCCATGTGAAATTTTAACCGTGTGCGTGGTGCTGCAAGTTGTAAATGATGACTCAGAATTGTCCGACTTCTCGAAAGAGACATTGAGAAAAATCATGAAGCATCTTAATTTCAAATTCGCTACTCGATCACGCAAGAGCGTACTTATTGATAGACAAGATATCATATCATGGTGCCCGCGCTACCTACGTTTAATTAAACAATATCGTAGGGAGGGAAGATAGATATATTATCAAGACGAGATCTGGGACAACGCTGGTAAGTGTCAACTCTTAGTTTCCTATGTTTGTTCCCCTTTTATTTAGCTGTCGAAACTTATGATTCTTTTTTGTTCTTTTCAGGGCATACTACAAAAATAAACCTGGAGTGATGGCAGTATAAAATCTTCTCGGCAGGCATTTTTAGACGGCCTAACTACGGGATTAAAAAATCCCACAGGAAAGGGCAAACGACTTATTATCAGTCACATAGGCGGAGAAGAAGGCTTCCTGGACGACGGACTTCTTATGTTTGAAGCAAAGAAAGGTACAGAAAATTACCATGATGAAATGAACGCAGAGTGTTTTGAGGAGTGGTTCACCGGAATTCTACCCAAACTCAAGCCGAATGCAATAGTCGTAATGGACAACGCACGCCCCCCCATCGAGTTGGTTTGGGCTCAGGTAAAGGGGCACGTTGCAAACAATAATAAAACGTATCAAATGCAAGAAGTGGAAACTTTATTCCAAGAAGGAATCAACAAAGTGACACTGGCTAAGTGGAGTGACTGTGTATCTCAGAATATAAAAGAGGAAGACAAAATGTGCCACTTCGATCATATTATAGATGAAGTGACAGACAGATTTTTCTTTAGTGTGACCGAAAGCGAAAGCGATACTGATTCCGTAAATGATTCATTATATAAAATTGTTATGACATTTGTGATTCATTTTGGATGTACGTCCCTTTACTTCCACTGAAAAAGATCAATCCTTTACTGTAGTAATAATAATAGAATAAAAAAAAACATTACAACGTAATATTAAATCTCTAAAACAAAACCAAACTGATCATTCATTTATTGAATGGTTCACTTACTCACTTAGCTACATCCCTATTTATTTTTCTTCAAAAAGCGGTAACCCACAAAACGTCATTTTACTGCAGCTAATAAAAAGTTCCACTTAAGTCAAAATTTCAGATAGTTTAAACGTATATACATTACAGTCAACGAGAAAAAAATTGACGGTCTCTGTGACGTAGCGTTAGTGCATTCGAATGCCACAACAGGGGGGCGCGGGTTCGATGCACGCTCAGTGCAAATATTTGTATGCATGAATATGTCTATCTGCATTGGTCTGGGTGTTCCTATGCATAATATGTATGTATTTACAAAAAAGTAATTCTGTAACACATAACGCAAGGTAGTTAAACTATGCTTACTTTGGGTCTAGAAAGCACTGTGTTTAGAATATCGTAGAATATTTATTTATTTAATATTTATTTAATTAGAAAGAAAACCATAAAAAACCCTTGGTATTCCGTATGATCTGTCAAAACAAAACCTACTTACGTTTATTAAACCCTCAGAATCAATGGTTGTTTGATTCGTTTTCAATTAGATTCAGAAATTTTAATTTTATAAGTTTTCATAAGTTTTGAAATGACACGTTTAAGTAATTTAACTGAATCGGGCCCTAGTACTATTCTCGGATATTGCGATGCGGTGAACGTAACACTCGTGTTGCAACACTTGCAACTGGTGCAAAACGGTGTCATTTATCGCTAAATATGGCGAATCAGCTAGCCAGTGAGCCTTAAGCATTACAGCCGTAGGAGAATTTAGGCGATTAGTGATTGAATCCGGTTGCGTAGCCCACCATGAAGTATTCCATCGCAACACAGCTATTGCTAGAGCGTTAGTAGTGTTACCAGACTTCCATTTATTCTTACATATGTGAACAATAATCATTGTCGAATGTCGAATAAATATATTTTTTTTGTTTTCGAAATGTCGAAACATTGTCATATTTCCTTGAACGGAATATGAAACGGGTACACGTACATTTTAGTTTTTGAGAAGTTCTTATTTGTATTATATAGAATTTAGAATAATTTAAAATAGAGACGTTAAAGGAATTTAAAACACAGGAATTTCAACTGGTCGAATTGTCTAAAAGCTATGCACATATTGTATAATGTAATATACTTCTTGCAATTGCGAAATAATTTTCAAACAGACAAGTTTTATCATTATCTGTACCCGGGGGAATCACTCCATCCGGATGGTTCTCACCACTTCCATTGTTAATTTGTTCCATGGAACTAGTGAGATTCTTTGTTTTTCACTAGTTTCGTTATCAAGCTCAATGGAACTACAAAGACTAAACTTAAAAAAATATGTATCTCATTAGTTCCACCGCATTAGTTCAATGAAACTGGCGAGAACCATTCTACTATAGGCACTCGTATACTTGCTTTTACTTCTATTCTCTCAAAAACATCCAAAAGGAGCGGTATCACGAAAGTTGTATTGATGTAATTATTCACCTTTAGATTGGATAATGGGTCTTTAGAAAAAAGATTGAAATACTATTCTGGCAGAAAAATGTTGTAGTAGTCATAAATATATGAATTAATTCTACAAATAGTAATGTTGTTATGTGAAATTTATATAGTTTCTATTGGTTTATAAATTTTTTGGTGTTGCTTTTTTACATAACATAACTTCCCGCCTTTATCCCCGAAGGGGTAGGCAGAGGTGTATTACACACCCACGATTCGCCAGTTATGTTAAGGTCCCAATGTAATAAGGGGCGAGCCTATTGCCATCTACCGGGCGCATTATTTGAAAAAAAAAAATATTAATCCGATTACAGTGACAAAATCATTTAGCTGATGTACTTAATCACTTTTGACAAATTTGTAAACGAAGTCACTTGGTCAAATACAAACTTTTCAGTGACCTAATATTGTTCTAAAACTACTGATTGAAATTTTTAGTTAATTATTCCATAATATTTTACTAATCCGAACAAGATGGCTAATTTCAGAAACGATGTATAAGGTAGATGTATTCCTACAATCATTACACAACTGGTGGGCCACATATCATACGTTGCCGACTTTCTTGAAATCTCATGAATTTATTAAATTATCAGAAAAGTAAAGTATCGTTATGTCACTAGAAATAAAAACTTACTGCTGTCCGTTCTGTTCTATCAGTAGAACTAAACGAACTTCATGACTTTTTTCTCCGTTCAGTTTTTTTCGTAGGACAGAGTGGTCTTTTTTATCCGTTCTTTCATACTAGTAAAAGTCAACGGTCAAACTATACGGACAGCAGATGTTATAAGGATCAAAATGTGTGATTACAAATCACAATCTATAATATAAATACACACAATATATATATCATCCCTTATGACGTCAAGCCAATCATCATCACAATAAACGTTGGTTTAGAGGCAAAAATGATGTAGTAAACTTTATAATAACTGAAACGAGCGTAGCAGATTTACGCGAGCGAAGACTCGACGCGAGCGAGGACCCGGAGCGAGCGAGGACTCAACGCGAGCCAGGACTCAGGGCTGCACACGCTGGCGGTCTGCCCGGCTTGGGAGGCGCCGAGGCATGACCTCGTGGCAGCCATCGGGGTGGGAGTCCTCTCGCTCGGCAGCATGATTGTGGCAATGGTGCGTGGGCCGCCACCACCTCCTTCTGCGAGCATGTAATGCTCGCGAAGGAGATGGCGGAGCGCGCCCGGGAGAGATTTAGAACTCTTCTGGCCCACCGAGCCCGCAACATGCTCGCCGCGCGTCGCAGGCGCCGGAGTTCTCCATGAGCGCAGGCCTGGAGGTGGCGGGTGAGGCCGCCTGTCACTCCAGCAGAAGCAGGCCGGGACGGAGGGGCGACTACCGCCCCTCCCCCAAACCGGGGCAAGACGGGTAGACCGTGGTTCCCAAACCCGAGGGGGCCATCTCGAAACCGGAGATGGCCCAGGGTCTGTCGGGGTGCAAAGGATATGCTTTATGGGCAACCTTACACCCGGCGTCTGTAGACCTGAGAAGGCGTGCGGTTTTAGTCGGTTCAAGCCCAACATAACCACCCCGCTGGTCGGGGGAGGGGGAATCCGAAGAAAAAAAGAAAAGGTACTCCACTGAAGCATTTTAAGGATTCGAGCCAAATTAATTCAGATTTGAATCCAAATGATTCACAAGAAGAATCACGTATCTATAAATCACAAAATATCTCGGTTGCTACTACATTCATTAAAACCCTTAAATTATTTCTAAATCAAAACCTATAAAGTCCCTGTGTGAATCCATGGTTGATCCTCGAGACCAGAAGTCTGGGAAAGAAGAGCTCAGGACATCTCAGACGAAAACAGCTAGATAAATTAAACACTGGACTGTGTTAACAGTATCTAAAATTTTATCAAAAAAATATTCGAAGCGTGGGATCGCAAACAGTTTTATCTTCTGACCTCCAAACATCATTATTAAGTTGCTACTCACTGATGTTTTTTTTTTGTTTTCAATTACAAATGTACTTATATTACATACATAGTACTTAAAATGAAACTAAAATAAACCGAAACTAAACAATAACTAAATAAAATACATACATACGTTATAAAATTCCTCCGTATATACATACATACATTACATAAAACAACGAATTTGTTTTTAATTTTTAGCTGCCATTCTAGAAAAAATATCACATTTAATTTATTTAATAATCATGAAATTAGAAGGGTAAACACTGTAGTATATAGCAAATACTTTTATATATGCAAATTGGTTGAAAGTCAGTTCTATATCGTTATTAAGAATTTTTATTTTTTTCATTATATGCAGTGTTTTGTCCATTCTAGTTATAAGATGCAGCATTTCCATTCTTGCTCTTTTTTGACACTAAGAACACACTGCCCTGGTAGTTACATCATCGTCATCTTTTTTTTTTATAATGTAATTTTTGGTTGCATTTGAGAATTTTACCTTGGAGTCCGGAGTCCGTTTACTCTTCTTCCTCCTTTCAATTCGGCTTATCTTGGTTTAATGACATTTTTAAATATTCCTCGGCATTTGAAGACCCAAGAAGGCGTGCGGTTTTAGTCGGTTCAAGTCCGACGTAATCACCCCGAAGGGATTTCCGCACGAAAAAAAAGTATGCTAACTTTTCCTATAGATTTACATCGGAAAGAGAGAACATCTAGGACGTCTAGGACGGGACTTAAATACTCTGACGTTCCAGATATTCGAAATTCTCCGGTATATTATATACGTCTTGATTGTTTGAGACCGAGTGCCGTCTGATTTCCCAACTCCAAGAATCTGTCCGTTAATCACCATGTGTACCAGCCAGCAGGTGAGATTCGCTTCGGCCCCCTAAAATCTTGGTGGGGAGTCCACACACCCTGGCACTACATAATAAAGGTAGGTATTTCTGTAACAACTGAGGGCAAAGGCAGACTATGCAATTATATTTTATTGCCCAACAACACCTAAAATATTCAAACAAAACAACAACACATTGTTTGTTACATAACGTTTCAACTGGTACATTTGCCTTTGTATTGCCATTTTGGGCGAAACATTCATAGCGGTCTGATAATTTTAGGATCTCTTTTATTTTAATGTGTACATACATACTTACAGTTAGTCACACCTCTTTCCATTGTGGTAAGCAGGGACAAAATCGTTCCACTTACAACGATCCTAGCATACACCTTTCGCTTCTTCCACTTTCATAATTGTTTTCATACATGCAGATTGCACACCGGTTGTGGGTACTCTTGACCTGGCCTTACCTTAAAATATCATCGATCTGATTGAAATACGTACGCCTAGGTGGACGTTTATATTTGCCCATTCACGCTCGCTTCATAAATCATTTTCCATCGTCCAAAGTCAATCTTCGCATTAAAGCTTTTACTTAAAATTATAAACTAAACAACTATTTAAGTTTCCGAACTTGCGTTTATGGTCCAAACGTCAATGGTGCCGGAGCTTTAGGTCACTGGGCTGCCGGTCGGAGGAATGTGTGGCTGGTTGTTTTGCAACAAGCAACAAGTTCTCGCCTCCCACTTGACCACGAAGCGCCCTTTCACTCCGACACCCGAACCTAGCCGAAGTTCAAGAGCTTTCGCGTACCGTCGTCGTGCTTCTTCGGAAGTAAGACTGGATTCTTGCAGGTTTTGTTAGTTGTTTATGCCCTTTCTGATGCGAAATGGCGATGGTAATTTTGTGAGGGTTTAGGTTACTACCAAGGCTGAATTTCACCAGTGAAAATCCGTTTAACTAAACTGAGTTTCCTCATTTTTCATAATGAAATTAATTTAGTGAAATGTGATAAAGCAGTTTAAAGTTTAAATTGAATTAAAACACGTTTATATTATTCGGTGAAGTCTAGCTGGATATCGCCAATGATTGAAACTGAGATTAAGTCGAATTAAACTGCATTATCATATATATTACTCAGTGGATTTCAAATATATTCCATGATGGAACCCATGAGGAATTGAAGAACATCCTATAGAATCTCCTCAATTATCTTAAGCATAAACTGTTGCCCGCTGCTTCTCCAGCTATTCTGATACCGTTCGCGCAACCTATGGAAACATATTCCAGGAATAAAAAGTAGACTAGGTATGTGTTATTCGGGGGTGTGTGTTGGGTAACCTCCTCGAGTGTCGCTCCGATTCCGATCCCGCTGCAGTCCCGGGGGAACGGAATCGGAGCGGCCGGTACACCCTGGGCGGCGGTCAATGGCTTCCTCTTCACCCCTTCATAGGGTTGGCATTGATCGTCGGCCAATACCCAACGTGGCGGGAACACATCGCTCTCCGTACTCCTCTGCTTTCAGAGGAGACAGGATGAGCGATGCTGTTAGTGGTGAGATGGCCCAGGGTCAGCCGGGGTGCGAGGGATATGCTCTATGGGTAACCTTACACCCCGGCGTCTGAAGACCCGAGACGGCGTGCGGTTTTAGTCGGTGCAAGCCCGACATAACCGCCCCCGCTGACCGGCGGGGGGGTATCCGAAGGGATTTCCGCACGATAAAAAAAAAAAAAAAAAAAGGTATGTGTTATTCGAGACTATAATCTTTAACCTTTCAGTTCACATTCTCCTCGTGACCATGGCCGCTGAAAAGCAACCGAAACGTCGCGTTCGGTGTAGATAATAAAATAACATCAATTGCAATAGAAATAGTTAAAATAGTTTTATTTCCATGTGTGACTTTTTGATAAACTTCCGACAGTATCATGGGAATTCAATCTCGTGTCTGTTTACTTGTTTATTTGAGCAAAGTTCAAGAATACGAACTGTATTTAAAAGTTTGCGCTAAAGCTCACATAAAGAAGTATATTTTAGCATATTACAAAAATAAAATACCATACGCGGTAGAAGCCGCGGGCATATACTAATATCTCTTTAATAACTGAGCATTTATTTTTAACTACGACTATATCTTTATATTATAACCTTCGATCAAAAGGCGTTAAATATTTATTACTTGGAGACCACACATCCATTCATTATTAACAAATCGCCAAAAGTTAAAAGTCAAAACCTGCCTTATCGGTAGAATGGTCGAATGAGGTATTAAAAAATTATGACTATCATAAAACCGTCCCCGGCTCAAAATTGACGTGACATTCGTGTATGGTGTGGCCACAGAGTGACGTTATTCGGGAAAGTGACGTCATCGGCGTACGCGCAGCTGGCAGAGTCGAAATAGCATGCCGAAATGAATGTCACGTGACTTAAGTAATTTGTCTGAGATGCTGTGGGAATTCTTCGAAAGAGAATAATTATCTTTTATGATATTCTTCACTCGTTCCGTTTGTGTCACCACCATCGATTTTAGTTCTCCCGTGTTTTTAGGGTATGTATATATATGGTGGGAAGTGTCACCTCTTTATATAGTAACTAGCGACCCGCCCCGGCTTCGCACGGGTGCAATGGATGTTATTATACATATAAACCTTCCTCTTCAATCACTCTATCTATTTAAAAAAACCGCATCAAAATCCGTTGCGTAGTTTTAAAGATTTAAGCATATATAGGGCCAGAGAAAGCGACTTTGTTTTATATTATGTAATGATAATGATTATTAATTTATTCTACTGAAGTGCATATTCGGTCTACATATACTGCGAAGTGTGCCGTCTCTAGGGCGCGTCCTACAGAACCTATCGATGAATTCAGCACTACTGGTAATCCTAAATTCCACCAGAAACACAGCTCTAGTACGAGTAGTACATTATTAGGGTTATGGAATACTTATAGAACAGATTTACGTACTGTCCGCATCGGGCAACTTTAAATTAGACAGTCATCGGTCTGATGTTGGCCTCCTCAATTCACCTTTTTGCTCAAATGCTCTTTTTTACAACCATGTTCTCACGATTAAAATAAACATACAAAATTATTATTATACATGTTGTTATATATTAAAGTCAATTTTCTTGTCTAATTTTATTAAGATTAATTGATGTAGGTACCTACTACGGATGAGTTTCGGGACGGGACATGTTTCTGACCCTGAAAACTTTAAATATGTAAATAGTTTTGTGTTCAATTAAAATTTTTAAGCATTTTGTATGCTTACTTTTTTCTAAAGATTTAGATCGGAAAAAGAGAACATCAAGGACGGGACTTGAACTAGACTTAATTAGGCGGAGTCATCAAAAACAATGTTTAAAAATGACTGTAAAGTTATTCATTGTTTCCGTAGTTCGCAAGAATTACGGTAGATGGCTCCAACGTCGCCTTAAGACGTATGAATGTATCGGAGAATTTCGAATATCTGGGACGTGTCTAGGTGGCTCAGTTGGTCAGAGCATTCCCCCTGTAAGGGACTGGTCGCGGGTTCAAGTCCCGTCCTAGATGTTCTCTTCTTCCGATCTTTAGTTTTGTGTTGTTAAGTTTTAATCTAAAAATAATGACTAGTAAAAATCATTGTTGTTTATTCGTATTTTATTTTATTAATTTGATTGTGATAAAATCCAAAAAAATATTCCTTCGCGAATTGAACCGTGCCGCTGCAATCGCTTTATAGGTCTTTTTTCATGATATTTTCCCGTGAGAAGCCGGGACGGATCAGCTGTCACACCTATCAGTGGTATCAGTGACACCGTTGGAATAATATTATACGGAATGATCCAAACGAATCATGCACTTTCTAAGCAGCTCCACAATACAAAATACTACGCAATAGCTTTTTAAGTATGGTTTTCTGTAGGTCAAAATGAAAAAAAAAGACAAGATACTCCGCGGGTTTTTTTTGTGGTCTATTCACGAACATGTTTACGTACTCAATCTAATGTTTTGTTAAATGTTTGAACAGCCTAATAGAGCGAGCAGTTGATTGCTAAGCTTGTTTGTCATCTAAATATTCTTTAATTTTTTCATAGCTTTTTGATTAAGTTTTACTTTATTTAGAGTATAGCCCATTCGGGGGCTCCAACTTCGAATTAGAAATGCTGTCACGCTCAACCTCCTCCTGATGTGCCCACGGCTAATAATTTATGCAGCTCTGGTCCATAGATGGATAGAGATTGGATGTAACTGTACCAAAAGCTTTCTTCTCGGGGTTGGGGGGTCAGATTGAATTCGCTACCGTCAAAACTAAGATTTTCTTGT
Source organism: Cybosia mesomella (assembly GCA_946251805.1). Lineage (NCBI taxonomy): Eukaryota > Metazoa > Arthropoda > Insecta > Lepidoptera > Erebidae > Cybosia > Cybosia mesomella. The sequence continues at coordinate 23,420,775 of OX276405.1, forward strand.
CCGGAACGACACGTGCAGGACTTAGGGTGTCATCCTCATACAGTGCAATCGATACCATCGCGAACCAAGCGGTTTGGTGACTACTTCTTTTGTCGGACCATAAAGCACTGGAACGCTTTACCCACACACTTGGTCCCTTCTACCTACAATCCTGGGCTCTTTAAGCGGGGCGTGAAAAACCATCTATTGAGGCCGTCTAGGTAGGGGCCGCCATTCTAAGGACAATCTCTGGTAATGGTGGCCACTACTTTTTGGACTTCTCCTTAGCTTACCATCAGGCGGGGTGCAGTCAATTTGACGGACTAAATATTAAAAAAAAACGAGAAAAAGCAAGTAAGCTCCAAAGTTCAAGCTTTGGATGTAACTCTGTAATGATGCTGTAGACGTACTCAAATATTATTTTTTTATTAAACCCTGGCCCCTATGGATTGAATAGGGACCAAAGGAATGACTTAGATCGAACCATTGATTGGATACAACTGGACTGGTACTGCATTGTATGAGTGCACTTAGGACAATGGACGTGCCCTTGCATACTGCCATTGTCCCGGTTTATTGACCGCTGCGTATATGATTTTAATCGTATTTCACGTTTGTATAAGAGTTTATAAAAATAGAAGTTTATAAGATACTATTTTAATGGATGTTATATTACAATCTTATTGCCAGGGATACCCAGGGCCGTGCGAAGTGGAGAGAGCAAAACTGGGAGGCGGATCCCGGGTTCCCAGATGAAGGCCTTGGATCTAATCGGGACACGAAGCTGTTATGATGACCAAGTATAAGATTCACTTGAAACTATATTAACAAATTTGGGAAGTCAATGTTAAGAAATTTTTAATTGGCGCAGAGACGAAAGTTTTGCAGACATACATAATATATACGACCACATACGACATGTATATGGTATCTATGATGTAAAGTAGAAAAATGGGTAGTGGAACTATTGAATGGCTGTGTTTGTATATAGGAGATTATTTGAAAACAATACTTGGGCTATGTTAAATGAGCGATGATGAACACAAAAGATTTTTTTTTTTTTGAATTCTTATTTGTTTGTCTGTTTGTTCACAATGGACGCAAAAACGTCTGAACGGATTCTGATGCAGTTTTTTCTATTATAAAGGTCCGACTTAAAATCTACCGTAAGTTTGATTGCAATCGGTTAAGTACCACCGGATATATAACCAAGAAACGATAACGGACCTCCGCGTGGGCGGAGCCGCGGGCATCAGATAGTAAGTACTTATTACTGAAACTGTGCCTATACGGGCCTTTGATACATACGTACATTAGTCACGCCTCTTTCCCATTGGGGTAGGCAGAGACTAAATTCTTTCCAATTACTACAATTATGGCAAACGTCTTCCACTTCTGCTGTCATACATGCACACAGGTTGCCAGTACTTTGCCCTAGACTTTCCAAACGTCCTAGATCTGATTGACACACGTACCTTTTTTTTTGTTTTTGTGCCGAAATCCCTTCGGATACCCCCCCGCCGGCCAGCGGGGGCGGTTATGTCGGGCTTGAACCGACTAAAACCGTACCATACCATACACAACCATAGAGCATATCCCTCGCACTCCGACTGACCCTGGGCCATTCGCAGTGTCCCCTCTGATAACAGCAGAGGGGTACCTGGAGCGGCCCCCACCCTCGCGGGAATTGCAGGCCCACCATGCCCCGACCCCCTCGTGCAATGGGGTCAGCTGGCCCTGAAAAGGGCCAGTTGATCAGATTCTTGGCCGTTGACGTTGACGCCAGCTACTCCAGAGGAGCAATCAATGATGCGTCATCGCCCACGTTGCCTAGGGTGCACCAAACTTGGAGGTGATCCAACCAGTCGCACCCCTGACACACGTACCTACGCCTATGTTAACCTTTACCGGGCCTTTGACCTGAGTTTTTTTTGGATAATAGAATTGTTTGAAGATAATGATTCGACTAAGCATACGATAATAAACGGATTGGTTTGATAGATGGGGTTTAAGAATATAGGATGGCTAAACATCACTACCGATCACCGGCTAATAGGTTAAATATTGATTCAATTAAAATTTTAAAGCAATTAGTCGCCCCAAGACGCATAATATTTATTTTTTAAATAAATAATTTATAATCTGCGACATTCTACACATCGCTTTCTCGACTCAAAGTAAGCATAGTTTAACTAGCTTGTCTTATGAGTCACAGAATGCGGATAAACATACTTATATACTTTTGTTTTGTAAATACATACGTAGAAACACCCCGATCAATGCAAATAGGACATATTCATGCATACAAATATTTGCACTCAGCGAGAATCGAACCCGCGCCCCCTGTCGTAGCAGTCGAATGCAGTACCGCTATGCCACAGAGGCCTGCCTCTATATGTAAATCGGAGAATATCGAATATCTAGAACGTGTCCAGGTAGTTGAGTTGGTCAGAGTATTCCCCCTGTTTTTCAGGTCGCGCATTGGTCGCAGGTTCAAATCCCGTCCTGGATGTTCTCCGAACTTTTCCGAACTAAATCTACTTATAGGTTAAATATTGGTTTAATAACAACGAAACACCTAAGAATAACATACAAGTAAATTTAGTAGAATTAATTGATTTATTAATACCTATACCAGTGACTCGTGAGATGGCCGTTGCCCATAATTCTTTTCTTTTGTTTGTTTTGAATTCACGGTAAGGGGCACCTTCTAATTTTTCAAGTCGGTCAAAAATACTGAAGTGAGACAGACCTACCCGTAATTTGCAAAACTCACAGGTCACGAAAGTACCACTAAGCTCTCTTCAGTTCACCAGTGGCCTTACGGCGAAGGGTTTTTCTCCTTAATTATTCGCTTTCGGTTTGAATATCTATTACTTGGAATTAATTGAATCTAAATGAATATGGTCGTTTTTAAGTGTATTTTCGACTCCCGACGCAAAACGACGATATGTTGTCGATACGTGTCTGTGTTTGTCTGTTTGTGGTATCGTAGCTAGCTGATTTTGATTTTGTTTTTTTTTAGTGTTTGAAAGGTGAATTAGTCGGGAGTGTTCTTAGCTATTTCGAGGTTTTTTAAATATTTAAATTATTTTATTATATATATAAGCCGCGGTAGCCTAGTGGTATGGGTAATGGACTGCTGAGACGAGGTCTCGGGTTCGATCCCAGGTTTTACCATAGCACACACCAATGACTTTTCGATGCTTTTCGAAGTTATGTGTGTATTTATCGCAGGTTTATAAGTGCCCGGTTAATGGCAATAGGCTCGCCACCTATTACATTGGGACCTAAACATAAACTGGCGAAATGTGGGTGCTAGCACCTCTGCCTACCCCTTCGGGGATATAGGCGTGAGTTTATGTTATGTTATGTTTATATATAGAATAAACTAAGTTTAGTGTATATCTAGATAGCATTGTGATACTGTGGAAGTACCTACTAATATTGCGAAATTATCATTGTGTTTCTGGTAACCGCGAAAGGTACCGAGCGAAGTCAGGACGGGTTAGTTAGTGTAGAATAATTTTGAGATACTTACGTTCACTATCATGGCTGTTCCTCGCGAGTCCCCGGATCTGTTCATTGACGTAGTTGTTGCTCTTGGGCACGTTGAGTGCACTGCGAATGCCCACGGACGAGTTGTCCAGGTGCCCAGGCCCGATCTTTGGCACATGGCTCGAACAGTATACTTCTTTGTCTTCTGTCCAGTGCTGGTTATTGTAGTATGTCTGTTCGAAAAAAAATACCATAATTAGTTATATATTCAACTGGTAGGCAGTATTGAGGGGCAACACATTGCAAATACAATAATACTAGCCCGGTTATTCTTAGGATGGGCAACCATTCAACACATTGAGACTTCTACGTGTCTTGGAGAGCACGTAAAACCGTTACGGGTAGTTGTAGCCCTAAGAAGGCCGACAACAGCTGATCTAACTACAGAACTTTGATATCGCCAGTGGGTTGTGGTGGACAGATTTTACTTTCTAGTTCTCATTTCCTTATGGCTTGGTTTATCTTCCCCCCGCAACTCCAAGAGGAAAGCGTACGTCAGATTGCACCAGGTGTGTGCCAGCTTACAGGTAAGGTTGGGTGAACCGGTAGAATCTTAGTGGGGCATATATACACAATCTTTATAGTTAAAATACATATATTCCTATTTCACACCTCTTTCCAAATGGGGTAAGCAGAGACCACATGTTTCCAATATAAAGGTATACGATTAGGCGTCATATTAATAATCCGCAAAAAAGAATTATAAATAACATAACATAACTTCACGCCTGTATCCCCGAAGGAGTAGGCAGAGGTGTATTACACACCCACGATTCGTCAGTTATGTTTAGGTCCCAATGTAATAGGGGGCGAGCCTATTGCCATCTACCGGGCACATTACTAAGCGAGCGATAATTAACATGTATTAATGCACACATAACTACGAAAAGTCAGAGGTGTGAGCCCGGGGCGACTGGGGATCGAACTCGAGACCTCGTCTCGGCAGTCCGTTTCGTACACCACTGAGCTATCGCCGCTCCTCTATAAATAAACTCGCAATATAACATTTCTAAATACAAAAGCAATCTATACTAAATATTCGGAGGTCGCAACTCGCACGTAAGACGTACCTTTGCACAGATGACAGGTGCGCCGGCACCGATGTGATAATTAAATAGGTACTGCTAGTGCTAATACCTTGGAATGTGTCAGATTGTGTAACCTACCCATCGTTGAGGCGAACAACTAACAACACAATAGGCATGGTGTTATTGTCGTTATTATTTTAAAACAAAAACATCTATGTAGTACCATTTCTATAGTTACATACATAGGTACATATATTCATGGGTGCGACTGGTTGGATTACCTCCAAGTTTGGTGCACCCCGGGCAAGGTGGGCGATGACGCATCATTGATTGCTCCTCTGGAGTAGCTGGCGTCAACGTCAACGGCCAAGAGTCTGACCAACCGGCCCTTTTCAGGGCCAGCTGACCCCATTGCACGAGGGGGTCGGGGTATGGCGGGCCTGCAAGGCCCACGGGAGGGGTGGTCGCTCCAGGTACCCCTATTTTTTTTTTTTTTTTTTTTTTCGTGCGGAAATCCCCTCGGATACCCCCCCGCCGGCCAGCGGGGGCGGTTATGTCGGGCTTGAACCGACTAAAACCGCACGCCGTCTCGGGTCTGCAGACGCCGGAGTGTAAGGTTCCCATAGAGCATATCCCTCGCACCCCGACTGACCCTGGGCCATCTCCGGTTTCGAGATGGCCCCCTCGGGTTTGGGAACCACGGTGTCCCCGTCTTGCCCCGGTTTGGGGGAGGGGCGCTAGTCGCCCCACCGTCCCGGCCTGCTTCTGCTGGGGTGTCAGGCGGCCTCACCTGCCACCCCCAGGCCTGCGCTCATGGAGGACGGAGGTCGTTAAGCGACCTCCGGCGCCTGAGTCGCCTGCGACGCGAGGCGAGCATGTTGCGGGCTCGGCGGGCCGGGAGGGTTCTGAACCTCTCCCGGGCGCGCTCCGCCATCTCCTTCGCGAGCATCACATGCTCGCAGAAGGAGGTGGCGGCGGCCCACGCGCTCGCGCTCCGCACCATTGCCGCAATCATGCTGCCGAGCGAGAGGACTCCCACCCCGATGGCTGCCACGAGGTCACGCCTCGGCACCTCCCATGCCGGGCAGTCCGCCAGCGTGTGCAGCCCTGAGTCCTCAGGCGTTGGCTCCTTCCTGATCCGATGCAGGTGGTCCCCGAAGCACCCCTTCCCGGAGATCACCTGCGTCAGTCGGTACGAGAGGCTTCCGTGTCGCCTCTCTAGCCAATCCTCCATGATGGGCGCTCCAGGTACCCCTCTGCTGTTATCAGAGGGGACACTGCGAATGGCCCAGGGTCAGTCGGAGTGCGAGGGATATGCTCTATGGGTAACCTTACACCCCGGCGTCTGTAGACCCGAGACGGCTTGCGGTTTTAGTCGGTTCAAGCCCGACATAACCACCCCCGCTAGCCGGCGGGGGGGTATCCGAAGGGATTTCCGCACAAAAAAAAAGAAAAAAAAAAGGTATGGTGTTATTGTCGTTATTATTATAAAAGAAAAACATCTTTGTAGTACCATATCTAAGGTTACATACATACATATATTCACGCCTTTATCCCTCCGGGGTAGGCAGAGACAATAGCCCGCCATCTACTTCTGTCATTAAACACTTCACGAGGCTTCTCTACTGTCAGTAAATTTTTTTGCAGCCCCGGTTACCGCTCACCATCTGCTAGACTGTGTGTATGTTAGCTTCTTGTTATTCAATTACACCACTTTCATGCATATTGTCGGTAAAACCGATTCATTTTATACAATTAGAGCCAACAAAAGGAGCACGCTAATTTAAACTGACCTGTGCAGTGTCATCTGATATTTCATTTTCGTTTCATGAATAGTTATATGAAAGATCAAGTTATACTGGTGATGGGACAAAAGATTAAGCGGCATTTCACCGTGATGCGGCCAGTTAATTTATGACAAAGAGTTTTTATTAATATCAACATTGTCTATGGTTGTGAATTAAACGTTAAATGTTAGAGTATCGTAACATAGAGGGTCAAATTGAAAGTTATATCATTCTAACTTATGTTACTCAATGTGTGATAGAAAGAGATGACGGTATGTTTTTTACTCTATCTCACTTAAGTCAAGTGTGGTTATCACCGTAGCTTTTAATGGTGGTTTCACCCGCGTATAATATGTAAAACTGTTTCCGGCTTGTTCGGCTTCCGTCATTATAGAGAGTTAAAAATATTATACGTTTTAAAGCCTAAAATGCTTTTGAACGTAAAAAAAAATTAAAAATCGGTTCGGTATATTATGTGTATAAAATTTTTTCAGTTAATAAACAACAGATTTGATAGTTAGGTTATTTTTGGTGGTAATACCACAGTGGAACTACAGTCGACTGTGGTAATCTAGATAGATATATAAGTATAAATGAATGAATGAAATTAATAATAAGTAAAAACAAATGACCGAAATGTATGTACGCGCATAACTTCCAAACGACTGCACCAAATTGAATTATTCTTTTTTTTGTGTTCGGTATTGTCAGGACAAGGTTTTTATAAAAGAAAATTTTAAAAATACGGATAGAATGTTACGAGGACGGTTTCAGAATTCCACGCGAGCGCGGAGCCACGGGCAAGAGCTAGTACTTTATTAAAGACCATGGAGGGCCTAACCGGAGAAGTCAGATGATTCATTGTGTGATTCATCTATTAAACTTGATCTTATCAATCCACCTGCCTAGCGTGGTCATTATGGGAAAACCCTTTATAACAGTATCAAGAGACTTGCTGTACAGAGTTTGTAGGTTGTAATGATATTGAACTTTTAATAATACTAACAATAATTAGCTACTACTAATACTAGCTATTACTGTCAATAATAATATACAAGTTTTTAACTAATTTTTCAAGATACTAACTAACTACACTAGCAGTTTAATTGACTAATGTAGATATTAAGTGAAAACATTATAACAGAACGTTAATAACAAAATTACAAGTTAAATTATTTCCCCTGTAGAAGATTGATCGTAGGTTCCAGTCCTGTCCTGGATGTTCACTGTGTGTGTAATGCTGTGTAATAATATACAAGTTTTTAACGAATTCTTTAAGATACTAACTACTAGCAGTACTACAACGACTACACTAGCAGTTTAATTGACTAATGTAAATATTAAGTGAAAACATTATAACAGAACGTTAATAACAAAATTACAAGTGATTATGTCTCCATGGGGGGTCTCAGGACCTACAACCGGTATGGCGGATACCATGCCGAGATATTGTGCGTCCACTAACTGCTGGCATAGTCTCGCAGAGTGAACTAAAGAAATATAGCAAAAAGCTTAACTATCGAAATGAAATAAATTATAATTATTTTAATAATACTTTTTTAAAACCATGCTTTCTAGTTAGTGCATGTCAAGACAAATCAAAAGAGCTCAAACATGACGGGTTTATTTTGTTTAGTTCAGAAGTAGCTATGACCACTTAGCGTCTCCATCTTCAGACCCTGAATATCATGTAGCATCAGATTATTTGCCAAATGAGCCCAATCTCGATTGTTTTATCTTGTTTATTTCAGTATTTCCTATGGAGACCTTCCGACTAAATCATCAGAACAGCATCAGCATCAGTACCATATTATCGCATTGTCACCGAAGATACGCGAGTATACCAAATTTGATTTCAATCTAACGTCAGGATGAGGCTTCCAATTTGACCCAAACCAGTTAACTAACAAAAACACTACAGTAATCAGAAAGGTGTTGGTATTATTCACTGCATCATCATGGCTGTGGCGTCGTGTTTCGATTGCATCCGAGGCCTTCATCTCGGAGGGCGGGGTCCACCTACCGGCTTTTCCTCCTCCCCTTCACACGGTCTTGGGTATTCCTGGTAGTGAGACCAGTGTTTATACTTTACGATGTCAATGCAATCACCTGTCAAGCTTTGGATCCAAAAAGAAAAACACCGGCAAGATATCTGAAAACCATGCCAACTAGCTATCATGCAAGTCGTCAGTCAAACTTTGAATTCAAAAAGCAAAAAATTGCCGATAGCAAAAGATGCTAAATTCATTTATACCGTAACTTAGGTAACTTTAAGCTGAGAATGGAGATAAATAGCGATGGTCGTTAAGATGATAATAGTTTTTTTATGTAACTCTTAATAACTTACATCGCACAAAGTCCACATCAATGACCTTGTGTGGAGTTTCAGACATCGCAACATCTTCTAGATTACACATAAGGTTTTTTTTTGACCGTACACTTCAAGATTTTACCTTTTTACTTTACAGAACCGTTTGAGGGTACATTGGGCCGAGCATGTAATGGTCGCGAGGGAGATGGCGGAGCGCGCCCGGAAGAGATTTAGAATTCTCCCGGCCCGCCGAGCCCGCAACATGCTCGCCGCGCGTCGCAGACGGCTCAGGCGCCGGAGGTTGCTTAGCGACCTCCGACCTCCATGAGCGCAGGCCTGGAGGTGGCAGGTGAGGCCGCCTGTCACCCCAGCCGAAACAGACTCCCTCTCTCGCTCGGCAGCATGATTGTGGCAATGGTGCGGAGCGCGAGCGCGTGGGCCGCCACCACCTCCTTCTGCGAGCATGTAATGCTCGCGAAGGAGATGGCGGAGCGCCCCCGGGAGAGATTTAGAACTCTCCCGGCCCACCGAGCCCGCAACAGGCGCTGGAGTTCTCCATGAGCGCAGGCCTGGGGGAGGCGGGTGAGGCCGCCTGTCACCCCAGCAGAAGCAGGCCGGGACGGAGGGGTGACTAGCGCCCCTCCCCCAAGCCGGGGCAAGACGGGGACACCGTGGTTCCCAAACCCGAGGGGGCCATCTCGTAACCGGAGATGGCCCAGGGTCAGTCGGGGTGCGAGGGGGGGCTAAACCAAAAGGAGGAGGAGTTTCCGGCTCCGAGGTAAAAACCTCAGTCAGATGCAACTGGGAACCATGCTAAAATGATGATGAATTAATGATTTGTCAGTATCAGTAATCAGTTTATTTTGTAAAACATTGTCACCCCAACAGAAGTAGACCGGGACGGTGGTGCGACTAGCGCCCCTCCCGCCGGGACACCGTGGTTCCCAAACCCGAGGGGGCCATCTCTCAGTCGGGGTGCGAGGGATATGCTCTATGGGCAACCTTACACCCCGGGGTCTGTAGACCTGAGACGGCGTGCGGTTTTAGTTGGTTCAAGCCCGACATAACCGCCCCCGCTCGCCGGCGGGGGGGTATCCGAAGGGATTTCGGTACGAAAAAAAGAGGGTACCTACATTGGGCCCCACTAACACCTTCAGGGCCAAGTCAACCACGCTTGCAAGCCGTCGCACCTGCTGATTGACGGACGATATTCTGGCGCAGGCTTTCTTTTCGGGTTTAGGAGTATAGACAACAGTCGTCCCCATAAAAGTCATATTAAATTAAACCAAAAGCGGAGGAGTATCGGAACAACTCTAAGACAAGCTTTGGATGCAACCGGGATATGCTGGGATGAGGAAGAAGTCAAACTTAGAAGATAATTATTTTCTTTACGAATTATAACTCTCTAGAAGTATTAATCGTCTCTCAGTCACAGATTACTTAAAGCGAAAGTTGTATTCTTAGTGAAAGACGAATCAGTGAAAATATCTACATACATTGATTGATTAACTCCTTATTCAACATTCCAATAATTGATTCATCAGTATTATCGTTTTCACTTGTTAACAAATAAGCGACACAAGTAAAATGTATTCACAATATAAAAAATATACTAAATATTGTTGTAGATACGTTATTGAAGTGCTGATTGATGGCCTTCGTGATATTCTTTCATTAGAAATATATTTGCTAAATTTTAAATATGTAATTGAATTTTAGATAGATAGTTAACACTTTATTTGTACACCATTTACGATACATACACAAGTAGCACATTAATTATTATTAATAAGTTTATTGCAATTTACAAAGGCATGTAACATATGTATGTATGTATGTAACATAACGAGTTAGCAAACAATATTTCAATTAAAAACATGTATAATATTATTTGCACCTACTTAATTATACCTTCACAGGTACAAACTAAATATATATATACTTAAACTACATACATATTAAGATACCTACATATATATGATATACATATAGACTACATATATTATATATATATATATATACATATATAAATACAGTGCGCTATTCATAAACAAATATGTACTTCGTGCTACAGTGATAGGTAATGCTCATGTAATATGTTTTTAAAAATTGTTCACGAACATATACCACTATGGGAGCACAGCACTACGCCTCGGTCCCAGCTCTAGTCCCCTGCCGCCGTGCGCACCGCCCCCCTCACGTATATTATTTTATTCTGTTAATTTGTCTTTTCATCAATAAAATATTATCAAGCAAGAGCTTTATTATTTTTCCTGCGATGAAGTATAATACTCAACAAAATATTAATGGATTAATTTTAAAGCGTCAAGTATCTACATATTTTCTCTGGATGTAGTAGACACGGAGTCTTATTATAGTACGGATTTTCGGCTTATTCCACTTTTTCCCGTTGTCAATCGCCGTTGATGGGGATTATTGAACTTTTTGTTCACTATTCCCCGTTGACGCAAAAATTTTATTTAATGGGGATTAGTGAACTAAAAAGTTCACTAATCACCATCATGATAAATTCTATTAGAACTAAAATGTTCAATAATCCCTATTAGGTACGTTAAAAATAAAATACTATAAATTACTATATACTATACTATAATTATACTATTTATAAATACTTTTTATTTTTTATAAGGTAAGGGCTGAATTATTGATTATTTTTATAAAAACCTAACCTAACCAACCTGAGGTAACGATTCATCAACCTTTTTAATGCAATCAGTACATAGGTATTCGTTAGATGCATTACAATATTTTTCACGTAGCATGGGTACGGTGACGTTTGGGATTTGAAGTTACTAGAGATGTAGTCAAGATAAAATCGCATGAAATAAAATCGATTATATATCTTATCGAGATCATTTATTAATGAAGAAGAAATCGATTCTATTAACTAATAATTTTGAAGAAAAAAAGTAAAACAAAATTGATAACCTGTTTAATTATTTATTAAAAATCAAACATGTTCATCATCTTCATCTTCATCATCATCATCATCATCATCATCGTCATCTGACTCGTCGACGTGAATAATTATTTGGGAATCAATTATGCAGTCTATTCTAATGTCTCGCTCCCAGTCATGTAAGATTAGATTTTTGGTTTTCTCCACTACTTTCTTCCAGTCATCGCCAGTGACATTTTTGCATCCCTCTTTCAATAACCCCATCATTTTTGTGGCTGTAAAAGGCGGAGCTGTATTTTTTCGTGCAGCGTATCCTGAAACAAGATAAAAAACAAATTGAGTCATAGAATTCAAGTAATAAACATAATCATATTTTTGTCAGTATGTAAATAGACTGTGGTTAAACAAGTTACCTTTGATTTGGGCCCAAATTAATTCAATGGCATTGTACTGACAGTGGTACGGTGGAAGCCTCAGGACTTCGTGACCATATTCGTTTGCCATCATATCTAATTTGTATGTCGTTTGGGGCTTGTGCATTTTTACGAGCTTCACTAGCTCCACCTTTAATTTCGTCTCATCGGCTTCCACATTATTGGCTTGGAGCCACTCGATCAACTCGCTCTTCTTATTGGAAGAAGTCGGCGGTTTGTTCAATTGCACGGAGTGATATGGGGCATTGTCCATAATAATTGTGCTGGGTTCTTCTAAATTGCTAAGCATATTTTGAAACCACTCCGTGAATACTTCCGCATTCATATCTTCGTGATATTCTCCCGTCTTTTTCGATTTAAAAGCAAGTAGCCCATTTTCTACAAATCCTTTCGATGTGCCTGCGTGACAAATAATCAATCTCTCCCCTTTTCCTTCTGGCACTTTGGTCGAGGCATGAGGTGTATCGTCAGTCCACATTTTACCGACCGTATGATTGGCATTCAGCCAAGTTTCATCCAGGAAGACGACATTGCTCCAATCGGTAATCGCTTTAGCCTTTTTCAAAAAGGTAACCCGCGCAAGTGCTATATCGCCCCTCTCCATGACAATTTTTCTTTTGTTTACTTTTTTGAATTGGAAACCAATGTCCTTCAATACGCGCCACAAGGATGTAGGACTTCCAGTAAACAAATCAGCATCTTTTAAAGACTTGACCAGCTTTAGAAGCGTCGGTAATTCTTTATTCTGGTAATAGTTATAAATGTGGCTCCGTATAGCATCGGCCGCAAAACTGTCTACATCTGTTACAGATGCCTTTTTGGTTCGCTTTTTATTAGGGGTGGACAACTTATTTTCTTCTGTATCGTGAGCACCATATTTTTCTCGAGTGATTCGAGAAACCGTGTTCCGCCCAATGTCTAACGCATCTGCCACTCGATCCCAAACGTTGGACACAGGCAATAGCGTTCCGCCATTCTCACGTTCCCGCTCAAAGTAATCCCGCAATCGAACTACAAATTCACGGGCTTGACTACCAAGCACAGTCTTTTTCGTTCTTTTTGGCATTTTGCCAAAAAAAAACAACAAAACAAAAGTCAATAACAAAAAACGGTAACGAAAACAACAAAGCACAACGATAGTCAATAACAAAAACACCACCCAAGCTCAAAACAAAGAAAACAGACCGCATACAAGGCAGACGCACTCGTACTGAGTTGATATAACAAGATGGCTGCCAGCTCATGCTTAAGCAGTGTTGCTATATTATAATAAAGCTCCACAAAGACAAAAATGCTTTGTTTAAAGTTTATTATTACATAATTATATTTTATAATCGTATTTTAGTTAAAAATACAACTAACGATTTATGATACTTTATTCGACAATTTATCGATTATAACGATTTTACTATGTCAATCTCTAACGCAACCTGTTCCGATTCACGCATCAAGAATTATGTATTTGGAATGTTTATATTTAAAGTTTAAATAATTACGGAGAAATAAAAATAGTTTTAAGTTAAAAATGCAAAATAAAACAGTTTTCTTTTTATCTTCGTATTAAGTGTTGTTTCCTGTATTCCGCGTTAGGTAAATTGTTTCGAAATGAATCATGCATGAAATGGAATTAGTCAAATGTCACCGTACCCATGCTACGTGAAAAATATAATAGTTCTGTTTCTTTGATAAAATCATAGAGCTATTGTTACAAAATAAGAAAACATAAGGAATAAAATACAGATGTTATGTAAAAACAGATTTTAGATTTCTTAATATACGTACAATTTAACAATATACCTATTAAAATCACACTTTTACTACATATAAGAAAGTTATATTTTTAATTTTGCGTCAACGGGGAATAGTGAACAAAAAGTTCAATAATTCCCCATCAACGGGGAAAAGTGGAATAAGCCGGATTTTCAGGGCCCAAGTCAACCTCACTTGTAAACCGTTACACCTGTTTATAGACGGATAAGACTCTGCTCTGCTCTTCAATACATACTTGATCAACTGTAGTAGAGCGTTGTATGTGTCTCAATTAATACATTTTAAACAAATATCTCCATTTATGACCTAAGACTCATATCTACGTTTACTGTTCATTTTTGATCTACAGCACAAATTGACAAAAATAAAAAGACAAAATCGGGGTAGCTACATTTGTTGAGCAACTGTATCCATAACCAGGGCATTTTCTCAGTACACGTTTGTTAATTATTTATTTCTCTTGCAATTTGTTCAATATGATGTTACGTATTATTACGATCCACATTGTTATTGAAAAGATTGTAAAAGAAGAAACAAGTCTTTTACCCGGCTGCGCCAGAAAGAGTGTTATGTTTTTCGAGAATATGTATGTATGTATATATGTAGGTATGTATGTATTATTGTTCGGCACGCTTGGCGGCCTGAACAGCTCGATGGATTTTAGCTTGAGAGGTGTAGTTAGATCCGTATTTACTGTAAGAGTGCCACTGGGTACATCAGAATTAAAAATACAAAATGGCGGATTTTTGGCAGTTCACTCAAACTAATCGAGTAGGGTATCAAAGTGAAGAGCTTCTAAAGGTGATTTAAAAAAAACATATCATAACTAACAAGTATGATAATAATATTTTATACTTGAATTTTCATACAACGTGACGCAACATGGTATGTTCAGACTAATAATAATAAAAGCATCTATTTCACAAATCTGGTACAAAACTTTCGTGTATCACACTTGTTTACTTCCCAGAGTGGAATACACTAACTGTTCATTATCTTACACAAATCAAAACATTGTTGTATACAACGGTTATATTTGGAATGAGGCAAATATAACACTGACTCACTGACTCAAATATGACTCGCGACTATTAATTTACCTCTTCTCTTTGCCGCACCTTAAAGACTTGGAATTCTTTACCAATACACGCTTCTGTCTTCTTAGAATCCCGGTTCCTGTTAGCGGTCAGCCGGGGTGCGAGGGAAATGCCTTATGGCCTTACACCCCGGCGTCTGAAGAACCGAGACGGTGTGCGGATTTACATAACATAACATAACTTCACGCCTGTATCTCCGAAGGGGTAGGCAGAGGTGTATTACAACACCCACGGTTCGCCAGTTAGATTTCGGTCCCAACGTAATAGGGGGCGAGCCTATTGCCATCTACCGGGCACATTACTAAGCGAGCGATAATTAACATTGTTAATACACACATAACTACGAAAATTCAGAGGTGTGTGCACGGGGCGACTGGGGATCGAACTCGAGACCTCGTCTCGGCAGTCCGTTACGTACGCCACTGGGCTATCGCCGCTTGTAGTGCGGATTTAGTCGGTACGAATCCGACATATCCACCCCCCCACCGTCCATCGGGAGGGTATCAGGAGGCAATTTTCAAAAGAAAAAGGGTCTTGTAAGCGGTGTGTGAAAAAGCATCTAACGAGGATATTAAGCTGAAGATCACTATTGCATTGCATAGCATTGTTGGCATAATGGCGGGCTTCCTTCCTGGGACTTCAACTATATTTTTCTATCACGCTAGATGTGGTCATATCGTTGTGCTCTTTCAAAAAATCACGTTTGTCTATTCAACGTTAACCTATCTGTGTAAGCATAGCACGCCTTTTTAACCCCCGACGCAAAAGCGACGGGTTGGTATAAGTTTGGTGTGACTGTGTGTATCTGTCTGTGGCATCGCAGGCCCCAAGCGGATTAGTCAATTTTACATAAACATAACTTAATGGTGTTTTTTTTAATTCGAAAACCGATATAATAGAGACGAGATGGTTCTTAGCAATAAATGCATTTTAGTCTGGTGTTTTTTAATTTTTCAACTTAATGTTTTTGTGTATCATCTGTATGACGGCAACAAAAACTCGCGCTTTGTTGCTGGTCAAGTATTTGTTTCGTACAGCCAGTTTAGTATGCATAGAAGTCATTCGTTTCATGGTGATGTATGTTTTATAGTAAGCCTACTACTGTAAAGTACCTACTCATATGCTTCTAAAAGCAGAATACACTAACTGTTTATTATCTGAAACAAATCAAAACATTGTAGTATACAACAATTATTTTTGTAATTGGGTTATAACTGAATGGGGCATTATAACACTGACTCAAATATGACTCATTGCTATTTATTTAACATTTGGTTGTTCTCGTTTAAATCGTGAGTTTAGAATTGGGTTCTGACAGTTTGACGACACTGACTTTTAGCAATTTAGAAAAAAAATCATTAGTTATATTACGCTGACGCTAAGATTCATTGTCATTCTTATTTAATTTTAAGATTGTTATTGTTTTTATTGTTATTGTTTTTTATATTATTAAGTACCTTATAGCCACAAGTTAATCTCTATTAATACAATATAAATCTTAAGGCTTTCACGGCCGGCGTTGCATGTAGAATATACTGCTTCCGTTTCGTAATACAATTTGAAAAATGTTATTATTTGTAATACTTATGACTAATTGTATTCAGAACTAGCGGCCCGGGATCCAGGTTCACCCCGGAATAAATTTGTAAAAAATTACCTATAACCCGATTGCGCCACCTTCCGGGTACAATGGTTTTGTAAAAGCTTTAAAATTGAATTTCGTGCATATTACTTTGAAAATGACGGACTTTCAGACACTCATCCTTTAATTTTACCCCCTCAGTAGCAAAATATTGAAAAACAAATATGAGATTTCGTGCTTCTTACTTCGGAAATGACGAACTTTACATAAAATCGTTCATCGCCTATTTTACCGCCTTAGTATTAAAATCTCTGCTATACGTATTCATTTATTTCTGAAAAGACGTAATTGTATCCAAATAATTTCATGCTTCGCAATACAATATAAGAAACATCTACTGCCGAAATTTCATGTTTGAAGGTCCAGCGGTTCAGCGACCAGCGATTCATCAAGCAGGAGCCTATCTTGCTTGATGAATTAGTCAGTCTATCGGTCAGTCAAGACAAGTAATTATATATGTACCTATCGATTATATAACATTTAACTAAATTTTCGCATGCCTGTAGGCGGAGTTTAGAACATCGTATTTTATATCTAACATCCCTGTACTACCCCCTATAATGCCTTCGGGTAACCCCCCCCCTCGCCGGTCAGCGGGGGTGGTTATGTCGGGCTTGAACCGACTAAAACCGCACGCCATCTCGGGTCTTAAGACGCCGGGGTGTAGTGTGTAAGGTTGCCCATAGAGCATATCTGTCGCACCCCGACTGACCCTGGGCCATCCCCGGTTTCGAGATGGCCCCCTCGGGTTAGGGAACCACGGTGTCCCCGTCTTGCCCCGGTTTGGGGGAGGGGCGCTAGTCGCCCCACCGTCCCGGCCTGCTTCTGCTGGGGTGACAATGTTTTACAAAATAAACTGATTACTGATACTGACAAATCATTAATTCATCATCATTTTAGCATGGTTCCCAGTTGCATCATTTTTACCTCAGAGCCGGAAACTCTTCCTCCTTTTGGTTTAAGCACAGATTACTTAATATTATTCTAATGTCTAGCTCATACGGCATCTGTGGGGGCGACTGCCATCTGACCGCTCAACCCTGAGAGGAAAGACTGCGTCAGAGCCTCGTCCGTCGATTGGAAGTTGAATTTAACCAGCTACAAATTATGTTTAGTCCATTGAACAGTTACATTTAGGGTTGCAAAAGAACATAACATAACATAAACTCACGCCTATATCCCCGAAGGGGTAGGCAGCGGTGCTAGCACCCACATTTCGCCAGTTTATGTTTAGGTCCCAATGTAATAGGTGGCGAGCCTATTGCCATTAACCGGGCACTTATAAACCTGCGATAAATACACCAATGACTTTTCGAAGTTATGTACTTCGAAAAGCATCGAAAAGTCATTGGTATGTGCCGTGGTAAAACCTGGGATCGAACCCGAGACCTCGTCTCAGCAGTCCATTACCCATACCACTAGGCTACCGCAAAAGAAGCAGAACGTAATTTTGTTTTTTGGATGTCTAGATGAGGTGATAGTGTGAAGTTAAATTCATGTTTGTGGGGTGTGTCCATTATCCCACGGCCGCCATCTTGAAAAAGGGTGCAAATTGTTTTTACGCGATATTGGGCAAACTATTCATCTTTCTTTTTAGGGTTCCGTTGCCAAATGGCAAAAAACGGAACCCTTATAGATTCGTCATGTCTGTCTGTCTGTCCGTCCGTATGTCAGACCTATGCTGTTGAAACTTGGTAAGTAGATGTATTCTTTGAACCGCATTAGGATTTTCATACAAAATAGAAAAAAAAACAATACATTTTGGGGGTCCCCATACTTAGAACTGAAACTCAAAACAAATTTTTTCATCTAACCCATACGTATGGATAGGTCTTCAAAAATGATATTGAGGTTTCTCATGTAATTTTTTTGGAAACTGAATAGTTTGCGCGAGAGACACTTCCAAAGTGGTAAAATGTGTCCCCTCCTCCCCTGTAACTTCTAAATAAGAGAATGATAAAGCTAAAAAAAAAATAACCGCAATTTAACTCAAATATAAAAATTAAAAAAAAAACATTCTCATGTTACTTGCTGCTACGGAACCCTTAATGGGCGAGTCCGACTCGTACTTGGCCGCTTTTTAAAACAGTTTTGTTGTAAATTATATTCTCTTCTATTTCAATACCTTGACTTTTAGCCGTAGAACTAAAGTTATTAACGAAAACTATTAAAAAGAGAACAAATTCTCTTGCAATCAAATAAAATATTTTCAATTTTTTTTTTGTTGTTGGGGAATTCTAGTTTGTATGGCACTCGAGATAATCGGGGCTTATTTATCAAATTACAGTGCTTTCATGGCTTTTGAAGGTGGTTTAATTTTTTAATTACAACTGTATTTATTATATTACAAACAGACACATCAATTTCATTTACAAGTATAGATAATCAAAATGTCGCTATAAACTAATTAAAAAGTTTACGATGTCGTTCATTCATGGCTGAAATGTCGAAGTCGAAGTCGTCAAATAATTTAGCGGGCACATAATACTTAGGTACTTCCTATACCTATATTTCCTTTTGAATCCCCGAAAGGGTATCTAGAGGTGTACGTATTTTAAAACTTTATTTAGATTAGATACCTTACTTATAACACTCGTTTTTTTTTTCT
The DNA here is from genome assembly GCA_946251805.1 of Cybosia mesomella. Taxonomy (NCBI): domain Eukaryota; kingdom Metazoa; phylum Arthropoda; class Insecta; order Lepidoptera; family Erebidae; genus Cybosia; species Cybosia mesomella. The sequence continues at coordinate 23,439,909 of OX276405.1, forward strand.
TTTTATATAATACGTCTCTCTCTCTATATCCTTAAATAGAAAAAAAAAATAGAAAAGTGACCTGAAAAAGATAGCTGGAAGAAACCTAATCACACCCAATCCACGATTCAAACATAAACTTGAACTTAGAACAGAATCAACACGGTAGGTAGATATACATTATGCATAATGTAAGCAATAAAAATACCACAACAAACTGTCCAATTAAGAATTTTACGATAATGTCGTTCATTCAAAACAGAGGACACTCGTTCACGTCCATTAAGTAGTATAGACACAGAACACATTCGTACACAGAAGGTCAGATTCAACGAACAAGCAAAAACGGACGCACACACAGACACATATCTACTTACGAGGGTCTCGACTCACTTCAAACGTCTACCTAGTTATGAATTTCCGCGCTACAAACGGATATTACTGCCAGTGCGTTCTAATGATGAAGAGTTCACTTATATTTTGGTCAACAAGTAATTATTATTTTCAATATTCCACAGATTCTTACGATCCGTGCGATCCTATCAATAAATATTCATCATCATCTTCAAGATAGTCCCGGTCGCATCCGAGGCTTTTGCGTCGGACTCACTTCGCCAGGTCTTTGACATTCATGGTAGTGAGAGCACGCATGTCTTCTTCTACGAGGGCAAACCAGCATATATATATTAATATTATTTATGTACAAACAAACGCGATTGGTCTCTACACCGTGTCACGATATTGGATCGCAATATATTTATTTTTTTATTATTGACTGTTCGTTCCTGTTATTCTGAACGGTGCCTCTGAGTGTGCATTTTCACACGTTGTATAAAACTGGCTTTCTGTATCTTACTCAGTTGATTGGGAATACGCCCATAAACTTTATCTATTTAATGTTCATTCGTACATAACATTTAAATTACTTTAACATGTTAAAGTTTTTAAAAGTTGGTGTTACAAGGTTGTCCAAATGCCAGCGCCTCGGAAGGTCGCGAAGATATCATCAAGGTCGACAGGATAAGTCAACATAGGAAATAACACAATTGTGTATTGAATATCTGTTATTTTTGTGACGATTTAATGATTCTGGATCTGTGTCTATAATATTATGGCTTTTTACATGGTAATCAGTAACCGCCAATGAATGCTTGCAACGGTAGAAGGATCCGGGGACTGAGGTAATAAAAAAACTGGGAAAAGACCGGGAATAAATCAGTTTTAATTTACTCTTACTTCTCTTTCCCACGTGCTCAACAAAAAAAAAACAGGTACTCTATCGCAGTAGAAAAATATCAGGAAAAGTTGACATCTCAGATATCTTTTTTTGTTTTTTTTTTTTCGTGCGGAAATCCCTTCGGATACCTAAATATGACGACTGATTTGTGAGTTTGTAACTTCCTCGACAGTATTTAGTATTTAGTTTGCATTCTTAAACTGGTCTTGATCGACCACCTGCCATGGTATTCTTTAAAAGTCTTGAAAAATAAATCTTGACAGCTTTATACGAGGTAAGGTATCATATTTGCCATGAGAAATATGATACTCACCGCAGATTCAGCTATCGAGATACATAAACGTTCTTACAGAATAGCATGGCTGATCTCTTGGGTGGACACACGATAATAAATTTACTGGCGTGGCCAACGCTAGAATTCCTTGCAAGACTTGACATTGACGTCTCATTGGCATTTACTTGAGATTGGTGTAATTGCGACGATGCTTTCGATTGCAGAAGCCATTATTTAAAAGGAGATGTAAAGGTAGATAAGCGTATTTAGTAAACAATAGATATCAGATACAGTTGAATGAAACGTAATTATTTCGGTGTGTAAAGTCTGTCTTCGAAGTGTACAATCTCCATGGTGACTACAGTGACTGTACGTGTCATGGTTATTTGAACAACCCACTTTTTTGTTTAGTATTCGGTTGTTTGACTAACATGACACAGCAAGTACATATTAAGTATCCTAATACCTGTGAGAGTCTTGAGATTGACCCAAAATTGAGTTTGCAAATTATAAAACAAAATTTTTCGATGCATATCAGTAACTTACCGGTTCCCAATAAGTTTACATAAAATTAAATTTCATAAATTTGTGATCCCTAATGATTTTGATTCCTCAATCACGCTCTCACGGTTCATCGGATCTGGTTAAAAATGTTTTAAAAGTTTCGTAAACAGTGATAGATCAGCGAAACCGCGAACTGAATTCCACGCGGGCGAAGCCGCTGGCAACAGGCAGTATTATATAAAAGTATTATTTTATAAAGGCATAATTTTACTAATACAAAGCAGAATAAGCGTATTAAACAGAACGCCTAGAGTATACACCAAATCTAGTAATTGTATATCATCTAAAAAAAGAAATCGATGGAGCCCCGAGAAGACATTTATCCGCTTGAAGGACAATAATTAAGAAAATAAATTTAACAGTATGTGGATAGTGAAAATACCTCTCGAATTGAAACTCATTTGGTCTCTTTTGTCCTCCAGACCATGTCCAGCAGTGAACTGCAATAGACTATATAATTAATTGATTGTTTTATTTTAACGAGTTCCATACAATACATTTATCAAACATAATGTGTGCATTTTCAACAAGCGAGATTTTTAATTTCATCTAAAACACTTACTGAATGATTAAAGATTGCTATGTAATATACGTCTACATACAATGACTAACCTTTTAATAAGAATTCTTACCTTTAGTGTTAGTTTGGTGCCACAAACAGCACATTTGAAACAACCACTATGGAAGAAGGTGAAATCCTTGAGCGGGCCGACTCTGTCCACTTGGTAGACGATTTCGTTGCAACGAAAGCACGTGCTCTCGTAGAAGTTCGGTCGATACATTGTAGTAACCGTACTGTTCACGACATAGTTCACTTCACTTCACTGATGTCACTTTTGTCACTGGCTTGTTACACTGACACTAAAACACGCATTTACATGCCTGAAAACAATTTATTAATAATTTATTTTAAAAATTTATTTCGAATTTTTGTTTCTTAAACACGATTCGTTCGTATGTAGCTTAGTTTTAATCAGATCGGTATAAATTGCTAAAGGTGTTAAATATGTTGCCGTTTAAGTGTGCTTCGAATCTTATGAGTATGCAGTCTTTGACTCAAAGTGGAGGGAGTTGAGTTACCAAAGTAATATGATAAAATTTAATTGATGGTCTTTTAACTGACTTCAGACCTCCTCCTAGGAGCTCCTAGGATTCAGAATCTCTCAATACGCTCTGCTGATAGAAAGCAGATCAGTCTTTAAAGGGAAACAACCTTCTTTTTATAGAATATAATTCGTATATTATAATAATAATATATATAATATATAAACTGGCCGTCCCGGCGAGGCTTTTGGTATCATACCGACAACAGCGCTATGTACCGGGTCCAATCTTGTTTTCTAACCATCTAAGAACCCATTAATATATACACACAGAATTTATACATCTAAATCGGTACAGCCGTTTAGGAGCAGTTAGGTGACAAACACACGTACAGAAGAATTGTATATATCAAGAAGATTAGGCATTAATAAGCCTATTCCTTAAATAAGTTTAAATTACTAACGAGAACGTACCTTTATCCAGTTTAGGTTCTGACTAGCGAATCCAGTCACTATTATTAGCTTCTTAATATTTCACTTACAAGTTATTTTTGATTTGTGTTGGGCATTATCTACTTTACAATATTATATTTATAGGTTATTCAATATGCAAACTATAATATGATATTGACAGTAACAGTTATTGCAACTTTAAAAAATCATAAGGCAAAGATTTCATTGATAAATCCATTCGGTTGGCTATGCAATAATGAAACCTTTTTATAACATATCGTCGAAAGTTTCCTCGAATGTGGCACACTAAAATCATTTTTAACTATCTATCTATCGCAATGTGATGTTATTTTATTTTATTGTATACACTGTACCCGATGTTTCGGTTCTTTTTGAGCTGCTATGGTCTCGGAAACGATGTAATAAAATAACTTAAACAAAACCGCGATCGAATCCATTAAAATTAGTTTTATTTCAACCTTTTTAAAAGTATTTTTTTTGATGGAGTAGTTTGAGTTGCTTAGTTATTTTTAGATTCATTTCCAAATATAATAGCCACCCTAATGCGGACACGCGAGAATATTGATCCACAACACCCTCTTACAACTGACCACTTAAGGTGCAATGACCTGCAGTACTTGTTTGTAGTATGTAAGTCTATACTAATAAAATAACACTAATATTTTTATTGTGAAAGTTTGAGTGTGTGAAAGTTTACTTTTTCACGCAAAACGACTGAACGGATTTGGATGAAGTCTGTGATTGAAGATAGTCTGGAATAGTTGCCTTTACTCGTGATTGGATCTTAGCTTTGACAGGAGCGACTGCCGCCTAACCCCACAAGCCCGAAAGGAAAGTTTGCTCCAAGGCCTCATCTATTAACCAGTTGGTGTACCGACTTGTACATCAGGCTGACTTGTGCCAAAAGATCTTGGTGGTTCCAAACGACCCCAAATTTATTGTATTGCTTATCTCCCAATTATTAGGATTTCTCCGGTCACAAAAACTAGCACAATTCTGGGGAAATCCGGATGTTTGGCAGCTTGACACAACATCCACGGGAAGATATGAGTTTTATTTCACCGGTAACCATACTTGTGATTATGTGTGACGTAATTATGCCATCATCGTCATCTCCGCATTGTTCCCGGTTGCATCCAAGGCTTTCAGCTCGAAGCCCAGGATCCGTGTGCTTCTACTACTTGGGATTTGGCTTGTACGGCTTTACAGCTACGGATACGGCTTGTAACGCTCCCTTACTGGGCTTTCGTCTGACCTCCGAACCCAGGGAGGAAAACTTACATCATACCCTCGTCTATCAATCAGCAGGTGTGCCGGCTTGCAAGTGTACCGGCTTGCAGGTGAGGTTGGCTTGGCCCCGAGGGTCTTAGTGGGGCTCCATACACCCAGTATGGCGTAATATGTATTTGCATTTATATACAGCGTGAAAGTTTACAAATATTTTTGTTGAATAGAGACACGCACGCTCTTGATCTGCTAATCTAAATACCTAAGATATGGTACATCGCATGTTTCTCTATCATCGAACTATTGCAGCACAACAATTGTTAGTTTTGCAAGAGTTCCTCATTCTTCTCTGCAGTATGTTAGCCACGGTCTACGGTACGCGGTAGTTGTATGTAGGACAAGTGTTGAGATATAGCGGACAGTCAGATTTGTTGCATGACAACAAGTAAATAATCCTATCATGTACGTAGGCGTTTTTGTACAATGTATTGTAATGGTGTTCTTTGTAGTAAATAAGGGTACCGTTGTCTAGATACGTTTACGAAACCAGGCCCTTGTGTGTAAACGTTGTTTATTACATTTAAAACACCTTGAAGACTTGGGATTTGTGGAAAAATTCATAGTTTAGAATTTGTTAGTTATAAAAGTATCCGGATCGTACTACAACTTTCAACTATTTATTATCAAATATCCTGCTATTGTTTACAACCTTTTAGCGAAGTTTAATAGTGATAGGAACCAGGATTTTTAAATTAAATTACCTTATCCCGTTACACTTAATTGACCTTATTGAGTAAAATACTTAATGAACTAGAACGCAATTATATTAACTATTAAAATCCGAACTTAGCAGTATCAAAAAGGTACCAAATATTCAACTATGAACACTAGATTCAGAGTCCTACTGCCATGTCACTACCAGTTACTACATCTAAATACATAAGTGGAACACTGGAATCAATATTTTTTGTACTTTGTTACGTGTGCATTTTAACACCACTCATCCAATCGCGATTAAACAATCATTTTCAGTTTTTATTCGCACCTACGGTGAATACATGACGATTTCCAACTAAAATAGTATTATTCAATAGCTTACAACTAAGACCACACACCAAAGTCATCGTCAAACTATTGGAACGAGCGAACGTAATGACATGTTTCAATACATGTAACTATTCCATACGTACTAATACATTTTCGTTGCAAAAGGTACCATTGCGAAAATCATATCGCCTGCACTAACGGCTCCTGTAGCACGATAAAGTCATAAACATGGTTTTAAATGGGTTACCATAGTGTTGTTATAATGACCATTTGACTAGGTGCTGTGGAAATATTACGGCATTCATGGATATTAATATTGCATCAACTAATTTCAATCTCTGAGGAAATTTAGCTTAATTTTCGCGATCAAACTAAAGCTTTCAGCACAAAATCTTAACGATTGTGTTAAGTTTTGGGGGCTTTACCAAAGATCTTTGGGTCCAACCCAGCTTACCTGCTAGGTGGTGCACCTGCTGACCAGCGGACGAACCACTGACGAAGGTACCCTTTTGCGGTATTGGGACGTCAGACAGCGGATACTCTCATTTTGTATTATCATTGACCAAATTAGCTGAATCTGAAAACATGTGGACTTCGGGCTCCAAGAAGGCTTTTGTTAAGATTTTCCCTAGTAGCTCATGCGAAATATGTATATGGAACTCCTGGTCCCGTAGAAATATCGAGATGAAATTTTACTTATTGATAATGTAGTTTTCTAAAAGTAAAATTATTTTTGCAATTTAGATATTTTTTAACAAAGAAACACACCAATTTTACGACATAGGACGTCTCATATCAGAATGAAAAGTAATCTTGCTATTTATTTCTCGGTACGTTTCTCATCGATATACTGGATTGATTGAATTTAAGTTTTTTTTTATCTTGGTGTTCCTTGTCAGGATATTAAGTTAAATAATAAAATTATTCTATATTAACTTCGGCCATTGATTTATGTGCAAAATTTCAAATAAATCGCACGTTTTAAAGTTAGAGAATATTACATTAAAAGATTCCATTGTACAGAATGATACAGGTGAAGTTAAGAAAAACCGGCCAAGTGCGAGTCGGACTCGCCCATGAAGGGTTCCGTAGCAGCAAGTAAATTTTTTATATTTGAGATGTTTAAATGAAAGGTAAATTGCAGTTTACGATTTAAGACGTATTAAAAAAAACTACTTACTAGATCTGGTTCAATTCAATTATCGGTGGAAGTTTACAGGGTAATGTACATTATATATTTTTTTAGTTTTATCACTCTCTTATTTTAGAAGTTACAGGGTGGGGAGGGGGACACATTTTACCACTTTGGAAGTGTCTCTCGCGCAAACTATTCAGTTTAGAAAAAAATGATATTAGAAACCTCAATATCGTTTTTGAAGACCTATCCACTATACCTCCACCACCTATATACTCTAACCACACGTATAGTTTTGACGAAAAAAATTTTTTTGAGTTTCAGATCTAAGTATGGGGAAACCCCCAAAATTTATTGTTTTTTTTTTCTATTTTTGTGAAAATCTTAATGCGGTTCACAGAATACATCTACTTACCAAGTTTCAACAGCATAGTTCTTAAAGTTACGGAGAAAAGTGGCTGTGACATACGGACGGACAGACAGACAGACAGACAGACATGACGAATCTATAAGGGTTCCGTTTTTTGCCATTTGGCAACGGAACCCTAAAAATCGTGTAAAATACAAATACAATGAAGCAATACGAAGCAAGTCAACTACCATTTGCATTTATATCTAATCACTCCGGAAACAACGGCGACTTCCTCCGTAGAATAAATTCGCAACCTTGCATCTAAATGTAAATCACCTCGAACTACCCACAAGATGAGTGACAAAAATGCAAATTTATTTTGGTAACTCTTCAAAATGGTTTTTAAATTATATTTTGAAAGCTTATTAAGTAATGAACGTAGGAGAAGCTTTTGGCCAGTGCTGGTCAGCGGTTCGATATGGGCGACAACGGAGTGTGGGCGGATAAGTGCGGGTGGATAAGTGTGGGACGTGTTTGAATGATCCCGAGAACTACTTTTACTTTGTGTTTCTTAACATCCGAATACCGTAAACTGGTGGCGTGAATTTATGGTTGTTAATGGCGTAATAAGCGATTTTTTCCTGAAGACATCGTAGTACGCGGTTAAATCATATTTTGTCAGATAACGTAGTCCAGCTCTGAGTAGTCTTTTTAACATAACATAACATAACTTCACGCCTGTATCCCCGAAGGGGTAGGCAGAGGTGTATTACACACCCACGATTCGCCAGTTATGTTAAGGTCCCAATGTAATACGGGTTCAGTCTATTGTCATCTACCGGGCACATTATTAAGCGAGCGATAATTAAATTAAATTTATCATTTACATTTATTTTTAAATTTGAATGTTAACTTATATCGGTATTAATATTAAGTTGAATAAGCTGGGCTTGTATACAGCAAAAAAAAGTGGCGAAACGCTTAGTCCTTGATGGATACATTATCTAACACATAGTGTACAGACACGGCTAACTGACAATTTTATAAAAGTACTAGCTGTATCCGCGATTTCGTCCACGTGGACTTAGAGCTGGGTTTAACTATATTTAAGGGAAACCGTAATTCTTTTTCTAAAATAATACTGGCGGTGCGAACTGCGCATTCTCCCACGTTCACATCATGAATGTTCGCGTGGTACTTGATTAAAACTATGATATTTCTATGATAAGATATTCGTTGAAATTAAGTTCAAAATTGAATACTTATGATGAATAATGTGCTTATTTGGAAAATAATAATTATCATGTTTATAAAAAAACCTTCGCAAATAATGCATTATTTTAGAAATAATTTGATTACCATAAAAAAAATTATACCTTAAAATATATACATATGCTGTTAATTAATTTATTATTCCGTCATATACAATTTTTACGTAACTTTAACCTTTTACGCAGCGCACGCAACGAAAGCTCTCAAAAGTAATATTTTTTCCCGTTTCTGCCATATTTTTATATAGCCTGTAGCTTTCTCCGATAAATGGACTATTGAACACCAAAATATTTTTTCAGTTCGAACCAGTGGTTCCATAGATTAGCGCGTTCAACCAAACAAACAAACTCTTCAGCTTTATAATATTAGTATAGATGGAAGTGGTAGACTCGAGTCATACTCGATAATCTCTACGTCGAATGTAGCGGGTTTGATCCCTATTCAGGTCTCTTTGGGCTGGGTGTTTCTATGTATAAGATGTAGTCACAAAAAAATGACTGTTTATCTGCATTCTAGAACCCATAGTACAAGCTATGTTTAGTTTGGGTCTAGATAGTACTGTAGTGTTCGGACCTCGTCCCAAACACTACGGTCGTTTCCTGGCCGTCATGTGTCAGAGTTTAAAAATAAATACTTTGTATTTCAAATTAGCTTAGGGAAGAAAAAACAATTGCGGCGTGGAGCTGCTTTCGGCTGGGCGGCTGACAGCGGGCGACTAGACGCGCCGCCCGGGTCCGCCGGCCGAAGAGAAGATATTAGTGCAATAAATATTTAGGCTCAGTCCTTGAGCGGAGTTCGCGATTCCCTAGTTCGCAGTAAAATAATAATATACGCGTAAAAACCTCCCTAAACCCGATTTAGGAAGCTTTGATGATATAATAAATGCCCATTTAAACTTCTTCCTCAGTGTTTGTCTTATTATCTACACGAGGTATTGTGGCGTCCATGCCCCGGACGCTACAACTGGTGGAGGAGCGCCGGTTTCCATACAGCTGGTGGTTGCTACAGCTACAACTGGTGGAGGAACGCCGGTTTCCATACAGCTGGTGGTTGCTACAACTACAATTGGTGTGGAGGAACGCCGGTTTCCATACAACTGGTAGAGGTGCTGGTTGCCACAGGAGCTAGTGGTTGCTACAGCTGGTGAAGCGCTAGTTTCCGCAGAAGTCGGAAACGCCAACGTTCTGCAGTTGGCAGTGAATGGATCGATCCCGTACCGTTTGAAGAAAGACGTCGTGCGACAATTGGAGCGACGCATTTATCAGTATCGTTGTTTATTTTGCTTTTATGTGCTTTTATGTGATATTATGTGCTCAACGAGAAGATGGCTATGATGGTGGCTTGTTCCAGAATGTTTCAAGAGCATTGATAGTTGTCTGCGGGTCAATAGGGCCAATAAGGACTATAAGTCTTAGTAGAATTATAATTCACGTAGTGAATAACGTGTTATCTTGAACCGACTAAAACCGCATTACGTACTAGCGTAACTAGTAACTAGTAGTATTTTATTATTAATATGTGTTCTCTGTTTATTTCATATTGCTGCGCTGCTGAAGATAAATAGATTTGTTTTGTTTTTATGTTCGTGATGTTCTAGCGTAGGAGTTAGGCAATTATTTTTTGTACAATATTGAGAGTTTGATCTAAACTTTGTAAGAGAGTCAAATCGTTCTGGACATAAGCGCCGACGATGATTGAAAGTTAGTTTTCGATCAGACTTTTCTTTATAGAGTAAGTTCTTTCTCTTTAGTGTTGTTTTAAAAAATAATTTAGTAATGTGTAGGCGACATAAATAATTTTATGTCATCTTTCTTTTTAGTTAGGTAGGTCTTAAAAGTACTGTGTTACTAAGTCCTTTCAGGGCAAACCTTAAAATGTATCGGCAAGTGATACCAATAACTTTTCTTTGATGAGGCTGATTGTGGTCAGGTTTCTTTTAACCTGGGTTTTTTGCCTGGCCAAGAATGAAGCAATTTTTCTTTGTTCGTGTTTTTCAGTATTTATTACAGTTTAATTGCTATAATTTGAAATTCTACTATCGTTTACTAATTATTACAAAGATTGCTTCGTTATTCCCATTGTAAGGGACAATTCGCATAATTTTTTTTTTTTTGTGTCCCAGATTTAGAATGTCTAGGGAGTCAGACTGTCACATGAGGCCTTGGGCGTAGCTGCTGTAGTGTTCGGACCTCGTCCCAAACACTACGGTCGTTTCCTGGCCGTCATGTGTCAGAGTTTAAAAATAAATACTTTGTATTTCAAATTAGCTTAGGGAAGAAAAAACAATTGCGGCGTGGAGCTGCTTTCGGCTGGGCGGCTGACAGCGGGCGACTAGACGCGCCGCCCGGGTCCGCCGGCCGAAGAGAAGATATTAGTGCAATAAATATTTAGGCTCAGTCCTTGAGCGGAGTTCGCGATTCCCTAGTTCGCAGTAAAATAATAATATACGCGTAAAAACCTCCCTAAACCCGATTTAGGAAGCTTTGATGATATAATAAATGCCCATTTAAACTTCTTCCTCAGTGTTTGTCTTATTATCTACACGAGGTATTGTGGCGTCCATGCCCCGGACGCTACAGTACTGTGTTATCTTTGTAGTTTGTCTCTGAATATTTATTTATTTATTATATCTTTCCAAGTATGAATAGGCTGGCTCAATCGAGAAAGTATCACCCATTTTACACTTTAAAAAGCGGTCTCGTTATTTTTAAATAGTAGATAGTATTCTCTTGAGGTACATGCCAGTTGGGGTGTGTGTTGGGTAACCTCCTCGAGTGTCGCTCCGATTCCGATCCCGCTGCAGTCCGGGGGGAACGGAATCGGAGCGGCCGGTACACCCTGGGCGGCGGTCAATGGCTTCCCCTTCATAGGGTTGGCATTGATCGTCGGCCAATACCCAACGTGGCGGGAACACATCGCTCTCCGTGCTCCTCTGCTTTCAGAGGAGACAGGATGAGCGATGCTGTTAGTGGTGAGATGGCCCAGAGTCAGTCGGGGTGCGAGGGATATGCTCTATGGGTAACCTTACACCCCCGGCGTCTGAAGACCCGAGACGGCGTGCGGTTTTAGTCGGTGCAAGCCCGACATAACCGCCCCCGCTGGCCGGCGGGGGGGTATCCGAAGGGATTTCCGCTCGAAAAAAAAAAAAAAAAAAAAGGTACATGCCAGTTAACAATCTATTTAGAAACTCTATTTATACTTAAATTGAATACAAGTTTACTTAGTCTAAACTCATTCAAGTACGGAGAAAATGTTACGTAGGTGTTTGAATGGCTCGCAATTTGCCTCGCCTTATAAACTAGGTAGGTACAATATTAATACGCTTTCGTACCGTGAGAATACCGAGCATAAAGGAACAAGTATAAACTATTCAATTGATAGAAATACTGCTTTGGTATCTAACCTTCGTGTTAATAAATATATAGCGTGTAATGCAAATCAGTTATTTCGATTACATTTTTCTCTATTAATAAATTAAATTAATTAATGTTCTAGTATATCACAACATCATCCAGGCCCATACTAACTCTTTCAATTATTACCACCCTCTCCTTTCCTATACAGCACAACACGTGCAAGGCTGAGGTATCACCCTCACGCGGTGCAAACAATTTCATCAAGAACCAAGTGGTTCGGCACCTCTTTTCATTGCCGCACCATCAAGATTTCAAGTTCTTTACTAGCACACGTGTTTCCTTTTTCCTACAATCCCGGGCCCCTTAAGCGGGGCTGTATCTGATGAGGCCGTCATGCTGAGGGCCACCATTGTAACACTACCGGTGTCTGTAATGGTGACCCCCATTCTTGAGACTTTAGACGAGGTAAAGTCATATTGACGTGTCCATTATAAAAATAAATCATAGCTAGTACTATAGGTTCTAGAGTGCGGATATTTAGAAGAAAAAATGGCACGTTAGAAGCACTCAAAAAAAAAAATTAATGATAGTATATGAATCTTGTGAACTGTGTAAAGACAGAAATATGGCAGGCTGTTTTCTCTGTTTACCCGAAGGCAGAAAGACGTGGGTATATGTATGTATATATATAAGTATGTTTGTATATAAGTATGTATGTATGAATGTACAGTGGCCATCGGTATAAGCTTACTACATTCCAAGTTACTGACCACCGTAGCTCTAAAATTTTACACAAAGTAATAAAAAAAAATTGAAAAATGTTAAATGTGTCCTCTGAAAATTAGAAAAATGAATATACATAAAAAAAAACAACTTTGACGTGTTTCGTAGTGCTACACTGTATTTGTATTTTTACACGATTTGTACCTGTAATCCGTGTATCTATATAATAGAATCTTTCAATGTGAAGATCAATTCTAACATTGTTAGTGTTCTTTTACTTCTGAGGGTATTGTACCATCTTAATGCTGTCACTAAGTACTCTAAGTAGGCTGCGTAAAATTTTCATTACACTATATGGTGCATGGCAGGGTACAGGCTTGTTTAGTACATTGTGGTTAGTGCTTGTGACGCTAACTGTACCCGTAAATGTGCGGTCATGATATGTGTCCATATTCATGAGATACATGCACGGCTTATAGTTCTATATTTGCATAGTGATTGTCACATACTGCTCTCGTTTATTTTAGGGCTGTGCGTAACGCAGTTTAGTTTATCGGTAGCTTAGTGGTTAAAGAGTCGGCCTACGATTCAGATTTTGGGTTTGAATCCTGGCCATTACACTACCGACGTAAAGGAGTTAACGGTGATAGATACTAATCATTTTGGTTACTAATACTCGTTAAAGAAATCTCGATTCCAATAATATAGTATAATAATATGTTACGTTACAGGAACCTAGTTCAATTAATGAATCGCGTGGAGGACGACGGGGGAACCCAGTTTAATTGAATTGAAGTGTGACCCTTTCCTAGTTGGGAGGTAGGTACTAAAGGCGTAGATATTAAAATGTCATGAATCAAAATGAAAACATTTATTTCCTTCCTTTTGGAACCTGGTAGTGTGGCACAAATAAGTACCAAACAGGGACTTAATTCAGTTCCGCCACTTTTTTTAAAACGTGTGAGTTCAATTCCATTAGAAAGAAAAACGTAAAATAAGCTTTTATATTCAGTGTATTTGTCAAAACAAAACCTACCTACGTATTCATGACGTTTTTAAATGTTCAGAATCACGCATACTTGATTGCGTTTTCAATTCGATTGTATGATATCTTTATATATAAAAATGAATTGCTGTTCGTTAGTCTCGCTAAGACTCGAGAACGGCTGGACCGATTTGGCTAATTTTGGTCTTGAATTATTTGTGGAGGTCCAGAGAAGGTTTAAAAGGTGAATAAATATGGAAGTTGTTATCGATTGAGGCAGTACGAAGTCTGCCGGGTCAGCTAGTAAATTTTATAAATTTTCATAAGTTTTAAAATCAGACGTTTTGAATACGTGGCTTCACTGAATCGGGCTCCAGGAAAGGGCTACACTGACTTTTACGTTGTCTAAAGAGACCCGAAATACTATCTATTCTAAAAAGAAAACATTTGAGGATTGGGCAATGATCATCAGAAACGCAAAATTATTAGTTAGCAAATTGTCAGCAACGTATAATTCTAAGTGTCACAAAATGACGAGATCTGATGATGACAGATTTGTGTAATGACAGATTCGCATAACGACAGATTCGCGTAATGACAGATTCGCGTATTGACAGATTTGCAGTGACACAGATAAATTTTTAGTTAATTAAAAAACTACACGGCATGATCATTACCAGAGTATATTTAAGGCAGAAGGCAGGCAAATTGTGATCTATTCTAAATATCTATAAAATTTCTAGCGAATTTTTCAGTTCTAGTAATTTATCAAACCCCTAAGTCCAACTTGTAATTAAGATCGATAAATATGAAGCGGAGTTTCATCATTACCGATGCGCGTACGCACCTAGTTGTCGGCATTATGCTGGCATGCTGTTTGCCCACATCCCAGTTATAAGGCGAAGGTAAGCGACGGCTTAGTACTTATTTAAGAATACATTACACGTTTCTAGTAATAATTGGTTACCTATATCTTATTTTATTGCTGATTGTCGTCAGATGCGATAAGAAGCGCTTAAACTGAAAACCGAAAAGAAAGTGTAAAATCAAAAAGCAGTAGTAAATCAACCGACTTCAAAAAATAAGGAGGTTCTCAATTTGGATGTTTATAAGACTAGCTTTTAGTATTGACGACGTATATGTGACGTAGCGGTGTACCGTTCAACTGCGAAATCAAGGAAATAGTTGTTATGTATGGATTTATGTTTATTTGCATGTATGATATGTGTGTATACATATATGATATGTTTGTATTTAATAATAATAATAATAAGGAGGTATATTCTAAAGGATGGTACGGTTGACATATGTCGGGCGTGCCACCGTCCCGGAGAATCCCTTAGACATATAATTTCTTTTTGTTCTCGTCTTGCCAACAGCGGCGAGTATTTGCATAGACATGACCAAGTAGCCAGGATTGTTCATCAACAGCTTGCTCTAAAGTACAACCTTGTGGAATCAGAGGTACCGTACTATAGGTATGTACCCGACACAGTTCTCGAAAATGGGCATATCTAGTTGTGCTGGGATCGATCTATCACCACTGACAGGACTATTGTAGGCAATAAACCTGACATAGTGTTGATAGATCGATAAGAGCGCCGCGCAATAAATATCGATATCATCATTCCACATGAGAATCTTGTAAAAGTCGAAAAAGAAAAAGAAATTAAATATTTGGATTTGGCTTATGAGGTTGTGGCATGTGGAGTGTGAACTCGGCAATATTTTTCCGATAGTTGTATCGGTTCACGGACTGATTGTCTAGAGCTTCCATCAACATCGTAAGAGCCTTGATCATCTCAAGAGGCTCGCGTTAGGCAGTTGGCTCAAGGGCTTAAACGCAGTGCTCCTCGACACGGCACATATTTTGAGGAGATTCCTCTCTCTGGAGCCCTAACCACCGGTAGCTTGGTCCCTGTACCCGATGCCTGACGGACGATTTTTAAAATTTTTAAATAAATTTGTTGTTTTGTATTTAAAAATATAATTTATATGTATTTTAAAATTTAATCAAGGAAATAATAATTAACATTCCACGACATTCTACACAGCGCTTTCTAGACCCAAAGTGAGCATAGTTTAACTAGCTTGTGTTATGGGTTCCAGAATGCGGATATACATACTTTAAAAAAATTGTATATAAATACATATTATACATAGAAACACCCAGACCAATGCAAATATACTTATTTGCACAGACCGGGAATCGAACCCGCGACCTTTGACTTTGCAGTCGAATGCACACCAGGACAGTAGGAAGTAGGATCAGCACACTTCAACGTGGACGACCGCGCTCCACCATCGGGTAAGTCCAGGATGTATCACTTCTCTGCCAGAACGAGTAAAGTAATTATCTAAATATATTATGTTTATCCGCATGCTAGAAACCCATACTATAGGCTAACACAGCTATGCTTACTTTGGATCTAGATAGCGCCGTGGAGTCCTAGATTCCTAGAGCATCATAAATTATTATATTTCATAAACACGGTTCTTTTCATACGTACTGAAAAAAAAAATCGTGGGGACATCCTAAGGGTTATGAATTGGATTCTTACTAGTACGGTGCGTATTGTAACAGTTTACAAAGCGAGGGTTCGTGCAGTCAGTGCGAGCAAACAATAGAGCATGTGTCCACGTAATGTTTGCACCAGTAAGTTTTCTCTGTTATGAAATTCGAGTGACGAACATCTCTGCTTACCATTTTAGAGATAGACAGGCACGAGTATATAAAAACATATTTAATGTAGAATAACATAGTGTAAAGTCCAAGACATTTGTACATAAATATAATTTTTTTTTTATTAATAAGTTGCAACTTTTTGTTACAATTGTATCTGACTATAATTAAGTAGAGATAACAATTACTCCAAAACAGTAATTGTCGATTTCTGCGAGCGTTACAGAAAAAATACTGGACTAAGTTTTTATGAACCTTTCTATGCTGAACTTAACTCAACTAAGAAATGATGGAGGCGATGTTTTACTTTTTGCCTAGATCGGATAGTACGGATAAGATATGATATTGAAAAGATAAATTAAGCAGCAGTATTCTGCATATCGTACGGTTTTTGACAGGTTTTTCCCCTGTCTCTCCTCTATTCCTTTCTGCAGAGTATATTGAGCTACCTCATGTGGTTGGCGCAGTTCTCACGGTACCAGTCGCTTAAGAGGCGTTTCACACCAGTACCTAATTTTTTTTTTGGGTAATATCTACACTCTCCTTGCCACTAAAGGTAAAACAAATGAACTGGTGAAAAATGGGTGTAAAATTCGCCTCTACCTATCCCCTATAGTCGTGAGTGTATTAACTAAAATGATACGATAATTGAATGCAAAGCAACTGTTATTGAAACATAGAGAGCTCGGTCCCCCAGTGACCTTGTACGTTACCCATGGCAAGGGAATCAGGTGGCCCCTACTTCACAAGGAACCTAAAACTACAATGCATACACGTAATACATTTTAAAAAGTTGAATAAGATTTAATTTGTTATCTAACGTAAACTTAGATAAGTAAATATTATTTATATATTACACGTTAAAAAAAATATTGTGTAAACTTGAAAAGTAACTTACTGAGTATTGTGTTAACTTAAATAGTAACTAAATGAAAGCAACTATAATACGTACACACCTATCAAAATACGAAAGTCGTTGGTAAACGAGTAGAGTTAACACAATTCGCAAAGTTTATTGCAAAATAATTTAGTAACTTTAGCGTTTCAGTGTTAAATGTCTTAATGACATACATATCTACGTACACTTATGTGTGTTACATACAAATGAATAAGAATGACTACAACTTATACGGGTTTTGATAAGTGTTGTGAATTTTAATGGCTACACGTTACGATGAATTAATTCAAGGTCTGGCATCACCCATAAAATTAAAAAAAAACACCTTCCTTCGTATTAATTAGCTCGTCTTTAAGTAGAAGTTAATTTGTAAGACATGAAAATTTGTATTTCATGAGCATATTCAATCTATCATTCTACTTACTGCTATACATGTTTTAGAATATTTTACGAAATAGTTTCTCTACAGTTAAGTTTCAAAAATAGAACAAAGTAAATAACTGTTATTATTATCTGTGCAACAAGTTACAAATGAGACTGTGACCGATACTTAATTCAACCTTGTAAGGACGCTAGACTACCTCGATTTGTTATCGTATCTATACAATTATATTTTATAGTATAATAAATTATAAAGTCTACTTTACAACTTAAAAAAAAACAATAATAAGTAAAACAAACACAGACCAGACATTGAAATCTATTTCATTCAGCCAACAACGTCACTTTAACGTCAAAAATTGACATTCCAACTCAAAAATGGAATATATTTAAACCATTTTCCATGAGAACAGTTCATTGGATCCCACAGCACAATACACACGGTTAACGGCAACACAACGGTACTACAACTTTGTGAGAAAAAATATAATAAAAAAGAGACGAACGAATCTTGTTTCTTTTTTTCTTTCGATATTTAAATTTGTATCACAAACACCTGTCAGGTAGGTCATTTATAGTGTCGAATACGCGCGCCACTCGTGGGGCTCAGTCGAGGACTGTCCGTAATTGTTTACTGTTGGTACGCTGTCGACTGTGCAAAGAGACTTCTCGTTGATATTCGCGTTTCTGCCTACATAAGGAAAGCATCTATGAGGGTGAGGACTCTTAGAGTAGTTTTTACTGGTGAAAATCCGCTGAACGTAACAAAATTTTACTCAACATTTTACTTCAAATCAAAGCTATACGCCGTATAGTACGCCTTGATCTTGGTTTCTATTATTGGTGAAATCCATTGTTAGTAGATAAGTAAAATGATTTTATCTATGTATTCCTAAGTAAAACTAATGTCTTATTATACCTAATTCACTGAATATTATGATCGGTTGCTGATTATATAATTTTTCTAATTATGTATTCTAACTGCTTAGATTATTTTGAAGATTAATTAAAGTGGTTATCACTGATTAGTAATACCTATGCAATAAATAAAAACACTCCTAGAGAGCGATACCGATGTCGAAAATGTGATTCTTAATTTTTGTCTGTTTGTCGGTTTTTGTGTTATATGATTTTTATTATCGATATTAACGTCGAGCTAGTAAACCACTAAACAGATTTGGCTGAAATTTTGCATTAACATTCTTGTAGGGCATGGTTATAAACTGAGCTATATATCATCATACTATTATAGTTATGATAGGAGCAGTAGAGTAAAATCAGTCTAAACTATTATTGATGACAACTTTATTATTAAATGGTAGATTTTTGCAAAATTTGTTAGTTCAATCAATTCGGACTATAATTCATCACGCAATACCTTAAAGACAGTGAAATGTCTAATCTCGAAACTTCACAGAGTTACCACATATAAAAGATAGTTGATTATAGGAGCATAAACATTTCATAATGAATATCATCTTGCTATAATATTAAGGAATCGGACAGAAATGAGTTCGATGTTACAAATTTCTCTATTTCGAACGAATTGTCAATGTAAAACTAGTGCACCACATCACCTCATCCGGCCTGTTTAACTTAATAATTACGTGTTAGTATAAATATATATTATCATATAACATACCTTTATCTATTCCGAACTTTACGCGTACGAGCTCGCGGGCAACAGCTACTTATATTTATAACCATCAACAATTATCTGCAAAGTGCTGAGATCCGTTTCTATTGTATAACTTATATAAATGACCTTGTTAATTAATTTTTCGCTATTTATCACACGAATTCGCCCATTAATTTAAATAATAATTAAATGTATTTATAAATCTTTCTGATAAATATGTACAAAGACATCTACTTCTAGTTTAATTTAAAGTGGAGATCAGATGGCAGTCGCTTGACGGAAAATAACCAAGATCAGCTGCTTCATAGTTAGACTGAAAAGCCGACCCCAGCTGAGTTGGGAGAAGTTTCGGAGGATGATGATGATGATCAAAAAGATAATGCATTAAAAGGAATCCGAGTTTGTATTTTGACGTCACAAGTCTTAGCACATGCGTAGTATAATCTAACCTGTATTGTCTATAAATTCCAAAATATAGAATGTGTTCAGCTTATACTCCGCTAAGATTTACATTAGCTAAGCTTGAGCAAACTCAAAGTATGCCTACCTTTGTTTTTCTTGCGGATATCCCTTCGGATACCCCTCGCCGGCCAGCGGGGGCGGTTATGTCGGGCTTGAACCGACTAAAACCGCACGCCGTCTCGGGTCTAAAGACGCCGGGGTGTAAGGTTGCCCATAGAGCATATCCCTCGCCTACCTATTGAGTATAAAACCTATTTATACATCTACACTCATACATACTCTTTGTACTCATGGTAGACGCGGCACCGCGGCTAGTCGGCACATCGGGCATTCCGGCCGACATCGCCCGCTGGCGAAAGTAAACCTTACCAATATTACACGAGCCTTTTCTCATAAGGATTACTATCTGACACATACCATATTTTCAGATAGTTAAGGATTAATTTTGCTTGTCAATAAATATACGAGCACAGATTTAATTTTTGTTACATTTGTACTCTATTTGTTGAATACTAAAGTTGGTTTTTGATTAAAAGAGTAATGAAGTAATTGTAATACGTTGGTCAGAGTATATTGGACGGTGAAATAATGCCCCGTAAGGCCTAGGGATTCGTTTCTTATTGTGTTTAATTGTATGGTAAATAGTACTTGGGTGAAGATGCGCTGCCCTTTTGGTGAAACTTTCCTATAGAAATAACTGGAATATATAACATAACTAACATAACTCACGCCTATATCTCCGAAGGGGTAGGCAGAGGTGCTAGCACCCACATTTCGCCAGTTTATGTTTAGGTCCCAATGTAATAGGTGGCGAGCCTATTGCCATTAACCGGGCACTTATAAACCTGCGATAAATACACACATAACTTCGAAAAGCATCGAAAAGTCATTGGTGTGTGCCATGGTAAAACCTGGGATCGAACCCGAGACCTCCTCTCAGCAGTCCATTACCCATACCACTAGGCTACCGCGGCTATATAAATAAAATATTTATGATATTATTATTAAATAAATAAATTGGTAGTTATATTAATTAGTGACTAATAATGGGATACTTTCTGGGTGTATGGCGTCCCACCAAGATCTTCAGGGCCTTAACCAACTTAACCTGTCAGCCGGCACACCTACTGATTTACGGACAAGGCTCAGATGGCAGTCGCTCCCGTAAAAGTCAAGATAAGCCACTTCAGGAAAGGGGTCCTGGGTACCAAAATGCAAGCCTTGGATGCAGCCAGGACTGTCGCTGTGAATATGATGATGAGGACGATGTGAAAAATAACTTAACTGGCGGTTGCGCGCGCCGACGCGCTTCTGTAAAGATAGATTAGGTTAGAAGGGTATGGCGGAGATATGACCATGGCATGGCGGCCCTTCATGTTAGGTTGCTTGCGATACTGTAATAGGAGCCCCGCTGAACGGAACTCGATACCGCAATGTGATGAGGGATCGTTTTGAATATATATAATTTAAATTCGTGTTTTCAAGTCACCATTTTCAATATTTATATCAGCCACTTAGTATTTCGGTAAGTCTTGTTCAGTTTTCTTCGGTGTACGGGATTCCAAGACCTTGAGGCCAAGTGAACCTCACCCTGTTAGCCGGTACTACCTACTGTTTACCGGATGAGGGTCTGGCGCGTTCCTCACGGTGTTAGGATGTCTTGAGATCTTGACAAAACATATTCGGTGAATTACGAATGTAATATCGTTTCTACCTACTCCTTCGGGAATACACAATCGTAAATAAATATTCGCATTAAAAATATAATCAATTTTCTTTTCACAAACGGTATCCCGTTGTCGGTATTCGAGCCATGTCCGGTATTGATATATTATACCGTTTCAGAAATCGATAAAAAGTGCAATAAATAACGTTATTTACATATTAGTTGCGATTCTGTTATAGGTGAAGGTTGATAACGGTTTTATTACAAATATCGCACCTCAACTCAAATATTGTTGAACTTGAATAATATATTCCTATTGCTTTATATATATTATAAAGCTATTAACTAAGTATATAACCTATATAATGGCAAGTGGTTATCGTCGTCTACGAGTTGCAGGATGTTATTGGGGCTCCACCAAAATCTTCGGGGTGAAGCCAATCTCACCAGCAAGCCGGTACATCTGCTGATTGAGGACATGTCTCTGGTGCAGCCTTTCCACTTGGGTTTAGGAGATCAGATGGTAGTTGCGCCCACAAAATCCAAGATAAATCGAGAAAGAGAAAGAGTGGGAGAGCGAACCCTGGGCTCCAAAGTGTATGCTTTGGCTGCAGGACAAACGCTGTGATGATGGTGATGACTGTTTGACTGAAACTATTACGGTTAGTACGCGTGTAAAGACACCTCGGTCTAACCCTTAAGGTATATATTTCGTGTTTGTATTTCTACAAAAGATCTGAATTTTGTGAAACTTAAATATCTATACAAAAGACATCAACGAGCTCTTTTCTTTCGATAAGAGATATTTTAAAATGAATAATCCGTGATTCGAGAAACTCCAAGAATTAAGTTAGTTAAGTTAAAATTGTCTTTACGGGACATACGGATTTAGGGCCCCTACCAATACCTTTGAGCACCAAGCCAACCTCATCTGCTAGTCAGTCCAGACCGCAGTTCCTCTCAGAGTAGCGGACACAGGACTCCGAAGTGTAAAAAAAAAACCGATAGCGATGTCCCAGTAGCGTGATGGATGATGATGATAAGTTTAAATAGGCTTAAATATGCAGCAAATGCTGTGCTACCCCACTAAGATATTCGGGGCCCAAGGTAACTACACCTGCAACCCGGTACACCTGCTAGTACACGGGTGATATCTCTTTCTCGTGTTTATGGGAGATGACAGTAGCTATCGTAAAAGTTAAGCTAAGCCAAACCATGACAGAGTGAAGGTTAGACCGCCGGATTCCAAAATGCAAGCTCTTGAACTTCAGAGCTACCATCAGACGGGGTGCAGAATACATACATAAAATGCAGTAACTTGTGGCGTTTATACGTCATATAATCATCATAATATAGTTATAACAAGACATCAAGTAATATCCTTTGGACATTTTTTTAAAGTAAAATAATAAACTCACTTAACGAATTGCTTTCAAACTGTGTAGTGTTTGTATGTATAGTCAGTGAACAATTTTGTCATTAAGTGTACAGACAACGATAAAAGTTGGTTGACACTAAAATATTTATGAACCATTTTTACATTTGAAAACGAACATATATCAATAACAATAATAACACAAATAAATTGAGTGTATGGTCATTAACAAGATCTTTGGTGCCTAAGTTGACCTGCACTAGCTTGCAGGAGAGGTTGGCTTGGGCCCCGGAGATTTTAGTGAGGGCCCAAAAACACCAATGTATTACTCGTATTACATAGACGTATGAGGCTCATTTATTTTGTTAGTGTTTGAAAGCCTTTGACGCTGACTGTACTTAGGTTTTTTCAAGGATTTCATTGATGAACGGTAGTTTAGTGCGAGAAAATAGAAGAAAAAAACGAGGCAGACTTTGGGGACTGCCGACAGAAGTGAAAAGAGTGTGCGGTGACGATGACGCGAGTTTTTGGCTTCTCGATCTGATCAGATCATCCACCCATTCATCCATCCATCCATTTTTGAATATGGAAAGTTTTCAACGCACTTATAGAAGTTTTCACTTCAAAAATATGGAAAGCGTCACAGTGACGATGACGCGAGTTTCATGATTTTTATTTATTCAAAAAGATCTCATATGGAAAGTGCTAATATTATAAATATGAAAGTTTGTAAAGATGTTTGTATGTTTGCTACTCTATCACTCTCTATCGGCTGAACGGATCTGGCTGAAATTTAGTACACGCATAGATTATAGTCTGGAATAACACATAGGCTACTTGTTAACCCTCGAATAAGTACCCATTGGAAGCGGGAATGGGATCAGAATTCCACGCAGGCGGATAACAGCTACATGTATTGTAAATGTGACAGTTTGTGAAGATGTTTAAATGTGTTATTATTGTTATTGATACATGTTTTAAAGCAATTAAAATGTTTGTTGCTCAATGACGCTGAAACTGCTGACCAAATCGGGCAGAAATTTGGTACAGGGATAGATTAGGTATAGTCTAGACTAAAATATAGGCTACTTTTTATCCGTAGAACAGGTGCCCATGAGTGGCTGGAACGGGATCAGAATACCAGTAAAGCGGGGCTGCAGGCAACAGATAGTAAAGTCTTAACTGTACAAAACAATGACTAAGTGCCCAGTTAACTACAATAAACTCGTTTCTACTTCAATAACATTATTATCAAAGCGTAGTGTTACGATTAGTCGGGTTGCGATAATAAAATCTGCAGGCGTTTATATAAATTTCAAACGGAAATGTCAACATCCAGGTCCAGAACGTAGCTTGAACACGCGACCAGTCCCTATCTAGGGGCAATACTCTGAACAACTGAAATACCCGGATACATCCTGGATATTTGAAATTCTTCTATACTGTCTTTGGGCGACGCTGGTGCCATCTACTGAATTTCTGACGAACTAAGTGGTGCTACCACTACCGGTAAAATGTAAGACATATAGGCACTTACTTTTTCCACATTTGATTCAACTACTTAGGCCATATTTCCATGAGAGGGGGTCCTCGGTGAAGGTTGATCCATCGTATAATTTACACGATATTGACATCTGTCCACTTCAGCGTCACCGCTAGAGTGCGCATCATGTATCGATGTTTTGTATTGCGGCAATAATATTTGCAGGCGTTCTGCATTATAAATATACAGCCTCTGTGGCGTAGCCGTAGTAGCGTCAGGAGGTTCAGATTTAATGCCCGCTCAGTGCAAAAGAATTAATGCATGAATATATCTATTTACATTGGTCTGGGTGTTTCTATTTATTTACAACAAGAAAATGTATTTAAGTATGTTCATCCGCACTCTAGAACCCATAATACAAGCTAGCTATGGTGGGTCTAGATTACCATCATAGATGTCCATTACGACACGAATTTATATTCTATTGTTTAACTATAAAAGATTCGCCCACGCTCTCCCCAACGGGAGGGCAGGGGAAATGGATGAAGTGGCCCACAAGCATCGTGGGTGGATCGTCCGTCCGGTTTCCGGTGTCCCCAATTGCAATGATAAACTATAAAAGATTCATTTATTATTTGCAAGAAAATAAAAAAAAATAAAAAAAAGAACAAATATGTAATCTTTCTCTTAATTAATATTTTTGGAGCGTTTAATCAAGAAGAAATTATAAAACACATTCCATGAAAAGAGTTTATTTTTAATACAAATAATAAAACCTCATTATTCATAATTGTTATATAATAATTCATTTATTTCATTACAAACTAAACGTTGATACAACGTAGCACAGCCATCTTAAACGTATTAATAACAATATAACCTTTTTCGTCGACATTATTGATATACAAAACGTAAGTATTGTACAGGACTGCTGGCTGGTTTCTAAACTGAGGAAATGAAGTTGAATAGCGTCAACGTCTACTTAAGCAAAATTTCGTACTACGCACTCAATTTATAAACCGGCCATGTGTATCTTGGGTTTTTGTATATCATTACTTGACAAATGAGCATAACAAGATCAATATAATTATTTAATAGTCCTAGATAGATTTGTATTCAGAAGAAGCACGTCCGAAAAGGCGGCGTGAACACAGACAACAGAGATACAGACTAAACAGGTATATATAAACCCTGTCTTCACTCTTCACCGTGGTGACGAGTGAGAAACAACAATTTTGACGTATTAGTTGTCAGTAGTAAGACAGGGTAGGATTCGGTGCTAATATATTAATTTGATACTGGAAAATAATCATACTGTAAAAATTAAATAAATTCAAAACTTATAGATTTAGATCGGAAAAAGAGAACATCTAGGACGGGACTTGAACCCGCGACCAGGCCCTTACAGGGACTACCCCTGTAAGGGACTGGTCGCGGGTTCAAGTCCCGACTCTGACCAGCTGAGCCACCTAGACACGGAACTTAATTTAAATTAGAAATTTAATTGAAATAAATAACTTAACAATTTTACTCGTTTCTATTGTAATATTCCAATGACCTGCCCAACATTTTGGATGATAAAATGTTTAATTCTGGTCTTTCTCAGTAAATTTTATCAACGTATACAGTCAAGGAGTTATTCGTAGAGGTTATCAGCCTTAGTTCCCTCTGAGCTACATTGTATATGTGGTAAATTTGGCGTCATAAGATATCGGACATGTTCCGTCTGTGTCTCTATCATATGTCTGTGGGGATGACGTATTTCGCGGGGGCCAAAGATCTTGGTGAGACCCTCTTAGGCCATACACCCTGTTGTCATCGTTTGTCACCTGAGTTGCCTACCTCTTACAGTCAATATACATGCTAATAAACCTAATTTTATTATTAATTTACTCACATTTTACCTAATAATGCAGAAAAATAATAAAAGTTTAATATTTGTAGCATCGATCTCCCGTAAACCACTATCTACGCAAGACGAGCTGAATCGAAAAGGAGTTTATCAAGCTACACAGCTATTTCATCATAGGGCGCGTGTAGAGAGTCAATATATATTACGATCCTGTCAATATTATTGATGATATGGTGATGCAAACGCGATATTATTGACGTGCAAACAAACGCAGTTGGTCCCTGCACCGAGTCACGATATTCGATGGCAGTATAATATATATTGACTATTTTTGCGGCTCTCACACTGTTTAATATGTTTGAAGGAGCGATATATCGGACTTACGATCCAGAAGACGCTGGCTCTAATCCTGGCCGTCATCCTACTAATATTATAAACGTGAAAATGTGTGTATGTTTGTTATGCTTTCACGCAAAAACGGCTAAACGGATCTGGCTGAAATTTAGTACAGGGCTAGATTATACTCTGGAATAACATATAGGCTATATATATTTCTATCCCTGGAATAGGTTCTCATGGGAAGCGAGAACGAAAGAAGAGAGTTAGAGAGAACAGATTTCCACGCGGGTAAAGCCGCAAAAACGAATATATTATAACCCACAAACACACTCTTAACATTAGCAATTTAGCTTAGCCGGAGGGAGTTTAGATTTAGATTTAGATACTCTTTATTGCACACCAAACATAGAATATATACGATGGATACATACATGTTAGATAGTTGTACAATGGGCGGTCTTATCGCGGTCTGCGATCTCTTCCAGACAACCAGTGTATGGACTATACTGCCAGTATTCAGGGTAGTTTGCGGTGTACACTAAATCATAATAATTAATTAAATTAAATTAATTAATATTTTATCTAGTATAGTATTTAGAAAACGGAAGTGAAGAAGACTAAGAGATTATATTATTTCATTTAATACGTACCTGCCTTTATATACACATACATACATAAAATATATACTATAAATAAACATACATACACATAGCTACATATATACACACCTAAGTTAAATATATATTATAAATAAATATACTGCATGCAAATACACACTAATTACATAACATACAGTTACTAGAAGTAAGAAAAAAAAAAAAAAAAAAGCAAAGAGTGAACATACATAAAATACTTATAACGCTAGGTAGTGCTCCCTTACCAGTCTTTGAAATGTAGTAAGCGACTGTGCTCGTCTTATATTTATAGGCAACGCGTTCCACAATCGTGCAGCCTGTATTGTGAAGGACTTATCGTAGAAGCTTGTAGAATGCCTCACAATTTCCAGGGTTAAATTTTCCGTGGATCTTAGGTGTCTAGAATTGTTCTCGCACAGAAATTGAAATCGTTTTTTTAGATAGAGAGGAGTAGACGGGTTAAACAAAATATTAAAAAGAAGAGAGAGTATATGAGTATTCCGGCGAAGGCGGATTGGTAACCACTTGAGTTTTTTACGAAATTCGGAAACATAATCATATTTGCGCAAACCAAAAATGAATCGTATACAGAAGTTTTGGAGTCGCTCAAGTTTATCAAGTTGGTCCTCATTAAGATCAAGATAGCTGACATCGGCATAGTCCAGAATAGGGAGAAGTATGGATTGCGCTAGCGCAATTTTTGTTGCAGTAGGAAAGAAATTACGTAATCTCCTCAATGTTCCACCGGGCGGCGAAAATTTTACGGCTAACGTTCTGAACCTGAGCCGTCCATGACATGGTTTTGTCCAGATATATGCCCAAGTTCTTAACTGTGTCACTTATGGGAATGGTAGTACCTTCAAAGTGAATTTGGGGCAGTGCCGACCAGTCGACTCTGGATAAAAGTCTTGAGCTACCAATTATAGTAATCTGAGTCTTACCGGGATTAATCTTCAGTCCATACATGGTGGTCCAAGCACTAAGGTTGGCCAGGTCGGTATTAATCGTGGCAATACCCTGGGACAGTCCGTCCACACTAGTCTGGTAGTAGATTTGTAAATCGTCTGCATAAAGGTGGTAGGAAGAGAGAAGTTGATTAGAGATAGAGTTAATGAATAATGAAAAGAGCAAGGGAGATAAAACGCCACCCTGCGGCACACCCGCAGCCGTGTCAGACCAAGATGAATAGGTATCATCCAGTCGGACCCGCTGCCGGCGACCAGACAGGTAACTTCGAAACAATTCAATAGCCGATGGAGATATGTTGAGAGAGCTTAATATGGCAAGGAGAACGTCGAAATCCACAGTGTTAAATGCGTTGCTAAAATCAAGTAAACAGAGTATTGTGAGATTTCCATTCTCCATACCGAATCTTATGTCGTCAGTAATGTTAATAAGAGAGGTTGCGGTGCTGTGTCCCGGTCGAAACCCGGATTGAAACGGGTTAAGTAGGTTGTTTTTACGGATGAATTCCCTCAGCTGGTTTTGGATGAGGCGTTCGAGGACTTTAGACAGGAATGGTAAGATAGAGATAGGACGGTATTCGGAAAAAGATGTAGGTTTAGGATTTTTGGGCAACGGGATGATTTGGGCATCTTTCCACATCGTATTAAATGTACCTTTGGCAATGGAGTGGTTCATTATGTGAGTAATAATAGGCAGAATATCACCAAGGATGGGCAGCACCATCTTGCGGCTGACAGAGTCAGAGCCAACTGCATTAGATGATATAGATAGAATACTCTTGTCAACATCACAAGCGGTCAATTGACTAAAGACAAATGGAGAGTAATCAGGGGTAGGAAGCGATGAAAGATGATTCAGAGTTTTATTTTTAGCTGTCCCGCTGAAGTTGGACGAAGCAGAGAAATACTGGTTAAGAGCGGGAGTTATTTCAGTTATTAGTATTAATGTTTATAAAAAAGCAGATCAGACGACCGATTCAGTAAATTTACGTTTTTAAAATGAGTGATTTCAAAACCTTTTAAATCAAAGGGTTTAGCAACTTGGCGAGAACGTTGGTAGGTTTCGTTTTGACTGATCATACGATATGGAATATCAAAGTTTGTTTTCATCATTCTTTCTAATCGATTTGAAATCACGCGTTTTAGAACAGTGGCGTTGCTGAATCGGGCTTATTATCGACGGCATTCTGTTGAGTAAACACGTAAACTTCGAAAGACGTTCGAAAGAAATTAAAAATTCATCCTAATAATAATTTTTTTATCACGGCTTTTATTAGTGTAACCGTAACTATTTATTGAAACAAATCTCGGCAATTGGAATTTAACATCAAAATGTCATATCGACTTGAAACTTTGCGAGGACAGAAGGCAATTTATTTTATTTGATAACATCGAGCTGATCTGATCGGATCTGTTTAATGGCTGGTAAACCCTTCGAATTGTGGCTTATTTGGTGCCTTCTTCCTACTAAATATTATATATCTTAAAGTTTGCGACGTATCTAATACCTTTAATCGAGCAAATCTAGTATATACATATATTATATTATTATTAATATATATTAATAATATATATGTACATTATTATAATAATATATATGTATAAATTTATCTAGCTAGATTTCATTTATAGAAAAAGTCGAGAAATAAACCAAGCAAAGCTCGAAAAGATAAATTAAAAAATTAAAAGAAAAATAAATAAACAGAATATAACTAACCGAAATTATTAATATTTCTCCTAGCCTTTTCATTAAGATAAATTGCTTGTGTTAGGAGTGAGTTTACGTTGGTAGTGTAATAGCCAGAATTCGAACCCGGGTCTCCTCGATATAAGGGCGGCTTCTTAACCATTAAGCTACCTTATCACTTGTCTCATAGAGTAGGGGGCGTCTCTCATTATACCTTAAGACTTAACCTATAACACAACTCGTAAGATATGGCTGTAACACATATTATATTATTATTAATATATATTAATAATATATATGTACATTATTATAATAATATATATGTATAAATTGATCTAGCTAGATTTCATTTATAGAAAAAGTCGAGAAATAAACCAAGCAAAGCTCGAAAAGAAAAATTAAAAAATTAAAAGAAAAATAAATAAACAGAATATAACTAACCGAAATTATTAATATTTCTCGTAGCCTTTTCATTAAGATAAATTGCTTGTGTTAGGAGTGAGTTTACGTTGGTAGTGTAATAGCCAGAATTCGAACCCAGGTCTCCTCGATATAAGGGCGGCTTCTTAACCATTAAGCTACCTTATCACTTGTCTCATAGAGTAGGGGGCGTCTCTCATTATACCTTAAGACTTAACCTATAACACAACTCGTAAGATATGGCTGTAACACATATCTGCTTACCGCTTCGGATACACAGGTTAATTCTCATAAAACGTACCTCGAGTTTGGCTTCACAATGATTTCTTGCGTTCAGCATTTTCATTTTACAATTCGGTGTTATATAGAATCAACTATTTTCCTTTAACGATTTGGTACTTATTGAATTATACATTCTCATTTCACGTATTGATTCTCATAAAGGTAAACATTTACGCACTTATTAACTAGGTATTCAACTAATTATATATTGTAGCTTAATTATTTTTCTACCGAACGAGGCATTATTAAGGCCATTTTCACTACCTACAGAGAGACTAAGGATAACTGTGACCTAACTTAGTATTTATTTTAATACCTAGATTACCTAGTTGATTCCATTCACGGTGGTCACTCGTTGACTGCCTGATGTTGGGTCGTGATGGGGCGCCGAGGATTTCTTCCGTTTGTGAACGATTTCTGTGCCCCATTGCCACTGAAAATAGAAAAGAAAAGTTTTATATAAACAGGGAAAGTAATAACTATTTCTTCAACAAGTGAGCAAGATTATTTTTGTTGTGAGTGCTAGTAAAGTACTGGCGGTATGTTGGATAGACTATAAAAAGGCCTATGACTCCGTGTCGCATACATGGCTCTTGAGGATGCTTGAGTCGTATAAAATTGATACAACTCTATGTACCTTCATGAAGGCATGTATGGGGCAATGGTGTACGGTATTCTTTGCTATCCAGGGTGTCGACGGATCTGCGAGAATGACGGGCTGATAAAGATAGAGCGAGGCATATTCCAGGGCATAGTCTTAGTCCATTATGGTTTTGCCGGGCACTGAACCCTCTCAGTTATATGCTGGAGAGTTCAGGGTTAGGCTGTCGATTGCGGAGAGATGGTCAGGTTATATCCCACCTCCTTTACATGGATGATCTTAAATTATTTGTACCCAACAATTCCCAACTGATAGCGTTATTAAAGGTGAAAGAAACCTTTAGTAACTCTATCAGGATGGAATATGGTGTGGACAAATATACGGTCATGCATGTAAAAAGAGGTGATATTGTGTAATCTGATGGGATTGAGCTCTCAGATGCCACAAAACTCAGGCCTCGCACTAGTACGAGTAAAGTAGTCTAGACCGGAATTACAAGCATTGCCTGATTCTAAGATGGAGTTCAGCACAATTAATGATTTTAAGACACGAGACATTAAAAAGACAGCAAAGTCTTAGATCATGTAAGATATACTAACCAAGACGATAGCGAACAAGATCCCGAGTATATATCCAGCGAGGACATCGCTCCAGTGGTGTTTGTAGTCGGATACCCTGGATAGGGCGCAGAACCAGCTCAGCATGGCAGCACCGAACGATAGCGTATGGCGAAATGATCGACTGCCACTCCATTGTACACGATTTTCTAAGTACATCTGTTAGGAAAAAGACAGTATTGTTTATTCCTTTAAGGTAAACTGGCCTTTGATGTATATGGTTCCATATTGTCGTGCGTGTATATGGACCACATATGATGGATGGTTGTTTGTGAGTCAATCCCGCCAGAATGGCTGACCAGATCTGAATGAAATTGGGCACAAAAATAGATTATAGTCTGGAATAGATAATAATGGAAGATATATTAGAATAAGATAGGGAATAGGGTTCTTTAGGTCAAGGTCTTAGATTCAAGTGGTCTTAGAAATCGAGGTTTTAGTCGGTCGAACCCCGTCATAAAACTCCCCCGCTGGGAGGCGGGGGGTATCACAGGGGATTTCCGAACGAAAAATAGAAAAAAAGGTACATTACCTACATGGAATTTAGCTTAGCTGCCCTACAGCAGTTAGAGGCAGTTTCAGTGATTTATTACGTTTACTAATATTCTTCGAAAAATAAAACTTAAAATAAGAATGATACTCACAGCTAAATATATCATGGTAAAGGCTGCAAAAGCCGTATGTCCGCTTAGAAAACTCTTGGTCATGTCCTCGAATTTATCAGCCCGTGAGCCCGTACACGTGTACTCCGTCGGCAAGACGTATCTGTTTCTCCATTCCGGCAGACTGCAGTTTACCGAAGGTTGACATATCTGGCGAAAGGAAATTATGTAAGGTTATGTTCTAGAGAACGTCCCGAGGTGCACTCTGGGTAACGAAACTGGACACACCTTCCCCAAAAGAGAGTTCATTGGCCTTCCTCAATGACCTATCTTGTTGCTGCTCTTTTCGATAATCACAATTTGACATAAAAAAAATTACTTTTTCTTAAAGTTTATTTTATGATTTTTTATTCATTACGCTCTAAAATGTAATGATGAATAGAAAAATCATAAAATAAAGCTTTTAAATTTCAAGGATTTCGAACACCGTTATCAGGGCCCATACAACGAAATATGATGGGGGGCCGTTCTCCCAGATACAAAAGCTAACTCATCAGGCCATATATATTTTTTGTCTAATCACTATCATTACCAAACATATTATAAAACAAAGTCCTCCGCCGTGTCTGTCTGTCTGTCTGTTCGCAATAAACTCAAAAACTTCTGCATCGATTTTTCATGTTGTTTTCACCAATGAATAGAGTGGTTCCCGAGGAAGGAGTGATTAAAAAATCAAAAACCAACTGCTGCTGAAAAGACCGAAACAAGTTTGATAGCCATTAATTTTCTTTTAGTTTATGATTTGTAAATGGGTACCGACTAAAGATGCGGCGGAGAGGGAGCGGGAGAGAACCGTGCACCTCGAGTCCTGCAGTTTGCGGCGAGGACGCCGCAGACTCGTCTACTCTCGGGACTACCGACCTAAATGATCGGGGTCTGAGGACGGCAGTTGGCCGACTCGCCGTCCTTACAGGAGCAGGCCGTGTCGGAGGCGTGCCGTGTGTGTCCTACACACGCCTGCCAACTCACCGACGCGGCATAAAACCCGACCCCACCAGGCAAGGCCGCGGTTGTGGCCAAAGTCCGCTGGTAACCCTGGGGTTATCCTTTCGAGGGCTTACCCGGGGTACCCGGCAATGGACACTTGGGGAGGACACCGTGTGGTTTTAGTCGGTCCGATTCCGACACGCCCAACCCATCGTTGGCACCAATGGGGTGAAGCCCGTGGGGGTTTCCACACGTATAAAAAAAAATAGGTACCGCTTGCTATCAAACTTGTTTCGGTCTTATCAGCAGCAGTTGGGTTTTGATTACTTAATCATCTATTTTTCGGGAACGATTACCGTCTAACCCAGCCTTGACATAGGCCATAGAAACAAGACAGTTTGCTCCAGAGACTCGTCTAGCAATCGGTAGGTGTGTTGTGTACTGCTTGCAGGTGAAATCGGCTTGCGTCCTTCCCACCAGATCTTGGTGGGGGCTCCATATACCCAAGAAATTTAACTTCAATCAATCAAGGCTCTTAATAATAATTATTACAAACATCCATTCGTCTTTATTCATTCTAATCAAATAATTTTGTTTGCATAAAACAGATATATGACAAGACAGTATATCTGATATTGTAGGAAGTTTACGCGAATGTTACACATTGAAATAAAACTATTTTTAACGGATTCTATCGCGGTTTATTTGATGTTATTTTATATTTTACATTGATCCACTTTTGATTTTGACATTGATCAAAATAGTTTTATTTCAAGATAGTATATCATTATATAATAATGTATAGTGCTTATCATAACCTCTAAGATGTGTGCAAATTTTAGACACACTCGTAGTTATGAATTATTTAAACATGCAACGCAAAGTCAATGTCAAAGAATAAATTATGTCAAATACCTACTTACTAAAAATGATATTTTGAAGTAAATCCTACTAATTTTATACACGGAAAAGTTCTGACTGAGATTTGGTATAAAGATGAATTGTAGTCTGGAATAACACATTAGACTAGTGTTTATCCCTGGAATAGGTTCCCATGGGAAGCAGTAACGGGATCAGATTTCCACGCGGGCGGAGCCGCGGGTAACAGCTAGTGTCAAATAAATGAATTAGTACCTTTTTCTTTTTTTCATGCGGAAATCCCTTCGGATACCCCCCCCCCCCCGCCGGCTAGCGGTATGTCGGGCTTGAGGCGACTAAAACCGCACGCCGTCTCGGGTCTACAGACGTGGTGTAAGATTGCCCATAGAGCATATGACTCTGGGCCATCTCCGGTTTCGAGATGGCCCCCTCGGGTTTGGGAACCACGGTGTCCCCGTCTTCCCCGGTTTGAGAGAGTCTCGGCCTGCTTCTGCTGGGGTGACAGGCGGCCTCACCTGCCACCCCCAGGCCTGCGCTCATGGAGGACGGAGGTCGTTAAGCGACCTCCGGCGCCTGTAAGCATGAATTAGTACCTAGGAGACTGAGCTTCGCTTGGCGTATTTTAATTATTACATTTTTTGGAAACACATCCATCTTCTCCTAAGTAGTTATATTTAAGTCTAACGAATAGATCACAATACATCATGCAAATTTCAATAGGACTATGCAAGTGCCAGTTACTTTAAGCGAGAATTTGACCTCACCATTGCGTTTCCGTATTTTATTGTACCTATATTATCTGCCTGTCCGTATCCCAATTATGTTTAAGATTGCTAGTCACAGTCAACATTTCATTTTCTTCCATACTTTACTGTCAGACGCCATTTCCTCTATTTCTATTTTCTTATCATGTACTTTTTCATGTAATACACATTCTTAGGCCTATATCTGCTCCTAAAGCCCTCTACATCCCTACTTTGAACCTTCTTGACATGCCTGTGCTTTGAATATTGTATGTTTATTTGGATTTACATTAGTTCTTATTCTGCTATTATAAAAATTAAACTTAACGAGTTCGATAGTATTAACACTTTGTTTTTTCTACCATAATCAATTCAAACATACAAAATACATTTTAGTTCCGTCTAATTCCTTTAGTCAAGTGTTTGTAACAACAAATAACATTATTATCTGAAACATTTTAAACGAAAAAAATATATTCATATGTACTTAACTGTTGCTAAATTGCTAAATTTGTATTCCTATACCTTAATATGGCAATTAGTTCCATGCTAAATTTATATTGAACAACGTGTAGCGAACATCTTTAGGTGCACATACCTGTATTATGTTAAATGTTAAACATGGTTTGAGAAATATTTGTTGTATTTAAATCTGTGGGTAGTAAGAAATGAGACATTGACGTTACTAAAACAAACCCAGCCTTTCTGAGAAGGGATGGCACGTGATAACAATAATTGACGCGATTGTTATGAATAGTTCACGGAGGCGATTTGAGTAGGAGAGTGAGTGCAAGATGGAGCACTTTAAATGCACCAGAATTCGCGCTCAGATAAAAAATACTGAATACCATTTTTTTTTCGTGCGGAAATCCCCTCAGATATCCCCCCGCCGGCCAGCGGGGGCGGTTATGTCGGGCTTGAACCGATTAAAACCGCACGCCGTCTCGGGTCTTCAGATGTAAGCAGCCAGGGTGTAAGGTTGCCCATAAAGCATTTCCCTCGCAAACCGACAAATTCAGAATACCTCAAGAAAACTTGAACTCCGAATCGAACTAGAGTGGGTAAGTGCAGTATATTGAAGTTAACTTACCGTCAAAAAATGTGGCCTAGGTCTTCCGATGACAGCTTTAGATGTGTTGACAGCAATTTCAATGAAGCAGCACCCCACTGCGAAGGATGCCAGTACACAGTAAAATCCGCGCACCCACGTCGGGATGGGCACGTTCATACAACGCACCACATCGGTTTCCTTGCGCAGGACACCCCATTCGCATATAAGAAACTGTGAGGAAAGAAATACGATACAAATATTACCTATATATTATTAGTGGACCCCGGACTCCGAGATGACAATCTCGGATGCGAACGGTACTCATGCTAGCATGAGTCCCGTTCGCATATCATCGTCATCATCCTAGGATGATGACGTTGATATTATTGGAGTGGACGATCTCTGTGGCGTAGTGGTAGAGCATTCGACTGCTAAGTCAGAGGTCGCGGGTTCGATTCCCGCTCATTGTAAATATGTCTATTGGCATTGGTCTGAGTGTTTCCATGTATAATATGTATTTATATAGAAAAAAAACAGTATCTATACTCCGTTTGTTTAGGTACTTAAAAAAAGGTAAACAAATCGTAAAAAGGGTTCTTTTATAGGGGCATTTTTCGCTCCTAAACAAAAAGAAACCCAAATAAATCATTTTAGAACTTAAAATCCATTTCTTCTCTTATTTTTTTCTATATTTAACTACTTTGTTTAACATTAAGTGGCAATTATTATTTCCTAAGCTGAAAAATCATAATAATTATATTATTTAAAATGATTTAAAAAAGTATTGCACTGTGCCTACCATAAAGAAACTAAAAAGACAGATATTCAAAACAGTTTTTTCTAGATCGGGCCATACGTGCGTCAAAGTCTATTCGCAGTTCGTATATAGTTCGTTGCCATAATTGTTAAAATTTTGTGTTTCTGTGCTGTTAATTCTGTTATTGTTATAGTTTTTATTGTTATAGTTGTTATTGTTATAGTTGTTAGTAGTGTTGTTAATTGATTTGTTGGTTTAACTGTGGAAATGGGTGATCCTGAACCTGGTACTAGTCGTCCTAGATCCCATTCATTTCCTTCTCCGAAGAAGAAACGTATCACGAGGGGCCCTCTTTCATCTTCAGAGAAACAAACTTACTGTAATAAACATATTCAAGTTTGTTGAGGAAACGTGGCCCAAGGATACTTATCCTTATAGAACGGATGTTCACGAAAATACCATTGTCATTAAAGGTTGACAATCTCTGAAATCCGGCATTTTTCTTGTTTACCTTTTTTAAGTACCTAACCAAATGGAGTATAAGTATGTTTATCCGCATGCTAGAACCCATATGACAAGCTCTGCTTAGTTTGGATCTAGATGGCGCTGTGTATAATATTTTCTTGAATATTTATTTATTATTATTTATTTAATTCATTATTAGCTGTTGCCCACGGCTCTGGCCGCGTAGAATTCTGATCCCGTTCCCGCAACCCATGGGAATATAATATATCCCTGTGCCAAATTTCAGTCAGATCCGTTCAGCCGTTTTTGCGTGAAAGAGTAACAAACATCCATCCATCCATCCATACTTACAAACTTTCGCGTTTATCATATTAGTAGGATTCATTCATTCATTCTACATAATGCTCACACTCATGATAATCTTAGCGTGGTTCTCAGTTTCAGACCAAGGGCTTCAACCTTGAAGCCCTTGGTCTGCTTACTCCTTCGACTCCTTTAGATTTGGCATACGCGGTTTTGTATAGGAGCAACTCCCGTCTTCGCGTCGTCCCAAACTCGATAGAAAAGCCTTAGAGCCTCGTCCTACAATCAGCAGGATTTGCAGAGAGATTGAGATTGGCTTGGCTGAGGGTATTAGTGGGTCCTCATACACATTCTACACAACGCTATCTAGACTCAAAGTAAGCATAGCTTAACTAGCTTGCAATATCACTAGAAAGGAATGCTTAGATGGATCGAACACGTAAGAAGATTGACAAAAAAAATTGTCTAGGTGGCTCAGTTGGTTAGAGCATTCCCTCTGTAAGGGACTGGTCGCGGGTTCAAGTCCCGTCGGGTTTTCGGATCTTAATCTATAAGATTTATCAAGTGAGGGTGAATGGGTTATCCGGTGAGGGTCGACATAAGTGTATATATGTCAATCAGAACAGACAAACGCTTTATGGATAGGCCAAGTCAACAAAACCCGTACGCGTACCTAACCAGCGAACATATACTATGTCAATCAGTACGAGGGTGTTTTAAGGCAAGGACTTGACCTGGGTCAAGTGTACCAGTAACCGGTGAGCATATATGCAACTTATAATGAAAGCAGAAGAAGCGAAGAACGTATATCCAACATAAAAAACCGATTATTCCGAACCTGACCCGAAAACCTGACCCGATCGCGGGTTAGGTTAGAAACTTGAAAAAAGAATGTAATATTTGGTCCGAACGTAACCCTCTTCCTAACCTGACCCGACGTCTCGTTCCTATCATAACTCGAATTGCGCAAATACGTTTAATTACTTGCCTAGCTATTTAATCAAATAGCTTAGAAAATGACTTATTTCTGCATGGTTATAAAAAAAATAACCACGAAGGCTTAATGCGGGAGCTACGCTCCGCTCTGTTCCCGCATTAGCCTTCGAACCTAGAACCTAACCTATCCAAGTCGGATACTAAATATTAAATACTGATTTGATACATATTTACTTTTTATTTTGAGAAAGATTAGAGAGACTGACCAATCTGCGCAATTCGGGTTATGATAGGAACGAAACGTCGGGTCAGATTAGGAAGAGGGTTACGTTCGGAACAAATATTAGATTTTTTTTTCAAGTTTCTAACCTAACCCGCGACCGGGTCAAATTTTCGGGTCAGGTTCGGAATAATAAAAAAAACGCATAAGTTCTATCATGTGAATGAAATAAGTATAATACAATGTATGACTGCTATACTAAATTTTAAATGGCTGTACAAATATTAATAAAACATCATACTCTGTGGAGTATAATTAAAATGTTATATTTATTTAGCTGGAGGGTTTCAAAAGAATACTAAGGTGCATACGAATAAATATATGTAGTTATAATATTTATTAATAATGATAAAACGCTTATTGAAATAAAACTATTATATATATATATATAACTATTTAAGTGATTTTCTCTGAAACGGAGCCCAGGACACAATTTAGACTACCTTACTCTGCCCAAGTATATGTAAACAATACCTTAATTTTTCTGTACCCCTGAAGTTATGATATTGTTACAACGTGTGTCGATATCTCGAAAACTGCTCATAGAATCTTCAGGAAATTCAAAACGCATTGCTAGTGTCGAAGTACTCTACCGATTAGTGTTGAACAATCTAGAATCGCCAACACAAGTCGCACCTAACTCGAATACCTATACCTACTTCTTAATGCAAACTTTTACCTACAATCTTGAACACAAGGTTATTCACCTTGAATGTTGGCGCGTCTATACCTACTACTGTTGTAGGTAATTCTCGAACGCTCTACTTAGGTACCTAACGTGTCTTATCTCTAGATTATTCTGGAACATTCTATTCTCCTAATTAAGAGCTATAAAAGGCGCCCGGATATCGACACGCAGTCAGTTAATTTTCGGAAGCGAAAGCGAACACATCATACCGAAGCGATTCCAGAGGATTATACCTGCGACCTAAGCAACGACTGTGGACTACTGTGAACTACTGAGCGACTTGAACTGTTGAAGAGTACTGTGTGTGCTAGTTATTTAGTTATCTAGTTTGTGGTGAGCGAATAAACCTCTTCATTGTATAAATGGCATTTAATTGTACCCCGCGCACGTATCAATACGAAAGAACTCCTGTCGGAGAATCAGCCAATAAATTATGGTCGGTTAATCACTCATTTGACCTTGCAATACACACGGGCATTGCCTACGCAAAGGTTATATGTCTATTAACTGTTAACCCCTTACTGCGTGATATTTCTCTTTGAAGTAAAATAATATATTTTGTAGACTGATAAATAAAAAAGACATATATTTCGTGATTCATATACTTTTTTAACTCGGGTACTGAAATGGACCTCTTGTATACTAAAGGAGTAGATGTATCATACATTCATAGAATTCCTCCGCTTCATCACCGACTGGTTATGTTCCCAGAAGACGGGCAGCATTGCCTCGTTGAATGGCAATGCTAATTTTTGTGCAAGATAAAGTCCATGGTCACGTGTAGCGTCGATCAGCCGATTTGCCAAATATTTGTAGACAAAACGGGCACTTGGACCCCATGACCCCAACGTCTCAACCCCAAACAGGGTTATTCTATGTTATTCTCACAATCAATTTGTAGACACCCGACACTAAACGACAGCTTTTAAATTATTTAGACTTATAGGTAAAAAAGTTGATGATGATGTTGATGGTGGTATACTTAGGTATCTTCAGTGACAACGCGATAATATGGTACTACGAAGCTGGTCTGATGATGGAGTCGGAAGGTGTCCATAGGAACTCCTGAACTTCTTGGCAAATACTCTGATGCTACATGATATCCAGGGATTGAAGCTGGAGACGGTAAGTTGTCATAGGAACTTCTGAACCAAACATGAAAACCCGTCATGTTTGGGCTCATTTGATTTGTCTGGTTATGATTATTACTAGAAAGCTTATTTTAAAGTATTTTTGTATTGATAATTTTTGTTTGTTTCGTTGGAATTATCCGGTCAGGGCTGCTACATATTTTAAAAGGAAGTGTATTTAGTATCGGCCTTAACCTCTTATCGAATTACAGTAAGTTTTCTGATAACAGGTTAACGATGTTCTACTCCTTGGTATGTTGCAACGCTGATAAAAAGCGAAAATTAATTAGTTGTTGAACTCACGTGTAGTGGTTATAGCTTGTGTTTATGGTTATTGGTTATAGGAATTAGCTGGATATAATTAAGAGTAGTGAGATGAAAGATGATTTAATGTGTAAAAATGGTCTTTACAAGCCTTTATTTACATTCACCTGTCCCGATGTTTGTCATCAAAACTTGCATACAAATCTTACATAAGTGTTTAAATCTCATGACAATGCAATATTTTGATGACATGGTGCTGATCTGATCATGGAGCTGGTAAGTGGCCATATGAACTTCGCAATGAAACGACACAACCCCATCGAGTTTGGGCTCCTTTGATTCGTGTTGATGAGTAGTTTGTCTTTCAATGGCAACTAGCTGGAAGGTGGTCATATGAATCTGTATGAAAAGACGCAACTTTATCGAGTGTCGGCTCGTTTGATTCGTCTTGACGGGTACATGCAATATTATTGATTAACAGTATGTTTTTTTTATATTTATTTTTCCTTTAAGCCTTTCAAAATACGCTTTCTGGTCTGGACAAATGCCAAGAGTACTATAAAAATAGTAATATAGTCATAGGGCCATTATCCTAAATTGCACAAAGCCTCCTTAGCGGAGACCTATTGAGGTCTCCGGTAAAATATGTAGACGTAAAGGAGCACCGGGTTTTAGATTATTCGAGTCCGATATATTCGCTCACCTGAGCCCTCCAGTCAGGTTAAAGACGGTCTTTTCTGCGGACTTCTTTTCTAGGGTTGCCCAACGATAGGCTCCCGTAACTGTTTTAGTTGCTTCGATTCTGACATAACCACCTTACCCGTGAGTAGATTTTTGAATAAAAACTTGTTTTGAAAAAACTTTTTTTATTGACTATTTTATTTTCAACTTTTTAGTTTTAGTAATGTAGCACTAGAGTGATCCAGAATACCATGAACAACAAAGGTCAATTGGTAACTGGGAAATGGATCAATAATTTACGAGATTTGATGACAAACATCAGGACAGGTGAAGCTAAATAAAAGCTTGTAATATAATGGAAGACAGTCCTGCATGGAAAAGAGAACGAG
Organism: Cybosia mesomella; assembly: GCA_946251805.1. Lineage (NCBI taxonomy): Eukaryota > Metazoa > Arthropoda > Insecta > Lepidoptera > Erebidae > Cybosia > Cybosia mesomella. The sequence continues at coordinate 23,481,717 of OX276405.1, forward strand.
CAAAATTGCACAAAACTGGACTACATTGAGTTTAATTTTATTTACAATTGTAAAGTGATATGCAAGTATATATAATTCTTGGAGAAGATCCTTAACCGAAGGTTATTATTATATGGGGTTTCGCGCAAAACAATTAAAATCCACTAAATTGTGTATAAAATCTGATTTACTCTGGAACGGCTGGGCCGTTTTTGACGGGACTTTCACTGGTAGATAGGTAATGTTACAAGGCGTAACATAGGTTACTTTAATTTCAGAAATATAATTAGGATTCCGCGTAAAAGAACTAAAACCCTAAAAACCTAAATTCACGCGGACTCGAAGTCGCGGGCACAGCTAGTATAGTAGTATAAAAACACAACGCCTACAGTAAACTACAACTGATTAACTAACAAATTATCTGCACATCATCATAAGTCATTCATTGTATAAACAATTACATCGGCTATTTTAGTCGGTTCAAGCTCGACATAACCGCCCCCGCTGGCCGGCGGGGGGGTATCCGAAGGGATTTCCGCACGAAAAACAAAAAAAAAAAGGGTACTGAGTACTGGGGTGTGTGTTGGGTAACCTCCTCGAGTGTCGCTCCGATTCCGATCCCGCTGCAGTCCGGGGGGAACGGAATCGGAGCGGCCGGTACACCCTGGGCGGCGGTCAATGGCTTCCCCTTCACCCCTTCATAGGGTTGGCATTGATCGTCGGCCAATACCCAACGTGGCGGGAACACATCGCTCTTCGTACTCCTCTGCTTTCAGAGGAGACAGTATGAGCGATGCTGTTAGTGGTGAGATGGCCCAGGGTCAGCCGGGGTGCGAGGGATATGCTCTATGGGTAACCTTACACCCCGGCGTCTGAAGACCCGAGACGGCGTGCGGTTTTAGTCGGTGCAAGCCCGACATAACCGCCCCCGCTGGCCGGCGGGGGGGTATCCGAAGGGATTTCCGCACGATAAAAAAAAAAAAAAAAAAAAGGGTACTGAGTACTAAAATTGTTCATGGTCTCATGATCCTTTGATCATGAAACCATGGACAATACAGGATGTATTTTTATAAATCTAGTTAATCTAGTATAGTTAGTATCGCCAGCGGGTTGTGGAGGTCAGCTGTCAGTCGCTTTCCGGAAAATATTTGCCGTTGCCCGAAATTTGGCCATTTCATAGCTGGACTGAAAATTCGATCCCAACTGAGTTCGGAAAAGGCTCGTACGAGGAGTATTATATAGTCAGTCATCATGATCATAACAGTATTAGTCGCGGTTGCAATCAAAACTTACACTTTAGAGCTCGGGATCCGGTCTCCTACTTCATGATTTGGTTTATCTTGGCGGGAAGGGACTGCCGTTTGACTTCCCAACTCCGAGGATAAGATACAGGTTAGCCTGCACCACAGCTTCGGCCGTAAAACAGCAGGGGCACCGGTTAGTAGGCTAGGTTGACTTAGGCCCCGAAGATCTCCTCACCAATGAGCGAGTATTTTTGTGCGAGTGAGTCTGTGTTTTTGCTCGTTGTATGAAGATGTTGTTCTGTACTTGCGCTGATGTGCAGTCAGTGTACAGTGTAAACCTCCGTCAGTTATTAAATTGTATCCTTTATATATAGTCTCAAAGTAGTCCTCAAAAATATCCACCCCTCTACTGACGTAGAAGAAATAAAAGGTGAACTAGAAATTCAAGGACACAAAGTTACAAAAATATGGAACGTTAAACAAAGAATTACCAAAAAACCATTACCCATCCATTTCATAGAAATCGAATCTAACAGCAACAACAAACATCTCTATGAAATCAAATGTCTTTTGAATTGTAGAGTCATTTTTGAACCGCCAAGACCTAAACGAGAAATCCCACAATGTGGCAATTGCCAACAATATGGGCATACAAAAAAATACTGTTTTAGGAATCCCAAATGCATTAAATGTGCTGGAGACCATGAATCATCCAAATGCGAACGGAAAGAAAGATCCAGTTCAGTTAAATGCGTACTCTGCGATGGCAACCATCCTGCGAACTACAAAGGTTGTTCAATATATAAGGAGCTCCAAAAAATTAAATATCCTACCCAACCAGCAAAACGCCGACAAATAATGCAACCAACAAACAAGGTTCGCACTACTGGGCAACAAGACCAACTGACCTACAAACAAGCGTTGACATCCAATAAACTATCACATACACCTGATAGCAATGAAAATTTCAATGAATCACCTCAAGTACAAACAAACAATAATGAGATGAAAGGAATAATGAATACTATGACACAACTAATGCAACAATTAACCACAATAACAAATCTCCTCATGGAAATCATGTCCAAACTGACACATTCTGCTCATTAAAAATAGCCATTTGGAATGCTAACGGGCTCTCGAACCATGTCTTAGAAGTACAGACATTTTTAAAAACAAATAAAATTGACATCTTGCTAATATCTGAAACACATTTTACAAAAAAGAATTACCTCAAAATCTTAAACTACAAATTTTATCAAACAATGCATCCGGACGGTACAGCCCATGGAGGATCAGCAATACTAATTAAAAATAATATTAAACACCATGAGACCGAACCATATATAACTCCAGAAATACAAGCCACTAGCATTGTTGTCGAGGATCGGCGAGGAAACTTAACTGTTACTGCACTATATTCTCCCCCAAAACACGCGATCAAAAAGAAAATTACGTCAACTTTTTCAAAAGACTAGGACCAAGGTTTATCGCAGGTGGAGACTATAATTCTAAAAATACTCAATGGGGCTCTCGCCTAACAACTCCCAAAGGGCGCCTAGATACAATATCGAATGGGGAACCAACTTACTGGCCGACTGACCCAAAGAAACACCTGATCTGGTAGACTTCAGTGTTATAAAGGGAATTCCTGCAAAGTATTTTAAATGTACCTCTCTTCAAGACCTCTCATCTGATCATAGTGTAGTTTTACTAGAAGTCGCACAGGAATTCATATATGTCAAACCAGCAGCAAGGTTTCACGAGCCTAGGACAAACTGGGATAAATTTCGTTCCATAGTAGAGTCTATACTCAATATTAACCTGCCTCTTAAAACCGAAGAGGACATTACAGCAGCTGTCGAACATTTCAACGAGTGTGTTCAAAAGGCTGCTTGGGATAGCACTCCTACTGCCAAGAAACATGTTGAACCATACTACTCAAAGCCTGTTAGAGAACTAGTAGCGGAAAAAAGGCAGGCTCGTAAACTATGGCAAAATACGAAATTTCCCGGAGACAAAACTCGGTTGAACTACTTAACGGCTAAACTTAAAAAAATATTACATACCGAAAAAAATGAAAACGTACAGAAACACTTACGTGATCTAGATGCAACAGCTGCTAGTGACTATTCCCTTTGGAAAACAACCCAAAGAATTAAAAGACCTACTGTTTCTAAACCACCTATACGCAAAAAGGACGGTTCCTGGGCAAAAAGTGACCTAGAAACATGCGAAACCTTCGCCTCTCATCTAGCCGATGTGTTCGTACCAAACACCGTCCAGAACCCATCGAAATCCAACAGTGAAGAACTTATTAACTCCCTAAATGAACCTTACCAACTAGACCTACCAATTGAAAGGATTAAGATACGTGAGGTCATAGAAACAATTAAAAACTTAAATAAAAATAAAGCCCCAGGATACGACTTAATTACTGCAAAAATACTCCGTGAACTACCTGAAAAAGCATTACATTTTTTGACACACCTTTTCAACTCTGTATTGATCAGAGGCATCTTCCCATCGCAATGGAAGGTAGCGCAAATTAAAATGATCCTTAAATCCGGTAAAGCTCCTGAAGATGTATCCTCATACAGACCAATCAGCTTACTACCCATTCTGTCAAAAACAATGGAAATACTGTTTCTAAAACGATTAAATATAGTAATAGTAGAAAATAACATCATACCTGACCACCAATTTGGCTTTAGAAAACATCATGGTACTATAGAACAGGTGCATAGGCTGGTGGAAGAAATCCATAAAGCATTCGAAAATAAGAAATACTGTTGCGCAGCATTTTTAGATATTTCTCAGGCCTTTGACAGAGTTTGGCACGAAGGTTTATTACACAAAATAAAAAGCTTGCTCCCGACAAACTATTATATATTCCTAAAATCATATCTCGCTGACAGATTTTTCTACGTTAAGCAAGGAGAAGAAATATCTAAACTTCATAGAGCCCAGGCAGGAGTTCCACAGGGAAGTGTACTTGGTCCGGTGCTGTATCTTATTTTTACTGCAGACCTACCCATGACAGACGGCGTTGTGATTGGCACTTTTGCTGACGACACAGCAGCCTTAACATCCCATGACGATCCAGCTCAAGCGAGTAACATGCTTCAACGTTCACTAGACAAAATCACGGATTGGTTAAACACCTGGCGAATAAAAGCAAACGAAGCTAAGTCGGTGCAGGTGACTTTTACGACACGGCGAAAAACATGTCCCCCTGTGTCGCTGAACCGAGTACAGACACCACAAGCAAATGAAGCCAAATACCTTGGGCTTTATTTGGATCCCCTACTGACTTGGAAAAAACATATATTTACAAAACGAAAAGCACTTGGAATCCAACTAAGGAAAATGTACTGGCTACTGAACACAAAATCACAGTTATCATTGGAAAATAAACGGCTTCTATACAAATGTATTTTGAAACCAATCTGGACCTACGGAGTACAACTTTGGGGCACAGCTGCCAACTCAAACATAGAAATATTTCAGAGATTTCAGTCTAAAATGCTGAGGATAATAACCAATGCTCCTTGGTTCATAACAAACCAACAACTACACCACGATCTAGAAATCAGAACAATCCAAGATGAGATTAAACACACAATGAAATCGTACAGGAACAGATTGGAATCTCACCCAAACCTACTGACTACGCATTTAATGAATAGCAATTCCACATTTAAGAGACTAAAAAGGAAGTCCCCTAGAGATTTATAGGGAATACAATAATAAAGGGCGCACGTCACTGGACTGACTGCCCTACAAGACAATCTATAAATACTTAACCTTATGCTAAATGTTCATAGTAACAGATCGCAATAATACAAACAAAAAAAAAAAAAATATATATAGTCAAAGGCGGTTCACATTGCGGCGGTGCCGAGTGTAAACTGCCTCAGACGCGTATTAAAGAACGAAAGGTACTCAGATATGTATCTCGACTTGAAACTACTTGCACCAGAGTGTAAATGTGAATCAACTGAGCGTTCATAAAAGCTGCACTCAAATACAGTTCTAGAATACAATTTATTTTTACAATTAGTCTGAAGTCAAGATTCATGACTGTGTACCTATAGTTCTAGGATAGGAACGTGCTATAAACTTTTAGTACTTTTTGAAACCATACAGCAATGGACGTTTCACGGTTGAGATGATGACGATAAGGAATTTGGGGATACCGGTTTATCTTCAACGATTTTCTTCTACCTAAAGATTAAACACGTGTCTTTATATTTATGTCACAAAACCTGTTTTTTATTAAAAATAATTGTGCGCATCTGTGGCTAAGTTGATTTAAAAACCTTGTTATTGAGTTTTATGTAACATTTACTACTATATAAGAATTATTATATACCAGAAATGTAGGTGCTATAGCAGAGACATACAACACCACATTTCACCCGCTTTAATTTTTGAGCCCACGGTATATGAAGCCTCTAGCGCAATTGCCCATTTCCAAACTTACATTCCTAAATACAAAAAAGTCCATGCTGCTACAGAAGTCATTAATACTTTGTCTACACCGGTAATCGAATCCAATACCTCACAATCATACACTAAGACCATAGGGCCAACAGTACTTCTCTATTTTTAGTTTTAATTAACTGACCCGGCAAACGTCGTTCTGCCTTAGAATCAAGTTATGTTGGTTAGCTTATCGGTTGAATTTATTTCGTGAATGTCTCCTTGCACCCCGGCATTAAAGACCCGAAACGGTGAGAGGTTTTATTCGGTTCGAGTCGGCGGGGAGGTAACCGTATTGATTTCTGCAGAATGGAATAGTATAAGTGGAGACAAATCTAAAAGATTAAAGATTATAAAAATCGGTCCACCCGTTCTTGAATTTATCCCAGTCATCACTAACACGACTTTGTTTCATATAGAATATAGATGTATGTACTTACAGCTAGTATTGGAAGGCCCAGTCCCACCAGCCTCAACATAACAATAGTCACGGTGTCCTCGCTGTAGGGGTACATGAGGCTCTCGTCGTTGCAGTGAAACCCCCTCTCAAACGGCACCCACACCTTGTTTGTCACAAGCACAGCCACGGTTACTGCAGAATAAATAAAAAGAACACTATAGAAGCACAGTGGAACAGAAGCTTCTTTTAAATGTATAATTCATGGTAAAATAATTAATAGGTCTTTAAAATAAATATATTTTAACAAATAACAAACATATAAATAGATTAATGAATGATTGAGTTGATGAATGAATGAATGAAATGAAAGAACTTTGAAGAATCAGAATGTTGAAGAGCAGACAGAGTATTCGAGTGTTCCTACGGAGGCGGATCGGAGTCCATTGAGTTCGTTGCAAAAATGCGAAACGTGAAAATACTTTCTCAGATTAAATATGAACTGAAAGAGCTCCTCAGTGGCATCGAAATAGCAGGCATCAGCGTAGTCAATAATGGGCTAGATAAGAGTTTGGGCAAGACTAATTATGGTTTAGGGCTAGAAAACTCTGGAGGCGCTTCAGACAGTGAAAGGTGTAATGAACCTTTTTACTAACTTCATTAATGAGAGCAGTCCACGACAGCTTGGCATCAATGAGTACACCCAAATTCTCTGCACTAGACACTTCTGGATGGCAGTAGAACAGGAGCCAGCGTGGTAAGGTCCATAATCAATATAGTAAGTCCATAAACATTGTCTGTGACTTAGCTGGGTTGATACATAGTCCGCACGATCTGACCCAGACACTTATACGGCCCAGGTCATCATTCATGGCGGATATTGCAGAAGGAGCATCAGCTACAGTACAGGTCATCGGCGTAGAGATGAAAGTTACAGGATATTAGGCTCGTAACAGAGTTGATAAAGATGGAAAATAAAACAGGAGAAAGAACATTACCCTGAGGTACGCCCGCAACGAGTCCACACCAGTCGGAAGACGCCTGATCTAAGTGAACACGCTGCGTGCGCCCCCGGAGATAGGAAACATTAGAAGAATAACATTGAGAGGTTTTAGTATTTTCAGAAGTTTTCACGAAAATTTAAATTTGCCCATGTCTTTTAATTGTGTTGACTTGTTCATAAACTAATAAAAATTATTTATTTATTTTAAAACTTTATGCACATGGTGATGTACAAAAGCGACCTATTATACAAATTTTATTATGGCAGTATAATGGGTAGATACGGAACCCTCGGCGCATGAGAATTTAGAAAAGCCTTCGATTTCGTGGATGTCCTTCTAATGAAGTTTGCGTCGTTAGGGTTTTCTAAACAGCTCTTAAAATTTATGGCTGATTACCTGAGAAATCGCAGGCAGTGTGTTAAGATTGGGCACCATATGTCTCGTGAATTCTATACTAGGTCAGGAATAAGCCAGGGCAGTAATCTGGGCCCAGTGCTGTTCTTGATTATGATTAACGACCTTCATAGTGCTGAGTGTCTTCTTTTTGCCGATGATTCAAAACTTTTCCTTCCTGTCACTATCGATACGGATTGTGTAGCTCTGCAGGCAGACATCGAAGCGGTTGTTTCATGGAGCATAAAAAATAAACTATCTTTTAATGTCTCCAAATGTAAAACAATTACGTTTACTAGATCCCGTGCTCCAATTGTGGCAACATATGAACTGGCAGGAACACCACTAGAGCGTGTATCCACAATACGTGACTTGGGCATAATCATGGATAGTGAACTAAACTTTCGCGAACATATTAAACAAATATGCAAGACCGCCAATAAATCCCTGGGATTTATAATTAGAACATCTTTTGAGTTTAAGAATATAGAAGTTGTTAAGTTGCTGTACAATGCGTATGTTCGGAATGTACTGGAGTATAACGCAATAGCATGGAATCCCACAGAACACCTGTATACACTAATGGTTGAGCGGGTCCAGCGCAAATTTGCACGATACCTATACAAGCATGCCCCATGCACCCGTTTCTTTATCCTTCCATGTTCATATCAGGGATGATTGGTCTCGATACGCTGCACTTCAGGCGAGAATTCATGTCGATAACACACTATCTATTGCTAAACAATAAGGTAGACAACTCATCGGTGCGTGAGTGCATCCAATTTTACGTACCGGATAGGTACTTGCGAGGGGCTGGAAGGCGACAGCATCAACTTTTTACATGCCCGTCGGCATGGCGCTTTCTGGCATGGAATAGTCCCACTTTTAGAGGTGTGCAGCACCTAAATAGCTTTTTGGAAATGAATCCAGATGCAGACATATTTTATGACAAGCCTAGTGCCATTAGTGTATGTTAGAAAGCATCTATGTCATTTATAATTTAATGTAATTTGATAATTTGATGAACTGTAAAATTAATTCTAATTTATTTGACTTTATAATTTTAATGCATCTATTGACATTCTAATGTATAATTTTATTGACTTTATAATTTTAATGTATCTATTGACATTCTAATGTATAAATATAAATAATACTTTACTATAATATAATATAATTATCTAATCTGTAACATATAGTATATAAGCGTTTTGGTGTATACTGTAAGCTTATATTGCTAACATCATGTAAATAAATAAATAAATAAATGAGTTCGACTCGCACTTGATCGGTTTTTTTGTTGATTAACCTGTCTCGTAGATATTACAAGGTTAGTAATAATCTGTACTAATATTCTCTCTTTAGAGAGAGGTCAAAGTTTGTGCGTTTGTTTATATGTTGAGGGTAATCTTCGGAAGCACTTATTGGAAAAATTCTTTCACCATTTGAAAGGTATATTATCTACAATGGACATACTCAGGTTATATAATAATTATGTAAGTATACATAACGATATCTTGAGTTAAAGAAAAGGCATATAGACTGAACCGAGAGCTCGTTGCTAGTAATAAATATTCTGGGACATAATTATATAGCGTCATCTAGACTCAACAGAAACATAGTTACTTGTGACATGAGTGCTGCAATGCGGAAAACATACTTAACATATTTTGGGGTTTTTTAACTTATTATAATATTTTATCCTTAGAATTTTAATTTAAAAATTATTTACAATAGCGTTAGATTAGACAGGTAGAGTTGTGGAACTAGCAGATTTACTTTATTATTACATATCTACTATTATAAAATTGTAAATTTGTTGTTTGTACATTGGAGATATTAAAAAAAAAAAAAATAAGGCAACAACTTCTGAACGGATTTTGATGCGGTTTTTTTTCTATTAGAAAGGTCTTGGTCAACTTTAAAATCTGCCGTATGTTTGATTGCAATTGGTTAAGTAGAACTGGAGGTATATATGACAAAAAACGATAACCGATCTCCGCGCGGGCGGAGCCGCGCGCATCAGCTAGTTAATATACAACTATTACATCAAAATAATTTATATTCTAATTTTAAAACGTGTAATTGTTTCCTGCATAGCACGGGTCTTTAAGCATAGCTCGAATTACTTCAAATCTGCAATTTTTTTTAACTTTTGCAGACTGCGGTCTGAAGTGTATGGATAAATGTTTGTTACTTAGTTACACCAGTACGGCTAAACGGAATTGGCTGAAATTTGACACAAAAATAGATTATATTCTGGAACAGCACATATGCTTATTTGGAAAAGTCTTATCCTGGAAATAGATTCCTGTGGGTCGCAGGAATGGGATAATTATATCACGCAGTCGGAGCCATGGATACCATGGATATATTTTGTAGAAATGTTATATAATACTAACTGTTATTATATAACATTTCTGCAAAATATTTATATTATAATCATCATCATCACAACGTTCATCCCGGTTGCATTCAAGGGGTCTTCTCTACTACGGTATCTCTTAATTTGTCTTATCTTGGCTATCATGGGAGTGACCACCTTAGTCTTAGGGGATCGGACCTGATAGGGGGGGGGGTGCATCTCGAAACCGGAGATGGCCCTGGGACAGTCGGGATGCGAGAGAAATGCCTTACACCCCGTCATCTGAGAAAATCCGAGACGGCGTGCGGATTTAGTCGGTTCGAGCCCGACATAACCAAGCTGTAAATATGCGTTGTGCGAAAGAGAGAATGCTCTACAAAAGCCGATATTAGCCGAACTCGCACTCTTCTTACCGAGCCCGACGAAGCGCAACGCGATGCCAAAAAATTAAATACTATTTGTTACACACAAATAGTAGTTACATTAAATTAAATTCGTATTCATGTTTCGTTACGGTAACTAGACGTTATATAATATTAAAGAAACAAAATTTTTTGAGTTTCAGTTCTAAGTATGGGGGCCCCAAAATTTATGGTTTTTTTTTCTATTACTGTGTTAAAATCTTAATGCGGTTCACAGAATACATCTACTTACCAAGTTTCAACAGCAAAGTTCTTATAGTTTCGGAAAAAAGGGGCTGTGACATACAAACGCACAGACAGACAGACATGACGAATCTATAAGGGTTCCGTTTTTTGCCATTTGGCAACGGAACCCTAAAAAGATCCTAAACGACATCTTAAACATTTGATCGAATAGTGATTTTCTTGTGAAATGTACCTACTTGTCACTTACACCCTAACAACACCCTAAAATAACACCTTTCTGCCGTCGAATTATGGAGAAAAAAGTTCAGTAAATATTCATTGTTCCCTAATTGTTGAAGAGTTTGGCTGACGTCACAGCATTGTGAATATTGCGATCTATCTAATACTAATACCCCGGCATTAGAAACGCGAGACGGCGTGCAGTTTTGGTCGGTTTGAGTGCGACATAACCACTTCCGCTGGCCGGTTAGTATCCGGGGATTTCCGCACAAAAAAAGAATAAAAAACAACAAAGTTACTTGAATGGCTCTGTTGGTTGAAATAATTAATTCAATTAGTAGTAGTATATAATAATTATATTTACGGGATGGTCACAGCCTGTGACCACGGCCAGTGCAACCTGGTCGAAACGTCAGGCAAACCAGAGGTATGTAATACCTCGCGAGCGCGTGGGCCGCCGCCACCTCCTTCTGCGAGCATGTGATGCTCGCGAAGGAGATGGCGGAGCGCGCCCGGGAGAGATTCAGAACCCTCCCGGCCCGCCGAGCCCGCAACACGCTCGCCTCGCGTCGCAGGCGACTCAGGCGCCGGAGGTCGCTTAACGACCTCCGTCCTCCATGAGCGCAGGCCTGGGGGTGGCAGGTGAGGCCGCCTGTCACCCCAGCAGAAGCAGGCCGGGACGGTGGGGCGACTAGCGCCCCTCCCCCAAACCGGGGCAAGACGGGGACACCGTGGTTCCCAAACCCGAGGGGGCCATCTCGAAACCGGAGATGGCCCAGGGTCAGTCGGGGTGCGAGGGATATGCTCTATGGGCAACCTTACACCCCGGCGTCTGCAGACCCAAGACGGCGTGCGGTTTTAGTCGGTTCGAGCCCGACATAACCGCCCCCGCTGGCAGGCGGGGGGGTATCCGAGGGGATTTCCGCACGAAAAAAAAAAAAAAAAAAAAAGGTATGTAATACCTTTAAATAAGTGATCGCGTTAATCCCCGTAAATATAATTATTATATCATGGAACGCGAAAGTTTAAAAGTTAGAGTAGTAGTATATGTTGTAAACACCAAGAATAAGACAATGTAATATAGATACCTAATACATTATCTATACTATTATAAGATTGCAAATTAGTTGTGTCTGTACATTGGAGACATTTAAAAAATATATTTGGTTTATGTTAAATGAGTGATTCTGACTACAATTTTTTTTTTTTGGAAGTCTTGTCTGTTTCTTCGCAATGGACGCAAAAACTATTTAACGGATTTTAATGAGAATTTTTCTATTAAAAAGGTCTTAGACCTAAAATCTGCCGATTGTTTGATTGCAATTGGATAAATAAAAAAAAATTTGTTTATCTACACTCAAATCGAAAAATTCGAATTAGAAATTCAAAGACGATTCTATACATACGCACTTTATAAACGCATATACATAAAATTAAAAATAAAACTTATTATAGTACCGCCAACTGTATCATAAAACTCATTATAGTATCGCTATCTTTTTTTATTCATTAAACTAGTCTAAAGTTTTAGACTGAATATGGAAAAAAGGCGCACGCATTTTTGCTATGAGTGAAGATAAAGTGGTGTATGAAACTGCATATAACTTAGGTATTAAAACACTCGAGTCAACCTATTATCGATAAACAGACTCTCGTGTTTTAATACCCCTTCTTATATGACAGTTGCATAAACTACTATTTTTGGTCATATCTCTGGTTTTACTTAACCGATCTCCGGGCATCAGCAAGTGGGAAATACAATTGACGGTTTTATCGCACTGTGGCAATCTTTTACAGTCAACCATTGTTAAAGAAAAAAGTGGGATTTCGTATTAAATTTCATTTATTATTGTGATAGAAAAGTCTCATAGGAACCTTACGAACATATGTGGCATTCGTTAAGGGTACTTGGAGCCCTAAAAAGTTCTGATAATCTGGTCTTACCACAGAACTTCAATGTCGTCAGTGGGTGGTGGAGACCAGATGGTAGTTTACGGAAAATATAGAAGTTCTGCAGTTTCATAGTTGAACTCCGACCCCAACTGTCTCTTACTGTCTGTTCTCTGAAAAGTCTCGCGGCAGAAGATTTCTCTGTCATGAGCTGCCAAAACGCGTCCTGTATTGATGAAATTCTTGCCTACATACATCTCAGGTGATGTAGGAGCCATGTATATGAGCATGTAATCATTGTTGTATTTAATTTCATTTTAATAATATAAAAAACAATGCCGCCTCTCCCAAACCATGAGGGAGGCGTGAAGTAGTTGAATGAGGATAATAAGTTATAAATATTCTACGACATTCTACACAGTGCTTTCTAGACCCAAAGTAAGCATAGTTCACCTAGCTTGTGTTATGGGTTCTAGAATGCGAATAAACACTCCTTCCTATATATTTTTTTGTAAATACATACATATTACAGACCAATGCAAATAGACATATTCATACATACAAGCAATTACATGAGCGGGAATTGAACCCGCGCCCCCTATAGTAGCAGTCGAATGCACTACCGCTGGGCCACAAGGTGCATAATAATATATGGACGCTTCTGTCGGGATTTATATTTATCTGTTACTTGGTTTGCGAGTCATTCAAAAATTACTATATCGATTCTTATGAAAAGATTATGTTCGTAAATATCAACACACAACTATTTTAGTTTTGAATTTGTTGAGACTAAAAACTAATAGGTATTTAATTTCATTCATTATGCATGCAGCTAAATAGTGGAACACCCTGCCTGAGTCTGTGTTTATGGGAAGTTATAACATGGGAATCTTCAAGTCCCAAGTGAATAAGTTCCTTCTAAGCAAACGTTTTTCATCGTAGACCATCATCATCATCACTCACCAACAGGCGACTATCTCGCCTGTTGGTGAGTCTGTTAATTTCTCTAAAAATATTGGTAGCCGAATTTATTAGTAGGCTCGTTCCCTACAGCTAAGCTTAGTTGCTTGTGTTAAGAGTGGGTTCAAGTCGGTTGTTCGATCCTCCGACCTTTCGAACGCAAGTCTCACACTCCAGGTATAGGTATATACACTTCACTTATACTTCTATCCCTGTAAAATTGCAGCTAAATCTGTTCAGTTGTTTGAGCATGAATGAGTAAACAAACATCTTCACAAACTTTCACATTTATGATATTTAAGTAAGATTAGATGGCAGTAGGATAGTTGGATAATAAGATTATGACACATATACCTTAATATACACATATATAGATAATATAGGCGATTAGGCGGTTTGTGACAACTCAAAATGTCCCCTTCTGGATGGACCTCCTTTTTTAATCGGTTGCTCAAAAAATATGATTAATAAGAAAATAATATAAGATGAAGAACTTACAAAAAAATAATAAGAATACGTCCACCACTAATTTCTTCAGAATTTTCGTTGCATCGGCTTCCTGCGACATTTTGCTCCTTTCGTCTATGACTTGCGTGACAGAATTCAGTCCCGTTTCAAGACGTTAGATTACAATTTGAAATATACTGGCCAAATAAATTCTCAACAATTAGAAAATATCTGTCGGATATTTTCGTATCGGTTTTAGATGCCGAATGTATTAAAAAACAACAAAAAAATACAACAATTATATAATGAAAATGACTAATTGTCGGATATTTTTATGTCAATTTTAGATACTAAAACTAGAGAGCGATTAATGTTTTTTTTTTCTGATTTTACGTGATTTGGTACGTAGATCTAGATCTAGCGTCCGTCACGTAGCGCGGCAGCGTGTATACTGGCAGCGAGGGACTGCCCCTTCGCTTTTTATACCCAGCCATAATTATCAATTCTCACCCGGTCTGAATAGATAACGTCATTGTTTTATAAGTATAATTAGCATCAGTGCATTTTATAAATGCGATAGTTATAAAATCTTAAGTAAATCTACTCACCCTGGATGGATGGATAGATTTTTGGAATCATTCCGCTGGATGATAAGAAGCTATCGAGAAGTCCAGAAAAAACAGACCACTATTCCAGATGCTTTCGATCCTAAAAGGGTGGTCCCTACCTTGACGGTCTAGAGGGTTACATTTTCGAGGTTTCTTTAAACCCGGGATTGTAAGAAGAAAAAAACACGTGTGTGCGTGAAGCATTCCAGTTCTTTGTCGTACGACAAGAAAGGAAGTACCTACCGAAATAAGACAAACTATACCGTCTCAAATCACATGGTTTCGAGACGGTATCTATAGTTTGAACCAAATGTGGATGACACCGCAGTCCTACGTGATGTTATAGATAGAAGACGGAGGGTGGGATTAGTTGAAAGAGCTCATCAGAACACTCACCGTGGTTAAGGTGGCAAAATACATCCAAAGAGAGAGATAATATCTCTACGCAACTGCAAAGGTTTAAAGGTGTTAATAATCTCAAGAATCTTAATGATATGGGCAGCGAGAGAGATGGAGCTATGCACTGTGTATAGCTACATGTCGCTCGTCGTGCACGTCGTAGCACGTCGTGGTTACTCCATTGAAGGACCTCATTTTGTACGATAGAGACATTACAAAACCGAATAGCTTTACAAAACTGAAGCAAGTCGATCTTACCCGGATATTCAATCTCTTCACAACGACGATGTGTCAAATTATAAATTATAGACGACCTCTGTGGCGTAGCGGTAGTGCGTTCGAGTGCTAAGTCAGAGGTCGCGGGTTCGATTTCCGCTCAGTGCAGATATTTATAGTTGCATTGGTCTGGATGTTTCTATGTATAATATGTTTCTATTTAAAAAAAAAAGTATTTATGTATGTTTATCCGCATTCTAGAACCCATATGACAAGCTCTGCTTAGTTTGGGTTTGTGTAATTTGTCCTATAATATTTATTTAAATTAAAATCCGGGTTTACTCCAAACATTGCAAATTAAAGCTTTAAACAATCCTTTTTTCTTTCGCCGCAGTTCGAAGATAGACTTTTGAGACTTCGTGATGGTAAACAAATAAGCGCAAATTTTACCCCTGAGTCAATGTGATTGCCCCTCTTTTATAAATATAAAGGTCATCTGTTATCTCACACACCCACCACGCAATGGTGACATGCTGGTCGCACTACAAAAACCTATTATTATACTCGCGTGTTGTGTTATCTGTAAAGCAGCTTTTTTATAGAGAACTACCGACCCGCCCTGACTTCGCACGGGTGTAATTTGATAGCCGGTTCATGGTAGGTACATTAAGGATGCCGGGTTATGTCGACATAACCCCGGGGGGGGGGGGGGATGTTCGAAGGGATTTCCGCACGAAAAAAAAGGTATATCAAGGATGATATCCGGTCTGGTCCTCGTTTCCAATCTGAAAGTGTATGCAGGTGTTTGTATGTTTGGCTCTTTGTTACTCTATCACGCTCGAACGGCTGAACGGATCTGACTGAAATTTGGTACAGATATATATTATAGTCTGAAATAACACATAGGCTCCTAGGCTAACTATTGTTATCTCTCGAATAGGTTCCCGGGTTCTCTTTCTCTTCCCCTCTCTCTCTCTCTCTACTCTCTCTTTACTCTTTCTCTGCTCTCCGACTCCTCCTTTCCATAATGGTTTCTTTCACTTTTATGAGAGCGAGAGTCATCTGACCTCCCTTCAGATAAGAAAGTCAATTAAGATAACATATGTACATTTCAATAAAAGATAATTAAATCCAAATCTACATTTTAGCCATGCCTAGGAGTCCAAACGAACTAGCGGCTGTACGTCTATTTTTATATGAATCCGCATGAACGCAACGCAATGCACTTGCGGCTGACCGCATGTGACCCTATCATGTTATTATAAAATAGACATGCGGCCGGAAGTACGTTGTGAGATTCAGAGATAAATTAAGTGTTCATCATCACCGATTTAAATGCACTAAATTAAGACTAATTGCATGACAAAGAAACATCATTGAAACAATCTTGAGCAGCGTTGATAAAGGGAATACAGCTAAACAGTGTTTATTTCGCGGAAAGCAATTATAACTGACTGTCTCCTTTCATTGAAACAACTGTAGTTTCCGATTACTGTGTGTGAATAGTTTACGTGTCTCTTACCATACGCGGCGATGATCAATAGCCGAACGGTTTTAATTTACCATTTTAATGTTTTGAAATTAAAAGCGCATTTGGGAATTTTGTTTTAAGGAACTTATCACAATTAAAGGTGTAGACCGGGAAGATTGTTAGACGTTTTCTATAAATTAAACCTGGCCCCTGAAACTCCCTGCATACTAAATGTCATGGAAATCGTAGGAGCCGTTTACGAGTTTCAGATTATATTATATACCTACATACATACAAGAATTACTCGTTTAAAGATATTAGATATTTTGATTTAAAACAATGATGGCATAATTTCTATAAAAATATCCCAAAATTCCACCTCAATTAATATGGTACCCGAATTACCTCGCTGGAAATACAGCAAATTGGGGTAAAATTCGCTTTGAGTGTATTTTTTCTTGGACATGATAATGTCTTAAATAGCCTTGTATTTTCCACTGAGGGTAAAATAGGCTGTACAAATATGCACACAGCTATCTAATTACTTAGATATTTTAATAAATATACTTTAGTAATTAAAGTGTACTACCTAAATATATAGGTATGTATATATACGCTATGGATAGTGCTCATCACTTAGGAGATACATTTCTATAAAACAAGGACTAGTAAAACGCAGTAACTCCGAGCTAAATCTTTGGCTGGGTACTTTAATATTATATGTAGCAACAGACAGACATCTAATCTAACGAATAAAATTATTAAGTTCGTTGGAACATCAGTACGTTACAAAGGTCAAATAGCGAAGTTTAGATTATATAGGTACCTTTTTCCTTAAAGATAAAATTTAGTTCTATAGTATAGTAAATAAAAGATGCTAAGTATATTGATATACTGTTGTTTATTATCTTTTTTTCAAGCCCATTAATAAAGAGAAAAATAGGTTCCATTATAACCTTTTTTCCTTAAAGATAAAATTTACTTATGAGACGTTCGTCTGTGATTAAGCCTATAAGCAAATAATACTAAATAAAGAATAATAACAAAAAAAAGAATCCCGTCAGATCCCTTCTCAATGTCAATGGGTTATTATTATGGACAAGGCGTTGCTTCTTCTGACTTTAGTTGTGCTGAGATAGGAGTGGCTCATGTTTTGGTTTTGTTTTTTAGGGATTTTCTTTAGAAAAGCCCTATTGCTATCGAGTTGTCGTCGACGTCGTCGTTGCCAATTTTCTGTCACGGTTTTGGGTATGAAGGAGATGAGCTATCGAGTTGCTGTTTTCGGTAATAGATTCGTGTTGGGGTGAACCATTGCAAGATAAAGAAAAAATCGCAAAATCGAAAATCCCTTGTATTCGGCTGAGCTCGTCTCAGGAATTCAACTTGTTTGATTTATCAAAGGTTTCGGCTGCTGCCTCATACATGCAAATCGTATGTATTTTTGCACGAAATTTGTACTATATTATTTGTACGAAACATGCGACCGCATGCTTGCATCCACATGAGGACGGCCTTCAAAAATCACACTGTACATATTTGTTAAAGTTACTATTTTTCAATTAAAATCTTTCTTTACACCCTGTTAAAACTAACAAGACTTTTATGGGACAAACTTGTAAGTACCTTTTTTTTTCTTCCGGATATCCCTTCAGATACCCCCCCGCCGGCTAGCGGGCTTGAACCGAATAAAACCGCACGCCGTCTCGGGTCTAAAGAACTTCTGCGAGCATGTAATGCTCGAGAAGGAGGTGACGGAGCGCGCCCGGGAGAGGTTTAGAACTCTCCCGGCCCGCCGAGCCTGCAACATGCTCGCCGCGCGTCGCAGGCGACTCAGGCGCCGGAGGTCGCTTAACGACCTCCGTCCTCCATGAGCGCAGGCCTGGGGGTGGCAGGTGAGGCCGCCTGTCACCCCAGCAGAAGCAGGCCGGGACGGCGGGGCCATTGGCGCCCCTCCCCCAAACTTGTAAGTACCTAAGTACATATAGTTCCCGGTTATTGGATTCGTCGTCCACTAGAATAGTGAGAGTTCGGGTAGTAACAGAAACAGCTAGAGCGGTGACAATTAAAGAATGTTTAAAAAAAAGGAAAAATTATAGGTGCAATACAATCTTATAAATGCGAAAATTTGGATCATTGGATGGATGTTCGTTATTCAATCACAGCAGGACGACTGAATGAATCTGGATTAAATATGATACACTAAAAGAGTTATAGCCTGGCATTTTTATCACGGGAATGTGTTCCTGTGATTCCCGGGAAAGTGTTCAGTATGTCATACGGGTCTCAGGCAAGCAACGAGCGAACGAACCAACGAAAATTTGTTTTCAAATTATCAACTCATTTAGAAATTACGCTTATTTAATAGGTACGAAATATTTATTTTAGATTGTAATGTACGCAATACAAAGTTGATAAAGTTGTTTAGACAACTTTTTTTACTACATTTATTAGGGGACTGTAGCTTATCATTGCGTTGTTTGTTTTAGCATAATTAATAGTAATGAAAAATATTTTATAGTGCTATCTCAACAGCAGAGAAGATTGGACGTTGTATGGTAATGAAAATCCTTTGGACTAGATAATAACCGGCCTTACTCCGGCTGGTCACGTGTGCGTCCATGAGTGGTGTTGGTTTTATATCTACTAATTGTACCTAGTGGCTTCGCACATGGCATACTTCACCCCCGTCGCACTATTTATTTACTAGGTGTGCAAGGCGAATCGCTGCTTGCAATGTTGAGCTGAGTGAGACATCGTGATTTGAATTGATAGTTATTCAGGAGTTTTGGACGACTGATTTGGCGCCAAAACTTGTCCAATAGATTTGACCGCTATTGCGGAATCAGATTTTGAAAATGTTGAACAGTGATCATTCCTCCGTGGCAAGTCCGATTTTGAAAATTCTTTTTGAAAGTCACAACTCTGGACATACTTTCTGAGCGTGTAAAGTTTGGTCACAGTGTCTCGAGCGGTTATTATGTAATTCCATCTGGATTTTTTTTAACGGTGATCATTCCTCTGTGGTGGCATTAAATTTTTCAAAATATATACATAAACTTTCCTCTGATTGACCTCTTTAATCATGCCAAATTTGGTTCTGATTGGATTAGTAGTTTAGGAGGAGACCTGTGACAAAGAAAATCCTGAAGTCTGGTATGAGGAGCTTTCGCTCGACTTCGTCTCACTCAGCTCAATTAATTAAATTTGTCCGATTTGTTGTCATTTATGATTACTACTCCGCTCTCCTAGGTAGTAGCGTGATAATAACCTATCCTTAAGCCTATAACCTTCCTCGATAAATGGGCTATCTAACGCAAAAATATTTTTTCAATTCGCACCAGTAGTTCCTGAGATTAGTGCGTTCAACCAAATAAATAAACTCTTCAGCTTTATAATATATAATATACTAATATTATAAAGAATGTTGAATTTTGTGAGTTTAAAAAAAAAGTAATATGTATATTAGTTACCGAAATTACTAATCCTTGAGGGGGGAATCCCTGACCCCTCCAGCTAAGCTAAATTGCTTGTGTTAGGTTCAAGTCACCTCTAGATCGTAAGGCTGAATCTATAATCACTAAGTTACCGTAGCCGACGCGTTTTTTTATATGTGAGGGGTTTTTTTTTCGTGCGGAAATCCCTTCTGATACCCCCCCGCCGGCCAGCGGGGGTTGTTCTGTCGGGCATGAACCGACTAAAACCGCACGGTGTCCTCCCCAAGTGTCCGTTGCCGGGCACCCCGGGTAAGCCCTCGAAAGGATAACCCCAGGGTTACCGGCGGACTTTGGTGCCACCGCGGCCTCGCCTGGTGGGGTCGAGTATTATCCCGCGTCGGTGAGTTGGCAGGCGTGTGAGGACACACACGACACGCCTCCGCCACGGCCTGCTTCTGTAAGGGCGGCGAGTCGGCCAACTGCCGTCCTGAGGCCTTATATGTGAGGGGTAATCTTCGGGACCACTGCACTTATTGGAAAGATTCTTACAAGTAATGTTACTTTTAAATGTTGAAGCATTTGAAATGACATAGGCTATATAATATGTGTAACTTACGTTAATTACCTAAAGTTATGATGCTAGTAGTCAACTAAGGCTCGAGTTAAAAAATACTCCTATAAACGGATTCGAAGCGAGGGCAGGTGGCTAGTAATTTAATATTCTGTCGGTCTGAGCTCTGGCCTCTCGTATTGTCGGGTCATACCTAATTCAGCCATAAATAAGGCATTAAATATGCCTTTTGAACGAATCATCTCCATCTCTCATGAAAGTTGAAAAATCTCAAGATGGTTGGTTGACATGATCATCGAAGCATGTGGTGTCAAGGCAGGTGTCTAGCCTTATTGAGTCAAAGCTAAATCTACGCCCTTTAGTCGCCTTATGCCTTACGCGAATGTGATTCTACTTTGATTATGCCTTACGCCTTATGCCTTTTTTTGTATAATTCCTTAAAGTTGATTTTCCAGTACCACTTCCTAATACCTACACTGTGGGTGGTAAAAATATCTTTATCATGTTATTTAAGAGATAATATTCAAATTGAGCGTTATAAAAATAAACCGATACGTTATTATATAGTTATTCGTGTTGTGATAATTATGAAGTGACATAAATAAGTTTATCATCTTCTTGCGTCAGTTGGGCAGCTGCGTGCGATGCGATTGCTGCGTGGGGAGGGCGTGGCGCATATCTGTCTATACTTATATTAAATTGTAAATTAGTCGTATCTGTACATTGAAGATATAAAAAAGAAACTTGGTCTATGTTGAATGAACGATTTTTTACACAAAAATATTTTTTTTTAAATTCTTATCTGTCTGTTCGATGACGCGATGGATGTTAAAACTATTGAACGGATTTTGATGAGGTTTTTTTTCACTAGAAAGGTCTGGGTCAGACTTCAAATCTTCCGTATGTTTGATTGCAATTGGTTGAGTAGACCCTAAGATACGACCAAACAACGATCACCGACTTCGCGCGGAGGGAGCCGCGGGCGTCAGCTAGTAGGCTATAAAGATGTGTTCCCACTTAAGTATAGAAACTCCTCAGTGGTCGATTCGTGCAACTAATTTTGGTCTTAAATTATTTGTGGAGGTCCAGAGAAGGTTTAAAAGGTGAATAAATATGGAAGTTGTTGTCGATTGAGGCAGTACGAAGTCTGCTGGGTCAGCTAGTCTATAATAATAATCATCATCATCCTGCGAGCCGTTACCAAAAATTTGACGGCCTCTGTGGCGTAGCGGTAGTGCATTCGACTGCTACGACAGGGGGCGCGGGTTCGATTCCCGCTCAGTGCAAATATTTGTATAAATGAATATGTCTATTTGCATTGCCAGACCAGTGTTTCTATGTGTAATATGTATGTATTTACAAACAAAAAAAAGTATATAAGTATATTTATCCGCATTCTGGAACCCATAAAACAAGCTAGTTAAACTATGCTTACTTTGGGTCTAGAAAGCGATGTATAGAATGTCTAAAAAAAAACAAAACCCAACTCAGTTGGGGTCGACTTTCGCTCTAAGCCCGGGTGACACGAGGCTAGTAAATCAAGCTAGTGAGCCAAGCTAGTGCTGCCAAGCTAGTAAGCTAGTGACACTAGCTTCGTGTAGACGGAACTAGCTTCGTTTACAAGCTAGTAAGCTAGTGTGGAAGCTAGCAAGCTAGTGCCTCAAGCCAGGATAGTTTAATAGCTTGGGGTTCTATTTTTCAAGCTAGTAGGCGCCCCCCACCACCCGTTTTACTATCCTGGCTTCGTTACTAGCTTCGTGTCAACCGCGAAGCTAGCGAACCTAAGCTAGTGTGCAGTCGGAGAGCGTGGTGAGAGTGCGTGCAATTTGTTAAAATGCCGAAATTAGCGGACGAAATTAATTTAAAATTCGTTCAATTGTACAGAGAAGAGGAATGTTTGTGGAATGCAAGTATTCCATCTTACAAGGACAAGCAAATGCGAGACTCGTCACTAGAAAAAATACGCGACATACTAAATAAAGATGGAATAGAAATGTCGATAAAAGAGATTAAAAATAAAATTAAAAATCTAAGAGCTACATATTGTCAAGAATTAACAAAGATAGAAAAATCTGAGAGGTCTGGAGCAGGAACTGCAGAAGTCTATAAGCCAAAAATTATTTGGTTTGAGGAAATGCATAATTTCATAAAAAAGGTGCCAATGAAGAGAAAAACTTCGGTAAGTTATTTTAATATTATTTACTCTTTACAATTATTTACCTTAAAAGTACTTATTGAAATATTAATAATCGTCGGCATTTTTAATTTTTCTTGTAGTTTTGTCTGAATTAACGAATCATTCTTGCTTGCCATGGTACTGCTCCATCATTGTTGAAATATCTCTTAAATTTCTCCCTTTTTTCGATAGCTGACAGAGAAGAGTGGTTACTTCCCTGTCGACTGATACTGGGTAAACATAAATTTTCCATTCTCCATGAACCGGGAATAATGTTTCCCGCTTCAATGTCTTCTTGGTCGACATCACTACTAATGCAATAAGTGCTTTTTTGCTCTTTTCGTAACCAATTATGCAGAGCACATGATGCTAGTACAATTTTGTCTACTGTTTTTACGTCAACTGCGATTGGTCTTTGATAAACACGAAATCGGCTTGCCAATATGCCAAAGGCATTTTCTACAGTTCTTCTGGCTCTACTTAGCCGGTAGTTGTATACTTTTTCTTCATGTGTTAAATTGTCACCTGGGTACGGTTTCATAATGTACGATTTTAATGGGAATGCAGCATCCGCCAAAATTACTCCGCCTTGTGGTATAAGGTTATTTTCTAGTTGATTATATATGGAGCAATTCCTAAAAACACTTCCATCAGATGCCATTCCACAGGCGCCGACGTCAATATAAATGAAATTATAATCGTAATCAACAATAGCCATAAGAACAATACTGAATGTTTTTTTGTAATTAAAAAACAAACTTCCACTGTTGCCAGGAGCTATGATTTGAACATGCTTCCCGTCGACGGCGCCATAACACGCTGGAAAGTTCCATTTCACTCTGAAACCATTTTCTATAGCTGCCCATTCTTCAGTTGTAGTTGGAATCTGTAACAATATTTTTAACAAATTTTTTATTTTCAGAACAATCAAGATTCTCCAAACAATAATAAAGATGACAACAGTGCAAGCAACAGTCAGTCATTAGAACCACCCGTAGCAGAAAATCTGTCAGAAAAGACAGTTGAAATGTCTCAACCTGCAAGCGAAATGTCGTCTATTCAAGATAAAACTTCTAAATTTATTTCCCCCGGAAGTAACATTCCGCAATTTAAGAAACGGAAGGTTTCGCAAGTGAGTTCATTGATAAATGAAATTAAGGTGATTAAGGAGGATTTAAACAGTTCACGAGATTTTCAGGAACCAGAGCTGGATGAACATGAGATATTTGCAAAATATGTAGCAAGTCAGTTGAAAAAGCTTTCACCCGGACAGGCCATTTTAGCTAGGGATCAGATCAACGCAACACTATCCCGCTGTCGGATGTATGATTTAAACTTCGGAAATACTACATTTTCGTACCAGTCACCTATCAATTCTTCAGACTCCAATATGTCAACCACATTTTCTTACAATAGTTCTGCAGCAAGTCCACTCTACACTAATCCACCATCACAACTACAACAGACTGAGCAACGTGATGAACCCATCATCCATCCGCCACCACAGCAAGAGTTGGAGCAAGATGAAGATCCCATCTATCAAGCATTTCAAAATGCTTGATACATTTCTCGCCATTTATGTAACGTAAACGTACATTTTGTCGTCATTTATGATTTCTCATTTTGTAATTTAGAATTTAATCTCGCCATTTATGTAAGCGTAAAAGTACCTACTTTAATTTGAAATAAATAAAATTCTACATACCTGTATATCTTTCTTTAATGCCTTATAAATTTCACTGCAAACTTCTGGTATGAATCTAGATATAGTAGATCTTGAAACACGATACATGTGACTTAACTTCCTGTAATTGACACCAGATGATAGAAAATCTAGAGTTATTTCCAATTTTATTTTAGCCGGTATGGCTTCTCTCATATTAGTATTTAATTTTTGTATTTGTGGTCCCACTAGATTCAGTAAATTGTCAAAAATATTAGGTGTCATTCGCAAAATACTCTTGAATTCGCCGGAATCCTCAGATCGCAGTTCTTTTAAAAGTAATGCAGATGCTCCATGACTATGTCTTCTTAAGATCCAGGGTCTTGTCCAAGTACGCTTTTCTTCTAGCAGAGCTAATATTTCATCTAGCGCATGTTGACACAACTTCCGAATTAACTTTCTTAGTAGAATTGCTTTTCTCTTACGCACACTGTTCATTTTTACGTATACGTGTTATCAGGTTAAGCACAACTCACTACTGACTTGACTAGCTTGAAATTTCCTAGCTTCGTGTAGACAGCACTAGCTTGGTTACAATCCAGGCTAGTAGGTAAGCTAGAAACCAAGCTAGTGACCCCTTACTAGCTTACTATCCTAGCTTCAAAATACTAGCCTCGTGTCACCCGGGCTTAAGTACGAAATGGCCGAAAATCGATATTTTCCATAAAGCAACTGCCATCTAGCCTCCACAACCAACTGGCGATAGCGAAGTTCTGTAGTTAGACTAGGTTGTCAGATTCTTAAGCCTACACAACCAACTGGCGATAGCGAAGTTCTGTAGTTAGACTAGGTTGTCAGATTCTTAGGGCACCAACTACCCATAACGAATGCCATAGATGTTTGTAAGGCAATCGAGACTGACGCGACGACGGTTCTACGCGCTCTACGCCGATAACCTGCGCCAGACCCTCGTCCGTTGATCAGCAGATGTACCAGCTAGCAGGATGAGATTGGCTCGGGCCTCGTAGTACCATCTACGAGGCCCGTTAGAACATTTAATTATATTATAGAATGCAAATGTTCAAAAATGAGAGTTTAAATCATAACTAAAAGTACTGTTGATACTATGGAGTACCCAGGGTTAGTCGGGGTGCGAGGGAAATGCTTTATGGGAAACCTTACACCCCGGCGACTGAAGACGCCAACCTTACACCCCGAGACGGCGTGTGGCTTTAGTCGGTTCAAGCCCGATATAACCGCCCCCACCGGCTGCCGGGGTATCCGAGGGGATTTCCGCACGAAAAAAAACAAGGTTTTATAGTCTACTATAACACACTCTATACTATAGACTTAGAGTGTAGTAGAGAAGAATAGAGTGTAGTACTTGTAGTCATGCTGTCTTGGGTCAATCAACTATTTCTTGTATATTTGGTTACTGGTAACGTAGGAGACATTTTAGAGGTCTTGTTTGATAAACACAAAAATATTTACTAGTATTTTAAATATTTATAACTAAAACAATATATATGTATTTAAAAACAAAAATTACGGATATTTTAATATATAATCATTTTAAACATAACTCAGGGGACAGACTGATAAAACAGACAGCACATTGGCAAACAGCAGTACCAATAGAAATTTGAGGACACAGTTTGGTAATTTTTTAATAATAGCACATTGAAAAAATTAAAATCTGGCAAAAATGTAAATGTTTTGTAAAAAAAATAGAACAATACGCACTCTAGAACCAAATTTTTAAATTATTGCGTAAAGTAGTAACATAAGTATGTGTGGGGACAGGAATAATTTGTATGGAATATAGCTTTTGTCAACTGGGTTACCATTAAATTAATGACACATAATTGATATTATAAAATTATATGTTGCTTAATATCACGCTTTGTAATCTAAATGACTGTACTAGTTATCAAATTATCAATTTTCTTTATATAGGGAAAAGGTTTTTACAAAGAATAGTTGATTGACCCCTATACTATACTTCACGTTTACGATGACTAGTGGATCACTATATTTTCTTATCTTCACGGTAATTTTCAGTCGTGAATAAATCGTAATTCTTTTTATGTGCCGTAACGACATCACGCACGGCTACATGCGGTCATCGAGGTGACTATTTTGAGGAATTAGGACACATAAGTTGCTGTAGTAATTACTGAGACAAGGGTAACAATTTTCAAGCTTAAAACTGTCTCGAAAGGCTCTGTCACTCATACTCAGTAGTGAGTAATTCATAGGATAACGAAAAATATGACGAATAATATTAACAAGAGTCCTATTGGGCGGCACTCACGCTACGAGAAATCGTTACGATCATACTGTGCCATTTAAACTAGACTGATAAATCGATGCGTGTATGTGAGAAACACTACACACATGCATATATTTAACGCTACAGTTTAAGCGATACTTAGTAGTAAATATTTTAACGTAGGGGGCGTCAATGTTAATTCACCTCGCCTAAAGGGGAAGTTTCAAGAATGAGGATCACCATAGCAGATATAAATAATGGTGCATTGGTAGGCCTCAGTTTGACGGCCTTTCAGATGCTTTTTCACGAACCCGGGATTGTAGGAAGAATAGGAAACACGTCTTTGGTAAAGAATTTCAAGTCTTTATTGTGCGGCAAAGAAAAAGGTCAAGAACTGCTCGGTCCTGGATGAAATTGTTTGCACTGTATGAGGATGACACCTCAGCCCTGCAGGTGTTGTTGTGTATAGGAAAGGGGAGGGTGGGGACTACTTGGAAGAGCTTATCAGATCACTCGGCATGGTAGATAGGAAGCAATAAACTATTACGTAAGCTAACGGTAAGATGGGTATGTCGGATTTGAACCGACTAAAACCTCACGGTGTCAGCCATGTGTTACGGGGAATCGGGTGTGCCTTTTTTTTTCGTGCGGAAATCCCTTCGGATACCCCCCCGCCGGCCAGCGGGATCTGATGTGCTCTAGAAAGAATATCCCAGAGACCCCGACCGTCTCCGGTCGCCAGCGATGGCGACCCCAACGCGTTGTAGGGAATCTAATCCCCCCTCCCCTTAAGAGAAGCGAGCGCGGAAGTTTCTCCTACTAAATATTATAAATGTGAAAGTTTGTAAGTATGGAAGAACGGATGTTTGTTACTCTTGAAAGCAAAAACAGCTGAAGTAATCTGGATGAAATTTGGCACAGGCATAGATTTTAGTCTCGAATAACACATAGACTACTTTTTATCTCCGAAATAGGTTCCATGGGTAATGAAAGAAAGAGTGAAAGAAAGAAACTTTATTTGGTAAGTAAGTCACATGAATTACTTATTAACTAGTACATATTCATTAAATATATATTATTGTGTGCCTTTTTTTTTTTTTTTTATCGTGCGGAAATCCCTTCGGATACCCCCCCGCGTGCCAGCGGGGGCGGTTATGTCGGGCTTGAACCGACTAAAACCGCACGCCGTCTCGGGTCTACAGACGCCGGGGTGTAAGATTGCCCATAGAGCATATCCCTCGCACCCCGACTGACCCTGGGCCATCTCCGGTTTCGAGATGGCCCCCTCGGGTTTGGGAACCACGGTGTCCCCGTCTTGTCCCGGTTTGGGGGAGGGGCGTTAGTCGCCCCACCGTCCCGGCCTGCTTCTGCTGGGGTGACAGGTGGCCTCACCCGCCACCCCCAGGCCTGCGCTCATGGAGGACGGAGGTCGTTAAGCGACCTCCGGCGCCTGAGTTGCCTGCGACGCGCGGCGAGCAAGTTGCGGGCTCGGCGGACCGGGAGAGTTCTAAGTCTCTCCCGGGCGCGCTCCGCCACCTCCTTCGCGAGCATTACATGCTCGCAGAAGGAGGCGGCGGCGGCCCACGCGCTCGCGCTCCGCACCATTGCCGCAATCATGCTGCCGAGCGAGAGGACTCCCACCCCGATGGCTGCCACGAGGTCACGCCTCGGCGCCTCCCACGCCGGGCAGTCCGCCAGCGTGTGCAGCCCTGAGTCCTCGCTCGCGTCGCAGTGATGACACTCAGGCGTTGGCTCCTTCCTGATCCGATGCAGGTGGTCCCCGAAGCACCCCTTCTTCGAGATCACCTGCGTCAGTCGGTAGGAGAGGCTTCCGTGTCGCCTCTCCAGCCAATCCTCCATGATGGGCCTTACCGCCGCTATTGCGGCGTGCCCTTATTATTGTGTGCCTAACGGTTGCATGGGAACGGAAGCACAATTTCACGCGGGCGGCGCGCCGCGGCCTTTATAACATAAAGTTTAAATATAGTAGATTGTTCAACAAGGGACTAAAACAAGCCATAATGACACGAGATGTTTTTTTTAATAGTTCGAGTGTCATTATGGTTGTTTAGTCCCACGTTAAACAGTCTGCTTTTCACTTTGAATGCGAGGAAAAAAAATGACGTTCTATACAAAATTATAATATTTAAAATAACAAAGTTTCTTAAAATGACGTATTAATCGTTAATCTAACCTAAGAAAAGTTAAAAGTGCAATATGTACATTTATTTACATTTAAATGTATGGTTTTCCCCGGTATATTAACGTGGGTCTCCGTGCTTTGTATTTGAGCATGTTGAATATCGGATTCTATCGCGGTTTATTTGATGTTATTTTATATTTTACATTGTTTGTTTGTTCGGTTGCTGAAAAGCAACCGAAACGTCGGGTTCAATGTAAAATAAAAAAATAACATCAAATAAACCGCGATAGAATCCGTTAAAAATAGTTTTATTTCAATGTGTAACATTCGCGGAAATTTCCGACAATATCATGTTGAATATCTTCACTCGGAGTAAAAGTTGGAGAGTGTCGTAAAGACACTCTATCCTCAAAAAGGTTGCCGATGGTCATTTCATTACGAAATTAAATGGGTGTCTTAGATTTTTTCAAATGTCATTTTGAGGTGTTATCTATACACAATCACTAAAAAGGTGATAATCCTTCTATTCACAAACACCGTGATTGGCTGTTTAGGAGTTTTCAAAGAAAATTAAAAAAATACTTTAGTGTCTAGAGATTAATAAGGAACTTTAGTCTAGTATATATATAATAATCTATGGTCCCGATATGCAGAGACTAAAGTAACATTTTAAGAGCATGAGAAGTGAAAAAACTATTTTAACGGATTCTAAGCAATTCATTTGATTCAATTAAATTTTTAAGCATTTTGTATGCTTACTTTTTTCTACAGATTTAGATCGGAAAAGAGAACATCTAGAACGGGAATTTATTTGAAGTTATTTTATATTTAATTTCAAACTACAAGACAACAACCATCTTTATTCTCCTCGTGATCAATGTATAAATTATAAAATAACATTGAAAAAAACGCGATGGAATCCGTTAAAAATAGTTTTATTTCAATGTGTGACATTCGCGTAAATTTCCAACAATATCATAAAGTTTAAAGTTAAATTAAATAGAATTAACATGATAAACATTTAGTTCATTTCGATCACTTACTGACTCTGTTTGCATTCTGACATGCGATAAATATCCGGAAATATAAATATTATGATAGAAGTGACGTTGGCAGAAATCTGTGGCCATTGGCAATTATCAATTCCTTATTAGTTATATTCAACACTTTATTATACAGGTTGACCCTTGAACTTGATACTCTTTGAACCAACAACACATAACATAATGTTCTAACTGAGCCGTCATGTACATCTTATGCTTTTTTTATATTCTAGGACATATTACACAACGCCATCTAGACCCAAACTAAGCAGAGCTTATCATATGGGTTCTAGATTCGGATAAACATTCATACTTAAATACTTGTTTTTAGGTAGATTTCGATGAAATCGATCTATTAGGTAGATTTCGATGAAATCGATCTATCTATTGGTTTTTTGAATACTGTCGAATTAAAAAAAAAATTCTTCATAGGAGGTCTAGTTATAACCCCCTGAGTCCGAAATGACCACTGGTCAAAAAGTTTATATATATATATATGTATGTATGGTTCCACTTCCCAAAATTTGCGGCACTCTCACGGTCGCATTTTTGCCCCGATCGCTTTCAAACTGCGGTCAAAAATTGCTTGGGTGTAAACTTAGTTTAAGTTCGTGAACGGGTGCAATCCGGCCTTTCACTTTTTGTGAAATCAGTTTTTCCTCAAAATTTCACGTTCCATGAAAGATATTCGAACCGTTCTAATTTTATCCCATAGTATACATGGATACCAATAACTTTTAATTATAAACCTATAAGATTAAAACTTTAACTAAAAGTGGAGGGGAGAAAAACCAAAATTTTTCGGGAAAAAAATCATAACTTCTAACCGGTGAACATTCTTGATGTCGGAAACATTTTTAATTGATAGGCCATTTTTAAGTCTAATAAATGTCTAAAAAGTTTTTCGCTAAAAGTTACCGTTTTCGAGAAAAAAAAAATAAACTGTTTAAAGTCCGTAGTTCTCTATATAAAATAATATTAATTGCTTCACGAAATCTACCTATGCGTTCCCTGCGGGAACGGTTTTTTTTTGTAAATAAATACATATTAAACATAGAATATTAGTAACCAGAGTTACTAATATTCCCCCTAACCCCTTCAGCTAAGCTTAAGTGCTTGTGTTAGGAGTGGGTTCACTTCGGTAGACCCCCCCCCCCCCGCGGGCCTTGCAGGCCCGCCATACCCCGACCCCCTCGTGCAATGGGGTCAGCTGGCCCTTAAAAGGGCCGGTTGGTCAGACTCGGCCGTTGACGTTGACGCCAGCTACTCCAGAGGAGCAATCAATGATGCGTCATCGCCCACGTTGCTCAGGGTGCAAACTTGGAGGTGATCCAACCAGTCGCACCCCTCGGTAGTGTACCTAATGGACAGGATTCGAACCCGGAACCTCTCGATCATAGGGTCGACTCGTCTACCACTAAGCTACCAACGCTTATATAACTATACTATACTATAATACATATTCGCACTGAGCGGGAATCGAACCCGCGACCTCTGACATAGCAGTCAATCGCACTACCGCTACGTCACAGATAATGAAAAAGATAACGGCTTATTTTTCACTGAGGTCAGGGTTTTTTATGTGTGGAAACCCCCACGGGCTTTAACCACGAAAGGATAACCTCAGGGTTAAGGAAAACCCCAGGGTTATCATTGAGGCTAGGTTAATTAACTTCATGAGAATGCATCATCAGTATCATCGCAGCGTTAGTCTCGGTTACATCCATAACTTGTGCTCTGGAGTCTCTGCTTAACTGCTTCTTGACGGTCTCTGTGGCGTAGCGGTAGTGCATGCGACTGCCACGACATGGGGCGCGGCTTCGATTCCCGCTCAGTGCAAATATTTGTATGCATGAATATGTCTATTTGCATTGGTCTGGGTGTTTCTATGTATAATATGTATGTATTTACAAAAAGAAGTATATAAGTATGTTTATCCGCATTCTGGAGCCCATAACACAAGCTAGTTAAACTATGCTTCATTTGGGTCTAGAAAGCGCTGTGTAGAATGTCGTAGAATATTTATTTATTTAACTTGACTTTTATGGGAGCGACTGCCGTCAGACCCCAAAGCGAAGGCCTGCGCCAGAGCCTCGTTCGTTAATCTGCAGGTGTATCAGCTAGCAGGCGAAGTTGCCCTACACCAAAACATTATGAGTATGTATATGTTCAAATATCAAAGAGCAATCTGTATTCCATCCGTGGCACTCAAGAGATAAAATACCATACAAATTACCAGACACGTGGTAAGATCACGTGTGTTTATTTTCTAACGGCCGTCTTGTTAATAGTTTATGATCTCATTAGATTACTCTCACGTGTTTATAGAGCTGCGTACTGACCGTTACAGCTCGTAATGTAATATTTACAGCGAGCATTTCATTACACCCCTAAAGGAAACTCAATGTACATTCATCGACAAAAGTAGAAACACTAAAATATGTAGGTACTAACTTTTTCCCAAATTGAAGGGCACAGCTCTTGCTCTGGCTCGGCTGTTGCCCAACATGAGGGGGCCCGATGACTCCTGCAGGAGACTCTACGCGGGGATCGTGCGGTCCATGGCCCTGTATGGGTGCCCAATATGGGCGGAGGCCCTGAGGGCCAGAACTGTGCGGATGCTGCGCGCTCCGCAGCGAGTTATGGCCATCAGGGTCATCCGCGGGTACCGCACGATCTCCTTCGAGGCGGCGAGTCTCCTTGCCGGAACTCCGCCATGGGACCTGGAAGCGAGAGCCCTTTCGCAAATGTACCAGTGGCGAAAGGAGGCGCGGGAGCAGGGATGGAACCCCGAGCCTCGAGAAGGCCAGGCCATCGTGGTGGAGTGGAAGGAACGACTTGGGCGACCAAGCGCAGGGCACGCCGCAATAGCGGTGGTAAGGCCCATCATGGAGGATTGGCTGGAGAGGCGACACGGAAGCCTCTCGTACCGACTGACGCAGGTGATCTCCGGGAAGGGGTGCTTCGGGGACCACCTGCATCGGATCAGGAAGGAGCCAACACCTGAGTGTCATCACTGCGACGCGAGTGAGGACTCAGGGCTGCACACGCTGGCGGACTGCCCGGCGTGGGTTGCGCCGAGCCGTGACCTCGTGGCAGCCATCGGGGTGGGAGTCCTCTCGCTCGGCAGCATGATTGCGGCAATGGTGCGGAGCGCGAGCACGTGGGCCGCCGCCACCTCCTTCTGCGAGCATGTAATGCTCGCGAAGGAGATGGCGGAGCGCGCCCGGGAGAGATTTAGAACTCTCCCGGACCGCCGAGCCCGCAACTTGCTCGCCGCGCGTCGCAGGCGACTCAAGCGCCGGAGGTCGCTTAACGACCTCCGTCCTCCATGAGCGCAGGCCTGGGGGTGGCGGTTGAGGCCACCTGTCACCCCAGCAGAAGCAGGCCGGGACGGTGGGGCGACTAGCGCCCCTCCCCCAAACCAGGGCAAGACGGGGACACCGTGGTTCCCAAACCCGAGGGGGCCATCTCGAAACCGGAGATGGCCCAGGGTCAGTCGGGGTGCGAGGGATATGCTCTATGGGCAACCTTACACCCCGGCGTCTGTAGACCCGAGACGGCGTGCGGTTTTAGTCGGTTCAAGCCCGACATAACCGCCCCCGCTGGCACGCGGGGGGGTATCCGAAGGGAGTTCCGCACGATAAAAAAGAAAAAAAGGTACTAACTTTTTCGGTCAAAATGGTGATAGATCACAGACATATAAGGTAGTCTTATATTAATTAGGTCGTTACATATGAAATTGCCGTTTTTCTTGAAGAAATTGGAGGAAACCCAATTTTCAGTACTAACATTTTTGCATCTTTTTTAGGAATGACAAGTCCAAATTTTAGTTTTTTTTTTGTGTATGAATGAGACAACATTAAGCTAACAAACAGCAACTTTTATTACATTATTGAAAAGTGACAGCTGTTAAGTAATACGAAATTTATCATCAAAATGGATAAAGTTAGGAAGTACTGTTTTTGAAGATCCAATTAATTTTAAGCGGCCAATAAAAACAAAATTTAATACAGAGTTGTAAAATCTTGAAATCAACTTTAAAACAAAATATAAATAATGGTAAAAACTATAAAATTACAGGAATAACGAACTCAAGAATTTGTAAGAAAATTTCGGCAATTTCATAGGAAGGCCTATTACAGGGTGTCTATAAAAGAACTCCGGGGTTTTAAAAATTCATATCTCACTAACTATAAAAGATAGCAAAATTTAGTCAATTTTTCTGAAAAGAATAGCTCAAAAAGTTTTACTCATACCAATTGGGAATGTTTGTATCAACTGTTGGCGGTGCTGCAGGGCGTTAACCTTGAAATGACGTCGCGAAATTTGAAATGATGGCGACTCCGCAACAAAAAGCTCAATGTGTTATTTGGCTCATAGAAACGAAGTCTGTAGTTACGTTAAGTCTGTAGTCAGTTTACGTGTGCGTGAGGCATTGGACGCACGGCTCGGCAACAGGTGGATCGGAAGGGAGGGACCTATTCCATGGCCTCCAAGGAGCCCTGATCTAACTCCGTTGGATTTTTTCTTCTGGGGGCATATCAAGAATCTTGTGTATGCAGAGAAAATTCGTGATGTTCAACATCTCAGGGAACAAATAGTCAATTGTGTGGCAACCGTCCCCCCAGACATGCTCGCCAGGTCATGGGAAGAGGTAGAATACCGTTTAGACGTCTGCCGTGCCACTAACGGGGCTCATATAGAACTTTACTAAGTGTTAAAAAAAACTTGAAAATGTAAGCTTTTCAGTCATGTATAAAACATGTATGTATGTTTTTTATTTCATTAAAATATTTTGCCTCAAAACCCCGGAGTTCTTTTATAGACACCCGGTATAGCTGTGCAATAGATAGAGATACCTATTGACACTATTGACAGTTCGCCAATGAGAATTAAATGGCATGACATAAATTGCAGTCATTATGCTGGAGAGGAAGATAATTAAAAGAGGAAAAATATTTGTGACTACACGAATTTATTTATTGAATCATCGTCGAACCATCAATTATTTAATTATTTATGGTTTTTTTTTTAAGTTATATCTTCCATCTATTATTATAAAGCTGAAGAGTTTGTTTATCTGGTTGAACGCTCTAATCTCAGGAACTACTAGTTCGAATGGAAAAAATATTTTTGCGTTGGATAGCCTATTTATTGGGGAAGGTAATAGGCTATATATCATCACGCTTAAATCCAGGGGAGCGGAGGTTATCGTACATGTCAACAAATCGGGCCAATTTCCATCCAATATTGCAAAACTAATGCATGAATGGGTTAAATAAGCCGCGTGGGACAGCTATAACTTAACGTCTTTATAGAAGTAAACTCAAATCGGGTGTCGGAGCATAAATAAGCTTCTTGATGCTTCTTGGTCGGCATCGTAGACTGATAATGTATTAGCTTTTATTCTCGTCTTGGTCGGCACTACAGCTGACTTTGACATAAAACGTAACCCTGTTTTGTTTGCATAATACTCATGGTTCTTTCGCAATGGGGTTGGCAGAGGCAACCTCTTTTCACTTGCTACGATACTGGCATAAACCGCACCTTTCGCTTTGTTTAAGCATGTATTAACACTCCTCATATAATTTCCATATAAAAAATAGATTCCTAAAGAGTCAATAAATAACAATAGCATAAAAATAAAACACAATACTACAAAAAAAATATTTTACTAATCATTACATAACGTATAAAATACAAAATTGACAGCATTAAGTTAACCGGTAACTACAAAATTGCACGTAGGTCTTACTTAATAAATAACTTAGCATCTACATTGTACATTTTATTGTATGACTTCCAACTTAATATACATAATACTATTTAATTATTGATGCAAGTAAGTTCTTGCATATTTCATTTACCTGTACATAAGGGCCAAAACAAACCAGCTTAAACATTGAGCTAACGCAGTTTAAATTAAACGTGTTTATATTCATGCAGCCCAAATAGTCTGTTTTGCCAGTCGCAACGAGTGCTTTTTACTTGAGCCGCTAAAAAGCGCGACAGTCGTCGTCAAAACGCAACGCGGCGAAAGCGATTTAGATGTAGTGACCGAGCGTAAAAAGTAGCTGCAACGTGATTTAGTAGCAATGCAGTCACCGATGCTAAATGGGGCTTATGTGCTTTGGCCCTAAACCCCTAATGAATAGAAAGGAATGATTTATTAAGAAGAAAAACAAATGGAAAATAATACCCACATCAGTATTCACACACACTTACCTTCTTACATCATTTAAAATAATAAGATAGAGGGGCTT
Organism: Cybosia mesomella; assembly: GCA_946251805.1. NCBI lineage: Eukaryota > Metazoa > Arthropoda > Insecta > Lepidoptera > Erebidae > Cybosia > Cybosia mesomella. The sequence goes on from OX276405.1 coordinate 23,517,970, forward strand.
ATTAACAGAAAATTTTAATAAAATTAACAAACATTGTTTTAAGCGCATTTACAAACTTTTTCTCGTAAATTTAAATTAAAAAAACTCAACATCCAGCTCCATTTTAGGGAAAGATAATACCAATTGAGGTGCCTGGACTACTGGAATTGATTTGTAGCTCCGTTAGGAGAGTATTCTTCCTAGAAAGGGACTGTCGTCCTCGATGTTGACTACTTTTCAATTTAAATATAAAATTTAAAAAAAATATGCATATTCAATGTGAGTTATTTGTTAATTAACATAAAATTCTACGTGGGACTGACAACGGACAACGCGGCATCACTGGACTTCAATTTAGATAAGAATTACCCAAATTATTATATTATTAACCCTCCTCAGTGGGCCTACCTATTCGTAGTATATTATTTACTCTGTGGCCTACCATGACGACGGGCGAGAGTGATGGAACTGAACAACCTGTATAGTTACCTCCATCTTTCTCGCCAAAGAAAACGAACGCTTATAGCACGTCAAGGTACTACAGAGGCCTAATCTTGACGCGCTTAAAACAATTCAGTTCAGCGCCGCAGAGATAGAACTACCCACCGTACATTATGTAACCGAATTATTTTAAGCATTCTAAATAATCTATACTTACACTCACTTAACTTTAAAAATACCGAAGGTTCCGCGTTTAAAAAGGACTTAAATGGTTCCTTGAAAGAATGTGCAAAATTACTTGAAGAATACGAAACAGAATAATGTCAAAGTAATACTAATACAAACATTTTCTTATAATATACAACTCAGTAGTTTAATATAAAGTTAGTGTGCTAAGCTAGATGGCACCAGGCTATCGTAATTATTTAACATTAAAATATTTTCGGCTGCCTCCTAACAAATTATTTTATAATTCGTTTGTAGAAACTAGATAACAGACCAACAATATTCGATGCAAAATCACACTCATATGCCACAAAGGCTCAAAAGTCGCAAAACGAAGGAGTTCTTATTTACGGTGCCGCAATGTGGACAATCACGGTAGAGCTAGTCCACACAGGCACAAATTAGAAATTGCGCATCGGGTTAAGGAGCAAGTCATGCTTGGAGTTTCCTGAAGAATGAAATTCACAATGAAATCATCCGACAAAGAACTAAAGTTACCGACATTGCACGCAGAATAAGCGTGCTGTAGGGTTGGGTTGGCGACATCTATCAAGTGACCGATGGCCGTTGGCAAACGAGTTTTAGAGTGAAAACCGCGATTCGGTAACCGGAAAGTGGGATGCCCCCCAGTTAGTTGGACTAACGGCCTGAAAAATGTGGCTGGGATAAACTGGATGTGGAAGGCGGAGGATCGGGTGCTGTGGTGAAGATTGGGAGAGGTCTATGTACATTATAATAATATTTAAAGTGTTTTTTTTTTATCAGTAGCTGATAAAGCTTAGGTTAGTTTAGAATTCCAGATATATTTTATTAACTAGTCTACATTTTATCTACGTATTCATTTTATTCCGTATGATCTTATTTTTAATTTCCAAGCATGTTTTTATTTTATATAAATTACAACATAAAATACAAAATGATGTCTAATATTAAAGGTACAGTCAAGTGCATAAATATGTATCTAAACTATCGTTTCAAAAGTATGTATCATTGAATGTTTATTATTGTAGCATCCAATCTAACTGATATAAATATGTCTGCGGAAACTGATCAATAATATGTATACTATAAAGGAATTTGTTTTATAATGAGCAAAGAAATCATTATAAAGGTATTATTGACGATTTCCATTAATATATTTACTATAAAATGTTAACTAATATAGATACATGAAATGTATTTTAATTATGTATTGCAAAAAAGGTTAAAAATATATAGACAAGAATTGTTTCTAAAAAAAGGTCTTAATGTTAGACAGCCAAAAGTTTATAAGTACCTAACCATGTAGGAGTGATGTAGATCTTAGAACTACTTCTTTTGGCCCAGAAAATGGGAACGGGAATTCACATTCACGGGAACATTTTCAGTTAAAATGGTTAATTACCTCAAGTTCCGCTCCTGGAGATATCATGAAAAAAATTTTTTTTCTTAACATAAATCAAAGGTGTACGCTCAATTTTTTTTACCCCAGAAGCGGAACTTGAATTTATCTTTATTCAACTCTGTATGGACGTACCTTCCAACCCTCTTCGAGGCTAGCATGAGAAAATGGGCCCCGAAATCTGTCATGAGCTGACGGTCTATTACTAAAAATGCTTCTTTTGATGTAAAAAGAAAAAGACAAATAACAGTGAAATACTCTTTTATTGCCAAATAAATAATTACACAGCTTTTAAATAAGAATAACAAAACAAAATGCCTCATTTCTAAGTAAAAATAAAAAAGGTTCACTTATCAGTAGCGTGTGTAACCTCCCTCATTATCAATCACCGATTGCAAACGTTCTCTCATAGATCTTACCATGTTGAAACAAACATCTCTGCCTATAAAACTATTCCATATGAAATTAACATGGTCTTTTAAGCTGTCAACACTTCTTACAGCTGTTGGATCCCATGCCTGCACCATTAAACCCCATAGATTCTCTATAGGGTTTAGGTCAGGAGTTTTCGGCGGTAACTTTATTAAGTGCAAGCCTTCTTGTTCCTCTATCCATAATTGTACGACATGCGAGTTGTGGACAGAGCTATTATCTTGCATTAGGAATATTGGCTCATTACCGAAAGCAGCTGTAGCCGTCGGAACTAAAACGTCTTCAAGGATCTCTTTATAATTCCTGGCATTCATTCGACCACTTATTTCTACCAATTCGCCAGGGCCACTAGCCGACATCCAGCCCCAGTACCCCTATGATATTCGCCCACTTCTGCGATTAGGGATGACGTTTCTCTCATCATAGCGAGTATTATTTAATCGCCACAAATATAATCGACCATCACTTGCTGTTGTAAATATTTTTTCATCGACAAAACATACATTATCAAAATTAAAATTCAAATACCTTCGTGCAAAATTCAATCGTAATCTTTTGTGCCTATCTGTAAGTTTCGGTTTTTTAGCTGGTATGCGACAATGAATGCCAGCATTATGCAATCGACGGCGTTCAGTAGAATCCTGTTCAGTAGAAGTCTTTCTTGGTCTTCCATTGGACACATGAGTATTTAACCTTCCTTCTTCTTCCCTACGTCGTATCCATAATTTTACTGTCTTTCGAGTTACACCCAATTCATCAGATATGTCTTGTAAGTGTCTTGTATTGAAGCACCCTCCTATTTTAACGCGACTATACGATGTTTAGTATGCTCATCGATGCGAAGTATTAAGTACTTTTGAAGTATTTACATGAAGTTCACTTTGTTTCAACAAATAATTGACGACGTCCCATAGAAAAGAAAATCAAAATTTGAATGATTGTCAATGGTGTCAAAAAAGCAAGGAAATATTAAGTTTTCTTTTTAATTGACATATTATCTAACAATACAAACCTTTTTAGGGACATATTATTGCTCACTAAGTTATTAAGATATTTTTGCAACAAAAACGAAGGCATAATAACGATGAGAAAAGTGGCACATATTTCGTGAACCTTTACATAAATATATGTTATTGTAATGATTTTCAAGAAACATATTTATGCACTCGATGTTAGATTATATTATTGCTCACTAAGTTATTAAGATATTTTTGCAACAAAAACGAAGGCATAATAACGATGAGAAAAGTGGCACATATTTCGTGAACCTTTACATAAATATATGTTATTGTAATGGTTTTCAAGAAACATATTAATGCACTTGACTGTACAACTAGTTCGATATCCAGATTTTCTTCGCGACGTCGTTCTTCTAATTCGTTCAATTATTCAGTTCCTGTTTATGATCTAGTTTGAGTTTAATATTTGTAAGTATTCTATTATGTAGGTACTATCAGACTCCGCCGAATATTGGACATGTAAGGTAACGGTAGGCATGATCAGACTTCCAAATGAGTCAGTCTTTATTTGTATATATTGTGTGTATAGACAGATTTACTTTGACTAATAAGTACTTTCAAATTTCTACTCGTAGTGTAAATTAAGGTAGAAATATTTTATATTTTAGCATACCGGACGGACCATACTGGACGCTCATTGGTTCTCTGTGGATCATCGACCATCTTCAACCAATGAGCGTAGAGTAAGTGTGTTAAGTAAACATGATTTTGACAAACGTACGAGAAACCGGGGTTAAACTGAGGTAAAATCTCTTCTTTCGTCAGATTACCCCGTGCTATGTCTTGATGATGTTTTCAGAGTCATCGTGGCAAAGCTACCCGTGGTAACATGTTCGTTGGTGCAACCGGCTCGTCCCATTGGCTTGGCAAAACGCTGTACTTCTTGGGCTTCAACACAAAGCGGAACTGAAATGAAAGTTTAAAATTGGAACATTAGGAAATTGCTGTTGTTCATGCAATTATTTTTGACAACCCTGGCAATAACGATCTCTGTGTATTACTTTTTTTTAAGAATATTAGTAGCATATTGTTACTTTACAAAAATATGTGGGCATTTCCCTTTTAATTCCACCCTGATTTCTCTGTGTTTAAATCCTGAATCGCCGAGCTAAAATTATAGCACATGTAGGTATTTTCTACCTTCATTACCTACCTACACATGACATGTATATGTGTAGGTAGGTAATGTACGACATATGTACAAAGAAAATAAAGTACCTTGGTGACAAGTAGTCACCAAGGTACTTTATTTTCTTTAGCTAGTGGTTCATTTCGTGTTTTCAGTAACTTCTACCCATAGACAGATAAAATGTCTCAATAATAGAGAATAGAAATTATCATCTAGTGCAATTGAGCGGTTGCCGAGATAGTAGCGTATATATAAGGTGTCACAAAATTAGGTCTCTGAATTTGGTGAGATGACTTGGTATCAACAAAATATGGTTTTAAAAAAAAAATATCGGGTAAAATAAAAAATATAAAAATAAAAAATGAAAAAAAACACCACCAGCGACCAGCGTCACGTGACGCGACGAGCCCGTGACGCACGTGGTAGGCGTGCAGTCCTTCTCGCAGTATTCTCCAAGCGGATGTGTGGGAAATACCTAAATCGCTACCAGCGTCACGTGTGCTTTATTTTTATATTTTTTATATATTTTCTTTTTTTAATTCACCCGATATTTTTTTTTTTGTTTCAAATACATATTTTGTGGATACCAAGTCATATCACCAAATTCAGAGACCTAATTTTGTGACACCTTATACACTTATATGTATAATAATTGCCCGTTTTATAGAACAAGGTAAGTTCTCACCACTAAACCGGCGTATGCAGCTCCTATCGCGAACCCAACGGCCACATCACTCCAGTGGTGCATGTGGTCTACAACCCTGGACAGCCCGACATACCATGCGGCTATTATGACAGCAAACTGGAACGCATGGCGAAGCAGCTTCGAACCGCGCCACTTGCCTCTCGCTTGTATGTAGAGCTGAAATTATCATAACACAAACAATGACTTCTAATACTAGACTGTACGAAAAGAAAAAAAATAGTTTCGCGACCAGAAACAATGCGTTGTTTTTTCTATCTTTCATTGTCACGTTTTAGTCATTACAAAAAGGCGCGCTATTCGCATACAGATATTTGTCAAAATTCATTAAGCCATTTATCTAGTTTCTGCTTTGCGTTCCAAATTCGAAATTCAAAATTAATTGCCGCCTCACCCAGGAACCGCGACACATTTTTTGTTCTAAACAGCACCTAGAAATCATAAAACAAACGAGTTAGTCTGCTTCGGTGACTGTTCTGTATAAGATCCCGAATTCCCTTTTCTGGGAAAAGAAAAGAAAAGTGCTATTCGTTTTTATTTAAATTTGAAGGGGCTACCGTTAGTATTCGTGTAAAGTTTCAAATATAACTTCTCCAATTTACTTCTGAATCATTTCGATGCGGGTTCCAACATACATGGTTTACGTGCCATTATTTGGTGTATTGTTGGTCACTACTGTGGATCCTTGTATACAGGAAGTACAGTAGGGGGAATGCTTGTTAATCCCGTAAAAAACATTATAACTAAAACTTACCACAAAGAAAACAGCACAATACATAGAGAAGCTGGCGTGGGAGCTTGGGAAGGAGAGCTTCATATCTTTAAACTCGTAGTCTCTTACGAACTTCGTGCATCTGTAGCTCTGTATGTAGACAGCATCAAGAGACCCAAAAGTCGGGACCGGCGCACACAACTGTAAAATATAATTATTACATATAGGTATAATAATCCATTCTTTTCTACACATAAAATGTTACATAGGAGGGAAAACACATATGAAACTCACGCTCTAATAGAAGATCAAACTACAAAGTAATTCCAAATCGGTTCAGGCATTTTCGAGTAATCAGAGAACATATATAAAAAAAATTAAACAAAAAACAAAGATTCCGACGAATTGAGAACTTTCCTCCTTTTTGGAAGTTGGTTAAAAAATAAAAAATAGAGTGAACAAAAAGACGTTCTCACAAAAACCATCATCGACTTTATCGAGGACCCTACTTTTTATTTTGGCCTTTTGTTAAAGTGTGTTTGTTTTGCTTTTTATAACCATTATTAGATTTTTTATTTAAATGAAATTTAGTAAAAAAAAAACAAAATTATATAGAAATCTCCAGACCAATATAGGTACATCATTTGCACTGAGCGGGAACCGAGCCCGCGGCCTCTGACGTAACAGTTGAAAGCACTAATAGTGTAAATGAATTTGGTACTCACATCGAAAAAATGTGGTCTCAGTCTGCCAATGACGACTTTAGCAAAGTCCGAGGTTAGTTGCTGGCAGACCGCACCGAAGGTAAACACGCCGATAGTATTGTAACTCTCCCATATCCATCCCGGTATGAGAGTACCCCCCAGAAACTTCTCACCGATGCTTTTGCCTTGTCTATCACGAACAATTTCCACTATCAGTATCTGAAAAGGAAATGGGCTTAATAAGTATCGATATTGCCGTTCGATTACAACTGTGGGTATATCAAGTCTAAGCTTCGTATGTATGTTTGTAAGTTTATCTGTTTTATGTTACGAAATCTTTGTGAACGAAATAAAGTGAAATACAAAACATCTGTTTTATTGTTAAAAAGCGTGGGACGCTTACAACAATTATCCTCAAACACCCTACAGTTATTTTTTAAGTTTTAATTGTTTGGTTAAAGCGTAGTTTTTTAATATTCTTTATTTACTTCATAGAGAAGTAACACTTTCGAGATCGACACCGACCAGTTTGTACCTACACTGACTCTTATATATTTCTGCACAATTTTGTTTTCCATACCTAAATTACCTAGACATAAAAGCTACTTAGATTATACATAATTAGCAACGAACAATACAAGCAATGAAAAAAAAATAGAAGCTTTTTAAACAACTTTAAACTAAGCCAACATAGAGTCTGTGCGGAAATAGAATGTTCATAGGATTTGAGGGCGCTGCTGCGCTTCGTTATATTGACAACACTGTCCATACGTCTATAGTTCAAACGTAACATTTGAACAATTAGTTTAATAATTATCATCATCATCCGCGATGACTATACCCAAATGATGATATCGGGTGTTACCTTTCTGTAATTTACTTGAAATATAATGGAGTAAAACCCGTGGGGGTTTCCACAAGTAAAAAAAAACTATAGTATTAGTTCCGTTATATGCCACGACTATCGTGTATCGCACAGACTCTTACCTTGTTATTTATATTTGCTGTATATTATGTCGAAAATATTATTATTATTACGTAAATATTTAAGAAACTGATGAACTTAACTAGATAATTACGATAATATTTGAAGAGCTCGTTAACAAAACGTAGTTACACAAATTGTCGAGGAGACCGCGACAATACCTTCTAACCTCATTTCGATGCCAACAATCTCCTTTTTATACGCCTATATATACTAACTATTAAATAAGCAGTACGTAACAAAAACGCTCGCTGTTACTATAATAGTAGGTTTTTTTCTTTGTTATGGACTCCCTCGATTTGAGCATTTGACAGTGTCAAGTAATTTGATAAATCAAGGTATTTGTATATGAATTCAATAATGCAGCGTTTTCGTAATTTAGTCACAGTCAAGGTCAAGTAAATTCCGTCATATTCAAGTCAAAGTCCTACCCCAGTGAAGTAGTGGAGGCTTTACTAGGCTTCTATGAAGTTTTAGAAACGACACGAAAATCACAATACGCGTTAAATATACCACTTTCCTATACATGTGCACGTTGTCCAACACATTATGTCGAAAAATCCACCATTTTACAGATAAAAAGTCGACATAACACCAATTTTAGAAAATGAAACACAGCCTATGTACGATGCAACCGTACACTGTCTGTCGACTAAGCATTTTTACCTTAGTTGGCAGTAATTTCTTAACAATGAATTTAGTACTCGATTAACGGCCATCGCGTGTGCTCCCTCGCTCCTTTGTAATCATTATTTGGTCCGAGGAATAAATAGATAATTTTAATTCTATAATCTGCCGTATTCTTTACTACCGACTAGCAAACCCTTTACATGGTCCTTCGAAGCCATCGGCCGAGATCTCGCGAGTTCTAGTTTCGTTGTTTTTTCGGGAGTGACGTAGGAATTAGGTACTTGTGAGTGAATCGGTTAAGTGAACTAGCATTGAACTACAGTGTCACGTGGAAAGTTAAAAAGTGGTTTCGTAGTTGTCTAAGCGTACAGAAACGAAATCCTAGCAGCGAATACTTTCACCGTCATCTGTGATTCTTCAGCGTCTCAGGCACGAGACAATCAGCAGCTTTAGCAACAGCAAGTCGGTACATAGTGAGAGCTCCGTTACCCAGCAGCAGCTTCGCTATTCAGCAGCGTTACCGCTATCCAGCAGCAGCATCGCTATCAAGCAGTAGCACTAGCATCTAGCGGTAGGGCGGGAGCTCTAGCACACAGCAGCAAGGACGTTAGCGTCCAGTTTCAGCTTCAAAGCGGCTATAGCAGCCACCTACAAGTAAGGTCTTTCCTTTTTACCTAAGTAGCTATTCATCAGCAAAATGGAGGAACTTTACAGCCAGCAATGTGAACTCAGCGAGTTGATAACGAAAATCCCTATCAACATCAAGAAAGACAGCGCCGAAAGAAAAACAGATGATTACTTTAATAGGCGATTAGAGTTGTTAGAAAGGTATTGGTCGGATTTTCAAAATAACCACTTAAGTATTTGTGAATATAAGGTCAAAGATCACCCCTATTTTTCAAATAATATGCATGAAGAGGTAAGCAAGGTATATACAGCAGCAAAAGGATTCATCAAGGAACAGCAGCAGCAGCGACTGCGGTTCGTGAGTGATCCAACTCCGTCCAGACCCACTAGGAGTCCTCAACCACCACTTAAGCAACCTGAGGTAGCGGATGAAGAAGAATCATCTGGTTATGAGCGGAAATCAAGACCTAGCATACTTCGTGCAATGGAATCACGGGGCTGTAGAAGCCAATTGGACGATATGATTCGCAAGCAAGCGGCGAATTTTAAGGCCTTCAAGAGAACTATCGCACTTATCGATGTAGAGTCCATGTCCGAAAAATGGGAAATGGTTGACGCTTTAAAAACGCTCGAAGCACGCTGGTCAAAGATCGACTCTCTTCACTGGGAGTTAGACGGCGAATTAAGTGGAGAGGACGATGAGTATGAAGCAGTGTATACTCAGCACGAGCGATCGTATACCAGGTTGAAGTTAACAATCAACAAAAAGCTCTCAAGCGTGTCCCACAGAGAACACTCTGCTCCTAAAATGGAAATACCTGAGTTTTCAGGACGATTTCAGAATTGGTCATCGTTTAAGGACCTATTCACTGAAGTTATCCACAATAACCCTCACTTTTCTAAAGCTCAAAAGATGCAATTTTTGAAGGGAAAAGTGGTAGGGGAAGCCGGAAAACTTTTACAGCATCTCGCCATCAGTAGCGAAAACTACGATGCCTGTTGGGAAATTCTCAACTATCGGTACAATAACGAAAGGCTTATATTTATATCTTTAATGAATAACCTATTAGGCCTACCCAATACTCAGCAGCGTTCGTTTAGCCATATCAAAAAATTGCACGACGTAACCTTAGAAAGCATATATGCTATACGGAATTTGGGGATAGACATCAGCACCTGGGATCCGATTCTCGTATATTTATTGTCTCAGAAGCTAGACAGCGAAACTTACGACGATTACAACGATTCCCTGAAAAATAAGAAGCAACAACCTGTATTGCAAGATTTTTTGCGATATCTAGAGAGCAAATTCACTGGTTGGGAAACATCTCGTCGCAAGCTAGACCAAGGGACAGCCAAATCTAACAATCAGCAATCATCGAGTCGTTCCCTTCAAAATGCAAACCCAAACCGTTCTAATAATAATTTCGACCGCAGGTTTAACAAACAAGAATCTTATTCCAAAGCCTTACACGTGTCGACGATCAAATGTCAATTTTGCGGTAAACAACATGCCCTGTATAATTGCGAAAGTTTTCTACAATTGCAAAACGAAGCTAAATTAAATACTATAGCAAAAATGAAATTATGCAAAAATTGTTTATTCGATCACAATGGCCAGCAGTGCATTTCCACAAGGCGATGTCGCAAATGCGCAGGAAATCACCACTCGGTTTTACATGACGCATGCTTGAAAAATAAGTCACAATCGAATACTGCAGCAACGACATTAAGCGAGTCAAATTTAACTGAGGAAAATGTACCGATAACAGCGCATGTCTCACAAGACGGTCCTGCTACTAACGAGGTCTTGTTAGCCACAGCCTTAGTTAAAGTAGCAGCAATAGATGGATCCTATCACATATTAAGAGCCCTAGTAGATCCAGGATCGCAAGTCTCCGTGATAAAGGAGAGTGCAGCAAAAAAATTAGGCCTACAACGAACAAAATTTAACGGGTTAATCGTTGGTATAGGAGAGAATGAAAACAACTGTAATGGTGTGGTCACACTGAACTGCTTTTCCACATGCAAAGATTTTTCGTTCGTTACGGATGTACTCGTTATGAATAACGTGCTTAGAAATATCCCACTTAAATCCTTGGACGCATCGAAGTGGTCGTATTTGAGCAATCTGATTTTAGCTGATCCTTACTTTGACCGTAGCCGTCCAGTGGACTTACTATTAAGCGCTCAAGTTTACAGTATGATATTATTGGGAGGACTGATAAAAGGAGAAAGCTTGCAACCAGTATTACAAGAAACACAGCTTGGTTGGATTATATTCGGCGGCGGTGAAGTGCCGTCTTATCAATGTAACGTAGTCGTCAACGATACCCAGAACATACAGCGATTCTGGGAGATTGAGGATATTAGCGAAAAATCTAGCTTATCAGCTGAAGATCAGCAATGTGTTGACTTCTATTCAGCAACCACAAAACGTCAAGAGGACGGGCGATACAAAGTAAGATTGCCATTGAAACCGGATATAAATGAAAATTTAGGTTCGTCTAAGGAAATGGCAATAGCACAGTTCCAAACTTTGGAACTAAAATTTAATAAACAGCCAATTTTAGCGGAAAAATATAAAGCGTTCATATATGAATACATAGCCTTAGGACACATGGTGCCGAGTTACAGCAACAATAACAATCGGTTATCATGTTACCTACCGCATCACGCCGTGCAGCGAGCGGAATCCACTACGACAAAGTTACGCGTGGTATTTAACGCGTCAGCAAGGACGTCTAGTGGATATAGCTTGAATGATCTTATGTTTAAAGGTCCTAATTTACAGCAGGATCTTCAGGAATTAGTACTGAAATGGCGTCAGTATCGGTATGCCTTTACATCTGATATTGAAAAAATGTATAGGCAAATCATGGTGTGCGAAGACCAGCAACAATATCAGCAAAATATATGGAGAGATAACCAGGATGAGCAGCTGCAAACATATAAACTCACTACCGTAACGTACGGTACTAAGCCAGGATCTTTCCTAGCTATGATGACTCTTAAGCAGTTGGCTTCAGATGAGCGATCGAACTTCCCGGTGGCTGCTAAGGTCTTAGAAAGCTCATGTTACATGGATGACATACTGCACGGATCTAACACCATTGTAGAAGGACAGCAGGTCATCGAAGATTTGAACAAACTATTAAGAACAGGAGGTTTTACTTTGCAGAAGTGGTGTTCAAACCACCCGGATCTTCTTAAGAATATAGAAAACAACAACAGCCCGGCCGGAGTCACTTTTAACTTCAAATCCGAAAGTACGTCTAAAACATTAGGCCTACATTGGAATTCTAACACCGATAAATTTACTTTTAAATACAACACAGCTAATCTAAACGTCAAAATTACCAAGCGACTACGTTTATCTGAGATAGCTAAAGTATTCGACCCGTTAAGATGGTTGTCACCCGTAACTACGAAATTAAAGCTAATATTTCAGAATCTATGGTTGAACCAAATGACTTGGGATGAAGAAGTTCCGGAAAGCATAAAAAAGGAATGGGGGGCAATAAGTGAAGACATGGCGTATATTAATCAATGTGAAATACCGCGCTGGATAGGATGTCAGCCCAACGAGGTCATTGAACTCCACGGATATTGTGATGCATCCGTCAAAGCTTACGCAGCGGTTATTTATGCATGTCAGCGGAAGAAAAGTGAGCAATCTATAAACCTAGTTGTTGCCAAGGCGCGACTAGCACCTGTATCCAAAAGCATCTCCTTGCCAAGATTAGAGTTGAGTGGAGCTTTATTGTTAGCGAAGTTAATGACTAAGGTCATAAATAGTTTAAGCGGTCAAATTATACGCATTTACGGATGGACGGATTCGATGGTGGTTTTAGGATGGCTACAGGGCGACCCAGGTCGCTGCAAACCGTTCGTTGCAAACAGAACGAAAATTATAACAGAGATAATGAAACCCGGCTGCTGGCGATATGTTACATCTAAGGACAACCCAGCGGACGCAGCTAGCAGGGGAATCTCAGCTTCTCAACTGATAAATCAAACTCTATGGTGGCACGGGCCACTGTCATTAAAATCTTTTCGTGAAACGGATTCAGAGATCACTATTTATACTACTGATCAAGACACAAAAACAAAGATTTCTGCAAGCACAGCGAATTCCGTTCAACAAACTGGCGCGGATAGCATTATCGAAAAGCTGTTATTGAAACACAGCTCGTTCCGCAAGGTAACTAACATTTTAGCTTGGTTATTGCGAGCGATTAAAACGATAATATTTACTAAAAACAAAAACAAGTGATATTGAGTGGATAATCGGTGGCGGCAACCACCGATTATCCAGTATTTCTGTCTGAGATAAAATAAAGTTAACCTAGGTCCACCATGAAATGTTAATTGATGAGCTTGCTGTATTAATAAAGTGGTTAATCTAGATTGATAAGGTAATATCGCAGGATGTTTCATTTCCATACTCATATGTGATTTACTTAAACGGCCGCCAACTTGTGAAATGCCGTCCTGATCAAGGAACGGGTTCAATTTTAATAAATTGCTTTTGCTACGTAGTGTATTATGATTCCTTAATACATTGATTTCTTCAGAAAACTCAGCTCTCTGTACATACTTTATTATAAGTAAATTTGCCCTTTTCAATTCGCATAAGGTTAGAAATTCGGGCAGACGACGACACTTGTTTTTGTTTTTAGTAAATATTATCGTTTTAATCGCTGTTAGGAAAGAAGTGAGAAACTGTGTTACTTGTAGAAAACATGATCCAAAATTACATACTCAATTAATGGGAGACTTACCTGAAGCTAGAAGCAACCCTGCCCCCCCCTTCTATCACACTGGGGTGGATTACACCGGTTACGTCGAGGTAAAATGCAACAAGGGACGAGTTATTAAGACAACAAAGGGGTACATTGCATTGTTCATTTGTATGGCAACCAAAGCTATAAATTTAGAGCTTGTATCCGACCTAAGCAGTTCTGGATTTTTAGCAGCGCTACGTCGAATGGCAACTAGAAGAGGAGCGCCTCGGCATATTTATAGTGATAATGGGACGAATTTCGTCGGAGCGAATAGAATGTTAGAAGAGAGTTATCACGATTTCAAGAGCTCATACGACTCAAAATTTTTTGCTGAGTTGGCGGAGTTAAACATCGAATGGCATTTTAATGCCCCATCCTGGCCCAGCGGTGGGGGTTACTGGGAAAGAGCCGTAAGGAGTTTAAAACATCATCTTAAGCGAATTCTTGGAGACCAGAAGCTAACTTACGAAGAATTCACCACTATTTTAGCACAAGTGGAGGCCTGTCTGAACAGTAGGCCACTATGTGCACTATCCGAAAATATAGAGGACTTGAACGTGCTCACTCCGGCTCATTTTCTGATAGGCAGAAGTGGGACGGATATAATAGATACGGAAAGAGACGCGCGAACTAGATGGTATTCGTCAATGAAATTGGTGAATGATGTATGGAAGAGATGGAGAGCGGAATATTTAACAGAACTCTCAGTAAGAACTAAGTGGCGAAAGGTTGAAAGTAATCTGAACATTGGAGATTTAGTTACTATCCAGGACGACCATCTGCCACCTGGAAAATGGATGATGGGCAGAATAGTAGAGCTACATGAAGGTGAAGACGGCTTGGTGCGTGTTGTAACCTTAAAGACAAAGGGAGGTCTTATCAAGCGGCCAGTGGTCAAACTTTCGAAACTTCCTATATCAACTGCCTCCGGCAATACGGAAGACAAGCTCAATGATCAACAAAAGCACATAAAAAAAGACCTCAAATCGCAAAAGGCAGCATGTATACAAGGGTCTATGTTTGCATACAATGCAATTTCATTAATATTTTTCATGTCACTTTTTACAAATTCTCAAGCAGCGTTCAATATATCAGAATTATCTAGCAACAATTCCTTATATTTTGAACCTATAGATAATATGCAAGTAATACGAGATAAATGGGGTCTAATTGTGTATTATGATATGAAACCCTATTGGGAAGGAAACGAGGCAGCTACAAAGTATTTGCAGTATTTGGAGAGACTCTGCTCATACCTGAACGATCAAAGCCACTGTAGTACTATAATGCTACAATTAAATCACGACTATAGGGAAATACAGCACTACAATAAACTCATGCTTAATCAACACTTTAGTGCTCACAACAGGCAGCGTCGCGGGTTAATCAATGGTGTTGGTTACCTAGCTAACAGTTTGTTCGGGGTATTAGACGAACGATTTGCAGAGCAGTACAGGAAAGATATTCAATTAGTAAAACAAAACGAGCGACATCTTGCTTCTCTGTTGCGAAATCAGACATCTATCATCGAAGCTGAATACAACATATTGAAGAGAACAGAGCAATCGATCCAACTACAGCACAAGATGATAAATAAACATCTGAATCAATTGGATAACGCTTCCATAATTCTCAAGAAAGAAGTGGAAAGTCTTGAGAGAACTCAAGACTTCACGTTGTCCACGATCTCAGCTATCAGTTTAATCCAAAACCTTAAAGGTATCCAAGATACCCTGTTGGATACCATCACCGACATCTACCACGGAAAGTTTGACACTCATCTGCTTGCCCCTGATCAGCTACAGCGTGAGCTAGAATTTATTTCGGGTCAGTTGCCTAAGGACATAGCTTTACCCGTGGATAATATACAGTCCGATCTTCGATATATATATAACATGTTGAAGGTAAAAGCCCGAATGATGAAAGATTACCTCATATTTGAGATTACTTTTCCATTGGCCAGCAGAGACAGCTACAAAATTTACAAGATACTTCCCGTTCCCCGGCAACTTCAAAGTGACATGGTTAGCGTTCTGCCAGCTGCCGAATTTATTGCTATAAACTTGAGAAAAACGCTTTCTTTACAATGTCCTTTCTTGAGCTCCAATTGTGTTTGCATAACGAAAATTCATATCTTTGCCAAATCAATAAACCTATAAATCGTTTAAACATTGAAGAAAAATTCTGCAAAGTGGACAGTAAACTGAAACAATGCATTGTTATTAAATCTACATGTCAAGACACCTGGCAACAATTAAACGTACAATCTAGGTACCTTTATTTTTGTTGTAAGAGTTGCGCCGTGAGAATCATATGTCAAGATCAAGTTTCTTTTAAACATATGACTGGAGCCGGTATCATTGACCTGGACTTTAAATGTGTAATAAAAGGGAAGGATTTCACCTTGTACTCCCATGCTAATTTAGCCAATAGCATTCGAATAAAATCTGACCTTCCAGTCCCACAGATAGATGAACTAAACCACATAGTTAACATCTCAGTAAGCCACTACCCGGACTACACAGACGCATTGAATACCTCATTAGCTGATTTAGAAGAACGAATAACGCAATTGAAATCCGCCAATACTAACACGGATGACACTCTATCTTCCCATGACGTTCATCAATACGTTGTCTGCTACGGATTACTAGCGGTAGCGGCTATTTTAGCAGCATGGTTCCTGTGGAGAAGGAGGCGAGCAGTTTCTTCATTGCATATATCTACAGATGTGCCTAGTGTAGTGTTTTCGCGAAAGCAGAGCACGGCTGATCGTCAGCCTGAAGTGAATATAAGTGAAAATACCCAGCGCAAACGGGATAAAGCCACATCACCCACTATAATTAAAAAATGTCGCTTTATCCCAGAAGAAGTGTAATCTTTTGTATCTCTCGGCCCGGGAGCATGTACGATGTAACCGTACACTGTCTGTCGACTAAGCATTTTTACCTTAGTTGGCAGTAATTTCTTAACAATGAATTTAGTACTCGATTAACGGCCATCGCGTGTGCTCCCTCGCTCCTTTGTAATCATTATTTGGTCCGAGGAATAAATAGATAAGTTTAATTCTATAATCTGCCGTATTCTTTACTATCGACTAGCAAACCTTTACAGCCTATATGGTCAATTAAATTTTTAAACATTTTGTATGCTTAATTTTTCTAAAGAATTACGGTAGATGGCTCCAGCGTCGCCTTGAGACGTATATGATATATCGGAGAGTTTCGAATATCTGGGACGTGACTAGATAGCTCAGCTGGTCAGAGCATTCCCCCTGTAAGGGACTGGTCGCGGGTTCAAGTCCCGTTCTAGATGTTCTCTTTTTCAGATCTAAATCTTTAGAAACAACCTATATGTGTCATTTCCCGTATTATCGCCAAAACTCCAAACGTAGGTTTTCTGCGAAATAGTGGAAATCGAAACTACGGTTATCACTGTCAAATTTCATTCAATTACACTACAGATTACGACAGATTAGTGTTCTCAGATAGAGACGGTGGCACTACCAAACGTCAAAAAGTTCGCGCATGTGCACTAACTGGTAAACCAAAGACAAATAAAAGGACTGAACAACCAATGACGCGAGCCTTTTGAACCCCTGATTAGTTTAATATAATCTATGATGGGTTGATTGGCGCGGCTCCACCGTTTCGCCCAGCGCTTACCATCAAAGAGACCTAAAAATTCGCTCTGCGCATCTAGTGACATTGACAAGATATTTGCCAGTAACTATATAAACAAACCATTAAGTTAAAAGTTACGAGTATAGCTGTTCCTTAAAGATACTGTTATCGCCTTGTTTGCCCGCTACTCATTTCAGTGCCGGTTTCAACTTTATGACATTTTATTTCTCTTAAGTAATCCTATTTAGACAAAAGTCGTAAACCTACTTATAGGACGTCTACATGAGAAGATAAAGAGTCTAATTACCCCGGGGCATTGCCATACAATTTGCGTGGGTTAAACAAAAATATTAACTAAGGATTTAAATATGTGCCAATTAAACACCGGTTATGTTACATATTGTGTACTTTCGCTTAAAAGAAAATAACAGCACACTTCATTTTTCACCCCATTTTACCCGGTAAATCATTTTTACATTCACCACAAGCCTGGCAGACCCATATCTATTGAGTTTCCTCAACTAATGTAATCGTAGAAATTTCATTAAAGTTTCCTCAACTAATGTAATCGTAGAAATATCTTTCAAGTTTAAATCAGCATCCCTATTCGAGCACCAATACCGCCATCAGCATCCATATTCGAGCACCAATACCGTACTACTCTTTTCTTTCCAAAAATAGGTACCAAAATTTCCATTTCTCCTACTCCTCTTTCTACAGTAACGACTGCCGTCTGACCCCAGAGGAAAACCAGGAACGATATGGGGACATCACCCCTTCGACACAATGTGAGCATCCTCCGACCAGGCGAGGTGATCACATCTAACAAGCCACGGCTGTCCAGCGCGTGAACTTTAATTGTTCGATGCAGAATCGGTAGTTATAAATAAATAAATAAATATTCTATGACATTCTACACAGCGCTTTCTAGACCCAAAGTAAGCATAGTTAAACTACCTTGTGTTATGGGTTCCAGATTGCGGCTAAACATACTTTTATATTTTTTTTTGTAAATACAAACATATTATAGATAGAAACACCCAGACTAATGCAAATAGATATATTCATGCATACAAATATTTCCACTGAGCAGTCATAACACTACCGCTTCGCCACAGAGGCCGTCTGAGTTCTGTAGTAGTTCAGCTTCATTGCGCTAGATGGCGCTGTGTATACATGTATCGCCACAACTTTTTACTTACTGTGGCAACTAGTAAACCGAAGCCAGCTCCAGCCAGTGCTCCTATCGAAATTTGCTGCTCCTTGTATGGAAGCCGGAGTGACGTGTCATCTGCGAAGTAACCACGCTCGAAAGGGTCTATCCATAGCAGTAGAGCCAGAAGGGGGAACGCCACTGGAAAGACGAGAGGAAATATTACAAAAGTATCGTTCAAAAAACTCGTAGTCTTAAAGCATATATTCTCGTCCCGGCTTTGCACAAAAAATACCATAAAAGTATCCTATAACCCGACTGCTGTCTCCTACCGAGTCCAAAGTATGCCTATAACATTCGCACAAGCGCAAGCTATAATTTTGCAGTTTTATTGCAACCGGATGAGCGGTAGTGCGCGTATAGACAGTCAATACATATCGCAATCCTATCAATAATATTGATGATATTGATAACAATGACACAATATTCATGTGCAAACGCAATTTTTGCCTATATTATTGACTCACGATACTGGTTCGCGTTATTGAATCTTAATATAATTGACTGTCTGTACGCGCCCGTACAGTTAATGCGTAAAATACGGACAACGAAACAAATATTGATTTTTATATAACAGATCATTTATTGGCCTGACAGTTGATTTAGTACTCCGACAAAGCGTCGGTAGCTTAGTGGTTAAGGAGTCGACCCTACGATCGAGAGGTCCATTTGATTCCCACTCAGTATAAATATTTATATGCATCATTTATATAAATAAATAAAAATACTTTATTCCCTCAAACACTTACGACCAGGTGAGATAAAGGTCAAACGTGAGCTTATCATTCATAAAAAAAAATTAAATACAAATATGAAACAAAAATATAACTTTTTCTTTGGGTATCTTAATTGTTACACTATGGTGCCTTAACTTGCGAGGGAAATGCCTTATGGGCAGGGCAACTTTACACCCTGTGTCTGTGGTCTGAAGACCCGAGACGGCATGCGGTTTTAATTGGTTCAAGCCCGAGATAACCGCCCCCGTTGCCTGGCGCCTAAACTAGATACAACAGTTTGTATCAGTATTCATGTCTTTTTGCACTTCTAAACTGAATAGTTTGCGCAAGAGACACTTTCAAAGTGATAATATGTGTACCCTCCTCTTATTTTAAAAGTTACAGTGGGGGGGCGCACTGTAACTTTTAAAATAAGAAAATGATAAAACTAAAAAAATATATTATGTACATTACCATGTAAACTTCCACCGAGAATTGGTTTGAACGAGATCTAGTAAGTAGTTTTCTTACGTCATAAATCGTAAACCGCAATTTACCTTTCATTCAATCAACTCACATATAAAAAAATTACTTGCTGCTACGGAACCCTTCATGGGCGAGTCCGATTCGCACTTGGCCGGTTTTTTATATTTTCAGCATGAAACATTGAGCAACGTACTTATTAAACATCACACTGTTTCTTTCGGTTTTAAGTACTCTAAAAAGATGTCAAGCTGTTGGCATACGCTGTGCGGTACAAAGCCGGATTTTCACTCTTCTTCCCAACGTGTCAAATCAAAATCGAGCCCGGGGTCCGCTCATGACAAGTCAAAATCGGGTCCGGGGTCCGCTCATGCCAAGTCAAAATCGGGTCCGGGGTCAGCTTTTCTACTTCTTCTAACCTTATTACCGTAAAGTATTGGTTACTCCGGGAGTGACTGTCGTCTGACCTTCCAACTCAAACGTTGTTCGGTAAGTGTATTTGCTGGCAGGTGAGGTTGAATTGGGCCCCGAAGATCTAAGTAGGGACATTACCAACTGACCCTACTGTTAGTGAGATGGCCCAGGGTCAGTCGGGGTGCGAGGGATATGCTCTATGGGCAACCTTACACCCCGGCGTCTGCAGACCCGAGACGGCGTGCGGTTTAAGTCGGTTCAAGCCCGACATAACCGCCCCCGCTGGCCGGCGAGGGGGTATCCGAGGGGATTTCCGCACGAAAAAAAAAAGAAAAAAAAAGAAAAAAAACAGGTACTGTACTACTGTACTGTAACATTTCGTACTATCCTGCTATCAGGTGTAATAATTATTGGATTATTTAAATTATTATCGTCACCTAGATATCGTTATCTATCTGAATGGAATCTAAGCGGGAAGTAACAAGTATACAATACTTAACATCATGTTTAAATATTTTGTAGATTATTAATCAATCCTATATCAGGGATAAAAAGCAGCCTGTGTCCAATTCCAGACCATAATCTATCTCTGTGCCAAATTTTATCCAGATCCGTTCATAAGTGTTTGCGTCAAAGAGAAACAAACATTTGAAATATCAATCCATACATACATCCATACAAAGTTTCGCGTTTATAATATGTATGATAATTATTGTCTTGAAGTGTAAAGTTACATCAAAGTACCCGAACATTGTTAATTGTTAGCGTTGCTATCTAAGTATCGCTAGTTTAGGGGTTAAGGAGTTATTCTTACGATGGAGAGAGTAAGCTCAAAGTGTTCTAAAGTAGGTATATCAACTTCAAAAAGCCACAAGTATCGTTTTTTTTTTCGTGCGGAAATCCCCTCGGATAACTCCCCGCCCCGGCCACCGGGGTGGTTATGTCGGATTTGAGTCAGCCAAAACCCCATAGCGTCTCGCGTCTCTAATATCAAGGTGTAAGGTGGCCAAATAAGGCAATTCCCGAGCACTCCGGCTGACCATGGACCATCTACGGCTTTGAGCTGGCCCCCTGGGGTGTGGGAACCACGGTGTCTCCAAGTTACACGGAAAGGGGGAGCGCGCGTCGCACCGCCGCAGCAGCCTGCTTCTGCTGGGGTGACAGACGGCCTCACCGGTCACCCCCAGACCTACATGTTACGGGCTCGGCGCACCAAGAGAGTATGGTGCATTTTGGATTTAATAGGTTACCTACTATAAACACCAAAAGTGAAATACCTATCAAATCAATACTTACTGGCCCGTTATCATTCTATCAGCTTATCTGAAACGCGTACGATATGATAACTAGATTAAATCGTACATTTTTCGCTAATTTGTTTCTTTCCTTCTTTTGTATCAAGGTATCGGTCAACCTATGATACACCAGGGTTTTTATGTTTCCATTGTCCTTGGTATTCTTAAGACTATCTGTGGGTAGGCCCACATAGCAAGAAAGAGCGATGCAGCTATACACCGTTATACTTATAACTCCATCTATTTCTCTCGTCCGGGAAACGAAAGCTTATAGCAGGTACGGGCAGGCCCACTGATAATACATAGGTATAATATCAGCTACACAATTTTAGGTACTCGTATTTCTCACAGAATTATAATTTTTACATATTTTTACTGTACGATATCTTCATATCAGCCTATACAAATATTGTACTGATACTTTTTTTCGTGCGGAAATCCCCTCGGATACCCCCCTTCCGGGCAGCGGGGGCGGTTATGTCGGGCTTGAACCGACTAAAACCGCACGCCGTCTCGGGTCTTCAGACGCCGGAGTGTAAGGTTGTCCATAAAGCATAATATCCCTCTCGATCTTAAGGTAATGCTATCTACCGACGCTTTACAATAGACCCTTTTGGTTTGTTTTTCAAAAATACACACTTTTAAATAGAACATTTTTTTACTTTGTGACCATTTCTGTGACCCTCGTGCTGACCTTCAATTTTTCTGCTTATTTGACTTCTTATTTGTTATACCAAAAAGAAAAAATCGCCGTAAAACCTCGTCTATTCTATTAGCTCTTTATACATTTTCTAATTATAAATCAATGTTTGTTTGTATTGTATACAGTGCCGGGTTATATCGAGTTATTAAAATTCCCACGCGAAGCCAGTATGGGTCAGCTAGTGAAGTATAACAGTAAGGCCTATGTTACACTCAACGGAAATGCTGTCGCGGATCTTCCGCGTCGGACCGCCAATACAAGATATTGCATTTAACTAACTCCGTCCCCCCGTTTGCCTTCGCGTCGTTTTCATTTACATTCAATTTTTTTTTTTATATTTATAGCGCTTTAAAGCGATAACTAACAGGCATCCTTCGGGAGGAATTGATAGGAGTGAGTGATATTTACGAGTAGTTGTATGACGTACTTGATAGACATAAATAAATAAATATAGTAATCCATTACACAGTTACCCGATTTCAAGGTTATTAGAGATTACAAGATATTTTAGTAGATAAGCCAGGCCTATCTACATCACTAGGTATTAGTTTAGAATGTAGAAGCAATCAAAAAGGATTACTGTTTTATGAAGCACAGTCACTGATAAATAATTCCATTTTGAAGTTCATAATGTGTCATATTACGACACATAATTCACGATGTAAATGTATAGAACAGGACTTTCAAAAGGACATTTAATTTTTCAAATATGGACTAAGATGCATTTGATCTTTCCGGTTTAAGTTTCGGATTGAGCCCCGACAGGTCTCGGTAGACCCAAGAAGTAACAATGTTCTCATTGCCAGGGATGCTCACAACCGGGCGAAGTCGAGGAGGAAATGCCAGAAGACGGACCCCGGGCCCCGAGGTGAGCGCCTAGAATGCAATCGGGACACAACGTTGTCATGACGATGATGCAGTACATACTTAATCCTTAGTTATTACAAGCCTACTGGTTGTTGCCCGCGGCACCGACTGCATGGAATGCTGATCCCGTTCCCGCAACTCATGCGAACCTATTTCATGGATAAAAAAACCGGCCCAGTGCGAGTCGGACTCGCACATGAAGGGTTCCGTAGCAGCAAGTAAAATTTTTATATTTGAGTTGATTGAATGAAAGGTAAATTGTGGTTTACTTACGATATATGAAGTATTAAACAAAAAACTACTTACTATGTCTCGTTCAAACCAATTTTCGGTGGAAGTTTACGTTATTTTAGAAGTTACAGAGGATTTTTTGAGTTTCACCCCCAAAAGTAGTTGTTTTTTTTTTTCTATTTTTGTGTTAAAATCTTAATGCGGTTCACAGAATACATCTACTTACCAAGTTTCAATAGCATAGTTCTCATAGTTTTTGAAAAAAGTGGCTGTGACATACGGACGGACAGACATACAGACATGACAAATCTATAAAGGTTCCGTTTTTTGCCGGAATCCTAAAAAGTAGCCTATGTGTTATTCCAGACTATCTATCCCTGTACCAAATTTCGGAAAGATCCTTCAGCCGTTTGCGCGTGATTGCCCCCTAAAATCCAATCACGCGTTCTGATTGACCACCTGATCTCGTGGGGGGCGGACACCGGAAATTTATATCTTTATTATCTTTGTAGAATATCTTGGGAAACTTGATATTGGCGTCTCCACCATTAATAATTTTAGCCGCGGTAGCCTAGTGGTATGGGTAATGGACTGCTGAGACGAGGTCTCGGGTTCGATCCCAGGTTTTACCATGGCACACACCAATGACTTGTCGATGCTTTTCGAAGTTATGTGTGTATTTATCGCAGGTTTATAAGTGCCCGGTTAATGGCAATAGGCTCGCCACCTATTACATTGAGACCTAAACATAAACTGGCGAAATGTGGGTGCGCTAGCACCTCTGCCTACCCCTTCGGGGATATAGGCGTGAGTATATGTTATGTTATGTTATTATATGTACTTTACTTGAAATTGGCGAAATGATTCTGCTGCAGAAAGAAAAAAAGTCGTGTTTGTGATGACTGCTAACTCGAGAACGGGTGGACCGAGTTTCATGATCTTTGATTTCATAGATTTGTGATTTCATAGATTTGTCTCCGCTTCTCTGGAACCTCGACTCGAATGGATCAAAACTTCACGCCATCTCGGGTCGTTAATGCCGTGCAAGGAGACATTCACGAAATAAATTCAGCTGATAAGGTAACTAACATAACTTGATTCTAAGGCGGAACGAAGTTTGCCGGCTCAGCTAGTTTAAAATATTATTAGGATAACTAATTGAACTTGATGAAATAACTCAGCTGTTATCTCTTCCAAGCGTTTTTCACAAAATCACTAAATAAGCATTTTCCGGTTGATACTTCCTCGTACTACAAGGTAAACTTAGTACAAAAACAAACAAAGAATTTGTTTTTCTTGACATTTGCTAGAGGTAGCAATTATTGGCATTTAAGACTTTAATATAATGTTTGGTACGTATTTTTCTCGTGTTTATAAATTACTAGCTGCTTGTCTCGGCTTCACACAGGAAACTTCGTAAAATATTATTATCTAAGACAGTTAGATCACAAAAGGTCAAGTAAAGTTTGAGTAAGAAATAATTTCACGAAACAAATAATTTCACTTATTTACATGAAATTATTCGTTTCTCAAAAGAAACCTATTGAATTGGAGTTTGAATCACTCTGAGCGCCCCTCCCCCAAACCGGGGCAAGACGGGGACACCGTGGTTCCCAAACCCGAGGGGGCCATCTTGAAACCGGAGATGACTCAGGGTCAGTCAGGGTGCGAGAGATATGCTCTATGGGCAACGTTACACCCCGGCGACTTAAGACACGAGACGGCGTGCGGTTTTAGTCGGTTCAAGCCCGACATAACCCCCGCAGGCCGGCAGGTATCCGAATCGATTTCCGCACGAAAAAAAAAGCTATAATCACTCTAAGAAGTAGGTCGGGGCGGCAGAGCGGCAAGCGCCCCAGCTTTCCGGGACAAGACGGGGACACTGTACTTCTCACACCCGAAGGGGCCATCTCAAAGCCGTAGATGGCCCAGAGTCAGTTGTTGTGAGAGAGGAGTGCTTTATTGGGCCCACCTTACACACCGGTTTTAGAGAACGAGAACAACAAGACGGCGTGCGGTTTTAGTCGGTTCAAGTCCGACATTACCACGTGGGGATTTCCACACAGAAAAAAGTACAGTCGCCCTCAGAAGTAAATAAACAATAAATAAACATTGATGTAAATTACTTTTGTGATCTTCAAAGGATAAATTTAACATTCTTCAAATTTTTTACGGTTTTTATGTGGTTTTATGAAAAATTTCATAGCTTTGAAATATGTTAAGTTAATGGCGACTGTACATAACATTGATTGACAAACTTATTTTTCAGTTTTAGAACTATATACCTACTAATTCACATTTATTATTTTTTATCCATTGATTAGTTTATGAAATATATAGTAATGACTCAATGATACAGAATTCACCACCTTCACGCAGTACATTCCCCGATAAGAACTAGCTAACTGATAAGTGATTTCTAACGAGTAATCAGTGTATGATACATTTCGCGATATTATTGTAAGGAGGTAAGGACTAAACTTAAAGGTGGACTTTAGAATTCAGCATACTTATATAGGTATTTATTAGTAGTCTTACTCAGCATTATTGAGCCGAGAGTGGGACGAAGTCGAGCGAAAAGCTCTCTATACTCCACTCGGTGTATTTCGGTTGTGACGCTACTCCTCCTAAACTAATCGCCTAATTTTGACCAACCTTGGTCAAACAAAAGGTTTAGAATAGGTATAGAATAGGTATAGAAATTGCGCGTGAATTGTAGGTAATCATGTAGTGCACTCTTAGCTCAACATTGCAATAGCAGAATGCATTGCGCCCCTAGTCTAGTTAACAGGTCACAAGTCGAGTGTCGCTGCGATGCAATTCGTAGGAGTATTTAAAGGTGATCTCAGATGTGTATTAACAATAGTGATGTGCCGGATAGCCGTATGCGAATCTGTACACATCCGGGTACTGCAGTTGAATCTTTATAACTTTTTGGTTAGCGCTCATTACGGGAACCTTGTTTTGCTATTAAATCGATCAGTTTGCTAATTATAAATCAATGTTTGTTTGAATTTTATACACTGCCGGGTATACACTTCGGATAATAGTTGAAGTACCTATACTTTAGAGTACATCGGCTTAAGTAAATCTAACGTTTACAGCCGGAATTAGAGATTGCAAGAGACTCGCTAAGAATGACGTGACGATGACGACGAAAAACAGCGAGATAGAATTTGAGAATATTTTTGGCTTGTCTCTTGTGGAGAAAGGAGGAACGCAGTTTCAGGCCTGACAAATCTGACAATTCAGACATAATTCATATACACAACTTTTTGTTTCCTGATTGCCCCGTGTAAATCTTAGCCATGTAGGCAATAATAAAATTACCTATTTTGTAACAAATTAACGTAAAACCTAGGCCTACTGTCCATAGAGGCGTAGTTTCACAGACGTGTATTTTTCATTGTACGCTTGCTTGCAGCCCAGCGTACTGAAAACTGTTTACGAGGCACGTAGATTTTCATTCTTTTTTGCATTGCCTTCGGACGACGAAGGCCTACTGTCCGCGTAGGCGTAGCGTAATAGACGTGTTGTCGTAATTATACTCTTGGTGTAGATACGCCTGCTTGAAGCTTACATACAAAATAATGCAAGGTAACGATCCATCACTAGTAACGAACTCGAAGAATATAATAAACATAAATAAAGTACCTATACATAATTTATAGAAGCCCCGAACATTACTACCGATTAAGTCCGACTGAGGGATTAGTTTAACTTTATGGTATATTTTCGTATACATCCAGTAACTGCTCTAACCTCTCTCTCTCTCTTTCTCTCTGTCTGTCTCTGCTTTATCTTAGATTATTATTTTATGAAATCCTTCTTGCTTTCTAACCACAATTTATATTCAGGTCAGGTTTTGTTTTAATCCGCCAGGATAATATACGCGCCTAGACTTTTCCACAAGATTGTTAGTGCTTCTCTCTGCACTGGGTCAGCTAAACATCTATTTCAAGAAATCAAGCTGCACTCTGGTTCTGCCAGTCACAATATTCCTATCATTACCTCTTTTCATTAGCTTGTTTTAGTTTCTTCTTCTGACGACGTTACTACTACTCTTAATCAATTATTCGCTTCTTGCTCTTGTCATGACATAATCTATGAGATATACATTATATATACATATATACATGTATATGTAGAAAAACAAACATAGAACCTCCTCCTTTTTGAATTCGGTTAAAAAAGAATTGTGCCTACTCGTACCGTAGTTGACGAAGGGCACAATTCTTTTTTAACCGAATTCAAAAAGGAGGAGGTTCGATGTTCGTTTTTCTGTCTTCACACCTGCCGTTCCGCATGTCATACGCCGAGGCGTACATCGAGTTTTGTACGTAAGGGGCAAGCAGATGTACACCAAGCATATAACCACGAATACGCGTATATAAAGCTACGCTGCCGTGCCATGACAATACACTGTATCTTCAGATACAGTGTTTTGTGGTTACATTAATAAATCGCTTTTTTACACTTGTTTACCGGCATTTATTTTTTCTTAAAAGTCTTATAAATACTGAGAAAATTAAAGGCAATAATGACTGTATTTCAAAATTAATAAAGATCAATTTTGATAAAACATTGTAACATTAAATACAGTGTCATGACATAACACAGCTTACGCTTTAGTAGCCCGTTATCTATAGATGCAGTGTTTTGCCATGACAATCCCCCGTGTATTCTACTTATATAATATCGTGATTTGTTTATTTGACTAATCGATTGCAATGGATCCACATGTGTAGTAATTGTTTTGGTGTTAAAAATATCTAAAATGAGTAGTGAACGTACTAAATTAATTTTCAATCTGATTAAAAAATAGAACCAACAGTTTCACGTGTATTTCTCAGTACTTTTTACAAATATAAACAGTTCTGTAATAAGTAAGCAGGTGGTCGAAACTCAAGAATTTAATTTGCCCAGCAATGTTGTACCATATAAGGACTCTTCTTCTTCTACTGTCGATTCGTTGATGTCTACCTCTTATCAGAAACTTGTTGTCACTCAAGAGGTAGAAAACAGCCTTGTTTCTGAGGTGTTATCGAACACGCACCCCAGTGAACTATCACCTTCAGCATCATCCCAAACATATTGTGAACTACCCGTATAACAGACACCGCCACAAAGGTAAATACTACAAAATATGGAAGTTTTAGTTAATGAGTTGACACTACCGGCTTCTTTCAAGCTCAGCTTGTAGTTGATGAAATGGAATGTGATGGTCGTTCTACGCCGTGTACATATACAGATTGGGCAGAGCCAGTTGACGAAGCTGAAGACGGAGATGGCAGTGTAGCGTCTACTAAATCAGAGGTATCGAGGAAGATCGAAAGGTTCTACGGACAGTTATATACCCCAGTAGCTAAGCCTGTTGATGATTTGTATAAAGATCCAAGAGCCAAATTAACTCGACACTACACAGAAGATATTCCGGATATCAGCCTGTATGAGATTAGGATGGCCCTCAAACGGCGGAATTACATCGGAGTGTCTGACTGCGGGTGGAACACCGATACTCAAAGCTCTACAGAGGCTCTTTAATGCCGTCCTACTCGAGGGTACTACGCCCAAAGCATGGAACAGAGGCGTGGTGGTTCTCTTCTTCAAGAAAGGTGATAAAACCTTACTGAAGAACTAGAGGCCTATCTCGCTTCTGAGACATGTTTAAGGGCGGTTTTCGAGGGTGATCACGAATCGTCTCGCACGCAGGTTTGTTGACTTCCAGCCGAACAAGCCGGTTTCCATAAAGGCTATAGTACCATAGACCATATCCATACGCTGCGGCAGATTATACAGAAGACCGAGCAGTATAATTTGCCACTATGCTTGGCGTTCGTGGACTATGAGAAAGCCTTTGATTCGATCGAGACTTGGGCGGTGCTGCAGTCTCTTCAGAGGTGCCACATTGACTATCGGTATATCGAAGTGCTGAAGTGCTTGTATAAAAACGCCACCATGTCGGTGCGAGTACAGGCTCAGAGCACAGAGGCTATTCTGTTGCAGAGGGGAGTTAGGCAGGGTGATCTCATCTCGCCGAAACTCTTTACCAATGCTATGGAAGACGCCTTCAAGCTTCTGGATTGGAAAGGATTCGGCATCAATGTCAATGGCGAATACATCACTCACCTTCACTTTGCCGACGACATCGTAGTCATGGTAAAGTCTCTAGAGGAGCTCAGCACTATGCTCGGAGGCCTCAACAGAGTGCTCCAGCGGGTGGGCCTGAAAATGAACATGGACAAGACGAAAGTCATGTCAAATGTCCATGTCTATTATTGGGAGGCTCACCTCTCGAAGTTATTGATGAATATGTCTTTCTGGGACAAACTGTCCAACTAGGCAAATCCACTTCGAGAAGGAGGTCAAACGACGAATCCAACTCGGCTGGGCTGCGTTCGGGAAACTGCGCAGCGTCTTCTCGTCCAAAATACCGTAGTCCTTGAAGACAAAGGTCTTTAATCAGTGCGTGTTACCAGTGCTGACCTACGGTGCCGAGACGTGGTCTTTCACTATGGGCCCCATAAGGAAGCTCGGGGTCACACAGCGAGCTATGGAACGGGCCATAAGGCTATGGCCGATTCGATCTCGTAGAGAAACCCCAAGCATACTTGGGGTTTCTTTACGAGATCCAATCAGAAATGACGAGATCCGTAGACGAACCAGAGTTACCAACATAGCTAGCTGAAGCGGCAGTAGGCAGGGCACATAGCTCGGAGAACCGATGGATATTGGGGCAGAAAGGTCCTTGAGTGGAGACCACGTGACAGCAAGCGCAGCGTAGGTAGGCCTCCCGGAAGGTGGACAGACGATCTGGTAAAGAGCGCAGGGACTCGGTGGATGCAGGCCGCTACAGACCAGTCAAAATGGAAGTCAATGGGGAGGCCTATGTTCAGCAGTGGACTTCCTACGGCTAATATGATGAGGTTATTATGAAGGATATTGATGTTACATTTAAAAAAATCGTCTAAGTTTACGCATATTTTGTTATGACATAACACTGCAATTATAATTACAGTGTTCTGTAATAACAATGTTCTCTTTACATTAATTTATAAATTGTGGCAGAACACGTTTGTGGGCGTAAACATACGAAATTACCTAGAAACCAATATTTATTTTACATCGCTAACTAGAAGCTGATCTGACGATCAAGATAACCGAAATTCAAAGGAATCCGACTAATATTAAAGATTTTATGGCCAATTTTCCAAAAAAACAGAAAATCTCGATTTCTGAAAACTGACCAGTTTTTAGATACAGTGTATTGTCTTGGCACGGCAGCGCCTCCGTGGACAGTAGGCCATAATGTAACTATAATCCGCCACAAAGAATGCACGATTGAACCGTTTGGCCAATGCTGATAGTTGTAAAAATTAATCGTTAGAAACCTTTTTATGTGCTCAAATATAGTCATATATCAGTTCTGTACCTTTCTTTTTTTGTTGACCCGTCAATTTCACTGCACCACGCCTGATGGTAAGCTGAGGTAAAGTCCAAAGAGTAATGGCCACCATTGCAGATTTTGTACCTAGAATGGTGGTCCCTTGACCTTTTGCGAGCAATGTTCCGTCCTAAACCATATCGTATAGAATTTCATGTATTTCGACAACTATCTTCTAATAACAAAGTTAAACAATATAAACAAACAAAGTTTCATTTCGAAAATGGTAACGCCAAACAGATTATAATCAAAACATGTCTCGCTAATTGTATAAAAACGTTCGTGAAAAAGCAATCCATTTATTGTTGATTTAGTGACACACCTAGCGCAGTTAGAGTTCAGTGACATCGTGATACGAAACGTCACACACAGAACTTTAAAATAATAAGTGGTATTATAATATGAGGTATTATCTTATTATTAGTTCTGTGGTCATACACCTGGTTTTTTAATGCTCTGGCTTAGTGTAGGCTTTGTAGAGGCTAGAAATTTATGACATCTCTTACCGGTTGATCTTCATGAGATTAATCTCTCATCACCGAAATTTGCTTACGATGCCGCGATGGTTTAAAATGTAGCACTTTCTGATAACTTAATCTGTTGTTGTTGTAAACTTAATGCTGCCTGCATTCTGGGCGCCTTACCAAGGGAACTTTTGGGAAGTTTTTATAACCTGTTTTAGTATATTTAGTTAAATTTTATTATCATAATTAATCATTTCTTCCTATGGCTCCTCCTGCCTGGTGTAGTTTTCCCTTCAGAACCCTGTTCCCGGGATGCAAAGTATCGTGTGTTAATCCAGGATATTGTCTATCTATGTGCCAAATTTCATCTAAATCTGTTCCACGGTTTGTGCGTGATTGAATAACAAACATCTTCACAAAGCTTCACATTTAATTTATATTAAGTAGGATTCAATGTATTAATAAATTATATTGTACGACAAAGTAAACAACGCCATCTAGACCCAAACTAAGCAGAGCTTGTCATATGGGTTCTAGAATGCGATAAACATACTTCAATATATATTTTTTGTAAATAAATACATATTATAGTTACATAGAAACACTCAGACCATTGCAAATATACATATTTGCACTGAGCGAGAATTGAACCCGCGACCTTTGGCTTACCAGTCGAATGAACTACCGCTGCACCACAG
Organism: Cybosia mesomella; assembly: GCA_946251805.1. Classification (NCBI taxonomy): domain Eukaryota; kingdom Metazoa; phylum Arthropoda; class Insecta; order Lepidoptera; family Erebidae; genus Cybosia; species Cybosia mesomella. The sequence continues at coordinate 23,549,875 of OX276405.1, forward strand.
AGGTCGTCGTTCAATTGTAAGTAAACATTTTATTGATTTCATTACTGTTTGTCCAAAATCGGCTAGCTTCTTTATAATTTTGTGATAATAAAAATTTTCGTAGCCAAGATGCTATCAATCAAAGTTAATTAATTGAAACACTTTTAAGCTGTTACTTGCAGGATAATTAATAATTTTCTCGTAACTCAGCTTATCAATTCGTCATAATTTTGATACAAATCGTTCGTACGTTTGTTGTTGCCTGCCATTTCTAAATGACCTAGCTGGTTGTACTTGACGATGATGCCGTGATGATAAAAAGGAATACGTACGTAACGCAAGTAGATTCGGACTAGTAGGTTCAGACTCAGTTTAATTGCAAGGATTTTCACTGATGAATTCCAGTCAGAATCCAGAAATTTATAAATCAAATTCGCACGTGGATCTCGGTTCTTAAATTTTCGTTGAAATTCAGTATCATCGAAGCAGATTGTCTTTATTGTCTGCCTGTTTATCGATTCTTTCAAAGCTGACGCATTGAATGGTGCAGTATGACGTAAGAGCTGATTTCGAGGTAACATAAATTATGATTCAAGTCATTGAAACAATTCGATGATACGCAGCTGTTGTTGAAGTTCAACATCAGTAGAATTTACGTATCCTTTAGACTTAGATCGGAAAAAGAGAACATCTAGGACGGGACTTGAACCCGCGGATACTTTGGCTGTGAATGTTCTCTTTTTCCGATCTAAGTTTATAGGAAAAGTTAGCATACGAATTGCTTAATATTTTTTATTAAGTAATAGTAAGTAATTAGATTTTATTATGTTTTCAGGTAGTAAACGAAAGGCAAACAGTGACAGTGAAGCATGAACGCCTGTTTTTATTAGCTAACCGAGACGGCGTGCGGTTTTAACCGGTTCAAGCCCGACATAACCGCCTCCGCTCGCCGGCGGGCGGGTATCAGAGGGGATTTTCGCACGAAAAAAAAAGAAAAAAAGTACTACTTAACTGACACGACAGATATTGTCCTGCCTTTTTTTTCTGTACGGTAATCCCCTCGGATTTTCCCCCGTATGTCGAGCTTGAACCGACCGAAGTCGTCGATCTGATCGAATGAAGAAGACGAAAATCGAGTGAAGGGTGGAATAAGGCATTTCCCTAGCACCCCGACTGACCCAGGGCCAACTCCGGTTTCGAGATGGCCCCTCGGGTTTGGGAACTAAGGTGTCCCCGCGTCTTGCCCCCGGAAAAAGGGGAAACGCGCAACGCGCCGCCGCTACGGTCTGCTTCTGCTAGGCCAGGCCTGCGCTCATGGAGGACGGAGGTCGTTAAGCGACCTCCGACGTCCGAGTCGCCTGCGCATATAGCGGGCTGTGCGGATTGGGAGAGACCTGAGTCTCTTCCAGACCCGCCCCGCCGCCTCCATCTTTAGCATTCCTTGCTCACAGAAGGAGGCGGCGGCAGCCCATGCTACTCGCGCTACGCACCATCGCTGTGAGCAAGGCGCTGAGCGAGAGGACGCCCACTCCGAGGGCCACCACGAGGGTCCGCCTCGGTGCCTCCTACGTCGTGCACTCTGCAAGCGTGTGCAGCCCTGAGTCCTCGCTTGCATCACAGTGATGGCAATCAGACGTTAGCTCCTTCCTGATCTGACACAGGTTATCCCCGTAGCAAACAGGTTATTACCAGAGATCACCTGCGTCAGCCGGTACGAGAGGCTCCCGTATCGCCTCTCTAGCCAGTCCTCCATGATGGGCCTTACCGCCGCTACTACGGCGTGGACGTTGTTCACGCTGTCCTGCCTTAACTTTAATTCCTACCGATGCATCTGTTGATGTGTCAGTCAATTGCAAACGACTGACAGGTATGTCATGGACTTATAAATAGTTCAGTTTAGCAGCAATAAGTTTGTAAACTGAATTACTATGATCCGTACTATGCTTAATCTGAAACGCGTTCGCGTTTGGTTCGTTTGTTGACATTTGGACCGTGTAACTGAACGACTTAATACGACGTCATGGTATGAGTACGAAAGTATTCAGTTTAGGTCTGCAATTGAATTGCTATTATTTTTTAGATGATGTCCAAATGAATAATTAAATTCTAATAGAAAATTGAACAATTTCAATACTATTATATTTTATTCGTAAAATAAAATCGATATTACGATACATCGATGTTTTGTAAGCGATGTTTTTAACATCGATATTTTTTTCAAATATCGATTTGTCAATATATCTTTAATATGGTCATTACAGGTATTAAATTTTTCTTGATCTGCATATTCTGCCAACTACAGATGCAACTAATTTACAATTTTCTAATAGTATAGATCAGTGTGCGGTGTTGCTGACTGTTTTGTATTGTGTTCAATCTTCGTCAAAGGTAGATGATTTTGTGATTTTAAAAAAAGCGGCCCGTGTGTAAGTGCAAATCGGACTCACCCATGAAGGGTTCCGAAGCAGCAAGTAACATAATTATGTTTTTTTTTTAAATATTTATATTTGAGTTGATTGAATTAAAGTTAAATTGCGGTTTACAATTTATGACGTATTAAAAAAAAACCTTACTAGATCTCGTTCAAACCAATTTTCGGTGGAAGTTTACATGGTAGGTAATGTACATAATATATTTTTTTTAGTTTTATCATACTCTTATTTTAGAAGTTACGCGGGGGGGTCACACATTGTCTGGTGGTGGTGGAGGTCAACTATTCAGTTTAGAATAAAATGATATTAGAAACCTTAATATCATTTTTGAAGACCTATGCATAGATAGTTCTAAGTATTACTAATATTAGTACCTTTTTTTTCGTGCGGAAATCCCTTCGGATACCTCCCCGCCGGCCAGCTAATATTAGTACCTACCCCCATTTTTTTTTAATATTTTTATTTTTGTGTGAAATAAGTGTAAAATCTTAATGCGGTTCACAGAATACATCTACTTACCAAGTTTCAACAGCATAATTCTTATAGTTTCGGAAAAAAGTGGCTGTGCGACATACGGACGGACAGACAGACAGACATGACGAATCTATAAGGGTTCCGTTTTTTGCCATTTGGCAACGGAACCCTAAAAAAATATCATTGCGCAATTAAATTTATATTTCGTATCCAATAAAATGCTGTTTAACTGCCCATTTAGTAACAAGTCTTTATTGAAAAAAAAAGATTAAATAGTAATTAGTAATTTTTATTTAGATTTTTAATTTTGAAATCTGCACATATCATCACGTACTTTTGACGCTGACTGTACTAGACTGACTGTATTAGAAACTAATTATCGCTGCTTGCAAAGTGCCTGTTTAGTAAATCATTGATTAAACAATGCCCACTGATTGTGTGGAAATATACACGCTGAAAAGTTCTCATACATTCACACATTTTATTACAAGTTTTAGCGTATGCAAGTACTCGTACAAGTAGGTAAATACATACTTATGCAAATATATAAATGTATAAACTTCCAAACCGGTTCTTCCAGGTGGACTAACTATTTTGTCAAACTGATTTGACCACGAGGAAAAAAAATCCTGTTGGTCAAACTTCTTGGATTGAGTCCTCGTGATCAAACTATTTTGTCTAACTGATTTGACAACGAGGAATAGTCCTTCCTCGTGGTAAAACTTGTTAAAGTTTAAGAAAAGTACATTTAAGTTCATTTCGAAAATAATAATTATTCACTTTTTTTAAATAAGGAAAGGGCATGGCAAATTTAATTCGTATTTTGAATCTCGTTTTGAGTAGATTATAATATTAGTAAATAGAATTAGAAACCATTGGTTTTTCTTCCAGAGTGCTTACCTTTTTATAAAAAGTTTTTTTTTTTATTAATTTTTTTTTAGTTTGTAAAACATTAATTGTTATATCTAATAATGATAATATGCTTCCGATTTCGGTCAAATCAGTTAGACAAAATAGTTTGATCACGAGGACTCAATCCAAGAAGTTTGACCAACAGGAATTTTTTTCCTCGTGGTCAAATCAGTTTGACAAAATAAGTAGTTAGTCCACCTGGAAGAACCGTTCCAAACTGGTACTGCTTGAGATGTGTATTTAAAAGTATCATACTCGTACCTTTATTTCTTATCGTGCGGAAATCCCCTTGGATACCCCTCGCCGGCCAGCGGGGCGGTTATGTCGGGCTTGAATCGACTAAAACCGCACGCCGTCTCGGGTCTTCAGACACCGGGGTGTAAGGTTGCCCATAAAGCATATCGCTCGCACCTCTACTAACCCTGGGCATCTCCGGTTTCGAGAAGGCTCCTTCGGGTTTGGAAACAACGGTGTCCCCGTCTTGCCCCGGTTTGGGGGAGGGGCGCTAGTCGCCCTACCGTCCCGGCCTGCTTCTGCTAGGGTGACAGGCGGCCTTACCTATTGAGTGAAGTTGTTTCTTTAAATCGACGAGGATGTAACATAATCCGAGATAGAGATAAGTAATTAAAGGGTGGAGCAATATTTTTGTAAGCGATGGGCGATTTACCGAATGGAAGCTCAACTCAAACTAAACTGGGTTCTTACGTTTTACTATTTTCATTGGCTAAAACGTGTCAGTCTTGAACTTAAAGTAGTCTATTTTAGTTCACGATTTAAAATAACATTCCTACGTAGATACATACAGTGTAATTAAATATGTACTCGTAATTAACTGACTTTTACATCATTCAAATTCAAATCATATGCATTAAGTGCTACAAATGCATATAAAATTATCTTACGTAGTAATGTATGCCTCTGAATAAAAGTATCATAATACTTACGTAATCTCATGAATGCGGAAGTAAGTCTGACTGTACCTTTATCGCAGGGCCACCAGATATTTAGAATTTAAGATAGGATACAAATTTGTTTAATTGGGTGTTGGGGGCCCTCCCTTCGGGACACAGCCAACCTAAACTGCAAGCCGGTGGTACACCTACGAATTGACTTTCCTCTCGGGATTGAGAGGTTAAATGGCAGTCTCCCTACCAACACGGCAGGGAGCTAGACATTTGCACAAGGAAATAAAACAGTGGCACTCTGGGAGTGCCGACAAAAGTGACAACTTAAACAATAACGTGTTTTTGTATCGTCATCATACATATCCTTCCCTCCATCCATCCATTCATCCATAGATGCATCTGTTTTTGAATATGGAAAGCATGTCGTGACGATGACGCGAGTTTCATGATTTTTGTTCACCCAAAAAGTGCTCAACGTACCTAAAGAAGTTTTAACTTCAATAAAACTACCGGTGTAAAAGGTAGCCCATGTCCTAATTCCTCGTCGTACCTATTTACTCCACCTGTAGGTATGCAAAATTTCACAATATACCAACCATATCAGGCGAGACCACGGTGGAGAGCGAGCGGGAGAGAACCCTGCCCCCCGAGTTCCGCAGTCTCTTCTACGCCCGGGACTACCGACCAACATGATCGGGGCCTGAGGATGGCAGTTGGCCGACTCGCCGTCCTTACAGAAGCGTCGTGGCGGAGGCGTGTAGTGTGTGTTCTACACACGCCTGCCAACTCACCGACGCGGGATAAAACCCGACCCCACGAGGCGAGCGCGGTGGCGGCCAACGTCCGCTGGTAACCCTGGGGTTATCCTTTCGAGGGCTTACCCGAGGTACCCGGCAAGGAAGGACACCGTGTGGTTTTAGTCGGTCAGATTCCGACACGCCCACCCCATCGTCGGCACCGATGGGGTGAAACCCGTGGGGGTTTCCACACGCAAAAAGAAAATACCAACCATACCAGCCATTCTTGCATAATTGAGTAACGAACAAACAAATTAAATATTACGTTTGCCTTGTATTTTGGATTCAACAATTAGCAGATTTGTTTTTGTTTTTGTTTTGCAATTATATTTTACGTTCTTTTAGTTATTATCGTATAGTTCACCTCTCAATATCTAATAAGGAACGTCGAATTGATATAAAAAGGTGGTTATATTTTTGCAATCAAATAAAAAAAACGATATTATAACACCTCATACGTATTATCGTATTATTTCCGTTAACATAGGATATCGTTTTAAAGATTAAGTTACTTTTATAATTAATATAGATAATTTTATTTTATAATATAATTTTTTTAAAGAATACGTTAGTTTTTAAATATTAATTTCCGGGAAGCAGTTAGTTCAACAAGCAGACCTCGGAAGTAGATAGGGTTTGCTGTTGAACCAAATGCTTCCCGGAAATTAAAAAAACTAACATATTATTTTATTTATTTATTTTTTAGAAGAATAGAGTTTTGGTCGTTGCTTCTGTCTGAAGACTAGCCGTTTCGATAACTTGTAAACTTGTAATATGATCCAGAGCCAATCACCTGGACAAAACAACTAAAATATTAAACTTCTTATTTCTTTGCTTCACTTTCAGATTGGTTAGCAGGCAGATGGTTATATTTCTCTTACTTCCTATTATAACTTATATATGCAAAGCTTGCAGTTTGGAGCCCGGGATCCGCTCTCATACTCTTCCTTACTACAACTTGGTTTTGTTGGCTTTTACGGTGGCGACTGTCGTCTGAACGCCCCAGCCCGCGAGGAAAGCTTGCCTTAGAGCTTCGTCTGATGTTCAGCAGGTCTATGTACGGTAGGTACCGGCTTGCAAATGAGGCCGGTTAGGGCTCTGAAGATCTAGGTGAGGTGCTATACAACCAGTTAATTTAATGCCGAACCCTTGAAAAATATACTTACGATACAGCCAAAAATTTATTATAAAAATAATTTAAACATTAATTTATAAATTTAAATAATTCACTTCCTTCTTGTTGACAATAATGTACAGATTTATCCATAAGTAAGTCCTTATGCGATCATAATAGATTCAAATCACATCATAATTTCATTTCCTACTTATATTTAAATAAGGTAGGCACCTACCTACTTACTAAATCCGAACATAAATTGCGACCTACCGCTAGCCACTCAACCTCTGATATAATTGTAAATTCAATTGCAATTTATTCGGTAAGTTTATTTTAAAAAAGTTTAAAGTGCAACGACTTTGCATAAACAACAGTTAAACATATGTTCAGATAAACACATTAAGTAAATGATTCTTCCACTTACCGCAAACCAAAACTATGAAGTCCAGTGCAATTTTCCATATTAATCTGTCAGCTGCCATTTTTGACACTAAATTATCATTTTATGAACGTTTTGTTCCACAAAGCACGTCTCGCACACGCAATCACGATAAAGTTGGACACGGTACTGATAAAATGAACAATCTGTGGGTAAACGTAAGCCAGTGGGCGGTATTAGTCACTAGCAAACATTGCAAAAAGTACCGTAGTCGGTAACAAACAGAGGTCCTTGCTTCATTCATTTTTGTCTGCTTTGTAGTCAGCGATAATAGCTGTTTACTGCCCTACATTACTACTGCAGTATCAATCTCTTTGTTGACATTAAACCCCATCTGAGAAACTGTAAGGTGGCGCCATCTGTGGTGTGAGTTTAGAACTATTAAGATAACTTAGTAAGAAATATTTATAGCGTCTACTGGTAGATGGCACTGTTAACAAAATATCCAAAAACTTAAGGGAAACAATAAAGAATGTTATTTTTTTTGTATCGAGATACATTCTTTTTTCGATAATTTATTATGATTAGAGAGAATATGGTCGCAACTATGTTTACTTCAGCTAATTATGATAAAGTTGCATAGTGGCCGATTTCCCATTGAATAAAAGAAATGCCTTGAAATTTTTTCGCACTAAAATAAATAGGAAATTTTTCAAAGAAAAAATAAACACTTTATACAGATTTATTATGCTTTATAAACTTTTAACCACATTAAAACTAAGTAAATAAATAACTGCCCTAAAAGCTACAATACATCGAGAAACACGTAAGGCAGTGCATTTAGAGTTCTATTATACATACAAAAGAACAAAATAAACAATTTCTATTTTAAAATAGTTTAAAAACCAAATCTTCGCGTCACAGTAAGTAGATAAAAATACTTTCTAATCTATATTACACTTAACTAGCACCTAATTGGACTTAAAACTATTTTTTTATAGGGTATTAAGAGATGTTGTATAGGACAGGTGGACAGTTAATTAACTATAGAAATGTCTAAACACTGGATACTCAACGACATTCCTTGAATTTAATTCAATGTTGCCATAATATTAGTAATCGTTACAAAAAAACTTAACTAAACGGACAACAACTGACCTTTGGTAGAAAAAGAGATGTAGTTTGCATAGATTATTCAAGCAAAAGTGTAGAACTCGGTAGAAAAAAAAGAGAATTTTAACTTTTTGAGAATTGTCAGCATAGTATCTAATGTTTATGCTAAAGGAGAATGCCAAAAACCCCCTGCGTCGATTAAAATTATTTAAGTGTAGTGTATTAGAGCATAAACAGGTTATGCAATTTGTTTCTCAAAAAACCATCACCAAGACACTGAACTGAGGTATATATAGGTATCCCCCCAGCAGATACTAATTGAAGGATTTGAAGACAATGTCCTATTATGAGGTCACATAAAGTCGAGGCATGTCAGATCTCGAACGTAATACGTTCATTTATTATGTATAACCCGAGAGATTATAGTAGAATGCTATTGTCGAACATCATTGCTCGTGTTGTGCGCATATTTATTAGTATGATCTACTATTTAGGCTTGGTAGGCTCGACGAAGGATTTCCACAACCAGCTAGCTCTTTGGCTAGTGTCCTAATTGATTTTGATAACATGTTATAAATAAATAATAACTATTCTAGGGCATTCTACACAGCGCTATCTAGACTACCCTGGGGTTATCCTTTCGAGGGCTTACCGGGGGTGGACACTTGGGGAGGACACCGTGCGGTTTTAGTCGATACACGACATAACCACCCCCGCTGGCCGGCGGGGGGGTATCCGAAGGGATTTCCGCACGTAAAAAAAAAAGACCCAATGTAAGCATAGCTTAACTAGCTTGTGTTATGGCTTCTAGAATGCGGATAAACATACTTAGATACATTTTCTTTTGTCAACACATACATATTATACATAAACCACCCAGACCAATGCAAATAGACATATTTAGGCATACAAATATTTGCACTGAGCGGGATCAAACCCGTGACGTCCGACTTAGCAGTCGAACGCACTATCGCTACACCACAGAGGTCGTCCGTTATGATATGATACTATTAATGAATAAATAAAAATAAATATTTACGTGATAATACATGCCAAACTTGTTTTCTTTTGGAAAGATTGATAGCTTAACGTCGTCATGAATGTATGGTAATAAATCGTAATTTAAACAACGGTACTTCTTGGCTTCGTATATAAAAGTTTCTTAAACTCTCCTTTTCGGTATATTTCTTTAATATTTGGGGGCTATTTTAAAGAAATCATATATCATAGTTGTAACCTACGATCTTTGACCTATCTCATGGCAGAATTATTTTGATCGACTCTGGGTGTTTCGTTCATATATTTTTTGGCATCGACAAAAATAAATTACTTTGCCAATATCGTTTGCGATTGGGCAGTAACTCGTTGGTAGCACCAATAGCATATTCTCCAAACTCACCCACTTGGTAGACACTTTTCACCGAAACGTATTTTATGTGTTGCCAGTGTCGACATGTGCACAATTATTTGTGACTGTGGTATTAATAGACCACAACCACAAAATTCTTGTGGTTAAGGAAATAAATATAGAATATAAACTGAAGTTTATGAAATATGAAGTACCTATAGGTACTTATGTAGGCATACAATTATGAATAGTTAATTAACTGTCCAATTAGACTCCCAATCTCTGTTCTCATATCTTTTTAAAAGCCTATATCACAGTATAAAAATACATAACAGCTGTCTTCGAGACTTCATAGTTTATTATGACTAATATTGAATAATGAGCTGCCTGTACGTACTTTTGTCAAGTCATAACTTGAGAACGAATTTACCAATTTCATTCTTTTTTTTTTTAAATAAGCTTTATAATATTTTATCTTACGGAAAGAAAAAAATAAGAAATTAGCGCAAGAAGTAGAAACAATTCAGAAAACGTATTTTTTTTATTTCAGTATTCCACCCGGACAGAGCCACAACAAACAGCTAAAATAAATTTAAAAAAAACGGAAACGTTGCACCGTGTTTTTATATGAATATTCATCAGTGGTGAAATAAAAAGTTATATAGGAATAGGCCGGTTTGTTAAAAAAAAAAGTTGTGTTAAAAAAAAAATTAGATCTCATTAAAAAGTAAAAGGGCCATAGGTGTGCAAGAAACCATTTTATGACTTCCAAGTCATTCTGTATTTTTTTTTTAGACGCCACTTGGTCACATGTCGTCGGTCACACATAACCAGTGATCTCATTAACTCTTTTAATTAAGCTAAATTGCTTGTATCTAGAGCAGGAGCATTGCCGTAATTGCATAATTTGAACTAGAAATTCAAGAATTAATTTAGGTCTACGGATTCTTGACAAAAATACGTACTTACTTAACATTTAGCCAATAATAATTGTTACAAACGCAATAAAATTTGTTTTTATACCTGATTTAATTCAAAATCGAAAATAAAAACAAATATTATGATTTATAAATTAGTTTTTCTTTAAATTTGACAAAACATACATGTGATATCTAATCATATCTTATAAATAAGTTGTACTATAACATTAAATGTGCATCTAAGTTGTAGAATAATAAAATTTAAAATTTCTTTATTTCTTTATTACAAATTATAGTCAACAATTGTAGATTAAGTAGACAGTAATAGAACTGGGTGGCTTATCTTGAAATTATTTTGTATGGTAATATGTTAAACTAAATTCAAACATGCATTAAAATTTGATTTTTAAATACTTAAAATTGTACTTTAATTTTTTATAAATGTAATTAAAGATCGAATAGCATTTAACCAGTTTAGTACACTTACAAAATCATGTGAAAAATATTTTTTGTAAATTTTTACTTTTTGAAGTAAATTTAAATGCACTTTTTAGTATGCAATTTAAAGTTCACGTATGAGTGGAATAAAACTTACGTGACATTCGTTTATTCTGTTACTTAATTTCATCAACAACAATTTCTTTGTTTTTCAACAAGTATATATATTCGCCATTATCCAAATAATGGTCAATTTCTATAACATACATAGGTACAGGTACCAACACCTGAAGTTTACGATTAATAAATTAACATGCCAAAACTGTTCACTCTGTTGCCTTTGAAAAGCAACTCTATTGCAGTTTTTAATTAGATGCCAACAATAGCTGCGATTAATATCCAGCCTCAGTCGATGGTATAAATATGTACCTACATTATACATTTATTTATTTATAGATAAATTAACATGTTTCCGAATTAATATCTTTGATATGTCCACATATTTATCGACAGTAACGATTATTCAACACGATCAAAATACAATGAACCTACATTATAATTGAAATGCAACGATCGCGTATTACGATCGAAACGCTGCGATCGTGCATAAGATTGAACGGTATGATATTGATCGTGCTTACTATTGAAACGCAGTGATCGTGTATAGTGATCGATACGCAACGATCGTTGCTACACGCGCGTTTTTTACCATTTATCTAAAACCTATCTACAATAACTTAGACATGTGTACAATTCGTAAGTTTCAAATGTGATATAGCCTTAATTAAAGTAGTAATATAAAAACCTATAGTTTACATTTACAACTATCACAATATATATACAATCGGTTATAAACTTATATAAGTATACATATATCAGATTGCACGATCCTCAAAATACTATTATATTATGTAATATCGTTTAAATTAGATAAATAATATCATGTTACAACTCTTTTTATAGTAGGTATCTATGTACAAATAACGGCGGACCTAGAGTTATTTTTTATGTCTTCTTCGCAATATTCAAATATGTTCATAAATAGCTGCTAGTATACCTCATTTGTTTTGTTTATATAATTCACATATATTAAATTTGACAGTTTTTTAACACTGCATTTAACTTTGCTTTAACTAAAAAATATTTCGAACTTAAGTTAAGATTCAAAATTGAATTCGACTCCTTTAACTTCATCATACAGTGCCCGACTTTTAATTTGGCACGTCGAACCGGTAAGAAGAGTTCGATAAAGATCGGTTCACTTCGGTTTTATCCAGCGTTCTCTTTATCGGGCAGCGCATGTTTACAGCTTGATATCATTTTATGGCGGCTGTACACACTCGACGAGACACCCCGAGACAAGCCGAAAGCGAGAATGTACATGGTGCTCTAGTTTTGTCTCGTTCTCGCCTCGGTCGGTCTCGATCGCTTCTTGGTTTTCTTGCGCCAAAGTCAAAAGATCTCGTTCGTTCTCCCGAGGATAACAAGAGCGAGCATGTACACACTTGTCTATTTAGTTCCCCGGTGACTGTATTTGTGTCAAGATGAACTACCCTATGTGGTTTCCACATCCATTACGACGGGAATCTTCAGTACATCTGACAGAACGAGGGTCTCATTGGCCGAGACTCTCATAGTGAGCCTCTCGACGAGTATGTATAGCCGCGATTAGAGTAGTTAAAACACAAACAGGTTTAACTACTTGATAAAAGTATTAAACTGTATGATAGAGAGAACCAAAACCGAAACCAGTCGATCTTATTTGGACTTTCACTCTGCTTCCCGACGTGCCAAATAAAAAGCCGCGTTCTGTACATTCTATTTCTAAAGGTCCGAAAGATATTTGTAACATGACAGTATCACTGATATCAATACATGCAAAGAAGCTATCACCGAAGTGAAAATGCCAATAAATAAATATAAAAAAAAGAAACAGTTTTAAAATACACCATCTACAAACAATAAATTTAAATAGTATTTTTTTAAATATCGTTCTATAATATTTATTTTAAAATTTACAATTCGAAAATTGAATATAACCGCGAATGCTTGTGCCGCAACATGTTCGTTTAGCTTTTGATATTTCACATATTAAGATTGAGATACTGGACCTACATACAAGGTAATACATTACTTATTTCAGAAGTTCTAAGGTTATTATTAAATTGCAAATTTTAAACAGTTTGACTCGTGGCCATAAAGGTGGTATATTTCAAATCTTGTGATGTTAGTAGTCAAAGGTGATTAAAAATATTAATTATGATAAATCCAGACTTAAGTTAGTTATAATTAAAACTAGGTATTGACGTCATACATCAAATTTAAAATTAATTATACTGAACTAAATTTAGTTATGAATACGAATAAATCTTTGAACTACCACTATACTAACGTTTTTCATGTAAATTTTAATTCGAGAGAGTGAATATTCAACATAGATAGTTCAAGAAGACATGTAGTTCAGTAGCCAAAGTAATCTCTTTGAGACTTTCAAGGATTGATAGGTTCAATGCAAAATTACTTAATCTATAAAAACCCATATTTTAGCCGTTGTTTCACTCGATACTAGATCAAACTAGTATTTCCTGGTCCAAAAGTATTGCAAAATTAGACCAACCTGTATTTTTCAACCGTTAGATAAAAATTTGACACACTAAAATTTGTTTCATCACTTCACATATACACACACAAATATAGGGTCGTTATTCCCGTGACTGTCTACACGCGTCTATGTACTCGTGTGATATCCACGAGACTGTGGGCTGTTCGTATCATAGTTCCTCACCGCTATCGCACCGGGAGCTGACAGGGGATGACTGTCAGACCGGCACACGTGTGTTCCCGTTGGTCGCTCGGAGCTCCCCCTCGTGGCTGTGGCTGCGGGAACGAGAGCTGCTCTTGCGCAGGTTTGAGACGCACGCGTACTGGGAAGATAATTTTCGGATTTCAATAAAGTTGATTGGTAGAGTACTAATAATTAATAGGTAAAAAATCAGATTCCCCGGCCACACAGGCTCGTGCGGTTAGTCAATTCGAGTTCGATATACCCACTTGTTCACTAGTAAGGTGAAGAAGCACGCGGGGGTATCAGCGCGCAAAAAAAAAGAAATAAGTACTCAGGTGGTAAAGTAATGCTTGCAGACGCGAATAGACAGGCTCGACTTGGGCAGTACAACATACCATTCTCCTACCTATTACCAGCTCTGAGTAGCAGTACCTTTTTTTTTTTTCGTGCTGAAATCCCTTCGGATACACCCCCGCCGGCCAGCGGGGGCAGTTATGTCGGGCTTGAACCGACTAAGACCGCACGCCGTCTCGAGTCTACAGACGCCGGGGTGTAAGGTTGCCCATAGAGCATATCCCTCACACCCCGACTGACCCTAAGTACTACTTCTGTAATAAGTCTAGAAGTAAACCAAACGAAGGCAGCAGATTGTGAAGAGTGCTAGGTAAGTAAACCTCTACCAGCTCAAAGATCTAAAAAAAGAGAAGCATTCTACTCACAATGACAACAGCGTAAAGCGTTCCAATGATGAAGCCAGCCAGCACGTCGCTCCAGTGGTGCTTGTAGTCAGAAATTCTGGTCATCACAGTGTACCATGCGAAGAGCATGAGGACGAACTGAATTCCGTGTCGGAGCAGCTTCGAGCCGCGCCAGGTAAAGCGTTTTTGGAGGTACATCTGTAACAGAAAACATTAACTATTGAATTTCTTTTATAGCGATCTGTTTGTTAACAATTAGCTACTACTTTGGCTGATTCTAATCAGGGGTGTATGTAATCTACTGGATAAAGTCTCTCTCTGGTAGCCAAGTCATGAACAGCGATTTGATTTCTGGATAAAAGAGAATTTACATAGGTACCTATTGACCGGGGTGTGTGTGGGGTAACCTCCTCGAGTGTCGCTCCGATTCCGATCCCGCTGCAGTCCGGGGGGAACGGAATCGGAGCGGCCGGTACACCCTGGGCGGCGGTCAATGGCTACCCCCTCATAGGGTTGGCATTGATCGTCGGCCAACACCCAACGTGACGGGAACACATCGCTCTCCGTACTCCTCTGCTTTCAGAGGAGACAGGATGAGCGATGCTGTTAGTGGTGAGATGGCCCAAGGTCAGTTGGGGTGCGAGGGATATGCTCTATGGGTAATCTTACACCCCGGCGTCTGAAGACCCGAGACGGCGTGCGGTTTTGGTCGGTTCAAGCCCGACATAACCGCCCCCGCTGGCCGACTGACTAGTGACTGCCTGAATTTCGGGTTGAAAATAGTATTATTGGCATTTTCTGTTAAGAAATCGGTTCTCAGTATGAGCACGGCGAGTTTTCAGTTGATGGTAATAGATTCGCCACTATTGCTTGGGACTAAAATAAGGGGCGAAATATACAAGTACAAGTACACTCTGTCTACCCGATCAGCGACATACAGGCTGTTGTAATTCAATGTTTCATGTATTTTTATTCCCATAAAACAAGATCTGAAGCAGAAGGCAGTAAGTCGTTGTCGGGCATCCTCTACCAGGGGAGATCTGTAGCAACGCCAAGATAAGTAGAGATAACATTAGCATATATTATAGAGAGGTGTATACCTCAATCTACAGTACTCATATCCCTTTATATGAATATCGATTATAATCGGTACACTATTATACTCTACTCTCTACTTCTTCACCCGAGTGCCAATTCTTTCTAAACTAGTCTATCTGTGTCGGGACGCGCTTTTTGATGACTATAATAAACTAGCTATATAAAACAGAACTAAATTCGAATCATTTGGCTGAGTCAGTCTTCATCAGCCATCTTCAATGAGCTGACTTTCAATACGCAAAGTTGTTAAACGTTGAGGGATTCCAGTTCAAATAACAATCGTCATAGCCATTTAATTGGATGCCAGCGTTGAATGAAAAGCCTAGGCGTCCATTAACTAGCTAATTTAACCAGATAGCTGCACTGCGATATATTTATACTTACTATACTATTACTAAAGACTGCGGCCAGATGCTGGATGCGGCAAGCTGAAGACAGGGCGCTATGGCGCTCATTAGGGGAGACCTATGTCCAGCACTGGACTAGAATAGGTTGATGATGAATGCTATTCAACTTTATTCAAAATTTTGAACACTCTATAACAGTTTTAAACAACTTACAGCAAAATAAATCATAGTGTAGGCGGAGAAGGAAGAATGTCCACTAGGGAAGGAGAGCCTCATCTCCTTCTGCAGTTTCGACTTGCCCGCGAGACACGTAAAGTCTTCTATATACCGCCATTTATTTTCTGGCAGCGTGCAGTCGATGTCTGGTCTACAAACCTGGAAAGAAAGATAAAAGATTTTGAATTTTTTGCGAAGATTTTTTTTTAATTTTCTTGTACGTTCTACACAGCGCTATGCACACGGCCTAAAGTCAACATAGTAGCTTGTGTCATGGGTTCAGAATTAGGATAAACAAACTTAGATACTTTTTTTTTGTAAATATCTACATACCTTAAACAAAGTCTTGTTAGTGATGACTGAGATAAACTCAAGAATGGGTGGACCGATTTTCGTGATCTTTGATTTTGTTAGATTTATCTCTGCCTATACTGTGACTTCTTGTAGTTTTTTACTCCCCCTAGTTACTACCCCGCCGGCCAGGGGCCGGTCAGTTTATCTCAGTCATCACTAACAAGACTTTGTTTATGTCGGACTCGAACCGACCAAAACCTCACGTATTCTCGGGTCTTTAATGCCGGGGTGCAAGGAGAAAATCACGAAATAAATTCAGTTGATATCATAATCAGATGATTGGAACGAAAAGAAACTTAACTTGATTCTGAGGCAGAACGAAGTCTGCCAGGTCAGCTAGTGAAAACATAAAAACAGCCAGACCGATGCAAATATACATAATCATGCATACAAATATTTGCACTGAGCGGGCATTGAACCCGCGACCTCTGACTTAGCGGTTGAACACTCTACTGCTACGCCACATGGTCGATATTTATTCCTACTTTGTTACTATTAGGTTCATCAATATTCATCATTCATCATGATAACAGCATGATCACTTTTTGTATAGAATATACCGAAATTACTAATGTTCCCTCTAACCCCTCCAGCTAAGCTTAATTACTTGTGTTAGGAGTGGGTTCACGTCGGTAGTGTCATCGCCAGGATTCAAACCCGGGACCTCTCGATCATAGGGTCGACTCCTTAACCGCTAAGCTACCGAACTTGAACTATGGAGACCAGTATCCGTTCTCCTACTCTTTCTCTTAATTTGGCTTTTGTGGGAGCGACTAGCATCTGACCTCCCAGTCCTAAGAGGTGCGCCTGTGCCAGAGCCTGGTCCGTTAATCACCAGGTGTACCAACTAGCAGAAGAGGTTGACTTGACCAATGGTAAAGGTACAGTCAACGACAAAAGTGGCTTTTTTTTTTTACGTGCGGAAATCCCTTCGGATACCCCCCCGCTGGCCAGCGGGGGTGGTTATGTCGTGTCTCGACTAAAACCGCACGGTGTCTTCCCCAAGTGTCCGTTGCCGGGTACCCCGGGTAAGCCCTCGAAAGGATAACCCCAGGGTTGCCGGCGGACTTTGGCCGCCACCGCGGCCTCGCCTGGTGGGGTCGGGTTTTATCCCGCTTCGGTGAGTTGGCAGGCGTGTGTAGGGCACACACGACACGCCTCCGCCACGGCCTGCTTCTGTAAGGACGGCGAGTCGGCCAACTGCCGTCCTCAGGCCCCGATCATGGAGGTCGGTAGTCCCGGTCGTAGATGAGTCTGCGGCGTCCTCGCCGCAGACTGCGAAACTCGGGGGGCAGGGTTCTTTCGCGCTCCCTCTCCGCCGTCTCTTTCGCGCGCATTACCTGCTCGCAGAAAGAGGCGGCGGCGTGCCACTTGCTCCCGTCGGAGACCACGGCCCTCACCATGGTCTCCAACGAGAGAACGTCCACGCCCAGGACCGCAACGAGATCCCGGCGTTGATTCGCCCACGCAGGGCACTCCACCAACGTATGGAGCGCCGTGTCTTCGCCAGGATCCTCGCAGTGCTGGCACTGCGGCGTTGTCTCCCGGTGGATGCGCCACAGATACTTACCGAAACACCCGTGTCCGGTAACCATCTGGCACATCCGGTAGGAGAGGTCCCCATGGTCCCTCTCCAACCACTC
The DNA here is from genome assembly GCA_946251805.1 of Cybosia mesomella. Lineage (NCBI taxonomy): Eukaryota > Metazoa > Arthropoda > Insecta > Lepidoptera > Erebidae > Cybosia > Cybosia mesomella. The sequence goes on from OX276405.1 coordinate 23,567,830, forward strand.
CTTCATGATCGGTCTCACCGCCGCAATGGTGGATTCCCCCCACCTTGGGTGCTCATGTCGCACCCTCCATGTCTCCATGAGTTCCCGGTGGAGCTGGGACCGCTGAGCCCTGATTTCTCGGGGCTCAGGCCTCGACAAAAGTGGCTTAACAAATTCTATTTTTTTAATCACTTCAGCTCTTAAACCTCTAATAAAATAATAAGCAAAACGTGAAATATATTAACTTTGTCCTCCAGAGATTATGAAACTACATGTACATATATATATTCATTATAAGGTATTCATATTCTTAAGTAAAAAAACGTTTGTAGATATTTAAGTGGTAATCCACTTTTGACTTTGAATGTACTTAATCAAATTTATTACTTAAATTATTTATAAATCCTATCCTACTAATATTATAAACGAGAAAGTTTGTGAGTATGTATGTATGTTTGTTGCTATTTCACGCAAAAACGGCTGAACGGATCTGGCTGAAATTTCGTACAAGGATAGACTACAGTCCGGAATAACACATAGGCTACTTTTCATCCCGGGAATAGATTCCCATGGGTAGCGAGAACGGCATCAGAATTCCAGGCGGGTAGAGCCGCGCAACAGTTAGTAAGATATAAATTCACATATTTATCACTACCGCAGGAAATACTCTAGAAAAATTAGTCGCACATGACTATAACTATAAAATATATTGCTTTGTATGCTATAAAACACTTCTTCACCACCATCAATAATTGTAATGTTTTTATAGGCATGGTCTCAAGATGAAAATTAATTAACAAACTCAATCGATATCTGTGGATTTCAATCACGGCGCGGCGCGGCGCTTCAGATACATTGCTTCCTATGAGAGTTGAATTGTTTGATTACAAAACCTGACACTCATAATGAGCATTATATCATAATTCATTAATTCTTATACCCGGCATAGCCGTTTGTTGGTGGCTGAACTCCTCCGTAACCACTCGCGCAATCTTGACCAAATTTACCACGGTGATAGTGTGGACACTGAGGAGTGTTTTGAAGCGAGATGGTTCATATCCGATGTACCATTGAGGAATAATCACCGAAAAACAGTTTCACGAGCGAACGGCCTTAGCTAAGCGCGCGACCGTAGTAAGATGTCTTATTTTCAAGTAAGAGTCCTGCTCGCTCAACTCAATTTATTTCAGTCGCACCCTGCACTCAATTCCTAGTTTATATCTATAATACAAAAATGAATAGCTGAATGTGTTGCTAAGCGCAAATCTCGAGAGCAGCTGAACCGATTTCGCTAATTCTTTTTTTATAATATTCATTGAAGTACGAGGTTGGTTGGTTCTTACGGAGAGAATTTTTTTAAAAAGTGCTTGATAAAAAAAACACTTCTATATTCCCATACAAAAGATTCACGTAATTGTATCCCAGGAATAGGTTCCCCGTGGGTTACGGGAACGGGATCTAAATTTCAAGCGGGCGGAGCCGCAGGCAACGGCTAGTTATCAAATAAATAAAATTGAAGTATCTGTATGTAACATTAAATTAACAATTCTTCAATTGTTATTTTAACGCATAATATGAATGTATGCACGGTACTTACCACAAAAAAAAAACATTTTTTTTTTAAATTTCTGTATGTGTCTGTCCGTCTGTCGGTCTTTCTGTCTGTTTGAATTAGGTAATCTCTGGAGCGACTGAGCCGATTTTGACAGGATTTTCACTGGTAGATAGCTAATATTACAAGGCGTAACATAGGCTAATTTAATTTTAGATAAATAATTAGGTTTCCACGCAAATAAATTAAAACCCAGATATAAATCCACCCAGGCGAAGTCGTGGGCACAGCTAGTAATTATATTAAGTTGTTTCTAAAGATTTAAAATAATAATTATGCCTATTCTTAGTTCAGTCTATTACCTAAATCTTATCCTGGCATTGTACGTACACATTGGGGAGAATCTGTTCAAGCGGGGAGGTTTTAAACCCCCAAGAGCCTCCCTTGGCTACCATCCCAAGATCGTGGACGTAAGTAAGAAGAATAATATTAGGTCGTTACATATGAAATTGCCGTTTTTCTTGAAGAAATTGGAGTAAACCCAATTTTCAGTACTAACATTTTTGCATTTTTTTTAGGAATGAGAAATCTAAATTTCATGATTTGTTTTGTGTATGAATGAGACAACATTAAGCTAACAAACAGCAACTTTTATCACATTTTTGAAAAGTGACAGCTGTGAAGTAATACGAAATTTATCATCAAAATGGATAGCATTTAGGAAGTAGTGTTTTTGAAGATCGAATTAATTTATCAAACGGCCAATAAAAACAAAATTTAATACAGAGTTGTAAAATCTTGAAATCAACTTTCAAACAAAATATAAATAATGGAAATAGCTTTTAAATTACAGGAATAACGCACTCATGAATTTGTAAGAAAAATTTCGGCAATTTCATAGGTAAAGACCTATTATTTTCAAAAGTAGCGGAGTCGATTTTCTTAATTTTTGTAATCATTATATCTTTGGTACCTATCTATATTGACATGTACGATTTAAGTTCGGTCAATTATCAACGTTATTTGAATGATTGGAGGTCTAGATAGCAATATTAGCAATCAAACTAGACAGTAAGGGAAATGCGTATCACCCATAATGAAACATATACATTACTGGTTTTAATTAGTGAAACATGACATTAACTGTACCAGTTAAGCTGGATAGTTAAAAGCAATCTGCTTCCTCTGTGTAGTTTTATGTTTATGAATAAACTAGTTGTGTTCTGCGGTTTCACTTGCTGTGAGTACTTGGTTTTATTCAAGTGTGCCCATCGCTGTCGCCCACTAGCAATGTTGTGAGCTTTTTCTCTTTTTGCTCGGCTCCTAATGGTTGTAGCGTGATGTCAAATAACCTTCCTCGAGAATTAGGCTATCGAAGCTAAAAGAATTGGTTAACCTGTGCCACAAACAAACTTTTCAGCTGTATTATTGGTTTGGTATAGATAATATGTTATAGTTAATTATATTTGAATCTCTTAACCTTAGGAGATTTGACCTCCCTAAGTGCGTTTTAACGCTTGTGTTTATGCTGGGCATAGATATCTTCTTTAAGAGATATGCGCATCAATATATTCGTTTTACACAATTTTCATTGCGGGATCAAAGGTACGCGCGCGCTAGGCGCTAAGCGTTAATGTAACATGGCAGTTAGATCATATAGGTATGTCTCTATACAGGCGTATGCAATGCACGCATAATAATAATTCTTATTAGTACGGGAATGTTTACGGACATTTGTAGACACATACGATCTTGATTCGTTATGCTAGCCGACACTAATCTGATTAGGTATACGTGGGTCCACGATCGCGGTTGCCCAAGTCGTTAGGCGGATCCGGCGGCTGGGTCTCGAGGTGGCCCTGCATAAAACCGAGGCCCTGTTCTTCCATGGGCTTCGGAGCAGGCCACCCGAGGGATCCAGTCTCATCGTGGGAGGAAATCGCATCGGCATCAAGCCCCAAATGAAATATTTGGGGCTCGTGCTCGACGGCCGATGGGACTTCGGAGAGCACATCCGAAGTCTGGCCCCCAAATTGAAGGGCACAGCTCTTGCTCTGGCTCGGCTGTTGCCCAACATGAGGGGGCCCGATGACTCCTGCAGGAGACTCTACGCGGGGATCGTGCGGTCCATGGCCCTGTATGGGTGTCCAATATGGGCGGAGGCCCTGAGGACCAGAACTGTGCGGATGCTGCGCGCTCCGCAGCGAGTTCTGGCCATCAGGGTCATCCGAGGGTACCGCACGATCTCCTTCGAGGCGGCGAGTCTCCTTGCCGGAACTCCGCCATGGGACCTGGAAGCGAGAGCCCTTTCGCAACTGTACCAGTGGCGAAAGGAGGCGCGGGAGCAGGGATGGAACCCCGAGCCTCGAGAAATCGAGGCCGTGCAGTCCCAGCTCCGCCAGGCCATCGTGGTGGAGTGGAAGGAACGACTTGGGCAACCAAGCGCAGGGCACGCCGCAATAGCGGCGGTAAGGCCCATCATGGAGGATTGGCTGGAGAGGCGACACGGAAGCCTCTCCTACCGACTGACGCAGGTGATCTCAGGGAAGGGGTGCTTCGGGGACCACCTGCATCGGATCAGGAAGGAGCCAACGCCTGAGTGTCATCACTGCGACGCGAGCGAGGACTCAGGGCTGCACACGCTGGCGGACTGCCCGGCGTGGGAGGCGCCGAGGCGTGACCTCGTGGCAGCCATCGGGGTGGGAGTCCTCTCGCTCGGCAGCATGATTGCGGCAATGGTGCGGAGCGCGAGCGCGTGGGCCACCGCCGCCTCCTTCTGCGAGCATGTAATGCTCGCGAAAGAGGTGGCGGAGCGCGCCCGGGAGAGACTTAGAACTCTACCGGTCCGCCGAGCCCGCAACTTGCTCGCCGCGCGTCGCAGGCAACTCAGGCGCCGGAGGTCGCTTAACGACCTCCGTCCTCCATGAGCGCAGGCCTGGGGGTGGCGGGTGAGGCCACCTGTCACCCCAGCAGAAGCAGGCCGGGACGGTGGGGCGACTAGCGCCCCTCCCCCAAACCGGGGCAAGACGGGGACACCGTGGTTCCCAAACCCGAGGGGGCCATCTCGAAACCGGAGATGGCCCAGGGTCAGTCGGGGTGCGAGGGATATGCTCTATGGGCAACCTTACACCCCGGCGTCTGTAGACCCGAGACGGCGTGCGGTTTTAGTCGGTTCAAGCCCGACATAACCGCCCCCGCTGGCACGCGGGGGGGTATCCGAAGGGATTTCCGCACGAAAAAAAAAAAAAAAAAAAAAAAAAAAGGTATACGTGGGTCCAAATGTTATTTTACTTGATAAGTTACCTCACTATAGCTGGTACCGGGTGAATTAATATATACAAAAGAAATAATCTATTTTATGATTATTTATTTTATATATTTTAATTCACCTTTTTTTTATATTTAGGACACGTCAATTTGACTTCACCTCGCCTGATGGTAAGCTGAAGATAAAGTCTCAGGAAAGAGGGTCACCATTACATACACGTACCATGTTAACAATGGTGGCACTCAGCTTGACGGCCTCATCAGAAGAGGTTTGTCGTCGCAGCACGTGACACCCACCGGTCCCACTAGTGCTGCGACCACAATCCTCCTGCCCGGCTATGCACTTGCTGACCCCTGAACGCAATCAAACCGAAATTGGATTACTAGAGAGGGTTTTTCGCAATCGTGCACGGTGGTACCCATCCGGCCGAATTTTGTGACAAATTTGTGTCATCAAATTTCTACCACCAGTATCACCTGGTACCATTACACTTTGGCTGAAAAATAATAAACTAAAATTTGAGCTACAGTTTCTTTTAGGCTATCTACACACCAAAGCCGCCGTTCCCGGCGTCATAACCCGCCGGCTAATGCCGCCGGGGTTGTAAAATTGGCTCTAAATGACGTTTTGTAATATATGTTTTGTAATATGGCGGATGATATTTTGTTTTAATTTTGTGTCATCATGTCATCGCATATGACAAACATACATTATAAACGTCATTCTAGAAATACCTAGACAACAATACGCTTTTTATTAATTTCAGCCAAAACTATTAACTCAGAGTAAGTTTTACTCATAAGCGGTCTTACAAAAAAATTGAACACAAATGATTAATTTTTTTACATGCGTATCAAGTACAAAATTGAATCCATTATCCACGGTAACCATACAGTAATATTTAATATGGCAATACCTGTATCAACAGGGACCGTAAGACCTCTGATGGATTGCCGTGAGACGATCCAATTATCATGCGGCGTCAGTTTCTTGCATGACAGCGTAAATAGTCTGGCAATTTATTAATATTTCTTTAAAACAATCTCTTGCTTGACTGACGGCTTAAAAAACGACAAAAAATTACTTATATTAAATTTAAAAAGTGGAGCATCGTTTTAAATGTCAGATATTTATCTGACATACAATCCCGCAATAAGTATTTTTAGAGGACCTACGTGTAAGATAGCCCTTCATATATCTGTGAGCACTAATATTATTGATAGTTTGTTTGAATGTTTGTTAGTCAATCACGCGAGAACGACTGGACGGATCTGGCTGAAATTTAGCACAGATATAGATTTAAATTCTGAATCATCACAGCTTTTTATCTCAAGAATAGGTTACTGTGAGTCGCGAGCATGGGATCAGCATCAGCTAGTTTCAGGATAACTGTCATAATTGATGTCGTGGAGTATTATAAAAAAAAGTTTGTATACATAAAAATGTTTGTTCATCCCTTATTATTTGGCATTGGATATAAACAATTATTTAATTTCTCAGTTCCGCATCGATTTTAGATTTATCGATATCCGATCTCGTGTTATTCGACAACGTACATACATACATTAACACGTACACAATCGAATCGGTGAAGGTTTTATTACATCTTGAAAGAATTTAACTTTAAATAAAACATGAACAGATCGGAAATAAATCGATTATCTTGTTTACGAGTCTATAAACTATCGCTGAACGGAATCTTTTGTTTTGCGTAAAGCATCAATGTCAGTCTTGAAAGCATCGTGGCTAACAAATGTTATCCGCAGTCGGATTCCTGGGATAGCTCACAATAATAAATTCTAGAAAGTGCATTCTTAATTAATTCTAGTTTATTTTTCTCGCTTTAAAAACAATACTATTAACTCTTCAACCTTGAGTATGGCTATCACGAAGCGTTCATTTTGTTGTAAGACCTTTTATTCAACTTGTTGCAATTCCCATGCCTAAGTATAATTTTTTATATTTGAAAAAAAAAATCTTTGAGGACATACCGAAAGTCATCAAATTATACCTTTTTTTTATTTATTTTTTTCGTGCGGAAATACCTACTATAAATCAAAAGTTGTCATCTATATACTTATATACACATCTATATAATTATATAGACGTATATACGGTGTCACCCGATTGCCAACTATTCGCATGGATTATCCAAAATTTTCGTTCATAAGAACCTTCTCCTGACAATAGACACACCAAAAGAACAATTAGTGGGTCCAGCATTTCATGAGTGATGCCGTAACCTAGAGAAATAGGGATTCACTTTTATATATAAATATACAACGACCGCGATATCAATTTATACACATCACTAGTAGGTTTATACGAAACTGCGTGAAACGTTCAACCAACATCCAACAATAGTCGTTAAATATATGATAATGTCTCAATCTGTAAGTGTAACTTAATCATTATTTATGATAATCTCAAACTACCTATTCAAGTCAATAAACGATTGTGATCATTATGCAAAAGTTGAGATCGGCTGTACAATTTCAAAACCTGCTAGAAAAAACGAAAAAAAAAATTTTTTTCGTGCGGAAATCCCTTCGGATACCCCCCCCCGCCGGCCAGCGGGGCGGTTATGTCAGGCTTGAACCGACTAAAACCGCACGCCGTCTCGGGTCTGCAGACGCCGGGGTGTAAGGTTGCCCATAGAGCATATCCCTCGCAAACCAATCACCCTGTATACGTCGTCTCATCGAGCGTAAACAACGACAACCGGTCAAACGCTCCAAAGATTTGTACCTTCTTTTTTTTTTTCGTGCGGAAATCCCTTCGGATACCCCCCCGCCGGTCAGCGGTCAGCGGGGGCGGTTATGTCGGGCTTGAACCGACTAAAACCGCACGCCGTCTCGGGTCTACAGACGCCGGGGTGTAAGGTTGCCCATAGAGCATATCCCTCGCACCCCGACTGACCCTGGGCCATCTCCGGTCTCGAGATGGCCCCCTCGGGTTAGGGAACCACGGTGTCCCCGTCTTGCCCCGGTTTGGGGGAGGGGCGCTAGTCACCCCACCGTCCCGGCCTGCTTCTGCAGGGGTGACAGGCGGCCTTACCTGCCACCCCCCAGGCCTGCGCTCATGGAGGACGGAGGTCGTTAAGCGACCTCCGGCGCCTGAGTCGCCTACGACGCGCGGCGAGCAAGTTGCGGGCTCGGCGGGCCGGGAGAGTTCTAAATCTTTCCCGGGTTGTTCTATGTACCTTTTTTTTTATCGTGCGGAAATCCCTTCGGATACCCCCCCGGGTGCCAGCGGGGGCAGTTATGTCGGGCTTGAACCGACTAAAACCGCACGCCGTCTCGGGTCTACAGACGCCGGGGTGTAAGGTTGCCCATAGAGCATATCCCTCGCACCCCGACTGACCCTGGGCTATCTCCGGTTTCGAGATGGCCCTCTCGGGTTTGGGAACCACGATGTCCCCGTCCTGCCCCGGTTTGGGGGAGGGGCGCTAGTCGCCCCAGCGTCCCGGCCTGCTTCTGCAGGGGTGACAGGCGGCCTTACCTGCCACCCCCAGGCCTGCGCTCATGGAGGACGGAGGTCGTTAAGCGACCTCCGGCGCCTGAGTCGCCTACGACGCGCGGCGAGCAAGTTGCGGGTTCGGCGGGCCGGGAGAGTTCTAAGTCTCTCCCGGGTTGTTCTATGTACCTATATAAAAATGTAACAGAAAGAAATGAGGATGTACACACCCAAGATAAACCAATACAGGTTTTATGGGTGTATCAAGATTTATATAACACTGTTTTTCTTATTTAAATAAATAAATAATAAAGAGCCTTACAAATCAAACCAAAAGGGGAAGGAGAGGCTTGATTGCAACCGGGAACAACGCTTAGATGATGATGATGATGCATTGCCTAGGTCACTAGACCATGAGGCATCACTCGTCCAAATATCAAATAAAGGCCTTGTAGCCGACAGGAAGAGGGATGCAAAATTAAAAGGTAGTTTCCAGCTATAGTGTCGCCGCACACAGCGTTCGCGTCTGTTCGTCAGAGGTGTATGCGGAGGACTCTGTGCATTTTATGCCGGACACAGTAGTAAGCTGCTCCACCCCTAACATTCGTTCCTCTCTGACACTCGGCCACAAGAACTGCATACGGCGAACCTTTTATTACAAATTTAACAGAAAATATACAAAATAATAATACATACAGGTGAGACTTATAAACTAAGATGTATTTAGGCTTATTCTAGGGGTCATTGCATCGGTAACAGACCTAAATTAAGATATTTTGTTGGAAAAACCTAAGTGAAAACCACAGCTGCAATGCTGTAACATGTAAAAAACACGATATACGGAATAAATAACGATTAAATTTGTCTCGTGTCCCTTTCTAGGTTTTGAAATTGCACAGCAGAGACATCTTATAATATAACTATTTGAATGTCTGATTCCGTAGGTGTGCCCTTAATCATTAAATGATAATCTCAAACTACCTATTCAACTCGATACACTATTGTGGTCATTTCACAAACGCTGTATTTACATTAACATTGTGTCAACCTCTTGTCGATATCATTAAACACAATTGCAGCTTTACAAGCTATAGACTTTATAACTTACAGAGGGAAATTTATGATTTTATTTACAATCTCGATAACACATTGTTAAGTGCGTTTATACACTTTTTTCGCCTTATACGGACAAGTCAATCATCCAATCAAGTAGGTCCCTTCACCGACCGAAAAACGGGTTTTCAAGTTAAGAGTAAGACTAACTTAACAAAAACTTTAATTTAAGTTAACGTTTAAAGTAAACTAACAGCTTTATAACATTAACTTAGAAAACTGGTTTGAAATGTACAAATATTAAGCGAAAGTGGAAATATTAATGTTTTCCTTATATCGATTTGCTCATATTTTTCTAAGAACGTCACAAATTTATCAAATTCCGCCATTTCTCTTTTGTCAACAGCTAGATGCTCCCACTAAGCTAGATACCTACAAATAATTGCACTCAGCGGCATTCGAACTCGCGAACTCTGGCGCAGGAGTCGAACGCTCTACCACCATGCCACACAGGTTGTCTGATAGAGTGTAAGTATGTGGATGTGTCAAGTTACACTGATTCTAAACATTCTCAAACTTATTTCCTCAATTTTTCTACACAGACAGCTTCACCTTAACGCGCGTCCATGTTTTAAATGAAATACCCTCACGGCTTTTTATCATGTATCGCGTATAAACAGGTAGAATATTTATTTTTCATGCTGTGCATACTAAAGGTTCGGTAATTTAGTGATTACAGCAACGAGCTAAGAGGCGGGTTGCTATGCCCGGGGGAGTTTCTGGCCATATCACCAGTTCGTGAGAACGTACGGAAAATAGGTTGCAGTAAATTGATATTCTTTTTTTCTGCAATTATGTTTAAATATGGAAATTGTATATGAACAATTACCATATTTATGCGTACTACAGAAGAGAGGTGTGTTTGCGTGTGCCATTTTCCCAGTAGCTCAAATGGAACTGATACAAAAATGCTTTTTTTTAACCACTAAAAAGTTTGAAATTGTTGACTTTTTCATTAAACGTAGGGTGTCTGTATAAGAACATAACTGTATTCCCGAAGGGGTAGGCAGAGGGGTATTACACACCCACGATTCGCCAGTTATGTTTAGGTCCCAATGTAATAGGGAGCGAGCCTATTGCCATTTACCGGGCACATTACTAAGCGAGCGATTTTTTTTTTAATATACATAACTACGACTTGTCAGAGGTGTGTGCCCGGAGCGACTCTCTGTACAAGAAGATTGAAGTTATTTCTTTCTGCCCTTATTGTTGAATTTTCTAGTTTCAAAAGACAGGGTTTTTAAAACGACGGGAAAACGAGCTATGTTACACATAGACAGTCTTGTGACAAGTAAAAATAATGAGACGCTATCGCAATCTTCAGATATACAATGTCAAATAACTTGCTATAATACAATCATCACACCAAGCTCATGACACCCATACCTCGCCTTAGATCCTCACCTGTGTTTGGAATATCATTACAGAAAAAAATCTACTAATAAATTCGTATTTATTAGTAAAATTGGATAAATCTCTATAACTTACCTTTTCACAGCTGCAATAAATACGTCTTTCGAAATTCCTCACATAATTCTAAAATAAATTTAGTACTAAACATATTAATTTACATGGTGATTTACAACACCATAAACCCGCCCTAACGATGGAGCGGTGAAAATATTAATATCTGGTATTACTTGGGTTATGCGCAAACGCCGCCGTCTATACAACTTTCGCTCGGCGGTACACAACAATTTTGTCATTATCCGGTTCACAAGTTGTCGCTGAATAAATTTCTGATAAGCCACCGTTAGTGTGGCCTTTTATGGTTTTTGTTATGTTATGTTTATTACTTAAATTCTATGTGATTATACAGCTCTGTGATATGACTACATTAACAGGTAAAAGTTTATACATAATAGCGACTTGTATAACGCAGACCATAATGACGACCACTGTGGCGTAGCGGTTCGATCTCCGTTCAATGCAACTATTTGCATGCATGAATGTGCACAAGCACAAGTTGATTAAGCTATGCTTGCTTTGGGTAAATATAGCCCTGTATAGAATGTCTTTAAATATTTATTTATTATTTATTCAAAATATCTAAACAAAATATGTATCTATTATACCTTGTTGAGTGACAATCAAATATTTTTTAGGCATAAGCGCTCTTTAGGGTTGCCGCAGCAATAAAATTTTTAAGCAATGAAATACAGTACGGTATTGCTTGTACTTTTTTTCAAGTTGCCCAGACCAAATTGAATAATTATTAGAAATACAATCGGTAAGTCGTTTAGCCATAACAGAAAAGACGAAAACACAAATCGATATTGTAAAAAGCTGATAAGTCGGCTTCGCACGGGAAAATTTGGTAAAAGCCGTAGAAGATGATTGATTGCAGCGCTACTCTTTTTTTCGTGCGAAATTCCCCACGTTTATCCAATAATAATTTGTACTATGCGTAACACTATGCATAATCAAACTGACTGTTTGATCACAATCAGATGAACTGTCCGTGGTTCCCAAACCCGAGGGGGCCATCTCGAAACCGGAGATGGCCCAGGGTCAGTCGGGGTGCGAGGGATATGCTCTATGGGCAACCTTACACCCCGGCGTCTGTAGAACCGAGACGGCGTGCGGTTTTAGTCGGTTCAAGCCCGACATAACCGCCCCCGCTGGCACGCGGGGGGGTATCCGAAGGGATTACCGCACGATAAAAAAAAAAAAAAAAAGTACGGCCGCCCCCGCTGGCGGACGGGGGGATATCCGAAAGGATTCCTGCACGAAAAAAAAAAAGGTACGGCCGCACATGTAATATATACGAAGCAACATAGTGACTTTTAATCTATAATATTATAAAAGGAGAGGCCGAATTGTATATGTTAGGGGGGGGGATCTTTGGAATAACTGCACTTATTGGAAAAAAAAAACTTTCAGTATTTGAAAGGTACCCACATTATCCCCGGTGGAAATAAGCTATAATATTATGTGTAAATTAAGATGCCTTGAGTTAAAAATGCGCATATAAACCGAATCGAAGCGTATTAGATATTTGTATTAATGCAATATGTGGCAATTGCGCAATAGCTTTAGTAAAAGATACAAACAGTAATGGGCACGTAAACATTGAGAGCATTTTCCAAACGGACTGTAAAACAGCAATAAAAAATTGGCAAATGGTAGAAACCTGGCAGTATTATCGTTTTCTGTTTATATTATAAACAACTAGTACTTGTCCGCGGCTCCACCCGAGTGAAATTCTGATCCAGTGATTTCTTAAATTTACTGTTATAGAAACCTTGTCCTGACAATAAACAACACAAAAAAAAAGAATTATTCATATTGGTGCCGTCGTTTGGAAGTTGTGCGCGTACATACATTTTAAAGATCCATTTTTATTTAAGTATATTAGAAAGACATATAGGTACCTTTTTTTTTAAATCCCTTCGGATACCCCCGCCGGCCAGCGGGGGCGGTTATGTCGGGCTTGAACCGACAAAAGTTTGTGAAGATGTTTGGATTTTTGTTACCCAATCACGCTTTAACGGCTAAACTGATCTGGCTGAAATTTGGTAGGGATAGACTATAGTCTGGAATAACACATAGGTTACTTTTATCCCTGGAAAAGATTCCCTAGGAACCGGGAACGGGATCAGAATGGGCGAAGCCGCGGGCAACAGCTAGTAGGATTATAAAGAAAAATGTATTTTGCAATTTCTTTCAAGTGATATGTACAAAAAAAAAATTATAGGAAAAAAGTTAGCACAATAATTAGAATTGGTCAAGTTATTTTGTCGTAAACTGTACCTACTATCAAAGAAAACTTATCAACAAGGCTTTTAATTATCATACTTTATCGTCGCGGAATACGTTGACACAGTTGGCTAACACGTTCCGCTCGTAAGTGGAATTAATATGGTGGATATTCTCGTGTACCTACTAGTAACCTTTCAATATTCATAGATGTGAGGCTATAAGGGGTACAGTAAACGTGTGGTGTGGTGGTCGTTGCAGGGCCGCGTTGACATAGATCATAGCGTGCGGTTGTTCATACAGAAATTTCCTTCGCTTATTAACCTACTATAATATTACACACTTTACTTTATAATTAACTAACTAATTAATTATACAAATAAACTTTCCTCTTCAATCACTCTATCTATTTAAAAAATCCGCATCAAAATCCGTTGCGTAGTTTAAAGATTTAAGCATACATAGGGATATAGGGACATAGGGACCGAGAAAGCGACTTTGTTTTATACTATGTAGTGATTTACTGTCAGTTATTAGTCTTAACTATAATAAAAATAAATGAATAAATAAATATTCTACGACATTCTACACAGCGCTATCTAGACCCAAAGTAAGCATAGTTTAAGTAGCATGTATTATGGGTTACAGAATGCGGATAAACATACATATTATACATAGAAACACCCCAGAATAATGCAAATAGACATATTCATGCATACAAATATTTGCACTGAGCGGGAATCGAAACCGCGTCCCCTGTCGTAGCGTAGTCGTCTATTAAATGCAATTGAAAGGAATAAATAAATATACTGTGTGCAGGGCTCTACTAGCACATTCAGGGCCTAAGCCAACATCATCCGCAAGTCGGAGCACCTGCTAAACAACGGACGAGGCTGCGAGATTTTCTTCCTCTACTCAGATCACTAGTATAGTGGATAGTGTTCTATCTAATGAATCTTTACATATAATAATATCGTAACGAGGTGAAAACTGTACATTGAATATTTTTACAAAATATAATTGATGTGTCTTGTAGGAGCGATATCGATGCAGAAAATGTGATTTTTAGAATTTTTGTCTGTTTGTTTATTTTTTATTTTTTTTATCGATGTCCGAGCATCACTTGAAGACCTCTAAATAGATTTGGCTGAAATTTTGCATGAACATTCTTCTAGGGCATGGTCATAAACTTCGTACCTAATATATCATCACGCTATTATAGGTATGAAAGGAGCAGTAGAGCCAAATCGTTCTAAACTATTTTTAGAAGGTAGAACTTTACTAAATTTTGTAAATCAGCAGAACTCTGGTCAAAATCCGGGCTATAACGCATCGCGCTATACCTTAAAGGTAATAAGCAGTAAAATGAAAAATCTTGAAACACCGCAGAGTTATACCCACGTATCATAGATAGTTGATAAGAGACGCAAAAATATTTCATAATGAATATCGCCACTCTATGATTTATAGGAATCAGGCAGAATTGATTTCGATGTTTCATATTTCTCTATCTATTTCGGACGAATTGGCAATGTGAAACGAGTGCACAACATCACCTCATCCAGCCCGTTAAAATAAATAACTTAATGCTTACGTGTTAGTATCGAGACTGCAGAAACAAACATACCTTGATCTATTAAGAACTTAAGCGTACGAAGTCGCGGGCAACAGCTACTAATAAATAATTAAAATTACTATTTTTTCGTGCATTGTCACAAGAAAACTTACACGAAGGGTTTTGGAGGAGTTATCTGCGAGACCTTCTGTCTTCTAACCTATATCTATGTGTCGAGGCCCGTGATGTCCACGAGCTCGCTTCACTCGCTCCCGCGGCGATTACCTTGTAGTAGATATTAGAATTTTAACCTTTCTTTAGTATTTGCTTGATGACATTGAAGTCCTTACCGAGCACAGAAATAATTATATTAATTCTGTGTTATCGAGTGTATCTGTTAAACCTAAATGTCAAATTTTAGTCTGAATAGCGGTAGTAATTCATATCCATAATGCTAATATTACGTTTGTGAAGCAGAACTGAAAGTAGGATAGCATTTAATCCATCAAGCCGCGTGTTAAAAACTACTGGAAATCTACTAGTGGACATTTTACTAGTGGAATAGCTTCAAAGCGAACCTTGAAAAGTCCGAAATGTATGGGAGTCAATAATTTACGATTGTCAACGAAAGTTTTACAAAGATTTACAAACCCGCCGTCATGTAGCATAAGGACAAACCTCTGTGGTTTTTTTTTGTGATAACTGTATTATGTTTTGTATCATCTACTATATAAAAATGAAACCCGTTTTCCGTTGTCACGACATAGCATGAAAACGGCTTGACCGATTTGGCTGAATTTTTTTTTGTAGTTTTCTAATACTCTGTACAAAGTTCTTACGGAAAAAAATATTAAGAAAATCTCTCAGAATTTTTTTTTTCGTGCGCACACCGTACGGTTTTAGTCGATACACGACAAAACCACCCCCGCTGGCCGGTGGGGGGTATCCGAAGGGATTGATCCTCCCCAAGTGTCCGTTGCCGGGCACCCCGGGTAAGCCCTTGAATTCAATACATGGCGCATCATTTTGACGTAGCGAAGCACGTACCGGGCCGCTAGTATTTTATAAGTTGTAATAAAAAAATAAAAACAGATAATGTCACTCCCATACATTTCGGACTTAAGGTTCGCTTCGAAGCGATTCCACTAGTAGAATGTCACTTTGTCTACACTCTACAGGCCCTGATTACTGAAGGGTTTACATAATCGCTACGAGGCGTGTACAGAATTTCCTCTTGGGTGGTCAGATGGCAAACGCTCCCGGAAATTTCGGCATAAAAATGCAAAACAATAAGCGGACCCCGGGCTTCAAAGTGAAAAGTTTACAAAGCACAGGTAAGTAGTTAAAATCATTTAAGATTGATAAAAAGCTGCAGTAAGTATGTTGCCCTTAATGCGATTTGTCAACTTGCTTGTAATTTTTCCTCCTTTATTGTATAGTTTAGGGACACATCGGAACGGGACACGGTAATGTCTCACCTGGCTTGTTTGCTGGCTTTTGATAAAAATTTAAAAAATATAAATTACTAGCTGCGTGTCCTGGCTACGCCTCGATGCAATTATAGCACCTTACCCGTAACTTTTCCAACATTATTTTTTTTCATACAAAGCTTGTCCTAACAATAAAGAACCCAAAAAAAGAATGATCCAATTTGGTGCAGTCGTTCAAAAGTTATGCGCGTACATTCATTTCGGCGATGCATTTTTATTTATACACATGAACAGAGGAAACACTACATATACTAGAGACGCCCGCGGCAACAGCTCCTTAATTAATTCAATTAACACTTCGAATTTAGTATAATTGAAATTCCATGTTTATAGTAATGAAAGAATACAATTATACTATATCATTCTTAGAAACTGTAACAGCGAAGATGATAAAATGGTCTATGATATCATTGGATTATATTTAACGTTATTATCTATCCGTTAAAAAGTTGAGCTTAAATATAACGCGATTTAAACGCCTTTGGGCATAATAATAAATAAATACATTGCTATATAACAGATGGTTATTAGTTTCTGACAGACATAAATAAAGTATATCATAATACCTACAAAATAGTAAATATTTATAAATATCCTGCGACAAACTACGCAGCTATTACCTTTTTTTTTTTTTTTTTTATCGTGCGGAAATCCCTTCGGATACCCCCCCGCCGGCCAGCGGGGGCGGTTATGTCGGGCTTGCACCGACTAAAACCGCACGCCGTCTCGGGTCTTCAGACGCCGGGGTGTAAGGTTACCCATAGAGCATATCCCTCGCACCCCGGCTGACCCTGGGCCATCTCACCACTAACAGCATCGCTCATCCGTACTCCTCTGCTTTCAGAGGAGTACGGAGAGCGATGTGTTCCCGCCACGTTGGGTATTGGCCGACGATCAATGCCAACCCTATGAAGGGGTGAAGGGGAAGCCATTGATCGCCGCCCAGGGTGTACCGGCCGCTCCGATTCCGCTCCCCCCGGACTGCAGCGGGATCGGAATCGGAGCGACACTCGAGGAGGTTACCCAACACACACCCCACGCAGCTATTACCTACGACCCAAATTACGTGGACAGATTATACTGAATACCAAAGGTTTTTTTTTTTCAATTTTTCTCCTACGAATTTTAATAACGTGGCATTACCGAATCAGGCCTAGGCATTATTGAATCGGGACTAATAGGAATGATGGCTCTTTGGGATGAGGAAGGCCATCAGCAATTTGTTGCACTCTTGAATCGTACACAGAAGCTTTAAGTCCTGCTTAAACATAAACGCAAACTTCCCCCAATAAACACTGATCTTCAACAATCACCAATAAAACGTGTTTGTCGTACTTAAACATAAACAGTACACTTGTTTCATAAGGTCTTACACAAAATTCCACAATCGTTAAACATCCAATTCCCTCCCTGCTCACTTACACGTAACGTTAAAATCGAAATAATCGTAAACAATTACTGGAATCGATAGTTGGCATGAGTAGCACGTAGGCGCCACTGCTTATTGGAGCGCAGTCACGAGTGTCGAAGTTTCGATATGACCAGCAGCGAGAATCGATCGAGATGATGATAAAGTATTGTTTTCTATTCGAGATATCTTTGTTGTACTCTTGTAGAATATTGAGTGACGCAAATTGATATCATACTGACGATTACTGATTCCGAACATTCAGATTTCAAGTACAATATTTAAACAACAATCTGAAGTACTACAAGAGATTATAGTCTAAGAGCTGATGAAAAAATTGAACCCGAAATCGACAGCTACTGGATTTGCAAAAAAAAAAATGTCTTCTGAGTAACTGGACTGGTAACTTTAATATTTTATTTTAGTATTTACAGACACTCCAAAATTTTTCCAGAGTCCGAGTTCCGAGTATTGCTCCAATTGTATTATAAAGATACGTATACGCAATAATTCTTTTCGCACCAAGAAATTTCTACAGCACCTTTACTAACTAATATTTTTAAATATTAGCTATGTACAAAATGCCAAAATACATAATGGTTTTTAATAATTACCTGACACGTATAAATATTTCGAATAAGTGCGCAATAAAAAGTCTCATGAGTAAACATAAGTATTATATAGAGAATTCACACGACACACATTAGCTGCTGCTATTAGTTTCTAGCTCTCCGTCTATTACGACGTAAAATAAATCTATACAGACCAACTAACGACTAAAAACTAGTTTCTCAAGAATTTAATCTCAAAATTATCTAAGCGGATGGGGAGATTTTATAGATAGACATGTAGAAGGCTGTAACGTATAAATTGCACGGCGCCTTATCTGACATTATAGGGGGGTGGGGGGGTTAAGACCACGTTTAGTAAAGGTGAGTATAGACTTGCGAAAAAAGATTACGTGCGAATGAAAATGGAGGAGATAATCTAAGGAAATTGCATTAGTAATTGTGGCGTCTTGCGAATCATGATACGGTCGCTTTCAATTTACTGAGCGGTTTACGCTTTTATTCTATACTAGCGACCCGCCCCGGCTTCGCTCGGATGCAATGGATGTTATTATACATATAAACCTTCCTCTGCAATCACTATCTATTAAAAAAAACCGCATCAAAATCCGTTGCGTAGTTTTAAAGATTTAAGCATACATAAGAGAGAAGATAGGATTTAGAAGATAAGATTTAGGGTAATCTATACTCTGATGCAGGTGCCGCAGTTACGGGCTATGTAATGTAGTTCAGAAATTGGCTAACCGGGACCCGGCTTCTACTATTTTGTTAACCGATTTCCAAAAAGGAGGAGGGTTCTTAATTTTTCGGGTTCTTTGTTTTTTTTTACACAGTTCTGTATACACGTTCGGTAATGTATTTAGAAGGATTACTAGGATCATGAAATTAGTTACGATCACTAAAAATGGACAAAATAGTTATATTTTATTTTTAAAAAAACCGACTTCAGAAACAAAAAAAGCACTGAGAACAGGCACTGAAGTCGGAGCCAAGCCAAATAGGTAAGTATCAGGACGGTAGGTCCAATCCCCAGCACCGACGGCACCGACTTCAACAGAAAAGTCCTACGCGATCCTTTTTCAGTGCCTGTTTTCTGTGCTTTTTGAAGTCGGTTGTTTTTTTATTTTTTTATGGATCTGCCAAAGCCTGTAATTTATACGGGTTTATATATTTAAACTTTTACTTATTTCGCAGCATTACTTTATCTGCATTCGTTTGTAAATTTTTATAGCTCTCGGTCACAGTGTGTATCTGACTTTAGTAAGCGCATACAGCCCGCAACTAACGCCATGTTAAATTGATTCACTTGCCTGTGAAGTGTGGCTGATATCGTTATTAATATGCGGACAGTCTGTCCATCTGTTTGTGGGAATTACACCATAGATATCACAATTTGGTATACTGGCACGTTACTATGCATTTGGTTCCGACCACAGGTGCAAGAGAATTGCCCTATTGGGCCGCCACCTTACACCCTGGCATTAGGCACTCGAGAGGGCGTGCGGTTTTAGTCAGTTCGAGTCCGACATAACCACCCCCGCTAGCCGGCGGGTGGGATTTCCTTACAAAAAAAAAGGTACATGTAGATAGTTATTAGATACCTACAGTATAAAATTGAATTTATCCTACTGTCATTAGTGTCATCAAACCATTCGTGCAAGCCTACCGTATTCAAGTGCTTCTGACCTGGCAACTGACTTCAAAAACAAGAAGCCACTGAATAGTGAAAAATGAGTGAATTACAGATATAATTCAAAAGATAAAAATGCACGTAAGACTTCTGTTGAATTCCATCCTCATAGGATCGACATAATACCCTATATAACGTTAACGAGACATTTATGCTGTATATCGGTAAGAAGATCTGACGACTTACTTTGTAGTCCAAGTGTGGTCAATTCCAGCATGTACTTGATCACAGTACTGTACCTACCGTGACACACGTACCATTTCACATGTCCCATTTAATTTTGAGGAGTTGCCTATTGTTTCGCCAGAGTTCAAGGTCCAAAACCAACGAAATTACTATGAGATTACCTAAAAGTTAAATCAAAACGAATGCAAAATAATTTTAAAATCGAATTATAAATGACAGAAATATCGCTGAATATACTAAACAAATCTGCCAACCCATTTAGCGGGTGCAGGCGTGATGTTAAGTTTTGTAATTACGTGAATAATATCTAGATATGCGATAAAAGCAATCGCCGTTAAATTGCTGCCATAAATTGAAGAGTTCCGTTGTCTGTCTCCGAAACTTATCATCAGATCTTTACGAAATTTAAATGGGACTATTTCGAAATAAATGTTTGTGTTACAAATGAAATAATTTTGTAAATTTTGGAATGGAGTTATGCCCGAACATACAACATAATATTTAAACATCCGAATTGAGAACCTCCTCCTTTTTTGAAGTCGGTTAAAAACTAATGCGCCTATATGCAATCAGCATCTAGGCCATCCCGCCTAGACCGTCTCGTATGCCGTGAAAGCAAATGGCATGACGCTCTTTTAAGCCATCATGGATTGTGACAGTACACCATCAATTTTGATGTTTCTCATCTGCCAAGGGCGTCATGT
Organism: Cybosia mesomella; assembly: GCA_946251805.1. Taxonomy (NCBI): domain Eukaryota; kingdom Metazoa; phylum Arthropoda; class Insecta; order Lepidoptera; family Erebidae; genus Cybosia; species Cybosia mesomella. The sequence goes on from OX276405.1 coordinate 23,588,499, forward strand.
GTGGTTTTGATATGAAGACTTTTAAGATATACTTGTAGCGTAAGTACATCTTGAAAGTCTTATGGGACTATAATTATAATACTCACTGCTTAGAAATAATCACGTCGCGGTTAGCCTGACAGCGGAATTGGAGCAGAAATACCTTTTAGCAAAATGACGTCGATCTCAGATCAATATTGCAAAACATAAGACGCGTGCGCTGATGCGTAACTAAACGCATCTGAGTTATTATAACATTTAGAAATGTTTAGTCATAGAATATTTACTACATAATTAGTCAGTATATCGCAAACGTGAAAATGGATTGGGTTAGATGGATTGGATTCGGATAGATGGTTTAAATGGATTGGGTTATTATAATATGAAAAATATTTTTAAAAAATGTTTCCTTCTGCCAAGATGTCAAGTTTTATGAGTTGGCTCACCATATGGTGCGTACCTCTGGTATCCACCCCTATCATGTTATCTGTGACTTGATTCACAGATAATAACAATAAACGACAATTTTTTTTTTTTTATAAACTCACGCGTATATCCCCGAAGGGGTAGGCAGAGGTGCTAGCACCAACATTTCGCCAGTTTATGTTTAGGTCCCAATGTAATAGGTGGCGAGCCTATTGCCATTTTAACCGGGCACTTATAAACCTGCGATAATTACACACATAACTTCGAAAAGACTCGAAAAGTCATTGGTGTGTGCCATGGTAAAACCTGGAATCGAGGCTCCACCAAGATCTTTGTAGCCCCAACTAACTTCATGTGTAAGCCAGAACACCTGCTGTTTGACGGAAGAGCCTCTGGCGCAGTCTTTCGATTTGGAGTTGGGGGGTCAGACGACAGTCGCTCGGGCGAGATTAATTTGAACCAAACTTTTTTTTTTAATATTCTAGGACAAATTACACAACGCCATCTAGATCCAAACTAAGCAGAGCTTGTCATATGGGTTAGACAATGCGGATAAACATACTTAAAACTGTGTTATTACAGAGTACCTTTTTTTTTTTTTTTTCGTGCGTAAATCCCCTCGGATACCCCCCCGCTGGCCAGCGGGGGCGGTTATGTCGGGCTTGAACAGACTAAAACCTACTTCAATGTATTTAATCGAATCCAGTTTAGTTAAACGAATTTTCACTAAATCCGTTTAACTAAACTGGATCTGGCTTGTCATCTTATTCCGCTAAGGCTAATGTATAGTGTAAAATCATTTAACACATAAATATTGTTGTTGTAAACTTGATCAATAATAATAATGAAATTAAGTGAAACCTAACATCTCATTTGAAAGCACTCGCTATACCTAGGTACTTAAATGCGAAGAACGAGTGAGGTCCAGCAGTCGGCCTGAAGAGTATTTCGTGTCATCTCCTTTGGCCTTGGTACATATCAAATTACACTATAAAAAATAATGCATAGAAATTATTGTTAGTGAATTTAAACGAAAAGTAATAAAACCGTAATGGATGAAGAAATTATTGAGCTGAATGACTTCAGGATTTTCTTTGTCACAGGTCTCCTCCTAAACTACTAATCCAATCAGAACCCAATTTGGCATGATTAAAGAGGTCAATCAGAGGAAGGTTTATGGATATATTTTGAAAAAATTATTGCTACCACAGAGGAATGATCACCGTTGAAAAAATTCCAGATGGAATTACATAATAACCGCTCGAGACACTGTGACCAAACTTTACACGCTCATAAAGCATGGCCAGAGTTGTGACTTTCAAAGAGAATTTTCAAAATCGGACTTGCCACGGAGGAATGATTACTGATAAAAAATTTCAAAATCTGATTCCGCAATAGCGGTCAAATCTATTGGACAAGAATCACGATGTCTCACTCAGCTCAACATTGCAAGCAGCGATAATTCGCCTTGCAGACCTAGTGAGAAGATGATTGCATAAAAGTTATTTGAAAGTTTCCTAGACATACGTTTATTAGGACTCTAAAGAAACTAGGCGGTAATTGTAACTTTCCAATTGCTAGTTAATTGTATATTATTATCTAAATCGAGTATAGCGAACTACAAAATGAAATAACACCTTTACTCGTGCGGGAAAAATCGACATATTCAGGTTTCTTACTCTGGTTTTATTGTTATCACCTGTTCTTTGGAAAAAATACGTAAGAATTTCAGTCTAGAAATTTGGTATGTATCACATTCAATCTATGTTCGCTTCGCATAAAAAATCCTTCGGCGTTCGCCCCATATATTTTATTTTTTCGACTCGAAAAATTATACACACGGCGTCTGAAGACCCGAGACGGCGTGCGGTTTTCGTCGGTTCAAGCAGGACATAACCGGGCGGTTATGTCCCGGCGCTGGCCGCCGGGGGGTCCGAAGGGATTTCCGCACGAAAAAAAAGGTATAATGATTGCACATAATTAGGATTTTATATTTATATTCTGAGTTTAGTGTTTAGTAAATAGAACGCGGTTAACTTTGACGCACCGGTACCAATATCAAGCATTTATTTACGGTGACACTAACAGTCCGGTTAAAATTTAGCGATTTTCTTTTATAAAGGGGCCATTACGTTACGGTAACTTCCTAATTGACCTACTCAATAGGTCATACTGCTGCGTTTTAACTCCTATTATTTTTATCTGCCGCATTAAGCTATGGAAACAAAGGACTATGTAGTCTTTTCATACGTTAGGCACTTTCTTCTTCTCCATCCGAGCGTCAATTTCAGTTGCATACAAAGCTTGGTGCCCGTTCTCCTGCTCCTCTTTTCCTTGGTTTGTTTTGACTTTTATGGGAGCAACAGCCGTCTGACCTCCCAACCCCGAGAGGAAAGCCTGCACTAGTGCCTGGTCAGTCAATCAGTTAGTATACCGCAGGTCAGCTTGCAGGTGAGGTGGACCTAGGGCCCAAAGTTTTTGGTAGGGCCTTATATACACCCAACGTACGTTAGGAACTTCTATCTATACAACTATAAAATTGTAAATTAGCTGTGTGTAACATTGTAGTAATTTAAAAAAATACTTGGGTTATGTTGAATGAATGATTCTGAACGCGAAAATATTTTTTTCCGAATTCTGGTTGTTTGTTTGCGATGGACGCAAAAACTACTGTACGGATTTATGCGGTCTTTTTCGAATAAAAAGGTCTTGGTCAGACTTAAAATCTGCCGTATGTTAGACCCGGAGATATGACCAAAATACGATAACTGACGTCTGCGTGGGCATCAGCAAGTTAAAAAGCGTTGAAGCGTCGGTAGCTTAGTGATTAAGGAGTCAACCTTACGATCGAGAGGTCCCGAGTTCGAATCCTGGCCATTACACTACCGACGTGAACCCACTCCTAACATAAGCAATTTAGCTTAGCTGGAGGGGTTAGGGGGGATATTAGTAATTTCGGTTACTAATATTCTTTAAAAATAAAAAAAATTCCAGCCTATGTCTATTTTAGTGGAACCGACCCCGACTTATAGATGATAACACTATTAGTAGGGTTATGCATTGCATTTCTCGCAATGTAAAAATATTATGGCACTTATATTCACATTAAATCCCATCGGTTCGTGCCGCAGCGCAGATATAACTGTGAACCGGTTCCTAGAGTAATACGTGCATTTGCAATTATGGAAATGTGGAGAATAAGTACCGTCGTTATCTTTATTTCAAACCATAATACACGTATTGAATACTCTATTATATGTATACCTATCTACGTTAGTTAGATCCCAGCTCTTAATGTAAGGTTGGACACATAGCATAATGAAGATTTTTGATTATTTAGTTGTTTTAAAATCAAGAAATATGTATTTCGTTATAACGTTTTTGACGTATGTTATGTTATGGTATGTTTCGAGGTATTATAATATTTTTATAATGACTAGTAAGGAACCCTACAAAAGCACAGGTACAGCCCAGGTAGATAGCGTATTACCTTCAACTGGATTAGGATTCAACTTATATTAGACTTAGTGCTTTTATTTCTTGACAAAACACCCATAACATTGCCCCATCCGAGAATCAAATCAGGGATCTCGCTATCGTAGCGCCACAGCAAAATATTCTAGTTGTCACCCATACAATAACCACTGATTTAAACCACGCTTTTAAACTAAGAACAAGTTTTTACTGTAACATAGACATCGGATATGAACTCATTCATTCGACCACCGAATTGCAATTTAACCTGATTAGCAGCTTGCACAGCTGAGACCCGCCTACACTCTAGTCGCTACTTAAATTTATAAGAGCAGAAATGACTCATGACAATACCGAGAATAAGATATTGGGGAAGCCGCTAGAACATTCATGTGAGTAATTGACCCGGTGGATGGGATGTACACATTGTATACGCGGTCAAAAAGATAGTGCAGGTTTACATGTATTTTTGTTAGTGGCCCTACCCAGGTAACTCTTTAGTCGACTATACGTTTTATGGTAACCTCCCAGTTTAGTTTGATTCCATCACAATTATGTACTTTAATTGGTGAGACGAAGTCTGTAAAACCTACTAATTAACGGACGACGCTCAGGCGGAGGTTTTACACAAGACTAGGTCGCAATGGCGGCTGAAGTCCGCTGGGAACCCTGGGGTTATCCTTTCGAGGGCGTACCCGGGGCGCCCTGCAATGGACGCTTGGGAAGGACGCCGTGTGGTTTTAGTTGGTTCGATTCCGACATACCCACCTCATCGCTGGCACCGGTGGGGTGAATCCGGTGAGAGTTACCACATGTAAAAACAAGTTGAATTCCTGAGACGAGTTCAGCCGAATACAAGGGATTTTCGATTTCGCGTTTTTTTTTTTTGCGATTTTTTTTATCTTGCATTGGTTCACCCCAGCACGAATCTATTACCGAAAACAGCAGCTCATCTCCTTCATACCCAAAACCGTGACAGAAAATTGGCAACGACGACGACGTCGACGACGACGACGTCGACGACGACGACGTCGACGACAACTCCTTAGCAATAGGGCTTTCCTAAAGAAAATGCCTAAAAACTAATAATCGTATCATGTAAAGAATGCCCAGGAGAGCGGACCCCGAGCTCCAAACTGCAAGCTTGTATATAATGGCACCACAGAACCTGAATTTTTTTTTGTTTGGTCCGTCAATTTTATGAACCCCGCCTAATGCCTGGTTGAAGTCCGAAAAGTAGTTTAAGGGCTTCGACATTCGAATTACGCTCGTCCCTTATTACGTGCAATGTAAAACAGTCGACGGAATGGAAGTATATACAGGCGTGAGAATAACTAAGTTAAATGTCCGAAACACCATTTCCTAAATGTCCTTTTTACTACCCATGGCGAGTACATCACGAATTTAACTGTTCTCCACAATAATAAATTATATGACCTGAGAGGTCGACTATTTCTAAAATAAACACACTTGTTACCCTAAAAAACATTTTCAGCTTAAATTGTGGTCATAAAACTTAAATAACTAAAATAATGGTCTGTCGTAAAGTTGATCATAGACAATATTTAATTGGATTGTTCTGAATGTCTGCGTATACGCCTCTGGAAATAGCATCAATGGAAGTTTATGAGGTTTGTTCCAACTTGTTTTTTAATGGATCAAAAGATTGTGATACTAAAAATTAAAGCGTGAAATTAGATAACATACGTACGCACATTACGTATGTCAAAATAAGGTGATGAATGTTTCCTTTATTATAATAACACGTTATATTTGGAATAGTTTGGAATAGTGTTGTCCGTAGTTTTATAGCTTCACATACGAGTACTACATATATAAGCTACATAATATATAAGCTTCGTACTTCGTATTGAAAAATTTTTTCCCTCATGAAGGAACCAATTACCAGAATCAGTCATGGTCAGGGTCTGTATCTAAGTACACACCACATTCGAGAACCCATAAAATAAGCTAGTTAGCTGCGTTTTTTTTGGACTACACCCCAGCTTACCATCAGGCGGGGAGCAGTCAAATTGATGGACCAAACATAAAAAAAACTATCTATCTAATCTAGGAAATTCTACATAGCGCTATATAGGCCCAATAGTAGGATATTCGGTCTAGATAGCGCTGTGTAGAATTTCCTAGATTATATAAAATTTAAAAAAGGACATCAATAAGAAATTTATCGTTAAATGAAACAACGTCCTGTGCAATGTAAGTAGGTAAGTAACTCAGCGAAATGGATTTCGGCTTAAACCTTCTAAGAAATGGTACTTACGGCTTAAAAACATATCTCGATGATTGGTGGTATTATTAGCATAATTCAACGATAGACAGTCAATTCATGCTCACTTACTGACGTCATCTAACACAATGGAATATATGACTTATAGTAACGATTGAAAGATTGAATGGACAATCAGCTTTATATAGGACACGCAAGTTCTAATTAGGATTAGAACGGCTTGCGTAATTGACTGTAAATGATGTTTATTTAGCTGTTTAGGTGACAGCTTCGACCCTAGATATACATATGAATCATTAGAAGATGGAAGGTGTATAAAATTTATGCTTCTTACTTTGAAAATGACGAACTTCAATACAACCGTTCATCTCTCATTTTACCCCATTAAGTATGAAAAGGCGACTAAAATATGGGGTTCTTCAAGAAGGGCATTAGAAGGTTTTTACAGAGTCGGCAGCGCGAGTGTGACGCCCCTGGTTTTGCACACGTCCATAGGCCGCGGTAACCGCTTCCCATTAGGTAGGCCTTGAGCTTGTCTGCCACCTGAGTGGTATAAAAAAAAAGAAATTAGATTCTCATTCGTTAACACGAATGAAAATCAAGATTCTGAAACTAAACATTCCAATGATGTAAGTATGCGGCATCATAGCGACCCATTTCTGTCAATAGGAAGAATTACAACCAATTGGCACGAACAAGACGAACATACTGTATACATGCAACTTGAATACTATAATCATGCGCAGTTCTGAGATGAAACATATCATCTTAGCGTTGTTCCCGATTTCTTCTTCTTTCACGTCAGAAGCCGAGGTTCGCATATTCCTTCTCTTCTGTTTTTAATTGGCTTATACGGCTTAAATCGGAGCGACTACCTTCTGACCTTCCCACTCCGAGAGAATAGCCTGCGCCAGCGCCTCGAGCCGTTATTCAGAAGGTGTACTGGCTTGCAGGACTTACGGACTGAATTTACACAGTACAATACTTCGACATGTAGCGAACTTCGAAAACACATAGGTCGACAGGTCGACAATGATTAGACAACACACACCTTCGAATTCCCACTACTTAGACCGACGATTATTCGACAGACAAGACTTAGACAAGACACATCTTCGAATGACCACTAGTTTGACAGATTTTTTTAACACTAGCTACTAGCTTGCTATCGAAATCCAACTTTCCGGAGTAGTGGTTCCGGCGGTGGTGTTGCGGTCACAGTTAAAAACTTTTTTTTTCTGTTTAGGCAGGAAAAAATGTACCTCCCGCATACCGCGCAGTTCGGGGAAACCGCGCGGTTATGTGGGGCTCTCACCACACTAAAACAACCTGCCGTGTGCCTGCCATCGCCGCGACTTCGGAAATACTACGCACTCATCGACGGAGCACCCATGCGCCGGCCCGCAAAGTGCGGTGCGGGCCCGTCTTCTAGGCGATGTCCAGGCACACCGGGACATCACCCCTTCGCGGGGGGCTCTACTGCGGGTGGAGGCAAGGCAAGCCCCGTCCCATCCACCCGCGGCCTCACTAGGGCGGCATGAGGCGCAAGAATGCGCGTGCACGCCGCCCAGTTCGCGGGCGGCGGATCGGATCTGCGAGGCTGTCTGCCTCCCTGATCCTCTCCGCCGCCTGCGAGATGACTGCCTCGCAGAAGGACGCGACCGCGGTAAAACTCCTCTCGCTGCGGGCCATGCGGGCTCTGTTGGGGTCACAGTTCTAACCTAACCTAACCCAGAAGCTATATTGAATATACTGCACCAACTGGTTCTAAAACAAGCTAAGAATGTTACAAAAATCTGTCAAACTAGTGGTCATTCGAAGATGTGTCTTGTCTAAGTATTGTCTGTCGGATAATCGTCTGTCGAAGTAGTGGTAATTCTAAGGTGTGTGTTGTCTTATAATAATTGTCTGTCGAAGCAATGACTTGTCGATCTATGTGTTTTCGAAGTTTTCGAAAGGTGAGTGAATACCAGGTCGTCCATACAACACTTTGCATCATCTTCATCATCCGAGCACCAAAACCGGTTGCATTCCAAGTTGGTACTTTAGAGCCCAGGGTCTACTCTCCTTCGGGATGCGTGGGAAATACCTCTTGGGCCACATTACACCCCGGTGTCTGAAGACCTGAGACAGCGTGCTGTTTTAGTCAGTTCGAGTCCGACATAAACTCCCCCACTGGCCATCAGGCATCAGGCCGGAAAGGGGGGGGGGAGGCATCCGAGGGGATTCCCGCACGAAAAAAAACGGTCTACTCTTCTACTCTTTCCTTTGATTATTGGCTTATCTTGAGTTTAAAGGGAGCGCCTTCCACATGACCCACTAACATCGACAGGGAGGCCTCAAGCAAAGCCTCGTCTATCAATCAGCAAGTGTACTGGCTTAACGGTGAGGTTGGTTTGAGCCCCGAAGATCTTGGAGGTCAATTTCGAATATCATAATTGTCATGGAACTCATGACTCACGAAATAAGTAAGTAGGTACTACATCTAACAATGGCAACGTCTTATTAAATATTAATAACAAAATTTTGTTTTAAAAACATGTATTTAAGATATTGTGTAACAATGTGGAGTACGTGTCTGAACTGAAAACATGCGCACGCGACGCATACTCGCGACGCGACATTTGACGCTCATGTCACGCCAATATAAAATAAAAGGTAGGTATTTATGTTGAAATAAAACTAATTAAGTATTTTATCATTAACATCATCACAGCGCTAAGTCCCGGTTGAATCCGAGGGTATGTAATGCTTTTAAAGTAGCTATGCTTACGTTGGGTCTAGATAGCGGTTTTTTTTTTATACCACTCAGGTGGCAGACAAGCTCAAGGCCCACCTGATGGGAAGCGGTCACCGTGGCCTATGGACGTGTGTCTTGATCATTATCTTCATAGAGATTTCCTAGTTACGTCCAAATTTTGCAACTCGGAACCCGAGGTCCTGTTTCCGGCTTTTACTACTCCACTTTGTGCAATATTTTGCATACCTGGCAGTAAAAGCATTGGCACGCATTTCATCTTCTAAACTTTTTCGGTCTACCCAGGTCTACCTCTCCTACCGGGACCCGGTGGAGGCGGATTTTAAGTTATTTTCATATCCACACTATTTCTCAACGTTTCGGTTGCTTTTCAGCAGTCACGGTCACGGGGAGAATAAGATGGTGTTGGATTCGACAGACACACAAATCCATTTATTTAATAACTACAAAATATAAATTTAAAACAAAAAAAAACTGTACTCGCACCTGTATCTGTCTGTTTACCTTTTCTGGAATATAAGACATAGCCAAGCAAAAATAAAGATATAATAACACACCATTTGTTTATATGGAAACATACTACATTGAAATAGGAATAGTTGATAAAATAAATTCTGTACGTGTCAGAAACTAGAAATATTTTCAAAATATACGCGAAACTGTGTTGTAAATATGTATGTAGATACACACTGTACTATCTACACGTGTCTGACAAATATTTATTCTCTAGAGCTATGTGAGGAACTCAAATATTTTTATTTACATGCTTTTCGCCTTTACGCCCACATTTCGCCAACTGTTTCCTATAGCCATTTCTCTACTTTTTATTCCAACCTAATCGCAAGCACCGTCAATTTGCAACTTTTCCATGTTTTGAATTTGATTAATGCATATTTTATAACATTAATTCTAAGATTCAATTGTAATAGTTTAAATAAAAATTATTAAAATTATAAATACGTTAAATTTTTTATACGTTCATACCGTTACGTTTATAATTAAACCATTCTTCAATTCATCTTTTTCTAAACCAAGGCTGTATGGAAAGTCCTGGCACTTGGGATAAGCGATTGTGCTCTGCGATCTTGTCTATTTGCTATGCTTTAACGCCTCAAACCCATAAGTTACGACGACTAAGCCCGAGAATAGTACTTACCTACCGATATTGAACATACTAGGTCTGCAAGGCGAATCGCTGCTTGCAATGTTGAGCTAAGTGAGACATCGTGATTCTTGTCCAATAGATTTGACCGCTATTGCGGAATCAGATTTTGAAAATTTTGAACAGTGATCATTCCTCTGTGGCAAGTCAGATTTTGAAAATTCTTTTTGAAAGTCACAACTCTGGACATACTTTATGAGCGTGTAAAGTTTGGTCACAGTGTCTCGAGCGGTTATTATGTAATTCCATCTGGAATTTTTTCAACGGTGATCATTCCTCTGTGGTAGCATTAATGGTTCTGATTGGATTAGTAGTTTAGGAGGAGACCTGTGACAAAGAAAATCCTGAAGTCTAGTATGAGGAGCTTTCGCTGGACTTCGTCTCACTCAGCTCAATTAAGTACATATACATACATTATATTACATATACCTTCCAAATATATTCAAGTCTTCTAATGTTTAGCGAGGACTCAGGGCTGCACACGCTGGCGGACTGCCCGGCGTGGGAGGCGCCGAGGCGTGACCTCGTGGCAGCCATCGGGGTGGGAGTCCTCTCGCTCGGCAGCATGATTGCGGCAATGGTGCGGAGCGCGAGCGCGTGGGCCGCCGCCGCCTCCTTCTGCGAGCATGTAATGCTCGCGAAGGAGGTGGCGGAGCGCGCCCGGGAGAGACTTAGAACTCTCCCGGTCCGCCGAGCCCGCAACTTGCTCGCCGCGCGTCGCAGGCAACTCAGGCGCCGGAGGTCGCTTAACGACCTCCGTCCTCCATGAGCGCAGGCCTGGGGGTGGCGGGTGAGGCCACCTGTCACCCCAGCAGAAGCAGGCCGGGACGGTGGGGCGACTAGCGCCCCTCCCCCAAACCGGGGCAAAACGGGGACACCGTGGTTCCCAAACCCGAGGGGGCCATCTCGAAACCGGAGATGGCCCAGGGTCAGTCGGGGTGCGAGGGATATGCTCTATGGGCAACCTTACACCCCGGCGTCTGTAGACCCGAGACGGCGTGCGGTTTTAGTCGGTTCAAGCCCGACATAACCGCCCCCGCTGGCACGCGGGGGGGTATCCGAAGGGATTTCCGCACGAAAAAAAAAAAAAAAAAAGTGTAGATGTTTAAAATAAAAAATATTAGAACAAAAATCAAATGTTCGAGATAATACGGTATCTTGCCCCAGTGTAGTAATTATCGCCTGACATATGCCATAAATATATAATAAATATGTTAATATATTATAATAAGGTTAATTTCCCATTTATATATTTCAAATTAGCCGTATTATCTTTCACTGTCTTACTATGATTCGTTAATAGGCTCACACTTAAATATATCAGCCGAAATAATGATCTACCTAATCGACAGTCTTAGGAAAAAATCTCTTTGTCGGTACCGATTATAGTCCATTTAGTTGTTTTTATCATTAAAAAAGTTGTAAATGGCTATGAATTAAAAATACATAGTCATAATTATATGGCAGGGATGGTGTTTGTATGGTTAAAGTAATTAGTTTGTCAAAGAGTCCGTGCGAAATAAAAGCATTAATAGAACGTGACAAATATATTTGGATATCCTAGTTTGCAACCCTTCGCTTCCTTGAATTCATGCCTTTAGCTGCTTTCACAATACGGCTTAAGGGCAAAGTTCATGGACCACACTAAATCTAGACTCTGCTAAGCAAGGGAAGATTTTCATAGAAAGCAAACATTAAAATAAAGTGCATGTGTGGTGCATGAACCTGTAGGTTCTTTGTGATGGGCGATATTTACAGACTGCACTTAGGGCCTATACGACAAAATTCTTAAACAAGCTGATAATGCCTATTTTCAACGATTGCAGCCTCTGGTCATCATCAAATTAAAAACTCACAACTTGCCGAGACTGCATTGGCGCCGGTAGGTCCTTTAGAAAAAAGACGTGTGAAAATGCCCTTAGACTTTATTATAACCTTCGCATTTATATATGTTGTGTTTTCCTAGCGAAAGAAAAGAAGTCTCGTTTTACCTTATCAAAATCTAGATAAAATCTAGTTATTGCCAAAAAGGTAATCAATGAAGCGGTGGTTAAGTCATTGGACTTGTGATTGAAAGTTAGCGGATTTAAACCCCGGTTTATAATACCTACCGACCGGACCTACTTACATAACGAACCTTTCTTAATAGACTATTTAAAGCGAATACACAGTTATAATACGTACGTAAATTAAACATAACCTCAATCTTGTTCATGATTTGTTTGGACAGAGAGATAGCCCGTCATTCTCAATTAGCGCCTGAGAGGCACTTATATCGAATATCGTCTTGGTCAACTTTTCTAATAAGTACCCACATATTGGCAAAAGAAATTACTCATGAGATTGGGAACGGTGCTTAGTTTTGTGTGTATCAGGTAAACGGCGGGTAATTGAGGTGCCAAATAATCTACGAGAAAGTAAACAAATAGTACGAACGGTTTTATGGAATTTTCTAGAATCAAATGTTTATAGTTGTTCGAATCAGTAAGTTGGCCACGGGATTATCTCGGTAAAGTAGAATTCAAAGGCCAATTCCTTCCATGGGTATCGTACAACTCCATAAAGGCCCTAGGTATCGATGCTCTCTAATGGAATGTAACATATATGTCATGAAAAAGTGCCCCTTAATACTCTTGTCCGGGCTCTTCGGTGATATTGAAGTGTGTATAAAGATTTATTTATTAAGTTTCATAATAAAAATACAATAGAAGGACAGGCAATGAGCTTCCTCGCTACCAACCCTTCCCCTTCTCGCCAAGGAGTTCTCACCACTAGAAACAAAGCTTTTGATCGCTGTTTTCTGTAGGGTATATTTACAAACAGGCAGCTCGAAATTCAAATGAGAAATACTTTGTGCGACTTTCTACCATTTTTTTCGTGCGAAAATCCCCTCGGGTGCAAAGTCGCCGGTCGTCGGGGGTAGTTATGTCGTGCTCGAACCGACAAAACCGTCGAACCGAACGCCATCTCGGGTCTTCAGATGCCGGGGGTGTAAGGTGGCCCCATAAGGCATAAATTTGCGACCCGAAGAGTTTTTATTTATTTATACCACTTAGATGGCAGCGCACATGGTTCACCTGATGGGAATACGGTGGCCTATGGACGTTTGAAACACCAAGGGCGTCAGATTTCTTACGAGTGATTTTTTAGATTTTTACTTCTTCGATATTCTACGAAGCACAGTTGTGGACTAGTTAAATTACAAAGGTTCAGGTAAAAAAAGGCAAGTAGAGTTGGGTTTTTGTTTTGTAAGGAAACTAGTTTTAATCACAGTCGTAACGTGAGTAGTCGGCAGACTTAAATTGATTAATAAAGACGAAAGAACTGGCGTAAAACTAAACCAATTTAAATGTGCCGGTTAAAACGAACAAATGAATTATATTACGTATTTATTTGCACACGAACACTAGCACGTTCCCCTCTGTTAAATAATCACGATCAATTGTCGGCAATAAAAGTGCAGCATCAACAATCACTCAATCAATCCCAAGGGGCACATGTCGACTTTTTGTTTCAGCGTCTTCGTGTGAAAGGCGTTCATTGTTGAGGATGCTGGATGAATCAAAAGAATGATTCGGGGCTCAATTGAACACGTGTTGGCGTTTCTGTGATCAAAGCTTTTGTTTCGATACATTATTGTTTTAAAAGAGGGTATAATTACAGTGGAGTGACGTCATAATGAGAAAATATAGTGAAATATGAAGTCCATGTAAATCTATGATCTAAAGTAATACATAGTAATACATTTTAGTTACAATGCGAAACGAAGCAAGGAATGAATACACAACAAGGAGTGATTGATGAAGAACGGAATTGAATATGAAATAATAAAAATAGTCTTTTAAATTAGTATAATTGAACTTTGATAAGACCGAATGATTTTTGAAAGATCCTGAAGTTTGATAATCTTATTACGAAAGTCCCTTCAGATGAATCTTGGTAACTTTCTTCTGTTTTGTACATGTAAAACAGATACACTCGTACATAATTATTCAAATTCAAATAGCCTTTATTTCGGATAATAAGTTAATATCATTACAGTTATTTCTTTTCATCAAACTAATCATCAAAAATTAAGATTATCAAACTTCAGGATCTTCCAAATATCATTCGGTCTTATCAAGACGACGAGAAATCCGAAATTTAAAATAGACGAAATTTGTGAGCTAACTGTAAAGACCGGCTAGACCTTTAATATTATTGAAGATTGAATTAATTGTGTTACAAATATTACAGTGTAATTAGAATTTACAAATAATATCCAATTACGACAATATGTACAGAGGCCGACTGTAAAAAAATGCTTACAGGATGCTAGGGAACCGCCTACACAACAGGTGTGAATAAATTCAAAAGAAATGATACAGGTAACTTGCACAATGAATAAAATACACGACAATCTTCAGATCTGCGAATAAAAGAGAGGAATAATAATATAGAACAATTTCACGGTGATTCCACTAATCCCTTAGGGAACCATGACCATGACACCACAAAAGGTGTAAGAGAGATAGACTGACATTCATTGAAGCGGACAGATGCATTGTGTATGCAACCAGACTTTGAAGGTCCCCTATGTCTACAGCAGTTTAAAGAAGACGCGAGAGATATGTAGGGTCAAAATATAATAGCCGCTCCAGGTCATACAGAGGGGGAATGCTAACAAATCAACACGTATACAATAGTAGCGCTATATTTTCGTAGGGGCAATGTTGATGCGTCATAACTTTTAATTAAAATGGTACATTAATGCAGGGCTAAAGCCGAAGTGGGTTCGACTGTGAATGAGGCAGAATCAATAAACATTGCCGTATAATTGTGAGGAAATGGGGTAGATTGGGATATAATAAATTATATGGAACGGTATTAAGAATGTTGTCACGCGTATTTGTGAAAAGGGAGCCGCTGTCATTGCATTGTTTGCAGTGATAATGATGTTCGACATTTTGGGGTAATACAATATATTATTGAAAAACAATCGCTTTGTTGAGTACAATTTATTTAGAACATTAAATGTTTACATCGGCTACATTGGCTTAGACATTTTTAAATTTCTTTGTATGAATCTACATTTATTATTTTACTAGTAGCACAGATTACATAGTTGTATGAATGAACATTCAATTTCAACAAGATTGGATGTTTGTTACTCAATTGCATTAGAACGGCTCAAATCGCATCGGGATAAAATTTGAGACAGAGATAACTGGAATAGCTCACAGGCTTATCTAAGGAATAGATACCTGTAGGTTATGGGAACGGTCTTAGTAAAAATTTGAATGTTTGTTACTTAATCACGCAGAAACGCCTGAACGGATCTGGATGATATTTGGTGAAGAGATAAATTATAGCCTGAAATATGTAGAACACAGGCTACTTTATTATGAAAGAGGTTCGTGGGATCGCATGCGGAGCCACGGACAACAGCTTTTTAAAATTATATCTAAAACTAATGATCTTGAAACTTTAATGGCAAAAACTGATAATGAATCTAATCTAATGAATACATAAAATTAAGATTAAATTTGGTCGTTTTAAGGGTTTGATTTATGCTCTGAGTGGATAGTTAATGACTTTAGATGTAAGATTAGAATATTTTATCTGCAATAGATTGACTGCTAGTTCGTGAATTTAATATAATAATCTGTTTGAATGGATTTAGGTCAGGTAGTCAATGAATTTTTGTAATTTATCTACAATATACTCATATCCTATGTTATATATGTAAATATTCAAGTACCTAAATCATTTGACCTCAGAATTATTTAATAAACATATGGTTTTATATTATATTTTATCAATTGACATTAATATCCTGAGTTTGATTTACTTAATCAGTAGCAATAACGGTTGGATTCGGACCTGTTATAAATATTGTAGGATTTATTATAATATAAAATTCATATTTGGTAGGTATGAATTTACCTGCTTTCCCCTCGAGGATTTATTCTCCTCTATTCCCGAGGTAACCTAGTGGTATGGGTAATGGACTGCTGAGACGAGGTCTCGGGTTCGATCCCAGGTTTTACCATGGCACACACCAATGACTTTTCGATGCTTTTCGAAGTTATGTGTGTATTTATCGCGAGTTTATAAGTGCCCGGTTAATGGCAATAGGCTCGCCACCCCTGTGGGTGCTAGTACCTCTACCTACCCCTTCGGGGATATAGGCGTGAGTTTACGTATGTATGTATGTACCAATCTGGCATATAAAACTGTATGAATATCAATTACTAAACATAAACTGGCGAAATGTGGGTGCTAGCACCTCTGCCTACCCCTTCGGGGATATAGGCGTGAGTTTATGTTATGTTATGTTATGTTATGTTCTTTCCCCTCGAGAATTTTTAGGGATTTTCTTTAGAAAAGCCCTGTTGCTATCGAGTTGTCGTCGACGTCGTCGTTGCCAATTTTCTGTCACGGTTTTGGGTATGAAGGAGATGAGCTATCGAGTTGCTGTTTTCGGTAATAGATTCGTGCTGGGGTGAACCATTGCAAGATAAAGAAAAATCACAAAAAAAAAAAATCGCAAAATCGAAAATCCCTTATATTCGGCTGAGCTCGTCTCAACTTGTTTATCCAGTATTCTAAATAACAATTACCTCCTTGGCCGAGTGTACCGAATACAGTAGAGTAGTATGTAAAGTGTTTCTCTCTCTTCCCACTTTAGATATTATCATCAACACACATCTCCATAATTGACCGCAACCATGATACAATCTTTTACTTCACTGTAAGACACTTTCGGATTAACATCTGATAACATTGAAATTGGTATCAGGGGATTAATAAATTTCCTACGCCTACACCACACAATATATTAAGATATTTATTACGTACTAGCTGTGCCCGCGACTTCGTCCGCGTGGATTAAGATTTTTAGGGTTTTAGTTTTTTTGCGCGGAACCCTAATTATTTTTCCTAAAATTAAAGTAGCCTATGTTACTCCTTGTTATATTACCTTTCTGCCAGTGAAAGTCCCGTCAAAATCGGTCCAGCCATTTCAGAGATTAGCCGGAACAAACAGACAGACAGACAGACGGACAGACAGACAAAAATTGTACAAAATGTTATTTTGGTGTATGTACCGTATATATATTCATATACATGTAGTAAAAAACGGTTATTTCAATATTACAAACAGACACTCCAATTTTATTAATATGTATCGATGTATAGAAGATGAGACAGTTAACGCATGTAGCTCCCATTTTAAGCGTCATTCGGAACAGGGAAGCTCATACTGTTAGTATAAATAATAACTGAACGGGTAGTAATACTTTCTATAAGCCCCTAACAAGTTTGTATAAACTGTAGACGTATTCGATACGGTTAATACGTTAATGGTTCGAATAAAATAGGTTCAGAAGTCTCATCTTCTATACATCTATACATATAAATAAAATTGGAGTGTCTGTTTGTAATATTGAAATAACCGTTTTTTACTACATGTATATGAATATATATACGGTACATACACCAAAATATTTTTTTTACAATTTTTGTCTGTCTGTCTGTCTGTCGGTCTGTCTGTTTGTCCGGCTAATGTCTGAAATGGCTGGACCGATTTTGACGGGACTTTCACTGGCAGATAGGTAATATTATAATACGTAACATAGGCAACTTTTATTTTAGAAAAAAAAATAGGCCTCCACGCAAAAGAACCTAAACCCTAAAAATCTAAATCCACGCGGACGAAGTCGTGGGCACAGCTAACAGCGGGTTTCGAATAAATTTTGTATACATGGTGTTCGCAGTAGGGTTTTCTAAGTCATAACAATTAGGTAAATCGTTCAATTGATAAGTAAGACATATTTGCAGTTTCTTAGTTTTAAAGTATTGAGTGATTCTTTTTTTTTATTCTGTGTTGGAACGGGTTGTGTTCCTCCGACACAAAGGGGGACACAATCCTTTGACTAGGCAAGGTGATGATGTGAGGATGTCATATTGTATGTATTCTTAATCAGCCTCAGTACTTTAATAGCGTGATGCAGAATCAAAAGCTACTATAGCTAAAGCATAAATGCTTTTTCTGGGGTCTACTACTATCTTTCTATTTTTCTTCTCCTCTTATACCCTCTTCTTTGCATATGAGGTAGCGGCGTGTGAGTGACACCTCCGGTTACAGTTAAAGTTAAGTTTAGCAAACTTAGTAATGAAAAAATGAAAAGGATAAAGCAATTTAAGCAATGCGCCGTCGACCCTAATCATAGAGCTAGCCTAATCAACAAAGGTCGAACCTATTGAACTGTAAAAAAGTCAATAAATGATTTTATGAAAATAATACAAAATCTTATAATAAGACTCATGAAAATAAAATAAACAAGTTGTAAACTATAAACAACGCAGTCGTTTTTAAATGCTGTTCGCGACAGACACTTAGTGAAAGTGATTCGTGATCCGTATAAATGAAATTGAAAATTAGTGAATCGTAAAACCAGTGATTTGTGACAAACAGTAAAATGATCTTAGACATTCAATCAACACAGCCACCGTACGCACGAGACGGTCGCAGCACCCCTTTTTTGTTAATAGATATAAGAAATTTAATTAGTAAAATCAGCCATAAAAGCGCTGTTGTGTGAAGTAAAGTTTATGCATTATATAGAGTCAGTGAGTGGCTACCACATAACAACCCATGTAATACCGTACGATGTATAATATTTGTGTAATCGACCAATAACGTCGCATGATAGAGCCCAGCCACTCATAATTTCGATTGTAAACTGCTGTAATTAGTAAACAATAGTAAATACCTATTAAAAACCCTTACCATGGGATGGGTGACCGCCCTACCCATCTTGTTGCATTTACACATTATAATTCTTGTACATAGTTCGTTAAATATAAGTAAAAAACTGTAAAATAGATAGTGAAAAATGAATGTAAATTTCCGTATAATTTGTTCGTATTTTGACGGCCCTCGTCATGGTAAAGTTCGAGAGTACTTAAGCTGGCACAACATTTTGAACGATGGCGACATCTTAGCCGAGTCGCCAGCAATAGTCTTCGAGATAACACTCAGACTTTGCACTGATCAGATGGGCCATTATTAAAGCCATATTATTCAACCGAATTCTGTGTCTTATTTACTGGTGTTCCTGTTCAATCTAATTCGGAACCGTACCGCTCGCGGTCGGTTTATCCTTTCGCTTAGAGAGACGCACTGGGACGAGTATTTATACTTTCCCTGACCTCGTTCGAAAGATACAGTCCACACCTCCGCTGCATGGCAGGGAAAGAGTGTGCATACTGACGGCCAGTCCCTTTAAATGTACCTAAGGCGGACGTAAGCTGATCGCTGGTGTTTGAATCTGCGTTTATGACCAGATAGAACGTCACGTGAGGCCCGTTCGTCACATTTATTGGTCCTTCGCAGCCGGATTAAAAACGTTGCGGACCATTTATTGGTCCTTCGTTGCCGGATTAAGAGCCTGCTGGCCACATTTATGTGGTTCATTGCGAGCCGGATTAAAGCGTTGCTGTCCACTTGTGGATAGCTTCCAGCCGGACGTATCGCATGACAGCCTGCTTTTCCCGTGCGTCTAAATTCTCGTCTAATTAGAGTCAGTGTTTTTAAAACAGTAATTAGAGTCAGTTCCGCGTATCTATATCCGTTCTTATAAGACAAAATAGTCAAACAGTATACAGTAACGTGTGCGCGATTTATATCCGTATTATCACCAGTAAATAAGCCAGTTTTAACCAGTAAACTATAGAATCAAGTGAATCTGCGTTAAACAGTAAAAACTACAGAATCAGTGAACCTGTGTTAAGTGTCGTGTGAATTAGTGCCAGCCAACATGCCGACCACCAGATCTAAAGCTTCAGAACCAAGCCAGCCTGAGAAGACTCTGGCTCGAGAAGAGATCCTCCGCCATGAGCAGCCGCCACGCTCACCCTCAATACCAGTCGGATCCGAGGTAAGCGCGCCATCGTGCATGACTCAACCGTCAACCAGTACACCACGGCCCCCTAGCGCCAAGACGCAAACAGATATCAGTAAGAAACCGTGGTGTCTGGAAGAGAATAGATCAGACAGTACGTTACGTCCAGTTGAACAGAAACCCATAGAAGGAGTACGTACCTCTGAGTCATTCAGCCGTGAGCCATGCGTGACGATTAGATCCAGATCTACTATACATAGTAAATCGAGGGCGCGCAAGCGTGCATTGAAAGCTCAGGAGGAGATGCTAAAAATTAAACTGCAACTAGCTGAGGTGGCACTACGCAGGGCTGAAGAGTCAGCCGAAGACACTGATTACGATGATGATGCCCATTCAAGGTCCGAATATGTTCGTTCGTGGTTACAAGAAGATGCGCCCTCGACACGACTCGGCTTAGAACCACGTTTCGTAAGTGGACACCTCCAGAAGGAGACCCACGAAGATGAGCCTCAGAAAGAGGTTCCCATCGTGCCCCGGGATGGGGGCACAGCCGAATTAAATGAACTCCAAAAGGAGGCACCAATGGTACCCCGGGTTGGGGGTACATCCGCTTATATTGAGCCTCAGAAAGAGACTCCTATCGTGCCCCGGGTTGGGGGCACAGCCGAATTTAACGAGCTCCAAAAGGAGACACCTTTGGTACCCCGGGTTGGGGGTACAACCGCTTATATTGAGACTCAGAAAGAGCCTTTTAACGTGCCCCGGGTTGGGGGCACAGCCGAACTTACCGTACAGTCAAATGAGAATTATTTGAAACCGTTTATTACCGAACTTACATCTGCTATAGCTGCGCTCGCTGATAGAAAACCGATGGAGGCTTCATTTACGTCCTCGTATCCATCGGCATCGAAGGTCATAATGACTTTACCAGTGTTTGGCGGGTCGCATACCGAATGGCTGTCATTCAAAGCAATATATGACACCACTAAGATGTATTTTAATGACATCGAGAATACAGCTAGACTCAGACGAAGCCTTAAAGGCAGAGCTCTAGAAATTGTTAGTTCCGAACTTATAGCAAATGCACAGCCGGAGCATATTATCCGAGAACTTGAGCTCCAATTCGGACGACCTGACTCCATCGCTCAATCAGAAACCGATAAACTAAGAGCATTGCCGCGATGTACCGAAGCCCCTAAGGACATCTGTACGTTTGCCAGTCGTATAAGGAGTAGCGTCGTCACTCTTCAGGCTTTAAAGAAAAACCATTATCTGATGAATGCCGAATTACTACGAATACTCACAGATAAGCTGCCTAATTCACTCCGTGTGCAATGGTATCGCACGTATACCGAAAAGTATAACTCTACTCCTGATTTAGCTTCGTTCAGCGAGTACGTAACCGAATATGCCCGCTATTGTAGTGCCTTCGCACCAGCCGAGACTATCAGAGATAACAGAGATAACCGAGATAACCAGCCGAATCGTCGTGTCCCTCAGAGAGCCTTTACGGCCACTGAGCGACAGACCGAAGATAAGATCACACGTAAGTGTAGGATATGCGACTCTGAGGGGCACTACGCATCGAACTGTGAAACTTTCATCAAAGGAAACTCCGATAAGAGGTGGGACTTGGCGAAGAAACACAAACTATGTTTTCGTTGTCTTAAATTCCGCCATAGCGATCATAGATGTCAGATCAGGAAGTGTGGTGTAGACAACTGTCCGGCCTCTCACCACAGATTACTTCATTACAGTAAACAGAAACCTCAAGAAGAGACAGTTGCTAGTTCATTTATCCGATCAAGTAAGCAAGCCTTTTTAAAGATAGCACCAGTCAAACTCTCCGGACCGGCGGGAGAGATATTGACGTACGCTCTCCTTGACGATGGATCTGCCATATCCCTCATAGATAGAGATATAGCTGCCGAACTGGGAGCCCGAGGTAAGACTGAACCGTTTACCATCAAGGCCATTGGGGATACAGCGATCGATCTACCGGACTCACGAAGAGTCGAAGTTTATATAGGCAACCCCGATGGTACCAGCATCCCGTTGACGGTGAGAACCGTGCCCAAGCTGCAACTCTCGTCACAGACCATCAGCGAGACGGACATTGAGGACTGCGAACATCTGGCAGATATCAAAGATCAGCTCGTCTACACCGGAGGAACCCCAAAGGTACTAATAGGCCAAGACAACTGGCACCTTTTAATATCTAGCCACACCAAGAGGGGACCTCGCCAACAGCCAGTTGCCTCGCTCACAGCACTAGGATGGGTGCTGCATGGAAGCCACAGCCGAGCCTTAGGTCACAGTATACATTTTATCAATCGACTCTCAACCGTTGACGACAGCATTGACCGTCAATTAAAAGAATATTTCGCAATAGAATCACTTCTAATCAACCCGCGTCGCCCGAAATCCGATCCGGAACAGTTAGCTGCGAACATTTTAGAAAACAATACCGTTCAACTAACCGATGGCCGCATACAGACCGCTCTTCTATGGAAGAAGGACGACGACGTTATGCCAGACAGCTATAATAACGCTGTTAACAGACTAACTTCCATAGAACGAAAATTAGATCGTAATTCAGATTTAAAATCGAAATACACCGAACAGATTGAATTACTCATACAGAAAGGGTATGCGGAGGAAGCTCCGAAGCCAGCCAGACCAGGTAAGACCTGGTACTTACCGCATTTCGACGTACACAACCCTAGCAAGCCAGACAAGCTAAGGATAGTCCACGACGCTGCCGCCAAATCGGGAGGAAAGTCTCTCAACGACTTCCTACTAACAGGCCCGGACTTATTATAGTCACTCCCAGGTGTCATGATGCGCTTCCGTCGCCACCAAATCGCCGTGTCAGCTGACATCACCGAGATGTTTATGCAGGTTCAGGTGCGTCCAGAAGATCGGGACGCACTAAGATACCTATGGAGAGGTAACCGGCGGGAGGGAGCGCCAGATGAGTACCGTATGAAATCTATCATCTTCGGCGCAGCCAGCTCACCTTGCACCGCGATCTTCGCGAAGAATTGGAACGCGAAGCAGCACTCAGACGACTATCCCGAAGCAGTGAACGCCATCGTCAACCATCATTATATGGACGACTACCTTGACAGCTTCCCAAACATAGAAGAGGCGATACGCATCACCACACAGGTACGTGACATTCACAGAAAGGCCAAGTTCGAGTTACGAAAATGGGTCTCTAACTCTGTACAGCTGAAAGATCGATTAGAGAACAGTCCGAACCACACTGAATGTGTAAATATCACATCTAAGGCCCAGGAAGAGAAGATCCTCGGCCTGATCTGGGACCCACAGACAGACACTCTAAGTTTTAATTTAAAACTAGCCAGACTGCCTGACAACTTAGTAAACAAGACGTCGCCTACCAAGAGGGAAGCTTTAAAAATAATTATGTCGTTGTATGACCCTCTCGGGTTGGCATCACCGGTCACCGTGAGAGCCAAACAGATTCTCCAGGAGGCATGGCGCCTAGGCACAGACTGGGACGAACCGCTAGACGAGAAACTTTCAGCCCAATGGAGCGTATGGACAGACCATCTACAAGCTCTCAAATTCGTGAGGATACCTAGGTGCTACCCGGGATACACCGATCGTCATACAATTCAGATGCATGTTTTTTCGGATGCCAGCGAAGCAGCCTACGCTGCAGCCATCTACTGGCGGACCGTCACCCATGACGGACAGGTGAAAGTCAGTCTCGTCACGGCAAAGGCGAGGGTGACCCCATTAAAACTCACGTCGATCCCTAGATTGGAGCTGCAAGCTGCGGTGATGGGAACTCGATTAGCTACAGCCGTCACCGAGAGCCACAGGATTCAGCCAGACTCTATTACCTACTGGTCTGACAGCAAAACAGTTTTAACTTGGTTAAGGAAAGGCTCTCGTATTTATAAACCCTTTGTAGCTCACAGGATCGCCGCCATAGAAGATAGCAGTAAGGTCGAGGACTGGAGATGGCTCCCGTCAAAGTCAAACATAGCAGACTCAGCCACTCGCGATGTACCTGCTAATTTCACATCCGATCACGAGTGGTACAACGGGCCGGCCTTCCTATATAAGGATGCGACAGACTGGCCAACCGAGAAGCCGCTACTAACCGAAGCCACCGGCGAAGAGAGAGTCACCACCGCAACAGACGTAAGTGCCTCAATAATTGACGTCACCAGGTTCTCCAGCTGGGAGAAGCTTCTACGCACCACCGCCCGGGTGCTACAGTTTATAGACGCACTCCGAAAACCTCGGACTCAACAGGTGGCCTACAAAAGGACGATCAAAAACAGAGAAAAGGATCCCGATTGGCGTCACACCGCTCGGCGAGTAAAGGTATCTAAAGGGCCAGTGTTACCCCAGAACACTGTACCCAATCAGAATTTTAAAATTTTAACCGCTGAATACCTTCACAAAGCCGAATTACAGCTTGTTAAATGCGTACAGAACACCGCATTTAAAAGGGACATCGAAAGATTAAAAAATCAACAGGAAGTGCCTCTAGACAGTCGACTCCGAAAACTCCGTGTTGAGCTCGCAGACGGAGTAATCGTGTTAACGAGCAGAATATCAGCAACACAAGACGTGTCCGAAGCAGTAAAAAGGCCACCAATATTAGATGGAGGACACACAATCACACAGTTGTACATAGACTGGACGCATCGAAAACTGCATCACAGTGGTACCGAAACCGTTATCAATGAGGTACGCCAACATTACTGGGTACTACGCCTACGGCCGACGACCAGGTCGGTCCTTCATCTATGCTTGCAGTGCCGCATCAGGAAGGTGCAGCCACCTGAGCCAGCTACTGGTGACCATCCGAAGACACGCCTTGCGCACCACCGCAGGCCTTTCACCTACACTGGGCTCGATTACTTCGGGCCGCTCAGTGTCACTATCGGCAGGCAACACCAAAAGCGCTATGTGGCGCTGTTCACCTGCCTGACCTCCCGAGCAGTCCACCTGGAAGTCGCCGCCAGCCTGAGCGCGGACTCCGCAATCCTAGCTTTGCGGAGGTTCGCCGCGCGCCGAGGCTGCCCTGCTGAGATATACTCAGACAATGGCACCAACATGCATGGTGCCGACCGCGAGATGCGCGAGGCTCTGTCTCGCGAAGCCGCTCATCGAGGCATCGTGTGGCGCTTCATCACCCCCGCTGCTCCCTTTATGGGGGGTGTCTGGGAGCGTCTAGTACGCTGCGTAAAGACCGCACTCACTACGGTCCTACACGAGCGCCATCCCCATGAAGAGGTGCTCTCCACTTTGCTGTGTGAGGTGGAATACACAGTGAATAGCCGCCCCCTCACACACGTCTCCGTGAGCCCCGAAGACGACGAGGCTATAACCCCGAACCACATCCTACTCGGTGGTTCCTCCCGACTTTCATCGCTCGGTGAGTTCGACTCTACCGACATCGACCACAAGAAGCAGTGGCGACGCGCTCAGGCGCTCGCCGACATGTTCTGGCGCAGATGGGTGCGCGAGTACCTACCCGAGCTGCAACACCGGCGGGAGCCCCATGGGTCGGGCCCTCGCATCGAGGTCGGCGATCCTGTCTTGATCGCCGACGGTCAGCTGCCCCGCAACACTTGGCCAAGGGGCCGAGTCACCGCCGTCTACCCAGGCGCCGACGGTCAAGTCCGGACCGTTGAGGTGCGCACAGCCGGGGGCGTGCTCAAGCGCCCAACTAAGAAGATCGTGCCACTGCCTAAGTGATGTCGCTCACCGAGGAATGCAGCATCACAAGCGGCCGCGCCTCACTCTGCTGCACGGCGGGAGAAATGTTCGCGACAGACACTTAGTGAAAGTGATTCGTGATCCGTATAAATGAAATTGAAAATTAGTGAATCGTAAAACCAGTGATTTGTGACAAACAGTAAAATGATCTTAGACATTCAATCAACACAGCCACCGTACGCACGAGACGGTCGCAGCACCCCTTTTTTGTTAATAGATATAAGAAATTTAATTAGTAAAATCAGCCATAAAAGCGCTGTTGTGTGAAGTAAAGTTTATGCATTATATAGAGTCAGTGAGTGGCTACCACATAACAACCCATGTAATACCGTACGATGATGATACCGTATGATATAATATTTGTGTAATCGACCAATAACGTCGCATGATAGAGCCCAGCCACTCATAATTTCGATTGTAAACTGCTGTAATTAGTAAACAATAGTAAATACCTATTAAAAACCCTTACCATGGGATGGGTGACCGCCCTACCCATCTTGTTGCATTTACACATTATAATTCTTGTACATAGTTCGTTAAATATAAGTAAAAAACTGTAAAATAGATAGTGAAAAATGAATGTAAATTTCCGTATAATTTGTTCGTATTTTGACGGCCCTCGTCATGGTAAAGTTCGAGAGTACTTAAGCTGGCACAACATTTTGAACGATGGCGACATCTTAGCCGAGTCGCCAGCAATAGTCTTCGAGATAACACTCAGACTTTGCACTGATCAGATGGGCCATTATTAAAGCCATATTATTCAACCGAATTCTGTGTCTTATTTACTGGTGTTCCTGTTCAATCTAATTCGGAACCGTACCGCTCGCGGTCGGTTTATCCTTTCGCTTAGAGAGACGCACTGGGACGAGTATTTATACTTTCCCTGACCTCGTTCGAAAGATACAGTCCACACCTCCGCTGCATGGCAGGGAAAGAGTGTGCATACTGACGGCCAGTCCCTTTAAATGTACCTAAGGCGGACGTAAGCTGATCGCTGGTGTTTGAATCTGCGTTTATGACCAGATAGAACGTCACGTGAGGCCCGTTCGTCACAAATGCAATAATTTCTACATATTGTACACGCTTGGGGCAAACAAATCGATGTCACTCTAAAACACATAAAGCGTAACATAAAAATAATACAGCCAGGAAGCGCACTGGACGTTAATAAAAAGAAATTGCCTTGGCTTTGACGACAATAAACATCTTTACGAGAGTAATGTGGCCATGAAACCCGTGGATATCGTGATTGGTTCTTCATCCCCCATTAAGATCACGGAACCGAAGTCATTTTAAAACACTTTTACGAGTCACTCCTGTCTAAAAGTCAGCCTAGATAACATTAGGGTACGTATGTCGGGGTGTGTGTTGGGTAACCTCCTCGAGTGTCGCTCCGATTCCGATCCCGCTGCAGTCCGGGGGGAACGGAATCGGAGCGGCCGGTACACCCTGGGCGGCGGTCAATGGCTTCCCCTTCACCCCTTCATAGGGTTGGCATTGATCGTCGGCCAATACCCAACGTGGCGGGAACACATCACTCTCCGTACTCCTCTGCTTTCAGAGGAGACAGGATGAGCGATGCTGTTAGTGGTGAGATGGCCCAGGGTCAGCCGGGGTGCGAGGGATATGCTCTATGGGTAACCTTACACCCCGGCGTCTGAAGACTCGAGACGGCGTGCGGTTTTAGTCGGTGCAAGCCCGACATAACCGCCCCCGCTGGCCGGCGGGGGGGTATCCGAAGGGATTTCCGCACGATAAAAAAAAAAAAAAAAAAAAGGGTACGTATGTCGCATTTTATTTCATTGCATATAATTACAACATTCAAACTGATAACAGCAACAGTAATAAAATAGGCTGTGTATTTGGATTTAGAAAAAAAAACATTTAAGAAAACGTTGCAGATTACGTAGTAAGTACACTGAAGCACAATTATGCCACATCGTAATCGCGTCCTCATTCATTAATCGTAGAGGTATCCACACGTAAAGAGATGAGCGAATCCACACGTAAAGAGATGAGCGAAAGGCATGTTCAAATTTTTATTCCAAAATTTATTTTGATCTCTCAAATTCGGGTAAGTAATTTATATTGTGATTTGCACAGAATCAGCATCTTAATTTTTTTTTAAATGCCTAAAAAAATCACAGATGGCTCTAAAACTATAACATGACCTAAATATCGCTTTCATAAATAAAATCACCACAGTAACATGACCACAGTGACATGAAACCACATCGGCCGTACTAGACCGCTGACTTAGTGGCCACAACATTACTAAACAAGATCGTTGACCTAGTTCACGTTAGGCTCTCTCAATATATTAGTATAAAAGGGAGAAAGCACATTTAACGTATTATGTTACGATTACTTGAATGTATTATGTTACGATTACTTGAATGTATTATGTATGAGTTTAACAATGACAAATTTTGGATATCGCTTACCAACAAGGTTGAACGAGGTTGAGTCTACACAAGAATGTTATCGGATACCACTAGGAATAGTATGCTGCGAGACCACCTTCGTTACTTCAATTATATGCACCACTTTTGTGCACGTGTGTACCATTTTCATCAATACTTTCATGTGCGAATCACCACCATATTTTCTAGATGTGTTTTAGTCGGTTCAAGCCCGACATAACCGCCCCCGCTGGCCGGCAGGGGGTTTTCCGAAGGGATTTCCGCACGAAAAAAAAAGGCATCGATTCACCACAAAAAAATAAAGGGTCATTTCGCACAACGTAGCTTAGTGTGTTGTGTGGCTTAGTTGTTAAGGAATCGGCCTTATTGTCGGGAGGTCCCGGAGTCCAATCCTGGTCTACACACTATTTACGTGAACCCACTCCTAACACAAGCAATACTAGTAATTTTGTATACCAGTACTCTTAAAAAATTCGACCACTAAACCGAATAACTGTTTGAATAAAATCCATCAATCGTCAATTTATGTCTGAAAAACAGGCATACTTTCTTGAAATGCGGTGCTACCCAGTAGTGCTAATTTGTACCAGTTCGATATCGAGTCTCACTAAGACGAGAGCTCGCCACTGGCACTACCAGCGCACTATTGGCCAATCACTGTAACACTCGATGAGATGTCGCCCTGTCATTATAATCATCATCTGAGCGCACATCCCAGTTGCATCCAGAGCTCACAACCCCGAGAGAAAAGCCTACGCCAGAGGCTCGTCCGTCAATCTGCAGGTGTACCGACCTGCAGGTGAGGTTGGCTTGAGTATCTACTGAAGTTTTTTTTTAATGAATGATAGGCTCACGTTTGAGCTCTATCTCACCTGGCCGTAAGTGACGATGTGGTCTACGATGGATCGCGTTTGCCCAGAAGGATTTTTAGGGTTGGGGGTTTTCAAAACAGAAAAATCTTTAAAGTAAATGTCATTTTTCTTTCTTTTCTTATAACAAGTCTTAGCTGCGGTGCAGTTCCTCTTAGATTTTTTTATAAATAAATAAATATTCTACGAAATTCTCCACAGCGCTATCCACACCCATACTAAATGCAACTTAACTAGCTTGTGATAGCTATACTATTACAAAATTGCAATTTAGCTGTCTGTACATACATAACTTCACGCCTGTATCCCCGAAGGGGTAGGCAGAGGTGTATTGCACACCCACGATTCGCCAGTTATGTTTAGGTCCCAATGTAATAGGGGGCGAGCCTATTGCCATCTACCGGGCACATTACTAAGCGAGCGATAATGAACATTTTTAATACACACATAACTACGAAAAGTCAGAGGTGTGTGCCCGGGGCGACTGGGGATCGAACTCGCGACCTCGTCTCGGCAGTCCGTTCCGTACGCCACTGGGCTATCGCCGCTTCCTGAAAAACGATAGTTGGGGTATGTTAATTAAGTTTTTTTGGTATTCTCGTCTGTCTATTCGTCTGTTTATCTGTTTGTTCCCGATGGACGCTAAAACTACTAAACAGATTGCGATGCCTTTTTTTTCTATTAGAAAGGTCTTGGTTAGACATAAAATCTGCCGTATGTTCGATTGCAATTGATTAAGTACAACCGGAGATAAGATCAAAAACGATAATTAAACAACGCGCGTGGGGAACCGCGGGCATCAGCTAGTTGTAAATATATACATATTATAAATAGAAACACTGAGCCCAATGTAAATATACACATTCATGCATAAAAAATATTTGCATTGAGCGTGATTCGTATCCGCGACCTCCGACTTAGAAGTCGAACGTACAACGGCTACGCCACAGTGGTCGTTGAGTGAGGTCAGGTGGAATTGATATATGTTCTTCGCACGACACCGGACACAATGTGAGCACATTTATAATAGTGTAGGCAGAAATAGTGGGATTGAGGTGAAAGGCCATCACATGTTATAATGAAGTGTCGTCGTTTTATACTTCAGCTGTGCGAATTGCTTGACCGATCGGTATGAGTGGGCGTTAGTTATAAAGGTGAGTTTAAAATTATGGTTTGAACAGAGTTAAAACCGTTTCGAGGTTACTTTCGTATGTTACATACATACGATTATATTTATTACTAGCTGTTGCCCGAGCCTCCGCTCGTGTGGAATTCTGATCCCGTTTCTGCAACCTTTGAGAACCTTTTACATTTTTATTCCGAGACCTACCGCAGACTGCAACTGCAGGCGAGATTTCCGAATTCAGTTGCGGTCGACCGCATTGCCGCTTGTGGTAGCGACATTTTTCATTCCGAGCACAGCGGCGTTGCCGCTGCAGTCGCTTCTCTTGTGGCAAATTTCTCAATACTTAAAGTTTACGTGAGACATAATGTCGGACGTGTTTAATGGTAATAACAGTTTAATAAACTTATATCAAATTTCATGTCAAAAGCTAATTAAAAATTATATCAAAACTATATCATTAAATAAATTATTCCGATAGCTGTGATGGAATATGTCGTAAATTACTGGATATCTAGCAACAATTATTATAAGCTTTTCTTCATCTTCTTCCGAAAAGCTCATTTTTGTACTCGTCAACGCAACGTGATTAGACGTATTAATGCTTTGCGGTGAGCGTCACCGGCACTACTGGTGTTGCGGTCTGCGGTTAAGGCGCGTCGCGACTGCAAGGGGCAGTGTCGCCGCTCTTAGAATGATTTCAGTACAATTAGGTCGATCGCAGGCGCGACGGCAATGCCACCAGCGGTTGCAGTGTGCGGTCGGTCTCTGAGTGGCACCTTAATTATATAGTATATCGCCGCCGCGACATTATGCACACTGGTTCTTTCAAATTCATTCGCTAGCCAACGTTTGCATTCGTTCGTTGGTGTATACCGGGCATAATAAGAGTCATAATAACATCTTGTTATGCGTAGCTTGTATTATTATGTAAATTTGTAAGCCATGCGTTTTCATGTTTTTTCTTCTGCTTACACAATACATACGATAACAAAGTTGAGTTGTGGAATATAAATTGATGATTTAGAATAAATGTTGCAATGAAAATGAAAGAATTTTAATATCGAATATTATAAAAAGTAGGACTTGGTAGTTCTCTACATCCGTAGAGGGGATTTCACATTTCACCCTAGAGAGAAAACGAGATAAAAATAAACTGCGTTATCACCAGTGGTTTTTACGTAAAGGGTTTCTTTAAATACCACGTTAGAACCCAGTTTAGTTAACAGATTTTTACTGCTGTCAACACCTGCAAGCTGGTACACCTGCAAGCTGGTACACCTGCTGATTGACGAGGCTCTGGTGCAGGTTTTCCTCTCAAGGTTGGGGGGTCAGATGGCAGTCGCCCCAGTAATAGTCAAAATTAACCAAATCATGGCAAGGAGGAGTAGAAAAGCGGACTCCCGGCTTCAAAATACTTTGGATGCAATCGAGGAAGGCGTTTTTAAGCGTATAATAAACAATTTATCCAGGAAAATCCACTACAGATAATAAAAGCAATCCAGGAAATGTGGGAGTGATTCTTATTCCTTGTTATATATACTGTGTGCATTGTTCTAACATAAGCGTGGGACTTAATGGTCAATAAAACTTCATCCTACGACACACTCCACAGTTCACCAACTTTCGCTTACAATTGTGAAACTAAAAGTTAGTGTAACTTCAACTTTATGAACTGAACGTTAAGACTGAACGATAAGAAGATAAAGTGCAAGTTTTTCTGTGTCGATATCGGGCAGATGGAGCGAGGCTTATTGACAGACTGTCAAGTTGATCAGACTTGAATGGATATTAAGGGAATATATCAAGTCGAGGTATACACTGAATAGTAGCGGTAGCGGTTTGAGAGCAGGTCCCGAGTTCAATTCCCGTGTGGGATAAAGTGTTATTACTTGTTGTTATACTTTCTGTTAGAAAATTTTCAGTAACAGGTCGAACTCTTAAAGTGTACGGTTGACGGCATTAGAATTGCCTCTTACGACGTGCAATTAAAGTTTTAGTATCGACGACCTCTGTGGCGTAGCAGTAAAACATTCGACTGCTAAGTCAGAGGTCGCGGGTTCTATTGCCTTTCAGTGCAAATATTTGTATGCATTAATTTGTATATTTGCATTGGTCTGGGCGTTCCTATGTATAATATGTAGGTACTTATGTACCTATTTACAAAAAAAAATATTTAAGCATGTTTATCCGCATTCTAAAACCCATAACACAAGCTAGTTAAGCTATGTTTACTTTGGGTTTAATTAGCGCTTAGTGTAAAATTTATTATGTAAATTAATGAAATTTTGAAGAAATTAATTTTGCTAACTATTCCTATCAATTTAAATCGGAATAGGTTCAGGAAGGGACTTGAACCCGCGACCAGTCACTCTCAGTATACTTTGACGAACTGAGCTACCTGGACACTTACTTATACGAATAAATTGGAAAGTATATACTATGCAAACGTTGTGTTTACAAAAACAGTTATCCCAATATATTGACCAGCCAGAATATTAAAAAAACAACATAAAAAAAACACTTATCCTGCCTGATTTAAGCGAATATTAACATCAGAGGTGTCACACTCTAGACCCCCTACTGTTTTACGCTATCATACGGCCGGTGTTTGAGCACTCATCAAAAGACCTAATATCTATATCTTTATTAAAACTGTAAAGGTGAAAAGTCAGTAATATATACAAATAAAGTGGAAATTAAGTGTCCGTTTGTTATGTTAACAGCCTTTTAAATAATGCATATGGATGTAAACTAGTATGCATATGAATATAAAATTTGTGTCTGTAAATTTATAATATAATAAATAGTTTGTTCCGGCTAATCCCCAAAATGGGCCAATTTTGATGGAATTTTCAGTGTCAGATGACTGATATAATAAAGCGGGTGTTATAATAATTATAACAACCCCACCAGGGTTCACTATCCATTTGCATAAAAAAAACCTTAAAATATTTTGGCATATGGTAATTTAGACTAATGATATTTATGCATAATTTTTTTATCCATAAAAAAATTTGCATATTTGTCTTAATCATAAATAAAATTAGCATAACCATATTTAAGCATAAAATTTATAAGCATAGCTTTATAAACGCATAAATGTATCAAACTATAATGAATATAGTCATAATGATCTTTTTTTTACTTATGTAAAATATTTAAAAGGCGGCACCTAAACCTACTTTGACACTATATATAATATGGAAAATACTGGTTAAAGTACCTTTTTTATTTTTATATGTATGTTTTTTTGCTTATGTAAAATAATTAATAGGCTGCTTAAGCCGTCTTTTGAACCTACACCTATTTACACCGTACCTTTTTTTTTTTTTATCGTGCGGAAATCCCTTCGGATACCTCCCCGCCGGCTAGCGGGGGCGGTTATGTCGGGCTTGCACCGACTAAAACCGCACGCCGTCTCGGGTCTTCAGACGCCGGGGTGTAAGGTTACCCATAGAGCATATCCCTCGCACCCCGGCTGACCCTGGGCCATCTCACCACTAACAGCATCGCTCATCCTGTCTCCTCTGAAAGCAGAGGAGTACGGAGAGCGATGTGTTCCCGCCACGTTGGGTATTGGCCGACGATCAATGCCAACCCTATGAAGGGGTGAAGGGGAAGCCATTGACCGCCGCCCAGGGTGTACCGGCCGCTCCGATTCCGTTCCCCCCGGACTGCAGCGGGATCGGAATCGGAGCGACACTCGAGGAGGTTACCCAACACACACCCCTACTTACACCGTACCTTTTTTTTTTTTTTTTTTTTTTTTTTATCGTGCGGAAATCCCTTCGGATACCCCCCCGCGTGCCAGCGGGGGCGGTTATGTCGGGCTTGAACCGACTAAAACCGCACGCCGTCTCGGGTTTACAGACGCCGGGGTGTAAGGTTGCCCATAGAGCATATCCCTCGCACCCCGACTGACCCTGGGCCATCTCCGGTTTCGAGATGGCCCCCTCGGGTTTGGGAACCACGGCTTTGACACTATATAATATAGGAAATACTGGTTAAAGTATATACTATTAGGCGACTGTAAACTATGCCTAAAAACATTGTGCAAATTATAACTATGCATAAATATATTACACCTAAATATAATTATTCCACAGTACATATGCTGCTAAAAATCAATTATGACCAAGTATAATTATGCCAAATTCATTGTGCCAAAACATTTTAGGATTACATATATTATGTAAACGAAAGGGATACCCCCCACCAGAGGGTATGGCGCCAAGCCAATCTCACCTGCAAGTCGGTACCACCTGCTGATTGACGGACGAGGTTCTGAAGCAAGCTTTACATTCGGGTTTGTGGACGGCTTGCAGTCACTCCCGTAAAAACCATGATAAGCTAAATCAAGAGAAAGAGTAAAAAAGTGGGCCCCGGAGTTCAAAGTAGAAGCTTTACATGTTACCAGGACTAACGCTGTAACATAACCTCACGCCTGTATCCCCGAAAGGGTAGGTGGTAGAGTCAAGCAAGTCATTTTGGCCGTTGCATGAATGGGCCGATTCGACCGGGGAAGCACCACCCTCTCACAGAATATCGACGCCAAGTAACAGTATTTGAGCTGTTGCGTTCCGTTTGGTGAGTGAGAGTGCCGGAGCCCAAACTCCTTTCCCATCCCCTCCCAAACTCCTTTCCCATCCCCTCCCAAACTCCTTTCCCATCCCCTTTCCTTTACAGGGTCGGCAGCGCGACTGTAACGCCACTGGTGTTGCACACGTCCATAGGCCGCGGTAACCGCTTCCCATCAGGTGGGCCGTGTGCTTGTCTGCCACATTAGTGGTATAAAAAAAAAAAAGGGTAGACAGAGGTGGATTACACACCCACAATTCGGCAGTTATGTTAAGGTCCCAAGGGGGCGAGCCTATTGCCATCTACCGGGCTGATGATGATGATTATTAGAATAACGCACCACACAGAATGATTTGTTCATGTTCAATCAAAGACCGTCATTGTACATGATCATTGAGAAGTGCATTGAAACATCGACTTGCTCCTCTGACGTCATTAAAAAACAAACAGTGCTTAACCTACCTGTGCGTTGTGCTCGAGCCCACGTACAAACCATAAGTACCTATCCAACCCATTCTTACTACATACTACATGGGTGGTCGAATAACCTTTCAATCTGTACAGCAATACTCTAGACCCGCCTTCTCTTCGCCTCGGTTTATATATGCAATCATATCTATATGCAATATAAAACCATCGCAATTTACACACAAATATTCGGGTGACCGAGCTTTGCCCTAGCAAAGCTTTAAAGCAATTATTCGAAAACTTCAAAGGAAAGTAAAACCAATTTAATTTTTCTTCGTAATTTTCTAAAAATGAAACCTAGCCAGATCGATTTATCGCCCCCCGAAACCTCCTGTATAATGAATTTTATGAATTCGTATAAGCCGTTTCCGAGATTCAGAGTATATATATATATAGCTAGCTGAAGCCCGCGGCTCCGCCCGCACGGAGTTCGGTTATCGTTTTTTGATCATATCTCCGGTTCTACAGATTTTAAGTCTGACCAAGACCTTTCTAATAGAAAAAAACCACATAAAAATCAGTTCAGTAGTTTTTGCGTCCATCGCGAACAAACATACAAGAATTCCAAAAAACGTATTTTTGTATACAGAATCATTCATTTAACATAACCCAAGTACTTGTTCTTTTTTTAATATCTTCAATGTACAGACACGACTAATTTACAATCTTAAAATAGTATAAAAGAGTTGCGTTAGTTGAGTTAAATAATTGCTGGTTTAAAGGTATTCGTATTAGATAAATAATTTATCTAATACCTTTAAACGAGCAATTATTTAACTCAACTAACGCAACGACAGGAATTGCAGGGAATTTTTGCTCTAGCGAATATTCACAGTGAAGGGTTTTCCAAAAAAAGTACATTTTAAGGTTTTAAAAGTATACTCGTATAATAAGCTATGACGGCATAGTATCAGGCAAGCAAGCCATGTCCTACTTTTTTATAACCTGGCAATCTAAAAAATCAACAGAATGAGGCTTGCGTAGGAAGGTCAATAAAATAAAAAGATATAACATAACTTTTCAATCAAAAAGCCGATTATTTTAACTGTTGTTGACATATTCAAGTCGTTAATTTTATTATTGATTTCATTTAATTACAAACTAGAATTTTCGTTTAATTACAAACTAGAATTTCGATTTAACTTCGAATATGTAATTATGGATGTAAATATGGCTATGTCACTACGACAACCATGATCATGATTATTTGAACCGTGCCTATTCAATAGCCCATTTTTTTTTAACGTGCGGAAATCCCTTCGGATACCCCGCCGGCCAGCAGGGGTGGTTATGTCGTGTCTCGACTAAAACCGCACGGTGTCCTCCCCAAGTGTCCGTTGCCGGGCACCCCGGGTAAGCCCTCGAAAGGATAACCCCAGGGTTGCCGGCGGACTTTGGCCGCCACCGCGGCCTCGCCTGGAGTAAACAACCGAATATCTTCCATAGGAATGTTCTATTCAATACCCTATGGAGTACATAACCGAATATTTTCCATAGTGTTCAAAACTAAGATATACATAACATAGTTACTTATATATTAAGTACTAGCATCGTCACGGGGTTTCACCCGCGTAAGTCTTGATCCCGTGGGAATATCGAGATACAAAGTAGCCTATGTTACTCAGGGATAATGTAGCATTATTATGGTGAAAGAGTTTTTGAAATCGCTCCAGTACTTTTTGAGCCAATTCGTTACAAACATACTTACATACAAATCTTTCCTCTTTATAATATTAAAGCTTATGCCCGCGGATCCGCCAGCGTAGATGTCGGTTATCGCGACAAAACATAGCCTATGTCCTTTCCCAAGGTCTAATCTACCCCTGTACCAAATTTCAGAAAAATCGGTTCAGTGGTTTTTGCGTGAAAGCGTAACAAACAAACTTACATTCGCATTTATAATAGTAGGGATAAGTTATAAGTATAAGTATATAAGTATTGATGTTTCACGATATCACGTTTACTCCTTTGAAGTCAGTAAAATTGTATTTTAATTAACTAGAATTTCGATTTTATTTCGAATATGTTATTATGGATGTTAAAAATATGGCATGTCACAACCACAACCATGATCAACAAATATATGATCATGATCAGTATTCAATAACCGAATAACATGCATAGGAATGTTTTAAATAAAGAAAAGCAATTCGAATGTTTTCTTTTCAAGAGGCCATTATTATACCACGGTTGACACGCTCAAATCGTAGCGAGCACCGTTCCATACGTTACCGATTCGATTCAATTACAAACTCATGTTACAAAACAAATCCAATTAACTGAATTATTTGGTCCGAGTGATAAGTTAGAAGCGAGCTTGAAATAAAAAAATCAATATTTTGAAATAAACATTTCAATTTTTTTCAAAATCTAATTAAATTTAAATGTTAGTCCAGATGCACACTATTGTGTTCAGAATATTATGAATATTTGACAATAAACTAGAAACTTGTAAAGATACTTACTATATAAGTGGACATTGCACCTAAAGATATAAAGATATCCAATCAAGCTGGATGATTAATTCAGGCAATATACGAGATAAAATTATGGATGTAAGTTATGCGCTGTTGAATCAAGTATTTTAGTGGTTTATTTAACGATTACGAATCTCTTAGCTGTCACTATAAATAATGAATTATTATTTTTGTGTAACTTGACTACGATGCCTTACGTGGTATCCAGGTCTTGTATAAGTATATTGTAAGTTAATTTTATTACAAAATAGGATAGTATTATCTCGGTGGTAGAGTTGTTCGGTACTCGAGTTGGGTATGCTTTTAGGATTTCTGTTGCAGGGATGTCTGATAATGTTATATGTTGAGGGCGATAGACTAGAGGGCAATAGACAGATATCACGAAGCGTCAAACGCAGTAGCTGAAATGGGGGTGTTGTAAGGCATCTGCCAACCGCTCGGAGAGATGTTCGCATAAGAAAAAAATAGAACACCTGCGGTTTTTTTACGTTTTTTTTTACGTGTGGTATCCTCCACGGGTTTTATTTTATTTTATTTTTTTTATTTTTTATTTTATGATAGGTACAGAAACAGACAACAGATTGAGTGTATATACAATGTTACTACAAACTAAACAACTTTTGTAAATCTGATGTCCACTTACATCTGTACACAGCATTTCAGTGGCATCTTCGATGCTGGTTTACTAAATATTAACTAACTTAAGTATCAACTAGTAGTAGCCATACACATACCAAATTCAATGACATAATAAAATAAAAGATGTTATTCAGGCGGCATGCCTTCACCGCGTATTATCTTTTTAAATTCATAAATGCTATTATGAAAAATATCCAGACGAGAGCACACAGAATTATAATACTTGCACATTCTTCATTCATTCGGTTTTACCCCATCGGTGCCAAAGATGAGGTGGGTATGTCGGAATCGAACCGACTAACACCACACAGTGTCCTTCCCAATTGTCGATTGCCGGACACCCCGGTTGCGCCCTGTGATTGCCTATTAACAATTACTGATATTGGATAATTATCCAAACGTATATTGAGTTAGCTATTCGCGTATAACATGATCCACAAGAATGGTCATATGACGTTTCAATAGTCGACGTAAAGATAGCGCTAATTGGTCGTTTGAGGAGCACCGCTAATGCGCGCGCACTATGC
This sequence comes from Cybosia mesomella, assembly GCA_946251805.1. Taxonomy (NCBI): domain Eukaryota; kingdom Metazoa; phylum Arthropoda; class Insecta; order Lepidoptera; family Erebidae; genus Cybosia; species Cybosia mesomella. Next base: position 23,627,312 of record OX276405.1, read on the forward strand.
TCTAGCGCACGATGACCCGATGAAGATTCAGATAGGTGGTCTTGCCAAACACGTATGATTATGTATGAAAGGTTTATGTAATGAGATAAGTGTTATTTTAAATTGGCAAGAAACATGCTGTGTAAAAAAGTAAATTGGTGTTGACTAAAATATTGCTAAAGATAATTAGTTAGATATTATGTTGGTAATGAAACTGCTGATTACTCTGCGCTCTTTTATAATGATTAAAAGAAATCGCAGCTTCTTTAGTTCACTCGCGTTTTTTTGCATCAACCTTGAATTCATTCGTAACTGTTCAGTATTTTTACTCTTGTAAATTACGGAATGAAGTACGAAAATTGCCGATATTTTACTACGTTTAATTTTCTGTTTCCTATTTTTTGAAGTAATAAAATACATAAACCGTTAATATAAAACTTAACAGATTTGTAGGTTTACATGTGTTAAAAGATTAATTCTTAACAAGAGTACCTTTTTTTCGTTTTTTTTTTCGTGCGGAAATGCCTTCGGATACCCTCCGCCGGCCAGCGGGGGCAGTTATGTCGGGATTGAACCGACTAAAACCGCACGCCGTCTCGGGTCTTCAGACGCCAGGGTGTAAGGTTACCTATAGAGCATATCCTCGCACCCCGACTGATCCTGGGCCATCTCCGGTTTCGAGACCTCCCACGCCGGAATTTTGGCGACCCTATCGCACTTTAGTGCTGTGCTTCCAAGCAACCTTGGACTGGAAAAAGATTTATGACAGTAGTAGGTAACATAAAAACAACGAGGTTAAGTTCAAAATTACGCAAAGAAACAATGATAGTCACTGTGACCGAAATCGGACGAGGTCATCATCATTATGGCTACATTATTTTAGTTATGCAATTCGGCTCAAGGTCAAATCATGTTTTATAAAATGATATACATACAATCACGCCTCTTTCCTATTGGGGTAGGCAGAGGCTATCTCTTTTCACTTGCTACGATCATGCTTCGCTTCTTCTACGTTCATAATTTTATTGATTTCATACAAGCTCGATGGTTGCGAGTACTCTGTATCTTTTTTTTTTTCGTGCGGAAATCCCTTCGGATACCCCCCCGCCGGCCAGCGGGGGCGGTTATTTAATTTGGTAATAATAACTCCAATAAAAACTGTCAATCCACCTCTACTAATACGCAAGCTACTACTGCTACATACTAGAATACTATTTAGTAAACGGATTTGAGTAAAACTACGTTGCACTAGTTACGTACGTAAGTACTATAACTGACAAGAGAAGAATTTTGTTTCAGTTGTTGTAACGTTATTGTGTTAACGTTACAACAACTGCAACAAAATCAGTTACGTCAACTTTATGAACAAACGGTGCTATTTTGACCACTACACGCGCAGTGGACATTTCTTTGATGTTTTTACTGTTGATTATCGCTCGCTTAGTAATGTGCCCGGTAGATGGCAATATGCTCGCCCCCTATTACATTGGGACCTAAATATAACTGGCGAATCGTGGGTGTCTCTCTCTGCCTACCCCTTCGGAGATACAGGCGTGAGGTTATGTTTTACATTTGTCCTATATTACACTATAGCTTACACCGCATTACTTATGCTGAGTGAACAAAATAATTTACAATTTCAACAAAATATTAAAAGCAGGTCAAGAACTTAACCAATAGTGAAGTTGAATATTAATCAGAACAGTAAGTCCATTCCGCATAAATACAACGAAAACATCGCAAAAAGACAAATTGTATGCTAAATTAGGTGTGTCGTGCCAATTTTTAGGTGTCAGTGTTAATATCAATAATGTCAACAAAATGTAATAATAGGTCTTACCTATGAAACTGTCGAAATTTTCTTACAAATTCATGAGTTCGTTATTCCTGTTATTTAAAAGCTATTTCCATTATTTATATTTTGTTTGAAGGTTGATTTCAAGATTTTACAACTCTGTATTAAATTTTGTTTTTATTGGCCGCTCGATAAATTAATTCGATCTTCAAAAACTACTTCCTAAATACTATCCATTTTGATGATAAATTTCGTATTACTTAACAGCTGTCACTTTTCAAAAATGTAATAAAAGTTGCTGTTTGTTAGCTTAATGTTGTCTCATTCATACACAAAAACAAATCATAAAATTTGGATTTGTCATTCCTAAAAAAATGCAAAAATGTAAGTACTGAAAATTGGGTTTCCTCCAATTTCTTCCAGACAAACGGCAATTTCATATGTAACGACCTAATATGTAACTATGTTGACCTTATGGTATAAGACTTGATTAAACTGTTTTATTAATTTTATAACTTTAGTTAAGTACTGCATTGAAATAATAAACGATTAAAACTAAAATCGGCTATTATTCAGTCAAGGCCAAATAATATAACACTTGCAAGTTCTAATAAACGGATGTGTATTATAATATAGCATTTGAATTAATTTAATTACTTATCCGTTTATTACTTCGCATGAATAGGAAGTTACGTAACAAAATCACATTATTACGCATTGATATAAAAAAAAAAATGCGACCAGTTCGATAAGATATGCCATTTTTTTTACTATTCATAGTTTCAATTATTAATGTAATAATTTGATAAAATTGTAGTTGCATGAAAAACTCTATAGAATTGTATGGTAATAGCCAACTGACACACTGACAACGTGAGTTAAAAGTAGCAAGTAAATACCTAATTCGCTTCATTAATTTTGCCACCCTCTGGGGTGTGAATTACTGGATAGTTAAACATCTTTAAGTATGATTATTAAAATGTTTGGTTGTGTTATATTCAATTCGAACGTTTGCTGAGAGAAATTACGTACTGAAATGCAAATTTATTCTTTTTCATTCAGAAAACAATTGAGCGTATTCGTCTTGGATCATATAATTATACTGCAGATACCAACTTATTTTGAATAGATCTATGAAACTATTTGTTAAATCTAAACCTAGGAAAAACTAAACAACCTTTCAGCCTAATATAAATTTAACTAGGTCTGCAAGGCGAATCGCTTTGAAAATTTGGACAGTGATCATTCCTCCGTGGCAAGTCCGATTTTGAAAATTCTTTTTGAAAGTTACAACTCTGGACATGCTTTCGGAGCGTGTAAAGTTTGGTCACAGTGTCTCGAGCGGTTATTATGTAATTCCATCTGGAATTTTTTTAACGGTGATCATTCCTCTGTGGCAGCATTAACTTTTTCAAAATATATCCATAAACCTTCCTCTGATTGACCTCTTTAATCATGCCAAATTTGGTTCTGATTGGACTAGTAGTTTAGGAGGAGACCTGTGACAAAGAAAATCCTGAAGTCTAGTATGAGGAGCTTTCGCTCGACTTCGTCTCACTCAGCTCAATTACCTACTTAATAATAATGATAGACGCCGCATTAAAGGCTACACGATGACAAAGCACTACTAGATGATGAGGGTGATGATTATTGGTATGATTTGTATAGTGATGGGTGTAAGGGAGCCAAGGGATGCAAGTATAAAGTCACGCATTATTGTCTCCAGCAATCACGTTATGAGCTTATATGAACTTCAGATTATATGCGTTTGGATTATAAGATTAAGTAAAATATCATTATCCATTCGTATTCACAAGTTAAACTAAGAATAAATTACAATAAGTCACGTATCTGAACACACACGCTTGAATCACAGATAGAAATTACATAAATATATTTTATAAAACGAGCTTGAAGTCATTTATCACTACGGCTACGGTGTCTACAATATATGTCTACTATAAGTATTACATAATTACGTTTACCGCCCACGTTGTTCTTTATACTTTATTATTCGCAACAGCATCTTCTCCAAAATAGAAGCACAAGTATAATTCTAAAATCTATTTAAACACTAAAACTGTTTTCTTTCATCACATTTTAATTATCTGGAATGAAATATTAATTACATGAACGTATCCTAATTAAACCTAATTAACACAAAAATGAACTGACACTGATACAAAATTGACACAAACCTGAATAATAGATTTATAACTGTACCTAAACTTGTCAAAGTAAACAGAAACAAGTGTGGCCAATCCTTGAACTTCAAAAATTTCGTAGGTATAGCACGCGGCCAAGAATATACTTCTATACTAAAATAACACGTAACTGAGACAGACATTTGTCACGGAGTAAGGAGATCGCATAAAAATAGTTTTAAAGACGTGTGGCATGTGATACTCGAGATGAGAAAGGATAAATTGATGCGAAAAGGAAACAGAATGAAACATTTATGTTGGGTATAAGCTTTGTGAATTTAAAATTTCGTTCTTTGAATTTTTTTTTAGATACAAATAAATAAGTAATTTTAAGACTTCAGACACTTGGTTTATTGAGTTTTGTATATGTTGCAGAAAAGTTCAATAATTTCTCGTATATAATTCCCTAAATAATATTTTCTGTTCTTCAGTTTCTTCTACTAAGCAAATAGCTGGAATGTTTTACCCACACACGTGTTCCCTTCTTCTTATAATCTCAGATTCTATAAACGGGCGTGAAAAATCATCTGTCGAGGCTGTCAGCGTCAAACCACCATTTAAGAGTTAGCATCTGGACTGGAAAGCAATTACTTTTTGGATTTCACCTCAGCTTACCATCAGGTTCGGTGCAGTCAAATGAAGGATCGAACATAAAACTTCCTTAGAATGTTTAATCTATCCCAGGAACGATAAAACATATATTGGCATAAGCCCAACAAAGGTATCAACGAAATGAATCATGACACAACGAATAATACAAAGCATGCACAGTTAACATTTTCGCAAATCATTGACGTAAGAACGACCAAGAGTGAATTGACAAGTTCTAACGTTGGATGTCACCTAAATATACATCAAAGCACACAGAATTAATGCTATTGGAGACGGCGATGGCAGTTTCTGACAAAAGAACAAAAGACACCGTGGTGAAGCTGTGTCTGTCACTATAGAAGCAGACAATATCGAATCATTATTCTTAGTGTAAGTATAAAATGATGGACAATGTATATTTTTTAATATAGGATTTCGAGAAGTTTAAAGTAAGGTTTATTTTATAACCTTTGTAGCATAGCTTATCTCTTTCCTCATTTAAGCTACTCCTGAATTAACTACATGTCTGTCGATGCCTACTAAATTAGAATGCACTAAAACCATAAATTAATTACCAGCACCTGCTATAAATTAAAATAATACCTAAACGAAAGTAATAAATATTAATTAACTACACGTTACAACGACTACAATTAGAATACGCTAAAAAAACCAATAAATAAATGAATTAAAATATACCAAGCATGATCTGAACAAAAATAAACAACCCCACCACCACTCTTTCTCAATTAAAATCAAATCTAAACTAAAAACAGCATTTGACAAACATGTCGTTTCGCCTGCGCCGGCGGCGCACTGTCACACGTCATCAGTCAAGCGTGAACCGTTTCAAACGCACCCTTGTTTGTGCTAACCCTTTTGTCGTTACTAATATGGTTTCTCGTTCTATTTTGTTACAGAATTGGATTCTAATTTTACGGTTGATGGTATGTAAGCGAAAATACTTGGATCATGTCCTAAGTTTTGGGATGGACTGAAAATGAAAACCAGCGTTGATCAGTGATGTTGTTGTACTCTGCACTGTCAATACAAATTGAGTCCACTCCTTTTGCTATCAATTCAATTAATTTCAATCAATTAATTTTAATTTAGCAAATTGAAATAAATATTGTAATGATGTTTGTAATAATTAGTAGTGTTTTATTTGTTTTTTTAATAAGGAAACATGAATACACTTTTGAACATAATGTTTATTGTTCAATTCAATCTCTTCCTTCCTCCTTAATAATAAGGAAATGGATATCATAACTAAAAAAAACGGCCAAGTGCGAGTCGAACTTGCGCATGAAGTGATCACGTTCGTTGTATGGGAGCCCCTCTTATACATTTGTTTTTTTTTTTTTTAAAGTGAATATATAACCTATTACCGTTATCAACATCGAGGAAAATTAGCAAAAAAAATAAGACTGTTGTGGCAGCCCCCTTTATTATTTATTTTCTTCTGTTTTTTAGGGTTCCGTTGCCAAATGGCAAAAAACGGAACCCTTATAGATTCGTCATGTCTGTCTGTGGTCCGTCCGTATGTCACAGCCACTTTTTTCTGAAACTATAATAACTATGCTGGTGAAACTTGGTAAGTAGATGTATTCTGTGAACCGCATTAAGATTTTCACACAGAAATAGAAAAAAAACAATCAATTTTGGGGGTCCCCATATTTAGAACTGAAACTCAAAATATTTTTTTTCATCGAAGCCATATGTGTGACGTATCTATGGATAGCTCTTCAAAAATGATATTGAGGTTTCTAATATCATTTTTTTCTAAACTGAATAGTTTGCGCGGGAGACACTCCCAAAGTGGTAAAAAGTGTCCCCCCCCCCTGTAACTTAAAAAATATATGATGCACATTACCATGTAAACTTCCAACGATAATTGGTTTGAACGAGATCTAATAAGTAGTTTTTTTTAATACGTCATAAATCGTAAACCGCAATTTACCTTTCATTCAATCAACTCAAATATAAAAATTAAAAAAAAAACGTTATTATGTTACTTGCTGCTACGGAACCCTTAATGGGCGAGTCCGACGCGCACTTGGCCGCTTTTTTAGTACTTATTGTTATATCCACACTGTGAGAATTTCAACTAATTATCACGGTTCATGAAATACAGCAGACTGGCGGAAAGTGGAGTCTTAGGTATAGGGTCCCGTTTTACCCTTTGTACGGAATCCTAAAAAGAGAATAAGGACACTTAAAATACTAATCAAAATTCTCAATTACAGGATACAACGATCTACTCACGAACAGCTTCAAATAACTTGATTTTAATTAGAATACAACATCATTAAAATTATTAACAGCCCATCACTAAAGATTTAACAGTCAATAAATCGAATAAGAAAATAAAATCTCAAGTGAAATGATTGATAACAATAAATTAATGCCATAGATATCATATTTAATATCGGATGTGATCGATAGTCGTGTTAGTTACATGCGGTTATTTTGATAGTAACCGTACAATAGGTTTTTTTTTTTCGTGGAATTCCCTTCGGATACCCCCCCCGCTGGCCAGCGGGAGCGGTTATGTCGGGCTTGAACCGACTAAAACCGCACGCCGTCTCGGGTCTACAGACGCCGGGGTGTAAGGTTGCCCATAGAGCATATCCCTCGCACCCCGACTGACCCTGGGCCATCTCCGGTTTCGAGATGGCCCTCGGGTTTGGGCACCACGGTGTCTCCGTCTTGCCCCGGTTTGGGGGAGGGGCGCTAGTCGCCCCACCGTCCCGGCCTGCTTCTGCTGGGGTGACAGGCGGCCTCACCTGCCACCCCCAGGCCTGCGCTCATGGAGGACGGAGGTCGTTGAGCGACCTCCGGCGCCTGAGTCGCCTGCGACGCGCGGCGAGCATGTTGCGGGCTCGGCGGGCCGGGAGAGTTCTGAACCTCTCCCGGGGTAACCGTACAATACCTAATAGGTTCGATTCTGTATGGAGTACTGCTCGTACCTGTGTGATGGCTCAGCTAAATACCACCTGGAAGCGCTTGAGACAATAGAGAGATGGGCCAAGAGGCTCATCAATAACGATGCACTTGTCGAGAAAAGGCTTCAGAGCCTTGAACATCGACGCAAAGTTGCAGGCCTATCGGTTTTTTACCGGATGCATTTCGGAGAGTGTGCGCTGGAATTGCACAACTTGATACCTCCAAGCCCTTTCCACCAACGAACGACCAGACGCACAGCGACGCGCCACCGCTACATGGTGGATATTCCACTCATACGCACGAAACGTTTCGGCGACACATTTATTATGCGTACAGCTAAGGAGTGGAATTGCCTGCCTGAGTCTGTGTTTCCGGAAAGCTATAACCTTGGAATCTTCAAGTCTCGAGTGAATAGGTTCCTTCTAGGCAAACGTGATCCATCGTAGACCACATCGTCACTTACGATCAGGTGAGATAGAGGTCAAACGTGAGCCCATCATACATAAAAAAAAAATTATACCATAGTGGTTACCTCAGTCCTATCAGATTTACAATATCCACATATATTCTGGTCAAAATCACTCAATATTTTTATATAAATATATATTATATAACATTATGCGTAGCAGTTTAGGTTCAACATAAATAATAATAATAATAATAAATAAATATTCTACGACATTCTACACAGCACTTTCTAGACCATACATCATCAACAATCGCATGTTATAATCATTTGTAATTAAAAAAAACGTGTGCATAACCAAATAGGCAATGGAAAGTGAAAAATAACTGCATTGTAATTAAATCTGCAGATTTAATTCAAAAGACACAATAGCGCGTAAGACTGTTGAAATTGGTGCCAAGCCAAGCAGATACCTATTAGTTAGCATAGAATATACGTGTATAATTAGTATTCTGTCCTATGGGGCACCATAAACGGCATACACTCTTGTTGTACTGACATTTAGGATAATGATTTAGATGGTTTCAGTACTTGAGGATACTGTTTTTTTTAATTCTCTAATAAAAATAAACGATTATATCACCTAATTGTATAATTATGACTGGAGCACTATAACGTGGAACGACCCTAAAAACATTAAAATATTATATATATTAAGTGATACTAACGAATCATTCAAAATCATACAGCGAAGCGTGAAGAGTGTAACAGTTGGAAATTATTTATATGGTGACTGTACTAGTAAACAGACAGGGACATAATTGTAGCGCGCCCGTGTCGCCGCCACCCACAGGTAATAAATATAGTGTCAGTCCGTTGTTATTGCAGGTAATAGCGTGTAAATAGCTTTAAGTTGTGTGAAAACATCTTGGAGTTTATTGTTTTGATTTTAATAGTCTGATTATTTTCATGTACATATCTTATTCAACTATTTTTGATGAAACTTGTTCTATGTATGTATGTAAGTGATTATCGAGTGAATATGTTCTTCGCCGGAAAATAAAAAGTTTGCTGCACACATCGCCCGAATTTGATAATTATTCTTATCGGGAATGATGCAGGAACATTCGGTAGGTATACTCAATTCTAAACAAGATGTGAACAAAAAGCTAAAAGAAATACATTTTTACCCACCCGATGCAATTTCATCGGTTATTGATCGATTTTGCTAACATTTTAGTAGATACTTACTCATTTCTTACTTAAGGCTTACTAAGGCTTTTGCAGGAAATTCTCTTCCATTTCGCAAATATCAAGTGAGGTAAAATATATTTCTATAAAATTATTAGATACTAATTACGAGGGGTGTGTGTTGGGTAACCTCCTCGAAGGGATTTCCGCACGATAAAAAAAAAAAAAAAAAAGATACTAATTACGAGACGTCAATGTCAAGTCTTTTCAACCTCCTAAATCCATAAAACATTCAGCTACTTATTTAATTTTAAATAATGTGTTGTGAAAAATCTGAGATAACTACAGTGGTAGATTGCAGTAGGTACTGCAGTCTACCACTGTAGTAATCTTATTACACTCGGCAAAAAATAAAAAACAACATGCTAGAAATATTATGAAAGAGCATGATTGTCAATGTCGATGATTTTTATAAAGGCATTAAGAGGCTTAAAACGGACATTATTTGTAATAGAGGTGTTGCAAAAAAAAGTTGGGAATCGCAAAGTCTACTATTTGCAGAACCACTAGTAATAAAAGTTTCCTTTTGGGCAATAAAATACTAGTTCGTGGAATGAGTGAGGTATTTCGGGCTCGAACCGACACAAACCTGGTACTTAATACCTGGTAAAAACCGCGACGTCCACGAACGTAATATGCATGCGTATATTTTGTATAACCTGGCATCTTAGAGCCACCCAGACGACAAAACGTCATACATGAGTCTAAAGTAAATATAGGAACGATAAAATAGCCAGAGCTTTCCAATTTGAATTGTATATATATGAGGATTTGAGCCACAATGTAGTGTTTAGACAATATTTTACAGAAATAACTAGCAAAAGTAAATTTATTTGCATATATTCAGCAAGAGTTATTCCCTATTAGGATTCGTGTGAATATTGAGATAACAAGCTCTTCCTATCTTTATGTAATGTAATTTATTAACCGTTCGTTAATTTTATTGCTGTTTTAGTATAAACAGTAATAAAATTAACCTCAAAACTGTCTACGGATATTTCTAAAGATAACTATAAATCTACAAAGTATGGTTTAAGATCCTTATATCAACATATTATTTTATAGTCTATCAAGATATGTAGTAAAAAACAAGTATATTTAATTTATTTTTACTTTTTCCTAAAAAATAACAGAATATGCAATTTAGGTTAGAAATTTAGTTAATCAATCAGTGCTCAAAATAAATTGAAATCTTAAAACAAACTTTTTTCTTTTTTATACCAGGCAGACAAGCACACGGCCCACCTGATGGGAAGCGTTTACTGCCGGCGCCTATGGGTGTGTGTACCAGGGGCGTGACACTCGCGCTGCCAAAATTAATATCCATCCAGCAGTTGCTTCCATAAAAGCCGTATAAGCCAAGAAAGGTGGAGCTGAGGAGGTGAAACCATGCAAAACGTTAAGATGATGATGATGAGGCGAGAATCCACTGGCGGAATTTCCTTCCGCATACAAACGTATGCAGCACTGACAAACTAGTATCTATATTTTAGTGTCGCATTAAAATAAAATTAATTTACCGGAATGCAACATAATTTATTGTGACACATTTTACCACTTTGGAAGTGTCTGTCTTGCAAACTATTCAGTTTAGAAAAAAATTATACTAGAAACCTCAATATCATTTTTGAAGACCTATCCATACCACACACGTATGGGTTTGATGAAAAAAAAAAATTTTTGGGTTTCAGTTCTCAGTAAAATTATTTCATGTTTTTTTTCTATTTTTGTGTAAAAATCTTAATGCCGTTCACAGAATACATCTACTTACCAAGTTTCAACAGCATAGTTCTTATAGTTTCGGAAAAAAGTGGTTGTGACATACGGACGGACAGACAGACGGACATGACGAATCTATAAGGGTTCTGTTTTCTGCCATTTGGCACCGGTTTTGTTTTTAAATTCTAATTTAATTTAATGTTTAATGTAAGTTACGTCTATTAATTTTTTCTGTGCCTAAGTGCTCCGTTCAAAAATACGCAGAACAGACACTAGGCTGTTCTTTGCAAATATAGCGATTGTCATTTGACCTTCATGGGTCAAGTAACAAGCAATATGATTTAACGATAAATTTCCAATGATATTTCGAGGAACTCACAATGATCAATAATAATGCTTAGCATGCATAGATCTTGTGCCGCGGCTGTATAATTTTATGTGCAAAAGAAATAAAACGTATCTATTTTATTGCATATTATGCCAAACTAATGTAATATAATTTATCAACTATATACAGTTCTAAGAGAGCATATGATTCGGATCTTAAAATATTCGTGCAACATGGTTGAAAACGAATTAAAAATGTCATAAAAAAAGGATTTGCTATCTAGACTTAACTAAAGTTTTAAATTTCTAGATAGGTAATAGAAATAATAGGTTCTAGAAAATCATCAAGTCAAGAGTTCATTCCTGATTTGGATACTAATTTTACCACTGTTTGTTGTTAATACTATAGGTACATTTGGGTCATGGCAAGTGGTCATCAACATCATACAACATTGATCGTAGTTTCATCCAAAGCTAGTAATTTGGAGCCCGGGGTCCGCTCTTCTACGCTTTCTCCTTCTGATGTGGTTTATCTTGGCTTTTATGGGAGCAACTGCAGTCTGACCACCACCGCCGAGAGGAAAACTTACACAAGAACCTAGTTCATGAAATACACCTGCTAAAGGTGCACCGGCTCCCAAGTGAGGTTGGCTGGAGCTCCCAAGATCTTGGTGGAGCTCCATACTCCCTTCATAGCAAATACTAGTTCACTAAATTATGATCAATACAAAGTTTCTTCGTATGAAAGTTGCTACCCGCCAATAAGATATTGACAATCTCAATTAAGTCGTTAAGATAGCCTCCAATGTGAGATCGTTCTGTTGAAAATCTAGACATGATGACATCTGCGAGTAATAAAATTAAGAAAGGAGGTTAAACGTATTATCTGCCACCAACTATATAATTGTTTTCATTGTTGTCTCAGTAATATAGACTACAGTTGTGGATATAAACGACAATCTACATTTCGTGAAATTCAATGGCGAAATTTTTTTCAGTGTTCTAGTAACCGAAATTCTCCTTAAAGCTAAATTGCTTTTTCACGTGGCCAGAAATTGAAACATAAATTATTTTGCTCAATAGTTAGTTTTCATAACATTGTAATGATCATCTATTTTTGACGCTGGCTATGGCTACGAATATAAACAAATTATTGTGCGAGAGCTGTGTTGCTGGAGTTGTAGATACCTATCTAAAGCAATAAAAACTGTCAACAATGTTTTATATGTGCTTTAATTAGACAATAAAATATTCTAGCACATTCTACACAGCGTTATCTAGACCCAAACTTAGCATAGCCTAATTAGCTTGTATGATGTATAAACATACTTGGATATTTTTTTATGTGAATACATAATACATAGGAACACTCAGACCAATGCAAATACAAATACACGTGAATGATAAATATGAATCCGAAGAAATCCGTTTGGGTCGAATCCGAGACCTCTGACTTAGCAGTTGAACGCTCTTCCGCTACGCCACATAAAGTGTGCTTAACAGGTTTTTGAAATAAAAATCAAATATATTTATACATTTAGGTTACATAGTAACACTTACGAATGTAAAGACCAACTTTAATATTTATATTTACAGCCAGATTCGTAAATGGTTCATTGTCACACTCTAATTGGCCATTATGGAGTTTATGACTGAAAGAATAACAGATCTTGATAGTTAAGTTGTAACTTTACAATATGTGGTTGGTTGCCATTAGAGGAATGCAGCTGTGCCACGAAGCAATATAGATTGAAAGGTGCAATACCTTTTTTTTTTATGCGGTAATCCCTACGGATACCCTCCCGCCGGCCAGCGGGGGCGTGAAAGGTGCAATACCTACTGATAACGTTGAAAGGGTGTGAATATGGAATAAAGATGGGAGACCTGCATGTTAAGTGCCTCCTATAAGAAAATGGAGAAGAGCATGAAAGTGGCCTTAAAGCGAAAGGTATTATTTTATTTTATTTTGCTTTATTAGGAAAACAAACAGTTTTTACAATTCTCATTGGTGCCTTAAATAATATCTGAAAACCATTTAATTAGTTTTCGCATCATATAACTAAGGATAACAAACTATGCCTGTCCCGTTCGCTCAATTAATTACTTGAGATAATGCAAAGGATAGTGGTTGTAAACATGCATAAATGTACAAAAATATATAAGTACTTATTTAACAATGTAGGAAGGCAATTTAACATTTTTTTTTTATTTACAAAGAAAAGCAATAGTGAGGGAGTAAAACAATCAAGTTAAAATTAATTAATTAAGTTGAGCTCGATAGCTGAGACGTCACGCCGAACCAATCGTTTGCTAGCGTATTTCTTATTTTGTATGGGGGGCTGTTAAACATATCAAAATCGGGTAAATCAATGTTGTTTATATATTTTGAGGCTCTATTGAAGAAGGAGTTTTGCCTGTAGTTAGTACCGCTGTGGGGAACGTGCAGGAGATTAATGTTTGGATTTCGGCGGCTTCTTGTTGGTACCACAATACCTGCTCTCAGTAATAGTTCTGGGGAATCAATTTGGCCTTGTAAAACGAAATGAAAGTGAATGCAAGAAAGACGAAAGTTTTTTTTTTTGAGAGGCCGCAAGGAATGACTACATGTAATGTTATAATTGAAGGTGAATGTGTAGACCAAGTGTCAGAGTTTGTATACTTGGATAGTTTGTTCACAAGGGACGGAAGATACGATGAAGATATTTAAAGGAGAGTGACTGTGGGAAATCGCGTGAATGGTGCGCTACACTGCTTCATGAGTGGTCAGTCAGTGGCGAAGAAGGCACGACTGGCGGTTCATAACGGCGTGCTCGTCCCCACATTAACGTATGGAAGTGAGAGTTGGGTATGGCAGAAAAATCATGAAAGCCAAGTTAATGCAGTGGTGATGCGGTCATTGCGTAGTATGTGTGCAGTAAGGTTGGCTGATAGGAAGAGGAATACTGATATACGAGAATGGTGTGGCCTGAAAGAGAATGTTGTTACAAGAATTGAAAAGGGTATGCTAAGGTGGTTTGGGCACTTGGAACGAATGAGTACTGAGCGAATGACATGCCAAGTATAGAAGGCAGATGTTAGTGGGCAGGCAAGCCGGGGTCGACCTCGCAGAACATACACTAATCAAATTAATGAGGTATTGAAAAAAGGGCAGGTCAAAAGCACTCGAAACCGGCGGGCTTGCATGAAAGGTATAATGATAGTAGAGTAAGCTCCTGAAGTATGTGAGGACAGAAGCATATGGCGGGCTGTTGTTTCTGCCTACCCCGGAGGGAAAAAGGCGTGAGTACATGTATGTATGTATACCGTTTCCGCGACTCAAAGTAACCTATTTCAAAGGTACGTAGCCTATATGCTAATCCATATTATAATCTATCTCTGGGCCAAATTTCCTTCAGATTCTATCTGCCGTTTGGGCGTGATCTAGATAACATCCATTCAAACTTTCGCATTTATAGTCAATAAAATAAGCTGTATAATGTAATCACAATCCAACGAATTTTCCCTTATTAGAATATATATTTCATGAAGAATGTTTATTAACCATAGGTTATTTCATCTATTTATAAGGAAATGTATGAACTGTGGTTTAGAATGGATAATTCAATAAACAAAATGGAATTTGAACATGCTACAATATCTTTACGACATATTTATTTTCTTTTCGGCCCCATCCGCTCATCCATTTGAGCGTGACTGAGTGACAAGCATCCAAATATTCCAACATCTTCACAAAATTTCATATTTATAATATTAGTAGAATACACTGTTGTTTTAGTCGGTTCGATCCCGACATAACCACTTCACTAACCCTGGTGAGATGGTGCCCGTTGGGGGTTTCCACCGTTGGGTTAATAAATATATTTGAAATCAAAGAGCGAATATTTGTCTATTCTGTTAACAAATCTCATGTGATTGTATGAAGTCTAGACGTTACATAGTTGTACTAACGTGCTAGTCCACTTATGGGCATAATGAATGGATACAGTACGAATAAGGCGTATGTAAGTGGGTACATCAATCAGAGTAGTTCGAAAAACTTGCACCGACCACATTGGTGATGTGTTGAAAATACGAGCAGCATCAAAAACAGGCAAGTGATGATAGGTAAGGAAAAAGTAAATTGACGGTTATTGTTTGGTTTGCCTGCTACCAAGGAAAATACGAGTGTATGGCATGTATGCATTAGATTTAAAAAATAATATAATTAACCGAAATTACTAGTATTCCCCCTAACCCCTCCAGCTAAGCTAAATTTTTTGTGTTAGGAGAGGGTCATATCGGTAATGTAATGACCAGAATTTAAACCCGAAGCATCTCGATCGTACGGTTGACTCTTTAACCACTAGTCTACCGATACCGACAACAGCAGAAACGGCACCTAAAAACATTCCGTAGGTACGTGTGTATATGATTTCTCCTAAACGGCTGAATTGTCTGAACATGATGCCAATTATTTTCTGATCCTGATTCGTAGAGCCATGTTCTTCTCAATGTGAATTTGCAGTTAACTGTGGTTTCTTCCTTCCCATTCTTCTCCCTCGAAATAGCTCTGATGATACTTTCATAAGCTGCCGTAACAGTGTGACATCAAGTGGGCGATGAATTTGTTAGCTATTTTAGTTGTAGTCTCAAAACGGAAAATTTTCTAAGTAAAATTTTATTCCTTGGTGTGATCCCATCTGTACAATTAAGCTACACTATCCCGTAAATAAGTTATTGTTCATGGGAACGGTAGGTAAATAAAATGAAAAAATAATGCGATTTATTACGAAGTCAATACTTAACTCAATAAATCCAGGTAGAATTTATATCGGTTCTGGAGACTGTTTCTGCAAAGTACTTAAAGGTATAATTGCTCTACTAGGCGCAATTTACCAGGTCGTTACTTAAGGGCACTGTAATGAGCTATTTCCTCAATTGAGTGGCTGCTTGTGTGACAGTAAATTAGTTCAGGGTTTGATTTGATGACTAGGTTTGTTCTACCAATCTTGGAGGTTCAAATATCGTGAACAGGAACCCAAATTAACGATTCGTGAAATAGAAAAGTATTCATGTGTTCCACATCCCAAGTGAAAAATATTTTAGCATTTCCCCACACGACGCTTCCCTAAATGATGAGCATTTGCTTGTAATGTAATATTGATGTTCCAATTTTTTTTAAAGAATATTAGTAACCGAAATTACTATAATTCCCCCTAACCTTTCCCAGTTAGCAAAATTGCTTGTGTTAGAAATGGGTTCACATCGGTAGTGTAGTGGCCAGGAATCGAACGCGGGACTCTCGATCGTTAGGCTGCCTCCTTAACCATTAAGCTACCGATGTAATTTGTTTCAACATATTACTTACATACATTGCGCACTGTAATGCTCGGATTTCCTCCCTCACTGATGTAATGTTCGACTCAGTTAACGTTACATTAAAGGCGAAAACGGCGAGGGAGCACATAAGAGATCCTAGGTACCTACTGTAGTCGTATTAAGACCCGACACGGCGTGCACTTTTAATCGGTTCAAGCCCGACATAATCTCCCCCGCTGCCCGGCGGGGTACCCGAGGGGATTTCCGCACGAAAAAAAAGTTACCTACTGTAGAAATACCGAATTATTTTTGTTACGAGTATTTGAGCACCAATGAAAAAACCCACCTCTTCGGGGATTCTTTCTAGATCTTTCTCAACCTAAACTGTCATGGGGCTTCCACACGATAAATTTAATTGATTAATCAGATTAGCCAAACTCCCTTAAATCACACACCTGCTGATTGACGGAAGGCTTTCGTCTGTTAGGTAGACGGCAGTCGCGTGAAAGGGGGTATGAACGAAACGAGTACATAGCAGGAATGTAGGATAGAGTACCCAGGGCCCGAAAGTGCAAACTTTGGGTGCAATTTGAAAGAGAAAAAAACTGAAGATGTACTTTATGCGAGGATTTAAAGCACATCTGTCTATCCCTTGGTAGTTTACAGGTGTGATTATAAAAACATCACTATTATCAACACATGTACTAACAGTCTAAAAATTATGATGCCACGGGGTGACCGCAGTCATAAAACAGAGCCGCTAGCACCATAAATAACCATCTCTATTTTACGGGGTTTCGTAATTATTTTACGAGTGAATGGGAATATCTCTGTTATAGCTTTGTTATGGAACCGTGGGTTTTTAATGGTTCGCATTAACTACTTCTTGAAATAATTTCGTTTATATTCGGAAATTCTAATTGTATTCTTAGAATAGACGATGAAGAGCTATTTCAATCAATAACTTCGAAGGCAAAAAAAAATGTGTCGCGGTTCGAGGGTGATTCGGGAATAGGTAGTAAGGGCGGTAATTGCTGAACGAAGTTTCAGGTAATCGTTGCCATGAAACGCACTTATCCCGCAATCTCATCTGGAGTAAAAATATGCTGCTGTTATCGTACTCCTTATGATGTAAACTTAGATACTTTTATGCCCCGTCTTGAAAAACTGTTGGAGCACCTTTTCAATGGAAATTGCTGTATTTGTGGTGATTTTAATATAGATCTACTTGTAGATACTCTAAAGAGGCAGGACTTTTTAAATTTATTGACTTGTTACAACTTCAGACCACTCGTTGACTCGATTACTTTCATTAGAAATGAACATCGCTCTTGTATAGATAATTTTTTGACAAATATCCACGATGATAGAATTCAAAATTGCGAGATTGATCATAATGGAATTGGAGATGGACATGCGGCGTTAATTTGCAATATGAAACTATGTAGTAGTAATTTTAATAAACATAATAATTCACTGACATTTATTAATAAAAGAACCTTTAATTCTAAAAGGAACAGTAGTTATAGAGAAAGGTTAGCTGATGAAAACTGGAAACATATGGGTATAAATTCATTTATAAAACATTTTTTGACTACATTTAAAAAGACCTTATAAAACACAAAAAACAACTCAGGTCTTCGCTGGGTCTCGCAAGGAATTAAAGTTTCCAGTAAGATGAAACGATTCTTAGTTGCTAGTAAAAGTAATAGAGACGATTCAAGTATAGTACGTTACAGGCATAAATATATTACAATATATAAAAGAGTTATAAAAATAGCGAAGAAAATGTCTATACAGAGTGAAATAGCGAAATTCAGAAATGTCCCGAGAAACATATGGAGAATAGTAAATCGACATAGGAATAAAGGACATAAGTCAAATCAACACCTAATTTTAAAATCTAACAATAGAATGATAGCTAATCCGTCTGAAGTAGTAAATATTCTGGCAAATGAATTTTATAAAAGTTTTGGCCAGGACCAAGGCTACTCGCAAATGGCTTTGGATATATTAAGGAAAGGTACGAACAGAGTTGAAACTGAGATCTCATGGGACCCAATCACTCCTAGCGAAGTGCGGAGAACTGTGAATACAATGAAGAGCAAATTAACATGTGGATACGATGATGTCCCGATTTCAGTGATCAAGGATAACATTGACTTACTGGCTGAGCCTCTTAGCATTCTATACAACAACTGCTTCGAACAGGGTGTATTCCCAGATCAGTTTAAGATAGCGAAGGTCATTCCTGTATATAAAAAAGGAGCAAAAACGGACCCAGCAATGTACAGACCAATTTCGCTTTTGCCAACACTGTCTAAGATTTTTGAAAAGTTGATAAAGGTTAGACTCGTACGACATTTCAATTTAAATAGGGTGTTAAACAGAAGGCAGTACGGATATCAAAAGCACGTAAGTACACAAGATGCCATAGGGACGTTGATCGAAGATATCGTGAGTCAACTGAATCAAAAGAAGAAAGTCGCTGGGCTCTTCTTAGACTTAAGCGCCGCCTTTGACACCATTAATCATGAGTTGCTGTTGTTAAAACTTGATCACTACGGAATTAGAGGCACAGCGGGGAATCTTTTAAAATCGTATTTACTAAATCGAAAAATGTACGTTGAAGTACAAGCTATCACTAATACCGAAGCCACCATTTATAGCAAGGGAAAGTGTGTGGAGGCTCATAGGTCAAAAATGACACAAATAAAAACTGGTGTTCCGCAAGGCTCAATTCTGGGTCCGATTCTATTTATAATTTTCGTAAATGATTTAATTAATTTTATAGCTCAAATGTCACCGGTGAATACCAAGTTGGTAATGTTTGCTGATGATACTAATGCGATAATATCCGCAGACGATGTAAACACTCTTAGTCTAAAAGTAAATGAGGTTTTGACCTTATTCCTTACTTGGTTTTCAGTAAACAGTCTTAAACTAAATGTTACTAAAACCAATGCCATATTATTTAAAACGACTGCAAAAAACAACAGCACTCTTGATTGTGTTCTAGAGGGCAGACCAGTTGAAACTGTAAATGTCGTTAGGTTCCTAGGAGTACATGTGGATGAGTTTTTAAACTGGAAAAACGAATTGTCCTATTTGGAGGGGACTATAAGCTCAGCTTGTTATGTTTTACGCAGTCTTCGAAATGAAGTCAATATTGAACATTTGAAAATGGTATATTATACACTAGTGGAGTCAAGACTGAGATACAGTATTCTTTTTTGGGGAGGTAGTTATGAATACAACATGCAGCGTGCTTTTATTTTACAAAAAAGAGCCATAAGGATAATAGTACGCATAAGACAGGACGAGTCATGTAAGACCCACTTCAAAGATTTGGGCATATTAACTGTTCCCAGCTTGTATATTTTGGTATTGTTGACCAATTTTGCAAAGCACATACAAGAACATGAATCAGACGATGAGCGAAGAGCAAGAGAGAATACACGTAGAAAAGATTTTCAAAGTAAATTTGTGCCTCGTCTTGACGTTGTCAAACATAGCACGATGTATAACTCCATCAGAATATTTAACAAACTACCTATACACTTAAAAATATTAATTTATAAACGAGAGTTCCAAGCCGAATTGAAGGCATTTCTATTGAAAGGGTGTTATTATTCCGTCGAAGATCTATGATATGATAAATAATGTAATATAAATAATGTATCAAAGTTCATTATCGCATTCAGGTTGACTTTAAGCAATTTACTAATATTATAAAAAAACTATTGACATCTTGACATTTTTATTCTGTTTGACATTTTTTTTATCGAATTTATATTGACATCAAATTTCATATTATAGGTATTCTTTTTCTTTGACATTAATTTATTGTAATTGTGTTAAATATTTTCCAATTGTAAATTATTCATAATGTTGTAAATGCTTTGGTTTATTTTTATTTTTTATTTTTCAAACACAATGTAAAAGTTGTTAATGAATAAATACTGAATACTGAATACTGAATCCGAAGACGGCAAATGACAGTTCATTCGGCCTAAACCTTACTATGAAACAACCCGAACCGAAACAAAATTCGGAATTATGACAGCCCACCAAAGAAAAAAATTAAAATTAAAACATAATGCTGTACGACTTATTTCAAAAGGTCGTAAGGTTATCACAATCTAATTCTTAAAATAGTCATTCAGGGTTAGCGCTAGATAAAGAGACTTTTCAACTGATAACAGTACAGTCTCCTGAAATTATAATGTCGGTACGTATTCTAAAAGCCTGTCATACTTTTTGGCAACGTTTAATTATAATCAAATTTTTTTATACATAGGTATTTTTTATTTTTTTATATTTAGGACACGTCAATTTGACTTCACCTCGCCTGATGGTAAACTGAAGGTAAAGTCTCAGGAAAGAGGGTCACCATTACATACACGTACCATGTTAACAATGGTGGCACTCAGTTTGACGGCCTCATCAGAAGAGGATTGTCGTTGCAGCACCGCGTGACACCCACCGATCCCACTAGTACTGCGACCAAAATCCCCCTGCCCGGCTATGCACTTGCTGACCCCTGAATGCAATCAAACCGAAATTGGATTACTATGAAGGGTTTTTCGCAATCGTGCATGGTGCAACCTACCCGGTCGAATTTTATGACAAAAATGCGTCATCAAATTTCTACCACTAGTACTTACTGTAATACTTACAGTAATTTACTGTAATATTTCGATAATCCAGCTATAACTATCACCTTGCTCACTTTGTTGGCATTTCAACTGACGCCAAGATACGTGAAAGTCGGCACGTCGACCATACACGTGGCTCAGACGAAGAGTAATCAGTGAAAACAATGGCAATGTATACTTCCCTTGTAACAGCTGTAACGTTTGTTAATTGTTTTGTAACTTCAGTATTATGTGATTATACTCATTGTGATTTTATTGTAATTATAGCATAGCAGGTGTAAACTTGTGAGACTCAGGGGCCTTGAAACAATTGTCGTGATAAGGAACAATTTCATTTTGAATTTGATTTCTATCGTTTGTTCATTGATAAAGTAGTCTAAAAAAACACAAATCGAAAGATAACGGATACTTTTACTAGTATAGTATGATTTTTTAACTTTAATTAAAAAAGCGGCGATAGCCCAGGGGTGTACGTAACGGACTGCCGAGACCGCCGAGACGAGATCTCGAGTTCGATCCCCACAGTCGCTCCGGGCACACACCTCTGACTTTTCGTAGTTATGTGTGTATTAAAAATGTTGATTATCGCTCGCTTAGTAATGTACACCCCCTATTATATTTTCGATATAGGAACCTAAAAATAACTAGCGAATCGTGGGTGTGTAATACACCTAACCTACCGTCAGAGCCTCCGTAATACGCCTACTGGCAGAGGTGTATTACTCGGGGATACAGGCGTGAAGTTATGTTATGTTTATTGAATGTTCCTAAATAAAGATACATAGTTTGTAATTTCTTCAGAAATTTGTTGGCAGAAGGACCAAGCGAAAGCCTTTAGCCATGAAAGGCTTAAACGTGGTTCTTCTGATGATGCTATAACTGATTAGGTACATGACTAACATGACAAAGTTAAGTGAGTAAAAACTGGTGTACATGAATTATAGCAACTTCTAATATGGATGAGATTAATTTCAATTGATTAAATGACTGAGGCGGCATTTCTGTGTTGTAAATAGATATATTTATTAATCGCGAAAGTCAATTATACCTGAATACAATGATGCTACTACTGATTAAGTAAATAACGTTAAGTAATTAAAGTTTTACTTACTTAAAATTGCTAGCAGCAGTGACCCACGTATTAATGTATCTTATCGGGGTAAGTTAAAACAAAAGTAGTTAAAGTCCCTATTAAAAGACAACACCATGGACACCAGCATTATACAAAATGTTCCAAGTAAGCAACTATTTGCTATCAAACACATATGAATGCAAGTTTCGCATAGTATATCACACATGAATAGATAAATCCATAGTATACCACTCCACATGAACTATGAAGAATAAAAATAAAAATTACTTACATCAAAGAAATGCGGCCTAAGTCTTCCAATCGTGTACTTAGCAACGTCGGTGGTGAGCTGCTGGCAGGCACATCCGAATAAGAACACGCCTACTACTTGGTAGGCTTCCCAAACCCACGGGGGAATCTCCCGACCAAGCACTTTTCGCGAATAAGTGCTGACATGATCGCGGAGCCGTATCCATTCTGTGAGGCACATCTATGGAAGAAAAAATACATGGTTATTGAGTGTAATGTCAAGAAATTTGGATAAATGAGAGTAAATTCTAGATTTTTATAAATCCCTGATGCCGACTGTAATCTTAAATTGTTCTTATTTTGACGTAATTGACACAAAGTACACAGACACTCTAACTACTATTACTGAGGGAAATAAATTATTTTACGAAAACAATAATTCTGAAGCTTGCTTTGCTTGATGCTAACTTTATTGGCAAATACACTTGCTAATACACCTCTGTATACCCGTTCAGGGTTGTACAGATTGAGCTATAAATAAGTTATGCCTATAAATATACGTACAAATATAAACAAAACAGCAAAAACAAAACCCACTTCTTAAGTACATACATCCGCCATTAGCACAAAGGTGTTAAACCGATGGATTGCACTTGTTATAATATACACACATATATAAATACTAGTCGATATACCAGCCACGACCCGCAGGAACTTGTTTCATAGATAAAAATTCTATAGGTATCCTATAAGGGGTGGAAGGTTACCCATATCCTCGCACCCCGACTGACCCTGGGCCATCTCCGGTTTCGAGATGGCCCCCTCGGGTTTGGGAACCACGGTGTTCCCGTCTTGCCCCGGTTTGGGGGAGGGGCGCTAGTCGCCCCACCGTCCCGGCCTGCTTCTGCTGGGGTGACAGGCGGCCTCACCTGCCTACCACAGGCGCTCATGGAGGACGGAGATCGTTAAGCGACCTCCGGCGCCTGAGTCGGCTGCGACGCGCGGCGAGCATGTTCCGGGCTCGGCGGGCCGGGAGAGTTCTATATCGAGCGAGAGGACTCTCGCCCCTTTCTGTCGTACCTACCTGTGCAAAATTTCAGGATGGCTTGGGCCCCCAAGATCTTGAGAACCACATTCACCCAATTCTCTTTTCTAATAAGTAATACGAGAAGCTCTTTCCAAGCTCTTTTAAGTTTGTTTATAACTTTGTTGTTCTTTGACCATGTCGAAGCCCATTTGGTTGAACCAGTTAGCTAATTGGAAGCGTAAGTCGTCCATTTATTGCCGCAGGATCGAGTTTAGCGAGCTCGTGGACACCGCGTGCCCCGTTATGGTCACTTTAGATATCGTACGACTTCACGAAGAGTTGTTGTTCGGTCATTTAATTGGATATCCTAGGCGTCCAATTAGCTGTCTAGTCTAACCAAATGGCTGCGACAGATACATTTCATCCCTTTTTTTTTTTTTTTTTTTTCGTGCGGAAATCCCTTCGGATACCCCCCCGCGTGCCAGCGGGGGCGGTTATGTCGGGCTTGAACCGACTAAAACCGCACGCCGTCTCGGGTCTACAGACGCCGGGGTGTAAGGTTGCCCATAGAGCATATCCCTCGCACCCCGACTGACCCTGGGCCATCTCCGGTTTCGAGATGGCCCCCTCGGGTTTGGGAACCACGGTGTCCCCGTCTTGCCCCGGTTTGGGGGAGGGGCGCTAGTCGCCCCACCGTCCCGGCCTGCTTCTGCTGGGGTGACAGGTGGCCTCACCCGCCACCCCCAGGCCTGCGCTCATGGAGGACGGAGGTCGTTAAGCGACCTCCGGCGCCTGAGTTGCCTGCGACGCGCGGCGAGCAAGTTGCGGGCTCGGCGGACCGGGAGAGTTCTAAGTCTCTCCCGGGCGCGCTTCGCCCCCTCCTTCGCGAGCATTACATGCTCGCAGAAGGAGGCGGCGGCGGCCCACGCGCTCGCGCTCCGCACCATTGCCGCAATCATGCTGCCGAGCGAGAGGACTCCCACCCCGATGGCTGCCACGAGGTCACGCCTCGGCGCCTCCCACGCCGGGCAGTCCGCCAGCGTGTGCAGCCCTGAGTCCTCGCTCGCGTCGCAGTGATGACACTCAGGCGTTGGCTCCTTCCTGATCCGATGCAGGTGGTCCCCGAAGCACCCCTTCCCTGAGATCACCTGCGTCAGTCGGTAGGAGAGGCTTCCGTGTCGCCTCTCCAGCCAATCCTCCATGATGGGCCTTACCGCCGCTATTGCGGCGTGCCCTGCGCTTGGTTGCCCAAGTCGTTCCTTCCACTCCACCACGATGGCCTGGCGGAGCTGGGACTGCACGGCCTCGATTTCTCGAGGCTCGGGGTTCCATCCCTGCTCCCGCGCCTCCTTTCGCCACTGGTACAGTTGCGAAAGGGCTCTCGCTTCCAGGTCCCATGGCGGAGTTCCGGCAAGGAGACTCGCCGCCTCGAAGGAGATCGTGCGGTACCCTCGGATGACCCTGATGGCCAGAACTCGCTGCGGAGCGCGCAGCATCTGCACAGTTCTGGTCCTCAGGGCCTCCGCCCATATTGGGCACCCATACAGGGCCATGGACCGCACGATCCCCGCGTAGAGTCTCCTGCAGGAGTCATCGGGCCCCCTCATGTTGGGCAACAGCCGAGCCAGAGCAAGAGCTGTGCCCTTCAATTTGGGGGCCAGACTTCGGATGTGCTCTCCGAAGTCCCATCGGCCGTCGAGCACGAGCCCCAAATATTTCATTTGGGGCTTGATGCCGATGCGATTTCCTCCCACGATGAGACTGGATCCCTCGGGTGGCTTGCTCCGAGGCCCATGGAAGAACAGGGCCTCGGTTTTGTGCAGGGCCACCTCGAGACCCAGCCGCCGGATCCGCCTAACGACTTGGGCAACCGCGGTCGTGGCCTTTCGGGTCGCTTCGCGGTACGTCGCCCCGCACGCCGTCACGAGCGTGTCGTCCGCGTAGCACGTGACGGCGGCACCGCCTACGAGCTCACCGCGAAGCACCCAGTCGTATCCGATGTTCCACAGGAGCGGCCCCAGGACCGATCCCTGTGGAACACCGCACGACATTTCACGCCGACCGAGACCGGTCACGGTTGGGTAGATGACGGCTCTCTCCGTCAAATACGCCCCGACTATGCGGCGGAGGTAGAGAGGCACTTCGTGATACACGAGCGCCTCCCTAATGCAACTCCAGGGCAAGGTGTTGAACGCGTTGGCGATGTCCAGGGACACCGCCAACATCACCTCCCCCCGGGCTACTGCATCCTCCGCCAGAGCCCTCACGCGCATGATGGCATCCACGGTGGAGCGCCTCTGGCGGAAGCCATATTGGCCATCCGCCAGGTCCGGCCCCACTCTTGAGAGGTGCTCGACGAGGCGCTTCGCAATTACTCTTTCAAAGAGCTTGCACACCTCGTCGAGCAACACTATGGGCCGGTAGGCGGACGGCGAGTCCGCCGGGCGCCCCTCCTTTCGGATGAGGACCAGTTTCCCCGTCTTCCACAATTTCGGAAACTGGCCCCGCTCCAAACATGCGCTGAGAAGCCCTCTCAGTCGGGGCTCGAGAGCGTCGTCGACTAGAGCTAGGACCCACGCTCGGCCTGGAATGCCGTCGGGTCCCGGGGCGGTGTGTTTGGCTCTTAGCCTTCTCACCGCCAGCTCTAGTTCTACCCAAGTGACCTCGGGCACGTCGTCGTCTTCCACGTCGGGCGCCATGCGCAACCGAGGCGGAGTCATCCGCGGTGGAACATGTTCCACCGCCCGCGCTGGGAACAGGGAGCCAACAACTCCTCCGAGCAGATCCGGCTGGAGACACCGGGTTAACGGCGGGGCCTTGGGGCGCAGCTTGCCCCTCACCATCCGGTAGGGCCGCCCCCAAGGGTCCCGCTCCAGCGTCTCCAGCAGCTCGCGGAAGGCGTCCCGTTTGGAACGCCTTATCTCCGCTCGGAGGGCTCGTCTGGCCTCCCTGTATCCCTCGTACAACTCCACCTCTCGGGCCTCCGCATCTGCGGGGCGGCGACGCCTCCTACGGAATCGGGCCCACCGGCGGTGCGTGATCACGCAGCCCCGTCTGAGCTGCGCGATCTCCGACGACCACCAGTAGACCTGACCCCTCGGATTATAGGGCGGAGCCCTAGGCATCGCCGCGTCACAGACACGGGTCATGGCCTCCCGGAACCACTCCGCCTCATCGTCTATGCAGACAGGCCTGTCCGGCGCAGGGGCCCAGGCCTGTACGATGGCGGCTTCCAGGAGGAGCTCCCGATCAAGTCGCTTAAGCGCCCAACGTGGCTCGGGTGGAGCCGGTGCAGCCGGCGCGTCGCTCGCAGGGGGGGACACGTCAAACCGAATGTATCGGTGATCCGAACTTGTGTCCTCCCCCAAAACGACGCGCCAGCCCTGAACACGTTGCGCCAACGAGGGGCTCGCGAACGATAGGTCCACGATGGAGCTACCCCTCGAGGTCACGAACGTGTCCACGGCTCCCCGATTTAGGAGGACTAGGCCGAGTCGTGCGGCCCAGTCCACCAGTGCCCTGCCTCTATGCCCCGTCGCGCCCCTTTCGTGTCGGGAACCCCAGGCATACGACCAGGCGTTGAAGTCCCCGAGCACAAGGACCGGACGGGGCAGATACATTTCATCCCTATAGTATATTTTGCTCTGTGTTTATGATCAATAGGTATAGTATGTGCGGGAGAATGGCCTTGCACTGATAGCGTACAGGGCCGGGTTGGATGCGCGTGGAATATCTCACGAGGTTGACTCATTTATTTCATTTACATTTATTGATTTTATTGTATTAAAGTGACGGCAAAAGGGCTTGATATACTTTTTATAAGCTTTCATTTAACTAACGTTATGCGATCTCTGATTGTCGTATTGATTTGAAGCTGTATGAGCCCTCCAAGGTCTTCGAGGCCAAGAACAGCTGGCGGTACAGCTACTGATTGACGGAAGAGGCACAAGCGCAGGCTTTCCTCTCGGGGTTGGGGGGTCAGATGGCAGTCGCTGTCATATAAGCCAAACCAAAAGGAAGAAAAGGAGTAAGCGGACGCTAAGATGATGATGACTTGACGGCCTCTGTGGCGTAGCGGTAGTGCATTCGACTGCTACGACAGAGGGCGCGGTTCGATTCCCGCTCAGTGCAAATATTTGTATGCATGAATATGTCTTTTTGCATTGGTCTGGATGTTTCTATCTATAATATATATGTGTTTACAAAAAAATAGTATATAAGTATGTTTATCCGCAGTCTGGAAGTCATAACACAAGCTAGCTAAACTATGCTTACTTTACACGAAAGCGCTGTGTAGAATGTCGTAGAATATTAATTTATTATTATTTTATTTATTATTTGAAACTTTATAAGCATGTGGCATTCTCTCCCACATTATTATAACCAATCACCAGTTATCGTAAGCACCGAGAATCCCTGCTCCTATTAAACATGGATAATTCTCGTCTCGTTACTGCGTAGTATCGTTGCCGGTATTTCCGATGCTAAAAGTCACATGACTAATCGTATATAAGATATCTTCATATTATAAGGACAATGAATTTTCGATTGATTATTACTGGTTGGTGATCTGGCAGGAAATAGGGCTCCTACCACAAAATAGTACAAACAGAGCCCATGGAGTGCCCTAGGCAATTCTGGTCACGTAGTGTACGAATAAATGTTTCTGGTTTTTATTACACTACTACCTACTGTACTAATTTAAATGTATTTTTTCTGTTAAATAAATAAACAAAAGAAAAAAAAAACATAACATAACATAACATAACATAAACTCACGCCTATATCCCCGAAGGGGTAGGCAGAGGTGCTAGCACCCACATTTCGCCAGTTTATGTTTAGGTCCCAATGTAATAGGTGGCGAGCCTATTGCCATTAACCGGGCACTTATAAGCCTGCGATAAATACACACATAACTTCGAAAAGCATCGAAAAGTCATTGGTGTGTGCCATGGTAAAACCTGGGATCGAAACCGAGACCTCGTCTCAGCAGTCCATTACCCATACCACTAGGCTACCGCGGTATTTTTATTAAACATGGTCTGTTAGTTTGTTAGTGAGAAAGGGTCAAATCTTGGAAGCTTAATTTTAACCACTTCCTGAAAATAGATTGGACTCATATTTGGTATACTTGCGTATGAAGATATGCAAGTGATAATGCGATAATATGGTACTATGAAGCTGGTGATGGAGTCGGAAGGTATCTTATAGGAACTCCTAAAGTTAACAAAATAAACCAATCGAGTTTGGGCTCCCTTGTTTTGTCTTGGCAGATACTCAGATGCTACATGATATCCAGGGTCTGAAGATGGAGACGGTAGGTGGTCATAAGAACTTCTGAACTAAACAAGATAAAACTGTCATATTTGGGGTCATTTACTAATAATTTATTTTTAAGTTAAACGATTTTACAGCTCCAGCAGCGCGAGTGTGACGCCCCGGTATTGCACACGTACATAGGCCACGGTGACCGTTTACCTTCAGGTGGGCCGTATATGCTTGCCTGCCACATAAGTAGCAATTACTTTGGAAGTTTAGAGCAGAACCAACTGAACACAATAGGCAAAACTTTAAAAACATTTCAAAGCGGCTTAAAACGGTAATTCTACTTAGAAAAAAATCTCAAAATGAATATTTTATTCGAAATTCAAAAATTAAACCAAAGGCGACGTGGAAAGTGATACAAAAGTCAAGAGTTAACTATCCAAATGAAAGTGTAAATAGCATTAAACTTGAAGTTAAAACAATATCTCACCCTCATGATATAGCAGAAGAATTTAATAATCATTTCAGTGATCAAGTGCAACCTATAGGAACCTCCGAGTATCGAAATACAATTAAAACTAACAGACCTTCCTCTATGTTTATGCCACCGACTATTCCTCAGGACATTCATCAAATTATTATGTCACTTAATAATACCAACAGCACAGGGTATGACAGTATCAGCACAAAAGTGGTAAAATTAGTATCAAATACTGTATCTCCAGTGCTGAGTCACATTATCAATAATTGCATTGTCGAAGGTGTTTTTCCTGAACAGCTAAAGATTACTACGATCAAACCACTTTTTAAAAAACATGACAGGGAAGATTTGTCCTGTTACAGGCCCATAGCATTAAACCCAATTTTTTCAAAAATTATTGAGAAAGTAATATTTATCAATTTGACTAAACATTTTGAAACAAACAACTTGTTCCTCGATGGGCAGAAAGGGTTTAGGCAAAATAAATCAATAAACATGGCAATATACGATCTTTTGAGCCTTATTGTCAATAGAGTAGATCAAAAACTGCCAGTAATGGGATTGTTTATGGATATGTCAAAAGCATTTGACTATGTAGATCATAAAATTCTAATAAATAAACTTAACCGTTATGGCGTCAGGGGTAATATATCTGCATTAATTGAATCTTACCTTCATAATCGTCAGCAAACAACTATTTTAAGCAGTATAGTCAGAAGATCTGAAGTAACTTTCAGTTCTTCACAAAGAACTGTAACCTACGGCGTGCCTCAAGGCAGTGTCTTAGGACCCCTGCTCTTCATTATCTACATTAATGACTTTCCGCATTCTGCTTCCTATCCTATGATCATGTTTGCTAATGACAGTACTCTAGTTTTTAATAATAATGATATAAATAATTTTGAAACTGACCTTAATGAGAACATTACTACGGTTATCAATTGGCTTACTATGAATAACCTTAAAATGAATGTAGATAAGACGACAATAATGCAATTTAGACAAAGTGTTATAATGGAAAAATCATTTATAAAACCGAGGTGACCAAATTTCTTGGTCTATACATAAATAAGTCATTGAATTGGAATGAACAAATTCAGAGTGTGTGCAGTAAATTACATCAATACGCTTATAATTTGTACATGCTTAGGAAAACAGTTAATGGCCACTTTGATTACAGCCTATCACGGTATTATTTCCTCAATTTTAAGGTATGGAATTATATTTTGGGGTAATGCAACTGGAAAAGAAAAGGTTTTCATAGCGCAAAAACGATGTTTACGAGCAATGTGCAATTTGCGTAGAACGGATAGTTGTGTACCGTTTTTTAAGAAACTTAAATTACTTACAATGCCTAGCCTATACATCTATGAAACTACAATGTTTGTTAAACGAAATCTGGAAATTTTGAAGCAGTTAGTAGTGCCCGTCGAGCAGATAAACTGCGACTAGTTTCCAGCAGAACGGCACTACATCATAACAGCATCTTTGCCATGGCACTAAAAATATATAACAAACTGCCAAAATCCATTAGACTAGAGCCAAATATAAACATATTTAAAAAAGAACTATCTGTATTTTTGGTGAGTAAGACGTATTACTCGATTGTGGATTTTATAAATGATAATAATATTTATTGACATCTATATAATGTTGGTTGACATTTAATATTGATTGACATATTATATTGATTGACAAATACTATTTTATTCGAATTTCCTTAAATTAATTATTTAAATCTGAAATTTGATATCTATATTTCGACATACTAGACTTAAAACTAATCGTTTAGTTGTTTTGTAGTTGATTGATTTTTATTTTATTTATACTTACTATTAATTGAATATTTCGACGGTGAAACATGATTGTGAAATATATTTAACTATGATGCATGTTATTTTGTACACCACACGTGTGGTAGGTCATAGCGCACATAACATAAATTATAAGACCTTTATAACTAACCTATGATCCACAAAATAAAAATATTATGATTATGAATAAAATAAATAAAAATAAATAAATTATTAGAAATAAAATTGTAACGGCTAAAGATTTATGTTTATATGACCAAAAATGTGATCTTCGTTATATCTATATAAATAAAAATGTATCGTCGAAATGTATGTGTACGCGCATAACTTCTAAATGACCGCACCAAATTGGATAATTTCGTGTGTTCGTAATTGTTAGGACAAGATATTGTATGAAAAAGTAATTTAAAATGTTTGGAAAGTTCACGGGTAAGGGCTATAATAAAATTGACAGAGCGATTTTATTTCAATGTGTAATATTTGTCTAAATTTAACAATAAATAAATATCATAACAAATACCGACCAACCCTAACATATTTATAGTCCAATTACCTAATAATATATCATATTTTACAGAATGCGGTCACCGCCCACATTGTTTCCCTTTCCTCCATCCGCTTCTATTTTGCACAAATCAGATACCACCGCTAATGGATGACATTTGTCTAGTCTAGTCGATAAGTTGAAAATAGTCTAAAATAGAGATACTGCTCTTTAAATTATTTGTTTACTTGAACAAAATTACTTGGATCTGTTCAAGAACAAAAATTATTATAAAGAAAGTACCCTTTTTTTTCGTGCGTAAATCACGCATACTCCCCCGCCGGCCAGCGGGGCCGGTTATGTCGGGCTTGAACCGACTAAAACCGCACGCCGTCTCAGGTCTTAAAACGCCGGGGTGTCAGGTTGCCCATAGAGCATATCCCTCGCACCCCGACTGACCCTGGGCCATCTCTGCTTTCGAGATGGCCCCCTCGGGTTTGGGAACCACGGTGTCCCCGTCTTGCCCCGGTTTGGGCCTAGTTGTCCCCCCGTCCCGGCCTGCTTCTGCTGGGGTGACAGGCATATTTTATTAACTTCTATGGCGTGTTCTTGTTAAATATATAGGTATATGAGAAAGGCTCCACGAAGCGAAAAAAATTACGACAATTATTTAAACATTCTTTTCTTTCATTTACAACGAAAAAAAAAAATGTTTAACTTGTTGAAAAATTTACTTCAAGTAAAATTTCCAACGGGAGTAAAATTTCTAAAGTGTTCAGAATATACCACATTTTTTCTATTTAAAAAAAAATTCAATAAATTAAATAAATAATAAATGTGTCGTACTCGCCTTTTACGCGCGTAATATAAAAATGTCGCGCGGATACCTATTTTCAGCGTAAAATTAAAATTATAAATAATGAAGATAGAGTTCCGGAAGCCGGTTTTTAATAGAAATTTCCTCCTCTTTAAGAATCTTTTTATTAAATTTCTTAAATATTAATAGTCTATTTAATATTGGCGACAAACGAAAAACCTACCTTGTTTTTTTTTTCTTTTTTAAATGTATATAAATTTTATAGGTATATCTAGTATATATATGTTGTAGTATAACTTTAGCAATTTTTTGGGGTTCCGTTGCCAAATGGCAAAAAACGGAACCCTTATAGATTCGTCATGTCTGTCTGTCTGTCCGTCCGTATGTCACAGCCACTTTATTCCGAAACTATAAGAACTATGCTGTTGAAACTTGGTAAGTAGATTATTCTGTGAACCGCATTTTCACAAAAAAATAGATTTACAAGGCAGTAAATTTTGGGGGTACTTAGAACTGAAACTCATAAAAAATATTTTCATCAAACCCATACGTCGAAGTGTCTCTCGCGCAAACTATTCAGTTTACAAAAAAATTATATTAGAAACTTCAATACCATTTTTGAAGACCTGTATGGATAGGTCTTCAAAAATGGTATTGAGGTTTCTAATACCACTTCCAAAGTGGTAAAATGTGTCCCCCCCCCCCCCCCTGTAACTTCTAAAAACAGAGAATGATAAAACTAAAAAAAGAAAATTGGTTTGAACGAGATCTAGTATATTAGTATATTAGTACTTATTCATCAACTCAAATATAAAAATCTGCTACGGAACCCTGTCATGGGCGAGTCCGGTTTTTTATGTACTAATACAAGTTGTTGGCACATCTTTCTACAGTTCATTCCGAATCCAATGAGGTATCACACATAATTTTAAGAGCAGTATCTCTATTTTAGACCAGTTTCAACTTGTGGACTAGTTGCCACACGGCACTCAACTTTATCAGTTGTTATCAGGAATACTTTAAGTGGCGCCAAAATACAACTTTATTTGTACGTTCACGGTAGGAAAAGCAATGTTGCATTGACTTGATGACTGATGACAATAATTTGTAAGTGATGCCTCTTTTTTTCGTGCGCAAATCCCCTCGGATACTCCTTCGCCGGCCAGCGAGGGCGGTTATGTCGGGTTTGAACCGACTAAAACCGCACGCCGTCTCGGGTATACAGACGCCGTTTCCTAAGGGTTTTTTAAGTCAATTTCGAAGAGAACTTTAAAATTTTCGCATATCGTGGTAAGTATATAATTATGTACACGAGGATTAACCCAGGAATCACATACTTCAAAGGTATTGTACATACCTACCTACATACTCGTAATATATCTTGGTCGCGTATCTTTGACCCACTGCATGGTGGAGACGCTTATGCGGTTAAGCGGAAGCAGCCTATAATTGTATTCAATAGTAAAGTTGTGTAGCAGAATACAGTCTGTATTCTCATGCATAACTTGTGATTAAACTAATTATAATGTCCTATATTTTTACGCACTCTTTTGCACTAAGTAAGTGCCAATTACATTGTTTGCATATGCATTGTTATATTTACGTTACTAGTAATATCGTGACTATTGTCACAGAATAGATAATAGAGGGTTCCGGTAATTATTTGCGCGAGACAATGTCCTATAATTAAATATTCTACGACATTCTACACAACGCTTTCTAGGCCCAAAGTAAGCATAGTTTAACTAGCTAGTGTGGCTCTTGAATACGGTAAACATACTTATACACTTTTTTTTGTAAATACATACATATTATAGATAGAAACGCCCAGACCAATACAAATAGACATATTCATGCATACAAATATTTGCACTGAGCGTGAATCGAACCCGCGCCGTCTGACATAGCAGTCGAATACACTACCGATACCGCTATGCCACAGAGGCCGTCGACGATGATGAGAAAGGTGAGTGGGTACTAAGATGTTCAGGCAAAAAGGTGGGGTAATCGCTGAAGATTTATAATCGTGCTTAAGTCACCAAAAGCTTCAGTTCCGGTTCCATTTAAAGCTTGCACTTTAGAGCACGGAGACCGTTACCTACCCTTTCTCTTGATTTGGTTTATGCGGCTGTTATGGGAGTGATTACCGTCTTACTTCCTAAACCGAGGAAGCCTGCGCCAGAACCTCTACAGTCAATCAGAAGGTGTACCGTTTGCAGGCGAGGTTGGCTTGGGCCTCGAGAGATGTTAGTGGAACACCATACACCCTTTTGTTTTATAATTTTACAACGAATACCGTATTTTTTTAAATATTTAGGACACGTCAATTTCACTTCGCCTCGCCTGATGGTAAGCTGAAGGTAAAGTCTCAGGAAAGAGGGTCACCATTACATACACGTACACTGTTAACAATGGTGGCACTCAGCTTGACGGCCTCATCAGAAGAGGATTGTCGTCGCAGCACCGCGTGACACCCACCGGTCCCACTAGTGCTGCGACCACAGTCCCCCTGCCCGGCTATGCACTTCACTTGCTGACCCCTGAACGCAATCAAACCGAAATTGGATTACTATGGAGGGTTTTTCGCAATCGTGCACGGTTGTACCTACCCGGACGAATTTTGTGACAAATTTGAGCCATCAAATTTCTACCACCAGTACATGCTATGTTTTATGCTAAACATCAAGGAATCTTGTTTGCATATGTTATCTATGCTGCCATTACCAGCCCATTAGTGCCCATTTACACGTTATCTTTTTCTTCGGTACGCGGCTTCTTTAGTTTATGTTTGGGCACTTTCACGAGCGGTCATAGAGTTTTTTACTACTGTAGATAATAGTGCTACTACCGGTATTGGTCATATCTGTACATAGAGTTATATTTAAGGGACACCACACACACACGCAATAATATTGACAATAAATACATCCTGCCAATAATATTGTGTGTGTGGCCCGTATTATTGAGTGGTATACACACAATATTTTTGACAGTACGTATTTTATGATCAATATTATTGAGTGTGTGCGGTTGCCTTAGAGTTATATTTTGGTAAGGGTTAAAAGAATGGAGTAGGTACAAAATGGTTGGGGGTGTGTGTTGGGTAACCTCCTCGAGTGTCGCTCCGATTCCGATCCCGCTGCAGTCCGGGGAGAACGGAATCGGAGCGGCCGGTACACCCTGGGTGGCGGCGTCTGAAGACCCGAGACGGCGTGCGGTTTTAGTCGGTGCAAGCCCGACATAACCGCCCCCGCTGGCCGGCGGGGGGGTATCCGAAGGGATTTCCGCACGATAAAAAAAAAAAAAAAAAAAAGTACAAAATGATTGGGGTGTGTGTTGGGTAACCTCCTCGAGTGTCGCTCCGATTCCGATCCCGCTGCAGTCCGGGGGGAACGGAATCGGAGCGGCCGGTACACCCTGGGTGGCGGTCAATGGCTTCCCCTTCACCCCTTCATAGGGTTGGCATTGATCGTCGGCCAATACCCAACGTGGCGGGAACACATCGCTCTCCGTACTCCTCTGCTTTCAGAGGCAACAGGATGAGCGATGCTGTTAGTGGTGAGATGGCCCAGGGTCAGCCGGGGTGCGAGGGATATGCTCTATGGGTAACCTTACACCCCGGCGTCTGAAGACCCGAGACGGCGTGGGGTTTTAGTCGGTGCAAGCCCGACATAACCGCCCCCGCTGGCCGGCGGGGGGGTATCCGAAGGGATTTCCGCACGATAAAAAAAAAAAAAAAGGTACAAAATGGTTAAAACTAAAGTTCGTTGCAGCGCCGAAACAAATTAGTCGTCTAACACAAAGATTTAAATTTAATTACTAGATCGCTTCTAAGGAGTACTTTCCTCGTGAACATCACGATTCACAGTTCTTACGAGGCATGATCTTCTCGGGATGAAGTTTTTCATGATAGATTGCATTGATGCATAACTATATCATTCATCCAATTGTCGGTATATGGATGAAGTGGCCGGTAGATGTCGTGGGTGGGACCGCCCGGCCGGGCTCCGGCGCGAAAATACTAACAATCCAAATATTATTAAACTTTGGCTAATTGTTGTGTTTATATACATGAAGGAGATGTGAAGGTGCCCTAACATAAAAGTATAGTCTGATAAAGGGCTAGTAATAAATATATTAGCATCTTTTACTCGTAGATCTCGCAAGTGAAAAGGCCGCGATGCCCTCGCTCGTTCGGTCAAGGCACTGCAAGTTCAATAAGATGACTCACGTCTGTTTGTATGTTCATTTCTCGCCCTTGAACCGCAACGCCATCTGGTCGTTATAGACGGTTTATTATTGGCGTTTGTATTGGTAATAGTAATAGTGTTTATTATTAGTTATAACTATTATTAATATTTTCCAAAGAAAATGTTTCTAAGTATATGTATCGGGAACCCATATAGTTCAAATGACATTGTAGACTGTATTTTTTATACACATCTATCTATACTATTATGAAATTGTAAATTAGTTGTGTCTGTACATTGAAGATATATCAAAAAAACTTGGGTTATGGTAAATGAACGATTCTGGACACAACAATATTTTCTTGGATTCTTGTCTGTTTGTATGCGATGGACGTAAAAACTACTGAACGGATTTTGACACGATTTTCAGGGTTCCGTTGCCAAATGGCAAAAAACGGAACCGTTATAGATTCGTCATGTCTGTCTGTCTGTCCGTCCGTATGTCACAACCACTTTTTTCCGAAACTATTGCTGTTAAACTTTGTAAGTAGATGTATTCTGTGAACCGCATTAAGATGTTCACACAAAAATAAAAAAATACTCTAAATTTTGGGGGTTCTTCATACATAGAACTGAAACTCAAAAATTTTTTTTTCATCAAACCCATACGTGTCTGGTTTCTATGGATAGGTCTTCGAAAATGATATTGAGGTTTCTAATGTCATTTTTTTTCTAAACTGAATAGTTTGCGCGAGAGACACTTCCAAAGTGGTAAAATGTGTCTCCTCCCCCCCCCCCCTGTAACTTCTAAAATAAGAGAACGATACAATAAAATAAAATATATGATGTACATTACCATGTAAAGTTCCAACGAAAGTTGGTTTGAACGAGATCTAGTAAGTAGTTTTTTAGGGATTTACTTCAGAAAAGCCCTATTGCTATCGAGTTGTCATCGTCGACGTCGTCGTTGCCAATTTTCTGTCACGGTTTTGGGTATGAAGGAGATGAGCTATCGAGTTGCTGTTTTCGGTAATAGATTCGTGCTGGGGTGAACCATTGCAAGATAAAGAAAAAATCGCAAAAATAAAAAAAAACCCTTGTATTCGGCTGAGCTCGTCTCAGGAATTCAACTTGTTTTAAACATAACATAACATAACATAAACTCACGCCTATATCCCCGATGGGGTAGGCAGAGGTGCTAGCACCCACATTTCGCCAGTTTATGTTTAGGTCCCAATGTAAAAGGTGGCGAGCCTATTGCCATTAACCGGGCACTTATAAACCTGCAATAATACACACATAACTTCGAAAAGCATCGAAAAGTCATTGGTGTGTGCCATGGTAATACCTGGGATCGAACCCGAGACCTCGTCTCAGCAGTCCTTTACCCATACTACTAGGTTACCGCGGTCAGTTCAGGCGGGTAGTTTTTTTTAATACGTCATAAATCGTAAACCGCAATTTACCTTTCATTCAATCAACTCAAATATAAAAAATAAATAAAAAAACATTATTATGTTACTTGCTGCTACGGAACCCTTAATGGGCGAGTCCGACTCGCACTTGGCCGCTTTTTTCTATTAGAAAGGTTCTTGGTCAGAGTTAAAATCTGCTGTGATCGGGGAAGTCATCATAATCCTCATAGCTATTTCCCAGTAGCATCCAAAGTTTGCGCTTTGGGAGCCCGGGGCCACTTATTGCTTTTGATTGGTGTGTCGGTTTTTCTGGGAGCGACTGCCAACTGACCTCCCATCCCCGAGAGGTGAGTCTGCGCCGGAGCCTCGTACGTTGTTTAGTAGGTGCACCGACTAGCAGGTGAGTTTTTCTTGGGCCCCAAAGGTGTGGGTAGGTCCCTGTACACCCGTCTGACGGGAAAGTATGGAAGGAAATGACATGAAGAACGACTGAATATCCCTGAAGTTAGGAGAAATTTTAAGTATGCAAATTCTGGCGTACCGTTTTTCGTCTCAAGTAAAAGTGAGTGCAGTGTATGCAAATAATATCGTCTCATGCGTACACGCCGTACGTTCGGTGTGGTGGGAGAGCCAACAACCCGCCCTCAGTCACCTTACTGACAGATGGCATTCTACTGACAGCGCGGTAACGGGTTGGACGTACGTGCGCGGCGTGCGTGTCACAGGGAGCTGATACTTCAATATTACTTGTGAGATATGTAATAGAATACCAAAACATAACAGCCTAAACCATACACGACTCGGGAATCGAACCTGTGTGAAACCACTAGACTAGTAAAAAACTTATATTCAGGTGTTTTTGAACAGAACAATAAGTTGTGACGTCAGTTATGTAATAAAAAAAAACGACGGGTTGCACTCCGGGAGTGCCGGCAGAAGTGAAAACTTGAATATTAACGTTGCCCATTTTTGATATTTTGGAATGGTTAGGGAATAACTTTGCACGAATTGCTTAAATTGTCAGTATAAAAGTACTATCATTTATGTGGTTACATACAATATTCATTTTTATTGCGCTATCGTACACAAACATGACAATTTATATTACATTAAAAATTTACCACTTCAGAACTATTACAATTATTTTACATTAAAAAGTTTATCTCAGAAAAATCAACTTCCATCCATAATTTCAACGACTTTTTCACCATCATTATTACCAGAACCATCATCGCCAATATATTTATAAAGTACGCAGTACGCACTCATTTTCTTTCGCTATTTCTTCGTCACTTTTTTCA
Organism: Cybosia mesomella; assembly: GCA_946251805.1. Lineage (NCBI taxonomy): Eukaryota > Metazoa > Arthropoda > Insecta > Lepidoptera > Erebidae > Cybosia > Cybosia mesomella. The sequence goes on from OX276405.1 coordinate 23,666,601, forward strand.
TTAATAGATGCACTTTGTTTAATTTCTATTTTATATCAATAGATTTATGGCACAAAAGAGAATAAATATTACAAAAAAGTTATATGATGACAAAAAGTGTTTCTTGGGCCTTAGTCGGAATCGATCTCAGTGTTGACGAAGTTAACGACCACTCATTAGACGAACGCGCCACCAAGGTTGTTAAGTACAGTGTGAAATTAGCGCTTCTTTTGTCTGCAAACTTCTTACGAATTTTCGATCAAGTCACGTGTCCTGACGCGAGTTTGACTCCTTGTCCTAAATATTAAAAAACAAACCTTTTTTACCCATTACAAAAAAAGTGCACAACGCCGCTAAAGAAGTTTTCACTTCAAAAATACAGCCATTATTAAATCGCGCGGGCAGTATCTATGACAAGAAGAGTACACTCTACAAGACAAACATGTAGGTTATGTATGATTGATATGTTTCAATGTTTATAAGAGCGGTGTTGATATGCGAGTACTGGGAAACGTAATGTGAGGAAAAAATTACTTCCTAGCATTTTTATTGCCGTGACTAAGAATTGTGTACTTTGTGATAAATACGTTGACCGAATGGCGTTATTTAATGGGGATTCAATTCATCATCTTAGCGTCCTTCCTAGTTCCGAGACTTTTTATCTCCGAGCCTGGGGTCCGCTTCTCCTTCTCCTCCTTTTGATTCGGGTTATGTGCTTTAACCTCCCAACCCTGAAAGCCATCATTAGGGCCTCGCCCGTCAATCAGCAGGTGGTGTGTACCGTCTTGCAGGTGAGGTTAGCTTGGAAGACGAAGGTCTTGGTAAGACTCTACAAAGTCATAATTGCATTGAATGAATAAAGAAAAAAAAAGAAATTAATTAATAAACAAATTATTTTTGATACATAATAAACGTCCCAATAATTAATTCCATTTCCTAGTTGCCATCAAAGGTAAAAAATTCTTCCATCGCAACTGGTTGCGAATCACAGTTGCGATGGCGGCCGAAGGGAAATATATTAGCAGCTTGCTAACTATGGGTCAACTTACCTAATTATCTTCACACCAATTAACCTACACACGGTGTGTCAGTGTGTGGCTGCGTAATTATCATATGTTGCATAAATAGGTATGTATAGGTGAGATGAATAAATTTATTATGAACCTAGGTTAGAACAATTTATTACGAAAAAAGATAATCGAATTTATTGAATTGTTCAACGTTTAATGAAATGAAATTAAAACAGTAATAAAAGTTTAACTGTTTTCAATGTAAGTTAGTGTTCTTGATGCAGATCGTACTCGCTAATGATCGTAACCCAAAGGATTTCAATGGAATTTTGTAAATATGTATGATTGATTCCACAGGGGAAATGGATGAAATGGTCCACTCAAGAAGGGTTCCGCCCGGGTACATCCCCGTTGAAAATAAAAATAATAAACCTTTCAAAATGTTCTTTTACAAGACTGCCAGATACCTATGCACTTAATCTCCTTTGTAATAATAAAATATTAATACCGGTGGCACACTACTTTTTATATTTTTATAAAATGCAAATAATATGTATAGAATAAAGAGAAATATTTGAGGTGCCCTATCAATACCCTTGTGATCACACCTTTTTTTTTCATGCGTAAATCCTTCCTATACCCCCTCCCCCTAGCCAGCGGGGGTGGTTATGTCGGGCTTGAACCGACTAAAACCACACGCCATATCGGGTCTACAAAAGCCGGGGTGTAAGGTGGCCCATTAGGCATTTCCCTCGCACCGCGACGGACCCAGGGCCATCTCCGGTTTCGAGATGGCTCCCTCAGTTTTGGGAACCACGGTGTCCCCATCTTGCCCCGGTAAGGGGGGGGGAGGGCTAGTCACCCTGCCGTCCCGGCCTGCTTACCTCGTTTCAGATATAAAGGTAAGAAATTCAACCGTAACTTTCGGGAAAGCACACATACTGACAGACAGACCGCATAGACTTAGTAAATACAGTGAAAACATAAATCAGCAGCTAATAATCTAATAAACTTCCAGCATAAATAACCACACTAGTTAATATGTTTAACTTTGAATGTGTTTATGCACCTACTCAAAACAAATAACACAAAAATAGCATCTATACATGTGAGTTCAATTATTAACTATAAATACACTCTTATTATTAGACTTGTTTATTTATGAATGCCGTGTTGAAATAGCGTGTATGCAAAGTAATAGAGAGAGGTTCGCATAAATTCGCATGCATTGATGCGTCGACCCCTGATTTGGTTTTTGTATCAAATACCTGCTATGCAATGGACCAAAATGCGAACGTTGGATAATACATACGCTTTCTTTGCGACACGGATACTGGTATATTAGATGATTTAAATGTATGAGAAGTGTTGCGATAGTGTACTGTAGAGTTGTTTAGTATGTAAATTATAGGTATGTCTAACTAGATTTTACTGTGCTGATTTGTGACAGTCGTGCATTTTTAACGTTGTTTTATAAATTAATAAAGCTATAACTGTGCCTATAAATTTAAAGCCGACATCCAACACGGGATTTGAACCCGCGAGCCGTCCCTTTCTAGGAGGAATACTTTGGCCAACTGAACTACCTGGATACGTCCTGGAAAGACAAAATTCTCTTATAAATATTACATTATGTCGTCTAAAAAGGGACTGGTCGCCAGTTCAAGTCCCGTTCTGAGTGTTGACTATTTCCAATTTGAATTTATTACCAAGGAGCCGGTCGTGAAAGTTTATTTTAAATACAAATACTTAATTTTTTTTTTTTTTTGAAGATTTTTGGCTTGGTTACAAGACCTTTAAGCCATACACAAATACTTAACTAATAGGTTGAATAATACCAGCTTCTAATCCCCAATTATCTAAATTTTATTACACGCATAAATTACCCGGATTAGTTTTCTAACAATTGTATTTTTATTTTAAAGTCTCTAATTTCTATGCAAGGACAGATTACACAAGAATTAGGAAGAGAAAAATAATTAGCTCGTATAAACACTGATAGTTTCCAAGTATTCGTAAGATTAAGCCTTTGTCTTGTAATTTTCTTGTGGTATGGCAATGGATGCTATCTTTACGGGGCTTTTCATTCTGTTGTCGCAAGAACGCAGGCTATAAATGATTATAGGAATACAGGAATTTATCTCGGACTGACGCTGACTAATAAACTAAATGTGAATTTATATTTAGTATAATATACCTACGTGTGCGCCGCAATTACAATGTGTTAATGGTAAACTCACCGAATTCACGATTCGTTTTTAAATTTCAGGCAGAAATTTGAAATCAGTCGCATAGTGAGTGCTTCTCATTCAAAGTCTAAATACATTTCTTTGTTACTTCGATATGTTTACGCAAATTTTTTTTTTTTTTAAAGAATATTAGTAACCGAAATTACTAATATTCCCCTTAACCCCTCCAGCTCAGCTAAATTGCTTGTGTTAGGAGTGGGTTCACGTCGGTAGTGTAATATAATGGCCAGGATTCGAACCCGGGACCTCTCGATCGTATGGTCGACTCCTTAACCACTAAGCTACCGACGCTCGATTCAATTTCATTTATTGAAGTTTTGGTTTGAATTTGAGTCCAAATTATTTTAGTTACAATTACGGCACAGTTGCTCCCGTCAAAATCCCACCCAGGCTTTCGTCTCGAGGTTAACAGGTCAAAAGACAGTCACTCCCGTAATATTCAAATTAAAACAAATGTAAAATGGAAAGTGGAGCCCGGGCTTTGTGATGGTAGCCTCGGATGTAGTCAGGATCTGCGCTCAGATGATGATGATGTCAGTTGGGACATGTTAGGTGCAGGGACAATAAATAATTATTTTTAGATTCTTTGTTCCTCAGACATCCTTGTTTTCATAAGATGACATGAAGAGTAAACGGGGTAAATGAGGTATAGTGTTTTGAAAATATTTAGTCTGACACAGATTAATGATAACTTTGAAGTATGGGTTGGTTGTTGTCACAAATTACACTGGTCTCGATAGATGGCGTTGTTCCTACCGGGTAACTCTCAGTGTAAAACGATTATTCACCAAACTATATATAGATAGTTTTGCCAAACGTTAAAAGAAAATTAATTCCACTTTGTTAAGTTTCTTTTACGCTCTTATGAGGTCATACTTATTCAAACTAGAAACTTAAAATAAAAGCGGCCAAGTGCGAGTCGGACTCGCCCATGAAGGGTTCCGTAGCAGCAAGTAACATAATCATGTTTTTTTTTTTATATTTGAGTTGATTGAATGAAAGGTAAATTGCGGTTTACGATTTATGACGTATTAAAAAAAACTACTCTCTAGATCTCGTTCAAACCAATTTTCGGTGGAAGTTTACATGGTTATGTACATCATATATTTTTTTTAGTTTTATCATTCGGTTATTTTAGAAGTTACAGGGGGGGGGGGGTACACATTTTACACTTTGAAAGTGTCTCTCTTGCAAACTATTCAGTTTAGAAAAAAATGATATTAGAAACCTCAATATCATTTTTGAAGACCTATCCATAGATACCACACACGTATGGGTTTGATGAAAAAAAAATTTTTGAGATTCAGTTCTAAGTATGGGGACCCCCAAAATTTAATGTTTTTTTCTATTTTTGTGTGAAAATCTTAATGCGGTTCACAGAATACATCTACTTACTAAGCTTCAACAGCATAGTTCTTATAGTTTCGAAAAAAGTGGCTGTGACATACGGACGGACAGACAGACAGACATGACGAATGTATAAGGGTTCCGTTTTTTGCCATTTGGCAACGGAACCCTAAAAACACAACACACTACCTTTTTTTTTTTTTTTTTTATCGTGCGGAAATCCCTTCGGATATCCCCCCGCGTGCCAGCGGGGGCGGTTATGTCGGGCTTGAACCGACTAAAACCGCACGCCGTCTCGGGTCTACAGACGCCGGGGTGTAAGGTTGCCCATAGAGCATATCCCTCGCACCCCGACTGACCCTGGGCCATCTCCGGTTTCGAGATGGCCCCCTCGGGTTTGGGAACCACGGTGTCCCCGTCTTGCCCCGGTTTGGGGGAGCGGCGCTAGTCGCCCCACCGTCCCGGCCTGCTTCTGCTGGGGTGACAGGTGGCCTCACCCGCCATCCCAGGTACCTACACTACCTATTTAACGAAAAGTTTAGGGACAGACTTCAATGTATTGTGAACGTCAAGGTAAAGATGACTATATATATCTACTGAGGTTGAAAGGTCAAGTACGAATGTTGATATTTCTTTGACCTGTGTAGCGTAGCGGTAGAGCGTTCAACAGCTAAGACAAAAGGTCGCGTCTTCGATTCCCACTTAGTACAAATATTTGTATGCATATGTTATGGATCGGGTGCTATGGCGCAAATTGGGATAAGCCTATGTCCAATAGTAGACTGCAATAGTCTAATTGATTGATTGATATGTATTTTTGCATTGGTCTGGGTGTTTTTGTATCAGAATATGTTCTTACTTATTTATAATAAAAAAATGTATCTAAGTATGTTTATACGCATTTTAGAACCCATACTACTAACTAGTTAAGCTAGGCTTACTTTGGGGTACCTGGGGTTATCCTTTCGAGGGCTTACCCGGGGTGCCCGGCAACGGACACATGGGGAGGACACCGTGCGGTTTTAGTCGAGACACGACATAACCACCCCCGCTGGCCAGCGGGGGGGGTATCCGAAGGAATTTCCGCACGTAAAAAAAAAAATAAAGGCTTACTTTGGGTCTAGATAGCGCTAAATGTCCTAGCATAATAAATCAGCCACGTTATCATGTGTTAAGGTTCGGCTTTCAGTGAAATTACGAAACGCGACTGTCGTCTCACCTCCACAAACCACTGGCGATATGGAAGTTCTGCAGTTAGACCACGTTATCGGACTTTTTAGGGCTCTAACTATCCGAACGAATGCCACACAGATGAATATATGGCGACCGGGACCGACGACGGTTTAAGGTCTATCTACACATATCAGAGCCGTGCCCGGAACGTGTGGGACGTCCCAGGCACTGAAACTCCGTCGCCGGCACGGATGTGTGCAAACGAGTACATATAAAATGTACACAACTATTATTTGGAGCCCGTGATGCGGCACGGCCCGTCCACGGGCCGTGTCGTGTCGGGGCCTTAATGTATGTGAATAGAGTGCTCTTCGAGGCACGGGACCCCATACACTCTAGCAAACATCCTATTATTATGTTTGTTATGTATGTTTCCCAATTTAGTAGAATTACAAAACTATTGTCCTTTGTCATCTATTTATACGCGAACTAAGTGCCCGCATGCTATATTTAGCTCCAATGCCGACTCGACACAGTTTTCAGGCCTACTGTTTCCGATACAGACAGATAAGATCTACGCTGATACATTGTTGTTTTCTCATTGATAGAGGTGTTCATGAAATTTTCCTAACAGTTCAAGGGTCGGGGCAGGTGTAAACAACGGTTATATTTTGTGTAAATGTGCAAATAAATGGTTTTAGTCGGTTCAAGCCCGACATAACCGCCCTCGTTGTCGGCGGGGGGGGGGGGGGGGTGTTTCCCGCACAAAAAAGGTACTAGTTTATATTTTTTAACGTTATTAATATTCTATAAATATTCTACGACATTCTGCACAGCGCTTTTTAGACCCAAAGCAAGCATAGGTTAACTAGCTTGTGTTATTGGTTCTAGAATGCGGATAAACATACTTATGTATTTATGTTTTTTTTGTAAATACATACATATTATACATAGAAACACCCAGACATAAACATATTCATGCATACAAATATTTGCACTGAGCGGGAATTGAACCCGCGCACCCTGTCGTAGCCGTCGAATGCACTACCGCTACGCCAGTCTATTGGTTTCTTATCAGGAGCCATTGCGATCCTGCCCTCTTCTATATGCGTTGCAGATTTAACAAATAAGTTTTTTACAATATTAATAAATACTGTATAAAGATAAAAAGATTGTATAAAGATAAATTACTATATATTTAAGTATACTGACGAAGTTGAGCTTATATCGGTTCCCGTTTTGGATCGCATATACGGAACTCTAAAAATTTCAGTAATCAATTTCTTTGCCGACATATTTTCTCATTGTATAGATCGTAAATATGTTTATATAGTGGCAGTCCGCTTAAGTGCCATTACATTTCAAATAACACGCTATTCCGGAATACATACACTATTAATTTCGTTGGTGATTTAAATAAATCGCTATTTCGAAACAGCTTCCCACATATTTTGTGTCTTCGAATACGACGACGTAATACAAATTGGTTACTTTAGAAATATTTATAATAAATATAATAATTTTAGTCAAGACTCTACCACCTAAAATTATCAATTTCAAAAAATTACAAATTATCAATTATCAACAGTCATTTTGGCCGTTGCATGAATGGGGCCGACCGGGGAAGCACCACCCTCTCACAGAATATCGAAGCCAAGTAACAGTATTTGAACTGTTGCGTTCCGTTTGGTGAGTGAGAGTGCCGGAGCCCAAACTCCTTTCCCATCCCCTCCCAAACTCCTTTCTCATCCCCTCCCAAACTCCTTTCCCATCCCCTCCCAAACTCCTTTCCCATCCCCTCCCAAACTCCTTTCCCATCCCCTTTCCTTTACAGGGTCGGCAGCGCGAGTGTGACGCCACTGGTGTTGCACACGTCCATAGGCCGCGGTAACCGCTTCCCATCAGGTGGGCCGTGTGCTTGTCTGCCACCTTAGTGGTATAAAAAAAAATGTTTGGAATTTACTTTTTTTTACCCCATTTTAAAGTTTAATAATTCTTCCGGTTAAATTCCACTTTTCACTAGCAGGCCCCTCTTGTAGAAAAGTCAGTTGCCATTACGAGGGCACATTTCTTCAACTTCATTTATACCTTTGTTCGAAACACCGAAAGGCAAAAAAACGTGGCCGTGGTACGAATACCTCGTGTTATAAAACGACTATGCACCCAATGAAAATTTTATTCAGTCGGAATCGATACCGGCACGCCAACGAAATTAAGTAGCCCGAAAGTTTTTTAAATGTGACGCATATTTATAAAATAGATGACACTTTTAAGATCAAATAAACGTTGATTTCCCGTCTTTAAATGCATGTTCGGAGATTGCCAACTATTTAAAATGGTTTCCTATACAAATTAATTTAAAGAAAACATTAATTTTAATTTACATCAACCGATTCTGTAACTCAGTTTCAGTCATTATTTTGTTAGCCTATATTAATTAACAAAAATCTCGGTTAACTACGTCCGCGGTAGAGTCATTAATTTAGGGAGGATATAACTATAATATATTATAGTAACTAGGACGGAAACTTATAAATATTTTATCACTGTATCACCTGTTATCATTGACGCATGTATGTACACATGTACAACATACTTGCTTTGTCTGTAATAGAAACAAATCATAACTGAATGTATAAAACAATATGATATTTAAAGTTTACGCGAATATACACACTGCAATAAAACTAAATTTAACTGATTCTGTCGCGTTTTAGTATGTGTCATGTTATTATTTACAGTTAGGTATTCCTGAGATGTTCCCTGGATCTATAGCTGCCTAAACATAACTGAAACGTCGGAAATAGTGCAAATAATTTATAACATAATGCATAAAACATAGTGCATATCAAGCTAGAATAGTAGCCGATGAATGAATAATTTATTTTCACAAATATGTATTTTAAATATATTTGGAGACATTTGGTTGAAATTAAAAATTAACAGTTCTTAGATGGTTCGGACATGTAGAGAGGATGGAGGAAAGAAGATTGACGAAACAGATATATGAGGCGAAGGTGAATGGGCAACACAGTAAAGGTCGATCTAGGCGTAAGTATGTTAATCAGATCGAGGACTAGAGTATGTATTAAAACAATTATGAAAGTATATAGAAGAAGCGAGGCGCGTATGTTAAGATCGTAGAATTCGTAGCAAGAAGAAAGATGGTGTCTCTGCTTAGCCCAATGGGAAATAGGCGTGACTTTATTTATGTATGTATGCTAGACGCTACATGATAATGACTCGGCTGAAACATTTTTAGGGATTTTCTTTAGAAAAGCCCTATTGCTATCGAGTTGTCGTCGACGTCGTCGTTGCCAATTTTCTGTCACGGTTTTGGGTATGAAGGAGATGAGCTATCGAGTTGCTGTTTTCGGTAATAGATTCGTGCTGGGGTGAACCATTGCAAGATAAAGAAAAAATGGCAAAAAATCGCAAAAAAAAAAACGCTAAATCGAAAATCCCTTGTATTCGGCTGAGCTCGTCTCAGGAATTCAACTTGTTTACATATTTTCCTAACTGTACATTAACAAAGGTACCTTTTTTAGGGATTTTCTTTAGAAAAGCCCTATTGCTATGGAGTTATGGAGTTGTCGTCGACGTCGTCGTCGTTGCCAATTTTCTGTCACGGTTTTGGGTATGAAGTAGATGAGCTGGGGTGAACCATTGCAAGATAAAAAAAATATCGCAAAAAATTGCAAAAAAAAAAAAAGTCGTAAAATCGAAAATCCCTTGTATTCGGCTGAGCTCGTCTCAGGAATTCAACTTGTTTTTTTTTTCGTGCGGAATCCCTTCGGATAAGCCTCTCAGCGGGGGCGGTTATGTCGGGCTAGATACTTTTTTTTTTCGTGCGGAAATCCCTTCGGATTCCGCCAGCCAGCGGGGGCGGTTTAAATTCAAAGTGGTTGATTCCTAAGATTATTTCTTCAAGATTATTTTGAACATTCATGACCATTGTAGGTATTTAGCAAGACAACAACTTTGTTTTTTTTTTCAGACTAACGTAATGTACTGGCGCCGAATGCACAAAATTTCTATTTTCGCCTGCCAAACCTGTGCTACCAAATTTTTTGGGTTATGTTTACTTTTGTTAAGAGGGGATTTTTCAAAGCGGCGATAGCCCAGTGGCGTACGTATCGGACTGCCGAGACCAGGTATCGAGTTCGATCCCCAGTCGCCCCGGGCACACACCTCTGACTTTTCGTAGTTATGTGTGTATTGTTAAAATGTTAATTATCGCTCGCTTAGTAAATGGGCCCGGTAGATGGTAATAGGCTATTAGCGCCCCCTATTACATTGAATTTGATTGAATTGAAAAACATAACTGGCGAATCGTGGGTGTGTAATACACCTCTGCCTACCCCTTCGGGGATACAGGCGTGAAGTTATGTTATGTTTACATAATTTTTCAGTTGTTAAACAACAAACAAAACAAAAAATGCTAATTAGGTACGTTCTGAAACTACGGTTGGAGTGAAACAACACCAACCTGCGAAATCCCCTCTTATCAAAAGTAAACATAACCCAAAAGATTATAAATTTAAAAAGATGATTCAGAATTATTGACTTAGATCGAAAACGACAGAGGAAATGACTTTTTGCTGATGTATATAAACAATTGAAAAATCCCCTCGTATCAAAGTTAAAGGTTAGGTTTGCGGTTTTAGTCGGTTCAAGCCCGACATAACCACCCCCGCTGGCACGCGGGGGGGGTATCCGAAGGGATTTCCGCACGATAAAAAAAAAAAAAAAAAAAAAAAAGGGTAGGTAACCTAAAAGATTGTAAAGATAAAAATATGATTCTTAATAATTGACTTGGATCGAAAACTATTGCGGAAATGACACTGAATGATATGGGACTACGTATACGTAGTATATTAATGACTCTGTGGAGATAATGTTGAAAACACCTCTTTTCTTAACAGCACCATAAAGACTCTGAATTCTTTACCTGCCAGCACACGTGCTTCCTCCTTCCTACAGTCCCGGTTCCTTTAATCGAAGCGGGAAAAGCAATGAAGCCATCATGCTGAGGGCTACCATTGTAGCATTATCGGTTTCTGTAATGGCGACCCTCATTCCTGAGACTTTACCTTTAGTTTACCATCATGCGAGGTGTAGTCAGTTATAAAAAGAAAGGTTTTCTTTTTTTAAGAATATTAGTAACCGAAATTATTAATATTCCCCCTAACCCCGCCAGCTGCTTGTGTTAGGAGTGGGTTCATGTCGGTAGTGTAATGGCCAGGATTCGAACCCGGGACCTCTCGATCGTAGGGTCGACTCCTTAACAACCAAGCTAAAGACGCTTCAAAAAAGTCTTTGAATATAATTGAAGAAAACACTTCCATATGATATCTTTCTTAGCAATCGATGCGGTAGTTTTGTTTTCACTGAAATGAATATGACAGAGGCCGTCAACAATGAGGTATTTGTTTATTCTTTCTGAAGTATGAAGTTTGGCTGACTCAGACTCAGATGTTAAATCGATAAACCGTTCAGAAACCGATCGATACCAAAATATATAATAATAGACAGATATTTGTTAAACGTGACGAATTTTTGTATTATCCTTAAGGGAAGGGTTGGGTTATGTATTCGTATGTATTTAATTATAATAATATATTACATAGAGTAAGAGGAACTTTTATTTCTGTATTACTCGGTCGAGTTTTTCATACAGTACAGTCGCGTGGAAAGTATTAATCTGATATTACTTATTTAGAGCTTCCACGCAACTATACCAGATACCTACAACTGTACGATATTTTGGCATTTAGTAGAATTAGCAGAAACTAAAAAAATCATAAAATCACGCCTGTTTCCCACAGGGGTAGGCAGAGATCACGGATCTCCATTTGCCACGATCCTGACACACTTCTCTCGCCTCATTCACTCTCATAACATTCTTCAAACTAATTCTACTAATATCATATGTGAAAGTTTCTGAGGATGAGAAGTCGTTCGTTACCTACTCTGTCACATAAAAACGGCCTGACGAATAATAATATCGAACGGGAAAAATTGAAGTTGAATGATTAACGAGAACATTTACGAGTTACATGACAAATAATGTAGGTCGGTAGTTTTAAAACTACTAATATTTCCCCAAGTTGATACTAAAATTCTATTCACAAACAACACACTATCACATTCCACATGTATACAGATTTTTTTTAAACAGTTGGCAACCGTCACCAGTTATTTTGATACTCACATTTATTTTATCTCAGTGTGTGGTCTAGTTTTATCAATTCAATTAAAATCAGGCGAAAACAGCGTGATAACGAATTCGGTAAATTAAATTAAATACCTATGTAAAAATAACACGATTATGCAAAGCGGTAAGATCTTTATAACACCTTAGGATGCATAAGGCGTAAAGCATAATTAAAGCAAAATCGCGTTCGCTTAAGGCGTGAATTATACAGAAAAGACGTAAGGCATAATTTAAGCAAAATCACGTCCGCGTAAGGCGTGAAATATACAGGAAATGCATAAGGTGTAAGGCATAATTAAAGCAAAATCGCGTCCGCGTAAGGCGCGAATTATACAGAAAAGGCATAAGGCGTAAGGCGACAAACGGGCGAGGCACGGATAAGGAGAGGACGCAATTTTGCTTTGTTTTCTGTATAAATCACGCCGTAAGTATGAGGCGACGATATCGTTGAACCTGGTGTCAGATGCAAGCAGAGAATCGCGTCGTAAATCCCTGTGCTGCGTGAGGGAGGTCGTAATGAATGCGGGAAACACAATGTCTTCGAGGTAACGCATTAAACAACCAAATCAATGATTTGTTATCGTTGAGCTAAAAGACGGACAAATAAGATGTAATTCGTATATGACACAAAATTGTTAGTCTCACAGTTAAAAATGTAATATGAAGAACAAGACTCTTAGTAGTCTCCTATTATGGAAAACAAGTTAGTACATATTTATATATTTATATATATGTATATATATAACATAAACATAACATAACATAAACTCACGCCTATATCCCCAGGGGTAGGCAGAGGTGCTAGCACCCACATTTCGCCAGTTTATGTTTAGGTCCTATTGCCATTAACCGGGCACTTATAAGCCTGCGATAAATACACACATAACTTCGAAACGCATCGAAAAGTCATTGGTGTGTGCCATGGTAAAACCTGGGATCGAACCCGAGACCTCGTCTCAGCAGTCCATTACCCATACCACTAGGCTACCGCGGCTCTCCCATACCACTAGGCTACCGCGGCTCTTATATATATGGGTATTTAAATATTCAAATAAGTCCCGCTTATATCTCCGTAGATAATGTTTTCATAGAATGTGATACAGAGAACAAGGTCAATATAACAATACAGTACGAAATCAAATAATTACATACGCCAGTTAAAACAGATGGCATTCGGCAAACTAGTCTGTGTTTAATTATTGATAAGCGTGAACACGTAACTAGATGAAAACAAGTTTATCGCATTTTCATTAATAAATAGGTAGGTTCAATAGTACTGAACTATTTAGATCACATATCGTGATTTTAACAATGCAAGCTCTCGGAACACGATTCGCATTTGCTGCACTAAGGGATCTGAAATATACATGCAAGTCGACCGATCCATCGAATAACGATACTTCTGCAAAATCTTCACTTTACAGGACAGCGATTTTGAATTTGTTTTACAAATAACTGGCTGTAACTTTTAATATATCTTCTTACTCTAAAATATCTAGAGAAATTATTCTCTTCCATAAACTTTAGTATGGGTCATATTAGCCGCAAAAACACAAATAAAAACCGGCCAAGTGCGAGTCGGACTCGCCCATGAAGGGTTCCGTAGCAGCAATTAACATTTTTATAGTTGAGTTGATTGAATGAAAGGTAAATTGCGGTTTACCATTAATGAGGTATTCAAAAAAACTGCTTACTAGATCTCATTCAAACCAATTTTATTTTCGGTGGGTTTTTTTTAGTTTTATCATTCTCTTATTTTAGAAGTTACAGGGGGGGGGGGGACACATTTGACCACTTTGGAAGTGTCTCTTGCGCAAACTATTCAGTTAAAAAAAAACATATTAGAAACCTCATCATTTTTGAAGACCTATCATCCATAGATCACGTAGGTATGGATTTGATGAAAAAAAAAAGATTTTTTTTCTATTTTTGTGTGAAAATCTTTATGCGGACATATGGACGGACAGACAGATAGACATGACGAATCTATTATGGTTCCATTTTTTGCCATTTGGCTACGGAACACTAATAATAACACCATTCAAATTATATTACGTTCTGTAAATAAATTTATTATTATGAAGGAACTCATTGAAGTTGTTATAGATCAGATGAACAATATTTTTTCAAATGCATCTACCTAGGTCTGTTTAGAAATAACAAATGACTATTCTACTAAAATTGAAAACATAAACATGAATGTTTCCCACCTAGCCAATAATAAAGTCATATATATATTTATAGACACATAGCAGATAAAATACAGGAGAGTCACCTCGTAACAAATATCAGACCATGCCACCTCCACCGGGCCCCGGTAAGAGGAGAAGACCCAAGAACAACATTTCTTGGTGTTGCTTGACGCGTCGTAAGGGATGCCATGCGTGTCAATGGAGTAAAAGCCCGAAAGCGGACCCGGCGCTCCAAGGAAAATGCCTTGGATGCATCCAGGACCCAACGCTGAGATTATATTCATAGGTATTAATGGCCCAGGGTCAGTCGGGGTGCGAGGGATATGCTCTATGGGCAACCTTACACCCCGGCGTCTGTAGACCCGAGATGGCGTGCGGTTTTAGTCGGTTCAAGCCCGACATAACCGCCCCCGCTGGCACGCGGGGGGGTATCCGAAGGGATTTCCGCACGAAAAAAAAAAGTACTAATTTAGTCAGCATGGTAGTCGAGAAGATAGTACTTAATTATTTCTTTGTTTTTTAATTAAACCAGTTCACTTATTCACACAATCAATAGACAAAACAGTGATGCAATGATAAGCTGTTTGGTCACTGCGATAGCCTTTGCACTCAGATATTAAGCGAATAATAAAATTTCGTAAAGGCCAATATGAATACACTAATCATCGATCATGCTTTGCATATAGTCGGCATATTATAACAATTTGGTTATGTCTGCACTACTGATTTGTATGTTATATGTCCTGCTTTGATAACCCACGTTATCAAAGTTGTTTATAATACGCGAATTTTTTAGATCATTTACATACAATTGAGTATAAGAATGTAGAAGACAATTCGATAGGCTATTAATGAAAAAAGCGGCCAAGTGCGAGTCGGACTCGCCTATTAAGGGTTCCGTAGCAGCAAGTAAATTAATGTTTTTAAAAAAATTTATATTTGAGTTGATTGAATGAAAGGTAAATTGCGGTTTACGATTTATGACGTATTGAAACAAACTACTTACTAGATATCGTTCAAACCAATTTTCGTTGAAAGTTTACATGGCAATGTTAATCATATTTTTTTTTTGTTTTATCATACTCTTATTTTAGAAGTTACACATTTTACCACTTTGGAAGTGTCTCTCGCGCGAACTATTGTTTCGAAAAAAATGATATCAGAAACCTCAATATCATTTTTGAAGACCTATTCATAGATATCACACACGTATGGGTTTGATGAAAAAAAAAATGTTGACTTTCAGATCTAAGTATGGGGAAACCCCCAAAATTTATTGTCTTTTTTTCTATTTTTGTGAGTAAATCTTAATGCGGTTCACAGAATACATCTACCTACCAAGTTTCAACAGCAAAGTTCTTATAGTTTCGGAAAAAAGTGGCTGTGACGTACGGACGGACAGACAGACAGACATGACGAATCTATAAGGGTTCCGTTTTTTTGCCATTTGGCAACGGAACCCTAATATTAAAAAGGATAGGCCCAAGGTGTGAACCCTGAGGAACACTAGAAAAGGCAGGAGATAAATCACATAAAATGACTACATCATCGGTCATGTTTTGCAGTAATGAGGTGCCATATTATAACGACTTCAATGTGAGAAATTTTATCTATGCCATTTTTATTTACTTACCCATATAAATTCATTTTGCATTCCTGGTCTCACTACTGGAGATATCGAAGACCGTGCGAAGCGTGTATAATAAATAGGAGAGCGGACCACGGGCTCTGAGGTGAAAGTTTCGGAAGCAACTGGGATCATCGCTAAATTGATGATGATGATAAATACAGTTCATTCGTTCATTAGAACTTAGTGTTACGTACCTAGAACACTAATGTAAACCTAATTTGTTGTATATACTGACGAACTTTAACAAGCAATGTAATATTTACATAGAAATATTTGATAATTACTGAATTCTGTGAAATTTGAATATGGATAGCGCGTAGCGAGTATGTCTTTACAGCCTAAGAGGCGCCCAGTGCTTTTATCTCGCTAATCGTAGCACGTTTCTATACCTCTTTTTGTATTAGTCCTGTGGTGGCTTAGCAGGATCTAAATCACGCTATCGACATATTCCAGAAGGTTTATTAACAATATTTACTTTCCAACTACAACACCGTTATGTATCACTAAACGTAAAGACAACGCATAGCTACTTTTCTTCAGAAATATTGGAACGTATCGGCTGGCAACCTGCCAGAGAGAGCCGACTACGGTCAAGGTTAATGTAAAATAATAAATTAAAATGAATACCGTTGACAACAAGTATCAGCTTAGCACAGTACCTTTTTTTTTTTTTTTTTTCGTGCGGAAATCCCTTCGGATACCGCCCCCGCTGGAGAGCGGGGGGGTCTCCAGCGGGGGCGGTTATGTCAGGCTTGCACCGACTAAAACCGCACGCCGTCTCGGGTCTTAAAACGCCGGGGTGTAAGGTTACCCATAGAGCATATCCCTCGCACCCCGACTGACCCTGGGCCATCTCCGGTTTCGAGATGGCCCCCTTACTTGCTCTCCACTGTGCCCTCTGCTAATCAGAGGGACACGTGGAAAGCTTCCGAACAGCCCTCAACAGGGCCGTCCTCGCCTCGGTCGGAGTTGGCCGTAGGCGGCAGCGTCTCTCCCACCCTAGGAGAGAGGCGCTGCCGTCTCCGTTGCCCAGGGTGCACCGCGTGGAGGTCCCCAACCAAGCACCCCAGCTTAGCACAGTACCTATATTTCTTGACTTTGGTACCGATTCTGTGCCCGGTTTACACCTCATTCAGGAATTGTGACATATTTTTTTGTTTTAAGTCATTGACTATATCTTTACATCAGTTTAAGAAGATCTATAAGATTTCTCTCAAAAATACCAGAACTAAAACCCGTCTCCGATAATGCTGTAAATTTAAATATGTACTACCCTCATTTTATGATGCACGACCAGCCCGATACATCTATTCTTAGCACCAAATGCACTTTACGATCAATAAAAGTTAATGCAAAAGTAATAAAAGTAATAAGACAAACTGTTTAGGTTTGAACTCACGTGGGATAGGTCAAAGTCATGGAAAACAACAAATATTAGCCGATGGCCCAGTCAACCTTCACGGTACAGTAATCGGAGAATGAAATTACCGTAATGTAAATAATGCTGTTTGAAAGGTCGTCTATATAGGTTGTCGACATTATTTTTATATTGTGAATTTAACCATAATACAACATTATGCATGCATATGGGTTCATCTAATTCATAGCGTTTATGTCCATGTGAACATACCTATTTGTAGCATTTATTCTGTTTTAGTATTGTATCTTAATTATGTCTTTGTTCTTATAACATTTCTTGCTAGAGTCTTGGCTTTTTAATTATTGTCTTTTCATTGTTAGCTTAGTACCTATTTAGTATGTAACGGAATCTTTGAATTTGGTTTTGGAGCACTCGAATTTGTTGCCGATGACAATACAATGATTTTTATGCTTTTTTTTTCAGGTAAGTTAATTAAGTAAGATGTATTTCAAAGTAGTGAGTGGAAAAAGTTTAACGGAATGGTTTTATTGGAGTTTTAAACAATAATGAAAATTGTAGATAATGAAATTCGCAATAAATGTTTCTTGTTAGCCAATTATACTTTTGTTGTAAAAAATATAATGTTCTTCACACATTTGCATAGTAATATAATGCGGTTTTATAGTATGTCGTTATATAATTGCAGACTTTGCACAGGTTTAACGGGATTATTTAGAATAGAATAGATATAGCTTATATGGAGAAGTGCAGCACGCTGCTTTTTAGGGATTTTCTTTAGAAAAGCCCTATTGCTATCGAGTTGTCGTCGTCGACGTCGTCGTTGCCAATTTTCTGTCACGGTTTTGGGTATGAAGGGGATGAGCTATCGAGTTGCTGTTTTCGGTAATAGATTCGTGCTGGGGTGAACCATTGCAAGATAAAGAAAAATTCCTGAGACGAGCTCAGCCGAATACAAGGGATTTTCTTTTATTTTATCTTTTATCTTTTTTCTTTATCTTGCAATGGTTCACCCCAGCACGAATCTATTACTGAAAGCAGCAACTCGATAGCTCATCTCCTTCATACCCAAAACCGTGACAGAAAATTGGCAACGACGACGTCGACAGGGATTTTCTTTAGAAAAGCCCTATTGCTATCGAGTTGTATTCGGCTGAGCTCGTCTCAGGAATTCAACTTGTTTTAAATTATGCGTAAAAAAAAACATTAAGTAAAAAAAAATTACACATTCTATCTACCATGCATTTGGAACACACATACCCATGTTACTTACGTATGCTTATACCCAACCACCAATGTCAAACGTATTATGACATAACTCGTACGTACAAACGTATTATGACATATCACAGCTGCCGTTTATAACAAAATTAAAAGAAATGCAATGAAGTTTCTGACAACCTCAAAAACGGTCTAATTTCGACCATCCCACGGGGTCACTAATGCATTTAATTAGTTAGGTAGTTAGTTACAGGTGAAGCTCATAAAAGCGTGTTAAAATATCATTCACATATACTAACAAAGAATACGGATCTATTAAACAATTACTGCACGCAGCGACAAGTGACAAACAGTTTCTAACAACTTACATGAACGAAAGCGTGAAATCTAACATTGTCTCGCTTCACCTTTCCCTATACAAACAATTTCCTATGATACTTGTGCGTTTTTATACCTAGAAGGAATTAAAAAACTATAAAATTCAACGCAGTGACCATCCGTCAAGCGCTTAAGATTTAGAAAGAACGAAGTTTTTCAGGATCGATACCGATCGATACTTCACGGTCTGCCCGGATTCCGGAGTCCGGGGCAGACCCCCGCACTCCGAACTTCGGGGGGGAAGAGCCTCAGATGTGTCCGGGACTAATGCGAACCTATGCATAGTCCCTGAGGGGGCCATCTCGAAACCGGAGATGGCCCAGGGTCAGTCGGGGTGCGAGGGATATGCTCTATGGGCAACCTTACACCCCGGCGTCTGAAGGCTCGAGACGGCGAGCGGTTTTAGTCGGTTCAAGCCCGACATAACCACCCCCGCTGGCCGGCAGAGGGGGGGAGGGTATCCGGAGGGAATTTCGCACGAAAAAAAAGGTAAATATGCATAAATATTGGTGTTTATTTGAAAAAAATATTAAACGAATATATCACAAAGTTTTGAACGAGAAAGGTTCATCAAAATACTTCCAATATTTTTTAATAAAATATTACTTCATACTTTTATTATAGTGAAAACTAAATATACATTACGAGCGACGTACAGTCAGCATGAAAAGTTAATGATCATTTTCAGATTTAAAAGAAAAATATTTCTGAGCATTATAATTTATATTTATACTATTATAAAATTGAAAATTAGCATGTCTCTAAATCGGAAATATATAAAAAAACTTGGGTTCTGTTAAATTAACGATTCTGAACACAAAAAAATATTTTTAAATTTTTGTCTGTTTGTCTATTTATTTGTTTGTTTGTTCGCAATGGACGCTCAAACTGCTAAACGGATTTTGATGCGGTTTATCCATTAGAAAGATCTTGGTCAGACCTAAAATCTTTCGTATGTTTTATTGCAATTGGCTAAGTAGAACCGGAGATATGACCAAAAACGATAATCATCCTCCGCGCTGGCGGAGCCGCGGGTATCAGCTAGTTATATAATGCTGTTGAACTTCTTAGTAGTCGTAAAAATTTTTAATTTTCGTCACAATATAATCAATCTGTGCAATCATCATCTACTTTTGACGCTGACTGTACCTGCTGTTACAAAAATACAATAGCCCATTCGCTTCGGTAATTACTTATTACCGGGAAAACTGATTGCTGCTTGTTTACAAACTTGGTATTAAAAATGTTAAACTATCTGGTCGGACATAGTTTATGTACGGTTGTTCATGACATCCATTATGATTTTCCGTTAGACGGGTTTGTTCACAGAGCAATAGAATCTAAAGGTATTATATTATCATAAAATTGTTAATTGGTTGTGTCTGTACATTAGAGACAGTAAAAAAAACGAGGCATATGTTAAATTTACGATTCTGAACCCAAACATATATTATTTGGACTTCATGGGTTTTGATGCGTTTTTTTTTCGGTTATTGATATCTTGGTCAACACTGCCGTATGTTAGATTACTATTGGTTAAGTAGTTGAGTAGAATTGGAGATATGAGTAAAAGTCCCGATAACCAACATCCACGCGGGCGGAGCCGCGAGGAGCAGCTAGTTAGGTATAGATGGGTTTGTCGCACTGCAATAAATATTTATCATCTAATTACCGAGTTTTTAATTATTAAAACAATTGTTACCTCGTTTAAAAGCTTTCAATTTGTTAAGTGATACTTGATGATAAAGTACAACATAGGCAGATAGGCTAACTACGACCTCCGTCCTCCATGAGCGCAGGAGGCCTGGGGGTGGCAGGTGAGGCCGCCTGTCACCCCAGCAGAAGCAGGCCGGGACGGTGGGGCGACTAGCGCCCCTCCCCCAAACCGGGACAACACGGGGACACCGTGGTTCCCAAACCCGAGGGGGCCATCTCGAAACCGGAGATGGCCCAGGGTCAGTCGGGATGCGAGGGATATGCTCTATGGGCAACCTTACACCCCAGCGTCTGTAGACCCGAGACGGCGTGCGGTTTTACTCGGTTCAAGCCCGACCCCCGCTGGCCGGCGGGGGGGTATCCGAAGGGATTTCCGCACGAAAAAAAAAAGGTAGATAGGTTAACTTAAATAAGTAATTTTTTTACCAGACAGGAAATATGGATCTCATTTCTATTACTACGGGATAAGGAAAAATTACCATGTTTATATGGGCCTTTTATCACAACAATAAACCTACAGTGTGCTGCGCCTCTGCGCCTGTATTTAGTATCGCTGGATACGATGTCGACAGCCCATTTAGCGCTACTCTGCAAGGAGGACGTACGGTCTCCAACGGTGAAGTTGAATACCTGATGCGAAAGACCTGATCCTGTTGGAGACATAGTTTGCATCTAGTAGAATATAATCACGCAATGACTTACTGCCAAACTACAGTGTATGTAATAATTACTTTTGTTGTTGGTTGTAGGTATACCGTTTTGTAAACCAAATAAAAAAAAAAAATTGGCACTCCGTGAGTGCGGACAGAAGTGAATACTTGCACAAATACGTGTCTATTTTACAGATAATTTTACAAATACAGAGTCCGAATATATTTCTTAACTTGATTTTTCTGTAGTTTTAGTTTTTGAAGAAAGAATAATTTAATATACTTGAAAAAATATGCTTGTTACCAAACTTGTTAATACAGCGAAGGAATTAAGCCCGAATTCGAGGGTCTTACTAGTAGCTGTGGAAGATTTCCACTATTCCCATTCTAGCTCCATCATCAGATCAGCTCGAAATGCGGATGTCACATTGAATTTTCTTAAGTTCGACTTCTAAGTTTTCTTTACATCACATTTGCTTACATAGTTACTTACTGGTGAAGCTAGTAGAGGCTCTCTACATGCACCACAACATAATATAATAAATCCTACAGGTATTTCACCCATCATTCCTTCCCTTCGCCTGCGCGGAAGTCTAATCGTTCCCGCTTCCCATGGGAACCTATGCTAGGGACTATAATCTATCCCTGTACCAAATTTTAGCCAGATCCGTTCAGCCGTTAGAGCGTGATTGAGTAACAAACATCCAAATTTACAAACATCTTCATAAACTTTCACATTTATAATATTACAGTAGGATAGTAGGATAGCTATTCATCTATCAATAATGATCTAAAATCTAATCTCTTCATACTTGCTAATTGGTTAGAATATCTAAGGTGACAGGTTAGGTATTAGAATTTAAGTGAATGTCTTACAGCCTACGCCCTGATTTTGTGTAAATTCATGAATGGTATAAATGGTCTCCGACAGTTGACATTATGCAAACTAGAACTACTGCTATACCTAAAGGTATTGGTATTTGTTGAAGTAAGTGAATCGATTGAGTTCAACACAAACTCACAATGAGGTAAATTAATAAAACGTAAGTGATCAATGTTATTGTTACGTACAGTTGGTCTAGTAATACTCATGGAAATCTTTAGTAATTAATTACAGGCACTTTTTACATGTTATAATTATCGTTGAGCAAATATCTTCAAATAAAACATCATAGTCTAGTGAAGTCTAGTGTATAAAAATGTTAATTTACATCTAAATCACTATCACTATTGATCTACAACTGTAGTCAATTGTAGATCAACGAGAGCAACTCTTTTTATCGTACCCAAATCACTTTCAATATATGAGCGTAGAGCTATCATTGATCCACATTAACGACACACTAGAGGTAATCTTTAACCGTATCATTATCGATAAATTATGAACAGTTAGTCACGATAAATATATTAATAATATCATAACCTAGATAATGTGGCACAAAATTTCGATACAGTGCTTAATTTTGAGAGGAAATTGATTCGGATAATGATAGGATTATTTAATGAATAGCTGTACTGATTTTTGGTGCACTATCATATTACTACAAAGCTATTAAAATTATGATTGGGGTCAGCAGAAACAATTGTGAGATAGTTTATAAAAGTAGATCGAGTGTTGATGGAGAAGGGCTAAGTGCGGAAGTGGACCGTCCATTATTGGCTGTAGTAGTACCTAATTAGAGATACTGCAATTGATATAGCAGAGACGATAATTCATAGCATTATTAGACAATTTGGGCCAGACAAAGACATACATACTATTTTTCTGGAGTATTTGGGTTGAACCAATAAAATATAATGGCTTTTTTAGGTTTTATAGTAGGTCAGACAAGTGAATCGCCCACTTTTCAAGTCGTTGCAATAATTTCGAAGACAATAAAGCTACAAAGCAAATGCATAAAAAAGATCACACAAAAATAGTAAACCTAGATTGAAAAGTTTACTAAAAAACAACAAGATTGAGGTGCAATCAACTCGTGCGGTTCACCACAGCTCACTTCCATCAAGGCAATTTTTTATACATCACGATCAAAACAAAAAGCTCGAGATGTTTCTATGCTGTTTTTTAGTACCGTCAAGATGATCTGCTCTAGCAATTGAATCTTTAGAATAAAAACCTCAGTCGTTTCTGTGTAATGTATAATCTATCATGTAATAGATTATATCGATTCACCTGCTCTTGAATTCACTCATTAATAGAATGTAAACTAATCATGTATGTGTTTGTTTTCTTATTCAAGTAGGTACTTGGAACTTGGGTGCGAGGGATATGCTCTATGGCCAACCTTACACCCCGGCGTCTGTAGTGTTTTAGTCGGTTCAAGCCCGAGTTAACCGCCCCCGCTGGCCAGCGGGGGGGTATCTGAAGGGATTTCCGCACGATAATAAAAAAAAAAAGGTACTTGGAACTCGTTTATAGTACAGTAATAGGAAAACGTTTTTTTTACACTCCGGCGTGGTCAAACAAAAGCTCTCCTTGTGTTTCTGTTCTTCAAATTTCATGAGTTTTCTCATCCTTCAATAACAGGTTTGTAACATTGCCATTTCACATAAAATAACATGACAAAAATATGACATAACCGAACACATTTTCTGCAAATAAAGATTCATCATTTTTCTTATAGCGATATACCAGTCTTTTAGCGTGTGGTAACCCCCACCGTCTTCTCCCCATCGGTGCAGATGATGGGGTGGGCGTGTCGGAATCGGACCGACTAAAACCACACGGTGTCCTCCCCAAGTGTCCATTGCCGGGCACCCCGGGTAAGCCCTCGAAAGGATAACCCCAGGGTTACCGGCGGTCTTTGGCCGCCACCGCGGCCTCGCCTGGTGGGGTCGGGTTTTACCCCGCGTCGTTGAGTTGGCAGGCGTGTGTAGGACGATTTACCAGTTACAAAAGTTTATACTTAGGTGCCTGGGCTCTGCTTATTGTTTTTGATCGGTATGTCGGTTTTTGCGTTCCTCTGATTTAATAGTCGAACGCTTTTGTCTCTACACCACATAGTCTCTACATCGTAAATGAGTATATTTTTCGAGGTCGACCTAGACTTAATAGCCCACTTACAATCCCTTTTTTAAGAACTTGATTTGAAGCAGTTTTCACCAAAATTTTATAATAAGATTATTTAATTTTTATTATATGTAATAATCTTTAGAGACGAGCATTTCTAATAGGTAGGAACTTATATATCAGGCTTAAGTTGATTATTAATCTTGCTTTTTGCAATAATACCAGTTTATTATATTCATGATCGGACTAAACTAATAAAAAAATCGTGTAAAACCTAATAACCTTGAAAACAGACAACACAGAGGATAGAAAATCCCCCGTACCGACCTTCACCGCGTGTCAAATTGCTTGTGACCTCGAGGTCGACTGTGGGGGCGTCGCCGACTGCCCAGATAAGAGAAGAGTGCGCGGTACATATCATGCGCGGTAACGTGAGAAACTGATGTGTTGGGAAAGGAACAATTCGCGAAATGAACATTAGGTGGAGGGAACATTTCGGGAATATTTAAACATAGATTTTGTTGTTGCTGTTGCCCCGGGCTCCGACCGTGTGGATGACGATTATCGCGCGTGGACGTCCATACGAACTGTCATCCCCTATTTCATCCATCCACAAGCTGAAAAACGCCCTATAGCATATTTATTTATCATCAAGTGCCTAATACGAAGTTTCAAGGCGATATCTTTGAAAATGACGAATTTCATACAAACTTTTATACCCTATTTGAACCCCTTCAAGCCTTTTTTCGCGACAAAAGGTCGCTTATATCCTTTTCCAAGCTCTAATCCATCTCTGTACGGAATTTCATGAAAATCGGTTTACTGGTTTAGGCGTAGTATTTAATTTCTTCCAAAGAAAGTTTCCAAATCCAATTTCGATGTTTTTATCGATAAAAAAGGACATTGCAGTATGAATGACAGCTG
This sequence comes from Cybosia mesomella, assembly GCA_946251805.1. Taxonomy (NCBI): domain Eukaryota; kingdom Metazoa; phylum Arthropoda; class Insecta; order Lepidoptera; family Erebidae; genus Cybosia; species Cybosia mesomella. The sequence continues at coordinate 23,691,675 of OX276405.1, forward strand.
AGAACTTGTCAATCCAGTCGATTGAGAGTCTTATACAGATCCGCGCTCTGTGGTATGTCGCGTCTAATACCTAATTGTACAAAGCGGAATGCCACGTCCAATAAATTACAGCCAGTTGCTAGTTTTTTGCTTACATCCTCTTAAGTCCGTCGCAGTAGCACTCCCGTTACGGTCAGTGATACAGACCACTGCTAATAATGGCAACGAAAAAATACCATATACGATTATAATTTTTTATCAACCAACAAATCCAACGCAAGACTGAGTCAGTAAAATCGAATGAAAAAACTCAATCGAACACCGGATGGTCCAGCGAATAAATAACATGAGCACATTAACAAAGTTGTACTCGAGTTAATCGACTGGAGTCTTGTTTGCATCGATAAAAAGAAATCGATTGCAATAAAGCAATTTACTGTTTAAAGGTTGTTGATTTTTATGTCACAAAATATGGGCTCAGAACTAGATAATGACGCGATGATGGTCCTGTTCTCGATATCTAATGATACGTTGGAATAATTATAGAGAAAGATTTTTTTGTACTCTTTGATTATGACCTACTTGTGTGGTACGATAATTTCCAGAGAATATACTTATATTTAGAAGACATCTAATTATTTTTATGTGTAGTGATAACCTACAGTACAGATACTGGTGGTAATAGTTATATGTGAAGGTGAATGTAAAAGGGTATACTTACTTATTTCTTTGACCGTGTGTACCATGAAGTTACGTCGGGTTTCTTAAGGTAGTGTTTTTTTTAACGTATGGGAACCCCCACGGGCTTCACCCCATCGGTGCCAACGATGGGATGGGCGTGAGGGCAAACAAAGCATCACGTGCCGTCTTTGAACCCAACTGCCGAGTTAAATGCATTTCATGGTATGTACCAATAGTCAGATACTTCCGATGTTGTAGAGCGGCTGTGGCAGTTTAAATGGTCGGCTCTCATGGCTCTCTCTTTAACTTCCTTCATTGATTAAGGTATTTTTAGGTTTATGAGTAACTGAAATACTCTACAAAAGACCTCTTTTCTTAGCTACTGACGACCTGTGTACCGTGGTGGTACAGCATTCGACTGTTACTTTTGACGCAGCGCTATCTAGTCCCAAAGTAAATTTAGATTAACGATATTTTAGCTATAGGAAGTAACAGAAATTTGCATTCTAGGACTCATATTATAAGCTGTTTACTTTGGGTCTAGATGACTCTCTAATAATATATGTAGTACCAGAATATTTAACTGTGGGTGTCGTACAAGGTGAGTAGAGCTATTCAACATTCGGCCGTATATTACAACCCAGACTCGACCAGTGAAATGAGGGGGATTATTCATCTTTGTGTAACGTGACGGTAATGTTGGTATGTATACTAAAAATATGAAAAAGAGTCCCATATGGACCACTTTAATTGGCAAACTTTATTAAATTAGGACATCCCTAATAATAACCAATAGAAATCAAGGCCAATCAATGCGATGTTATTTATAGCGATTTAAGTGGCATCGATCGATACCAACGTGGGAATCGAACCCACATATGCCGTTAAGCGTGTCTGACACGCACCGATTAGTGAGGGTTCGATTTAGATTGTGACACAGATCCGAGATACCGTGTAAATTGTGGTTTTCATCTGGTTTAGTTTGAACCTGCAGTTATTTTTGTTTTATTTTTATTGTGTGTGGTCTTGACTGGCACGAGTTATCAGATTTTAATGTCACAAGGTTCCCGCTGATGATGATAAGTGACTAATGTAGTGGAAATCCTCTGAGCCTTTTTCTCTCAGTTGAGGTCCGTTTTCCAGTCCAACTAAGAAGCGGTTGAACATCGATACTTGCCGTGAAGCGACTGCTATATCTGACGTCCAGAACCCACTGGCACATTACTGTACAATACCCGGCGTTTGGGTTGGCACGCCAGGAAGAAGAGTGCTATTCCGTTGAACATCAGTTTGCTTCGCTTTTGTAGAGCGTTTTTCTATCGAACATCAGCCTGACAACTAGAATATAAAGGTATCAAACTTTCAGTCCGAGTACTACAGAGAGAACGCTCTACAAAACCGAAGTGAGCCGGTCTTAGCCGAACTCTTTCTCCTTTTCCCGACATGCCAACCCCAGCGCCGGAACCTGTACAGTAATAATAATAATAATAATTTATTAGCCCAAAAATACATATAAGTATACATTATTCAATTTATCTGTATTAGAGATACAATACATCATAGTTTACTCAGTCAACATTAATAGAAATTTAAATATGTATTAGGAAGTTAACACAGTCAAATTAACAGAGGTAATAAATAGGGTACATATCAGTTTTCACAGTCATCATTATTAGAAATACAATTTCTTAAGTTAGATTTTACAATCAGTCAGCATTAGGAGTAAATTTAAGATGTCAGTTGAAATTAGAAATAAAATTTGTATTGTATAATCTAATGTTATAAAACTTCTATTAAATTATTTTGGAATGTAACAATCATGCGTCTGCTGCCGAACTAGGCTTTTAGCCTGTATTTCAGCATACAGAGTCAGCAACCCCAAGAATTGTATCAAGAGTACATTATTGTAACTACTTATTGTTAGGCTTTTGGAACTATTTCACTTAAAAGGACATTTTGGAACAATTGTGTGCTTGAATGTGTGTGTGTGTGTGTGTGTGAGAGCAGAATTGCATTGAAAGCAGAATAAGCCCTGTATGTATAAATTCAGAATACTTACTTTATAATTAGTAACAACATGTTGTATAATGTAGTGGACAATCAAAATCGTGGATTTAAGTGGAATTTATTCAATAAATTTTATTAGGGATTCTGTCTCGTCATATGACATTTTACTAAGCCACTCAGTAAGGATTTTTTTGGCCTCTATTCTATATAAGGTGTAGATATTATTTACCTTGTAATATGGGAGTATAAGCAGGAAATTTATTTTCGATATAACCAGTGGGTTGTAGAGGTCAGATGGCAGCCGCTTCAAGGCAAGTGTCGAAGTTTAATTAAAAGTCATTTGTCTTTTTTCAGCTGTTAGGATCAGTTTTTCAGTCCAACTACAAAGGTAGTTGGACTGAAAAACTGATCCTAACTGAGTTGAAAAAAGCGGCCAAGTGCGAGTCGGACTGGCCCATGAAGAGTTCCGTAGCAGCAAGTAACATGATAATGTATTTTTTTTTAATGTTTATATTTGAGTTGATTGAATGAAAGGTAAATTGCTGTTTAGGATTTATGACGTATTAAAAAAAAACTACTTACTAGATCTCGTTCAAACCAATTTCCGGTGGAAGTTTCGGGGCTCGAATCACGGCTCCAGTTCCATAAAAAAAAAATCATGATAGGCTCGCAGACTGGTAGAGTAGATCTAGGTAATATTCAGAGACAAACAGATAAAGAAATAACAAAATCTTTTCTTCAAGCAGACGAAAACAACACCTATAAGGTGCACGCAATGAACCTAGAAATGCAAAACGAATGGTTGACCCTAGGTGAATTTTGTATTCCCATAGCCTTAAAATGGCGTACCATAATATACGACTGGTCACCGGCCTTACTTAAATTTTACCTAAATGCATTCCAGTTGACCCTCCCCGACCAAAGCAATCTGGTCAGATGGGGAAAAGCCACAGATAAAACATGTAACTCATGTGGTGAAGCAACTGGTACGGCTAGGCACCTACTAGTGGGTTGTAAGACGCTATTAGACCGGGGTCATTACTCGCGCCGTCATGATAAGGTATTAGAAATCAAAAGTGAGGCAGTAAGTTTGGCGGTAGCTAGAGCGAAAAAAGGATTAACCACAAACCAAAGAAATGACATTGCGTCTGTAAAGGAAGGCTGCTCAAAGAAATCACCTCAAAAGCCATATTCAATTTTGATAGCTGCCGTTGACTGGACAATACTCGTAGACACGTATGAGAAGCACTATAGGATACCGGAGGATGTCTGTGCCTCATCATCCAGACCCGACATATTCCTTTTTTCACGATCGCATAAGCGTGCAGTGCTTGTAGAACTCACAGTACCGTGGGAAACTAATATACCTAAAGACCACGCTATAAAGACAAACAAATGGCTCCTAGCAAGGGGAATTCCAGCTAAATCCCTGTACAACTTACTTAAAGACCTCGGATTGCCAAGAGCTTCAGTAAGCTCTTTACTAAATCGTATATCAAAAGCGGCATTGTTAGGATCTTACAAAATTTGGATAGGTAGGGGAGGGGAACACTACTGACGGTGGAGGTGAGCGCTGATGCATCACAAGGTGGCCACCCTAAACCTACATCTGGGTCGCAAGTCCCAGTCGCCGTCATGGTGTTCCTCTCTGTACCACGCTATGGACCCGGCGACCGCACGGTGAATCCATGGAGTGCTGAGAATCGGATCTCTTTTTTAGTTTTATCATTCTCTTATTTTAGGAGATACGGGGGGGGGGGGCACAATTTACCACTTTGGAAGCGTCTCTCTTGCAAACTATTCGGTTTAGTAACAAAAAAAATGGTATTAAAAACCTCAATATCATTTTTAAAGACCTATCCATAGATACCACACTCGTATTGGGTTTGATGAAAAAAAATTTTTTGAGTTTCAGTTCCCCATGCTTATATGGGGAACCCCCAAAATGATATGTTTTTTTTTTATTTTTGTGTGAAAATCGTTATGCGGCACAGAATACATCTACTCACCAAGTTTGAAGACAGACAGACATGACGAATCTATAAGGGTTGCTTTTTTTGACATTTGGCAACGGAACCCTAAAAAGGCTCGGAGGATAATGTTATTTTCGACAATTTGGAGAATCGAGTTGGCACCCGAGTCACGCCAGGTGCGAACGACTATTTAATCTTTGACATAAAAAAAAATAATGTTACGTTGTGGGTGGTGAGATATTATAATGAGAGAGTCAAAAAAAGAAGAATGCGATTGTGATAAACATGCAATTTATGACATCTGTTCTCATAAATTTGCCTGTTACTGTTATTAGCGCATGGCATGCTTTTCGCGATTATTCAATGGTCTTGTGTAGAATAATATATAGATAAATAAATCAGTAACACTAAACAATAAGAATATATCATATTAAATATATCACTCGCTAGGGTGTCATTATATGTTACATTGGTTCATAGTATGTAAATATTTTTGATTTTTTGTCATTTTTTGGTGTGTTTAGTTGTAAGTTTTTGTACTTTTTGTTTTATCATTTAATTGCTTATATGCGTGTTAGTTGTAAGTCCATTATTGTTTTGGGGGATACCCTGTTAAGATACTGGAAAATTATTAAATAAATAAATAAATCATTATTAAATTAATGTTCTTTTTAACACGAAATTTGAGTGTAAAATACTTGCAGGAGTAATTCTTTTACATTAAAGTCGTTTATTATTTACTTCATTCGTGTCATGGCTGTTTCTATACTTACTGCGTTGCCATCTTTGTAAAAACAAAAAAAAACACTATGGAAAGAAATATTCCACTAGCTTAAATCCCTTTCCGAATATCTCCACAAATTATGTACCCATAGACTCTACTTGCTGCTTCACAAAGGACATAACCGTATAACTCATGTCCATTGAAATAATACGGTCGTCAGGTTTATTGCCTGGTACTTTTATCACAGACTCTATACATCTTAGGAACCTGACACTACCGGGGTGCGAGGGAAATGCCTTATGGGCCTCAGACCCCAACGTTTGAAGACATGAAACGGCGTGCGGTTTTAGTCGGTTCGAATTCGACATAACCACTCCCGCTGCCCTTGGGTGGATATCCAGGGGATTTTCACACGAAAAAAAAGGAACCTGACACTAAATGTGCAAACCACCTCTGATCTTTAGAATTTTATAATGTGAAGGACTTCAGTAATCATAGGTACAGTTTTTTTTTATAAAGAATATTATTAACCGAAATTACTAATATTCCCTTCAACCCCTCCAGCTAAGCTAAATTGCTTGTGTTAGGAGTGGGTTCACCTCGGTAGTGTAATGGCCAGCAGTGCTATTCTCTAAGGACCACAGCCTTGCGCGCAGCGCTGCGCTCGTCGACGAGCTCGCAAAATGCTGCTTTGGATTTATATTTTATTTTATTTTAATTTTGATTTTAATTTATGATTTAGATTTAGATTTAGATTTAGATTTAGATTTAGATTTAGATTTAGATTTAGATTTAGATTTAGATTTAGATTTAGATTTAGATTTAGATTTAGATTTAGATTTAGATTTAGATTTAGATTTAGATTTAGATTTAGATTTAGATTTAGATTTAGATTTAGATTTAGATTTAGATTTAGATTTAGATTTAGATTTAGATTTAGATTTAGATTTAGATTTAGATTTAGATTTAGATTTAGATTTAGATTTAGATTTAGATTTAGATTTAGATTTAGATTTAGATTTAGATTTAGATTTAGATTTCCAAATCCAAATCCAAATCCAAATCCAAATCCAAATCCAAATCCAAATCCAAATCCAAATCCAAATCCAAATCCAAATCCAAATCTAAATCTAAATCATAAATTAAAATCAAAATTAAAATAAAATAAAATATAAATCCAAAGCAGCATTTTGCGAGCTCGTCGACGAGCGCAGCGCTGCGCGCAAGGCTGTGGTCCTTAGAGAATAGCACTGCTGGATTCGAACGCGGGACCTCTCGATCGTAGGGTCGACTCCTTAACCACTAAGCTACCAACGCTCACAGTTACTTTGCCAGCTCCACAACCAGGGCGACTTTGTCCACTTCCCTCTTCATCATTATTTCCGCCGGCCAGCGGGGGTGGTTATGTCGTGAATCGACTAAAACCGCAAGGTGTCCTCCTAAATTGTCCGTTGCCGGGCACCCCGGGTAAGCCCTCGAAAGGATAACACCAGGGTTGCCGGCGGACTTTGGCCGCCACCGCGGCCTCGCCTGGTGGGGTCGGGTTTTATCCCGCTTCGGTGAGTTGGCAGGCGTGTGTAGGGCACACACGACACGCCTCCGCCACGGCGTGCTTCTGTAAGGACGGCGAGTCGGTCAACTGTCGTCCTCAGGCCCCCAGGCGTAAAGAGTTACCCATTATCTTCTTCTTCTTCTCTTATATATAAAAATGAATTGCTGTTCGTTAGTCTCGCTAAAACTCGAGAACGGCTGGACCGATTTGGCTGATTTTGGTCTTGAATTATTTGTGGACGTCCAGAGAAGGTTTAAAAGGTTTGTCATCGATTGAGGCAGTACGAAGTCTGCCGGGTCAGCTAGTATAACATAAAACACGATTAAAAATATACGGCCGAATTGAAAAACCTTTTCATTTTTTGAAGACGGTTAAAAATACGTGAACCTATATTGCCCTTTACATATTTTACACTAAGTAACTATTTAGATAAATGCCCAGATAATCATCTGAATTATTTGTTTTGACACATAACTGTATAGATGAAAACAAATTGTAACATTAAGATACTAGTACTAGGAGCCTGGCGTTATCTCTCTCGAAGAGGCTCAACGCTTTAACATACCATCAGCTTTTAACCTAAACTAAATTAAGTACAAATTTATTGCAAAGCGCACGAACTGCACCTTGTAGCGAGTTAAAATATGTGGTTTTCAATGGTCGTAGTAGATTAGTATGTAGGGCCAATGTCCTAGAGACTATATTTAATCTCATCGGCTAGCCTGCTGGCCTTTAGCGAAATAGTCGAAAGGCTGTGGAATGATCTTTCTACTATGGTTTCACGAAGCGACTACAATATGGGGTTCTTAAATACCCTTCTTTCACCCACCCCTGTTAATCCTTCTTATACGTAAAACGTCCCTGTAAAAACCTTCTAATCTTCAGTATTTACAGGGACGCCAGAACAAATTTGACGCTTCCTTTGTTGTACATGTCCATAGGCAATGGTAACCGCTTCTCATCAGGTAGGTTGTGCGTGTCTGCCACCTGTGTGGTATAAAAAACATCTCTGCTTTGGCTAGTCACAAGGAGCAGTCAAAATTATTTACATGGAGAAACAAGTGTCAGGCAGCAACAGTCACCTTAAGTTACCATATAGGGAGGGGACACCTATAGTGAATGAATTCGTCTCCCAAAATTTCCAAATTCAAAAGTAGGTTTTAAAATAATAGAGGCGATCCCTTAATATGATTCAGTTTTGTTGTGCGCTTTTTTTTTTTAATAGGGTCCCATGGGTACAGGATTAGAATTCCACGCTGATGAAGCCGCTGGTAACAGCTAGTAGGTTATAAATACTTACTTTTTAAAATAAATATTCTACGACATTCTACACAGCGCTTTCTAGACCCAAAGTAAGCATAGTTTAACTAGCTTGTGTTATGGGTTCCAGAATGCAAATAAACATACTTATATACTTTTTTTTTGTAAATACATACATATTATACATAGAAACACCCAGACCAATGCAAATAGACATATTCATGCATACAATATTTGCACTGAGCGGTAAACGAACCCGCGCCCCCTTTCGTAGCCTTCGAATGCACTACCGCTACGCCACAGAGGCCTTACACCAAACCTACCCTATTACGTAGGTCTTAATAGGTTTTAATATGTTTTATATATATACCTAAGTGATCTAATATTATACTGTCATAGAGCTGATTTGATTTATTTTCACTGAATTTCCCATCGCACATTAGAATAAAATTGCCACGAGTTTGGGCCTATGTCCACAAATGATCCTTCTAAAGAACCGGAAACCCTTTGCGCTAAAGGTAAAAATATTTCTGATATCGTATTAGAATATATACACAATACAAACATATTGGTTTCAATAAAATTCTTCTTCGAATCAATAACATAATTCTTACTTCATCATCATCATCAATTAGCCTATTGCAGTCCACTGCTGGACATAGGCATCTCCCATTGTACGCCATAGCACCCGATCCTCCGCCTTGCGCATCCAGTCTATCCCAGCTACCTTTTTCAGGTCGACCGTCCATCTTGCTGGGGGTCGACCTACCTTCCGTTCTTTAACCCACCCTTGTTAATTCTTACTTAATTAAATCTATTTATGATATTATCTTTAATTAATTAAAGAAATTACATTATTCTCCGTTATAATACGTGACCACGGTGCCAATTCTCTCTCTATAGGGAGTTTAAAGTTCCACCGTTGAATGTAAATCTCAGTCTATTTAAACTGCGTTACCACATTTTTTTTCAATGATTTTCAATGAGTAAAAATGGAAAATTTAGTTCAGTGAAACGAATTTTCACTGATGGAATCCTTTGAAAAGCGCAAGTCAGACGTCCAACGGACGTAAGACTTTGACAGGACGAGGGCTCATCGTGGCAGAAGCCTGAAGTTTTCATGTCTGAAGATGAGGTACGGACCCGCATTTCTGGGGTCGTTACTGTGCCGTTTTTGAACAATGTACTTCTATATATAAATCGGATAAGACTGTCCTGTCGGCAGTAGGCGTAGGTAACGCGGAGACAGGAGAGTCGTGTCTTCGCCTCGTCCTTTGTATACCTACTGTTGTCTTTAAATATACATTTTCTGTAAAAATGCGCGAAAATTCGTTTTGCGCCTTATATTGCTTTCGTTTAGCGAAAAAGGGAACTGGAATTTACTTCTGATTAAATTCGACGTGGGTTCTAAGACTGTTTAATAATCCCGTAGATCACATTCTAGATTTCAATTGGCGGGGCGGAAGCATCCGATTGCTACGTCAAGGGTCACGGGATCGACTCCCGCTTAGTGTAAATATTTGTATGCCTGAATATGTCTCAGTAAAAAAAAAGTATAAGGAAGTAACCATCCATTTATAAGCTATACTAAGTTGCATCTAGATGATGCTGTGTAATATGTCCTAGAATATTCATTACTTACTGATCCACCCGCTACTTCTGTCGTTGAGAAAGCCGCCTTAAATACAGATATGGGCTGATCTGTGTATAAATAACGAGCAACCTTCAATACGAAGCGCCTCGTGTGTACTTACTTTGCATTGCTAATCAATAATAAACTGACTTGACAAGGGAACCTCCATACATGGTTGCATACTTAACATAATGACAATATCACTTCGTACTATGCTGGATACACGCCAACCAGACTAACGCGAATCAATTCAAATGAGTGAGATTCGGTGATTATTATCACAAAGTTCACTTAATAAGCTATAAACGCTTAAAACAACAAAATTGGCCGTTATTTTAGGCTAGGCCACAATGCAACAGTTTCTCTATTTGAAACAATCCGTGTTACATTACTCTAGAAAATCTGCATAAACTGGTTATTACCATTACAACAATGTTTGAAATACATTGGAAGTATAATATTATTCAAACGCCATTTAAGACTACGATCACATTTACATTTATATTAAATGCTATTGCTATGAACACATTAGTTTAACATACTCTAGTTTGAATTTATTAAGCAGCGGTTTAATAATACTAATGAATACCTCAACAACCGACGACCAAACGTTAACCAAATCAACTGATTCTAATGAAGGTAATAACAGAATGGAATCACAAGTTGAACTACATTATCGATCAATCGCTGCTTACGCGAATACAAAACAGTAAAATGAAACTAATTTCAACGTATTATCATCATCAGGACAGAAGCAGATGGCGAGCTTTTGTCTCTGCCTTCCCCTGAGGGAGAAAGTATGATGTACAATCATCATCGACTTGCCCTTTTTTTACGTGTGGAAGCCCCCAAGAGCTTCACCCCATTGGTGCCAACGATGGGGTGGGCATGTCGGAATCGGACCGACAAATACCACACGGTGTCCTCCCCAAGTGTCCATTGCCGGGCACCCCGGGTAAGTCCTCGAAAGGATAACCCCAGGGTTACCGGCGGACTTCGACCGCCACTGCGGTCTCGCCTGATAGGGTCTGGTTTTATCCCGCGACGGTGAGTTGGCAGGCGTCTGTAGGCCATACATGACACGCCTGCGTCTTGACCTGCTTCTGTAAGGATGGCGAGTCGGCCAATTGCCGTCCTCATCTCAGCCAATTCTTTACTTGCGATATCCTCTTTGTCGCGGTCCATCTTTTCTTGGGCTTACCGTTGCTCTTAAAACCCTCTATTTCCATTCTTTAAACCTTTCAAAACACATTATTTTCATCTCTTCTGATATTTAACTGATTATATCCGAATTTAGGTCGACTCCATAACCACTAAGCTACCGACGACGCTGGGAATTGTTGGGTACCTACGTGGCATGAGCTGAAGGTGTCTTGAAATCTTGCTTTTATTTCTTTGAGTAAGTGAATAACTGAATTTCTAAGTCAACATTTTGTCTTGTCAGAAGAAGTGTGAGAACTAAATAATAAAATAATAATAAAATTGCGATATAATCCGTTAAATTTAGCTCCATCTATCGAGTTAAATTCAAAGAGTAATAACAAACACTGGCCATATTTGTCAAGTGTTCATAATCGAACCAAAATGTGTTGCCAAACAACCTTAGCCAACATTGGACAGATAAGTGGACACAAAATTATGGGCAAACAATAATCGACTGGCCGAGGTTTTGTTGACAAACGATAGTAAAAGGTAAGGAAATCATGTTTCACACTTGGTGGGGTGTGAAAGTATAACAATTCCTCTGAATTTTAATTGTTTGGTTACATATTTACGGAGTGGATAGAATATTTTGTAGGCACCTTGTACATATTTTTAGGGTTCCGTTGTCAAATGGCAAAAAACGGAACCCTTGTAGATTCGTCATGTCTGTCTGTCTGTCCGTCCGTCGGTATGTCACAGCCACTTTTTTCCGAAACTACAAGAACTTTGCTGTTGAAACTTGGTAGGTAGATGTATTCTGTGAATCGCATTAATATTTTCACACAAAAATATAAAAAAGACAATAAATTTTGGGGATTCCCCATACTTAGAACTGAAACTCAAATTTTTTTTTTCATCAAACCCATACGTGTGTGGTATCTATATGAATAGGTCTTCAAAAATGATATTGAGGTTTCTAATATAATTTTTTTTTCTAAACTGAATAGTTCGCGCGACAGACACTTCCAAAGTGGTAAAATGTCCCCCCCCCCCCCCTGTAACTTCTAAAATAAGAGAATGATAAAACTAAAAAAATATGTAAAGTACATTGCCATGTAAACTTTCAACGAAAATTGATTTTTTTTTTAATACGTCATAAATCGTAAACCGCAATTTACCTTTCATTAGCTTTCATTCAATCAACTCAAATATAAAAATAAAAAAAAACATTATTATGTTACTCGCTGTTACGGAACCCTTAATGGGCGAGTCCGACTCGCACCTGGCCGCTTTTTTATACATATCCCACTGTGAAAATTTGGATGGATGAATGGATGTTTGTAACTCAATCACGCCAGAACGGCTGAACGGATCTGGCTAAAATTTGGTACGGGGATAGATTATAGCCTAGAATAGGAGATAAGACTTTATCCCTGTATAGGTTCCCATGAGAAGCGGGAACGGGATCGAAATTCCACGCGGGCGGAGCCGTAGGCAACAGCTAGTAAAGGATACGTGCCTATCACCAATATTACATACGGCAGCCAAACGTAGGTTTGTACAAATAAAATATAACACATACTAACAACTACACAAAGAGCCATGGAAAGAAGTATATTAAAAATAAAGAAAAAATCATAAAATTAGCATCGAAAATATAAGGAAGTAAACTAAGTTAACAGATGCTCTGAAACAGGATTAGAAACAAAAATGGCAGTGGACTGGACATATCTGTAAAGTGAAGGACAAGAGATGGACGCTGCAAGTCACAAAGTGGAAGGGACCACTAGCAAAAAGACACGTCGGGAGACCAAAGAAACGGTGGGCTGAGGATATAGTGGAGTTCGCGGGAAGCTGATGGATGGAGATGAACCAGGATAGAGATAGGCAGAGAAAAATAGAGGAGGCTTTTACCCGAACGGAATCCGAAATTAACTCATGCTGAACATTATTAACACACTTGAAATGTATGTGTACTGTGTTCGGAATAAATCATCATGATCAATCTATGCTAGTCCACTGTTGGATATAGGTCTCCCCTGTCTTCAGCTTAATAAAGCATTATTATATTCGCATTTCAAGCACCTCTTCTTGATGATGATGAGATCTTTATATACAAGCGTAAGCACTTAGGTTATTAATTGTTGCTAGAGTGATACAAGCAGGAGCTGCGGCTCACCCATCACGGCGTTAAGTAATTACCTATTTTGATGCTTAAATTGCTTCATTACTATATTTTAACTAATCTTTTTCATTATAAAATAATTATATGAAAATACTATGTCTTTTCTTTTCTAAATCCTTGTTAGAGTTTCGAATTTGCACGTGGTCAATAACACGCAGGTGGACCAAGGGCAATAAACGTATAAAATTATTGTCATTATTGTAAATTAGTAAGACCTTGGTAAAATTTGTAATTTGTAGACGGAAATTATCATTATTTATGGTCGGTCAGAGATCAGTTTCGATAATTTTATTTTATTGAATTAGTGGTCTAATTTAAGGTAAGCAATAATGAAACTCGCAGTATTACAAAAAAAATAGGCCTCCAGATTTGGGTCATTATCATAATATGCTAATATCATTACCAAAATTCTAATAACTTAGACGGAGAATGGATAATAGGTCACAGTTCGCAATACATTGATAGTTTACTTAATAATCACCTCACGACAAGGCGCTCGTTAGATCACAGGACAACTATACAGCGACTTTAAATTAGCATATTTCGTTGAAAGCACGTTATCGTCGTTGATAGGAAAGAGTCTTAACCGATGTTTTGTTACATTGATATTCTCGCTGCACTACAAAACAGAAAAAGCCGAAAATATGTTTAAGTAGAGTTTAGTGGGCCAAGGAAGACCAAGATCTTCGGGGCCCAAGACAACCTCCCCTTCTAATTGACTAACCAGGCTTTCCCCTCAGGGTAAAGACAGGGTAAAGACAGGGGACAGACAGCAGTCGCTACCGTTAAAGCCAAGATAAACCAATTGTAGGAAGGAGAAGTAGGAGAGCGGACACCGGGCTCCAAGTGCAAACTTTGGATACGTGCTTTCGGGGAAAGACGAAGATAATTAGGATTTTTTTTAAGAAATCTACTTTCCCAAAACATTTGGTCATAACGACTCCTCTAAATCAGCGGATCACGTGGTTCAAAGAAAGTACTAGCATGAAAGTTAGCCCTGCATAGTTTTAGCACAGAATATATATAGTACACTTATCTATTCATGTGGTTTTAGCGTCGATGAAACTTATCCCATTTTTTTATAACAAACAAATCTCTCTATCATAACAACGCCATGAAATGCAAACTAGCTCGCACAGAATACAATGTCCGAAAAGCTTCTGCCTATTGTTAGCACGCGCAGTCTAATATCCACTGAGTGACAATGGGTGAGAGTATTTTTTGCTCTGGTTGTCTGCACTCACGAGTTAATGAGGTCGTAACACATTGTGTGTAAGTATTCTTGTCATAAGTGCGTCAAGTAGGTAGTGAAATAGGCCTGGTGTTACTAATTCTCGTTAACAACATCAATATGCAATCATGCAATTTCATGCACCATTTGATATATAAGATGCTAATTTCTGACGAAACCTAATGATTTTTATCTGTACTGTATCGATACTGATCGATTATAATCTCCAGTGAGACGTTAAATTAAGACCAACATCAATTGTATTGTCCCCGTATTCTGAGTACCTATTGACAATACACTGCTGGACATATCTACATATACCTCTCTAAGTGAATCAATTCGGTGTGTTCGTAGGCCACTACTGTTGATCCTGGTGCACAGGAGTTACAGTAGTGGGAATGAGGGTGGGATTAGTCCCGTAAAAAAACCAAATAATAGTTTAAATACTGAAAATTTAATAATGACAAAAAAATTACAATATTTGAGAGAAAACTTACCGTAAGGACAGGTAGCCCCAATCCAACGATGTATAGCATAATGTTGGTGACGGTAGAGTCTTTGTAAGGATGCTTCAGAGACTCATCATCACAGAAGAAACCTCTTTTGTAAGGTACTCCCCATAAATAGAATACGAGGATCAGGAACCCCACTGGAACAAATAGAAAGAAATTGTTAGGTTTATACTGAATGTGGTAGATTGGAATCTGATAGTGGTAATACTTAAGTGGAAGACCTTATACATTGTAAATTGTTGCACGTAACGGTGTAGTTCGTATTATCATCCGTGCAACCAAAGCTCGCACTTTGAGCCCGAGCTTCGCACTTCTCCTCTTCCTCGCCATAACTTGGTTTATTTGCTTTTACGACTGCAGACCCCAAACCTGAGAGGAAAGCTTGGGCCAAAGCCTCATGCGTTAATAAGCAGGTGTACAGTTCAGACTTTGAGGTAAGGTTGTCATAGGCCCCGAAGATCTTAGCGGGGATGATAATTTATCTAAGTGTCGGAGAAAAAGCTTGTAAAATAGAATATTGTATTCACAGATTTAGAGCCTAGGCACAATCTTGCCCTTCGGAGCCCGGGGACCGCAATCGTCAATGTACATCGACAATGTACTCGTACATCAAATGAAATATATTACTTAATTCATTTAGGTCAAGATCGTTGCTTCCACATTAACTTTGACAGCATGCAAATAGATAAAAGCCTCTAAATAATTAAGTTTGTAATAAACCTATGTTTTTTTTTTATATATATTTAGGACGGCCTCTGTAGCGTAGCGGTAGTGCATTCGACTGCTACGACAGGGGGCGCGGGTTCGATTCCCGCTCACTGCAAATATTTGTATGCATGAATATGTCTATTTGCATTGGTCTGGGTGTTTATGTATAATATGTATGTATTTACAAAAGAAAAAGTATATAAGTATGTTTATCCGCGTTCTAGAACCCATAACACAAGCTAGTTAAACTATGCTTACTTTGGGTCTAGAAAGCGCTGTGTAGAATGTTGTAAAATATTTATTTATTTATTATTTACGTCAATTTGACTTCACCTCGCCTGATGGTAAGTTGAAGGTTAAGTCCAAGAAAGAGGGTCACCATTTCATACACATACCATGTTAACAATGGTGGCACTCAGCTTGACGGCCTCATCAGAAGAGGATTGCCGTCGCAGCACCATAGCTTAATGATTTAAGATTGTACATAGAGATAACTATTCCAAGATCATTCTCAACAAGATCGAATCACGTCTCAACAAACACACTAAGGTTTTACCTACTGCCTAAGTGGCGATTATGTTTATTTATAGACTCTCGATTAATCAAGATTAATACCGTGGACAACGAGATTATTGATTAATGAATTTATTTATAAGACATGTCTAATAAGGCAAAAACGTATCGGGGGTTATCTTTTGGAATGTTTGATATATATTCTTTGTTGCTGATTAAAGACTTCGCT
This sequence comes from Cybosia mesomella, assembly GCA_946251805.1. NCBI lineage: Eukaryota > Metazoa > Arthropoda > Insecta > Lepidoptera > Erebidae > Cybosia > Cybosia mesomella. The sequence continues at coordinate 23,708,005 of OX276405.1, forward strand.
CCCATTCGAAAATAGTGTCAGTGAAATAACAGAAGGAGCCGACCCGTGCTTCACTTAACATTACCCCATTTTTTTTTACGTGTGGAAATCCCTTCGGATACCCCCCGCCGGCCAGCGGGGGCGGTTATGTCGGGCATGAACTGACTAAAACCGCACGGTATCCTGCCCAAGTGTCCATTGCCGGACACCCCGGGTAAGCCCTCGAAAGGATAACCCCAGGGTTACCGGCGGACCTTGGCCGCCAGCGCGGCCTCGCCTGGTGGGTTTGGGTCGAGTTTCTTATTTTGATTTTTAGTTTTGGTATGAAAAGTCTGTCCAAACTCGGAGTTCGTCATTTTTCGCATTCTCCCTCAGTTAGTAGGGAAAAAATGTAATGTGTCGAAAAATCCTTAGTTTCAAATCTCGTTCGAATGTCAGGTTTTGAGTGTTAAATGTAGGGCAACAGTTGCAATACAATAAATATATTTCAACTGTTTTACTTGTAAACTTAATTGGTATCCCTGTGTTCTCCGCCACCGGGAGACAACGCCACAGTGCCAGCACTGCGAGGATCCTGGCGAAGACACGGCGCTCCACACGTTGGTGGAGTGCCCTGCGTGGGCGAGTCAACGCCGGTATCTCGTTGCGGTCCTTGGCGTGGACGTTCTCTCGTTGGAGACCATGGTGAGGGCCATGGTCTCCGACGGGAGCAAGTGGCACGCCGCCTGCGAGAAGGTAATGCGCGCGAAAGAGACGGCGGAGAGGGAGCGGGAGAGAACCCTGCCCCTCGAGTTTCACAGTCTGCGGCGAAGACGCCGCAGACTCGTCTACGCCCGGGACTACCGACCTCCATGATCGGGGCCTGAGGACGGCAGGCTGGATAAAACCCGACCTCACCAGGCGAGGCCGCGGTGGCGGCCAAAGTCCGCCGGCAACCCTCGGATTATTCTTTCGAGGGCTTACCCGGGGTGCCCGGCAACGGACACTTGGGGAGGACACCGTGCAGTTTTAGTCGATACACGACATAACCACCCCCGCTGGCCGGCGGGGGGGTATCCGAAGGGATTTCCGCACGTAAAAAAAAAACGCTGTGTTCTCCGGGTTCCCCCGCCGTACTCGTTGCTTTTTCACCGTGTTACATCGGGCGTCTTTCATATCTCAATTTCTCAAAAACAATTAACTTTCGGTCATACCTAATATTGCATCGAATTACCGATACCGATTGAGTAAAGTTTTTGTGATTTTTTGAGTAAATTTGGTTGATTTGATAGTGTTGTTTAACTTTTAGTCCATTTTTAGAAACGCATTGCTAGATCTAGAAGTATCTACTAGTAAAGCCTAAGTAATAGCAATTAAACATTATTTTTTCACTTACACTTAAAGCGTTTGAATTGGTATGGAATTGTTAAAAATATATATATATGTCTTCGTTTGTCGAAATACCTGACATACACGAAGTTCCTTATCACTAAAACTAATAAGATATACCCATCACTTTATGGTACTAAATAAAAACATTCATCATCATGGTCTTAGCGTTGTTCCCGGTTGAATCTAAGACTTTCATTTGGACACCTGGGTCATACTATTCTCTCTACTTTCGATTTGCCTCATACATCTTTTATGGGAGCGACTGCCGTCTGCCCTCCCACCCCCGAGAGGAAAACCTGGGGCAGAGTCTCGTCCGTCAATTGGCAGGTATACCGCGTTGCAGGTGAGCTTGGCTTGACCCCGAAGGTCTTGGTAATAACGATACATGATATAAACCGCAAACGAAACTACTACAATACAATAAATGAAAATATAATAAATAAAATAAATGAAAATATAGCATAAATAATACAAATCATGATTGTACAAATCTGTAAACGACTGCCGAGGCCCGAAGCTATTGAGAGCAATGAAACAGTAAAATAACCCTCTTCTATTTAATAGCAGAAAAAAATATTTTCATCATGCAACACATCGTAAATCACAGAGAATGTATTCAAGCAATAAATTTGAACAGGCAATTAACGTTCCTGAACGTTGTAAAAAAGATCAAAATTGACCTAAAGTCGTCAGAGAGGGAATTTAAATTGGTTGAAACTGAGCCCATTGGCGGTATTAACTATTGTTTCACGCATTGTTCCCTGTCCAAACATTTGTTTGGTTGGAGAAAAAACAGCTGGGGTGGTGATACAGATATAGGTATCTGTGGAAACGTCAAGTTAATATCAAAATAACTGTGCCGAGGTTGCGTTAATGATGTAAATACGGGTTTTGATTTTTAATAGTTTTCGTGAAACAGGTGTCAGTTTGAAGGCCGATCGTCAAGGTTACCTTACCATTTAAAAAAAACGTTCCCTAACTTTATTTGACATGATGCACATTTTTTGTTGTTTGTTTTTTTAAGTTAACATTTTCGGATGCGATTACAAGCTTTACGATGTTTTTTTTAGTTACTGTTAGCAGTAAAATTCCAAGGGTTTTTAAATATATATTGTTTTATCTCTACTTTACAAAACAAAAACCTATTAAAAAGTAGTGAGTCACACATTATTAGTATTTTCGTAACTTCTCCAAATAAGCTAAACTGCTTTTTTTGACATTCACGATACCAAAAATTTCGGACACAAGCCAACTTAGCCAACCTCACCTGCAACACTGGTACACCTGCTGATTAACGGAGGACACTCTGGCGCAGGCTTTCCTCTCGGGTCTTGCTACAATAAAAGCCAAGATATGCCAAATCCAGAGAAAGTGTAGTAGAGCGAACTCCGGGTTCCAAACTGCATGCTTTGGGTGTTACCAGGACTACCAGCTGTGATGATGATGATGGTATATTAGGGTTTAAACCTATAACAAGTCGCACACCATAGCTATTAACGCTTGGTTAAGCTTCTTTGGCCCTCACTTTTTGAACACACACAACCCATTACAAAACAGTAGATACAATTGATCTCTTCTAGTAAGATTATCCAACACTAAAAGCGCTAAGGACTCGCCTTGTTATTGTTCTGGTTAAAAATAACAAACACGTATTTTATGGCTGCCCCATTATCGTGTTACGGCCGCTTTTGTAAACAGTGTGATCGGAGTCAACTTGTACGCCAACAGTTGTTATGTTATTAGAACTGGTTTTTTTTAATTAATTAATTTTGTGTCCGTCTCGGAACCCCGGAATCTCTCAGTCTTAGTTATTTATTTAATGTATTTATGGAAAACTTCCAGTTTAAGAAAATGGCATGACGATATTTCAACTTTCAGAACTTTCTTTTTTATCTTCGTTTCAATGAAGATTTATATAAATAAAAGTTAAATGGTGTTTGTTGGTAAGCGTATCACTGGAGAATGACTGTACCAGTTTGATAATTTTTTATGTTAAAATTTTCATCATAGGTTTTCTTTCGAGAAATGCTGAACGACTTGTGTAATTTTTATATAAGCTTCAGAACTAACCCATGATTCTAACGATGGACCTATGCGTACTTAATTCTTTTTTTACCCAAAATACTTTCTACGGCTGAATAGGTGACAAAAATTAACGAAAACAAAAGCTTGACCACCTGAGAGCCAATTACAGGTCGATATTTCTGCTGTATACTAAAAAAAGTGGCCAAGTGCGAGTCGGATTCGGCCATTAAGGGTTCCGTAGCAGCAATAAATTGCGGTTTACAATTTATGACGTATTAAAAAAAAACTACTAACTAGATCTCGTTCAAACCCATTTTCGGTGGAAGTTTACATGGTAATGTATATCATATATTTTTTTTAGTTTTATCATTCTCTCATTTTAGAAGTTACAGGAGGGGGGGGGGACACATTTTACCACTTTGGAAGTGTCTCTCGCGCAAACTATTCAGTTTAGAAAAAAAAATAAGTTTCAGTTCTAAGTAAGCTTAGACTACTTAGAACTGAAACTTATTTCCCCCCCCCCCCCCCCCCAAAATTCATTGTTTTTTTTCTATTTTTGTGTGAAAATCTTAATGCGGTTCACTGGTGGTACTGGTGGTAGAAATTTGATGACACAAATTTGTCACGATTTGCGAAAAACCGTCCATAGTAATCCAATTTCGGTTTGATTGCGTTCAGGGGTCAGCAAGTGCATAGCCGGGCAGGGGGATTGTGGTCGCAGCACTAGTGGGACCGGTGGGTGTCACGCGGTGCTGCGACGAAAATCCTCTTCTGATGAGGCCGTCAAGCTGAGTGCCACCATTGTTAACATGGTACGTGTATGTAATGGTGACCCTCTTTCTTGAGACTTTACCTTCAGCTTACCATCAGGCGAGGTGAAGTCAAATTGACGTGTCCTAAATATAAAAAAAAAAAGAATACATCTACTTACCAATTTTCAACAGCATAGTTTTTATAGTTTCGGAAAAAAGTGGCTGTGACATACGGGCGGACAGACATGACGAATCTATAAGGGTTTTGCCATTTGGCAACGGAACCCTAAAAATTACTTAGATGTAGGAGAACGGTACTCTCCAATTACCACTTAGTTTGGTATAATTGAAACCCCTTGTCTGAATCTGTCTTTTCAGAAAGTTATAACCTGGGAATCTTGAAGTTTCGAGTGAACAGGATGCTTCTAAGCAAGCGTGTTCCATCGTCGACCACATTATCTTTTACCAGCCGGTGAGATATTGTGATCAATCGCAGGCCTATCAATAGTGAAAAGCAAAAATAAATTAAATAATGCTGTTATACATACGCACGAGTACATAATCAATACATGTCGCAGGAAATATAAAAGTTTTGTTTTTAAAATAAGGTGGCAGACACTACTCGCGAAAGACCAAGGACACACTATTTATAAAGAGATCGATACCGTGCTGTTTACATAAATTATTAAAATTTCTGCTAGCACGCACTAGGTACGAAACTATTTGGTTTTAGTAGTAGGAATGTGAAGAAATTGGAACGGAATGCTCTTGATGGCACATGAAAATAGAGTAGGTATAAAAACATTCCTAAAGCTATGTCTAAAGTCGCAACTGTTTTCACACAACTGGCCGCATCAGTCAGTCAGTTGAATAGATTCTTGAATTATGTGAAATTACTGACGCGTTGCAACCTTGCTGCTCCGAGTGCAATTACTAGGTAATTACTACGTAACTGCGTTGAGTCAAACGATATTGAAAATTATAGTAAATACAAGTTCACTTTGATAAGAGACTCTTTGAAGAGGAAGTTCGAAAAATTTCACTAGTGAACGTAAAGTTTAGTAGCGAGTGAATGTCATGGTATGGATAGGTATCATGAGAAAAGATGAGAGTTATAATAATGAATAATAGATCAGGGGAATGAGTGGAAACCTCAAACGTTTGAGGGGACGAGTGCGCACAGGGTTGGTACGAATTTCAGGAGACCAGTGGGTTTTGACCCACTGTTACAAAGGTTTGAAGTTTGAATGTAGATGACTTTAGAAGTAAAGGATAGTCTGAGAAAAGATGGATGGAAGTCGTGAAAGAGAAGATGGCAATGAAAGTAGTCACTGATATGATGTATGTGAATGACCGACGTTGCGCCGATTCCACATAAGTAATTGGGACACAGGCTGACATGGTGATGATTCAAAAAAATTACAGTCGCACTACGGGAGTTCCGACAGAAGTGAATACTTGAATGTGAATTTTTTAATCCTCAAGAAATATTTACAGAGGCTATGTCTATGTTGTTCATTATGAATCAGTTCGAAACCACGTCCAGATCAGAACAAAATAATTTTTGTGAGTTTATCAGCTACAACAAAGATGGCGTTGTTATAAATAAAGAAGATTTCACTTCATTTAATATCGAACATGGAAAGCGTTCGGTGACGATGACACGAGTTCTATGATTTTTTTTCATCCGAAAAAGGCTCAACGTGCTTGAAGAAGTTTTCACTTCAAACATTCACAAACAACAACACAGAAATCAACTCATTATTCGCTTAATGTAGCGATTGAACAATAGCAGCAAACGAAAGTAGAAAGTTTCCAAACGCGGTGCAGAAGTATTGCATTCGGAAAATCGATGTTGAAAGGAGCATAATAATCTATGGTTTAACCGTTAATAAAAAATTAATGCAAGGCGATGAGCATTGCAATGCATACAGAAGTTCTCAAGTACGCAACAATTTATACGTCTTAAAATAATTAATTCACAACGAGAACCATAAGTGGAAAATATCATCTTGATTTGAATATGGTGGACAGCAATTTAGTGCCGCGAACAGACAATGATTGAAGAACAATACAACTTCAATGAATAATTCAAAAGGTGAGGTTATTGTTGAAACCTAGTTACGTAAGATATCGCAGATATATTTTTACATCCTCGAACGGAAAGGAACACCTATATATAGCTGTTTTTCGGTCCCGTAATAGGTAGGCGAGACTATTCCCGTCTACAAGGTACAGAGTGTAATTCATAGTTGCGAAGTTCAATATCGCGATGTACGTTACAGCGAAAGTTTACTAATGCGACGGACGTTGTTGCGAAAGTTCATTATCGCGATGTACGTTACAGCGAAAGTTTACTACTGCGACCGACGTTGTCGCGAAAGTTCTATACCTACTAAAAAGAAAAAGACCAGTGGTTCCGGCGCTTCGCTCGCTCGGCTTGAGGTCACAGTTCTAACCTAACCTAACCCACTTTAGTAGCAACCAAAATTCGCGATAACGTCTGTCGCAGTAGTAAACTTTCGCTGTAACGTACATCGCGATAATGAACTTTCGCAACAACGTCCGTCGCAATAGTAAACTTTCGCTGTAACGTACATCGCGATATTGAACTTCGCAACTATGAATTACAATATACACCAAAATACGGTGGCCTTTATTGCAATGGCAATGAATTGCCACTGGTACTCTTTAAAAAATTGGAGTCGTTATACGTTAGTTTTTGGGATAATTTGTAACATTATCTGAAAAACTAGAGTAAATCCCTATGCCTATTGTCCAATTTAGGTAGATACCCACTATGCAGTTGCTTCTTGTTTCTGCTAGTCAGTAATGTCACCAGAGCTCTTAAGGAAGAATGATGCCTGGTAATAATATAAATACGAGTAACATCCAGAGATAGAGACATATTGAGATTGTTCACAAATATTGGTAACTGCTTAAATATCAGGTATGCCATGTGTTTGTTTGCCACCTTTCTAGTATTAAAATCTAATCTATCCACAGTTTAAAGCTTCTAATTTATTTGAACTAACTAGTAAGCATAGATGCCGGAAATCCTAGCCACAAGTTGTGAATGAAACATTACTTGGCGCGATTGCGAGAAAACTGTCTCAACTTAAAATTCTTGAAATTTCCGTACGATGATTTTCGAATTGTAAACAGAGCTTATCCCTTCGACCTAATAAGAACCTATTCCTGGAATGAAAGTAGCTTATTTCCTATTCCCAGTTGTGCGTCGTATACTCTACTAGCTGTTGCCCGCGGCTACGCCCGCGTGGATATCGGTTATCGCGCGTGGACGTCCATACGAACTATCATCCCCTATTTCATTCACACATAGGTCCAAATTTTAAAAAATACAGTACTACAGCATATTTATTTTTAATGCAAATGCATTTGCATTTTTGAGATAGGGGAGGGAAATTTTTCCATCCCCTATTTCAAACCATGTCTTTTTTTCGCGTTAAAATACTTTTTATCGCGAAAAATAGGCATGAAGGCGTGGGGTGGGAAATAGAACTTGGGAAAGACATAGGCAGTCGCTTTTTCCAGGCTAGTCCATCTCTATACCAAATTTTATCTAAATCGGTTTAGTGGTTTAGGTGTGAAAACGTAACAGGCAGCCAGACAGACAGAGTTACTTTCGCATTTATAATATTAAGTATGGATTTCGGTCAAAGTTGTGTACAGTGACTTATAATGGGTTAACGTTTTTAGTACCTTTTTTTTAATACTCTAGGGTGAGGCGTGCTCGATCTATGTATAATAATAATGGAATATAGAATGTATTTAAAAATATAATTTATATGTATTTTAAATTTAATAAACGAAAAAATAATAATGAGTTATTAAGCAAAATATTTTTTAGTTAAGTTAAACAATTGACTAAGAAGAATTTAGATGTAAAACGATATTATCATACAAACATTTTTCGTCCGTCAATTTGTAGCCTATATTCTGTAGCTGCATTTGCGTAGGGAATGGGGACGGAGCGGCGACATCGGTTTTAGTAGAAAACTCAAGCGATAGGTAACACTTCTATAGGGGTAATATTTTTGTGGTTTACATTCATCTAAACTTTGGCATTTATAATAGTAGATTTACTTTGACAATTTCTGGCCTGGCCACCTTAGGGCCGGAGCCTAGTCAGCCTTGTAGGAAATCCTGTCAATGGCCTGTTTTTTCTATTCAGTTTAACTCAAAACTGTTAATTTTTAAGTTACGTCAGTTCTCGCAAATGAGCGTATTAGTTATACAGTCAAGTGATAATTAAGCATTGTTCGTACGCTCAACTATTTGCGGGTAAGTAGCAATGAATTTCGAAGTATTTACCGTGGTACAGTGCTCTAACTGTTTACTACCTTAGTGGTTCAAGGGTGCGGAGTACGATTTCTGTGCATGAGGCTTCAGGTTCAAATCGCGGGTAGCAGCTAGTTATAAAGTAAATATCTAGCGATCACTACCGACTAAAAACATCCTTTATAGGTCTAAAGACCGCATTAGTCCGGCCTTGTAAAAAAATAACATTAAAATATAACGGAAACAAGAAATAGAACCCACAACTAGTTGAAAGATCGCATGAATAACATTACATAATAAATTATGAATTGAGTACAGAATCGCCTATCTATTCATGAAAGTGTATATTAGCTAAATTAACTGATATCTTAATGGATACTTTGTTGATATTTAAGAGCACAGATACAAGGTCCCCAATACTCGTACTATTATCTATTCTGTTCCGATACCACAGTAATATTTATTACTCTCATATCAATAATAGGTAGAAGGTCACAATACGTTTCCAGTTTTATTATACAAATGTTTATATTACTAATTCACTGTCGAACGGGTTTGACCTATTGACATTTTGGACATATATTTCTCCGTTGATTTATTTGTCAATTTTCTCGTAAAATAGCAAAGGAGCCCAGATGTTAGTAAGCTATTATTCATGGTACATTACTATCAGCTGCATCTAATTTAAAAAAAAAAATCACATTAAGACGTGAATTATACAGAAAAGACACGGCACGGATATGGCACTGCCATCGTCTGTATAATTTTAATCGACTCCGATCTGTATAATTTACCCCTAACAATCTGATGAAGTTTAAAAAAGCTAGCAATCTGATGCAGTTCAGTATAAGTAGTACCTTATTTATTTTTTTCGTGCGGAAATCCCTTCGGATACCCCCCCGCGTGCCAGCGGGGGTGGTTATGTCGGGCTTGAACCGACTAAACCGCACCCCGTCTCGGGTCTACAGACGCCGTGGTGTAAGGTTGCCCATAGAGCATATCCCTCGCACCCCGACTGACCCTGGGCCATCTCCGGTTTCGAGATGGCCCCCTCGGGTTTGGGAACCACGGTGTCCCCGTCTTGCCCCGGTTTGGGGGAGGGTAGTACTTTTACACGCATAAAACGTGAGATTTGCATTAGTGAGTGTATTTTTACGTGAGTGATAAGTGCGTAAAGACAGAATCACTGCAAATTGCGGGGATGTCTCTGCCTACTCCGGAAAGAAATAAATGAGTATATGTATGTATAAATAAACTTTCACATATAGCATACTAGCATAAGTTTGATATAGAAATACTAATATAACAGGTATTGACAAATCGGGGGTGTGTGTTGGGTAACCTCCTCGAGTGTCGCTCCGATTCCGATCCCGCTGCAGTCCGGGGGGAACGGAATCGGAGCGGCCGGTACACCCTGGGCGGTGGTCAATGGCTTCCCCTTCATAGGATTGGCATTGATCGTCGGCCAATACCCAACGTGGCGGGAACACATCGCTCTCCGTACTCCTCTGCTTTCAGAGGAGACAGGATGAGCGATGCTGTTAGTGGTGAGATGGCCCAGGGTCAGTCGGGGTGCGAGGGATATGCTCTATGGGTAACCTTACACCCCGGCGTCTGAAGACCTGAGACGGCGTGCGGTTTTAGTCGGTGCAAGCCCGACATAACCGCCCCCGCTGGCCGGCGGGGGGGGTATCCGAAGGGATTTCCGCACGAAAGAAAAAAAAAGGTATTGACAAATCGAAATACCGCACTAAACATCTTCGATGCGTGCCTACATCGTTCTAAGGTCATAAACATAAACCATGAGTCACACCGGCCATCACGAATTAGGCCGTTGAACCCAGTTGCATAAGGTTCGTAATCTAAGATTACGAGTAAAACAAACCGTGCGTGTGTTTTGCGGTACTTTTTGATATGGCGGTGATAATAATGTGCTTCAATTTTTTATGGCTTTTTGCCTTGGGTTCCTTGGGCGAATAACAACTTACAGTTTTGAATTTTAAGTGAATATTTGTTAAGTATGTCCATAAGTTTGAAGAACATTGTTTAAAGTAATAAAAAGGGTTCTGTTCTATTCTGTGGCGTAGCGGTAGAGCATTCGACTGCTAAGTCAGAGGTCATTGCAAAAATGTATAATTGCATTGGTTTGGGTGTTTCTAATGTATAACATGTATTTATTTACAAAAAAAGTCCATGAGTATGTTTTTCCGCATTCTAGAACCCATATGACAAGCTCTGAATAGTTTGTAGTCAAGTCTAGATGGCGCTGTGTTATATGTCCTAGAATATCCTAGAATGAAGGAATGGGAATACCACACCTGAATTCTACTTTGTTAGGGATACAAAAAGTTATATATATATATATATTATATATATATATATATATATATATATATATATATATTATATATATATATATATATATATTATAATATATTCATAATCAGAATCTCAGAAACGACTCCAACGATTTTCATGTCATTTAGTATACAGGGAATTTCGGGGGCGATAAATCGATCTAGCTAGGTTTAATTTTTAGAAAACGCCGAAAAACAAAATATAACTAGCAAAGCTCGGTCACCCAGATATTGTATTTAAACAAGGCTACTATTTTCATGGTAAATTCGACCTAAGTTTCTTAAGAGGTTGACCGATGCTATCCCTCCAAAATTGGTTTGTCTTAACCAGGACAGTACCACCACATTTTATGGACTTTATGTTGCAATGTACGCATTGTTACATAAAATGTTGCACACATTGTTTGTACTTAGATAATACATTAAAAAAATAAAAAGCTATAGTTTTTTTAATTTTTTAAAACTAAAGTTACAAATGTTGTGAATTATGAGAACGAGATTCGCACCATTTTGTATATTAACATCAGTCGAGCCATTTTCGAGATTTTACGATACTAACTTTTACATAAATCAAAAAAACCGCGGTAGCTTAGTGGTATGGGTAAAGGACTGCTGAGACGAGGTCTCGGGTGCGATCCCAGGTATTACCATGGCACACACCAATGACTTTTCGATGCTTTTCGAAGTTATGTGTGTATTTATCGCAGGTTTATAAGTGCCCGGTTAATGGCAATAGGCTCGCCACCTATTACATTGGGACCTAAAACATAAACTGGCGAAACGTTGGTGCTAGCACCTCTGCCTACCCCTTCGGGGATATAGGCGTGAGTTTATGTTATGTTATGTTATGTTAACTTTTACATATCACATCACACCACACTAATATCATGAACGCGAAAGTTGTATGTGTGAATGTTTGTTCTCTTTTACGCAAATACGGCGAAAGGATCTTGATGAAATTTGGCACAAGATAGATTCTGAAATAAGACATAGGCTTTTTTTATCCCCCCCTAATGAGAATAGGTTCTTGTAGGATGCGGGAACGGGATAAGTATATCACGCCAGCATTGCCGCAGGCAACAGTTAGATTAACATAACATAACATAACATAACATAACATAACATAAACTCACGCCTATATCCCCGAAGGGGTAGGCAGAGGTGCTAGCACCCACATTTCGCCAGTTTATGTTTAGGTCCCAATGTAATAGGTGGCGAGCCTATTGCCATTAACCGGGCACTTATAAGCCTGCGATAAATACACACATAACTTCGAAACGCATAGAAAAGTCATTGGTGTGTGCCATGGTAAAACCTGGGATCGAACCCGAGACCTCGTCTCAGCAGTCCATTACCCATACCACTAGACTACCGCGGCTTTAAGATTCTAGATTAACATATAGATATAGCATATAGTATATTGTTAACTAGGACGGTTACCAGCTTCGCAATCAACCCAAACTTAAGCGTAGCGAGATTTGCCTATCCAACAATAGGTCAACGTGACCGGTCGACTTTTTCCATTGATTTGGTTTTTCGGTGATTATTCCTCGATGGTACATCGGACATCAACTTTCGACCCATAGAGACACTCAGCAAACAGAGCTTGATAACCGTGCCAAGTTTGGTCAAGATCGGTCGAGCCGTCTAGGAGGAGTATGGTTTCACGCGAAAACCCGATTTGTGGAGAAAGACGCTTCGCTCGCCTTCGGCTCGCTACGCTTAACAATTTGCTATAGGAAACTGTTTTGTTATTCAGTCCTATCTAAAAGCTCAGTGCTTGTATCACGCACATCACAAGTTTACGACTTTTCTAATGTTTATAGTTTACGGCTATCGAACCGTTTCCTCATAATATTCTTCATTCGCGCTCATCTAATTGCTAAGATTCCAACAGTAATAGCTTTTAATATAATGTTCACAAGTATATTTAATAGGAAATACTTAAAATAATTAAAATTAATTATACCTATTTCATTGGTGGCAATCTTCATCTTTATTTGTAAGATTAGGTACTAGTACTCTCGTTAACTACTCCAGCTAACCTAAATTGCTTGCTTCAAGCGTGAATTATACAAAAAAAGTCAAGAAGCATAAGGTGTTAGGCATAATCGCAGCTGACGCTGGTGCTTTCCGGGCACGGTTGCTTCGGAAATTACCTGTTCAAGGTAGCTAGGAGGGAACCGAATCCCGCCTGCCAACACTGCGACTGCAGTAAGGACTCGGCGCTGTACACGCTTGCGGTCTGTCCGGCTTGGGAGTCGCAGCGCTGAGCCCTTGCGATTTTGCTCTGCGATCGCATCGATACCTACGATTTTACTTTGATTATGCCTTATGCCTTTTCTGTATAATCCACGCCTTACGAGTGGTTCACATTGGTAGTGTATCTGATGACTAAGATTCGAACCTGCGACCTGGCGAAAGCATGTAGAAAAAAGATAAGACAGTTAGAAGTTGGTTAAAACATTAGTCGTTACCGGTGAGGCTAATAAAAGTGTGCTAATTAAATACACAACACTATTTAAGTACATTTCTCATTATCGTTACCTATTGGCAGCAAATGAAAAGAAATAACATAAAAAACATACGAATTAAGGTCTATCCACACAACTAAGGGCCTTGCCCGGACCGTGGACGGGCCGTGCCCCGTCAGGGACTCAAAAAATATAGTTGTGTACATTTTATATGAACTCGTTCACATACGTCCGTGCCCGGGCCGACGGAGCTTCAGTGCCATGCCCGATATCAGAAACGGCCCTGAAACGTCCCGTGACGTGAAATAAGAACATTCAAAAAGATCTGCGGCATTCAAAAGGAGAAACGGCTCTAACGATTTTCATGAAATTTAATTTACAGGGGATTTCGGGGGCGATAAATCACCCGAATAAATCGAGCTAAGCTCGGTCACCCAGATATTATATACTTATTAAATTACCACTAATATCAAAACATTACTAAACATTACTATTTTAGATCGAAATAATAATTATATATATTTAATAATATAACACTAGATCGAAATATAAAAATGAACGGAAAGTTATAAAACATAAGTTTACCTTACATCTTAAGATTTGTATGTAGGTGCTTACATTAATGAACTCTTTTGTATGGAAAAAGACGTTTTATGGACAGACTGTTTCGTTATTCTAAAATATAAATTAGGAACTGCGCTCTGAGGTTTATGTTTACGGGGAAAAAAACCTATTTATTACGTTAATCGATACATGTAAACTACATATATACACACATATAAACTATCCATATAAAATTTCAATCAGTTTCGTTGAGCCATACATAAATACATCTTAGTATGTTGAATAAAATCACTTTTATGGTCTATTTTTCCACGAAATTCTTAACCATAAACAGATTTTAATACTTACAGCTTTCAGTCAAAGGGTGTTATTTTATTTATTGTGAAATAATAGTGTAAACCGTAATAAAATGAAATACTGACAACATGAGCATATTCTCGGTACAAAGAAGGTAGGTATACACATTATTTCATCCAGATCCGTTCAACCGTTTGTCGAGCGTGATTGAGTAATAAACATTCATACATCTAATAAATTTAAATCGGAATAAAAAGGACTCCAGGACGGGAATTAAATCACAGTTTAGATAATAATAGTAATAGTTACTGACAATAGTCCCTTCCTAGGGCAAATTCTCTGACCAACTGAGCTACGGAAACTGAATTCGTCCTGGATATTCGAAATTTTCCATTTCACTCATCCATACATCCATCCAAACTTTCGCATTTATAATATCTAAAAGTAAGTAAGATTTCTGGTTTACCACCGTAAACCAATCTGGCTAAAAGAACCGCGGTAGCCTAGTGGTATGGGTAATGGACTGCTGAGACGAGGTCTCGGGTTCGATCCCTGGTTTTACCATGGCACACACCAATGACTTTTCGATGCTTTTCGAAGTTATGGGTGTATTTATCGCAGGTTTATAAGTGCCCGGTTAATGGCAATAGGCTCGCCACCCCTGTGGGTGCTAGTACCTCTGCCTACCCCTTCGGGGATATAGGCGTGAGTTTACGTATGTATGTATGTACCAATCTGGCATATAAAACTGTATGAATATCAATTACGTGATTATTATCATGTTAATTGTCTTTCATACTGTTAAGGAATTTTATTAAACTTTATTGCCCGTGAAGTGAACAAGTTCAAGCAATAAAATTGTGTAATATTACTCAAGGCTTTAATTACTGTGCGGAATTGTAAAAAAATGAATTACTTAATTAAAGAAACAATGTATATTTTTTACTTAAATGCTGTGGACCCTAATCCAATTGCAAAATATTTCACGAAAGATGTCCCAGAAACCATAACCGTGTTACGAATGAGATGAATTTCCGAGATGAACTCACGGTTGGGTGTAATGGTGTCTTCGGGGCCCAAGTCAACCTCACCTGCTAACCGGTACACCTGCTAACCGGTACACCTGCTAATGACAAGGCTCTGTCATTGGCTTTTCACATGGGGTTGGGGGTCAGACGAGAGTCGCTACCGCAAAAGCCTAGATTCGGGGTGTCCGGCAATGGACACTTGGGCAGGACACCCTGCGGTTTTTATCCGAAGGGATTTCCGCACGTAAAAAAAAAAAAGACAAATCGAGAAAAATAGTAGTAGAGCGGATCCCAGACTTAAAAGTACAAGGTATCAAACTGTGATGATGATGAGTAAAAGAGTAACTGGCAACACTTTGGCACATGCATCACTCCCGGGGTTGGGGGGTTCAACGGTGGTCTTTGGTCAACACAAAAACATACAAAAACCGGCCAAGACTGACGTCAGAAGGGTTCCCGTTCACCATTATCTATAAAAACTTGTAAGTACCAAAATTTATCTTTATTTTCAGCTTATTGTTTTTCTTTTATTTGTGCTGTTTATTCGCCGAATTTCGTGAATCTAGGTCAACGGGAACTAACATATAGGTTTTCGATACTAATGTATATAGATATATGTTAGGTCTTTCAGCACAAGTAAAGGGAAAATTCCGAAAAATAAAACAGTTGAAAATTTATGTAAATATTGGTACTTAGAAGTTTTCGCGAAAATCGAAATTTGCCTTTATCTCAGGGCCTTGATTTTTATACACCTAATAGGGACTATAAGCCCCAGTACCTGGTAAGAATTTCAGCTTGCTCGGCCGACCCGTTCCTAAGAAAATCGGACACGGACAGGCAGACAGATGGACAAGAGAGTGATCTTTTAAGGGTACCTTTTTCTACCTTTTGAGGTACTTAACGACCTCCGTCCTATATGAGCGCAGCCCTGGGGGGGGGGGCAGGTGAGGCCGCCTGTCACCCCAGCAGAAGCAGGCCGGGACAGTGGGGCGACTAGGGCCCCTCCCCCAAACCGGGGCAAGACGGGGCCACCGTGGTTCCCAAACCCGAGGAGGCCATCTCGAAACCGGAGATGGCCCAGGAGCAGCAGGGGTGCGAGGGATATGCTCTATGGGCAACCTTACACCCCGGCGTCTGTAGACCCGAGACGGCGTACGGTTTTAGTTGGTACAAGCCCGAAATAACCGCCCCCGCTGGCCGGCGGGGTGGTATCCGAAGGGATTTACGCACGAAAAAAAAAAGGTACGGACCCTAAAAATGGACTCCGGATTCTGAGCCGTATGCAACCGAGGTCGCTAAGATGATGACGATGAGTGAATTTAATAAAATACTAAATTATTTCAGTATAAATAAATATATAAATATAAATATTCTACGACATTCTACACAGCGCTTTCTAGACCCAATGAACATTCACTTCACACTCTTCCAGTTGTTATCAAGGCAATCTACACGTTATGTTAAACTAAGTCATTATCACGTCAAGCTACAACAAATCACGGCTACACAGATCATCATATCAAAGATAAGGCACATTAACACTACTCAGGTAATCTGGGTCAGTGCAATGACATCACACGCACGAGCACGACACAAGAGTACGCAATGCGTTTTATCGGAGACGCAAAGACTTCTTTCTACGTGTATTAGTAACCAAGCAGTTTAGTACAAAAATTGACACTCTCAGGGGGTCGGGAGAAAGGACGACGGGGAAATCACTCGTTTTGCATAAATTGGAGGAACGTTTTCTTATATTTTTATTTTTATTTTATTTATTATACTTTATTGTACATCAGATAAACAAATATAACTCACAGGGGCTACGGAAACAGTAAAATGGGCGTATATTATTATTTTTACCACTTTTTTGTCGTTTGTGCTTGACCTGTTGGCTGAGCTTAGTCTTACAAGTTTAGTTAATTAAGTTTATCTTAGCTTAGTTGTAATCGTCATATCAATAAATCCACCTCTTTTCTGGCACCAATTATAATATGCCCACACACTATTCAGGTTGATTGGTGAATACTAATAACCGAAATTACAAGTAATTGAAAAAAAAATAAGTTCGAAACTATAACCTTTTTGTTCTAAAAGAGATACACCGCGAAAGGGGACAACCATGTGCCTGGACGTCGACCAATCGAGAGTTTGTAAGACGTGGTGCCCGCGTTAGTGGGCACACGCTAAGGGGGTCGCAATAGAAGTATTCCTGCATAATTTCAGGTCCCCCTGACAACGCGCAGAGTATGGCAAACCGTGGGGTTTAGTGAGTATACCCATCCGGTTACCGGATGGAAGAGTCCCTCACACGATATCCGGCTACCACCCCATAGCCGGCGGTGTCGTGCGTAAAAGCATTCCCTACTGATCTCATATATAAATTTGGTTAAAAACTAAGGATACGTCACAAAATCATATATGATGTCCTTTTTTAGATGTCGCTTTAGTTACAATATTTCTTTTTCACTCCTCTTGCTCAAAAAGACCGTCATTGTGGCGTACCAGAGCGAAGAAAAAATATCAATTCTTCCCCTAGGGGAAAGTTTTTTTTTTAATTTTTGTGTGTCAAATGACAATGAGCCTACAAAAACGAAAAAGTATTTAGTCATAAGTAGAATAATCATGAATAAAGACTCGACTTATTACTGTTTCATAAAAAAAGGAACTTCATTTTAATTTTGAAAATGGAACTAAAATCGGCGATCTCTGGTAGAATGCATGCAGGCTACAGAAGAAACAAAAAAAAAGACATTGGCGCGAAATCTTTATAATTTTTCTCTAATTGCAAATTGAATTGGTAGTGACCGTAATTTAAACTACATATTTCATATTGTATTGGATTCAATTAAATTTTTAAGCATTTTGTATGCTTACTTTTTTCTAAAGATTTAGATCGGAAAAAGAGAACATCTAGGACGGGACTTGAACCCGCGACCAGTCCCTTACAGGGGGAATGCTCTGACCAACTGAGCCACCTAGACACGTCCCAGATATTCGAAATTCTCCGATAAATTCATACGTCTTAAGGTGACGTTGGAGCCATCTACCGTAATTCTTGCGAACTACGGAAACAATGAATAACTTTACAGTCATTTTTAAACATTTCAGTTACAAACAAACAGCTCAGTTGGTCAGAGCATTCCCCCTGTAAGGGACTGGTCGCGGGTTCAAGTCCCGTCCTAGATGTTCTCTTGTATTGGATTGTTTTATTTTCTCGCAATCGTAGTGAAAAGTATAGTGTAACAGACGGCGCTAAAACCCATTAAAACTCGGTTTCTATTTACTCCCTCGCTAAAGCTCGGAAGTAAAACTACCTTGTATATAATGGGTCATTTTAGCTCCTTGTATAACAATCTACTATCACATGCTTGTATTAGGTCGTTACATATGAAATTGCCGTTTTTCTTGAAGAAATTGGAGGAAACCCAATTTTCAGTAGGTACTAACATTTTTGCATTTTTTTTAGGAATGACAAATCCAAATTTTATGTTTTTTTTTTGTATATGAATGAGACAACAGTAAGCTTACATAACAAAACAAAACATTTTTGATAAGTGACAGCTGTTAAGTAATACGAAATTTATCATCAAAATGATTTGGGATTTAGGATTTAGGAAGTACTGTTTTTGAAGAACGAATTAATTTATCAAGCGGCCAATAAAAACAAAATTTAATACAGAGTTGTAAAATCTTGAAATCAACTTTCAAACAAAATATAAATAATGGAAATAGCTATCAAATTACAGGAATAACGAACTCATGAATTTGTAAGAAAATTTCGGCAATTTCATAGGTAAAGACCTATTATTTAACTTGCTCTGTTAGTTTGTGAGTTTATAAGTATGGGTCAAATCCTGGAAGCCTAATTTAGAACCACTTCTTGAAGTTTGATTAGACTCAAATTAATTTGGTACACTTGCGTATCTTCTGTGACAATGTGATAATATAGTACAATGGAGATGGTCTGATGATGGAGCCGGAAGGCCATAGGAACTCCGAAACTAAACAAAATAAACCCGTCGAGTTCGAGAGAGAGTTTCTTTGTTTTGTCTTGGCAAATACTCTTGACGCTACATGATATCCAGGGTCTGAAGATGGAGACGGCACGGGTGGTCATTGGAACTTCTGAACTAAACGATAGAGACCCGTCGTGATTGGGTTCATTAAATTTGTCTTGGTAAGTACTTACTAGAAGGCACAGATTAAGTCTAAACTAAAAAGTTGAAAATAAAATGATAAAAAAAACATAACATAAACATAACATAAACTCACGCCTATATCCCCGGAGGGGTAGGCAGAGGTGCTAGCACCCATATTTCGCCAGTTTATGTTTTTAGGTCCCAATGTAATAGGTGGCGAGCCTATTGCCATTAACCGGGCACTTATAAACCTGCGATAAATACACACATAACTTCGAAAAGCATCGAAAAGTCATTGGTGTGTGCCATGGTAATACCTGGGATCGAACCCGAGACCTCGTCTCAGCAATCCTTTACCCATACCACTAGGCTACCGCACAGTGATAAAAAAACCTTTTTTAATAACAAGCTTTTATAAAAAAACCTGATGTAAAAAAATAAATTATGCAAGGGTTGGGCAGATTACGATTGTTTTTACAAAGACTATGGTAACTAGATCAACAAAAAATATTATGATCTAAAATCTAAACAAAACAAATAATTTGGTCTTTCAGAAGTCACACCACAACTTCCAAGAATTCGCTAATTTGAAATTCGTATTTAGAATGCGTAAGCTGAAGTTGACATAATCGGACCCCGACTCTTAAGTGTTACCAAACAAGTAGCTAACGTTGGTAATAAATTTGAATATTCACAAAAGAACAGTTGTACAAATACTAGCTACCGAGTCCACAGGTTAATAAATACACGGGCCACACGCCACACAGCATCCACGGAACCACTCCCCTAGTTACGCAATGTAAGACAACATTCGTGGCGTTATGTTGATGTTTGATAACAAGCTTTTTAAACTTCACGTACAGTCAACTGCTTGAATATACGAGTATGTGTAGTTTAAGTTTAAGTGGTGAACCGTTTACTCGACATCATGTGGACAAAATGAAGATGGTTACTGAAGTAACCCTCAAGAAATAATGTATTCTTAATATATTGAAATAAAACTATTTAACGGATTCTATCGCGATTCATTTTGTGTTATCTCTTCCCGAGACCATGGCCGCTGAAAAGTGAAAGCAATAAAATATTTATTACTTCGGGCCACCAACCAGGTGGACACCGAAGTCTTAAAATCACGCAAAAAAAATATCAAAATCTTACACCCACTTTTTATCACTTTTCTCGACGTTTCACATGATACTAAGTCTAATTAAGCACAAAAAAAATTTTGTGTCGGTCTGTCTGTTGGTCTGGATCTCTGGATGTCTATTTATGCAATAACTCAAGAACCACTTATCCGATTTAAAAAATTCTTTCGCCAATCATCTTGTTTGGTTAATGGGAAGAACTGATTAGATTTTGAGGTCCCTAAAAATTTTTTTTTTTTTGTGTTTTTGACGTCGAAGACGTTTGATTTGATTTCATTTTCTTCATATTTATTGCTCAATATATAAAGCCGCGTCGAATAATATGCTAAAGCCTAAGGTCTGTTCACAAGTAAAAAAAAAGTGTAAAAATACTGCAACAAAAATATCTAAGTTTGGCCCGAAGTTTGACAATCACTGTGTGATTTCCGCCCCACTAGATTTAATGTGTGATATTCACGTAAACTTCCGATAATATCCCACACACACTATGAATATAGTTTATTAGATTTACTAATTACTTTCTTTTGCAGACACAACACGACGCGACGCAGTGTAGTCCATTCGCCATTCCGTATGAAGCAAATCGACTGTGGAAGAAATAAATTACACTCCTTTCGTGATCGACTGGTGCATATAAGGACTGCTAATATCACATAAGCGTCCAGCCTGTCAGTTACCGCTGTCTCACGCATTGCACATGGTCGAAAGTGCCCACTGCTAGGTGCTAGTCATTGCAATGGACAAGCGCAGCGAATATTTCAGAAGACCTACAAAATAGCGACTGAATGCATTGTATTACACGCTCCAACATTTCAAATGATACATTGTCCGCCACTATTCATTGCACGACGAGCAGTTCGAGAATGATCTATCAACTGTGGCCTATTGGCGTTCCGTTACAGCGTCTCTGAATTTGCACGGCATCAGCATAGCCATGACCCCACTACAAGAAGCCATATAGTATATGTTTCACGGATCTTAACATAGCATATGTTATGCTATTATTTCAATAAAATATTGTTACTTGAAACGCCATAATATATCAGTAGTTATTACAATAAAACATAATATAAAATTTTATCGAAACATAACTCAAATCTACACAATTGAGGTGTTCAGTTACAAAGGCAATGGGTAATTCTATTTAATATGTTGTGTGGCAACGCTCAAATAAAAACATAGCTGGATGAATGGTCCCGCTGTTTCCTTCAAATGCCTTATTACGTACTGTAATAGCGACTGCGCGTGCCTTGGCTTCATATTCCGACCAATTGTCAAGAGACCCACTTCTATTTAAAAAAATTGGATCCTCTAGTAACAAAACCAATGTATCTTCTATCCACTGGTGGTAGAAATTTGATGACACAAATTTGTCACAAAATTCGGCCGGGTGGGTACCACCGTGCACGATTGCGAAAAACCCTCCATAGTAATCCAATTTTGGTTTGATTGCGTTCAGGGGTCAGCAAGTGCATAGCCGGGCAGGGGGATTGTGGTTGCAGCACTAGTGGGACCGGTGGGTGTCACGCGGTGCTGCGACGACAATCCTCTTCTGATGAGGCCGTCAAGCTGAGTGCCACCATTGTAAACATGGTACGTGTATGTAATGGTGACCCTCTTTCCTGAGACTTTACCTTCAGCTTACCATCAGGCGAGGTGAAGTCAAATTGACGTGTCCTAAATATAAAAAAAAAAAATAACAATTCTTATGTATATCCTTCGCAAAATGTGAACCTTGCACGACTCAGAAAGCGCCTTTACCTTACGTTTTTCCTTTCACAAATTACATAATAGTTGATCGCTTTAATGAATTAGATCCCCAAATAAACATTTATGAAATTTTATATTTATGATTTGTTAGTTATGACAAAAACATTCGCGTGAAAGAACATTATTTACACTGACTTTTGGAAACAACATAATAGATTTGAATTTTTGATATATTCATGTGATCACAATTATGGAAACATATGGCAGTTGGACACAAACATAACCTACATCATTCATACAATAAAGTATATTAGTAACCGCAATTACTAGTATCCCCCCCCCCCCCTAACTCCTCCAGCTAAGCTAAATTGCTTGTGTTAGGAGTGGGTTTACGTCGGTAGTGAAATGTCCGGAATTCAACACTCCTCATGATCGTAAGGCCGACTTCTTAACCATTAAGCTGCCGACGCTTTTACCGTTTTACAATTACTGAACCAATTCTGAGGATCATTTTCGAGGTGTGTCCTCCCCAAATGTCCGTTGCCGGGCACCCCGGGTACCGGCAACGGACATTTGACTCTAGCTAAACAAATTTTTAAACATACTTTCAACTATGCCAGTCGTCACATTCGTAGCTAAGGGCGGGTTAGAAACCCGTGCCTGTACAAATACCTGTAATTTGTTGTTTATTTACAAATTTAATAATGTTAGCTCACGCCTGTATAGCAGGGCCTTTGGAGCCAATAAAAACAAATTTGACGCACACTTTACGAAGTTGGTATAAAATAAAGGCTGCGGTAAAGACCTAGAATACATTATTTTATATCATATAATAGACGTAGACTTTCCTCTCAGAGTTGGGGGGTCAAACGGCAGTTCCACCTATGAAAATAAAGATAAAGCGATAATGGGCGTGTAGGAGAGCTGAGCCCAGGCTCCAAAATGCAAGGTTTCTATACAACAGGGATTGGTGCTCGGAAGACGATGATGAATATACATAGATTGCTACTTTTAAGAAGCAGCATGCATTTGCAAACCACTTCATGAGCGAAATAACTGTGAACTAATGGAAAAAAATTAACAATAAAACAAAAAATAAAACAATAAATACTCTTAAGAATTTAGCTACTGGACATTCCAGTCAGTCGAGTAGGAAAAGTTACTGTAGCCTAATAAATTTACGTACTTACTATCTTTAAATTCAAGTAAATCAATATTTTTATAATAAATATTTAAAGGGTTTTGTTCATCATTTTATGAAAGGTTCTAAGAACAAAAGTGATCGGTAACTTGGGATGTGTGAAGCTACTTTTTAAGGCGACTGTACTTATCTTTATATATATATTTCTTGTGTGCGTGTGTATGTCACTGAACTCCTCCTAGACGGCTGGGCCGATTTTGATGAATTTTTTTGTGTGAGTTCAAGGGGATTCGAAGATGGTTTAGGTTCACAATTTGGTCCACTGGAAAACGACGTGTGTACAGGACAACGTCTGTCGGGTCTGCTAGTTATATATGTAAATCTACACAATAATACATTTTACCAAGGCCAGTGGAATGTTTAGGGGCCATCTTGTAAATTACTTTTGTTCAATAAACGAATAAACAACTGTATATGTTGCTTGTATAAAGCAACTTGTACATAATTATCATTCGGAATATATAAAACTGGATTGGAAAAGTAACTGCATAAATAATATTTTATTATTATGATACAATTAAAATGTAATTAAATATTCAAATACTATTTGGCAACGTTTAAATAAGTTGTTAATTTCCATTTTAAAATCATAAAATATAGCATATTTAATATATAATATGATAGAATTTTTAACTTATATGGGAAATGTATAAATATTGTATGGAATTCAGGTAGAATAAATAAACAATTATTGAATATATATATAGTTATAATGCAAATTTGATTTTGTTGTAAAAATCTCAGCAAAATTGATAATATTTTCAAACTGCAAAACCTTTAAAAATCATAAATTGTTTTATCTCTGTCGCACGTCATCCCATAAAGCTTAAACGCCATTAATTAATAGCGTCTATTGCCATTCGTAATAGGCGCCGTTGGTCATTTAATGTAGTCGATCGCGCAATGACCCCGCTCCTGCGGCCGCGCAAGCCGCACCATTTGTTTTTGGGATATAATCGACCAATAACTGTGCGTGTCGATGACTTGCAGTCGGAGGGTTGAGTTTAAACTCCGAAGCTGTTCGTAAAATGTACGGTTAAAGTTTTAAAAGTCTCAGAATTAGTCTATAGATAATTTATGAACTAAAATAGATTATTTTAATGAAGATAGTTTTAATAGCAATTACGGTTCACGTTTTAATTTTTAACTTTATGTGTATATATTCGTACTCTATATTTATCAATAAGTAATTTACCAAAATTGTACTTTGGCTGAAGAAAGTTCACTCAATTTTCTCAAACCCACCATTAACTCAAAACACGACAAGGATTATCTTTTATATAAAAAAATATTTATAACTTTTAAGTCACTATTACAACTATACAACTATGTGTCAAATGCGGGAAAAAAAAACAATTAGCGACTATTCTATGAGACTATTAATGTTGCTGTTTTGATTAAAAAAAGTAGTAAGTACCTTTTATTTTTCGTGCGGAAATTCCTTCGGATACCTCCCCGCCGGCCAGCGGGGGTGGTTGTGTCGGGCTTGAACCGACTAAAACCGCACGCCGTCTCGGGTCTACAGACGCCGGGGTGTAAGTGCATATCCCTCTCACCCCGGCTGAAGTATTAAGTACCTTAGAAGCTGGAGAAATTAATCAAATGGCACAAAATATAAAATAAAATTTCAGCTCAATCGGTAACCGGGATGTGGATCAAATTTAATTTGCAGGATTTGATGACAAACATAATAAAAAAAAGCTAAAATAAAAGCTTATAAAAAGTTAAAAATTAAATATTTTCCGTTACCGTGGGATCTTCGGGATACAAACTACGTACTACATGAACACTCATGGGCAAAAATGCAACGACCTGACAAAATTTCAAGTCTATCCATTGACTATTTTTCGAGTTTTGCTACCACAGATACATCTAAGCGTTGATTTTGGTCGCATCCAAGGCCTCGATGACGTACTTCTTCTCAGGTTTCAGCTTTATTATTAGTGTAAGTAGGCAGATTATAGATTAATTACGAATATCAGCATATATTATAATACTATGGATCAGTTATTGAAGCGTCGGTAGCTTAGTGGTTAAGGAGTTGACCTTACGATCGAGAGGTCCCGGGTTCGAATCCTGGCCATTACACTACCGATGTGAACCCACTCCTAACACAAGGAATTTAGCTTAGCTGGAGGGGTTAGGGGGAATATTAGTAATTGCGGTTACTAATATTCTTTAATAAAAAAAATTAAAAAAAGTTATTGAATCAACCAAGAATATAATAGTGCATATAGTGAATTGCAGAAATGAGTAACAATATTTGCATAACTTCCAAAAATAACTCGAGACCAAATCAGTAAGGCGTTTGGAACATTATACTTTTGCCTTTCATGGTGGTGGGTGGAAAACTGGATTGTGACAGTGATAACAATGGGCAACAAGTTCTTGACATCAAACATTAAATGTAGCGGTGTCATATCTCTTTTGGTAATCCACTTTTGAAAGCTTGGTACAGATAATAAAAACTTCGTCCCGTACAACTTTATCAAAAATGTGTTTTTTTTTTTTATATTTAGGACACGTCAATTTGACTTCACCTCGCCTGAAGGTAAGCTGAAGGTAAAGTCTCAGGAAAGTGGGTCACCATTACATACACGTACCATGTTTAAAGTGTCATCATCCTCCTAGCGATTCGGAGCCCGGGTCCGCTTATTACTTTTGACAGGTTTGTTGACTTTTACGAAAGCGATTACCTTCTGACCTCGCAACCCCGAAAGTAAACCGTGCGCCAGAGCTTCGTTCGTTGTTTAACCTGCAGGTGTACCAACTAGCAGATTAGATGAATTTGAGCACCAAAGGTGGGTAGGGCCCTGTGTTGTTTTAGTTGGTTCGAATCCGACATTTATCACCACCGTTATAGCTCCGGTGAGGTGAAGCCCGAGGGGGTTTCCGCACGAAAAAAAGGGCCCTGTGTTGTTTTATAATAAGTATACCTTAACTAAATCGCCCACATAGTGACTTACCTAATTCAATGTAAATAGCAGTAACATTCTAATACCAGCATGAGTATGCCCTTAGTTTATATTTCAACAGGATACTATCTTCTCTTCTCTATTTGCATTTGCTAATAACGCCCCTGGTGTAAGCGTGACAGGTTATAAAGTAAATGTATGGAGAAAAACGACCAGGCTGCTTGGAACTTATTTACTTATTAGCTTTCATGTAACTTGAACATTTATGTGTAGGTACCTTTTTTTTTTCTTGCAGAAATCCCCACCCCTTATGTCAAACTCGAACCGACCAAAACCGCACGCCGTCTCGGGTCTCTGATGCCGGAGTGTTAGGTGGCTCAATATTTTTTAACACTTTTTCCCTATCCCCAATTACCATACTTTATCTAGGTGGTTTTGGTCGGTTCAAGTCCGACATAACCGCCCCGCTGGCCGGCGGGGGGGAATCCGAGGGGATTCCGGAACGAAAAAGAAAAGAAAAAAAAAGGTACGTCTTTGATTATATTTTACCCATTTTTTAAGAAGCAGACGTCCGTTGGCAATCTCACAACAACGTAGTTATCCACAGAACTTGGCTCTAGCCGCGTGGAAAGTATTAAGGAAAATTGCCATTTTACAAATTTTCTTCTTCAGGTTAAGTATAAGCTAACTCTCTGCAAAATAAAAAAATATCGGTTCAGTTGTCTACACGTGAAAAGTTAACAGACAGGTAGATAGAAAGTTTTTTTTGCATTCATAATATTAGTATAGATATCAGAGGGATGTCCAACAGAACAATAAAGCAATTACACATTAGTGATTTATCAGAAGATTGGCAGAATCGTTTGATCATTTCAATTTCACCCTACCCTACAGGGGCGCGCGTAGAAAAATTATGCAGCAAAGTTAGCAGTACTTAGCTGCCTTCTGGACCCTTGACACCTTCGGTTTGCATACGGAATACAATTCCATATTTTGTGTGGAGCCAAAACGTTTGTTATTTCGTTTGTGTGAGTTCAATTTTCAAGTTGATTGTTGTAATTAATTTAAGGTTTGTCACCAAATTAGCTTGTGAATTTCCCTTGTGATGTGCTTGTGAAGTTTAAAATAAAAAAAAAACAAAAAATAAAAAAAAACACCACCAGCGACCTGCGTCACGTGACGCGACGAGTCCGTGACGCATGTGGTAGGCGTGCAGTCCTTCTCCTAGAAGTATTCTCCAAGCGGATGTGTGGGAAATACCTAAATCGCGACCAGCGTCACGTGTGCTCGTCGCGTCACGTGCCGCTGGTCGCTGGTGTTTTTTTTTTTCATTTTTCATTTTTTTTTTTTTTTGTTTTACTTTACCCGATTTTTTTTTTGTTTCAAATACCTACATATTTTGTCGATACCAAGTCATCTCACCAAATTCAGAGACCTAAATTTGTGACACCTTATATATGATAAATATCAAAATTAGCAAAGAGTTTCTTCTGTCTGGATTTCACTCATGAAATAATAAAAAATGTCAAAACCTCAGACACAGCTAAGAACATTTTCGACCAATACTCTTCAAACAAAAATAACAAAATCAACTCGGTTCATCCGTTCGGGAGCTACGATGGTACAGGCAGACACACACACAGACACGTCAAACTTATAACAACCCGACGTTTTTGCCTTATTTGCCATATTTACAGAGCCAGATTGTTCATTAGGAATCACTTCGAAACTTCATCAGGGTCAGAACAAAATAGTTCATCAGTTACAACAAAGATGGCGTTGTTATGAAAAATTACGGAAAGCATCACAGTGACGATGACGCCAGTTCCATGATTTTCGTCCTTGTAGGGGGCCTGCCCAGCCACGGAACGTCGTCCGGTACGCGGTCGCCATTCGAGAACCTCACCCAAAAAGTGCTCAACGACACCAAAGAAGATTCCACTTCAAAAAAATTATTAAATTTCCCAAAGGTCCGTGGCAAAAATAAAGTCCGTTAATATAAATAACTACAGTATACCTACATACACGCATGTTATCACCTTGTTTTAAATACTCGAAATACTTTGAATGAAGTAATTCATATTCACAGTCTTTTGCGGAAGCAACTGCCGTCTGTCCCCCAATTCCGAGAAAACCTGCGCCAGAGCCTCGTCCGTTAATCAGCAAGTGTAGGCAAGTGAGGTGGGCTTGGGCTCCGAATATCTTGGTGGGCACACCCCCGAAATATTTGCTAAAACTAGATTTAATTTCCTAAAACATAACATAACATAACTTCACGCCTGTATCCCCGAAGGGGTAGGCAGAGGTATATTACACACTCACGATTCGCCAGTTATGTTTAGGTCTCAATGTAATAGGGGGCGATCCTATTGCCATCAACCGGGCACATTACTAAGCGACAACATTTTTAACATTTTTAATACACACATAACTACGAAAATTCAGAGGTGGGTGCCCGGGGCGACTGGGGATCGAACTCGAGACCTCGCCTCGGCAGTACGTTACGTACACCACTAGGCTATCGCCGCTATTCCTAAAGGTCAATGGCAAAAATATAATCTACTGTTGGTCTAGTCAGTATATTAAACACACAAATTATCACCTTGTATCGAAACTCGAAATACTAGGAATATTCATCCGTTTTAAATACCTAGTCCAATTATGTTGATAATTTTTTATGTTTTTATTAGTATTATTAAATTTAATTAGTATAATTTGTGATAGTTTGTTTTTATGACTTTTAGATAGCTTGTCCTCAATTAAGCAATTAAATATATGAATATTGGCTGTAAGTAGATGTTTTTTAAGGTTATGGAAAAGTATGTTTTATTGTGCAAATTCATTATGTTTGTATTCATTTGAATGAATGATAACTATTAACTAGATATCGGTACAATTTTGGTACGTGAATTTAGCAATTTTCCGCTTCATTCGTGTAGAACCGGGTTGTATGTTTAGCAATTAGTTTAGTTTATGAGGAAGGTACAGTCATCATCAAAAGTAGATAATCATAGAAAGATTCTAAAAAAATCGTTTAGATATTTATATTTCTCAATGAAAATACTGTTTTTTTACTTAGTGAGTTCCATAAAAAAAATCAAATAAAATATAATCAAAATTTTTATTTAGACTTTTAATATTCATCTCTATGCAGTCATCATAATCTACTTTTGACGATGAATGTACCTAGATCTTTTACTAAAATCAAGACAATTACATTTTTATAACTTCAAGTCTATTCAATGTCCACCTCTCCGTACCTCTTGACGAAATACATCTTTCTTTAGAAGTTACCACATCCCATCACGAATTATGACTCGTAGTAGGTACTCAGCACTATTCAAAAACACACATCCTGTAGTAACACGGTTTGCACCAACAATGTGCACGCTGTATGCCGAAGAGAGTTTTAACATAAATTACAATAACAATCCATTGTGCTCAAGCAGTTTTCTACAAACAACTGTTGCTCTTGTTAGTAGAGATTCTTTCGGATATGTTAATACCTATATTTAACTGACATTGTAAATAGCATTGGAGAAATTTGTTGAAGACGAATTACTTGTTAATCTTAAGTAATGTTTCGGATATAAGAATAGCTATTTCAATAAACCGCCCCCTTTACTAGTCAGAACAACGCGTGCAGGGTTGAGGTGTCAGCCACATACGGCGCACACAGTTCTATCTCAGTACTTTTTCTTAGCCGCTCCGTAAATACATACCCATGTATTATCAACACATGTTTTTCTCGTCCTGTTACAAACTACCCTACCCCGAGCCCTTTAGTGAGGGTCGCAAAACCTATCGATGCTGTCAAAATTAAATCTTAAGTGATTGACTAACAACCCAAGTTCTCTTCGATTGGCTTCTGCCGTCCAAGTGCACTTTGGTCAGTGTGGTCAAATAAAACAAACAAGGACCTGATTGTGAGCGATGGCCTATGAAGACCAGCGGAGTTTTTCTTATAGGAAAAGAATTCTCTTTTCCACAACGAAAAAGGCCTACAGTCTAGAGGACAGTTTCCGAGTAATTTGAAACTAATTTTCCTCCTAACTTTATTCCATTCCTGCAATTACCAACATAACATAACATAACATAAACTCACGCCTATATCCCCGAAGAGGTTGGCAGAGGTGCTAGCACCCACATTTCGCCAGTTTATGTTTAGGTCCCAAAGTAATAGGTGGCGAGCCTATTGCCATTAACCGGGCACTTATAAACCTGCGATAAATACACACATAACTTCGAAAAGCATCGAAAAGTCATTGGTGTGTGCCATGGTAAAACCTGGGATCGAACCCGAGACCTCGTCTCAGCAGTCCATTACCCATACCACTAGGCTACCGCGGTTTTTTTACCAGTAAGTTAATCTAAATAAATAACCGGTGTTCTAATCATAGTTCTAAATTATATTCTGCTCTGAATACGTGTATTCGTGTCATTACCAGGAAGGCAATTAAACAAGAAGCAGATACACCTGTATCTCAACCATATATCTTCAAAGAGCGATTATTACTTACATAAATCCCTTGTATTGATTTATATGAATTTTGCGGCCAATACAGTATTAGCAGGATAAGCAAGTGCACTGCAAAATCAATAATTGTACAGGATGTTTTATATTGTGAGAAGTTAAATAAAATTAATAAGAATTATTATACGCGTGTTTTATATTGTGCCTGTTCTTTAAAAATCTTATCATTTCAGTGTTGTTCCCCGGTGCATCTGAGGCTTTCACATCAGAGCCCAGGTCCGCTTGCCGGCTTTTCAGTTTTTATGTGGCTTAATCTGCTCTCTTCACAATAGTTGTGTAGTGGTGCTATTTACGTTTAAATATCTCTAAGTGAATAGCACCGCTATATTACGACTATTGTATACATAGGTTACACTAAAAGTTTCCGGAACTGGCCACTTACATAAACAATATTTAAAAATTTATTACAACATTTGAAAATAGAACTCTTTGGCTGTAGAATACAGTTTGTTTCATCTGACTGTCTTTTGTTTTTACCTTGTGGCGCCATTTAAAAAATTGTGTGTCTGCATCAACATGAATTTAACTCGGGAAAATTTTCGTAGTATGATTTTCTACGATTTTAAGTGTAATTTGACGGCTCAACAGAGCATCGCTCGGCTTGAAACAGCTTTTGGCGATGAAGCTCCATGCAAGACAACTGTTTATAGCTGGTTTGCAGAATTCAAGCGTGGTCGTATCAATCTCAGTGACGAATCTCGCGATGGTCGGCCGTCCACCGCTGTGACCAACAAAAACATCGATGCTGTGCGCCGTATGATTGAAACAGACAGGCATGTGACCTACCATGAAATTCGCGCATCCTTAGAAATAGGCATGAGTCAAATACAATCAATCCTACACAAACATTTGGGTGTGAGAAAGCTGTGCTCGCGGTGGATCCCACATAACTTGACCGAGGATCAAAAAACGGACCGCGTCACTTGGTGCAGTGCCATGCTTACCAGATTCAACGAAGGTGCGTCAAATTTGGTGTGGGACATAGTAACAGGTGACGAAACATGGATTTATTGCTACGATCCCAAAACAAAGCAGCAATCGAGCGTATGGGTCTTTCAAGATGAGCCGAAACCAACCAAAGTGGCGCGCGTGAAAAGTGCATCTAAGCGGATGATTGCTTCTTTTTTTAATAAAACTGGACACGTGGCTACTGTTGCTTTAGAAAATCGTCGTACTGTGAATAGTGACTGGTACACGACCATTTGTTTGCCGGAAGTTATTGACGAACTCCGTAAAAATAACCGTAAACGCCGTATCATCCTGCACCACGACAATGCTAGTTCTCACACGGCCAGACAGACAAACGACTTTTTGAAGGCGAAAAATGTAGAACTCATGAGTCATCCTGTATACAGTCCCGGCCTGGCACCTTGTGACTTTTATCTGTTCCCAAAAATTAAGAACCAATTACGTGGCCAACGATTTTCATCACCAGAAGAGGCTGTCGAGGAGTATGAAAAACACGTTTCAGAGGTCACCACAGAGGAGTGGCACAAAAGTTTTCAAAACTGGTTTGATCGAATGAAAAAGTGCATAGACGCCAAGGGAGATTATTTTGAAAAACAATAAATTAATTTTGTACCTTTAATAGTATTTTTTCATATTCATTCCGGAAACTTATAGTGCGCCCCACGTATAAGGCTAATATATATTTAGATTAGGAAAATTATATAGTTACTATTGGACTACATGTACTAGGTATTTGTATAAAGTCCTTAATAATAAAGAAAAAGAATTGTGGCTTAATCGTGATATTATGATAGCAACTGTCATCAGATCTCCCAACCCCAAGAGAAAAGGCTACCCATCCACGGACGAGGCTCTGGCGTACCAGAACCTCATAAGTTGATGGGCAGGTGTAACAGCTAACAAGTGAGTTGGCTTGAGCCCTTTTTTTTACGTGCGGAAATCCCTTCGGATACCCCCCGCCGGCCACCGGGGGGGTTTGTCGTGTATCGATTAAAATCGCACGGTGTCCTCCCCAAGTGTCCGTTGCCAGGCACCCAGGCATATTTTCTTGTAACCATTTGACAAGCGGGTTTATTTCAACTTCAGAGTTTTAAACTACTTTTGAATTCAATTAATTTTTTAAGCAATTAGCATGCTTACTTTTCTTATAGATTTAGTTTGGAAAAAGAGAACGTCTAGGACCGGACTTGAACCCGCGACCAGTCCCTTACAGGAGGAATGCTCTGACCAACTGAGCCATCTCTGGTCGCGGGTTCACGTCCCGTCCTAGATGTTCTCTTTCCAATCTAAATCTATACTTTAAAATGTTTGTGATCTGGTGTGTTTTATAGATTCAATAAATGAAAATATATATATATATTTTTTTTTTATATTTAGGACACGTCAATTTGACTTCACCTCGCCTGATGGTAAGCTGAAGGTAAAGTCTCAGGAAAGAGGGTCACCATTACATACACGTACCATGTTACCAATGGTGGCACTCAGCTTGACGGCCTCATCAGAAGAGGATCGTCGTCGCAGCACCGCGTGATACCCACGGGTTCCACTAGTGCTGCGACCACAATCCCCCTGCCCGGCTATGCACTTGTTGACCCCTGAACGCAATCAAACCGAAATTGGATTACTATGGAGGGTTTTTCGCAATCGTGCACGGTGGTACCTACCCGGCCGAATTTTGTGACAAATTTGTGTCATCAAATTTCTACCACCAGTAGGTATACTATCTGGTTTTACTTGCCCGTAAATAGGTCCTTTTTTAAATAGCATCTTGTTCATCTGCAGTTGCAATTTACATAAGATACACTGAGACATCATGAATTAAATAAACTAAACCTATTCCAAATTTGTATTAAGTAAGAATCGCTGTGAAACCGGGCCCCAGTCAATTGTAGTCTGGTCTATTAAAACGGGCGATTAATAATAATAATCTTTATTTGCTACAACATTAATCAAAACTATAACAGGGCACTCACCGCGTTGAGACTATCATTGATCTTAATAAAAGTTTCCAAGTTATGACTGTTGTGTTACTACCAAAATAACTGTTGCATCAACTGCTATGCCCTTTTACGCTGATAGTTATATTTTCCTGTATTGTTTTCTAGTCAAAATATTCGTAATATTCGTTTTATTTACAGCTATAGTATAAAATATAGGAAAATAATATTTTATTAATTGTCAAATTTATAAGATGTCACACATTAAAAATAAATAAATAATTAAATTAACCCGTCCCTCACCGTACCCGGTGCAAAGGTGCCCATTACGCTGGCTGCATTGCCCCGTTGAATAGCGATGGCTAACCTTTGCACCAGATACGAGCCGGAGCGGGAGTCACCCGTCTTGTCCCTCAACCTACGCCCCAATTCGACCACTAAACTTTTAGCGTCGGCACCCCAACTGCCCATCGTCTCGACCGCAAACGGTGCAAATAAATATTGCTCCATTAAGGCCGCATATTTTTCTCTCTTTCTATCAGCGGCGTCTTCGGCAGCAGCTGCTGAAGACAGGACAGTACGACTCAGGTGACTGGGAGCTACAGTGCTGACGCACGTGGCATCCCACAGGAGGCACCTGCCATTTTTCCACGGCACCAGAGTCATACCGTCCGGCCTTTTGCCGTCGGATCTGCTAAGGCCAGGCGGCTCCAACAGGCACGGGACATCTGCCGATATAAAGGCTCTCCGGAGTATATCATTTAGCGCATGGTGGCGCGGAAACCTACCTGCACTTCTACGACAACTCAGTGCGTGATGGCCGTCACACCCCACCATGGAACCGCAGGTGCATCTATGGGGTTCACACACTCTGCAGCCCAGGCGGAGGGCAACCGCCACCTCCAAAGAATTGTCGTCCAACAAAGTACCCAGGTGAGGCGAAGGCAGGACGTTCAACCATGCTCCTGATCGTGATACCGCCCGAACCCTAGCCAGATCGGCTCCCGAAGCACCCTCCACCAACTGCTTCCCAACCCTCCTAGCGATGCCCTCATCCCAGGCGCGCTGAACATGAGGTACGTCTGGGCTCGCCGCCGCAGAACTGCGGGCAAACCAAGCAGTCTCGGCATCGGCTGCAAAGGGCACGGTCACC
Source organism: Cybosia mesomella (assembly GCA_946251805.1). Classification (NCBI taxonomy): domain Eukaryota; kingdom Metazoa; phylum Arthropoda; class Insecta; order Lepidoptera; family Erebidae; genus Cybosia; species Cybosia mesomella. The sequence continues at coordinate 23,742,857 of OX276405.1, forward strand.
CCGCCACCATTGTTATGAAGGATTACAGTGACGAGATCCGCTACCCCATGCGCCGACGCCAGGAAAGCCGGCACACCCACATCCCACGCGCGACGTATCCCGATACCCCCGTGACGGATGGGGAGAGTCGCCTGCATCCATTGAGAGTTGTTAAGTGAAACATTTAGAATCAACTCAACTGTGCATTTCAAACTCTCATCAAATGCAGCGACCTCCGCAGGACAGACCCAGGTAGGCGCCGTTCGCAAAAGACAACTTAGGGAGGGCGAAGCACATGCGCAATAATACAATCGCCACATGAGCTGAAAGATCTTTGAGACGCTCTCGAGCGGTCAAGAGAAGCTTCCTATGACAAGAGATTGCATCCGGCACTCCATCAGTGAAAATAGGAGACCCTAAAAGGGTGAAAGAGTGAGGAGTAAGTTCTTTGAGGCCAGGCAACAGGGCAGTGAAGTGTGGAAGACAAGCACGAGCTTCAGTGCCGCAGGGGAATAATTCGCATTTAGAGGAATTCACCTCCAGGCCCAGTTCCTTCAGACGAGGAATCAGAAAGGTCAGATCCTGGTAGACGTCTTCCGATGAACCCCCAAGGGTCCCATCGTCTAGATACCATAAATTCAGACCAGACTTAAGCTCTTTGATGACTTTATGGATCGCGAGGCTGAAAACGAGGGGCCCTAGCGGATCCCCCTGCTGCGCTCCTACTTGTGAAGAAATTAAGCTGTTATTGAAGAAGAGATTAGAGGGGTGAAAGTATACCTGAAACAGGAAGGGGTAGAGAGAGGGAATCTGATCCTTGACTTCACTCAGAAGAACGTCTCTCTCCAACGTGTTGAAAGCGTTTCGTATGTCGAGCTTCAGCGCCACGCAATCGGAATGGTTAGGGTTCATGACGAACGCGCGCGTCGCATGGATAGCGGCCTCGCATCCCCGACGCGCACCGAAACCCAGCTGATGCGGCAGTAAATATTCCACCATCGCTTCCCTCACGGATCGGCACGCCAGCTTGGCCGTCAATCTACGGAGTACACTCCCGATCGCTATTGGCCTAAGCCCGCCATCCTTCTTCGCGAGCGCACACAGGGATGCCCCATACAGAAAGGGACAGACGGCGGGATTCAGCTGCCCACGTAATAAAAAGTTTGCCAGCCTTGTCAAGCATTCCAATAGCCGCTGCCCATTCTCCCCTGCCGAACCAGATGTGAGCTCCTTCAAATGTCCAGGACGTAAGCCGTCGAGACCCGCCGCAGAGCCGCTATAAAAAGTGCTCAACGCCAGCGCCACATCCCCCGAAGAAACGGTAACCGCCGAAAATGACGTGTCTGGCACCGGTGGAAAGTTGAGCGGACGTGATGGGCTCGGATGCTTTGCACGAAGCGCATCTAGAGTATCGGGGTCGTGCGTCGTCGGGAACATACCGCTCATAGAACGAATGATCAGATACTGAACGAATGACGTCACTAACTCAGTCAGCGATTAAAAGCTTGCCTCTCGGGGTTGGGAGCTCAGACGGCAGCCATAAATGTCGTATAAGCCAAACCAAAAGGAGGTTTCAGGGTCCCAAGGTTATAAGCCAAACCAAAAGGAGGTTTCAGGGTCCCAAGGTTATAAGCCAAACCAAAAGGAGGTTTCAGGGTCCCAAGGTTATAAGCCAAACCAAAAGGAGGTTTCAGGGTCCCAAGGTTATAAGCCAAACCAAAAGGAGGTTTCAGGGTCCCAAGGTTATAAGCCAAACCAAAAGGAGGTTTCAGGGTCCCAAGGTTATAAAAAAAAAATTAATTGTTCGTTACTTTTTATAGATAATGGTACGGAACCCTTCGTGCGCAAGTGCGACTTGTACTTGGGCGGTTTTTTAATTAATGCTACAATACGAAAAACTCATACAGGGTATATAATTTAACCTACCTAGATATAATTTGCTACGTTTAAGAACACCTAACGATAGGTATAGTCTCCACCACACAACACTACCTGAATACTAAGCCAACAGAATTAAACAAAACATCGTGTTTTTCACATTTATTTCAAATCGACCACCAAGGAGGATTATACAATGGCGCTAACATTATGCATAACAAGCGTATGACAATTTCGATACTCTATCGACCTGGTAGGTCTGATTCAGTATTTTTTTTTTAAGTGTGGGTACCCCTACGGGCTTCACTTCACCGTTAAGCGATGAGCTGGGTATGTCGGAATCGAACCGACTAAAACCACACAGTGTCCTTCCCAAGCGTCCATTGCCGGGCACCCCGGGTATGCCCTCGGAAGGATAACCCCTGGGTTCCAGGCGGACTTCAACCGTCATCACGGCCCCGCCTAATAAACTATTCATTTTGTTCTAACCACGGAGCAAATATACCTGCTATAGATATAAAATGTAGCCGCATGAGTCGACTACGAATGGTTGGCACGCTTGTGTATTTGGGAATGCAAGGTGCAAAGGTGGCATCATCAACCAATGCCAAGAGCCCGTGATGGTAAATTTTATTGATGTGCCTCGGCCGTCGCGCCGTAGACAAGCCCTAAAGAGACCTAAAGAACGCTTTCTGCGCAGATAGAGCTCATTGTCAAGGTGTTTGCCGGTCACTATAGTTTGCATTATCGTTCAATCACGCGCGAAATCTGTGATATTATGTGTAAAACGATTTGTTTGAAATTGAGTGTTTCACTTTAGGACTTAAATAGATTGACGAGAATGTTGTCTAGAATTAGATATCTATGGTTCCAACTATCAAATCATTACAACTATTAAGTGTCAAGCGATACTCATTACCAGTACGGGCTTACAGGTTTTAAAATTCAACGCATAACCAAAAACGTGCTTGCATTATATGTTGATGAATTTACAGCTAATAAAATTAGACAGATAATAAATCGAACCAAAATATAGCCACGGAGCTATGAATAACAATATCATAGATAATAGACGATATGAAAAGCATCATGATGTGGCGGCCATTTTGGTCTCGCCGCGCAGAACCAACAGATTTGATAATATAATTAAGTCAATGCGTGTGTTCTGCTATATCTAATAGACACATGTAATAAATCCATTAGAATATATACGTACCACTACTGACATTGAATACTAAACATTGATGTACCTGAGATTATTGTAGGAACAAATGCGAAAAGAACAAAGGTATCATTTGTTTTGTTTTGTTATGTTTGTTGTCTTTATATACAATCTTAGCTTTAATATGCGCGTCCTTATCAATAGCCTGTCTACTATATTCTAAATACATTACCAGAAACAAATATATAAGTGAAAATTTGTAATTGGCCCTCTTCTAGTATCTATCTATTTGTAAACTAACCATTAGCTTCCTTAAAATATAATAAATAAATAAATAATATAAGGTTTTGACGTTTGAGTTGTAAACGGCTGTATTTTTAAAGGATTGGTTTGCGTATTTCTATGTATAATATAATTATATTTACAAAATAAAATGCATTTTCTTCCTATGTTATTCTACATTCCAGAACCTATATTACAAGTTAGTTAAGCTATGCTTACTTCGGGTCTAGATAGCGTTGTTGTGTAGAATGTCTTAGAATATTATTAACCACATGGTAGTAGACAGCGTCTTCCCCAAAACTCGGGTTAGGTGGCAATAAAGCTTCGGTAAGGTGGAGAACTTTCGACTGAGTAGTAGGCACTAGGTCGTTTCAGTTTTTGAAACAAAATGAGACGGTTTTTGAGAAACAGTTACAAGAATTTTTCCTTCATGTGAAACCAAAAACTCCTCTTCAAAATTTTTAAATTTTCAATGCTCAATTCTACTATAAATATTCCCCTTCCTAACGTGTGGGACCGAAAATCATAATTGGCGAAATGTTCTGCCTACTCCTTCAGGGTGCCGTGCGGTGTCGTACTACATCTACCTTATTAATAGCTAAAATATCCCTACTATCCTTCTGTCATCCATCAATAACTTGATTATTAAATGATAAAAAATCAGTATCAAATCGGGTTTTGTCACTATTGTGTCTAAGCCTAAGAAAAAAAAATAAGCCTTAAAAGCCCACTAAGTAATTACTTTGTATAGAATCACTTAATAGCGGTAGACCAAGGCTTAGCTCAGCTTAATTGAAATGTTAATTTCGTTGTTTCTGGTTATAAATCATCACGAGAAACATTAATTACTACAAAGGTAAATAACATTGACATTGGTAGCACTAATTACCGAATTAATGCGCCGGCGCATAAGGCATGAAACACACAAGAGAATATAAGAAGGTTAAATTTGTTTTTTTTTACCTATCATCAGGCACTGATCATACCTGCTTCTGCTTGTACTATTTTATAGTGGAAAGCAATTTTATCTTTATTAAAAGTATGTATAATCTTTAATCCGTTAATGTATTTGACATTCAAATATTTCGTATTTTTAAATCAACAACTCGCTGTGGAATACTTATATGTATAAAATCCGAATGAATGATGGTAATAAGTAATGACAATGTACTATACAATAATGTACTATACTTGAAAAAACGCACTAAGAAATTTTGTTAAAAACCTTATCCAAGTGAGTAGAGCTCACCAACTTGGATAAGCAGGTAACCTATCGCAGTAAAATGTCTAGTGGCACCTTTAACTTCACATCATTAGGGAGGCTTAGGCTGCCAGTTTACCGACATAGTAGTACTTATGAAATATCAATATTAACCATTAGGAAATAATAGTATTTACATTACTTGCTAATAGCATACCTTTACTTAAAACCGCAGTTATACTTCAATACTTGCTTAGTGTTCCTAATGATAAGAATGGTCGTAAGAGCATATTATAAGGTTATAAAATAGATCGTGATTGGAATAATTTCAAGTAATTATAGTTATGGGTTATGACTACCGGTAACTTTTTATGACACGGTGAGCTTGCTTGATAGAAATGAAGAGTTGCATTTATCCCACTTCTGATTTTTGAACAAGAATTCATTTAAGATTGCCGTGAAGATCATTATGAACATTATCTTCACAACTTATCGACATTTAAGTTTTAACTACTTGAACAAAAATGTCTGGACCCTTTAATGATACATTTTAGTAAGCGTTAAGCTTTACATTAATTAAAATATAAAATTTAAGCAACGATGTTATCACGTCACTCCTAATCAGTACCTTTTAACGATCAATTACCTGCATTTAATAGCCCATTAATTTATACTATCCTCTTTTCCACCATAACTTTGGATAGAATTTATGTTTCAATCTAAGTAGTGTCCTAAACCTCGGAACCTTTAATATCTGATAAGGGTATTCATATATCCATTACAGAAGCTATTAAATTAGAGGCAATTTCGTATAATGAAAATACTTATACATGTACATTGTACAGTTAATTAAATGAACCTTGTATTTCTCAATCTCCTTGCTCTTATGAATGTCAATCGTCAATACACCTCGGAAGCAAATATAAAATTTTGTCTCGGAAAACATTAAAAATACTTTTAAGCGTGCGAAGTAGAACGAGCAGCCATTAAATCTACTTCCTAATAAAAATAAACATTCTGGCTTATGAACTGATATTAAATACTTTATTACTGAAACAAGGCGGTTCATAATTATTAATATAAGGTTTCGGTGGTACAGTTAATCTAAGCTAATTTTTAGCGTTTCTGCATAATCAGCCCTTTCCATTTTCAATATCTAGAAAGCAGAACAGGTCAAAGCAGAAATATGCCATTGGCCAAGTTCCAAAATCTTTGAGTATTTCACTATAAAGTAAACCTTATACTAGTGTTACTAGGCAAAGAGACTTTTTCCTATTCATCAATTTCCTAGTTGCATAAGTTTGACATGCGATCATGATACGAGTATATGCTGGGATGCGATACTTGGATCAGGAAATATGTAATTATAATTTTCTGTAAACAAATTCTCTCTGATTTGTAAACGTCAACCAAAATATATAACTGCTGAAATAAAGGAGTAATGCACCTATGTACCTACCTACCTATAATTTTTAATAGATATACAGGCATTAAGAAAATTTAAAGTAAACTCCCTTACGACACTAGAATCATAATAAATATCACAGAATACACGTATAAGTATAAATTAATCGTAATCTATACAGCGTAAAGGCGTTACAGGCGTATCTGAGCCGTCCCCATCATTAATAAAACGTCATATTGCAGACACCATCAATGCTCTTAGCAATGGTTTGAGCATTATAGAAATCATTTCTGAGTACGAAAGTGTTGGAAACACATAATAAACCTTAAATTTGAGAAAAGCGTCTGCCATTTTATGACACTATATATTTGAGCAATAACCCTGATACTATCGACACGAAATAAGAAAAGCTTCTCCATAGATTTATAACATTTCAAATGTCAATTTTCAAGCATTTACAAGGCATAAGTAATGTTAATTGCAAAATTTGTCACTGTCGCTATAAATCAAAATTTACAAATGGACCGAGCCGACAATCACAAAACGTAAGATGCAACGAACTCATTCATTATGTCGTCGCCGCAAAACGTATTTCATGGAGGCTGAACTAAAGGCATACATTATGCAATAAGGTTTACCTGCGGATAACCTTTATTCCAACCCAGTAAAGTCGAATCTAAGTCAGTAAATAAACTCAGTCGTAAAGTACCTGTAAAGATATCGCGATAAAAGCGAGTTCAAATCGCGGGGGCGTAGCATTAAGAACTCGTATATCTTGCGTAGGATATTAATTATTTTACATCTCGAGCAGTTTTATTTCATTAGACAGTTGAGATAAGAACCGTTGTTGATTTATGAATCCTGATCACATCCTTGTCCTAATTTAACTTGACGCTTCCTGCTAAAGGATTCAGATTTTTAACCTCTTTGAACGAGATACTTACAGCGGCATTTTATTTTTATTTTTGAACAGTATGGGCTCTTCAAAGGACACCTGTTCATTGTAGATGATACAATATGTCCATCTACAAAAATTATAATCACTGACGTAGCATTGAACTTTCTTACCTAGATTTCTGTTTAGATTTATTAAGACAATTTAATTTAAAATAATTAGTTTGAGGATATATCAATTGATAACAGTTCAACAAACTTGTTTCCTTTCGTTATTTTATTCTGATACTAACAGAATTTGAATAAAGAAATAAAAAACTTAAAAAAGTTAGTCCAAAATTTGTCAGATATAGTTCCATAAATATGAAATTTATGTTTTCATGTTAATGAGACTCATCGCTATTATCTTTGGCTTTTAGTGCATCTCTACTTTGACATTTAATCTCTCATCAACTTTATAAGCCGTTTCCTCTGAACTTTCAGATGGCTTGTTAGTAGGACAATTAGATGTGCGGACGTGGTGATTCGTAACATCCTTAGTAACACTCTTCGTCAATGTGATATTATGGATAATAGTAGGTTGGTAATTGATGCGAAAATGCAGGGCAAGCGTCGGTAGCATACCAACGGATTACGTTAATGCAGCGTGAAGCTCGTTTACGGGTGTCGATCGTAATCGACTAAACAGGTAACGTACAACTAGTGCAAAGATGTTTTCTATTTAATCTATGGAGAAATGAAACGAATATTAGAGAGCAGCTATGTGCAATAGTTTAAATTCGTTATCAGTATTAAAAAGATGTGATAAATATTGATTAACAACTTAATTGTGGCAGAAATCAATTATTTAAATTAGTGCACACTTTGGATTTTTCTGAAGCTATAATGGTCAGGTATTAATGAGTGTTTAGATTGGATCAATTCAGAACAATTAAGAAATGGCTTTATTAATATACCTAATCAGGTAAATCAATAAAGCCATTTATTTTTTGTAAAATAAGAATTTAAATTTAAAATGTAATTGTAAAATTACTTTTAATTAATCGATTATAATTAATTTTATGGCTTTTTGGTACCACCTCATCGAGGTTAGCCGTGAAGTGGCTATTTCGGAAGCGAACCGACTTAAACCATACGGTGTTTCGTCACGAGTACCTATTAGGGGTGGAACTCGGGTTCCACCTATAACCCTAAGAAAGAAAGACCAAAGACCCTAAGACCAAAGACTTGGAACATCTAAGCACATCTAAGATTTGAAAGTAGCAAAACTAGAACACTTACCTAAGTCTTTAGACCTTATGTCAGGTAAATAATTAATAGTTACACCGACGACGAAACTAAAATTACCAAAGTGATGAATTGATAGAGAAGATACGGAAGATGCGAAGGTATTTCCAAATAGCATTTAGCTGAACCAGCTTATCAGCCAATATTATCAATACCAATAATAGAAAATTGTTATCTATTTGTAACGGCATGATTACTATAAGATATAATTGTTAGCACTTAACGAAAAACCATTGACATAAATATTTTCTGGATACCAAATAATTAACTGTTTTTGTTTTGTTATGACATTTTAACTGACAGCGTACAAATACAATTATGTCAACTTTTAAAAACAATTTGGTCAACTAAAAACAAAAATTGCAATACTGCCTGCACTCGCAATGGATAACTCTAAAATGGAAGTTTAAGAAAACAAAACAACTTTTGCAAATATCTCATGACCGAATATCATCTATTCCAAAATCCTAACTATCGATGATCAGACGTTATCTTCTAGTACCTTCAAACAGCTTAGAAAGCCTTTTAATGATATGTGAATTAAAAAGAGATTTAGACATCTGTTTACTGTTGATGATACCTTAGATCCAACTTAAAAGTTTAATAATCGTAGCAATGAATTGTTGTATTATGATGTTCGTTTCATTATTTTTTGTCAGTTTAATTTAAGTTGTTAAGTTACATGGATCACATAACATAACATAACTTCACGCCTATGTCCCCGAAGGGGTAGGCAGAGGTGTATTACACACCCACGATTCGCCAGTTATGTTTAGGTCCCAATGTACATGGATTAGAGAAACGAATCGTTGAGTGACATGACATATAAAGTCACAACCGTTTCACAAACTCGATTTCTTTCATTTTCTAATTGAGATATTATCTTATAGTCAATGAGAACAGAGGTTATCAGAAGAATTTGAATAAATTTATGAATAAAAAACTACTAATTTCCTAGAATATGTCAGATATACTTCTAATAAAATTAATAATTTACATGTCAGACAGTGAAATCAGAGTAACAAGAAGAGCTCAGGGGTCCGTTTTTCGTGCGGAAATCCCTTCGGATAGCCCCCCGTCGGCCAGCGGGGGCGGTTATGTGGGGCTTGAACCGACTAAAACCGCACGCCGTGAAATTTAATTTCACACGCGCGGCGAATAATATTCGGCACTATTTCTGTCTGTTTCTAGAAGTATATACCTCCACATTAGTACACAAAGAATTGAAAGAAGAGCGGCAAATTCTATCGGAAAGCACAGGTTTCAGAGCGGAGTTATTATTGCAGGGAAATTTTTTCGCAAGTGCGTGCAGCTCCATACAATTTGCCTTATCTGCAGAATTCGATGGGAATAATCGTGCGATGAGAATTCGGTGACAGTTTCATCAGCGTAATAAGATTAACTGTTACCGATCAATAATTCAGAACCCAGTTATTTGAGCACACAATTAACTCAAGTCTACTACCACGGATGTTAAGCCACAACAACAAAAGCTTTCAATAACAACTCAAATTCCAATTGAGGATATTCAATTTCCTCTCAGGCTTTAGCACCATGGATTTGGTACAAGCATGTAATTTCAGGACCAGGAATGGTAGCCATTTTCCTACGCCAGGATGGTATCATTTAGGATGACAATAAATGTCAATTGGGAGCAGACGCGAAATTGTAATGAATTGACTTGCACAAATGAGGATACGATTGTGATTGTAAGTACATAGACAAAGGAAAATAGGTGAAACCTACACCAATAAGTTACTACAGTAGTTTCGTGTTTTTGAAAATGACAAACTTCCATACGATACGATTGGATTGAACGGTTGTACATCCCGTCTTTTTCCCCGTTACGGGTGAAATTAAAGAAATAGTTCCTTAGGAGACGCTTACTAAATAAAATTAATAGATGAATATAAGTAAACTGTCGTCATTTAAACCTAGAAACGGCAAGCTCGATATACAATAGCACTGAACTAATATCGGAGTAGTTAAATACGACTAGTATGTGCCTATCATCTGCAGCAGTTTTATAAAATATAAAATTATAGTAGGTATAGAATAGATTGGTCGATTTATGTCATCCTTATTCCAAAACCCTTTCCCCTATTTTCGGCGTCTGTAGTGATATTAAGCGGTGCGGATATAACAGCTGATAATGCATATAGAAACAAATATTGATACAGTCACAACACGTGGGAACGCAATCGCGTCGTGTGGCAAAGATTAAGTTCAGATTTTTTCTAAAGGGGCAAATAGGTACTTTTCTATTTGAAATATATTTAAGTATGTTATTTTTCAGTAGCATTTTGGATTTTATATTATACTCTCTAATCTTTAAGGATAGTTTTAAATTATTTTCATGTGCGTCAGGAATGTGGGCATTTCTAGCAGAGGTTTATTTATTTTATTATTATATATATTTTTTTTTTTATTGCTACTAGGCACTCATATTTCACCATATTTCCTTATACAAGTTACTGTAACCCTTTTCGTAAGTATATTGACTAAGATATAAGGTTTTAAAAGCTAGAGCATGTAGATTTAGGCCTTTCTGATTTTGAAAGTCTAAACGGGAGCTGATAGTTTTTAAAAGTGATAGTTTCAAGAACCCAAGCTCTTAATTCTTAACAATCAACTTTAAATGTTATATAGTTCATAGATATTTTGAGATATCTGTTTCTGCCTGTAAGTATAGCTTGCAGCTCCAGCTATTCTTTTCCTTATAACCCCCTTTCTAGCGTAGCCTGTTTTCCTTGTTGATCAAACAAAAAAGAAAACTTATTACTCTGCATTTAACTTTATTGCCCATATATAAGACAGTGTAAATTCACCATTATTGTGATATAAAAATGCTAGACTTCAATCAAGTATTTAATATGTCTTCAAAGGTAAACTCATTAGGCATGCTAACAATGCATTTCCATGCTGTTCCTAAGTGCCTATACCTGAATACTGTTAACACGCATGAGCCATACCATAATACATAAATCAACGCAACTAATAATTACTATCAACGATTAAATACACTTTACTTAAGACACTTATGTTAATCACGCAAATTAAAATGAAACGTAATTATTATATACTAATGCTAATTATTATAGATAGTAATTTGGTTATTCATTAACATGAATGAATTAGCACGCAATCTGTGTTTATTAAGTCATTATAAAAATACATAAAACAGATAGAAAAACAGAATGCCGCCATTAAAATTAGCCGTCATTTACAGTCGACTACAGCAAAAGAGTTATTTGAAACATGACTATAAACTTCACAACTTGTATTTTTGAATTAAAAATATAATAAGGTTCTGGATTAAGTATGTCAATAGTAGGTATACAATAAACCTTATTCTCCATAGCTTAAGTCTTGTAATTTTTGACAAAAGTTTAAATATTCATTTACATAATCTACTAGCTGCGCACCATGGCTTCGCCCCGCTGCATTAATAGCACCATACCCGTGAACTTTCTTCACATTTTTAATTTTGGAATCAGTGCAGTTAGCTCCTAATTTTGACGCTAACTGTACATTACATCAATCACATAGGCGTTAAAGCTTCAAAAAATTATCAAAAGCCGTTGTTACACTTATATCTCAATTTACGAGCTTTAAAATAAGAAGACGAAAAAGACACTTTGTAACAATCTCCGCTTACCATAACAGCTTAGTTCTAATGGCCTTGTGTGGTCCAAGTAAGGTCCAAGATATTTACTGTAAAAGACTCGAAGTGGATGAGTAGTAGGTGAGACAGGGTACTTTATAATAAAGTGGTTGTAATTTGAACTAAGTCCAATATCAATATGCCACTCCATGCCGGTAACCTTCACATCTATAATATTGAACAAGCAGAATTTCAATCGAAACCGCGTATTCGTATCACGGCAGCAATTGTTATACAAATTCTACCACACATTCATATTCATATGGATTGCTTGTGGTTGGAATATGAAACTGCATCATATCGAATTAATTCGGACAGTATATTACAATTCCCGCGTCCAAAACATCAGAAATTACTTCACAGGTAATCTAATAAGTTGTTTTAAAAAAATTATGTTCGCTTATCGACTTTTCATCAAAAAACCACATTCAAAGTTCATTCATTCTCATTAAAAACTATTTAAAGTTCGAATAGTAATAAAATTAATGAAACCGAACATGGCTATAAAAGATATTACTATTATAGATAGAGCAGTGCAGGGTGCGCATAGTACCAAAGCTCCTTTGACTATTACTTTTCCATGTAATAAATTTACTAAAAAACATATTAGGAAACCACTGATGTCAGCGACCTTAATCAATGTAAGGCAAAGAGTGGATCCGCTGCTGTAGGTATAAATCTCGTGCGCGTTTTAAAGTTTTTACATACTCATTGCCAAAGCTTCAAAAAGAGACACACCGCTTAATTATTGTTAGCCCAGCACGTTTGAGAGATACCGCAAAGCCGGTACGGTTGCAATACCACCACGACTTAAACGTGTTAAGTACGTACTTAAGTCTTGAGTACGACTCGGCTACATTAACATGCACTTTCGGAGAAATTCACTGATACCCTCCGATGGCTAATTGCAAACAGGTGTGTACGCAGTATCTATTTTTTATTTCCTGCTGAAATCCCTTCGGATACCCCCCCCCCGCCGGCCAGCGGGGGCGGTAATTTCGGGCTTGAACCGACTAAAACCGCACGCCGTCTTGGGTCTTCAGACGCCATAATATAATATTTTCTTCACGCATTTAAAAAGTAAAGTCGTGACACTCGCTAAGGAGACACCTGCAGTGCAGTGATTTGCACGATAGCTAACCGATGACGATAAATATAAAGTGACAATGGGCCATGTAATTAATGTAACTTAATTGATTTGATGGCTTCTGTTTCAGATGGTTTCCTATTCAAAATGATGTGCCCATCGAGATAATAGCGTTAGAGAGCAATCAGGGTTATCCTACTAATATTATAAACATGAAAGTTTGTGAGTATGTTTGGATGTTTGTTAGTCTTTCACGCAAAAACGACTGAACGGATCTGGCTGAAATTTGGTACAGTGATAGACTATAGTCCAGAATAACGCATATGCTACTTTTCATCCCGGGAATAGGTTCCCATAGGTAGCGGGAACGGAATCAGAATTCCACGCGGGCGGAGTCGCGGGCAACGGCTAGTATTATATAATTCTAACAACGTGTAACTTGTCGAATGTCGGAATGATTTCAAGTTAGCATTTAATTCTAACTGAATACGATTTACAACCAATTATATCTAAAAACATCTGTGAATTGTAGAAACGTTTTTTTTTTATATTTAGGACACGTCAATTTGACTTCACCTCGCCTGATGGTAAGCTGAAGGTAAAGTCTCAGGAAAGAGGGTCACCATTACATACACGTACCATGTTAACAATGGTGGCACTCAGCTTGGAGGTCTCTTTAGAAGAGGATTGTCGTCGCAGCGCCGCGTGTCACCCACCGGTCCCACTAGTGCTGCGACCACAATCCCCCTGCCCGGCTATGCACTTGCTGACCCCTGAACGCAATCAAACCGAAATTAGATTACTATGGAGGGTTTTTCGCAATCGTACACTGTGGTACCTACCCGGCCGAATTTTGTGACAAATTTGTGTCATGAAATTTCTACCACCGGTAAATTATATATGTCATATTATATATGTCATGTAACAACAACAACATACACAACAGGGAAAAGATTAAAACGGCAAATGAGTGTCCGCTATCAAAGCTAATGACGGATTCAATAAAATTATAAAAAATGTTGGGAGACCTGCTGCAGCTGGGGTCTTCTAGCTAAACGGCCTCTCCCGGTAATAGATAACATGACATGACAGAGGCATTGTGCACTTTTGTTTTCAGGAGTGTTTGCTCAATCGTTTCGACCAATAAACGGTTGTTTTACAATAGAAGCGCCTCGGCGGGGGGCGTAGAGGAATAACAAATTTTCACTATGGATACCCGCCGGGCAGTGAGGGTGGTTATGTCGGACTCGAACCGACCAAAACCACACGCCGTCTCGGGTCCTAATGCCGGAGTGTAGGGTGGCCCAATAAGGCGATTCCTTCGCACCCCGGCTGACCCTGGACCATATACGGCTTTGAGATGGCCCCCTCAGCGAGATAGTACCTAATCAGAGGTTCCCACAGAATCGTCGACCAGTAGTGTTTGTCTAACCGGAATGACCTAGTCTCCTCGCAGGTTCATTAGAATTATATTTATGCATTTTCCAGCAACTTAGCGAACATTATCGCCGTACTTTGCATAATTAAGTATCTTTATCTAAAATAACAGTTGTTGGCATAAATAAATTGATGTTTGAAGTAAATTATATGCCTAGGAGCAGCTCTTTCGTTCAGGTTTTGAGTTGTAGAGCGCTCATTAGAGACAAAATAGTCTTAAGACAGATTATTACTCTACAGAAACATATGAAACGAACACTACTTCGAACAAAACTGTTTATATGAAAAAGCTGACCGGCTTACGTAGTAACTATTTATTAATCTGTGACGGCGGCAAGTTTGTATTAAGACTGTATTGTCTCTAATCTGCGCTAACCCTTAGACAACGACTAACATGGAACGATAACATGGTATTTGTAGAACAAGGTGAGCTAAGACCTGTTATTCACTAACGGCCGAAATTATAATTCACGAGCCGAAAATTTTAAGATTTTAAGATAAAAAATAAATTAGTAGTTTATAAATCTCACAAATTAAAATAGTTTTTTTTAATGTTATAAATTGTGTGTTTAAAAATTTAACACGTACCTATTAGAGATATAATAGATAGATTTATTAGATTATTCAGTAAGTTCTTCTTGGAAGTCGAATTTGATCAACTTCTAAATGTTGTATGGATTTGAAAGATAGAAAGTAAGGAAAAAAAATTATCCGGAGGGCTTTAAGCGACACAACATATAAAATAAAATATTGACCTAAATTGCAGCAATAGTGGTCACCGTGTCTAATAGCATGCATTTACAAATAAATTAAAAAAAAGAGAGTTGGAAAAGTTAGTATAAATATTTAGTCCCTACTTGCTAGCACTATTTAATAAACTGTGCAGGCTGGTACGTTTCCTCATACGTGACCATACAGATTCACCTCCCAGAACTGGTCTCAAGTTACAAGCGAACCATAATTTATAGGTAAGTACATATAATGGTAGTTTAATAAGACAGAACTGTTCAAGGCACATCTTGTTGAGCAGAAATACCTAGAATTTACATTTCCAGTAACCACTTGAGATAACTAAGAGAATTGTAAAATAAAATTAAATGATAAGCGAAATGCATTCGCAATTTTAATTTATTAAAGAATACTTTACAGTCATTACTGCCAATGCTTGAGGACAAAGCGTCAATTCATTTAGGTGGGGAAGGCCAACCCAACAGCCAAAATAATACATGTTGCATACGAGTATTGGAGACTGAAGGCCGGCGGGCGTAGGAACAGACAGGCTGCGTGTGCGTGAGGTTTGCGTGTACCCACCGGTTGGATAAGACCGAGAAAATTAGTATAAAATTGATGTTGGCTGGACAAGAGTATAAACAGAAACTTTAAAAAAATCACACCTTTAATTTTTTGAGTCTGTATCTGTGTCTACAACAAACAAAAGCCATATTTAATTTTCTGGAACGAAGTTCCTTGAAATCAGTGTATGAGACCTCAGGGCTAAATATGAATCTGGGTCCGGCTTTTTAATTAGGCCTGGGTTTCCACACGTAAAAAAAATAATTAAAAAAGGCCTTGCAACTGACAACCCTACTAGTCTCATAAGATCATTGATATGCAAAAAATGTGTCTAGTGTAGAGAGTAAGATTTATTATACTTATTACTAGCTGTATAATATTACTAAACTTTGTTCCGCCTTAGAATCGAGTTATATTGGTTACCTTATTAGCTGAATTTATTTCGTGAATATCTCTAATATTTGCACAGTATCCTGAGAGTGTCATCTCAAAGTCGTAGCTGGGGTGCGAGGGAATTGCCTTATTTGGCCACTTTACAGCCAAATATTAGAGAGCTGCGACGGCGTGCGGTTTTCGTCGGTTCGAGTTCGACATAACTACCAACCAACTAGCGGGTAACCGTAGGGATTTCCAAAAAAAAATTAAACGAAATGGTACAGTATAGGCGTATTAGAAAAATTTAAAAATCAGAGATTTTGAAAATCGGTCCAACCGTTCTCGAGTTATGAACGGTCGCACTAACACTACTTTGTTTTATCCGGATATCTATATATTATCCGGACTGGAGACTGCGCGCACACGTCACGCACACGCAGACAGCTGTTCCGGCCTTGAACACAGCGTTCATCCAATGGAACACTGATAAAAAGGGTTCCCCCTTTTTGCAATTACAACGTTACTGAGAAGTTAACAGTTATAATTTTCCATTTGTCGCCTGCTTTGCAGCCAGTGGGCTGTAGACTATAGGCTTATATACCTATAATCGGAAAGAAAACAGCCTTATCCTTTAGTCACTCTACGAAAACCACGGAAAGATATGGGGAGGACCCCGTATTCTGCTTCGCCAGCTTCTGCTTCTCAAATGTATAATTATAATAATAATGCCATTGCCACGCCACGCCTTCCCATTAAGTCCTAGCATGCGATGACTTTCGTGTAGTATCCTGATTCTAAACAGCTTCAAGAATAACAGAGGTTTTGTATTCAACGGTAATAGGCCATCTAACAGTATTTCTACCAGCTTTCCTTGTATTGCTACTTCACAATGAGTCTTGCCTAAGGGTCAAGCCGACGTCACCTGCAAGCCCGTACTTCTGCTGATTGACGGACCAGGTTCTGGCGCAGGCTTTCCTCACGGAATTGGGGGGTCAGACGACAGTCACACCTGTGGTGAATTGTATGTAAGTACTACCTAATTACTATTGTTACCTACCTACGATAACATGTATGCAGATGTGGAGATCTGAATTATAAATTAGTCTTGTTCTAACTAACCTTTAATTCACAACATGGTGACAGCGGAGGATAGGGATAACCAATCCATAGAGGAAGGAGAAGGAAGGGAGATCCGAAGCTCCAAAGTGCAAGTATTGTATGCAACCGAGATTGGCGATTTGCCCGACTTTCGTGATCTAACCATAAAATACAGATTTATTCAAGTCTAAAATATTATACGGCAATAGTTTCACTTTCTATTAAGTGTAATATGGGTGTTCATTTTTGTCTATCTCTTCCCTGGAATTCAAGTATATTTAATAGGTTAAAACCCAAAGACCAGGGCAAATATTAAGTGCTCTGTTCAGGAAAACCTAGACAAAACGTTCAGTAATAAGAAGATTGTGTCTAAACCAGGGTACAACATATCTTTTCAAAAAAATCTATCTACTGTCATCGTAGAGATTTATTTATTTTTACATGAGTTGTTCCATTCAATATTTTTTAATAAGAAGGTGACACATGTCGACCCCAAAACCAGCTTACAAGATTAAAGCTCCTAATCTTTACAAATTCATTTCATAGGCAACGATTTTTTTTTTCATTAACAGCGACAAAGGGTATTCAAGACATTCTGAAGCAGCCGAGAAATGGAATTAATCTGCATACGAGCTCTTACCCATACTGTATTGTGTCGATAGTATAAATAATTAAAAAATAATGCTCTTACATTATGTTATGAGTAATTGTAACCTTTTTTTTTGTAGTAATTGTAACCTAACCTAAATAGAACACAGCGGATGCAAAAGCTGAAGTAGTATGTGAAATTGTTTTTCTAAGCTACACAATGGATTTTGATATGGTTTTCACTGTCATTTCCGGAAGGTTTATATGCATAATTCAACTGAAATATTTTGAAGAGGAAATCAAATTGTATCCGTGTGAAATCGGAACGGGTCGCTAGTTACTTATAAATAAGATAATATTGTATAGACATTTCACTTTGCCACACTCTGTTTTTTACAACAGACTTCCGTGAAGAATTCCAATGCCACATTTTCTTAAAAAAAACATATAATATCAATTTAACACGAGCTTCAAAAGACAAGACACAAACGCATACCAAGACGAACTGTAATTCAAAAATGGAACTTTTTATTTTTTATTCACAAACACGATACGGTGGTATCCTCATCCCGCCTGTCATACGCGAATGCCTACTTAACGGATACGTTTAATCTGACAGGTCGGTGCGTAGGATGTTTTGACAGCGAGGCAATTACCTGCCACTTTGTTGGCGGACAGAAACACTGTTCACATCCTGCGAGGTGCTGTGAACCCAGCTCCAGCTAGGGAACCGGTAAATGCTGCTGGTTTCACGATAGTTCTCATCTCAAAGTTGAATCTACATCGTATTTGTAGTAATACCCATTATTTCATTAGATCTTAAGGATGACGAAGAAGCACGGATATTTTCAGCTTTTTTTCTTTATAATGTAACTACCTAAATTGTTACCTAACATCAATTATAATCTAGCCTTGAATCTACTGAGTAATTTGAATTTAACTTCATTCGCTAGAAACCGACAATATAAAGAATATGAGGAACGTATAGATATAATCTCAATGACGTTTTCAGGAAACGCCAGGTTAAGAGATTCCGTAAGTGGCGGCGTGTATGTATGGGAACAATTATGAAAGTACCCCAAAGGGAAGGAGGGATGAACTTTAGTGTGTGTACCCATATGCCAGAGAGCGTTTTCTCCGATGAACTAAAGTTTAACTTTAGTCATCATCTTATCGTTAATTCCGGTTGCATTGGAGGCTTTCACCGAAGTCCGGGGTTCACATGTTATAAAATTTGGTTAATTCAGTCAATGATTGCCCCAACCCCGAAAAGAGCACCTTCATCAGAGTTTCATCACACAGGTGCACTAGCTAGCACTGGGTAGGTAAGGTCCACCACCACCCCCGCTGGCCAGCGGGAGGGTATTCGAGTGGATTTCCGCACGAAAAAAAAAAGTGTAGATAAGTGCGTTGGGACCCAAGACTCTTTCTGGGCGTACCTTTTCACAATTTCACACCCAATAAATGCTGAATAACCGATACTGAAAGTTTCTTAACTGGTTACATAATTAGCTTCACGACCTTTAAAAGCGATTGAAAGTGAATGTAAGGTTATTGCCCGTTTCTTTTGTGATTTCCACTTCTAATAGTCAGTAGACATGCTAGCATGCTAGTTTTAAAGTCCGTGATCAGTATCAGTTCAACATACAGCGAACGACCACTTTTCCATAGCGGCAACTTAGAAAACATCGAGTTAGAAGAACTTCCGATTAGTGTGAGTTTTTCACGTCTTCGACGGTGAACAAGTAAACTGCGATTTGTATGTTATTGAATCAGTGCAACGCTGGTGGCCAATTTGGACATAATAGTCATAATGGAGTAGACATACGAATTTTTTTAAGGACCGTTCCTTTAAAGTACTGTAGGTTTCACGAGAGCTTTGCATCCAACCAAAGCTTTTTTGCTTTTTTTATTTTTATTTTAAAGAATACAAGATGTTTCCTGCGGCTTCACCCGTGTAGAATTCTGATCCCGTTCCCGCTACCCTTGGGACCCTATTCCACCACCACAACCTATATAATACACAATTCCACCGACACCTCCAACAAATATCATTATATTTTAGCCAATGTATCCAAAATTTGATATATTATATACTAAAACCTTCCTCGAGAACCACTCTATCCATTGGTGAAAACGCCATGAAAATCGGTTGGGAATCGCGAACAAACAGACGGACGCAGTGGTGGACTTTGTTTTATAATATGTAGTGTCAGTGATTAGTTAGCACTTTCTAGACCCAAAGTAAGCATAGTAGGTATAACTAGCTTGTGTTATGGGTTCCAGAATGCGGGAAAACATACATCTTTTTTTGTAAATACATACATATTATACATAGAAACACCCATATTCATGCAAACAAATATTTGCACTGAGCAGGAATCGAACCCGCGCCGCCTCTTTCTAGCAGTCGAATGCACTACCGATACGCCACAGAGGCCGTCAAACGTTGGTAGTGTAATGGCCAGGATTCGAACCTCTACATCGTAAGGCCGACTCCTTAACCACTAAGCTTCCGATGCTTCATTGAACAATCGATGCTATTACTAAAGCCGGTGAATTTGAGAACTCGCATGAATGTGTGTGTCCGTGGAGCATTGATTTCATTGCAAAACTTCAGATAACCAATGCTAAAATTAGCACGTCAACTCCACTTCTAAGGATTGGTGACATCTTCGCATAGAGATTCTATTTAAATTTTAAAACAATCACGCAAAAATGGTTGAGCTGATCTGAATGAAATTTGGCACAGAAATAAATTATAATCTGAAATAACAAATAGCGTACCCCAGTTTAACGACAGTTTAACCGGGAATAGGTTCCCGGTTATGGGTTCGTATGGGTTGTGGGATCAGTATTTCACAAGAGCAGTACCGCGGGCTACGGCTTCAGCACAAGTGTACACTAGCTGTTAGTGTAAATCATACTACAAGACAATGGTTTGAGGACAACATGACATATTAGAGCTTTAGTTTACAGTTGAACGCGGGCAAAAATCTTAACGGAATATTTCCAAGTAAGTGCAGTGTATGAATGGGAATGCTGGTGGCCATCAATGAGAGCCTTGTGTTACTGTGAGACATGCAACTCAGTGTAACATGTTAATGTGTCAGTAAACTTTGTTATGTCAGTCCTTATTACTGGATGGTGAAACAGTATTTGTTTACATAAAACGTAGTTAGAACGGTAATGATTTCTCTTGTATGTTTGTAAGAAATTAGTAGAGAGACACATACTATGCTAGCAGTGGAGACATCCTACTAATATTATAAATGTGAAAGTTTGTGAAGATTTTTGTATGTTTGTTACTCAATCACGCTCTAAAGGCTGAACGGATCGGCTGAAATTTGGTACAATGATAGATTATAGTTTTGGTTAACACATAGGCTACCGGGAATAGGTTGATATGGGTAACGGCAACGGGAGCAAAATTTCACGCGGGTGAAGCCGCGGGCATCAGCTAGAAATAAAATAATAGTACAATATCGCTGGTGTTTCGGGCCCTCCAAGATCTTGGAATGGACTACCTGCTGGTGAGCTATCAGACGACAGTAGTTCCCGTAGATGTCAAAATAAACCAAATTATAAGTAGTAAGCGGTGATAGCCCAATGGCGTACGTAACGGACTGCCGAGACGAGGTCTCGAGTTCGATCCCCAGTCGCCCCGGGCACACACCTATGATTTTTCGTAGTTTACATAACTGTTTTAAAAATGTTTATTATTGCTCGCTTAGTTATGTGCCCGGTAGATGGCAATAGGCTCGCCCCCTATTACATTGGGACCTAAACATAACTGGCGAATCGTGGGTGTGTAATACACCTCTGCCTACCCCTTCGGGGATACAGGCGTGAAGTTAAGTTATGTTGTAAGTAGTAAGACAGCAGACACCGGGCACCAAAATGCATAATATGAATGCAACTGGAATTGTTACCAGTGTACTGCTATCTAATCAGAGAGGGATGGCACTTCTCCAGTCTAGCCAGCACAATCATGCTATTGAAAGTATTTCAATTTCACAGTGTCTCTGCTGGCAATGCATTATCGTCTTTATAGCACTTCAAATGCAAATCAATTAGCCTATTGTAGTCCACTGCTGGACCATATATGCCTCTCACAACGTGTACCATCATTATCTTAGCATTAGTCCCGGTTCCATTCGAGGCTCTCACCCTAGAGCCCCTGGTCCGAGTTGGCTCGGACCGCAATGATATTGGTTCGACCCATAGTATCCAATCTTCTGCCTCCTTCTATCGCATCTAGTCTTTACATAACATAATAATTATATGCAATGTTGGGCTGAGGTTCAACTTAATAAATTATCATATACCTAGGATATATTTTTCCAGTTATCAGACAGGAAGACATTGTATTCACTTGTATGAGAGGCAAGTATTAAAAATTACAACCTATCTGGTATGTATGTGTGTTTTTATAGCAAATCATATCACAAAAAACTAAAAGTAACATTATATGGCACAAAAAAGAACAATCTCTGTATGTTATAATAGCAAATAGAATTACTGATAAGCGCCAAACCCAGCCTTTAGAATCTTCAGATAGTACCGGGTTGTTTGATAATAATGGAATTTATCATTGCCTCATCCCAGGTTACGTTTAATTATTTAAAATTTAGAATAGTGTAAAAAAAAACAATAATTGCAAGTGATGTTTAATTTTAATAAGATATTTTTTAAGAATCATTCAATCTATTATTAATGTTCTATATTTACATAACAACTTCTCCAATTTAAACCTCCAAGCATTACATATTTAGGTATATATTTAAGTTGCAACATTTTAAAATTATAAATTACATTTCAATTTAGTATTAGGAAACCATTATAAATCAAATTAGAAATGAATGACAACTACATGATTATAATAAATCATTACCATAATGAGACCCTAATTATAATATGCATAATTGAGCTGCTATGACTAACATTCATAGTGTCTACCTAGCATGTAAAAATTGTAAAGTAAATATAAATTTTAATTACATCATATTGTTGAGTTTTGTTATTTAGAATGATAAGATAATATGTTTGTAATGTTTGTATATGTAATGTAACTGTGAGTACTTTTTATGATACAGATATTCAGTTATTTTTTGTTGAATTTTAATTTTTGTGATGTTATTCATGAAAATATTAAGATAGCAAGCAATTAATAAACTTAATTGCGTTAAAAACAATGTATTTCTCAAGCTTATCACAATAAGTCTACTAAATAATCAGTTTCAACTTACTAAGTGCATTTACATCATAGTATGCACTTGCATTAAGAGGAACAGCATGCAATAACGAATAAATTCGATAAAACTTTAGAACTCACCACAAAATAGGACGACGAAATCCAAAATTATTTTTCGCATGATAAACTTTGTATCTTTACTGTCTATTGTAATTGTGTGGTTACGAGAGTTCGTTTTACGGTCATTTCTTTCCATTTTAACTTATTGATTATCAAAATATAACAAGGAAATAATAAAAACACTCCACTTCAACTCCGATATTACGAAACAATGTCAAAACGTTAAATGAAAATTTGACAATCAACAGACGTTAAACATCGGGCGCATGCGCTCGCAGACTGGCGTTCGGAAACAAACATTCATGCGTTTGCAGGGCTCGCTTCTCTATTCACGCATGTCGTTTATTGTTGATTTGACAACAGCCGGCAACCGGCTTCGGATAAAGTTACCTATCTACTTGTTTTTTTTTACTTCAAAGAGTTCAATATTTCATTAGCAACTAGTTTTGATCATTTTGATGTATACCTACTATGTACCAACCTGTTAAAAAAAAAAAAAATTTACCTGATAGTTTATGTTGACTTTGGCTTGTGACTGGCTCTCAGTTGTAGTTTTTGATTGAAATTACTTCGGTAGTAGGTTTTCTACGCCAAATTAACTGTTTGTATGGATAATTTTACACTTGTACTTTCACACGTTATTTTGATCAGTATAAAAACTAAGTTGTTGGCGGAATTATTGGGATCGCCATAGAACAAAAAAAAAAAAAAAAAAAAAAGTTTTCTACGCTTCTATTATTTTTGAGGTGTGGCGTTCCAGGAATTTTGATAAATTTTGTGATCAAAGTCGGACAAAGAAATAATACCAGGATACTAAATATTTTAAATACCATTAATAATTTAATAATATATAATTAATACTCGATACCTGGGTAATAAAAAAGTTTGGTACGTGAAAACCCTATTCGGTAGTGCAATGGCCAGGATGCGAATCCAGGACCTCTCCATCTTAAGGCCTACTCACCAGCGCTTCATAATATTTATCAAATGTAGACCCTACCATGTCATGTAATCTGGCAAACCTTAATTGTTTGCGGCTATTTTGAAACCCTATCTAATCAAATCTATTAATTCCACCACCGCTTCAGAGTTAAATCTTAGACGAAGCCATAAAATAATTATCTCTAAAATAGATTGATTATATTTCATGCTCGCCTATAGACTGAACATAATAAAATATCACATGACTTATTTTTCTAGTGTAAAATTCCCGAACAAAGATTGGATGCGACATAAGGGTCTTCATACTTTTAATCCTTTTTTTTCGAAAGCGAAGGAATGCCGCTCCCGTAGAAATCGGTAGCTACACACACAACACCTGTGGATTTATTATTATTTATTTATGGCCATACACGATATTTTGTGTCTATTTGGATAAGCTATTAAGGAGAACATAAAAACTAACGGTGAAATGAGGTACCTATGTAGGTAGGTACTTAGACAAAAGAAGTTTATAGTCAAATCACATTGCGCTGTTTTAGCATCAAAGTAAATATAACCTATTTATAATTACAAACCTAAGTAGGTACCTATGTGCAATAAAACTAATTGTGAAGCTAGTTTTCTGTAAGAAAAAGTATTCTTCATCTGCTTCGTTTCTATTCTCCACTTTTCCTTCTCATCAAATTATTTATCAATCATCAAAATAAAAGAGTCCGTGAATCGTATATACCTACTTGTTTGAACTAAATTTGTATAAAATAATTAAAATTGAATGGTTGGTTGATTTTGATATCCCTAAAACATTTGTATTGTCTACGTAATGTTTGTAATTGTGTGAAATTCGAAAGGTAACAAGAGAATAGGTAAACGTTTCCCAGTATAAATTAAAATGACAAAAATATAAAAAAATCCGGTCCCGCAGGGGGAACGCACAGGTAGATTTCGTGAAGCAATTAATATTATTTTATATAGAGAACTACGGACTTACACACACAAGTAAACACAGTAATATTTTTAACATGTTTAATTTTTTTTTCTCGAAAACGGTAACTTTTAGCGAAAAACTTTTCAGACATTTATTTTAGACTTAAAAATGGCCTATCGATTAAAAATGTTTCCGACAGCAAGAATGTTCACCGGTTAGAAGTTATGATTTTTTTCCCGAAAAATTTTGGTTTTTCCCCCCTCCACTTTTAGTTAAAGTTTTAATCTTATACGAGGGTCAAACTGAAAGTTCTTAGAAAATCAAAAACTGATTACATTAGCCAGTTATTAGTTTTATTATATCTTTTCAAAATATTGTCCATTCACGTCAATACACCGCTGCATGCGATGGAACCACTGGGAAAAGCACTTTGCCCACTCGTCCTTAGGGGTCTCTTCAATGGCATCGCGATACGCAGCCACCGCTTCTTCAGCATTCATAAACCGCTTTCCTTTAAGTTTTTCTTTAATTTTTGGAAATAAATAAAAATCACAAGGCGCGAGGTCGGGGCTATACGGCGGGTGACCCAGTAATTCAACGTTTGATGTCGCCAAATAGTCGATCGTTCGCTTGGCGGTGTGCGACGAGGCGTTGTCGTGGTGAAGGAGGATCCTACTGCGAGGTCGTTTCTCTCGAACTTTTTCCAAGACAAGTGGCAAACAATTGGTAGTGTACCATTCTGCAGAAACTGTTTTTTGATCCTCTAACACAATTGTTACGAAATGACCTATCCTTCCAAAGAACGAGGCCACCATTTTTTTTCCCGCACTTCGATCTCTCTTCACTTTAGTTGGCAACTCCTCGAAAGGAAACACCCACTGAGCAGATTGTCTTTTGGTTTCAGGATCATAACAGTAAATCCAGCTTTCGTCACCTGTTAGTATGTCGAACACAGCATTAGAGTCACCTCCGTTAAATCTTTCAATCATTTTACGGCACCAATCCACACGATGGAGTTTTTGAGCCTCAGTCAAATTATGAGGTATCCACCGGGCGCAAAGCTTCCTGACCGCTAAATGTTCGTGGAGGATTTTGTGCACTTGACTCATACCGATGCCTAAGCTTGTCCGAATCTGCTGATAGGTGACTCGTTTTGTCAGTCTCTATCATACGCCGCACAACACAGATGTTATTTTCAGTCGTCGCCGTAGAAGGCCGTCCCTTTTTTTTTTTTTTTTTTTTTTTACGTGCGGAAATCCCTTCGGATACCCCCCCGCTGGCCAGCGGGGGTGGTTATGTCGTGTCTCGACTAAAACCGCACGGTGTCCTCCCCAAGCGTCCGTTGCCGGGCACCCCGGGTAAGCCCTCGAAAGGATAACCCCAGGGTTGCCGGCGGACTTTGGCCGCCACCGCGGCCTCGCCTGGTGGGGTCGGGTTTTATCCCGCTTCGGTGAGTTGGCAGGCGTGTGTAGGGCACACACGACACGCCTCCGCCACGGCCTGCTTCTGTAAGGACGGCGAGTCGGCCAACTGCCGTCCTCAGGCCCCGATCATGGAGGTCGGTAGTCCCGGGCGTAGATGAGTCTGCGGCGTCCTCGCAGACTGCGAAACTCGGGGGGCAGGGTTCTTTCCCGCTCCCTCTCCGCCGTCTCTTTCGCGCGCATTACCTGCTCGCAGAAAGAGGCGGCGGCGTGCCACTTGCTCCCGTCGGAGACCGCGGCCCTCACCATGGTCTCCAACGAGAGAACGTCCACGCGCAGGACCGCAACGAGATCCCGGCGTTGACTCGCCCACGCAGGGCACTCCACCAACGTGTGGAGCGCCGAGAAGGCCGTCCCTCACGTAAATCATCAGTGAGATTAGTGCGACCACGTTTAAACTCATTAAACCAGTTGTAAACAGTCGCACGAGATGGGGCTTCATCGTGAAAGGCCAATCGTAGTCTATCATAACTTTCTTGTTGACTTAAATGACATCGAAAGTCATAAAAAATCATTGCACGAAAATTTTCTCGTGTTAAATTCATGTTAACGTGACACAGACAATTTTCAATTTGCCGCCAAATCGTAAAACAAATGATAAATGAATGAAATATATACTCAGTAATATTGGCAAAGAGTTCTATTTTCAAATTTTAGAATTATTTTTTTATTATATTGTTTATAAGTGGCCAGTTCTAAGAACTTTCAGTTTGACCCTCGTAGGTTTGTAATTAAAAGTTGTTGGTATTCATGTATACTATGGGATAAAATTAGAACGGTTCGAATATCTTTCATGAAACGTGAAACTTTGAGGAAAAACTGATTTCACAAAAAGTGAGGCCCTACCGTCCCCTTAGGCTGGATTCCACCCGTTCACGAACTTCAACTAAGTTTACACCCAAGCAATTTTTGACCGCAGTTTGAAAGCGATCGGGGCAAAAATGCGACCGTGAGAGTGCCGCAAATTTTGGGAAGTGGAACCATACATACATATATATATATATATAAACTTTTTGACCAGTGGTCATTTCGGACTCAGGGGGTCATAACTAGACCTACTATGAAGATTTTTTTTTTAAATTCGACAGTAGTCAAGAAACCAATAGGTAGATCGATTTCATCGAAATCTACCTAATATATATTCAGGGAGGCGTTGCACGTTGCGTTGGTTGGACAACATAACATAAACTTACAAGAGGTGAGTGAGTGTATTTGGGTAGGTACCTATTTTAGCGAACTTGACCTCTGACGCTTCTATTGTTTGGGTTTTCGCGGTAGCAACAGCTCTGTGCTACCTACTTCTCTACTGTATGTAATGTAATGCAGTGATATTGGCACATATGTGGCTAACACACTACCGTGTGATAAAAATCTCTAGATAAGGTAAAAAGTACTTAGATGTAATTGGTTGTGTTAGTGCCAAAAAACCACGACAGCCTACGAGATAACTTGCATTTTAATTGAATGCGGTTAAAATCAATGAGCTCGCACTTAAGTAGGTATAAACATACTTAAGTGTTTAATGATTCTAATGAATACTGACATTGAACGTACCTACTTCAAGATCGATTAACTCCTTTGTGTAAGGGAAATGAATAAGGTTCCGCGTAATCGGTTTCTTTTAACACGCTTTTATTAGCTGCACGTATTAAGTAATCTGTGGTATAACTGACTATTTGTTTTATACCACTTAGGTGGTAAACAAGCACGCCGCCCGCCTGATGGGAAGCGGTTACCGCGGCCTTTGGACGTGTGCAACACCAGGGGCGTCATACTCGCGCTTGCGACCCTGTAAAATCCTTGCAATGCCCTTCTGGAAGAACCCCATATTGAATTCGCTTGTAGACTATGTACCTTTGTAAATAAGGCAACTAACCCGTAATACCCGCGGTAGTCCCGTAAAGGCAGTCGTAGTTCCTCATCGTAATAATTAAATGAAATAGTCTCACAACACGTTCCTCATGTCTATATTACCTATAAAGCATTCAATTGAATATTTGAAGTTAGTTAGTAATTAGTAAGTAGTTCGTTGAACTTAAAATAAACAAACGATGAAATGCAGCTTACACATAAGTAAGTACCTACTACTGATTACCCAGTCGAAAAAAGTGAAAAGTCTGAAATATTGAGAAAAATATAATAATAATATAATAATAATTTATTTTGCACAAATAAGAGTTAACAATGATTAACACAATTATCTATTACAGCTCAAAGAAGAAAAACATATCATAATGTGGTACGTTGGCACCTGTACTAATATATTTAAACATTGTATCACAGGTGCCAGCGCCTTCCGTGATAGAGGATCAATTTCAAATTATTATGATTTAAACATGTAGGTATAAATTGGAAATGTAGTAGCAGTATTTAAAATATATATTAGAATAATTTTAATTTATAATTAAGGTTATTAATATATCAATATATTGATTTTAATGCAGTAAAGAGTATGGGCTGAAGTAAAAAATGATTAAAGATTAAAGAGTGAGTGAGTGTGGTATGTGCGTGTGTGTGAGGCCGGCAGAAAACCTGCGGCAAAAATTGATATGTGTATAGCACAATGGAGACTTTAAACTAATATCACGAACAGATTTTCAGTTTCATGATAGTCCAAAGTCAGGAGCCACCGTTTTAGTGATACTTTACATTCTTTAAGTGGCAGTGGATAAATGTAAACGATTTTGTTGATACGGTTATAAAGGCGACAACTATTTATTGCAAAACTTCTACCCGCTAGAGCTGTTCTATGTGGTTCGATTACACAGATACGGTCCTTTCTACGCTTGTTATTCGGAATATACGGAAGCAATGCATGCCTACGTAATATAGTTTGGAACACAAAAAGCTGTCTCACAGTCATTACAGAGCACTCTTTGTATAGCTGTGTTGTAGAAAATCTTCGAGGTTTACCTGTTAGTACTTTTAAAACAGCTCTCTGTGCTCTTTCCAACCTTAGCATATTGGTGGCGCATGCTCCCCCCCACACTGAAACGCAGTAAGATATTATTGATTGACATAATGTGTAATATACCAATTTTAGGGTGCCGCCGTCAGCGGAAGATCTCAACTTTTTGACTATATAAATAAGTTTTCTAACGCGTGACGTCATGGATTCAATTTGTTTATTCCAACGAAAGTAAGCATCTATATGTACACCCAGATATTTTATGGAAGACATCTATTTAAGGGAAGGACAACTACAGTCACAACCTACTGGGTTACAGAAGTGAGCTTTCACTGTACTCCCATCCTGGGGTAGTAAAGCGGCAGATGGAAAAAACGTCACGAATCCAGTTTTCTCGATATTCAGTGTGAGCAGATTGGCAGCCAGCCAAGACATAACTGAAGAAAGTGCTCTCTCGGCGTTGTTATAGGCAATATTCCAGTTCTCTCCATGTACAATCAATGCCGTATCATCTGCATAAGTAACAATTTTGCAGTTTGGAATCTTAAGTCGACACAGCTCATTGATGTATATTATGAAGAGAGTTGGACCCAATACGCTGCCTTGCGGAACGCCGAAAGAGATGGTTTCTTCATCGCTGACATAGTTACCAATCCTCACGCACTGAGACCGACCACTAAGATAGCTTCGAAATACATCAAGAACAATTCCTCTAATGCCTATTGCCTCCATCCTGTCCAGAAGAATAGGAACAGAAACCGTGTCAAACGCCTTTGAGAGATCTAAGAATATGGCGAGCGCCTTAAGTTTTTTATCAAAGCTTTTTATCACAGTCTCTGTAAGGTCCATAACGGCGTCCTCCGTAGACTTTCCCTTAACAAAACCATATTGATTATGGGCAATTATATTAAATTGATTTAGGTAGTCAATCAGCTTTGTGTTAATATATTTTTCAAAAATTTTTGATATTGTTGTCAGGATTGAGATAGGGCGATAATTAACAACATGGCTTCTGTCCCCACTCTTATAGACTGGTTGTACAAGAGCTTTTTTAAAGGCCTCCGGAAAAGTGCCAGTGGAAAGAGCTAGGTTAAAAATATACTTCAGAGGTGCATTTAGATGTTGGTGTAGAGATTTTAACAAAAAAGTGCTGATATCATCACATCCCACCGCACACTTGTCTTTGAGACTATGAATTATTGTGTCCAATTCTGAGGCGGTAATATCAGGCAGAGCCATAGAGTTACCCAACATGTTGCTATCCGGAGCAACAAACGATTTGTAAGATTTATTATCACATGTGTTATTTTGAATTTTGTCTGCAAGTGACTTTCCAACATTAACAAAATACTTATTAATAAAATTCACAGAGTCCTTCGGAGTGCTGTGTAAGCTTAGGAGCTCATTTGGTAGCGCGTTTGGCCGATCAGTATCGGTGATCATCTTGATGACTTCCCAAGTGGCTCTTATATTTCCCTTCGCATTCTGGAATTGGGTGCGGTCATACGCGGATTTTATCTTTTGCAGCAAGTTATTGCAAAAGTTTCTATAGCGCTTGTAGGTAACTTGAAGTACTATATTTGTAGGATCTGCTTTTGCTCTTTGATGTAAAGAGTCCCGATGCTTTATGCATTTCAAAAGTCCAGCTGTAATCCATGGACGAATAATTTTCTTGCGGTGAGGTATTTTGATTTGTTTAGTATGTCTTTGTATAACATCAGACACAATCGATGTGAAGGATTCAGCTGCATGATTTGCATCTTTAATTTCATATAAAATTGAAAAATCATATGTTTTCAACTCAGTGATCACTGCAAGCTGGTCGGTTCGCTGAGTAAAGCATTTAGGTTTGTTTATAATATTTTTTGAGTTCAGACTTAACAACATGGGAAGATGATCGGTAATATGGGTATTCCATACCAGAGTGGTAGCAGATCTTCTTGTTTTTAACATGACATGGTCCAGACATGAATCATTTCGTGTTGGTATTAGATGAGCCGGCAGAAGTCCGTGCGAGTAACAAATGTCAAGGTATTCCTCTGATTTGGCATTAAGCTGATCAGGTAGAATGTTAATGTTAATATCTCCAATAATTGCTATGGTTTTATATGCGCGAAGTGAAATTAGAGTGTCATTAAGACTCGTTAAAAAATTATCAGTGTTAGCAAATGACGGGGATCGATAAATGGCAATAATAGCGACCTCACCACTTGTGCATACAAGGCAGTTGGCATCCAAAAATGAGGGTTGGTATACAGTATGAATTAAGTTGGCTCGTACAAAAATACAGACGCCCGCGTTCTGATTCGCATATGTGGATTGATAGCTGGTATAGCCTTGCAGCGTCGGTAAATTACCCACTTTACTTAGCCAGCTCTCCGACAGTATTACAAAGTCGCACGAAATGTCTGCGGAGTGTAGAAGAAGAACTAACTCATTGAAATGCTTGTTTACACTACATATATTCAAGTGAAACACGTTTAGAGAATTGTTTTCTTTGTCAAATACACTTCCTGATTCCATGAAGCGCCGAAATACACTTCTCATCAGAAAAATCGAAACACCTTGCAAGTTTATGTTTTGTACCGCCATCATAGCCGACCTTTTCTTCAATGCAGCATTGTGCAAAGCGTTCTCCATCTCTTCTGTATACCTACCTTGTTCCTTCCGTCGTTACCATACAGCATAATTTTACACTCATCAGAAAAGAGAACTTTGCTCCACTGGAGGTATGACTAATTTAGGTGCTCACGTGCATAGTTAAGACGCGCTCTTCGTTGGTCTGCAGTTAATTTCGGCCCATTTGCTGGCTTGTGCGGTATCAGTCCACGTTCCTTCAACCTTCTTCTAATGGTTGAGTCACTTACAGCCACCCTACGTACAACATGAAGCTGTTGCTGCAGTTGAAAAGCGTTAAGGCATCGATTTTGTAAGGAAGTTGTTACAATAAATCAATCATCTCGCTCAGAAGTGACCCGATTTCTGCCAGATCCTGAACGGCGGGTGAACAAACCTGTCTCCCGATAGTGTTTGTAGACTCTATGAACAGAGGACAGACTTAGATGCAATCTTTCAGCCACAACACGGTGACTAAGTCCAGTATCCAGAAATGCCATCACTTGGGCAGCTTCTGCGGGCGAAGTATCCATATGTTTTAGAAAATAAACTTTTTTCAGACGTCCCAAAGTCACAGTAAACAAATAGAGAAGTAAAAGTTTCAAGATAAACGCTAATTTTTAGTTTCAAAGGTGAGATGTAGGTACTCGAACTCTAAAAACACATTTGTCTCAAAACAATTATTCATTTCTTTTTTAGGATAAACAAATGAAATTCTAATTTAGAATTTAGAATTCTCGCTTACAAGTTACAACTGTAATGGCCAAACTGCCAGCTTTATAATCATGTGATTTTTTTTCATGGAATGAAAACCCTTTTGTGTTAAATTAGGACAGATATCATAAAAACGAAAGTGTTTCGATTTTTCTGATGAGAAGTGTATATGAGCCATCATACCTCGTTGGATATGAATTGACCTCTAGAAAATTGCAATTGTTAGTGACAAACTTTGATATAAAAAACAGTAGTATCCAGTTGGTGGTTAATAACTCATTTTTTTTTATTAAATTTTGATTATATGAAATATTCTTAAAGATGAGGAAATTTCCAATATAAATACCTCTACTCCCGAAACTCTAAGTATCTCCATGACTTATAATACAAAAAGTAGGTAAGTACACTAAGTAAAGTAGGTAAGTATACAAAAGTAGATACTACACACACCCAAAATAAATGTACTAATAACATTATTAAAAAAAATAGAAAATTCAGAAACCATCTGAAAACTTGAAAGCATAAAGTCTGGTTGGAAAAAAAAACTAGTCTTTTTAGCGCACTTTTCACCCACATCAAATGTTTACCTACTAGGAGTTGGTACCACTGGTAAAAAAAACTAAAAACAAAATTAAAAAAAAAAAGTCAAAACTATGGTAAAATGATATTCAATGAAGGATTATTTAAATGTGAAATTTTATTATAATGTACATGGATTATATTTAATTGACTATTATTTATTTAGAACTTAATGTTAATAATTTGTAATTAATTAATTTATTTGACATGACAATATTGTAGACATATTAAATTAAGTTTATCAAGTTTTTGCATGTCAGAGTATTGACGAGAATAAAAAATAAAATGTTTAAATAAAATTACTCTCCCTTGGATGTGAGTGAAAATTGTAAAATAGTTTCATTCTGCAAGTAGACATAGTGACGGCACGCGGCACCTACTGCATGCATGACTCTCAAATTAATGGTCGTTCTAGTTTATTGTTCCCATTACTCTCCCCTTTGGGCTCTCGCTGTAATTACAGTTAACTTCTGTTTATATAAATAATCACATCAATCATTGTAATTAGCCTGTTTGTGCTACTAACCTACAACTAGGGTAGAGCAGCTGACTTTTTAAAGTTTCACTTTAGGGCGCATTGGCACGAAATACCTAGTTAGTTACGCCACATACTCTACAATTACTTCCATAATTGCATTACATACCTACATAGCGTCGGTAGCTTAGTGGATAAGGAGTCGACCCTACGATCGAGAGGTCCCGGGTTCGAATCCTGGCCATTACACTACCGACGTGTACCCATTCCTAACACAAGCAATTTTAGCTTGGCTGGAGGGGTATGGGGAATATTAGTAATTTTGGTTACTAATATTGTTATCAAAAAAACCGGTTGTCTGTAAAGTCGATTTACTGACGATAGTTGAACGTGAAAACGTCATAAGAAAAATACTAACTATATGTATAGCAGCTGTCCACGCGGACGCATCGCTTGCACTTCAAGCCCAGAGCCAGGTAACGCCGCATACGTCAGGTAACGGCATGTTACGTCATGTTTTTTCGTGCGTGCAGCCGGCTCATCGATTTATAAGACGTTGTCACGTCAAAAAAAATATTGCCTCACTGGGTCTCACTAAGGCTTTCGAAGCCAGAGCCAAGCCAACCTCACTGTCGGCCGGTACATCTGCTGTTTGACGGACGAAGTTCTGGTGCAGGTTTTCCTCTTGGGGTTGGAGGTTCAGACAGTAGTCGTTCATCAAAAACCGTTCCTATAAGCCAAGTCAAAAGAAGAAGTGGTTGTAGGGGGACCCCCGGGCACGGAGATGAAAGCCGCGAATGTAACGCCAAGATGATGATTTGTTTCTAAATGAATCACACCAGAGTATATAACCTCCCTTAATTCTCAACCAATTATCGATGAAATATTTGAATGTGTGAGAAACTGTATAATATTAGACAACTCCTTGCAGCAAATACTTCACGGTATACGGTCATTAATAACATAACATAACATAACTTCACGCCTGTATCCCCGAAAGGGTAGGCAGATGTGTACCTCTGCCTACCCTTTCGGGGATACATTACACACCCACGATTCGCCAGTTATGTTAAGGTCCCATTGTAATAGAGGGCGAGCCTATTGCCATCTATCGGGCACATTATTAAACGAGCGATAATTAACATTTATGAATGCACATATTAGCTACGAAAAGTCAGAGGTGTGCGCCCGGGGCGACTGGGGATCGAACTCGAGACCTCGTC
The DNA here is from genome assembly GCA_946251805.1 of Cybosia mesomella. Taxonomy (NCBI): domain Eukaryota; kingdom Metazoa; phylum Arthropoda; class Insecta; order Lepidoptera; family Erebidae; genus Cybosia; species Cybosia mesomella. The sequence continues at coordinate 23,777,664 of OX276405.1, forward strand.
TCAGCAGTCCGTTATATATACGCCACTGGGCTATCGCCGCTTATTATATAATATACTATTTGTTAAAAAAATAAAATACGTTGAAAATTAAGGTAAATTTTGGTACTTACAAGTTTTCGTGATCTAAATTTAATCTTATCTTTTTCATCGTATTGACTTAGGCCCTTGATTTTTTTACATCTAACAAGGACTATTTACCTCAGTTCCTGGTATAAATTTCACCTTGCTAGGTCCACCCGTTTCTGAGAAAATCGGTGGTGACACACGGACAGACGGACAAGAGATCACTCTCTTAAAAGGAAACCTTGTAAGATCAGTCTTACAAGGTTTCCTTTTTTACCTTTTAAGGTACGGAACCCTAAAAAAAACAATCATTGAACCCCATCGGGTTGGGTCAGGGGTCTATGTGGCCTCCCTTGATGTTTAGGGCCCAAACCAACCCCTAACTAACCTACAAACCAGATTTGCCACACTCGCTGACTGACGAACGAGGCCCTGGCGTTAGCTTTTGTCTCGAGGTTGGGAGGCTGGGCAATAGTTGCTACCATAATAGCCGTATAAACCAAATCTAAAGGAGGAGGAAGAATTAAGTAAGGCTCCGAGGTGACAGCTTTTTTATAATTTATACTTTTATTATTGTAATTTTATATCAACTTTTTATTTTATTTTATTTTATTTTACAATTTTAGGAAAACTTACAGCTAACAAATAACAATAAAAAGATAAACAACATAATGAAGGCCAATTACAGGTTTTCACAAATAACACTTTGTTTTTAAACATATAAAAGAAAATGATGCAGAAGACTCAATCCATTGATAAGCACAACATGATCATTTCATTCCGGAAAGTAGTGATCACATAAGGCTTTTTTAACTTTGTAGATACTTGTGAAAAATATATCCATATCAACATCCCGACATGCTACATTGTACGTCGTAGGTACGGCAAGCTCGTAGTAGATACGAGTTTTGTCGATAGGTAGTGCTTGCCTGCGGAGCGCGAGCGCGTGGGCCGCCGCCACCTCCTTCTGCGAGCATGTGATGCTCGCGAAGGAGATGGCGGAGCGCGCCCGGGAGAGGTTCAGAACCCTCCCGGCCCGCCGAGCCCGCAAAACGCTCGCCTCGCGTCGCAGGCGACTCAGGCGCCGGAGGTCGCTTAACGACCTCCGTCCTCCATGAGCGCAGGCCTGGGGGTGGCAGGTGGGGCCGCCTGTCACCCCAGCAGAAGCAGGCCGGGACGGTGGGGCGACTAGCGCCCCTCCCCCAAACCGGGGCAAGACGGGGACACCGTGGTTCCCAAACCCGAGGGGGCCATCTCGAAACCGGAGATGGCCCAGGGTCAGTCGGGGTGCGAGGGATATGCTCTATGGGCAACCTTACACCCCGGCGTCTGCAGACCCAAGACGGCGTGCGGTTTTAGTCGGTTCGAGCCCGACATAACCGCCCCCGCTGGCCGGCGGGGGGGTATCCGAGGGGATTTCCGCACGAAAAAAAAAAAAAAAAAAAAGGTAGTGCTTGCCATAGGAATGTTTTTTTTTTTTTTTTTTTATATATTTAGGACACGTCAATTTGACTTCACCTCGCCTGATGGTAAGCTGAAGGTAAAGTCTCAGGAAAGAGGGTCACCATTACGTATCATGTTAACAATGGTGACACTCAGCTTGACGGTCTCATCAGAAGAGGATTGTCGTCGCAGCACCGCGTGAAACCCACCGGTCCCACTAGTGCTGCGACCACTATCCCCCTGCCCGGCTATGCACTTGCTGACCCCTGAACGCAATCAAACCGAAATTGGACTACTTTGGAGGGTTTTTCGCAATCGTGCACGGTGGTACCTACCCGGCCGAATTTTGTGACAAATTTGTGTCATCAAATTTCTACCACCAGTAAAAACCTGTGCATGTATAAAAAATGTGCAGCAAGTTGGCTTACGCAGAAACAAGGGTGGCGCGTACAAGCCCACCCTGCATACCAGCTCCGGTAAATCTGCTGATCCATTAAAAATAAACATTAAGAATGTCAAATCTGCTATTTTACGACGCTCCATTAGAGGTAAAATATGTTTTTTTTACAGCGAGTACCTATACTCGCTGTAAAAAAATCATATTTTACTATACTATAGTAATTAGGCAGATTAGGAGATATTTTACTATAGTAATTAGGCAGAAAACAGTTCTTTTTCTTTTTTTTTTTTTCTTTTTATAAAGAATATTAGTAACCGAAATTACTAATATTCCCCCTAACCCCTCCAGCTAAGCTAAATTGCTTGTGTTAGGAGTGGGTTCACGCCGGTAGTGTAATGGCCAGAATTCGAACCCGGGACCTCTCGATCGTAAGGTCGACTCCTTAACCACTAAGCTACCGACGCTTAAAAGTTAAAAGTTAGATCGGAATTGAATGTACCTTTTAAACCGCACGCCGTCTCGGGTCTACAGACGCCGGAGTGTAAGGTTGCCCATAGAGCATATCCCTCGCACCCCGACTGACCCTGGGCCATCTCCGGTTTCGAAATGGCCCCCTCGGGTTTGGGAACCACGGTGTCCCCGTCTTGCCCCGGTTTGGGGGAGGGGCGCTAGTCGCCCCAATGTACCTTAAAAAATTTCATTGTATGCTTTCAAGACGATCAATATACGTATTATAAATCGGGTTCCATACTGGTGAGGCATATTCGAGGAGACTACGACCGAAAGAGCAGTATAAAATTTCAATGGTTTTAATACGTTTGAAATCGGCTGGGATTCTTAAAATAAAACCTAAAGCTTTCGTGGCTTTACTAATGATTTTGCTAATATGTAAATCGAAGAGAAGTTTGCAGTCAAAAGTAACTTCGAGATCCTTGATAGTTGGCAGATGTAACCCGGGTCAAAGGAATATCTTGAACTGTATAGATGCGCCGTGGTTTACGCGTAAAAGTGCAAGTGTAGCACTTGGAAACATTTTAGTCGAGCTTGTTCAAAATACAATAATTTTGGAAACGGTCTAGATTTTCAACCCGAAAGCCCAAAGCAAGAGCAGGAAGAGCTTTCTTCGATCTACAGTTGCTGTGCTGGGCAGACCCGAGAATGCTCGTTGCCAGAGGTGGCTCACGGAAAGCGCTCCCCCTATAAATCACATCCAGACCGCGGAACACCTACCACCTGGGCACGGACTGCAGTGGACGACCTGGAAGTCCTATCATAGGTTAAGGTCCCAGGTCGGCTGCCAAACTGGGTTAAAAGGGGCTACTTGAATGCGGGGGGTAGGGGTTGCGACTGTGATGCACCTCTGAAAACCATGGACCACCTCCTGTCGTGCCCGTAGTCTCCTAACAACTGCACCATTGAGGAATTAGACCAGGCGACTGAGGGCGCTGTCAGTGTGGCCGAATGTTGGGCTGGACAGATCTAATGTAGGTAAATTTGCCATTGACTCGACGAAGACTAAATGAAAAAAAAAAACAAAATACTTATATAGAAGTAGTTTGTTCTTTTTTCCTCGCCTCAGTCGCCTGGTTAAATTTACCTACTATTGTGAAAAAATGAAAATGAAAAGTGTACTTCCGTAGTGTTACTTTCAGTGTGGTGGACAATTAAATTTTTTTATACCACAAGGGGGTTACCGCGTACCTATGGACGTGTGCCATACCAGGAGCGTCATACCCGCGCTATCCATTTTTCCAATCAGTCGGTAAGTATGTTCTTAGTCCTAGTCCCTTTCGAAAATAGGTTAATAATCTTTTAAATTTCATATAACTAGCATAGAACCTACTAACCCGCATGCATTATACATATAGGAATATTTTCTATAATTGAAGGTACCCATTATGCATGAATATTTATAATGGGCACATTGGGCCTCTCTCAGTTCGAGCTTTAATAAAAATAAATGTTCGGCTTAAAAGAACTACTATAAATCAACTGTTTATTGGCCAGCTTAAAGTTATTAAAGTAATGCAGTAAAGAAGTGTAATTAACTCAGTAAAAGTAAGCTATTAAAATAATAAACATACATGTTGAATATATTATTAAAATGTATCACTGCTGTATGCAAGCTGTATGCAATAAATATCATTGTTCGAAATGAAATAATGTAATATTATTTGTAACAACGCCACCTCTTAGTACATTTTTGTATTTATTCCGATGTTTGATAGTTTTGCCATCTAGCATCAGAAAGTAAAACTAGATGCTATATGAAATGTTAAAGTGTTAAACTTAAGTCAATTCTAAAATACAGATGTCGCTAGTGAATATTTTGAACCTTACTTAAAGTTAACAGATGTCGCTATATTAACACGGATAACTTTAATCAAGTTTCTCTGAAACTGACATAACGAACAAATATTTGTACTTAAGCAAATTAAACCGACAAGGAGAAAAGTTTAATTTCTATTCAGTGGTATGAGTTGTTGGGTGGCTCCTTCTGATCACTGAATTTTGTAAAGATAAACCCCGGGCTTTTTTTTTTATTTTTTATCGGGCGGAAATCCCTTCGGATACCCCCCCGCGTGCCAGCGGGGGCGGTTATGTCGGGCTTGAACCGACTAAAACCGCACGCCGTCTCGGGTCTACAGACGCCGGGGTGTAAGGTTGCCCATAGAGCATATCCCTCGCACCCCGACTGACCCTGGGCCATCTGCGGTTTCGAGATGGCCCCCTCGGGTTTGGGAACCACGGTGTCCCCGTCTTGCCCCGGTTTGGGGGAGGGGCGCTAGTCGCCCCACCGTCCCGGCCTGCTTCTGCTGGGGTGACAGGTGGCCTCACCCGCCACCCCCAGGCCTGCGCTCATGGAGGACGGAGGTCGTTAAGCGACCTCCGGCGCCTGAGTCGCCTGCGACGCGCGGCGAGCAAGTTGCGGGCTCGGCGGACTGGGAGAGTTCTAAGTCTCTCCCGGGCGCGCTCCGCCACCTCCTTCGCGAGCATTACATGCTCGCAGAAGGAGGTGGCGGCGGCCCACGCGCTCGCGCTCCGCACCATTGCCGCAATCATGCTGCCGAGCGAGAGGACTCCCACCCCGATGGCTGCCACGAGGTCACGCCTCGGCGCCTCCCACGCCGGGCAGTCCGCCAGCGTGTGCAGCCCTGAGTCCTCGCTATCGTGCTGTTATCAAATTGTAAATTAGTTGTGTCTGTACATTGGAGATATTAAAAAAATCACAAAAATACTTTTTTTTTGGAATGCTTGTTTGTTTACTTATTTGTTCGCTATGGGTGCAAATATTACTGAACGGTCTACGAAGCGGTTTTTCTTTTAGAAAGGTCTAGGTCAAACTTAAAATCTGCCATAATGTTTGTTAGCAATCAGGTATCAGCTAGTTATTAATAAGTGCATATTGTATCTAAGTACTTACTTTGAGTTCGATATCTGTGACATTAAATGATGTAGTCCCGAATATCTTGGTGGGCCCCACCATCAGCAACTTCGGGGCCCAACCCAACTTCACCTGCGGACAGCGATGCTGATCAACGACGAGGCTCTAGCGCAAGTTTTCTTCTCGAGTTGAATCCAACAGCAGTCGCTCCCGTAAAAGCCAAGATCTACCTATAAGGAAACGAGTAAGAGACCGGATTGCGGCGCCTTAAATGTAAGCTTTAGATGCAATCAGGATTGGTGCTCTGATGACGTCAAAGGTGACATTAAAGAATAAAGAGTCTTTAATTTTTATAATAACATCAACATTTAAGTGTTTTTCCCAGTAATTGCATCCGAGGCTTCAATCTCCGCGTCCAGGGACCGCTTAGTCTTCTCCTCCTTTGTCCCCCTCCGGCTTTGTCATTGGCCGTCTGGACTCCTAATCACCTTTTTAAAGCTCTTCCTTTTGCTACCTTAACGGTAAGACCCACCCTTCCAACACTTGTTACATTTTTATGGTTCCATACCCAAATAGTAAAACGGCAACACGTAGACGTTTGAAATATTCACAGCATATTTAGTTAAAAATTCACTTTAAAGAAAATAATTAATTGAAATAAAACTATGTTTAACGGATTCTATGGCGATTTATTTGATGTTATTTTATATTTTACATTGATCCTGACTTCGTACTTTCGTAGTTATGTGTGTATTAATAAATGTTAATTATCACTCGCTTAATAATGTGCCCGGTAGATGGCAATAGGCTCGCCCCCTATTACATTGGGACCTTAACATAACTGGCGAATCGTGGGTGTGTAATACACCTCTGGCTACGCTTTCGGGGATACAGGCGTGAAGTTATGTTATGTGTTTGATCCTGACTTTCGACTTTGAGATAACTTACACTTCAAACTACAAGACAACCATCTTTAGTCTCCCCGTTACCATGGCTGCGAAAAGCAACCGAAACGTCGGGATCAATGTAAAATATAAAATAACATCAAATAAATCGCGATAGAATCCGTTAAAAATAGCTTTATTTCAATGTGTGTCATTCGCCTATACTTGCGACAATATCATAAATAATTAAATTTAAATAAAACAAATATCAAAAAGGGGGGGCGTGAATTTTTTGCCGTTATTATAGATAACTAGCTGTTATCCGCGTGGAATTCTCAGGAGTTAGGGTCGCCCAGTCTCCGTTTGACGACCTCATCAGATGCTTTCTTACGCCCCGTTTAAAAGATCTGGGTTTGCAAAAAAAAAATTGTTGAAAAATTCCAAGGCTTTATGATGCGGCAAGAAAAGAGGTGTCAAACCGCTTGGTCCTGGTAGAAATTTCTTGTACTGGTATGAGTGTGACACTGTCCTGCACGTGTTGGTCTTGATGGGGAAGGAGTTGGTGGGGCTAATTGGAAAAGTTCATCGGAACACTCGCTATTGTAGAGGCGGTAAAAGTCAGATGGTTAGCAAAGCAATCGAGTCAATTTCTCTTAAAAACTCCTTTTGTGTCTACAGACAAATGCCATACCAAGTGGCAGTATAAACCTGTGCAAAGTTTGCTCAAGTGATGAGCCGAACGAAGTAATCCAGCTTAGTCCACTCAGCTTATCTGTGCACATCTCAAATGTTTGCAGAACTACCGTCCGAAGATGGATTACCTGGGCAATATTTACTTTAAAATGGTGGCTATTTGTAACAACAAGTTATTTGTGAATTAGTGTTTGTGAAGATTAGTTTCGTGTGTGAGGTGGAAAATTTCGTGTAGCATAATTTAGGCGAGCTTTTGATGAATTTATTGCTAGCTGATCCATCCCGTTTTCGCACGGGAAAAACGTCGACTGCGCCAGCCTGCTTGTGCTAGGGTAACAGGTGGCTCCACCTGTCACCCTCAGGGCCAGGGCCCATCGCGTCTAAAGAAATATTCACTTCAAAAATTCAATAACCTGATTGCAGTTCAATAACGAGGTAGGTAGTAAGCTCCGCACGTGTTTTATCGAAAGCGCATAGAATTTGTGGCAGCGCATTAAATACTTAAGTTTCCAGGTAATAAAAAGCACGTTTATATTTTGTCGATGTTGACTTTATAGGCATTTTGAAGATCCTTCACCAGTTAATCCAAAGGGCTGAAATAAACTAAAATATTTGCATCCTAAAAAAAGTATATACAGCGTAAAAAATTTAGGGGTCAAAGAATTCCTCCCCATCGATGTCGACTGGTAACGTACCCAAAAGGCTGGCGGCATTGCCACGTTGCCAATTCTTTGCGCAAAAAACAAGCCAGCTTTTTGGTCACGCGAAGTGTCGACTAGCTTTGCGATTTCTTTATAAAGCAAACGGGCTGTACTCGGGCCCCACGAACCCAGTGTGTCGATCCCAAACGGCTCAAAAATGTCGCTGCAGCATAAGCGCAGCCCGTCATACTTGGAAGATGAGTAGACGCGAGAGTGTCGACACAAGTTGCGTCCCACACCAAAGGCCTACCCAACTTCCAAGGCACTAAAGCCATACCCTCTGGTCTCTTGTTATGGTCGCGCACCAAACCAGCAGGTTCAAGCTGGCTGGAACACAGGCGCGGCGGCGGTGATGAGAGCCCGGCGGATAATATAATTTAGGTGTGCATGACGTGATATATGTCCTGCGCTCGTGCCACATGATAGGCCGTGATGCCCAAGGCTGTCGACTGCTTCTCCTCAGTGACAGCGATGAGGAGAGACACAAGGACCAAACGAAGGGCTGAAATTCAACTCAAAGAGCTTCGGCATTATCTACTACCTAGATATCAGTGGATGCTGTTTCAATAGGCTGATTCGTCCAGATTTAAAAGTTGTTGCATCTGGATGATTATAAGTGAATATCTTCTGTTCCGAATACTACGAAATTTTGCACCCTATTTCGGCTGCTAAACAGTTCTGTTTTACTGGAATTCTGTAAGTATAATTATTTAGTAATCATTATGAAATGCTAATTTCATTAATGGTTGACTTTTCATCTTTCATTTAGTTTCTCAATAAGATGTCGCTTAGCTAGATCGTTTCCCATCAATTCAAATAACCAATACCAAAGTAATATGAAGGAAGGATATAGAAAAGCAAAGGTAATCAAGATATTGTCGGAAGTTCACGCGATTGTCACACTTTTTTTTTTTAACGTGTGGAAACCCCCATGGGCTTATTTCTATGTGCCAATGTCACAAATAGAAATAAAATTATTTTTAACGAATTCTGTCACAATTTATTAAATGTTATGTTATTATTTACACTAAACCGGACGTTTCGGTTGCTTTTCAGCATCCATGGTCCCGGGGAGACTAAAGATGGTGGTTGTCTTGTAGTTTGAAGTGTAAGTTATTTCAAAGTACCCGAACTATGCTGAATTGTTGGTGTTACTATTCACGCAGAATGAGCTCACAGTGTCATGAAGTCTTCTTGCATTTTTCTTGGGATTAATTAAGTGAATGACTGGGTCCCAAGCTGGTGGTAAATTCCAACCATCTTCTCTATTAAAATTAGAATGTTTTTTAATTTCAATAGCCTCGCGGAGCATCCTAGGTAGGAATCGATTTTCTTTAGCGAGTATCTGTGGTTTATCCAATCTTAACTAATGTTTAGCCCCCTGTTGCAGTTTCTGTACTGCAGATTTTTTTGAGCGTTGGTGTTTTATATCAGCTATGTGTTCTTCGACGCGAGTGCCAATGCCAGTCACAGTCTATTTTATAGAGTCCTGCATTTTGTAAAGGTAATATTGGCACTAGACAGATGGTAAAAATGGACATATCTTCCTTGGCGGCTTGTAGTATGTGTTAATTGAAGTTCACTTCAAGATCTAGCCAATTTTGTCGGGTCAATGTAAATTATAAAACAACATAAAATAAATCACGATAGAATCCGTTAGAAATAGTTTTATTTCAACATAGGTAATCAAGTCAAAAACTCAAGACAAGAACTAAAACACAACTTAAATTATCACAATAGTAACCATACATTATAGATATATCTGCAAAGTTCAGACGCACTTGATTCACAACTTTATAATCGTATGTACTTACCTATAGGTGAAGGGCAAGTCAAAAGAACTTAAAACCGGCGGGCTTGCATGAAAGGTATACTTATTATTTAATGACAATACTTAATGACAGTAGAGGGAGCTCGTGTAGTGTGTAAGAAGCAGACGATGGGCTGTTGTCTCTACCTATAACCCAAGAGAGAAAAGGCGTGAGTATCATCATTCTCATCGTCCTTATAGCATTTTTTTTATATTCGTTCTGTCAATTGACTGCACCCCGCTGGATGGTGAGAAGGTAGGGTGAAGTCCAGAAGATATTATGCGTCTCTAATCAATTATCTTTTATACGTGGGTAACTCTGTTTATTATTCTGTGATGGAGTTTCGAGATTTAACATTCTACTGCTCATTACCTTTCAGGTATAGTGATTTTGACCATGTCTAAGTGAACTACAGAATTGCAATCACAAAATTTGCTGAACTACAAATTTTTTAATAATACCATATATATATATTTCGTGCGGAAATCCCTTCGGATACGGATGCCGGCCAGCGGGGGCGGTTAACCATAATAATTTTTTTTTCTAAAAAAAATATATTATAATATTAACCTTGTACCTTTTTTTTTTTTTAAATCGGGTCTTAAGACGCCGGGGTGTAAGGTTACCCATAGAGCATATCCCTCGCACCCCGACTGACCCCGGGCCATCTCCGGTTTTGAGATGGCCCTCTTACTTGCTCTCCACTGCGCTATCTGCTAATCAGAGGGACACGTGGAAAGCTTCCGAACAGCCCTCAACAGGGCCGTCCTCGCCTCGGTCGGAGTTGGCCGTAGGCGGCAGCGTCTCTCCCGCCCTAGGAGAGAGGCGCTGCTGTCTCCGTTGCCCAGGGTGCACCGCGTGGAGGTCCCCAACCAAGCACCCCAATATTAACCTTGTACCTTTTTTTTTTTTTTTTTTTTATATCGTGCGCAAATCCCTTCGGATATACCTAACAATAAACTTGTCATAAATAATAGTTTAGATAGATTTTGGTCTACTGCTCATATCATACCTATAATAGCGTGATGATATACCTATAGCGCAGTTTATGACCATGCCCTAGAAGAATGTTCATGCAAAATTTCAGCCAAATCTGTTCAGGTCCGGTTTTCAAGTGATGCTCGAAAATCGATAATAAAAACCATACCTACCTACAAACAGACAAACCGATAAACAGACAAAAAATTCTAAAGATTACTTTTTCGGTATCTGTATTGCTTCTAGATCACACATCAATTATTTTTATGGAAAAATATTCAATGTAGGTACAGTTTTCACCTTGTTACGATTTTACTAAACTTCAGATATCGACAATTGACTTTACGAAATGTTATAAGAAAAATGATCTTTCTATCTCCTGAATCAAATCAAACCACTAAGTCCAAGACGTAGTAGGTAACTATTTATTAATCTGTGGTCCAAGATACTAGAGTGAAATATAAAATGAGTATAGCGCACAAAATTCAAACTACGAATACCAAGAACACAAATAAGCAAAAATATTCCACAAAGCCAAGCCAGTATCTAACTTTGTATCACAAAATTTCTACAACTGAATACCACGAAAATTCCTTCATTAAAGGCAACAATACCTTCAGACTACATACAAATAACCGACCGAGTCCAATTTAAATAACAGGCTCGCAAAGCTGAAAAACAAGCCGTAACCGAAGTTGGGAATAAATTAGCAACCCCCCTTAAACACCCCCTTACCCCAATGTGTACATTGTGCAAAATATTATTTGCCTTGCCAGACAATAATAGGATCTAATGCCACGCCCTGACATGTTAGCTTTTGAGGACTCCGCCCCACGGAGTATTCACTCCCATTGGTCAGTAATGATTTCTGTCTCTTTCGTTGATTTTTGTGTCTCGTTCCCTCACGTAGCTTTTCCTTCGACGCCCGAGGGGTAAATGTTATGGTAGGAAACATATACGAGGGTTTTCTAGTACCGAGCTCGCATTGTCATGCCGCTTCTGAAATATTTTTTACGTAAGTTTTATTTGAAGATATCTACCTGAATGGAGTGCTAGAATTCGTTTTATGAGATTTTTTTTTCATCAGCACTCCTTTAACGGATTTAGGGATGTTACCTCAAGGTTTTGTGTGAATTGGTAGGTATACATATTGTTGTGTATTTTGTTATAGGAATGTTTACCGTGTGTAACATTTCGAATTTATTAAGGCGAGAATCTCACCAACTGTTTACGATTTCCTTAATTGATAGGCACGTATTTAGCCATGGTTAAAATAGTCATCATGTTCGTCCTTTAATATAGTAGACAACGTGTTCAAGGGAAACTAATAGACATAAACGACGATGAAATATTTGCCTATCAAAAAGGTTTACTAAATACCTACCTAATGGTTTAATTTGAAATCTAAAAATCTTTAATAAAACAGTAACTATTGAAAAATGTAATCTAAAATTAAAACAAAAGAACCATTGAACGATACTAAAAATAAATACCACAACAAGCTGAATCGATAGACGTGAAGCGGCCTAATAATTATTAGTCGACGGCCTGAAATTCATGCACAAAGCTCCGACCCACAGTAATAATAACGACAATTGTTGTGTTTAGTGGAACGTAAACGAGGCCCGGGGCGGTGGGGGGCCGGGGCCGGCCGTGGGCGGAGCCCCGCGGGGCAGAGCCTCGCGCCCCGGCCGAGCCGCAGTCCGCGCCGCGCCACGCGCCACCACGCACCTCTGACATGTGACCGTACAGCATGGAAGATTGTGATCTTGCCCAATACCGCGATATGATCATCGAGGGCGAACTACCGCTTGACTTGCGACCGCCGCCCCGCCTCTACCTCCCACACTATCTACGGGACGACAGGGATCCAGAATACCCACAGGACGACACCTACGTCTCCGTCGACGAAGATACACCAGAGCTACCGACGGCATCCAGTGACTCCGAGAGGTTTGACGCCTCCAGCCCGACGGATAATAAATCTTCAACACCTAAGAAACCTAAACAGAAGTCCTCATCACAACTCATCAAGCCTCCTTACTCGTATATCGCACTTATCACAATGGCCATCCTCCAGTCACCGCATAAAAAATTGACATTGAGTGGAATTTGCGAATTTATTATGACTAGGTTTCCATACTACAGAGAAAAGTTTCCAGCGTGGCAGAATTCTATAAGACACAATCTGAGCTTGAATGACTGTTTTATCAAGATTCCAAGAGAACCAGGAAATCCGGGTAAAGGAAATTACTGGACTTTGGACCCTTTGGCTGAGGATATGTTTGACAATGGAAGTTTTTTGAGAAGGCGGAAACGGTACAAGCGTCCGGCGCCGTCGCTGCAGCACGCGCACGCAGTAGTGGCAATGCTGGCTCGGGAAGCCTACGCACCGTTACTGCCCCTGCCGTGCTACCTACCGCCGACGCCGCTGTTGACTCTACCCCGTCCACCACCAGCTACGCTGCGACCCGTGCCTCTGCCTCCACGTGTCTCCGAAACCACCGAGCCAAGAAGTAAGAGATCACGTAACGGATTCTCAATTGAATCCATAATCGGTTCGCAGGATAGCCCAGTGACTTCCGAGCCCAGGAGAAGCGCGTTTTCGCCTCTTCATCAGAGCAATGGGCCGCCGGACGACTGGGCCAGATGAATGTACCTAAACGGGTACGGTTCTAGCCCATCCCCGTTTTAAAACGTCCCGTCGGACCACGTATAATCCTCGCCGATTGACTGATGTGTTTCCGAATAACTAAGAATGAGGTGTGCGTATAGTGATGTTTGTAAGATAAGTATTGTATTATATAACTAGTGTGAATTTATCGAATGGTATTGAAATTGGAATGTTTGCTTTATTATCGACCAAATAATTGAAGGTTACCAATTTTAACGTTAATAATTCTTCGATATACGTGAATATTTTATAATGGCGTCCATTACTTTCCGCAATGCTATTTTATGATTCGGTTTGCTTTCTTTCTTTCTTTTTGTTCGTGACGAAAAAATATTACAGAAACTATATATGGACATATTTCAAATCTTTCAAGAAACGTTTTGGCTGATATAAACTAAATTTCAAAAATGTTCTTGTGGTGGAAATTTAAATGAATGTCTTTGTGACAGTCAAGTTTTATCGAAAAACTTTATTTCTTTCAAGTTAAATAAATAACTGTCATCTTATTTATTTGTTTGATAAAAAGATGCGTGATCGACTGCGATACGAGCGACCTATAAATAATTCTAGTCAGTCTATGTACAAAGTAGTAAAGAGGTGTAAAATGTAAGTATTTAAGTCCTAATGTAAATATTAACTCTTTTATTATAATTGTACTAATTAAGAAACTATCGTCATTTGGCATTCAATGTTGCGATTATGAAATACTTAGTATACTTTCAGATAATATGGGTAATTATTAGATACGCAAGAAATAACAGCTAGTATTTATGTACCTGTTTCATTTAAATTTATCGATATTCCTACTTAATATTTATTTTAACAGTATCTATACATTTAACGTTCTTTTATTTATATTTATTATTGGTTAATTGGTTTAATTTAACATTATAATTATTTTTCTTGTAAAATCGCATCGCTTGCAGTAAAAATGCATGTTCTCAATATTAAATGTCGAATACGTCTTTGCAATACTTTGTGTAGAAATACACAATAACTCAGGATTTCAGCCACGATGTATTAAATGTTAACATAAAAGTAGGTATTTTGTGTAACATCATATTTTAAGGAAGACATATAAATACTGTGAATACTGGTTTCATTTATACTCCGTCGGCGTATTTCCCGCTCCCCAGCCGGACAAGTACCAAAAATCGACCAGTTTAGAAAAAAGCGGCCAAGTGCGAGTCGGGCTCGCCCATTAAGGGTTCCGTAGCAGCAAGTAACATAATAATGTTTTTTTTAATAATTTTTGTATTTATGTTGATTGAATGAAAGGTAAATTGCGGTTTACGATTTATGACGTATTAAAAAAAAACTTCTTACTAGATCTCGTTCAAACCAATTATCGGTGGAAGTTTACATGGTGATGTACATCATATATTTTTTTTGGTTTTATCATTCTCTTATTTTAGAAGTCACAGGGACACACACACACACACACACACACACATTTTACCACTTTGGAAGTGTCTCTCGTGCAAACTATTCAGTTTAGAAAAAAATGATGTTAGAAACCTCAATATCATTTTTGAAGACCTATCCATAGATACCACACAGGTATGGGTTTGATGAAAAAAAAATTTTGAGTTTCAGTTCTAAGTTTATAGTTTTGGGGGGGAACCCCCAAAATTTATTGTCTTAGCCGCGGTAGCCTAGTGGTTAAGGCGCGGTAGCCTATTGGTATGGGTAATGGACTGCCGAGACGAGGTCTCGGGTTCGATCCCAGGTTTTACCATGGCACACACCAATGACTTTTCGATGCTTTTCGAAGTTATGTGAAAATGATATATGAAACCTCAATATCATTTTTGAAGACCTATCCATGGAACCCCACACGTATGGGTTTGATGAAAAAATGTTTTTTGAGTTTTAGTTCTAAGTATGGGGAAAACACAAAATTTTATTTTTCTATTTTTGTGTGAATATCTTAATGCGGTTTACAAAATACATCTACTTACCAAGTTTCAACAGCATAGTTCTTATAGTTTCGGAAAAAAGTGGCTGTGACGTACGGACGGACAGACAGACAGACATGACGATTCTATAAGGGTTCCGTTTTTAGCCATTTGGCTACGGAAACCAAAAATGCTAGAGAATATAATTATAATGGGCGTAATTATATTAAAATAATCTAGTGGGGCAGAAATCACACAGTGATTGTCAAACTTCGGGTCAAACTTAGATATTTTTGTTGCAGTATTTTTATTCAAAATTACAGACCTTAGGCTTTATGCATATTATTCGACGCGTCTTTATATATTGAGCAATAAATATGAAGAAAATGAAATCAAATCAAACGTCGTCGACGTCAAAAACACAAAAAATGTTTTTTTAGGGACAATTTGTATGGTAGGTACCCGAAACCTTGACCGTACAAACCCCAAAATCTTATCAGTTCTTCCCATTAACCAAACAAGATGATTGGCGAAAGAATTTTTTAAATCGGATAAGTGGTTCTTGAGTTATTGCGTAAACAGACATCCAGACATCCAGACATCCAGACATCCAGACCAACAGACAGACCGACACAAAAAATTTTATGCTTAATAAATCATGTGAAACGTCGAGAAAAGTGATAAAAAGTGGGTGTAAGATTTAGATTTTTTTTGCGTGATTTTAAGACTTCGGTGTCCACCTGGTTGGTGGCCCGAAGTAATATCTACATGACTAATTATTCCAGACACAATTATACACGTGATTATAAGATGAAATCATTGTATCTGAAATAAATATTTATAATATTAATGAAATATTACGAATAAAAATATGTTTTTACGAATACAAGCGGCGATAGCCTAGTGGTGTACGTAACGGACTGCCGAGACGACGTCTCAAGTTCGATCCCCAGTCGCCCCGGGCACACACCTCTGACTTTTCGTAGTTATGTGTGTATTAAAAATGTTGATTATCGCTCGCTTAGTAATGTGCCCGGTAGATGGCAATAGGCTCGCCCCCTATTACATTGGGACCTAAACATAACTGGCGAATCGTGGGTGTGTAATACACCTCTGCCTAACCCTTCGGGGATACAGGCGTTAAGTTATGTTGTGTTATTTTACGAATACCTAATAGAACAAAATTAAAACAAGGATTTTTTAATGAATTATTCAGCTCCATTTTATACTTACCAACGCAATGCTACTCCTGCCTGATATTCCTTTCAGGAAAAACAATGGCAGAAGAATATTTAATTTAAGATACACAATAAATTAAGTATATTATTTATTAAAAATATTAATAAATATTCTCAAACATTAGTATACAACACCATTCACAACCAAACTAAGAGCTTGTCATATGGTTTCTAGAATGCAGATAAACATACTTAAATACTTTTTTTTTTTGTAAATACATACATATTATACTTCAATCGCCAGTCAACATCCAGACCAATTCAAATACACATATTAATGCATAAAATACAAATATTTGCACAAAGCAGGAATCGAACTCGCGACCTATGACTTAGCAGTCTTACACTCTACCGCGGCGCGGTAGAGCGCGGTATTGAATATATAAAATGTATTATATATATTCAATAAAAGTTTATTAAATTAGATTGTAACTTACGAGTATTTGGCGACCTCTACCGGCTTGTTCCGGCGGCCATTTGTCAGTAATCCTAAGGTAATAACCTTATGACTACTGACAAATGGCCCCCGGAACAAGCTGGCAGGTATGCATACACTCATGGTACATAACATACCGTGCACTACCGCGTCCCATACATTATATCCTTTTAAAAATGAGTGAGTTCTGGTAAGCCCGGGATCCAGTTGCTCTACCTCGCCGAGAACCAAGTCTCACTTGAACTACTATAACGAGTTGCTTAACCCCACTTTTAATACCTTTATGTAGGTGTAATAAAATAGATATCATATTATTTTGAACATGGTATATTATATATAGTATATAGTGTAGTATATACATGGTACATTCGGAACTGCGATCTAGGTAGGTAGAGTTACTTAAATACTTGCTGTTGCTCGCGGCTCTGCCCGCATAGATTTCGATTATGGCGCTTGGATGTCCATACAAACGGTCATCCCCTATTTCATCACCACAATAGTCGAAGTTCTATAGCATATATTATTTGTTGATTATCAAGTGCCTACAATAATATACAGTTTCATGACAATAGCTTCGAAAATGAGGAACCTCCATGTAATCTTTTATCCCCTATTTCAAACCTTTAAGCCTTTTTTACCTGATAAAAGGTAGTCTATGTCCTTTCCGAAGCTCTAGTCGGTGCTGTGGTTTAGGCGTGAAAGCGTAACAGACAGATAGACAGACAGAGTAACTTTCGCATTATAATATTATTTGTATGGCTATGCAGAAACTCACGCAAACAGACTTCATTATAATTGTAAGAAAACTGAAACGGACGAAGCCGTTCGAGTTTTCGTAATGTTTCAGTGACAGACAAATGTTTATCATACATACTGCGTACAAAGAGCACATGAACAAAGTGTCTTCAAATAAAAACTAAAGTGTTAATGGACGCATTCTTAGATTCATGTTTACATAGTAATTTTGGTGAAATTTATTTACTTATTAGTCAACACGGCTAGATGTCAAAGTACAGTATACGGTACCTTATTCAACACGATAAAAAGATATGGGCTTTAGAGTTTTGTGAAAACTTGTAAATAACAAAATTTACCTTAACTTTCATTTTTTTTATATTTCGGAATTTTTTCTTTCCTTGTGCTGTAAGACTTTCTTTTTAACCAAAATTCACAATACTAGATCAATCGGACATACCTACCCTATAGGTTTTGGGGCTGAAGCCTATATGGTAGTCCCCGTTGAACTAGAATCACGAAATTTGGTAAAAAGCATGGTCTTACAGCACAAATAATGGAAAAATGGAATTTTTTGTTCGTTTTTATGGACAATGGTACGGAAATCTTATTAATTAATTGGTAAAATGTTAATAACTTATATTATACCTACTAACTGTTACCCGCGGCTTCATCCGCGCGTAATTCTGATCCCGTTACCGCTTCCCGTGGGAACCTATTCCAGGGATAAAAATAGCCTTTGTGTTATTTCTGACTATAATATAAATTAAAGACTGGAATAACACCTAGGCTACTTTTACAGGATAGCCCTGTACCAAAGTTAGAGCGTGATTAAGTAAGAAAAAAGCGGCCAAGTGCGAGTCGGACTCGCCCATGAAGGGTTCCGTAGCAGCAAGTAACATAATAATGCTTTTATTTTATTTTTAAACTAGCTTTTGCCCGCGGCTCCGCCCGCGTAGATGTCGGTTATCGCGACAAAACATAGCCTATGTCAGTTCCCAAGGTCCAATCTACCCCTGTACCAAATTTCAGCAAAGTCGGTTCAGTGGTTTTTGCGTGAAAGCGTAACAAACAAACTTACATTCGCATTTATAATAGTAGGGATTTGAGTTGATGGAATGAAAGGTAAATTATGGTTTACGATTTATGACGTATTAAAAAAAAACTACTCACTAGATCTCGTTCAAACCAATTTTCGGTGGAAATATACATGGTAATGTACATCATATATTTTTTTTAGTTTTATCATTCTCTTATTTTAGAAGTTACAGGGGGGGGGGGGACACATTTTACCACTTTGGAAGTGTCTCTCTTGCAAACTATTCAGTTTAGAAAAAATATATATTAGAAACCTAGATTTATTATTGCACATATAACTACGAAAAGTCAGGGGTGTGTGCCCGGGGCTACTGGGGATCGAACTCGAGACCTCGTCTCAGTAGTCCGTTACGATGATACTGATGAGGCTTTCAAACTAAGTGCCACCATTGCAGCATTACTTGTACCCACTTGTATCTGTAATGGCGACCCTCTTTCCTGAGAGTTTCCCTTTACCTTACCATCAGGCGAGGCAAAGTCATATTGACGTACCCTATGGTATTAAAAATAATAATGTGCCCTGTAGAGCAATACACCCCTGTCTATCTCTTCGGGAATACGGGCGTGAAGTTATATATCTCTATAATCTACTAAAGATCTAGGCCAATCGAGAGCTACAATAAGCTCATTACTAGGACGAATGTCTAAAGCGCCACTAGTAGGTTCGCATCAAATTTGGTTAGGCAGGGAGGGGATCTTGGGTAGTGAAGGTGAGTGTTGATGTACATCAACAAAAGGGGCGCCTTCTAAACCAACACTTGGGTCGCAAGTCCCAGGCAATGTCCCGAGTTCCCAACTCAGCAACGCGATGGACCCGGCACCCACACGGAGAATCCATGGCTTACTAAGAATATCGGTCTGTTAAATGTCAGTAGGTAATTGATAAACAATTCGAAGTATTTATATTAAGGTTCTTACAATATCTATTTACAATAAAAACAAAGTTTATCGAGGCAGATTTAAGGTCGTATACCTGCTACAGCTATAATCCCTCCAGTATATTTATGAAGTGATGCGGCTATTAATTTATGGAGCGTAGTTTAGCTGGTTTGTGTAAACTGAACAGCTAAAAGATTGTCAGAGACGTGAATAAGGGAGAAATTTTACTGAATTAGTAACAAATACTTTTCTTATAACCGCATCAAAATCGGTTCAACTAAACGCCAGGAAATCGCAGGCAAACTCAGATAAAAATATACAGATCAAACAGTGAACCTCCTCTTGAAGTCGGTTAAAAAGTTATTTTAGTTGGGTTCTAGATTATAACGTGCCCAGTGCATACACGGAGAAACTGAACTATATGGGTAGATAGCTTAGTTAATCTGTGAAATCCCAGTTTTTGCATCCACTCAATGAGTGACTCTTCATCCCAGGAGTAGGTTCATTTGAGGACTTCAACGAGGTGATGCCGCGAGCACAGACTAGTACTTTATAAAATGAACCTTGAAATATTAAATCTCCTTGGACATAATAGGTCTTTATCTATGAAATTGCCGAAATTTTCTTACAAATTCATGAGTTCGTTATTCCTGTAATTTAATAGCTATTTCCATTATTTATATTTTGTTTGAAAGTTGATTTCAAGATTTTACAACTCTGTATTAAATTTTATTTTTTTGGCCGCTTGATAAATTAATTCGATCTTCAAAAACAGTCTGTACTTCCTAAATGCTATCCATTTTGATGATAAATTTCGTATTACTTAACAGCTGTCACTTTTCAAAAATGAAATAAAAGTTGCTGTTTGTTAGCCTAATGTTGTCTCATTTATACAAAAAAAAAATCATAAAATTTGGATTTGTCATTCCTAAAAAAATGCAAAAATGTTAGTACTGAAAATTGGGTTTCCCCCAATTTCTTCAAGAAAAACGGCAATTTCATATGTAACGACCTAATAACATATTATCTGAACTATTTAAGTCTACATATGAATAACTCATTTAATTTCAAAGAGATTCAATTTATTTTATCACTTCCCGACAACTATTGACGGAAGGGACCTGAAGTGACGCTGCTGATTCCTAGGATGAAAGTAACCTTACCTACTTTTCATCGGGTTCTGTGAGGTTTCCCACACGGGTAGAGCCGTAGGTAGATATATGCCAGTAATTCTACCGTACTCAAGGCTTAACCGCCGTGACAAAGCAATTTTTATTTTTATTTTTTTTAGGACACGTCAATTTGACTTCATCTCGCCTGATGGCAAACCGAAGGCAAAGTCTCAGGAAAGAGGGTCACCATTACATACACGTACCATGTTAACAATGGTGGCACTCAGCTTGACGGCCTCATCAGAAGAGGATTATTGCACACTTGCTGACCCCTGAACGCAATCAAACCGAAATTGGATTACTATGGAGGGGTTTTCGCAATCGTGCACAGTGGTACCCACCCGGCCGAATTTTGTGACAAATTTGTGGATTATTCCACTATGATCAGATGGGTGATATGACCTGGGTGATCAAATTCCAAAACTTTTGTGTCCTTAAATCACCTGCTGACAATTCACCTGGGTAATCAAATTCCACATGATTTTAAATTATTTTATTTGTTTCCCTATATCACCTGGATGATTAAATTCCACATGATTTTAAATTATTTGTTTCCTTAAATCACCCGGTTTAAATAGTTAGTGATTTGATGATACTATAATAATTATATTGTTATTATACAAATCAATTCCGGAGCTTCGCCGGCCGCTGCCGCGGCACGAGTAATTTAATGCCCTTTTTTAATATAATCATTATGAAACCTTAAAACCTATTATATATTTATTTTTTTATGATTGTAATAAATAACTTTAACTTGATGTTATTTATTACAATCATCAAATCACTAACTATTTAAACCGGGTGATTTAAGGAAACAAATAATTTAAAATCATGTGGAATTTAATCACCCAGGTGATATAGGGAAACAAATAAAATAATTTAAAATCATGTGGAATTTGATCACCCAGGTGAATTGTCAGCAGGTGATTTAAGGACACAAAAGTTGTGGAATTTGATCACCCAGGTCATATCACCCAGCTGATCATAGTGGAATAATCGAAATTTGTGTCATCAAATTTCTACCGAGCTAGATCTGAAAAATAAGGGTATATTACCAATGCTAGTATTTTCTATAAATCTGCAATTACGAGGCGTAGCGGTAGTCCATTCAACTGCTACGACAGGGGGCGCGGGTTCCATGCCCGCTCAGTGCAAATATTTGTATGCATGCATTTTCTATGTATAATATGTATGTATTTAAAAGCAAACAAAAAAGTATATAAGTATATTTATCTCATTCTGGAACTCATAACACAAGCTAGTTAACCTATGCTTACTTTGGGTCTAGAAAGAGCTCTCTAGAATGTCGTGGAATATTTATTTATTTATATCAGTTGATGGATATATTTTTAGCATTCACGATAATACAGTTTCTATTGATATTTATAAATATTTGTTTAAAGTTAAGATGTGAAAATTAACCAGATATCACTTAAACACCTTTTAGAATGAGGGCGGCAGAATTTATAAATTGATCTTTGAAATACAAATTCCCATCCCTCTACAAACATTATCTGTAAATACAATTCAACTATATAGAAACTTTTCAACCCTCCCATTGGCATTGAGGTTGCATTCCATTTCATAAGGCTCGATTCCCGCTCATTGCGAATACTATTATGCAACCAGATATCACTTAAACACCTTTTAGAATGAGGGCAACAGAATTTATAAAGTGATCTTTGAAATACAAATTCCCATCCCTCTACAAACATTATCTGTAAATACAATTCAACTATATAGAAACTTTTCAACCCTCCCAATGGCATTGAGGTTGCATTCCATTTTATAAGGCTCGATTCCCGCTCATTGCAAGTACTTTTATGCATAAATATGTCTATTTGGATTGATCTGGGCGTTCCTATCTATAATATGTAAGTATTTACAAAAAAAAAAATGTATCTACGAATCCGCATAGTAGAACCCATAACACAAGTTAGTTAAGCTATGCTTACTTTGAGTCTAGTTTTATTTTTTTTCTTTCATTATCACTTAAAAATAGTAATAGTAATATTAGTTCTACATAACACATAAACCACTAAGGTTTGCACAGTGCTACACATTCAGTCAGTACAATTTATAATTTAATAATACGTAGGTAGGTAGGTACATAAAATAATTTGCAAGCATAATGAACCAGCTATACCCTATAATTTTGTTTACAACTTACAGTTATTTGTAAACAAAAAGGCTTTTAGCTTGTATTTAATATTATTTCCTGTTATGGCATCAATTAAATCTCTAGGTAATTGTATAATATGTATGTATTTACAAAAAAAAAGTATATAAGTATGTTTATCCGCATTCTGGAACCCTTAACACAAGCTAGTTAAACTATGCTTACTTTGGGTCTAGAAAGCGCTGTGTAGAATGTCGTAGAATATTAATTTATTATTTATTTATTTAATCAACGCTGTGTAGAATGTCCTTGAATATGTATATTATCATACCATGGCCAGTCTACAAAATACAAAGACTCATCAAATAAAGCTATCCCCACACACTAGTAAAACGTTAAACTCAAGATGCGATTAACATACGCGTTGTACTAAGAGCACAACGTGTGAGGTGGCTAAACAAACATATCAAGTAAACGGGACAGAGAAATCTCCTGGATTACTCTCAGCTTATCAGCGCTGGGTGATGATAACGCGAATTACGTCACGGACCGGTGTTGGGTGGTCTGGGAACTGGCGTTAAGTTAAGGTATAAAATAAATAATCTACGCCACTCTACACAGCGCTATCTAGACCCAAAGTAAGCATAGAATAAAAAAAATATAAAAGTAATTTTATTTTTAGCTTATGTTATCGGTTTTAGTAGGCAGATATTTTTATTCGAAACGTCGCGTCGGTAGCTTAGTGGTTAAGGAGTCGACCCTACGATCGAGAGGTCCCGGATTCGAATCCTGGCCATTACACTGCCAACGTGAACCCACTCCTAACACAAGCAATTTAGCTTAGCTGGTAGCGTTAGGGGGAATATTAGTAATTTCGGTTACTAATATCTTTTAAAAAAAAATATGCATACTTAAATTTTCTTTATAAATCAATGTCAAGTATAGTCAATTGACTGCACCCCGCTGAATGTTGAGAAGCTAGGGTGAAGTCCAGAAGATATGGGCCGCCATCCCAGATGCTGAGGATCCTAAAATGGTAGCCCCTACCTTGACGACCTTAAAAGATGCTTTTTCACGCCCCGCTTGAAGAACCCGGGATTGTAAGAAGAAGGGAACACTCTTTATCGTGCGACAAAGAAAGGAAGCACCGAACCACTGAGTGACTGTATGGTTTCCACCGTGTGCGGGTGGCATCGCAGTCCAGGACGTGTTGTTCTGGATCGAAAGTGAGATTAGGTAGTTGAAAAAGCTCATCAGAACACTCGCCGTGGTAGAGGCGGGTAGATACCTGTTTTTTGTAAATACATATAATACATAGAAACACCCAGACCAATACAAATATTCATATTCATGCACACAAATATTTACACTGAGCGGGAATCGAACCGGCGACCACTTACTTAGCAGTCGAGCGCTCTACGACTACGCCACAAAACTCGTCAATATCTGTCAATACTATTATGAAATTGTAATTTCTTTTTGTTTGTATCGAAGATGTTTACATCTATAAAACGTAATTTTTTTGGCTCGTTTTTGCTGGGTATTGATAACGGCAACAGGTACACTCATGAAATATTCACAGAATATTAAGTTATATATTCACTTCAAAAATAAATAATTAAATTAAAATAAATCTAATTTTTGACGGGGCTCCCATACAAAAGACATGTTTCTTTTGCCGTTTTTATAGAAAATTGTAGGGAACCCTACGTGCGCGAGTTCGACTCGCACTTGGCCTGTTTTAATTTATATTCAGTCAGTCAACTGCAACCTGCTGGTTAGTAAGAAGCTAAGGTGACATCCAGAAGATACAAACCACAATTCCAGATGCTGACGTTCCTTAAATAGTGGTCCATACCTTGACAGCCTCGACGGATGCGTTTTCACAGAACCCGAATTGTAAGAAGAAAGAAACACGTGTGCAGAGCATAATATTTTCTTTTTATGGTTCCGTTGCCAAATGGCGAAAAACGGAACCCTTATAGATTCGTCATGTCTGTCTGTCTATCCGTCCGTAGTCACAGCCACTTTTTTCCGAAACTATAAGAAACTTGGTAGTAGATTGAATGAAAGGTAAATTGCGGTTTACGATTT
Source organism: Cybosia mesomella (assembly GCA_946251805.1). NCBI lineage: Eukaryota > Metazoa > Arthropoda > Insecta > Lepidoptera > Erebidae > Cybosia > Cybosia mesomella. Next base: position 23,802,365 of record OX276405.1, read on the forward strand.
ATGACGTATTAAAAAAAAACTAATTACTAGATCTTGTTCAAACCAATTTTCGGTGGAAGCTTACATAGTAATGTACATCATATATTTTTATAGTTTTATCATTCTCTTCTTTTAGAAGTTACAGGGGGGGGGGGGCACACATTTTACCACTTTGGAAGTGTCTCTCGTGCAAACTATTCAGTTTAGCAAAAAGTGATGTTAGAAACCTCATTCTTGAAGACCTATCCATAGATATTCCACACGTATGGGTTGATGAAAAAAATATTTTTGAGTTTCAGTTCTAAGTATGGGGACCCCGATTTTTTTTGTTTTTTTTACTATTTTTGTATAAAAATCTTAATGCGGTTCACAGAATACATCTACTTACCAAGTTTCAACAACATAGTTCTTATGGTTTCGGAAAAAAGTGGCTGTGACATACGGACGGACCGACATGACGAATCTATTTAGGGGTTCCATTTTTTGCCATTTGGCAACGGAACCCTAAAAATTAAAAAGAAAAACATTATTATGTTACTTGCTACTACGGAACCCTTAATGGGAGAGTCCGACTCGCACTTGGCCGCTTTTTTGGTATTTCACTCTCGTTTGACCACTATCTCACCTCTATCATGCGACGAAGAAAGAAAATACCGAGACGCTAGGTTAGAGATGGTATTGTTTTTACCGTATGTGGGTGTCACCATAGTCCAGCACGTGTTGTTCAAAATTTTTTTTTTTATATTTAGGACACGTCAATTTGACTTCACCTCGCCTGATGGTAAGCTGAAGGTAAAGTCTCAGGAAAGAGGGTCACCATTACATACACGTACCATGTTAACAATGGTGGCACTCAGCTTGACGGCCTGTTCAAAAGAGGATTGTCGTCGCAGCACCGCTTGACACCCACCTCTCCCACTAGTGCTGCGACCACAACCTGCCCGGCTATGCACTTGCTTACTGGATTACTATGGAGGGTTTTTCGCAATCGTGCACGATGGTACCCACCCGGCCGAATTTTGTGACAAATTTGTGTCATCAAACTTCTACCACCTGTAGGACGGGACGGCGGAATTAGTTGTAAGAGCTCACCAGAACACTCACCGTGGTAGAGTTCCATTATCGTTTTTCTATTTCCCTCTGCAGATAGGAACGCGGGAGTATTAACTTGGGGTGCTTGGTTGGGGACCTCCACGCGGTGCACCCTGGGCAACGGAGACGGCAGCGCCTCTCTCCTAGGGTGGGAGAGACGCTGCCGCCTACGGCCAACTCCGACCGAGGCGAGGACGGCCCTGTTGAGGGCTGTTCGGAAGCTTTCCACGTGTCCCTCTGATTAGCAGAGGGCACAGTGGAGAGCAAGTAAGGGGGCCATCTCGAAACCGGAGATGGCCCAGGGTCAGTCGGGGTGCGAGGGATATGCTCTATGGGTAACCTTACACCCCGGCGTCTTAAGACCCGAGGCGGCGTGCGGTTTTAGTCGGTGCAAGCCCGACATAACCGCCCCCGCTGGAGACCCCCCGCTCTCCAGCGGGGGCGGTATCCGAAGGGCTTTCCGCACGAAAAAAAAAAAAAAAAAAAAGGGAGTATTAACTTTACTGTGGTAAGTGTTTCCACTTTCATCAGATGGGATGTGTGCTTGTTTGCTCTCATAGTACTTTTTTTTTATAAATACTACTTACTAGTAACCTAAATTACTCGTATTCCCGTTAAACCCGCCAGCTAAGCTAAATTGCTTGTGTTACAAGTGACCCCCTTGTAACACAAGCGTCACGTCATCACGACATCACGTCGGTAGTGTAGTGACCAGGAACCAAACCCGGGACCTCTCGATTTTAAGGTTGACTTCTTAACTACTAAGCTACCGATGCTTATAAAGTATGTAAAAATGTTAAACAGCTGTTTAAAATAATTAGGTGTTACGATAACAGTATTAATACCACTGTTGAACTAATATAAATAACGTCTAGACGGATATTTATACAATTATTAATGCTACTTTATCCTTACAATAATTATATTATTATTACATATTAGCTGTATTCCGAATTCTGATCCCGTTCCCGCAACCCATAGGAACCTATTCCCGGGATAAAAAGTAGCCTATGTGTTATTTCGGACTATAATCTATCCCTGTGCCAAATTTCAGTCAGATCCGTTCAGCCTTTTTTGCGTAAAAGAGTAACAAACATCCATCCATCCATCCATACTTGCAAACTTTCGCGTTTATGATATTAGTAGGATTATTATTATTATTGCGAATTTATCTCAGCAACAGAAAACCAGAGTGTTAAGATGGGGTCGCTCATAAGCACTGAAATGACAATCGAATATGGCGTCCCCCAGGGCAGCATCTTGGGACCAACTCTGTTCCTGATCTTCATTAATATTCAAAACTCCAACACGGGCAATTAATCTCGTATGTAGACGACATGGATATATATAATCACGCCTTCTTCCCTCTGGGGTAAGCAGAGACAACAAACACGGAGAAAAAAATACGGAGTCTACCGATAAACAGCCTACACAGAGTGTATATGGGCTTCACCAAGATCCTCGGATCCATGCCAACCTAAGCTGCAAGCTGGTGTATCTACTTATTGTTGGACGAAGCTCTGGAGTAATCTTTCCTGTCGGGATTGGGAGATCAGACGGCAGTTGCTCCCGGAAAAGTCAACATACGAAGCTTCAGTAGCTTAGTGGTTAAGGAGTCGACCTTCTGTCTATCTTTCGATCGAGAGGTCCCGGGTTCGAATCCTGAGCATTACACTACCGACGTGAACCCACTACTAACACAAGCAATGTAATGTCGGTTACAATTCAATATTCTTAAAAAAAAATATTAAAAAATTTAACCCTCCACCGAAGCCACAGCCGTTAATCAGCAAGAGTACGGCTAGAAGGTGTGCTTTGCCTTTTTTTTTGTGCGAAAATCCCTTCGGTTACCCCCCCGCCGGCCAACGGGGGTGGTTATGTCGGGCTTGAACCAACTAAAACCGCACGCCGTCTCGGGTCTTAAGACGCCGGGGTGTAAGGTTGCCCATAGAGCATATCCCTCGTACCCCAACTGACCCTGGGCCATCTCCAGTTTCGAGATGGCCCCCTCGGGTTTGGGAACCACGGTGTCCCCGTCTTGCCCCGGTTTGGGGGGGGGGTGCTAGTCGCCCCGCTATCCCGGTCTGCTTCTGCTGGGGTGACAGGCGGCCTCACCTGTCACCCCCAGGCCTGCGCTCATGGACGGAGGTGAGGTGTACCTTTTTTTTTGTTTCGTGCGTGGTTAAGAATATTACAATGGTACTGCTTATTTCTTAAAGAAATTTCTTCCAGCAGACCGTAGTCAATTACAATTAGTTGAAAGTTTATATTTAAAAGGAACTCGAAACTCTTTTATGATTCACTAAGCGACAAATCCTGATAAGACAGAGATATCATGATGAGATAATGTCACATTTCGCAATGAAACAACACACTAAAGTTAGTAAGAACTGTGTAAGTAAATTAAACTCGCCACACAATTTCGTCGCGTTGGAAACACAAACCCTGTTGTTTGTTTAGAGATGTGTGTACTGGTGAGTACTGAAGTGTTAACTATGTTCACTTTCTTATGCTACAAGGCTTAATAATGAAATGTAAAATTGAGGGTGTAATATTTTACAGTTTATTCACATAATATTTAGTTCGACGGCCTTTGTGGCGTAGCGGTAGTGCATTCGACTGCTACGACAGGGGACGCGGGTTAGATTCCCGCTCAGTGCAAATATTTGTATGTATGAATATGTCTATTTGCATTGGTCTGGGTGTTTCTATGTATAATATGTATGTATTTACAAAAAAAAAAGTATATAAGTATGTTTATCCGCATTCTGGAACCCATAACACAAGCTAGTTAAACTATGCTTACTTTGGGTCTAGACAGCGCTGTGTGGAATGTCGTAGAATACTAATTAATATTATAGTTATTCGTTTTTTATCTAAAATAATGTTAAATTCAGATAAAATCGAAATTTTATAAATTTTAATAAAGGTACGTTTATATACTATAAAATTGTAAATTAGTGTTGTCTGTACATTGGAGACATTTAAAAAAGAAACTTGGGATATGTTAATTAAACGGTTTTATTAATAAATAAACATAATAATAACAGAGCCATCTATACCTTTTTTTTTTTGTGCTTCGGATACCCCCCCGCCGGCTAGCGGGGGCGGTTATGTCGGGCTTGAACCGACTAAAACCGCACGCCGTCTCGGGTCTACAGACGCCGGGGTGTAAGGTTCTCATAGAGCATATCCCTCGCACTCCGACTGACCCTGGGCCATTCGCAGTGTCCCCTCTGATAACAGCAGAGGGGTACCTGGAGCGACCATCCTCCCCGCGGGCCTTGCAGGCCCGCCATATCCCGACCCCCTCGTGCAATGGGGTCAACTGGCCCTGAATAGGGCCGGTTGGTCAGACTCTTGGCCGTTGACGTTGACGCCAGCTACTCTAGAGGAGCAATCAATGATGCGTCATCGCCCACGTTGCCCAGGGTGCACCAAACTTGGAGGTGATCCAACCAGTCGCACGCCAGAGCCATCTATACCTTTTTTTTTTTTTTTTTCGTGCGGAAATCCCTTCGGATACCCCCCGCGTGCCAGCGGGGGCGGTTATGTCGGGCTTGAACCGACTAAAACCGCACGCCGTCTCGGGTCTACAGACGCCGGGGTGTAAGGTTGCCCATAGAGCCATCTATACCTAAAATAAACATAGCTCGTACCAGTCCATAGACCAATATATAAACAATTTTTATTATTGGTCTGTGCTCGTACATATTATGGGTTCTCAAATGTGGATACTTAGGTATAGTTCATTTTTACATAACATAACATAACATAACTTCTCGCCTGTATCCCCGAAGGGGTAGGCAGAGGTGTATTACACACCCACAATTCGCCAGTTATGTATTGTTATATATATTGTTTAGATCCCAATGTAATAGGGGGCGAGCCTATTGCCATCTACCGGGCACAATACTAAGCGAGTGATAATCAACATTTTTAATACACACATAACTACGAAAAGTCAGAGGTGTGTGCCCGGGGCAACTGGGGATCGAACTCGAGACCTCGTCTCGGCAGTCCGTTACGTACACCTCTGGGCTATCGCCGCTTTTTTTCATATCATTTTTGTAAATTATACATATTATACAACTATACATAGAAACACCCAGACTAATGTATACAGACACTATTTATTCTTTTTTTTATCTATCTATTCTATATAATCTATTCTACATATTCTATTTTTTACAAATATTTGCACATTTGCACTGTGCAGAAATCGAACCCGACTACGTAGTTGTCTCATGTTCTACTGGTGCGCTACGAAGGTAAGATTGGTCCAATCCCGTACTATAATCTGGGTGCATATCAGATTATTGATAAAAGCTCTCAGAATTTATTTGAAAATCACAACGTTTTTGTGAAACTTTTATCTGACCTCCAAAAGCTAAAAGAACGATGTTTTTTTTTATATTTATTTACTGATCTGATTAAAAACAAATAGAAGTTACAAAATTTTGATAAAAATAATTGGCCATTATGTACAAAAACGAACGAAAGATTCCAATTTATAATTTTTAATTTTTTTATAATTTAAGTTTTTCCTTAATTTGTGCTATAAGACCTTGCTTTTTGCCGAATTTAGTGATTCTAGGTCAACGGGAACTACTATATAGGTTTTCGACATAAAACCTATAGGGTAAATCAAGAATTGTAAATCTTGGTTAAAAGCAAAGTCTTACAGCACAAGTAAAGGGAAAAATTCCTAAAAATAAAAAAAGATGAAAATTGAGGTGATATTTGGTGCTTACAAGTTTTCGTGAAAATCTAAATTTGCCCATATCTTTTTATCGTGTCAGGACCTTGATTTTTATACACCCAAGAGAGACTATAATTCTCAGTATCTAGTATAAATTTCAACTTGCTAGGTCCATTCGTTTCTGAAAAAATCGGTGGTGACACATGGACAGACAGACAGACGGACAAGAGAGTGATCTTATAAAGGTTCCTTTTTTGCCTATTGAGGTATGAAACCCTCGACGAGGTGTGCAAGCTCTTTGAAAGAGTAATTGCGAAGCGCCTCGTCGAGCACCTCTCAAGAGTGGGGCCGGACCTGGCGGATGGCCAATATGGCTTCCGCCAGAGGCGCTCCACCGTGGATGCGATCATGCGCGTGAGGGCTCTGGCGGAGGATGCAGTAGCCCGGGGTGAGGTGATGTTGGCGGTGTCTCTGGACATCGCCAACGCGTTCAACACCTTGCCCTGGAGTTGCATTAGGGAGGCGCTCGTGTATCACGAAGTGCCTCTATACCTTCGCCGCATAGTCGGGGCGTATTTGACGGAGAGAACCGTCTTCTACCCAACCGTGACCGGTCTCGGCCGGCGTGAGATGTCGTGCGGTGTTCCGCAGGGATCGGTCCTGGGGCCGCTCCTGTGGAATATCGGATACGACTGGGTGCTTCGCGGTGAGCTCGCAGATGGTGCCGCCGTCACGTGTTACGCGGACGACACGCTCGTGACGGCGTGCGGAGCGACGTACCGCGAAGCGACCCTGAAGGCCACGACCGCGGTTGCCCAAGTCGTGGAGCGGATCCGGCGGCTGGGTCTCGAGGTGGCTTTGCATAAAACCGAGGCCCTGTTCTTTCATGGGCCTAGGAGCAAGCCACCTGAGGGATCCAGTCTCATCGTGGGAGGTAATCGCATCGGCATCAAGCCCCAAATGAAATATTTGGGGCTCGTGCTCGACGGCCGATGGGACTTCGGAGAGCACATCCGAAGTCTGGCCCCCAAACTGAAGGGCACAGCTCTCGCTCTGGCGCGGCTGCTGCCCAACATGAAGGGGCCCGATGACTCCTGCAGGAGACTCTACGCGGGGATCGTGCGGTCCATGGCCCTGTATGGGTGCCCAATATGGGCGGAGGCCCTGAAGGCCGGAAGTGTGCGGATGCTGCGCGCTCCGCAGCGAGTGATGGCCATCAGGGTCATCCGCGGGTACCGCACGATCTCCTTCGAGGCGGTGAGTCTCCTTGCCGGAACTCCGCCATGGGACCTGGAGGCGAGAGCCCTGTCGCAACTGTACCAGTGGCGAAAGGAGGCGCGGGAGCAGGGACTGAATCCCGAGCATTGAGAAATCGAGGCCATGCAGTCCCAGCTCCGCCAGGCCATCGTGGTGGAGTGGAAGGAACGACTTGGGCGACCAAGCGCAGGGCACGCCGCAATAGCGGCGGTAAGGCCCATCATGGAGGATTGGCTAGAGAGGCGACACGGACGCCTCTCGTACCGACTGACGCAGGTGATCTCCGGGAAGGGGTACTTCGGGGACCACCTGCATCGGATCAGGAAGGAGCCAACGCCTGAGTGTCATCACTGTGACGCGAGCGAGGACTCAGGGCTGCACACGCTGGCGGACTGCCCGGCGTGGGAGTTGCCGAAGCGTGACCTCGTGGCAGCCATCGGGGTGGGAGTCCTCTCGCTCGGCAGCATGATTGCGGCAATGGTGCGGAGCGCGAGTGCGTGGGCCGCCGCCACCTCCTTCTGCGAGCATGTGATGCTCGCGAAGGAGATGGCGGAGCGCGCCCGGGAGAGGTTCAGAACCATCCCGGCCCGCCGAGCCCGCAACACGCTCGCCTCGCGTCGCAGGCGACTCAGGCGCCGGAGGTCGCTTAACGACTTCCGTCCTCCATGAGCGCAGGCCTGGGGGTGGCAGGTGAGGCCGCCTGTCACCCCAGCAGAAGCAGGCCGGGACGGTGGGGCGACTAGCGCCCCTCCCCCAAACCGGGGCAAGACGGGGACACCGTGGTTCCCAAACCCGAGGGGGCCATCTCGAAACCGGAGATGGCCCAGGGTCAGTCGGGGTGCGAGGGATATGCTCTATGGGCAACCTTACACCCCGGCGTCTGCAGACCCGAGACGGCGTGCGGTTTTAGTCGGTTCGAGCCCGACATAACCGCCCCCGCTGGCCGGCGGGGGCGGTTATGTCGGGCGGGATTTCCGCACGAAAAAAAAAAAAAAAAAGGTATGAAACCCTAAAGACAATAGTAAATAAATCTTGAAGTAGTAGCAGCCATCTCGTATGCTAACTCAAAATAACCACCAAACATAAAATAAATAAATAAATATTCTACGACATTCTACACAGCGCTTTCTAGACCCAAAGTAAGCATAGTTAACTAGCTTGTGTTATGGGTTCCAGAACGCGGATAAACATCTTATATACTTTTTTTTTGTAAATACATACATATTATACGTAGAAACACCCAGACCAATGCAAATAGACATATTCATGCATACAAATATTTGCACTGAGCGGGAATCGAACCCGCGCAGCAGTCGAATGCACTACTGCTACGCCACAGAGGCCGCCAAATAGTCTCAGATCAAAGATATAAACAACTAGCTGTTGCTCGCGGCTCCGCCCACGTAGATGTCGGTTATCGCGCGTGCACGTTCATATACGAACTAATATCCGCTATTTAATCTCCACAAAGGTCGAAATTTCAAAAACGCTCTATAACATCTTTATTTATTATCGAGTGCCTTTAACAATACAAAGTTTCATGAAGATACCTTCGAAAATGACGAAATTTCATTTAAACTTTCATCACCTATTTATTAAGCTCTTTTTTCGCTATAAAAGGTACCCCATGTTCGTTCGAAGCTCTATTCTATTTCTGTCACAAATTTCATCAAAATCAATTCAGTGGTTTAGGCTTGAAAGCGTAACAGACAGACAGACAGAGTTACTTTATAATTATAGTTTGGATTACAACAACAGGGCATACTTAAATGTTAAAAGATTGAAAAAAAATGTACTACATGTTAGAGAGTGTACTTAATTAATGTAAGTTTCGTGACTACGCTTATTAAACATTTATTTTCCATCAGTTTTTTTGCGGTAGACAAACAATGATAGTAATATTAAATCTATTAATTAGTAAACATTTTATGAGATTCTGTCGCAAACATCGAATTTGTTAACATATAAGCATTGAATTATGTAAATTAATGTATTTTCGATTCTGCACTAGCGTTTGATAGCATAATTTTGAATCAAACACTATCAAATTACATTAAGCAATGTAAGTACCTAATTTGATAGTGTTTATATTTTGGAACAAAGGCTAAGGTCCAATGTTAATTTATTGATGGTAGGTATTGTGGGAATAACAAAAGTAGAAATATATATGTAAATGAAATGAATAGGTTAGGTATTATAAGGCGTCATTTATTATAGCTTATAAGTCAAGACAAACATATTTATACCCGAATTTATACTGAGTATTATATACTATATACTGCCAGTGGGGATGCCGTTTGACCAGACGGGTGATCAGCCCTTCTATGTGGGGCCATTTCACCCATTTCCCCTATAACGACTGTCATACATATTCGTATGGCAACCGGGACCGGCATCTTAACGTGCTCTCCGAAGCACGACCAGACCAATGCAAATACTCATATTCATGCATACAAATATTTGCACTGAGCGGGGATTGAACCCGCGCCTCCTGCGTAGCGGCCGCTTTCAATACCGCCACGCCACGGAGGCTGTGTATTAAGTAAATATTATTATTAAAAAAAAAAAACAAGAATATTATTTTGAATTTGTAATCATTTAAAAGTGTATTTATTGTAAATTCAAAGTTTTATATCAAGAATATCAAATAATACTCAACTGAAATAAAACTTGGAACAAGAACATTTTCCTAATATTTTATCAAGATTTGTTTAGTTCAGAATAATAGTATAGTCGGATCAAATACCTTTAATCAAATGTACGAGGTGTATTATTAATTATAATTATAGATAATAATAATTGTCATTGTCGGTTAGTGTAAAAAATATTACAGGTAATATTAATTAATCCGTGCATTCAGGGCATATAGTGTCTTATCCAATCATTGTATTATATTGATGACTTGGGTGGAGTTCCAGTGTCAATTTGTCCCATGGAAGTACCACCACCCCGTACCACAATTCTAATCACCCATATGTACATTTTGCGCTCATTCGGACTGGCCCTTATTTAATAAGTCTATTTATAAGTTTCCGTTATGCAAGACATGTAATACTAGCTGTTGCCCGTGGCTCCGCCCTTGTGGAATTCCGATCCCATTCCCGCTTTCCATGGGAACCTATTACAGGGATACAAAGTAGCCTATGTCCTATTACAGACTATAATCTATCCCTGTACCAAATTTCAACCAGATCCGGTCAGCCATCCAGGCGTGATTGAGTAACAAACATCCATTCATACATCCATCCAAACTTTAATATTTATGATATTAGTGGGATTTCTAAGACTTTTGTCCGTAAGTGTACAAGTACGCAATGCGAGTAAGTAATTTAATGTTATGCCAACACCAGTGCTCTCGTTTAAAAACATTGTGACATTTCGTGACAAGCCGTCGAGTTTTGATAGTAACACTGTACCTACTATTTTGTACCTTGTATTTTTAGAGCTTATTGCATAAAAGAATTTGTTTTTATTTAACGTACTTTCTGTTTTGCTACTTGTCGTGATTTTAAATACGACAAGCATCTTTCTCACTCACCTTTTTGACTCAGTTATTTATAGAAGTATCAGCTTCCAGGTGAGATTGGCTTGACCCCGTAGGTCTTGGCTTAGACATTTTCTTTCATTTTTACGTGCGGAAACCTCCACGTGCTTCTCCCCACCGGAGCTGTGTGATGAGATGGGTATGTCGGACTTGAAAACGATTAAAACCGCACGGTGTATCTTGCTTCAGTCACGTGGTACGGGGAATCTGGTGTGCCCTAGAAAGGAAAGATCTTAGCGGGGCCCTGTACTTATATAAATACATATAATACCTACCTGCATATATGTATAGAAATCAACACTTACATTGTGCTGTGTTGCTGAGTAAGGTAGTCAGGTTCATGCAATGAATGAGAATGTACTTCAGCCCCCGTAGCACGGCACTGTAGACTCGTTTCTCTTGACTTTTTTTGAAAAAAAAAAAAAAAAAAAAAGTTATTTTAGTCACTTGACTGATATTTTTACTCTTTCATTGGTTGAAGAAAGTGGTGATGTGTGGATCTTTAAAAATGTATATCCACGGAGAGGAATATTTAGTGTCTAGATTCGCTTGGTTATACATGCTTTGTAGCCAGATGCATAAGCTGATGTGGATATTTTTTGCTGATAATTGTAACTAAATAAATTAAAACCAGTGTACACAATGTTATTGTTACTCACGCCTTTTTCCCTCTGAGGTGGGCAGAGACAAACAGCCCGGCATCAACATCTGTCCGTACACATTTCACGACCTTCCTATACTGTCATTAAACCTTTCATGCGAGCCCGCCGGTTTAGAGTGCTTTTGAAATTGTTTGCCCTTTTTTGTTATTGTATTATATTTATCAATTAAGTCTTACTATAATCGAGAACGGCTCGAACGATTTGTATAAATTACTATTTGTCCTGTTCGTAATTGTCAGGTTTATATGGAACTAAATTTTACCTAATCGTGACTAGTTAATAATAGGACTTTAATAAAAAAAGTAGTGCCGCTTTGAGATATCCCTTCCTCTTTCCATTCATCCAGCAATCCATTCATCTACAAAAAGATGACGCTTTTATAAAAAAAAAATGGATAGCGTCTCAGTGACGTAGGCATCTCGGTGACGAATGGTGAGATTTAAAAAAATAACGCGATTTTCATGATTGTAGTTAGTAAGTAAATTCATTTATTGCACGAAACATGGTCAGGTATAATGATGTTAACATATCATTAGTGTACAGCATGTCTCACAGAAATTTCCGCATGCAACATTCGAAATTCAACATCTATCAAATCAACTATTAAGCGTTTTTGACAGCTATTATGACCAAGAAATTGAATAAATATTTAAAATTAAGGCAAACATGTCAAAAGTTAAAATGAGTCAAAATCAAAATGTCAAAATTTATATATTGAGACCAAGATATTAAATAAACATGAAAATTAAAGTAAACATGTCAAAAGTTAAAATAAGTCAAAATCGAAATGTCAAAATTACAAAATATGTCATAAATGTTAGGAACAGTCAACAAGATTACATTATCATAGCAAGCAATAGTACAATTTTAATAAACTAAATATTTCAAAGTCAAATAAATTATCAATTACATCTGTAACAATGCTTCCCAATCAATGCGCACCGAAACGGCAAGAACTGCTCTTCAGGATTCTTTCAAGGGCTTACCCGAGGTGCCCGGTAATGGGCTCTTGGGGAGGACACCGTGTGGTTTTAGTCGGTCCGATTCCGACACGTCCGGCGCGACAAGCCCGTGGGGGTTTCCACACGTTAAAAAAACCCCAAAAAGTGCTTATATGGGAAGTGCTCAACGCGGCTAAATAAGGTTTTCCTTCAAAAATATTGCAACTAAGTATGTAAGTAAATCTTGTGATAGTGCACAAGGTCTTGCAACAATTTCTCCAGTATTTGCCGACCAAATATTTAATATAATAGACTTAATATACCAACAGGGGTATTAGCAACATTGTAGCAACAATAATAATTATATTAGAGTTTGTTTAACGTATGTGCGAATAGCGATAGCCGTGTTTGTTTGATATTATAACTGTCATTCGTGTTAAATACACGAACTCTTGTGGTTTTGCAAGGAGATAATATTTTCATATAATTGGGTATATCAAGATCTTTAGAACCTAAGCCAATAGATAGATAGATAGATAATTCTTGTTCCAATTCGTGTCCATCCAAAGGTTGCATGTAAGAAATTGCTTTTAGCGATAAGGCCGCCATTTATACATCTGTTGACTGTGTATTCCAAGTACCTATTTTCAAAAAAAAAATCTATTTTTTTCTAAAAGAATATTATTAACTGAAATTACTAATATTCCCCCTGAAGGCCAGAAGTGTGCGCATGCTGCGCACTTCGCAGCGGGTGATGGCCATCAGGGTCATCCGCGGGTACCGCACGATCTCCTTCGAGGCAGCGAGTCTCTTTGCCGGAACTCCGCCATGGGACCTGGAGGCGAGAGCCCTTTCGCAACTGTACCAGTGGCGAAAGGAGGCGCGGGAGCAGGGAGGGAACCCCGAGCCTCGAGAAATCGAGGCCGTGCAGTCCCAGCTCCGCCAGGCCATCGTGGTTGAGTGTAAGGAACGACTTGGGCGACCAAGCGCAGGGTAAATAATAGCGGCGGTTAGGTCCATCATGGAGGATTGGCTAGAGAGGCGACACGGAATCCTCTTGTACCGACTGACGCAGGTGATCTCCGGTAAGGGGAGCTTCGAGGACCACCTGCATCGGATCAGGAAGGAGCCAACGCCTGAGTGTCATCACTGCGACGCGAGCGAGGACTCAGGGCTGCACACGCTGGCGGACTGCCTGGCGTGGGAGGCGCCGAGGCATGACCTCGTGGCAGCCATCGGGGTGAAAGTCCTCTCGCTCGGCAGCATGATTGCGGCAATGGTGCGGAGCGCGAGCGCGTCGGCGGCCGCCACCTCCTTCTGCGAGCATGTAATGCTCGCGAAGGAGATGGCGGAGCGCGCCCGGGAGAGATTTAGAACTCTCCCGGCCCGCCGAGCCACATGTTCGCCGCGCGTCGCAGGCGACTTAGGCGCCGGAAGTCGCTTAACGACCTCCGTCCTCCATGAGCGCAGGCCTGAGGGTGGCAGGTGAGGCCACCAGTCACCCCAGCAGAAGCAGGCCGGGACAGTGGGGCGACTAGCGCCCCTCCCCCAAACCGGGGCAAGACGGGGACACCGTGGTTCCCAAACCCGAGGGGGCCATCTTGAAACCGGAGATGGCCCAGAGTCAGTCGGGGTGCGAGGGATATGCTCTATGGGCAACCTTACACCCAGGCATCTGAAGACCCGAGATTGCGTGCGGTTTTAGTTGGTTCAAGCCGGACATAACCGCCCCCCGCTGGCCGACGGGGGGGTCCGAAGGATCCGAAAAAAAAAATACACAGAGTTATCATTATCACCTTTAAATATACTGTTCTTTATTTTACAATGATAACAGTTTACTTATATTATGCAAAATTATTTGCTTATACAACTTTGATTTGCGATACGATAACGTGAACCAGATGGAAGTGGTTTTGCAGTTAATGAAACGGGGTGGAAATTATCTGAGGCTGTCTTTTGAGGATAAGGCTGAATTTCCACGAGACGGTTTCTATACAGTCCGGTTTCACGGTGTACCGTAATGAACCGGAGCTAGCGCCCATTTCGGGCAGTAGCTCTATTATAGTGAAAATCTATGTATATAAAAATAATTCCTCTTTCCCTTGGTCACGCCGTAACTTGAGAGCGATTCATTCGTCTTTTTATAATATTTTTTGGCTAGGAAAATTCAGAAAATTGCGCCGAAAAATTGTTTGAGGCGTGCAGAGCCGCGGGCAGCACCCTGTATTAACATACAAAAACTCCTGTTTTCCTTGGTCACGCCATAACTTGAACTTGATAATTTTTTTAGGCTTAGTTTCAGTAGTCCGATTAAATAGTCCGATGATCAAACTACTGAGGCTTTTGCGGCTCCGTAGTCCGATGATGCAAATGATTATAAATCATCGGACTACTGAGTCTTTTAGTCCGATTCGACATTCCGACCGAAATAAGAAATGGATGCAGTAGTATTAGCAAGTCACGTTATCGAAATCGTAGATTTGGTACGCAATAAAAATTTACCTTTTTTTTTTCGTGCGGAAATCCCTTCGGATACCCCCCCGCCGGCCAGGGCTGTTATGTCGGGCTTGAACCGGGTAAAAGAAATCCCTTCGGATACCCCCCCCCCCGCCGCCCAGCGGGGGCAGTTATGTCGGGCTTGAACCGACTAAAACCGCACACCGTCTCGGGTCTTCAGACGCCGGGGTGTAAGGTTGCCCATAGAGCATATCCCTCGCACCCCGAGACTGCAATCAAAATTTACCTGACGTCATTTTTATTGAAATGTCGGTTTTTACATTTAGTAGTTATCTACGTGTCTGCAACAGTAATAAAAAGTTAACCTGATATTAGCCACCACTAATATTCGTTATTATTTATTTACTTACCATATCTGTGAAAGGAGGAAATTACCAAGGAAGTAAACGCGAAGCCCATAAGTTATTGGCATAGAGCTCGTCCAAGTTCTTGGAATTCAGACGAAAAATTGAAGGATGATGTACACTGTACTTGTTGCAAATAATAGTAGTTATAATAATCACCATGTAAAAGAGATTAAGATTACTCTCGAGTCGATATAATTCTACCTACCATCATTTAACCGCAAGAAATCATAAGCATGATTTAACAAACACTTTCTATGTCACAACAACGGGAGACACCCTACTGTTTCTGATATATATTTGACAGATATTTCACGTGTAAGAACGTATTGTGATTGTTTAGGTTGTTTCGCACACAATTGATCGGTACTTTGTGCGGTCGATCATAATCACTTTGTTAGACGTGGCAAAGAGAATAAAATAGAAGAGAATGGACAACAAATGTAACGTAGATTTTCACCAAGTATATATAGACCTTCTAAAACTAAAACAAGTATTGTAATAAAAGTGAAAACATTGCTTCGTTATTCTCGGAACACTCAGATATTTGTCGTGTCTTCATTAGAACCGGATTCGTACTCCATCCAGGAACAATAAGGTTAATCTGTTATCTGTATTATAATAACTCCATGCTGCTTTCCTAAGCAAAAAAATGGCCTGAGCTCGATTAGGTAACCAAACTAACTCCCTCACGATCGAACTCGAACGTAAATATAAGCTTATGCTAGGGAACCAGTGGCTAGGACTTTGATAAAAATACATATCATACATAGGTACATACATTCTTCTCTCTTAGAAAACTAGTATCATCTAACTTATATTGGCATAATTGTGGTCAAAGAAAACCACACCACCTTGAACACCTGGTTGATTATTATTAGTTCAGTCGTAATTTGTTCCGTGGAATTTATTCTTCACACTACACCGACCGTTTCTACCTATTTTCCCGTCTATATTCATACTGCACCCCTATACTTACGATCAATTATGCCCCAACAAATGTATCTACATATTATGACGTGTGCGCTCAAGTGGGCACGACTGTACTCGACCACATGCACCGTGATTCTTATTGAATTTATTATTTGAAGATGTTATTGTCGTCCTCTCTATGAGTTTTAAGTGCTCTTTGGTTGCTACTGTGCATGACTGTATAATATATGACGGGGTTTATAAAATGGTGTATTAAATATAATTTGCATATGTTAAGCTTTATAAAAAGGTTCTGGTTCTCTTTGAAGGTTACCAAAATATGGTCGTTAAGCTCTTTACAAGAATCGTGGGATCGTGTATATCTATAAAAGAAAGTCGTGTTTCGTGTTAGTGATGACCGCAGACAACTCGAGAATGGGTGGACCAATTTTTATAATTTTTGATTTTTTAGGTGGTAATTTTTTTTGCGGAACTCTCAACGCTTAACCTACCGCCGGCAAGTGGGGGAAGTTATGTCGGAATCGAACCGACCAAAACCGCACGCCGCGGCGTCTCGAGTCTCTAATGTCATGGTCTAAGGCAATTCCTTCGGACTCCGGCTGACCCTGGTCCGTCTACGGCTTTGAGATTCAACCTCGGGATTCAACTCGACATTCACGAAATAAATTCAGCTGATAAGGTAGCGAATACCTATAATGTGATTCTAAGGCGGAACGAAGTTTGCCGGGTTTTTTTTTTTTTAATGTGCGGAAATGCCTTCGGATACCCCCCCACCGGCCAGCGGGGGTGAGTCTCTCCAGGAGTGACCGCGTCTTCCCGCACGGCTCCGACACCGACACCGCCGAGGTGGAAGGCCTCGGCGGTGAGTTTCCCACGGCCCTTCCAAGAGCCGAGGGAGCTCGGGTGGATTGCCCAGCCCTCACGGCCCCCCGCGGCCCTCGGCGGCCCGCAGCCACCTTGGACGCCTCGTCGCTGCTGGAGGAGGAGGTCGTTCCGGTGAGGGTAAAGTCCTCATCCGACACGTCCTCCCCCGCCCGAGCCTTTGCGCGCCTCGTGCGCTTGCGGGTCCGCGGCACGCCCAGACCCGCCGGGCTGCTCGCCCTGCTTCGCTCGTTGGCGGTGTCGAAACTCTCCGACACCGCCGAGGTATTTAGCGTCACCTCTACGCTTGACTGCTGCGCGATCTCCGCGCAGACTCCGTCATTCTCGTTTTCCTTTATCATGCCGATTTCGTTGTTTTTGGGGTTTCCATGCCGTTTTTTGTTTATATGTTTGTTTTCAATGTCCATAACATATCCCACGAGTATGAGGGAATATAAGGTGGCCCATCCAGGCGGTGCCCCCTGCACCTGGATAAGCCTATATACTATGGAGGTCGGCTGGTATCCATAGGTTTTTACGACTTTGCTGTCGGGTGTTATAGACTTTTCCTTGTCGTGGGCCGGCCAATAAAGGCAAGCCCTCCGGTCAGCAAGATCACAGCGTACCCTTCTGTAGCCACCAGTTAGGTCGTTGCTGATCACCTACCGATTACGGAACGCGAGAGGATGGCTAGTCCTCTCTCACCGGCGGCGGCACAAGTGCCCGTCGGCCCCTGCGTTAGCAGTGGGCCAACCCGCCCCTGGATCCCACAGGATCCTATGGTGGACTCAGCCACTAACACCATCGCTCGTCCTGTCTCCTCTGAAAGCAGAGGAGTACGGAGAGTGATGTGTTCCCGCCACGTTGGGTATTAGCCGACGATCAATGCCAACCCCATGAAGGGGAAGCCATTGACCGCCGCCCAGGGTGTACCGGCCGCTCCGATTCCGTTCCCCCCGGACTGCAGCGGGATCGGAATCGGAACGACACGCGAGGAGGTTACCCAACACACACCCCAAATATATAATACCTAATTTTTTGGTCATATCTCTGGTTCTACTTAACTAATTGCAATCAAACATACTGCAGATTTTAAGTCTGACCAAGACCTCTCTAATAGAAAAAAAAACCGCATCAAAATCTGTTCAGAAGTTTTTGCGGCCATCGCGAACAAACAGACAAAATTATATACAGACAAACAGACAACAATTTTAAAGAAAGACTTACATATTTTTGTAGTCAGTATCGTTCATTTAGCATAATCCAAGTATTTTGTTTAAATATCTCCAATATACAGATAAAACTTATTTATAATATATACTTTTTGATACAGTTTAGTAAAACAATCTCAACAATATCTTTTCGTATCTTATTTAGCGGCATTATCAGACACACATGAAATCAAATCGTTGACAAATTGTTTTCCAAATGTCCCTTTCAACCATGTTTATTAGATTTGCTGAAGGGCTGTCATCCCTTTTTATACAATACTTATATTGTGCGCTATGTAAAGAACACGTAGTTTTTAAAAGGGTTATTTATACTAGGTCTGCAATTCAGGGATTTTCGCACGTAAAAAAAAAAAAATCCGTTCCCGCAGGGGGAACGCACAGGTAGATTTCGTGAAGCAATTAATATTATTTTAAGAACTACGGACTTTAAACAATATTTCGTGATTTATTTTAGAGCAAAAAATAACCTATCTATTTTTTTGCCCCTCTATGACCTATGCTTCTTCTATGACCCACGCCGAGCGCATTTTTAACATGTTTAATTTTTTTTTCTCGAAAACGGTAACGTTTAGCGAAAAACTTTTCAGACATTTATTTTAGACTTAAAAATGGCCTATCGATTAAAAATGTTTCCGACACCAAGAATGTTCACCGGTTAGAAGTTATGATTTTTTTCCCGAAAATTTTGGTTTTTGCCCCCTCCACTTTTAGTTAAAGTTTTAATCTTATAGGTTTATAATTAAAAGTTGTTGGTATTCATGTATACTATGGGATAAAATTAGAACGGTTCGAATATCTTTCATGGAACGTGAAATTTTGAGGAAAAACTGATTTCACAAAAAGTGAGGCCCTACCGTCCCCTTAGGTCGGATTCCACCCGTTCACGAACTTAAACTAAGTTTACACCCAAGCAATTTTTGACCGCAGTTTGAAAGCGATCGGGGCAAAAATGCGACCGTGAGAGTGCCGCAAATTTTGGGAAGTGGAACCATACATACATATATATATATAAATAAACTTTTTGACCAGTGGTCATTTCGGACTCAGGGGGTCATAACTAGACCTCCTATGAAGAAATTTTTTTAAAATTCCACAGTAGTCAAGAAACCAAAAGGTAGATCGATTTCATCGAAATCTACCTAAAAGTCTGCAATTCATTCTGCTGTTGCAAAAATTGAGCGAAGCAATTTCACCAGGACTTTTTCTAACGGTGATAATGGCTAGTCCGATTTTCGTTTTTCTTTTCTTGTCTTGTGTACAAATTACTTAATTTAATACCAATCGCGTGAATGAGGCTTTTTTGTTCATTGATAAATTAGATTTTAATTATTTTTACCGGTGATTAATCCTCCGTGGTACTTTTGATTTTTGATTTTCCTAGCCTATGTCCTTCCCATCAGTAACATCTTTGCTTGTGTGAAATTTCATTAGAATCGGTTCAGCCGTTTGGGAGGAGAAGATGGTCTAACGAAATACATGAGTCGTCTAAAAGAGACCTTAAATTCACTCTTTCAGAGCTGCGCTCAAAAATGTATTTTTTTACTTACCTAGTGCAACCTGCCCTCACTTCGCTTCGGTTTATATGAGTTTTTTATACTCTATTCATCGTAATTTATACATAATAAAAAAAAACCACCGGGGAAACGTATATTAAATTATTTTTTACCTCAAAAAAATATTTTTGTGTTGGATAGCCTATTTGTCGAGGAAGGCTATAGGCTATATAGCATCACGCTGCATGTGTCAACAAATCGGGCAAATTTCCATAGATTATTTTAAAACTAATAAATTACAGGCGTATAGGTATGGGTTTTAGTCGGTTCAAGTCCGACATAACCGCCCCCGCTGGCCGGCGGAGGGGTATCGGAAAGGAATTTCGCACGAAAAAAAAAAAAGAAAAAAAAGGTATGGGTTGAATAGGTGCCACGGGGATCGAAGTATGTCAGCGATCGAAGCCGCGGGGGGCAGCTAGTATATTAGTATAGATATGGGTGTAACGGGCCCTACCAATATCTTCGGGGCCCTAGCCAACCTGCTGATAGATGGGTGAGGCTCTGTCGTAGGGTCTATTCCCGGGCCTCGATTATGCTATTTGATGTTAATGCAAGCCAAGCCACTGTCATGCCACTATCACACTCGAATGCCATTTAATTTTAGACTTTATCAGTATAACATTAAAATCGAAAATTAAATGTAGACTGTTTCATTATACATTTTCATTTACTCTACAAAATGCCATTTAATTTTATACTTTATCGGTATAAAAATAAAGCCTAAAATTAAGTATCATTTTTACAGTATCAGTGGAATGACAGTAGCTTGGTTCAATACAAAATAGCAGAATCGAGGCTATAGTGTTGAGAGGTTGGATGGTAGTCATTCCCGTAAAAACCAAATCACGGAAAGAAGAAGTAGGGAAGCGAACTTAGGGCCCGAAATTGCAAACAGGATTGGCACTTGAATGATGTTTTTTTTTTTGTACTTATCGCATGTTTATACGCATTCTAGAACCCATATTACAAGCCTTGCTTTATTTGGACCTGGATAGCGCTGTATAGTGTGTATAACTCTAAATTTAATTCATTTTACAAATAAGTGAACTTGATAATAGGCTAATTCCAACAAGACTTATAGTTTTAATCAAACTGAATTGCCAGGCACAAGCAATGTAAGTGTCTTGACACACCCTACAAATATTACTGACAAAATTAAGAGTCCTGCGCACGTCTACATGAATTAAACGAATCTCACTTACCCCTTATTCAAAACTGTTGTGAACTCCACCAAAGCATTTTATCCTCTATTCTAAAGTTGTTAGATACAAAAATTGTGTACATACTTTGCTGACAATGGGTGTACGTTTGATCGCGGTATTATCCTCACAATAGTGTTCCGCATTGAAGCTTCGTTGACAAATTGTTGTCAAAGGATTTTCAACTATATTTTTGTTAGTGATAAGGTCGATTTTACGTAAAGTGATATGATAATACCGCCACAGGGGTTGAAAAATCTAGCCCTTGATAGTGACGCCCCGTGAAGTAAGCTATGATCTGTTCGTATGTTGACGTGTTGCTGCTAGTGTTAAGAAATCGGTCAGTTTTCAATTTGATAGTGAAATCGTTTTACAGTAGATTATTTTAATCATACCTATTTTTTTTATGAAACATCTATTGGCTCGCCTTGGAGTAACCGACTTGCATGTCGTACCGGCTTACAAAATGACGTTTATTTTTTAAATTTTTGAAGTGAAAGTTCTTTATCGGCGTTGGAAAAAAAATTACCTATTAATTATTATTAACTAATACAACTGTTTTGTACTTTAATCCTCCGAGCATTTTCCCAACCAAGTTGGGGTCGGCATCTACGAAGCGGCCGAACTTTAATATTTTTGTTGAAGTGTCTGCCACCTGACCTTGAAACCACTGGCGATATCGAAGTTCTGAGTTACAGCAGTCGTCGGTCTTTTACTAGGGCTTTAACTAAACTTCCAAGGTTTAGATCGGAAAAAGGGAACATCTAGGACGGGACTTGAACCCGCGACCAGTCCCTTCCAGGGGGAATGCTCTGACCAACTGAGCCACCAAGACACGTTCCAGATATTCGAAATTCTCCGATACATTAATACGTCTTAAGGCGTAACATATGATTGTGCCAAAAAGCGCGCGTATTTGCGTCACGACTAAACATCGCATGTAATTAGGATGTATGGATGAATTGCCTTTGCCTTTCACTTGTGGGATTATAACAACAAAACAACATTGCGCGCGCCGCGCTATTTTCGCGCCATTGTTAACTTTTATCTGCACTTATAAATAAAATTGTTTTGAAAGAGTTCAACATTGACGGTTTTTTGTATTTATTTATTTCATGGTCGTAGAAAAAGTTTTGTATGCCACTGCCGCAAACAGCTATTGTAATACTCGTGCTGATATATTGTGCACTCAGCTTCGCTTCGTGGCACAAACTAGCACTCGTGTTACAATAGCTATCATTGCTTGACAGTGGCATAAATAACTATTTACTTGAAGGTTAATGACTAGTTCATTTAATGACTATAGCTAATTAATTCAGCCACTCATCTTATTGCGACCGGGACTAACGTAAACATGATGTAACCCATCAAATAAATTAAAATTTCACTCATCTAATTAATTAAAATGATGTTAATAGAAACTAAAAAATATGTTACGAAAAATAAAACCTACGGTAAAAGATACATAAATACATAACTTCACGCCTGCCTCCCCGAAGGGGTAGGCAGAGGTGTATTACGCACGATTCGCCAGTTATGTTAAGGTTCCAATGTAATAGGGGGCGAGCCTATTGCCATCTACCGGGCACATTATTAAGCGAGCGATAATTATCATAAAAGATACATACCTATAATTAAATTCCATAATTGCTAAAGCACGACGTTCACACTTTAACCGCAACACAGATTACAGCCTATGAATAGAAGTAATGAAATAAATATTATGCCGGTGGGGCAAATTGCATAACGCCCGGCTGCACAAACCCCCAATCTGACGCTGCCCGGCCATTTCGTAAAACGTCCGATTGTCAGTGGCTAAGGACCATGCATAATGTGCATTATTTCGTATTGCGTGACATTGAGCGGAAAGTTACTACCGGAGTTATTTGTTACTTTGTCCTGACGAGACTTGTGAAGTGTGAAGTGGTTTCTCATGGGTTTTAGTGGGTTTTTTTTATAAAGAGTAAGTAGGTAGGTACCTGATACTACAGTCTGCCGTGGTAACTTCAAAAGTAACCTTTGACTTACTGCTAAGTTTCTTTTTCATCCAAGCTTTAATCCTGGTACCATCCAAAGCCTGCACATTGGAGTCCAGAGTCCGCACTTCTACTCTTCCTTTCCAGGATTTGGTTAATTTCGGCTTTTACGACTGCAGTTTGAGCCCCTAACCCCTAAAGAAAATCCTGCGTCGGAGCTTTTCCGTCAGCGTTCATCAGCAGGGGTATCAGCATGCAGGGTGAGGTTACACCCAACTTTTCAATAATATTTTAGAATTTTTCATGTAATTCTTCCCTCTCGAGGTTGGGGTTGTCAGGCGGCATTCGCAGCCGTAAAAGCCAAGATAAGCCAAATCAAATGAAATAATAGGAGAACGGGCCCGGATGTAGATAGATAGGTACGTGCTATTACTATTTTATGCCCGGGGTCCATACTGCAATGTTTAGATGCAACCGGAGGAAGATCTTGACTTCGAAGCTTTAGAATTGGTTAAATTTACTCTTATTTATAAATAATAATAAATAAATAAATAAATATTCTAGAACATATTACACAGCGCCATCTAGACCCTATGCAGAGCTTGTCATATGGATTCTAGAATGCGGATAAACATACTTAGATATATTTTTTTTGTAAATAAATACATAATTATACATACAAACACCCAGACCAAAGCAAATATACATATTTGCAATGAGCGGGAATCGAACCTGCGACCTCTGACTTAGCAGTCGAATGCTGTACCACTACGCCACAGAGGTCAGCTTCGGTTACTTTTCAGTAGCCATGGTCACGCGAAGAACGTCGGGATCAATGTAAAATATAAAATAACATCAAATAAATCGCGATAGAATCCGTTAAAAATAGTTTTATTTCAATTTATTTATTATTAAAATATATTCCCGTCAATGTTCCCTCAACCCTAATTCGCCCACCCTCTCATTTAAATCTTATTTGTAGTTTTAAGTTTACAAAGTCAACAGTTTAGCAGTTTTGTGTGCATTGCTTCAATTGCAAGGGAGGCGTTGGAGCTCAATAAAACTAATCCCGTGGGAGAAAGCACACTCTTTTAACGTATTAGAGCAGTATTTGTAATTCCTTAATTATACAATGCACTTTAGGATTTGCTCCCGATATGGTTATTCGAGTATTTTGTTCTATGTTTTAATATGTGATTTGTATAAGGCTAATTATTCAATGGCTATAATTTAGCATCTTCCTCGCCCAGGAAGAGTTACGTAGCAGCCGTAACAGCAGTGTTGTTTTATCATTCTCTTATTTTACCACTTTGGAAGTGTCTTTCGCGCAAACTATTCAGTTTAAAGAAAAATGACATTAGACACCTCAACATCATTTTTGAAGACCTATCCTTAGATACCCCAAACGTATGGGTTTGATGAAAAAAATATTTTGAGTTTCAGTTCTAAGTTGGTTTTTGGCCCCCAAAATTGTTTTTGGGGGCTCCCCATATTTATTTTTGTATGAAATTCTTAATGCGGTTCACAGAATACATCTTCTTACCAAGTTTCAACAGCATAGTTCTTATAGTTTCGGAAAAAAGTGGCTGTGACATTCGGACGGACAGACAGACAGACATGACGAATCTATAAGGTTTCCGTTTTTAGCCATTTGGCTACGGTAGGATATCCTAAAAATAGTGGTGATGTTTTGAAAAATGGGCAGGTCAGAAAGGAGACAAGCGTGAGTATAGTAGATATAAATAAATATTCTACGACATTCGACACAGCGCTATCGAGACTCAAAGTAAGCATAGCTTAACTAACTTGTGTTATAGTTTCTAGAATGCAGATATATATAGGTACTTAGACCTCCGTCCTCCACGAGCGCAGGGTTAGGGGTGGTGGGTGAGGCCGCCTGTCACCCCAGCAGAAGCAGGCCGGGACGGTGGGGCGACTAGCGCCCCTCCCCCAAACCGGGGCAAGACGGGGACACCGTGGTTCCCAAACCCTAGGGGGCCATCTCGAAACCGGAGATAGCCCAGGGTCAGTCGGGGTGCGAGAGATATGCTCTATGGGCAACCTTACACCCCGGCGTCTGTAGACCCGAGACGGCGTGCGGTTTTAGTCGGTTCAAGCCCGACATAACCGCCTCCGCTGCCTGGCGGGGGGGTACCCGAAGGGATTTCCGCACGAAAAAAAAAAAATATTTTTTTTTGGAAATACATACATATATATTATAAATACCTAGAAACTGGTGGTAGAAATTTGATGACACAAATTTGTCACAAAATTCGGCCGGGTAGGTATGGTATAGGTATGGTACATGGTACGTGTATGTAATGTTGACCCTCTTTCCTGAGACTTTACCTTCAGCTTACCATCAGGCGAGGTGAAGTGAAATTGACGTGTCCTAAATATAAAAAAAAAAACACCCAGACCGATGCAAATATTCATATTCATGGACACAAATATTTGCACTGAGCGGGAATCGGACCCGCGACCTCGGACTTAGTAGTCGAAATGCCAGAAGTCGTCAGGTATGTATATTTTATTTGATGTGTCACCGTCGCTCAGCAAGAAAAATGAGAATGTAGCTAAGTTTGACTCGATACTGACGGAAGTTTACGCGAATGTCACACATTGAAATAAAACTATTTTTTAACGGATTCTATCGCGATTTATTTGATTTTATTTTATAATTTACATGGAACCCGACGTTTCGGTTGCTTTTCAGCAGTCATGGTCACGGGGAGACTCCACGTTAACATCAAATAAATCGCGATAGAATCCGTTAAAAAATAGTTTTATTTCACTGTACCTTTTTTTTTTTTTTTTATCGTGCTGAAATCCCTTCGGATACCCCCCCGCGTGCCAGCGGGGGCGGTTATGTCGGGCTTGAACCGACTAAAACCGCACGCCGTCTCGGGTCTAGTTTGACTTGCTTCGGTTTTGTAAGAGCGAGCGTTCTCTCCATTGTACACTGCTTGTCTACAACTTGATATCTTTTTGGAGTAGTTAGCATGAAATTTATAAGTCAGCACATCATAATACATTATCTATAAACCTTCATCATCAACCTGCTGGACAAAGGTCCACTGCTGGACATAGGTCTCCTTCAGCTTGCCGCATCCAGCATCTGCCCGCAGTCTTTCGCAAATCGTCATCCCACTTGGCCGGAGGGCGTCCTATACACTACGTTTGCCGAGTCGCGGTCTCCACTCAAGAACAAGCTTATAATCTGTTGGACAGTAAAAAGTTGTTGCAGCCTACGGAGGATGCTACAACAAAACATTGAAAATGATTGTCGTGAATCTCAAAACGTATATAACAATGCCGGTATTATCAAAATCCGCAAAGTTAAGACTCAAGAGACGTAAGAGTAGCCAGTGTTGTAAGTGACTCTGAGAGTCCTGTTTGCGATGCAGCTTACGGCGCATCACAGATGGAGGGATTCCCATACTCAGGCCGAGTACAACGACAAATAAAGATATTTTGATTTAGTAACATTATTCGGACTATGAAAGTAGTATTTGTGTTATAATTAATATGCTTGGAGTTTGGTAAGTACATTGGAATGTAATGTTATGAGAGTATAATTTGGTATCATGTACTACACCGGGATGATAAAAAATAGTTTATTTTATGCTAGCTGTTGCCCGCGGTTTTACCCGCATCGAATTTTGATTCCGTTCCCGCTACCCATAGGACCCTGTTCTATCACCACAAAATACGCAATTCCAACAGATGGCTTATTTTTTTCGAAAACTCGAAAAGATATCATTATATTTTAGCCAATGTATACAAAAACTTGACACATTATATACTAAAACCTTCCTGGAAAACCACTCTATCCATTGGTTTAAAACAGCATGAAAATCGGTGCAGTAGGTTTTGAGTTTATCGCGAACAGACAGACAGACGCGGTGGAGGACTATTTTATAATATGTAGTGATTCTACTCTTATATTTTAATTTAGCGGGATTGTCTGTACGGCTAGTTGGAGCGTCTTACGGCAATCAGTAGGTATACTTGGTATAACATTAATATATACATATATCGTTAATGAATTTATGGAAATGTTTATATCTAAATTCGTGCAATGTGCTCAAGATTTGCGAAATTTCACCTAATTTTCTAAAACAGCCATCTACATTTACTAATGTTTTCTAACCATATTCCTGCATCAATACCATATCCACTGCTACTTAGTTTTAGATACACCGGTAGGTCCTACAGTAGACGCGACATATAATCCCCCTAGAGTAATGTGTCTACATAACTCTACCACGTCAAAAAGCAATCCAGACTTGCTAAATATTTATCCGAAACGATTTGTAACGAATGCCTTTTTGCCTTAAACCAACCATCGACCTTTCCAACGTTTTCTAACTACATAACAACATGAATACCTTGTCCATTACTACCTAGTACTAGATACACAAAGTATGTAGAACTATACATATCTGTGAACTCTGATAGGTCGTGCAGTAGACGCGGTATGATCCCCTGAAGTAATGTGTCCACTTAGCTCTACCACCTTAAAAGGCTACCCAGACTTGCTAAATATTTATTCGAAATGATTTCTAACGAATACCTTTTTGTCTTAAACCAACCATCGACCTTTCCAACGTTTTCTAACTACATAACAACATGAATACCTTGTCGATTACTAGCTAGTACTAGATACACAAAGTATGTAGAACTATACATATCTGTGAACTCTGATAGGTCGTGCAGTAGACGCGACATGATCCCCCTGAAGTATTGTGTCCCCACAATATAAGCGCAAATAAACCGGATCTCTGTAGCCTGCAGTATATACGGACGATGTCGTGTTGTGGCGTATTGATGTTGAAGTTCTAGTTTTGATTTTATTTTTAAATCGGTTTGTATGCACATTTAGATTATGGTAAATATATTGATTTGACTACGGTGAAGCTAAAAAAAACTGTTAAAGCGAGTGTCGAACTCGTGCGCCGAGGGCTCCGTATCATTTTTTTGTGTTTTTTTCGTACGCAAATCCCCTCGTATACTCCCCCGCCGGCCAGCGGGGGAGGTTATATCGGGCTTGAACCGACTAAAACCGTACGCCGTCTCGGGTGTAAGGTGGCCCATAAGGCATTTCCCATCTCCGGTTTCGAGCTGGTCCCCTCGGGTTTGGGAACCACGGTGTCTCCATGTTGTCCCGGAAGGGGGGGGGGGGGTGGCGTTAGTTTGTGGCCTTTATTTGTGCTGTAAGTCCTTGCTTATTGCCAAATTTTGTGATTCTGGGACAACGGGAACTACCATTATAGGTTTACGACCCCAAAACCTATAGGGTACCTACTTCCAGTTGACCTAGAATTGTCAATTTTGAGTAGGTAAGGTCTTGCACACAAGCACGCAGCACAAGTAAAGGGAAAATTCCGCAAAATAAAAAGAGTAGAAAATAAAGGTAAATTTCGGTACTTACAAGTTCACAAATCTAAATTTGTCCATATCTTTTTAACGTGTTGACTCAGCGCCTTGATTTTTATATACCTAATAGGGACTATATACTTCAATATCTGGTATAAAGGACAATGCCCATGTCAGTATGGAAATCGGTTGCACACTTTTTTTTGCTATGTCACATAAGTATAAACTGCATTATAAAGCCTGCATTTAGTTTTATCTGAAATATAAACGCATATTGTAATAGAACTTGGGGTTATTGAGAAATTAAATGATTACAAGAAGAAAAACAACAACAAGAAAATATTGTGACACTGACTGTTGAACTGTCGAAGACAGGGATACCATGTATAAACTAAGAGAAAACTACCACTGAAGCACACATTATTTTACAACTTTAACTGATTATCACTAATAAACTACGAATACATACACGAAATATTAAGATTTTTTAACTGCAATATATTTCAATGTCACATTACGAATTATTATCACATATTATTATTTAACCATTTTATTTTAAAAAGATTGGTATATTTGCATTCTACCACCTATGGTTTATTTTATATAATGGTAACAATTAAATTAAAATGGAAACGATTATTCATTCAAGTTTTATATCTTTATAATTTAAATTCAAACCCCAAGTTCTATAGAAGCGATTTAGTGTTGAAAAGTCATACTATAATCAATATTATTTTATAACATTTGAAATATTGACGCGAACGTCTAAAAGCGCAACCAAGAATGGGCATTCTCCTTTCAATTTACTAGGTCTACCCATTCCTGAGAAAATCGGTGCCGTTGACAACTAAACGGCTGAACTATGTGCGTAGCTATGGGGTTGTTTTGAAGGTTTAACCTAAAGAAATTCCGATCTTAAAATATTATCTACAAATCAACCTTTTGTTAGTTTTCAGATCATTTTTCGTGCTTCGTTCTTCTCACACGTGTGTCCAGCCTCCGACAATCGCGAGTTCTTTAAGTCAAAATTTATTTTCTAAGGCAATTGTTGAAACTACCAATAAATCAATGTTGGAATGTACAACGGTGGCCTTCACAGTTTGATTTCTATTACTGCTTACCACTGCTTACCATCAGGCAGCTTGAAGTTATAGTGACGTGTATTAAATAAAAAGTAAACTACAGTATGACCAGATTGAATTGTTCCATGTAGATGTATAAAAAATTATATATCACTGACGACGTCACATCAAGCTCTCTGCGTTCAAATGATAATAGTAGCATTCAGTGCGATGACACTCTGACAAGAGTGTTCGGAGTACCACACGAGAGAGATTAGACGCCTGTCAGTTCATAATCATGGCACATTCTGAGTAGGTTGTTACCCGAGTTTGTGTGGAACTAATTGCTCTGGTAAGTTGCCACCTTTATATCTCTGAAGGTGTAGAGTGTAGAGTTCAACATCACATTTGGGTAACAGTTTTTCAGTAAAATCCAAATAACAAGGCAAAATCTTGTTTAAAAAAAAAACAAGTTGAATTCCTGAGACGAGCTCAGCCGAATACAAGGGATTTTCTATTTTGCGTTTTTTTTTTTTTTGCGATTTTTTGCGATTTTTTTTTTATCTTGCAATGGTTCACCCCAGCACGAATCTATTAGGTACCGAAAACAGCAACTCGATAGCTCATCTCCTTCATACACAAAACTGTGACAGAAAATTGGCAACGACGACGACGTCGACGACAACTCCTTAGCAATAGGGCTTTTCTAAAGAATACCTAAAAAAGGGCAATACACGTTGAGAATAAAATCGAAGCAGCACAATCTTCCAATAATGGCTAGTAATTTTCAAATTAGGAACACGAAAGTCACCAGCGTGAAAGATATCAGACATTATGATTTATTTTTTATTAGGAAAACAAACAGTTTTAACATGTCTCATTAGTACTTTATACAATATCTGAAAACCATTTATTAGTTATCTTATTTCAAACTATACCTGTCTTATTCGCTCAACGAATTACAATGGAAAGTATAGGTGTATGTAATAGTACAAATACGTATGTAACAGTTGTATACCAAAAAAGTTATAAACTAATATTAAAATTTCATAACAAAAGATAAAAGAAATTAGTAATTAGTACATAAAGGAGTCAAAATCAAGTTAGGTTAAAAGCTCGATAGCTGCGATGTCACGCCAAACCACTCCTTTATGTAAAGTAATAAAATTACTTATGAAATAAATATTATCATTATTTTTGAAAAAAGAACACGTGAAGTATCGAATTTACGGACAAACGAAATCAAATCCATTGCTGGAGCGTTTTTAGGGTTCCGTTGCCAAATGGCAAAAAACGGAACCCTTATAGATTCGTCATGTCTGTCAGTCTGTCCGTCCGTATGTCACAGCCACTTTTTTCCGAAACTATAAGAACTATGCTGTTGAAACTTGGTAAGAAGATGTATTCTGCGAACCGCATTAGGATTTTCACACAAAAATAGAAAAAAAACAATAAATTTTGGGGGCTTCCCCATACTTAGAACTGAAACTCAAAAATATTTTTTTCATCAAACCCATACGTGTAGGGTATTTATGGATAGGTCTTCAAAAATGATATTGAGGTTTCTAATATCATTTTTCTCTAAACTGACTAGTTTACGCGAGAGACACTTCCAAAGTGGTAAAATGTCCCCCCCCCCCCCCCTGTAACTTCTAAACTAAGAGAATGATAAAACTAAAAAAAAAATATGATGTACATTACCATGTTAACTTCCACCGAAAATTGGTTTCAACGAGATCTAGTTAGTAGTATTTTTTTAATATGTTATAAATCGTAAACCGCAATTTACCTTTCATTTAATCAACTCAAATATAAAATTTAAAAAAAAAGCAGTATTATGTTACCTGCTGCCACGGAACCCTTCACGGGCGAGTCCGACTCGCACTTGACCGCTTTTTTTAATTTCGGACATTACAACGCTCCGTGTTGTATGAAACGGCGTGCTGGGGTTATTTGCCTTTCGGCACATGATGGTAAATATAACATTGGCGGCAAAGTTGGAAATTGGTCTTGATTTGTTATTTATATACTATTACTACTATACTACTACTAATTAAAATGAGTTCCGACGGTTCAGAGAGTGTAATGGAGATTGATTTTACTCCATGAGATTTAAGATCAGAAGCCAAGTTGGCAATGTAAAACCTGTTTCCAGCGAAGTCAAAAGAAAAATACATAAAAGTATATGAAAATGTAAACAGTATTTTTTGGCGTATTTTAACAAGATTGCTAAAACTAAAAAGCTATCTACTTTAATTTATTCCATGCTAAAATGTACAGTTCATGTCGAAAACAGCATTTACTTGAAAAATTATGGAAATTTAACCACTTTAAATATTAATTAAATTAAATGTATAATAAGAAAAGTGTGTTTTATTTCCCTGCATTCTTTTGAGAAAAGAATAGCCTGTCTCGTATTAGTGAAGTTCTCCCCTATAGCTCGGCCCTCAAACTCATATTCGAATGCAATTGCCTATTTCGCGGCCTTTGCTATAATGTACTTTATATACAACTGTACTGTAATATTAGCATGCGTGATACGAGTAATAGCTGTATTGCGTAAAACTTGAATATTTCTACAACATTACGGTAGAATATGCATTAACCACTTCACTAACACATATATGATATAAGATCTCGATGTACCATAATACCGATGTAGAAATAAATAAATTCATTCATTCATTCGAAGAGTTTGTAATATTAATTTATAAGTGTTTCTTATTTCACCAATTTCAATATCGTATTGTATCTCATTATGTACTTGTGCGTTATTGTAATGTAAAACGCACGAGGTATTTTTTAATAAGGTAAAACGCACAGTTTATCCAGATCCGTCCAAAACGAACGGTTCTTTTTTTAAATCTTAACAAAGAGTTTTTATGTCAGAAAAGTGGTCAATATTTTATGAATATAATTAAATTTGGGAGATAAAATATAATAAATAAACATTTAATTCTTTTATTAAATTAATTTTGACCGTGAATTACAGCCAGCCACACATCTGTAACAAAAACACAGAAATATTAATGTAGGTACTTTATACTTGGTAGCTACTTTAAAAAAAAGCGCCGATGCACGCGCTTCGCTAATTTGTGAACACGTAAAAATTTAATTCTACACCGTCAGAAGTCTCAAAGGCAGCGAAAAAGGCTACTCTAAACCTCTTGCTCGAAAAATCGACCGATAGATACAAGCGCATTCCCGAGGGGGCCATCTCGAAACCGGAGATGGCCCAGGGTCAGTCGGGGTGCGAGGGATATGCTCTATGGCCAACCTTACACCCCGGCGTCTGTAGACCCGAGACGGCGTGCGGTTTTAGTCGGTTCAAGCCCGACATAACCGCCCCCGCTGGCTGGCGGGGGGGTATCCGAAGGGATTTCCGCACGAAAAAAAAAAAAGAAAGATACAAGCGCATCAAAATTTCATCATATGGAAAACAAGCAAAGCTGCAAATTCATTTTCAGAAAGCGTGTTTTTAGCCTATTTCATGGAACTTTCTCAAAAATATAAGTCAAGCTCATACTGGTGCTGCTATTCAATGCTAAAAAGCACTGTGAAAACAAAACATGGTATTGATATCAAGTTATACTCCAACTTGCTGGCATTTCTAAAAAGACGCTCAGATGGCCATGTAAGTAAAAAGTCGGAAGTATTTTCGGCTGACAATGTCAAGAAGTTCCTAAAAGAAGGCCAGTTGACCAGTTGCCAACAAAGGTCAGTTGAAACAAAATTATTGATATTAACTTCTTTCACTTTTGTATTTCTTTACAATATAGGTGTTTTGTATGCTGTTGGTATCTCTTTTCAAGTTGTATTAATATTCGGTATAAATGGTGCATGTAGACGTCAAGAGTTGGCAAACATCACAACTAATGATGTCGAGAACCATGGGCGGGTTCTTCTTGTCCAGGTCACAAACACAAAAAATAAAATTCCGGGAACGTTCACAATACAGCGGCCTTTTTCAACATAGTGAAGAAATACGAGTACGAAGCGCTTCGTTCAACAAAAGCGATTTGTAACAGATTTTACAAAATTACCAAAATGGAATATGCACTAGCCAACCCATTGGCATAAATAAATTTGGAGCAATGCCGAAACAAATTGCCACTTTCTTAATTTTGGATAATCCACATGAATACACAGGGCACAGTTTCAGAAGGTCCTCGGCTACATTGCTCGCCGATTAAGGTGCGGACTTATTCTCACTAAAACGCCACGGAGGGTGGCGGTCGAGCAGTGTAGCCGAGGGTTCCATAGATGATTCGATGAGAAATAAAGAAGAAATTAGCTCCCGCATTACGAGGAATATAAATTTAGAGCCAAGTGTTGACTCTCGACCATCTACGAGCACACACGCGTACATTCCACCATCGTCGCCACGGCCGCCTCCGCCGCCGTCACTGACTGCAGAGCTCTGTGGTCTCGTTTTTCCTACTTTCACTCGAGAGAGTGGGAGAGAGACTGGTGAAATTGTAACTAATAATAATAACTTGACAACGTTAAAAACGCCAACTGGTATTTTACTAATTGTTCAAATTTTTATAACTGCTTTAACAAATGATTAAAGATTTATTCATTTATGAAAGTTCGAGTTTTATTAATTTCCTCGCAAATATGTTATAAAAAGTCGTATGATATACGTACGCTTTAATAATTACAGCCTCTGCTTTCTTGTAGCCCTCGCCATTGGCTCGGGCTAGCAATATCTCCTCGGTTGTAATTTTCAACTTAACGCACTTATATCATAATGTACTATTAATACTACTCATGAGGTACCTTTTTTAACGTGCCGGAATCCCCTCGGGTACCCTCTCGCCGGCCAGCGGGGGCGGTTATGTCGGGCATGAACCGACTAAAACCGCACGCCGTCTCGGATCTTCAATTATTTTTTTTATTTTTTTCGTGCGGAAAACCCTACTACTATAATATAAAAAGCTAATTCAGAAAAAAGTCAATGATAAAGCCGTGTTTAAACCTCACTACAAATAATGTGCAATGTCAATCGCAATAAGTGTTTGCGATTGATAAAAAGGCGTCAGTTGATTACATTGGCACGTGTCAGGAACACGATGACATGGGCCAGACATCAAACACAAAACATTTCACACTTCGCTACCTACAAAAGTGTTTTGTTAATTTCGGAATGTAATTTTAGCTCGTCTGTATCTTTGTTGTTTATCATTTGGAAGTGTAAATAGAGTATTTAAGTAATATTTCCTCGAAAAAATATGCAAAAAAAAAAGAAAAGAAAAATATACATTTAGTTTAATTTCGGTTTAATTGTCTTTGCTGTATATTTTTTGCTTTTTGAATTTTATGATTAGATTTAATAGTCTGCGGTTTTTATAAACTATAATTTGTTCAATTAAATTTTTAAGCATTTTGTATGCTTACTTTTTCTAAAGATTTAGATTTAGAGCGTCGCCTTAAGACGTATATAATATATCGGAGAATTTCGAATATCTGGTACGTGTCTCGATAGCTCAGCTGGTCAGAGCATTCCCCCTGAAAGTGACTGGCCGCGGGTTCGAGTCCCGTTCTAGATGTTCTCTTTTTCCGATCTAAATCTATAATTTGTTATTTTGTAACTATAAATCGCTATCTTAAAGTATGGTAGGCGGTAGAATGACTCATGGATGAATTTTCTCTAGCACGAATACAGTAGAGCGCTAGTCCCAGTTTCTTTCATAGCTTTGCACCTTGGAGCCGGGGTCTGCTCTTATGATCTTTCTCTTGATTTGGCTTATCTTGACTTTTGCGGGAGCGACTGCCCTCCGAGCTCCCAAAGCTGAGAGGAAGCCCTGCGGCATAGCCTCATCTGCCAATTAACACGTATACCGGCCGGTAAGGTTGGCATGAGCCCCGGAGATTTTGGTGGAGCCTCAACAGCAGTGGCTTTAATGGCATCTAAAAAAGAAAGGATTGGATTGCCGAAACTTTTGACTACTGACCTCCAAACTTCGTTATAAATGCCATGATTACAAAACACAGCATAAGCATGAGCCGCGGTAGCCTAGTGGTATGGGTAATGGACTGCTGACACGAGGTCTCGGGTTCGATCCCAGGTTTTACCATGGCACACACCAATGACTTTTCGATGCTTTTCGAAGTTATGTGTGTATTTATCGCAAGTGTACGGTTAATGGCAATAGGCTCGCCACCTATTACATTGGGACCTAAACATAAACTGGCGAAATGTGGGTGCTAGCACCTCTGCCTACCCCTTCGGGGATATAGGCGTGAGTTTATGTTATGTTATGTTATTACAAAACAACGTGAACCAAGTTAAAAACTGGAATTAAACTATTATATTTTATTGTTTTATGGTAGTTGAAACTTAATTTCGGAAAGTCCACGGCATGTAATACAATTTAACTTCAAACTGAAGCACGTATTTTATTGAAAATCGTGTAGGTACATCACTTTCAAACTATCCGCGACACACACTACACTCTTCAAACACTCCACCAAACACGATCAGCCTATATTACAATTCACTAGGATGTAATTAATACGCGTCGCCGCTGGGGTGTTTGCGATTCGCACTGTCGCCCTGTCGCGTGTCTGTACCCGCCTTTAGAACGGCTTTATGTGACGATTAGGATTTATTTGTTTGAGCAAAGAGGTAAGTATTTAATTATTAGGTAATGTGGGAACTTATATTAGTAACTATACCAATTCGAAAAAAACAAGTTGAATTCCTGAGACGAGCTCAGCCGAATACAAGGGTTTTTTTTTTTTTTCTTTATCTTGCAATGGTTCACCCCAGCACGAATAATAGCTCATCTCCTTCATACCCAAAACCGTGACAGAAAATTGGCAACGACGACGTCGACGACAACTCGATAGCAATAGGGCTTTTCTAAAGAAAATCCCTAAAAACCGCCTGATGTACACAGTGGTAACGAATGTGATGGCTGGACATGAGGTCCTGGATTCAATTCCCAGGTTGAATAAATTCTGATTGAATTTTTCTGTTAGGTAATGCCCAATAACAACGAATGGCCTCGAAAGTGTACCAGTGTACCTGCCATCAGCACGTGATTGCGAATCAGCAGGCGAGCTGCGTGTTGCTATCTTACAATATACAAGGTGAATTTTTAACTGTACCTGGAGCAAAATTACTCCAAATACTGGAGATCGCAAACTTTACACAAACGAGACATTCTTTTATTTTTCGATATATATAAATCTACATTCAAAGATTTTCAGAAACTTTCTTGCCACACTCGGTAATCGAACCGGCTAAAGTCCGAACATCCTGTACTTATAGCATCAATCTATTGGGTCAATCATACGGATCACATCTCTTCAACAAACAAGG
Organism: Cybosia mesomella; assembly: GCA_946251805.1. Classification (NCBI taxonomy): domain Eukaryota; kingdom Metazoa; phylum Arthropoda; class Insecta; order Lepidoptera; family Erebidae; genus Cybosia; species Cybosia mesomella. The sequence goes on from OX276405.1 coordinate 23,838,927, forward strand.
TAAATTAAATAAAAGGAAATTCATAAAACAACATAACATAAACTCACGCCTATATCCCCGAAGGGGTAGGCAGAGGTGCTAGCACCCACATTTCGCCAGTTTATGTTTAGGTCCCAATGTAATAGGTGGCGAGCCTATTGCCATTAACCGGGCACTTATAAACCTGCGATAAATACACACATAACTTCGAAAAGCATCGAAAAGTCATTGGTGTGTGCCATGGTAAAACCTGGGATCGAACCCGAGACCTTGTCTCAGCAGTCCATTACCCATACTACTAGGCTACCGAGGCTTTATAAAGACGGATAAAATCTAAACTTCTAAATTCAATGGGACAAAATAAAGCACTTTTATTTTAAGGTTACTTTTATTGAATCTTCTTAATACGTATAAATAATACGTCTTTTGAAGGTCTGCACGGAAAGTCTTCTCATCTCAACCAGTTTTTACAATCCATTACCCCACAAATGTGTTGCAAGAAAACTTGTTTATCGTTAATTCGATTCCGCGCATTAAACAGAAATATAATGAGTAGCGGGCGACGCCGCGTAATGAGTGTTAACTCACCAATCATGAATATTGCACACCCCATAGCGCAGTTCAAATTGAGGGGCTAAGGTTGAATGTTAAAAGTTGATAAGCTGTTTAAGCGGTAGTGAGTTTTTAGGGATTTTCTTTAGAAAATTTTGGAGTTGTCGTCGACGTCGTCGATGCCAATTTTCTGTCACGGTTTTGGGTATGAAGGAGATGAGCTATCGAGTTTCTGTTTTCGGTAATAGATTCGTGCTGGAGTGAACCAAGGCAAGATAAAGAAAAAATCGCAAAAAATCGCAAAAAAAAAACACAAAATCGAAAATCCCTTGTATTCGGCTGAGCTCGTCTCAGGAATTCAACTTGTTTTCTTTTTTATAGGACATGCGCAACCGTCTAGTTAAGCATCTAGTTTGACGGCCTCTGTGGCGTAGCGGTAGTGCATTCGACTGCTATGACAGGGGGCGCGGGTTCGATTCCCGCTCAGTGCAAATATCTAACATAACTTAACATAACTTCACGCCTGTATCCCCGAAGGAGTAGGCAGAGGTGTATTACACACTCACGATTCGCTAGTTATGTTTAGGTCCCAATGTAATAGAGGGCGAGCCTATTGCCATCTATCGGGCACATTATTAAGCGAGCGATAATTAACATTTATTAATGCACACATAACTGCGAAAAGTCAGAGGTGTGTGCCCGGTGCGACTGGGGATCGAACTCGAGACCTCGTCTCAGCAGACCATTACGTACACCACTGGGCTATCGCCGCTCTGCAAATATTTGTATGCATGAATATGTCTATTTGCATTGGTCTGTGTGTTTCTATGTATAATATGTATGTATTTACAAGAAAAAAAGTATATAGGTATGTTTATCCGCGTTCTAGAACCCATAACACAAGCTAGCTAAACTATGCTTACTTTGGGTCTAGAAAGCGCTGTGTAGAATGTCGTAGAATACTTATTTATTAAGATTATTTCTCCTTAACCCTCCAGTTAAACTATATTGCTTGTGATATTAGTGGTTTCACGGCGGTAGTGTGATGACCGAGAAAAGTACCCGATAACAAGTGTGAATCCTGTCACGATGCCAAAGACTTAAGAAAACTGTGGCAGCTTTGTTTAATTCCATGACATTTTTAAGTAATTCGTATGCTTACTTTTCGAGTAATTACGGTAGAATTACGGTAGATGGCTCCAGCGTCACCTTGAGACGTATCCTACTACGGACGAACGGATCTGGTATAGGGGTAGATTATAGTCTGGAATAACACAAAGGCTACTCGGGAATATGTTCCCATGGGAAGCGGGAACGGGGAAACAATTCCACGCGGGTGGAGTCGCGGGCACCAGCTAGTATAATTTATCGAAGAATTTCGAATATCTGGGACGTGTCTAGGTAGCTCAGAGCATTTCCCCTGTAAGGGACTGGTCGCAGGTTCAAGTCCCATCCTAGATGTTCTCTTTTCCAAACTAAATATATAGCTTTGTTTCATTTGCACAGTAGATTAAATAAAGATAAATAGCTAGGACAAATCTCTTGCTCGTACAGAGCAGGCAGTATCTATTTCTAGTTATACAATCTTTGTTATAGCTTCAAAGATTCCATTACAATAGATCGACTTATACAGACCCATCATCATCGTCAGAACGTTGATCCTCGTTGCATCCTAAGGTGGCATTTTGGAGCTCGGAGTTCGCTCTTACTTACTCTTCATTAGGTTTATCTTGGCTTTTGTGGACGCGACTGCTGTTTGATCTTCAAATCCCGAGAGGAAACCTTGCGCCAGAGCCTTGTTCATCAATCAGCAGGTGCAGTTAACTCGGGCTCCGAATATCCTGGCAGTGCCCCCATACACCGTATCGACATAGCAACTAAGGGATAGCGATTTTTCATTCGATAGTAACTATACAATTAATTAAAAAGTAGTAAACGTACGATTAGTATCACCAAAAATCAAAGATGGCTGCTGCTAAAATGCGTGTTGCGGAAGTTCTCTGCCTACTTTAAATGTATCGACGGCGTGCGGTTTTAGTCGGTTCAAGCCCGACATAACCGCCCCCGCTGTCACGCGGGGGGGTATCCGAAGGGATTTCCGCACGAAAAAAAAACAAAAAAAAAAGGTATGGATACGTGTGTATATATTTTTTTTCTAATATTACTATTTACACTGACTCCCAAAAAAAAACTAAAATGAGGTAGGTAACTAGGCCCGTATTCTGGAACGATACGAAATCATGATTCATAGAACTAAACTTGATTGGAGATTTTATGAACGCTCGGGTGATCTACGGTCATACAAACTCCACTCACGTTTAGTTTCAGAATACAATCTATACTTAAAATTCGTTTCAAGTCGAGATTCATAGCTGAGTATCGGTCTATAATACTGGCTTAAATTATTTAACATAGTTATAAGCTCTAGCGATTTTGTAGACGACGCTACGCTCCGTAGCCTAGAGTCTAATTGGCTATTGAATGCAATGACTTCTAATGTATACTAGACTGGCTGTTCGGAACAAAAAATTGGTATAGATTTTTGGACGTTACTGTACACAACTTTGGCGCCACTTCTTGTTGCTGTCATAGCCACAGAGTATTTTACCTAAATTCATTGTATACGATTTTATAAAAGAACATCACCTGACTTCTGTAAAGTATGAATCTATGGTGAGGCGTCCCGTACCTTTTTTTTCTTTCGTGCGGCAATCTCCTCGGATTGAACCGACTAAAGCCGAACGCCGCCTCGGGTCTTCAGACGCCGTGTTAAGGTTGCCCATAAAGCATATCCCTTGCACCCAACTGACCAAGGGCCATCTCCGGTTTCAAGATGGCCGCCTCGGGTTTGGGAACCACGGTGACCCCGTCTTGCCCCGGTTTGGGGGAAGGCGTCCCGTACCTCTCCGCCGTTACCGCCTCACCCCCGAAGTGTGACACACTTTTTGTTCTAAACTGCTTGACATTCAATCAATGACTTCTGTGTCAACTAGATACATAGGAGTCATTGATTTAATGTCTGTCTTAAAAGAAAACATACAATTTGTTATAGGTGTGAGAATAAACCCATAAGATCTCAGTATCAAAATTACAATAGCTGCTAAGCAAGGAGACATTTGCCTCTAGGATTTAGGGGTTAAACAGCAGTCATTGTATAAAAGCTGTATAAGTCAGATCAAAACCTTCTTCTCTTATGTCCTTCCCATACCACTAGTTTCATAGGCTCCTCTTTCTTCATTCAATCTGTTCTTCATTGGAACGCACTCCCTCTTGAAGTCAGGATGAGCAGAAGTCGTGATGTTTTCAAGTCGAAAGTAAGGCTACTACTTTTTCGGGAATTAGCAGAGTCATCTCAACATATGTAATTATTCTCCTTCATTTAATATTGATATGTGTGTATGTTTATAGATATATATGTTTCATATATTATATGTTTCTGTAATATATGTATTTATGTTAAATATATATGTTTTATATATGTATTGTTTTGTTTTTTGTATGTACCTATATATCTTTCATTTCATCACTTATACTTAATTTTTATGCCTACCTCGTGATAGCTCTGCACCACCCTATGGTTGACTGGTAGAGAATGCCTATGGCATTAAGTCCGCGAATGTACTATGTGCATGAAGGTTAAATAAATAAATAAATAAAAGGAGGAAAAGAAACCGGCTCGAAGGGCCAATTGCTCTTCGGATGCAACCGCTACAGGATACAACGCTAAGATGATGATGGAAAGCAAGATAGGAGATAAGACCTCAGTACCTCAATGTGAACGAGCCCCGCAAGAATAAAACCGTTGAATCTGTCTGGTTTTAATTGAAATATTTATAATTGCGCCGCGACTTCAGCGTTATTGCGTGGCTATGAAAAGTGTCGTATAATACGATTATTGTTTCTTTTTTTGCTTTCTCTAATGGGAATACTTTGCGATCGCAAAATGGAGGTTTCGCCGCCATTTTGTCGATGATTAATGTAAAATAATTATTTCTTACTATTAAAAATTTATTTGAAATTTTAATTAAACTTAAAACTAGTTGATACTGTCGGAAGTTCACGGGGAGACGTGACCGTGGCGTATAAATCGCGATAGAATTAATAAAAAATAGTTTTTTTTTTCAGTAGTATTGATAATATTTCTCATATTTTTAGTTTATTTAAAGGCCTGTCTGTCAGAATTAGGTAGATATCCGATTCTGTTTGGTAGGTACAAAACTTAATCGCAAAAAAATATAGCAAATATTTTGAAACAACAAACAGGCCTACGCTATTTTGTACTTAAATAAATGTTAAGTTTACAACTACTAAGTACCTTTTTTATGCGGAAATAAAATATTAAAATAATAATAAATAAATAAATAATAAATATTATGCATACATAACTGAGAGAGTTATACAAGTTCGTTATGAACCTGGAAAGATCTTTTTAAATTCATTTCTATACATATGTCTTTCCATTGTTTCAAAATATGGACATTGTATTGATTTCCAAATGAGAATGAATGAATGATTTCGAAATATAGGGTAGGTAAATAAAAATATACTTTTCTCTATATTTCGAAATTACCCCAAAGCACCTTATATTTTTTTGTCACCGATAACACTTGTTACAACACTAACCCCTATTTTAAAGGCAAATTGAAAATTAATTATCTCAACACCATCTCAATATTAGAGAGATCACTCGCCGCTGCACGTGGCTCTCTCCAAAGCAATATTACATTTTTATTTGTTTCTACCCCCTTCAAAAAGTTGTCAACATGTAACTATGGGACTACACACAATATATCTACTGTCTAATAAACAAATACCAAGCAAAATTAAACTTTATTGCGATCGAAATACAGTATGACCTATACGACTTTGACAGTAAATAAAACTTGGTAAAATCGTCTGTTTTTCGTTTGCACAACGGATATTAGTGTGCCAAAGTAGAAAACTATTTGCTCATGTATTTTGTGATGTTCCCATGGAAATCGTATTAAGGTTTAGTTGTTTTTTTATATCTTTTACGATGACATTCAGTGTGCGAAACAATTGGAGCGGTTACAGAGTTCCGTACTTGGATGTATGTACTCAAAAAAATGTACTAAAATGTTGTTAACACCTCAGCTTTGCATTTAAGCTACTGACTTTCAGTGAAAGAGTTCTGACCGGTTAGACCAGCAACCGTAGCACGCCACTAAGGACTCTCGAAGTCTCTCGAGTCATTTTGAACAATGAAATCACAGCCATTTTGGTCACAATATCACCTGACTAAAATGATACTTGTCATTGGTTGAGGATATTACATTCATTTCATGAATAATCAAAAGGTAGAAGTCTACAGTGCTGGAGTGCAGGTGCTACAGGGATTTTATTAAGCAGCATTTCAGTAGAATATTAATGCCTTTCTAATTAATCTATAATATTATAAAATTGTAAATAAGTTGTGTGTACAGAATTAGATATTTAAAAAAAGTAAGTACATGGGTTATGTTAAATAAACGATTCTGAACACAAGCATTATTTTTTTGGAATTCTTGTCATTTTGTCTGTTTATCTGTTAGTTCGTGATGGACGCAAAAAATTTTTTTTTGGAATTCTTGTCATTTTGTCTGTTTATCTGTTAGTTCGTCATGGACGAAAAAACTACTGAACGAATTTTGATGCGGTTTTTATTTTTAGAAAGGTCTTGGTCAAACTTAAAATCTGCCGTGATTGCAATTGATTAAGTAGAACCGGGAATATGGCCAAAAAACGAAAACAAACCTCCAGGCACAGCTAGTTAATTATACAATCTATAATGTGTTATTGAGTAATATTCAGTTGAGTAATTATGTGTCAACATACTTACTCGACCATGGATGCTAACTGCTAAATAAACAGAACCTAGATCGAAAGCGTCTTCACTATCACAAAGGCGTCACGTTAACTGATCTAGGACTGCTTTTTGCGTCGGAACAGTGGTGTGTTTTGTATAAAGCACAGATACTTAATTCCTCCGTCGAAATAGTGTTATCTCCTTTAGGATGGCACTGTACACTACTTATTAGATGCTAACGACAGATTGCAGAGGTATGCATCTCGCATCTTTGGGAGTCCGAAGATCACTAACACCCTTGTGTGCCTTTGCAGTCACGTCGAGATTTTGCCTCATAGGCAGTATTCTATCACCCCTACTATTGCGAGTGTTCCGATGACCTCTTTCAATCATTACCACCCTCTTTTAATATCCAGAATAACACGTGCAAAACTGTGAGAACAACCCCATACGCTGCTAACAATTCCGTCGAGACCTCAACGACTTAGCACCATAAAGACTTAGATTTCTTCAAAAATAGATATATACTTAATGTGTTTCTGCCAGTTTTGATGATGGCACTATTGTTCACCAAGAAATGTTACCATGCTCTATATAAATTAATTACTTGGATTATTTATACTGTTGATTGATGGCACTGAGTGGAACTTGCTACACATGCATTGCTAGGTGCTAGGTGGTAGAGTCTAGGTGCTAGGTGGTAGAGTCAAGCAACAGTCATTTTGGCCGTTGCATGAATGGGCCGACTCGACCGGGGAAGCACCACCCTCTCACAGAATATCGACGCCAAGTAACAGTATTTGAAGGGCACGCCGCAATAGCGGCGGTAAGGTCCATCATGGAGGATTGGCTAGAGAGAGACACGGAAGCCTCTCGTACCGGCTGACGCAGGTGATCTCCGGGAAGGGGTGCTTCGGGGACCACCTGCATCGGATCAGGAAGGAGCCAACGCCTGAGTGTCATCACTGCGATGCGAGCGAGGACTCAGGGCTGCACACGCTGGCGGACTGCCCGGCGTGGGAGGCGCCGAGGCGTGACCTCGTGGCAGTCATCGGGGTGGGAGTCCTCTCGCTCGGCAGCATGATTGCGGCAATGGTGCGGAGCGCGAGCGCGTGGGCCGCCGCCACCTCCTTCAGCGAGCATGTAATGCTCGCGAAGGAGATGGCAGATCGCGCCCGGGAGAGATTTAGAACTCTCCCGGCCACCGAGCCCGCAACTTAATCGCCGCGCGTCGCAGGCGACTCAGGAGCCGGAGGTCACTTAACGACCTCCGTCCTCCATGAGCGCAGGCCTGGGGGTGACAGGTGAGGCCGCCTGTCACCCCAGTAGAAGCAGACCGGGACGGTGGGGCGACTAGCGCCCCTCCCCCAAACCGGGGCAAGACGGGGACACCGTGGTTCCCAAACCCGAGGGGGCCATCTTGAAACCGGAGATGGCCCAGGGTCAGTCGGGGTGCGAGGGATATGCTCTATGGGCAACCTTACACCCGAAGGGATTTCCGCACGAAAAAAATAAAAAAAATAAAAAGTAACAGTATTTGAATTGTTTCGTTCCGTTTGGTAAGTGAGAGTGCCGGAGCCCAAACTCCTTTCCCATCCCCTCCCAAACTCCTTTTCCCATCCCCTTTCCTTTACAGGGTCGGCAGCGCGAATGTGACGAAACTGGTGTTGCACACGTCCATAGGCCGCTGTAACCGCTTCCCACCAGATGGGCCGTGTGTTTGTCTGCCACCTTAGTGGTATAAAAAATAAATGCATAAATTGCATTGCTTCACGGCATTCTCAAAGGTTTTTGTTATACTATAATAAAAACCTTTCAGAATGCCGTGAGGCCAAACGCGATGAGGTTTAATCTATTAAAATATATAGTAGAAAAGTACAAGTGAGTATGTAATTATTTCAATAATTATTTAGACTTCAATTATAGCTCGCGGCGGCATGGTAAGTGAAAAAAATTATGTCAATAAATGTGGTGACGTTGGTCTTATAGATTCTGACTGGAATTCAAACTCTCAAAATGTTGATCACAAGTCTGACTGCTTGACTAGCCATGAAGAAAGTTTAAACAGCTGAAAAATTCCATTACCTACTACAGTACTACGCTTACATTTATACAGATCTTTTCTTATTTTTCAACAAATAAAATAGAAAAAAAAAGAATGAATTAAAACAGCCTTCGAAATGGCCGCTGGCAGCGTCCGCTTCATCAGCGAAGTATTTCATTAAGTCTTATCCGATAGAGCTGAAAGAATAGACTTCACATTCTTCCGCGCCTCACTTTTGTTATCAAGAATGTTCACTTTATAACTGGCGTTTGTCTTAAATTCCTTTGTCTTTTGTTTCTTTTTAATGGTAGCTTTTGTTTTAAGTCTCTTTGTGTATGTATGTGTGCAAGTACCGATGTAGTTAGTAGTTGGTTGTCTGTATGCAGTCTTACCTACTCGCTATTGTACAGGGATGGATTCAATTTATAAAGAGGTACTGTTTTTTTATTTTGTTTTATTGACTTTAATATATTTATTTTTTAGAATATTAGGCTGTTGCCCGTAGCTCCAACTGCGTGAAATACTGATCCCGTTTCCACAACCCAAAAAGCACGTATAGAGGCCATCAACGCAGGGACCACCATTTTAGGATCGACCGCATCTGGGATGTTCCGTATCTTCAGGACTTCAATGCAGTCAATTGACGTACTTATTAAAAAACACATTAAACGGAGAAACAGAAATGTATTAACAAACACATTTCGCCAACTATGTTATTCAGCCCCACGTAATAATGAGTATATCTATGTTGTATAACAAATTAAAAATTGTTATACAAAACTCAACTTGAACCCGTGACCAGTCCCTATCTAGGGGGAATACATTAACCAACAGAGCCACTTGGACACATCTTGGATATTCAAAATCCTCCTAACATCTTTTTCCGATTTAGATCTATAAGCACCAATATTGTTCTATGTTTAAAAAATAAGCTCAAACATGTCGTCAAAAAACCGTTAATACTAATGGCAATTCCGTCCATTACCTACAAATAAATACATTATATGCAGTAGGGTGGCAATGCTGCAGTGTAGGCAGTATCGACCCGCTAAGTGATTTGTCCGCTTGCATGCATTATTGATGTGCACCGGGCCGATTTCCCAATTCACTCCAAACTCGGAAATGTACACTAAATAGTACCTATATACGTATAGAGGGTACTGCTTGAAGGAATTACAGTTGTATTGACGGTTGAATTTCATTGATGCCATTGTCAATACCTACTATTTCGAGTACCTACACGTATGTGTACCCCAATAGGGTAAGCAGCAGCAGTTGTATTAACGTTGACATATAATCTAATACCATTAAACGAGTTATTCTTGATCCGTTGATTTTCATGAAATTTCATTCATAGAAAACGTCAAAAAAAAAAACCGAGCAAAGCTCACCCATATATTAACAATAATTAAAAGAAAAATAATAATGGTGATATCATATATGAAATAGTTGGTGAATTATTATTACCCACTAGCATCACCGCGTGGTTTTACCCGTGGAATCCCTGATTCCGTGGGAATATTGGGATAAAAAGTAGCCTATGTTACTCAAGGATAATGTAACATTCTAATGGTGAAAGAATTTTTGAAATCGATTCAGTATATTCGAAGCCTATTCATTACAAACAAACAAACAATCAAATCTTCTCTATATTATTCTTACACTCTTATACGCGGCATAGCCTTTTGGTTTGGTTGGTAGCTGAACACCTCCGTAACCACTCTCGCGATCTTGACCAAATTTACCACGGTGGTAGTGTGGACACTGAGAAGTGTTTTGATGCGAAATGGTTCATGTCCGATGTACCATTGAGGAATAATCACCGAAAAACAGTTTCACGAGCGCGCCGCCTTAGCTAAGTTGCGATCGTAGTAAGATGTCTTATTTTCAAGTAAGAGTCGCTCGCGCGGTGCTCGCTCAGCTCAATTTATTTCAGTCGCACCCAGCACTGAATTCCTAGTCAGTATTGATGGGTGGGTACTACTCTGTGGGTACAGCACTGTGAGAGTCCGGCTAAAATCGGTTTGCTTCGGTTTTGTAGAGCTTTCTCTATATTTCTCAGCGCATGTCTATATATCTAGCTTGAATATCTAGAGTAATATTTAAAAACACAAACGTTTTTTTTATATCCATGGAGATATCAAACTGTCAGTCGAATGTCGATGTACGATAGAGAGAATGCTCTACAAAAACGCGCGACTGTCACTTTATATCCCGACGTGCCAAATCGAAAGCCGGTACTGTAGGTTGGTTGGTTATATTATCATTTTCAGAAGAAGCAGCGATAGCCCAGTGGTGTACGTAACAGACTGCCGAGACGAGGTCTCGAGTTCGATCCCCAGTCGCCCCGGGCACACACCTCTGACTTTTCGAAGTTATGTGTGTATTAATAATGTTGATTATCGCTCGCTTAGTAATGTGCCCGGTAGATGGCAATAGGCTCGCCCCCTATTACATTGGGACCTAAACATAACTGGCGAAACGTGGGTGTAATACACCTCTGCCTACCCCTTCGGGGATACAGGCATGAAGTTATTTTATGTGTTATGTTATGTGTTTCAGATGAGGGCCGAACTTGACTCCCATTCTATCTACGGTTTTTAGTACTTTTATTTAAAAAAACCACACACACATAACTTCACGCCTGTATCCCCGAAGGGGTAGGCAGACGTGTATTACACACCCACGATTCGCTAGATATGTTAAGGTCCCAATGTAATAGGGGGCGAGCTTATTGCTATCTACCTGGCACATTATTAAGCGAGCGATAATTAATATGTATTATGCACACATAAATACGAAAAGTCAGAGGTGTGTGCCCGGGGCTTGATCGAAGGCCCGGGGTGACTGGGGATCGATCTCGAGACCTCGTCTCAGCAGTCCGTTACGTTCGCCACTGGGCTATCGCCGCTTTTTAAACCTCAGTTAATTATTGAAAACAATAATTTATCTATCTATATAAATAAAAATGAATCGACGGAATGTATGTACATTTCCAATTTCCAAACGACTGCACCAAATTGGATAATTCTTTTTTGTGTTGGTTATTGTCAGGACAAGGTTTGCATGAAAGAAAAAAATTGGAAAATCAACGGGTAAGGTGCTATTATTGCAGCGGGGCTTAGTCAGGGCGCTCAGCTAGTACTATTATAAAATTTTAAATTAGTTGTGCCTTTTTTTTTTCATGCGGAAATACCTTCGGATCCCCCCCCCCCCCCCCCGAGGGCGGTTATGTCAGGCTTGAACCGACTAAATCCGCACGCCGTCTCGGGTCTACAGACGCCGGGGTGTAAGGTTGCCCATAGAGCATATCCCTCGCACCCCGACTGACCCTGGGCCATCTCCGGTTTAATTAGTTGTGCCTATACATTGGAGATATTATAAAAAATACTTGAGTTATTTTATATGACAAACTGGACACAAAAACATTTTTCTGATCTGTTTATCTGTTTTATGTATGCAAAAACTACTTAACGAATTTTGATACGGTTTATATATTAGCAAGGTCTCGGTCAGACTTAAAATCTACTGTTTGTTTGATTTCAATTAGTTAAGTAGAACCGGAGATATGAATCAAAAACGAAGAACAACCTCGGTGCGGGCGGAGCCCCGGGCAGTAGCTAGTATATTATAAAGTTACTTTCCTCATTCCCGAGCCTTTTTCCTGCTCACTTCGTGTCGGTTTTCAGTCTAACTACGAAACTGCCGTACTTCGACATTTCCCGTAAAGCGTCTGCCACCAGAGGGCTTTTGTATATTTTGAGATACATGTTACAGTTTTTTCCATTGAGATATATTAGTAACTAGCTGTGCCCGCGACTTCTTCCGCGTGGATATCGATTTTTATGGTTTTGGTTCGTTTGCGCGAAACACTATTTTTTTTTCTAAAATTAAAGTACCTTATGTTACGCCTTGTAACATTACCTATCTACCAGTGAAAGTCCCGTCAAAATCGGTCTAGCCATTTCAGAGATTAGCCAGAATAAACAGACAGATAGACAGACAAAAATTGTAAAAAATGTTATTTTGGTGTATGTACGTACGGTATTTATATTCATATACATGTAGTAAAAAACGGTTATTTCAACATTACAAACAGACACTCCAATTTTAGTTATATGTATAGATATAGACATCAAAGGTTTTTCTCAAGTTAGCAGATTGGGTGTTCCAGTTAATTTTCCAAGACTGCCCCACTATACGTTTTTTATCTTCACCATAAAGAATTCACAATTATTTCCTAAATTCTTCCTTGTTTTCGATTTTCAAAAATGTAAGCAACTTTTAAAAACGAGCACTATGACGTGTTAAAGCGTCCGTGTTTCGGGCGAGAAATAGGGATAGAGTTATACACTCTATATAGCTCCATTCCTCTTTCTCATATCATGGTGAGCTCTCTGACCTCCACAATCCGAATTTCGATATGCGTGCTCCACCATAGACCACGTTGTCACTTACCGTCAGGTAAGATAGTGGCCAAACGCGAGCCTATTAGGTACCAATAAAAAAATAAATTAATCTAGGAATTCAGTGCAGGGTGCGACTGAAATAAATTGAGCTGAGCGAGCAGGACTCTTACTTGAAAAATAAGGCATCTTACTACGGTCGCGCGCATAGCTAAGGCCGCGCTCTCGTGAAACTGTTTTTCGATGATTATTCCTCAATGGTACATTGTATTTGAACAGTTGATCCCTCTAAACACTCAGCGGTGTCTACACTATCACCATGGCAAATTTGGTCAAGACCGGTATTGTGGTTCTGGAGGAGTACAGTCTCGACGAACGTTCGCGACAGTTCTGTATCGGATTATCGGACTTATCATAAAGCTGGTTTATTAGATGCAATAAAACTGTTAGTAAATGCTTGAATAATGAATAATTTATCCGCTAGTTAATTTGCAAGCCAAATGCCAGTCATTACCCTGTATTGAATTGCATCAAACGTTTAATAAGAAACCGCCGAGGGGACATTTTAAAGAGCTTTTGTCGTGGGGGTTTCCATACGTTAAAAAAAAAGAGCTGTTGTCGAGAAGACTTGCAAAACGTTAAATATTAATTACTTACAAAATTGTTGGTAACGCCAAACATGTTTGTCCAACTACAAATCATTGCAAAATTACAAGTTTCGGAATTACAACAGAAAAGTCTTACGCGTATTTTTGTCTTTTGAATTAAATCTGTAATTCAGTTATTTTTCTTTTTTCAGTAACTGTTTTCAGAGCTTGTTTAGTTTTTTAAATTGGTTGTACATTTTTTTAAATTTTGTTTCTTTTTTCTACTTTTCTATAAGGTATTCTAGCCTTACCGTGGCTCTACCATTAGATACTTGCTAGGGCGAGAAAGAGGTTGGACCTATGTAGGGTGTATAGCTCCGTCCCTCTTTCTCGCCCAAAACACGAACGCTTACAGCACGTCATGGTAACTCTACAGAAAAAATCATCTCGTAGTGCTCACATAACCTTAGTTAGCTAAACATTGTCCCACAGAATACAGCCGAGTATCGATCGCGCAGAAGCCGCATTGTCTCAAATACCGCATCCGCCCGATCGCGTGCACATAGTTCAAGCGAGTGCAACTCGACGATTCAATTTGAATCAGAGACAAGAGTGGGAGGGGGGGGGGCGACTGACGACGCCGCGCACTGATGGCTAAATCGTGTTCGATTCGCACCTGGGGTGTGGGATGTTGGGAAAGATGCTTTTGTTATATGTTAATTAGTAATTAGTTTAATGACATATTTATTTTTGCGATGTTTTCTGTAATAATGTTTTACGGTATTATGATAAATATCTCAGTCTTAATATTAAACGGAAGGCTAGACTGCGAGCACCAGCAATTGGCGAGCATAATACATGAAAAAATTTATGAAAGTAGAAGAAAAGGAATACGTATGCCAGGATAGTCGGCACGGGACATATTTTTTATCTCTATCTACTTCGATGGAAACGAGGTATGATTATATTTATGTTTTATTTAGAGGAGTATCTAGCACGTAGACTGGTGGTAGAAATAACACAAATTTGTCACAAAATTTGGCCGGATACGTACCACCGTGCACGATTGCGAAAAACCCTCCATAGTAATCCAATTTCGGTTTAATTGGGTTCAGGGGTCAGGAAGTGCATAGCCGGGCAGGGGGATTGTGGTCGCAGCACTAGTGGGACCGGTGGGTGTCACGCGGTGCTGCGACGACAATCCTCTTCTGATGAGGCCGTCAAGCTGAGTGCCACCATTGTTAACATGGTACGTGTATGTAATGGTGACCCTCTTTCCAGAGACTTTACCTTCAGTTTACCATCAGGCGAGGTGAAGTCAAATTGACGTGTCCAAAATATATTTAAAAAAAAAGTAGAATTTTATTTTACACCTGTAAGAGCTTCACGGGGGAAATATCCCAAACCTATTAAAAACCACATTCATGAAAACTATGTCTTGCAGTGGCAGATTTAGAAATTTGCCACCACACCACACAGGCTTTTTTTTTACGTGCGGAAATGCCTGCGGATACCCCCCCCCCCCCGCCGGCCGGCAGGGGCGGTTATGTCGTGCATGTACCGACTAAAACCGCACGCCGTCTCGGGTCTACAGACGGCGGGGTGTAAGGTTGCCCATAGAGCATATCCCTCGCACCCCGACTGACCCTGGGCCATCTCCGGTTTCGAGATGGCCCCCTCGGGTTTGGGAACCACGGTGTCCCCGTCTTGCCCCGGTTTGGGGGAGGGGAGCTAGTCGCCCCACCGTCTCGGCCTGCTTCTGCTGGGGTGACAGGACATAACCGCCCCCGCTGGCACGCGGGGGGGTATCCGAAGGGATTTCCGCACGATAATAAAAAAAAAAGTATTTCTCATAAGAACAGATTCAGTTCACTTGAAATGAGATACATAGTAAATATTATAAAATATTAATAACATTTGCCTCTAGCGAGTTGGGATATTTTTAAAAATATTTATTTTCTACACTTATTGTATTTTTGTTACACTGATAAAATTTAGGAAAATTATACCAAAGATTTGTATTTTATAACAGACAAAGTAGTATTTATTAACAGATAAATGATTGAATACATGTTTCAAAGATGTTATTAAGTAGAGCACCTTTTCTCCCGGTATCATCACGCGATACTTCCGCAACTACACGGCTGTACCGCAAATGTTCGCCACTGTAAACTGTCACCTCCTCGACGCTTAACCGAAGCACTCGCAGCCACAAGTTTCGCTAACAACTTCGTAAGTTGCGAAGCGAGTATCGAAAAGAACTTCTCAACGGGTCCGGGTCACCGATGTTCTGGGGACGTGATATTTAAGAAAGAACTTGTTTGGAGCATAGCATGGAAGTTTTCTAACATCTTCTTCGAATTAGGAATTATTTATTTATTGAGGGTTTTTAAATGACTTCTTAGACTTGATTTTTTTTATATTGGTCACGTCAATAGTACTTTACCTCGCCTTATGGTAAGCTAAATGGTAAAGTCTCACGAATGAGGGTCACCATTACAGACACGGATAATGTTATTATGGTGGCTCTCAGCTTGACGGCCTCATATCAACACTGTCTAGGTATATTTTACATTTATAGATGTACATAATTAAAACAAAAAAACATAACTTCACGCCTGTATCCCCGAAGGGGTAGGCAGAGATGTATTACACACCTAACATACTTAAAACAAATATGAATTCTAGAAAAATGTTATTAATACGTAACAAATTGTTGCTGGCACATTTTTGTTATTGATATCAGTTTTAATTATTTGTTTTAAAAGATTGAAAACGTGGCAATTTTAAAATTGATATTCTTTTATTTAAATTTAAAAAAAAAGGTTGTAAAACGTGGCAATTCTAGTATTGATATTTTTTTAATTACATCCATTAATGTAAAATATCAATAGACAATCTCTGGTCTTATGGTGGTAGAGTCAAGCAACAGTCATTTTGGCCGTTGCATGAATGGGCCGACTCGACCGGGGAAGCACCACCCTCTCACAGAATATCGACGCCAAGTAACAGTATTTGAACTGTTGCGTTCCGTTTGGTGAGTGAGAGTGCCGGAGCCCAAACTCCATTCCCATCCCCTCCCAAACTCCTTTCCCATCCCCTTTCCTTTACAGGGTCGGCAGCGCGAGTGTGACGCCACTGGTGTTGCAAACGTCTATAGGCCGTGATAACCGCTTCCCATCAGGTGGACCGGTGCTTGTCTGCCACCTTAGTGGTATAAAAAAAAAACAAAGTTCAGCTGTGTAGCTTGTCTAATTAAAAAGGCGAGTCTAGGTGTTTGAGATCAGGAAAAATATACATTAGATATGTGCTCATGGAGTCTTTGATTGCGCATTTTGCAAACTTACTAACCCAGTGACGTACGTAACAGACTGCCGAGACGAAGTCTCGAGTTCGATCCTCAGTCGCCCCTGGCACACCTCTGACTTTTCGTAGTTATGTGCGTATTAAAAATATTAATCATCGCTCGCTTAGTAATGTGCCCGGTAGATGGCAATAGGCTCGCCCCCTATTACATTAGGACCTAAACATAACTAGCGAATCGGGGGTGTGTAATATACCTCTGCCTACCCCTTCGGGTATATAGGCGTGAAGTTATACATACTTGTATAATAATAGAATATGGGGGCCTAAGCCAATCTCACCTGGGCCTGAATTCTGCTATTTTGTGTTAAAGCAAGCCAATATCAGTCCACTGACACTCTAAAAAATACCATCTTATTTTAGACTTTAATATTAGGTATAGGAATAAAGCTAAAACAATGAACAAGTTGAATTCCTGAGACAAGCTCAGCCGAATACAAGGGATTTTCGATTTAGTGTTTTTTTTTCTTGCAATTTTCTGCGATTTTTTTTTATCTTGCAATGGTTCACCCCAGCACGAATCTATTACCGAAAACAGCAACTGGATAGCTCATCTCCTTCATACCCAAAACCGTGACAGAAAATGGGCAACGACGACGTCAACGACAACTCGATAGCAATAGGGCTTTTCTAAAGAAAATCCCTAAAAATATTGTAGAGTTAATGGAAATGTACGATGAATCTCTCTTCAATCAATTTTGGACTTTAACAGAATATTAATAAAATCTAAAATTAAATTGCATTTTTCACAGTGACAGTGGCATGACAGTGGCTTGCTTTAACATACGAGTAAAATAGCAGGATCGAGGCCCTGGTAACCGGTATAGCTATTGATAAATGGACGAAGCTCTGGCATATGCTTTCCTCTTGGGGTTAAGAGGTCAGAGGGCAGTCGCTACCACGAAAGCCAAGATAAGCCAAATCAACAGATCAGTCAGGAAAAATAGAAAGAGCAAGAGAGCGGACCGTGGGCACTGCAATATAAGCTTTTGATGCAACCGCGACTAACGCTATGATGATGAAGACTTAGTAGAGTCTATCTATCTATATTATACCTACATATATATACATATATACATACATATACATACATACATATAAATAAAATTGAAGTGTCTGTTTGTAATATTGAAATAACCGTTTTATTCTACATATGAATATAATACGGGTACATACACCAAAATAACATTTTTTACAATTTTTGTCTGTCTGTCTGTCTGTCTGTTTGTTCCGGCTAATCTCTGAAATGGCTGGATTAATTTTGACGGGACTTTCACTGGCAAATAGGTAATGTTACAAGGCGTAACATAAGGTACTTTAATTTTAGAAAATAAATAGGGTTCCGCGCAAAAGAACCAAAGCCATAAAAATCGAAATCCACGCGGACGAAGTCGCGGGCACAGCTAGTAATAAATAAAACAAATAAATAAATATTCTAGGACAAATTACACAACGCCATCCAGACCCAAACTAAGCAGAGCTTGTCATATGGGTCCTAGAATGCGGATAAACATACTTAAATACTTGTTTTTGTATATAAATACATATTATACATAGAAACACCCAGAGCAATGCAAATAGACATATTTGCTCTGAGCGGGAATCGAACCCGCGACCTCTGACTTAGCAGTCAAACGCACTACCGCTACGCCACAGAGGCTGTCAAGATGTAGAGACATCAACAATAAATATAAGTATAATAAAATATCTACTCGGAACTTTTAGATTTAGCAGTGCTACGGCATTCCACAAAGTTCTTTGATAAATATGGTTATTTCAATATTACAAATAGACATAGAAGATTATTGTATTATGTATAATAAAATATCCAGATAGTTATACGAATTTGAAATGCAGAAAATAAATAATCATAATCGCCTTTGTGGCGTAGCGGTAGTGCATTCGACTGCTACGACAGGGGGCGAAGGTACGATTCCGGCTTTTATTTATTTAATAATTATTAATTTATACAAATATGTAAATAAAATTGAAGTGTCTGTTTGTAACGTTAAAATACCAGTTTTTACGAGCTTTAATTTAACTTGCACTGTTCGTATGTATGTAAGTATATTGTCTGTCATAATTCGCAAACCATTTTTCAACCATTTTTTGGCATCCGATAGCATACATGTATAATTTGAATGACAATGCATTAATATGGTACCATGGAGCTGGTCTGATGATGGAGTACGAAGGTGGGCTCAGGAACTTCTAAATTCAAGAAACTTATCAACTTTTGGCTCATTTGTTTTGTCTTGGCGAACTCTTTGTTGTTGTATGGCATTCAGGTCACTGTTGTAGCACTAGGCCGGTGTAGCACCAGGCTACATGATATTACTGAGGCAACTTTTTAGGGTTCCGTTGCCAAATGGTAAAAAACGGAACCCTTATAGATTCGTCACGGCTGTCCGTCCGGCGTCCGTATGTCACAGCCACTTTTTCCCGAAACTATAAGAACTATGCTGTTGAAACTTGGCAAGTAGATGTTTTCTGTGAACCGCATTAAGATTTTCACACAAAATTACAAAAAAAAACAATAAATTTTGGGGGTCCCCATACTTGAACTGAAACACAAAATTTTTTTTTTCATCACACCCATACGTGTGTACCTACTATCAATAGATAGGTCTTTAAAAATGATATAGTGAGGTTTCTAATATCATTTTTTTCTCAACTGAATAGTTTAGAAACACTTCCAAAGTGGTAAAATTTGTCCCCCCCCGTAACTTCTAAAATAAGAGAATGATAAAACTAAAAAAAATATATGATGTACATTACCATGTAAACTTCCACCTAAAATTGGTTTGAACGGGATCTAGTAAGTAGTTTTTTTTACTACGTCATAAATCGTAAGTCGCAATTTACCTTTGATTCAATCAACTCAAATATAAAATTTAATTAAATTTTTAAGCAATTAGTATGCTTACTTTTCCTATAGATTTAGATCGGAAAAAGAGAACGTCTAGGACGGGACTTGAACCCGCGACCAGTCCCTTACAGGAGGAACGCTCTGACCAGCTGAGCCACCTAGACTCAGCTAGTCAGAGCGTTCCCTCTGTATAATCTAATAATGTAAATATTCTAAAATCTAATATCTAATATAAATTATAAAAAGAACATTATTTTATAATATATATATAATTTTAGAAAAAAATAGGGTTCCGCGCAAAAGAACCAAATCTATAAAAATAAAAATCCTCGCGGATGAAGTCGCGGTTACAGCTAGTCCTTACTATATTATTAAAATTATAAATGTGAAAGTAACTCTGTCTGTCTGTCTGCCTGTTACGCTTTCACGCCTAAACCACTGAACCGATTTTTCTGAAATTTGGTACAGAGGTAGATTAGACCTTGGGCTATGTTTTGTCGCGATAACCGACATCTACGCGGGCGGAGCCGCGGGCAAAAGCTAGTAAGGAATAAATTCGTTAGGGAAAAGTCATCCACGGTTTGAATGTTCTATGATCAATCTCTTAGATTTAACTTTCACTTCAACGATTTTCGCATTATTGAAAACGGTTAGGAATCAATATTTTCCTCAATTTTTTATCTAACACAACCTCAAACCTAATATCTCAAATAACATTTAAGTGGTACGTACCCATCTACAAAATAAAAAAAATAAACCATAATAACATCACAAAAAGAGATATGTAGGTACGAGTATATCAGGAGAGAGCTTCAAGCGATATTAAATTTCCTACCATATTATTTTCTTCGCAAAATTCATTATCCATTTACGGTTTCACAGGCAATTGTTTTAATCCGATAGCGCAAGCGGCCCAATGTGGAATGAAATAATTTAATAGCCCCCCTCCGCGCCCCCACTTGGATCCAAGATGGCGGCGGGGCGTTGCCGGGGGTGGGGCGTGCCGCCTCATTTGAATTTCGAACGCAAGCTTTCCGAACGTGTGTTTCGATGGGTTTTCGGCCAATTAATTTCTGTGTAATTCGTATCCTGCCAACGAAGAGTGATGGCTTTATTGTTAATAAATAGTCGGTTGACTTGAATAGGGGTAATACAACCGAATGTTTTAGTAATACTTTGCTTTATTCATTGTTTTGTATTAATATTATTAGTTGTAACCTATTAGGTTTGAGTTTTAATAGTCAGTTGTAACCTATTAGGTTACAACTGACTATTAAAACAGTATTTTATTAAATACTCATTAGTTGCATAATTAATGAAAAATATAATTAGTTACACACTCGTAAGTCTTACAAAAAAAACATAAGTAAGTACGTACCTTCTCTGAGATCACCTTTGTGATAAGTAAATAAGTATTACTTTTAAATTATAGTATTATCACAACTTTATCTCGTTACTACAAGTACCTATGTACCCTATCCGAACATAGCAAATAATCGAATGATAGTACCTAAAGAAAGTTCTCAATCTTCCACAAAACACATATAAACCCTCTCAACGACACCAAACCCCTTATCGAAATCACAAAACCTTAATCCGAGTCACCTCTGTGAAACAAGTCGCAATTTTTCACCGAAGCTCCATAATACCTTGGAGCAAACAGTGTATTGTGAGAACTTTCACAATATTATGTAGAGTGGTGTAATGCCGACACAAAGGCCCTCCCGGCTCGGTAAATAACGCTTTGTTCTACGAAGCCAAATTTTGACAATCACTAGCTCACTCATATAGCTACGCACACTGGCGGTTGTCAAAGATTATAATATAGCTATTGAACCAAATATGTTTACGCTATAGACTTATTTTATTACCTACACAATGTCTTTTAAAATTCGTTGGATAAACCATCGAAGCCCCCCTCCCCCAAACCGGGGCAAGACGGGGACACCGTGGTTCCCAAACCCGACGGGGGTCATCTCGAAACCGGAGATGGCCCAGGGTCAGTCGGGGTGCGAGGGATATGCTCTATGGGCAACCTTACACCCCGGCGTCTGTAGACCCGAGACGTCGTGCGGTTTTAGTCGGTTCAAGCCCGACATAACCGCCCCCGCTGGCCAGCGGGGGGATACCCGAAGGGATTTCCGCACGAAAAAAAAAAAAAACGGTACAAAACCGCAGTAAGGTCACCATAATTCCTTGGTGAGTGTAATCAGCAACTTATGAGTGAAACTTGTAATGTTACTGGTGTTTATACTTACTTAGATATGTATTGGTGATGCATAAATAAATAAATAATTTTATCTACACTCCAATCGAAAAATTCGGATTACGAATTCAAAGACGATTCTATACATACGCACTTTATGAACGCATATACATAAAATTAAAAATAAAACTTATTATAGTACCGCTAACTGTATCATAAAACTCATTATAGTATCGCTATCTTTTTTTATTCATTAAACTAGTCTAAGGTTTTAGGTTGAATATGAAAAAAAAAAAGGCGCAGGTATGCGCAGTTCGGGGTGTGTGTTGGGTAACCTCCTCGAGTGTCGCTCCGATTCCGATCCCGCTGCAGTCCGGGGGGAACGGAATCGGAGCGGCCGGTACACCCTGGGCGGCGGTCAATGGCTTCCCCTTCACCCCTTCATAGGGTTGGCATTGATCGTCGGCCAATACCCAACGTGGCGGGAACACATCGCTCTCCGTACTCCTCTGCTTTCAGAGGAGACAGGATGAGCGATGCTGTTAGTGGAGAGATGGCCCAGGGTCAGCCGGGGTGCGAGGGATATGCTCTATGGGTAACCTTACACCCCGGCGTTGAAGACCCGAGACGGCGTGCGGTTTTAGTCGGTGCAAGCCCGACATAACCGCCCCCGCTGGCCGGCGGGGGGGTATCCGAAGGGATTTCCGCACGATAAAAAAAAAGAAAAAAAAAAAAAAAAGGTATGCGCAGTTCGAACTGTGAAAAAAATGGCGGCCTTGTAACCTACCTAATTTGTTTAATTTCAATTTTTCCTATGAGTGAAGATAAAGTAGTGTATGAAACTGCATATTTATAAACAGACTCTCGTGTTTTAATACCCCTTCTTATATGACAGTTGCATAAACTACTATTATTAGCACACATTTGGATCTGAAAAAAAAAGTTGACCTAATCTATCTAGTTGTTCTAGGTATATGGGAGACCGGTGCCCAAACTAGGTAGAAATCTGTATTTCGGGCCACCAGTATACACTCCATCGAAAGAGTCCTAGTTCATAAACAATATTAGCATATTATTATTATTATATCAACAATATTAATAACAGTAAGTAGGTATATCATAATAATCTAGACTAGTTTACGAGTACAATACTATTGTTGGTAACGGTGAGGTTAGTAGGTAGTTTTTATGGAAGGGAGCGAGTAGGTTCGGAGTGCCCATGCGCATATGTGGGTGCCAGTGTGGGTCATACTTTACTTTCTAGTTTATACTCTACTAGCTGTCCCCCGCGGCTTCGCCCGTGGCACCTTTTTTTTTCGTGCGGAAATCCCTTCGGATACCCCCCGCCAGCCAGCGGGGGTGGTTATGCCGGGCTTGAACCGACTAAAACCGCACGCAGTCTCGGGTCTTCAGACTCCGATTTATCCCAAACATGCATTCTTTTTTCAGGCATTTTTTTTAATTTTAGGAACCATCCTCGTACTTTAAGGAATATTATAAAAAAAGAATTAGGGAAATCGGTACAACTGCTCTCGAGATTTGCGCTTAGCAACACATTCAGCAATTCATTTTTGAATTATAGATGAAGCCCACGATAGTTATCCACAAACCTAAAGTAAAATTTCCAAGCGCATCGAGTAATCTATGATAGCTATCTCTGTGTGAGTGCGGGGGTAGGGTGGCTAGGGTGGCAAGGGGGCCGCACCGCCGGTTCAATGTTGACAATTGATGGATATCTCTCGTCTTGAAAAGGCAGGATTAATGCTCTGTCTCGGCAGCACAATAGTAGAGAAGCCTGAAGGATTACGCACTTGAGAGCGTGAAGATGTGCTCAAGAGAATGAGCCGCGGTGACCGATAATGGTTGGTGATTTTTCATCAAACGATTTTACAGTATTTTATAGATATACTTACCCAATACTGTAATATCCTTATGAAACCGGCGTGCAGATTTTAAAAGAAAATACACGTACACATCAAAAAACTTTGCGATCACTTTGAAAAATCGAAATCTTTTTTGTTATGGTATTTTATTATATTATGATTTCTTCTTCTTTTTAGATTATTTATTTAATAATATAGAATTAGAATGTACAAAGGCTTTCACTCCTAGCTTACGCCCATTTAGATATCCGATTTAGTCAATTTCAACGGATTTAAAATACTTTTTCGTGGAAAGTTATGTTTGAAAAAATGTAAACAAAAGGATTTGTTAAATATACGGCTGAAAAAGAATACACCACGAGAGAAATAGCACGCGGAGTTGTTATATCCCAATCCTGTGTCGTGACCATGTTGCAGTGGTACCACGAGATGGGTAATTTAGCTGACCGACCCCGCAGTGGTCGCCAAACTGTTTTAACTCTGCCCAAAAGCGCTATATTAGATTGCTGGCAGCCCGTGACCCAGCAATCAACGCAACTAAATTAGAAGCAGAAGTTCAGGTCGGCTCTGAGTTTGAAATTAGCACTCGGACCATTCGGAATTGCTTGCACCAGGCTGGATTACGAGCACGGAGGTCTTGGCGAGCTCCTCTGAATTTCGGGCAACGTCAACGTCGGAGACTGCAGTGGTCTAGGCTTCGGCAAAATGAAGAAGATGAAGAAGGAAACATTTGGCAAAACTGTCTCTTCGTTAACGAATCGCGAATCAGTACTCATCCAGATAACCGACGCGTCCGTGTCTGGAAAAGACCAGGAGACCTTGAAAGGCAAAGAACTGCCACTGGAACAGTTCAGTAAGGCGGGAAATCGGTGTCCTAATGGGGGGTGGTATTACGATTGGAGCTAGAGCGTCTATGATCCCGTATCGAGGCATCATGACAGCAGACATGTAGAAAGCAGTTGCTATTGGTGGAATGGTCCGACTATTTCAAGTAAACCATGGGCACCAATTTATTCTGGTCGATGATAATGCACCCGCACATCGAGCTCAACTAGTTAATGCTGCTCTCCGAGAATATGACATCACAAGGATAGATTGGCCTGCCGGCTCGCCTAACTTAACCCAATAGAGCGCGCGTGAAATGCGAGTTGTTTGGAACCGTCAGTCACGTCCCCAGACAGTGCCAGAGCTCAGGGAAGCC
The DNA here is from genome assembly GCA_946251805.1 of Cybosia mesomella. Classification (NCBI taxonomy): domain Eukaryota; kingdom Metazoa; phylum Arthropoda; class Insecta; order Lepidoptera; family Erebidae; genus Cybosia; species Cybosia mesomella. The sequence continues at coordinate 23,863,823 of OX276405.1, forward strand.
GCTTTTCAAGAATTGGACAGGTTACCCCAAGAAATACTGGATAACTTGATTCTCAGCATGCCCAGGAGGATCTCCGCACGTGTTCGACCCAGGGGAGGAGCTATATTATATTGAATATCAACGTTTTATTAATAAATTGTTGTTTAAGTGTGGTTAAACAGTCTTCGTATTAAATTAAAAATTATATCAGCTTATGACAGGATCACAAACACAAACAACAAACAGGAACAAAAACTAGTCGAGACACGACATAACCACCCCCGCTGGCCGGCGTATCCATAAGGATTTCCGCAGGTAAAAAAAAAAAAGGATCACAAACTTTTTTAGATGTGTGTACTAGATATTTTCCGAGGTACCTTTACCTATTAGGAGAATATTCTTTTAAATTCTATATACCTACCTGTATCAGAATAAGTGCTTACTATTTTATTAATAGTTTTTATGCGTAACTAGCTGTGCCCGCGACTTCGTCCGAGTGGATTGCGGTTTTTAGGGTTTCAGTTCTTTTGCACGGAACCCTTATTATTTTTTCTAAAATAAAAGTAACCTATGTTACGCCTTGTAATACAACCTATCTACTAGCGAAAAATCCGTCAAAATCAGCCAAGCCGTTCCAGAGTAAAACAGATTTTATTCATAATTTTGTGGTTTTTTTTTGCGCGGAACCCTAATTAGTTTTATTTTAATAAAAATAATATTCTAGAACATTACCAATATTATACCTACATACAAATCGCATCAACAAAACTGCAAGAACGTAATTACTATTTTTTTTTAACTTGTATTCGAAACCGGTACCCAACTTAGAGACTAACAAAAATATACTTATCTAAAATCTGTTGATGGCAAGGGCTCTACCTTTCTTCATAAAAAATTGACAAACAAAAACCTTCATCCAAGAACAAAGGACGAAATCACGCTTGGCCCGGTGACAAGCCAACATTATCGTTGACATCCTTTATTGCTATCTATACATACAAGTATGCTCTCTAGCTTCGGCATTCGGCCTTACACCAGTACATTATTGACTCGTCCAATAAGCGTGCGATGTCCGCGCGCCTTTTATCAGTTAAGAGCTAGGTGAGTAAGGAATTAGCTTTCAAATGAAATCAAATGATTTATTTTGCGAAATATGGATTCACAGGTGTTGTTTGTATCACAATACTCGACCACCAAAGCGGTATGCATATACCGTGGTAATACGGCGTTGTGGTCAACTAAGCCCACAGCTAACTCTGCCGCGGGCTCTGTTGACCACTGCCAGTTTTTTTATTAGTTGACTCGACGTACTTTTTAGGAACTCAACCTGTGGGCTCAGTTGACGTATACCGACCGCCAAGGGTCAACTGAGCCCGCGGGCTGAGTTAGCTGTGGGCTCAGTTGACCAAATACAGATTAAACACAATTTCTAATGGGAATAATCGTGAGTATCCGAGTTTTGATTTGGTCATATCGAGAAGAAGAGTGATAGACTATTGGTTTACTTCGAATTTGTAAAGCGTTCTCTTTATCGTATACTAGCTGTTGCCTATGTTGTAGAATTTCGATCCCATTCCCGCTTCCCATGGTAACCTATTCAAGGAATAGAAAGCCGATGTCCTATTCCAGATTATAATCAATCCCTTTACCAAATTTCAGCCAAATCCGTTTAGCCGTTTTGGCGTGAATGAATAACAAACTTCCGTCCATCCATCCAAACTTTCACATTTTTTTTAATACCAATAAGGTGGCAGACAACGCACACGGCCCACCTGATGGGAAGCGGTTACCGCGGCCTATGGACGTGTGCAACACCAGTGGCGTCACACTCGCGCTGCCGACCCTGTAAAGGAAAGGATGGGAAAGGAGTTTGGCAGGGGATGGGAAAGGAGTTTGGGAGGGGATGGGAAAGGAGTTTGGGCTCCGGCACTCTCACTCACCAAACGGAACGCAACAGTTCAAATAGTTCACATTTATGATATTAGTGGGATTTCGACTAAATACTGAGTCTGTCTCTGCACTACTTTTGGTTCCCGATTGGACCCGACGACTAAAACTGCACGCCGTCTCGGGTATTCAGATGCCAGGGTGTAAGGTGGCCCCATTAGGCATATCACTCGGACCCCAACTGACCCAGGGCCATCTCCGGTTTCGGCCCCATCTTGCTAGCAGTAATACGTCTTCCAAATACTTGTTCATGAATCAAAAAAGGAGGAGTATTTAAAACTGTTTGTTTAAATCAAATGTGAAAACTACAGCTTCGGTTTCAACTGGAAAACTATAAAGATAATAAGTAAAAAGAGAAAACATCTGCACCAGAGCCTCATCCGACAATCACCAGGTGTACGGTCTTGCTGATGAGGCTGGCTCGGCCCCGAAGGTCCTGATGGAGCCTCATACACCCTACTCCTAGCTAAAGTTTTTCGTGTTTTAATTTAGACGAAACAAAAAACACATTCTCTCTCCACATTTCGTAGCCGAAGGTCGTTTTGTCCCGCAAATTCCTTCGCGTGATTAAATGAGCCGGCGGCCATCGCGATATTGCCGTTCGCGGACACGCTGTGGATTGCCTCCGACCATCTTTGGCCATCTAACTTCACTTCGACCCTCGGCAATATGGACGACGCGTACAGGAATCTTTGTTAGTGCTCAAATGGACAATATTTGTTGCTCATAACTATTTATATGGTGTTTTCTTTCTGTTATGGGTGTTCGCGTTGGCATGTGTTTTGTGTAGAAGGTCAAACATGTATATTAATATATGTTTATAACATTATTATGATCTAGAGGAGTGTTTGTTTTTCTAGGTTATGATAGTCTTGTTATTTCCTCGGTGTATGGGGACCAAGATCTTCGGATTCCTTGCCAACTTTACTTGAGAGCCGTTACAGTTGCTGATTGACAGGCGAGGCTCTGGTACAGGAGTTCTTTTCGCGGACGGGAGATCAAACGGCAGTCACTACCGTAAATAAGTCAAATGTTGGGCATGAGGAGTAGGAGAGCTGGCCCCAGGCTCCAAAGTGCAAGCTCCGAGCGCCAATGCCAGTAGCATCCAAGCAACTGGAATTGGCACTTGGATTAAGACAGATGAGATATTTCCAGCACGATAAGACTGTCGATTAGACTCTAGGTACTCACCTGGTCGCTTAACGACCTCCGTCCTCCATGAGCGCAGGCCTGGGGGTGGCAGGTGAGGCCGCCTGTCACCCCAGCAGAAGCAGGCCGGGACGGTGGGGCGACTAGCGCCCCTCCCCCAAACCGGGGCAAGACGGGGACACCGTGGTTCCCAAACCCGAGGGGGCCATCTCGAAACCGGAGATGGCCCAGGGTCAGTCGGGGTGCGAGGGATATGCTCTAAGGGCAACCTTACACCCGGGTGTCTGCAGACCCGAGACGGCGTGCGGTTTTAGTCGGTTCAAGCCCGACATAACCGCCCCCGCTGGCCGGCGGGGGGGTATCCAAGGGGATTTCCGCACGAAAAAAAAAAAAAAAAAAGGTACTCACCTGGTATGACTACACCGATGAAATCCTGCATTGTATAGTCGGAGAGCCAATGCTCGAGTTCCACCTCTGCCGGGGCTATTCCGTGATCATATCGCTTCATACATTGGCAGTGCCGTTTCGAGTGCCGTCGCATACCCTAGTACTCGCTATGATCAGTAGTGAGAGTGCATGTTTTCCCGCTGAGTTTCTTGCCGGAGTCTTTTCAGGACAGGGCCACGTTTCGAACCGGTGGTCCATTTGAATTAACATTAGTTAATTGTTTTTGACGTTTTGTAAGTACCGTATTAATGGTCTATACAGAATAAATGGTTTTTGACTTTGACTTGACTTTGACATGTAATACCACCGCCTTGTATTGCGAGAAAGTGGAGCAGGTAGAGTCTATATTTATCTCGCGCCCCTGAAAGCGCACCGGGTGCCGGAGACGTCAGAGCGATCTCCTGTCAATGGGTGTGACGGGCTTGAGGGCTAGCCATCACCAATGCTGGCACCACGACCACCTGGGCACATCTGGTCCTCTGGCAACACAGGCATATGTAAAAACCACTATGCAGTTTTAGTTGATTCGATTCCGACACCTTTAGCTCCGGTGTGGTGAAGCCCGCACGTGCAGAAACCCAAAAGACACGTAATAAAATTCTAAAGCTCTACATGAGTTGTCCATCTATCTATAGATACTATAAACATATCAGAAGTAAATCAAAGACAGTGTTAACATTAATAGCTATGATATTACTACGTGTACCTTCCGTTCCTTAATCAAACCATCTAACACAAAAACACAGCAGAAATATGTGCAATAGTATTCCCGGTCAATACCGTCCGTCGGTCGGCCATTTGCCGGACGAGGGGTCTCATTCCATTAACCTTCTAAATTCATTAGGTGCGAACCCAATGGATTGCTTTTCGGAAAAAATGTTTCTTTGTCAGATACTACAGTGTTTTTGTGTAAGTAAGTGTAGGTATAATGTTGGTATTAAATTGGATTTGATATTGAAATGTTTTGGAGAATTTATGAGTTGAGTTGAAGTTGAAATCAAGTCGATAACTAACTCCTCTCTCCAAACATTGTGCTGTGCTTGACATGGTCCATAAGTGTATCTTAACTTTAATCTGACAACTGTATCACATTATAGAATGCTATAAATGTATTGAGTATTGTTTTTCAGAAACGGCTCTACTTGGGAATTATGAAATGTCCGTTTTTTTAATAACACAAAGATTAAAGCATGAGATTTGCCATCAAATAAGTTTTCCCTTCGGTTGTATGGCTCAAGACCTACGGGGCCAAACTAACCTCACTTAGGGGAGACCGGTCCAAAATCGTATACTTAAGGGTTTAGGGATATAAGACGTTCAATTTAAAACACAAATGTAATCAGTCAATGTTTAATATTATTCAGTCTCTTCAGGAACATAATCACAGTAACATTTTGTTATAATTAAAATGAATAACTAAAAAAAAACAACGAAAACAGGACCTCTATGAATTACGGTTTTACCCCGACATAGCGACAAAATCGTATACTGTATACGGTACTGCCCCGGAATTACCGTGTCGCTATGCATCCCATACATACGAAGTTATCCAACTCCTCGGAGTCGAAACCTGTACAGCCTTCGTGAGCCCATCCTTTACATATGGTACACTGCACCCAACCTTCTTCAAAACGGCTTGCACCATACTCTTCCAGGCAGTACAGGCAGATGTTTTCCTGGGTTGATCGTTGATTTCCAGTTTGTTTTTCCTGGTTTAAATTTAATTTGGGTGCTTTTTTATTATTCCTTAAAGCCATCAATTCAGCTTTGTACGGAGAGGAGGTGATAACCGCCGTTTTTCCTTTACGATGATTAGTGGACCTTTTTTTAACTGCAATTTGTGGAACTGGCAATATATTTGCCGGAGACACAGCATCAGTAGTAGGGGTGGACGGGGTGAACACAAAATCCGGAGCAGAAGAAGTCGTTGGAGTCGGAATGAATGGCACAGATGAAGTTGATGGCATCGGGTTAAGATATTGATCAGTGGACGTTGAGGGTGTTGGAGCAGCAGGTGTTGGGTATGGAGCATCAGTAGTTTCAGCCGCAGCAAAGTCAGCTTCGTTGAATATATTCCGATTTGTTGGAAATATGCCAGTTTTTAAAAAGCCAGACACTGCATTCTGTATCGTGGCCGCCTTACAATAAGCAGCACCAAAAAGGCGACCCAGCTGATATTGAGTAACAACTCGGCCAGGGTTATTCCTAAGCCACATGTTCACTTCCTGGGTATAGTATGTACTAATTGGACCCATAACACTCACATCTAGAGGTTGTAGTCTATGAGTGCAATGTGGAGGGAAGCTTAACATTATAACGCCATTATCTCTGGCTTTTTCTATCAACGGAAGATTTTTTGTATGCGTTGAGTGACCGTCAAGCAATAGTAAGACGGGATCATCTTTTTTGGGTTTTATGGACGATATGAAATGATTTAGCCACTCTACAAAAATTTCACTCTGTATCCACCCACTGGGATGACAAACTGAAACTGTACCTGGTGGTGCCCCGTCTAGGAGTTCAGCCTTCATTCGAACTCGTGGAAATATCAGCAGAGGAGGAATATAATTTCCAGAAGCAGAGACACAAAGTACAGCAGTAGTAAGCTGACCTCTTTCTGCTGAACTAGCGAGACCGACCTGCTTTCTTCCTTTCAAAGCTATTATTCTGCTTTGTCTTTTAGGAACCGTTGTTACACCAGTTTCGTCAACATTATAGATCTTTGTAGGTAGAAATTTATATTGATCTATAAGTCCCTCGAGCAAATCAAAAAACTTATTTACACTGACCATGTTGAAGCCCATAGCTCTGGCTACGGACGTTGGCTCGGCCGCACGTAGTGATAATTGTGGGTGTCGTTTCATGAACCCAGACAACCAATCCTCTCCCGCTAATTTATAAATACTATTAAAACAGTGGTCAATATTATTAGCTTCTGCGAACTGAAACGCTAAGCGACGAAGATCTTTATAGGTGAGACCAAACAAACGTTTTTCCATAAGTAAGATATGGTCAACTAGACTTTGTTCTTGAGAAGTAGAAAAAATTGGTTTGAAACGTCCCAGGCCCTTGCATGTGGACGAAACCAGGTCATTGCTCTGTCTGAATTTGTTGACTCGATCTTGCAATGTAGATTTAGGTACCTGGTAAGTTTGAGCAGCTTTCAAGTACCCCATACTTCCATCAAATACGGCCTGAACAGCTATTTTCATGTGTTCCGGGTCCCAATCTTGTCTGGTAGTAGTTCGTTTATAATTACGCGGCATTTTCATACCTATTGTAACAAAAAACAAGGTTAGTTCATATTTAATACATACGGGTCAAAACCGTATAATAGCCGGTTTTACCCCGTACGATTTTGTCCCGAAGTCCTAGATCCATAAACATGTCATACACACACACATGCGCAATCAAACTCACCGGTATAAACAATCAAAGTAACGAACAAATACACGCACTTTAGCATAAATAATTAATGACTTACCTGAAATGCACATAAACTGCACTATTGATAACTGTTTTTTCACAAAAATAACTTCAATTAAACCAAGAAACAATAAAATTATATATTTTGATAACGCACAGTTGTGTTGCGACAAGTGTCCGTGGCTACTTAACTCTCATTGGTGGACGTCGCTGAGCGGCAGTTGCGCGGCAAAATTTGAATTATTAGCAAGTATGACCATGGTGTACTGTTTTGCCCCGGTATACGATTTTGTACGGGTCTCCCCTACAAGCTGGTAAACTACAGACGAGACTCTGCTGCAGGGTTTCCTTTGCGTTGAAAACTAGTGAAAGCAATGATTACTATGAAAGGAAACTGGGGGAAAAAATAATCTTAAAAGAAATGAAATCGGTGTAAGAAATTGCGTCTGGCGAAAAAATCTGGTGAAAGAAATAGAATCTAGCGAAAAAAACTGATGAACGAAATTGTGGCTTAGTGAAAAATACTAGCGAAAGAAACTCGATACGTAGCCAAAGTGCTAATTTAATCCTGTAAACCGTTGCAATAAAGTTATATAACAGTTATATTACAACATTGTTCACGTCTGTTGTCTATTTTCCAGAAATAGAATACAAAAATATAAAATCCAACGATACAGAAGCTTTTATATAGAAGTATAACATCTAACAGGATATAATATAGTGAATACCGAGTATTTATATGAAGGCAAACATTTGCGACAAAGTAATACGACCGATGCGAACGGCGCGGTACATTTTTCAGAGTAACAAAGCGAATATTGGAGAGACTCCACAAAGGCCACGCGGCGAGCGGAGCCGCGTTAGGGAAGTGTGCTTGTCGATAAAAATGTATCTAAAGATACTTGATAAAAACTTGAAAACACTTTACTGGAGGACTTTGTGCTAGAAAAGATATAGATAGAGATAGATCTTCTTCAATTATTGAAATCGTAATAGAGTTAAAGAGGATACAATTTGTCTCCAGGTGGCTTTAGGTAAGTGCGCACTTTCCTTGACAATTGTGCTCTCAACATGCTTATACTGGGCGAACGAAAAAGATTTCATATTGAAGGTACTGACGATGATGATAAGCAGCTGGAGTGCTACCACAGATCGAGTGCTACATACATACAATCACGCCTTATTCTCGGAGGGTTAGGCAGTGGCGAATTAACACCCACATTTCACCAATCTTTGTATTCCTTCCCACTAAATAGGGGGTCAACATATGCTCAATATTGCAGGCCGACGGCAATAGTACCGTATGCCATAGCACGGTATAAAAACCAAAGCTTCTACTCAACCCACCTAATGATAAGCAGTTACCATGGCCTATGAATGCTGCAACATGAGAGGTGATATTGCACGTTGCCCCACCTGCCGAGGGAGGATAGTGTACTGCTGCGAAACCACCGTACGTTGATATGAATTAAAAGAGTAAAACTTACTCTAACGAGACAGCTTATTCGTGCTTTAAAATGCTTGATTCTACAATCTACGAACATGGCTTTACCGCATACGAAGTGGTGTAGCGAAAGTCTCCTTCCATATCAATGAACTGTAAAATATCCTTGACTGGATAACCCTTTTTACCCTGAATTTCTTAAAATTTCCTAACTCAATTAAAGCAAAGTACCTATTTCTATATTTGTTAAATTTTGACCAAACTGTTGCAACTGTCGATATATTTTTATCGATATTCAAATTCCACCCCTACCGCCTGACTCAGCTCCCTACCGAGTGCCTCATAGTTACATACGTAGGTGTAATTGTTTGAAAGTACATTTTTCTTTGAGGTTACTCTCTATTAAACGCTCAAAGTAAAATAGGACGCAATGGCTTTTACCTCAAAGGTGTACCAAAGGTCGGCCGGGCTTAATTGTTCCTCAATTACTATGAATTTCATACGAGTTTAACTCAAAGGGCTGAGTGGAAATTATAGGTGGATTGTCGGGGTAGTGTTGAGTATGGTCTTAAGATGTCGCGGTCTAAATAAAGCGGGTTTTTTAGCGCGGTAGGTACCTATATACACGCCCCCGCTGGCCGGCGGGGGGGGGGGGGTATCCGAGGGGATTTCCGCACGAAAAAAATAAAATAAAAGGTACCTATATACATGCTCCCCTTTTGCCAGGAGCAAGACGGGGACACCATGGTTGCCAAACACGAAGGGGCCATCTCCAAACCGGAGGTGGCCCTTGGTCAGTCGGGGTGCGAGGGAAATGCTTTAGGGCCACCTTCCACCCCGGCATCTGACGACCCGAGACGGCGGCGGCGTGCGGATTATGTCGCATTGAGTCCGACATAGCAGCCCCCGCCGGCCCACAGAGAGGGCGCTATCCGAGTAGATTTCCGTAAGGAAAAAGAAAAAAAGGTACTCTATATACACTGAATATAAAGTCACGAGGAAGTGCCTAGAAGCTATAACTTATGTGCCACAATGTTTACAGATGTTCAAAAAAGTTCACAGCGCGATTGGTTACTAACTGACGTTTACTTTTATGGTGGTTCTCTGTCGAAAGTTTTAACCAATTCACGTCAATGTATTGTGTAACGTCATTGGTCATGTGACTGTGATTAGTATGTGAGAGATAGCGATATTTACAGTAAACTGAATGTTTCACTCTATTTTCTATTTTCAAACTCGTTAACAACCAAGAAAAAGCAAAATACAACAAGGCTTCAAGACATTTTGAACTCATTATTAATTAACTCAAAATTAAACAATTTTCGGGTACTTTGAGCTTCAAACTATGAGACAACCACTATCTAAAGTCTATCCGGGACAATGGCTGCTGAAAAGCAACCCAAACGTCGGGATTAGTGTAAATAATAAAATAACATCAAACAATCGCGATAGTATTCGTTAAATTTTATTTCAATTATTTTGTACTTTTTAGTTTATTCTTCCATTGAATCGTGTTTTTTTTAGTTTCATTAAACTAAGTGTTATTTCAGATTGAAGTATGGCTCTACCACCTTCTACGATATTAACATTCAACATAGCTGCAGTAAACTGATGACATATTACATTATGGAAGAAGAGGTTAGCTATACTGATATTATAAAGAGAGGCCGAATTTTGTGAGTTTGTTTATATGTTTGGGGTATTCTTCGGAACCACTGCAATTATTGGAATTGATGAATTAGAAAATTTCACCATTTAAAAGGTACATTATCCCCGATGGACACAGGCTATATATTATGTGTAAATTACGATGGCCTGAGTTAAAGAAAAACATATGAACGGAAGCGAAACAAAGGCAGGTTGCTAGTAATAAATAAACGTTAAGTTTGATTACACAATCTCCCATCCTTAAAAAACTCATTAAACTGAAGCAGTGCATTTGTTTACCAAACATCTGTACTAAAGCTCACATCTCCCCAGCAATAATATCTGACAAAGGAGGTTCTCATCATAAAAACATTATAATCTTCTAAAATTCTGACAGTTGGGATCACAACTCTAAATATTTATGCTTTCTTGAACTATTTATTATGTTTAATATTGTGATTTACTATTATGAATCACTGTGAACAAGCTAGTTTGATTTCCATGTAGAGCAAAGGTGTTGTTTTTTTCGTGCGGAAATCCCTTCGAACGGGGGCGGTTATGTCGGGCTTGAACTGACTAAAACCGCAAAGCCGTCTCGGGTCTGTAACATTAACACACAACCGAACCCGGTTGTAAGGTTGCCCATAGAGCATATCCCTCGCACCCCGACTGACACTGGGCCACCGCCGAATTCGAGATGGCCCCCTCGGGGTTTCGAGATGGCCCCCTCGGGATTCCTGGTACCTATTTTTAGAGTTGCATCTATTAATTCCAGTTTCGTTTATCAATTCACGGTCTGTACTCTACGACTCGCCTACCGCTCTCGATGTGGTTAGCCCTTTATTTATTTCTTTTTATTTATTAAACTTTATGCACAAGTACAAAGGCGGACTTAATGCCACAGGCATTCTCTACCAGTCAGCCAAAGGTGGTGCAGAGAAAGACTCAGTAGGTGCATTATCAAGAGCAACATTTAAAGATGGAATAGATGATATGAGACCGATATTCTTAGCAATCCATGGGTTCTCCGTGCGGGTGCCGGGTCCATCACGTTGCTGAGTTGGGAACTCGGGACAGTGCCTGGGACTTGCAACCCAAGTGTAGGTTTAGAAGGAGCCCCTTTTGTTGATGTACATCAACACTCACCTTCACTACCTAAGTTCCCCTCCCTGCCTAACCAAATTTGATACGAACCTACTAGTGCCGCTTTAGGCATTCGTCCTAGTAATGAGCTTATTGTAGCTCTCGATAGGCCTAGATCTTTAAGTAGGTTATAGAGAGATTTTGCTGGTATACCTCTCGCTCCCACTTCCACTGCATACAAATTAACCACGTAACCGTTTTTGATTAATTCGTTTGTGAGATCATAGTATTTATTTTTCTTTATTGTGTGGTCCTTCGGTATATTTGTTTCCCACGGTACAGTAAGTTCCACAAGAACCACATGTTTTAACCTCTTAGAATATAGGAATATGTCAGGTCTAGATGACGAAACCCCAACATCCACCGGAATTTTATAGTGCTTTTCATACATGTCGATTAGGAGAGTCCAATCTGGGGCAGTATCTAAGATTGAATAAGGTTTGTTCCTGGATATTATGGATGAACCTTCAGACACAAAGTTGATATGACGTCTGTTAGTAGTCAATCCTTTTTTGGCTCTAGCTACTGCCAGACTCATTGCTTCACGTACGATAAGCACCTTATCGTGACGGCGTGAGTAATGGCCTCTATCGAGAAGCACCCTACATCCTACTAATATGTGTCTAGCCGTCCCTATTACCTCACCACAAGTATAACATTGTTTTTCTGTGGCCTTCCCCCACCTTATCTTACCTTACCTTACCTTAAGGTAGGTGTAATATGATATACTTAGTTACTTACATATAAATAGATATACTTACATAAACTATATCACTTCAGTTTGCTTATTCTGCGAGCTATGTCGGCAACTTTTTCTCTACTTTAAATCTTTCTTCTTCTTACGTATTACATCAAATTTTCGGTTAGTAAAATTAATTCAGAGGAACAAAGGAATTGACGAAGTTTAGGCACTTCATCTGGTGCTCTAAGTCAAATTTATTAACCAGTAGCATCGAACGATATTCAGAACTTCTGTTTAACAAACAAACAACTCATAAAGCACTCATTCGATTTATATCATAACCAATACTCATCGTTATGGGGCAGTATTATCCTTTCACGCCATCTGTCGGCAGAATCGAACACCCAACTAGCACTTATTTAACACTGTCCTGTAAAGATAAAACGTGTGCAAAAATGAGACTTATCTCTTTGCGACAAGGTGGTTTAGTATTTTTCTGAACTGTTAATGTATTTGGTAAAATAAAAGTCGAGGTGAAGAGTCGAAATCCGGGTGGTCATTATGAGCTGTGATGACACTGGGCCGCTAAAATGTTCTAATACTTTAAAGGAATGAAAATAAATTCGTTGAGGGTGATTTAAGGCATATCCATTTTTATTTTATTTTAAGTACGAATGCGAACCCGCGCTATGGTAATGTTAGCCTTTATTTTATAAATATCACTGCCATTACGATGCAATGCCCAGGGACCCGGGCTCGTTTCCTGGATGAGGTAAGGTGTTATTTGGATTATCTTTTAGGTAATTCTCAGTAGTAGCATGTAGTCTGGAAAAAGTTTTTCCCCGAGATATAATTCAGAACAAAGAAATTAGTAAGCGAACTACTTCAAATAACCAAGTTAGCTCTTGTTAGCAATGACAATACATAGTTCTGAATACAATATCCATTTTTTAATTTTACACACGAGAACCGCCTAAGCTCCGTCGCCGGCCCGGGCAAGGACATGTGTTAACGAGTTCTTATAAAATGTACACAACTTTTTTTTTTCATCCCTGACGGAACACGGCCCGTTCACGGCCCCGGTACGGCTCTGATGTGAGTGGCTAAACCTTTAGAGTCTAGTTTGATTTGGTTTGTAAAGCGTCTTTCTATCGTACAGTGCATGTCTTCAGCTTGTTCTTCTTTTCTACTTTAAGTAATAAAAACCGAATTTATAGTTATAAGTTCGTTTTAAAAGAACGTTTTACAAACTCTCTCTCTCACTCTACCCGGTTCGACGTGGGACGTGTCAAATCAAAAACCGGGCAACTGTACGACGATACTGATACAAATTACAGGAGCGTTATTTTATCGCCCCAACCTATAAACCAAGAATCGAATGCTATATAATCCGATTCATTAAACACTTGCACACAACAAGTGTAGCTAATAGGATTATGTTTTATTCGGCTCTATCTAACACGTGGTGGGCAAAATTATTATAATTTTTGATATACAGGCTTTTTTTAACACACGGCTGTAATAAAATTCTTGAAAATCGAATTTAATTAATTTCTAATTATCATATCGATTTGAAATTTTTAACCGACTTCATAATGCAGGATGTTCTTTGTTCGTCTGTATATATTTTTTTTTGTAAATATGTTTATGTATGACGACCGGAAGATAATACAGCATTTATTGAACACCATAGTGCTGATCTGATGATAGCGGTACTTGCTTAATAAGTAATATTGCGGCGAAATGTAACATGTTAGGGCATTTACACACTACAAGGACGTTTACTGACGGGCAGTTCGATTTTTTACGGTCCGACATAAAGTATTAAGTTGAAGATTTTCAACCGCCGGTAACCCTGGGGTTATCCTTTCGAGGGCTTATATACCCGGGGTGCCCGTTTTAGTCGGTTCGATTCCGACACGCCAATTCTATCGTTGGCACCGATGGGATGAAGCCCGTGGGGGTTTCCACACGTAAAAAAGGTACCTACTGGGTACATAAGTTCTTAAATTAAAATTAAAATCTGCACCAGAGCCCCGTCCGTCAATCAGCAGTTATACCGGTAGGCTTCGTTAAATTAGGTATAGTCATACAACTATTTGTTTTTAAATTGACTTTTCTTGTGACATTTTATGAGTGCTGTTAATCAAGTTCAAGCTTCTTGCGATAGTCATTTTTTTACTATGGGTTCTTTACTATTATAATAATATCGTATGTACCATTTTTTTTTTCTTTTCGTGCGGAAATTCCTTCGAATACCCCACCGCCGGCCAGCGGGGGTGGTTATGTCGGGTTTGAACCGACTAAAACCGCACGCCGTCTCTGGTCTTCAGATGCCGTGTACCTACTGGTCTGTACAGAATAAACAATTTCCACTTTGACAAGACTAACCTCAAAAATCCCGACGACGGGAGACAAAATTAATATTTATTTATGCAATCAATAAAACTAAGGTAATCCTTTACAATTTCGTAATATCACGCCCTCGTCATTAGGGCACAGACTAGGGGAGTAAACGATGGCATATTTTGATGTCACCGCAGACAATAAATTAGGGTATTAGTACGTATGGAATATTATTGACATTTGTCGTTTAAATTGTACTACCGGCTGACGGCATACGGACGGACAATTATTTATGATGGGTTCTCTAAACGGGTGAGTTTAGCGGAGATTAGTTTGTGAAGGATAATAATTTATCATCTGTAGACTAATTTCACTAATATTTGCGTGTGATCGTGAGGTCCTCCGTTCGATTTCAAGGTGGAAAATAGAGTTAAGTATTGCGTGTTCTGTAGAATGGAGGTGGTATTTTTTTTGTATTTGGACTAGTCCACCCTCATTACCACTACTGGAACTCCTGTACACCAGGATCAACAGTGGCCCACAACACACAAAATAGTGACATTCGGGAAGTCCCAAGGAAAGTTAAACTGTCTTGGAACCCGCATTTAAAAATATAATAAATCCATGAAGTTGGTTTTATAGGCTCGACGTAGTATTAGACAAAAAAAAAGGTATGTTCATTTATCGTTAAACCATATATTGAAATCGGAACTTGAACATGCGACCAGATTCTTTCTAGGAGCAATACTCGGACCAACTGAACTACCTGGAAACATCCTGGATATTTGATATTCTCCTATACATACGCCTTGGGGCGACGCTAGAGGCATCTACTGAAATTAATACGAACTAACGGAAACTATTAACTTCAAAATGTATTGTGTTGTTCATTAATTCACACAATGCTATATAATAGGTAATACAAAATGATTTATAATGTTTACTATGATTCAGTTTAATCTGTGGACGCTAAATTGTCAGTGGTCAGTGTGGGAACAGACCATAGATAAATAGAGCTGTTATTATAAATGTCGTTGTTAGAGGTTGTATACCTACAGCTGTGATGCGACGGAAATGCCTTATTAGCCACCTTACACCCCGGCGTCTGAAGACTTTAGACGGCGTGCGGTTTTACTCGGTTCGAATTCGACTTAACCACCCCCACTGGCTCGCGGGGGCTGGAGGGGGACCCCTCCCCCCTCCAGTCCAGGGGGATTTCCGAAAAAAAAAACAACGGGGTAGTATACCTACAGTAGGAACTTGCCCTTTAACTAAAATCCGACTATGATCGGCTTGCTTGTTTTGTACAACATTCTCTCCATCTTATTATCTATTTCGACTGCTACGTCAGGAGGCGCGGATTCGATTCCCGCTCAGTGCAAATATTTGTATGAATGAATATGTCTATTTGCGTTGGTCTGGGTGTTTCTATGTATAATATGTATGTATTAACAAAAAAAAAGTACATAAGCATGTTTATCCGCATTCTGGAACCCATAACACAGGCTTTTTAAACTATGCTTACTTTGGGTCTAGAAAGCGCTGTGTAGAATGTCGTAGAATATTTATTTTTATTTTATTATTTAAATAAAATAGCACCAGCTAAACAACGGACGAGGCTCTGGCGCAAGCTTCCTTTCCAGGGTTGGGAGCTCAGAAGGTAGTAGCTCCCGGAAAAGCCTACATAGCAATCAAAGCCAATATGACAACAGTTTGGCAGAAAAAAGAATGTAAACATTACTGTAGTGTTTAACAGATTAAATACTTTTTCTTTTCTTCTTTCTTTCTGTGGCGTAGCGGTAGTGCCTTCGACTGCTAAGTCAGAGGTCGCGGGTTCGATTCCCGCTCAGTGCAAATGTCTATATTTGCATTCGTCTGGGTGTTTCTATGTATATTAGATATTTATTTACAAAAAATAGTATTTAAGTATGTGTATCCGCATTCTAGAACCCATATGGCAAGCTCTGCTTAATGATATTGTCGGAAGTTTACGCGAATATCACATATTGAAATAAAACTATTTTTCGGATTCTATCGCGGTTTATTGGATGTTATTTTATATTTTACAATGATCCCGACGTTTCAGTTGCTTTTCAGCAACCATGGTCACGGGGATAAAATATAAAATAACATCAAATAAATCGCGATAGAATCCGTTAAAAATAGTTTTATTCCAAAGCTCTGCTTAGTTTGGCCCTAGATGGCGTTGTGTACTCTGTCCTACATGTATTTAATTATTATTATTTATTTAAAAACAACAAGAGTGATCCTCAGGCTCCAAAGAGTAAACGTAAAAGCGAGCATAATACATGAAAACCTTTATGAAAGTAGAAAAAAAGGAATACGTATGCCTGGATAGTAGAAAGGGGACATATTTTTTTATCTCTATCTACTTCGATGGAAACGAGGTATGATTATATTTATGTTTTATTTAGTATCTAGCACGTAGACTGATGGTAGAAATTTGATGACACAAATTTGTCACAAAATTCGGCCGGGTGGGTACCACCGTGCACGATTGCGAAAAACCACTTACCATCAGGTGAGATGCAGTCAAACGCACTCAAATTTTTAGTAAAAAAAAAAAAAAAAAACCCTCCATAGTTATACAATTTCGGTTTGATTGCGTGTAGGGGTCAGGAAGTGCATAGCCGGGCAGGGGGATTGTGGTCGCAGCACTAGTGGGACCGGTGGGTGTCACGCGGTGCTGCGACGACAATCCTCTTCTGATGAGGCCGTCAAGCTGAGTGCCACCATTGTTAACATGGTACGTGTATGTAATGGTGACCCTCTTTCCTGAGACTTAACCTTCAGCTTACCATCAGGCGAGGTGAAGTCAAATCAATCAATTCGGCACCCTAATCAATTGTTCCACTATGAAACATCCGAGGTTGCGGACCGAAGTTTTGGGCAATCGGGACCATGAAACACATTTATCCCGCTACCGAACCTTTCTTTTTCTTCTCTCGTGTCAATAGCATATGATAGCATATCAATTTTGGTTTGTCCAATGTACAGCTAGCTACCTTAATGGCGTTCTCAGAGGCGCTCATGAGTTCCTCCGGTGAACATGTGTTTGGGCATGCAACACATGTTAGTAAGTGGGCCATGGACTGTGGAGTAATTCCACATTCACACCGCATACCCGCCCCATTTAAGAAACCCCACCTAGACCGGGTTACATTGCTGCGACCGACCTGTGTCCGAAATCTGTTTAAAAACTTCCACTTGGTCCAAGTAAGGTCATTTCCAAGGGGAAGCCTCGCTGACAGTGGGACGAAAGGTGTCGGTAGCGAGCACTGTGCTCTCCAAAAATTGTCTGGCTTGAGAGGGCTCGCCATCAATAGAAGCAAAATATTAGTAATAGAAGCTCTTGCCGCTTTTCAGCCTTTGTGGCACATGCGTGACGTCTAAATACTACTTCTTTCATACTTGTGTCGTGCGGGCCCAAAATTTGGAATGTTTCATGGTAGCCCTCCAGTTTTCTTCTGTATTTTTAATCGAAGTATTCGAATTTCGAAGAGAGATATACATATTTATTATTCACTAGCTTTTGCCCGCGATTTCGCCTGCGTGGAATTCTGATCCCGTTCCCACTGCCTACCCACCTGCAACCTATTCCAGGGATAAAAAGTATTCTATGTGTTATTCCAGACTATAATCTATCCCTGTACCAAATTTCAGCCAGTTACGTTGAGTGGTTTTTGCGTGAAACAGTTACAGATATCCATCTAAATTGTCAGGTTTTTTTTTACATTTAGTCGGTTCAATCCCGACATAACCGCCCCCGCTGGCCGGCGGGGGGGTATCCGAAGGGATTTCCGCACGAAATAAAAAAAAAAGGTAAAATATTAGTGGAATTGTGGTTCGTCTAATCTAGGCAGGTACCAATGCCAAGCAAAATCTATTAAACAGTATCCCATCGTCATCATCATCCCAGCGCTGTGTCCCAATTGCATCAGAGGCCTCCACCTCGGAGCCCCGGGGTCCGCCCTATTAAAAAGTATCCCGTATCCTCACATAATTATTCAGCCACTCGAAATGAAATTATCTTCAATAAAAATGCGCACAGAATAATAAAATGGCATAAAATCAAATAAAAACTGGCGATACACAAATAATAGCGATTTAAACGCGCCACTTGTGTTAAACAAAAGGTTTTATTGGCGCCAAAACCGGGGCTCGTTGCCGCCACTTGACCATCTGTGATTTTGTGAAGGTACCAGTGTACCTAAAGCTTTGAAAGAACGTCGAGATTTAAATTAATATGAATGTGGTTCATTACTTTGAGTTTTTGGTTGCTGCAAATTAAAAAAGCGTTTATATTTTGTATTTATGTTTTGTTCTTCAAGGTAGGTTACCCATTTACCACTGGGTGCTTAGCATTTTATGCATCTACAAATTAATAGACACATAAAAAATTAATTGAAGAGTTGGAGTGATTTCGTAGTAGTATAGTCCAATATAAATAAATAAATGATATTCTACGATATAATCATCATGGCTTATACAGTTTTTATGGGCCTGCGCCAGAGCCAGAGGTTGGGCCCCCGTAATTTTGATGGGTGGTGAAGTGTTTTCTTCGCGAAGGTGTAAACTATACTATTATATTTCGTGGTATCGTGATTCGTACTTACCTAGTCATCCGTAGTGTAGTGATTGGTGGTGGGGTGATTTCGTAATGCAATTATTCCGGTATCAATTTTTTTTAAAGAATATTAGTATTCTAAATAACATTACCAATATTCCCTCTAACCCCTCCAGCTTTTTTTTTTACATGCGGAAATGAGCTGAATTGCTTTTGTTAGGAATGGGCTCACATTTTAAACCCGGGACCTCTCGATCATAAGGCCGACTCCTTAACTATTAAACTACCGTATCCCACTCCTAAGTAGCTTGTTATAATTATGTTACTTTGAGGTAATATGCCTACCTCTCTATTTAAAAAAAATCTGTAACAATAAATTTAGTCACATTTACACACAGATTAAAAATTATTTAAAGTTAAATGCATTTTATTGTCAGCGCTATACGGTGGCTGAAGGGGCCGAATAGTTGGGGCTAAAAACATTGCAATAAAGGGGCGCGGTTTTGATCTTAAACTCTCAGGGGTGAAATTTAAAAGTGTATGGTCAATTTTACTACTGTTTTAATTTTTTTTTAAATTTATGTTTACTACTTTAAGGTCGGTAGGTACCTAGGTACAGTACCCGGGTTTTGGTTAATTAGGTTAAATATTTTAATTAATTGTCATTTTTTTTTTAAATTAACCGGTTTTTGCCTCAATTATCTAGAATTATTTATTATTAGATTTTAAAATACGTACAAAAAATCGTTATTTTTTCTATTTAAAAAGCCAATTCTAATCACCATTACTTAGAAAAGAGTGTATGTGAGTTCGTATTGCGAATCTGGCAGTAAGTAAATTTAAATGTAGAAGCAATAATCTTGACGTTCATTCATGGGTGTTACTTTGATCTATATGCATAAATATATTTTGATTTCGTACGTTTCAACCCCCCCCCCCCCCCCCCCAGGACTTACGCTCCTCATCCCGCGCGCATCATGGAAGTGTCACGCATGAATTTGCCGAACTATAGGTTAGGCATCAAACTGTCTCGATAGAGATTAACAAAACCGAAAGAAGTCAATCTTAGGCGAAAATTATCACTTTTTCTGTAAACATATCAACTGAGCCAAAGGGGTGGAGCCTTATGCACCCTGCTGTGTAGACTGTTAGGGCACCTATCTATCTATCTAAATTAAAACTATTTAAATAATCGTCTTAGTTGCTTTATGGCTAATTCCTACAAAATTCAACATTCAAACTAGGCTATCATAATTTTGGCATAAATACGTTTCGCAAACTGTATAATTTTTTTAAGAACTTTATGCCTGCCTTATTTATTTTTTATTAAGCACTGCGTTTAACGAAGTGTAAAATATTCGTTTAGAAACGTATTGCTTTTCTTAAAAGTATATCATATTTTTGTCATATAAAATCGTTTTGGTTTCATTATATTCGTACACATAAACTCTCTAAAATGATATGTTAAAATATCTGTGCCTTACAGAACAAATGTTTTTCGATAATTATATTACTTTTATTCTGAAGAAAGGTGAAAATGTTCAAAAATATTAGTGTTACGTCAGCATTGTGACAGTGACATTGACTTCTAAATTGAGGTTATGACATCAATGTTTAATAAACGATCCATAAAACTTATTTAATTAAGACTAAAAGCATGTATAAATAAATAATATTCGATTAGCATAATAAGTGTAAATTTGTAAAAATGTGGCAGTTAATGCAATCCCATTCGTGTATACTTATGCGGCAACGGTAAATATTACAACAGTCAAATATTTATATTCATAAAATAAACCAGAATTTCCACTGTAACACTCACACTTATTATTGTTTACAGGTTAAAAACGAGTAATATTAATATCTGTTTTGCAAAAATAATAAAAGACAAGCCGCCTAATGTCGTGAAACGATATTTAACAGAAGTTAAAACTTCGACGGAAAATAGTTCAAAGTCCGGCTTATTATTACTTTGTAGCCCTTGGAAGCTGTGCACAGGCGTCAGCTTGGGCCTTGGTGTTAGATATATATTAAGTAATGGGCCTGCATATTGTAAGTCAGCGCCAAGTAGTAGGATAATTCAGAGAAGACCTAATGTAGAAAATGACAATGCAAAGTTTGATTGGCATAAGTTTTTCTCATATCTGGAACCTCACAAGTTGTTATTGGTTGCTGCTGTTGCCGTGAGTATACTTTCAACACCTATTTATTATTTTAGTTTCACTTTTCATTTGACCACAGATAAAGCGTGTGGACTGCTTTACTCAAATATCACCTCACCACCATGAAATCATGGTCTCAGTTTCAATTCCTGGGAAGTGCAAAGCTTTATCTGTTTTATTTTTAGGAAATATTCAGTAGGCACATGGATTCATAAGAAATCTTTAAATGGGAAACTACTTAGTAACTGAAATACAAGTTAATGTGCTTGTGTTAAAAGGGTTAATTCTCATCAGTAGAGTAACAGTCAGGTTTCGAACCTGCGAAATCTTGAACATATACCAACCGCTTAATGACTAAGCTACGAATGCTGTATTGCTGCTTCTTTACACCTTTTTAGACTACCTTCAATATAACTATAATAGTTTGCAGGAATTACGGTAGATGGCTCCAGCGTTGCCCTTAGAAGTATATAATATATTGGAGAACTTCAAATACCTGGGACGTGTCTAGGTAGCTCAGTTGGTCAGAGCATTCCTCCTGTAAGGGTCAGTCACGGATTCAAGTCCCGTCCTAGATGTTATCTTTTCCGATCTAAATCTATATTCAAAATAACTGTTAATTTGTTTTTGTTCTCAATTACAGTCAGCATTAACAGTGGCATTCTTAAATGTATACATTCCAGTGATGTTGGGAACCATAGTGAATATTTTGGCAAATTTAAGACAAAATCCTAGTACAGACTTTATTGATGAAATCAAGTTACCCGCCTTAAAACTTGTATCATTGTATATTGGACAGGTATGTTTACTTTGATTATGTAACTCGGCAATATTGTGTTGTCATCGTCATCCTAGAGTTAACCTCAGTTGCAACTGAAGATTGCGGTTTAGGATTCACTCTCCTACTCTTTCATCTCTCTTCCAAAATTGACTTGGTTTATCTTGACTGTTATGGGAACAGCGGCAGTTAGAACTCAGTCCACACCTGTCAGGTAAACCTGCACCAGAGCTTTGTCCGTCGCTCAGCAGGTGTACTGGCTTCTAGATAAAGTTAGCTTGGGTTCTGAAGATTACAGTGGGACCCCATACACCCTTCCTATAGCTAAACTAATTCAATATTTATTACTTCGTTTTTTTAAATTATATATATACTATACACGCTGAGTTTATAGTCGTTTTGGATCCGAAAGAGGGTTACTCGGAATAATCTATGGTACCATTTTAAAGTGCCCAAATTGCTGAACTGGTTATAGTAAAAATGTTGACTTTTCTGTAATCTTTATCACTCGATCGAGTTGAAACATGATTAGCGGATCGAATAATTCATTGAGAATTTTACATGAAGATGTGTCCTCGCTTCGTGAAAGCCACCTTATTCATAAATGCGCGGGAGTATTTGACGCACACCGCCCAGCACGCCGACGCCGTGTCGGCGCACTTCGCGAAACATGTGATAAAAAAAGCACTGACCGCACGCACGCAAAATAACTATGAAACATACCTACTTTAAAATAAACTATTCCAATTTCTCCTTCATACTTCATATGGGCTTAGGACCGTCGGAAATACTTTATTAAAATATTATTCATACATAAATGACCTTTTGGTCTATGTAGTAATAAAAAAAAACACAATGACAACAGACTGCGATTTCGGGCTATTTCAGGCGTATTTAAAAAATTTGAGATATTTACAAAAGAATCAACTCACATGGGTAACTAATTACAGTTTATTTAAATTTCCCTGTACCGAAGCAACTGCTCGAAATGGAGTCCAGCACGTTCGATACACAAACGGGCACGTTTTATGCTATTGTCTTTAAGCGTATTTAATGTGTGTCAATCACTTTTCACTATTTCGAAGGCGTCCACTATCGCACTGCGTAACTCATCACGAGTTTCTTATTCCCGAGTGTAAACAAGTCGTTTTATTTCTGACCACAAATAAAAGTCTAATGGAGTTAAGTCCGGACTCCTCGGCGGCCAAGCAACGGGCCCACCGCGGCCTATCCAGCGTTCACTAAATTCGCTATCTAGGTAGATTCACGAACAGCACGTGCATAATGAGCCGGACAGCCATTATGCTGGTAGTACATACCTCGTAAGTACGCTAGCGGCACATCCTCTAATAATTCAGATATTACTATGCGTAGCATCACTAGATAAGAACTACCAGTGAGATGACCTTCAATAAAGACGGAACCTAATAATTGGTCGTAAATGATACCGGCCCAAACATTCACACTGAACCTAATCTGATGGTGGTCCTCCCTTATTAAATGGGGATTAATCAGAGCCCAGTAAAGTTCATTATGCACGTTGTAAAGACCCACTCGCGTAAACAATGACTCGTCTGTGTAAAGTATGTTACTGTTGTTATTTTCTAACAACCACTGACACATAGTGATCCTTGCTGGTCCATCATTCTCATAAATTGCGTGAGCCCGACAAAAATGGTAAGGGTGGCTCGGCCTTGTGCATGTGACGGCGTTCGAAATTGTCCGTGGTCGAGTAAGCGCTTGGTCGCAGTCAAGATGGTCGGGGCCGACGGAACTTGGGGATTATCGATTCCTCGTAGCCGTAACCCATACAAGTACTCCGGCCGACAGTACAAACGCCTAGCCTCTTCCAGATTGTAATTAGCAATGGCATACAGCTGCACCATTGCCAAATACTCAATGTTGGTAAATTCGTACTGACGACTCAGTTTTGGATCTCGTGATAAACGAAATTGCAAATACCTAATCCGTGCGTGCCAGTCAATCAAGTCGAAACCTGTCGCATCGCTGTAGCTGGGCGGTAAACGGTAAAAAAAAATCGTCGCATAAACCTTAGTAAGCGTTTTACGTGAAGTTTAAAGGAGTTACCTCGAGTTCTCATTTGTTTTGGCCAAACGAAATGAAGTTTGAAATTTAAAAAAAAAATTTTTTTGATTTTCTAATTTATACTTACTTCCAGGTGGTTCTGTTATCGAAACTCTGCCCAAAATATTTCGTTCCAAAACGACTATAAACTCAGTGTGTATATATAAAATCTAATCTACCCTGTAGTTTTCTACGACGATATATATTCCCCCTCAAAACTTGCATCAAATTTTTTGATATTGAAGTCTTTTTTAGACTTTAAAAGTCAAGTTAATATATTTCAGGATAGTATGAAAGGTTTTAGAAGTAAGGCAATCTACTACGAATCTCTAGTCATCTGACTCAATGACTGTACTGCCTCATCAGATCATAATCTGAATCCTGTTATGCCCAAACTTACTAGCTTTCTTTAATGTCTTTATGTATATATTTTTAGGCAACCTTCACATTCTTCTACATCCACCTATTGTCTCAAGTCGGTGAGAGAGTCGCTACTCATATGAAACAGGACCTGTTTGAGTCCATACTAAGACAGGATATGGCATTCTTTGACCAGGAGAGAACTGGTGAACTAGTCAATAGGTATGAAAATACATCCACACTTGATATGCTTACATCTTTATATGTATACGTAAATGGGTGGGCAGCAGTACACCCACATTTTACCAGTTATGTTTTTGGGCCCATGTAACAGGGGGTGATCCTATTGGTGTCAAATGAGCATTTTCTTTTTATCAAGCTGCTACTGATAATATATAAACGAAAACCTAATTATAATGTGAAAGAAAAGAGAGAATAAACAAGTAGTATTTCAAAATATAATGTTAATCTGTTTTTGTTTAATGTAAACTTTAATAAAAATACTCAAAGACGTAATACACAGCGCTCTCTAGTCTCAAAATAATTATATGTCAACTTACTTGTAGTAAGAGTTCCGCATCCCGTAGAAGTTCAGGTTGACTTCGTTAGATGGCGCTGGATACATTGCGATGTCGCCACATTACCACTAGTAGTCTTGTCAGAAATTCCAACTGAGCTTAGTGCTTTTTGTTAGTTCAGATCGGTAGTATACCAGATGACTATTACGATTCTGCCACTTTTAGACAGTAATTAATAACCATTAATTGTAAATTTACAGGCTGACAGTTGATGTTCAAGATTTCAAAAGTTCTTTCAAGCAGACTATTTCTGGAGGACTCAGAGCAATAACACAGGTAAATATGTAGTTACAATTTTACCCAGTGTTGTATATATACCTTTTACGTATCGCATCGTAACGTAAGTCTCTGAATTTGGTGAGATGACTTGGTATCGACAAAATATGTATTTGAAACAAAAAAAAAAATCGGGTAAAATAAAAAAATAATAAAAAAAAACAAATAAAATGAAAAAAAAAACACGTGACACCTTATATATGCACAATGTGTCGCAAAATAGCGATCTATTAAGAAAAGAGATAGAAAGATTTTATTTAATGATCACTTATTTTGATAATGTTTAAGAATGTAACTAGGAAAAATTATAGAATGTGTGTAAGTTGGTCAAATGCAGTTACGATATTTTACTCAAGACGAGCTCAGTCGGAATTATACAATAGTTATATCATTAAAAAATTTCATCTATTTTCAGATAGTGGGATCGGCAGTCAGTTTACTAGTCATATCGCCGCACTTAACTGGGCTCACCCTTCTCTGCGTCCCATCAGTCGTCATTGGAGGCACTTTTATTGGGACTCTTCTTAGAAAGCTGTCGAGAGAGGCTCAGACACAGGTAAGACGGGCCTACCATAATCTGTTCTTTGCCCCATCTTTGACTATGCTATCTAGGTCTCACCGAAGACGAACTTAATAAGCTTGAGAGCCTTCAAAATCTTTGTATTAAGATTATGATTAGTGTGAGCGACAGTCTTAGTACCGATTGTATGTCAAAAAAAAAAAAAAATTATACTAAAGATAATATTTTGTTTCAATAAATATATTTTGCTAGTGTTAACTAGTGATCATCTCTAGCATGAAAAAGATAATTTACCTAAATACGTATCTGTATTATTTTTCAAAAAGATAGAAAAAGCAACACTCGTAGCAGAAGAAGCGATCTCGAACATGCGGACTGTTCGCGCGTTCGCGGGTGAGAAGAACGAAGCGCAGATGTTCGCGCACGAATGCGACGCGGCTGCCGAACTGAGTATGGAGCTGGGCCTCGGCATCGGACTGTTCCAAGCGGGCACCAACTTGTTTTTAAATGGGTGAGTACCTTTTTTTTTTTTTTTTTTTTTTATCGTGCGGAAATCCCTTCGGATACCTCCCCGCCGGCCAGCGGGGGCGGTTATGTCGGGCTTGCACCGACTAAAACCGCACGCCGTCTCGGGTCTTCAGACGCCGGGGTGTAAGGTTACCCATAGAGCATATCCCTCGCACCCCGGCTGACCCTGGGCCATCTCACCACTAACAGCATCGCTCATCCTGTTTCCTCTGAAAGCAGAGGAGTACGGAGAGCGATGTGTTCCCGCCACGTTGGGTATTGGCCGACGATCAATGCCAACCCTATGAAGGGGTGAAGGGGAAGCCATTGACCGCCGCCCAGGGTGTACCGGCCGCTCCGATTCCGTTCCCCCCGGACTGCAGCGGGATCGGAATCGGAGCGACACTCGAGGAGGTTACCCAACACACACCCCTATGGGTGAGTACCTACTGACCAATAAATTGATTTTATATTTTAACATGTCACTAACTTTAGTAGTGAAGTCATTGGTTGAAATTCGATTTTAATATTTTTTTTTAAGTTTATATATCCGCGCAATCCTGCTATCCTACTAATATTATAAACGCGAAAGTTTGTGAGTATGGATGTTTGTTACTGTTTCATTTAAAACTGGCTGAACGAATCTGACTGGAATTTGGTACTGGGACAGAAGATAGTCTGAACTCTAACACATTGGCTACTTTTCATCCCTGGAATAGGTTTCCACGCGGGCGAAGGCTCGGACAGAAGTTAGTCAGACATAAAACACATTGACATAAAACTATTTTTAAAGATTGTATCACGATTTATTTGTTATTTACAATCGCGATAGAAAACTTTAATAACAATAATTAAAAAAAATATAAACCACCTACATCAATTTCTTTGTAGCTAAGAACCATCTCGACCATTTCGGCTTTCGAACAAAAAAATCCGCATCAAAATTGATTCATCCGTTTGGAAGCTACGATGCAACAGGCAGCCACACACACACACACACACACAAGTCAAAGTTATAACACCCCGTCGTTTTTACGTCGCTGTTAAAAACGTTTTATATTAACGTGTAACGTTCGCGTAAACTTCCGACAATATTATAATAATATATTAGTGAAAAAAGCTTATTTCAGCATTATTAATTGGGAGAATGGCAATAGGCATGATGACAGTAACTGAAACTTAAAAATTAATAGTTATTTGGATAAACTAAAACGAAAACATTCGGCGATCCGCCATGTTTTGTTGAACACCAATCAAAGCGAATGACGTCACTTCTGAGTTTTGGCCAACTTACTTAGTCTATGGTTACGAAATTCTGATACGTAGTATATTTATTTAAAAAAAACTTACTGCGAAGTGACGTCAAAAGCAACGCCATGACACTAACAAGCGTTTTATTGCGAATTTTAAATTTATATACTATAATGCAATTATTTTCCTAATAAACCTGTAATGTCGGCAAAAAATATGTTATTCCCTTTAAGTAAAATATGATTCCATGCGTTATAGGACAGTTTTACAAAATCTGTCATCATGCCTATTCACCAAATTTCCATTTTCTTTTCACAGTATGGTGCTAGGGACGATGTTCCTCGGCGGTCACTTGATGTCAAGCGGACAAATGTCCGCGGGTGACGTCATGGCTTTCCTAGTCAACGCCCAGACGGTGCAGAGGTCTGTGGCTCAGCTGTCGCTGCTGTTTGGTGCGATTGTAAAAGGTGTAAGCGCCGGTGGAAGAGTTTTTGAGGTGAGACCATAGAGCCCGTGTCTCATTTTATAAATCAGAAGCCGTTCTATAAAACTGAAGCAAGCCGATCATAACCGGACTCTCACTATTCTTCCCAACGTGCCAAATCAAAAACTGGTACGCGATTCACTGATATTACGATTTCAAAACGTGTGATTTCAAAAGTTACGAAAACTTAAAAAATAATATTTCAAAATCTGGATGAATATTCCTTGCTTGAAAGCTTCCTTCGATTTCGGTAGATGGCGATGGATACATGTGGCGCGGCCACAAGTAGATGAATTGTGTATTTAAAAAACATCTTGTAATTTTTTACAAGCAAATACAAATTTTAGCTCTTAAACCATTAGTAAAAAAATAATAAAACATGAACTTTGTACGTTAATTTTCTATACACTATATAGGACTATAAAGGACGCACACCATCCTTAGATGAAGTTGTCGATACGTTTATAAATGACCTAAATAAGATAGATCAGATACCACTAAACAATATCAAAAAAGCTTGGATATATGACAACTACTTAACATCACGTCTGACTTGGCCTTTTCTGGTGTATGAATTCGGTAAAACCTTACTGGCGAAAATAGATGCAACTGTCATAAAATCGCTAAAATCGTGGCTTGGACTAGCGCACTCTGCTGATTCCTCTGCTCTATTTAGGGATCAAAATAATTTTGGGATGAAACTTAAGAAACCATCGGAGCTCTATAAACATCTTAGAGTTACCAAAGCCCACATCTTAGGAAAATCCCAAGATGTCACAATCAGGGCACTCCCGAAAGATAATAACGCGTCCGAGCTTGAATCTAGACTTCTATTCCATAAACGATTTATGATAGGGGCCCAGTCAAACAGAGTGGGGTTGGGAGTACGAGAGCCAGAAAGGGACCAGGATATACTTAAGTCCTTTCTAAAACAAGACGAAAATGATAAATATCGAGTGCACGCGATGAATTTGGAAATCCAAAATGAATGGTTGACAATGGGAGAGTTCTGCATACCGATGGCCTTAAAGTGGCGCACCTTGATCTATGACTGGTCGCCGGCCCTGTTAAAATTTTGTCTTAACGCCTTTCAGATGACCCTCCCAGACCAGAGTAATCTGGTAAAGCGGGGGAAGGCCACAGAAAAACAATGTTATACTTGTGGTGAGGCAATAGGGACGGCTAGACACATATTAGTAGGATGTAGGGTGCTTCTCGATAGAGGCCATTACTCACGCCGCCACGATAAGGTGCTTATCATCATACGTGAAGCAATGAGTCTGGCAGAAGCTAGAGCACAAAAAGGATTGACTACTAACAGACGTCATATCAACTTTGTGTCTGAAGGTTCATCCATAACACCCAGGAACAAACCTTATTCAATCTTAGATACTGCCCCAGATTGGACTCTCCTAATCGACACGTATGAAAAGCACTACAAAATTCCGGAGGATGTTGGGGTTTCGTCATCTAGACCTGACATATTCCTATATTCTAAGAGATTAAAACATGTGGTTCTTGTGGAACTTACTGTACCGTGGGAAACAAATATACCGAAGGACCACACAATAAAGAAAAATAAATACTATGATCTCACAAACGAATTAATCAAAAACGGTTACGTGGTTAATTTGTATGCAGTGGAAGTGGGAGCGAGAGGTATACCAGCAAAATCTCTCTATAACCTACTTAAAGATCTAGGCCTATCGAGAGCTACAATAAGCTCATTACTACGACGAATGTCTAAAGCGGCACTAGTAGGTTCGTATCAAATTTGGTTAGGCAGGGAGGGGAACTTGGGTAGTGAAGGTGAGTGTTGATGTACATCAACAAAAGGGGCCCCTTCTAAACCTACACTTGGGTCGCAAGTCCCAGGCACTGTCCCGAGTTCCCAACTCATGTTCCCTGTTCCCATCAACGATGGACCCGGCACCCGCACGGAGAATCCATGGATTGCTAAGATTACGGTCTCATATATATATATATATATATATATATATATATATATATATATATATATGTATATATATATTAGTGTTGGGCCACTTGTATCATTGACAGTACTTCTAGACTGGCAGGCAATTATT
Organism: Cybosia mesomella; assembly: GCA_946251805.1. Lineage (NCBI taxonomy): Eukaryota > Metazoa > Arthropoda > Insecta > Lepidoptera > Erebidae > Cybosia > Cybosia mesomella. Next base: position 23,893,709 of record OX276405.1, read on the forward strand.
AATAGAACAATATTATATTTTACAGTACATTATTATGGAACCTACAATGGACACGTCGGGCAAAAAGGTGATCAAGTACCACGAGTTTCACGGAGACATCGAGTTCAAGGATGTCGTGTTTGCGTATCCTACCAGACCTCACGCAGTAAGTACCTGTTTACCCGAAATTATTACAATTTGGTAAAGGGATAGTTTATAGTGTGGAATTTTATCCCTGGAATAGGTTCCCATGGGTTGCGAAAATGATAAATTAATATCTGGGTGACCAAGCTTCGCTTGTTTTTTTTATATATCTATATCGCCCCTGAAACCCTCTGTGTACTAAATTACCTACATGAAAATCGTTGGAGCCGTTTCCGAGATTCAGATGTTACACATACACATATATATACAAGAATTGCTCGTTTAAAGGTACCCGATAGATTAGATATACAGTGTTAATCCCACTTCACATCATACATGTGAAAGTTAGATGGATAGATGGATGTATGGGTGGATGTTTGTTACTCAATCACGCCAGAACGGCTGAACGGATCTGTTTGAAATTTGGTAGAGGGATAGATTATAGTCGGGAATAGGACATAGACTACTTTGTATCCCTCGAATATGTTCCTGTAGTGAGCAGACGAGTTTACCTACTAAACCGACCAGTAGCGTACATACACAACGAGACACGATATCACGCCACCTCGGATGATGCATACGTCACAGAACATCCGATGGGGCGGCAACGATTTAATTTTACCTGAGTGAAGCTACATAGGCCACGCCTATTCATCGCTTCTATGATGCGAGTGGCGCGGGCGCAAGGTGGCGACATTAGGTCTATTGTCCTCAGGTAAACGCCTATTGTAGAAACGGTCAAGCACGAACCGTTATTACTATTATTTAGGAATGTGAACGTTTATTATTGTTAATTAGATTTTTGTATAAAAACCCGTGTGCAATCTATGATTGTAACAGTCTGCTAATCAACTTCCTTACTGTAAATACTTGCCAATATAATTGTATACTGCAAACCGCTGCTTTTATTCCTGCTTACTTACACGCTATTGTAAGTGGTCGCAACCAGCTACCTTAACCACTTCATTCCCATGGGAAGCGGGAACGGGATCGAAATTCTACGCGGGTGGAGCCGCGAGCAACAGCTAGTTTATTATACATTACAAATCCCCCTTTCCATCTCCATACGAGTTGCATTTTTATAAAACTGCTTTTCATTATTTTACAGGTAGTATTGAAGGACTTTAATCTGAAGATCCCAGCTGGTAAAACAGTGGCCATTGTTGGCACATCTGGTAATGGGAAATCTACGATAGCTGCTTTGTTAGAAAGGTATTTACTTCTAGACGAAAGACGGTGGAGAGATAAACAATTAAAAAATAATAATTTAGGTGGTTAATCAGATCTCTTAAGGAGGCTTTCCACGGTGCGTGATACTTCAGATATTACGCACGACAGACGACCTGGGATAGCCACGCATCGTGTATTAATTGCTTTCCTTTGCGTGTCATTGCTATTTCGAAGCCGCGGATTAGACGCACCGCTAAGGACTTATCTGCGCTTCCATGGACGACACTCTTTCTACTATATGCGGGCTGATCAGCGCCCATCCACAAAATCACGCACTGTGGAAACCCGCCTTTAGAACAGATAGATGGATCTAGAGAAGTCTAGAAGAGCGTTTAGAGTTCAAAAAGTTCTCAGCGAATACTAATTGAAATAGGCCTGTATGTTTCTTGTCGATGAAAATCAGGCCTATCTCTTCTATGAGAGGCAAGATGGCCCCTATTTATTCAACTTAGCTCAAAACTACGTGGCATGGACATTTAGTGAACCGAAATAAATAAGAGAAACCGTTTGGAAGCTTGAATTAAAGCACCGTATTACGAACGGTTAATTGTCGGCTATCCCAGGCGAATGTCTGCTGACAGCACTCCGAACCTTCCCTTTTTCTGTTACATTTTAAAAATTTCTGATCCTAAATGAAATGTGTTCCAGGTTCTACGACGTGAACTCCGGGCAAGTGACAATAGATGGCGTGAGCATCAAAGAGATGGATGCCGAGTGGCTCCGCGGGCGAGCGATAGGCTTGATTGGCCAGGAGCCAGTCCTGTTCGCCACCAGCGTCAAAGAGAACATCAGATATGGCAAACCGGAAGCTAGTGATGCAGAGGTGATAATAACCTCATTGGTCACGGGTGGGTGTAGGGAGCCCCACCAAAGGGATGAGGCTCCGGCGCAGGGCCTCCTTGACTCCGCCTTCCTACTCCTCTTTTATTTAATTTGGTTAATGTTGTAATTTTTACGCGAGCGACTGCCTTTGGACCTGAGAGCCAAGCCTGCGAAAAAGCCCCGTCCGTCAATCAATCGAACCAAGTCAATGATGATAGAAGTATAATAAAGTTTCAATTACTTTTAACAGCAGGGAAATATTAATAGGATTAGATTAATCGTAGTACGTAGTAGGAAGCCCCCCCCCTTCCCCTTATCCTCAATCGTGGGCCAAAAAAATGTGTGATATATACTTACAGTCACGCCTCTCACCCATTGGTATAGACAAACTAGACTTATTATTTCGTTTACTACGATCCTTGCATACTCCAATAATCTCTAATAATAATCTGATAAATCTATAAATCTTGTGTCACGGTGTTTGTGGTCGTACTCCTCCGAAACGGCTCGACCGATTTTAATGATTGTTTTTGTATAGTTGATAGCGTCTCGTCGCATATGGTTTAATACGCAATCTGTCAAATTTATGAAAATGACAATCCGTCAAAATATGAAGCGTCAAAATAGCAATTTGTGTGTGAATTTATATTTCACCTTCCTTTATTGACGTGAAGTCATTTACAAAGTCAAAGTCAAAGTCTTTATTTTTCAAAATAGTGCAACGTAATTACATCTTTTTGACGTCAAAAACTGCTTAATACTAAGTTTACCACCGCTTCCTAGGCGCTAGTGGAGAAGAAACGGCGCAACAAACTCCACTGCGGTATTTTCGAGACGTCAGCTTATAATAGTGATTTCTTAAGACTAAATATGGACGAATGTACATTTTTGTCTCGTGTCAAGATAAATAAAGGTATATAAAAAAAAAAGTTTAACCCAAGTTAAACGTTCAAATAATTGAAAAAAGTTAAAAATTGGTAAAAAAGGTCGCGTGCCTACTACAATATTATGCTGTAGTTGTAACATTTTAGCATTTTAGGAGGAGCCTGCACCATGCTCAAACCAGACATTTTTGTCTTTAAGATAATCATCTGTCCTATAGTATGCTTTTTTACATAAGGTGGTCTTAACAAAGGTTTTAAATTTATTGTCAGGCATACCAAGGATCGATTCAGGCAATTTGTTATAAAAGGGTATACCTTCCCCCCTAAAAGAATCACTAACTTTGCTGAGCCGATAACATGGAAGGATCAGTCTATTTTTATTACGCAGATTTCTGTCTGTAATGTCACTTACTTTTGTAAAATTGGATATATTTTTCCTGACATACAGTATGTTCTCGAATATGTATTGGGAAGCTACAGTTAAAATATTAGTCTTTTTAAATCGTTCCCTAAGAGAATCTCTCTTGCCTAAACAATAAATGGCACGAACTGCCCTCTCTCTTTTGTAGTATAAATATAGTGTCTAAATCTGTTGCATTCCCCCAAAGTAGTATTCCATAAGACATCAGACTATGAAAGTAACTAAAATATACCAGCCTAGCAGTAGGTTCATCTGTCAACTGCCTAATCCGTCTGACAGCATAAGCAGCACCAAGTCACCCCATTGTAATTTCGAATCTAGTGTTATGCCTAGAAAAGTAGTGCTATTTACAAATTCCAACCTTTGCCCCTCCGGCACGACATTAACGTGTGCTTGCCTCACATTAGGCAGTGTAAACTTAATGCATTTAGTCTTTTCTTCATTCAACAATAGGTTGTTTGCATAAAACCAATTTGAAATGGCATTCAAAATATTATTAATATTACTCGCATCTGTACTACGCCGATCTACTTTGAAAATCAGTGATGTATCATCTGCAAACAATACTATGCCAGCTTGAGCCTCGATCGTATAAGGCAGGTCATTGACATACACCAAAAAGAGAAAGGGTCCTTGGATTGATCCCTGTGGTACGCCTATTTTGACGGTTGATCCGTTTGACTTGACGTAATTCACAACAACAATCTGAAGCCTATCTGTTAAGTATGACTTTAATAGTTCTATTGATTTCTCCTCAAAACCATACGACGACGTAGCTTGAGCAAGAGTGTTTGATGGTCAACACAATCAAATGCTTTAGAAAGATCACAGAATACCCCAATAGCATCCTGCGATCCCTCCCAAGCGTCATAAATTAGGCTGACTAGAGCCACTCCCGCATCGGTGGTAGATTTCCCGCCAGTAAAGCCATATTGTTGGCTATGGAAAAGATTGTTGGTCTTGAAGTACAGTTGCATCTGATTGAGTATCACTGTCTCAAACACCTTACTCAGGGCTGGCAAAATAGAGATGGGGCGGTAGTTTCCAAGTTCCGACTTAGATCCTTTCTTAAATAATGGTATTAGTTTACTGTGTTTCATTAAATTAGGAAATGCGCCTTCATCTATACATTCATTAAATATGAGTGCTAGATCAGGTGCAATGATATTAATTATATGATTAATTAAACTAACTGACATGCCCCAGTAATCCTGACATTTTTATTTTTAGATTTTTAAAAGCTTTTAAAATGTCATTGGGATCAATATGTTTGAAGGTAAATTTAGAAGAACTAATATTACTCTCAACAAGGGCCCACGAAGTATTTGTGTTACTTTGACATTTCAGTCTGCATTTTTATACTTACTTTCAACTTCTTAGATAATTTATATGATAGATCAACGTTTTTAGTCAGCTAGTATTCTATATTTTGAACTCCAGGTATACCAAGCAGCTAAAACAGCGAATGCCCACGACTTCATAGCAGGGTTTCCTGACGGGTATGACACTATGGTGGGGGAAAGAGGCATGGCGCTCAGCGGTGGACAGAAACAGAGGATCGCAATAGCCCGGGCCGTGTTGAAGAACCCTCCCTTACTTATATTAGATGAAGCTACCAGGTAAGACAAGACATGAAACAAAGTATATTCATAGATTTAGATCAGCAAAAGTGAATATCTAGGACAGGATTTGAACCCGCGACTAGTCTATTACTAGGGGTTTACATAACTGAACTACCTGAATACGTCCTGGATTTTCGAAATTCTAATATACATACGTCTTGGGACGTATTCTCCATGAAAGGAACTGGTCGCGGGTTCAAGTCCCGATGTTGCCTTTTTCCGAACTAAATCTATATTTTTTGTGTGTGTGTAAGATTTCATAAACCACAGATAATCCCCAAAGAAAATCGATTCCTACCTAGGATGCTCCGCGAAGCTATTGATGTTAAAAAACATCCTAACTTTAATAGAGAAGATGGTTGGAATGTACCACCAGCTTGGGACCCAGTCATTCACTTAATTAATTCCAAGAAAAATCAAAATACAACAAGACTTCATGACACTGTGAGCTCATTCTGCGTAAATAGTAACACCAACAATTCAGTATAGTTCGGGTACTTTGAGATAACTTACACCTCAAACTACAAGACAACAACCATCTTTAGTCTCCCTGTGACCATGGCTGCTGAAAAGCAACCGAAACGTAGGGATCAATGTAAAATATAAAATAACATCAAATAAATCGCGATAGAATTCGTTAAAAATTGTTTTATTTCAAAATTTGCATACATTATTTTAAAACTAATGAATTACAGGCATATAGGTATGGGTTAAATAGGTGCCACGGGAGATCGAAGTATGTCACGAGCGAAGCCGCAGAGGACAGCTAGTATATATATTGCTTCAAATATTCTTTTAAATTAAAGTATATAGACATACATGATAATGGGGTGCAGGGCGCAACCAACATTCTTGAGGCTCATGTCAACGTCACCTGCTGGCCGGTGCACATGTTAAACATAGGCTTTGGCACAGCCGAACCTCTCGAGGTTAGAAGGTCAGACGATGGTCGCCCCCGAAAAAGCCGGAATACCAATAAAAAACAAAAAGCGGACCTCGGGCTTTGAAGTGCAAAACTTAGGACGCAACTGGACAATTGCTATGCAGATGATAACATAACGTAACGTAACTTCACGCCTGTATCCCCGAAGGGGTAGGCAGAGCTGTATTACACATCCACGATTCGCCAGTTATGTTAAGGTCCCAATGTAATAGGGGGCGAGCCTATTGCCATCTACCGGGCACATTATTAAGCGAGCGATAATTAAATTAAATTTATCATTTACATTTATTTTTAAATTTGAATGTTAACTTATATCGGTATTAATATTAAGTTGAATAAGCTGGGCTTGTATACAGCAAAAAAAAGTGGCGAAACGCAATCAAGCGAGCGATGTTTAACATTTATTAATGGACACATAACTATACAAAATATCAGAGGTGTGTGCCCGGGGCGACTGCAGATGATGAGTATTTTTAATATGTTCCGGTGGCGCAGTAGTAATGACTGCGGCTTCTGGGCATGATCTCGCGTTAATTCCTGGGTTACGTAAAATATTTTTCTGTTCGGCAATTTAACATCAATGTGCTGGCCCCCTATTAAGTAAACTCATAAAATGTAGCGAGTCCTAATATCTCTGTCTACCTTCTCAGCGAGCAATCGACTTGTACTATAAAATAGAATAAACCTATGGGCAAATATCTAAACCAAACGTCAAAAAGTTCGTACATGTACACTAACTGACCAACCAAAAAACCAATAAAGGACTGATCAACCAATGACGGGTGCCCTTTGAGCCCCTGATTAATTTAAAATAATCTATAGATTGGCGCGCCTCTACCGTCGTGCCCGCGGTACCACCAAAGAGACCTAAAAATGCGTACTGCGCAACCTATGAGTTGCACAGTACGCATGGTGGGGCGAGTCATGGGCGTGTCACGCATGAACTGACTAAGCAATAGAGTATATTGTCAAGAAGTTTGATGGTCATCACGTAAAGTATTTTTCTATTAGGAAATTCTCGGCAGCTCAGCTTAACATCGTTCTGAATCTCTATTACATGAACCCAGAAACTGAAGCTGACGACTTCAACGACTCTGACGATATGAGTCCGAATATCTCTGTCTACCTTCTCGGGGATTACCCGATTAGTACAATAAAATACTTATATTTCAGTGCCTTGGACTCGGCAAGTGAGAAAGTAGTACAGACAGCTTTGGAGACGGCTGCGAAGGGTCGCACGGTGTTGGTGATAGCCCATCGCCTCTCGACGGTGATGAACGCGGACTTGATCGTGGTACTGAATAAGGGCTCCATTGTCGAGGTAAGTTGCAAAAAAAAATAAGAGTTTTTTTCTCATCATCATCATAAGAGCCCGAGGTCCGCCTTTTCCTTCTCCAATTCGCAAGGTCTTGGGTAGGTTTGTTCCCATTAGTTCTACTGCACAGTTCTACAGTAGGACTAGTGGGACTTTTCGTAGGAGTATTGGGAAAATGTTTCACTAGTTCTGCCTCGTTTAGTTTAGTACAACTAGTGGGAACAAAGGTGACGGAACGGAGTGTGATGTTCTTTCGACACACAAAGAGAGGATCCTCCGACTAGGCAAGCTTATCATGCCCAGCCTTGGCTATAAAAGATTTTAAATTTAAAAATAAAAAGTTACTATTCATTACAGCATTCATTTCATGCAATGATTTTTAGTTACTGGTAGAGAGATATTTGTATGTTCAATGTTGCCATGAAATATATATTGCATATTATTCTTGATTTTTTAGATGGGAACACACGAGCAGTTGAAGAAACAAAAAGGTTTTTACTGGAACCTTATAAAGCAGCAAGATCAAGATGACAAAACGCCGAAACCTACAACTCCTAGCACACCATGAGGCTTTATAGTCTTCCAGAAATACTGTAGTCGAACCACAAACTTAATAGTCAACAGCATTTTTTCTGTACGATAGTCTTCTGCATACGTGTGCCGCTTTTATTCAAGGCTCGCACTTTAGACCGTGACTCCTCCTGTTGATAACTTGGGTTGATTTTATTTCTATGGGAGTGACTGACTTCTGACCGCCAATCTCGAGAGGAAACCTTTCTTGTTGTTTCGTCAGGGGAAATGTCCTAAGGCACACCGCGTGGTTATGTACTCCCGAAACTATACAAGAATACTTCCATGGCAACCCCACCAGCTCGAGAGTAAAGCTTGCGTCAGGGCCCCATCCGTAAATCGGCTTACAAGTGAGGTAGTTTTGGGCCCCAAAGACCTTAATGGGGCCACACACACTCCTTTTTAGTATGAAAATGACTGACTACAGTAGTTATAAACGTTTGAAATCCATTATAACCTTGTTCTTTCTACAGCAAACATGTGCACTGTACTGTGTAGTTTAGGGACACACTTGGACAGTTTATTGTATCTAGTTCACTCTAAAATGTGGTATGGGTATTATAGTGTGTCTATTGTTTTTAGGACATTTAAGCTTTTTCATTGATTCTATATTCTAAAAGATGTAATCCGGTCAATTGTAAATACGTCGAGTAATACTTTGTTAAAGAGAACGAGATTAAAAATATGAACATCCGGATTGAGAACCTCGTCCTTTTTTGAAGTCGGTTAAAAATGGCGTTCTTTGCAAAATGTCAATTTTTGAAAGATATTATATTTTTTAGGATTTTAAATGAATATCACAGAGATGTGATACTGTGTGTTGCTTTTATAAGTGCTCGTGATTAGTTTTAAGACTTTATTTTATTATAACCGTATTATAATAATTATTTATTTCTTTGCAAATAATAATTTATTTTAGTGTATATTTTGAAATGTTAAAACTATAGAGTTATAATATACTAGCTGATGCCCGAGGCTCGCGGAGTTAGATCGTTTCTCCGGTTCTACTTAACCAATTGCAATCAAACATACGGTAGATTTTAAGTCTGACCAAGAACTTTCTAAAAAAACTGTATCAAAATCCGTTTATAGTTTTTGCGGCCATCGCAAACAAACAGGACAAGAATTCAAAAATCTAGTGGGGCGGAAATCACACAGTGATTGTCAAACTTCGGGCCAAACTTAGATATTTTTGTTGCACTATTTTTATTCAAAATTATAGACCTTAGGCTTTATGCATATTATTCGACGCGTCTTTATATATTGAGCAATAAATATGAAGAAAATGAAATCAAATCAAATGTCGTCGACGTCAAAAACACAAAAAAATGATTTTTTAGGGACAATTTGTATGGTAGGTACCCGAAACCTTGAACGTACAAACCCCAAAATCTAATCAGTTCTTCCCATTAACCAAATAAGATGATTGGCGAAAGATTTTTTAAAATCGGATAAGTAGTTCTTGAGTTATTGCGTAAACAGACATCCAGACCAACACAAAAAATTTTTTTGCTTAATTAGACTTAGAATCATGTGAAACGTCGAAAAAAGTGATAAAAAGTGGGTGTAAGATTTTGATTTTTTTTGCGTGAGTTTAAGACTTCGGTGTCCACCTGGTTGGTGGCCCGAAGTAAAAATTGTTTTGCGTTTATAATCGTTCATTTAACATAACCCAAGTATTTTCTATTAAATATCTCCAATGTATGTACAGACACGACTAATTTACAATTTTATAATAGGTAATAATTATATAAGTCTAAACCAAAATACCATAAGCTTGACATTCAATGACAATCTTTCTTGCATTACGACTGAAGTTACTTTTGGTACCGTTCTTCGGAATGCAATATATTATGAATTAAATTAAGGTGTTCATGTAATTGTTGCCTTAACGTTAGGCCGTCCGCTGCATTGAGCGGGTAGCCACGGGTTGTAACGTGCGCCCCGCCGAACTCAGCTTTGTTCTATGTATTTGCGCATGTTCGACGCGGCGGATGGCCTTATATGACTACTACAACCATTAAATATAAAAGTAGGAATAAGTACCCTTAATGCTCACGTCACACAAAATAGGGATGTGATTGGTTAGTGGTTGAGTAAATGTCAGTTAGTAGTCAATCGCGTTGGTATCTTATACGCGACATAGTCGTTTGCTGGTGGCTGAACTCCTCCGTAACCACTCGCGCGATCTTGACCAAATTTACCACAGTGATAGTGTGGACACTGAGGAGTGTTTTGAAGCGAGATTGTTCATGTCCATTGAGGAATAATCACCGAAAAACAGTTTCACGAGCGCGCGGCCTTAGCTAAGCGCGCGACCGTAGTAAGATGTCTTATTTTCAAGTAAGAGTCCTGCTCGCTCAGCTCAATTTATTTCAGTCGCACCATGCACTGAATTCCTAGTTATGTTGAACACCTCTTCGATAGTGATAACGATAGCTGCACAGCACTTCCTCTTATTTTCATATACCTGTTTTTTTAAATTACACAGCGTCAGCTAGACCCAAATTAAGCTTTTTTTTTTCTTTTTTTATCGTGCGGAAATCCCTTCGGATACCCCCCCGCCGACCAGCGGGGGCGGTTATGTCGGGCTTGAACCGACTAAAACCGCACGCCGTCTCGGGTCTACTACGGGGTGTAAGGTTGCCCATAGAGCATATCCCTCGCACCCCGACTGACCCTGGGCCATCTCCGGTTTCGAGATGGCCCCCTCGGGTTTGGGAACCACGGTGTCCCCGTCTTGCCCCGGTTTGGGGGAGGGGAAATTAAGCATACCTTAATCAGCTTGTAATATAGGTTCTAGAATGCAGATAAACAAACTTAAATATTTTTGTAAATACTTATTATACATAGAAAGAGAAGCATTGCAAATATACAAATTCAAGAATACAAATATTTGCACTGAGCGGGTATCGAACTCGCGATCACTGCGTTAGCAGTTAAGTTTCTCGCTGCGTTTTACCGCTATGAGACAGAGGTCGTCAATTGTGTTGAATGCCTTATGTAATGATTTGATTTCGTCCTGTATAGCGTCTTTCAAAGGTAGACAAGAATAACTTAGTTCCTTATAAATTGCAAGTAATTAGAAAGAGTATACAAACGAATATTATTATATTGTAAATAATACTCTTAAAAATAAATTGAATTACTTTAGGCAACGTGTTCAGTACTGTAACCTGTTACGTGCAGGGTGTCACTCTCACGGTGCAACCAATTCCACACGGAGTATGCGGTTCAGCACCTCTTTTCTCTGCCGCAGCCTAAAAAACTTGAACTTCTTTACCACCACACGTGTTTCCTTCTTCTTACAATCTCGGGACTTTTAAGCGTGGCGTGAAAAAGCCCTTTATTCCCGTTGAGTAACACCAGTTTGTGTCATACTGTTACACAATCGGACAAAAAATCCCGAAAAGTAACACTGTAAATCGACAGCCTCCGTGGCGTGGCGGTATTGAAATTGCGGGTTCGATCCCTGCTCAGTGCAAATATTTGTATGCATGAATATGAGTATTTGCATTGGTCTGGTCGTGCCTCGGAGAGCAGGTTAAGATGTCGGTCCCAGTTGCCATACGAATATGTATGACAGTCGTTATAGGGGAAATGGGTGAAATGGCCCCACATAGAAGGGCTGATCACCCGTCTGGTCAAACGGCGTCCCCACTGGCAGTACCTATATATAGTATATAACACTGTAAATCATTGCAACAGTCAACACAATCATTCTCAATAATTAACACCATAATCTTTGTATGTAAGAGGGTTACATATCTGGACGAAATATCCCAAAAAGTTCCACAACTTTATAGTTTAGGTGAAAATGGCACGCCCGCTTCGCTCGCTCGGCTCGCGCTCTGTTGGGGTCACAGTTCTAACCTAACCTAACCCACTTTACTTATTCTATCTACTTATAATATCTATGTATTTACAAAAAAAAGTATATAAATATGTTTATCAGTTGTTTAGTACCAACAGTACAAGCTTTGCTTAGTTTGGGACTAGACAGCGTTGTGTGAATGTGGAAGAAATATTATATATTATCTATATATATAAAAATGAATCGCAAAATGTGTTGGTAAGCGCTTAACTCAACAACGCCTTGACCAATTTGACCAATTCTTTTTTTTAATGTTCGTTGAAGTCCAAGGATGGTTTTTACGGGTAAAAAAGTTTAAAAAATTGCATAAAAAAAATTACAGGCATGTTTGGGATAAATAGGTGCCACGGGGCGAAGTATGCCACGGGCGAAGCCGCGGGGGACAGCTAGTTAATAATATATTAGTTAATCGTTACATGTTGTTGAAGGCGTATTTCAACAATGATTTTATTATAAAGAGGTGTTACTTAACGAGAATACAAGATTATGTTATGTTACAGTGTTACCTATAGGGAAAAAACAGGTTTTAATAAATTAGTTACTTTTCGGGTTTTTTTTTCGAATTGAGTAACAGTATGACACAAACTGGTGTTACTCAACGGTTGTCTATGCTCAACGGCAACAAGGCCAAAAGCATGTGATGAGGTTGTCAAACACGGCCACCGTAAATAAAAAAAATATGATGATGGTTTGCGGCTTTGGTTTTCTTAGCACATATTATACTGTATCTAGCAACATATACACTCACTACACATCAAATTTTTTTTACCTAGTTTGTTCATTATTTTCGGGTAGCTCGTTTTTATTCAAATCAATCACAAACCGCAACAGTGCTATTGAAGCATTCGCGCGCTATTAATGATTCACAATCAAATAGCGCGCTTATAGGGTTAAAAGCGTTCGCTCCGTATATCCAATGTGCTCGGCTTTTTAAATAGCTGAATACTCGTAGTTTTAGATATGTTGGGTATGAAAGAGAATAAAATATTGTTTATACCATACCTACTCTAAAAAGCTTATTTTATTCACGCAAAACAGTGAATAAAAAGGCCTTTTATTCACTGTTTTGTTTTTATTCACTATTTTGGTGTTTGAATTTGGAACACAAAAATATATCCGGTCTCTATTTCAATGCTTACACAAACTCCTTGCGCTAAGATTCGAAATTCAAAACTCTTTGGTGCAAATAAATTCTCGAGATTTGATTGGTCGATATTTGCGACAAGGAGTTTGGCATTAGATTAAAAACTGTTTTGTGTTTGCTGCCTTTATAGAAAAAAAATAGTGAATTAGCGCCATTTATAATACTTACTGTGAATTGTATGATGTCTTTTCTCGTAGTCATGGTATAAAGTATAGTATGCAACTCCTGAATAAAGTACGAATTTATATCGAGGGCCATGAATCACTCGCGTCGTTCAGGATTCTAACAGTTGAATCACTCGCTGCGCTCGTGATTCAATCATTATAATCCTTCACTTGCTCGTGACTCATCTACGGCCCTCGCTTTAAATCCGTCCTTTATTCACTAGTTGTATAATATACTATACTACCTCTGTCTTTTATTTGTAGAAAAAGAGTATTCTTTTGAAAAAGAGTATTTAAGTACTATAGCTTGGCAAGTCCCATAGTTCGCGCGGGATGAGGGGCGTAAGGCAGGGGGTGTTGCTACGAGGGTGGACAACCCTGGACGAGTTTCACGCATTAATTTGTCGAGCTATAGTAACCAAAAATGTAACCCCTCCAACTTAGCTAAATTGCTTGTGATAGGAGTGGGTTCACCTCGCTCGATCACAGGATTCGAACCCGGGAGCTCTCGATTGTAAGGCCGACTCCTTAACCACTTAGCTACCGAGGTTATTAATACATTTATGGTACCCATGGGAGGAAGCTGGTGGTCTGTATTCTGAGATCTACTTCAAGGTCCTGTCTTCGTAAGAATTCGTGTCATCATCTTAGGGTTGGGTATCCGAAGCTTTTACCTCGAAGTCCGGGGTCCGCGGACACCTTTTGGTTTCGCTTATACGGCTTTAACGGGAGTGACTGTCTTCTAACCTCTCAACTACGAGATAAAAGCCTGCGTCAAAGCTTCCGCCGTCAATCAGGAGTTGTACTGGCTTGCAGATGAGGTTGCTTAGCCCCGAAATACTTGTTAACAACCCAATCTTCTGAATAATTCGTTTAAGCTAGGTAAGTAATAAAAGTTCAACGATAAAAAATATAAAAAATATTTTATTTAAGATTCTTTCTTCTTCGGTGCGAATATTGTAAGCGCGACGAGACCTGCAACATGAATAATAAGAACCTATATATCTCTTCTCTATGTTATCTATCATCTAGGTATGTACATAAATAATTACTTGACTGACTGATTCATCAACGCAGAGCCTAAACCGCTTAACCTACAAACTTGAAATTTCGGCAGTAGGTCGATGCTTTTCATGGTATAGGCATTAGTGGAGGGAAAGGCTTTTGGAAATGAACATCTAAGGTGCCAATAAGTGTAGATCGGTGGAATGGAACTCCATCATTTTCAAATGTAGATGCACAAAATTGCATACACCTACTTCTGGTAAGAAGTAAAGTCGCACCCAAAGACAACCATAACTTGCTTACTGTGCAGCAAGAGTACCTTCACCTTACCCTCACCCGCCGGCCAGCGGGGGTGGTTATATCGCACTTGAACCTACTAATACCGCACGCCGTCTCGGGTCTCATATCCGGGGTGTAAGGTGGCCCAGTAAGTCCCTTGCACCCCGGTGCGCAGCTACAGTATCTACATTGTCGAGATGTTTGCCGGTCATTATACAAAGGTACATACGAAGCTAATAAAAGCGTGTTAAAATACTCACATATCATCATCCCCGTCATTGTGTAGAACGGTACCTCACATCCTCGATCAAGGAGTATAGGGAAACCAATGTTCCCAAGCAGAGTGCCGATGCGAGAGATCACCATTATCAAAGACATCGCGACGGATCTGGTGTGCAAAACAAAAAGTTATCTGATTCTACTAATATCATAAAGGAGTTTGCCCGCGGCTTCACCCTCCCATGGGAACCTATACGTTATTTCAGACTATAATCTATCCCTATACCAAATTTCAGCCAGATCCGTTCAGCCATTTTTGCGTGAAAGTGTTACAAACATCCATATATGAAATATATACTCATAAACTTTCGCGTTTATAATATTAGTAGGTTAGAATGTGAAAGTTTGTGAAGATGTTCGAATGTTTGTTACTCAATCACGCTCTAACGGATCAACGCATCATTATCATTATTATTACATTCCACTGCCAGCTACACCTTCCGCAGGTGGCTGTCGCTCCCGCAATATTAGTCAAAATACACCTAACAAAACTGAAAGTGGACTCCAGCCTCCGAGGTGAGAGTTCCTGATGCGGCCGGGACTGAAGTGAAGATGATGATGATACTGAAATTTGCTATCTTTAACATCGTTGTTGTTGGAAAAAACTTCCTTTAAAAATCGTTAACCTTACCTCATAGTTGTTGTAAAAACTTCATTTAAATTTCGATATCCTTACCTAATAGTTATTGGAAAAACTTCATTTGAAATTCGCTATATTTACCTCGCAGTTGTTGTAAAAACTTCATTTGAAATTCGCTATCCTTACCTCATAGTTGTTGGAAAAAGTTCATTTAAAATTCTCTAACCTTACCTCATAGTTGTTGTAAAAACTTCATTTAAAATTCTCTAAACTTAGGTACCTCATAGTTGTTGTAAAAACTTCATTTGAAATTCTCTAACCTTACCTCATAGTTGTTGTAAAAACTTCATTTTAAATTATCTAACCTTACCTCATAGTTGTAGTAAAAACTTCATTTAAAATTCGCTATCCTTACCTCATAGTTGTTGGAAAAACTTCATTTAAAATTATCTAACCTTACCTCATAGTTGTTGTAAAAACTTCATTTAAAATTCTCTAAACTTAGGTACCTCATAGTTGTTGTAAAAACTTCATTTAAACTTATCTTACCTTACCTCATAGTTGTTGTAAAAACTTCATTTAAAATTCGCTATCCTTACCTCATAGTTGTTGGAAAAACTTCATTCAAAATCATCTGGCTCAAGCTCTTCATTGTTTGCATAATGGCAACGTTCACTGAGAAGAATGTCACCATCATAAGCTTGGACTGGGCCCATCGAATTCCCAACAAGCCACCAATACAGATGATGCTCGCCAGAATCAGAAGCCACTTCTTCCCGACTTTGTTCACTATCACACCGCTTATGAAGTAAGGGATGATACATACTAGCCCTATTATGATGCTGTTGACGTAAGTGGATGTGCCGCTGATATGCTGAAAATAGGTAAGTAATTATATTTATTGGCTTTCCTCTCGAAGTGGGGAGATCACACGGCAGCAGTCGCTTCCAAAAGCCAAATCAAGAGAAAAGTTAATGAGTCGGTAGCTTAGCACTTAACGATCGACAGGTCCCGGGTTCGAATCCTGGCCATTATACTACCGACGTGAACCCACTCCTAGGTCCCTCTAGCTGGAGCACACTGGACACAGCTGGAGGGGTTAACTGGAATACTAGTGAGATTCCAGCACAAAAAAAAGGTACCAACAATTCAAAAAAATGCATAGGAGAGCAGACTGCCGGCTTCAAAGTATTGTACAAGTTGTGGCTGGGATTTTAACGATATGAGATGTTTTATTGGAATACATTGGTAGCGCGAAGATGTTGGATTCCATTCTCGTACATATAATCTATTTTTTTTTTTCGCGCGGAATTCCCTTCGGATACCCTCCCGCCGGCCAGCTGCGGTTATGTCGGGCTTGAACCGACTAAAAGCGCCCCCCGACTGACCCCGACTGACTCTGGGCCATCTCCGGTTTCGAGATGACCCCCTCGGGTTTGGGAACCACGGTGTCCCCGTCTAGCCCCGGTTTGGGGGAGGGGCGCTAGTCGCCCCACCGTCCTGGCCTGCTTCTGCTGGGGTGACAGGCGGCCTCACCTGCCACCCCCAGGCCTGCGCTCATGGAGGACGGAGCTCGTTAAGCGACCCCCGGCACCTGAGTCGCCTGTGACGCGCGGCGAGCATGTTGCGGGCTCGGCGGGCCGGGAGAGTTCTGAACCTCTCCCGGGCGCGCATTATTCTTTGTTAATGTATAGTAATTTGAATGATAATTATTTATTAAATTTCTCAAAATCCTCTCAGCTTAAGATAATACTAGTTCTGCCCGCGACTTCGTCCGCGTGGACTTACAACTTGGTTTTAATAATAAAGCCCTAATTATTTTTCTGAAATAAAAGTAGCCTATGTTAGGCCTTATAATATTAGCCATCTGCCACTGAAAGTCCCGTCAGGATCGGCCCTGCAGCCATTCCAGAGATTACCTAATTCAAACAGACAGACAGACAAAAGTTAAAAAACATTGGTTTTTGATTTTTTTGATGTTAATGCAATGTTTGTTTATTGCAATGGATATGTTACTTTAAAAGCCCGAACCACGGTAAATCCTTACCTTTTCCGGTAAATCTTAGGATTGGAACACGAGTTGGTAAAATGTAAGGCAAGATGTATGGCAATTCGTATTTATAATAAACTACCCGCTCAGCTCAAGACTCTAACGTTTAAGATATTTAAATGTAAACTCTAGCAATTCCTGCTACAAAAATGTTATTACTCTACGAAAGACTTCCTAAATGAACGCTTTGATTTAAAAATTAACTTATTCTGTGAACCTTGACATGTATAACTTATTATTTGACAATTTTTAACTATATAACTTTATTTATTATGACCACTATCTTATGTGAATTTTGAATGATTTATTACTTGCATGTTGACTTAATTTAAACTCATTTTTTCTCTAAAGACATTTTAATATTTGTACGCTGTGGACAACAGAGTATGTATTATGGACATGATTTATATTTTGTAAGAACTTTCATACAATATTCTGACAAATAAATGAATGTATTATTATTTCCTTTATTTCCATACATAAACTTATTAATTATATTTTTAAATACATACAAAAACAATACATACGTCTATTTAAAAATATAAAAAACAGTGCTCCACCGGTATCGGGTACAGGGACCAAGCTACCGGTGGTTAGGGCTCCAGAGAAAGGAACTTCCTCACGATGCGCGCCGTATCAAGAAGCACAGCCTTTTGCATCTGGCCCTTGACCCAACCGTCTAACCCAAGCCTCTTCAGGTGTTGGTCGAGGCTCTTTGCTATTAAACCGTTCACTGACACGACTATCGGCACAATGATTGCTGAGTCAACACTCCACATGTCGACAATCTCGTGGGCCAAGTCCAAGTACTTAACTTGTTTATCCTTCTCAGCTTTCACGAGATTCTCGTCATGAGGGATGGTAACATCAGCAATCAAAGCTCGGCGTTCGGATCGGTCTATCACCACAATGTCAGGCTTGTTGGCTACAACAGTCCTATCAGTGATGATAGATCGATCCCAGTACAATGTGATATGACTATTTTCTAGAACCGGCTCAGGAACATACCTATAGTACGGCACCTCAACTTCCACAAGGTTGTATTTCAGAGCAAGTCGCTGGTGGATTATCCTGGCTACTTGATTATGTCTGTGCAAGTACTCGCCGTTAGCAAGACGAGAACAGCCGGAAGTAATATGCCTGAGGGA
Source organism: Cybosia mesomella (assembly GCA_946251805.1). NCBI lineage: Eukaryota > Metazoa > Arthropoda > Insecta > Lepidoptera > Erebidae > Cybosia > Cybosia mesomella. Next base: position 23,912,162 of record OX276405.1, read on the forward strand.
TTCACCAGGCTGGTGACACGCTCGACAGATGTCAATTGTGCCATCCCTCATTATATACTTCCGGTAGTTATTCGTCTTGATAACTTCGTCCGCAATCGCACAGACAAAACCTTCAGTTTCCCCAAAAAGGTCACCGAAACGCAGCCAGGACACGGATGCCAGTAGGTCTACTTCGGGCCTGTGGAGGGCCCGATAGAATCTACCGTATAGCTCCTTACTCTGCCATACCTCCCTTCAGCTGTCAGTGCCGACTACTATAGGTCTGCGCCAGTTCTCCTTAGCCAAACCGAGCGGGGTATCTACGTTGACTACATCACGGTGCATATCCACGTTCGACTTAAGAAAATAATCTCTGAGATTGCTCACCTCGCGATTATGAAGGGTCTTTGCATTTAAAAATCCCCGACCCCCACATTTCCGCGGGATGTACAATCTCATGACTGACGACCGCGGATGATGCATTCGAAATGCAGTCAACTGAGTCCGGACTTTCCTATCAATGGCATCGAGTTCAGCCTGAGTCCACTTGAGTATGCCAAAGGAGTACATCAAGAGTGGCATGACCCAACTATTACAGGCACGAACCTTGTTACCACCTGATAAAAGACTGTTAAGTACCTTTTTTAGGCGGCCAAAGAATATTATTATTAAGAATTTATAAAAAAGGAACTAGTCTTTCGGGCTTTTACCATTAGAATTTAGTCATGCTAGTATTTACCAGTAATGGTTGGTAAATGTTAATTATACAAATCAATTCCGGCGCTTCGCCGGCCGCTGCCAACCTTAGCTTAACAGCTTAGGATTTACCAACTCGTGTTGGTAAATCCTAAGATTTAAGTACCGGAAAATGTTAGGATTTACTGTTGTTCGGGCTTTTATAATAATAATAATATAATAAATAATAAATATTGTACGACAAAGTACACAACGCCATCTAGACCCAAACTAAGCAGAGCTTGTCATATGGGTTCTAGAATGCGGATAAACATACTTAAATACTTTTTTTTTTTGTAAATAAATACATATTATACATAGAAACACCCAGACCAATGCAAATATACATATTTGCACTGAGCGGGAATAGAACCCGCGACCTTTGGCTTAGCAGTCGAATGCACTACCGCTACGCCACAGAGGTCGTCAACTTTTACAGTAACATATACAATAATACGCATTCATTAAAAGTTGTTATTTTAGTGTTCCAAACAGGTACTTCAATTTTACTCTTACCGGTATGCAAACCCCCGTACTGTTCAGCGTTCTGTTGGCTAGCTTTAGTTTTTCAGCGGTTGTATACTTGTCTACTAAAACGCATAAATTTTGACTTTCCTCTAAATTGTAGTGCTCGACGATTGTAGACAACTGTGGAAACCACAGCCTAAGCACATCGTATCTGAAATAGACAAAAACAGGCACATTAGAAGGTTATTCTTAAGCCCCGGTAGCTCAGTGGATACGGAGTCGGCCTTACCACCGAGAGTCGGCCATTACTCTACCGACGTGAACAACCTCTTAACACAAGCAATTTAGCTTAGCTGGTAGGGGGAATATTAGCAATTTCGGTTATTAATGTTCTTTAAAAAAAATACGCAAACTGAAAGAGATGGACACCTCAATAAATATCCTAGGACATTCTACACAACGCTATCTATACCCAAAGTAAGCATAGCTTTACTAGCTTGGGGTATGTGTTCTAGACTGGGGATAAACATAGGTACTTAAATACATATTTTTTTGTAAATACATATTTATTAACATAGAAACACCCAGACAAATGCAAATAGACATATTCATGCATACAAATTTTTGCACTGAGCGGGAATCGAACCCGCGAACTCCGACGTCGTCAAATACCTATATATATATTAGTGCTAATTGCATTGTAATGGCTCTAGTTTGTTTACTGAAACACGGAGCTTCACTTGTATTGTGCTGTAGTGATTCTTCTATTGGCAAACATATATATACATAGTGACACCTCTTTTCCATAGGGTAGACAGCACCACCGGTAGCAGAGACAACACCTTTCCACTTGAATTGTTTTCAGAAATTCATGTCAGTTGAGGGTACTCTTGATCTGACCTTTCCTCGACCTCGATTCGATGATGAAACTAATAAAACTAGGTCTGCAAGGCGAATCGCTGCTTGCAATGTTGAGCTGAGTGAGACATCGTGAATCAGATTTTGGAAATTTTGAACAGTGATCATTCCTCCGTGGCAAGTCCGATTTTGAAAATTCTTTTTCAAAGTCACAACTCTGGACATGCTTTCTGAGCGCGTAAAGTTTGATCACAGTGTCTCGAGCGGTTATGATGTAATTCCATCTGGTTTTTTTTTAACGGTGATCATTCCTCTGTGGTAGCATTAATTTTTTCAAAATATATCCATAAACCTTCCTCTGATTGACCTCTTTAATCATGCCAAATATGGTTCTGATTGGATTAGTAGTTTAGGAGGAGACCTGTGACAAAGAAAATCCTGAAGTCTGGTATGAGGAGCTTTCGCTCGAATTCGTCTCACTCAGCTCAATAATGTTGTGACTAAAAAGCGATTACGTAATACTTACATACCCACGATCACAAGTGACATAACTCCAATAATCGCTAAATAAGAAATCAATGGTCTTTCCAACATGGGTTTCATATTTCGCAGACCTACAGCCATTTGACGCCAGAATTCTTCAAAACAGGTTTTTTTTGTAACCTTTGATTTAGATTCTTCAGCTATTTGCTGGTCCCATAAGTTAGGATACTGAAAAAATAAATGAAGATATAAATTTTAGATGAATGTCGTAACAAAATTAGAGATTTAATAGGTATAATTATTTTCACACGCACCTACTTTGTATAGGTACTCCCAATGAACAAAACTGTTATTCTCAAATTAGCAAATAGTCGTATGTTGGGCAAATGAGTAGATCAAGCTGAAGACAGGGCGCTATGGCGCTCATTAGGGGAGACCTATGTCCAGATTAGGATAGGTTGATGATGATTTGCCTTTTTTTTTACGTGCGGAAATCCCTTCGGATACCCCCCCGCCGGTCAGCGGGGGCGGTTATGTCGTGCATCGACTAAAGCCCTTGAAAGGATAACCCCAGGGATGATGATTTGCCTAACATACGATTACTAAGTTTACTAAGTACTTGATTTCGAATGTAATGTGCCTTAGTCCCTTTTTTATTTTTCCGTTCTGAAGTCCCTCCGGATACCCCCCCGCCGGCCAGCAGGGGTGGTTATGTCGGATTCAAACCGATTAAAACCGCAGGTCTTCAGAGGTCGGGGTCTAGGGTGGCCCCGATAGGAATTTCTCTCACACCCCGCCTGACCCAGGGCCATCTCCGGTTTCAAGAAGGCCCGCTCGGGTTTTGGAACTACAGTGTCCCCGTCACGCCACCAGACAGAGGAGGGCGCGCAACGCGCCACCGCCCCGGCCTGATTCTGCTAGGGCTCCACCTGTTACCCCAGGCCTGCCCTCATGGAGGACAGGCCTGGGGTGTGGAGTCGCCTCCACGCCTCGAGGGCTCTGCGGATCGGGAGAGAACTGAGTCTCTTCGGGACCCTCTCCACCGCCTCCTTCTCCGCCGCCTCCTATGCGCCTTAGCTTATTCCCCATGAATTAACTCGTTGATATAATAATGTTTACTCTCACCGGAAACGTTTCAGGTGCCTTTCTAGTATTTTCTGTATAAACTTTAATCAAAATACTTCTAGCTTCGAGATATTTCTGTTGAGTAACCAAAAATTTTGGGCTTTCTGGCAATGTTGCATATAAAATGTAGCCCACAAGAGACCATAATGATGTGGCTAACAGGTAGAAGTTCCATGTTTTAAGTACTGCAATAAAAATATAATAAAAAATTAGCTTTATAATGTGCCCGGTAGATGGCAATAGGCTCGCCCCCTATTACATTGGGACCTTAACTTAACTGGCGAATCGTGGGTGTGTAATACACCTCTGCCTACCCTTTCGGGGATACAGGCGTGAAGTTATGTTATGTTACGTACCTATGAAATTGCCGAAATTTTCTTACAAATTCATGAGTTCGTTATTCCTGTAATATAATAGGTATTTCCATTATTTATATTTTGTTTGAAAGTTGATTTCAAGATTTTACAACTCTGTATTAAATTTTGTTTTTATTGGCCGCTTCATAAATTAATTCGATCTTCAAAAACAGTACTTCCTAAACGCTATCCATTTTTATGATAAATTTCGTATTACTTAACAGCTGTCACTTCTCAAAAATGTAATAAAAGTTGCTGTTTGTTAGCTTAATGTTGTCTCATTCATACACAAAAAAATCATAAAATTTGGATTTGTCATTCCTAAAAAAAATGCAAAAATGTTAGTACTGAAAATTGGGTTTCCTCCAATTTCTTCAAGAAAAACGGCAATTTCATATGTAACGACCTAATATATACATACACATAAAATAGATACTAGGTGTGCGAGCCTCTACAGGTCGCCATCTCAGCCTAAATAGAAAGTAGGTTGACTAGCTAGGACAGATTGTCATACAGAAAGTGAACGATCTAATGAACTGACGCAAATTGGAAGAGGAATACGATAGTATCACTTCACTATATTGATAAGACCGCCCATTGTACCAATTATGTGTTTTTAGACCAAAGATAATTTATAAATTAATATGTGCTGTACAATAAAGAGTATATTCTATCTATCTAGGTATCTAAGCAATTAGCCTATTGCAGTCCACTGCTGGACATAGGCCTCTCCCAATGTACGCCCTAGCACCCGATCCTCCGCCTTGCGCATCCAGTCTATCCCAGCCACCATTTTCAGGTCATCCGTCCATCTTGCTGGCTATGTAATAATTTTCAATCTTTTTAAACATCACTAGCAACATCAGACAAATGATTACTATCGTAATGTACAAGTAGTATATAAATAAAGCTATAAAAGAAAATGTGTTAGCAATGTGTGCAATCTTAATGGGGATAAATCATGATAAAAATTATAAAACCCACCAAAACCGCCTCCAAAGAAACTGCATTCCCAATTCTGTAGAAGAATGACCCAGGCCATTGCTGGGCATATTATTTGAGCCATGGCTCCGAAGGCTGATTGACACAATATCACTCGATCTCGGACGCTGGGGTGGCAGAACTCCGATGTTATCGACATTATGCCAGTATTTGCAATTCCGACTCTGATACAAAAAGTAAAGTGTATAGTTATAAAACGCACGTCCGAACTGAATACGTAGGTATTTATTATACGAGTATAGGGTATGGTGTTTATACCTGTATTTTATAAATAAATATATATATGTGTATGTACGTGTATATATATATTAGCTGTTGAATTCGAATTTCGAATTGTTCATGAAAATAAAAATGTATCCTTTTTAGAATTTTACTCATTTTTAAATATGGAGTGGACGCTTAAAGAAGACCGTGTTGCAGTTATTGCGTTGCATCATTGCGGTTACGCGCCAATTCAAATTTTTGACATACTGAAAAATTTGAATATAACCAAAAGATTCGTTTATCGTACCATCAAACGATACAATGAAGACTCTAGTGTAGATGACAGGTCAAGAAGTGGTCGCCCTCGGTCTGTTAGGACTCCAGCAGTGATAAAAGCTGTGAAGGCGCGAATTCAAAGAAATCCCAAACGTAAGCAGAAACTGTTGGCCCTTCAGATGGGGTTAAGCAGAACCACGGTGAAAAGGGTGTTAAATGAAGACTTAGGGCTTCGGGCATATCGAAGAAAAACAGGACATCATTTAAATGCTCGTCTAATGGACCTGAGACTGAAGAGATGCCGCGCTTTGTTGAAGCGGTACGCGGAAATTCTTTTTTCGGATGAAAAATTTTTTACCGTAGAAGAGAGCTACAACAAACAAAATGATAAGGTGTACGCACACAGTAGTGAAGAAGCGAGCAACCGTATTCCGCGTGTCCAACGAGGTCATTTTACATCCTCGCTCATGGTATGGTTGGGAGTTTCTTATTGGAGCTTAACAGAGGTACATTTTTGTGAGAAAGGTGTAAAAACGAATGCAGTTGTGTATCAAAATACAGTCCTGACGAACCTTGTGGAACCTGTTTCTCATACCATGTTCAATAACAGGCACTGGGTATTCCAACAAGATTCGGCGCCAGCTCATAGAGCGAAGAGCACACAAGACTGGCTGGCGGCGCGTGAAATCGACTTCATCCGGCACGAAGACTGGCCCTCCTCCAGTCCAGATTTGAGTCCGTTAGATTACAAGATATGGCAACACTTGGAGGAAAAGGCGTGCTCAAAGCCTCATCCCAATTTGGAGTCACTCAAGACATCCTTGATTGAGGCAGCCGCCGATATTGACATGGACCTCGTTCGTGCTGCGATAGACGACTGGCCGCGCAGATTGAACGCCTGTATTCAAAATCACGGAGTTAATTTTGAATAAACTTTATTGTCATAAGAATCTATGTTTTGTTAAGTTCATTTTGGTATATAAATGGTTACATAATGAATAAACTTGTTTCAATTATTTTATATTAAACATGTGACAGAATTTATGACCTGACTGTGTATATATAGCTGCTCGTCCTGATTCACTGACTGATTCACTCACTCACTCATTGAACACCTCTCCTGAACAATTTTGTATGATTTTTTTTTGTTTCACTGATGGTTTCGTATAGAGGATAAAAATTCCTTCGGAGGAAAAATATGGAGAGAGCTGATGATTGAGGATTTTGGAGACGGGTGAAGAGCACGCTTAAGGTATTGAACATAGGTTGGGGATGCTTGAGCAAATGTCACTCGAAACGTCATTCAATTGCCAGTAACCTGAAAAAAAATTCAAAATAGCGAAAAAAAAATGGCCGCCATACAAATTTCGTCGGTGTCCATCTCGGAGAGTATAAAAGATGGAAGAGTAGTTTCTTCGCAAAAGATGATCAGGATCCAAAGGTCTGCTCGATGAATAGAAAAAAAATTCAAGATGGCGGAATTTGTTTTTCTATAGAAAATGTAACATTGAATAGACTACAAGTTTTGAACTATGCAAAACTTTGATTTATGGTTTCTTTTTAAAATGTTTTTGTGGAAGAACTCTTAGTCAGAAATATGTAGATAGATGATGATCGAGGGTTTGGAAGATGCGTGAGGAGCACGGCCAGGGTATTAAACATAGGTGAGGGCTGCTCAAACAAAAAATAATTGTCAGTGAGCTGGAAAAAAATTCAAAATTGAGAAAAAAAGATGGCCGCCATACAAATTTCGTCGGTGTCTATCTCGGAGAGTATAAAAGATAGAAGAGTGGTTTCTTAGCAAAAGATGATCAGGACCTGAAGGTCTACTCAATGAACAGAAAGCTCGATTACCACTCACTCACTCACTGACACAATATTGTTCTCCTAGAAGGAGTAATGGGGGATATGGATGATGTATGGGAAAAATGTAGAGAGAGCTGAGATGACTATGGGAAAAATCCGTAATGTCAAAAAATTCAAGATGGCGGCCAACACGGTGGTCGTTTCTCCGCCATCTTTGATGACATGGCAACATGGGGGTCATTTTTGAGTAAATCGAGGCTTCTGATTTTGAATTTTTGAAAAATAGTTGAAAAATCCAAGATGGCGGATCGATTTTTTTACATAAAAGCTCGCGCACCGCTCAATATACTAGTTATAATATGTGGATGGTGGAAAGTAAGTACAATGGTACTGCTTATTTGTGTCTTAGTTAGGACAACAAACTGCTATTTTAGTTAGTTGATGCCTTTTATGTTGTTGCGAGCATCCGCTAAGAAAGGATTTTGGAAAATTCTACCTTTATGATTATTCTAAGGGTAGGCAGATAATTGTATTATGGTCTACCGGGAATGGTCCAAGGTAGTACTTAATCTTATATCTAACCATTCCAAAAAACAAAGTGAATATTCCACCTAAATCTTATTTGGGTATAGCTAATAGTTACGTTACATATTATTTTAAAGAGTGAATTCGCAAAAGAATGACACAACAGAACGCGTTCATCGCGATAACACAGTAATATACTATTAGGTAATCTGTGGTAATATTGCGCAAGGTCGGATATAAACTGATGTTAACCATAATGATAGTACCAAATCATTAACTCTGTTACAATGTTATAATGAAACTAATATAACAAAAAAACAAAATACAAAGAAAAACAAATGTTACTCATGCATAATGGAGGCCTAACAATATGCCTTAAGAAAAAAAAGTACAACACAAAAGCTGTAACTAAAAAAATATTATTTTGAGTCAGAGCGAAGTCTATACACCCGAAAGAGAGTAAACGCAGAATTTTGTTAATTATTGACTTTTGATTCGAATTCCGTAATAGGTCGTTTCCCACAAAGTGTGCCAGCAAAGTGCGGTTCGACCATATATTCGCAAAAAAAGACTTCAAACTGCCACGTCACCACTTATAATTTCAGGATTTAAGATTTGTCTGAAAGGAATAAAGCTTACCTAAACGCCCAATCAAATTTGTAGTTCGTTCATCAGTTTTACGTTTAGTTAGAATCTCTGACTTGGATCAAAATGAATTTGATCAAAATGACTGGGATCAAAATAACTTAGTTTAGATTAACTAAATTAAATAATAGATATTAAGTATTGTATATTCATGATTTAATATTCTAAGTGTATGCTATTGTAGTGTGTGTGTGAGTATTAGAAGCTGTGTAGAATCTCGTAGAATATAAAAAAAAAATATGTCTTGTTTTGATTCCGTTACAGGTTCTATGTGTATATTTTTTAAAGATTCCAGATTCAAATACAATTAAGAATTGAAAAATAGAGACTTACAAAAATCCTTCCCCAAATTTAGCGCCTGCATACATCTCATAAGTTTGACTGCACCCTGACAATAATGTAAAAAAGAATAATCCGCCATAACCCAACTTCAGAAATAAGATTCTTCCAAACGTGTCGACTAAAAAGCCTCCTATCACAGAACTGATTATCATACCTGAAAACAAAAGCAGCGTCATAGAGATGCATGAGCATCACGGTAGCAGCACAGAATCTGATAAACGACAATAGGTTCATGCCATCATTACGTCAGTTCAAAAATTTAGTTGACATAATTGATTAAATTATAAATTTAAAAACCCCCGACATAGCAAAGAACACTCCCAACTAATTCGCCTTTAAAACAGAAAAAAACCGTTCCCGCAGGGGGAACGCACAGGTAGATTTCGTGAAGCAATTAATATTATTTTTTAATATGTTTAATTTTTTTTCTCGAAAACGGTAACTTTTAGCGAAAACTTTTCAGACATTTATTTTAGACTTAAAAATGGCCTATCGATTAAAAATGTTTCCGACTGCAAAAATGTTCACCGGTTAGAAGTTATGATTTTTTTCCCGAAAAATTTTGGTTTTTCTCCCCTCCACTTTTAGTTAAAGTTTTAATCTTATAGGTTAATAATTAAAAGTTGTTGGTATTCATGTATACTATGGGATAAAATTAGAACGGTTCGAATATCTTTCATGGAACGTGAAATTTTGAGGAAAACTGATTTCACAAAAAGTGAAGCCCTACCGTCCCCTTAGGCCGGATTCCACCCGTTCACGAACTTAAACTAAGTTTACACCCAAGCAATTTTTGACCGCAGTTTGAAAGCGATCGGGGCAAAATGCGACCGTGAGAGTGCCGCAAATTTTGGGAAGTGGAACCATACATACATATTATATATATATAAACTTTTTGACCAGTGTTTTATTAGTATTTTAATTGAATTTTTGACCAGTAGTCATTTCGGACTCAGGGGGTCATAACTAGACCTCCTATGAAGAAATTTTTTTTAAATTCGACAGTAGTCAAGAAACCAATAGGTAGATCGATTTCATCGAAATCTACCTAAAATACACAAAATCGGGTCATCTGCTCGTGAGCTACGATGCCACAGACGGATACATACACAGACACGTCAAACTTATACGTCACCTGGTTCAAGAAGATTAAGCTTTAATACTCGGTTAAAATAAAATAAAAATGTTTGATGTCATAAGAAGTACTTACAAATTTTTTTTATCGCGCTTACCTTTAAGGTTCAAACACAAACGGTTAGGATTAAGATATTATTACACCTTTATTAGAATAGCCTAAATAAATAAGCTCAATAAATAACATTAATGGAGTTTCATCAAGTGAATACCTTTTTTTTTTCGGGCCAGCGGGGGTGGTTATGTCGGATTCGAACCGACTAAAACCGCACGCCGTCTGGGGTCTTCAGACGCCATGTGAATACTATAGAAGCCTACGCTAACATGATTCCGCCCTTGCTTTAACTTAGCCTGTATTATCAAACCATTTTTATCTCACTGTTAAACCCGGTTATCCTCCATAATTCGAAGGGGAATAAATATCAATCACATGGCCCAATTGCAGACAGTAAGTTATTCAACTCCCTCTATTTATCAACGATTTATTTAGAAAGTTTTAGTCACTTACCAAAAAAGGGCATGGCGGTAAGTAATCCTTTTTGCCTGAGATTCATATCAAGATCACACTCGGCTATTGGAAGTAAGTACGAAGCTGAATTGTTAACTAGTACAGAGGCGATAAATCCAGCGAAGGTTGTGAATAACAGCCTTATATGAAATCGGCCGAACTTGCATTCTTCAAATGCTTTATTTATATCGTGGATTGGAGAAAATGTATCTGAAAACACCAAAAAATAGAATATGTTATAATTTTGGCTATGAAGTATTAATGTTTCAAATTGTATATAATATGTATTTATAGCACTAATTTTATTTGAACTCACAAAGTTAGTTTACGTGCCTATGTGTGAAATTTCCAAAATAAAATGAAGTGAAAGATTCAATGAAATTTTTAAGCAATTAGTATGCTTACTTTTCCTATGGATTTAGATCGGAAAAAGAGAACATCTAGGACGGGAATTGAACCTCGTCTCGGGTTCAAGTCCCGTCCTAGGTGTTCTCTTTTCCGATCTAAATCTATTAAGTAAAACATTCCAAAATAAGGTAGTTCGGAGTATAGTAAATGCTCCCTGTTACGTTAGAAATGATGACATCCACCGAGACATAGGAGTGAATCATGTTGGTGAAGTTATAAAAAAAACACGCTGAGTCACATGAACAAAAGCTGCTTCAACATGTGAATGTCGAGGTTATCCAGCTTCTTGACACCAGGGACATAGTAAGGAGAGTTAAAAGAACTAAGCCCTTTGAGTTAGTTTAATGAATTTAGTGTAACGTAGTGCAGTGAGTGCTTCTCTTAAAGAACACAAGAACAAAGTGTCTTTCCATAATAATAGAGACAATAAGAAAAGTACCAATGGACACATTCTTAACTTTGTAAGATTTTAGCAAATTAAGTTCAATTTAAATTACTTACTAGCCTCAAGGTCTAGATTGCAATAATAAGAGTAACCGTTTAATTATGAGTCCATCATGATCGAAAAAAAAAAGAGTCAAATTTTAAATTGTCCTTTGTAAAATTGAACCATAATTATATCGATAACAGATTTCTTATAAAAAGTATTGTCGTATGGAATGTATTGTATGGAAGTGGACGATTACAAGGGGGTAAGAAGCCCACAAAAAAATATATGGACTGTGTGAAAGATGATATGGCCAGGAAGGAAATCAACGTTGATATGAAAAAAAACAAACAGAAAAAAAGCACACATGTTACGCCGACCACTAATGAATGTGTGATAAGTGTAGGACAATAATAATCAACATATACTTAAGAATCAATAAATATCTGTCGTAAGGGTTCTGTAGATAATCTGAAAATATTCTGAACAATATTAAAGTTAGTCAATGCTTTGAAACTATCGTGTCTTGCTAAAATAGTTTTCATTAGGAGGCAGAGAATAATACTAAAACAACTCACTACATACAACAGTGAATGAGTTATTGACCTAACTCATTCACTGTTGTGTGTAGTGGTCAACTATGCAGATTAATGCTAAATATCTTTGACACTCGTAAAAAAACTAACTAACATAATTTTGGTTGTGACAGAAGCAGCTTGAAAGTAAACTGTGCGCTGTGGAAATGAGAACTGACAAGCATAACTGAAGTGACGTTGATGGTCCAAGTGAGGAACAGCGTGATAAGGGAACGTTGTGGCATGGTTGATGATGTAGTGACCAACATTGAGGAATGCTTAGATGGTTCAGACACGTAGAGATGATGGACGATACATATTTATGATGTGAGAGTTAATAGGCAACCTGGTAGACTGACCTAAGCCTAAGCATATTAAACAGAACACACCACATGAAGAGTACCCGCAACGGGCGAGTATTTAACAAGCCGCAAGAGGAAAGATGTTGAATTTGTCTACACCAATAGGAAAAAGACGGGATTGTATGTATGTGCTGTACAAGTTTCGTGTACGAACTTAGTACCTAACTCACCTACCTTTTTTACCATCGGTATTTTCATTTAATGTTACCATTATGCCTCCACGTCAATTGTTGTAAACATAATAGGTATTCAGAAAATGATTTACAATTATTTGTGCCTAATAATAATGAGCTCACTAGATACACTGAAAGACTTAATTAGGTAATATCAGATTCTATAAGAGAATGTTAATATATGTCTTGATATCGTTATATAAATTAAAGATAATGTCGGATGGCAGACAGATGCCGCAAATATTGTTTTGATTGCTAAACAAATTAATTCAACTATGATAAGGAGGAAACAAGAATCAGGAAGATAAAGAGGAATCCTCCTATTCAAATGAGCGCCGATGCTTATGGTTCAATTTACAATGCCACGGAATGGAAGCGAACGAAATTGTTCATAGCATAATGAGCTTTATGTCAATTGTACTCGTGTAAATAATATACTTACAAACTAAATCCGAGCCAAAAAAAGAGATCACGCGTCTTTTACGGTATCCTCGCAAATTTTTGAGAATATCCTTAACTAGATTATAGCTCAATTGATATAAAGTTCATTATCCCTTGTACAATTTCGTTAAAAAATTTCCATCCCTTTCGCGGCAATGAAAATTGAGCCTCAGTTTAGTGCAAGAGCAATGTATTACGCTGCATGTATTCAATATATCGCAATAGGTAAGCAATGAATCCGATCATAAGCATGCGTGTTGACTTCCGCCTCGCGGCGAGACGTGGCGCGTCGCCAGTCAGCTCTATGACTGGCTGCCTCTTGACCACGCGTTCATTATCCAGTAATTTCATAATTAAGCGGTCCAATGTACGCGTAGTCGGTTATGCGTACACAGGTTACGATAGTCCGTACCTACAGTACGCGTACACAATTTGAACTCTTGGTTCGACTCGTCTGTACGCGTATTCAACATACGCGTACAGACGGGTACATAAATTACGCGTACATTGTAACGTTTCGGCCGTAAAAGGCTTTATATTTTCTTTTTTTTTGTAGAACTATCCATCAAAACAGATTCCTATGCGTCACGCAAAATGTTACCTTCAGAAAAATTAAAGTAAATAATCACACTATGTAACATCTTTGGGATATTTGTCACGAACATTGAGTCTGCAAACGTACCCGGTAGATGACAAGCAGCTACCCTCTTGAAATATAATTTTTACAATAAACGAGATCAAAAATGAGACCGATATTCTTAGCAATCCATGGATTCTCCGTGCGGGTGCCGGGTCCATCGCGTTGCTGAGTTGGGAACTCGGGACAGTGCCCTGGGACTTGCGACCCAAGTGTAGGTTTAGAAGGGGCCCCTTTTGTTGATGTACATCAACACTCACCTTCACTACCCAAGTTCCCCTCCCTGCCTAACCAAATTTGATACGAACCTACTAGTGCCGCTTTAGACATTCGTCCTAGTAATGAGCTTATTGTAGCTCTCGATAGGCCTAGATCTTTAAGTAGGTTATAGAGAGATTTTGCTGGTATACCTCTCGCTCCCACTTCCACTGCATACAAATTATCCATGTAACCGTTTTTGATTAATTCGTTTGTGAGATCATAGTATTTATTTTTCTTAATGTGTGGTCCTTAGGTATATTTGTTTCCCACGGTACAGTAAGTTCCTCAAGAACCACATGTTTTAACCTCTTAGAATATAGGAATATGTCAGGTCTAGATGACGAAACCCCAACATCCTCCGGAAATTTATAGTGCTTTTCATACGTGTCGATTAGGAGAGTCCAATCTGGGGCAGTATCTAAGATTGAATAAGGTTTGTTCCTGGATGGTTATGGATGAACCTTCAGACACAAAGTTGATATGACGTCTGTTAGTAGTCAATCCTTTTTGGGCTCTAGCTACTGCCAGACTCATTGCTTCACGTATGATGATAAGCACCTTATCGTGGCGGCGTGAGTAATGGCCTCTATCGAGAAGCACCCTACATCCTACTAATATATGTCTAGCCATCCCTATTGCCTCACCACAAGTATAACATTGTTTTTCTGTGGCCTTCCCCCACCTTACCAGATTACTCTGGTCTGGGAGGGTCATCTGAAAGGCGTTAAGATAGAATTTTAACAGGGCCGGCGACCAGTCATAGATCAAGGTGCGCCACTTTAAGGCCATCGGTATGCAGAACTCTCCCATTGTCAACCATTCATTTTGGATTTCCAAATTCGTCGCGTGCACTCGATATTTATCATTTTCGTCTTGTTTTAGAAAGGACTTAAGTATATCCTGGTCCCTTTCTGGCTCTTGTACTCCCAACCCCACTCTGTTCGACTGGGCCCCTATCATAAATCGTTTATGGAATAGGAGTCTAGATTCAAGCTCAGACGCGTTATTATCTTTCGGGAGTGCCCTGATTGTGACATCTTGGGATTTACCTAAGATGTAGGCTTTGGTAACTCTAAGGTGTTTATAGAGCTCCGATGGTTTCTTAAGTTTCATCCCAAAATTATTTTGATCCCTCAATAGAGCAGAGGAATCAGCAGAGTGCGCTAGTCCAAGCCACGATTTTAGCGATTTTATGACAGTTGCATCTATTTTCGCCAGTAAGGTTTTACCGAATTCATACACCAGAAAAGGTCAAGTCAGACGTGATGTTAAGTAGTTGTCATATATCCAAGCTTTTTTGATATTGTTTAGTGGTAGCTGATCTATCTTATTTAGGTCATTTATAAACGTATCGACAACTACATCTAAGGATGGTGTGCGTCCTTTATAGTCTATCTTTCTCCCAAGAAATTTAAATGGCACCGATTCAGCGACTATGGAAACTGGTTTACCCCCAATGAAGAGTCCCGGGTCGTAGGAGGTAAATTTGATGTCCCGTCTACCCAGACACAGGCAGCGACACTTACTGGGCTTCGTCCTCAATCCATTTGTGCACGAACAGAACTCATCGACTTCCTTTAATAGTTCCTGACATTGTTTTGGATTACGCGTCAGTATTGCGAGATTGTCAGCAAAAGCTAAGATGGACTCTGAGTATATGTTATTTACTTTAAACCGATAACCCCATTTCTTTTCGTGACATTAACTTGGTATTCAATTTGAGCGTAAAATAGTTATTTATGCCACTGTCAAGCAATGATAGCTATTGTAACACGAGTGCTAGTTTGTGCCACGAAGCGAAGCTGAGTGGCACAATAGATCAGCACGAGTATTACAATAGCTGTTTGCGGCAGTGGCATACAAAACTTTTTCTACGACCATAAAATAAATAAATACAAAAAACCGTCAATGTTGAACTCTTTCAAAACAATTTTATTTATAAGTGCAGATAAAAGTTAACAATGGCGCGAAAATAGCGCGGCGCGCGCAATGTTGTTTTGTTGTTATAATCCCGCAAGTGAAATAGCAATTTATCCATACAGCCTAATTACATGCGATGTTAAGTCGTGACACAAATACGCACGCTTTTTGGCATAATCATATGTTGATTTTTTTATGCCATAGTCATAAAAAAAAAAGTTTCATTGTAGAACGGTTTACCCATGTGCAATTGGTCATTGTAACACGACTTGGCAGGAATGAGTACTATTGAGATATGACTTGTGGTTATGTATTAAGCAAATTACCAAATGGTCGTAGAAAAACTGTTTTGCCTAACCCGTTAAATAGGCATTGTTTTATAATGAAAAAGAGGTACTAGCTTACGAAACTTCAGGATGAACGTATTTTTTAAAGCTGTACCTAGTAATCGAAATAACAAATTGGTATCCTCGTTAATCTTCAAGTAAGTCTTATTTGCTACTAGTTTTTTGTGCACACTAAAGGCTAAATTAAAAATGAACATATTATTGTAACAAACATCGAGAAAAAAGTTAACAGCTGTGGATGGCAACACCGAAATACAGTGGCAAATATGACAATTAACAATTACTATTAGTGGTAATGTATATATATAACCTATTACACACGGACATTGTAATAAATGTACCTATATCTACTCAAAGCATTGCGAATCCTAACAAATTAAATAAAAATTATTACTCACCGTTTTCGGCTGTAAGCTTGCTATTTTCTTCGATCTTTCCTTCGGTCTCGTTCGGCTCACCGCTCCTTCGAAACTCGTTCAACAAGGTAGCATTGTTTTTTTCTTCATACATTCTTTACATAGGTAATAAATTTTTCGAAATATATTTATTAATTCAGTCCTCCAAGAAGCGCTTGATAAGTCAATGATAACATTACGGAAGCTCTTGACTTCTCATATAGAACCATTTATAAATATTATTAAGTACTCAGTGTGTTGCCTACATAACGTGTGTTTACGTTATGTTATCAATGAAGTCGCGATCGTGACTGTTCGGACAACAATAACATTTTTCGCTACTGTCATGTCATGTGACTCATATGACATGTGCAGTCAGTTGAGTCCGGGTTGAGTCAGTCATGTCACATGTGTGATAATGGCAGTGTAATTGATTTTTGCTATTCGCGCCATCTATTATTCAGATAAGAAACTTTATTACCAGTATCACCACTTTCTTATTACCTATGTGTTTAATCTTTACAAAAAAGAAGTATCGTGATTTTCGTGTTACCTACTTCACTATTACTGATAATAAACTTGGTTAATTAGTAAATGTTGTTTTTTTTTTGCTTATGCTTACTCTTCAATACTATTTATATGTCTATGGTCTGCACGCATTGTGTAATTTCGCAGAATCGACGCGTATTGACATAAGTATTACTTACTCTGTGGACAGAATGGCGAGCCGGCGCGGCGTGGCGAACGTGGAGCGCAGATCAGCGGCTGAAACTTGTTACTAGATAGAAGCAGTTGAGAGAAGGTTCGTCCATTTATTCGGCGTCGCACTGCACCGCCGCGGTGCCCGTCCTTTGTCTTAGAATGACTATGAACTTTAAGTCACGTGGATAAGATTCAAAATGGTGTGTAATATTTATTTTTGAAATAAAAACATGTAATATTTATTTTGTAAGATACGTACACAATAAAACTAATACTTGCGTTGCCAGGTCAGTGTTGGCTGCCAAACAACATACGCCTAGTGTTTCTTTCACGTTGGCCCAGTACCTTCGCTCAGTGTGTATAGCCCGCTTATGAGAGGTGTCAGAAAATTCACCTCTGACTTGACTATTTTTAGTGTAGCAGTGTAGTTAATCTATACTCAAAGGGTTCCTCAGCCGACTCTTACGGCACCCACGCAAGCTATTCCTCCAATGGGTGGAGGAATAGCTTCCGAGAGAGTCGGCTGAGGAACCCTTTGAGTATAAATTAAGAAGGAGCTTGTTGTTTTCGATTTTTATGTCAGCTTTTATGGGAGGTACCGCAGTCTTACCTCCCAACCCTGAGAGGAAAGCCTGGGCCACGCATTAGAGCCTCAGCTGTCAATCAGCAAGTGCATCAGCTCACAGGTGGGGTTAGCTTGGGCCCAAAACACCTCCTTGGGGCCTTTTTTTTTAGCGTGTGGAAACCCCCACGGGCTTCACCCCATCGGTCCCAACGATGGGGTGGGCGTGTCGGAATCGGACGGACTAACACACCACCGCACACTGGGAAGGACCACAGGGTGTCCTCCCTAGGTGTCCATTATACAATTCATCGTTGGGTTTATGTCGAGAACAGTAGTGTTACAGAAAGTTTGTATTTAATATTTCTCTAAATACTATAGTTTGTGTGAAGAATATTCGCTCAAGTGATTATAACAATTAGTGCTAAATTAGTGTGGATTGGTTGACGTTTTGTTGTCTCGGTCCTGTATCGCATCGCGCGGATGTGACCGCGGGGAATACATGCCGCACCCCCCCTACGATAAAGGACAGCTGTATATTTTTCATCGCACTCACTCAAGATTTGTCGAAAGACATCAACCATGTCAATGCAACACTCACCGCCAAATAAATTTTCTTCAGATACCAATATTCCTCAGATGGTTAACAAGGAGCAAAAATTACAATGTGATGAGTCCTTCATTACCCGTAAACGTAAGCAACCTGATTCCGAAGATGACACAATAATTATGGCGCGTCTCGAAGATAAATTCAACTTGCAGCTATCTGTATGGAATAAGACAATCACCGACTCCATAACAACCTGTGTCACGTCAGCGGTTAATGCAGCTGTATCTAAAGAGTTGGCAAAAATTTCATCGGTGCTAATTGAGATCAATACAAATATTACGAAACTCAACTCTGATTACAACGCGCTCAATATATCGTTAGAAAATACTAATAGTCGAATCGCGGACATTGAAAAATACCAAACCTTCGTATCTGAGCGTCAGGAGTGTTTCGACGACCGCTTAAAAGCTTTGGAATGCGTTACCGCCAACAATAATGAGTATACACTTAAATTAAATTCGTTAGAAAATAAAATTTCTTCAATGGAGCAACAAGCACGGCAGTGCAACATTGAAATATGCAATTTGCCTGAGAGGCGTGGTGAGAACCTTATCAACATTGTAGAATCTCTCGGGAATGTTATCAAGCAGCCGATACTAAAAACAGACATCGTAGCTGTTCACCGTGTGCCTCACGCGGATCAAAATAACGCGCGCCCGAAGAATATTATACTAAAACTTACAACTAGAACGCTCCGTGACAATGTTATCTCTGCATACCGTACTACAAAGGGTCTGGATAGCGCGAAGCTGGGTATAGGTGGATCGCAAGTTAACACTATTTATGTAAACGAACACTTAACTCTTAACAACAAAATGTTATTTCGCCAGTGCCGTGATTCTGCTAAAAAACATGGTTATAAATACGTATGGGTCAAACATGGTATCATACTGGTACGTAAACAAGATACGTCACCTACAATCGCGATTCGCTCCCTACCTGATATCAATAAAATTAAGTAATGTGTACTATGTAAATAATTTGTTAAACAAATACAAAATAATTGGTTGCGTTCTATCTCGGATAATAAAGAAAAAACTAAAAAACTATTATGATAATCACAGTATTATTTGTGTGACATGTAGGTATTTTTATATCCTTTGTATTTCTGGTGGTGGCTGTGGCTATATCCTTATAAGGCATGTAACAACGAAATGTATACTTGTAAAGTGTTCATTGGGCATTTACTCATACAATGAGCTATTCTTAGGTAATTATTATATACTGACGACACTGTTTTCAACATATTATAATGCACAAATAAATATTATGGTGTATAATTTCTCGCTACTGACTGTCAAGCGGGCACAAGTTGTATTACAATACTTTCTTAGTTTGTTGTCCAATAATAATGGATAAATTATCAGTTTATTATCAAAACTGTCAGGGGATACGGACTAAACTGCATACCTTGTACATGAATACACTGGCACATAACTATGACATAATTGTATTGACGGAGACATGGTTGCATTCAGAAGTACATGACAATGAGTTCATGGATCCGAGGTATCGAGTGTTTCGATGTGACCGTGATCGTGCGGCTACCGGTCGGGATGACGGTGGTGGAGTACTCGTGGCCGTGCGGACTGAACTGAGCGCGACGCGACTCGCGGTGCCTATCGGCGCGCCTTACCCGTCCTCACCGCTCGCCGACCACGTCCTCGTCGAGATACGAACGCGTGATTATTATTGTGTAATTAGTGCGGTGTACATACCGCCCGCTACGAGTGCAGACGTTTATGCGATGCATTTCGAATACATGACGTTTATATTGCATTTAAATAATGTAAAAAATTATATCTTGCTAGGTGATTACAATTTACCTAAAATGAAATGGAAGGAATGTAGTACGTACTTACTACCTGAAGTCTCAAATAACATTGCGTCGTGTCGAGTCTTGTCTAATTTTATGAACCTGTTCAACTCGTTTCAGTATAACAAAATAAAAAATAAAAAGGGACGTGTCTTAGATTTATGTATAACGGATATTACTTATTGTAACTCCGCTCAACCCGCAGTTGCACTCGTACGTCCTAATGAAAACCATCCCCCCTTTTACACAATATTTCCGATTAGTAAGAATTTTCATAATAGAATAATACAACCGAGGACTCAATTTATATTTAAAAATGCAGACTACTCACTGATAAACAGGGACATAACCAACATCAACTGGATTGAATTATTTTTTGATAAGGATGCAGAATCAATTGTATCAATTTTTTATGAGCAAATATATGAAATAATTAGAAAATATGTACCAAAGAAAGTTGTAAAATCATCTCGATTTCCTATTTGGTTCTCACCTGCTCTAATTCATATATATAAAAATAAAAACCACTTTTGGATAAAATGGAAAAAATATGGCAATAAATCTGATTATGAACAGTTCTCAATTTTAAGACATAGATTTAAGAATGAATCGCATAAGTGTTACAAGGAGTATATGGCTAAGGTTGAGAGCAGTATACAAAATAATATAAAATACTTTTGGACATATATAAATAATAGAAAAAACAAAGTAGACATACCTCGTTCGATGTCCTATAAAAATGTAGTTAGCAATAAGTCTGAGGAAGTATGTTATCTGTTCTCATCATTTTTTGAATCAGTTTTTGAGCCCTCGGAAGTAAGTAATGATTTTGATATAGATCGTGACCCTGATTGCAACAGTGTCTCCGATGTATTTTTCAGTCAGATTAAGCTTTCTGAAGATGCAGTACTTCGGGAATTAAGATGCCTTGATACGTCAAAAGGTTCTGGAGTGGACAATATCCCACCTATTTTTCTGAAAGCCACGGCTCAAACAATTCATCGGCCTGTACACTATATGTTTAATGCATGTCTTATGGAGGGCGTTTTCCCAGCTATTTTTAAATCAGCCCGTATAGTGCCAGTTTTTAAAAGTGGTGACAAAACCAGTGTAGAAAATTACCGGCCTATCTCAATTTTGCCCACCCTGTCAAAGACCTTCGAACGTTTGGTCCACAAATATATTTATCCTTCACTTCATAATCAAATCATTGAACAACAACACGGCTTCATACAAAAACGTTCCACAAATACCAACCTCTTAACATATACAACTTATCTATTTGAATGTATGGATGATAATAAACAAACAGACAGTATTTATACCGATTTTCGAAAGGCTTTTGATAGAGTGGATCACAAAATCCTTTTGGAGAAGCTAGCTTTTAACGGAATTCGCGGTAACTTATGGCGCTGGTTCAAGTCTTACATCACCAACCGTACACAGAAAGTAGTGTTAAACGGTCATGAGTCTGACTTTATTTCTATCAGTTCTGGAGTCCCACAAGGTTCCATATTGGGTCCGCTCTTGTTTATTATATTTATAAATGATATTAACACCTGCTTTAAATTTAGTAATTTTCTGCTCTATGCCGACGATCTAAAAATTTACCACAAAATTGAACATATTGAAGACCACTATAAATTACAACAAGATCTCGATCGGTTCTCTGACTACTGTGCGAGGAATAAACTCGCACTTAGTATTAATAAATGTAAGTCTATTACTTTCACAAAAAAGAAAAATATATCTTGCTTCAGTTACAGCCTATCTGGAATACACCTTGACAGGGTCAAGGTAATCCGAGACTTAGGTGTCACTTTGAATAGCAAACTGCATTTGGATCTACACATCGACACTATCATTAATAAAGCCTTTAGGATGTATGGGTTTATTGTTCGCTCCAGTACTAACTTTACTCAGCCCTCTACTTATCTTCACTTATATAATTCTTTAGTCCGTTCACAGCTCGAATACGGAGTGGCCGTTTGGAATCCGTTCTATGATAAATATAACAAAGCCCTCGAAACTGTTCAGAGAAAATTCTTGCGTTGTATGCAATATAAGTGTTGTCATAATAGGCGCTCATATAAAGAGTTACTAATAAAATATAAATACTTAACATTGGAACATAGCCGTTTATACCTACAGGCAATGTTGCTTTATGATATTTGCCACAACCACTATGATTGCATTCCACTAGTAAGGAAACTATGTTACAGAGTACCCACTAGAACTCACAGTCGCAACGAACAGAAAATTTTCGCCACAACTAGATGCAGAACTAATGCTGGTAAGCGCTCGCCAATGTATCGCATGGTTGAATCGTACAACAACAATTTTAGTCCTATCGATATAATGGCAGCGCGCCCGGGCATATTTAAGAAGTTATTGCGTGAGAGATTGGCTTTGTACTAATTGGCTATTTGACAATTGTAACAATAATAATATATTTAATATGATAGATACAGTAGCTTAGGTATAGGTTCACAATAATCTAATCTAATTTTATCTTTGATAGTTCATAGTCATTATAAATGTTCATTGTTTATCACGATACGACATCGCGTGATCGGCTGTTTGCGTGCGAATTTTAAATTACTGGAAAACTTAAAACTGAAAACTTATTTATTTTCTAATAAATAACACTTTTTTAAGGGAAAGATAATTGTAAGAGGTATAAAATAAGCTTACGGATAGTTTGAAATGTCTTTCCAAAATTGTAAAATTGTAAACTAGCCTTTGTACCTGTATACCTTTTATGTGCATGCATGTTTACGCACGCGCTGTGTGCCTACACGGGGTGAATTATATGTTTCAATTATATGTTTCAATATCCACTTCTTATATGGAAATGTATTCTACTTAAGTACTAGTTTTCTACAAAACCCCTAGAAATAAATACTTGTATTAGCTAATATGTGGTAAATGTTGCTGGTGTCACAATTGTTACTGTAATTGTTATATCTCATAATTGAATATGTATTGTGTCACTGTTTATTTACCTCAATAAATAGAAAAAAAAAAAAAAAAAAAAAAAAAAAAAAAATTGCCGGGCACCCCGGGTAAGCCCTCGAAAGGAATACCCCCGGGGGCCTTAGGTATATACCTACTAGTAGGGTCTAAAGGTACGATTAAGATTGACATTTTCATTTACATTACTATTATATCAATTAATGGGATACTACTCTCTCAAGAAAGTACCGGGAATCACTCAATAAAACTTAAAATATGTATAATTCGACCTAATTTTTTGTATCACCTTCGAAAAAGTCCCCACGAAATAATTCTCATACGCCAACGAATTACTCAATCATCAAAAACCATTATTTAAACGTGTTATTTGGAGTCGCCTTCAATACCCGCCGCGATTTTTTTAATGTCATCTAATGACTGAAAACAAGTGCCATAAAGTAGTAAATTTGGGATTCGAAAAAGAAAAAAGTCAGCTGGAGCTATATCAGAGAAATATTGTGACTGCTCGATATGATTGGTAGAGCTTTTGACCAGAAATTCGTACACAACGATAGGTTTCCGAGATGGTGCGTTAACGCGGTGCAAAAATCATGCATTTTCTTTTCGCAAGTCTGGCCTTTTCCGACGAATTAGCTTTATCAAACGCCTTATAATGCTCATATAATATATTTTATTTAGTGTCTCACCTTCTGACAAAAATTCCGAGTGCACGACATCGCATCTGCATCGCGGTAATCGAAACTACTTCAATTGAAGCCGATGATGACTGACTAGAGTGAGGCAAATCTTCCACAACATCTCTCGTTCGTATTAAAATTTGCTGGTCCACATAGGCAGTTTTTTTAAATAAATCGGTTCATCATAAGCCACACTTATCAGTTTCAGTACTATGAAACCAAAAATTCAATTTGCAAGGCAAAATTTAATTATGATGCAATGTTCGAAATTTTCGTCCATTGTGAAAAGTGAAAATCGCAAAACACACTTGAGATGAACTTACTAAATGGCGCACATTGAACAAACTAAATGACTAGTGACACCTAAACACCGCGTGGTCATAGCGGACAGTTGTGCTCACTTAGCGAAAAAAGATCTTCTACTAAAGATATTCGCGGTACTTTTTGACAGTATGTATTTCGGCACTGTTACAAATGCAATGATCACGGATGTACATCTGTGCCGAAATATCGGATACTCGAAAAAACAAAAAAAAATTGTTGTCACCAGTCCTTCGGCAGATGCGGCCAGCCCATTGTCACTTAAGTTTGCTTATACTGGAGTTTCTCCAGTTTTCCAACAGCAACGTTAAGTTATTCCCATAATACAATTTTGTACGAGACCCTCAGTGCACGAGTCCTACTCTCACTTGACCAGTTCTCTTTTATTAAAAACTAGCTGCCCGAAAAAGTCCGGGTCCAATGGTCAATATAAGATAGCTATGATAAGCTTCCAAATGGAACTTCGTGATTCTTACTTTGAAAATGAAATTCATATTCTACCATTCGAATACTCCTAAAATTCAAATTCAAATGCTTTATTGCGAAACATAGGTAGGTGCATAGATGGTATATACAAAAACTTGATCAGCCATGTTTAGCCATGTCGACATACATTTTTTTTAAATAATTAGTTATATTACATTATATTCATTCGTTTATTACATATTATCATTCAAATATTCATAGCGGTCATGTTATATTATTTACTGTTTAACCATATCATGCAACCTGAGTCAGTGGATCGTACACAATCATACATTATGTAAAAGGTAACAAACAATATTTAAATTCTTAAGCAAATGTTATTCGATGCTTTTGTCTTTTAAATATTCCGCAATAGTGTAGTAACATTTTGCTACTAGCAGCTTGTGCATCTTATCTTTAAACATATTTATTTTTTTAATGTTTCTAGTGGACGTCGGAATCTTATTGAAAATGCGCTGCCCTATACAAAATACACTTTCATGAAGTAACTTTGTATTACTTTTCATGATTCGCAATTTGTCTTTATGGCGTTCTCTTGTACGGAACTCAAAAAAAAAAAACATTTAATTTTACGAATACAGCAGTTTCATATATAAATAACGAAGGCATTGTCAATATATTTAAATTAATAAAACGTGGTCTGCATGGCTGTATTTATTTTATAGTGCACATACTCCTAATGCAGCGCTTTTGTGCCCACACTCTTTCTGTGGAATTACCCCAGAATATGATACAAAATTGTAAGATGGCAGCAACATAACCATGATATGCTATCAATCGTGCTATATCATTCACTGCGTATCTTAAATTGTATAGAGCATAAGAGAATTGATTCAGTTTTTTACAGACCTGTTCAATATGCTGTTTCCAATAAACTCTATTATCAACCTAAATACCTAACAACTTAGTTACATCAATTTCTTCAATTATTGTATTTTCATAGGAGACATGCAGTGATCTGACAGATAATCTTTGTCTGAAATTCATAATTTTTGTTTTGTCTAAATTAATAAATAATTAATTTTTATTCAACCAGTCAATGTCAAAAATATTTTAATGTCCTGTTCTATGATAGTCAAATCGTTACCACTAAATATTATTGTGCTATCGTCAGCGAATACGATCATTTTATTATTAGTTATTTGTGGCATGTGATTAATGTAAATAAGGAAAAAGAGCTATCCCTATACACTCCCCTGGGGTACACCAGTTTGTAAGTTTTTCATGGTTCACTTATAGGTTTGTTCTGTTTTGTTTTCAAGTTTCAAGTGTTGTCTTTTGACTTCTGTAAACTGTTTCCTATCACTAAGGTATGATTTAATAATGCATACATTTTGTCTAAAAGAATTTCGTGATTCACGTGATCAAATGCCTTTGACATATCTATATAAAGTGCTATTACTGGATTTTTTTTATCCATATTCAGTATCACCTCCTGTAAAAAATTATATACAACCACGTCTATCGATTTATTTTTTTCTGTAACCATATTGACATGTTGTAAACAGGTTATAATTTTCGAAGAAGATATACAGACATTTAAAAAATAATCTTCCGATAGTTATTCTTTAGCAATTTGCTACTTTTTTAATGAAGAGGTTTGATAATCGCTATTTTCAGACCGTCAGGATAAATACCTTGTTCTGTGCATAAGTTTACTATAAAGCTCAGAGGAGAGTTAATTATACATGCCACCTCCTTGACTATACATGTATTGATATTGTCATATCCTACACTACTTGTATTCTTCTGACTTCTAAGTCCATTATAGTTTCCATCAAGTCAAGTGGACTTGTGGGGGCATGAAAACTGAATTTCTATGGTATGAAAGTTTATAATTACTAGTGGGCAGGCAGATGCTGGATGCGGCAAGCTGAAGACAGGGCGCTATGGCGCTCATTAGGGGAGATCTATGTCCAGCAGTGGACTAGCATAGGTTGATGATGATGATGATTACGTGTTGTGTAAAATTCGGTATTGGTATTTGAATGAAATTATCATTAAATGCGTTTGCGATGGATTCAGGCCTAGTAATGATCTTATTTTGAATTATTAATTAATTTCGAGCTATATATATATATATATATAGCTATTTATCACGTTCCATGTGGCTTTGCCTTTATTGGCAGCTGACCTAATAAAATGATTGATTTGTGTTTTTTTTGGTAAGGATTATTATTTTCTTACAACGTTTGGGATACGTTTGGAAACTAACTTTATTTTCATTGGTAGGGTGCATTCGATATGTCCATTTTTGTTTAGTAGTAGTATTCATTCGATTTTTTTTACAGGAAATGACAAATTAGACAAAGAGACAAATATTTCATGAAATGAGTTAAAGCAACATTGGCGTCTTTCGATATATAAACATCTTGAAAGGATAATTAGTTTAAATACTTTATAAAAATAGACCGGTTAATTTTGGTGAGACACCGTTTAAATATATAATGATGTGTGAGAAGCTACTGGCACTTATCTATGCATCACGGAAAGGTTGACTGGTAGAAAATACCTATGGCATTAAGTCCGCCTTTGTACAATTTTATTAAAAATATAAATGAAATAAAATGACGTACTTTATTACGTTCATCACCTATTTAACCCTCTTAGTAGCAAAATTTTGAAAAACGCTGACAGACGTGTTCATTTATTCCTAACCAAACTGTCATGCTTCTATCTTCAAGAATGACGAACTTCCCAGATAAACTTTCAACCCTTATTTCACCCTCATAGTGATAAAATGTTGAAAAACGCTGATGCACGCATACATTTCTAACCAAAAGCAGGTGTATGAAATTTCGTACTTCTAACTTTGAAAATGACGGAGTTTCATAAAAACGTTCATTCCTTATTTTGCCACCTTAGAAATGAAATTTCCAAAAATCCTTTCTTAGTGGATGCCTGCAACATAAAAGGCCTCTACTGCCTTTTCAAGTTTGGAGGTCCAGCGGTTTAGGCTCTGCGTTGATGAATCAGTCAGTCAGTCAATCAGTCTGACAGTCAGTCTGGACAAGTAATTATATATAGATAGATTAAGATATATTTTTTTAATAAAACAAAAATCCAAGGAAA
Organism: Cybosia mesomella; assembly: GCA_946251805.1. Classification (NCBI taxonomy): domain Eukaryota; kingdom Metazoa; phylum Arthropoda; class Insecta; order Lepidoptera; family Erebidae; genus Cybosia; species Cybosia mesomella. Next base: position 23,939,776 of record OX276405.1, read on the forward strand.
TTTATTATTTATTGCATACATGATCACCGAAATATTATTTACATTAAATGACTTTAATAACACTGATGAATTTATTTACAAATTTACTAATAATAAGATTAATCGCTATTATGATTATTTATTATATTTCGTTTATTTATATTTACAAAAGATAACAAATTTTAGAATTAAACGTTCAAATCTTAAAGTCGAGTATACTTGTGGTATATTACATGGCTAGTCTATAACTCTATGGTTTTATCATAGAATTTATGGCTTTATCTATGGTATTTATTTAGATTCAATGACAGTATTGACAGTAACTAAACACCCCTGCCCCGTTGTAATTATGCTCATGGCATATAATTAGAGAACGACCTCCATGGCGTGTGCTCTTAGTGCAAATATTTGTATGCATGAATATGTCTTTTCGTTTTGATTTGGCTGTTTCGATGTACAATTATGAATGTATTTATAAAATTACATGTTCAGCATTCTAGCATCACAAGCTGGATAAGCTATTCCTATAGATAATGTATATCTCATTTAATGACAATATATTGTTTCATGATCTCAATGCTACCACTATGTCAAAAGGCATTGTATGACAGCCATAATTTGGTCTCGCTCACACTCTCTAAATATTGCATGTCTTGTTGCATTCGTGCTTGCGTTGAACTCAACCAGGATATTTTATTTTTAAAAGAGTATTCCCGTCAACCCCCCTCCACCTGAGCTAAATTGCCAGTGCTAGAAATGGGTTCACGTTGGTAGTGTAATGGCTGGGATTCGAACTTGGGACCTCTCGATCGCAAGGCCGCCTCTTTAGGCACTAAACCTACCTAGGTTGATTCTCCTAGTTTTGAGTGGCCGTTTTTAAAACACCGGTGCCTCTTAGATACTTTTATTTTATCTAATATACCTACCATTTAATAATAATAATTCATCAGGTGTTTAGTTACTATTAAGTATCTTAAATTCAAATCATCTTAAGTTCTATGCCTGAGAATTTACAAGTTTATGCTTATTTAATATATATATATCTCCAATTAAATTGTCCTGAAATATACGATTGAATAAAATATTACTGATTCTATTATGAACTGAAACTAAAATAATTATTTATTAATTATTAAATACGTGTAAAGTTCCTGTCATCGAATATAATTATTATCTATTTTAATAATGATGATTCATAATATATGTAATCATATCTATACGTATTATTTAATTGACTTCATTCTGAAATCTGTTTGTTACTGCGAGAAATATATAGAATAATTAAGTGTGGACATAATTATTATCATGTTATCAAAATGAATTAATACATTTAATTTGATAATTATGTATAAATTAAAGTAGGTATACATTGCTTTTTAACATAGTTTAATATCATCTATATATATTATATTGGTATGTATTACGAGATGGTTAACCTTTAAAATAATTTTTAACAATGACCTTAAAAAGTTATAACGTTTTTATCTGTTTTTGAGGGTGTTAACAAAGGGCGTAGCTAGGTAAAATATATTCCATAGTTTTTTATTTATACACGGGGAGGCAGACTTCGAGATTGCTTCGGATGTTTATATTAAGAATTGAAAGAAAGAAATAATAAATTTAACACAATTTTATAAAATCTGCAATCAATATGATGACAATATATTTACATAGGTGCGCAATCAATAATTCAGTATATACATTACAAGTGTTAATAAAGTTATTGAGCATATCTTGTAAAATTCGAAATAATAAAATAATGTTCACAGAAAGGTTTCTAGAAACAAGTTTAAAACAAAGTATCTAAATTATCAAGTCCCTAAAATCATAAATATCACATCATGAAACAATTTTTTTTAGTTTAGTGGTAGAGTCAAGCAACAGTCATTTTGGCCGTTGCATGAATGGGCCGACTCGACCGGGGAAGCACCACCCTCTCACAGAATATCGACGCCAAGTAACAGTATTTGAACTGTTGCGTTCCGTTTGGTGAGTGAGAGTGCCGGAGCCCAAACTCCTTTCCCATCCCCTCCCAAAATCCTTTCCCATCCCCTCGCAAACTCCTTTCCCATCCCCTTTCCTTTACAGGGTCGGCAGCGCGAGTGTGACGCCACTGGTGTTGCACACGTCCATAGGCCGCGGTAACCGCTTCCCATCAGGTGGGCCGTGTGCTTGTCTGCCACTTAGTGGTATAAAAAAAAATGCGCAAAAACAATTCACATATCACTTTACTTCTTATCCTTAACATTTCTGTACGAATAACAGTGGCAATTTAGAAAAAAATCTTATCTTAGATTATAATTAATAATTTCAATTACGAGACGATTTTCTAATAACATATAATTTGATGAAAACTCGGCATATAAATCAAAACATGACGAAACTGTCGATTCTCAATATATTTAAAATCTTACGTTTTTTAAAGATTTAGATAGGAAAAAGAGAACATCTAGAACGGGACTTGAACCCGCGACCAATCCCTTACAGGGAGAATGCTCTGACCAGCTGAGCTATCTAGACACGTCCCAGATATTCGAAATTCTCCGATATATTATATACGTCTTAAGGCTTCTTATGTATTTTGTTTGCTTGCCATCCTATGCGTTTTAAGTCGTATTTTTTTTTAAACTTAATAAGTAGTTATGAACATGCCCGTGGAGATCTCTTGTATAAAAAATAAAGACATTATTAAATGGTCTAACAACGGAATTTCAATATCGCCAATGGGTTGTGAAGGTCAGATGGCACTCGCGTCACGGGAAATATCGCAGTTCAGCCGTTTCGTAGTTAGACTGAAAAGCCGACCCCAACTGAGTTGGGAGAAGGCTCCGAGGATGAAAGACAGTATTCAAATGTTTACTTTGCATTATCCGGTAACACTGGCAACCTAAATGTCAACATGGATGACATTTAATACTATTTTTTATGGGTTATTTTGAACACAGCTCTCGCACTAGTTGAATATATCACGATATTAGGTCGTTACATATGAATTGCCGTTTTTCTAGAAGAAATTGCAGGAAACTCAATTTTCAGTACTAACATTTTTGCATTTGTTTAGGATTACCAAATCCAAGTTTTATGATTTTTTTGTGTATGAATGAGACAACATTAAGCTAACAAACAGCAACCTTTATTACATTTTTGAAAAGTGACGGCTGTTAAGTAATACGAAATTTATCATCAAAATGGATAGCATTTAGGAAGTACTGTTTTTGAATCCAATATAAACAAATTTAATACAGGAATACAGGAAGATTATATAGACTCTAATCTGGTCTGGGACGTCCATATTGCAGATGTTAGCAAAAGGGTGTACTGCTCGTTTCAGTCCCTCAAACGTCTCCAGAAATTTCTACCATTTCAAACTAAAGTTACTCTTGCGCAATCTCTTCTGCTTCCACTTTTAGACTACGCTGATGTCTGTTATCTTGATGCAAAGGAGGAACTTCTTAGTAAACTCGAAAGACTGCAAAACTTGGGTATTCGCTTCATTTTTGGTCTCCGGAAGTATGACCATGTTTCGGAATTTCGGGCAAAGTTGAAGTGGTTACCTATTCGTCAGCGTAGAGACTCTCATATTCTCTCTCTTCTATACTCTATTCTTTTCAATCCTGATTCGCCTTCTTACTTAAGAGAACGCTTTGAGTATCTTGTCCCCAGGGGTGAACCCTGTCGCACCTCCTCTGCGCTTCTTCTTCGAACTCCTCTTCACTGCTCCAGCTGTTACGATGGCTCATTTACTGTTCGAGCGGTAAGGTTGTGGAATGCGCTGCCTCATTCTGTACGCGATAGCACTTCTTTGAACGTATTCAAGATCAAAGTAAAAGAACTGTTCCTTGCTCAAACTAGATAACTGTGTATTATTTATTTATGTAATTTTAGAATTTATGTAGTGTATTTATGTATACATATATTTATATATATAAATTTGTCTGTATGTATGTAATTTAATATGTATGTTATGTATGTTCTTAGTACTTTTGTATTCTATTATTAAGTATGTTCTCTGCAATTGTACACTTGCACTTACTACCCTTTTGTTGCTGTTTCTCCTTTATCCCCCAAAGGTTTGCTGGGAGAAAACTCAATACTGAGTTAAGCTCGCCTTTGTACACCTAATTACAATTATGCCTGTTACTGTACTATTTTATGTGTGTACAATAAAGAATTAAGAATTAAGGAAGATTTATAAATTTAATACAGAGTTGTAAAATCTTGAAATCAACTTTCAAACAAGACATAAATATTGGAAATAGCTATTACATTATAGGAATAACGAACTCATGAATTTGTAACAAAATTTCGGCAATTTCATAGGTAACGTCTCGTAATCTTGATTTGATTTTTATTTCAAATACTATCAAATAAATTGCTGAACATAATTTGAAACGTATTTTTCAAATTATGTTCAGGCATTCATCAACAAGGCTTGTTTTTGGGTAAATAAATAACATTGATTACGCGAAAAGATTATAACCATTAATTTAATTAGGGTAATTGATAGAACCATTGGTAATCATAGGTAGCAATCAAGACAAGTATATAATGAGAAAGTTTTAATAATAAAATAGCTTCTATTATGTGTAAGGAATAAAAGTAAAAATAAAAATATTACCCATTCTTATTCATACCTTGATGCAAAGCCTCATTTTTACAATACAATTATGATTGTTCATCCATTTCTTGTTATTTAATTAGAACAAGAACAAAAAATTATAACGAATCTATTAATAATTTAAGAATTGTTTTAACTGTACAATATCTAAGTGCCTATAATAAGTATGAACTACGTAATTCTAAGTAAGTAACTAAGTTACGTAGTATTTTGTTACAATCAACTTATCTTACAATTAAAATGATTTAAATTTGAAATGAAATATTTTCTATTTTAACACCGTATGAGGACACACTATTTTAAATTTAAAAAATAGTTTTTTCCGTTATTTATATTATCTTTGGCCAAATTTATTTCTATATAAGTTAACAAGGATAATCATTGCTCTCGAAAAGGCTGAGATTTTTATATTTTTAGGATACTCAATATTTTAAAAGTTGCCGTCATGTAATTATGAACTAATAGCTCGACAACTATTTATTTAGAAATCTGCCACATTTTGTATATGGCCGCTACGAAATATAATTGTCAAAGCTTGGCGTTCGTTCTGTCTTTTCGCTAGTTTCTGTCCAAAGATTGCCAGAGATTTATTATTTTATGATGAAACCAACTCTGTTGTTGAATAATTTTTGTAAATACTCAAAAATAGTTTAAAAATAAATTAGAAACCTACATCACTGCCTGGGATTAGGTTTTTTAATGATTAAATAGTAGGTAATAGGAGAGGCAGTGGACTGCAATAGGCTAGTTGATTGATTCATTGAATCATTAAATCTTAAAAAAAAACAAAGGCACTAAAAATGATTAAATATTGAATGGATTCCATCATAACTTTTATATTTATATCACCTGATTCGTCTTAGCTGGGACCCCTCCATGGGACCTGGAAGCGAGAGCCCTTGCGCTGCTGTACCAGTGGCGCAAGGAGGCGCTGGAGCGGGGCCATAGGCCGGAGCCCCGAGAAATCAGGGCTCAGCGGTCCCTGCTCCGCCAGGAACTCATGGAGACATGGAGGGTGCGACTTGAGCACCCAAGGTGGGGGGAATCCACCATTGCGGCGGTGAGACCGATCATGAAGGAGTGGTTGGAGAGGGACCATGGGGACCTCTCCTACCGGATGTGCCAGATGGTTACCGGACACGGGTGTTTCGGTAAGTATCTGTGGCGCATCCACCGGGAGACAACGCCGCAGTGCCAGCACTGCGAGGATCCTGGCGAAGACACGGCGCTCCACACGTTGGTGGAGTGCCCTGCGTGGGCGAGTCAACGCCGGGATCTCGTTGCGGTCCTGGGCGTGGACGTTCTCTCGTTGGAGACCATGGTGAGGGCCGTGGTCTCCGACGGGAGCAAGTGGCACGCCGCCGCCTCTTTCTGCGAGCAGGTAATGCGCGCGAAAGAGACGGCGGAGAGGGAGCGGGAAAGAACCCTGCCCCCCGAGTTTCGCAGTCTGCGGCGAGGACGCCGCAGACTCATCTACGCCCGGGACTACCGACCTCCATGATCGGGGCCTGAGGACGGCAGTTGGCCGACTCGCCGTCCTTACAGAAGCAGGCCGTGGCGGAGGCGTGTCGTGTGTGCCCTACACACGCCTGCCAACTCACCGAAGCGGGATAAAACCCGACCCCACCAGGCGAGGCCGCGGTGGCGGCCAAAGTCCGCCGGCAACCCTGGGGTTATCCTTTCGAGGGCTTACCCGGGGTGCCCGGCAACGGACACTTGGGGAGGACACCGTGCGGTTTTAGTCGAGACACGACATAACCACCCCCGCAGGCCGGCGGGGGGGTATCCGAAGGGATTTCCGCACGTAAAAAAAAAAAAAAAAAAAACCTGATTCGTCTTGTGAAATATTTTTATAATCTGTCTCACTTGCTCTCATTATTATCATAATGATGTGAGTTGTGATGTTCATTCCCGGACGACTAACGACATCGAATGCCAAGAGCCTCACTATAGTATTAATAAATAAACAACTGACAATAATTAGATTATTGAGTCTAAATTTTAGACTCTACAAATAAATGTCGAAACTTACTACGCGAAAAGTATTTCAAACCAAGATGATGACAGAAATTGTTATCAAATTTAATCGAAGAATATCAACAGACAGTACATAAATTATAGTATCATATTTTAAATACCTATATCTAATCCCTGGATTTTGGATTAGACACTGATTAATTTCTGGCCATTGATCCTGGACACTCCATCGGGGTCCAAAGTATAAACTTTGGATGCAAGAGATAGTGAATCAGATGAAATAGAGGAGAGCATTGATCCTCGAGTATCAGTATATAAGCCCGTAAATTCAACATCGGAATGTATCTAGAACGAATCTAAACCCTCATACAGTACTGAACTATAGTGCTTAACGCTAACGTCATCGTAGACCGAAGTGAAGCAGAACTGAACCGAGCAGCAGCAGGCAGGTGATGCTTGATGTGATGCCGTGGATCGCGCTTGTGTTGCGTCGGAGGATAGCGGCCATTTTGTTGCCTGGAAGAAGAAGAAGGAATATTTTGAATATTGGTTTTATTTATACCCAAATGTGGCATAGCTAAAATGTAACGGGATAATAGCCCTTATAGACTATCTTCGTCACGAGCTTGGCCTTGATACATACATGGTTCTGAACGAAACCTAACTAAACCCTGAAATTATTTTACGAACCGATTTTTTACTAATTTACACCGAGTTTATTTTCCTCACGAAATAACTAAGGTTTATATTATTTCTTATCTAATGTTTTAACTTTTGAATTTTGAAATAAAATGAACTCTATCTGCTTAAATCTAGCTTCTCTACCGATGTTGATTTAAATGTCAAGTTATCATTTACGGTCGTAGATAATTATCTACTAGGAAACTGAGGTTTTCTGGATCCAGTTTATGATAATGACCTATATTTTTTATATTTTACATTTTTTGTGTCGTGAGCTCAGGTATTTTGATTGATTAAAATCAACATATTTCTTCTCTCTCTCTCTCTCTCTCTCTCTCTCTCTCTCTCTCTCTCAAGAATAATTTAATTTTTGGTTCTCGCCACTAACACTAAACGTATAATAGCATTCTTCTTTTTTATGCTAGTATTCACTAACTGACACCATTATAAGTTTAACCGTCCCTTCGCAACTGCCTCACAAATCTTCGATACGCCTTCAAGTTTCGTTCAAGATTTGTGTTAATATTGATTTATTAGGAATTCATTTATTTTAGCTTGTAAACATAATTTATAGATTTCAGGCAGACCCCAGAGTTGCTACACACTGATAACTTGCTCAAACCGTAAACCCAAATGGTTCCAGGAGCTAAATTGTATATAAATTACCTATTAAGTGAGCTGATTGTAACACATATATTTATTTATTTACTGTATTTGACTAAAATTCATCCTTTTGTTTGAAAACTGTGTATAAATATTAATATTTCAGGTATCCCTAAAAGAAACCTGCACGTGTTCTTTGTACTTTTCTACTCGAACATGCATTGAGATCACAAACGACAATCTCTTTGTATTGTTAACAATGTTTTCATGTATTTGTATTTATTTTTTTTCAATGTGTTACTCGATATATTGTAAAAGTTAGTTAAATAATCAGCCACTTCCATAATTGTCTCTAATGTATTTACCCTTCAACTTCAACTTACTTAAATCCATATTCTACAACTGACAACAGTATAACTCTATATTTACTGTAATTCACGAATGATGTATTCAGTGATATTATCATATACTTCATAATTTGACTGAATTGACTGACTTGAATTTTGTGGTCATGAGCAATGTAGTCAAATGATCAGTGATCACCTGCAGGTGAAATGTTCAGGAGATAAAGATGTTACACGTATATGAATATGTCTATTTGCATTGGTCTGGGTGTTTCTATGTATAATACGTATGTATTTACAAAAAAAAATATAAGTATGTTTATCCACATTCTGGAATCCATAACACAAGCTAGTTAAACTATGCTTACTTTGGGTCTAGAAAGCGCTGTGTAGAATGTCGTAGAATATTTATTTATTTATTTTTAATAATGAACCAAAATACTCACTGCCTTCAGAAACAAAAACGTGTATGCTTGCAGGCTCTGTGTTGCTAGCACTGCACGTATAGTTCCCGGAGTCTTTGAGCGTAGCTCCACGAACCGTGAGCCGGGACTGCGTACGCGCACCCGGCTCCGTCTCCACAGTGATCCCACCGCGTGTCGCATCGTAATTGATCATGCGGTCGTTGTGGTACCAGAACACATACTGAGGAGGTGTTGGACTCTGGAAAATAAAAAAATAAATGTAAATTAACATGTGTGAGTTGAATTCGCACACGAAGGTTTTCTACAAAATTCAACAGTACCTATGTATGTACTTTTTAAATCAGGGAAATAATACGTGTCTTAGATGAAGACCCCTTTATTATTTGCTTTTTAAATTTTAGAATTTGCATTTTGTAACTTCTTAAATTTAAAACGTACATCTATGCTATTGACGACTCTTGACGCCCTCTGTGGCGTAGCGTAGTGCGTTTGACTGCTACGTCAGGGGGTGCGGGTTCGACTCCTGCTCAGTGCAAATATTTGTATGCATGAATATATATATTTGCATTGGTCTGGGTGTTTCTATGTATAATATATACTAATTTACAAAAAAAAACTAAACATGTCGGCATTCTAGAACGCATAACACAAGCTAGTTGAGCTATGCTTTGGGGCTAGATAGCGCTGTGTAGAATGTCCTAGAATACTTATTAATTGTGATTTTCCAAATTCTGCCTGTCGGCATACATATCGATCGACAGGTGGCAGAGCCTGTGCCAACATTATATTCTCAAAGTATAGCTTAGAATCTACTGATTCTACGCTATACTTTGGGAATATAATATATATATATATCTCTTTATATATAAAAATGAATTGTTGTTCGTTAGTCTCGCTAAAACTCAGGAACGGGTGGACCGATTTGGCTAATTTTGCTCTTGAATTATTTGTGGAGGTCCAGAGAAGGTTTAAAAGGTGAATAAATATGGAAGTTGTTATCGATTGAGGCAGTACGAAGTCTGCCGGGACAGCTAGTATATATATATAATATAATATAATTTGCATGTGAGCTTTTTATTGTCACGAAGCTCTAACTTTTCTGTCTTTCTAAAGTTCTAAATATATAAAAAAACTAAAAAAAAGTAAAAATCAAACTATCATCAACTATTTTGGTTTGGTTTTACAATTCTTTGTGCTATTTGAATCCACTCGAAGAACTTTGGAAAGACCGAAATAAGTGACAATCAAAGAGAGCTGAAGCTGTTTCGGACGGAAAAAAATACTTATAATAGGTACTTAGTTGGACGAAATGGTATAGCATTAAGTACTCCCATTGCAAACCCCTTTTGATTATACCCTTTTAACTCCATAAAATGTATTTAAGTACTGCTACGTGAACTCATTTTTTCCCTAAAATTAGCTTTTTGTAGAATCGTTTATTATTAACGGTATGTGGTCTTTTGAAGATAAACTATTGTGAATTTCAAATAAATACTTTTGAATAAATGTAATTACGTACCTTTTTTTTTTTTTTATCGTGCGGAAATCCCTTCGGATACCCCCCCGCCGGCCAGCGGGGGCGGTTATGTCGGGCTTGCACCGACTAAAACCGCACGCCGTCTCGGGTCTTCAGACGCCGGGGTGTAAGGTTACCCATAGAGCATATCCCTCGCACCCCAGCTGACCCTGGGCCATCTCACCACTAACAGCATCGCTCATCCTGTCTCCTCTGAAAGCAGAGGAGTACGGAGAGCGATGTGTTCCCGCCACGTTGGGTATTGGCCGACGATCAATGCCAACCCTATGAAGGGGTGAAGGGGAAGCCATTGACCGCCGCCCAGGGTGTACCGGCCGCTCCGATTCCGTTCCCCCCGGACTGCAGCGGGATCGGAATCGGAGCGACACTCGAGGAGGTTACCCAACACACACCTGATGGATTACATTATTTAAATCGTATTATCTATGGTTTATTAGTACTTCTACACTAATTTTATGAAGAGAGGGACCGAATTTTGTGAATTTGTTTAAATGTTTTGGAACCACTTCAATTGTTGGAAAAATTCTTTCACCGTTTGAAAGGTGCATGCCGCTATAGCGGCGGTAAAGCCCATCATGGAGGATTGGCTGTAGAGGCGACACGGAAGCCTCTCGTACCGACTGACGCAGGTGATCTCCGGCAAGGCGAGCTTTGGGGCCACCTGCATCGGATCTGGAAGGAGCCAACGCCTGAGTGCCATCATTGCGTCGCGAGCGAGGATTCGGGACTGCATACGCTGGTGGACTGCCCGGCGTGGGAGGCGCCGAGGCGTGAGCTCGTGGCAGCCATCGGGGTGGGAGTCCTCTCATTCTTCAGCATGATTGCGGCAATGGTGCGGAACGCGAGCGCGTGGGCTGTGGGAGATGGCGGAGCGCGCCCGGCAGTGATTTAGAACTCTCCCGGCCCGCCAAGCCTGCAACATGCATGCCGCGCGTCGCAGGCGACTCAGGCGCCGGAGGTCGCTTAACGACCTCCGTCCTCCAAGAGCGCAGGCCTGGAGGTGGCAGGTGAGGCCGCCTGTCACCCCAGCAGAAAAGGCCAGCACGGCGGGGCGGCAAGCGCCTCTCCCCCAAACCGGGGCAAGACGGGGACACCGTGGTTCCCAAACCCGACGAGCCATCGAAACCGGAGATGGCCCAGGGTCAGTCGGGGTGCGAGGGAAATGCTTTATGGGCCAACATACACCCCGGCCTCTGAAGACCCTAGATGGCGTGCTGCTTTAGTCAGTTCATGCCCGACATAACCTCCCCCGCTGGCCGGCGCGGGGGGGGGCGGGTTTCTAAAGGGATTTCCGAACGAAAAAAAAATGAAATAGAAACGTAATCTCGTTGGCCTGCTTCCAAATTACCAACAACCCGCCCTCGCTTCACTTAGTAGTTCCGAAGATTAACCTCAATATATAAACAAACCCACAAGACTCGACCTCTCTCTTTATTATATTAGCATAGACTTTAGACTAAGATGGTGAAGATATACATGGCCTCTTTTTCTTCACCCTAGTGCCAACTGCAGTTGCATCCGAAGTTTCCTCCTCGGAGTCTAGGCACTTCCTTCCTACTTTTCTTCTCCACTACTTACTCACATACTTGTTTGTAAGGTTGGTATCATACGAAAAATATCTTCAATTTTCATTTGTTTCGGTAACTATTACGGGCAAAGACAATTGGTGTTTTATTATGCTTTAGGGTATCCTTAAATGTGTTCCCGATACCTGCTGATCTACGGGGCTCTGGCGCATACTTTCCTCTCGGGGTCAGACCATAGTCACTCACGTAAAAGCCAAATGGTGAGGACGAAAGCGGACCCCGGGTTCCAAAGCTGGGACAAAGAGCAGTTACCCTTATTATTATAGGTAATTTGCTCGATCTCCTTCATAAGCTACCTTTCTCCGTCATCACTTACCTTTTCCACAATACAGATGAGATGTATGACGCTTCCAAGATCGACATGGTGTTCGCCAGAGCCGAGAATGAAGGCCTCTGGCACCACGATCTGAAGCCGAACGTAGTGAGACACCATGCCAGTGCGAGTCGACACCTGAAATTAATAAAAAGTAATGTTACAGTTTGTCGGTACATGTATTCCAATGTAAATAAGTATTTAAGTGTTAATCAACCTTTGTCATTGACTTTACATAAAGGTGTATGCAGGACCTCACCAACATCTTCGGGACACAAGCCAACCTTTAGATAACGATCGAAAGCTCCCGGGTTCGAATTTTGGCCATTACAATACCAGCGTGAACCCACTCCTAACACAAGCAATTAAGCTAAGCTGGAGGAGTTAACAGGACTATTAGTAATCTTGGTTAGCTATCTATATATAAAATTATAAAGCTGAAGAGTTTGTTGGTTTCATTGATTGCGCTAATCGCAATTCTCATTGAAAAAATATTTTTGTGTTGGATTGAGGAAGGCTAATTCATATTATCACGTTACTATCCAGAGGAGCTTATTTATATTAGAGAGATTATTTATATTTTGTTTGAAAGTTGATTTCAAGATTTCACAACTACCTATGTATTAAATTTTGTTTGTATCGGCCGCTTGATAAATTATTTAAATATTTTTTTTTTTTTTTTTTTTTTTTATTTAGGAAACAGACAGTCATATACAGTTTTTACATCATGAAGAAAAAATATATACTTATAGACTTAGAGTTCCATAATAGTTTAAGATAATATACGGTACATTACAATTAATACTGATACATACAAGAAAGAAAAACAAGAGTAGTTACATACAAAACATACAGTCATGCACCGAATGAAGACAACTGTCACAATTAAGTGTTAAATAACAAATATAATGATTTATGTGGTTAGGAGTTGCTTGCGTATTTTTATTTTGTAAGCAGCCAAACGATTACTGAATATATCTAATTCTTTAAAATCATCATTATATGTGTCAACACTACGTCTAAAAAAGTTATTACTGGTATAAATTGTTCTATAAAAAGGCACCGAAAACAAGTTCAATGAACGAGAACCAGGTCTTGGCACTCTTAAGGCTATCTTTTCTAGAATGTGAGGGGCGTCGATATGGTTATTTAAAATTTTAAATAGAAATACCTGGTCAAACATTATCCGTCGATTAGAAAGACTGGTAAGCGAGTGACGATCAAGTGAATTTTCATACGATATATATTCATGATTACCACGATAATCTAATGATTTAATAAACTTCTTTTGAATCTTCTCAATGCGGTTAATGTGACAACTGTAAAATGGACTCCAGATAATACAACCAAAATCCAAGAGTGATCGAACAAAACTGAAGTACAATACTTTTAGAGTCTGGGGATGCTTAAAAGGTTTGGAAATCCTAAGTATAAATCCAAGTTGACGAAACGCTCTATTAACAATGTGATCAATGTGCAAGTTGAAGGATAGGCTAGAATCCATGATTATACCCAAGTCGCGTATGGATGTAACTCGACTTAGCGAAATATTATTAATTTTATAATCAAAGACATGAGGGTTATGTTTACGGGTATACGATATTACAGAACATTTATCCAGATTCAAGTACAATTGATTTAATGAGCAGTATTCAGATATACGTTCCAGATCAGATTGCAGCTGTAAGTAATCATCACTATTGGCTACTGTTTTGAAAAATTTTGCATCATCAGCATACAATAAAAAGTCTGAGTTATGAATGACTTCACCTATATCATTAATATATAAAATAAAAAATAATGGCCCAGCATGGGATCCCTGGGGAATACCCGATGGGATTTCCAGGAACCGTGAGATATACCCCTTTATAGACACAAATTCATACACAAAAAAAAACATACAATTTGGATTTCTCATTCCTAAAAAAATGCAAAAATGATAGTACTGAAAATTGGGTTTCCTCCAATTTCTTCAAGAAAAACGGCAATTTCATATGTAACGACCTAATTATATATATATTAAGTCGATATATATATATATATATATAGCAAATTTTCATACATTATTATGGAACTAATACAATGGGTCAAATAGGTGCCACAGGCGATCGAAGTATGTCACGAGCGAAGCTGCAAAGGACAGCTAGTATTTTTATAAAGAAAAAATCATAGGGCTGTTCGCCATCCGACAGTTATCATGAAAGAGCGTGAGAAATGTATCAATATAATATAATAAAACGTGAGACCGCAAACATATTAAAAAAATATTGATATTCAATCTCGTCGGTTTGTAATAACTCAAACACCTATTGTTAAAGAAGTCTCTTTGTGTGATAAACTAAAAGAGAAAGTCTACCTATAGCTGAATTTGAAACTATTACATCACAAAGCACACCACAGTCTACGACTTTATTCTAGAAAGATTTTTTACTGGTGGTAGAAATTTGATGACACAAATTTGTCACAAAATTCGGCCGTGTTGGTACCACACCAACACGGCCGAATTTTGTGACAATTTTTGCACGATTGTGAAAAACCCTCCATAGTAATCAAATTTCGGTTTAATTGCGTTCAGGAGTCAGCAAGTGCATAGCCGGGCAGGGGGATTGTGGTCGCAGCACTAGTGGGACCGGTGGGTGTCACGCGGTGCTGCGACGACAATCCTCTTCTGATGAGGCCGTCAAGCTGAGTGCCACCATTGTTAACATGGTACGTGTATGTAATGGTGACCCTCTTTCTTGGACTTTACCTTCAGCTTACCATCAGGCGAGGTGAAGTCAAATTGACGTGCCCTAAATTCGTAGTATGCGGGTACTGTACTGACAATAAACGTTTATGTGGACCGGCTTTCATAATTGCGTGGGAAGACAGGCAGCTGATGCATGTTTTTATTAATCTCTCTATAACCTACTTAAAGGTCTAGGCCTATCGAGAGCTACAATAAGCTCATTACTAGGACGAATGTCTAAAGCGGCACTAGTAGGTTCGCATCAAATTTGGTTAGGCAGGGAGGGGAACTTGGGTAGCGAAGGTGAGTATTGATGTACATCAACAAAAGGGGTGCCTTCTAAACCTACACTTGGGTCGCAAGTCCCAAGCACTGTCCCGAGTTCCCAACTCAGCAACGCGATGGACCTGGCACCCGCACGGAGAATCCATGGATTGCTAAGTATATCGGTCTCATAACTCATATTTGGCATGAATGGAATGATTAGAATGACTGCTCAATATTTATAGCTTCACTATAATGTTTAACGTTTACAAAAACTGCTAGCTACGGAACCTAAAATCAGGAGAAAATGCCAATAACCTTGTTAGACATCATCCTCATCGCGAGATCCCAGTGGCATCCAAAGCTTGCACTTTGGATCCCGAGGTCCACTTATTGTTTTTAATTGGTATGTTGGTTTTTCAGGGAGCGCGATTGCCGTCTGACCTCCCAGACCTTTTTCTTTTTTGCTTTTTTTTCGAGTGGAGATCCCCTTGCCTACTACTCCGCTGGCCAGCGGGAGTTGTTATGTCGGGCTTGAACCGACTAAAACCACACGCCGTCTCGGGTTTTCAAATGCCGTGGGCGGGAGAGGCGGCGGCAGCCCACGCGCTCGCCCTCCGCTCCATCGCTGTGGGCAAGACGCCGAGCGAGAGGTCTCCCACTCCGAGGGCCGTCAGGGTATGCAGGCCCGCCTCAGTGCCTCCCACATCGAAGTACCCGGCGTGGGAGACTCTGAGGCCAGCTTGTGCAGCCGTAAGTCCTCGCAGACGTTGGCTCCTTCCGGATCTGACACAGTCCCGAGAGATCACCTGCGTCAGCCGGTACGAGACGTTCGCATGTCGCGTCTCTAGCCAGTCCTCTATGATGAGTCTTACCGCCGCTACTATGGCATGCACTGACCTCCCAACCCTGAGAGGAAAGTCTGCACCAGAGCCTCTTCCGTTGCTTAACAGGTGCACTGCCTTGCAGTTGTGCATCCATTTTTTTTTTATACCACTCAGGTGTAGACCAACTCACGGCCCACCTGATGGGAAGCGATTACCGTGGCCTATGGACGTGCGCTACACCAGGGGCGTCACACTCGCGCTTATATACTCTTTGCTGCCGACCCTGTAAAAACCTTCTAATGCCCTTCTTGAAGAACCCCATATTGTAGTCGCTTGGGAAAACCACAGCAGGGAGATCATTCCACAGCCTGAGGGTGCGCGGAATAAAGTGCCTTTCATACCTAACTGTACGCACCGTTTCCGGTCGCAACGTGTGAGAATGAATTTCCTGTCTGTGGCGAGCGGTGCGATGATAGAATGTGGCCGTGGCGTGGGCATCATATCATGTAATTCTTCTGAACACACCCCATTGTAAAGGAGGTAGAAAACGCACAGGGAGGCGAAATCTCTCCTAAGGTTAAGAGGTTCTACACTGCCTGTAAGTATGGGATTGTCGACGATCCTCAGCGCCCGTCTTTGCACCGAGTCGAACGGGTCAAGTTGGTATCTGGGTGCTCCGGCAAAAAGGTGACAGCAGTACTCCATCTGGGGCCGGACTTGCGACTTATAAAGAAGAAGTCTTTGCTCCGCAGTGAAGTACTGCTTCGCCTTGTTGAGCACTCCAAGTTTCTTAGATGCCAACTTGACCTTGTCTTCGAGGTGACTACGGTACTGGACCTCGCTGGAGATGTCGACACCGAGGATCCCGATACTTTTGGAGATTTTAAGGGGTGTGTCCAGGAATTGTGGCGATTAATACAAAATTGTTAATGTTAATTTTTTAATTATTTCTTTTAGCGTGTGTAAACCCCCTCGGGCTTCTCCCTATCGGTGCCGGCGATGGGGTGGGCGTGTCGGAATCGGACCGACTAAAACCACACGGTGTCCTCCCCGAGTGTCCGTTGCCGGGCACCCCGGGTAAGCCCTCGAAAGGATAATCCCAGGGTTACCGGTGGACTTTGGCCGCCAGCGCGGCCTCGCCCGGTGGGGTCAGGTTTTATCCCGCGTCCGTCGCGTCGGTGAGTAAAATTTTTTTTTTAATTTTTTAATGGTTTTGAATTATATTTGGTTTAACAGATAACACATCTAGATATGAAGTTAAAGTACTATGTTTTTAAAATCTATTCACTACAAATTTCACCACTCGAAATGTCCATACAATTGTCTTCTTGAAGAGTACGACATTTTAAGCTTGGAGTCTAGACGCAAACTGCTCATGTGTATGATGTTGCACGGCTTATGCAATAATAGGTTTGATTGTAGCGGCATAACTAATCAGTTGTGTTATGTGGTGCCTAGAACTGTATTGCAGCGCGAGGTGCGCGTACCCCGGTTGTTCTACACTGCCATTTGCAGAACGAATGCCGGTGTGCGGGCTCCTCTCCGCCATATCGTAGAAACGTACAACGAATACCTCGCCGATATTGATATTTTTGCACAGTCACACTATAAATTCAAAATTGCAGCAATTCAAATGTTAAAATCTCTGTCTTAGGGTTTTTTTTTTTTTGCTATTTCACTATTTTGTTTGTCTTTTTACCTAAACATGTATAATACAACTTCAACATGAAGTGCGCACGATTTTTTAACATAATTGTTAGTTATCATATATTATGTCGCGGATATTGCTGTGGGTTATACTCGTACGTTAACGCAATAGTTATAACTTACTCTAATTTTATACTAGCAATGTACCTAACGTGTAACTGTTTTATGTCCCAATAAATAAATAAATAAATAAAAATAAATGTTAAAGCACAAATCTCTGGCGTGATAGTTTTTCAGTAGTGTACCTTCCTCGCTCGCCCTGATAATGAGATTTGTTTGTTTGTAATCGATAAACTCTGAAAGCAGTGTACCGATTTCAAAAATTATTATTATTACGCTGGTGAAACTGCGTGGCGATGCTAGTATATGATACCGAGACAGTCTGAAGTAATATTTTGAATTGAAATTTCTTTGCGAATCACAGGGAATTTAATGTTTGCTTATTAAATTTACTGCAACCAAATTGATTGTTACTTGTTCCCCTGTTTGCTTTTTTCGAATTTCGAGTTACCTTGAGACTTGTACGCAGTCGTGTCGATTGTTCTCTCACTCTCTTATATGATGTACTCTTCATTCCTGTCCATCGTAAGGTTGCCTGGTTGAGATCACTTTTAGTGATAAGGCCGCCCATTGTGCATTTAACTGTACCTAAATGTTCCTAATTTTTATCCATAACTAGCTGACCCGGCAGACTTCGTACTGCCTCAATCGATAACAACTTCCATATTTATTCACCTTTTAAACCCATAAAGCTTTTAAAGCCATAACACAAGCTAGTTAAACTTTGCTTACTTTGGGTCTAGAAAGCGCTGTGTAGAATGTCGTAGAATATTTATTCATTATTATTTATTTATTTATAAATAGCTGAACCGGCAGACTTCGTACTGCCTCAATCGATAGCACCTTTTAAACCTTCTCTGGACCTCCACTAATAATTCAAGACCAAAATTAGCCAAATCGGTCCAGCCGTTCTCGAGTTTTAGCGAGACTAACGAACAGCAATTCATTTTTATATATAAGAGAAGAAAGAAGAAGAAGAAGATGATTTTGGTGTACAATAAAGAATTATCTATCTATCTATCTATTATTAAGGAGAACAGTTCTTCGTATGAAATGTTGTGCAAGATGATAAATAACTGCAGAAACTTAATTGATATATATTTTGATTTTCTGACAGCGCGCTATACAAAGTAGAGATTACTCATATCCGGCTCCGCCCGCATGTATGTCGGTTATCGTGACCAAACATAGCCTATGTCCTTTCCCAACCTCTATTCCATATCTGGACTATTTTTTTTCAAAATAGCTTCAGTGGTTTAGGCTTGAAAGTGTAACAGACAGACAGAGTTACTTTCGCATTTATATTTTTAGTATGGATATGGATAGAAACAGAATGAATACACAAACCTTCATCTAGGTTTCTAGTAAGTCAGTTTGCTGTTAAACCCGAGAACTTCGACGTAGCATAACGTTATAATTAAACCTAATAATTCTATCACCGACCATAATTTGCCTAGCTTTCATATACATACATACATTCACGGCTATATTTCATAAGTGGTAGACAGAGACAGATAATTCGGTCTTGGGTGCGAGGCTATTGCCATGACGGGACAGACATCAAAAGTCAACTTTCGTATAATGCCACAAAATCTTTTATCTACAGATACATTTAAATCAGTACCCAGATTAATCATTCAGTAATTTGCCTAATCGAATTTGAACTGAAAACCGTTTCGAAGAAAAATCACAAAAACTGTCTTCGTTTGATTTTCTTCCCAATATACGGGATTAGGCCTCCGGCTTGTTTTGAGACAATAAAAATAATAAGATCTGTTCGATTCTGTAACAAGGATTAAGATTCCATTTTGGGTTTTACTGTCAAATCGAGTTATATAAATGCGTTCTACAATGTTCAGATTTGTTTGTACAGTCGCCCACAGAAGTTGCTGAACACAACAAATTTACAAATGATTTTTGTAAACTTCAGAGAACTTTTGTTCATTATTTTATTTTATAAAATTTAGAGCTAAGGTTGTCTGTAATTTTTAATGTGTTTAAGCAAATATCGATGACGACTGTGTATGAAATAGATTTTAGAAGATGTGTCGCCTTGTACGACAAACAACTATCTAATTTTGGTTAATATACTAAACTCAAAAGAAGTACATTGAATAAAGGCAGTAGACATTTTTGAAATGATAGATTGTGTTAGGCCGTCCCTATTTCACCCACAACTACTTATACTACCTTTTTTTTTTCAATGATTCTTGAAAATCAAGAATAAATTAAACACAAAAAAGGGAAAAAAGGTCGGGATAAAAGTAACCTATGCATTATTCTAGATTATAATATATCCCTTTACCAAATTTCAGCTAGATCCGTTCAGCCGTTTGCGCGTGATTGAGTAACAAACATTGAGACATCTTCATAAACTTTCACATTTATGATATACTAGCTTTTGCCCGCGGCTCCGCCCGCGTAGATGTCGGTTATCGCGACAAAAAATAGCCTATGTCCTTTCCCAAGGTCTAATCTACCCCTGTACCAAATTTCAGCAAAATCGGTTCAGTGGATTTTGCGTGAAAGCGTAACAAACAAACTTACATTCGCATTTATAATAGTAAGGGATTAGGTCGTTACATATGAAATTGCCGTTTTTCTTGAAGAAATTGGAGGAAACCCAATTTTCAGTACTAATATTTTTGCATTTTTTTTAGGAATGACAAATTCAAATTTTATGTTTTTTTTTGTGTATGAATGAGACAACATTAAGCTAACAAACAGCAACTTTTACTACATTTTTGAAAAGTGACAGCTGTTAAGTAATACGAAATTTATCATCAAAATGGGTAGCATCTAGGAAGTACTGTTTTTGAAGATCGAATTAACTTATCAAGCGGCCAATCTTGAAATCAACTTTCAAACAAAATATAAATACTGGAAATAGCTATTAAATTACAGCAATAACGAACTCATGAATTTGTAAGAAAATTTCGGCAATTTCATAGGTAAAAACCTATTATTACAAGTAAGATTCAGCGTTGATGATGACTATTTGTAACCTGACATAATATTTACATATACTATTAATAGTTATTTATGCAACTGTGGTATAATGAGGGGTATTAAAACATGAATGTGGGTTTATCACACGAAGCGAAGCTGAGTGTGATAATAGTATCACATGAGTGTTTTAATACCTAATTATACAGTTGCATACAAGACTTTATCTACACCCATGATGTGTCCTCTATAAAATAGTAAGTAAACAAAACAATTTGCAAAAATAATAGCGAAGAAAAATAGCGGGAATTCGAATTCGAACGAATAAGCTTTAATTTTTTTTTACGGCGCGCCGCCGCCGCTGTGGTGGTGCAATGCAACGCGCGTGAATGACAGTTCTTTTTTTGAAACTCATACAGATTCAACGCATCGGGCGGTAAGAATTTGGCTGTCTGATGAGTAACCCTTTGCGCGGAAGAGATTGAAAAAGCGAAAGGAGTGTTATTATGAAATTTCATACAACATTATAACACCCGTTCGGATGATATTATGGTTATTATGACATTGGATGTATTAATGTTGGCAATAAGCTAACTGTTTCAGAATCTTTTATAGAGGATTTATAGCATGGGTGTAGATAAAATGTATTTATCACTTGTTATTCTTGCTTTGTACGATTCTTCCTGCTTTAGGTGCAACTGAAATCGTAAAAATCATCGCGCGAAAATATTCTCGATGCACATTTTATTTACCGATGAAACACTATATTTCAATTGGGCTCATAAAAATGTAAAGGGAAAAATGAAATCTGAACATTTTTGTATTTTTTTTTTTACTTGTGAACACAATCGTATTTTTGAAGTAAATTTTTCTACATTGGTACTACCGTAAACACTTATTTTTGCTCTCTCTCTGAATATTCGTTTCGATTTTGGGTGCCATTGGGTGTATGGTACACCTGGTAATTGATGGACGAGGCTCTGGAGTAGAATTTCCACTCGGTGTAAGAGGGTCAGATGACAGTCGCTTCCGTAAAAGTCAAAATAAACTACATCTTAGGAAGGAGGCCAAGGAGAGCGGACCCCGTGTGCCAAGATACAAGCTTTGGATGCGGATAAACATAATTCAATACATACATATATGTATGTATTATATAGAAACACCCAGACCACTGCAAATACAAATATTCATGCAAACCAATATTTACACTGAGCGGGAATCGAACCCACGACCTCTGACTCACCAGTCTTGCACTCTACCACAAAGCCACATAGGTCGTTCTATAGATGCGCTGTTACATATTGAACATACTTAACTCCAAGACAAATCTGGAATGTTTTTGAACGAATTCTCATACCATACAGATGGCATTCCGAATTTACATAACGTGAATGATTTCCAGAATTGAAGCGTCGCAAGGATTTTGAACAATGTATAGGGGGTTGCGATCTACTCAGAATTAGATTACAACAAGCTGTAAAATATTATTCAGCTGACTTCTGTTGTTCATAAGACGTTTAAGTTATTTGTCCTTGGCACGTAATGAATGATCTCGTGATTGATGGAAGGTCTTATTGGACCCATATGAAGCTGTGAAAAAATCAAATTTCTAAATCGACGCAATCAAAAGATACAGCCGTTTATACATCATATATATAGACAATCACAAGTGGATGAAAACCTATACTACTGGTACTTCGCATTGAGCTAGAATCATGTGCCAAGAAGCAAGGTCTTCTAGCACAAGGAAACGAAAACTTCCGATTCCGTAATTGTTTTTTTTATGGATGATAGGCTCACGTTTGACCTCTATCTCACCGGTGGGGTCGTAGGTGATGATGTGGTGTACGATGGATCACGTTTGCCTACAGGGAGCCTATTCACTCGACACTTGAAGATTCCGAGCTTATAGCTTTTCAGAAACACAGACTTAAGCAGGCAATTCCACTCCTTAGCTGTACGCATAATAAATGTGTAGCCGAAATTTTTCGTGTGTATGAGTGGAATAATATATATATATGGGAAAGATTCTGGAGATGTTTGTAAGTTTGGTTGTTTGTTACTCAATCACGCTCTAAGGCTGCACACGCTAGCGGAGTGCCCGGTGTGAGAGGTACCGAATTGGCAGGGCTAGCTGACCCCATTCCACGAGGGGGTCGGGGTATGGCGGGCCTGCTAGGCCCGCGGGGGGTGATCGCTCCAGGTACCCCTCTGCTCTTATCAGAGGGGACACTGCGAATGACCCTGGGTCACTCGGAGTGCGAGGGATATGCTCTATGGGTAACCTTACACCACGGCGTCTGTAGACCCGAGACGGCGTGCGGTTTTAGTCAGTTCAAGCCCGACATAACCGCCTCCGCTGGCCGGCGAGGGGGTATCCGATGGGATTTCCGCACAACCAAAAAAGAAAAAAAAGGTACCGAATTGGCAATTGTGGTAGCCTTCGGAGTGGGAGTCCTCTCGCTCGGCGTCTTGTTAACAGTGATAGTGCGGAGCGCAAGTGCATGGGCTGCCGCTGCCTCCTTCTGCGAGCAAGTAATGCTCTAGAAGGAGTCGGTGGAGCGGGTTCGGGAGAGACACAGGTCTCTCCCGATTCGCAGATCCCGTGAGACACGGAAGCGACTCAGACGTCGGAGCTCGCTTAACGACCTCCGTACTCCATGAGCGCTGGCCTGGGGTTCCCTAGCAGAAGCGGTCCAGGGTGCGATAGAAATGCCTTATGGGCCACGTTACACCCCGGCGTTTGAAAACCCGAGACGGCGTGCGGTTTACTCTGACATAACTACCCCCGCTAGCCGGAGGAGGGGGGGGGGGGGGTATCCGAAGGGATTTCCGCAAGGAAAAAAAGAGGTACCTACCTGTGGGTTAAGTTTTATGTAATTTTTTGACCAAATGCATTTTTGAAGGACTTGGCACTTACCTGCGAGGCTGATATTTACATAGGATAATTTGGTACAATAAAGGATTTTTGATGTGTACATAACTGATGGATTACCTAATTTTTCGGGCCCGAAACAGGGCGTTTAAAATTGTTTCACAAAATCACTTACTTCACACTCAGAAGATTAAACAGTAATATCTTCATCGCACAAATCGAAAACAAATCAAATTATAACTACGGAACTCATAATAGAAATTGCCTGGCTATTTTATTGTGCGGCAGCTGCTTACTTGGCAAGTTACTCGCACTTCGGTCAACGGAGCGAACTGGGTCGCAGTCGTTTGTAAACAGGCCCAGCCCCTACTTATGCACTATTAGAAGTTCTAATCTGTGTTGAAATCGTTTAGAGTTAACTGATTTGAATTTGTAAGGGAAATGAGGTTATAATACGGGTTTGCGATCAGTAACGCACTTATAATTAGTGTAGCGGCCTTTTTAGTGTTCCGTACCTTATTTTTATTTTTTTTGTGCGGAAATCCCTTCGGATACCCCCCCTCTAGCGGGGGCGGTTATGTCGGGTTTGAACCGACTAAAACCGCACGCCGTCTCGGGTCTACAGACGCCGGGGTGTAAGGTTACCCATAGAGCATATCCCTCGCACCCCGACTGACCCTGAGCCATCTCCAGTTTCGAGATGACCCCCTCGGGAGTGTTCCGTACCTCAAAAGGAAAAACGGTACCCTTATAGGATCAGTTGGTTGTCCATTTTTGTGTCAAGTTTTCTTTTTCTCAGCAACGCATGAATGTATTAAGTTGAAATTAATATGAAATAATTAGGTCTGCAACCTCTAAGATATGTGAAAAAAATTTTTTTTTGAGTGAGTTTGAGTTCTAAGTATGGGGAAAATTTATTGCTTTTTTTTCTATTTTTGTGTGAAAATCTTAATGCGGTTCACAAAATACATCTACTTACCAAGTTTCAACAGCATAGTTCTTATAGTTTCGGAAAAAAGTGGCTGTGACATACGGACGGACAGACAGACAGACATGACGAATCTATATAAGTGTTCCGTTTTTGCATATTTTTTATATTTATATTTTTGAGCTGAGTGAGACGAAGTTGAGCGAAAGATCCTCATACCAGACTTCAGGATTTTCTTTGTCACAGGTCTCCTCCTAAACTACTAATTCAATCAGAACCAAATTTGGCATGATTAAAGAGGTCAATCCGAGGAAGGTTTATGGATATATTTTGAAAAAATTAATGCTACCACAGAGGAATGATCACCGTTAAAAAAATTCCAGATGGAATTACAATACATAATAACCGCTCGAGACACTGTGACGAAACTTTACACGCTCAGAAAGCATGTCCAGAGTTGTGACTTTCAAAAAGAATTTTCAATATCGGAATTGCCACGGAGGAATGATCACTGTTCAAAATTTTTAAAATTTGATTCCGCAATAGCGGTCAAATCTATTGGACAAGAATCACGATGTCTCACTCAGCTCAACATTGCAAGCAGCGATTCGCCTTGCAGACCTAGTTTTATTTTACCCGATATTTTTTTTTGTTTCAAATACATATTTTGTCGATACCAAGTCATACATCCATGTACAATCATAAATAATCTGTTATTTAAATACGGTTCGGTTAGCGCCAATGATGTGTCAAATAGAATAGAAGACCGAATCGTATAATCTTTGATACGTATCTCAAGGATGAGATTGTAAAATAAAAAACTGAACTTGAACTGATATTCTGATACATTTCAACTATTATTCTGCACAAGATTGTTCTACACATACAGGAAATTACCCTAGTTAATTAATTACTGCATGCAAGCTTGGCCTAGTTTAAATATTATTCGCCTGCTAGTGGCACTTCATTTGGTTGGACTATATTTTTAATAATAATAACATGTTTACTTCTTGTAGGGGTCGTGGCTAAGTGGTAACTGAATAGATTAGCACATTGCAAGGTCAAGCATTATTAGCCAGGTTAGTCTCAGGATGGGTGACCATACTGACCATTCTTAACACAGTGAGATCCTTCCGTGCCTCCGAGAGTACGATTTTTATAGCTGGTCTTAAGAGTGCGAATTGGTCTTATATAACATAACATAAACTCACGCCTATATCCCCGAAGGGGTAGGCAGAGGTGCTAGCACCCACATTTCACCAGTTTATGCTTAGGTCCCAATGTAATAGGTGGCGAGCCTATGCCATTAACCGGGCACTTATAAACCTGCGACAAATACACACATAACTTCGAAAAGCATCGAAAAGTCATTGGTGTGTGCCATGGTAAAACCTGGGATCGAACCCGAGACCTCGTCTCAGCAGTCCATTACCCATACCACTAGGCTACCGCGGCTGGTGGTCTTATATCTATACAAATAAATAACATTGAAGTGTCTATTTGTAATATTAAAATAACAATTTTTTTATGATTGCACATGAATGTATACACGATACTAAACTTATGACTAAAATACAATTGTTTAAAATTTTACCTGTCTGTCTGTCTTTCTGTCTGTTTGAAAAAGGTAATCTCCGGAAAGGCTGGGCCGATTTTGACGGGCCTTTCACTAACAGATAGGTAAGGTTACAAGTCGTAACATAGGCTACTTTAATTTTAGATGAATAATTAGGGTTCCGCGCAAGAAATTAAAACCCGCAAAATTGTGAATACATTCTGTGTCTTTCTGTCTGTTTGAAAAAGGTAATCTCTGGAACGGCGGGGTCGATTTTGATGGGACTTTCACTGGTAGGTAGGTAATGTTACAAGACGCAACATAGGTTGCTTTTATTTTAGAACAAAGAAGTAAAACTCTAAAATGGAAATCACGGACTAAGTCGCGGGCACCACTAGTGATAATATATAAGCATCTAATTTCTGTGGATTTTGTTTCTTTTGCCAAAACGTAATGTAACGACATAAACTCTCCTTTCAAGCTATTTTTGTATTTGTAGGCTTCCGTTGCCAAATGGCAAAAAACGGAACCCTTATAGATTCGTCATGTTTGTCTGTCTGTCTTTCCGTATGTCACAGCCACTTTTTTCCGAAACTATAAGAACTATGCTGTTGAATCTTGGTAAGTAGATGTACTCTGTGAACCGCATTAAGATTTTCACACAAAAATAGAAAAAAAAAACAATAAATTTTGGGGGTCCCCATACTTAGAACTGAAACTCAAAATTTCTCAACCTTTCATTCAATCAACTCAAATATAAAAATTAAAAAAAGAACATTATTATGTTACTTGCTACTACGGAACCCTTAATGGGCGAGTTCGACTCGCACTTGGCCGCTTTTTTTTTTTAGTTGAGTTTTATCCTTCAAAGATACTCCATTAGTCCATTTGCCGCTATGCGGTATTTTATTATTAAGTACACGCTTTTATTTAACTTCGCCTATCCCGATGTTTGTCATCAAATCTTGCAAATTAAATTTGATCCACTTCCCGGTTACCGATTGAGCCGAAATATTGCATACATGTGTAAATCGCGTGACAATGCAATATTATGATGACATGGCATGATGATGAAGCTGGAAGGTAGCCACAGGAACTTTATAATGAAACGACACCACCTCATCGAGTTTGGGCTCGTTATAATCGTCTTGACGAGCATTTACGGACTGAATTTAGACAGTACAATACTTCGACATGTAGCGAATTAAGATACATCTTCGAATGACCACTACTTCGACAGATTTTTAAAATTATATTCCAAAAATAAGTAAAGTGGGTTATGTTAGGTTAGAACTGTGACCCCATCAGAGTGCGAGCCGAGCGAGCAAAGCGAGCGTGCCACGGCAGCGGCCGGCGAAACGCCGGAATTGATGTTTCAATTGATTGGGTACATAGTTAATTACGTAGGGCACATTTTTTTTATAAATTTCAGAGCATTATTATTTTGGGAGAATGTTAAAAAAATCTGTCATACTAGTGGTCATTCGAAGATGTGTTTTGTCTAAGTATTGTCTGTCGAAGTAGTGGTGATTCGAAGGTGTGTATTGTCTAATAGTTGTCTGTCGAAGCAATGACTTGTCGATATATGTGTTTTCGAAGTTCGCTACATATCGAAATATTGTACTGTCTAAATTCAGTACGTAACTCCTTGACGAGTAGTTTGTATTTCAATCGTAACCACGGTCTGATGATGGAGCTGGAAGGTAGCCACATGAACTTCAGAATGAAACGACACCACCTCATCGAGTTTGGCCTCGTTATAATCGTCTTACCGAGTAGTTTGTATTTCAATGGTACCTAACTAGGATCTGATGATGGAGCTGGAAGCTAGCCACAAGAACTTCATACTGAAACGATACCACCTCATCGAGTTTGGGCTCGTTTGAATCTTCTTGACGAGTAGTTTGTATTTCAATCGTAACCACGGTCTGTTGATGGAGCTGGAAGGTAGCCACAGGAACTTCATAATTAAACGACACCACCTCATCGAGTTTGGCCTCGTTATAATCGTCTTACCGAGTAGTTTGTATTTCAATGGTACCTAACTAGGATCTAATGATGGAGCTGGAAGGTAGCCATATGAACTTCATACTGAAATGACACCACCTCATCGAGTTTGGCCTCGTTATAATCGTCTTACCGAGTAGTTTGTATTTCAATGGTAACCAGGGTCTGATGATGGAGCTGGAAGCCAGCCACAGGAACTTCATACTGAAACGATACCACCTCATCGAGTTTGGGCTCGTTTGAATCGTCTTGACGAGTAGTTTGTATTTCAATGGTAACCAGGGTCTGATGATGGAGCTGGAAGGTAGCCACAGGAACTTCATAATGAAACGATACCTCACCTGAGGTACCTAACCGTACCTCATCGAGTTGGGCCTCGTTAGAATCTTCTTGACGAGTAGTTTGTATTTCAATGGTAACCTTTCAATGGTAAAATGGAGCTGAAATGTGGTCATAGGAACTCTGTAATGAAACGTCGCAACCCCATCGGGTTTCAGTTCGTTTGATTGGTCTTGGCGAGTACATGCAATATTATTTCATTAAAGCTAGCTAGGATAGTATTATGGGCATCTTTGCGCCGGAAACGATACCGGGTGGGTTATTTGACTTGACCTAACACGGTAGTAATTTAAAAAAAAAAGTAGGAAGTAGGATATTGTTATTGCAATACACAAGTTATCATAATAAATAAGCGTCGGTAGCTTAGTGGTTAAGGAGTCGACCCAACGATCGAGAGGTCCCGGGTTCGAATCCTGGCCATTACACTACTTATGTGAACCCACTCCTAACACAAGCATTTAGCTTAGCTCGAGGGGTTAGGGGGAATATTAGTAATTTTGGTGACTAATTTTCTTTAAAAAAAAAGGATTAAAGCATGTTTTTAAAAAAGTATTTTTTTTTTAAGTTTGCTTGTTTGTATATTATATTAGCCCTTAGCAGACCCCGGGTTCCAAGATAAAGGCCTCGGATGTAATCAGTATTCGATGCCGAGGTGATGTGATGGCTAGCGCCCGCTTTCCGTCAGAGAAGCACACGAATCCTACATAAGTTAAGTAAAAAACTCAAAATATGAAAAATGTTTGAGTAAATGGGGGAGGCCTATGTTCAGCAGTGGACTTCCTATGGCTGATATGATGATGATGATGATGATGATGATGAATCTTATTTATCTTCTAGTAGTAGTGTTATTCATTCCTTAGCATTCTGTCCAGAGCTAAATTACAGATATAAAGCCTTTGCTGTATAAAGCCATTAATTTGTTCCCACATAGATCTGAACCATAAAGCCACATCATCGACGATCTCTGTGGCGTAGTAGTAGTGCATTCGACTGCTAAGCCAAAGGTCGCGGGTTCGATTCCCGCTCAGTGCAAATATGTATATTTGCATTGATCTGGGAGTTTCTATGTATAATATGTATTTATTTACAAAAAAAGTATTTAAGTATGTTTATCCGCATTCTAGAACCCA
The DNA here is from genome assembly GCA_946251805.1 of Cybosia mesomella. Classification (NCBI taxonomy): domain Eukaryota; kingdom Metazoa; phylum Arthropoda; class Insecta; order Lepidoptera; family Erebidae; genus Cybosia; species Cybosia mesomella. Next base: position 23,969,205 of record OX276405.1, read on the forward strand.
TATGACAAGCTCTGCTTAGTTTGGGTCTAGATGGCGTTGTGTACTTTGTCTTACACTATTTATATTTATTTATCCTACACATCAGAAAACTCTACACGATGCTAATAAAATCTGTTCGTAATAAAACCCTTGTTTTATTCAAAGAAAATACATAAAAGTGTGAGTAAACATAGTTTACAAGTAACAAAGTGCTGTTAGAGCCTACAAAACAATCAGGGCCTACGTGTTGTGAATGTGTTGCGGCTTCGTCGTAATGTAGTGCACTATTGTACAGGAAAATGGCAGAAGTTTCAGTTATACTAATGTATCATTTGTTTCTTCATACAATATTCAACTCAATTTTATTTTATGGCAAGGTCGACACACACACAACAATCGACATTTCTGCCAATTTCATACATGCGATGAAGATTACGTAATACAAAATAAGGTTCACATTAGGAAAGAGATGTTTTTTTTTGGTTTTTTATAATTGGACTTGTCCATAAAATATTTGCGGTTTTTAGGAAAAAAGTATCCCGCTACAAATTCATACACATAATATTTTACGAATAAACTACATATAGAATATATAAAACAATAATAAACTTACAAGTCCGTATGAGAATTAATTTTAATATTAAATGGCAAAACTCGTGACAGTCTCACTATTTAAATGTAATCTATGTATAATATGTATGTATTTACAAAAAAAAGTATTTATGTTTATCCGCAGTCTGGAACCCATAACACAAGCTAGTTAAACTATGCTTACTTTGGGTCGGGAATGCGCTGTGTAAAATGTCATAGAATATATATAAAAAAAAAAACTGTATTTTATTGAAACCGTCATCTATTAATTGTATACACATTTCCTTACATTTATCGTTTAGTCTAACTATAGCTTTTTGGCTAAATATGAGTTTGGAATTGGAGTAACTCTAATTAGATCTCCCAGGGCTGAAATGTATAATATACCATTAAGGAAGATGTTAGTTGTGACCCAAAATACAGTTAATCGTAACTATTAGTATTTTAAATAGTTTTTAACCCCCGACGCGAAAACGACGAGGTGGTATAAGTTTGACGTGTCTGTGGCATCGTAGCTCCCGAACGGAAAATCCGGTTTTGGTGCGAATATTTTTTTCGAAAGTCGATATGATCGAGATGGTTCTTAGCTAGCTTCTTGAATAAATTTGTCTTTAAATTTTTAAATTAATAAACTTTTATTTGAATAAACAAAATGTTGAAAATTCGTAGTATTAATTTGAAACTTCAAATCAATTCGTATTTTAATGGCTTCTGTACTTAACAGTAACAATTTTATAATATACAAAAGATAGAGCTACTCACAAATGAGCTTAAGTGGCACGGATTTCGGGCGGAGCCAACTTGACCTACTGTTTATCCACAGCATAGTGCCAAGTGACTTACGACGACAGTATGACACGATAGCTTGACGTCTTGTTGCGGGTACGCTCAGCGTAAATGTTGTTAGTTTCAACCTGATTATGATTAACGTCTCCGTTAGTGGCGCCAGCAGGTTTATATAAACTTTAACTGAAAGCTGTTTTGAATTTTAAAGACATCGTATCGATTATAAAGTTTCGCTTTTAAAGAAGGACTAGGTTTTTGTAAGGACGGCGAGTCAGCCAACTGCCGTCCTCAGGCCCCTGCGGAGGACACCGTGTGGTTTTAGTCGGTCCGATTCCGACACGCCCACCCCATCGTCGGCACCGATGGCGTGAAGCCCGTGGGGGTTTCCACACGTTAAAAAAAAGGATTAGGTTTTTTGTTTGTTTTTATATTTTTCAGGTTGGAAATGTACAGGAATGGAGATATTCCTCCTACAAAAAGGGAGTATACCCCGACCAAGTTCTAAGCCTGGTTGAAGAATCCTCCCTGTCTGTTGGAGGAATGTCACATCCCGTACCTACACGGGCTACAAATATCACTAGGGTGATTTAATGGAAATTGCTTCCATTAAATCACTCCAGTGATTTAAAATCCTCCATCCCACTTCAACAATCAAGTCATCTATCTAACTGGTGAGAACTAGGATAGGAAAGGAAGGGTCAAGGCATTTTTGGAAAGTTAGAATACGCATATAACCTTCTGCATTCGCATCATATATTTCGTAAGTCAGTCTTGATTAACACATACGTTTCACATCTTTTATAAAATTTATCGTCACAATCACAGCTTATAAAAATCCCTGCCAATTTTTTACAAATGAATCCTGATGAGCCTATTACAAGGGTGAGCGCGCAATAATTTTCATCACCATATCAAAAATGCAATAAAATATCAGAAAGCATCTGATTGCGAATCCGTTAATTTCTACCAATTTATATTTTCATGACACCAAATGAAATTCATAGGAACCCTAAAGTAATCCTGTGCTGAAAATTTTAATTAACGCCCAAATTAAATACGCGCCCTTATCGTCACGGCTAAATAAAAAAAATTATCGACTCGAAATTGGATCATCCTTTGTTATATTTCATACTCGGCTACACCCGATTTGGAGAGTGACGTAAATGTTCGCGTGAAATCAATTAAGCCTGGCACGAAAACGGTTTTTAAATTGCACCCTTTGTTTTTGTATTCCGATTTTAATATAACTGCAACAGCCGGAGCGCTTACTATGGAGTGTTTGTGTACGCCGCTATTACGAATGAGCGTGGCTTGGGATTAGATCCGTTATTCGGATTACACAAAAATACATGGGAGAATTTTTACTGTGTGTTTTTCAATACAGAGTCAGTTATTTTTAATCTAATTAGTAGATGAGTATATATATAATACTAGCTGTTGACCGCGAATTCGTATGCGTTTGGTTCGGAATAGATCAAGGTCTGCAGTCTCGATACTAACACGTAAGTATTAAGTTATTTTACTTAACGGGCCGGATGAGGTGATGTTTTGCACTCGTTTTAAATTGACAAGTCGTTCGAAATAGATGGAGAAATATGTAATATCGAAATCAATTCTAATCAATTCTTAGCCAAATCTGTTCAGCGGTTTTCAAGTGATGCTCGGAAATCGATAATAAAAAGCAGGCAAACATACAAAAATTCTAAAAATCACATTATCGGTATGGGTATCGCATAGCTCCTAGAACACACATCATTTTTTTTGGAAAATATTCAATGTACAGTTTTCACCCCGTTACGATTTTATTATATGTATAGATAGGCTTTGTATTAAATACTAAATTAATGTTACTATTATATACGTAGGTATGTAAATACAAATTCACCTCCTAAGTTTATAGAGTTACTTTACTCATCTCTAACTCTAATCATTGAATCACTTTTAATCATCACGTCTTGAATTAATGTAAAGTATCAAGGAATTATATTTTTAATCGTAAGGTTTCATTTTTCTTTGTCATATAATATCAAAGTGTGGTGTAGTGATCTCTAATACCTATTCTGGCAGTTTATTTCATCTTGTTCATCTGGAAGAACAGAATTGACTTTAAATTGAAGTTGATTTGACTTTGGAACTGTAATCTAAGTAAGTAATATCTGATCCGATCTTGCTTTACGAAGACATCCGGTATCAAGATTATTCAAAACATTTCAAAATAATGCAAGTTATTGCTATAATTTTACGTACATATTAATTTGGATTTTTTTTTTGGTTACCATGTCAAATTGTTTTTTTTCGTGCCTTTTTTTTTTTTTTTTATCGTGCGGAAATCCCTTCCGATACCCCCCCGCGTGCCAGCGGGGGCGGTTATGTCAGGCTTGAACTGACTAAAACCGCACGCCGTCTCGGGTCTACAGACGCCGGGGTGTAAGGTTGCCCATAGAGCATATCCCTCGCACCCCGACTGACCCTGGGCCATCTCCGGTTTCGAGATGGCCCCCTCGGGTTTGGGAACCACGGTGTCCCCGTCTTGCCCCGGTTTGGGGGAGGGGCGCCCCACCGTCCCGGCCTGCTTCTGCTGGGGTGATAGGTGGCCTCACCCGCCACCCCCAGGCCTGCGCTCATGGAGGACGGAGGTCGTTAAGCGACCTCCGGCGCCTGAGTCGCCTGCGACGCGCGGCGAGCAAGTTGCGGGCTCGGCGGACCGGGAGAGTTCTAAGTCTCTCCCGGGCGCGCTCCGCCACCTCCTTCGCGAGCATTACATGCTCGCAGAAGGAGGTGGGGGCGGCCCACGCGCTCGCGAATTTTTTTCGTGCCTGAAAACCTGATGTGAAGTAGATGAAATCCATGTTCGCCTGAAGCCTTTGCCAAAAATATTTTTTTTAGATTCCTTTCTTCATCCGAGCGTCAATCCCGGTTGCATGTTTTATAGCCCGGGGTCCTCTCCTACCCCTCCTTTTAATCGTTTTTTTTTTGAAGTGAAAACTTCTTTAGGCGCGTTGAGCACTTTCCATATGAGCGCTTTCTTGAGAGAGAGGGAGGTAGGGAGGGAGGGAGTGAGAGAGATGGAAGGAGGGAAGGAGAGAGGGGGAGTGATTGAGGGAGAGAAAGAGGGAGGGAAGGAAAGAAGAAGGGAGGGAAAGAGAGACTAGGGAGAGAGGTAGGGAAGAAGGTAGGGAGAGAGGAGAGTTTTAGGAAAGAGAGGGAGATATGATGATGATAAAAAATACACACCTAATTGCTCAAGTATTCACTTCTGTGGGTACTTCCGGAGTGCCTTTTTTTTTTTTTTTTCTTTTTTTTTTTTTTTTTTTTTTTTTACGTGCGGAAATCCCTTCGGATACCCCACATTTTCATATCACTTATGTGGCAGACAAGCATAGTTCGCTATCCGAGAGGGCCATAGTATACCCGAGCTGGCTGGGGCAGGGCGGCGAGAAGTATCGTGCGGTGTTCCACAGGGGTCGATCCTAGGGCCACTCCTGTGGAACATCGGATACGATTGAGTGCTTGCTGCGCGGTTCGTTGCTCGAGGTGATCACGACACCCTCGTGATGGCGCGGGGAGCAACGCACCGAAGCGCGGCACTAAAGGCCACGTTAGGGGTTGCTCAAGTCGTGGGTCGAATACGGCGGCTGGGACTCGAGGTGGCTCTCCACAAATCCGAGGCTATGTGTTTTCACGGGTCTCGTAGGGGGCCACCTGCGAGAACCAGCACAACCGTAGGGGGCGTAAGCATCGGCATCGAGCCCACGATGAAGTACCTTGGGCTCGTACTCGATAGCCGATGGGACTTCGGACCACATCTCCGAAGTCTGGTCCCGAAACTGAGGGGGGCTGATGCCCAACGTTAAGGGACCCAACGCCCCCACTAGGAGACTGTACCTGGGGATCGTGCGAAGCATGGCCCTGTACGGGGCCCCCGTATGGGCGGAGTCTCTGGCGGCCCGCAACGTGGCTGTTCTAAACAGCCCGTTAAAAGCGATGGCCGTCAGGATCAGGCCCTCGAGTTTCGCAGTCTGCGGCGAGGACGCCGCAGACTCATCTACGCCCGGGACTACCGACCTCCATGATCGGGGCCTGGCAGTTGGCCGACTCCCGTCCTTACAGAAGCAGGCCGTGTCGGAGGCGTGTCGTGTGTGCCCTACACACGCCTGCCAATTCACCGACGCGGGATAAAACCCGACCCCACCAGGCGAGGCCGCGGTGGCGGCCAAAGTCCGCGCTAACCCTGGGGTTATCCTTCCGAGGGCTCACCCGGGGTGACCGGCAACGGACACTTGGGGAGGACACCGTGCGGTTTTAGTCGATACACGACATAACCACCCCCGCTAGCTGGCGGGGGGGGGGGGGGTTCCAAAGGGATTTCCGCACGTAAAAAAAAAGTAGTTCGCTTTGGTTCATTTTTGCAGGGGAGTGACTGCTATCACTCCGAGATGAATATCTGTACCTAATCAGCAAGCATACTGGCTAGTAGATGAGATTGGCTTGGGCCCCGAAGATATTGGCGGGGCTCCAAACAAGCGGTTTCTTCAAATTAAATTCTACTGTATTTAAGTAGTCTTATAATGAAAATGTAATTGTTTGTTTAACCATCATTGGACAATCCTTCGAAATTTTCAAATACTGAAGTTTAATTTTCAATTATAAATAAACATACAGCTGGTAAATTAAAATCAAATATTGGTAGCGAGGTACCATCTTCAAAATAGGATGAAATTCAATTATTTATTGTTTATTGTACACCAAGACAATAGATTAATACTAGGACTTAATGACTACGGAAATAGAACAATAGGTATAGACCCGAGACGGCGTGCGGTTTTAGTCGGTTCAAGCCCGACATAACCGCCCCCGCTGGCACGCGGGGGGGTATCCGAAGGGATTTCCGCACGATAAAAAAAAAAAAAAAAAAAAAAAAAAAAAAAGGTAGTCTTATCGCTGAGAGCAATTTCTACTGGGCTGCCTTTTTGGGTAAAATTTAGAAGGCTCATTGAGACGATCTGATAAAACCATTAACATCATTAACAGTAAAATCACTAGATGTTTTAATGGAGATATTATTAGAATCAGCTCAAAGCTATAACGTCGTAACGACCAGCAACCAATCAACAGAACAGTGCTACAACAGTCATCGCGGATAATAAAAATAAAGTATAATTAAGTGGCGTAAATGGTAACAGTCACAATCATAATTTTTTCGAAGATGGTGAATACTGATTCCCGATCTAGGCCTGTATTTGCGAGGCAATGTTCAGTCGTTAGGACTTGGTAATTGATACATTTTAGCTGAAAATAATTCCATCTAGGACCAAACAGTTAGTGCACTTCTTTCTCTTTTCTAAGGCTATCATTTCTAGCATTATTGGAATCTGTAGTGGCGCGTTTTATTCTTGAAATTGCACTTTTAGCTCACTATCAGGCGAGGTGAAGTTATAATGAAGTGCTACATGAAACAATAATTAATTTTTGAATTAATTTTGGACCTTGGTGCCGAACCGGAATACAGATCCGAAAATTAATTACACTAGTTCTCCAATCGCTATTCAAGCCCGGTTCGAAATACCATTATTGCAGACTGTGGCAAACTAAAATGTCCTTGGACAAAATATACAAAAAAACCCTGAAATTAAAACCGCATCTTAAACATTTCACAAATCCTGGTTAAGCCTACAAATGGAGAAATCTTTCCTTGCTGAACACAAAAATAAATCATTGCAAAAGCTTTATTATTAAACCAAAAAATACAAAGAAATCATTAGTTTTTAATAATGTTGTATTCAGACGGAGTATCATAATTTAATATATTTCCTTTTGTGTTGAAAACAAGTTAAATGTGGTAAGCTCCTTGAGGGTATTTTGCCATACGTAAAAAATGTCCTTTTGTTTTTCGTTTCAATTTTCCTAAGATTTGCTACCACAGAGTAATATGATTTATCGTTCTAAATTTAAATGTACTTGTAATAATTTAAACAATATGATACTCAGATCAATTCTAAATACAAGGGCTCAAAACATTTCTCCATATTCGTATTACTGAAACCTAATATTGTCTACTTAAGTAAACCTTACCCGCTCTAATTACCCGCTCGTCGGCTTTACGGTGCTATAAAGGACAAAACACAAATAATCTTTATTAGAATCCAGTCAGCCATTAACCCTATTCCAGGGAACCAAAATAGACTATATCGACTGCTTCAATATCCACTGAGGAATAGATTGATAAGTATAAATACCCACATTTATCTAAAGCACAATTTGCTTTTGGGTATTTTCGAGGCTCACCAATACATTGTACAACAGTACACCCACAGATTGACGAACGAGACTCTGGCGCAGGTTTTCTTCTCGGGGTTGGGGAAAAAGGAGGAGAAGGAGTAAGTGGACTCCGGGCTCTGAAGTGCAAGCCTCGGATGCCACCGGGAATAATGCTAAAGCTATACTTATGTTGGGTTTAGATAGTGGTGTTGAGAATGTTCTACAATATTTCTTTGTATGAGGTCAAGTTCAATGCCAAGAAAACGCAGGCAGATGCTGTAAACGTACATCAAAGGTTTCTCCTTTCTTTTACTGCTCTACTGTTCGAGACACATCACTACCACTCCAGGACAATCTGAATATACTCGGTATTGATGTTTCCTGCAAACTGAACAATAAAAACTACATCAAGAGCACGTTACTCGGAGTCCTGAACAAGGTGAGACGGTTTTTCACGCAGGAGCAGCGGTGTCTTCTATACAAGACACAAATTCATTCTGGCGTGAAATACTGCTCTCTTCTCTGGGATGGCTTTGCATAGTACTTACTTACTAGATGCTCTTGACTGGTTGCAGAGACGTGCGAGCCCGTGCAGTTGCGTAGAGATATTGCCTCTTTTGAAATATTTTACCGCTTCTACCATGGCGAGTGTTACGATGAGCTCTTCCAATTAGTTGCAACCTCTCCTTTCCCATACAGAACAATACGTGCAAGGCTAAAGTATCACCCTCACACGGTGCAAATAATTCCATCAAGAACCAAGTGGTTTGGCACCTCTTTTCTTTACCGCACCAACAAGACATAGAATTCTTTAACCGGCACATGTGTTTTTTTACAGTCCCGGGTTCTTCAAGTGAAGCATGAAAAAGCATCTGATGAGGCCGTTAAGCTAAGTGCCACCATTGTAGGATTATCGGTGTATTTGAGAGTATACTTGAGGTTTTGCCTTTAGCTTACCATCAGGCGACATGAAGTCATATTGACGGGACCATTATAAAATTAAGCGGCCAAGTGCGAGTCGGACTCGCCCATTAAGGGTTCCGTAGTAGCAAGTGACATAATAATGTTTTTTTTTAAATTTTTATATTTGAGTTGATTGAATGAAAGGTAAATTGCGATTTACGATTTAAGATATTTTAATAAGAAACTACTTACTAGATCTCGTTCAAACCAATTTTCGTTGGAAGTTTACATGGTAATGTACATCATATATTTTTTCTGGTTTTATCGTTCACTTATTTTAGAAGTTACAGGACACACATTTTACCACTTTGGAAGTGTCTCTCGCGCAAACTATTCAGTTTAGAAAAAAATTATACTAGAAACCTCAAAATCATTTTTGAATACCTATCTATAGATACTTTATTATTCTAAGTATGGGCACCCTTTTTTTTTTTTTTTTTTATCGTGCGGAAATCCCTTCGGATACCCCCCCGCGTGCCAGCGGGGGCGGTTATGTCGGGCTTGAACCGACTATAACCGCACGCCGTCTCGGGTCTACAGACGCCGGGGTGTAAGGTTGCCCATAGAGCATATCCCTCGCACCCCGACTGACCCTGGGCCATCTCCGGTTTCGAGATGGCCCCCTCGGGTTTGGGAACCACGGTGTCCCCGTCTTGCCCCGGTTTGGGGGAGGGGCGCTAGTCGCCCCACCGTCCCGGAAGTATGGGCACCCACAAAATTTATTGTTTTTTTCTATTTTTGTGTGAAAATCTTAATGCGGTTCACAGAATACATCTACTTACCAAGTTTCAACAGCATAGTTCTTATAGTTTCGGAAAAAAAGTTCCGTTTTTTGCCATTTGGCAACGGAACCCTAAAAAAAAAAAAAAAAAAGTAGATATACCATTCAAAATCCACCTGTGTATACATCATTGACTAGCGTACGAACAGTAGTTAGAACGTCTGCAATTACCATTTCACAAAGTGCTTTTGTGAAATTTAATTCAACCGCTAAACTATTCTGGGAATCACCTCCCTATATTCAGTTACATTTCGAGATATTAGTACAGAGTTCTGATATTATATTTAATTTTAATGGGTTGCGTGTCTCGAAAACAGTGTAGTAATAGGGCTACTATGGTACTTGCATACGAAGTTTCGGGTAAACGGTACCATAAAACGTATTTAACCCGCAATCGCGAAGATAGCACGTGCCACTTCAGTCAGTCTTACGTACGTAGTTGTCCCACCATCGCAGAGAAACGAGTAAAGCTAGCTAACAGCTATAAACGAGGTATCGACCAACGAGTACTTCGATAGTTTGGTCGCTGGACTATATGTGATATTATTCGCTGCGACGATACATTCCTAGATGTCTGCACGCTTGGCGAGTTTTTCTGATCGCCAAGCGAGAATCGCTGTGATTATTATCTTTAACAGTTCTTATCGTTGTAACAGAACTAGTAGAGAGTGTCTTGCCTGCAGTGTGAATATAAATAAAAATTAATCGCCGAAATGTATGTACGCGCATAACTTCTGAACGACTACACCAAATTGGATAATTCTTTTTTTGTGTATTCGTTATTGTCAGGACAAGGTTTGTATGAAAGAAACAAGTTGAATTCCTGAGACGAGCTCAGCCGAATACAAGGGATTTTCGATTCTGCGTTTTTTTTTTTGGGATATTTTGCGATTTTTTTTTATCTTGCAATGGTTCACCCCAGCACGAATCTATTACCGAAAACAGCAACTCGATAGCTCATTTCCTTCATACCCAAAACCGTGACAGAAAATTGGCAACGACGACGACGTTGACGACAACTCCATAGTTTGCTATGGAGTTGTCATCAACGTTTTCTAAAGAAAATCCCTAAAAAATTGGATAGTTCACGGGTAAGGTGTTATTATTGCAGCGGGGTGAAGCCAGGACGCGCAGCTAGTATAACATATATGTATTTCTTTTATTCATACGCGTATTTGTATCTATTGACTGTACGTTTTTCGAGCGAGAGAATAGTCGATAGTTGGTCGTTATGGCATGTCCGGAAAAACAATAAGAGTTCGGCTACGATCGGCTTGCTTCGGGTTTGTAAAGCGTTCTCTCTATCGTACATCGGACTGATAGTGTCATACCTTTATAATCAAACTGTCGTCGCCGGGTACTGTACTTTCGTTCGTATTACGTGCGGGCCCGTAGTTTCGTATGAACATTTCATGGTAGTCCCTTGTTTCTTGATGTGTTCAATTAACGTTATGCCAAGTGTTTCCCGGCGGAGTAGAATACAAGGGCAATCTTATCTTCTCCCATGGGTATAGTATAATAGTGGCTAAAGGGTAGGTTAATTCTCCTTTCGACAGTAAACATTTACCGTAGTAAAGTGTGTGGTTAAACCAATATGTCTGCTCCTTAATACTTGGGAACGAATAACATTGTTAGTGAGATTTGGGTGGTAAGATATCGTTGCCCATCCCTTCTGGAATATATAGGCATGGGTATATTTATATGTATATATATATACAGCCAGAAATATAAACACCCAGATTTTATTTGCCTAACAAAATTTTATGCACGTGTAAAGCAGAGGGTGGCTTAATAGCCGTCAGCAGTGTATTTATTCGGATTTCGGTTAGCAGGATTCAGGCGTGAGTATAATATACAAGTATAATAATATAATAGAGCACTGATAGCTATTTTTACCTCCTTTTTCCGTGATAGTGTGAATTTGAGTGAATGATATTGTGAGAGCGCACTTTATTTTATGTATTAGGTAGTAAAAATGAATTATCGTCGTAGACCGCCGTAGGCTTGCTACGATTATCGTAGCTGTTCGTAGCGAATGTCTTGTCGTGAACTGTGTTAATGTTACAGTCAAAACTTTTAACCGAACCTGAAAATCTGCATTACAATCAAGAGGTGTATAAGTGTCGGCAAATATCTTGAACAAACGTTAGAAAGTTCTCGCATGTGCACTATAGGGAGCAACCAAAAGAACCAATAAAAGAACTGATCACCAACGACTCGAGCTCTTTGAGCCCGTGATTAGTTAAATATGCTTATATAGCTTAACTATAAATATATTACATGGCTTATATGATTATATTATATACTATTATTATTATATGGCTCCATTGTCGCCCTGAGACGTATATAATATATCGAAGAATTTAGAATATCTGGGACGTGTCTAGGTAGCTCAGTTAATCAGAGCATTCGCTCGTAGCATTCGCGTGTTGGACTCGTCGCGGGTCAAGACCTTGATGTCCTAGATGTTCTCTTTTTCCGATCTAAATCTACAATCTATGATTAGTTGATTGGCATACCTCAGCCGTCGAGCCCCGCTCACTAATCTGTACCTAACCACGTAATATGGCTATTATTATTTAAATAATATTTATGTCTCTCTCCTTCTGTTTTACCTGTCACTGTTTCTCGCGGAATATGCAGTAATAAATGAGTTTTTCTTTCTTTCTTTTCACCAAAGAGACTTAAAAAACGTTATCTGCTGGAGTTTCAGTTATTCGAGAGTTTCAGCTAGAGTACATAGTCAAGATTTTTGCCGATCATTATACCAGTTAGCCGGTAAGGTTGACTTGTACCTCAAAGATTTTGGAGGGGCTCTATACACAAAAAAATATGTATAAAAACATATATAATTACATAATATAAGTTACGTATAAGAATCACATGTAATTCGAAATTGCTGAGCTATAAGGGTCGCTGTATTCGTTTAATTATTTAAAGCCACGTGTTCTGCTGCTGATATGAAAGGGTATGGTCGATGTTTTGTTAAATTGGTTTTGCCACCCGTCGCACACAGTTGAATATTGTCATTGGTCTGGTAACAATGTACACAATCATTCTTGCTATTTTATGAGTATTTTTCTTTCATGGCAGGGTTCGGGAATCCCTCCCGAAACCTGCCATGAAAGGAAAATACACAGAAAGAGATTTTGTTTTTCTATATTGTTTTAAAATATTAGGTCGTTACATATGAAATTGCCGTTTTTCTTGAAGAAATTGGAGGAAACCCAATTTTCAGTACTAACATTTTTGCATTTTTTTAGTAATGACAAATCCAAATTTTATGATTTTTTTTTCTGTATGAATGAGACAACATTAAGCTAACAAACAGCAACTTTTATTACATTTTTGAAAAGTGACAGCTGTTAAGTAATACGAAATTTATCATCAAATGGATAGCATTTAGGAAGTACTGTTTTTGAAGATCGAATAAATTTATCAACCGGCTAATAAAAACAAAATTTAATACAGAGTTGTAAAATCTTGAAATCAACTTTCAAACAACATATAAATAATGGAAATAGCTATTAAATTACAGGAATATCGAACTCATGAATTTGTTAGAAAATTTCGGCAATTTCATCGGTAAAGACCTATTATTTCCAAAATGTTACATAAATACTATTTAAAACAAAATAAGCGCCACTAAGTGATGCGGCATCGAACCTGATACCAAAGGCGAGGCCGCGACGGCGGCCGCAGTCCGTCGGGAGTCCCCGGGGTTTATCCTTTCGAGGGCGTACCCAGGGTGCCTGGCAATGGGCGCTTGGGCAGGATACCACACGGATTCAGTCGTTGTGATTTCGACATACCCACCTCACCACTGGCACTGGTGGGGTGAAGCTCACACGTAAAAAAAGCCCCTAAGTTTTTTTATTGTTTCACGAAAACAATAAATTGTTTAACTTATGTAACTACAAAACAACGTTATTGCTTACAATTTTTAGGGTAACAGTTGTTTAAAATATTTATTTCGACGGCCTCTGTGGCGTAGCGGTAGTGCATTCGACTGCTACGACAGGGGGCGCGGGTTCGATTCCCGCTCAGTGCAAATATTTGTATGCATGAAAATGTCTATTTGCATTGGTCTGGGTGTTTCTATGTATCATTTATGTATGTATTTACAAAAAAAAAAGTATATAAGTATGTTTATCCGCATTCTGGAACCCATAACACAAGCTAGTTAAACTATGCTTACTTTGGGTCTAGAAAGCGCTGTGTAGAATGTCGTAGAATATTTATATTTATATTCATTTATATCTGATTTTTTCTACAAAATTTCACAAAGCATACTTTTAATATATGAGTAAAATACTTTCATATATCTCTTCGAATGTAAAAAAACATGTAATATACTTAAAGTTATTTAGAATTCAAATAATATAGTATAAGTGGTGAAATGAATTACAAAAAAACCAAAGTCATCTCGCATTCCTAACATTACAGAATATATATAATACCTTTCTTCGCCGTATCATATGTAAATATATCTAAAAGAAAAACATGAGCCATTGGTACACACGCAAGTTACAAGAACCATTATTATGACAAATGGCTGCAGGATGAGCCCATTACGAGCGATGGTTAAGGGAAAATATACGTATAAAGCGACATATTAATTCAGTATGGATATTAGTGATATTAGAATAACAGACTATTATGTTTCTTTCTTTCTTTTTGTAGGTAATTATACTGCACGTATTTATTGGTAAATTATCTGACTAATTCAAATATAAATATTTTTAACGGATTCTATCGCGATTTATTTGATGTTATTTTATTATTTACATTGATCCCGACGTTTCGGTTGCTTTTCAGCAGCCATGGTCACGGGGAGACCTATATTTCAATGTGTGACATTCGCGTAAACTTCCGACAGTATTATCTGACCAAGCTAAATTGTTTCAATATCTATTGCTCAACAGTGTACATAAAAAAATTGTGTTATTGTAATTGTTGTAACTTTTATTTTTATGGGACTGCCAAGAGGCGTGTACGCCAACACTATAGAAGTAAAAAAAAAACCAGCTCTAGTCGAAGTAGACCTCTGTGGCATAGCGCCAGAGATTTCGATTGCTAAGCCAGAGATCCAGGTTAGATTCCCGCTCATTGCAAATATGTATATTTGCATTGGTCCGGGCGTTTCTATGTCTAATATATACTTATTTAGAAAAAAGTATCTAAGTATGTTTATCCGCAAACCAGTAGCCATATGACAAGTTCTGCTTAATTTGGGTCTATTTACAAGTATTTATTAATTTGAGACTATTGAAGTTGAAAATAACTTGATGTTAAGAATTAAAAAACGTTGAAATAAAATATGCAAGATTTTGTTGATATTTTAATTGTCAACTTTCTCTCGCTGTGGGGTAGCTAAGTACAGAAATTTAAATATTTCAATATTGCGACGGATTATTCTCCGAACATTATCGCCAGCCCTATTTCTTGTTACCAACAACGATATCTTCAACCTTCAAATGAATACTGTAAAGGAATAAATCAAAATGCCCGCCCTAAAGTATCAGAAACGTTTGGAAACTAAAAGGCTGAAGAGAAAAGAGATAGTTCTAATTGCACATTATATCTGCCAACTAACTAGATGTCTCCATTAGGAGACATACTTTTATAATTTGTGTAATAGTATAGTAATCCCAGATAAAACAACAACTAATCTATTTATAGTATAGATAAAATCGCAGATAAAACGTTTTTTTTTATTTTTTTTTTATCGTGCGGAAATCCCCTCTGATACCCCCCGCCGGCCAGCGGGGGCGGTTAGGCTTGAACCGACAAAACCGCACGCCGTCTCTGGTCTTCAGACGCCAGGGTGTAAGGTTGCCCGTAGAGCATATCCTTCGCATCCCGACTGACCCTGGGCCATCTCCGGTTTTGAGATGGCCCCCTCGGGTTTGGGAACCACGCTGTCCCCGTCTTGGCCCGGCTTGGGGGAGCTGCGCTAGTCACCCCACCATCCCGGCCTGCTTCTGCTGGGGTGACAGGCGACCTCACGGACAACTATTGTACCTCAATATTATCTATTCTATATGTGGCTTTCCTATCCGGTATGTTGATTACCTCCAATTTATGCATTGTAGATTTAATCGGAAAAATTGAACATCTAGGACTTGTTCCGAACTAAATCTATTGGAAAGTTAGCAAACCAATTGCTTCGTTAACTATAAACAAAAATTTAAAATAAATCTACTCCAAAAAATACTCATAGTTTAAGAAACAACCCTTAAAAAGTAAAATGTTATCATTAGACGATTACACTGGCACACGTTAAGCACTTAATCGAGTAATTATACGCCAAAAATACCTTACATCATTTTAGAAAAGAGCTGATGCACTCTTACACTGCTGGACCGATATTAACCAAATACAGCTATGAACAACCGCAAGGGAACTTTCAGGGGGCTTTCAAATAAAAAAACCGCATCGAAATCGGTCCATCCTTTTGAGAGCTACGATGCCACAGATACTCACACACACACAGACATCGACATCAAACTTATAACATCCCGTTTCGCATCGGGGGTTAAAAATTTCATTGACTTATGCATAATAGTTGCTTTAACCATTCAAAATATAAAGAAAAAGAAAAGAAAGAAAAACTCACTCTTTGAAAAACTCGCGTCATATATAGAGCAACATGTCATAACTGGCTTTTACGCTGAAAATGTTAGAAAATAACAGTTACTCTCACCTGACACTCATATGTGCCGTTGTCGCGTTTTTGAACGAACTTGATTTGTAGTGTCCAGTCTTCTGAACCTTCTCCATGTAACACCTGCAAGGAAATAACTGTATGAATAACATGTTTAGTTCTATACTACTCACGTACCTATACACGGACTTGTGTCGTGAAGTGTGGTTAGTTCCTAAGTTCTTCAAGTCTTAGTATGAATGAACATTTATTATTGTTTTTGTCAGTTCTTTTAATGACTAACTACTAACTTACAAAGCAAAGAATTTTATTATGGTTTCTATTATAAGGGAAATACGCTTTGTCGTCTTGTGTCCTTTAAGAGTAGCACTCACTGCACTACATTACACTAACTTCACTAGACTCACTTAAAAGGCTTGGGCCCTTTTAGTATCCTTACTATGTCCGTGGTATCTAGGAGCTGGTTAGCCTCGACATTCACATGTTGAAGAAGTTTTTATTCTTGTATATTTTTTAATAACTTTAGCAAAAAAGTCAACTCCTAAGACCCGGTGGATGTCCTCATTTCTAATATACGTTTGGTTTAGTAGAGAACCAATACTAAACAAACACAATATTTTAGTAGAATATACTGCTTACGGGCTGTCTGGCCGTGGTCCATCGGAAACTTGAATTCCAGACGTTTCGTCGATCACTCGACGGCGTCCGAGCTGTACCACTGAAGATGTCGACCGCAGTGATCCACGAAACGTTTGGAATTCAAGTTTCCGACAGACCACGGCCAAACAGCCCGGAAGCAGTATATTCTACATGCAACGCCGGCCGTGAAAACCTTAAGATTTATATACAATATTTTAGTTTTATTATGAGAAAGAAAGAAAAAAATAATTTAATTCTGGATTTAATTTAATGTAGTAATAAGGATTAGGATTCATTAATTAACTCAGTGGCAAAGGATTAATAATAAATTGCTGTTACCCGCGGCTCCACCCGCGTGGAATTTCGATACCCGTTCTCGCTTCCCATTGGAACCTATTCCAGGGATAAAAATCCTGTGTCCGGTTTCGACTATAATCTATCCCTGCACCAAATTTCAGCCAGATACATTCAGCCGTTCTGGCGTGATTGAGTAACAAACATCCGTCCATACATCTATTATCCATACATCCAAACTTTCACATTTATGATATTAGTAGGGATTATAATTTATTACAGCATTTTATGCATACCTCCAAGTGTCAAAACATAATTCGTGATAAACTGAAACGCTGTAAGGGTCTCATACCAATTTATGTTTGGTGACCAACATTTTATTAAATCCTTTGATTGACTGAAATTTAAAAGTGTGTGTTTCAATTTCTTTACTTTTTAATAGTTATTAAAAAATAACACATACTAATGAAATCTCTCTATCACCTGTGGAATTTTAGAACCCTGCTCAGTATCAACTCTTTTCACGGTTCACAAAATAAGCAAATGGAATGAAGTATATGATTCGAAGATTCTGCTAACAAATTGCACGCCACGAAGAAAAACTGCTGAATAATTTGTCAATATTCTCACTCCTTAACGAATGCCAAGAAAATTTTAATGATGTGAAAAAGTTGAGAAAACTCTGTAATGAGTCAAAATAATTGGACAAAATGATAGATAAAAATTAAAAATGCTACATTGACAACTTTAGACATTGATGAAGAATATTTTGATGATAGATTTTAGCAATGTATTGATTAATAACTATTTGCTGTTGTTCTATATGGACAATACTCTAGATGAACTAGCTAATTTCTTTAGAATCGAAAAGCATGCGTCAATAATTATGGTCATAAAACAGCTGAACCAGTCACAGAGAACACACAGACAGAAATTATCCGTGAACATTAGCTTGAACATTTCCACAAAACAGAAATCATTATGCAATTAATATGAGGTGTCTAAATCTCCGCTGAAATTAAGAGGTTTGATAACATTTGTGAGTAAGGGTGTGTCGAAAATCTTCGGAGCTAATTGTTTACAAATTTAAAGGGCCCGTTGATATTTTCCTCCTTCCAGTTAAAAGGCTTGAATTATCTACGAGTATGTGAGGCTACTGTTAAATACTGCTTCGCTGTGATTGAGCTCACCTAAGTTTCCATATCATGAAGGTATCTTTAGTACCGTCGTCGCTATAGTAAAAAGAATACTGTCAGTAGGGATAATATCATTGATGTGTATCAGAAACAGCACAGAGAATAGCAGGATGCTAGTGTTTGCTAAATGGAGTGTAAGCTGTTACAACCTTTTTTGCGTTTATTGGATAAAATGCTGGTAACTCATTTGGACATGTGCTGTGCTGAAGGCAGCACTACATAAAATAGCAGATTCTGGTAGTTGACCTCTATAGCATCCCCGATCGAAGTTAGTACCTCATTTTGGATTTATGTGGAGTGCGCCAAGATTGATGGACATATGCGATCACTAAAACTGATAGGAGATAAGTAAAAAAGTAAATTAGTGGTTGCGTGAAGAAGCAGCAGAAGCCTTTCGAAGATTTAATATTCTAATTAAGTTATGTCTTTAGAAGCATCTCTGGACCCGTGTGTTAATTCGCTTCGTTACCTATCCTAGACAGACGGCGTGTGATAGCGATATACCTATAATTGAATGGATCAAATCTATCGGCCTTTTTGCACGTTGAGTGACTATCTATATATATATTATTTTCACTGTATAGTATAAAACAAATTCGATCGCACTGTCTGTTTGTTTTTTTAATAGATAGAGTGATTCAAGAGAAAGGTTTATATGTCTAATATATGCATAACATAGTCGAGAAACACTGATAAATTTTTAGAGGTTTCTAATGTGATGTCGTAAATAAACACATTTTTACCTTTTTACCGACCGGGGGCACGGCGGCGCTAAAGACATTATGTAGTACATTTAGTATCAGCATTGCATCCATGCTAAGTCGGGGCGGGTCGCTAGTACTTTATAAACGAAAGGTTTTTAATGCATTCAACGTTCAAACCACATTACGAATGTTTGAAAATTGATGTGATAAGGCATAAAAATATTGCAGAGCTGCTTGACTCACGAAATAATCCGCTTATGTAGACATTGTCACAAATGTCAGCAAACTGAACTTTATCTACCTTTACCAAAGATGATGTCAGCAAAATTGGATTCGGCATTATCACACCGACTTTGGAAGTAGAATTCTAGACTAAGATTCAAAGACCTGACTCAACAAAATCGGAAACGACACGACGTGCCACTGACGATAGGAGGTCGAAACAGCGTAATACCTAATATAAATTTCTCTACAAAAATGAGTTTTTGCTTACGTCGATAAACAAAATGAGTCAGCGTTTTTTTTTTTTGCAAAGTCGTGTTTATGATTTTTACAGGCTCGCCGAAAGGCTGCTTGATATTCTGCGCAAGTTTTAATGCTGAAGGACTTTAGTGAAAGGTGAATTTTGACTTCAAAGATTTCTAAAAGGATTTTTGGTTCATCCCTCATTTCACGTATTTTCATCTTTCAATATCAAGATACTCAAATATATTAGTTTTGAAATATCTATACTAATATTATGAAAAAGTGTTTGTATGTTTGTTTGTTTGGTTGTACGTGTTAATCTCAGGAACTACTGGTTCGAATTGAAAAATTATTTTTGTGTTAAACATAACAAAACATAAACTCACGCCTATATCCCCGAAGGGGTAGGCAGAGGTGCTAGCACCCACATTTCGCCAGTTTATGTTTAGGTCCCAATGTAATAGGTGGCGAGCCTATTGCCAAAACCGGGCACTTCTAAACCTGCGATAAATACACACATAACTTCGAAAAGCATCGGAAAGTCATTGGTGTGTGCCATGGTAAAACCTGGGATCGAACCTGAGACATCGTCTCAGCAGTCCAATACCCATACCACTAGGCTACCGTTAGGTAACCCATTTATCACCTACCTAACATCACGCTACTACCCAGGAGAGCGGAGCAGTAACAATAAATGTCAACAAATCGGGCAAATTTCCCTAAATTATTGAAGTGTAGAACCAACAAATTACGAGCATTGCATGGGATAAATGTGTGGCAAGAGGGCGGAGTATGCCACGGGCGCAACCACGTGGCATAGCCAGTTATTAATAATACTATAAATACTTTATAATTTTTTCCATGAGCGTAAACTAGGTCGGGTGTTCCAAAAACCTTTATCTACCAAAATTATAGACTTAATTGCATTTAGTTATGGAAGTAAAGCCTCTGATTTCGCGATCGTGGTCAGGTTTAGTTCAATGTTGGAAACCTTTTTTTTTTTTTTATTTTTTTTTATCGTGCGGAAATCCCTTCAATCGCTTCTAGTTCTAGAAGTTTAATAACCTTTGAATTAACTAATGGGTTAGTTTTAGATTAATATACGTCTAATAGCACCATCTATATATAATATATATCGCTTAATAATGTGCCCGGTAGATGGCAATAGGCTCGCCCCCGATTACATTGGACACCTCTGCCTACCCCTTCAGGGATACAGGCGTGAAGTTGTTATGTTATGTTATGTTATGTTTTATCACCTTCGTGATTCGGCGGCTACCCTTGCATGGTGATCACATATCATCCACATAGCGGTTGCCCAGTTGTGTCCAAAGTTTACACTTTGGGGCCCGGGGTCCGCTTATTATTTTTGATTGGTATATCGGCTTTTCAGCGGCTGCAGTCTGAAGTCCCGACCCCGAGAGGAGAGCCTAAACCAGAGTCTCGTCCGTTTAGGCTCGCGAAAGAGACGGCGGAGAGGGAGCGGGAGAGAACCCTGCCCCCCGAGTTTCGCAGTCTGCGGCGAGGACGCCGCAGACTCATCTACGCCCGGGACTACCGACCTCCATGATCGGGGCCTGAGGACGGCAGTTAGCAACTCGCCGTCCTTACAGAAGCAGGCCGTGGCGGAGGCGTGTCGTGTGTGCCTTATACACGCCTGCCAACTCACCGAAGCGGGATAGAACCCGACCCCACCAGGCGAGGCCGCGGTGGCGGCCAAAGTCCGCCGGCAACCCTGGGGTTATCCTTTCGAGGGCTTACCCGGGGTGCCCGGCAACGGACACTTGGGGAGGACACCGTGCGGTTTTAGTCGATACACGACATAACCACCTCCGCAGGATAAAAAAAAAAAAAGAGTCTCGCCCGTTGTTTAGCAAGTGCACGGACTAGCAAGGAGGTTGACTTGGGCCTTAAATTTGTTGGTTGGGTCCTGTATACCACTGTGACATCCCGACATATAAACCAACAATATTCTGAAAAGAAATAATGAACATCCAGGACGGCAGCCGCGACTTGTCCCTTATAGGGGAAATTCTCTGACCTACTGTGGACATGTTCTAAATATTGAAATTCGCCGATACCTATATTATACGCTGGAGCCATCTACTGTAATTCTTGCGAACTTATGGAAACAATGAATGATATTACATAACATAACATGACTTCACACCTGTATCCCCGAAAGGGTAGGCAGAGGTGATTTTACAATCATTTTTAAATATTGTTTTAGATTACTCCGCCACATTCATGGACGTGAACATTCAAGACGGGATAGTCACTTTTCCCCATCTAATCAATTGCAAAAGTTAGCATAGTAATTGCTTCAAAAATGTCATTTGACGATACATTTTTAGTTCAGAGTACTATGAATATATCTAAGTCACTTAGTCAGTATATTACCTAGTCAGCACACAATTTTGTCGTATTTTCATAAGGTTATAACTTACCAAACCGAATAGAATCGTCTGAGAAAAGCTGACTACGGGTTGAATTTACAGAAACCCTTTCCCAAAGACGCAGTATGTAATAACCACCTTTACTCAGAATGATATATGGTCCAGCATTGCATGATATATATATTTAGGAGGACATGACGGTGGTTCTAGTTTGAAATCACCCGACCGGGCAAGTGCTTGCATCTAAGTAAAAACCGCAGCAAGTAACACTTACATAGAGATGTACTTTCGTTGGTGAATAGGGTCGTTAAAACTCCTTAGAGAGTTGGAATAAATCTGGAATGTGCGAAAGACATCTATAGTGCTATGAATGTTAAATATATAGCTACTTACCTACCGATTAAAATATAATCCTAATTTAAAAGAAGCTGAGAATGGCAAAAAGAATAGGATCGCATTTTCACCTTTTTTCACTCTCTGATTTTGATTTTTTAGACCACAATAACGACTTGAGCGCAGGCATGGGGGTGACAGGTGGAGCTGCCTGTCACCCTAGCAGAAGCAGGCCGGGGTTGCATCGCGTTGCGCGCCCCCCTCTTTCCGCGGGGAAGACGGGGACACCGAGGTTTCCAAACCCAAGGGGGCCATCTCGAAACCGGAGATGGCCCTGGTTCAGCCGGGGTGCGAGGGAAATACCAGGACCACCTTACACCCCGGCGTCTGAAGACCCGAGACGGTTGACCCGGATTCGAACGGGCTAAACCCGTAGTTTAGTCGTTGCGAATCTGACATAACCACCCCCGCTGGCCGGCGGGGAGTTATCTGGGGGGATTACCGCACGAAAAAAGAAAAGAAAAAGAAGGTCACAATTAAATACTTGTGAACGTTAAAGTCAACAGTTCTATATTTACATTTACAGCCAAAACTTGGCAATAGTCGACGCCAAAGGAAAGATTCTCACTATTTTATAAGTAAATGGGAAACTTTGAATAAATTAATGGATGGATGTTTATTGCTCAATCACGCCAGAACGGCTGAACGGACCTTTTTTTTTTTTTTCGTGCGGAAATCCCCTCGGATACCCCCCCCCGCCGGCCAGCGGGGGCGGTTATGTCGGGCTTGAACCGACTAAAACCGCACGCCGTCTCGGGTCTGCAGACGCCGGGGTGTAAGGTTGCCCATAGAGCATATCCCTCGCACCCCGACTGACCCTGGGCCATCTCCGGTTTCGAGATACCCCCCCCGGGTTTGGGAACCACGGTGTCCCCGTCTTGCCCCGGTTTGGGGGAGGGGCGCTAGTCGCCCCACCGTCCCGGCCTGCTTCTGCTGGGGTGACAGGCGGCCTCACCTGCCACCCCCTCGGCTGAACGGACCTGGATAAAATTTGGCACAAAGGTAGATTATAGTCTTGAATAATACATTATATTTCTCATCTTGGGATCCTGGATCACTGGAGGGGGTCAGTATTTCACGCGGGTAGATTGACATTTTTATAAATTGTATCGGCATGCTACCACTACCACACTACCACTACAACTATACATTAAACATAAAACGATTTTTTCTTGATAGATAGGAAAGTTTATATACCTATTTAGTTAAACCGTATTATTTCTAGTTTAGACTTTCAATAAAGATTGGTAATTCAAAAATAATGAAATCGACTCCAGTTTCCAAAATTTCAATGATGACCGAATATCCGTAATTCGAACACATTTGCGGTTGAATTCAGCCAATGTGTGGTTGGATCACATATTCGTTAGCATTTGAGGGCGTTAATTTTGCGGCTGACCAATTTCGGAACAATTTAGTGGCTATCGACAATGGTGCCGCTTCGGTAATGTGCGCCGGGCGGCGTATTATTCCCAAATTAGAATTTATACGTAAGTAAACTTTTAATATTGGTTTCACGAGTATTATGCTGCAGAAGTATGATAACAGATTAATTGGAATAAATATTATTTTTATTCAGTGGAAGAATTAATCGCAATGAGTAATAATATTTATATAACTTTCACATATAAGAATATATATATATATATTCTTCTACACATTTCGCCAGTTAATTTTTAGGTCCCAATGTAATAGGTGGCGAGTCTATTGCCATTAACCGGGCACTTATAAACCTGCGATAAATACACACATAACTTCGAAAAGCATCGAAAAGTCATTGGTGTGTGCCATGGTAAAACCTGGGATCGAACCCGAGACCTCGTCTCAGCAGTCCATTACCCATACCACTAGGCTACCGCGGAATATTAGTATAGATATACAAAATGTACTTCATTATATTATATTATAGATAATAATTCGTGTTTTTAGTTATGCTAAGTTTGAGTCTAGATGGCGCTGTGTGCCATAAACTAGACTGTTATTATTATATTAACACTGTCCTACCCGGGGTTAGAACCCAGAACCCGGGTTATGCTAATACTGCGATATCGAGGCAGTATTCCACAAAACCATTATTGCTACATAATTCTATTTTATTTTTTGTAACAAAGCTCCTCCGAAACGGCTTGACAGATTCTTATGAAATTTTGCTCGTATATTCAGTAGGTCTGTGGATAGGAAGTAAACTATTTTTATACGCTTTTTATTAGCTTCACCTGTTTGTTTGTATATTTGTATGTAACCGACTCCTTTCGGCGCGATTTTGACCCACTTTAAACGGCCAGAGATCGTTCAAACTTTGTAGATTTATCGAGGACCGATGACAGTACACTAATTTGATAAAATTATTCCATTTTTCAATATGCAAAATTTTTGATTGATGAAAAAAAGATTTTTGTTAATTTATATAATTTTCATCTATAGTCGATAAGGCAGAAATTTTAATTTCCAACCATTATCTTCAGCCGATTTATCCAATATTAACAAATTTTCGAACAAGCTATTATAAATAAACCAAACTAAAAAGTAGAAAATAAATAAGTTAAAAAAAAACTACAAAACACGCTTTTTATAGAAAACCGAACTAAAAAAATAGAGAATAAGTTTAATAAATTTAAATGAAGAATAGTGTTAAAAATTTCATAAATATAAATTAATAATAGTGTAAATAAAAAGAAGGATTTTATTAAAAATAAAATTATAATCACTATACTCATGTCGGTCAATAAAATATTTATATCTATTAACCCATGCACCGCACGCTTTTTTTTTAATGAAATACATTTTTTTTTATTTACACTATTACTTCGGGCCACCAGGTGGACACCGAAGTCTTAAAATCACGCAAAAAAAATCTAAATCTTACACCCACTTTTTATCACTTTCCTCGACGTTTAACATGATTCTAAGTCTAATTAAACAAAAACAATTTTTGTGCCTGTTGGTCTGGATGTCTGGATGTCTGTTTACGCAATAACTCAAGAACCACTTATCCGATTTAAAAAATTCTTTCGCTAATCATCTTGTTTGGTTAATGGGAAGATCTGATTAGATTTTGGGGTTTGTACGTTCAAGGTTTCGGGTACCTTTTTTTTTTTTCGTGCGGAAATCCCCTCGGATACCCCCCCGCCGGGCAGCGGGGGCGGTTATGTCGGGCTTGAACCGACTAAAACCACACGCCATCTCGGTTCTACAGACGCCGGGGTGAAAGGTTGCCCATAGAGCATATCCCTCGCACCCCGACTGACCCTGGGCCATCTCCGGTTTCGAGATGGCCCCCTCGGGTTTGGGAACCATGGTGTCCCCGTCTTGCCCCGGTTTGGGGGAGGGGCGCTAGTCGCCCCACCGTCCCGGCCTGCTTCTGCTGGGGTGACAGGCGGCTCACCCGCCACCCCCAGGCCTGCGCTCATGGAGGACGGAGGTCGTTAAGTGACCTCCGGCGCCTGAGTCGCCTGCAAGGCGCGGCGAGCATGTTGCGGGCTCGGCGGGCCGGGAGAGTTCTAAATCTCTCCCGGGCGCGAGAGAGCGAGAGGACTCCCATCCCGATGGCTGCCAAGAGGTCACGCCTCGGCGCCTCCCACGCCGGGCAGTCCGCCAGCGTGTGCAGCCCTGAGTCTTCGCTCGCGTCGCAGTGATGACACTCAGGCGTTGGCTCCTTCCTGATCCGATGCAGGTGGTCCCCGAAGCACCCCTTCCCGGAGATCACCTGAGTCAGTCGGTACGAGAGGCTTCCGTGTCGCCTCTCTAGCCAATCCTCCATGATGGGCCTGGTTTCGGGTACCTTTTTTTTTTTTTTTTCGTGCGGAAATCCCTTCGGATACCCTCCCGCCGGCCAGCGGAGGTGGTTATGTCGGGCTTGAACCGACTAAAACCGCACGCCGTCTCGGGTCTTAAGACATAAGGTTGCCCATAGAGCATATCCCTCGCACCCCGACTGACCCTGGGCCATCTCCGGTTTCGGGATGGCACCCTGGTGTTTAACACGTCGATAGATCGCGGTGAGCATCAGCCGTGTGATTATCTGCCACCTAAGTAATATAAAAAAAAAGTAGCCTCTATGGTATTCGAAACTTTAATATAATCTATCTGTGCCAAATTTCTCCGCATTATCCCAGAGTGCTCAATTGACCCAGCTGATTTGCAGATACAGAGTGGTACATCTCTGTAATTAATCAAATACTGTCGAGTCTGCTGAGTCCGGCCGATAACAAGTTCTACACAGTACATTGAGTATCATTCAACTATAACTTCAAATGGATAAGATAATTCTATTATTATGATTCGTATCTTGATTGGTTTTGTACTACAATATCATGTTACATAGCATGAATTAACCATTGACGGCCTCTGTGGCATAGCGGTAGTGGATTCGACTGCTACGACAGGGGGCGCGTGGTCGATTCCCGCACAGTGCAAAATATTTGTATGCATGCATATATCTATTTACATTGGTCTGGGTGTTTCTATGTATAATATGTATGTATTTACAAAAAAAAGGATACAAGTATGTCTATCCGCATTCTGGAATCCATAACACAAGCTAGTCAAACTATTTTCCACACGATAAAAACAAAAAAAAAGGTACTTTGGGTCTAGATAGCGCTGTGTAGATTGTCGTAGAATATATTTATTTATCTAAACTAAATCGAATCATGGTATTATTTCGCTAAATTTGACTAGGTATTCTGTTCTATTCCAGAATATGTTTAGATCAACAAACTCAACAACCCAATCAAGATTTGTAGGAATACCATGAAATTCACACCCGCAACGCGGGCCCGTATGACACATGAACGAAAGAAGTGTCATTTAGATACCATGAAGTTACAACCTCCATCCTCCATGAGCGCAGGCCTGGGGGTGGCAGGTGAGGCGGCCTGTCACCCCAGCAGAAGCAGGCCGGGACGGCGTACGGCGTATGTGTTTAGAACCCATATTACAAGTTATGCTTAGTTTGGTTTCAGATGACACTGTGTAATATGTTCTAGAATAGTTTACAACCATTCTAAAAAACTTAAAAAAAAAAAGCGGCGATAGCCCGGTGTCGTACGTAACGGACTACTGAGACGAGGTCTCGGGTTCGATCCCCAGTCGCCCCGGGCACACACCTTTTTTTTTCTTTTTTTTTTTTTTATACCACTCAGGTGGCAGACAAGCTCACGGCCCACCTAATGGTCACCGTGGCCTATGGACGTGTGCAACACCAGGGGCGTCACACTCGCGCTGCCGACCCTAAAAAAAAAATAGCAAAGCAGGAATAATAGCCTTTAGTCTTCCGGGAAGACCAAAGGCACCTCCCGCCTCTCCCTTCTTTTTTAGTTTTTGTGCTGTCAGAAGGAAGACTCTTCCCTCTGACAGCACAAAAACTCTCAGTGAGCTCTGGCTACCCTACTCACCGCCGGGAACACAACACGAGGTTATTATGGCCGCGGTATTCTGTAGGGCAAAGGTACTTCCCCAGTCGGAATGCTCAGTTGGACGGAAAAACCTCTGACTTTTCGTAGTTATGTGTGTATTAATAAATGTAAATTATCGCTCGCTTAATAATGTGCCCGGTAGATGACAATAGGCTCGTCCACTATTACATTGGGACCTTAACATAACTGGCGAATCGTGGGTGTGTAATACACCTCTGCCTACCCCTTCGGAGACACAGGCGTGAAGTTATGTTATGTTATGTTAAAACTTTTTAAATATAGAGATATTATTAAAAGATGTTAAAACTATTCATAACACAACACACATTAGTTGGAAACACTGTTGTGTTCTCTCATAAAGCGAACTACGACGATAGTGCATGGCATACATTCAGAAGGATATCACGATGTATGGTTGAGTAAGTTCCAACTCCAAGGTTCTTGCGAACTCGTGTGTCGACAGATAACGGGTACAGCCTACAATAGATCTTGCTACACAGGCCTACACTGTTTATACAGCGTGTTGTATCTGCTATAGGGGGCGTTATACAGTGTCTGTGGCATGTTTTTGTTCGAGTTGAGGCTTTTGGTCTATTTTAATTTTGTGATGCTTCCGTTGTTTGGTAACAGGTAATTTGGTATTTTGATATGCAGTTTTTTAACAGTATGGTTATAGAAACCAGTAACAAATTTTTGTGCACGGAGCCCTATCAAGGTCTTCAGAGCCCATTCCAGCCGATAATGAATCACATGACGATTCACGGACGAGCCTGTGGTAAAGGCTATCCTCACGGTGTTGGGGGTCAGATGGCAGTGACTTCTGTAAAAGCTAAGATAAACCAATAATGATGGAGCTTGACTCAAAAGTGCAATGTTTGAATGCAACCGGGATTGACACTCTGATGATGATGATGATAGTAGGTAGGCCCTGGTAGACCTGCATATATTCTTTGAAATTAATGTATGTAACTACCATGAAACGTAACACACGGCCAATGAGATACATGTAAAGGTGTATACTTATTTTCTTAGCCATGTGTATATCCGAAGTTGCGCACTGAAGTTTTGGGTAATTTGTACCATAGTAATAACAGTAAATAGTTATCTCGCAATTGATATATCTCCCCAGTATGTTAATTATAGTACGAGCAATAAAGAAAGCGATCCTTACGACTGTTTACGAGATTAAAAACTGACATGGACACATTGGACACTGACATGTGTTCTTAGGGAACTCACACATACCAGTGTCAGAGTCAGTTGTTTTAGTTCTGTTGTTTTTCCAATCGATGTTCCAAATCCAATCGAGCAAATGCTTTAAAAAGAAATCGAATTCTTACTATTTTGTAATTAAAAAATACTGTTGGAATCGTATTTGAACAGGTACTTCTTTTTTTGTACTGTTTAACTGAACTTTGGTATTTTACGTAAGTTAGACAAAAATCTGCTAATACATAATAATACGTACAAATAAGTTATTTACAAAATTATCTTAAAATAAATCTTAAAATAATAATAATAATAATATTCTACGACATTCTATACAGCGCTTTCTAGACCCAGATAAGCATAGCTAACTAGCTTGTGTTATGGGTTCCAGAATGCGGATAAACATAATTATATACTTTTTTTTGCATTTAATGCATACAAATATTTGCACAGAGCGGGAATCGAACCCGCGCCCTCGCCTACGCCAGGCGTAGCAGTCGAATGCACTACTGCTACGCTACAGAGGCCGTCAGAGATTATATTATATTATTATTCAATGGTAAGTATTAAAGAAAACATGTCTGTACATGTATATGAGTCAATGTAAGAGCTATTTGATAATCTATTGTTCTTTAGAAAACAGCTCAAATCATCTGTAATCCTCTAATACCTTTTTTTCGTGCGGAAAAGCCTTCGGGGACCTCCCCCCCGCCGGCCAGCGGGGGCGGTTATGTCGGGCTTGAACCCTTAAACCGCACGCCGTATCGGGTCTACAGATGCCGGTGTGTAAGGTTGCAACCCTACAATACCTATTAAAAGCAATTAAGCCATAATCTCGATTAATTAAAAATACTTGAATTCTTACCTGAAACCGCTCGTCATTGGTATATGTGAATTTTCCAGAACTTAGGATGTGCCAGTCTCTTTTTCTGATCCATGACACTTGCTGTGGAGGAAATAGAACCACATTAAACATAGTATTATAACTTTTCGTACAATTTTCTTCATCTTAATGCGTTGGAAGTGGGAGCGAGAGGCATACCAGCAAAATCTCTCTATAACCTACTTAAAGATCTAGGCCCATCGAGAATTACAATAAGCTCATTACTAAGACGAATGTCTAAAGCGGCATTAGTAGGTTCACATCAAAATTGGTTAGGCAGGGAGGGGATCTTGGGTAGTGAAGGTGAGTGTTGATGTACATCAACAAAAGCGGCCCCTTCTAAACCTTCACTTGGGTCGCAAGTCCCAAGCACTGTCCCGAGTTCCCAACTCAGCAACGCGATGGACCCGGCACCCGCACGGAGAATCCATGTATTGCTAAGAATATCGGTCTCTCGGTAACATACTTAAGTGTCATGGGTGAATGTGGTTTCACTGTTATCGATCAATCGTTAAGGATCTAGCCAACATCCTCCTGATTAACAGACGAGGCTCTGAAGTAGGCTTACCTCTTGGGGTTAGGGGGTCAGATAGCAGACGCTCTCGTAAAATTCAAGATAAGCTAAGTCAGTGAGGAAAATAGTGAGTAGAACCTGGGCTCCGTATAGCTCTTCATAACGATTTAATAGTTGTGTCCAAAGTTGGCACTTTGGAGTCTAAGGTCCGCTTGTTGTTTTTGATTGGCTTTACCGGGAGTGACTGACGTCCGACCTCCCACCCTGAAAGGAAAGCCTGCATCATAGCCTCGGAACCCGGGCTCCGAGTATCTCATAGTAAGGTAATCTTATCAAAGGGCTTTGAAAAGACGTAGGTACCATTCTTTTTTTTTTTTTTCGTGCGGACCCTGCTCAGTCGGGACGCGAGGGAAATGCCTTATGGGCAACCTTATACCCGGCCTCTGAAGAACCGAGACGGTGTGCGGTTTTAGTCGCTCCAAACTCGAAATAACTTCCCCGCTGGCCGGCGGAGGGGTATCCGGGGGGACTTCAGCACGAAAAAAAGGTACAGATTCAGATTCAATTTTAGTTTAGTTCCAGTTCATTTCAATCAATATCTGTCTTTCAGTAATCTAGATCACAATATATACCAATTAGGTGGTGTAAATCGCTGATCACAGTCGCTAAATCTACTACAGCATCAAGTGGAGAAGATTTCCGGTCAGGTTGATGGCATAGAAATGCGTGGACGCCGCAAGATTCTTCTTTTTCATGGAGTGGCTGAAGGGGATTCAGAGGTAACAGCTACTGTGATCACAGCATTTGTAAAACATCAACTTAAAGTTGAGAATTTCTTAGCTTCAGATATCAGACGATGTCACAGAATGGGTCGACCATCAGGTGATCACAAACCAAGGCCCATCCTAGTTAAGTTTGATAATATAGCAATTAGGGACAAGATTTGGTTCTCCAAAACTATATTGAAGAGCACTGGTGTAACTCTCTCGGAGTTCCTCACAAAGTCGCGTCATGAGACTTTCTTGGCTGCACGCGAAAGATTCGGGGTCACCAAATGCTGGACGCGAGAGGGTTATGTCCATATTATTGGTCCCAACGGTACGCGTCACCGTGTTACTTCCATACACGAGCTCAATAACATAAAATATGCGAACGAAGAGCTGGCAGCAGCCCCGAAAAGTACCAGTACAACAACAACTACTACTACAAGTACTAAATCTAGGCGAACTGCTGCGACTAAAAAGTAATTGTGTTATTTTTGTCTTTCATATTGCTCCAGACTTCGGGTAATTACTTTCCATTGTTGATATAATCATAATATATATGTTTTGCTTTCACCCTCTTTCCAAATTGATGATAATACAGTAGGTACCTTCACATTCAAATGTAAAATTCAATTGCAAACAATATTTAATTATCAAAAAGACTTGTTGATTGTTGTTGTTTTTTGGGTTTGTCCGTTCGGACAGGCAAGGGCCAACTGACCATACAGCCAATTCTTCAGTTATTTCTTTTAAAATTTAAGTAGTCATTCAAGGCAATGTATGCCTAGTCTTCTATTTTTCGTTTCCAATATTTTTCTTCTTCATCGTCTATCTTCTTTAGTCAGTTTCTTGCATTTTCTTTTGAGTTAGGCAATAGTTGCCAGATCTGTATTTATCTTCAAGAATCGAAATAAAGGTATTAAGTTGTCAAGTCCGGGTTTATAAATCTCCAATAGTGGATTTTATAAAGTTATAAATTGGGATAAAGTTCTCAGGGCAAGCCAGAATGTCTTGGAGTGAAGGCGGGACATTATGATGTTTTTCTATTAGGTGGTCTATAAGTAGTAAGCGTTGAATGTTGAATGTCTGGCAGGTATAAAATATGTGTTCTAGTGTTTCATCCAGCTGCTGAGTACAATTTTGACATATGGGGGAAGAAATTATTTTCATACGGTGTAGATGAGACTTGAATCTACAATGACCAAATCTCAGACGGTTAATTTGTATGTAAAATTCTCTTTTCATGTAGATTTTACCGTTGTTAAACCAGGGTTTAGAGCCCACTTGCTTATTTATACCAGCATACCATACTCCTTTTGTCTGTACAGCTATGTTTCTGTTTTCTGCCCAAACGTTTACACACTTCTTATGTAGCTCCGGAATCAGATCTTGCCATGGGACTTTTATGGCGATAGTGTTGCCATAGTCACAGTAAGTATTTGTTAATCTGGCAAGGTAATCAGCATTCTCATTACCTGTCACTCCTACGTGTGCTGGTGTCCAAACGAAAATAATTTCCGTTGTTCTTGAATTTGATAATTTATAGAGTATTACTTTGATTTCATACAGCAAATAGTGTGTGTTTTTACCACTATAGTTCATTAAGGCTTCCAGTACTGATTTACTATCGGACACAATTACGAATTTAAACTTATTGGAGCACATAATATCACTTTGGATAAATTTCAATGCCCATAAAATTGCGGTGGCTTCTGCAGAGAATATGCTCATATTATTTGGTAATCGAAATCCCTTACCATACTTAACGTTTTCATAATAAAATGCAGCAGATACACTGTTATCTGTCTTAGATCCGTCAGTATAAATAAATTGATGTTCAGTCCAGCATGATAATTTCATATCAACATCTTGTTTTGTTTGCAGATCAGAGTCTATTATAATATTCATTGACAGATATTTGCTTTCATATAAACCATCGTAACATGCCCAGTTTACACTAGAATGTACATTTTTTTCACAGATATATGCTGTTATTTCATGGAAGTTATCTAGAATATATGGGCTTTTAGAAGATAAAGATGATATAATGTGTGGGAAATTAATAATTTTATTCAAAAGAGTATGCCCAGTTATGGAATGAAGCTTTAATATAAATTTCTGTTTAATATATGTAAACCTAATTGGTAAAGGAGGAATATTGCACTCTACTTGCATTGAAATAATGGGAGTAGTTTTCATGGCACCTGTAATTATGCGAAGATTTTTGTTTTGAATTTTTTCAAGTTTATTCAGTAGTGCTGTGTTGGCACCATAATTGTAGAAGCTATATTCAAAATGTGAACGAACTATAGATTTGTATAGCATTAATAGTGATTTAGGGTCAGCTCCCCAAGATGTTCCAGATAGTGATCGTAAAATGTTTGTAGCTCTTGAAGCTTTGTCTGCTATGCCATTGACATGTTTCTGCCATGAAAGGTTTTTTGAAAATACAACACCCAAAAACTTAATATTATCATCAACAGGGAGTTTATGCCCATTATAGAATATATTTGTAAATAATTGTCTTGTTCTACTGAACACTACTACCTTTGTTTTGTCGGGATTTACATCTAGTTTAAGGTAAGTAAAATAATTGTGCAATTGAATTAAAGCATTATTTAACTTATGTTCTACTGCTTGCATATCTGATCCAGAACAGTAGACTGTTAAATCATCTGCATATTGTAAATTATGAACATCAGCTCCTAAAATAGTGTTAAGTTTATGTATATATAAAATAAAAAGGAGAGGACTTAATATGCCACCTTGACACACACCTTTGTAAGATGGTTGTGGGCCAATTAAGTTATTTTGATGTATAACATATAGCTGTCTGTTATTTAAAAAGTGAAATATCCATTTCAGTAGATTGGTAGGTAGTCCTAGCGATAATAATTCACTAATAAGGATGTTGTGATCTATGTTATTAAATGCACCAGTTATGTCAAAGAAAATACTGACTAGAAATTTGTTATGAGCAAGTGCATTGTAAATATCTAAATGTAAATGATTTAGACTTTCTACAGCTGATCGACCTTTTCTAAATCCAAATTGATTATAGGGTAATAAATTATTTGTTTCAGTGAAATATTCTAACCGTTGTTTTATTAATTGTTCAAATAATTTAGCTGCACATGATGTCAGAGCTATTGGTCTATATGATTCAGGACTATTACAATCTTTACCTGGCTTAAGAATGGGTACTAAACAATCTACCTTCCATGATACGGGAATTACTATATTTTCCCATAGTGAGTTATATACTTCTAAAACTACTTTCAGGCTAAAACTATCTAAGTTCTTAAACATTTTATAAGATATGTGGTCTATACCAAAAGTGGTATCCTTACGTGACTTTACTGCATTAGTAAATTCTGTGATAGTAAAAGGCTTCATAAAGAAAAGATCATGAGGTGAGTTGTTATTTGGGAGATCTATGTCTTGCTGTAAGTGACTGTTGGAAGTGTATTTATTCAAGAAATCTTGTATCCAATTATTTGAACAATTTGTAGTACTATTTACATAACTGTAGCTTTTATTGAATTTTCTTATATTAGTCCAAATAACAGAGAGTGGGGTTTGTCTATTGAATGTATCACAGAGAGACATCCAAGCTACTTGTCTTTCTTTATTAATGGTGAGTTTTTTTGCAGCTTGTAGTTTCTTAAATTCCAAGTAGTTTTCTAGTGAAGGATCTCTTTTGAATGAAATATATGCTTGTTTACATGTATCAACAGCCTGTGCACAAACTTGATTCCACCATGGAAGACTTAGTTTTTTCTTTGACCTACCAAGAGTAACTGTATTGGTGCTTTTAAAAGAATTAACCTAAGCTACACTGTCTATCAGTATTTTATTTAAAGTTTCATAACAAGTTATTGGATCAGATGTATCAAAACAAGTATTATGTACTTTAGAGCTTACCACGGTTTTAAACTTCTTCCAATCAACCCCATTGTAATTAGGTCTATTATAATTACTGCTTATGTTAAAATGATTTGTGTTTACAGGATTACATATGAGAGTTGTGTTAACAGGCAGGTGATAACTACATAATGGGTCATCATGAACATTCCAATTGCATCTTAAGGCTATGGAGGGTGATGCAATAGTTAGATCCAAAGCATTTGGTCGCCAAGTATGAGAACCAACGGTTGTAAGTGAACCGTCATTTAATAAACATAAATTATTGTCATTGATTACATCTAACAATGTTGTGCCACGAATGTTAGTTGTGTGACAGCCCCAAATGGTATGGTGAGCATTGAAGTCTCCAGCAATCAGTATAGGTCCTGGTATGGACTTGATCAGCTGATCAAGGTGCATATAATCAAAATTAGAAGGGTTAGCAGAAGTTGGGCTATAGAAACTTACAATTGATAAAGACTCATTATTGATTTGAATTCTAATAGCTATGTTTTGTAGTGAATTATCATAATAAGTGTGCAATTTGGTATAGCCTATGTAATTTCTAATTAATATGGCTACACCATTGTGTTTTGAACCTATATCTAATCTTTCAATTCTATATCCTTTAATTGTAATTATTTTTGTACTTTTTAACCAGGTCTCGGAGATAAGAGCTATATGTATGTCGTTGGCATACAAATATTGTGCAAGAACATGTCTATGACAAAGCAGACTTTGGGAGTTCCATTGGACTATGTTGACTCTATCCATTTTGAGGTGGAGTCTTAGAGCAACGCGGGCCTTCGGCAAACCGACCTCCGTGTTGCTCTAAGGGTGAAGTTGATGTATTTTTACTGGAATTCAGTGTATCTATCAGTAAGGATTTAATAACTTGAGAGGTAATAGGATTATCATCTGTGGGTTTGTGGCAGTTTAATTTGACTAAAGTTGCAATAAGTAAGTTGACTATATGATCTGATTGTAATATTTTCTTAATGTTAAAGTCATTTGTGCCTTTTTGTAAATCTGGGAATTGTTTTTTATTAGAAATATCAGCATATGTTGGCTTTTTTTTATATTTATCATTATTTTTTTGTATTTCCTCCTTTTTTTTAGGGCATATTGATGATATGGCTATATGATTACCGTTGCAGTGTATGCACATGGCTTCTTTCTCTGTTTTAGTGCACTGCTTGAAGTGATGATTCTCACCGCAGATGGAGCATCTTTGGGCGTTTTTGCAGTACTTGCCTATGTGTCCGTAACGTAAGCAACGTAGGCATTGACTTACTGGTGGTATGTAAGGGCTTACCTCAAAGAACCAGCTATTTATATCAACACTGTCAGGAAGGGAAGGACAGGAAAAGGTGATGGCTACCGTTTGGGTGGGTAGTAGAACCGGATTCGATCCTTCGTCAAGTCCGCGACGCATCAGACGGCGCACGGATACGACATCTTTAGAGCTGGAAATGGCAGAATATATATTATAATTTGACATATACGTGGGCACACCGCGAATGACCCCAGTTATTTCCGTCAAGGTAGCTGGTATGGTAGCTTTGACATTTAGTTCTTTGTGGGCTTTGATGTTGTTAAGAGCTATGTTAGCTAACCCTGGCCTTTCAAAAATTGCTGCTATTTTATACCTGTTTAGACGCTTAAATCTTTTCACTCCTTTGTTGTATCGCTTTATTATTGAACCGAGCGCCATCAGGTCCCGGTCGCCTATTGGTTTCATATCTAGACTTTCATAAATTACTAAATATTCAAAATTCCCGCCATCCTCTGGATATTGGCGGGAATAATTTTCAGTTTTATAGACCTTATATCTATCCGCCGCTTGTGAAGCGGTGGACTCGTCGGAGTCCGATTCTTGTGGAAGCGGATCTCCATCCAGTTTGTGTTTTTTCCGCTTTCCCATTGCGAAGCAAGAAATAGATTAGATATACTTTTACTATACTTTTCTGTTTATTAATACAATTAACCACTTTTTTTTTATTAAAATTAAAAAAAATCTCGCGTCCTTTCCGTTCAAAGGTTCCCGCCTTTTTTTCAAGACTTGTTGATTAAAATATTTTCAATTTAATGTCAAAAGTGTCAAAACGTCAAAACAATAACTAAGGTTGCGTTCCATCCGTTCTTGCTATAAAAATTGTTCACTTTTAGCATTATTTTATAAGTCGAATACACGTCAAATTAATTTTTAACGTTATGTTTTACAACTTGTTTGTTGTTTTGGTTGTTTGATGGTTGAAGTTTCCAACTATTGTTTGAGTTTTTCTGTATCTATTTTCTTTATAATTACTTTATTTATTTATTTTCTGCACGATGTCTGTAGTAGAGTTTCATTTAAATAACTGTGACACTCAACTGGCGGGTGGATAGAACTGTTATATTGATACTTTATACATATTTATTTTATTTTTCATATACATATTTATTACTATTAACTTCTAGAATAAAAATATTGTGTTTGTATATATATATTAATGACTGATACTGATGATGGAAGTGATGGTGAAAGTTTTCGCACAGCTTCTAGCCTCAACGATAGTTTTGTCAGTATTCCTTCACTTACTGATACACTGCATTCTCATTTTTCTGATGTTCCCAGAAATTTTAATGTAGTCCACTTTAATGCCCAGAGTATTCCTGCCCATTTCACTGATATGCTGGCGTGTTTCGACTGCAAGAATATCCATGCAATACTTGTATCTGAGTCCTGGCTAAAGCCCTTTCATCAAACTTCTATATACTCTCTTCCAGGATTCCATTTAATCCGAAATGATCGCGCAGACGGTCGTGCTGGTGGCGTTGCAGTTTATCTGCGTACTCAAATTCCTTTTCGCATCATTGATATATCAGTACAGCCACCACCTCCGAATGCGGGTGAGCATATGTTTTTAGAAGTGGACCTTTATCATACCAAAGTACTACTTGGTGTGTACTACTGCCCTTCATCAGATATTAACTTTTTCTCGTCCTTTGAACGCATTTTGGAAAATTTAACACCTTCTTACAGGCATACAATCGTCATGGGAGACTTTAACACCTGCCAGCTAAAAAATGATTCACGTACTTCTTCTTTTCGGCGCACATCACTATCTTGCAATCTTTCTATTCTTCCTCTAAATGCTACCCATCACTTTCCTAACTGTATTCCTACCCTTATAGATCTCATTCTAGTCTCATCTGTTGAACATGTCGCTAGCCATGGTCAATGCAATGCCGATATGTTTTCCTATCACGACCTTATATTTCTTTCATATAAACTGCATCCTCCTAAGGCAAGGGCAAAAATTCTTAGGCAGCGCAATTTTGGTAGCATGAACTATGATGAACTTCGTGATGACGCTGTCAACATTGACTGGGGCCCATTACTTGCTTCGGAATCTGTTGATGACAAAGTTAATATGTTTTCTTCGAATTTAATTAGACTTTTTGACACGCATGCACCGGTGCGTGCAATCAGAATGAAACATCTACCAGCTCCTTGGCTTACCGATGCCATTAAGATCATAATGGCGAAAAAGGCTGCAGCCAAATACAAATATAAGTGCCGACCAACCTCCAATAATTTGAAAAAATATGTCGCAATACGGAATCACTGCAATAAGGTGTGTAGGGATGCACAACGCCAATATATCCATGTCTCCGTCGAAAACGGTGATACATCTAAAGTATGGAAGTTTTTGAGAACCATAGGAGTTGGAAAGTCCAGAGAAGATACTCCTCAAAACGTTGACCTCGAAGCACTTAATCAGCATTTCTCATCTTCGTCCGATTTTGGAGGGACTGCTAAAGTAAATACTCTTAACCATCTTTCGTCACTTCCAGCTCCTAACTATTCTCCCTTCGTCTTTGATCAATTCACTGATTGTGATGTTAAGAAGAGCGTAATGTCAATTACATCAAATGCTGTTGGCAATGACAGTCTTAGCCGTAAAATGATTCTACCCATTCTAGACCAGATCCTTCCTATTATAACTCACATTTTAAACTTTTCCATTTCTAGTGGCTTCTTCCCGTCTGCGTGGAAAGAAGCACAAATTGTCCCCTTGCCCAAGAAACGTAATCCGTCTTCCTTTTCCCAGTACCGTCCGATATCTATATTACCTTTCCTCTCCAAAGTTCTTGAGCGTCTTGTACACACTCAGCTTAATGCTTTCCTCTTTAAAAATTCACTTCTAAATCTCTTTCAATCTGGTTTCCGCCCTGGTCATAGTACCATTACAGCCTTGGTGAATGTTACGGATGACATAAGATTGGGCATGGAGAAAGGAAAGCTAACAGTACTTACTCTATTGGATTTCAGTAATGCTTTTAACACTGTTGATTTTCAAATCCTACTACGCATACTGCGCTCCATTAACATATCTCCAACGGTGATTGATTGGTTTCATAGTTACCTGTCTGGCCGCCGGCAACGTACGCGCATAGAAGATTCCTTTTCTTCATGGTGCGATATAACAGTTGGTGTGCCACAGGGTGGCGTTCTATCTCCATTACTTTTCGCCGTTTTTATAAATTCCATTTCAAAACAATTACTTTCATCCTACCACCTTTATGCAGATGACCTTCAAATATACACGCAGGCGCCTTTGAGTCAGCTGTCAGAAGCATTTGCTATTATAAATATGGACTTAGAACGCATATGTGAATGGAGCAACAACTATGGGCTTCAGGTAAACCCCGCAAAGACGCAAGTCATTGTCGTTGGAAGCCCCTGGATGATGTCACGCATTGACTATACACAGCTGCCCCAAGTTATTTTTAATGGTTCTCCTATCGAAATCAGTGATAATGTAAAGAATTTAGGTATTTATATTGATAACACATTGTCCTGGGGTCATCAATTACAGGAAGTCAGCCGCAAGCTGTTTGCAGCTGCAGGGTCCTTGCGTAGATTGCGAAACTTGCTTCCAACTGCTACCAAAATTACGCTTGCACAAACTCTTTTACTCCCACTTCTTGATTATGCCGACGTCAGCTATCTAGATCTCACCGAGGAGCAACTTGACAAGCTTGAGCGTCTTCAGAATTTCTGTATTAGATTTATATTTGGTTTACGCAAATATGATCACGTATCCGAATTCCGTAACAAACTCAAGTGGCTCCCAATTCGCTTTCGAAGGAATACTCATATACTTTCTTTACTATACAGCATATTGTTTAATCCTTGTACACCCCTTTATCTCAAAGAACGGTTCAAGTTCCTTCGTGACACACATTCAAGATTTCTGAGGTCATCAGAAAATTTGAGACTGGAAATGCCAGTACATTCTACAAGATTCTTCGATAAATCTTTCACTATTCAGGCAGTTCGCCTGTGGAATGCACTGCCACTATATATAAAGAGAGCACAGTCATTGGTGTCTTTTAAAAAACTGTTAAAAGATCACTATCTGTCCATCTCCCGTTAGGTGACTATCTTATATATATACCGGACTATATGGATAGTATAGGTATAATTATGTAAATATTTTGTATTATATATATTGAATACAACTGATCTATATGTAATTTTGTTTATTTATCTAACATATTTATAATTTTTTTCTTCTTTTTATTGTTCATTGTACACTACCCTTATCATCTCTTTTGGTTTCTATCCATCCAAAGGTTGCCTGGAAGAGATCGCTGTTAGCGATAAGGCCGCCCATTGTACATTAAACTTAAGTCGAATATTATTTATATAGAAATACTTTTATGGTGTACAATAAATAATATTTTATCTTTTTTTATCTTTTATCTTATTATCTCAGATGCGACATGTCAAAGAAACTTTGGAACTACAACCTACATTAATCATTTCGTTACTAAGATCAAGTTTATCAATTTAGCAACTGCTAACCTATCTTTAATACACTGTTATAAGTCAGTTGTGATTTTTGGCAAAACTGTGAAACAATCTTATTTTTCACCAGGTGATGCCCGCGTCTCCGCCCACACGGGAGTCGGTTATCGTATTTTGGTTACATCTCCGGTTGTACTTAACCAATTTCAATAAAAATACGGTAGATCGATACACTTTAATGCGATATAGGCTGTATCGTTTGGCTTCGCCGGGAGTATCGAATCAAAAATATCGTATTGTACCGCCTACTTAAAGCTACAACATTTTTTGATATATGAAATACTGGCTGTTGCCTGCGGCTCTACTCTCGCGGATATCAGTTACCGCGACCACATAGCCCATTATAGTTTCTGAAGCTGTAGTCCATCTCTATTCTAAATTTTAACTAAATCTGTTTCGTGTTTTATGAGTGAAAGCGTAAGAGATAGTCCACAACAGAGTTATTTATACTGTGGTTTTATCCTCGAGTCCACAACAGAGTTATTTATACCGTGGTTTTATCCTCGAGTCCACAACAGAGTTATTTATACTGTGGATTCATCCTCGAGTCCACAATAGAGTTATTTATGCTGTGGCTTTATCCTCGAGTCAACAACAGAGTAATTTATCCTGTGGTTTTATCATCGTGTCCACAACGGAGTTATTTATACTGTGGTATTATCCTCGAGTCCACAACAAAAACTGCAAGCCGTCTCCGGTCTACAGACGCCGGGGTGTAAGGTTACCCATAGAGCATATCCCTCACACCCCGATTGACCCTGGGCCATCTCCGGTTTCGAGATGGCCCCCTCGGGTTTTTGAACCACGGTGTCCGCGTCTTGCCCCAGTTTGGGGTTTTGGCGCTATTCGCCCCACCGTCCCGGTCTGCTTATGCTTGGGTGACAGGCAGCCTCACCTGCCACCCCCAGGCCTGCGCTCATGGAGGACGGAGGTCGTTAAGCGACATCTCCGGTTGTACTTAACCAATTTCAATAAAAATACGGTAGATCGATACACTTTAATGCGATATAGGCTGTATCGTTTGGCTTCGCCGGGAGTATCGAATCAAAAATATCGTATTGTACCGCCTACTTAAAGCTACAACATTTTTTGATATATGAAATACTGGCTGTTGTCTGCGGCTCTACTCTCGCGGATATCAGTTACCGCGACCACATAGCCCATTATAGTTTCTGAAGCTGTAGTCCATCTCTATTCTAAATTTTATCTAAATCTGTTTCGTGTTTTATGAGTGAAAGCGTAAGAGATAGTCCACAACAGAGTTATTTATACTGTGGTTTTATCCTCGAGTCCACAACAGAGTTATTTATACCGTGGTTTTATCCTCGAGTCCACAACAGAGTTATTTATACTGTGGATTTATCCTCGAGTCCACAATAGAGTTATTTATGCTGTGGCTTTATCCTCGAGTCAACAACAGGCTCGGCGGGCCGGGAGAGTTCCAACTACGAGGGTACCTACTACACCCATATAGTGCAAACAAGAGAGACGAACTTCTTAACATTCCATGAATTCATCGTGCAGGTGGCCGGGTCTATCGTGACTTGTGTCACGGGTATTGGGTTTAAGAGACCCTTTTCCAACGTACATCAACAATCTACGTCACTAATCATGTTTCTATCCGTGCCCAGCCAAATCTGGTATGAACCTGCTGATGCACTTAAGATAAAATATAAAATAAGTACTTACGCCTCTTTCGCTCAAGTGTCCCACAAGGCAGTGAAGGTAAGCAGTACCACCCAGCTGAGCAGTGATGTTGCTTACTGTATTGTTTGCAGTGACATCAGCGGACGGCTGCACTCCTCCCCGCCAACCTCTTGCTCTTGACGTGCCGTGGTGTCCTGGTAGACAAAATCAAATGTTTATCCGTATTCTAGAACCCACAAGCTATAGATTTAGATCGGAAAAAGTGAACATCTGGGACAGGACTTGAACTCGCGACTAGTTCTTTACAGGTGGAATGCTCTGACCGACTGAGCTGCATAGACACGTCCCAGATATTCGAAATTCTCCGATATGCTATGCCTAATTTGGATCTAGATGGCGCTGGGTAGATTGTCCTGGTATATTTATTTTCATCTTTCCTGCTCGGAAAGTTTAATTTTCATGGGTAGATAGCCTTGTGGAAAGTAGCTTATTTCATCCCTAGGGCGGAAAAGTATTTATTTTTTAAATTTTAAGTTTTGCCATGGAGTCCATGATAATAAGTTACGTCATAATGCCTTGTATCATGACTTTTTTTTACATGGCCCCTTAGTTGCACATCTCGTGACCAACTCGATTACAATGGAACCAATAGATTCGATTTTCAAAACTTTTCTAGGCAGTACGTGAATTATAACTATTTTTTTCAGAATAAAAAAAAAATCAATTTAAGTTTGCTAAAGAATTAGCGGGAAAACGAGAATAAATATAAATAAATACCTTGTGTTAATTGTGGTTAAAAATGGTTTCAGAAAGTGATTCTAGTGACATGGATATAAATTTAACTCCCGATGAGATTAAAGAACAGGCAAAAGCTATTGTTTGCTAAATAAAATTATATATTTCAACAGTATATAATTTATTTAATCTATGTTAACTGATTATCAATATACCTGTTTCATTAAATGTGTGTGTAGTATTTTAATTTCCTCACATAGTCGAAATGAAAAGTAGAGTGTTTACCTCGGGTGAATGTCACCATTTCGCCCTCAAACTATTGGCGCTCTCACTTCGTTCGAGCGCCAGAAATATCTCGGGTGAAATGGCTGACTTTCAACCCTTGTGTAACAATCTACTATTATTTATTCTAAGTTAGGAGTTTGGAATAATTGTTCAGCTTCTTATGTGAAGTTTTAGTTTAGTCTCAAGTTTGGTATAATATTTTTAAACATTAAAGAGTATGTTCTATTACTCGCCGTTCCACCTGCGTGTATTACTGATCTTGTTTCCGTAAAACATAGGAACTATTTTAAATGTAGATTTAAGTCTGGAAAAATTATATAAGCATGATTCTAGAATATAATTTACAAATGCCAAATTGTCTATTTATTATCTATTCTGTATTTATAAAAAGCGGCCAAGTGCGAGTCGGACTCGCCCATGAAGGGTTCCGTAGCAGCAAGTAACATAAACATTTTTTTTAAATTTTATATTTGAGTTGATTGAATGAAAGATAAATTGTGTTTTACAATTTATGACGTATTAAAAAAAAGCTACTTACTAGATCTTGGCCAAACCAATTTTCGGTGGAAGTTTACATGGTAATGTACATCATATATATTTTTAGTTTTATCATTCTCTTATTTTAGAAGTTACATGGGGGGGGGGGAACACATTTTACCACTTTGGAAGTGTCTCTCGCGCAAACTATTCAGTTTAAAGAAAAAACCGGCC
The DNA here is from genome assembly GCA_946251805.1 of Cybosia mesomella. Lineage (NCBI taxonomy): Eukaryota > Metazoa > Arthropoda > Insecta > Lepidoptera > Erebidae > Cybosia > Cybosia mesomella. The sequence goes on from OX276405.1 coordinate 24,013,248, forward strand.
AAGTGCGAGTCGGACTTGCACACCGAGGGTTCCCTTCAAATCTGTAGATGTAACTAAAAATTTAGGGTTTTCGCAATTTTTCCTTTATCTGTAATATAAGACGTTACTTCGTACCAAATTTCAAGATTCTAAGTTCACGGGAAGTACCCTGTAGGTTTTGATTCCCGTGCGAGTTTCGAAAATTTGCGGAAATTTACGGCATAAACGGCTGTATCTCTTGATTGCTTTGGCTTAGAAGTTTGATTTTTTCACAGGTCCAAGGAACACTAAACCTGAGTATTATATATTAATTTCAGTTTGATACTTCCACGCGTTCCTGAGAAAAACGGTCTTGACAGACGGACGGACGGACGGACGGACGGACGGACAACGAAGTGATCCTATAAGGGTTCCGTTTTTTCCTTTTGTGGTACGGAACCCTAAAAATGATATTAGAAACCTCAGTATCATTTTTGAAGACCTATCCATAGATACCACAATTTTTTAGTTTCACTTCTAAGTACCTACCCCCAAAATTTAATGTTTTTTCTATTTTTCTGTGAAAATCTTAATGCGGGTGACAGAATACATCTAGTTACCAAGTTTCAACAGCATCGTTCTTATAGTTTCGGAAAAAAGTGGCTGTGACATACGGGCGGACAGACAGACAGACATGATGAATCTATAAGGGTTCCGTTTTTCCGTTTTTTGCCATTTGGCAACGGAACCCTAATAAAGTACCTGGATGACGTTTCCGCGTTTTCTTAAAATTAAACCTAGATAGATCAATTCTAGCTTTTGCCCGCGACCAAACCATATTCACGTATAGTACCGTTACCAAAACCCCTGCATACCAAATTTCATCAAAACCGTTGGAGCCGTTTCCGAAATTCAGATTATTTATATACAAATATACAAGAATTGCTCGTTTAAAGGTATTAGATAGCAAAAATGGATTTTCCCTTTCCTATTGTGATTCCCTTTCTATCTATACATATAATAAAATCGTAACGAAGTGAAAACTGTACATTGAATATTCCTCACACACCTCTGACTTTTCGTAGTTATGTGTGTATTAATAAAATGTTAATTATCGCTCGCTTAACAATGTGCCCGGTAGATGGCAATAGGCTCGCCCCCTATTACATTGGGACCTTAATATAACTGGCGAATCGTGGGTGTGTAATACACCTCTGCCTACCCCTTCGGGGATACAGGCGTGAAGTTATGTTATGTTATGATGAATATTTTTTTCAAAAAAATAATTGATGTGTGTTCTAGGAGCGATGACGATGCCGACAATGTGATTCTTAAAATGTATGTGTTTGTCTGCTTTTTATTAACGAAGTCCGAGCATCACTCGAAATTCAGTTTGGCTGAAATTTTGTATGAACATTCTTCTAGGGCATGGTCATAATCTGCGCTTTATATTATCACGCTATTATAGGTATCTATGATAGGAGCAGAAGAGCAAACTCGGTCTAAACTGTTATTGATGACAGCTTTATTATTATTGAGTATATCTTTACGAAAATTTGTAATTCAGCAGAACTCAGTAATGATCAAAATCCAGACTATAACTCATCACGCGATACCTTAAAGGTAATGAGCAGTAAAATGTAAAATCTCGAAACTCCACAGAGTTACCCACGTATAAGATATATTTGATTAGAGACACATTAAAATTTCATAACGAATATCATCACGCTATTATATAAAAAAATCGGACAGAATTGATTTCGATATTACATATTTCTCCATCTATTTCGAACGACTTGTCAATGTAAAACGAGTGCACCACATCACCTCATCCGGCCCGTTAAGTAAAATAACTTAATACTTACGTGTTAGTATCGAGACTGCAGAAATAAACATACCTTGCTCTATTCCGAACTTAACGCGTACGAAGTCGCAGGCAACAGCTAGTCTTACATAAAATTGCAGTTAAATACCTATTTAATACTACAATACAAAAATACAATATCACACTACTAATGAAGGTCTGGCGTTTGCAGTAAGTGCAAATAGGTAAGCATTAATTTACTAAATATTAACAACATGAAAAGTACTTTGTTACCGCTATTCGTGTGTATGATCAGTTACCCAAGCTGTTAAGTAACTAAATGGTAATATAATAAAAAAAAGTTATAGGGAAAGTGGTTAATAGGGAATGTTTTTATAATTTGCAAGAGTTCTTTTGTTACATAAATTCTTAATGTTAATTTGTTAAGTACAGGGCACCGTACTCGAACTCCATCTGGGGCCTGAGGACCACTCAGGCGCCAGGTGTCTACTTATCAAACTGTCTATTTCTCATTTTGACTACTTTTCGTGGAGACAACTTCGCAAATTTCCTACTTAGCAATCAGCCTTTTTAAATTTACTTTGACACCCAGTGGCTGAGAAAAGTTTATGCGGAGATCCTGAGTTGTGCACAACAATTGCAACGTACAACAAATGTTCTAGAAGGCTGGCATAGGCGTCTCAATGCCAGGATACCTAAAAAGCCAACTTTCTTCTGATTTGTTCATAAACTGCGCAAAGAGGGAAAACATTTCAATTTTGAAATTCAAAGATTTTTTCCACCCCTTGAAAAAAAAACCGTAAGAACTGCGATATAAAATTGGAGAAGCTGCCGAAATAACAATTAAAGAATATTTTCAAAAAACAGTTTGCACGCGATTGAAGTTTCATTTTACAGTTTAAGTTTAATTTCATTCTAAGTATGTTTGGTTAATAAATAATATAATAAGCATAAATATTTAATTTAATTTACTTGAACAGTTTAGAAATGCCCTTGCTAGAGGCAGCTCATTATGATATCTTGGTTACAAACGTCGTGGACGAAGGGAATCTGTCGCGTGTAGGTTGAAATTTGCTGAAATTATGGTAATGTAACGAACAATTTTCTATTTGTCTGTACTTAGGTCGTTCTTTGACAAGTAGGCAGTATGCGAAGTGTTCTCTTTGAGAGTAGGCTGAATGCGAAATAGACTGTTTGATAAGTAGGCGATTTACGAAGTAGGAAAACAGAGAAATGGGTATAAAGAGAAGTTTGCTATTTGCGAAGTAGACCCCTGGCGCCTGAGCGCTGAGGACGGTAGACGGCCGACTCGCCGTCCTTACAGAAGCAGGCCAAGACAGAGGCGTGTCGTGCGTGTCCTACACACGCCTGCCTACTCACCGTCGCGGGATAAAACCCGACCCCACCAGGCGAAGCCGCGGTGGCGGCCAAAGTCCGCGGGTAACCCTTTCAAGGGCTTACCCGGGGTACCCGGCAATGGACACTTGGGGAGGACACCGTGTGGTATTAGTCGGTTCGATTCCGACACGCCCACCCCATCGTTGGCACCGATGGTGTGAAGCCCGCGGGAGTTTACACAAGTTAAAAAAAGGGGCACCCATTGGTGGGTGCCCCTGGGACTTCTATGTACACTAGACTGGCTGTTCAGAACAAAAAAATTGGTATAAATTTTTGGATGCTACATAGTATATTCAATTTATTTTATACCAACCAATGCCCGCGGCTCCGCCCGCGCGGAGGTCGGTTATCGTTTTTTGGTCACATCTTCGGATTCTACTTAACCAATGCAATCAAACACACGGCAGATTTTAAGTCTGACCAACACCTTTCTAATAGAAAAAAACCCATAAAAATCTATTCATTAGTCTTTGCATCCATCTCGAACAAATAGACAAACAGATAAACAGAAAAGAATTGAATAGAAGAATAGAAGAAGAAGAAAACCCAAGATATTTTTTCAAATGTCTCCAATGCACAGAGAACAATTTTATAATAGTATTGATGAGATCATCATCTGATATCTGTAAAGTAGTGTAAGTCCGCCAAAATTTTTAATCTATGGTGAGGCATCCCGTACTCCTCCCCCGTTCCCGGCTCACCCCCGTAGTGTGTGTCACACTTTTTGTTCTGAATTGCTTGTCTAGTCATTGGGTTCTACCGAGTTCTAACTCGTTTTTTTTACGTGTGGAAACCCCCACGGTCTTCACCCCACCGGTGCCAGCGACGAGATGGGTATGTCCGAATCGAACCGACTAAAACCACACGGTGTCCTTCCCAAGCGTCCATTGCCGGGCACGCCCTCGGAAGGATAACCCCAGGGTTCCCAGCGGACTTCGGCCTCCATCGCAGCCTCGCCTTTGGGGTCGGGTTTGATCCCGCGTCGGTGAGTTGACAGGCGTGTAGGATACACACGACACACCTCCGTCTTGGCCTGCCGACTACCGTCCTCAGGCTACGAGTTCTACCCTGAATAAAAGTTCTTACTATCACAGAGTTAATCAATAAAGATATCTTTAATTATGTATAGCTACTGTTGGTGAGCGAGTTCGCCATCACAAATATCTTAGCAATGATCACGGTTGCATCTGAGTCATTACAAAATCTCACCACTAACCTCTGTCTTTACATACATTAGGTTTTATATCTTTTTTTTTATATTCGTTCCGTTAAGCCTAGTGGTATGGGTAATGGACTGCTGAGACGAGGTCTCGGGTTCGATCCCAGGTTTTACCATGGCACACACCAATGACATATCGATGCTTTTCGAAGTTATGTGTGTATTTATCGCAGGTTTATAAGTGCCCGGTTAATGGCAATAGTCTCGCCACCTATTACATTGGGACCTAAACATAAACTGGCGAAATGTGGGTGCTTAGCACCTCTGCCTACCCCTTCGGGGATATAGGCGTGAGTTTATAAAAAAAAAAAAAAAAAATTGACTACACCCCGCTGGATGGTGAGAAGCTAGGGTGAAGTTCAGAAGATCATGATGGGCCACCATCCCAGATGCTGACGATCCTAAAATGGTAGCCAATACCTTGGCGTTCTCAAAAGATGCTTTTTCACGCCTAGCTTGAAGAACCCGGGATTGTAAGAAGAAGGGAACATGTGCGCGGGCAGAGCATTCCAGCTCTTTATCGTGAGACAAAGAAACGAAGCACCGAACCGCTGCATACATGCCCTTTGTTTCGGGAGCTTTCAAGATAAGTATCACAAATTTAATAAGTTTCAGTTATCTGAAATATGTCTCGGTTGAATCATGCTACTAATATTATAAATGTGAAAGTTTGTGTGTGGATCTTTGTTACTCTTTCACGCAAAACCGGCTGGACGGATCTGGATTAAATTTGGTACAGGGATAGATTATTGTCTGAAATAACACATAGGCTACTTTTTACCTCTGGAATAGGTTCCTAAGGGCAGTGGAAATGGGAACAGAATTCCACGCGGGTGGAGCCGTGGCCAACAGGTAGTAACAACTATTTATAAATCTAGTATTAATTAGTTCTCTCATATCGTACCCTCAATTCCCGGAATCACTACCCCAAATGTGCATTCTATACTGGGATGTTAAATAGCACTTGTAATTCCAACAGAGCTTTAATTCCGAATAAATTAACTGCTGGCATTCATTTATCCGTTAAATAATTAAAATATTAAGTACTTTGACACCGAAGCCATAAAATATTTAATGGATGCAAATATTTTAGTATACGCTATCGATTACTCTTCAATCGGAAAACAAATATTGACTTTTCATTTATTTCAGTGAATTATCTGTCAAGGTAGGAGCTCGTGGGTAATAGGTGACCAAGTAGATTTACACGTTGGAAAGTTAAGCAACACCAACCAGTGCAGTCTTAGAATGGGTGACCATTCTTCTGACAGATTGAGCCATTTCCGTGCCTCGGAGACTATGTTAAGCCGTCGGTCCCGGTTGCCATACGAACATCTATAGCAGTCGTTACGTGAAGTTGGAGCCCTAAAAATAGAACAACTTGTGTAACTACAGAATTTCAGTATCGCCAGTGGGTTGTGGAGATCACATGGCAGTTGTTTATCGGAAAATATTGCAGTTCAGGCGTTTCGTAGTTAGACTGAAAGCCAACTCCAAATGAATTGGGCAAAAGCTCTGAGGATGTTAATGAACCAAGGTTTAAATCAAAGTCAGAATCAAGGTTGAAATCAAAGTCATAATCTAGGTTGAAATCAAAGTCAGAATCAAGGTTGAAATCAAAGTCAGAATCAAGGTTGAAATCAAAGTAAGAATCAAGATTAAAATCAAAGTCAGAATCAAGGTTGAAATCAAAGTCAGAATTAAGGTTGAAATCAAAGTCAGAATCAAGGTGCTTGGCTAGAAAACTGCCGTGGTAATAACTTTGGCATAATTGACAATGTTTCCTTTCTTTGGAGGTCAAATTAGTTGTTTCTCTGGGGTTTACTAAGTATAATTGAGAAGAAGGTTGGGTTTGCCGTCTATGGGGTCTCTCGATACAGTGGATCATCGTCTCACGCAGACCATGGTTCGATACAATTCTTAATATAATCTAGAAACAAATAGCGTTGCAAGCGTTTTAGAATTATGAGAAAAAATCCTTTTCAAAGGCTATTAATCCAGCAGCGTGACATGATCTGGCACATGCCTTTGCCCAATCATGTTAAACCATGTCCAGTAACAGATAGAAATCAGGATTCTACGGAGCGAAGACAAAAAAAACTTTAAATAAATATCCTAGACAGAGCTTGCGGCTGCTTTACGTAAAATATCCTGAAATCGACATTAAACCTAGACTGGTTGCAGGTTCGCATTGAGTTATTTGACTTAAGGTCCTGTGTCCGGGATGAAGCAGCGGGAATCCTGTCGGTTCTTGTCGGTCTAGAAATTCGTGTTTCACTTCCCTCCAAGAAAATTAAAATCACAGGTTAAGTAACATAATATTTTGATCTATTTTTCAACGATGATTAAGCGACGATACCCTCCTAGTTAGATTAATGTGAAAATTATGATAATGAAGTATAGCATCATCACAATTTGAGAACAATTTATTGATTTATTTTGGAATTCATTCAATAAGAGTATTGCTAATAGAGTGGGTGGGCAAGATGGAATTAATATTTGGTGATATATTATGATATCAATGTTAATTATCGTTCGGGCTGACCATTATCATTTGCTTTTGGCGGCCTCTGTGGCGTAGCAGTAGTGCATTCGACTGCTACGACAGGGGGCGCGGGTTCGATTCCCGCTCAGTGCAAATATTTGTATGCATGAATATGTCTATTTGCATTGGTCTGGGTGTTTCTATGTATAATATGTATGTATTTACAAAAAAAAGTATATAAGTATGTTTATCCGCATTCTAGAACCCATAACACAAGCTAGTTAAACTGTGCTTACTTTGGGTCTAGAAAGCGCTGTGTAGAATGTCGTAGAATATTTATTATTATTATTATTTTTTTCTAGTCTCCTACAAAGTCCAATATGCTAAAGAGTTCAGTGTCCTAATACGCCCAGTCGCACAATGTCCAGTGTCCGATTACGTCCAGTCCCATAATGACAAGTGTCCAAACATGTCCAGTGTCTTATTACGTCTAGTCCTATAATGTCTAGTATCTCATAATGACAGTAATGATTTGTGAAGTATATTTAACACTTTTGTTAGTGACGCATTACAAATATTTTTAATTGTTTATTTTGTACCTACAATGATCGTACTTACTACTTTAACGTTATAACTTTAGTACCTGTATTTACCTATATTATATTCAGTGCCTGTACGTTTTACTCAATAAACGCTAGGGGGCAGTCGGGGGGCCAGAAGCATCTGTGACACCGACCCGTACATACGTTGCCTACTACCCGCGATCGCTCTCAGCTTAAAGTTCTAGAACGATTCTTTTATTTTAATTCTATCGCCTACACTCTCAAAATTATCAAATGACGGTGATGGTTCTATTACAGTCAGATGCTTATTGAGTCGACATTGTACTGTTTACAATGGTTATTTAACTTTGGGATTTTTGCTTAATTTAGTTTTGCTAAAATATAATGTCTGGAGATTTCAGAAGCAGGTGTATGTAGTTATGTATTGTATGACACACCAATGACTTTTCGATGCTTTTCGAAGTTATGTGTGTATTTATCGCAGGTTTATAAGTGCCCGGTTAATGGCAATAGGCTCGCCACCTATTACATTGGGACCTGAACATAAACGGGCGAAATGTAGGTGCTAGCACCTCTGCCTACCCCTTCGGGAATATAGGCGTGAGTTTATGTATGTATGTATGATAACTGTTGCTAGAGCTATTACAATTGAGTGCGATACCCGGCTCTTGAATTTTTTTAGGGTTCCGTTGCCAAATGGCAAAAAACGGAACCCTTATAGATTCGTCATGTCTGTCTGTCTGTCAGTCCGTATGTCAGAACCACTTTTTTCTAAAACTATTAGAACTATGCTGTTGAAAATTGGTAAGTAGATGTATTCTGTGAACTGCATTAAGATTTCACACAAAAATAGAAGAAAAAGTAATAAATTTTGGGGGTTCCCCATACTTAGAATTGAAACTCAAAAAATATTTTTTCATCAGACCCATACTTGTGATCTATGGATAGGTCTTCAAAAATGATGTTGAGGTTTCTAATACAATTTTTTTCTAAACTGAATAGTTTGCGCGAGAGACACTTCCAAAGTGGTAAAATATGTCCCGTCCCCCCTGTAACTTCTAAAATAAGAGAATGGTAAAACTAAAAAAATATATGATGTACATTGCCATATAAACTTCCACTGAAATTTGGTTTGAACGAGATCTAGTAAGTAGTTTTTTTTAATACGTCATAAATCGTAAACCGCAATTTACCTTTCGTTCAATCAACTCACATATAAAAAATTTTACTTGCTGCTACGGAACCCTTCATGGGCGAGTCCGACTCGCACTTGGCCGCTTTTTTATTTTTGTTAGGAAGCAAAGCAGTATGAAGTCGTCTATTACATTGAACCGAAAGCCGTTGTTACATCTATATTAATGTTATATAGAGAGAGACCGAATATTGTGAGTCTGTTTGTTTGTTGAGGGTCATCTTTGGAACCACAACACTTATAGGAAAAAAACTTCCACCATTTGAAAGGTAGGCAACAACTATAGGCTATAATCCTATGTCCATCGGGGATAGTTAAATATATATTAGGTATATTAGGTAGGGGTGTGTGTTGGGTAACCTCCTCGAGTGTCGCTCCGATTCCGATCCCGCTGCAGTCCGGGGGGAACGGATTCGGAGCGGCCGGTACACCCTGGGCGGCGGTCAATGGCTTCCCCTTCACCCCTTCATAGGGTTGGCATTGATCGTCAGCCAATACCCAACGTGGCGGGAACACATCGCTCTCCGTACTCCTCTGCTTTCAGAGGAGACAGGATGAGCGATGCTGTTAGTGGTGAGATGGCCCAGGGTCAGCCGGGGTGCGAGGGATATGCTCTATGGGTAACCTTACACCCCGGCGCCTGAAGACCCGAGACGGCGTGCGTTTTTGTCGGTGCAAGCCCGACATAACCGCCCCCGCTGCCCGGCGGGGGGGTATCCGAAGGGATTTCCGCACGATAAAAAAAAAAAAAAAAAGGTATATTAGGTAAATTGAAATAAAACTATTTTTAATGGATTCTATCGCGATTTATTTGATGTTATTTTATATTTTACATTGATCCCGACGTTTCGGTTGCTTTTCAGCATGGTCACGAGGAGACTGTCACCATCACCGTCTCCCCGTGGCCATAAATCGCGACATATCCGTTAAAAATAGTTTTATATCAATGTGTGACATTCACGTAAACTTCCGACAGTATCATATATTAGGTAAAAATTATAATGACTTGAGTTAAAAAAAACTCATATATAAACCGAAGCTAAGCGAGGGCAGATTGCTATTGAAATATAAAGCCGTTACATAACTTCGTAACTTCACGCCTGTATCCCTGAAGGAGTAGGTAGAGGTGTATTACACACCCACGATTCGCCAGTTATGTTTAGGTTCCAATACCGGGCACATTACTAAGCGAGCGATATTCAAAATTTTTTAATACACACATTAACTACGAAAAGTCAGACGTGTGTGCCCGGGGCGACTGGGGATCTGTATAACTAATTATTTTTTTATACTGTCGTATTAATTTAAAGCTAGCAACATACTTCACAATTAAACAGGATACTACAGCATTTATTTAATTCAATATTATCTCTGCAACGGTACTCTTCCAAAATTAATTACTTTATTGTATCACTTACACTGTTGTATTTGTGTTTGTCTCTGTCGATTACCGAATACAAATATTAATCAATTGTCTGTGTTTATTGTGTAAGTTGCCCTCGGGCAAGGGGATTGTGGTCGCAGCACTAGTGGGAACGGTGGGTGTCACGCGGTACTGCGTCGACAATCCTCCTTTGATGAGGCCGTCAAGCTGAGTGCCACCATTGTTAACATGGTACGTGTATGTAATGGTGACCCTCTTTCCTGAGACTTTACCTTCAGCTTACCATCAGGCGAGGTGAATTCAAATTGACATGCCTTAAATATAAAAAAAAAACTTTGAAGAAATAACTATATTAATCCATAGGTAACTGACGGGTTGTTTTGTTTAAAAATGGCTACACTTTTTGTCACTAAACTCTCGTATATATATACTAATGAGGTTAGGAAAATAGAATATTGACTTCCATTTGTATCTCGTACGAAATAACAAAACATTTTTAATATAAACTAGCTGATGTCCGCGGCTCCGCCCGCGCGAAGTTCGGTATGGTATTTTGGTCATATCTCTGGTTCTACTTAACCAATTGTAATCACATATACGGCAAATTTTAAGTCTTACCAAGACCTTTCTATATAAAAAGCCGCATAAAAATCCGTTCAGTATTTTTTGCGTTCATCGGACAAACTGACAATAATTCCAAAAAACTGTGTTTATGTTCAGAATCGTTCATTTAACATAACCCAAGTATTTTTTAAATATCCCCAATGTACAGACACAACTAATTTACAATTTTATAATAGTAGGTATAGATAAAAGGAGTCCCTGAGACCGGCGTCAGCTGGCAAAGGGTTGCTATGGAATTGCAAGCATGATAAGCAGTAATCTGTCCAATTATTTTTAATTAAACATTTCATTATTTTACATATTTGCTCCGAAGCGACACCGTTGCACTTTGCGACTTATACAATTATCAGTTTTAATAAATAAGTCTATTAAATAAATTTATTAAATAAGCCTTATTTAAGTCTTCGCAGTCAAAGTTCATTCCAGTCCAGCAGTCATTGTTCATAATTCGTTTTAAACCTCGGAATACCTCTTACTGTACATTTCCTACTTGATTTCATAGAGCTTCCTCGTGTTTCTTTGAAGTTCAATAGAACTGAACTCACCTTTGAACTGCACCCACTTTTTCACATATAATTTCATTACATTAAGGTATTCCATTGATGTATAAAATAAATTGATATACATACACTTTGAAGCTTTTACTGGACCCAAAATACAAGTATATAATCAGATGATAAACAAAGGAGTTATCTACTATGTGGTTGACTGTAATCTACTGTTTGCCTGGTGGATCCTGTAACACTTGCAACTGCTTTAGGGTCCACTGTCTGCTCTACTAGTGGACCGCACAGCACTCAAGGTAATGATCCACCCTGACCCCGTGGAACCACATTGCCGCGGAATGAAATGGTAGCAAACTAAATTGGATATAGCATAATGAAATTTTTGTCCATTGTTTAATACACAAACAAAATACGAGCCTAAAAAGAGGTCACGCGTCTTCCGCAGAATTCTCGCGCTTTCTCGATAATTCCCCGAAATACTATCGTTGCTGTCTGTGGAGTTGGAATCAATCATAGCACCATTGACTTAAAGTTTATTATGCTATGTACAATTTCGTTGATAAAATTCACTTCTATTCCATTGCGGGGTAACGTGAACTGAGCTTTAATATAAGTATTAGAGTTAACGGGATATTTACCATGTGGTTCTAAGAATGTCCGATATTTCGGCACTGTTGCAAGCGCCATGATCACGGAGGAACTGAAGAGGCGGTTAACGGTGAACGAGTTTAAGAGTAAATATATCGATCTACCCTCTTTCGTGCTCGTCTCTGACGCGCAACACCACTACCACTGGTCTCACTACACACTCGAACTCGATCACGATCGCGACACACGACGCTTACCGTATCTACTCGCGAATTGGTTTTGGCTTGTTCCCGGTTATTTTTGCACAGACGGACCACTGGATGCCAGACGTTCGGCAATTGAAACCCATCCTCACGATTGAAATTTCTGTGCTTTTTGATTTCTATCGCTTCCCTAACCAATCTTGGTATGTAGTGGCGTTCTGTCGAGAGCATCTGAGGGTTATGTAACTCGATCCAGTGGTCGGTACCGGACTCCAATAGGTGTTCAGCGATTGCAGATTTTTGCGGTTCATTGTTTTTGACTGCCCTGATGTGTTCTTTGATTCGGCACGTGACCGTTCTTTTGGTTTGTCCTATATAAGAACTGCCGCAGCTACAGTCAATCTTGTACACTCCCGGCCTGTCCAGTGGAAAACTATCCTTGGGTGTGCGTAGATATTGTGACAGCTTTTTAAAAGGAGTGAAGATAGTTTTGACGGAAACCTTCTTCAGGATGTTAGCGACCTTATCTGTCACTCCTTTGATGTAGGGTAAAAAAGCTGGATGTCTTTCCACCTTATAGTCAGGGAGCTTGTTCGAGCGTCTGGGTGGTCTGATCCGTCCATTGTACCCATTCTTCTTTAGAACGCCGCTTATGTGGTTCAACTCCTTGTCTATATGTTCCTGGTCACATAGGTTATATGCGCGGTCAGTAAGCGACGTCACCACCGAGTTCAATTGGCGCGGATGATGATGTGAGTCGGCATGTAGATAGCGGTCAGTGTGAGTGGGTTTCCTGTACACAGAGTGGCTACATGAACCGTCTTTTCGAACACTGATCTGCACATCCAGGAAAGCGAGGGTTCTTTCTTTTTCCATCTCATACGTAAAACTCATTTTGCTATGGATATTGTTGAATTGAGCCACGTAGTGTTGTACAACATTTTCACTCCCTTCCAGTATACAGAAAATATCATCGACATACCGTTTCCAGATTTTGATGCTAGGGGCGGTAGTAATGGCTAAGGCTTCAAAATGCTCCATCCATATGTTTGCTACAATTGGAGCTACCGGACTGCCCATTGCTACTCCATCTATCTGTAGGTAGTACTCGTTCCTGTACACGAAGTAATTTGTGGTCAAACAATGTTGCACAAGGTCGGCATATTCCATAGCAATCCCGTTTTCCGTAATTTTGCGTTTTATGACCTCCATACAGTCAGTAACAGGAACATTTGTGAAGAGTGATTCGACGTCAAAACTGACCATCACTTCTTGTTCTTGCACGGTTGTTTGACGCAAAATTTGTACGAAATGTTTTGAGTCCTTCACATAAGATGTCGTTCTCCCTACTAAAGGCTGTAAGATGCCAGCCACATGTTTGGCAAGTTCATAAGTTGGTGAGTCTATTTGACTCACGATGGGCCTTAAAGGTATGTTTGGCTTGTGAACTTTTGGCAGACCATATAGTTTGGGTGGTTGAAGGTTTCTAGGCCGTAACAGGTATATCGTTGCCTCTTCGCCGATCGCCTGTTTGTGTTCCTTAATTAGTTGAACAGTGTTACGGTTCGTCCTAGCGGTTGGATTGTAGTTGACTTTTTTGTACGTATTTTCGTCACTTAATAAGTGCCGAATTTTTTCATCGTATTCAGTGACGTTCATAACTACCGTGGCGTTCCCTTTGTCTGCCTTTAAGACTAAAACCCTCTCATCATCCCGTAGGTCACGAAGTGCGCAGCGTTCTTCGGGAGTCATGTTCGACTGTGGGAGCTTTGCCCGACGCAACGTGATTGCAACCTCTTGCCTAAGTACCTCAGCGTCATCAGCTGGTATCTTGTTTCGTCGGACAACCTCCTCAATCGTGCCTATCACTTTTTCATAGGGAATACGCATAGGTGTGGGTGCAAAGTTCAACCCTTTCTCCAGTGATCTGAGTGCAGCTTTGGTCAGTACTTTGTCAGAGAGATTAATAATGGTCCGTGAGTTATCATGGTAAGGGACCTTTGGCTTCTGTTTGTTTAAGAGGGATTGAAACTTACGGGACTGTTTCAAAGCACTCATTTCCCTCGAACGTTGTGCTTGTAGGTAAGTTATTCGGTCACACTTATCAAAATCATTCCGTGACAACACGACACTGCACTTCAGATGAATACTATACAACTCACACTGACTTTTGTCTAGTTTATATCGGGTGTTGCTGATCATTTTCCGTAGTAATTTCACACTCGCGTTACGTAAGATGTTTGCGGAACCGTGAATATCCTTGCGAGGTTTTATTCGCACACATACAGGAATAATGTCCGCGTCCCGACACTTCACCAAAAAGGATAAAGACTCACTCAAACACTCACTCTTTTTCCGCGCGCGTTCGAGTTGTTTTATTAATTTAACACAATCCGGCCCGTACCGGTGCACAATATAGGTATTTAAACTATCATGGTCACTAACATAAGTATTAGAGTTAACGGGATATTTACCATGTGGTTCTAAGAATGTCCGATATTTCGGCACTGTTGCAAGCGCCATGATCACGGAGGAACTGAAGAGGCGGTTAACGGTGAACGAGTTTAAGAGTAAATATATCGATCTACCCTCTTTCGTGCTCGTCTCTGACGCGCAACACCACTACCACTGGTCTCACTACACACTCGAACTCGATCACGATCGCGACACACGACGCTTACCGTATCTACTCGCGAATTGGTTTTGGCTTGTTCCCGGTTATTTTTGCACAGACGGACCACTGGATGCCAGACGTTCGGCAATTGAAACCCATCCTCACGATTGAAATTTCTGTGCTTTTTGATTTCTATCGCTTCCCTAACCAATCTTGGTATGTAGTGGCGTTCTGTCGAGAGCATCTGAGGGTTATGTAACTCGATCCAGTGGTCGGTACCGGACTCCAATAGGTGTTCAGCGATTGCAGATTTTTGCGGTTCATTGTTTTTGACTGCCCTGATGTGTTCTTTGATTCGGCACGTGACCGTTCTTTTGGTTTGTCCTATATAAGAACTGCCGCAGCTACAGTCAATCTTGTACACTCCCGGCCTGTCCAGTGGAAAACTATCCTTGGGTGTGCGTAGATATTGTGACAGCTTTTTAAAAGGAGTGAAGATAGTTTTGACGGAAACCTTCTTCAGGATGTTAGCGACCTTATCTGTCACTCCTTTGATGTAGGGTAAAAAAGCTGGATGTCTTTCCACCTTATAGTCAGGGAGCTTGTTCGAGCGTCTGGGTGGTCTGATCCGTCCATTGTACCCATTCTTCTTTAGAACGCCGCTTATGTGGTTCAACTCCTTGTCTATATGTTCCTGGTCACATAGGTTATATGCGCGGTCAGTAACAGCGCGAGCTTTAATAGTTTGATTTCAATGTTTATTAGGTAATCTATTGTATAAATTTCGCGTAAAGTTCTGATAATATCATATTCTCTTAGACTGAAATAAACTATGAGTACTGAGGAATGATTATATTGGATAACAACGAAACAACACGTCACTCTCCCACTCGGTAGAGATCGGTAGTGTTGCCCCCCTTAAATGCATACAACTAGGACAGTCATAGAATTATAATTAACAGTTATGCTTAAAAATTGGTTAGTCCTTAAGGCGTTAGTTTTGTGGAAACCTTCACGCGCTTCACCCCATCGGTGCCATCGGGGGTGGGCGTGTCGGAATCGGACCGACTAAAACCACACGGTGTCCTCCCCAAGTGTCCATTGCCGAGCACCCCGGGTAAGCCCTCGAAAGGATAACCCCAGGGTTACCGGCGGACTTTGGCCGCCACCGCGGCCTCACCTGGTGGGGTCTGGTTTTATCCCGCGACGGTGAGTTGGCAGGCGTGTGTAGGATACACACGACACGCCTCCGTCGTGCTTCTGTAAGGACGGCGAGTCGGCCGACTGCCGTCCTCAGGCCCCGATCATGGAGGTCAGTAGTCCCGGGCATAATGGAAACCCCCCTTAAATATGTATTTTATTTTGTTGTTTAGCGGCAACGGAAATACATTATCTGTGAAAATTTCAACACTCTAGCTTTCACGGTCATAAATTACAGCTGTGAGAGACGGACGAGCCGACGGCGGAGCTTAAGTAATAGTGTCCCATTTTACCCTTTGGGCCCCTTTTGGGAACCCTAAAAATTACTTAAAATTTAATTTAATGATAAAATTAATCGTTTCCACAATAAAATTGGTACATTGGTAATTATTATATGTTTGAAAGACAGCATACAGTTGTGTGCAGTTATTAACACTGCATCAAAATTACCTCCTATCTCTGAATTTTAACTACACAAGCTGTCTGTAGAATTAACTCTTTAGCGCAAAAGCGAGAGGATCTAGATGAAATTTAGGTCAGATATAGCGTGTAGTCTGCAATAGCACGTATGCTGGTAATCCACGCGGGCAGAGACGCAGGTAACAGCTAGTTAGCAATAAGTTGATAAGGACTCACTTATATCGCCAGTGGAGGATGTGAAGAGTGGCAGCATGCAGAATACGGCTGCTGCAAGCTGTATGCCCATGCTGCCAGTCCGTCGCCATTTCATCTGAAAGAAAATAAACATTAATTTTAGAGTGACAACCCACCGACAAAGCTAATTACACTACCCGACCAATTCACCTTTAAACAAAAAAAAAGTAAAAATCATAATCGGTTCATCCGTTCGGGAGCTATAATAGTACACACAGACACGTACACAGACACGTCAGGGGTTAAAAAGGTTTTTGTAAAAAATATCAAAACAATCGGTAGCTCTTTGCAAAATATCGCCTGTTCTCTCGGTGTTAGTGGAAATTATTTGGGCTTCCACGCCGGATGTGTCTTGGTAAAAGTTAAAATAATATGGACGATACGTTTGAAATCGTGATTTTTAAATGAATCTTTTGTTTGCGTTTACCAGACAGAGTATTGTGAGACAAGGTCAACAAATCCTTGGTTGGGGGTATATGGTATCCGAGGAACACATAACATGTCTTGGTTATTTCAATCCATCAGGCGAGGTAAAGTAATATCGACGGGAGCATTATTATAAATTTGGTCTAGAACGAAAACGAATGTATAAAATAAATTATTCCTATTTTGTTGTGTTAATATTTTTCATTGATAACATACATATCGCTGGCTCCGGACAATAAAGCGGTAATACTCGTATCAAAAATAAAATTATACAGGAGAAAAAGACGGAGCTATTTTGTTTACAGTTAATCGTACAGTGGTCTAAAACAAGAGTTCAATATGTCAAATGAAAGTATTTTTTTTTACCAATTTAACGTTTTAAAAGTATTTGTAATGGTATGAATATTTAATGATATAATTGATTAAATGTATGATACAAATTATAAACACACTGACCACCGTGATTCAAGAATGTAAGTATATAATACGACGTAATTTCCACTTGAGATCTTGGGTGTACATTTTTTTTTTCAGCCGGCCAGCGGCGGTGGTTATGTCAGGATTCAACCGACTAAAAACGCACGCCGTCTCGGGTCTACGCGGGTGTAAAGTGGCCTAAGGCATTTCCCTCGCATCCCGACTGACCCTGGGCCATCTCCGGTTTCGAGATGGTCCCCTCGGATTTGGGAACCACGGTGTCCCCATTTTGCCCCGGAAAGGAGGTGGGGGCGCTAGCCGCCTCACCGCCCCCAAGTTATTTTGTATTTTCTCAGTCGAAGAGCTCTAATTTTGAACAGAACGTTTTGTTACGCTCTCCTTCAAATAACACACTTTTTTCTATCAGCCTAGATTTTTACATCGATAATAGGCTCACGTTTGAACACTATCTCACCTGTTGGTAAGTGGTTATGTGGTCGATGTTGGAGCACGCTTACTTAGAATTAACATGTTCCTTCTAGACTTGAACACTCACTGGTTTTGACAACTGAGATCTATTCGATCTAGTAGGACTGATTACTGCGGACTATCTACATTACCGAAACTAGACCTTAGCCTGTAGACAAAGTGACATTCTAAGTACTAGTAGAATCGCTTCGAAGCGAACCATCATAAGTTCAAAATGTATGGGAGTGACATTATTTGTTACACGTGACATGTCGACAATACTGTCTCTCCAATACATTTTGGACTTTTGAAGGTTCGCTTCAAAGCGATTCCACTAGTAGAATGTCACTTTGTCCAGGCACCCCCCCCCTTCTTCTTAATATGTTATTGTACATCGTTTCACGGCTTGACCCCCGGTCACACACACATGTGCCACCGACAATTTTTTTTTTTTCTAGGCTTTTTTATATTACACAGCGCCATCTAGACCCAAACGAAGTAGAGCTTGTTATATGGGTTGTAGAATGTGGATAAACATATTTAGATACTTTTTTTTTTGCAAATAAATAAAGATTATAAATAGAAACACTCAGAAAAATGCAAACATACATATTTGCAATGAGCGGGAATCGAACCCGCGACCTCTGACTTAGCAGTCGAATGCTCTACGGCTACGCCACAGAGGTCGTCAATATGGATGTTAAATAGCAGTATCTAACATTGAGAACGGTTTCAAGAGTACAGAAGGCGTCGGTAGCTTAATAGTTAAGGAGTCGACCCTACAATCGAGAGGTCCCGGGTTCGAATCCTGGCCATTACACTACCAACGTGAACCCACTCCTAACACAAGCAATTAAGCTTAGCTGGAGGGGTTAGGGGGAATATTAGTAATTTCGGTTACTAATATTCTTTATAAGAAAAAAGGCCTACAGTAGTCCTACCTAAGGCCCAAGTCAACGTCACCTGTAAGTCGTTACTACTGCTAAATAACGAGTGAGTGTTATGGGTTCCACAATGCGGATAAACATACTTATATACTTTTTTTTTTGTAAATACATACGTATTGTACATAGAAAGCGAACAAACATAAACAATAAGCGAACCTCGGGATGCAAAGTGCAAAATTTGGATGCAACTGAGAAACCACTATGAGAATTATGAAGAGATTTTACAGTTTAATTTTTCTTGCGCCATTTATCTCTTACGCCTCTGTGGCGTAGCGGTAGTGCATTCGACTGCTACGACAGGGGGGCGCGGGTTCGTTTCCCGCTCAGTGCAAATATTTGTATGCATGAATATGTCTATTTGCATTGGTCTGGTCATTTCTATGTATAATATGTATGTATTTACAAAAAAAAAGTATATAAGTATGTTTATCCGCATTCTGGAACCCACAACACAAGCTAGTTAAACTATGATTACTTTGGGTCTAGAAAGCGCTGTGTAGAATGTCGTAGAATATTTATTTATTTATTTATCCCTTTCTCTCTGCAGGTGGTAATGTGCACATTTAGTGTTGCAATAGTTCATGAGGTGCCCGCATATCTCAAATAAGTGTTACACTTGTTTGAGATATGATATATACGTCTTTGTAAAATACAAAATCCATTGTTCCAATTTGAGAAATAAATCTAGGCAAGTGCTAAATCCGTAAGAAGAAAAGGTTTCTTTAAATCGATAACGAGGACGATTCGTCTGATTAAGTTCTATTACTAGGTAGGCCTAGTAATAAAAGTTAATCGGACGAAGCCTAGAGGCTAGAAAGAGGATTTTTATATAACATCCTGTTTCTTCGCCAAAGGGCTATATAAAAGATTTTTTTTATTGGGTTTATTATACATACACTTCAATCATTACTGTTATTGTATAGTTCACAAGTTCTAGATTCTTCAGTTTAATTTTGTAACAATCCCCTTTAAAAAATCCGTTATAGGTACTCTTAAAATCGGGGTGCGAGGGATATGCTCTATGCGCAACCTTACACCCCGGCGTCTGTAGACCCGAGACGGCGTGCGGTTTTAGTCGGTTCAAGCCCGACATAACTGCCCCCGCTGGCCGGCGGGGGGTATCAGAAGGGATTTCTGCACGAAAAAAAAGGCACTCTTAAAATGATCATTATTATATGACTTTCACAATTGCGTCCAAAGTTTGCACTTTGCAGCCCGAGGTCTGCTTATTGCTTTTGATTGGTATATACCGCTCCCCATCAGGTGGGCCGTGTGCTTGGCTACCACCTAAGTGTTTGTTGTGCCCCTAAGGTGTAGGTGAGAATATAACCTGTGCGGGATGTCTATCTGATTGCCTGTTTATCCAAACATACAATAACAAACTCCATCAGGTCCTACTCCAAAATCCAATTCCTACATAATCAAATAGTATTCGATAACTAATACCCGTATAATTGTTATTGCAACATGATAATTAACTTCAAATAAACATTATTATACTTGTCGTGACTATAACAAATAGTTATCAGAACATTTGTTGAATCAACTCGATTAAATATCGCATGCTCTCGGCCTCTGTGGCGTAGCGGTAGTGCATTCGACGGCTACGACAGGGGGCGTGGGTTCGATTCCCGCTCAGTGCAAATATTTGTATACATGAATATGTATATTTGCATTGGTCTGGATGTTTCTATATATAATATGTATGTATTCACATATCAAGTATATAAGTACTAGCTGTTGCCGCGGCTCCGCCCGCGTAGAATTCTGATCCGGTTCCCGCAACCCATGGAAACCTATTCCCGGGATAAAAAGAAGCATATGTGTTATTCCGGAGTAAAATCTACCCCTGTGCCAAATTTCAGTCAGATCCGTTCAGCCGTTTTTGCGTGAAAGAGTAACAAACATCCATCCATCCATCCATACTTGCAAACTTCCGCGTTTATTATATTAGTAGGATGTTTATCCGCATTCTAGAACCCACAAAACAAGGTAGTTAAACTATGCTTACTATGGGTCTAGAAAGCGGTGTGTAAAATGTCATTGAATATTTATTTATTTTATCTGAGAAACTGATGATGTATTGAGTATGTATACTATGGTATGTATACTATAGTATGTATACTATGGTATGTATACTATGGTAGGTATACTATGGTATGTATACTATGGTATGTATACTATAGTATGTGTATTATGGTATGTATACTATGGTATGTAACTAATATTTGTTTGTATTAACGTTCGTTTTAGAAAGTAGACATTTTTTTAGAAAGAGACTTGGGTGATAACTACTGCGGGTACTGTCTTCTAAGCTAAACTGATAAATAAAAATCACTATTTAATTGAAAAATTACACCAGAAA
This sequence comes from Cybosia mesomella, assembly GCA_946251805.1. Taxonomy (NCBI): domain Eukaryota; kingdom Metazoa; phylum Arthropoda; class Insecta; order Lepidoptera; family Erebidae; genus Cybosia; species Cybosia mesomella. Next base: position 24,034,284 of record OX276405.1, read on the forward strand.
CTCACAATTTATTTAGATACATCAAACACTAAACTTGTTTTAAAAAATTATTGTTATATTAAAGCAAAGTTTTACTCACTATAGTATTGTGCCAATTAGGTTATCTATCGTTGTACGTTAAACCATTGATCAAAAACGGTACAGCGTGTGTATTTAGGATCAGGATTACAAACTATCAACGTAAAAGCATCCCTGCTATCCAATCAATATTCAGATTTGTGTCGACAAGGAGTGTACCCACTAGGAGTATCGATAGATGGATAGTGGTAAGCTGCTATCATGTCAGACTGTTTGGAGCTCGAAAGACTTTGACGGACTTAACTAGTTTTAAGTTGGTTAACGTTGGGGATTAGGGAAGAGAGTAAATCTGTTTAGTGAAGTGTTTCGGGTTTGGGATATGAAACTAACTTCGATGAACTATGTAATCCAAGTTGTGTTTGACAAAAGAGTTCTAGAGTCGAATATGATACTTTCCGAGAGTGAATGCACGAGCTTCTATAAAGAATGCTCAAATTGCTATACGGTTCCTTTTTTTTCGTGCGGAAATCTCTTCGGATACCCTTCCGCCGGTCAGCGAGGCGGTTATGTTGGGCTTGAACCGATTAAAACCGCATGCCGTCTCGGGTCTTAAGACGCTGGGGTGTAAGGTTGCCCATAGAGCATATCCCTCACACCCCGACTGACCCTGGGCCATCTCTGGTTTCGAGATGGCCCCCTCGGGTTTGGGAACCACGGTGTCCCCGTCTTTCCGGTTTGGGGGAGGGGCGCTAGTCGCCCCGCCGTCCCTGCCTGCTTCTGCTGGGGTGACAGACGGCCTCACCTGCCAAACCCAGGCAGGCCTGGGGTTGGCAGGTGAGGCAGGCTCATGGATGAACCTCCGGCACCTGAGTCGCCTGCGACGTGCGGCGAGCATGTTGAGGGCTCGGCGGGCCGGGAGAGTTCTAAATCTCTCCAGGGCGCGCTCCGCCATCTTCTTCGCGAGCATTATATGCTCGCAGAAGGAGGTGGCGACGACCCACGGGCTCGCGCTCTGCACCATTGCCGCAATCTTGGTGGTCCCCAAAGCTTCCCTTACCAGAGACTTCCGTGTCGCCTCTCTAGCCAATCCTCCATGATGGGCCTTACCGCCGCTATTGCGGCGTGCCCTCGCTATAAGGTGCCTATACTAGGAAGAAACGAGATTAAGACTTTCAAAACAAAATCTGTTGAAGAGACACATGAAGCGATGTGATCTGGATCCGTCACAGTGGGAGGTAATGGCGGCGGACCAACCACGGTGGAGGCACAATTTACACACCATGGGCGGGCATGGCACACGTCATGGGCTGGCACGTCTCCAAGGAGGCATCCTGTTCAGACCACAGGTGGATTCGCTTCGATCTACAGGCGGGGACACTACAAACTCTGCCAAAACGCAACCCGAGGAAAACCGACAAGGTCAAATTTGAGCAGCATCTGGCAAATAGACTTGCCCAACAGCGCTCCCCTCTGGCTCTCGACAACACCATACAGATTGAGGAACAGGTAAACCACCTAACCAAATCTATAATAGACAGCTACCACATAGCATGCCCAGAAACCCTACCTCCCAAAACCCCAGGCAAACAGCCATGCCCACCATGGCTGTTGCCCAGAGCTAGAGCGCAAGCGAAGGAAGGTTAGAAGGGCTTTCAACAGGGCTATGAATACTTGTGCAGATGAAGACTGGGACGCCTATCGTTCAGCCAAATCCAGCTACAAAAAATGTATTAGATACCGAAGCAAACAGGGATGGCAAAAATTCTGTGGGAACATAGAATCATGCCAGCAAGCAAACATGGTAAGGAAAGTCCTAGCGCAGACAAAACCAATGGCACTGACCGCCCTTAAAAAACAGGACAACACACTCACAACATCGCCAGAAGAATCTAGACGCGTACTCATCGAAACCCACCTCCCTGGATGCGTCTTCACGACGACAATCAACTGGCACGATGAAACCATAACACCTACTGCCCGAGACTGGCAGTACGCAAACAAAGTGGTCACACTGGAAAAAGTCCAGTGGGCCATCAGTAGTTTTCACCCTTATAAGGCAGCTGGCCCCGACCGAATCATCCCTGCAATGCTACAGTGGGGCAACAAACTAGTCGCAAGCAGACTGGAGCGTATTTTTAAAGCACTATGGCACACAGATACGTTCCGAAAGGATGGCGGGAAGTAGGAGTAATTTTCATCCCGAAGCCAGGAATTACACGAATCCCAAAGCACATCGACCAATCAGTCTGACCTCCTTCATGCTAAAGACCATGGAACGCTTATGCGAGAGGGAGCTGAGAGATGGTGCACTAAAACAGCAACCCCTACATGCAAACCAGCACGCATACAGCTCCGGTAAGTCTACGGAATCAGCCCTCCATCTGGTAGTTAGCCGGATAGAGGAAGCGATCGAACAAAAAGGCTTCTGCCTAGGAACGTTCATTGACATCGAAGGAGCTTTCGACAAAACCAGCTTCACCAGTATTAAGGCCGCCCTGACAAAACATGGAGCGGAACCGGTACTATCAGACTGGATAAAAAACATGCTCAGCAAAAGAGTAGTTCGCCTTGGGGAAGAGGATCAGACAGCTCTGATAGCCAAAGGCTGCCCGCAGGGTGGAGTTATCTCTCCCCTTCTGTGGAATTTAGTGATAGACGACCTAATCACAAGGCTGAACAAAAACCGCGACTACACAATAGGCTACGCAGACGACATAACAATCCTTATCTCAGGGAAGGTAGCGGGAACGGTCTGTAACCTAACCCAGCAAGCCTTACGCATCGTAGAAAAATGGTGCGGGGAATTCGAACTATCGGTGAATCCGAACAAAACCGAGTTAGTCATGTTTACGAACAAAAGGGTACTAGGCGAATACCGATTACCCAAACTCTTTGACACGGAACTCCAACTGTTGAAAGAGGTTAAATACCTTGGCGTTATTCTTGACAGCAAGTTAAAATGGAGTAGCCACCTAGACAATAAATTGCAAAAGGCCGGGATAACCTTCTGGCAGTGCAGAAGAATGATTGGTAAAAAATGGGGGCTATCACCAAAAATCATCCTGTGGCTTTACGAAACAGTAATCCGCCCCATGATAGCGTATGGCGCTATCGTCTGGTGGCCAAGGACCGAAAACAGCACAATAGCGGCTAAACTACAACGGACCCAAAGACTAGCCTGCATGGCAACCACTGGATGCATGAAATCTCCCCCACCGCGGCAATGGAAGCCATGCTCGGACTCCCACCCTTGGATCTGTTCATCCGCCAAGAAGCAACAGCTGCGGCTATACGCCTAAGGGCACTCAACCTATGGAGCGAGAGATACACACGACACACCCCACTGCTCACAGATCTCATAAAGGAGATACCCATGACAGGAGCAATGAATGATCGTGTACCCAAACAACACGTATTCGACAAAAAATACAAGATCCAACTTCATGAGGACCACCGCTGTGAGGCTTTATGCCCAACGGAAGTACGCATCTTCACAGATGGATCAAAAACTGGTACAGTCACCGGGGCCGGCGTTTTCTCGGAGGACCTTAATGTATCCATTTCAACACCGCTGGGGACCCATAACACAGTATTTCAAGCTGAATGCATGGGGATTACCCTAGCAGCTTCAGCGGTAATGGCCAGGAGAGTGGAAGGCCACTCAATACGCATACTCTCCGACAGCATGGCCGTGCTGCAAGTTTTAAACAGCCACACTATAAACTCGGGACTAATATTGGAGTGCCATCGTAAACTGAACCAAATAGGCCATTTCAACAACATAACCTTGCAATGGATTAAGGGCCACAGCGGCTCGCGCGGCAATGATGCAGCAGATGAGCTTGCCAGGAGAGGATCTGACATGGTGGTAATGGGACCTGAGCCCATAATACCGATCCCCTTTTTATACCTACGAACCATAGTAAACAAACGAACAGGAGATCAACACAACAGCTATTGGATAAATCTGGAAGTTTGCAGACAGGCGAGGGAAGCACTCCCCGTGCTTGAAAATAGACTGACCAGGCGTCTTCGACAACTGACCACACGGCAACTGCGCACGGCCACAGCTGCCATCACGGGGCACTGCTCCTTCAATAAACACCTTTTTATTTTAGGAATCACCGACAGCCCTCTCTGCAGAGCCTGCATGAGAGAGGAAGAAACAGCGGCACACGTGCTCCTACACTGCCCTGCAACCGCCACATACAGGGTTAAGTACTTCGGAAATACAGGTACGCTCCGGAAGATTGCCAGCAGCGTGAATAGCCTGCTGGCGTTCTTCAATGAGTTGGGGTGGATCGAGTGAAATGCCCACCCTCACGCAAAAACCGCGCCTTGTCGTGGAGTTGCGGATACCAGCTCGCGAAACCATACCATACCATACGAAGGTGTCAGAGTTTGAGAGGAGGCGGACAGAAGAGCTCAATGCAAAACGTGACGAGCTCAAGGCCCGACCACGTGCGGCTATACAATATAATTACGTCGGAGGGGTACTGACTTATAGCGTATGTGGTCGTACATGCGCATCAAAGATAGGCTATGTCAGTCACTTGAGAGCGCACCAACGAAGGGCGTTGACGTTATAGTTAGTAGCAAATAGCTGTGGCCAGATACGGTCAGGAGAGAGATTATAGTATATGTTATCACGTTTTAAAAAAAGTTTAGGCACTGAAAGTCTTTTTCTTTTTCTACCAGCTTTTAATTAACTTGGTCTTGATCTACGTATGTTAGTTCGGCTAAAATCTTGCAACTGAATTTTGAGGAAGCTATCCTCAATGCATTTATGCATTAAGCTGGTCTGAAGATGGAGTAGGAAGTTGGTCATAGGAACTCCTAAATTAAATAAGATAAACCTATCGTCTTTGGGCTCATTTGTTTTGTCTTGATAAACTCTCTGATGTTACATGACATTCAGGGTATGATGACGGAGTACGAGAGTGGCCATAGTAACTCCTAAACTAAACAAGACAAACCTAGCGAGTTTGAGCTCCTTTATTTTAACTTGGTAAACATACTGATGCTAGGTACATATTGTTCAAGGTCTGAAGATGGAAACGGTATGTGGTCTGGAAAAAAAAACAAGATAGAATCATTGTGTTGAGCTCCTTTAGCTGGTCTTGGTAGGCGATCTGGTGCTACTAGCATTGCTAAAAATAAAAAGTTGAAAAATAAATAAATAATTAACAAACATTTTTTAAAACAAGCTTTCAACAACAACAACAAAATCAATTGAACTAATACGAAAATAACAATTTAATGTAAAAGGTTGTGCTGATTTCAAAAGCTTGTAGCGCAATAAACAACGGAGAAAAAAACTTGCGCCATACAAGCTTTTAAAATCAGCACGCACAACCTTTGCATAAAAATATTATTTTCGTTGGGTGTTTCCGTTTTCATCATACGAATATTTTATCTGGTTTCAACCCAAAAGTTATTCCGTTTGTAACCCACGATAGTAAATTTATGTTTTTTACCTATTCTTCCTAAAAATATTCTGGTCTCAACCCATTGCAATTTACCACTTACTTTCTAGGTATAGACAGAAAAATAATCTAATCTAATAGAAAACTCAAAAATATAAAATATTAGCTAATGCCCGCTGATTCGCCCGTGTGGTGATGTTTTCCTTCAAGGATGTTAGCTACCCTACCTATATACCAAATTGCAGCAAAATCGGTTCAGTGGTTAGAACGTGTTTAGGAAACAAACATCAAAACGTCACAAACTTTTTAGTACAACAGATTTAATTGTTGTTAAGAAAGATATTTTTTTTTCCACTACACTAGCTTTTGTTTTAATTAATTATCGAATACGTCACACACCACCCCTGAATAGTCTCAATTCTTTCCATTGGGTCTAATCCGTGAAACAGTAAGTATCACAGAATACTAGGTTGCAAATTGTTACACTTATTAATGTGGTATTGAATCTGTTAATCATTATTACTTTCAATTGTGTAATCGTTATATGCTACGATGCCGCCATGAGGTATTTTGTACACCCCCAAGTACTTAAGGAATTTGTTTCTGTTACACTTATTAACACATATAAAACCACTTTGAATATGGTACACTTTCGTATCTGTTACATTTATAAATGGGTTGCTTCTAAAACAGTTTCAAAAAACAGTGTTAAAACACTTTATTACGGTTAGTTTGTGAGTATACCAGTGAGTGTACCGGCTTGCAGACGAGGCTGGCTCGGACCCCGAAAATCTTAGTAGGGTCCCATAAACAACTCCTGCAATCTATTGCCTCCATTACATTTATGAGAATTGGAATTTGATTTAAAGTAAACGTGACGTTTCCTTAAATATTGTATTTAGGGAAACGTCACGTTTACTTTATATCAAATTCCGTTTTGATTGACCGCCATTTTCTAGTAAAATTACAAATTACTTAGGCCTGAGTAAAAATTTGTGTCAAAGCCCGTGGGAGATAAGATTTGTCAACTTATCTGATTGTCGAACGTTTGATTGATTAAGTGCTGTTACGTTACTGCAAGGTCATTTCGTTTCGTATCTCACTGAACATTTCCGAAAACGGCTAACAGTAAATTAGGTTTATTGTGAACGTCAATACACTTATATAAAAATATTACAGAGTATATTTAATACTTGATAAGTAATCCATAATTGCATAATTGAGCGAGTGAAGCTCTTATATGCGGCATAGCCGTTTGTTGATGGTGACTGAACTCCTCCAAAACCACTTGCGCGATCTTGACCAAATTTACCACCGTGATAGTGTGGACACTGAGGAGTAAGCGAGATGGTTCATGTCCGATGTACCATTGAGGAATAATCACCGAAAAACAGTTTCACGAGCCGGGCCTTAGCTAAGCGCGCGACCGTAGTAAGATGTCTTATTTTCAAGTAAGAGTCCTGCTCGCTCAGCTCAATTTATTTCAGTCGCACCCTGCACTGAATTCCTAGTAATAATAATAATTCATTTGTTTCATATGTGTGAGTAACAATGATCTTACAACTATGTTAGTTGTATATAACAAATAAGGCTGGCTTCTTTTTAACACAAAGAAGAAGTATTACCATACAATGCTGCCAAGCTTCTGGGCACGTTACCACAGGAGGCATGCGATTCGGAGGAATTCCACGATGCATTTTAGGTTTAGTATTCTTTTAATTATTTATTTTACGTTTATATTAGTTATTTATAAAAGTTTTAATTTATCCTAATCGTTTGAAATTGATTTACATCAAGTTTTTTACTGATTTATTTCAATATGAAGATCATATTTTGTTCTGTTAGTTATCACAAAAAAAAAACATAAACAAAACACAAAATCTAGTGGGGCGGAAATCACACAGTGATTGTCAAACTTCGGGCCAAACTTAGATATTTTTGTTGTAGTAAGTATTTTTATTCAAAATTACAGACCTTAGGCTTTATGCATATTATTCGACGCGTCTTTATATATTGAGCAATAAATATGAAGAAAATGAAATCAAATCAAAAGTCTTCGACGTCAAAAACACAAAAAAAAATTTTTTTAGGGACAATTTGTATGGTAGGCACCCGAAACCTTGAACGTACAAACCCCAAAATCTAATCAGTTCTTCCCATTAACCAAACAAGATGATTGGTGAAAGATTTTTTTAAATCGGATAAGTGGTTCTTGAGTTATTGCGTAAACAGACATCCAGACCAAAAGACAGACCGACACAAAAATTTGTTTTGCTTAATTATAATTATTAGAATCATGTGAAACGTCGAGAAAAGTGATAAAAAGTGGGTGTAAGATTTTGTTTTTCTTTGCGTGATTTTAAGACTTCGGTGTCCACCTGGTTGGTGGCCTGAAGTAATAAATCGCGGGGATGCACTAGAATGCAGTCGCATCCACCTTTGTAAGACTGGAAGGTCCCACCTCTCGGACAATATACAATCTATACAAAATCTATACTGTACTAATAAAGAGGAAAGATTTGTTTGTTTGTAATCAATACTACAAATATAAACCAGCCGATAGCCCAGTGGCGTATGTAACGGACTGCTGAGACGAGATCTCGAGTTCCATCCCCAGTCGCCTCAGTGTATTAATAAATGTTAATTATAGCTCGCTTAATTATGTGCCCGATAGATGGCAATAGGCTCGCCCCCTATTACATTGGGACCTTAACATAACTGGCGAATCGTGGGTGTGTAATACACCTCTCCCTACCCCTTCGGGGATACAGGCGTGAAGTTATGTCATGTTATGTTATATAATCAATAATCTCTGAAACTACCGAGCCGATTTCGGAAATTCTTTGATATTTCCACGGGATTCATACTTACTTGGGTTAAACCGCTTGGCGATGCTAGTTAGTAATACAAAAAGTCGTACGGACCCTAACAGCATCCTTCAGGCCCAAGTAGACCTGCAAGGCTAATCAACGTATGAGGCTCTGGCGCACGCTTAGCTTTTAAGGGTTGGTAGGCCAGACGACAGTCACTCCCGGAAAAGCCAACAAATGCAATAAGCGGACCTCGGGCTCCTAAGTGCAAACTTTGGACACAAATTGGAATATAACTATAAGGGAGATGGGTTAGTAAATTTTTTTTTTTTTTTAAAGAAAATTAGCAACCGAAATTACTAATATTCCCCCTAACCCCTCCAGCTAAGCCAAATTGCTTGTGTTAGGAGTGGGTTCACGTCGGTAGTGTAATGGCCAGGATTCGAACCCGAGACCTCTCGATCTTAAGGTCGACTCCTTAACCACTAAGCTACCGACGCTATATACATAGCAAAGTTTGTAGGTTCATCAACATCTCATTTAAAAATGACTTCGAACAGCAGAATGTTTTATTTCGTACGATTTTTGAGACAAGCCTTTTGATTCCATTTCTCCTTTAAAAGTAGCAACGTATCAGTGACATAATACTGTAAATGTTTATAGGTTACGATAACCGCTTACCATGAGGTTTGATATCTGCTTGTTTACTACATGAAATAGCATATAAACCAAAACTAGGACAGCACTCAAATTTAAAGTTCGAAGGTATCTCAACTGAACGTAAAAAAGTGTGTGTGTACTTATGTAAGCAACATAAGAAGGTATACTTCTTAAATTTATGACATTTTGGAATAAATATATGACATAATACTCCTTTGTGAATACGTTCATAAAACTAACAATGAGAGAATGTCATCGATGTCAGTTTCTGTCATTGTTTGTTTATGACGTACGTATAATTTTAATGAATGAATAAAATTAACGATTTATCAATAATTTACAGTGTTCAGATTTTTTCCTTTTTATATGCCTCATAGTCTACCTGGATGCCAAATATCAAGTTTTTAGGTCATTTGGAAGTGGGTTAGGTTTTAGGGTGTCGGTTTTTCCACGTGACGGTGTGCGCGCGCATCGTAAAAATGTACTCTCATTATTTTTCCCTAACGCGGCAAAAGAAGTATAACTTCAATAACAACACAAGTTTTATTTTTCAACTTCAATCGGTATGTAATTTCGTGAGATTCCAACGTGTAAAAGTTTAAAACGTGTTTCTGCTTCCACGACCAAGTCCGTCCCTATCCTGTACTATCGCGAACAAATCACAACTTTGATGAGTTCTGCTCGCTATCGATTTTATCAAAGGATGGAAGATATTTTTGCTTTTATATATACTTTGATTTTTTTGGTAATAACCCTTTTAGTAACTTGTGTCAATCGTACAACTAGATGATAAATAAAAACTTACCTATTGTTATCTATGTCACTGTGAATGTTCGAAATGCAGTGTTTGTTAAGATACTTTGGTACCAGTTAACATCCACCAAGGTACGGTCCGTTATTGATCCTCTTCATGACGATTTCGGTCATTCACCGGTGTCATATCATAGACCACGAAGACTTGGTCAATGTTAATTATGATGCCTGCCTAATTGATATAGATAAATAATGATGTGTGTAAACAGAAGTTCTGGGTCAGTATATGAAAAATGAAGTCACAAATTATAACCATAAATAGATACAAATCAAAATCATTAAAACAACCTACCTATACTAGATACTAGGTATAGGTAGGTTAGGTAATCTGGTTAGGTATGTGAATGACGTCGACGGAGCCCCGCTTGGCGGGGCTCCTATTTGACTGCTTTATCACAAGTTTTTTTTTTTTTTTTTTTTATATTTAGGACACGTCAATTTGACTTCACCGCGCTTGATGGTAAGCTGAAGGTCAGGAAAGAGGGTCACCATTACATACACGTACCATGTTAACAATGGTGGCACTCAGCTTGACGGCCTCATCAGAAGAGGATTGTCGTCGCAGCACCGCGGGACACCCACCGGTCCCACTAGTGCTGCGACCACACTCCCCCTGCCCGGCTATGCACTTGCTGACCCCTGAACGCAATCAAACCGAAATTGGATCACTATGGAGGGTTTTTCGCAATCGTGCACGGTGGTACCCACCCGGCCGAATTTTGTGACAAATTTGTGTCATCAAATTTCTACCACCAGTAAAATGACCTAACACGAAGGGCTATAATAACCCTTCTAACCTATGTTTATCCATGTCGGGGCGCGGTGTTGTGAATCGCTGAATCTAAGATTCACTGTATCTCCTCTGTGTATTAACTCTGTGTTAACATTCAACATTGTATGTCTGATTTAGGTATAAATTAAGTTTTTAAATTACAGCATTGAAATAGATTATTCCGAACCTGACCCGAAATCCTGACCCGGTCGCGGGTTAGGTTAGAAACTTGAAAAAAAATTTAATATTTGTTCCGAACGTAACCCTCTTCCTAACCAGACCCGACGTCTCGTTCCTATCATAACCCGAACGGTTATATAATATTTGTTTTTCTATTATATAACCGTGAATACATTCATATGCAATCAATAAAGCTGTTATTTTAATATCACATGCAGATCCTTCAATTTTATTTATTTGTATCTATAGATGTACCTTTTTTTTTCGTGCGGAAATCCCTTCGGATACCCCCCCGCCGATCAGCGGGGGCGGTTATGTCGGGCTTGAACCGACTAAAACCGCACGCCGTCTCGGGTCTACAGACGCCGGGGTGTAAGGTTGCCCATAGAGCATATCCCTCGCACCCCGACTGACCCTGGGCCATCTCCAGTTGCGAGATGGCCCCCTCGGATCTATAGATGTACCTATAGATATAAGATTGTACTTACGTCACGTTTTGACTATTTTCAAAAAAAAAAGTAATTCCGACAAAGGAAATTATTATACTAACAACACAATATCATTGGGTCCGAAACCCTTGTCTTGTTTGTAAATCAGACTCATAACATTTCTACACGATGGGATTGGATTGGACCCGATGATGCGGTTGAACATCGCTTTATCAACCGTCTCATAGTCTTTAAAGACAAAGGGAAAGTACTTTAAGAATAGGTATTTTACACAGATATTGTTCTGTGTACCTAAAATAAAAAACCGGCCGTGCGAGTCGGACTCGCCCATGAAGGGTTCCGTAGTAGCAAGTAAAATTTTTATATTTGAGTTGATTGACTGAAAGGTAAATTGCGGATTACGATTTATGACGTATTAAAAAAAACTACTAATTAAATCTCGTTCAAACCAATTTTCAGTGGAAGTTTACATGGTAATGTACATCATATATTTTTTTAGTTTTTTCATTCTCTTATTTTAGAAGTTACAGGAGCGAGAACTATTCAGTTTAGAAAAAAAATGATATTAGAAACCTCAATATCATTTTTAAAGACCTATCCATAGTTACCCGACATGTATGGGTTTGATGACAAAAATTGATTTAAGTTTTAGTTCTAAGTATGGGGAACCCCCAAAATTTATTGTATTTTTTCTATTTTTGTGTGAAAATCTTAATTTCATAGAATACATCTACTTACCAAGTTTCAAGAACATAGTTTCGGAAAAAAGTGGCTGTGACATATGGACGGACAGACAGACAGACATGACGAGTCTATAAGGGTTCGGTTTTTCTATTTGACTACGGAACCCTAAAAACCGGTCAAGGGAGTGTCTAAATATACTGCATAAATGATCATATATTTTGATGGCATTGACATGGATGTTTGATTTTTTCACAGTTTCTTCAGACTTGCGTATTTGGTATTGATTTTAACTTGATACCTCTCACGCGTCATACAGATATATTTTTTTGTAATGTAGGCAATGATATATTTACGGTTTTCGAACTTTACCTTTATTGTACTATAAGTCCTTGCTCCTTCCACAATTTCATGATTCTAGCTCAACGGGGAGAACCCTATATGTTCTGAATCTCTTGATTGCGTTGGTCTGGAAGTTTGATTTTTTCACAGCTTCAAGGGATTGCAGACCTGAGTATTCAGTATTAGATACAGATAGACGGACAATGAAGTGATCGTATTAGGGTTCCGTTTTTCGCTTTTGAGGTACGGAACTGTCGGGGTGTGTGTTGGGTAACCTCCTCGAGTGTCGCTCCGATTCCGATCCCGCTGCAGTCCGGGGGGATCGGAATCGGAGCGGAACCGTCCCGAGGGGGCCATCTCGAAACCGGAGGTGGCCCAGGTTCCGTCGGGGTGCGAGAGAAATGCCTTATGGGCGAACTCACACCTCGGTGTCTGAAGACCCGAGAAGGCGTGCGGTTTTAATCGGTTCAAGCCTGACATAACCACCCCCGTGGTTGTAAGCTGGTATGTTTGCTGATTGATGGACGAGGCTCTGGCGCAGGCTTCCAGGCTTTCCTGTCGGGGTCACATTTTAGTTTCGACATTTAAATGCAGAAATGTAATTAAAAGTCACAACAAACTGTATTATTGACATTTTAAACGAAAACTGGTTTATTTCGAAAATGTAGGTAGGAATATAATTATTGTCATCGAAGCATTACCGAAGCGTTAATAATTATTTAAATACTAGCTGACCCGCCAGACTTCGTACTGCCTCAATCGATAACAACTTCCATATTTATTCACCTTTTAAACCTCCTCTGGACCTCCACAAATAATTCAAGACCAAAATTAGCCAAATCGGTTCAGCCGTTCTCGAGTTTTAGCGGGACTAACGAACAGCAATTAATTTTTATATATAAAGAAGATTATACCATAATTGTTTTCATGTAGATATTTACGTCGTGATCTGATGATTATTCTGATTTAATTTTATTATATATTTTAAGCAGAGATATATTTTCCCCTACCTATATTTCAACACTGTAATATATAGCGAGCCTATTATCGTAAACAGGCACCTTTTTGCCGGATGACCATACCTACTTGACCAGTGCGACTCGGTGCAAAGACGGGCGTTGAGGATCGTCGACAATAAAAAACTTTCAAGCGGTATAGAACTTCTCAACGATAGGAGAGATTTTGCCTCTCTGTGCGTGTTCTACCACCTATATAATGCTATGTGTTCAGAAGAATTATTCGGCATGATGCCCACGGCCACATTCTATCATCGCATCGCTTTTCACAGACAGGAAATTCATCCTCACACGTTGCAACAGGCAACGGTGCGCACAGTTGAGTGTGAAAGAAACTTCATTCCGTGCACGCTAAAACTATACAATGATCTCCCTGCTGTGGTTTTTCGAAGCGAAACGAAATATGAAGTTCTTTAAGAAGGGCGTGAGAAAGTTTAAGTTATGCTCAATTTGGGTCTTTTTTTTCTTTTTTTTTTACGTGCGGAAATCCCTTCGGATACCCCCCCGCTGGTTAGCGGGGGTGGTTATGTCGTGTCTCGACTAAAACCGCACGGTGTCCTCCCCAAGTGTCCGTTGCCGGGCACCTCGGGTAAGCCCTCGAAACGATAACCCCAGGGTTGCCGGCGGACTTTGGCCGCCACCGCGGCCTCGCCTGGTGGGATCGGGTTTTATCCCGCTTCGGTGAGTTGGCAGGCGTGTGTACACACGACACGCCTCCGCCACGGCCTGCTTCTGTAAGGACGGCGAGTCGGCCAACTGCCGTCCTCAGGCCCCGATCATGGAGGTCGTTAGTCCCGGGCTTAGATGAGTCTGCGGCATCCTCACCGCAGACTGCGAAACTCGGGGGGCAGGGTTCTCTCCCGCTCCCTCTCCGCCGTCTCTTTCGTGCGCATTACCTGCTCGCAGAAAGAGGCGGTGGCGTGCCACTTGCTCCCGTCGGAGACCACGGCCCTCACCATGGTCTCCAACGAGAGAACATCCACGCCCAGGACCGCAACGAGATCCCGACGTTGACTCGCCCACGCAGGGCACTCCACCAACGTGTGGAGCGCCGTGTCTTCGCCACGATCCTCGCAGTGCTGGCACTGCGGCGTTGTCTCCCGGTGGATGCGCCACAGATACTTACCGAAACACCCGTGTCCGGTAACCATCTGGCACATCCGGTAGGAGAGATCCCCATGGTCCCTCTCCAACCACTCCTTCATGATCGGTCTCACCGCCGCAATGGTGGATTCCCCCCACCTTGGGTGCTCAAGTCGCACCCTCCATGTCTCCATGAGTTCCTGGCGGAGCAGGGACCGCTGAGCCCTGATTTCTCGGGGCTCCGGCCTATGGCCCCGCTCCAGCGCCTCCTTGCGCCACTGGTACAGCAGCGCAAGGGCTCTCGCTTCCAGGTCCCATGGTACAGTCTCCTAGTGGGGGCGTTGGGTCCCTTAACGTTGGGCATCAGCCGCGATAGCGCGGCCGCAGCCCCCGTCAGTTTCGGGACCAGACTTCGGAGATGAGGTCCGAAGTCCCATTGGCTATCGAGTACGAGCCAAGGTACTTCATCGTGAGCTCGATGCCGATGCTTACGCCCCCTACGCTTATGCAGGTGACCCCCTCAGAGGCCCGTGGAAACACATAGCCTCGGATTTGTGGAGAGCCACCTCGAGTCCCAGCCGCCGTATTCGACCCACGACTTGAGCAACCCCTGCCGTGGCCTTTAGTGCAGCGCTTCGGAGCGTTGCTCCCCGCGCCATAACGAGGGTGTCGTCAGCATCACTTTGGGTCTAGTTGTTTTAATAAAAAAGTGTATGCTGCTTAATATAAATAATTTTGCAAGGAAAACAATTATATGAAAAAAATGAAACAAAGCGTACCCACAAAGCTAGCGACATTACCGGGTTAAAGGCAAATCCAATTTTATGTGCTAAGTAATGACCAACCCTATAGTGACTTCGCAATTTTTTCATAAGTAATAAGCGGCTGATGGTTGCATAAAGTTCATAATACTTGTGTATAAATATGGGCAAAAATCGTGGCAATGTGTGTGTGCGCAGAACGAGATTTTAGGTGTCTTTGGTGGTAAAGAAAAGAAAGAAAGAAAAATGTTTATTAATAAATCTTTTAATTTATTATCAAAGTTAAAATATTTGTTATAGAGAGGGTATCAAAGGGACAACAACTTAGTATAATTTTGAGTTACATCCAACGCTGATTTTCAATTGCAACCCACGAGTGTCATACGCTCAAAATGGCAAATAAATCTAACAAGTGCAAAATACAAAAACCAACGTCAATCAACATTATAAATCAATAATAAAAAATAGCAAAAATAAATGAATAATTATAAAAACATTACAATGACAAAGACACAATAAATACATAAATATTCTAGGACATACTACACAACGCCATCTAGACCCAAACTAAGCAGAGCTTGTCATATGGGTTCTAGAATGCGGATAATCATACTAGGATACTTTTTTTTAAAATAAATACATAGCAACATACATACATAGAAACACCCAGAGCAATGCAAATATATAATATAACAATAAATTAATGAATTTAATTATGAAATTACCAATTTGATTAAATTTGAAATTAAAAAGAATACTAATAATAAAAATTAACATTGAGTCAACACATACAACATAACATAGCTTCACGCCGGTATCCCCGGCCGGGATAGGCAGAGGTGTATAACACACACACGATGCGCCAGTTATGCGAGCGAACTTATTGCCATCGGGCACATTACTAAACAAGCGATAATCAACATTTTTAATACACACATAACTACGAAAAGTCAGAGGTGTGTGCCCGGGGCGACTGGGGATCGAACTCGAGACCTCGTCTCGGCAGTCCGTTACGTACACCACTGGGCTATCGCGTCACAACAAAACAAAATTAAACATTATTCTATTATTAATCTAGCTCTGATTTGTACCAAACCATAACCACCCAATCGTTGATAGTTTTACCTATATTAAACTAATCACGTGCTCAAAGGGCTCGTGTCGTTGGTTTATCAGTCCTTTTATTGGTTTTTGGTTGCCCAGTTAGGGCACATGCGCAAATTTTTTGACTTTTGCTCAAGATTGTTGCCTCAAGGTATACAAAAAGAATTCTTTTCGAAGATCTTGCTTTAATTTTTCTCGTGGTCGAGTTTTAAGAATTTCTTATTAAATAACACGCCAACGATGTCAGGTGTTGTGACCATATAATTTATTTCAGTGATCTTCCATGTTGTATCTTGTTTATTACTAACATTTACATTTATTGCGGTAGCAGTATTATAGGGTATATTTATTGGCGTAAATTGAATCAGTTGCTGATATTCCTGTACGTTAAGTGATCGTTTATTTCGCTTATAGAAACGAATCCTGAGTTATGGTTGAGCCATGTGAACACTAGCTGTGAGGTTGCTATCTGCAGAAGAAAATAGAGCAAAATTGGAAAATAATAAGAAGCAAAGAAAGCCCTATTAAAGAAGAGTGAAAGGGAAAGAAAACTTTTGTCCCTTTCCTCTTGCAACAAGAGAAGAAATGGGATTATGCATTTGTATGATTTGTGGTACATACAAAGGTACGAACCATATTAGTACTCAACGTCGATCTTAAATTAGAGGGTGGTACTGCCGGCCGGATCATCTATTAATCTATATATATAAAACAAAATCGTGCTAGTGACGACCGGGATAAACTCAAGAATAGATGGATCGATTTTCATGATCATTTATTATTTAGATTTGTCGCCACCTATTCTGTGTCTTACTGTGTTTAGTGTTACTTCGGGCCACCAACCAGGTCTTAAAGACCGAAGTCTTAATATCACGAAAAAAAAATCAAAATCTTACACCCACTTTTTATCACTTTTCTCGACGTTTCACATGATTCTAAGTCTAATTAAGCAAAAAAATATTTGTGTCGGTCTGTCTGTTGGTCTGGATGTCTGTTTACGCAATAACTCAAGAACCACTTATCCGATTTAAAAAATTCTTTCGCCAATCATCTTGTTTGGTTAATGGGAAGAACTGATTAGATTTTGGGGTTTGTACGTTCAAGGTTTCGGGTACCCTATTGTCCCTAAAAAATCTAAGTTTGGCCCGAAGTTTGACAATCACTGTGTGATTTCCGCCCCACTAGATTTTTTTGCAGAAATCACCACGTTTACTCCCCGCCAGCCAGTGGGGGTAATTATGTTGAACTTGAACTGATCAAAGCCTCACACCGTATCGGGTCTCTCGTTGTGCATGGAGACAATTACGAAATAAATTCAGCCAATGTGGTAACCGACATAACTTGATTATAAGGCGGAAAAAAGGTTGCCGGGTCAGCTAGTACTAGATAAAATATAGCTCTACTGGGTGTATGGGACCCCATTAAGACCTTCGGGGCCAAGCCAAACTCACCTGCAAGCTGGTAAAACTGCTGATTGATGGACGCTGCACTGCCACAGTCTTTGCTTTTGAGGTTGAGTGATCAGACGACAGTCTCTCCATTAAAAGCTGTATAAGGCAAAACAAGTTGAATTCCTGAGACGAGCTCAGCCGAATACAAGGGATTTTCGATTTTGCAATTATTTTTTTTTGCGATTTTTTGCCATTTTTTCTTTATCTTGCAATGGTTCACCCCAGCACGAATATATTACCGAAAACAGCAACTCGATAGCTCATCTCCTTCATACCCAAAACCGTGACAGAAAATTGGCAACGACGACGACGACGTCGACGAGGACGTCGACGACAACTCGATAGCAATAGGGCTTTTCTAAAGAAAATCCCTAAAAAAAAAGAGAAGACGAAGTAAGCGGATCCCGAGTTTCGAAGTATAGTCCTTGGATACAACCGTGAACAACGCTAAGACGATGATGATGACTTGAGAAGAAGACTTCTTCACGAGGTGCGGAGGGGATTCAAATGACGGAGGTCGGTCAACGATCTCCATCCTCCATGAGCGCAGAGCTGGAGGTGACAGAGCCGCTTGTCACCCGAGCAGAATCAGGTTGGGGTGGCGGCACGATGCACGCCCCTCCTTTTCTGGGGGCAAGACAGGGACACGGTGCGAGGGAAATGCCTTACACCCCGGCCTCTGAAGACCCGAGAAGGCGTGCGGTTTTAGTCAGTTCAAGTCTGATATAAGCACCGTATCCAGTATCGGTATCTGAAGGGATTCCCGCAAGAAAAACAAAGGGTTCTGTTTCTCAAAAGGTAAAAAAGAACCCTTATAAGGTCACTTCGATTTTTCTCTGTTAGTCTGAATGTCTGTCTGTCCACCCGCTTGTTTATCAATAAAGCGTGAAGCCCACAAGTGGAATATGTGCCAACAAAAAAAGTAATAAGGAGAGTAACAAAAATATACGGTCGAATTGAGAAACCTCAATTTTAAAGTCGGTTAAATATTTCCCACCTTCTATACACGTCAAAGGATTTTTTTATCTGTTTTAATAGCACTGAGCCATGTCATTAAAAAGAGCTTCGGGTGAACTGAGTTCACAAAAAGTTTATCAACAAAGGCAATTCAGATATTTATACATACACATACATTTATTATTTATTATAAAATACACCTCTGCCTACGCCTTTAGGGTAAAGGCGTAGGCAGAGGTGTATTTACACCCATATTTCACTTCATAAAGTTTTCGGTACGAAGGGTATAGGCCTATTGCGGTCAACCTGGCACTTGTTATGGCCTACAAGTTTACTGTTGAATGGAGAATACAACCTATCCCTTAGGCCAGATTTCAACAATGTAAGAAACCGAGAGCAATTATAACTAAACGGTCTTCTAATCACATTTTACTTAACGAAATTCTTCGAGTAAAACGTAAGAATCAAGTTCACTTGAACGGATTTTTCCGGGTGAAATCCAGCCTTAATCACCTTGTACTAACCTGCCGGACTGACCCGCGCGAAAAAGTCCTCCTATATCGGGGAGCCGTGGACACGTTCGTGACCTCGAGGGCTAGCTGCATCGTGGACATTTCGTTCGCGAGCCCCTCGTTGGCGTGACGTGTTCAGGGCTGTAGCGTCGTTTTGGGGGAGGAGACAAGTTCGGATCACCGAATGTATTCGGTTTGACGAATCCCCCCCGCCCCCCCGCGAGCGACCCGCCGGCCAAACCGGCTCCAGCCGAGCCACGCTGGGCTCTTAAGCGACTAGATCGGGAGCTCCTCTTGGAAGCCGCCATCGTACAGGCCTAGGACCCTGCGCTGGACAGGACTGTCAGTACAGACGATGAGGCGTGGAGGAGTGGTTCCGGGAGGTCATGACCCGTGTCTGTGACGCGGCGATGCCTAGGGCTCCGCCCTATAATCCGAGGGGTCAGGTCTACTGGTGGGCGTCGGAGATCGCGCGGCTCAGACGGGCCTGCGTGATCACGCACCGCCGGTGGGCCCGATTCCGTAGGAGGCGCCGCCGACCCGCAGATGCGAAGGCCCGAGAACTCGGCCATGGGACCTGGAGGCGAAAGCCTTTTCGCAACTGTTCCAGTGGCAAAAGGAGGCGCGGGAGCAGGGACGGAACCCCGAGCCTCGAGAAATCGAGGCCGTGCAGTCCCAGCTCCGCCAGGCCATCGTGGTGGAGTAGAAGGAACGACTTTGGCGACCAAGCGCAGGGCACTCCGCAATAGCGGCGGTAAGGCCCATCATGGAGGATTGGCTAGAGAGGTGACACGGAAGCCTCTCGTATCTCCGGGAAGGGGAGCTTCGGGAACATCATGTATCGTGCATCGGATCAGGAAGGAGCCAACGCTTGAATGTCATCACTGTGAGGACTCAGGGCTGCACACGCTGGCGTACTGCCCGGCGTGGGAGGCGCCGAGGCGGACTGGGACTGGGAGTCCTCTCGTTCGGCAGCATGATTGCGGCAATGGTGCGGAGCGCGATCGCGTGGGCCGCCGCCACCTGCATCTGCGAGCATGTAATGCTCGCGAAGGAGATGGCGGAGTGCGCCCGGGAGAGATTTAGAACTCTCCCAGCCCGCCGAGCCCGCAACATGCTCGCCGCGCGTAAGGCAGGCGATTCAGGCGCCGGAGGTCGCTCAACGACCTCCGTCCTCCATGAGCGCAGGCCTGGGGGTGGCAGGTGAGGCCGCCTGTCACCCCAGCAGAAGCAGGCCGGGACCCAGACCCAGACTGGGGCAAGACGGGGACACCGTGGTTCCCAAACCCGAGGGGGGCATCTCGAAACCGGAGATGGCCCAGGGTCAGTCGGGGCGCGAGGAATATGCTGTATGGGCAACCTTACACCCTGGCGTTTTAAGACCCGAGATGGCGTGCGGTTTTAGTCGGTTCAAGCCCGACATAACCGCCCCCGCTGGCCGGCGGAGGGCGGGGGGTATCTGAAGGGATTTCCGCATGAAAAAAAAAGGGTACTCAGTTCAAAGTGAAAATGAGTAAATCGCTATGAAGAGTTCTAATTTGAAAGGTACCCTTGTTTTACTCCAGGTTCACATCGTCTGATCCTGATTTGATAACCTGAACTGGAAAGAAGGTATAGTATTTCAAATCAAAAAATAATTTTCAAAATCGGTAAAACCATCTTCGGGTAATTGAGGAACATGTAAAAAAGATTGTAACGAAATGAAATGTTCCTTCTTTTTAAGTCGGTTAAAACATACCCAAGTATAAAGTGAGTTGTCGCGTAGTGACAATCTACGTAACTAATAGTTACAAATATCAAAACATTATTATAAAACATACGCTTTTATGTTTTATCAGTCATATCTATAAAGCATTCGTAACAACACGCATACCATATAATATTCAGCATATTTATGTATTCATTTGTGATTGTTGTGTCAAAGTGATACCACTACACCCACGGATAGGAAATGTTTTCTTTGAAAAGAGTACCTACTAAAAACCTAAATTACCCTTTAACCAGTTCAGCTAAAAAGCTTGTGTTGGGAATGCGTTCACGTCGGTAGGTTAAGAGGCCGGAATCTCGCGTCGCAGACTTATCCGCTGTTAAAGTGTATCAAAAAGACGGGGCACGTACAGGGCGCGAAGACTTTTCTCACATTTAGATTGGCTGCGCGGGCGCGCGCGTGTTACGTGTTTAAAGTAACCCTCCCCCACGCACCCCTTAAACCCTCCGCTCACCCCGAGCGGCAACGTCTTGTCCGCGTCTCGTCTCTCTTGTGTGTTTCAGGATACGCAGTCTTGGAACGCGTCATGTCCACGTCTCGCCCGTGCCCAGTCTTTTCTGTTAGTTTTATGTCGCGACGCTTCTATACATTTTGTATGAAACTCACTGATAGGGCGCCGCGTACGCGGCGTGTCTGTGGCGCGTGTTTGCCTTACGACCGTTCTACTAACCTACCCACCCCTCTCGAGAGTAATAATCAAATTAAAAGGAAATGCCTATTGTCTATCGTGTTGTTTAAATGTTCAATTCAACGTATTCGCAACATTATTGGTAATTAACTAACACTTACTTTTAGGCTTGTTCGCTGTTGGAAATTATAATAAATCTTGTCACTGTTTTGTGTGACGTGCATGGTTAGGTATAATATGCGTGAGTTTGCTGAGCAGCAGTATCTTTTGTATAAGACACAGGTTCGCTTCTGCGTGGAATACTGTATTCATCTTTAGGATGGCTCTGCACAGTACTTATTAGATGCTCTTGACAGATTGCAGCAGCTTAGGCTTATTCGCTGTTGGAAATTATAATAAAGCTTGTCACTGTTTTGTGTGGCGTGCATGGTTAGGTATAATATGTGTGAGTTTGCTGAGCAGCAGTATCTTTTGTAAAAGAAACAGGTTCGCTCCTGCCTGGAATACTGTACTCATCTTTAGGATGGCTCTGCACAGTACTTATTGGATGCTCTTGACAGATTGCAGCGGTGTGAGCTTCATATCATTGGAACTCCTGAGGTTACAAATACCTTGAAACCTCTGCAGTTGCGTAGAGACTTTGCCTTACCAGCTGTATTAGGCTCTACACAGTACTTAATAGAAGCTCTTGACAGATTGCAGTGGCATGCAGTCCGTATCATTGGGAGTCCGGAGGTTAAAAACACCCTGAAACCTCTGCAGTTGCGTAAAGGCTTTGCCTTACCGGCTGTATTAGGCTCTATACAGTACTTAATAGAAGCTTTTGACAGACTGCAGCGGTGTGAGGTCCATATCATTGGGAGTCCTAAGGTTACAAACACCTTGAAACCTCTGCAGTTGCGTAGAGACATTGCCTTGCCGGCTGTATTAGGCTCTACACAGTACTTAATAGAAGCTCTTGACAGATTGCAGGGGTGTAAGGTCCATATCATTGGGAGTTCTGAGGTTACAAACACCTTGAAACCTCTGCAGTTGCGTAGAGACTTTGCCTTACCGGCTGTATTAGGCTCTACACAGTCTACACAGTACTTACTAGAAGCTCTTGACAGATTGCAGTGGCGTGTAGCGCATATAATTGGGAGTCCTGAGGTTACAAACACTTTGAAACCTCTGCAGTTGCGTAAAGACTTTGCCTTACCGGCTGTATTAGGCTCTACACAGTCTACACAGTACTTACTAGAAGCTCTTGACAGATTGCAGTGGCGTGCAGTCCGTATCATTGGGAGTCCTGAGGTTACAAACATTTGGAACGTCTGCAGTTGCGTAGCCACATTGCCGGCTGTATTTTACTGCCTCTACCACGGCGAGTGTTCTGATGAGCTCTTTGATTTCATACATAGATATGTATACATACGCGCATATAGCAGGTGAAAGTTCTACCACAACACAGGTTGTCAATATCATGCTATACTCGATACTTACCTGTTTACCTGACCCAAATAAAGATGGGTGTATATTACCTACACTACTAATAGAGCTTGGGACATATTTGTGTAGCCATGATTTTCACAACTCACCGCGTTTTACTGATCAAAGCTTACCTAATCGGTGGGTCACAGGTTCGGCCATGTGGTGGTCACTCACTAAAATGATAATAATATGGAATATGTTTACTAAATAAAAGCTTTATACATGACTAGTAAACCACCCTTGTTTTGCTTTGGTTTCTACGAGTTTTTTTAATGAAACCATTATAAGCGGCGATAGCCCAGTATCGTACGTTATGGACTACCGAGACGAGGTCTCGAGTTCGATGCCCAGTCGCCCCGGGCACACACCTCTGATTTTTCGTAGTTATGTGTGTATTAAAAATGTTAATAATTATCGCTTGCTTAGTAATGTGCCCGGTAGATGGTAATAGGCTCGCCCCCTATTACACTGGACCTAAACATAACTGGCGAAACATGGGTGTGTAATACAGCTCTGCCTACCCCTGCAGGGATACAGGCATGAAATTATGTATGTTATGTTATAATTTACACATAATATTATTCTTGTCAGATGGATACTGTACTCCTTTTAAAATATCCAATACACGTCCAATAATAAGGTAAACTACGAGATATTTAAACCGAAGCCAATTCTGTTGAGTCTTTGTGACAGAAAACTTGTCGAAAGTGCTGAAATTCAATTGGAAGCCATTTTGATTTTCGTATTGAACCGGCCGAGATTCAATTTTGATGACAAAGTTCTCTTTTGAGGTAGAAATATATTAGGTAGGTGCCGTTTTTCGTTCGCGATTTCCTGTCCATTCAATGCTGGCCCACAGACGCGAGGCATCTGAAAGTGGTTCAGGTCACTGATAAAATGGTATATCAACTTACTTTTTAGTCTGTGCTACCAAGGCTCTTCATTGCCTTTATTTATGGTGTATCTCGTTTTCTATGCTGAGGAAAGATAAAGTGAGTGAATCATTTTATTTGTAGTTACGAGTTTCTTTATACTACTGAAAGTGTTAATAAGAATACAACATGCTTTTTTGGTGGCAATTTGTGTTTATCTCACAAATAAATGAAATTTATGTATCTGTCTGTTTGTTATGTTAAAATATGTCTGTCAGTTTGTTCCGGCTAGTCCTCGACGTAGCTACATCGAGGATGATGTTATAAGCCGTAACTTATGTTACTTTTGATTTTAGAATAAGGTTTAGGTTTAAAAATACAGATACAAAAATACAGAGAAGTCCACGCGGACGAGTTCAAGGGAAGTAATCCAATAAAAATATAAATTTACAACTAGGTAAATGTTTGCATTGAATGTATTTTTGAAGAAATTAGTATACTAACTCATCATAAACTCACGCCTATATCCCCGAAGGGGTAGGCAGAGGTGCTAGCACCCACATTTCGCCAGTTTATGTTTAGGTCCCAATGTAATAGGTGGCGAGCCTATTGCCATTAACCGGGCACTTATAAACCTGCGATAAATACACACATAACTTCGAAAAGCATCGAAAAGTCATTGATGTGTGCCATGGTAAAACCTGGGATAGAACCCGAGACCTCGTCTCAGCAGTCCATTACCCATACCACTTCCTATAATAATATACCGGGATAAACTCAAGAACGGGTGGAACGATTTTCATGATCTTTGATTTTTTGGATTTGTTTTCACCTTTCTCTCTCAGCAGGGGTAGTTGTCGGACTCGAACCGATCAAAACCTCACGCCATCGTAACGGGTCTTTAATGTCATCTTTAATGTTGTGTAAGGAGATATTCACAAAATAGATTCAGCTGATAAGATAGCCAACATAACTTGGTTCTTTGAGCGGAACGAAATTTACCGGGCCAGCTAGTTTCCTATATATTGAAATCAAATTGTAGGTGTCTATCGAATCGGGGTGTATGATGCCCTGCCATGATCTTCGAGGGCAAAGCTACTTTCAGCTCATAGCTGGTAAACCTGCTGATTGATTAACGAACGAGTTACTGGAGGTGGTTATGTCGTGTATCGACTAAAATGCACGGTGTCCTCCGCAAGTATCCGTTGCCGGGCACCACGGGTAAGCCCTCGAAAGGATAACCCCAGGGTACTGGAGGAGGCTTGCCTCTTTTCAGGGTGGAGTGGCTGTCGCTCCCATAAATGCCAAATCAATAAATCAAATTTATTTGTTTGAAAACATGTTTTAAAAGTTATTATAGCTTGTACAGTACAGAGCATGCATGTTTTGCCAGTGTTATACTAGTGCGCAAATATTATTTAGCATCAACACTTTTTGTCAAGAAATTCGTTAATACCATAGAAGTTATGTTCATTTAAATAAATATTAAATAAATAAATATTCTACGACATTCTACACAGCGCTTTCTAGACCCAAAGTAAGCATAGTTTAACTAGCTTGTGATATGGGTTCTAGAATGCGGATAAACATACTTAAATACTTTTTTTGTAAATACATACATATTATACATAGAAACACCCGACCAATGCACATAGACATATTCATGCATACACATACACATTTATACATACATATTTGCACTGAGCGGGAATCGAACCAGCGCCTATTGTCGTAGCAGGCGAATGCACTACCGCCACGCCACAGAGGCCGTCAAACCGTTTAACCAGTACAGTATATAATTATTTTTAAATAATCTAGTGCTTAATGCTTTAAGATACATTATTATTTTATTGTAAAAAGGCAACTCTTATTATATTTTGTAGATTTCGGGATATTAAAGTTAAGCGAAACTAATTTATTATGGAGAATGAGCATCAGGAGACCAGATCCCAGGCTTCAAAATACAAGCTGTGGATCCAACCGGGATTAACGCTGGGATAAAGATGAAGAAAGGGGGAATACATAATTAAATAGCTACTACCAAAATCCACGTTTAAAGGTGATCCAAATACGGCATCTTATTTATATTTATTTCACTTCAGCTCAAAATGTTGAAAGAAAACCAGTTGAGAGAAAATCATTTAGATAAAGTTGAGATACCTTCCTTCTAAATAGCTATGAATTTTAAGCCGGCAATCTAGATTATCCAGGCCGTTAGAGTCTTGACTTTCTAAAGGCGGCTTTACATGATGCGCGACTGTGCGGAAAATAGTAATAATAATGTTTATTTATTTCTCTCTTAAAGTACAACGGTTATATTTCAACATTTTCGTATTATTTTATTCCTTAATGAGAGCTGTATCCTGTACCAGGTATGAAACCTGTATTACAGATCTTCAAGCCCCCAGTTTTGTTACAGGTAGGTACATTTTTGTATAAATTACTAATAAAGAATCAAATTAGTAGTAACTTTTGTGGGTACTTTTAGAAAATAAAAAAAAAACGCGTGTTAAATAGGCGTTTGATTTGACGACGTACCGTGATAAGATATTCATTTGTGGAAGAGCAGAAAAGCTCGTAGCGGTGCGTTAGATGCTCCGCGGACAACATGGCTTCGAAAAAACCCAACACATCCGTAGAAAGCAATTTTTTTTAAGTATTAATAACCGAAATTACTAATATTCCCCCTATTCCCTCCAGCTAAGCTAAATTGCTTGTATTAGGAGTGAGTTCACGTCGGTAGTGCAATGGCCAGGATTCGAACCCGGGACCTCTCGATCGTAGGGTCGACCCCTTAATCACTAAGCTACAGACGCTTCAAGCAATTGACTGTCCGTGGTCATACAGTCGCCCTCAGAAATAGCTGTACTCTAAAACTGGTTCCGTAGCGATGCGCCAGATCTTCCGCAAACAAAATGGCTTCGAAATGGATCGACACACGAAA
Source organism: Cybosia mesomella (assembly GCA_946251805.1). NCBI lineage: Eukaryota > Metazoa > Arthropoda > Insecta > Lepidoptera > Erebidae > Cybosia > Cybosia mesomella. Next base: position 24,061,001 of record OX276405.1, read on the forward strand.
CACAACCCGTGGCAATTTTATTGAGTATCCGTGGTCGTGCGTGAGAACATCTAAATAATCAGGCACCGTCAAAAGCCATTTCATTTATCATTAAAAGCTCCGTAATAGAATTATTTAGTACATAGACTTGTAATTTGCTTTGATTTGGTTTACTATTGGACATTGTGTTAAGTTAAGAATGATAAATTAGGAGTTGTTATTTTGTATATGGTTTTCGGAATGAAAATCTAATTTATTATCGTTGGGTAATTCTTATATTGGTTGATGGCTTGACGGCCAGGAGTCTCGGGTTCGATTCCTGACAATCGTGCGATATTTTGATCCAGTTTAAATGGAAAATCAAATAATTATTGCGAATTGAATAGAGGTTAACAAACAAGGGGTTACAAATTTTGGAAAAAAAGCCACCGACCAACAGAGAATAAAAAAATAACTAAGCGAAGGAAATTTTGCATAAGAAGAAAAATTTAACTGAATATATTATGACTTGAGTGATCCATCTATATCAAATAACTTCGGTTTGTGTTTCTTTTTATCTAGAATTTATGTATGTAACTATGTAAATGGTTTTACTCCCAATTAAACATAAATTATACGTATTTCTATCCCAAATAGCACCCCGACTTACTTGAATTCGACTTACACGGTCATCACTCGGTCCCACCTATCGCGTAAGTTCGCGCTATGGTGTCGATCTCTCAAAATAAATTACTGCATTTATTTTGAGAGATCGAATCCATAGCGCTTGCCAACTTAATGCCTTACATAATTGGTGTGTTTTCCGCAAGGATGAACAGATAGACAATCATCTAAACTATCTGGATCTGTCCAGGATAGTTGAAATTCTCTATGTACCTCTTAAGCTGAAGTAAGAGTCATCTATCAAACTTCTAACAAACTTTAAAACAAAGAATGATCTTATTATCATTCTCAAACATTGTCAAGGCCCGTCCCGGATCTTTCCAATTTAAATTCAGATGAAAAGTTAGTTAGTAAATGCTTCAAAAGTTTGTTTATCTTGTTTTTCCTTTCATTCACTACATTGATCCACTCATTTCATTACGAAACAACACCAGTCCCTCGAAAATCGCGCTAAATCCTGAGCTCAAAACAAATGTGTACCGGTTTTTAGATCGATTGGTTTTGCTTTTCCTCTCTACTTAAGGCCGAGTTAAGGGTTCGAGTGATTTCTTTATATCCACTAATCTTGTTAGGTTTGTTGTGAACTAAGTTTGCAGCGAGTAAAAGTAGCCTGGTTCATTTTTATGATGAGTAATTCATAGAGTAACGTTGAATTAAAGTAATTTTGTTTGTAAAAAGAATGCTAGTATTATTGCTAACCCCTTTAGCTAAGATAAATTCCTTGTATCAGGAATGGGTTCATATTGGGAGTGTAATAGCCGAGATTTGAATCCAGGTCCTCTCGATAGCAAGTCTGCCGCCTTTTTTTCTTTTTACCTTAGCCAATAGCTTTGGAAAACTCAACAACTACAAAACCTAAAACTTTTTCACTGCAGAGATATACAATAATAAACATACATAAACGAATTTTTAGATTTCTTTCTTCTTTCTTTCTAAAAATTCAAAATTGTCATGTCACATAGGCGAGATAGCTTACTTCGGTTATGTTCAGAGAGCTGAGAAACTAGCTATTGGCGCTAACAGAGCGTTATTACCCAATCCCGCCGGCTGAGGCGAATACCGTTCGCCATTGAGCAATCCGACGCGAGCTCTCTCGCCTCAGTGAGACTCGACATCAAATTTCTATATTACGGCGTGAATCATACAGAAAAAAAAACGAAGAGACGGTGCGATACCCCATTATACAGGCTGTTTTTTTTTGCGTTAGCATGTCACTTGCGCCCCTTTAGCGCGCCTTTATTTGTATGAAAACTTTGAAGCGTAGTCGTCCGTGCGACGCTTTAAGCTCGCCTTATGCCTCCTAACTTTCCTGTATGATTCATGCTTTATATGGCAATTTCCCTATACCCATCTTATGACATTCCTCTCACGTTTTATCGCCAAGCGCACACACTGGAACACAACCCCGCCTACTCATTCCGTTATCAGCCTTACTAAGTCGAAACCCGAAACTTATTTATATCAGGAGTTTCCTGACTGATTCCAGGGACAATATTAATTCCGTTCACGTATATGCGTTAAACCGACTCTAGCGACAACGTGACGTCATTAGGCGTAGTGAAATTTAAAAATGTGCGGCGATAAAATATGCTTCGATGTTGCGTACAGTCGTTGAATTGGTCGTGGGAAGGGTTTTGAAAGTATGTTATGCTGATAATATTTTATATGGGTACTAGGTATTACCTGCGGCTTTGCCAGTTGTTGGTTATCGCCATCAAACATAGCCTTTGCCAAGCTCTAGCCCATATCTAGGTATAGCAAATTTAATTAAACTCGGCTCCGTGATTTAGAACAGCACAACTATACAAAATATAATACTAAACTTAAAGATAAAAACTGTTACGGATTTTTATACCTTCTATACCTATTACAAGATACATAACAAAACGCATAATATAACTTCACGCCTGTATCCCCGAAGGGGTAGGTAGAGGTGTATTACACACCCACAATTCGCCAGTTATGTTTAGGTCCCAATGTAATAGGGGGCAAGCCTATTGCCATCTACCGGGCACATTACAAGATACAATCTGATAATATAAAGTACTACACCTTTCTAACCTGACGTTAAAGATTTCGATCACACTTCTTTTTGTTAAAGTAATAAATACCCTTTAGGGGCAATAAAAATTTAATTGCAGCCCATTTGAAAGCCGACTCCATATCTTTTGTTAAGATATTCCTAAAGGCTTTTGAAAGTGAAGAAGCTTTTGTGTACTAGACTGCCTACCAAGGAAGATTTTATGACACTAAAATGTGGATTTCATACACATATAGGTGAGAATTATGGGTCAATAAATAAAATCCAAAGTTTATGCTTTTATAAGGTAGCGCGTAGTTTCGGGCGTAATAGAATACAAAGGAATATCTTTACTTCTCGAAGATATTGTTCAAAGTGAATAAGCTGTAGGTCTATACTCTGTCTAACAGTAAACATGACGAGCTCTCTGGTGCAGCGGTAGCGTGTTCGACAGCGAAGTGAGGGGTAGCGGGTTCCGGGTCGCATATTCATGTAATATAAAGAAAATTTAATTAAGTATGTTAACCCGCATTCCAGAACCCACATCACCCCCGATAATCTCTGTATGTCGCTGTGTAATATAGTACGTCCTTGAGTATATTTTATTATTTATCAGCATTTATCTGCGGCTCTACCCGCGTGGAATTCTGATCCCGTTCCCGCAACTTATGGGAACCTATTCCACAGATAGCCTATTTATTATTCCAGACTATAGTAATTATTCCTGTACTAAATTTCAGCTGGATCCGGCCAGCCTTTGGAGCGTGATTGAGTAACAAACATACAAACATCCAAACATCTTCACAAACTTTCATATTTATAATATTACTAGCTGACGCAGCATACTTCGTTCTGCTTTAGAATCAAGTTATGTTGGTAACCTTCATCAGCTGTTATTATTTCGTGAATGTCTCCTTGCACCTCAGCATTGAAGACCGGAGACGGCGTGAGGTTTTGCTCGGTTCGAGTCTGGCCGGAGGGGGGGGGGGGAGATGTAACAGAGGTGATTTCCATAAAAGAAAATCACAAGAAGGCACAGTATAGGCGAAGAAAATCAAAGATCACGCAAATCGGTCAACCCATTCTTGAGTTTATCCCGGCCATCACTAACACTACTTTGTTTTATATATCATCATCATCATCATCATGTCAGCCCTAGGAAGTCCACTGCTGAACATAAGCCTCCCCCATCGACTTCCATTTTGACCTGTCTGTAGCGGCCTGCATCCACCGAGTCCCTGCGCTTTTTGCTAGGTCGTCTGTCCACCTTGCTTCTGCTCCTTCCTACGCTGCGGTTGCTGTTGGTTCACTCAAGTACCTTTCTGCCCCAACGGAAATCGGTTCTCCGAGCTATGTGCCCTGCCCACTGCCACTTCAGCTTGCTGACTCGCTCTGCTATGTTGGTAACTCTAGGTCGTCTACGGATCTCCTCATTTCTGATTCGATCTCGTAGAGAAACCCCAAGCATAGCCCGTTCCAGAGCTCGCTGTGTGACCCCGAGCCTCCTTATGAGGCCCATAGTGAGAGACCACGTCTCGGCACCGTAGGTCATCACTGGTAACACGCACTGATCAAAGACCTTTATATATATATATATATATATATATATATATATATACAAAAACCACAATGTGTCCTTCCCAATATATAATTGAAATTCCTTCCCTAAAATAAACCCCATGGTTCCCGGCGGACTTCGGCCATCGCGGCCTCGCCTTTCACTAAGATGATATGTAGGTGAGTATGTATTATGTACAACACTATAGTTTACACCTCTAAAATTATATTAATTTTGAACATAAATGGTTGCCGTGATGCAAGTAAGCCTTAAGTATTAAGAAACCATATTATGAAGGCGCTAATTGTTTATTAAATCTCATCGGATTACGTTACACTATAATACATTTAGGTATTCACAGGTTACCGTATGCTAAACGACGTGGGCTTTACATTGGCTTCATTACATTAATTAATTAACATTCATTTCGGTTCAAAGACTAATTTAAATAAACACCATACGAGTATTGACTTCTATACTAGACTGGCAGTTCGGAACAAAAAAAATTGTATCGATTCCTGGCTTACTAATGGACCCACAACATTGCGCCACTTTTTACTGCTGTCATAGCCGCTGAGTGTACCTATTAAATTTGTAATATCTGGGTAACCAAGCTTTGCCCGGTTTTATATTTTTCGAAGTTTTCTAAAAATGAAATCTAGCTGGATCGATTTAGCGCCCCCGAAACCCCTGTATACTAAATTTCATGTATTTCATTGGATCCGTTTCCGAGATACAGATTATATAATATATGTATATCTATATTTATATACAAGAATTGCTCGTTTAAAGGTATTACATATATGTAATATATAGGTATTACATATATATAATATGCGGGCAAGCCGCAATAGCGGCGGTAAGGCCCATCATGGAGGATTGGCTAGAGAGGCGACACGGAAGCCTCTCGTGCCGACTGACGCAGGTGATCTCTGGGAAGGTGAGCTTCGGGGACCACCTGCATCGGATCAGGAAGGAGCCAACGCCTGAGTGCCATCATTGCGATGCGAGCTAGGACTTAGGGCTGCACACGCTGGCGGACTGCCCGGCGTGGGAGGCGCCGAGGCGTGACCTCGTGACAGCCATCGGGGTGGGAGTCCTCTTGCTCGGCAGCATGATTGCGGCAATGGTGCGGAGGGCGAGCGCGTGGGCCACCGCCAATTCTGCGAGCATGTAATGCTCGCGAAGGAGATGGCGGAGCGCGCCCGGGAAAGGTTTAGAACTCTCCTGGCCCGCCAAGCCCGCAACATGCTCGCCGCGGGTCGCAGGCGACTCAGGCGCCGAAGGTCGCTTAACGACCTCCGACCTCCATGAGCGCAGGCCTGGGGGTGGCGGGTGAGGCCGCCTGTCACCCCAGCAGAAGCCGGGACGGTGGCGTGACTAGCGCTCCTCCCCCAAACCGGGGCAAGACGGGGACATCGTGGTTTCCAAACCCGAGGGGGCCATCTCGAAACCGAAGATGGATCAGGGTCAGTCGGGGTGCGAGGGATATGCTCTATGGGGCAACCTTACACCCCGGCGTCTGAAGACCCGAGACGGCGTGCGGTTTTAGTCGGTTCAAGCCCGACATAACCGCCCCCGCTGGGCGGCGGGGGGGAATCCGAAGGGATTTCCGCACGAAAAAAAAAGGTATTACATTATATGAGCTGTCATCTGTAAAGCAATGTAAAGATGCAAAAAATCAAATAGACGTATTTTATAAAATTTTCATGCAATAAACATAATTTAAAACCGATTGATTTAGGTAAGTAACGAATTTCTTTTACCGTTTATTGAGATTGACGTAAATATACGTGGAGACCATTATTAATCTATGGCGAGGACCCTCCCCCTTTACCACCTCTCCCCCGAAGAATACCGGCTGCTGTACTAACACGCTCCATGCGTGAATAATGACAATAAAAAATTAACAGAAAATGATAAAGAAAAATAAAACCGATCAAATAAAGTCGCTTAAATTTTTTTCAATGCGAACACCCAGTATATCCCCACAAGCTATGTACGCCTTCCATTTTTAAACTTAGTTTGCATGCAGAGTGTAAAAATAAAACAAAACAAACCAAATAACAAACTCCGAGATACAAGAACAAATCACGTAGTTGTATGGTTAAAACAAATTAAGATTAATGTCCAAATATTTCGTATGTCACCGAAATCCTGACAAATGGTGTTCCTGACGTATAACTACTCGCAACTTCACTACATACGTACAATGTTTACGCGTCATGTGTTACAATGTAAATCAATCAGTAAGTAAAGTTAGTTTCGTTAGTAAAGTTGCTAGAACGGCGCAGTGGTTTTAAATAAATAAATATTCTACTACATTCTACAAAGCACTTTCTAGACCCAAGGTAAGGATAGTTTAACTAGTTTGTGTTATGGGTTCCAGAATGCGGATAAACATACTTATATACTTTTTTTGTAAATACATACATATCTTTAATATAAAAATGAATCGCTGAATGTGTTGCTAAGCGCTAATCTCAAGAGCAGCTGAACCGATTTCGCAAATTCTTTTTTTTGAGCTGAGTGAGACGAAGTCGAGCGAAAGCTCCTCATACTAGACTTCAGGATTTTCTTTGTCACAGGTCTCCTCCTAAACTACTAATCCAACCAGAACCAAATTTGGCATGATTAAAGAGGTCAATCAGAGGAAGGTTTATGGATATATTTTGAAAAAATTAATGCTACCATAGAGGAATGATCATCGTTAAAAAAATTCCAGATGGAATTACGTAATAACCGCTCGAGACACTGTGACCAAACTTTACACGCTCAGAAAGCATGTCCAGAGTTGTGACTTTCAAAAAGAATTTTCAAAATCGGACTTGCCACGGAGAAATGATCACTGTTCAAAATTTTTAAAATCTGATTCCGCAATAGCGGTCAAATATATTGGACAAGTCACGATGTCTCACTCAGCTCAACATTGCAAGCAGCGATTCGCCTTGCAGTCCTAGTATAATATTCCTTGTACGAGGATGGTTCTTACGGAAGAAAAAGTTAAAGAATTCCCTGAAAATAAAAGTAAGAAAAAACTTTCCATACAAAAGATTCACGTAATTTTATCCCAGGAATAGGTTCCCATGGGTTACAGGAAAGGGATCAGAATACCACGCGGGCGAAGCCGCAGGCAACAGCTAGTTATACAAAGAAACACCCATACCAATGCAAATATTCATATTCATTCATACAAATATTAGCGCTGAGCGTGAATTGAAACCGCGCCCCCTGTCGTAGCAGTCGAATGCACTATCGCTACGTCACAGAGGCCAGAAGAGAAGAGAAGAAGGAAAGCAAAGAGAAGAGAAAATGATTTGATAGTTTCATCTAGTGTTGTAAGTGTATAGAACCCCAGCAAGATGTTTGAGAGCAAGCTAATCTCACGTGCGTTAGCGCTGCACTTTCTAATTGACGGACGAAGCTCTGGAGCAGGCATTTTTCTCGGTGTTGGGTCAGACGACAGTCGTTCCCGTAAAAGCCAAATTAAAAGGAAGAGAAAGTGTAAATGGATGCAACCGGCAACAACGCTAAGATGTTGATAAAGAGGTTCATCGAGTGTTGTAGAGCAGAATATTTTTTTAGGTTCACAAGTAAGGGGACTTTCCCCGCGTCGTAAGTCATTTTACTCTTGTTTTTACTATAAATTAAAAGTAAACTAACAATAAAATTAACCCCTTGTGGGTGTCGCACACGGCTGTTTTGTACCCAATAGTATACATACAAATCAGGCTCAGTTTAAGCAGCGTGACTCAACAAAAAGTACAGGGTAACTGTAATTGGCTCATACCCAGTTACGTGGAACTGAATTCAGTGTATGGGGGTTTTTATTCACTTACTAGCGGCCCGGTACGTGCTTCGCTACGTCAAAATGATCCGCCATGTATTGAATTCAAGGGCTTACCCGGGGTGCCCGGCAACGGACACTTGGGGAGGATCAATCCCTTCAGATACCCCCCACCGGCCAGCGGGGGTGGTTTTGTCGTGTATCGACTAAAACCGTACGGTGTGCGCACGAAAAAAAAAATTCTGAGAGATTTTCTTAATATTTTTTTCCGTAAGAACCTTGTACAGAGTATTAGAAAACTACAAAATAAAAATCAGCCAAATTGGTCAAGCCGTTTTCATGCATACATGTCGTGACAACGGAAAACGGGTTTCATTTATATATATATAGATAGATATCAGACGTATCTATATGTGTATATGTGAATAAAATGAGAGGAGAATGAATGAGGGATTAACCCCTACAGTGTATGTTTTTCCTTATATTTGCGTTCGTTAAACCCAACCTTAACGTGTAAGTGCCAAACTTCATCAAACGAGGACACGTAAAATAGAGCTTTATGTGTATAAATCACTTCCTTAATATACCCATTTTGCAATTTAAACTAGCATCAAAATTTTGCAAAGTAAACACTTCAAATGTATTCATAGATTGATATGAATTGCCCGATGAAAATCAATATTCCAATTCAATAAGTTTTAAGTAAAGTTTGAGTGAAATCCAACCTTAGTAGATTACAGTTCCGTCCCATGCAGTTTGAATAGGGTACGATTGGATCAATTCGCAAATCAACAGAATGTTTGTGCTGCCAAATTGGTTTTAAACGTTACCGAAGACCGCTGTTATATTGATAGAAATCGAATTCAACCTGAGCCCAACATGAACTTTATGGGCGTTTGAATTCATTATTTTAATTGACTGCACTGGTGACGAAGTAGGTTAAGCCACACCTTACGCCTCTCCCATTAGTTCGATTGATGAATTGAGCAACAACTAGTTAACAAGTATATGTAGTACATATACATAACGGTTCAAAGACTTGAAAAAAATAACAGTTGAAGAGAAAATCACCTTTCAGTAAAGTGTTTAGGATGTCGTTTGGGATTTTTTCCTTTTGAACAGTCGATGTCGCTTGCACTCTTTTGCCGTTTAACCATTGATATTATGTGTACGAATACGAATGTGTCTTAACTTTCTAGCTTTGCTGCTGTCCTTACATACTTTACGACGACACTACCTTCCGCATTGCAACATGCCTTCGTTTAGGTGCACCGTGTGTTTCTCCGCATCGATGTCGCTGTGGAGAAGCGGTCGACAGGTTCGGACACCATGGCTTATCGTGCTGCAGGAGCGCTGGGCGAATACCACGGCACGCCAGCCTCAATGACATAATCCAACGTGCTCTTGTCACTGCCGGTGTGCTAGCTGTACTTGAACTAAATGGTTTGGCACGCGACGATGGCAAGAGACCGGACGGTATGTCATTAATGCCATGGAAAATGGGTAGGACTCTGGTTTGGGACGCAACATGCGTCGACACCATTGCTCCTACCCATATAGCCAGCACGGCTGGCTGTGCCGGTGCTGCTGCTGCTTCTGCGGAGACTCTCAAACGGCGCAAATACTCAAACTTAATTGGAGATTATGAATTTGTGCCGTTTGGAGTCGAAACGTTAGGGGCATGGGGTCCGAGTGCTCGCAGTCTCTTCAGGGAGATTGCAACACGTATGATCGACGCTTCTCGTGACCAGAAGGCTGGCTTCTTTTTAGCACAGAGAATAAGTATTGCCATACAACGTGGCAATGCTGCCCGTCTTCTGGGCACGTTACCACAGGAGGCATGCGATGCGGAGCAATTTCACGATGCATTTTAGGTTTATGTTTCTATTAATTAATTATTTTATTTTAGCTTTATTTACTTTAGTTAGATTTAAAATTTGTAACCACATTTGTACATTTACTTGTTTAAATAAATGATAAATGCATCAAAAAGAAAAAAAAAGAAAAGAATATATAAAGTTATTAAAGAAGAGACCCCCTTTACGAAATAATTATAAATGTCTTTCCTTCGAAGTTCAAAAGTATCACGTACGTAATTAGAACACTATTACTTTTACGTTTAATCGATGAATAAATTGCTATCTCATTCACACCAGAGGGCGACCCAATACCATTGAATTCGAAACAAGCTTATCATCTCATACACATTATAGGCCTGAGCACTTTCGATGCCGATTCTAGAGAAATTAAGCGAATCGTTTATGATCTTAATGAAGATTTCCAAATACCGGAATTTATCGGAAATGAGTCTAGGGCCTAACCGTTGGCGTAACATTACACTTAAGACGATTTTAATGCGCAATTTAACTTTTCGAATGTGCCCTGAAGCGGTGGATTTTTTATGTTAATACTTTTTCTAATGCTGATATGATAATATTTTTAATGCAAAAGCACATGCACGATTTTTAAGTTAATCCTAAACTTTGAATATGGTTTGAATTTGAAAAGATAGCAATTGAGGTTAGTATAAGGGGTCCGACGAAGACCTTCAGGGCCAAGTCAACCTAATCTGCAAGGCCGAGCACATGATTGCCGGACGACGCTTTGGTACAGGTTTCGCTTTCGAGGTTGGGAGGTCAGGCATCAGTCGCTCTGGTAAAGGAATAGAAGCCAAATCTATATAGGAGAAGGGGTAAGCAGACTCTACGCTTCGAGGTGAAAGTCTTAGATGCAATCGAGAATAACGCTTGGTAATGATGAGCGATTAAGATTTGAGTATTGTGACTTGTAAAAGTAATATACATACATACATACATAAATAATGCCCTGACACAACGCAGCTTACTACTAGTACAAATTATACAGAACAAATTAAAATAAAGCGTCGATAGCTTAGTAGTTAAGGAGTTGACCACATGATCGAGAGGTCTCGGGTTCAAATCCTGGTCATTACACTACCGACGTGAACCCACTCCTAACACAAGCTTAGCTGGAAGTATCAGCGGGAATATTAGTAATTTAGATTACTAATATCCTTATGAAAAAGGTAGTGGCACTCGGGGAGTGCTGACAGAAGCAAAAGCTTAAACAATTAGGTGTCTATTTTTTTTTATTGTCATCACCCATCATTGCTTCCCTCCTTCCCTCTCTATCCCGCCCCCCCTTCTTATTCCTTCCGATCTTCCCTCCGTCCCTCCCTCCATCCATCCGTCCGTTCCATGGAATTTACATCACCCCGGTGTCTTGTACGTCTGTGAAACTCACCTGACAAAGCATATAAATACTGCACGCTCCTTAGCTGAGGTGATGTATGTTCAACAGGCATCCAATGAGCGTAGTAGTAGTGGGCTAAGTTGACAAGAATCCAACAAACAGACGAGAAACTAACGATGACTAGGTATTTAATTAGGACATTATCACTGTCTGGGCATGTTAAATTACCCACATAATATCGATATCAGCATACTTAGTATATTCAACTACACTAATTAATTGGATTGAACATTATGAATACGATATTTCATTAAATAAATTATTGATCGGCATGAAACTGTCGAGTGTATTGATATGTCATCCTAGATTAGTGATTAGTTCACATAGTTGTAGTTGCCAGTTAATTTAATGTTTATTTGTTATTTGTTATCTCACATCAATCAAGGTTACATAAAGGCTCTCAGATTTGCTGTTAGTGGTAACATTGCTTATCTCGTGGCGGCAACTGGGTTGAGATTCCTTTTGGGAATCGGGAATCGTTCCGGGATAGATTTAGAAATCTCCTGGACCCTCAAGCCCGCAACATGCTCGCAGCGCGGCGCAGGCGACTCAGACGTTGGAGGTTGGTCAACGACCTCCGTTGTCTGAATCGCACAGGCCTGGGTGTGACAAATGAGGCCGTCTATCTCTCCAGCAGAAGCAGGCTGGAGTAGCGGCGCGACGTGCGCCCCCCTTCTCCGGGGCAAGTTGGGGACACCATGGTTCCTACACCCGAGGGGGCCATCTCAAAGTCGTAGATGGCCCAGGGTCAGCCGGGGTGCGAGGGAATTGCCTTATGTGGCCACCTTTCACCCGGCATCTGAAGACCCCCAGACGGCGGTCGGTTTTAGTCGGTTCAAGCCCGACATAGCCTCGCTGGCCGGCTGCAAATTTCCGCACGAAAAAATAAAAAGTGGTAACATTTTAGTAACATACTTAGTATAAGCAGAGGGTGCCACTAGAACTTACGTTATAAATAAGGTTTGAGATTTGCGTCCACCCTTAGACATGCCAAGCAACACGTTCGCCGCTCCAAGAATAGGTGTCTGAATCAAAATTCATCATAATCTAGCCTATTGCAGACAACCATCAACTTGAAGGACAAGTCCTAGCAGTTCTGAACAAGTTTGCTTTCGGCATCGGTGCACTTAATGCCGATAGCAGGGGCAAACTTCTGGGACGTGACTTCATCAAGCAGCCACCACTTGATTCGGCACTGGCAATACTGAACGTGTTTGTCTTTAGGTTTCACACAGTTTTCAAACAAAGTTACAAGACAAAAACTACGAAGTTTATAAGACATTAGAAGGGAACATTATAGAGGTAAAACGCCAATGTGTCTTTAACATTGTCTCCGAACAAAAGCCATTTAGCCTTAAACCTCTCTGGTCCCGATATTTTATTCAGGATAAAATAGAAATACTGCCTAATAAAAGTTACGCGCTTGGTTAAATTTTATGACAAAAATCTATTGTGTTCATACATCGTGTAATATTTTAAATTTGTGCGCCCAAGTTCACTGTCTGCCTCATATCTTATATGATTGCGCGCCAAAGATTACTGGGGAAGCGAGAGATAGGCCCCTTAATATTTTATGAAGAAATATTGGGAAAGTATGGGTTGTGGTACAAATATAAGCTTTCAAAGAAGTTCTATATTATGGAACGGAAAGACTGTATTGCTCATGTACAATGTTATTAACAAAATATATGATTTAATATTAAACTATCTATAATTAAAATGATATTTTCACCACTGGGCTAAAATATTACCAGAATACCAGATCAGAGTGTACTTGGGACGTCAAGATTTTTTTTTTATTATTATTAGTATTGGATTATGGGTATTATTCCGACTGAAAAGTTTACAAAAAAATTAAGATGAAATACAACACGAATATAATAAAATTGTAATCTTATTTATTTAATACTAGCAACCTGCACTCGCTTCGCTTCGGTTAATTTTTTTTTATATTTCGAGCTACCGTAATTTATACATAATATATAGCATATATACATCGGCGATAATGTACCTTTTTTTTTCGTGCGGAAATCCCTTCGGATACCCACCCGCCGGCCAGCGGGGGCGGTTAATGTACCTTTTTTTTTTTTTTTTTTTTTTTCGTGCGGAAATCCCTTCGGATACCCCCCCGCCGGCCAGCGGGGGCGGTTATGTCGGGCTTGCACCGACTAAAACCGCACGCCGTGTCTCGGGTCTTCAGACGCCGGGGTGTAAGGTTACCCATAGAGCATAACCTTTCAAATGGTGTAATATTTTTTCAGTACAGTGTTTCAGTTGTGTGAATTGTGAGTACAGTGGTTCCGAAGTTTACCGCAAACAGATACACAAACTCATAAAACTCGGCCTGTCTTTACAATATTATTAGTAACTAGCTGACCACCGCGGCTTCGCCCGTGGCATACATCGCCCCGTGGGACCTATTTATCCCAACAATGGGTGTAATTATTTTTTTCAGGCAATTTTTTAAATTTTTCTCTCCGTAAGAACCATCCTCGTACTTCAAGGAATATTATAAATAAATAATAATTAAAAAAAAACACGCTTTTTATAGAAAACCGAACTTAAAAAATAGAAAATAAGTATTAATAAATTTAAATTGAGAATAGTGTTAAAAATTTCAATAAATATAAATTAATAATAGTGTAAATAAAAAAAATATTTTATTTTAAAAAAGCGTATATTATCAAAAGGAGTCGGTTTTTTTTTTCATTATAATTTTATCAAATTAGTGTATTTGTCATCGGTCCTCGATAAATCTACAAAGTTTGAACGAAATCTGGCCGTTTAAAGTGGGTCAAAATCGCGCCCAAAGGATTCGGTTACAAACATACAAAAATACTGGTGAAGTTTATAAAAAGCAATAGAAAAGAATTAGCGAAATCGGTTCAGCTGCTCTAGAGATTTGCACTTAGTAACACATTCAGCGATTCATTCTTATATTATAGATTAGAATAGATTCAATTCTCCAATTTCCCAATCAAATCAATCCAATTTTATTTATAGCTAACAACCATCTCGATCATATCGGCTTTCGAACAAAAAATCCGCATCAAAATCGGGAGCTACGTTGCCACAGACAGACACACACATATACGTCAAACTTATAACACCCTTTTCGTTTTTGCGTTGGGGGTTAAATTAATGTTGTGAAACCTTATTATAGGTATATCTTTCGATTTAAGACTGCTGTATAAACTTCATTAGATTTTTATCCGAAGATAAATGGGAATTGTCTCGCTATCTCTTGCCGCTTACGCCAAAACCACATTCGTTATCCCCAGAGATGTCCACTGATTGAAGTTAATAAATATATATCCTTCATATATATACGTATACTCCATGTTATCTACGATAAAACATGTACATATAATCAAAGCAGGCGGTCAGCTATGCCAGTTTTATGATAAGAGATAGTATGTTGATTTAGATCTGTCTTTTACTAGGAAAAAAAAGTTAATCTTTATATCTTCTTCTTCTTCTTCTTCTTCTCTTATATATAAAAATGAATTGCTGTTCGTTAGTCTCGCTAAAACTCGAGAACGGCTGGACCGATTTGGCTAATTTTGGTCTTGAATTATTCGTGGAGGTCCAGAGAAGGTTTAAAAGGTTTGTCATCGATTGAGGCAGTACGAAGTCTGCCGGGTCAGCTAGTTTATTATAAATTCTCTGTTTTCATTTTGGCAAACCCAAAATGTGATGTCCAATAATTATACATACATATATATATCTTAGGACATTCTACACAGCGCTGTCTAGATGCGAAGTAAGCATAGCTTAACTGGATTGTGTTATGGGTTCCAGAACGCGGATCAACAAACTTAAATACATATTTTTTAAATAAATTCATTCATAGAAACACCCACATCAATATAAATAGCCATATTCATGCCTCTGTGGCGTAGCGGTAGTGCATTGGACTGCTACGACAGGGGGCGCGGGTTTCGATTCCCGCTCAGTGCAATTATTTGTATGTATGAATATGTCTATTTGCATTGGTCTGGGTGTATAATATGTATGTATTTACAAAAAAAAAGTATATAAGTATGTTTATCCGCAATCTGGAATCCATAACCCCTAATCTAATATATAAGTATGTTTATCCGCATTCTGGAACCAATAACATAAGCTAGTTAAAACTATGCTTACCTTGGGTCTAGAAAGCACTGCGTAGAATGTCGTAGAATATTTATTTATTTATTTTTATTCAAATATTAGCGGTGATCGAATCCGTGCCTCCTGACATAGCAGTCGAATGCCCTACCGCTACACCCCAAAGTATCTGGTGGTGTCTGCTGGTGGTGGTATCTAGTATTGTACCAGAAGATATAGTGATAGTGTACTCACTACATACTGGGTACCTTTTTTTTTTTTTTTCGTGCGGAATTCCCTTCGGATACCCCCCGCTGCCCAGCGGGGGCGGTTATGTCGGACTTGAACCGACTAAAACCGCTCGCCGTCTCGGGTCTGCGGACGCCGGGGTGTAAGGTTGCCCATAGAGCATATCCCACGCACCCCGACACATAC
This sequence comes from Cybosia mesomella, assembly GCA_946251805.1. Lineage (NCBI taxonomy): Eukaryota > Metazoa > Arthropoda > Insecta > Lepidoptera > Erebidae > Cybosia > Cybosia mesomella. The sequence goes on from OX276405.1 coordinate 24,076,805, forward strand.
TGGGTAACTTTTTTTATTTTATTTTTTTCGTGCGGAAATCCCTTCGGATATCCCCCCGCCGGCCAGCGGGGGCGGTTATATCGGGCTTGCACCGACTAAAACCGCACGCCGTCTCGGGTCCTAAGACGCCGGGGTGTAAGGTTACCCATAGAGCATATCCCTCGCACCCCGACTGACCCTGGGCCATCTCCGGTTTCGAGATGGCCCCCTTATTTGCTCTCCACTGTGCCATCTGCTAATCAGAGGGACAAGTGGAAAGCTTCCGAACAGCCCTCAACAGGGCCGTCCTCGCCTCGGTCGGAGTTGGCCGTAGGCGGCAGCGTCTCTCCCACCCTAGGAGAGAGGCGCTGCCGTCTCCGTTGCCCAGGGTGCACCGCGTGGAGGTCCCCAACCAAGCACCCCACATACTGGGTACCTATACAATGTCTATTATATACTTTCGTAATATTAAGATCTAGTATAGTCTTTGTCAAGGCACGTTTTACTGTCCATAGATAAATAAAATAAAATAAATATTCAACGACATTCTACACAGCGCTTTCTAGACCGTAGGTAAGCGTAGTTTTAACTAGCTTGTGTTATGGGTTCCAGAATGCGGATAAACATACTTATATACTTTTTTTTGTAAATACATACATATTATACATGGAAACACCCAGACCAATGCAAATAGACATATTCATACATACAAATATTTGCACTGAGCGGGAATCGAACCCGCACCCCCTGTCGTAGCAGTGGAATAAACCGCTACGCCACAGAGGCCGTCTGTGACGATGTGTGGTCTCTATGCCATATGCTAATAGGAAGGTAATTAAAACAAACCATTACTGTATGAAACTCATAAAATATTTTTGATGACGATTGATTACGTACTTGTTTGTATCTGGTACATGATTCATTTTATCTATCCATTGCAGGTATCAACAATTTACTAAAGTATAAAATGAACCATTTCATCGTTAAGCTAGTTAAACTATGCTTACTTTGTTGGCTCTTAGAATATTATATTTATTTAGAACATTTAAATATAATATTAAAATGGAGCCAAAATACGGCCGGGTTGTTGGTAAGCTAAAGATGTTTAGCCTATCGAGTTTAGTTTATTTTAGTGAGTTCCATATCCATTTGGTAAATGGTGATTTTAAAATGGGAAACAATTTAACACAATCCAGTTCTACATTTTGGTCACGTTCCGATGCTATATTCGGACTAATATTTCGGATAATAAAGTAATCGGACAATTTATATTAGGTATCTGTTATTCCGTCCTTTACCGAATATCACACACGATACTATAACAAAACTGTTCATTGTGATCCCAATATTACATCATTGCCTCAAGGGGCCCACAAATACATGCTTACACTCGAGCCCAGCGTCTACAGAATTATAAACAGTCTACACACAATGCTTTACTCCGAATAATCTCAAATAATATCAAATACATAATGTCTAGATTATTTTCAACTGAGTGAAAATATCACAAGGTGAATTACAATACTTGGAATAATTTTTTTTATACAATTTATGTGTTTTATTTTTGAAGGTCTGGTAAGTATGGATAGTCTAAAATGAAACGTGTCTACAAAAATCAAGCGAGTTAATACTGTGAGTGGTGTTTGTCATGAACAATGATATCGCGGACAATAGTAGCGATAGCACTGCGTGTAAAGAAACGAGTAAGAATTTTTACTTCTACTACTACTCTTAACTCTAACAAACAGACAAACAAATAGCTCGCAGTTCTCCAGTACATGATCATGGCACTTCATCAGAAACTGAAACTAAACTTAACAACAAAAAAAAGTACTAAGTTGTAAAGTAACAGTCAGTCAGTCTAAAATCATTTACAGTGAACATAGCTTTATGTCCAAACCACGTTATCTTTGCCAACCTCTTCTTAATTGCTGTAAACAAAGCATTTGGACATTCTTTTTACTTATATTTGGGCAAGCACAAAAAATGTTTTTTATCCTATCCGTAAATTTTGTTCCGGAAACGCCATGTCCGGCGAAATATTAGGGCAATGATTTATTTCTATTCTCAACAAAGGGGAATGGATGAAAATCAAAGAATCTCTCAGAGATTGCGTCTTAGGGCTGCTATACACATATTCGGGTTTTAATGAATTGACACAACCGGGTTGTAAAGCCGAAGATATGTAGACAAATGTTCGGGCACAAGTACGCTTGGGCCGGGTGGTAAAGAAGTTCAACTAACACCGGCGAACTGAATGATGTATCAACTGGAACTAGATGGCAATGTATCCATTCATCATCATCATGTCAGCCAAACGACGCCCACTGCTGGGCATAGGCCTCCGCCAAGGATCTCCACAACGATCGTTCCTGCGCTGCCCGCATCCAGCCAAGGTCGCGGGAAGCCGCTGCATCTATCCATTATCGCTGTATTTTAGGCTACATTCAGTAAATTGTGAATCTTGATGACCTGCAAATAAACACATTATTTCTTTCTTTCCGAATGAACTAACCAATCAACACTTTTTGGGTATAGCTACCCCTCGCCCAGTGGAAGCCTGTCGTTCACAAAGCCGCGATAACGACAAACACCACCAAACCGAATATGTGTGTTACAACCCTTACTTACATTAATATTTATAGCGCTTGTATTTATTATGAAAGAGGAGAAACAATAATCCATTGAAGCTCAATGAACACGAAAATCTCTTGTATGCGGGTAGAATTTTTATGGGAACCGTAAGGGGCGGGGCAAATACAACGGGCGTGAGGCGTGGGCGCGCCACAGACGCGTCGCAGACGAGCGCACTGTTAAAGTATATCAAAGAAATAGTAGACGGGGTACGGTCAGTGTGCGAAGACATTTATCTTTGCTGCGCAGGCGCGCGGGTGTCACGTGTTTAGTAGTAACAAGTAACCCTCCCCCCGCGCTCCCCTTAACTTCTTGGCTTACCGCGCTCGGCGAAGTCTTGTCCGCGTCTCATCTCTTGTGTATGTTTCAGGATAGGTCGCAGTCGCCGAAAGCGTCGTGTCCGTATCTCGCTCGTGCCCTGTCTTATCTGTTTGGTTTGTGTCGCGACGCTTTTATACATTTTGTATGAAACTCACTGAAAAAGCGCCGCGACCTCAACGCGTCTTTCCCTAACTTGATCTAATTTAGACATATAAGGCGGTTTGTATCAATGGTAAGGCAGTCGACGTACTACTTCAACGGAAGCTGGGACGCCCCTTATCCTGATGGACTGATTACCTAAAAAGGTAGCTAGGATGTGGTAGGCGGATGATACCTAGCACTTAAAGTCGATATCAAGTGCAAGGGTCATACTGCCTTATATATATAATAAAAATATTCTACGACATTCTACACAGCACTTTCTAGACCCAAAGTAAGCATAGTTTAACTAGCTTGTGTTATGGGTTCCAGAATGCGGATAAATATACTTAAATACAGTTTTTTTTGTAAATACATACATATTATACATGGAAACACCCAGACCAATGCAAATAGACATATTCATGCATACAAATATTTGCACTGAGCGGGAATCGAACCCGCGCCACCTGTCGTAGCAGTCGAATGCACTACCGCTACGCCACAGAGGCCGTCAAATTTAAAAAACGTATTTTTCGTCATCATTTACCCCTCGCCTCCTCAAAGAAGTAAGCAGAGATGCAAAGATGTATAAACATCCATGTTTATTATTATTGTCTATTGAGTGAAAAATCGTCTCCCATCTTACTGTGACCGCGTCAGCTAGTCTGATTACCACACTGATAGAAAAAGCTTAATTCAGGTGTACCTTTTTTTTTTTTTTTTTATCGTGCGGAAATCCCTTCGGATACTCCCCCGCCGGCCAGCGGGGGCGGTTATGTCGGGCTTGCACCGACTAAAACCGCACGCCGTCTCGGGTCTTCAGACGCCGGGGTGTAAGGTTACCCATAGAGCATATCCCTCGCACCCCGGCTGACCCTGGGCCATCTCACCACTAACAGCATCGCTCATCCTGTCGCTTAAATCAGGTGTACCTTCTAAAACCATTATTGGTTGTAAGAAAGGTTCAGTATAATAGCCGTAATTACCTCTACATACAAAATTAATGGTAAATTCCATTCCACTAAAATATAAAACATTAATTTAACGTCGAGGTAATTTAAGAAGTCAGACAATTCAGAAACATTCTCTGTTTCTGGGCCTCGGCTTCGAAATTTTAAGCCTTTATTTATTGTAGGTACTATTCTGTTGACCTAAGTGATTTATGAGCTTGAGGCAGGTTGATGAATGAATCCTAAGCACATATTTTTTCGTTATTTTATAAATGTCTAGTAAACTCGTTATCTTTAACCACCATTTAAATGGTGGTCTTCACTTTTTATAAATATTCTACGACATTCTACACAGCGCTTACTGGACCCAAAGTAAGCATAGTTTAACTAGCTTGTGTTCCAGAATGCGGATAAACATACATATATACTTTGTTTTGTAAATACATACATATTATAAATAGAAACACCCAGACCAATGCAAATAGACATACTCATGCATACAAATATTTGCACTGAGCGGGAATCGAACCCGCGCCCTTTGTCGTTGTAGTCGAATGCACTACCGCTACGCCACAGAGGCCGTCAAAACTTTTTGGACATCAACTTAGCCCACCATTGGGTGTTTTTGGGGCACCACCAATATCTTCGGGGTAGCTCAACACATTCCAGGTTATCGACCAACCTAGCCCTAAAACCTTACATAAAATAATAAACTTATTAGAAAAATTTCAAATAAATGATTAGAAAAATAAATATACATTAATTTGTAGCGACCTCTGTGGCGTAACGGTAGAGCATTCGACTGCTAAGTCAGAGAACGCGGATTTCTGCTCATTGAAAATATTTATATTTGCATTGGTCTGGTTGTTTCTATATATAACCTGTATTTATTTATAAAAACATATTATGATAAACTCTAAAAAAATACAATATTTATTCGATTGTTACATTGTTAGTCTTAAGCTTCTTCTGGGGTTGACTGTGCAACTGCTGGTTGACTATCGAGGCTCCATACCTAATGTTAGAAATGGCAACACTAATTCGGTAAAAAATCAAAACTGTTAACGTGAGTATTTACAAAATTGTGGGCCCTAAAACGGCCTTCATTAATATAGTAAACAAAATAGTTCAAAAAGTACTTAACAACCAGGTTGTTAAAGTTTGAAATAGCTTGAATGATATACCATTATAATTATAAGCTATCCCGTAGTACACAGAGTAATTAAAACTAGTGACCCCGTGGGATGGTTTTTAAGGTTGTCAGAAAGTTAAACTTTATTGCATTTCTTTTTTTTTTTTTTTTTTTTTTTTTTTTTTTTTTTTTTTTTAAAGGTGTAGTTTTCATTTATTATACATAAAACATTATATTTTCGCAAAATAGAGTATCAATATATACAGATAAACAAAACTAAAATAATAAAAAAATAAAATAATAATAATAATATAATAATAATAATATAATAATAATAATATATATAATTTTGATATACACTTCAGCTGTGAACATATGTCATACATAATACGTTTGACATCTGCGGTATAAACTAATATGGGCGTGTGTCTTCCAAATACATGGTAGTGTGTGTGACAAGTAAGTATTATTTACTAAATATTTATGCATAATTAAAAAAAAGCATTCTACAGTTCTTCATATAAGCTATAACTATGCCAAATCTCACACGCAATTTTCGAAAAGGGATGTAAAGATTTTCCTTCACGTATTAATATATAAGGTGTCACAAAATTAGGTCTCTGAATATGGTGAGATGACTTGGTATCGACAAAATATGTATTTGAAACAAAAAAAAATCGCGTAAAATAAAAAAATTTAGTAACCATTACAGGGTATAATTTGAATAGTCAAGGAGAGATGTAGACGGCCTTACTAAGACCTTTGGGGCCTAAACTAATCTCACCCGAAAGCCGGTACACCGAGCCCGAGATCCCGGACTTTGAATGCATCGGGATTAGAGCTCGTATGAAAAAAAGATGAATACATTAAAACCAACTATACTTTCCCCTATTTTTATATATTCTTACTAAATGTTCTAGCAAATGCTTTTTAGAAACGACACGTAAACAAATACGTTGCCATTGAACTTTTTTCCACGAAAACGTTGAGTCACTCAGGCGTCACCCTATTCGTCATAACAAACATGAAATATCCATTTACGCTGATGTAATTGAGATTGGTAAAATGTAACATTTCAACGTAAATTGCTTTAAGTTGTTACGTTGCAAACATTTCGCTGGTCGTTGTTTAGTTTATGAATTTAACTACAGTTGATTTGTTGTTCGGCTAGCCCATATTATAGTACACGTTTATCTAGTTTCAGAGTCAGGGATACACAAAACGCGGTGTGAAGCCCACAATCATTTGTGTGTCACCATATATATTATTTATTTATTTTGAAAACCAACGGCAATACAAATGTAAATCTAGACAGTATGTACCTTAAAAGTATGGCTAATAACAGGCTTTCCTGTATTATGTATAATACAGGGTCGAATATATCTTTTTATAGTTCCGTAGCCAAATGGCAAAAAACGGAATCCTTATAGATTCGTCATGTCTGTCTGTCTGTCCGTCCGTATGTCACAACCACTTTTTTTCCGAAACTATAAGAACAATGCTGTTGAAACTTGGTAAGTAGATGTATTCTGTGAACCGCATTAGGATTTTCACACAAAAATAGTAAAAAACAATAAATTTTGGGGGTTCCCCATATTTAGAACTGAAACTCATTTTTTTTTTGTTTTCATCAAACCTATACGTTTGGTTTGATGAAAAAAAGTTATAGATAGGTCTTCAAAAATGATATTGAGGTTTCTAGTATCATTTTTTTCTGAACTGAATAGTTTGTTCGAGATACACTTCCAGGGGTGCTTGGTTGGGGACCTCCACGCGGTGCACCCTGGGCAACGGAGACGGCAGCGCCTCTATCCTAGGGCGGGAGAGACGCTGCCGCCTACGGCCAACTCCGACCGAGGCGAGGACGGCCCTGTTGAGGGCTGTTCGGAAGCTTTCCACGTGTCCCTCTGATTAGCAGATGGCACAGTGGAGAACAAGTAAGGGGGCCATCTCGAAACCGGAGATGGCCCAGGGTCAGTCGGGGTGCGAGGGATATGCTCTATGGGTAACCTTACACTTTAGTCGGTTCAAGCCCGACATAACCGCCCCCGCTGGAGACTCCCCGCTCTCCAGCGGGGGCGGTATCCGAAGGGATTTCCGCACGAAAAAAAAAAAAAAAAGATACACTTCCAAAGTAGTAAAATGTGTGTCTGCCCTGTAATTTATAAAATAAGAGAATGATAATACTCAAAAAATATATATGATATACATTACCATGTAAACTTCCACCGAAAATTGGTTTGAACGAGATCTAGTAAGTAGTTTTTTAATACGCCATAAATCGTAAATTGCAATTTACCTTTTATTCAATCAACTAAAAAAAAACCATTTTATTTCATAAACGTAAACCTTATGCATAAACCGTGAACCTTCATTTTCTAATAATAAATCTGCAATAGATGCCTAAGTAAATAATTATTATAATTCGCGCGGGGCGTGGTTTGAACGAACTACAAGAACTTTTAAATTATGTTACTTGCTGCTAAAGAACCCTTCATGGGCGAGTCCGACTCGCACTTGGCCGGTTTTTTTTTAAAATATTATGTAGACTAAAATAATGGCTCGCGGAATCTGGGTGAAGTAACCTACGGTTTCCACGATAGATATACAAGCATGCCTAATTGTATAATTAACACAGCTACCCCTAACCAGCACGCATACAGCTCCGGTAAGTCTACGGAATCAGCCCTCCATCTGGTAGTCAGCCGGATAGAGGAAGCGATCGAACAAAAAGGCTTCTGCCTAGGAACGTTCATTGACATCGAAGGAGCTTTCGACAAAACCAGCTTCACCAGTATTAAAGCCGCCCTGTCAAAACATGGAGCGGAACCGGTACTATCAGACTGGATAACAAACATGCTCAGCAAAAGAGTAGTTCGCCTTGGGGAAGAAGATCAGACAGCTCTGATAGCCAAAGGCTGCCCGCAGGGTGGAGTTATCTCTCCCCTCCTGTGGAATATAGTGATAGACGACTTAATCACAAGGCTGAACAAAAACCGAGACTACACAATAGGCTACGCCGACGACCTAACAATCCTAATCTCAGGAAAGGTAGCGGCAACGGTCTGTAATCTAACCCAACAAGCCTTACGCATCGTAGAAAAATGGTGCGGGGAATTCGAACTATCGGTGAATCCGAACAAAACCGAGTAAGTCATGTTCACGAACAAAAGGGTATTAGGCAAATACCGATTACCAAAACACTTTGACACGGAACTCCAACTGTCAAAAGAGGTCAAATACCTTGGCGTTATTCTTGACAGCAAGTTAAAATGGAGTAGCCACCTAGACAATTAATCAGAAAAGGCCGGGATTACCTTCTGGCAGTGCAGAAGAATGATTGGTAAAAAATGGGGGCTAGCACCGAAAATCATGCTGTCGCTTTACGAAACAGTAATCCGCCCCATGATAGCGTATGGCGCTATCGTCTGGTGGCCAAGGACCGAAAACAGCACAATAGCGGCTAAACTACAACGGACCCAAAGACTAGCCTGCATGGCAACCACTGGATGAATGAAATCTACCCCCACCGCGGTAATGGAAGCCATGCTCGGACTCCCACCCTTGGATCTGTTCATCCGCCAAGAAGCCACAGCTGCGGCTATACGCCTAAAGGTACTCAACATATGGAGCGAGAGAAACACACGACACACCTCACTGCTCATGGATCTTACAAAGGAGATACCTATGATGGGAGCAATAAATGATCGTGTACCCAAACAATACTTATTCGACAATAAATACAAGATCCAACGTCATGAGGATCACTACCGTGACTACTTTTATATTGGAATTGATTTAATGAAACGTAAATTGCGGTTAACGATTTATAACGTATTAAAAAAAAACTACTTACTAGATCTCATTCAAACCAATTTTCGGTGGAAGTTTACATGGTAGTGTACATCATATATTTTTTTTAGTTTGATGATTCTCTTATTTTAGAAGTTACACACACACACATTTTACCACTTTCGAAGTGTCTCTCTTGCAAACTATTCAGTTTAGAAAAAAATGATATTAGTAACCTCAATATCATTTTTGAAGACCTATCCATAGATACCACACGTATGGGTTTGTTGAAAAAAATGTTTAGTTTCAGTTCTAAGTATGGGGAACCCCCAAAATTTAATGTATTTTTTCTATTTTAGTGTGAAAATCTTAATGCGGTTCACAGAATCATCTACTTACCAACTTTCAACAGCATAGTTCTTAGAGTTTTGAAAAAAAGTGGCTGTGACATACGGACGGACAGACAGACAGATATGACGAATCTATAAGGATTCCGTTTTTTGCCATTTGGCAACGGAACCCTAAAAACAATGCTGTTCTATGCTCCGCCTACCGGCATACGAAAACGAAAACATTTAAATGGCCATATTATTTAAACGAATCAAATAAAGTAAAACGTAAATAAGAATGTATTCAATTGATAAATAATATGTAGAATATACTGCTTCCGGGCTGTTTGGCCGTGGTCCATCGGAAACTTGAATTCCAGACGTTTTGTCGATCACTGCGGTCGACATCTTCAGTGGTACAGCTCGGGAAGCCGTCGAGTGCGGAGAACCTTCCTCCGCGGCAGAAAATGTCAGTCATCAAGACCCTGGTCCACCGAGCTAAGAGCATCTGTGAGCCTCAACACCTTCAAAACGAGTTACGCCACCTGGACTCGGCCTTCCAACCCAATGGATTCTCTGCCCAGGAGATACGGAGAGCTCTTCATCCGAGGAAATCTTCTCTAACGAACCAGGATGAGGAGAAACCTGCCCCTCTAGGGAAGGCCTTTTTGCCATACATTCATGGTACAACGGATCGAATCGGGAGACTGCTAGAAGCTTACAACATTAAGCCTATTTTCAAGCCCACGACGCAGTTACGTAATCTTCACCGTTCAGTCAAGGACCCTCGTGACCCACTATCTTCAGCTGGAGTTTACCGAATCCCCTGCTCGTGTGGCTCGGTATACGTGGGCACTACTCAAAGAAGCGTCAAGACCCGCCTTTAGGAACATGAACGAAATTGCCGCCTCAGCCACTTCGACAAGTCAGCGGTTGCAGAACACACCCAGGAGGATGGTAATCATACCATCAAATTTCAGAACACGAAGGTTCTAGCTACCACTTCACATTTCTGCCCACGGCTATGTCGAGAAGCCATCGAAATATTCAAGCATCCCAACAATTTTAATATAAAAAACGAAGGTTTTCATCTCCAGAAAGATTGGTACCCAGCACTGAGAGCCGCGCGTCATCACAATTCAAACATGACGAAGCCACCAGCATCCCCGGTAGCGGGAGGCCACGCCCCCTTGCTTAGCCTCGACCAATCAGGATCGAGCGCATCGGTTGCGCAGCTCTCAACCAATCACGACCGATCACGTTGTTTCCCCCCTCGAACTGCGCCTATAAATACGCCAGTGACTCGGGCCGCTACATCAGTCGCAGCGAGTTCGCCGCCGAGGACGGTAGGTGTCGCTTGTCGTTGACAGTCGCAATCTCTGTTCACATTGTAATTATAAATAATTGTTAAACATAATTTGAAATAAATCATATAAAATATTCAATAACAAGGTTTAATAAAAGACATATAGTGTTATCCAGTGCCAGTTTTTTGCTAGAACTTAAATAAATCGAAAATAAATTGTGTACCAATAAAGTGTCAGGAAACTACCCTATACTGCATAAATGATGCATTAAAAGTGATACAATTTAGTGCCAATATTGTTTTTCCTGTCTATGTGTGTGGGCAAGTGTATGGTGAACGTAGCTTTCATTGAGACCCTCAGGAGTTGTAGCTTATCCAGACTAAAAAGGAATTCTCATAAATATTGATGACAGCGCCATCTGTTGTTTGGTGGAAGTACAACAGTTTAAAAAAAAATTTTTAGCTAATCATTTTTTATTTCGTAATAACTGGTGTAGATAAATAACAACTATTTACATTATGGCTGGCAAGTGTGCGTCATGCGGAAAATTTATCTCCACGAAAGGGGGCCCAGCTGGCTGTAAATGTACAAATAAGGGAAAAGTCAATAAAGACATCACCCAAACCACCCATACGAAAGGCGACGATGGTGTGGATACTCCTCCCAATCGGCTTGATTCTTCTCTGGCTGCCAGCGGTTCGGGGGGGCCAGTCGGAGAGCAGGCCAGGCAGCCTGGGACCAGCTCGGCAGATCCGTTTCATATTGGATACGAAATGGAGCTCTTGAGGACAGAGATCCGGTCCATGAGGGATGACCTTAAGACAGAACTGAGGGAGTTCAGGCTCGAGGTGGCCGGTCTTCGTCAGTCGGTGGCATCATGTAGAACGAGGGTTGATTCCCTAGAAAACCGCCTTGTAGTGATTGAGAGCCGTCAAGACCAACAACAACCACCACACGAACTGGAAGAGACGATAAATAAGTTAAAATCAGAACTCAACGAAAGGGAGCAGGACCTGTTGCTGTCAGATATCGAGATCTCGAATCTGCCCGAGTGTGTAGGAGAGAATGTGGTGCAAACGGTTGAACTAGTGGCGAGGAAAATAGGTGTAACACTTGAAAAACACGATATAGTGTATGCCGAGCGTGTAGGTCCTCGGGTTGAGTGGTCTAGTGAGTCTGGCATTGCGGCGGCGGGTAAAGCCAGACGCATTGTGGTTCGGTTGGCGCGACGCGGACTGCGTGACGAGCTGCTGCAGAATGCTCGGGTAAGGCGAGGTGCAACGTCAGCTGACCTGCCGGGCTTTGACGCGCCCCCCAGACGATTCTATCTCAACGAAAGGCTGACCAGGGCAAACAAGCAGCTCTTCTATATCACCAGACAAACTGCCACTCACTTAGGCTGGAGGTTCGCATGGACAAAGCGCGGCAGAATACTGACTAGGAAGGCTGAAGGTAGCCCTACCCACACTATTCGCTCAGAAGCTGATCTTGACCGGGTTTTTGGAAGTGATGCGGTCAGGAAAGTTAAAGATTAGTCCAATTATGTCATTCCATATATTGATTGTTTGCCCCTTCTGTTTTCTCTATACTGGAATGTTTTTGTGCACTCGCATATGTACTGGAAAGAGTAAATACATGAATGATGTTGTTTACAATATTTGTGGCACTTATATGCCTATAGCTACTTGCTGTCATCTGATTTCCACATCTACTAGGATATATAAACTCATGAAAAAAATTAAATACAATATTTGTAAAATTCATATACATGTATGTTTATTCTCTATTAACATTAGTAGCAGGAAAAATAAAAATGTGACAGGAAATGAAAAAAGTATTTACAGGATTTACATAATGGTTGTATGTGTACGCATTTGTAGTGGGAAAATTGAAATTACAACATATTATATTTTTTACAGGGTTTACATACAAATAACTACTTACTATGACTTTGTTTTGGAATATCCTGACTTTACAAAGTTATTATATATGGGTAGCATGGGTGCACGGGACATATTATGTGATCTTTATTGTTGTATCTGCAACATTTTACAAATGAAAGTGTCAGAAATGTTAGTATGTGACTGTCTGGGTTGGGAGTCTGATATTGGGAGTGTACACTTTTCCGGTTGCATAAATGTGGTATTGATGCTAGGTATTGGGAAGCATGTTGTAACAGTGTTAGGTAAACAAATAAATATGTATAACCATAAGACTAGGAGTTCTAGTATAGTGGCCGTTTTGGCACTAGGTTGTACAGGCATACTGCAAATATTTAAATTTTATAAAGCTAACTTTGACTTTTGTTTACATTCATTGCATTACTCAATTATATATATTAACAATGAACAATAAGAAATATTTGAAGTTTGGACTTTTCAATGCAGGTTCACTAGGTACTGGGCATGATGAATTCTTGGTAGCCATGAGCCACCATTCAGTTGACATCATGGCCATAAATGAGACCTGGTTGAAACTGGGTGAGGATGGAAGAGCTCCTTCAGTCCCAGGCTATAAGTTAAGGCACACTCCAAGGTCTACAGCGATAAAAGATGGGGTTGGGGGGGGAGTAGGATTTTATATAAAAAATGGTGTTAGTGTAAGGACTAGAAGTCACCCAGTGGATCCACAAGTAGAAGAGTATTGGCTGTCTTTAACTAGTATGGGTAACAAAATTTTAATTGGTACAGCATATAAACCACCTTGGCTTAATGAGGATAGGTTCATGGATAGTTTGACTGCGAGCATTTGTGCATTGGCTCCCTATGATCATATCATTCTTTTGGGCGACTTCAACATAAACATGTTGATTCAGTCCAATGCCGACACAAAAAAGCTACAACAATTTTTACACTACACTAATATGCACCAAGTAGTAAGCGCACCAACACATTTTACTGAGGACAAGAGGAGCACACTAATAGACATAATATGCACAGATATGAGTGTTCATAATGTCATGGTTACCCATGTCAAGGAACTTGGTAGGCATGCAGTTGTGACTTGTGAGTCAACTATAAAAAAAGTTAAGGAGAAACCTAGGTGGGTTACATACAGGTCATTTGGAGATATCTTGCCAGATCTCTTTAAAAGTGATATCGAGCTCATTCCTTGGTACCACATGGAATCCCAGGTTACGGTTGATGATATGGTGGGAGCATTGTCCACTTGGATTGTGCATCTGTATGATATGCATGCCCCTGTGAAAAAAAGGCTCTTTAAGACCAAGGATACTCCATGGATAACTGATAATGTTAAGCTACTTTTCAGATTGCGCGACAAAGCGAGGCTTAATTATCAGAGTACCAAATCAGAGTCCAAAAAACAATACTACTTGGAGCTCAAACATCAAGCAGTTGTGGCATTGCACAATGAGAAGTCTGCTTATTTTTCAAAAAATATTAATGAACAAATTAATAACCCCAAAATCATGTGGAAGAATCTAAAAACTCAGATTCTCCACACACATAAGGATTCTTGTTTGCCAGGTCACTTCAACAACCCATATCACATTAATAAAGCCTTCCTGGATGTGCCAGGGGAATGTGTGGTCAGTTTATCAAAATTAACCTACTATGAATATCATAGGCATAACCCTAGTGTGAGCTTCGAGCTCAGACCTGTAGATCATGCAACAATTCTGAAGATTCTGAATAACATTAAGACACAGGCACAGGGTGTTGACAAAATCAGTGCGCAGATGCTGGCACTCACGTTACCTAACTCATTACACATCATCACTCAAATAATTAACACTTCAATTACCACACATGCATATCCGGAGCTATGGAAGTGCTCTGTAGTTCGGCCTATACCTAAAACTGGATGCCCAAATACTTTTAAGGATCTCCGGCCTATAAGTGTGCTCCCTTGCTTATCGAAAGTGTTGGAAAGGGTGGTGCACATGCAGGTCATGGAGTACCTTGAACAAAATAGTATTCTCCCAGATAAGCAGTCGGGTTTTAGAAAGGGGCGAGGCACAGCTATGGCCTTGTGTGACGTGGTGGGTAACATTTTGGAGGCTAGGGACCGCGGAGAGGGAACAGTTCTAGTACTACTGGACTACTCCCGTGCTTTTGATGCCCTGGATACGTCACTGCTGCTGTCCAAGTTGACCTATTATGGATTTACCTCAGATACTGTGAAGTGGTTCCATAGTTACCTTACTAATCGCTCACAGTATGTTGAGATACGGAAAGAGGATGGTACAGTCATGTCATCATCCCCCCTTAATGTGACAAGAGGGGTGCCGCAGGGATCCATCTTGGGTCCACTTTTGTTTATTTTATATACTGCAGACATCACGGGTTCCTTCCAACACTGTCAGTTTCATATGTATGCAGATGATACACAATTATATTCATCATTTAAACCTAGTGACACGCTTGAAGCTGTATCTAAAATAAATGAGGACCTGCAAAGGGTAATTACTTGGTCAAAAGAACATTCACTGATATTAAATCCCTTAAAGTCAAAATTTATGATACTGGGTAGTGAGCGACAAATTCAGTCTATCTTGCAACATGACCCTGTTATAGTCATAAATGGTCAGAGAGTTGCAAGGGTTGAAGAGGCTACTAGCCTTGGTCTTATGATTGACCCTCAGCTACGGTTTGAGGGACACATAAATAAGATTGTGAGGAATTGTTTTTATAGGCTTAAAGTTCTCTACAATATACGTGCCTACATAGGTATGTCATTAAGAAAGCAACTAGTGGACAGTCTCATACTATCTAGATTTAATTATTGTGACACAGTATATGGCCCATGTTTACTTGCGAAAACTAATAATCTTATACAGCGCATACAAAATGCCTGTGCCCGATATTGTTTTGACATACCAAGACGCCAACATGTGACACCTTATATTAATAGTCATAACATATTGAAGATGGAGGCCAGGAGAAGGCTACATCTAGCCACCATGCTATTTGACTTGTTGGGAAGCAAAAAACCTCATTACTTATATGAAAAAATATGTTTAAGACAAACCCACTACCCTTACCCTGTCAGGTCTGCAACCAGTACAATATCAGTGCCAAGGCATAGAACTACAGCTTTCCGAGGTTGCCTAAAATATGCAGCAATGCGAATCTGGAATGATCTGCCTCCACCTCTTAGGGACCTAAAATTCAAACACAGTTTTAAAGTCAAGTACAAAGCATTACTATTACAACATCAAAAGAGTATGCATTAGCACATATCCTTTCTTTTTACTAGGATGTTTTGGCCCATCAACTGGATCACTCCAGAGTCGCATTTCACGGCACTTGACGGCATTGTCTGTGCATGCATGTCTTTGTTCTGGGTTCTAACTGCACTGTTTGGGCGTGCGGAGCCTCTGATGGGACGTATGGCGGGCTGAGTTGTGATTGTTATATGTATAAATGTACCTTAAGGAAATGTTAAATATTGTCAAAGTTATTTAATTTTTATTGTTGGAATATTGTAAAATTACTTACTCTTTTAGCGTGATACTTAGGTTACTTGTAGGGAATTATGTTTGTTGTTGACTTATATACGGAGCGATATTGCCTGACGACGTCAGGTGGCACACATGGGGTGACGCTGAAAATCAGTACTTGGGTGGTAGATACCCACCTTAGTGTATGCTGAGTGTCAATCCCTTATTGCGGACATGGCTTACATAATGTTAATACTGTTTCTATTTTAATATTGATTGATTTAATATCCATTTAACACGTGTTATAAATTGCCACGTAATAAGACACGTTGTTGAGTTGTCAATGCTGCCATGCTTGACAATTTTGTCATACGTAAAATGTCATACTTAAGCTCAGGTGGCGGCTACCACAGATAAATAATATATTTATAGCGCCTCTTGGTCAAGGTGGTACGAGCATTCGCCGCCAGAGTAACTGCGTTTTTATTTTTGTTTTGCTATTTTGTCTTTTGTATTTGTACCTAATCCGCAATAAAACATTTTTCTTTCTTTCTTTCTTTTCTTTTCTCCGCACTCGACGGCTTCCCGAGCTGTACCACTGAAGATGTCGACCGCAGTGATCGACGAAACGTCTGGAATTCAAGTTTCCGATGGACCACGGCCAAACAGCCCGGAAGATGGTAGTACAGGATGTAATTTTATTCGTTTTGATCACGTAAACTGTATTAAATGCCACCGCAATCGTAATAGATAGAATGAGGATGTTAATACCTCTGCCTATACCTTAAGGTAAATACAGGTATGTGTATTTAAATAAAGAATTTATATTCGGCATTGTACCCTGTTTCCGGACGCCTCACTTAGTTTCCGCTACACTTTGTAACTTCCGCTACCAATGAAAGGCTCCCCCTTTATTGGTGGCGGAAGTTACAAATTGTCTTTTCTTAACTACACTTTTATTCTGATTAAGTTGGTTATGAGTTTTAATAAGGCTTTCCTTACGATTCTCGCTCAATACAAATGTTATATCTTATTCTTTCTCTTAATTGAGCTGAGCGAGCGAAGCGATCGAAGCACTTATATCAGGCATAGCCGTTTGTTGGTGGCTGAACTCCTCCGTAACCACTCGCGTGATTTTGACCAAATTTACCACGGTGATAGTGTGGACACTGATGAGTGTTTTGAAGCGTTATGGTTAATTTTCGTGCCCCTAGATTTAAGTTTTAACAATGTTTGTAATGTGCGTTGTGCTTTGTTATTAAACGTGTTTTCTTTCTTCTTTCTTTCTTTCTTTTCGTGTCCGATGTACCATTGAGGAAAAATCACCGAAAAACAGTTTGACGAGCGCGCGGCCTTAGCTAAGCGCGCGACTGCAGTAAGATGTCTTATTTTCAAGTAAGAGTCCTGCTCACTCAGCTCAATTTATTTCAGTCGCACCCTGCACTGAATTCGTAGTTTAGCTTAACTTGGCTTTTACTGGAGCAACTGCCACCTGACTACCAACATCGAGAGGAAACCCTGCTCCAGAGCGTCGACTGTCAGCAGGCGTTTCAGCTATCAGGTGAGGTTGGTTTGGGCTCCGAAGATCTCGGTGGAACCCAGTACTTATCTATATTATGAAATTTGGCATACACGGCCTCTGTGGCGTAGCGGTAGGACAGGGCACCCCCTGTCCTACCGCTGGTTCGATTCCCGCTCGGTGCAAATATTTGTATTCATGAATATGTCTATTTGCATTGGTCTGGGTGTTTCTTTGTTTTATATGAATGTATTTACAAAAAAAGTATATAAGTATGGTTATACACATTCTGGAACCCATAACACAAGTTAGTTAAACTATTGAAATAAAACTATTTTTAACGGATTCTATCGCGATGTATTTGATGTTATTTTATAAATTAGATTGGTCCCGACATTTCGGTTGCTTTTCAGCAGCCATAGTCACGGGGAGACTCCCCGTTACATCAAATAAATCGCGATGAAATCCTTTAAAAATAGTTTTATTTCAATGTGTAACATTCACGTAAACTTCTGACAATACCATGTAGTTAAACTTAATTTATAATTTATTTTATTTCATTTGTCAGGGATACTGTAAAAGATCTTTTATCTAGAAGAAATAGAATAGAAAATGAAATTTTAGATGATTCATTAACGTGAGCAAAGCCGCGAGAAATTGTTAGTATTGTATGTAACTTGTAAACTATTATAAAGTGAGGGGTATGTTCGTTGTTTGATAATTCATTTTGTTAGCTTTGAAATGTTTGTGTTGTAATTTGTCTTTGTTGGAATTCATTAAGTTGTGTTGATGTATACAGCGTTACAAGTATCAAGGATACGTGAAGGATAAGTATTTGATATAAGGTACGGTAATGGTGTTGACATTTGTAGACTCTGAGCAATGTAACACTAAGTGGAAATTAGAGTCGAATATAGAATTATTTTCATAATAACGATATATTTTAGTACACGATTGCTCAAAAAAGGAATGCAATGTTTTCAGGGTCCATGTATGTAATCCTACTAATATTATAAATTCGAAAGTTCGTGAGTATGTATGTATGTATTTTTGTTGCTCTTTCACGCAAAAACACCTGAACGGATCTGGCTGAAATTTGGCACAGGATAGATTATAGTCCGGAGTAACGCATAGGCTACTTTTTATCCCGGGAATAGGTTCCCATGGGTAGCGGGAACGGGATCAGAATTCTATGCGGGCAGAGCCGCATGCAACAGCTAGTATATATATTTATTACATTTGAATTTTCAAATGCCCAAGCAGACTTGAACTCTTAAATTCAGCATACACATACACCAAAATCCACCAATAACTAAATTATATTATTAGTATAAACAAGGCTGTTGAAGACAGCTTTTAAAATATTGTCCACACTGATTAAATTTCACTTAAAAGTTCATTGAATATGAACATTTTGACGTACGACTATGTAGTATTTGTTTATGAACATGATGGCATGAATTTCAACATGCAATCACGAAGTACCCGCCTGTGAACATTTTAAAATACTATTTTGATGTAGAAGACTCAAATAGAATTAGTGTTAAACCATTTGAGTTCCAGCGTTTACTGTTTTTTTTTATGTGTGGTAACCCCTACGGGCTTCTTCTCATCGTTGGCAATGTGGGTATGACGGAATCGAACCGACTAAAATCACACGGTATCCTGGTAAGTTTGTGCTTATGTTTGCGTGCAGTACAGTAAGCGATGTTTTGGGGTCAATTAACAAGTTTGATGAAATTTTTCTGATAGGGAGTTCTCGGTTGGGGGTTCTTGGTTGGGGACCTCCACGCGGTGCACCCTGGGCAACGGAGACAGCAGTGCCTCTTTCCTAGGGCGGGAGAGACGCTGCCGCCTACGGCTAACTCCGACCGAGGCGAGGACGGCCCTGTTGAGGGCTGTTCGGAAGCTTTCCACGTGTCCTGTTTAGCGATGGCACAGTGGTGAGCAAGTAAGGGGGCCATCTCGAAACCGGAGATGGCCCAGGGTCAGTCGGGGTGCGAGGGATATGCTCTATGGGTAACCTTACACCCCGTCGTCCGTAGACCCGAGACGGCGTGCGGTTTTAGTCGGTTCAAGCCCGACATAACCGCCCCCGCTGGTGAAGTGATTTCCGCACGAAAAAATAAAAAAAAAGGAGTTCTCGGATGCAGTATCAGTAGGAGTATGGGAACATTCCCAATGGGCTGAGATAGGTGAATGGGACCAGAATAGTTAGTCGAATTTAATTATAACAGGTACGCCTCTGCCACCCTTTGGAGGTAGAAATAAACGAATAGGTATATTTTTACATAGCAAGTGAATGAGGCTTATTAAAAGTATTTTTACATACATACATATATTGCAGTTCCGCACTGATTTTTTCGGAGTAATGGAGATGGTCTAATATAGACTTTGGGCTTTTTTTTTACTCGTGGAAACCCCCACGTACTTCAACCCATCGGTGCCGACGATGGGGTGGGCGTGTCGGAATCGGACCGACTAAAACCACACGGTGTCCTACCCAAGTGTCCTTTACCAGGCACCCCGGGTAAGCCCTCGAAAGGATAACCCCAGGGTTACCGGCGGACTTTGGTCGCCACCGCGGCCTCGCCTGGTGGAGTCGGGTGGCCTGGCTAAGTGAATCCAGATGGGCAGTGGGTAGTAACGGTGACATTTAGGGTGTACAAGGACTAAAAACTTTACAAAAATCATCTTGATGAGGGGGGGAGAAGGGGGAAGTGGCGCACTGGTGACTGGAGCACGCTTCTGTAGATGAGAGAGGGGTCACCCAGTGGCTCAGTAGTTTCTTTCTTCGTTGCACGATAAAGAACTGGAATGCTTCACCCGCACATGTGTTACCTTCTTTAGGTATACAATCCCGGGATCTTCCAGCGGGGTTTGAAAAAGTAGACCGTTTACACATAATGCCGCATAATGCGAAGTGCTATTCAACTTTTTTTTCTTGTTTTTTTTTATGATAGATTTTTCAATGCTACTAAAAGATTGTCAAATGCCATAGAGTCTGCCATCGATTTGGTTTTTAAGCAGAAGCTGATGTTATTTATTTTGATTAAAATTATAATTTGGTAATTTTGAGAGCTTCAGCCTTGCCTGTCATTACAAACAATATGCTATCCCATTTAGAAGTACACGAGAAAAATAATGGGATTTACTGATGAAATAAAAGCGCATAATATACATATTTTCTGTATATACTTATATTAACACCCATACTTTGGTAACTATGTTTCCGGTGCCAAGTAACAGGACTCTGAATCCGCATTTACTGAAAATTGCCTACCAGAACAACGCAATAACACTTCGCCCGTAGTAAAATTTTAAACAAAATTATTCCAAAACACCAAATTGCGTTTTGCAACGAACTTTGAGTCTGCGAAGTTGAAGCTGAAAATCGAAACGTTCGTCTTTGAAAGCTATTAAAGCTACGATGCGCGTTTCCTTAGTATCTCTTGTAAAAGGCCCCGCTCGGCATCCGGGCTTATTCCAGCCATGGCATTAAACCTTCTCAAAATGTAGATTATCCGACTAATATTATGGAAGTCTAACGTAATCTCGGATGCGACTCGCAAATTCCTTTAAATACACTTTTGTATTACCCATTTAGATTTACTGGCGGTGTATTTTTAATTTGTCGGGATTATACTGGTTGATATTAACTTTTATTTTAGGATACAGTCTTAAGTGGGACTGGAATTTGAAATTACATCGTTTATTTTTTGAAAATTTTAGTATGGAAGGAAACATTGTAATGTTATTAGGTATTTTTAGTGTGTTGGTATCATTCATTAGAATCACATCATTTTTAACGCGCTTTTATTAGCTTGGTATTTATGTTTGTTTGTGACAAAATATTTGAACGAGAACGATCCCCAGTCGCCTTGGGCACACACCTCTGAGTATTCGTAGTTATGTAGTGTGTATTAAAAATGTTAATTATCGCTCGCTTAGTAATGTGCCCGGTAGATGGCAATAGGCTCGCCCCCTATCACATTGGGACCTAAACATAACTGGCGAATCGTGGATGTGTAATACACCTCTGCCTACCTATTCGGGGACACATGCGTGAAGTTATATTCTGTTATCATTTTGGAGTACTTCAAACCTCGGATTGTTTTAAAATTTTGGTCGTATAACTATCAAAGACCGATGACAGTATAATAATTATTTAGATTTTTTATTTTAACACGCTTTTATTAGGTTCGTATCACACGGAAACTTTCAACTTGATTTATGAGCACTTCAAAACGTCGGAATAATTTTTAATATACCTACTCATCTGATTTATAACTAAAAGTCTGTGTAAATGAGAGCTTAGAATAGATATGTAAAACATTAATTATATATATATATATATATATATATAAATATAGGTAAAATATTATGTATACTTAAATATGTAATCGCAATATTGATTGTACGGCACTCCACACAAACCTTAGTGGTTTATGGAATGTAATTTAATTGTGCGAAGTTGTAAAATAAAAAAAAATAAAAAAATTGGAATTTGCACACATATCAAGTACTGATGATACTACTAAAGAGTAAGTAAGCACGCTGTTGTAAGCTTCACAACTCTTATTTTATTTATAGATGCTAATGTCACCAAGTTTATTTTAACTATTCAAACTATTAATTATTTTGTGACTAATTTATTCATAACATGTAAATGAAAAGTGAAAATTTTAATACGCTGTTCGCGCCTCATAAATCATTTAGTTATTTATGAGGTGCGAGTCAAATATGATTAGCAAAAGTCAATTACAAACTAAACTAATTATATCAGAAACCAAAAATATTACAAAATTAAGATGACGGGCAGCTTAATCGTCAATACGATGTGTCAGTTACTAGCAAACACTTTTAGGATAATTCTCTGTTGAAAATTCTGACTAATCACGTCACTATTTATTGCGCAATTAGTGTGAAAATCGAGTGCGGGATTAATCACATGTGTGCCTTTAATGACACTAGTTTTCTTATAAACGAGGTAATAAATTTTCCTTGAATTTATTTCCAAATACATGTAAGTTACAACCTCTCCATACTTTTTTTCGTGCGGAAATCCCTTCAGTTATGTCGGGCTTGAACCGACTAAAACCGCACGCCGTCTCGGGTCTTAACACGCCGGGGTGTAAGGTTGCCCATAGAGCATATCCCTCGCACCCCGAAACCCCTCCATACCTATAAGTACTTATTTCAATATGACACTAACATACTAACTTTAAAATTTTCAAGTTCTATGATATCCAACAATTTTAACGATAACTAACGCGATTATGGAATAGGTGCATCCTTTGAATTGCCTGACATTTTGACCAGCTTAAACTGGCCGTTGTCTCAAAGTGTGTCACAGACATCGAGGAAATTCCTCGATGGTCAAAGTTCAGGCAAATTCAAAGATAGACCTACCCATCACTACCCATCCCTACCTATTCCATGATAGCGTTAATTCCCGTTAAAATACTAACAAGAGATGGGTCTTGAAGTTTTTAGTAAAAATAATTTAATTTATCAGTTTATTTATATTCCATGAACATTTTCATAGGCTCGTCTTTTACTAGAAAGCGATAACTGAATGTGAATTTCAATAACAAAATTGTTGATGGCTGTATATAACAGAATTATTAAATGTTTTATGAACAATATAACTACGGAATTGCGTGGACGATAATCTTTATCAACCGTCCGATAATAGAAATTATCGGGTTATAAATAAACAAGGCAATAAAGTATTAAAATATAACTAGTTTAATCACCTATTTTACGGCCACGTTAACAATACGATTTAATAAACACTCGTTTAGGAATAATAAATTGTATTTTATGTAAACCATGAAAAGTAGCATTTTATTTTGGTACTAATTGTGTCAGTAACTAGCTTAGGACTCGGTTATAAATTAAACTAATTAATTCTAATTAAAATAAACGGTTAAATAGAGTAACGGATTTAAATAGAGCTATTGTGGAAAGTTTATGCGAAATGATTCAATAAAAAAACACTATTAAAACTATTATAATATAGTATATATTAAAAAGCGGCGATAGCCCTGTGGCGTACGTAACGGACTGCTGAGACGAGGTCTCGAGTTCGATCCCCAGTCACCCCGGGCACACACCTCTGAGTTTTCGTAGTTATGTGTGCATTCATAAATTTTAATTATCGCTCGCTTAATAAATGGCCCGGTAGATGGCAATAGGCTCGCCCCTTATTACATTGGGACCTTAACATAACTGGCGAATCGTGGGTGTGTAATACACCTCTGCCTACCCCTTCGGGGATACAGGCGTGAAGTTATGTTATTTTATGTTATGTAAAACTATTTATATAACGTTAAGTATGACTTGCGTGTCAATGGTTTCACTACCTTTTTTTTTTTTTTTTTTTTTTCGTGCGGAAATCCCTTCGGATACCCCCTCGCCGGCCAGCGGGGGCGGTTATGTCGGGCTTGCACCGACTAAAACCGCACGCCGTCTCGGGTCTTCAGACGCCGGGGTGTAAGGTTACCCATAGAGCATATCCCTCGCACCCCGACTGACCCTGGGCCATCTCACCACTAACAGCATCGCTCATCCTGTCTCCTCTGAAAGCAGAGGAGTACGGAGAGCGATGTGTTCCCGCCACGTTGGGTATTGGCCGACGATCAATGCCAACCCTATGAAGGGAAGCCATTGACCGCCGCCCAGGGTGTACCGGCCGCTCCGATTCCGTTCCCCCCGGACTGCAGCGGGATCGGAATCGGAGCGACACTCGAGGAGGTTACCCAACACACACCCCAATGGTTTCACTACCTGGGGTTATCCTTTCGAGAGTTTATCTTGGTGCCCGACAATGGACATTAGGGGAGGACACCGTGTGGTTACAATCGGTCCGATTCCGACACACACATCTCATCGTTGGCACCGATGGGTACCCGCGAGAGTTTCCACAAGTAAAAAACGTGGTCTCACTGCCATGAATACCCGAAATCGTGCGAAGTGGAGAAGGAAAAGCAGGAAAGCGGTCCCCGGGCTCCGAGGTGTAGACTTCGTATGCAATCGGGACACAACGCTCAGATGATGATGATGAGTATCACAGCTATTGAAATATGAACATAAACTTAAAACGTTTCCGAACGACTGACACCTGTCAGTCATGTCACTCACCTCTTACTAACTTGACTCTACCAGTAGTGGTAGAGTCAAGTTAGTAGTGGTAGAGTCAAGCAACAGTCATTTTGGCCGTTGCATTAATGGGCCGACTGGACCGGGGAAGCACCACCCTCTCACAGAATATCGACGCCAAGTAACAGTATTTGAACTGTTGCGTTCCGTTTGGTGAGTGAGAGTGCCGGAGCCTAAACTCCTTTCTCATCCCCTCCCAAACTCCTCTCCCATCCCCTCCCAAACTCCTTTCCCATCCCCTTTCCTTTACAGGGTCGGCAGCGCGAGTGTGACGCCACTGGTGTTGCACACGTCCATAGGCCGCGGTAACCGCTTCCCATCAGGTGGGCCGTGTGCTGGTCTGCCACCTTAGTGGTATAAAAAAAAATGATATTATTGTGTGTGCATAAATTTTAATTTAAAAATTCGCGTCTTTGGAAAGGCATTATAAGTGCCCTGGTGACCATATAAGCAAGTAGTTTTCTTGGACTGCAGTATTCCGCAGGGTGAATATAGTTGAAATTAATTGATGAAACAGATTTATGAGGCGAGGGCTACTGAACAACCTGGTAAAGGTCGACCTAGGTGGACGTATGCCAATCCAATCGAGGACGTTTTGAAGAAAGGCCAGGTCAGAAGTACCGGTAACCGGCGTCAATGTATGAAAACAATTATGAAAGTGGAAGAAGCGAAAGGCGTATGCTAGGATCATTGCGAGTGGAAAGATGTAGTCTCTGCCTACCCTAATGGGACAGAGGCGTGACTAATGAAGATAGTTCCTCGATCGGACAGTTCCAAATTTAAACAGATCATCAATTTTTGGCTTGAGTTTTTGCACTATATCCTGTTTCTTCTTTCAGTTAATAAACATTCTAGTACATGTACTTCAGTGTGCAATTAATAAATAAACTAATAAATATTTTACGACATTCTACACAGCGCTCTCTCGACCCAAAGTAAGCATAGTTTAACTAGCTTGTGTAAAAATACTAGTGCATAGCCGGGCAGGGGGATTGTGGTCGCAGCACTAGTGGGACCGGTGGGTGTCACGCGGTGCTGCGAAACAATCCTCTTCTGATGAGGTCGTCAAGCTGAGTGCCACCATTGTTAACATGTGATGGTGTATGTAATGTTGACCCTCTTTCCTGAGACTTTACCTTCAGCTTACCATCAGGCGCGGTGAAGTCAAATTGACGTGTTCTAAATATAAAAAAGGGGTTCTAGAATGCGGATAAACTTACTTTTATACTTTTGTTTTGTAATTAAATACATACATATTATACATGGAAATGACCGATGACAGACCAATGCAAATAGACATATTCATGCATACAAATATTTGCACTGAGCGGGCGTCGAACCCGCGACCCATGTCGTAGCAGTCGAATGCACTACCGCTACGCCACAGAGGCTTAGTAAGTGTGCTTGCTTCCTATATATTTTCTCAAACTATTAGGGTAGCATAAAAAATAATCATGTACTAAACAAAAGCTATCTGCCATCCCGAATTGTTCAACCGAATGTTTCGATTATAACCTTAGCCCGGATTTGTTCCTATGATAAGAAACTCCCAGTGACTACCAATGTCTCAATAATGTTAAATATTGGTCTCAGCCGATTTCAAGATGTCTTTGATTTATCGGAATATTTTACCTTGAAAGCAATTTCAGGGGATTTCTAAATTCGAGGTTCTGTACTCGTTTTTATTACTGATTTTCTTGCGGCTTTATTTAATGATTTTGTAATCGCGTGAGTATTTGAAAAATTCAATGATTTAAAGCGATGATTAGGAGCTTAACTGAACTTATATTGTAACTACTGTAGTTTGCATCTCCGCCCGCGTGGAATTCTGGTTCCGTTAAGCCTGTACCCGAGATAATATATAATCTATTCCTGTGCCAAATTTCATCCAGATCCGTTCATCGTTTTTGCGTGAAAGAATAACAATCATCCATACATCCAAACTTTCACATTTATAATATAAGTAGGATTATTTTTTCAGTCACATTTTTGGTCCTATCTAATTCGGTTAATAAATAACCATTCGGTTAATAAATAATAAATAAATAGATAATTAAATTACATTATCTAACAGCTAAACAAAAATAAAGTGGTAAAAGCAGGCAGGTTTAAATGGTAAGAACGCCTTATTACTCCGAAAGAAGGTTTTTACAGGGTTGGCAGCGCGAGTGTGACGCCCCTGGTGTTGCACACGTCCATACGCCACGGTAACCGCTTCCCATCAGGTGGGCTGAGAGTTTGTCTGCCACCTGAGTGGTATAAAAAAATACTATCAACCCACAAAGAAAATGTAACTACAAAACGTATTTGTGTAACGTTTGAGAAACACATTTTAATCAAAAATCTCTAAAAGTTCTCTAGCTTAATATAAATGACATTCAGATATTTATTATTTAGTATATAACATTTGCAGTATTGGCTAGTAAAGTAACTATTTTTTAAAAACTAAAAAAAAAGTAAAATACTGCATGAAGCAAAAATATCTACAAGAAATTTGACATTTATCTTTTAAAAATACCTACAACCAGACGAGATCGATAGTCCGTAACTTCTTCAGAAATTATATTTTAAAAAGCGACCAAGTGCGAGTCACACTCGCCCATGAGGGTTCCGTAGCAGCAAGTAATAATGTTTTTATTTTAAGATATTTATTATTTAGTATATATCATTTGCAGTATTGGCTAGTAAAGTAACTATTTTTTAAAAACTAAAAAAAAAGTAAAATACTGCATGAAGCAAAAAAATCTACAAGAAATTTGACATTTATCTTTTAAAAATACCTACAACCAGACGAGATCGATAGTCCGTAACTTCTTCAGAAATTATATTTTAAAAAGCGACCAAGTGCGAGTCACACTCGCCCATGAGGGTTCCGTAGCAGCAAGTAATAATGTTTTTATTTTAATTTTTATATCTGAGTTGATTTCATGAAAAGTAAATTACGGTTTACGATTTATGACGTATTAAAAAAAAGTTTACTATATCTCGTTCAAACCAATTTCCGGTGGAAATTTTACATCATATATTTTTTTTTGTTTTATCATTCTCTTATTTTAGAAGTCACAGAGGGGGGGGGGGGACATATTTTACCACTTTGGAAGTGTCTCTCGCGCAAATAATTCAGTTTAGAAAAAAAATGATATTATAAACCTCAATATCATTTTTGAAGACCTATCCATACACGTAGGTATGATGAAATATATAATTATATGGGTTATAATAACATAATTTCATGGGTTTGATGAAATAAAAAAATGAGTTTCAGTTCTAAGTATGGGGAACCACCAAAGTTTTTTTTTCTATTTTTGGGTGAAAATCTTAATGCGGTTCACAGAAAACATCTATTTACCAAGTTTTGACAGTATAGTTCTTATAGTTTCGGAAAAAAAAGTGGCTGTGACATACAGACGGACAGACTAGACAGACATGACGAATCTATAAGGGTTCCGTTTTTTGCCATTTGGCTACGGAACCCTGAAGACTCCAAGTAAATTTATTTTATCTCACTCTACAAATCCATCAAGTTTATTGTACACCCATCCATGCTCTTCAAGTCTGCAAACCACAATTGAAGTCTTACTATTATTGTGTCAGTGATAAGATTTTTTTTTATGTGGGGCAGTTCAATATGACTCCACCTCACCTAATGGTTTACTTGAACAATCTACCGTGAGTTCATACTTAATCTTGAAGCTTTTCAGTAGCACATAAGAGTAACACTATTATTATATATAGTAGTTAAATGCAAACGGGAATGTAAAAATATTTCATAGACATGTCACTTAAAAGTATAGTTATTTTACGTAATATTAAAAGTACGTAAGTTCCTTCATAAGTAAAGACGTTTAAATTGATCTAACTGCTATGTAAACACTCACAACGACAACATAGTTTCAAGCTCCTTTGTATTATAAGTAAAGTTAGTTATAAATAAATAAATATTCGAGGACATATTATACAGCGCCATCTAGACTCAAACTAAGCAGAGCTTGTCATATGAGTTGTAGAAAGCAGATAAACATACTTAGATACTATTTTTTTTGTAAATAAATACATATTGTACATAGAAACACCCAGACCAATGCAAATATACATATTTGCAATGAGCGGGAATCGAACCCGCGACTTCTGACTTAGCAGTCGAATGCCCTACCGCTACACCACACAGGTCGTCGTGGTTAAACTATTGATCTTCGAAAGATATAGTAAATGTGTAACGGGAACTGAATGTTCGTTAACCTAATGTGAAGAAGTATTTTCGGAGCGGAAGCATCTATTTTTAAACGAGTACTTAAATAATATCTACTTATAAAAATCATCTACATGCCTTTGTCTAAATTACTTGGGGTCGGTGCAGCGAGTCAGTCTTTTTCATCCTTTCCTGTCAGACGTCTATGGCTGCGTTCAGACGACACGCGCCCGCTAGTAAGTCAGCACCCGCGTCTAACTCGCTTTGAAATTTGTTGTATATAATTTGAGTTTTATGACAAATCAATAGATCTCAAATTGCATTTATGTAAGTCCAAGTGCACACGTCATGCGCCCGCCACGCGCCCGCCCTGCGCCTTATGTAGTATGCAATTAGAACTTTTTTAGCTTAGTCGAATCCATTTTGCGGGATGCATACGCTGATTTTGCGCGTACCAAGCGTGGGTGCAAGGCATACGCAACGCGTGAGCGTGGTCGGTGCGGGTCGTCTGAACACGGCCTACTTCTTAGTTACTCCTTGCCATGTCCTGTTTCATGTACGCATATATCCACACATTATTAGATGCTCCTAAGCGAGGAAATAACTACCAGAAGTGAATTATTTCCCTGCTCTGTTGAACCTATCTTTAGTTGTGTTATTAACTAAGGTGTGTTACATAGTTAGCAATGCAGAAAGTTCATCACACACAGAAAGTTATGACACTTTCTGTACGTGATTGCTACAACTGTGTTGCACAATTGTTTGAATTATTTTGTTTTATCTTGTTTCAATATTAAATTTTAATGATCTAGTTCAAAATGACATGGGATAATTTGAAGACGAAAGTGTACTATTGAAGCAAAAGTTGATTAAATACATGCATGGGCAAGTTTTTGAGTAGCTCTGTGACGCTTGTACCTCATGAGTGAAAATTTAACGATAGGATGAAACTGGTTCGTCGTCATCTCAGCGTTGTTAGTAAACTGGTGGTAGAAATTTGATGACACAAATTTGTCACAAAATTCGGCCGTGGTGGGTACCACCGTGTACGATAGCGAAAAACCCTCCATAGTTATCCAATTTCGGGTTGATTGCGTCCAGGAGTCAGCAAGTGCACAGCTGGGCAGGGGGATTGTGGTCGCAGCACTAGTGGGCAGGGATTGAAAACCGGTACCAATTTCGGTTCTGGTTCTACATTTAGGTTCTTATAAAGGTTCCTCTTTTCGGTACGGTTCCGGTTCCGGTATCGGTTCCGGTTTGGGTTCCGATGTACCGGTTCTAAATACCGGTTCCTAGAACCTTTAAATCGGATGATGTTATACCGGTTCCTTGTTATCCGTTCGGAGCAGGGAATGAATAACCGAAATTTATTGATGTTCGTGCCTCGGCCGAGCCAAAACAAGTTGTTTTGTCATTTTGCCGTCTGCCTTGTTTGTTAACATAATCACAAGTGTGTTGGAACTTTACAACTACATAGATTTTCGCCAAGATGGATAATAAAAGTAAGTAAGGTAAAGGCACCCAATACCGACCCCTTAAAATTGGCACCAACCTCCGACCCATTCATAAAATCGTCATTTTAGGCTGTTGTATGTAAGACAAATGTTTTTTTTTAGAGAAAATAAAGATGTGTTTGTAATGCACACATTCATTACTTGCTTGTGTGCGTAAACCAGCGACTTCAAATTTTAATTTAATTTTTATTTTCAAAATTAATAGTTTCTCGTCGGACTCCCAAGATGCCGCACATTTCATATAGCTTTAATTTGCCTAAAATTCAATATTAAAAAGTGGCGGTGATAAGAGCCATATTCACAATTTTATTCCTAAGGCAACCCATGGCACTGTTGGGTTTTTACAAAGTAAAAGTTGACAAAGTAATTTCCTTTTTTTGTTATACGGCGTCTATTAATAAATAGTGGGCTATACCAATTTAATATCTTAGTATGTCAAGCTTTATTAGAGCTATTAGCGTCATATGTTTAGTTGTACCGATAGCTGTGAAAATCATTAAATATTCATGGTTACTGCAATCATATAACCATATAAATGTACATAAAAGTAATAAAATTACGTAGTAAATATAAATTTTAATGGGTCGGTAACAGGTTTTACGATTTTTCGTAGAAAAATCCTAACACCGACCCACATGTAATATTGCAGTTTTTAACGTACCTAGATATAAGAGCTTGTGACACCAATCCTAGTTCAATCAGATTATCGGATGAAATGTGTATCATTAGACGCGTATTTAATTGGAGAACACGAAATGGCTTTTCTGCCAGGCTAAAAACCTGGTGGGGATACCAAAAATCAATTTGAATTAAAACTAAAAAATCAAATAACCCGACTGCCCTAAAAAGACCGAAACAAGTTTGATAGCAGGCGGGACCCATTAATTTTCTTTATGATTTGCATCTGGGTCCCGCCTGCTATCAAACTTGTTTCAGTCTTTTTAGGGCAGTCGCGTTATTTGATTTTTAAATTAATAAATTTATTGTATACTTTTTAGTTATGATATATATTTTTTTGAAATCCCCTTTTAAAGATCTTCATTTCTTCATTCGATAAGTTTGAGTGAACAATTTTTTTGAATAACATACATTTTAGCCCAAAAATCCACCATTTCGTTTTTTTATTATTTTGATATACCCAGTGTCACTCTCACAGTTAATACTAATCTAACGACACCTCTCAAGCTAAAATCCATCGAGCCGTTCAGGCTGCAGAGCGTGCCAAACAATTATACATACATACATACATACTCTCGAAAAAAATAACCCTCCTTCTGGCGCAGTCGGGTAAAAATCGATGTCTTATATGAGAAGATTACCATGCTCATTTATGAAAGATCTTCAAATCTTGTGTATGAACTGCCACTGCTGCCATTTCTAAATACTGGCGAAAGTGTTTGCTTTAATGTTGTCTCTTCTTTTCAGGTACTTCAACACACTATAAACCTTTTGGCCGCTTTTCCAAATTAACTGTTTGTATGGATAATTTTACACTTGTACTTTCACACGTTATTTTGATCAGTATAAAAACTGAGTTGTTGGCGGAATTATTGGGATCGCCATAGAACAAAAAAAAAAAAAAAACTGGCGAAAGTGATGGCAGCAGTAACATAATGTTACATCAATGTGTCTATCTATCGTTGAGAACGATAGTGAGTTGGCACCTTTTTGCGACTTATAATTGGACCATTTTTGCAAAAATGTTCCAATCGACACCAAACCCGTTTCGAGATATTTGACTTTTTAGATAAATACGATATTTCTTCCATCAGGCGTAACTTTTGTTGCATGGATGGGTACTTAATTATTGCTACTATAATAAACTAGTAAATATATGTACTTATTTCTTACGGTTTCAAAGAAACTGATGGGGATCATTTATGCAAATAACATTTTTATATAACAATAGTAAATTTTCACTTTTGCAAAAATGATCCTATAGCAAAAAAAACTTGAATGAAAAGAATACTTTTGTTTATTTTTAAACTCTTGTTTTATTTTTATTACAAAGTATTCGCATAGTAACAATAAAAAATTAACAAATTTCAATCAAAACTTCAATAAAATAAAAATTACAAATCTTCTCTTTATTAAACAAAACGAAACGTAAAATTTTAACACAAAATATGTCAAATATTTTAATAAAATCAGCATTTCTATCAAGAAATAAGTATTTCACTTTTTTATTATAACTAAAATCAACATATTCATAGTAGTAGAAAAACTATACCCGTTCTTTAATATGCACTTTACTATTTTAACTATCAAAAGTTAAATAAATTTTTAACATCGCAATCATGATCCACGTCACATGAACCGTTTTTGTAGAAACATTTCTTTGCAATGTGTTATAAAATCCCACAATTACAACATTTTGAATCATTTTTGTAGTTTGTGTATGAATTTATAATCTTAAAGAAAATGATTCAAGTACAATGAATCGTTTTTGCAAATAAATTGTAAATTGTGTGTGTAAAAAAATCACATGAACCGTTTTTGTAGAAACATTACTTTGCAATGTGTAATAAAATCTCATAATTACAACATTTTGAATCATTTTTGCAGTATGTGTATGAATTTATAATCATTAAGAATATGATTCAAGTAGAATGAATCATTTTTTCAAATAAATAAATTATCACTTCCATATAATGGTCAAAACGATCCTCAACTTTGACAGCTTTTTTTTTATATTGGGAGTGGTTGGATTTTGATCTTACACTGTCAGTATATAAAGTCACTTTTTCTGTATACGATGGCATATTTATCTCAAAAATTATGAAATTGTCGGTTGGAACATTTTTGCAAAACATGGTCCAATTATTGCTGCCATCACTTTCGCCAGTGTTTAGAAATACACTAAATTTTAATGATCTTGCACATCCGTTTTTTTTCTTCTGGTAATCTCATCATATAAAACACCTCTGTAATATACCTCCTACCCCTTCGGGGATACAGGCGTGAAGTTATGTTATGTTATAAAACATCGAATTTTTTAGCTTGTTAAAATTGATTTTCCGTATCACCACCAGGTTTTTAGCCTGGCAGCATAGCCATTTCGTGTTCTCCCACTAAAGACGCGACTAATCTTTATATATAAAAATGAATTGCTGTTCGTTAGTCCCGCTAAAACTCGAGAACGGCTTAATCGATTTGACTAATTATGGAAGTTGTTATCGATTGAGGCAGTACGAAGTCTGCCGGGTCAGCTAGTAATAAATATATATCATCTAGTAATGTGATCGAACTAGAATTGATATCATGGGCTCTGATACTATGATTCTATAGTAAATTAGTTGGAAGCACGAGCGTTCATTTGTTTAGTAATAGTAAATTTTTACTCTTTTTATTTTTTTCTTATCATGGTACAGTCGGCAAAGGAGACAAGTAGACACCTTTCCATACAAATTGATATGAAAAGGAGTACTTATCTCTTTTGTCGACTTTAGGCACATACATATTCAGTTTATACATATTTTAACTTTTTAAGAACTGGTTAATTAAAATAATGTTGCTTTTTCTAATAGTACCTAATGATAATGTAATTCAACATAAAGAAGCATTTTATTTAACTTGAATTGTTTCATTTATTTAGCAGTCGGTAATAGGTGCCATAAAATCGGTATTAGAGTTTTACACATGCATGGGGTCGGTGATAAGGGCTGAGCCCATTTCATAAATAACTATTTTTATTTTATTTTTCTTTCATGCTTGCTAGTTATTTCTATAATCGAGTAAAAAGATCATTCATTTCAGCACCTGAAAAATAATTAAAAAAATATCTAGTTATTTTTTTAATTACGTATGTATGTTTAATTATGTATATATGCGTTTACTTAAAGTTCATTCGTGTGGTCTAAAGTTAACTATTTTTATTTTTGTAATAAATACAGTTCAAAATGACTTGTGCAGCTAAACAGTGTTTTAATAATACAATGTGTTTGTGGTTGCGTTCATTCGGCGACATTGCGCAGCCAACGCGATTTCGCTCGCACGACAGCACCGGCTCCATCTCTGTCCTTGTTTACTAGTATTTATTATTGAACTAGCTGTGCCTGCGACTTCGTTCGCGTGGAGTTAGATCTGGGTTTTATTTATTTCGCGCGGAGCCCTAATTCTTTAAAAAAAATTAAAGTAGCCTAAGTTGCTCCTTATTAGATCAGCTACCTGCCAATAAAAGTCCCCTCAAAATCGGTCCAGCCATTTCAGAGATTAGCCGGAACAAACAGACAGACAGACAAAAATTGTAAAAAATGTTATATTGGTGTATGTACCGTATATATATATATATATTCATCATATACATATGTAGTAAAAAACTTATATTTCAATATTACAAACAGACACTCCAATTTTATTTATATGTATAGATTTGATTGAGACGTGATTTTAAAACAATAATTTTATCAATACGAATACGAGCGACTGGCGCGCGCGTTGGTAACAGAAGATCCACTAAACACCAATACAAATGTGATTTCCTATAAACTCTCCTCTCCTCACACTTCGCCGCGCACTGATTCGCGCCTGTCACCCGACCGCACCTCAAAAAACAAGTTTAGACTCGCTTTGCCACAGAACCGGTAAAATAAAGGTTCTTAAAGGTTCCAATTTAGGTTCTGGTTCCTGTTCCGGTATAAAATACCGGTATTTTACCGGTATTTTGGAACCGTTTTCAATCCCTGCTAGTGGGACCGGTGGGAGTCACGCGGTACTGCAACGACAATCTTCTTCTGATGAGGCCGTCAAGCTGAGTGCCACCATTGTTAACATGGTACGTGTATGTAATGGTGACCCTCTTTCCTGAGACTTTACCTTCAGCTTACCATCAAGCGAGGTGAAGTCAAATTGACGTGTCCTAAATATAAAAAAAAGTCAAAAACCGTATTAGCCAAACTGAAAGGAGTCGATCTTTTTGATTAAGCTCATACGGCTCATATGGGTGTTGCTAAAACTGGTTCCATAATTAGCTAGAGTGATTAAAATAAAACTATTTTTTAATGAACTTCATCCCGATTTAATTTGTGTTATTTTATTAGTTACACTTACCGACGTTTCGATTATTTTCTCGATTATTTTCGAGAGCTCCTGCAATATCACAAAATAAATCTTCGGGATGTGGTCTATCTTCAGTTGTAGTATTTCAATAAAGTTCTGATAGGTACCAATCAAAATTTATTTTCAAGGGAGCTCAAAATAAGAAACCAAGTTGTAGGTTTAATAAAGGTTTACCATATTTTCAAGGTGAAGATTATGGTAAAATTCAGGATTCAGCTGGGTAGTAAATAGTCGCTATAACGAAGCCAAAGCGAAAGACAATACTATTTCTAATTTTACTTAATTGCAAGCAAATGATTTTCAAGATTATATTTGTTAAAGGCCGACTTTTAATTCAATATTAATTGCATGCCAAATAAGTAGAAGAGTCAATTTCGTTTCAACAGCTCTTAAATGAATTTATAGTTGACTGCATTTCACTCACTGGCAGCTACCTAACTATAAACTTTGCACTCGTGAAACTCGTGATCCGTTATAAGATGAGTAGGCATACTAAAATAACTATAGTGTTCTTCAAAACCATGATTTTTCTTTTCTGCTTAGTACCTACCTCTATCGGTGCGTAAATTAATAAACTTCGTAAACGCATATTTATTAACATTAAATACGTATTTCAAATTTTATTGAACGCGGGCCCAAGTTGTCATCGTGAAGAGTGTGAATAGATTGTGAAACCCGACGGCAATCTGGCCCATGGCGCAAGGGAGAAAGCCTGTCTTTTAGGTGATCTCTTTGCGTCAAACTCGACCATGAATGAAATGGGAAGGGAATGCCGAGCCACCCACTATCCCCTGGTGTGGTGTTTCTATGCCAAAAATAAAAATCAGACAACGGGTGGTCCGGCGGGAATTGAAGTCCCTAGATGTTCGTAAGTTGAGTGGGCCTGACGGCATATCGGCGATGGTGCTTAAGCAGTGTGCTCCAGAGTTGTGCCCTGTTCTAACTCAGCTTTTTGCGCTCTCTTACTCCACGAGACAAGTCCCAGCTTCGTGGAAGACTGCATACCAGCATCCAATGTCTAAGAAAGGCGATAGAATAGACCCGTCCAATTACAGGCCTATCTCTATCACCTCCCTTCTCTCGAAGGTAATGGAGCGTGTCATTAACATACAGCTCCTGAGATACCTTGAAGGCAACAATCTGTTGAGCGACCGACAGTACGGCTTCCGCCACAGTCGCTCTACCGTTGACCTTCTTGTGTATCTCACACACCGCCGGGCGCAAGCCATCGAGAGTCAAGGTGAGGCACTAGCGGTCAGCCTCGATATAGCGAAGGCCTTCGATCGGGTCTGGCACAGAGGTCTTCTTTCGAAGTTGCCGTCTTATGGACTGCCTGAGGGACTTTGCAAATGGATCGCCAGCTTTTTGTTCAATAGAAGCATCCAAGCCGTCGTTGACGGCTGCTGCTCGGAC
This sequence comes from Cybosia mesomella, assembly GCA_946251805.1. Classification (NCBI taxonomy): domain Eukaryota; kingdom Metazoa; phylum Arthropoda; class Insecta; order Lepidoptera; family Erebidae; genus Cybosia; species Cybosia mesomella. The sequence continues at coordinate 24,113,651 of OX276405.1, forward strand.
CACATGGACATAAACGCTGGTATGCCACAAGGCTCCGTGCTGTCTCCGACCCTGTTCCTCCTGCAAATCAATGACATGCTGTCTGATGACTCCATTTATTGCTATGCGGACGACAGTACCGGGGACGCATTTTAAACGGGCCGAGCTAACATCCCTCGGTCCGCAGTGGAAGAAAGACGCGAACAACTTGTGTCTGAAATCGGGACTACTCTCACAAGAGTGTCCGATTGGGGTGGACTAAACAAGGTCCAATTCAACCCCACCAAGACACAAGTATGTGCATTCACCGCTAAGAAAATCCCATTTATTGTAGCGCCACAATTCCTGGACACACCACTTAATATCTCTAAAAGTATCGGGATCCTCGGTGTCGACATCTCCAGCGAGGTCCAGTACCGTAGTCACCTGGAAGACAAGGTCAAGTTGGCATCTAAGAAACTTGGAGTGCTTAACAGGGCGAAGCAGTACTTCACTGCGGAGCAAAGACTTCTTCTTTATAAGTCGCAAGTCCGTCCCCAGATGGAGTACTGCTGTCACCTTTTTGCCGGAGCACCTAGATACCAACTTGATCCGTTCGACTCGGGGCAAAAAATCCCAGAAACATGTGATTTTATAGTAATTCTTATAATTTCATAACTGTATCTTCATTAAGTTCTTTTCTATATATTAGAGTAGCTACTTCGTTCTCATTTTCAAGGTCTAACTTCTTTAAGTATAGTAAAATAATCCCTAGCGCAAGCAGCTTATGCGATCAGATTTTTAGTAAAATGGATTTTATGAAAAGTTTCCCATTAACTATTTCATAGTCAGTAATAAATGCCACCAATTTGAAGAAAAATGCATGTGTGTCACTGTTGAGAGTATTAAATTACTCACGTGACCCAACGATATGTTGCAACCCCTTGTGTCCACGTGGCATATCGTCACCGCTGCACATTCTTGTATTGCTATCTCCTTGGCTGCGATCCCGGTACCTCCGTTTCTCCACGCGGACTGCTACTACGAGGTCAGTGGTGATGTCTGTTGCTGCAGCTACGCTTGCGAGTACGTCTTGAGTATAGCCCACTACAGTGACTGTTTCTGTCGTCCTGCTTGGAACTAACGGTTGATCGCTACCTCAAGCGTTTTTGCTCTTTAAGGCTTTGACACTTTCCACAGTCATTAGTGGATAACGTGTCGAAATCGTAACACTTTCGGCATAGAACTCTCTACTGGCTAAGACTTCTTCGCTAGTTTTCGTAACCAGTCATTATCAAACCTTTAATATTTGGACGATTATCTTCAACACGTGGGTACTTTGTTTTCACAAATGTATATTTGTTCAAAATTATGAGCGCTTTTAGTTTATCACACTTTTGAAATGTAGATGTAAGATCAATTCATCATCGTAGAAATGAAACAGATTACTCTTCTTCTAACGGATTTACTTGTTGACAACACCTTTCGCTACGATCAAGTTACGACAATCGAAAGTATAATGTGTAATTTTACGTTAAGGGCCATTTATCCTTTCGAGGGCTTACCCGGGGTGGCCGGCAATGGATACTTGGGGAGGACACCGTGTGGTTTTAGTCGGTACGATTCCGACACGCCTATCCCATCGTCAGTACCGATGGGGTGAAGCCCGTGGGGGCTTCCCCCCGCTAAAAAAAAACAAAAAGGTCCATTTACACGGAGAGTGTCTTACCGGGAAGATATGATCATGTAAACTAAATATATGATATCATGCGTGGAAGGGCGGATAATCGCCTCGTCATCAAATACTGGACGTCTCTGTGTAAACAAGACAATATTGTGCAGCTCGAATGGCCAATCTCGCATTCAAATCGGTTCAAACCGATTTGTACGATACTCGCATGAACTTGAAAAAATGTAATACGAGATTGAGTTTAGACAAGTAGAGAAATTGTTGGTGAATATCGCATTGCGATCTATTATTTATTCTGTGGTCGTAGTGTAAACAAGAAGCTGGGTGATAATCACCATACGAATATCGTATGACATACTCGTAGGCGAGTTCTTATTTTTTGGTTCAATGTCTCATGTGAATGCGATTAACGTCTGAAGATTATCGCCTACAATAATCGCATACGACTTCTCACCGTAAAACGTGCGAGAAACTTTCTCCATGTAAATGGGCCCATATGTATATATTCATATAATTGTCAAAACGACTCACAATGTTGCCATTTTAAATAAAATTTGGTAGGATTTAATTAATAGATTCTAAATAGTACCAAAAGTTACTAAAACAAATATTATACTGTATTACATTGCAAACTATGTGTATGACCTTACACCAGGATAGTCCTTAAAACCAGTTAGTTTTATAAGCGCACTAATTAGGCCAGAATTTACAATGCAGATTTCAGGTGGCTATATGACTATAACATCGTTAAATTTTTTGAGATAAACGCCCCTCGTAACGTAATTAAGAAAGAAAAAGTTTCACGAGAGAAAAAAGTAAGAATCTCCGAATGTTACGATTCAGTGAACACGAATCTTGGGCGTTATACTTTACTGTCATATTTCGTTATCAAGTATCAAATGAATTCAGAAACTTTATCAATACATAACACGAACTTCGTATAATTTATAAGTATGTTTTATGAAATCATAAAAGTTTTTTGAAGTTACGAGTATAACGCCGCTTTTTCGCTGCAGATAATATTATATTTTTTGTAAATACTTGACAACACATTTTATTTCTTCCATCCGCGTTTACTTCTGTATCATATCTGACGATCAAATTTCATATTTATTGAATTACCGGAGATTGACAACAGAACAAAGCTAGGACTTCATAATGAACGCCAATTTTTTATGAAAAAATCGAGACAGATTTTGGGGTTGTCTTCAAATACATTTTTTGTCTTGGTTTCAACAGTGTTTAGTATGCTAACGGGTAGGCTTACTGAATTCTTTAGGGAGGAAAAAAATGGTTGTTATAATATCTGTAGCATTGCGAGCATTGAACACTTGTTCTCAGATTCATGTGCTCGTTGACCACTTCATTAGGACTAGGACACAAAGGAATAATAATAATAATTGACATTGCTGTTGATTGCTTGCACAGTAATGAAACTTAGATAAAACATATTTATATTTTTGACATGATTTCAATTCAGTGGTTATGCATCCTAACCCTGTGACGCAAATTCTAGTTGTGTCCGAGGTATTTTTAATAATCCCTATGGCTTTATGACGTAACTTTTTACAAGGTGATTGATCACGCAAAAAGTTAGATTACAAAAATGTCATATTCGGACGTTACCAAGTTGATGTTATATCTTTTTTATATATTTCATACGCTTCGTGCTCGAGGCTTGATGTGACGATCCTGATAATGACGTCATGACATTTTTCCTCGAAATTCGAAAAGTTTGGGGGTATTTGTTAATGTCAATTGTTGGACGGTTAATCGGATTCTCTGTAATATCGTTTCGTGTTTTATTATGGATGAATATTTTTTCACTTGAGTTGGCATTGAAATCTCTACGCATTTCTATAAGTGTCAGAAGTAATCTAATTTGATTGTGTGTAACTGAATCAAAGTAGTTGCCAAAGAAATAGTTAAACTAAAATTTACCACAAATAAGATTTCTTTTAGTATTTCATACACTTCAGCTCTTTAAATATTTAAAGTCTAATTCTATACTAATTCATAACTTATCTAAATTGCTAAAAATGAATATAAGTCAAAAGGTGTAGCTTATCCTAAGTTAAATTGTTATTTATATTAGAATTTCAGTTTTACTTTGTGTTAACGAGTAACACCATCTAGCGGCGAGAAGGAGCAAACTTAGCGGGGCGGCGGCGGGGGGTGGAACGCAGCGGAGCGAAATCTACGGCCGGACAACGAGGACACTACGAGACAAGCCTTCCGACCACACACAGTACTAGGCGTCTACACCAACAATGTATATTTATTGTAAATCTCTAAAGAAATTATAGTACATAGTTTTAATAGTCTTAATAAACGCTTCATTAATTTCGTCGAACCCTGTTCTCATCCTGGAAGGCACAAACACACGAACACCGCAGTCACACAAGCAACAGCTGGGTGAAGCACCACAACACAACTCCAAAACACTTTGTAAGCAAATAAATAATAACATTAATAAAAAATAACATTAATCTGACTTTCATAACTTCATCAGTACTATTATCTATTTTGTACTGTTATGTTATAACTAGTCCGGCTGTACCAAATTTCAACTTAGTTATGATTGATTTAGCTATCTTCTGTAAGCCGTTAATATTTAGTTATCTCCTGTAAGCCGCTGAAATTTACCTATCTTCTGTAAGCTACTAACATTTAGTTATGTTCTGTAACCCGCTAAAAATTAGCTATCTTTTGTAAGCAACTAAAATTAAGCTATCTTCTGTAAGCCACTAAAATTAAGCTATCTTCTGTAAGCAGTTAAAATTTAGCTATCTTCTGTAAGCCACTAAAATTTTACTATCTTCTGTAAGCCGCTACAATTTAGCTGTCTTCTGTAAGCCGCTAAAATGTAGCTATCTTCTGTGAAGCGCTATAATTTAGCTATCTTCTGTAAACCGCTAAAATATCGAACAGACTGACAGACAGATAGATGCGGTGGAGGACTATTTTATAATATGTAGTGATGATAGTGAAGTGAAATTTAATGAAGATCTTTGTAACTCAATCACGCTCGAACGGCACAACGGATCTGGTTGAAATTCCGTAAAGAGATAGATTATAGCCTGGAATAAAACATAGGCTACTTTTTATTCCTGGAGTAGGTTCCCATAGGTTGCGAAAACGGGTCAGAATTCCACGCGGCCGAAGTCACGGGTAACAGTAACTAATAATTTTATAACTAATAAAATCGAAACATTTGATTTCCTCCACTAGACACATCAATTTTACGTTACAAACATATTTTAAAGGTAATCACAAAGCAATCTTTCGAATAAACGTTAAATCTACCCACATATTCAGCACATAACTAGCAGATATCTTTAACAGCTCCTATAAAAGTAAGTCAAGTATCTAATCAAGTAGAATAGTTAGCCCTAATAGACAGTTAAAATGAGCAGTTAACGAGAACATTGTTAGGTCGATTGTTAAAGTTTTACTACGTTTTTATACGCCAATATGGATTTACGATGTAGTTGACTTTGGGATAAGGTTGCAGCGTCAGAATAGCTGAGATGTGAGCACTGCTCAAATTAGTTTCAGGCATTTGAGGAAGCATCTCGTTCTGAATCTTTATATCCCATAAGCCTAGAACTTATGCAAGAAGTTGTTTATAGACGTGAACATGCTTCGCTTCTTCAGAATGTAGTAATTTTTTATATGAATGCTCGCGGCTCCGCCCGCACAGAGGTTACAGAGGGGACTGGTGCGGAGCGCGAGCGCGCCCGGCCCTCTCCTGGCCCGCCGAGCCCGCAACTTGCTCGCCGCGCGTCGCAGGCGACTTAGGCGCCGGAGGTCGCTTAACGACCTCCGTCCTCCATGAGCGCAGGCCTGGGGGTGACAGGTGAGGCCGCCTGTCACCCCAGCAGAAGCAGGCCGGGACGGTGGGGCGACTAGCGCCCCTCCCCCAAACCAGGGCAAGACGGGGACACCGTGGTTCCCAAACCCGAGGGAGCCATCTCGAAACCGGAGATGGCCCAGAGTCAGTCGGGGTGCGAGGGATATGCTCTATGGGCAACCTTACACCCCGGCGTCTGTAGACCCGAGACGGCGTGCGGTTTAAGTCGGTTCAAGCCCGCCATAACCGCCCCCGCTGGCCGGCGGGGGGGTATCCGAAGGGATTTCCGCACGAAAAAAAAAAAAAGTTACAGAGGGGACATATCTCCGGTTATACTCAACTAATTTCAATCAAACATCAAGATCTTTCTAATAAAAAAAACGTCATTGTTGTGACTTTCAAAAATAATTTTCAAAATCGGCTTTGCCACGGAGGAATGATCACTTGATATTGTCGGAAGTTTACGCGAATGTTACACATTGAAGTAAAACTGTTTTTAACGGATTCTTTAGTCTCCCCGTGACCATGCCTGCTGAAAAGCAACCGAAACGTAGGGTTCAATGTAAAATATAAAATAACATCAAATAAACCGCGACAGAATCCGTTAAAAATAGTTTTATTTCAAAGGAATGATCACTGTTCAAAATTTTCTAAATCTGATTCACGATGTCTCACTCAGCTCTCCATTGCAAGCAGCGATTCGCCTTGCAGACCTAGTCTATATAGATTTGCGTCTCGCGGGTTCAAGACCCGTCCTAGATGTTCTCTTTTTCCGATACAAATCTATAGGAAAAGTTAGCATAGGCACTAGTTGCTTCGAAAATTTCATTGCATTTATGTGGCGGAGTAATCAAAAACTAATGTTTAAAAATGATTGTGACATCATTCATTTTTTCCGTAATTCGCAAGATTTACGGTAGATGGCTCCAGCGTCGCCCTGAGATGTATATAATATATCGGAGAATTTTGAATATCTGGGACGTGTCTGGGTAGCTCAGTTGGTCAAAGTATTCCCCCTGTAAGGGACTGGTCGCGGGTTCAAGTTCTAGATGTTCTCTTTTTCCGATCTAAATCCATAGGGAAAAGTTAGCATACTAATTGCTTCAAAAAATTCATTGAATTAAGTTGTCTATAGTTAGCGTCGGTAGCTTAGTGGTTAACGAGCCGACCCTACGATTGAGAGGTCCCGGGTTCGAATCCTGGCCATTACACTACCCACATGAACCCACTCCTAACATAAGCAATATATATATAACTTGGCTGGAGGGGTTAGGGGGATAATTAGTAATTTCGGTTACTAATGTTCTTTAAAAATAATAAAAATAAAAGAGTGTGTGCTTAAGACCGCGCGGCAGAAGTGAAAACTTCATGGTTTCAATATATAATATTAGCACGATAAACCGCTAACAACACACACTAACCTCACGATGTAAACCAAATAATTGTTAAAATATTTTTTTATTACGTACCAATAATAACTATTAAATTAATAAAGACAATTATTACGTATGAATTGAATATACTAAACACAGTGACACAACAACGAAGAGCAGCCGACTGTATCTTTATCGCTCGGGAACACTCGGCGGTCCCGAGTTCACCCGACCGAGCCTTTCACCTCAGAGCGTGATGGATCAGCCTAACTTACTACCTACAGAAAAATCTGTGTCAAGAGAAGTTTTCACTTCAAAAAAAAAATTATGTCATTTTAGTTTTGGTACTCGCATTTACTGCGTCTGACCCTATTAGTGTGTCAAATAAAAAGTTACTTTGATTCTAACTATATCAAGAAACGTCGATATTTCTAACATGAGATAATAACTAGAAGTTTCTTTCATTACTTGAATATTGAGTGAACCGATGAAGTCAATGAAATAGATAGTTCTAAACTTCCAAGTGACATTGTTTGAAAGTTTGGCTCTCCACAGATTGGGTTAGCGGAAAGTTTCATAAAAGAGTTATTACGATGAGAGGAAGATTTGAAAAATGCAGTGAGAATAAATTGAGAACCGATTTAATATAGTTCGATGGTAAAAAACACACATTACTCCACCTACCACCACCCACCTTTACTGGTGGTAGAAATTTGATGACACAAATTTCTCACAAAATTCGGCAGGGTGGGTACCACCGTGCACGATTGCGAAAAACCCTCCATAGTAATCCAATTTCGGTTTGATTGCGTTCAGGCAGGGGCAGTGGGAGTGTAGTCGCAGCACTAGTGGGACCTGTGGGCGTCACGCGGTGCTGCGACGACAATCCTCTTTTGATGAGGCCGTCAAGCTGAGTGCCACCATTGTTAACATGGTACGTGTATGTAATGGTGACCCTCTTTTCTGAAACTTTACCTTCAGCTTACCATCAGGCGAGGTGAAGTCAAATTGACGTGTCATAAATATATAAAAAAAATCAAAAAAACCTAGTCCACTAGGACCACTCCAACATAACTCCATGGGTAGTGAAGTAAAGGAAAAAGCGATTTGAGTACAACCCCTGAACCCATTGGCTTCTGAACATGTGTGTGTGTGTATGGCATCCTTTATATTAGCAAAATTCTTCGAACGTCCCAAAAATCTTGTTGGAATTTTTTAACGAGTTGCCTAAGTTGCCCCGGCCTAAACGGCCAATATTGACAGAGGTAAGACCTTCATCAGAAACGTCCCATACAAGAATCCCAAGTTAAGAAATATCCAGTGGTACGTATAAATATGTCATCCGACAAAAAAACTTGTGTTACCATGCACACCTTACTATACGGTAGGGTGACACGTCGGGGTCGCCTATGTTGGCGGCCAAGGGCAAGGGTCTTTGGGATATCTCCTTTAGACCTGATTCCCCGGCCACATAGGCCGATGTGACGATACACCGTTCGGTTTTAGTCAGTTCGACACCGACACATCCACCTCATCGTTCTCAAAACCTCAAAAAAAGGCAATAAAATCTCGAACTAAGCATTGGTTTCTTTTGCAAATCGTCTAAAGTTAAACACTGGATTTTCTAAACACCACGGAAGTGCGGGTTAAACTTAAATTCGATGTTCTTAGAACGAGAATGCTTATGTGCGAGGATGATTCACGCTGAGTACTTACAAAATTAGAACTGTGGTCTGAAAAGATCGTTTGAATGCGACCACTGCGATCAAGGAATCACCGAAGCGTGGCGATGAATGGTTCTGAAGTTGTCTGTGGCTACATCTAAGTGAACTCATTTAGTTACGAAGCGATAGAAAAGATACGGATAAACCTAACTTACTTTCGCACCTAGATAATTTACAGAATTTAAATCGGCACCAAACTTGGTAGTTCACATCTACTGTACTAGCTGGCTTTGCTTGGTTTGTTTCAATTTAAATTGACAAAATTAAAAGGTTATATTAATACGGTGGGTGAAAACTTAGGCAAGCTTTTTCTCCTGTGTTAGTTAACCAATTTTTTTATTTAGTGGCTATTGACGAGTCAATGGTTAAACTGGAAGCAGTCAATATCCCTCGCTGAAAGTCAATTCCTCCTAATGTGTTAAAAAAATATTGTTTCTTGGTAACAAGTAATTTTGTTTTTCTTTTAATAATAATCTTTTAATATGACCATCAATTTTTTTTTTTAATCCCTGTACGTATTATTGCTTGGGTATTTTATAAATAAATCTTATTTTTATTCTTTCTATTTATAGATAGATAGATTTTTAAATAGATACAATAAAAAATAGATATACATTTTAAATTAGGTCTGTACATAGGAGATATTTAAAAAAAGTACTTCACAAATTTTTTTTTGGGATTCTTGTTTTGTTTGTCTACAAACTACTGAACAGATTTTGATGCGGTTTTTTCTATTAGAAAGGTCTTGGTCAGACATGAAATTGTTTAAGTGGAACAGCTGAAGTCACGGGGATCAGTTAGTTTAAATCTATATTTAATTACTTTATCTCAATTTTTCTTTTTTGTTATCTCTGCGTTTTGTTCATGAAGCTTGCATACATCTCGTTTTTCCCTTTCTACCACCTAGTGTACATTAATAAAACCAACCAGACTTCTTTTACATGCTACTAGTAATTAAAACAAAACAGCTTTATATTAAGTCGAAATAATCCTATACCTTTTTTTTTTTTTTTTTTATCGTGCGGAAATCCCTTCGGATACCCCCCGCCGGCCAGCGGGGGCGGTTATGTCGGGCTTGCACCGACTAAAACCGCACGCCGTCTCGGGTCTTCAGACGCCGGGGTGTAAGGTTACCCATAGAGCATATCCCTCGCACCCCGGCTGACCCTGGGCCATCTCACCACTAACAGAATCGCTCATCCTGTCTCCTCTGAAAACAGAGGAGTACGGAGAGCGATGTGTTCCCGCCACGTTGGGTATTACCCGACGATCAATGCCAACCCTATGAAGGGGTGAAGGGGAAGCCATTGACCGCCGCCCAGGGTGTACCGGCCGCTCCGATTCCGTTCCCCCCGGACTGCAGCGGGATCGGAATCGGAGCGACACTCGAGGAGGTTACCCAACACACACCCCAAATAATCCTATACCTAATTGTGCAAAGAACAATAAAATCCCATACCAAGGTAATCCCGTGATCCGGGATTATTTCCTGCGATTCTGAGATTTGAGCGTTGATCATGGGATAGTAGGTAAGTACTTTGTTATTACATCTAGAACTTTATGTAGGTCGAGTTGTTAAAGAGCTGTATACTTAAGTTTGAGTAGTTGTTCAATCCGAGGCGTTTATTTCGGTCGACTAGCGCTGTTGTTGTTAACTTCCACAAGGGAGTTGTTCTAAGGAATTAATCGTAGTTTATTAGGGATTAATTAATAAAGGTTATCAAAGGGTTAGGTTTGTTGACTGTAAATGCATTATCATCAATCTATTTTCGAACATACGAAGCGAATGATTTTCATTGTATTAAACTACTAGCTTTTACCCGCTAATTCGCCCGCGTCGAATTCTGTGCCCGTTCTCGCTTTCTATGTGAACCTTCACCAGGGATAGCCTATGTGTTATTCCAGACTGTAATCTATCTCCGTATTAAAATTTCAGCCAGATCAGTTTAGCCGTTTTTGCGTGAAAGAGTAACAAACATCCAAACATCCATCTATCCAAACGTTCACATTGATAATATTATATAGTGTGATTTCGTTCTCATATTTAAAAACATAAATATAATTATATTCGTGTTTAGATAAATTATAATTGATGTCTAATTGCGGGCGGTATTAGGTAACTGTGTTACTTAACAAGTAAATCGGGATAAAATGCGTTAAAAATATCATTACAGTGTTGGTCCTAGTCGCATCCGAGGCTTTCGTCTCGAAGTCCGGGGTCCAAGTACTCCTACTACTTTGTATTGTCGGCTTTTATGGGACCGACTGCCGTTTGACCACTCAACTTCGGGAAAAGGCTGCGACAGATCCTCGTTCGTCAATAAGCTCATGACGCTCTTGTACCGGCTTGCAGAGGTTGACTTGGTCTCAAAACATCAGGTAGTTCCCAACACACCCTGATGCATTAAAATGTTATGTATTATTTTCGATGAGTAAAATACGAGTTAACTGTAAGTAGTTAACTCGAATAGTACACGGCCTTTGTGGCGTAGCGGTAGTGCATTCGACTGCTAGGACACGTGGGCGCGGGTTTGGATTCCGCTCAGTGCAAATATTTGTATGCATGAATATGTCTATTTGCATTGGTCTGGGTGTTCCTATGTATAATATGTATGTATTCCAAAAAAAATATATAATTATGTTTATCCGCATTCTAGAACCCATAACAAAAGCTAGTTAAAGTATGCTTACTTGAGGTCTAGAGAGCGTTGTGTAGTTGTCGTAGAATATTTATTATTACAATATTTATATTCTCTTTATTACTCTTAAAATACATATAAATTATATTTTTAAATACATTCTATATTAAAAAAAAACAAATATATTTAAAAATATAAAAAATAGTGGCCCACCGGCATCGGGTACAGGGACCAAGCTACCGGTGGTTAGGGCTCCAGGGAGAGGAACCTCCTCACAATACGTGCCGTGTCGAGGAGTACTGCCTTCTGCATCAAGCCCTTGACCCAACTGCCTAACGCGAGCCTCTGGAGATGTTGATCGAGGCTCTTGGCAATCAGTCCGTGAACCGATACGACTATCGGAACATTAATTGCTGAATCCACATCCCACATGTCGACAATCTCGTGAGCCAAGTCCAAATATTTTATTTGTTTGTCTTTTTCGGCTTTCATGAGATTGTCATCATGGGGGATGGTGATGTCAACAATTATTGCGAGACGCTCTGATCGATCAATCACCACTATATCAGGCTTATTGGCTACAATAGTCCTGTCAGTGACGATTGATCGATCCCAGTACAACATTTATATTATTATTATAACTTTCGACAATACATTTGACTCCAAAACCCTATTTTTTAGAATTCTTATTTGCATTGGCATAAAATTTACGAATGATTCCCGATTTGAAAGTCTTATTAATATGCACAAATGAAATTTAATAATTTTAAAGGAAAATTTACATACGACCCAGTTTTTCAGAGTTTTGTAATTCAAATTTGATTTGCGTTGTTTTTTTAATATTCAAATTTTATAAGAACAGTATGTTTATCAGAAAATAATTATGTATTGTAAAAACTTTGATGGAATAATTATTATTGTGGAATGCGAGCACTGCGAAGTATATTTCGAGTAAGTTAAGTTGAAACCGGACTTCGGTACCTTTTTGTTTTTTTACGTGCGGAAATCCCCTCGGATAGCCCGGGCCAGCGGGGGCGGTTATGTCGGGCTTGAACCGACTAAAACCGCACGCCGTCTCGGGTCTTGAGACGCCGGGGTGTAAGGTTGCCCATAGAGCATATCCCTCGCTCCCCGACTGACCCTGGGCTATCTCGGGTTTCGAGATGGCCCCCTCGGGTTTGGGAACCACGGTGTCCCCGTCTTGTCCCGGTTTGGGGGAGGAGAGGGAGAAGGAGGTGACGGCGGCCCACGCGCTCGCGTACAGCACCATTGCCGCAATCATGCTGCCGAGCGAGAGGACTCCCACCCCGATCGGTACCTTCCAGCCTATTTGTCCTAGTTCATGTATTATACTACTAAAATAGCAAAGAATTACCAGATCAATCTGGTGTTAAACAGTTACCGTGGCTCATGAACGCTTAATATCAGATGTACCACTTGCAGGAAAAGAGAGAATAAGAAACAAACATGAAAGTAAAGAAAAGGAACAAAAAATTTAAAACGTCCAGCACTTTTCGACCCGTATGAAATCCAACACAATAGCGCAGTTTAGAGACAAAACAGTCTTAAGACTTCGCCGTGCAGATGGTGATATGAAATAAAACAGTTTTGTTCGAAGTATGCGCACTTTCATAATTAGGGTTCCATAGCCAAATGGCTAAAAATGGAATCCTTATAGATTCGTCATGTCTATCTGTCTAGTATAAGTGGATGTATTCTGTGAGCCGCTTTAAGATTTTCACACATGAAAAAAAAAGCGATAAATTTTGGGGGTTCCCCATACTTAGAACTTTTTTCTAAACTGAATAGTTTGCGCGAGAGACACTTTCAAAGTGGTAAAATGTATGTCCCCCTCCCCCTGTAACTTCTAAAATAAGATAATGATAAAACTTAAAAAAAGATATGATGTACATTACCATGTAAACTTCCACCGAAAATTGGTTTGAATGAGAGTAGAGTAGTTTTTTTTAATACGTCATAAATCGTAAACCGCAATTTACCTTTCATTCAATCAACTCACATATAAAAATTTTACTTGCTGCTACGGAACCCTTCATGGGCGAGTCCGACTCGCACTTGGCCGGTTTTTTTTGTAAAGCAATAGTCTACCTTGTCTCTAAATAGCCCTTAGCTTAAAAGTATCATGTATGTTTTAGCCATTACATAATTTAAAAATATTACAGGACCGGAACAGCGAATCTTGCGCGCAATTGGTTTTTTATCCCTCCATTTTATCAATGCATGGACGTACGAAATATTTTAATATTCCCCGAGGAATTTTTTGGGGAGAATTTTAATGAGAGTAGAATTTTTGTATTACTGCTTGTTATGGTTGCCGCAAAGAAGATGAACGATATTGAAACGACTTCTTTTTTTTTAATTTGTTGGTCTTGCAAAAATTTCTCGTTACTTGTTAAACTGCACGTTAATTCAATAAAATAAAATTCTTAGTGGTTACCTCATTAATGCTATTACTTATTTATTTGTTCAGTTATTACAGGTAGGTTCTATTTCGTACTTCTACCTCACCTGCCAGACGGTTCACCTGCTTGACAACAGACAAGGCTCTTGCGCAGGGTTTCCTATCAGGGTTGTGAGGTCAAACGGCAGTCACTCTTGAAAAAGCCAACGTATTGTAGTGTTCGGACTCCTTCGAACACTTTAGTTAGATGCCTGGCCATCATGCGTCAGCGATATTAAAATAAAAATATATAAATCAATTTGAATTGAGAGCATAGATAAAACAAAAGGTTGGCGGACAGATCCAGTAAGTCGGTGATGGTGGATCCGTCCTTGATCCACCAGAAGAGAATCTCAAGAAGTGAAAAGTGTATTAGGCTCAATCACTGAGCAGATTTCGCGATCCTCTTGTTTACCAGTAAAGTTAAAGAACCTCGCGTAAATCCCATAAAAACACGTTCAGTAGAAATATAATTAGGAATAAATATATTAATCATATAAAATCCTTGTCTTATAATTTAAATATCACAAGGTATTGACAAGAAGCTGTGAAGTCAAACACCAGACAGCACAGAATCATAAAAAACAATGAGTGGACCTGGCTCCAGAGTGCAAACCTTGGATGAAACATGAGAAATCGCTATAAGAATTATTCATAATTCTTTCTTACTACCAAACAAGAATAAAAAATACTTGGAGGTGGAGTTAGTAGATAGAATACTCTTTATTGTACACCACATATTGTTATATAAAATAACTTAAGTCTAAATATATTGTAGGTACAATCAATGGGCGGGGGTGTGTGTTGGGTAACCTCCTCGAGTGTCGCTCCGATTCCGATCCCGCTGCAGTCCGGGGGGAACGGAATCGGAGCGGCCGGTACACCCTGGGCGGCGGTCAATGGCTTCCCCTTCACCTCTTCATAGGGTTGGCATGATCGTCGGCCAATACCCAACGTGGCGGGAACACATCGCTCTCCGTACTCCTCTGCTTTCAGAGGAGACAGGATGAGCGATGCTGTTAGTGGTGAGATGGCCCAGGGTCAGCCGGGGTGCGAGGGATATGCTCTATGGGTAACCTTACACCCCGGCGTCGAAGACCCGAGACGGCGTGCGGTTTTAGTCGGTGCAAGCCCGACATAACCGCCCCCGCTGGCCGGCGGGGGGGTATCCGAAGGGATTTCCGCACGATAAAAAAAAAAAAAAAAAAAAAAAAAGGTACAATGGGCGGTCTTATCGCTAAGAGCGATCTCTACCAGACAACCTTTTTTATTATAAACCTTTATGATTATATTAAAACCAACACACAAACGTACTTCTAGTCCTCTCTGATACTGTAAATGTATGTACTTACATACATATAAGCTTCTCTTCCAATATTCAACAAGTCCATGTATTTACCTGAAACAGTAAAGAGAGGTATTTTAAACAATTATTTGGTTACCAGATTACGCAGCAATAACATCCTTTATACAGCATAAGCAATTGTTGTTGAAATGAAATCGAACAAAAATAACACGGTTTTATTCGTGACTGCTGATGCCCGCGGCTCCGCCCGCGCGTAGCTTGGTTATCGTTTTTTGGTCATATCTCCGGTTTTACTTAACCAATTGCAATCAAATATACTACAGATTGTAAGTCAAGACCTTTGTAATAGAAAAAAAACATAAAAATCCGTTCAGTAGTTTTTTTGCGTCACACACACGCGACCTCGTAGAAACACGATCTTGTTTATGTTTAAGAGCCCTAGTCATTTTGATACTACTAGTAGTAGTACTAGCCAGTGGCGTAGCTACCTAGTGCGGAAGTTGGTGATGTCACCCCATCGAAAGTAAAAAGCAATAAATTTTCTATTATCTATCACTACTTTTTATTATCTATCACTATAGAATAATACACGTTTAACAATTCACGTCAACCAAATACAACATACTTCACGAAACAAATGAGAAATTTTGCAACTGAGACGTCAAAGATCGCGAGTATGGGACGGGGAATGCCCTACGACAGCGTCAGGCTCTTTTGCGGGAATCCCCGAATTATACATAGAGCTGAGCTAGTGCTAGTGGAGGAATCCCCTAAAAAGATTTTTTTGTTTGTACAATGTTCTTAAACTTGAGAGACCGGGTGGGTTGGGTGTCACCCCAAAAAAGGTGACACCCGGTGCGGCCCGCCCCCACCGCCCCCCCTTTGCTACGCCACTGGTACTAGCAGTAGTAAGGAGTACTACTAACCGAAATTACTAGTATTCCCGTTAACAAACTAGCTAAACTAAATTGCCTGTGTTAGGGTTCACATCACATCATCACTTTGTATCAGTAACGCAGTTGAAATGCTCTCAAATTATTGAAATCCTAGACTTGTAATTCCTCAGACCTTATAATATATATGAGTATATGATTACACATTTCTACGCATACATCTCCATTTTGATATTCTTCTTGTTATTTTGATTAAAGATAGATGAAATCATGTGCAAAGAATCTATTATAGATGTAGAAAAGAAGGGATGTCAAGGGTGCGGGCCGATGTACGTGGTCTTTGTACGCACGGCACGTCTCGTTCCCGTCTCGTCTGATATTTACCCCATTACGTAAGCAGAGCTCCGTAAATGAAACACGCATTAGGCACCAAATCAACCAAAATGAAACGTCGTACATTTCACATTTATTTGTTAACCGACTACAAAAAAAGAGGAGGTTCTAATATTTTCGGAATATTTTTTGTTTGCTCAGCGATATTTTTTTACCACATCGTCCGATTTCTATTATTACTTTGTTGTTAGGACTAGAAGAATACACCAGGGATGTACTTATGTGAATTGAATCAAATCTGATAGAGGATTTATGAGAGTATAATCAAAGTCTTAAATTTGCATAAGGTCTTTTCATATTGGGGTGCGACTGGTTGGATCACCTCCAAGTTTCGTGCACCCTGGGCAACGTGGGGATGACGCATCATTGATTGCTCCTCTGGAGTAGCTGGCGTCAACGTCAACGGCCAAGAGTCTGACCAACCGGCTCTTTTCAGGGCCAGCTGACCCTATTGCACGAGGGGGTCGGGGCATGGCGGGCCTACAAGGCCCGTGGGGCTGGGGGCCGCTCCAGGTACCCCTCTGCTGTTATCAGAGGGGACACTGCGAATGGCCCAGGGTCAGTCGGAGTGCGAGGAATATACTCTATGGGTAACCTTACACCCCGGCGTCTGTAGACCCGAGACGGCGTACGGTTTTAGTCGGTTCAAGCTCGACATAACCGTCCCCGCTGGCTGGCGGGGGGGTATCCGAAGGGATTTCCGCACAAAAAAAAGAAAAAAAAAAGATCTTTTCATATTTTATATTATGGAAGTCGAGGTATTATTTTGGAAGTCAATTTAATCTTGACGATTTTTAACTATGGTTAATATGACTATAAAATCAGAAAGAATATTTGTATTATTACAAATTAATTAATACAATTTTTTTTTTAATTACAAGCGTAATTATCGTTCTAATTAAAACCCTTATTTTTTTTTTACGTGCGGAAATCCCTTCGGATACCCCCCCCGCTGGCCAGCGGGGGTGGTTATGTCGTGTCTCGACTAAAACCGCACGGTGTCCTCCCCAAGTGTCCGTTGCCGGGCACCCCGGGTAAGCCCTCGGAAGGATAACCCCAGGGTTGCTGGCGGACCTTGGCCGCCACCGCGGCCTCGCCTCTAATTAAAACCCTAGCGAAAGAAATTACTCCAAAAAATGTTGACTGTACAAAATTTGCTATCCTATGTAAAACTAGACTGGTTTTTAAAAATGAAGTAGTTCCGTTGTTGTCTGCGGCACCTAGTTTCAAACATTAAACTTTTGTTCATGCAATACAAATTTTGTTGCAATTTCCCAGGAGTATTTAAATATTGACCCAACATTTTTTTTTGTTTACTTTTTAGTACCGTTAAGTAATATGAATACTAGTAATAAATTACGGTACTAATAATTAAATTAAAAAAACTTAATATAAGTAAAATACTTTTAATAAATTAATCGCAAGTTGAATTTTATGAATAGCAATATAATATTTCTATATACAAATCCATACAATTCTTAAATACAAACATACGTGAATAAATATATACATACAATACAATTTTCACGTAAATGTAGTGATCAACGTATATTATTTATTTATTTACTTATAACTTGGGGACGTACAAAGGCGGACTTAATGCCAAAGGCATTATCTACCAGTCTACCTTGGGGTGATGCAGAGATAAATTGAAATAGGTGCTCGTATGGTTTTGATGTAACATTATGATTATTAGCCGGTACAATAAATAAGTATATGCATAATATTCAACAACACACTCTTATAAATATATATACATTGAATATCATATAATATTGTAAATATAATACTGTAGTTATTATGTTTTAACTACCATGACTTACTGTAGAGCTGGCGTACTTTATAATAATAGGTCTTTACCTATGAAATTGACGGAATTTTCTTACAAATTCATGAGTTCGTTATTCCTGTAATTTAATAGCTATTTCCATTATTTATATTTTGTTTGAAAGTTGATTTCAAGATTTTACAACGCTGTATTAAAATTTGTTTTTATTGGCCGCTTGATAAATTAATTCGATCTTCAAAAACAGTACTCCCTAAATGCTATCCATTTTGATGATAAATTTCGTATTACTTAAAACAGCTGTCACTTTTCAAAAATGTAATAAAAGTTGGTGTTTGTTAGCGTAATGTTGTCTCATTCATACACAAAAAAAATCATAAAATTTGGATTTGTCATTCCTAAAAAAATGCAAAAAAGTTAGTACTGAAAATTGGGTTTCCTCCAATTTCTTCAAGAAAAACGGCAATTTCATATGTAACGACCTAATATTATATGTGTACATTGTAAAGAAACTATATGAATATTTACTGTCTGCCCTCTCCAGGCGCATTCTCAAGGTATTTTATTAGTAACATGAAATTTTATTTAGCCCCTATTCAACAAAAGCCGTTTGGCACATTCGGTTGAAAAACTCAAATCAATTTTAAAACATCTTTACCCATCCAGATAATACCGAAATCCATAGTATGCGAGGGTTTTTTCATTACATTTTTCCTCCACTACCTTGTAAGGGTTCAAATAAATACTATAGTTATTCTCCTTGAAGATATAATAAAGTGAGTGATCTGTCATGCGAAAAATTACGGCCAGACTGTGCAGCTATAAAAGACAAAATTCTTATACTAAATCGTTGGCAAAGGGGCCATTTTTAAGAGCATATACATAAAGCGTGAGCCACGAGACCTTTAATTTTAAAGCTTATTTTGGGTTCTACCCTTTTGTACGTCTAAATTATTTATTTAATGTGGGGGTGGTATGCGAAGGGTTGTTCAGTGAGATGCGGTAAAAAGTTTTTTTTAGGGTTCGTTTTTTAACGGTGTGTGGTTTCTGGTTGAGGGAGGAGCAGCCTATATAAATACCTTTTGCGGAGAGAATTGTTTACTTAGACTTGCGCCTAATTTGTAACTAAACTGTTTGGTAGAGGTAATTCAAAACTCTACGTTTCATAATTACAATTAAATTTCCAGATATTAAGACGTTCATGGTATAGATAATTTAATTTAAGCGTCGGTAGCTTACTGGTTAAGGAGACGATCTTACCATTGAGGGGTCCCGGGTTCAAATCCTGGCTATTATACTCCATTCCTAACACAAGCAATTTAACTTAGTTGATGGACACTTGGGCAGGACAGCGTGCGGTTTTAGTCGGTTCATGCATGGCATGACCGCCCCCGCTGGCCGGCGGGGGGTATCCGAAGGGACTTCTGCATGTAAAAAAAAAGGGGTTAAGGGATATTAGTTATTTCAGCTTACTAATATTTAAAAAAAAACAGCCAATCGTCATAACATGATCATCTTAGCGTTGTTCCCGGATGCATCCAAGGCTTTCTTTTCGGAGCCCAGGGTCTACTTACGCCTTCTTCACTTCTCCTTTGACTTATACGACTTTTACACGAGCGACTGCCGTCTGACATCGCAACCCTGAGAAGAAAGCCTGCGACAAAGCCTTGTCCATCAATTAGCAGGTGTAACCGGTTACTACCTTGCAGGTGAGCTTGGCGTGGCCCCAAGGGTCTTGAAAATACACCCTATATTATATCCAACAAAGTATTGTTTATTACTCCCATTTTATATTTGTTAATTATATATAATGATAACCTCTTTTTTTGAAGTTGTGAAGGAACGGATCAACCTTTAAGAGCCTACGAAATATATTTCTGAGGGTGTGCGGCTGTCAAACAGCTAAGAACAACAGTATAGCAAGCAAAGAATTAATCACGACTGAGCTTCCGAGTGCGGTGTGAAAACTGGTGAAAAGACCTGGACGAAGCCGGTCCGTTAGGATCCTGCGGGAATACAAATTTAAATTATACTCAATTAGTTTTCGATGCAATGTAAGGTAAAAGACTATACATATTTTATGAGAAAATAATTATTTTTAAGGACCCCAATGTTGTCAGGACTAAAGAGGTAGATACGGCACTGGAACTCTTACTCAAACCAAAGCAAATTTTTTTTTCCGTTAGTCCGAATGCAAAAGGACATGCACTAGATACCAACATGTCAATTCTGTGTAAGAATTTATTAGATTAAGATCAGACTTACCAAAAACAATTTTATTCTATTCACAAAAATACTACTGAATTGATTTTGAGTGGCTTTTCTTCTAAAAACCTTAGCAGTTGCGTAGAGACGTTGCCTTTTAGCAGTATTTTACCGCCTCTACCATGGCGAGTATTTCGATAAGCTCTTCGGATTAGCTCTCTCCTTTCCTATCCCGAAAAACACGTACAGGGCTGAACTGTTACTTTCATACGGTGCAATCAATTCCATCCAGAACCATGCGGTTCGGCGGTACGATTTTTCTTTGCCGCAGCATAGAAACTTGGAATTCTTTGCTAGTACCCGTGTTTCCTTCCTTCTACAATCCCTGGCACTTTTAAAAGTGTGAAAAAGCTTATAATGAAGCCGTCAAACTTAGGGCCACAATATAAAACTACTTGTATCTGCAATGGTGACCCTCTTTATCATTAACTCATTTTTTTGCTTAACTTTTTCGATAAAAATGTCCTATATTACGTTTTATATCACCATGTGAGGCATCAGGATAGCCTTACAATTAGGGTATATTTTGTGTTTTAATTGCCTGTCGTTTTGACTATGTTGCACTGGACATGTACACAGGGTCACAGTTCTTCTGACCGGACCTGAAGGTGGAGAACTGGTAAAATTTGTTCGCTATCCATAATCAGAATATTTTGTTAAACTATATCAATGATCTCAGCATGGAAAGCTTTCAAAACATACTTGTGGGTTCAAATATGCAAGTGTGTTTACGGTAATGAACGCACTCTATCGCAGCGCCTCGATGATGAAGACAAAACGAAGGCTGGAAGTTTTTATTCCTAAGGTAATGAATATATAAACATTTAGAAAAATGAAATTAAAACAATAAAAATCGTTTCATCATGACCTTTAAAATTTATGGAAGGTTTAGAAAGAAATGTATTTTCCATTCTTCATTCCAAAATAGAATAAGGTGGTAAGGTACAATAAAAAGTAAATAAATTCATTTTTAAACCTTATAGTTAACGATGAATGACAACAACTTCAAAAGATTTTTTTTAAAATAATAATTTAGGCAAAAGCCTCTTAGTTCAAGTCATAAAGTTTATTTTTTCCCTGGCGGTAATGAAAATATCCCCCTTTTTACGTTCATTTCATTGGCCGCAATTAATTCAGTTAAATAGGGCATTGACTGCCGGGTACAATAAGTTAAGCGGGTTGAATTTTTGCGGCGAATAGCCGGTCATTTCCCGAAATTAGCCTGAAACGGTATAATTGAGTGGATTTTTTTCTTTTTTTCAACAAATAATATTATGCAGTTAATTGTGCGGGCTGTATTAATTTGAAATATTAATTAGTGCATTTCATAATAATTGTTCCAAAATGGCGAAGGCGCTTTTTTTAAATATTTCTTAAAGACATTAAACCAAAACGTTAAGTTTAACTTTTAACCGTAACTGCGAAATAGTCAAGCGATAAAAAACATTTTAAGTATTACTTTTTATATTTTAATCTGTGTTTTAAAAACACTAGAAATGAAGAAGTTAATAGAAAACATGTATAGATTTACCATGTTTATTATCTTTTTCGAGAATCCGATATTTCGGCACTGTTACAAGTGCCATGATCACGGATCATGTATAGATTCATTAAAATTAAAATTATAAACGGGATATTTACCATGTTTATTATCTTTTACGAGAATCCGATATTTCGGCACTGTTACAAGTGCCATGATCACGGATCACGAATTTATCCGTGGTAAATATCCCGTTTATAATTTTAATTTTAATGTAAATGACCATGTCAATCTAATATCATATGTATAGATTCACTGTCACTGTTGTTCTGATTAACAAACTAAATAGGTAGAGTGGTATGAGGCGTAAGAGGGCTCCATCAATGCTGATTGACGGGTGAGGCTTTCCTCTCGAGTTTGGTCGGTGAAACGACACTTACTGCCGCAAAAGCTAAGACAAATCAAGAGAAAGAACAGGCTTTGAATGCAACCGGTACTAACACTGTTTATGATGATGATAAGTATTTTAAGCATAATATAGTTGGTATAGTGTAGTGTAGTGTAGCGCAGTGCAGTGCAGAGCAGTGCAGTGAGGTGCAGTGCAGTTCAGTACAGTACAGTTCAGTACAGTATAGTATAGTACTCGTATGTATGTATGAATATTTACCAAACCTTAAATATCCTTATCTGTGAAGATTGTGAAGATGAAGTAGCGACTACGAATACTAATTTTCTGACAGAAAACTAGTATTTAGCTACAGCAAAGATAGGCAAACATATGGCAACAAATTGATGGATACCAATTTACTGTCTATTGTTAACTCAATTTTCAATGCCGGTGATTTTCTTTTATTTCTGCGATTTAAATTAAATTTGGAACCAGTGCTCACAGTTCATATAAGGAGGTTGGTTCGCGTGTTGAAGGATCCATAAAAGTTATTTTATTACGATCGCTTTTCGCTTAAACTTAACTTATATATAAACAGATATTAAATATAACAACTATATTGAAGCTTGTTTTATAAATTTTTGATACCATTATTTATTTAAGCTTTTCTATAATAATATACTATATTTAAATAATTTCTAATTAAGAAGCAAATGTCCCTGAAAAAGTAATGAAATAACAATTTCTATGTGTGTACTTTGAAATAAATTCAACACCAAAAATGTTAAGTTTTTGTACACTTGACTCTTCTTAAGCTTCTAACTTGGACTCATTAAAATTAATTTAAAAATAGAACACTGCTTAAATCATTTCTAAATTAGAATTAATTAAAAATTATGCAGTAATGAAATTACAATTTCTATGTGTGTACTTTGAAATAAACGGCTAACATTATGACAGAAATTAAACTCTAAAAATTTCAAGTTTACACTTGACTCTTCTTAAGCTTCTAACTTGGAATCATTAAAATTAATTTTGCAGGCAACGCGGCCGGCATTACGACGGCCGTTAAATAGGTGCCTGTGCCTACACCCGGGATATTACTGGGATTAAGTTTCAAGAGAAAAAGGAGCATTAAACGAATTGGCCGTGAACGAGACGACGACGACTGAATAATCCTTAGATTGGGGCCATGAAACTAGCGGGTTGAGAAGTAAGTATAGTATTGAACTAATTATTTTTTTACATTAGAAGAACTATGTTATCGGAGTCCATTCCATCCATTTCAAGTTTGAAACACCATTATAATCTGCCATTGGACGCCATGTGGACTGATTACCTGAAAAAGATAGCTGAAAAAGATAGGATAGGAAAGATAGGCGTACATTGAAAGAGGCATTATATCTTTTAGTGAGCTGCGAGCAAGTAATGCTTTCTCGAGCATTCTCGATTTCGATGCATCTCGAGGAGATGGCGGAGCGCGCCCGGGAGAGATTTAGAACCCTCAGGAGACTCAGGCGCCGGAGGTCGACCTCTGTCCTCCATGAGCGCAGGCCTGGGGGTGGCAGGTGAGGCCGCCTGTCGCCCCAGCAGAAAGGCCGGGACGGTGGGGCGACTAACGCCCCTCCCCAAACCGGGGACACCGTGGTTCCCAAACCCGAGGGGGCCATCTCGAAACCGGAGATGGTCCAGGGTCAGTCGGGGTGCGAGGGATATGCTCTATGGGCAACCTTACACCCCGGCGTCTGTAGACCCGAGACGGCGTGCGGTTTTAGACGGTTCAAGCCCGACATAACCGCCCCCGCTGGCCGGCGGGGGGGTATCCGAAGGGATTTCCGCACGAAAAAAAGAATAAGTTACGTCCCTCAGTATCAAGACTTCCACGAATTTTTCAACGATATTCTACACAGCGCTTTCTAGACCCAAAGTAAGCATAGTTTAACATAATAGATATTCTAAGCATAATAAATATTCTAATAATAAATGTTCTACAACATTCTACACAGCGCCCACCAGACCCCAATTAAACATAATTTAACTATCTTGTGTTATGGGATTATGTATAGGTATATACATACCTTTGGATACGTACTGTACCTATATCATGGAACGCGAAAGTTTAAAAATTAGTATTGTGTTATGGGTCCCAGAAGGCGGATAAAGTTACTATATACTTTTTTTTGTAAATACATACAAATTATACACAGAGACACCCAAACCAATGCAGAGACAGAGAACCAATATAGGGACATATTCATGCATACAAATATTTTCACTGAGCAGGAATCAAACCCGCGCCCCCTGTCGTAGCAGTCGAATGCACTACCGCTACGCCACAGAGGCCGTCGATATTGTACCGATATTATACTCGTATATCAAATTTCAATAGAAATTCAAATTATTTATTGCCATAACCTTTTCAATAGCGTAATTGATAGAGTACCCTAGCTTAGAAGGTCAATAGGTTTAAATTCAATTAAGTTTACCGCAGTAAAGGTTTCAGACCTTTAATTACAGAATAGAGAGGAAAAGTGTTACAGAATTTTCTGGAAACGGACCAACCATGTAACCTATTATCATGCTATATTGTGTATACAATTACACTTAAGCTTACTACAATAAAAAAAAGGTAACATAATAAAGCTACATACTAAATTTCTTTATCTTGCAATGGTTCACCCCAGCACGAATCTATTACCGAAAACAGCAACTCGATAGCTCATCTCCTTCATACCCAAAATCGTGACAGAAAATTGGCAACGACGACGTCGACGACGATGACAACTCGATAGCAATAGGGCTTTTCTAAAGAACATCCCTAAAAAGCGGCGATAGTGCACGGACTGCTGAGACGAGGTCTCGATTCTGATCGCCAGTCGCCCCGGGCACACCTCTGACTTTTCGTAGTTATGTGTGCATTCATAAATGTTAGTTATCGCTCACTGAATATGCCAGTAGATGGCAATAGGCTCGCCCCCTATTACATTGGGACCTTACCATAACTAGCGAATCGTGAGTGTGTAATACACCTCTGCCTACCACTTACCGGGATACAGGCGTGAAGTTATGTTTATTTTATGTTTACAACATTATAAGCCTGTTTACCTGCCACTTTAGATCTAAAATCTCTCATTATCTTTTTATATATAAAACAAAGTGAGTGACGACACTGATGACCGCTTATATCTCGAGAACAGATAAACCGGTTTTCATAATCTTTGATTTTTTAGATTTGTTTCTTCTATACTGCGGCTTTATTATGTTTTTTTGCCGAAATCCCCTCGGTTACCCCACCGCCGTCCAGTGGGGGTAGTTATGCCCGACTTGAATCGACCAAAACCGCATGCCGTGGCGGGTCTTTAATACAAGGAGACATTCAAGAAATAAATTCAGCTGATGAGGTACCCACAAAACATGATTCTGAGGCAGAACGAAGTTTTCCGGGCTAGCTGGTATATTATAAAACTTGAAATATACTAAACTTGTCATCTGCAGATTATAAAGATAATACAAATTGTCCATAACGCCGGTAATCGCATAAATGCATACGAAGTTTAAAATAGTGTCCAAAAAATCTAAAGCGTCGGTAACTTAGGGGTTAAGGATTTACGGCCTTGCGATCGAGAGATCCCGGCTTCAAATCCTGGCCAATACACTACCGACGTGAACCCACTTCTAACTCAAGCAATTTAGCTTAGCTGGAGGGGTTAGGAGGTATACTAGTAATTTCAGGTCTCTTTAAAAATAACCCCGCAATGATAATAGACTGACTATAATAAGATGACTATTAATATCGTGGAATGTATCTTAGTTCTAACCACATTTTCTCAAATTAAACGTCGCGTCTTAGATCCAAATATTTTGACATAACATAACATAAACTCACGCCTATATCCTCGAAGGGGTAGGCAGAGGTGCTAGCACCCACATTTCGCCAGTTTATGTTTAGGTCCCAATGTAATAGGTGGCGAGCCTATTGCCATTAACCGGGCACTTATAAACCTGCGATAAATACACACATAACTTCGAAAAGCATCGAAAAGTCATTGGTGTGTGCCATGGTAAAACCTGGGATCGAACCCGAGACCTCGTCTCAGCAGTCCATTACCCATACCACTAAGCTACCGCGGCAAATATTTTGGCCTAAATAAATTGACACAATTTATCTTCTCTAAAAGAAATACAGTAACATTAACCTATATAAGGTATAAGTATATAATGATATCATTCACCATGTAGTATATTGAGTTCTTGCGCCAATTAATTTCACAAAGAAATATAAATTCAACTTTGCTAAACAAAGTTATCTAAGTTCTCACAATTTGATTTTAGAAGACTTGTAACTTATACGCTGTTAGCAGAATTATTTCCAAAACCAAAATTATTATTGTCATTAAAATATTATACCAATGTGAACAAAAATGACGTAATGCTGTCTGTTGCCTTGTGCGTGTGCACGTATGCGAATGCCTGTGGCATGCAAATGTTTCGGAGTGAATTTTGAATACATACATATCTCCGAAATTCGTGCAAAAATACATTCATACGATTTGCACAACGTGCAAACATGGGTGACACGCATGAAGTAGCGGTCGGTGTAAAGGATCCTATATATTTACCTAATTCTATTTTGTTTGATGAATTGATCTTAAGAAAGTTTAACTGTGCATAGCAGACAAGGAATAGATCAGATTATGGCACTCTAGCCTGATAATTGAGTACAGACGAAGGTTGAAATGCAATTTAATATTAAAATTTACTCGAATAGTGACGCCGATTTGATTGTAAGGTTAAACTAGTTTTACTTAGTGTTCACAAAGATTATACCGAGTGCCTAAGCAACGCTACCGGCAACGAAGACAGGTGATAGTATTAATGATAAAAAAATAACTAGTCTGGCCATAAATACTGTTACATCAAAACTTTTCTTACTTTTTCAACTTTTTAATTATTATGAATATGCAACACGTATATTATTCTTTCGAATTCGCGCCATTTCACATATTTTTTCGTGTTCATTATCGAATTACAATATGGAATGGGTTGTTAAAGAAAATAGGATCGCAGTGATCGCCTTGCACAAAGTGGGTATGGAGCCGTCGGTCATATTCCAAACACTTCAAAAACTTGGTATCAGCCATGTCATTTTCGTATATCGTACTATCAATAGATACAACAACGCTTCGTCTGTCGAAGACCAGAAAAGATCGGGGCGTTCGCGTGCTGTTCGAACTACAAAGGCTATTAATGCTGTTAAAGCCAGAATTCGTCGAACCCCATAAGGAAGCAAAAAATCTTATCGCGGGAAATGAAGATTCCCGCTAGAACTCTGTCACGTATTATAAAACAAGACCTGAAGCTCGGTGCTTATCGTCGATATACGAGACAGGCCCTAAATCAATCTTTACGATTAAAGAGAGTGGATTGATCAAAGCGCCTTCTGTCGCGATACGCAGGTGAAAGGCACAGAAATATCCTCTTTACGGATGAAAAAATTTTCACGATTGAATAACACTGCAATAAACAAAATATTAAAGTGTACGCTCACAGTTTTAAGGAAGCTGCTCAAGTGGTCGGAAAGGTACAACGTGGTCATCATCCTGCGTCAGTGATGGTTTGGTGGGGCGTGTCTTATCTGAGAGTCACAAAGCTAAATTTTTGTGAAAAAGGAGTGAAAACTTCAGCCAAAGTGTATCAAGATACTGTCTTGGATCATTTTGTGAAACCTCTCAGCAATACACTTTTAAAAACTATATCGTGGACTTTCCAGCAGGACTCTGCTCCTGGTCACAAGGCACGAACTACCCAAGCCTGGCTAGAAACCAACGTTCCGGACTTTATAAGAGCTGAAGACTGGCCCTCATCTAGCCCAAACCTCAACGCTTTAGACTACAAATTATGGTCAGTTTTAGAGGACATGGCCTGCTCTAAACGACACGGCGACATTGAGTCTCTTTAAAAAATCTTTGGAGCAAGCAGTGGCAAAATTTCCCTTGGAAACAGTGCGTAAATCCATAGATTCGTGGCCAAACAGATTAAAGGCCTGTATAAAAGTCAAAGGTGGCCATTTCGAATAAAATATATTTTTATTTTTTTGCTAAGACTTTAATTAACATGTAGGTATAAATTTTAATAATATTACATTACTTCATTTAAAAAAAATGCATTTTCATTTGTAACAAAACTTATGGCTGGACTAGGTAGAGCGAATATTTCTTTCGACCGGTTTAACTTTTTGAATTTTTTTTAGAATTTATTATTAGCATTATTCACGCTCCATCGTCTTATGCAGTTAAACGAAACGAAAATCTCATAAAAAAAATATCACTGTACTTTTAATGAATGAATGCCTCAATTAATATCGGTTGGACGTGGGCGTGCGCGGGTCGAAGACCGGTTTCACTGTTTTCGGGAACGGTACCCTAATACCCGGTATAAAATTTATATTTATGATTTGTCTAAAGGTTATAAGAATATGACCCATTGGCATAAAACTAATTTTAATGGATTCTATATCTAGTCTCCTCGTGACTGGCTGCTGAAAAGTTACCGAAACATCGAGTACAGTGTAATTATTTAATAAGAATATCTTTTTTTTTTTCGTGCGGAAATGCCTTCGGATACCCCCCCGCCGGCCAGCGGGGGTGGTTCTGTCGGGCTTGAACCGACTAAAATCGCACGCTGTCTCGGGTCTTAAAACGCCGGGGTGTAAGGTTGCCCATAGAGCATATTATCTCTCGCACCTCGACTGACCCTTTGCCATCTCCGGTTCCGGAAGAATACCTATCTATTAACAATCGAAATTACTAATATTCCCCCTAACCCCTTCAGCTAAGTTAAATTACTTGTGTTATTAGTGGAATTTTCAGGATTAGATAATTAATTCAATTAGAATATTTATTTATTTAGTAAATTTTTGGAAAGCTTACTGGCTTTACTAGTACAAAAGCTATATATTAAATATAGCTTTTGTACAAAAGCACAAAGCAATATATTACAATAATTGAACATCGAGTACAGTGTACTCGATGTTCAATTACCCGAGATATATTATATATATATATATATATATATATATATATATATATATGATATATATGTATATTATTACAAGCTGTTGCCCGCGGCTTCAACCGCGTTGAATTCTGATCCCGTTCCCGCTTCCCATGGGAACCTATTCAGGCAGAAAAAGTAGCCTATATGTTATTCCCTACCCTGTATCAAATTTGACCCAGATCCTTTCAGCCGTTTTTGCGTGAAAGAGCAACAAAGATACATACATACTTTGTGTGTAAGTATGTATTTATCTTTGTTGTACAAATACATACATACATATTCACAAACTTTCGCATTTATAATATTAGTAGGATTTTTACTTTCTATTTCTGAAATAAGTGTCAGTGTAATCTGTTGGTAATAAGACTCTTTTCATATACCGAACTACAGGAAGTAAGACATATTTTCGTCACAAATTTTACAAGAAGTGAGTTGTGGACATTACTCAACTCCTGCTGCTGACTGGTTAAATAGTTAGTAACTTATAAAAAATTTAAAGTTTACTGGTGTTCAGTTCAATGATAATGTTTTCAAGAATGTTACAGAAAATAAAACTATTTTTAACGGATTCTATCGCGATTCATTTGGATCAATGTAAAATATAAAATAACATCAAATAAATCGCGATAGAATCCGTTAAAAATAGTTTTATTTCAATGTGTGACATTCGCGTACACTTCCGACAATATCATGTTACAGAAAACTTTTATCTACGGACACTTGGGGAGGACACCGTGCGGTTTTAGTCGAGACACGACATAAACACCCCCGCTGGCCGGGCCGGCCCGGCTGGGGGGGTATCCGAAGGGATTTCCACACGTAAAAAAAAAAAAAAAAACATGTTTTTTCACTATATTTTTATTGAAGAGGCCGCATTCTAGAGAGAGAGGGAAGGAGCTATACACCTTACCTATATAATTTCACCCCTCTTCCTTTCAACCGCGGCCGCGCGGCACGGCGCGGCGCTTATAAGCACGTCTTGGTAAGCCAACAGTATCACAGTTAATGCTAGCAATTTCCATGTACGCTATGTTATAAATAAGGCAGATTAATGTTTACAAATACCTGTACTAAAATATATGATACTAGCTCTTGCCTGCGGCTTCCCCTGCATGGAATGGATATTCCACTCATACGCACGAAACGTTTCGGCGACACATTTATTATGCGTACAGCTAAGGAGTAGAATTGCCTGCCTGAGTCTGTGTTTCCGGAAAGCTATAACCTCGGAATCTTCAAGTCTCGAGTGAATAGGTTCCTTCTATGCAAACGTGATCCATCGTAGATCACATCGTCACTTACGACCAGGTGAGATAGAGGTCAAACGTGAGGCTTATCATCCATAAAAAAAAGGAATTCCGTTCCCATTCCTGCATTCCATGGGAACCTATTCCAGGGATGAAACTAACCTCACATAGGTTAGTTTCATCCCTGGAATAGGTTATCCAGGTTGTAATCTATTCCTGTACTAAATTGCAGCCAGGTCCGTTGATTCAGTAACAATATCTTCACAATCTATCAGATTTACAATATTTTTAGGATAGTAGGATTAGTAGGATAGGATTTTTTGTATTGTAAGGATCCAGAAACGATACAATTGATTATTATTTTATTTTTTATAACGATTTTTTAGATTTTTTGTATTGTAAGGATTCAGAAACGATACAATTGATTATATTATTTGGCGTAGACCTGAAGGAATGCTGAACTATTCTCTGAATTGATTCGTTACTTCAATGTAGAGCAAAATTTGAACTTCATTGAAGGAGTGTTTCAAAGTTACAATACATACTTAATTTTTTTTAAAGGTGAAGAGTTTATTTGTTTGGTTGAATGCGCTTACCTCGGACAACCTTACACCCCGGCGTCTGTAGACACGAGACGGCGTGCGGTTTTAGTCGGTTCAAGCCCGACATTTCCGCCTCCGCTGGCCGGCGGAGGGATATCCGAAGGTATTTCCGCACGAAAAAAAAAAGAAAAGAGACTACTACTTCGAATTGAAAAAATATGTTTATTGTAATAAAACTATTTTTACCGGATTCTATCGCAATTTATTTTATATTTTACATTGATTCCGACGTTTCGGTTACATTTTCAGCAGCCATGGTCGAGGGGAGAAACTCTCCCAGTGACCATGGCATCGCGATAGAATCCGTTAGAAATAGTTTTATTTCAATGTGTGACATTCGCGTAAACTTCCGAAAATATGTTTATGTTAGAGTTAGTTTTTAGGTTATAGCTATATATCATCACGCTACTACTCAGGGGAGCGGAGCAGTAATCATACATGTCAACAAATCGGGCAAATATCCATTCATTAATGTAGAACTAATAAATTACGGGCATTTATGGGACAAATGGGGGCCACGGGGGTGAAGTATACCACGGTCGAAGCCGAGGAGCACAGCTAGTTATATTAAAAGGTGAAGAGTTTGTTTGTTTGGTTGGTTGAGCGCGCTTATCTTAGGAACTACTGGTTCGAAATGAGAAATTATTTTTGTATTGGATAGCCCATTTATTGAGGAAGGATTCTGTTGGCTATATATGATCATGCTGCTACCTAGGAGAGCGGAGCAGTAAACATAAATGTTATCAAATCGGGCAAATTTACATAATTGCATAAAAAATTAGGCATGAATGGGACAAATAGGTGCCTCGGGGTTGAAGCCGTGGGGAACGACTAGTATGCTATATGAAGAGGATACTCTTGTAAGTATTAAGACTGTACTAAAAAAAATAGTGGTGTTCAGTTAGTACTAAATTGTCTTTTGTATTTGTACCTAATCCGCAATAAAACACTTTTCTTTCTTTCTTTCTTTTCTTTCACTGATTTTCTTAACGGCTAATCCATGCTACTTGTGAATATTAGTGTATTAGCCGTCTTTACAATGTTATTTTAGTGGCCCTATAGATGAATACTGATTACACAAAACACATAGACACAATTTAAACAAATAGATTTAATTTAAGATTAACAAATAAAATTATTAATTAATTAAATGACTGAATAAAAGTTCCCATTAAAAATGAAAGCGCTTCATTCATGAAACATTCGCATGTTTTTGTTAAAGAACTTTTGACGAAGAAACATTTTGAATCAGTCACAAAAAGTCTAGCTTAAGCAAATATCTTTTGAGAGTACCATAAACTGTGACTAAGATAAATAAATCTAAAAAGAAACCTTTAAGGAAAAATGTAACTCATAAAATCGCTTTTCTAATGGCCACACATAAAAGGCAGTGCTTGCCAGCATAATGCTTTGCAAATTGGATCATTAAGAGCTTATACCGACAGTTTAAAGTTGCTTAAGACCTGTTTCTGTATCACTCTTATTATTCTGATAAGCCTAAAAATAGCGAGTTAACTAATAGATTTAGTAAATGGAGAATTTTTTTAGGTCTATAAATTGTTTTAGCTTTAATTCCTAATTCAAACTTTACAATAAGACGATGATACAAAGAACATTTTTTTTAGATTTTCGTGTTTGTGATCAGAGTTCTTATCTATATACAATGTATAGGAGTGGAACTATATACCCTATTTATAGTTGGTTAACTATCTTAATCGAGCTATCACCGCCCTTAAAATAGGTATTAATAAAAAGTTATTCTTCATTAGTTCAAATTCACTAAATTATACTTTATATTTGCATACAGAAAGTTTAATTTGGTAAAGTGGATTCAACCGAATTTACCTTTTTTTTTAAAGTCGATTGAAAATAATGCACACGTGGCAGAAGATTATTTTCTGTCTTCTTTCATTCTTCATGTTCTTCTATTTCTAAGAGAATCTGAATGAAGCAAAGCGCCAGTGACATAATGCGTTCAGAGATCAGGGTAACCGCTTACCATGATGTGGATCGTGTCCTAGTTTGCTACATCCTACTAATATTATAAATGTGAAAGCTTATGAAGATGTTCAGAACATCAGCTGTTGTCTCTGTGTTTGGTACTCAAACACGCGTAAACCATTGAATAGATTTGGACGAAAATTGGCACATATTTATATAGACCATTTCCTGAAATAATAACTACTACTCACATTTTTTCATCACACACAACACTCACTCACTCACATATACACCTACACTATACACACACTCATACACATACACATTTGGAACAAAGATTCTGACGAATTGAGAAACTTCCTCCTTTCTGGAAGTCGGTTGAAAAAAATGGAGAGAATCCATGCTTGATTCACTAATTTGAATAAACAAAAATAGTGAAATTCCAATCCGGGGCACTCGACCTCCACCTCAGCCCTCCATGAGCGCAGTTCGGGGGTGACAGGCCGAGCTGCCTTTCACCCTAGCAGAAGCGGGTCGGGGCGGCGGCGGCGGGTTACGCGCCAATTTCTTTTTTTCTGGGGCAAGACGGGAGCACTGTAATTCCCAAACACAAGGTACAAACCAGGGATGGCCCTGGGTTAGCGAGAGAAATGCTTTATGGGCCGGGCCACCGTGCACTCCGGCATCTGAATACCCGAGACTGCGTAGGGTTTTAATCTGTTTGAGTCTGACATAATAACCCACGCTGACCGGCGGGAGAGGGGAGTGGGGTATTGTAAAAGGGGGACTTCATGCTCGAAAAAAAGAAGGGGCACAGGCATGGTTCGTCCTTATCACAGGTTGCTAACCTGGCTAGAAGAACACTACCTTTTTTTTTACGTGCGGAAATCCCTTCGGATGCCCGATGCCCCCCCGCTGGCCAGCGGAGGTGGTTATGTCAAAACCGCACGGTGTCCTCCATAAGTGTCCGTTGCCGGGCACCCCGGGTAAGCCCTCGAAAGGATAACCCCAGGGTTGCCGGCGGACCTTGGCCGCCACCGCGGCCTCACCTGGTGGGGTCGGATTTTATCCCGCTTCGGTGAGTTGGCAGGCGTGTGTAGGGCACACACGACACGCCTCCGCCACGGCCTGCTTCTGTAAGGACGGCGAGTCGGCCAACTGCCGTCCTCAGGCCCCGATCATGGAAGTCGGTAGTCCCGGGCGTAGATGAGTCTGTGGCGTCCTCGCCGCAGACTGCGAAACTCGGGGGGCAGGGTTCTCTCCCGCTCCCTCTCCGCCGTCTCTTTCGCGCGCATTACCTGCTCGCAGAAAGAGGCGGCGGCGTGCCACTTGCTCCCGTCGGAGACCACGGCCCTCACCATGGTCTCCAACGAGAGAACGTCCACGCCCAGGACCGCAACGAGATCCCGGCGTTGACTCGCCCACGCAGGGCACTCCACCACTTACTTACCGAAACATCCGATCTCATTCCGGTAATCATCTGGCACATCCGGTAGGAGAGGTCCCCATGGTCCCTCTCCAACCACTCCTTCATGATCGGTCTCACCGCCGCAATGGTGGATTCCCCCCACCTTGGGTGCTCAAGTCGCACCCTCCATGTCTCCATGAGTTCCTGGCGGAGCAGGAACCGCTGAGCCCTGATTTCTCGGGGCTCCGGCCTATGACCCCGCTCCAGCGCCTCCTTGCGCCACTGGTACAGCAGCGCAAGGGCTCTCGCTTCCAGGTCACAGGTCCAGAACATTACCTTCACCTAACTTCTGTGTTTTTACTATTTAAACAAATTTTTTTTAATATTTAGGACACGTCAATTTGGCTTCACCTCGCCTGATGGTAAGCTGAGGGTAAAGTCTCAGGAAAGAGGTTCACCATTCATACACGTATCATGTTAATAATGGTGGCACTCAGCTTGACGGCCTCATCAGAAGAGGATTGTCGTCGCAGCACCGCGTGACACCCACCGGTCCCACTATTGCGGCAACCACAATCTCTCTGCCCGGCTATGCACTTGCTGACTCCTGAACGCAATCAAGCCGAAATTGGATTACTATGGAGGGTTTTTCGCAATCGAGCACGGTGGTACCTACCCGGCCGAATTTTGTGACAAATTTGTGTCATCAAATTTCTACCACCAGTAAATACGTTTTCCCCTGTAGTGTTCCCGGGATGAAAAGTATCTATTACTTTTCATGCTGGTAACACTACACCATGCGTGCCGAGTCGCAGGCAACATCTAGTTAGAAATATGTAAAAATATTCTATTCTACACTTTGCAGAATTTCAGAATTTCAGAAATGTCTAGAGGAGGATCGGAAAAACAAAAGGCAGATTAAACAGCTGACGAGCTCAAACACTGGAGTTAAAGCCCCTCTAATCCGGAGCCCACATTCACGATATATATTAAATGGCGAAACAAATAGGTTACGTGGCATTGTTATGTTTCTGGAAAAATCGTTAGGAATTAATTTAAACTCGAGAATAAGAGGTTTACAGGGCTAATTAACTAAATTAACTAGAAAATTGTTTGTGTTAGGAGTGGGCCAAGATTAGAACCCCGAACCTCTCAGTCGTAAGGCCAAATCATTAGCCACTAAGCTACCGACTGTTGAATTCAAAAAAACAATCTAACCTACCATCATTGTTAACCACCATCTACTTAATCGAAGTTAAGCAAAGTATTTACTCGAAGAAAAGAGTGAACGTCCTGTTAAAATCGGTTTTGTAAAGCGTTACACTCTATCTCACAGTGTATGTCTATATACCGACAGCAACCTCTGTACCGCGCCTTGGGTATGTGCGTGGCGAGACGGGGGGAGAATATCGGCCGTCAGTCATAACTGACGGCCGATTTTTATTCACGGCGTTTGAATCCCTAATTCAAACGCCGTGAATAAAAACATCTATATATTGATAAATCGATATTAGAAAACATTGATGTATTGTAATATCGTTGTATTTTTTTTTGGAATACAGTAAAATAGTATTCAAATTGTTCAATTTTCTTATTAGAATTTAAAGATTAATTCGAACATCATCCAGGCACTGTAGTAATGGCTGAAATTTCTTCGATAAGTTTTTAGGAAAAAGCAAAAACACTCGGGAAAGTTTTAATTTTAAGGAAGTAGTCATTGGCAATTTGCGCACATTATGCTAAAATCTACATTATAAGAAAGTTCATCTACTTTTGCAACATATTATAGGTAGATTTAGTTCGTGACTGTCCGACAATATCGATATATCGATCTCATCAACTCATGCTCTTTCCTACCTCGTCCCCCACCACGCCGCGCGTACCATGGGAGCGGTACAGCTAGCGGTTGAACTATAGCTTGATAATATCTTTATAGAGTAGTTGAAACCGAAACTATAGTTTTAATATTCTATTTATTTATATTTAAAATATTTAATATATTATAATTTTTCATTAGATCAGATTCTACTTACAACTTAAATACTAAATTTAAATAAATTACATTATTATTAAAATTAATTTTATACAAGATTAAATTATTTACGTATTTACAATTATTTGCTTTGCAGAGAATAATAATAATAAACAACAATTCATATTTTTGCAAGTATCATATATAAATTGACATCATATTAAATTAAATTGAATTTATTGATTATAGTTTTGTGTACTTATTTTTGTTTTTATTTATGTCAATACGTGTTCGATAGAGAAAACGCTCTACATATTCGAAGCAAGCCGATCTTAGCCCATTCCTGAGACTACCTTTAGCTTACAATCAGGCGCATTGACGTGACTATTATACAAAAAAAACTATATAAGGTGAGACTAATATGATTTGGACACCATTACTGATTACAAAGCCTGAGCTTTGAAAAGTAACCATTAAGAGGCAAAGAACGGAGAAAACTCATCCTTTTAAAAGTGTATCCAATGATATGAAAGAAAAACATTTGAGAAATAACACGTAGAAAGAAAATGGTTTTTTAAAAGCTCCATGAACGCGGACCTAATTGTCACTACCTCAAAGTAAAAATATTTTACTTAACAAAACATATTTTCACTTTTGTCTTGTTTCCTTTGAATCAATTTCAAAGGAAAATAGGCATTGTGTAATTATTTTACTGGCTAAGATTTCTACGGGCACTTTGACACTATATTTCAGTATCGACGTCTAAAGTATTGCTGAATTGTATGTTTTTTGTTGCTGCGGACTGACGGTATTGGTGTGTTTGTGTGTGTGCGTGTGTACGTGTGAATATTTGAGGGTGTGTTCATGTGTGTGTATGTGTTAATTGTACTAGAGGGCCAATTCTCGAAAAAAAAATGTTTAAGATTCAGTCTCAATCTAGTCTCGATCTCCCAAATCTCAAAAAAGGTGTACTCATAACAAAATTTTTAATATTTTCAACACAATTTTGAGAATTGGTCTTTAAGTATTATTAAAATAGCTATTTATAATTTGGTATATTATTAAACTAGCTGTTTAGCCAAATTGCTCAACAAACATCAAAACTTCCAAACATCTTCACAAACTTTCACACTTATAATAATCATTCGGCACGCATTGTGAAGGAGTTACTTTCTCTCGAGCTCTAACCACCGCGCATGTAACTTGATCCCTTGGCTAGGCACTTTGTTTTATTCATTAATATTAATAGAAATCTCACAAATAAGAAATTATTTAAATAAAGGGAATAATAATATTATATTAGGATATTTATAAATGAAGTAAGCTTACAATCGATTCGTTTGAACAAAGTTTTAAGGACAAAAACTACTCTCTAATAACATTTACACCGACTCTTATGAAAGTTTCGTAGTTACTAACGAGTTTTATCATAATTGCTTTTATAGTACTAAACCAGTAGTAGTAATTTGCATCTAACTTTCTCAGTAGCTAATTAAGAATGCGAGTTATATCAAAGTCATATTCTCTCATGTTTGGCCAGTCATTCATTGCTAACGTTATAATCGAACTTTCGTGATGGGATTTGTTTTGTGTCCTGTGTATATCTTACAGCAAGGTGTGACAAAGCTTCACGTACATTTAATATATTTTGAAGATAGTGGCAAGCCCTTTATAAAAGACGAACTAGATAAAACCACGGAATGATAAAACATACGGTACTTTTTTTTTTTCATGCGGAAATCCCGTTGTATACCCCCGCCCCACTCCCCCTGCCGGCCAGCGGAGGCTTTTATGTCGGGCTTGAACCGACTAAGACCGCACGCCGTCTCAGGTCTACAGACGCCGGGGTGTAAGGTTGCCCATAGAGCATATCCCTCGCACCCCGACTGACCCTGGGCCATCTCCGGTTTCGAGATGGCCCCCACGGGTTTGGGAATCACCGTGTCCCCGTCTTGCCCCGGTTTGGGGGAGGGGTGCTAGACGCCCCACCTTCCCGGCCTGCTTCTGCTGGGGTGACAGGCGGCCTCACCATTTTATTAAAAATTATGTGTGTGTGGTGTATGGGTCCCATCAAGAACCTCGAAGCGAAGACAACCTCACTTCCAAGCCGGTAATACGCCTGTTGATTAATGAACAATAAGCGGATCCTAGGCTGCAAAATGCAAACTTTGAATTCAACTAGAAACTACCTAAGAGCATGGTGATAATTTCATTAATTATTAAATAAAAAAGTGTGTGTTTTTTCTTACTAAACAATCAAATCAATTCGAATGATATTTAATTTTTAAATTGTTTTTCGGGCTTGGCACTTCAGCAGAAAAGTCTAACGCGTATTTTTGTCTTTTGGATTCAATCTGTAATTCAGTTATTATGATAACCTCTGTGGTGTAGCGGTAGTGCGATCGACTGCTAAGTCAAAGGTTGCGTGTTCTATTCCCGCTCAGTGCAAATATGTAAATTTGCATAGTTCTGGGTGTTTCTATGTAGGTATAATATGTATTTATTTACAAAAAAAGTATCTAAGTACGTTTATCTGCATTCTCGAACCCATATGACAAACACTGCTTAGTTTGGGTCTAGATGTCGTGGGGTAATTTGTCCTATAGTATTTATTTATTTATTAGGGTTCCGTAGCAAAATGGCAAAAAACAGCACCTTTATAGATTCATCATGTTTGTCTGTCTGACCGTATCACAGCCACTTTTTTCCGAAATATAAAAACTATGCTGTTGAAATTTGTTAAGTAGATGCATTCTGTGAACCGCATTAAGATTTTCACACAAAAATAGAAAAAGGAGCAATAAATTTTGGGGTGCCCATACTTAGAACTGAAACTCAAAATTTTTTTTTCATCAAACCCATACGTGTATCTATGGGTAGGTTTTCAAAAATGATATTGAAATGTCTAATATCCTTTTTTTCTAAACTGAAAGTTTGCGCCAGAGACACTTCCAAAGTGGTAAACTGTAAACCGGTATCATCTAAAATAAGAGAATTATAAAACAAAAAAAAATTTATGTACATTACCATGTAAACTTCCACCGAAAATTGGTTAGAACGAGATCTAGTAAGTAGTTTTTTATTATATTAATACGTCATAAATCGTAAACCGCGATTTACCTTGCATTCAATCAACTCAAATATAAAAATTTAAAAAAAAACATTTTTATGTTACTTGCTGCTACGGAACCCTTCATGGGCGAGTCCGACTCGCACTTGGCCGGTTTTTTTTTCACTAACGTAAATTTTGTCGCTTGCCCCCAACGATCGACTAATGAACCGTAACTTTGAGCTAAACGCTCCTTTAGACGATGTTCTACCATTGCCAGGATGACCCAGGTAAACGACTTTGTTATGAAGTCTTCGTTCCTTATTATAAGGTCTATAAGGAAAATCCTTTTATTGACATATGGAAGCTCACTAAGGCTAATGTAACTAGGATCATAGACAGTACGCCTGTACATACGAGTACAGTCGCCATCAGTATGAGGTCAACACATTCCAAGTTGCCGACCACCTTTTTTTTTTTTTTTTTATCGTGCGGAAATCCCTTCGGATACCCCCCAGCCGGCCAGCGGGGTCGGTTATGTCGGGCTTGCACCGACTAAAACCGCACGCCGTCTCGGGTCTTCAGACGCCGGGGTGTAAGGTTACCCATAGAACATATCCCTCGCACCCCGGCTGACCCTGGGCCATCTCACCACTAACAGCATCGCTCATCCTGTCTCCTCTGAAAGCAGAGGAGTACGGAGAGCGATGTGTTCCCGCCACGTTGGGTATTGGCTGACGATCAATGCCAACCCTATGAAGGGGTGAAGGGAAGCCATTGTCCGCCGCCCAGGGTGTACCGGCCGCTCCGATTCCGTTCCCCCCGGACTGCAGCGGGATCGGAATCGGAGCGACACTCGAGGAGGTTACCCAACACACACCCCAAGTTGCCGACCACCTGAACTCTAAAACTTACATAAAATAGTAAACAAAACATCGAATAGTGTTAAATTTGTCCTATGTTTTTTTTTTTTTATACCACTAAGGTGGCAGACAAGCATACGGCCCACCTGATGGGAAGCGGTTACCGCGGCCTATGGACGTGTGCAACACCAGTGGCGTCACACTCGCGCTGCCGACCTTGTAAAGGAAAGGGGATGGGAAAGGAGTTTGGGCTCCGGCACTCTCACTCACCAAACGGAACGCAACAGTTCAAATACTGTTACTTGGCGTCGATATTCTGTGAGAGGGTGGTGCTTCCCCGGTCGAGTCGGCCCATTCAAGCAACGGCCAAAATAACTGTTGCTTGACTCTACCACCTGCGATATCATAAAATCAAAATCAATAAATAATAGATGTATAATTATATTTTTTTATGTTAAGATCGTTTGTAAATTTGTTAGTGTCCAGCGACTTCTAAGAGCGACTGTATCCAACAAAACACCATAACATAATATAACTTCACGCCTGTATCCCCGAAGGGGTAGGCAGAGTTGTATTACACATCCACGATTCGCCAGTTATGTTAAGCTCCCAATGTAATAGGGGGTGAGCCTATTGCCAACTACCGGGCACACCCATAGCATAAATTCTTTTCAGTAAAAGGGCAATTTCTTAATGCGTTCGCGGGTCACCAGGAGCCCAGAAGATCTCACCTGTTTGTCATACCGTAGGTGGTCTAGTGACAGAATATTGTTGCTCTTATTTTCACCTTACATGATTCTAAGCCTTCCGCCTAAGTGAAGTTTACCGGGTCAGCTAGTACAAGATAATCTTTATATATAAAAATGAATTGCTGTTCGTTAGTCTCGCTAAAACTCGAGAACTGCTGGACCGATTTGGCTAATTTTGGTCTAGAATTATTTGTGGAGGTCCAGAGAAGGTTTAAAAGGTGAATAAATATGGAAGTTGTTATCGATTGAGGCAGTACGAAGTCTGCCGGGTCAGCTAGTTTATAATATAAAAATGAATCGCTGAATGTGTTGCTAAGCGCAAATCTCGAGCGTAGCAGAACCGATTTGGCTAATTGTTTTTAGGGTTCCGTTGCCAAATAGCAAAAAACGGAACCCTTATAGAATTGTCATTTCTGTCTGTCTGCCCGTCCGTATGTCACAGCCACTTTTTTCCGAAACTATAAGAACTATGCTGTTGAAACTAGGTAAGTAGATGTATTCTGTGAACCGCATTAAGATTTTCATACAAAAATAGAAAAAAAAACAATAAATTTTGGGGGTCCCCCCCCTGTAACTTCTAAAATAAGAGAATGATAAAACTAAAAAATATATATGATGTACATAACCATGTAAACTTCCACCGATATTTGGTTTGAGCGAGATCTAGTAAGTAGTTTTTTTTAATACGTCATAATTCGTAAATAGCAATTTACCTTTCAATCAACTCAATCAACTCAAATGCAAAAATTAAAAAAAAACATTATTATGTTACTTGTTGCTACGGAACCCTTAATGGGTGAGTCCGACTCGCACTTGGCCGCTTTTTTTATAATATTCCTTGAAGTACGAGAATGGTTCTTACGGAGAAAAAAATTGAAAAAATGCCAGAAAAAAGAAAAATACTTTTCTGTATTCCCATACGAAAGATTCACGTAATTTTATCCCAGGAATAGGCTCCCATGGGTTACGAGACCGGGATCAGATTTCCACGCGGGCGAAGCCGCGGGCAACAGCTATATGATAAAATTTAAATGCTATAATATTTATTGTAGTTGTTTGTGTAATATAATGGTATCCACCAAAACTAAACGCATACAACACTTGTTTGTTAGTGGGAACAAAACGTCATAAGTACAGACGGTGGTAAAACAGCCATTACATACTAGCCTAAGTTTGTATGCGTTTAGGCGTGGCTACAGACAGTTGCAAAACGACTGAGAGATATGGAGGGTTGAATGACAGGTGTCATTCGCCCTTGCGCTGAGAGCTTACTCGTGCTAAGATCGGTGTAACAAAAATAAGAAAGAACAATATAGGATTGCATATAAATTTATTGAGTTTTATTGAGAATAATACATGGCGCAGTCGAATACCGAACCAAGAAGGAATTATTGATGAGTAAAGAAGATAAATTATTAGAAGACGTGGACCAAGTACCCTGTGACGTGGACATGGGCTCACCGATAGAATACAGAATGCCATCACCACTTAAACTAGATTCAATTGAAGAAATGTTGCCCAGGTGGAAAGGTTTTAAACAACAGCTGAAAGTTTTCATATCTGCGGCTGGTTTGGAAAAGGTAACAGAAGCAAGGAAAGCTTCCATCTTACTCAACTGCATAGGGCAGGAAGGTCAAGACCTTTACTTTAATATTCTCAAAGGTAATGAAGAAAGTCATAAGTTTGAAGAGGTGCTTTTATTGTTTGATCAGTATTTCGAACCCAAACAGAACGAACTCATCAGTACATTTAATTTCTTTAAACGTGACCAGCAAGAAGGTGAAACATTTGATAACTTCTACTGTGAATTAAGAAGGCTGGTTAAAAATTGCAACTTTAAAGATGATGCAAGAATGTTGAGAGACAGGATTGTTATGGGAGTGTATGACAAGAAAATACAGCAAAGGCTCTTGGAAGATAGCGGATTAACACTTGAAAAAGCAGTTGACAAATGCAGATCCACCGAGTTAGCTAAAGAACATGTGAGAGCGATGACAAAACAAGAGGTTGCTGTGGCAGTCGATGTGCTTCAGAACACAAGTGGGAAGGGCTCCCAGAATAAACTAGAAGCTAAGTATATCAGGAATACACATAATAAAATCAAAGCTAACAATAAAAATAGTGGGTTTTATCTTTATCAATGTTTAAAATGTAATAGACAGCATGGGCCAAGACAGTGCCCCGCTTTTGGCAAAGTCTGTTCTAAATGTCAAAAGTTGAACCATTTTGCAGTAGGTTGTAAAAGCAAATCAGTGAATTTAGTTAAAGAAATAGAAAAGCCAGATGATAATCTTGTTCATGATTTGTGACTAGTTAAGATGTGTCATTCCATTGGTAATAATAATAAGAATTTACAGGAATGGCTAACAACATTAAAAATTGAAAATAAAAGAGTTGTATTAAAATGTGACACAGGAGCACAAGTAAATGTATTGTCATTAAAAGATTTTAAATTGATTGTCGATGATGAAAATCCTAAATGGTCTGAGACATCAATTTTACTTGAAGCATTTGGGGGTCATAAGATAAAACCATTGGGTAAAAGAATATTAAATGTTCATATAAAGAACAATAAAACACTTAAAGTAGAATTTATAATTATAAAAAATGATGTGCGTCCTATATTGGGTTTTAACTCCCTTATAGATTTGGAATTACTAAAGAACTATAATATTAATAGCTTATGTGTAGACAAAAACAGCATTATTAATCAGTATTCTGAACTTTTCCAGGGAATAGGTGAATTTCACACTCCGCTGGAACTGCACACCCAGGTTGATGCACAGCCAGTAGTCAAACCACCACGTAGAGTTCCCCAGGCATTGATGAAAAGACTGGCGGACAAATTAAAGAGTCTGCAAGAACATCAAATTATTGAGAAAGTCGAACACCCTAAATCTTTTGTGAGTAATCTTGTTATAATTGAAAAAAGTGATGGCAACTTAAGAATTTGTTTAGATCCACAACACTTAAACAAAGTATTAGTAAGACAATATCATCTCATTCCGACCTTGCAAGAAATAGTAAGCAAGTTAAGCAATAAAACTGTGTTCTCAGTACTTGATTTGTCAGATGGATTTTATAATATAAAACTAACAGAGAAATCAACAGATCTATGTACATTCAGCACCCCAATGGGCTGCTATAAATTTCTTAGATTGCCATTCGGGATATCAGTAGCTCCCGAAATTTTCCAAAAATACACGGAGAAAGCATTCGGGGATATACCCGGTGTGGTAATTTATTGTGACGATCTGTGCATATGTGCTGAAAATGAAACCGAACATGATAAAATACTAAAGCAAGTACTTGAAAGAGCTAAAGAGAACAATGTAAAATTTAATAAAAGAAAATTCCAGTACAAACTAAAGGAAGTTAAATATTTTGGACACATTTTTTCCAGGGACGGAATGAGAATTGATAGTGATAGGGTAAAAGCCATATTGAATATTAAAAGTCCAAGGAATAAAAAGAAATTGCAGGTATTTTTGGGAATGATAAACTATTTAAGAAATTT
This sequence comes from Cybosia mesomella, assembly GCA_946251805.1. Taxonomy (NCBI): domain Eukaryota; kingdom Metazoa; phylum Arthropoda; class Insecta; order Lepidoptera; family Erebidae; genus Cybosia; species Cybosia mesomella. The sequence continues at coordinate 24,158,264 of OX276405.1, forward strand.
TATTTGTAATCTAGCAGAGTTAGTATCACCTTTACAAATGTTATTAAAAAGAAATACATCTTGGTTATGGACAGAAATTCATGAAAAGGCCTTTGATAATATTAAAAGATGTATAAGTTCAGCACCTGTTTTACAAAACTATAATGATAAATTGCCAAATACAATTCAATGTGATGCTTCTAAGGATGGACTTGGTTGTTGTTTAATGCAGAATGGCAAGCCTGTCTGTTATGCTTCTAGAAGTCTAACAAGTGCAGAGAAAAATTTTTCACAAATTGAAAAAGAATTGTTAAGTGTAGTGTGGGCCACAAAAAAGTTTCATTATTACATATATGGAAAAAAATGTAATGTTCTAAATGATCACAAACCTTTAGAAACATTGTTAAAAAAAGGAATACATGAAATTCCATCAGCAAGACTACAAAGATTAAAATTAAAGTTATTAAAGTATGATATTGATTTTAAGTATCAGAAAGGACGACTAATGCACATTGCAGATCTGTTATCCCGCTCATACTTGCCTGAAGTTGATGAAGATCAGTCCTATATGTTTGAGGTAGTGCATTGTATTGGTTTGGCGACACATCTGCAATGTACAGTTGAACAAAAACAAGAGCTTGTAAGAGAAACAAACAAAGATGAAGAATTAATTCAATTATCTAATTTTACTTTGAATGGATGGCCAATTAATATAAGAACCTTATCAGTAAATCTAAAAAATTATTACAAATTCAGGGAAAATATAACAATTGATAAACAACTAATTTTTATGAATGACAGATTAATAGTTCCACAATCCTTAAGAGTTAAGTTCTTGAATAAATTACATGAAGGACATTTAGGAATAACTAAAATGAAACAATTAGCTAGGGGTTTGTATTATTGGCCATACATTGATTCACAAATAGAAAGAATAGTAAGTAAATGTTATATTTGTCAGACTTACCAAAATAATAACATCAAAGAACCTTTGTTGTCACATGTAGTACCAGATTTACCTTTTTCAAAAATTGGTGCAGATATTATGGATTTCAGAAAGAACAGTTATCTTGTTGTATATGATTACATGTCAAAGTGGTTAGATATAAGAAAATTAGCTAGCAAGTCTGCACAATCAGTAATAAATGCACTGGTTGATATTTTTAGTTGCTTTGGCATACCATCAGAAGTAGTAACAGATCATGTTCCATTTGACTCTTTACAGTGTAACAAATTTGCAAGTGACTGGGGTTTCAAATTTACTTATTCAAGTCCACGTTACCCACAATCTAATGGTATGGCAGAGCGAGGCGTTCAAATTGCTAAGAAATTGTTAACAAAATGTCACGAAGACAAGACAGACTACAGACTAGCATTGTTACAGTATAGGTCATCACCAGTTTCAGGTACACATTTCTCACCAGCTCAATTAATTATGAATAGAAACCTAAAAACTAAGTTGCCATCCACTCATAGATACTTAGAGCCTAAGTTAAATAATAATGTAAAAATGGAATTTAGTAAAGTAATACATAGAAATGTAAATAACTATAATAAGAAAGCGAAAACAAAGGGTAACTTTTGTGTTAATCAAGGGGTGTGGTTCTTAAAAGATCCAACAAAATGTAAATGGTATTTGGGTAAAATTATAAAAGTTAATAATAACAGGTCTTATGTTGTAAAAGACACTGAGGGTTGTGTCTATACAAGAACATCTTATCATATAAGATCTCAATAATTTGATGAACTTGGGTGTGTGGTTCAAGGCAGCATTAGGTTAATTTGTGTCTTAATTTATAGTACCTATTAAAACTTAAGGTTTTTCTTTATTTCATAAATACTTACTGTGTAACATACAAACACAATTTATAACAGTTGTTTTTATAGGAGTAATAAGAGTCATATTGCGATTATATAATATTTTCTTTTGGAGGGCGATATCTGTAACTTTTTTTTTTTTTTTTAATTTTTTTTTAACGAAAGGGGTATGATGTAATATAATGGTATCCACCAAAACTAAACGCATACAACACTTGTTTGTTAGTGGGAACAAAACGTCATAAGTACAGACGGTGGTAAAACAGCCATTACATACTAGCCTAAGTTTGTATGCGTTTAGGCGTGGCTACAGACAGTTGCAAAACGACTGAGAGATATGGAGGGTTGAATGACAGGTGTCATTCGCCCTTGCGCTGAGAGCTTACTCGTGCTAAGATCGGTGTAACAAAAATAAGAAAGAACAATATAGGATTGCATATAAATTTATTGAGTTTTATTGAGAATAATACAGTTTGCACACCAGTCATTGTTTTAATCCGTATGTTTATACATAAAATTCTGATAAGGAAAAACTCATTTTTTTCGACACTTCGAAAAAAAATAAATCATTTATTTCAAGATACAAACATTCGATTTTTGTACTCACTTTTTGATTAATGAATATGTCAATCCCATACATTACACAACTTTTCTACTGGCGTTATCGTTAATAGAATGCCACTTTGTCTAGAGGCTCAGCTTGAATAAGGGGTTGATACTTATAAACCCAGTGAGCGATGACCCTAATTTGAACACATCAAAAGATAGCCTACGTCTTTCCTCTCAATTTGTTCTCTCTTGAACTGGAATTAACTTACTTTCTTAAAAAAAATTCATTTCATGACAAAAAATAAATCGGAGAATTTCGAATGTCGTTTCTAGCTCAGTTGGTCAGAGCATTCCCCCCGTAAGGGACTGGTCGCGAATTCAAGTCCTTTCCTAGAATTTCTCTTTTTCCGATCTCAATCTACAAAAAGAAAAATTGTTAATAAGAAAGTTATGATCAATGACAGCTTTGTTTACACACAAAATTTAAATAACACTGCTAATTTGCCAATAGTTCATACATAACGGGTGATTTTTAAAGCGCGTGGTTTTGAATTTAAATTAAAATATTGAAATAAAACTATTTTTAACGGATTCTACGGATTCTTCGACGGAAAATATTCGAACGGATATTTTATTATTTACTTAGAACCCGACGTTTTGGTTGCTCTTCAGCAGCCATGGTCTCGGGGGTTACGGGGAGAGTCTCCTAAAAATAACTTTATTTTAATGTGTGACATTCGCGTAAACTTCCGATAGTTAGAAAATATTAAAAAAATACTGGGGCTTCTAGATCAATCCTTGGCATTTATGTTTCAAAAGATTTTACGGCTACGTTTTAGATGATACATACTCGTATACAATTTTCCTGTTCTTTTTTGTAAATTTAAGAGATCCGATTCTCAGCACTCCATGGATTTACCGTGCGGTCGCCGGGTCCATAGCGTGGTACAGAGAGGAACACCATGACGGTGACTGGGACTTGCGACCCAGATGTAGGTTTAGGGTGGTCACCTTGTGATGCATCAGCGCTCACCTCCACCGTCAGTAGTGTCCCCCCCCCTACCTATCCAAATTTGGTAAGATCCTAACAATGCCGCTTACCATACAATAAAAAAAATTACCCGTTATATACATATTATACTCTTGCCTATAGGCAGATATAACGTCTTACACTTGCTACGATCCTGGTAAAGGGCTTTGAATCCTTGCACGTTCATAAATTGTTTTCTTATATACACGCCAGCTTCGAGTACTTTTCGCCTAGCCTTTCTTTGAACTTAGTATAATATAATTTGTATTATAATTGTTATTAATGAAATTACTTGAACTTTCGCCACTCTTTCGCCATAAATATAAACTTTATCTATGCCGAACCTCACATTCGCCTGATAGGGGTACAAAGTTATCGTTGTAGATTACTTTTAAATCACTTATAAGTACTTAGACTACCAATATCAGTCTCGTCCTACCGAGTATCTTTTATACAATTTAAAATAAGCACTCCATTCTGTAAAGATGATGGGAGAAGAGGCAAGATGCCATTGGCGTCTTTTGTGATTTATCAAAAGCTTTCGATTCTGTTGATCATGAGACTTTGTTATTAAAATTAGGTCACTATGGTGTTTCGAGCAGCTCACTTAGCTTACTTAGGTCCTACCTCACTGGCAGAATACAAAAAGTCAACATTAATGGCACCAATTCTTCTGGTGCCCCATTAGTCATGGGAGTACCCCAGGGCTCGATATTAGGACCCCTTTTATTCCTGATATATGTAAATGACCTTCCTTACTTCATTGAAAATCTTTGTGAGATAGTATTATTTGCTGATGACACATCATTCATTTTTAAAACTGACAGACAAAAAGTAGTACTTGACGATGTGAATAATACCCTTTCTAAAATATTGCATTGGTTCACAAGTAACAACTTGCTGCTCAATGCGAAGAAAACAAAATGTGTAAAATTTACCATGCCCAATGTAAGACAGATAGATACACATATTACAATGAATAATGAATCTGTTGAAGTAGTCAATACCACAGTTTTTCTTGGACTAACGTTAGATAATAAACTGCAATGGGGTTCTCATATCACAGCCTTAGCAGATAGACTTAGCTCAGCTGCCTATGCGGTTAGAAAGATCAGGTCACTGACTGACGAGGAAACGGCACGATTAGTTTATTTTAGTTACTTTCATAGCGTTGTGTCATATGGTCTGCTGCTTTGGGGCTCAGCTGCCGATATTGAGTCTATATTCATATTACAAAACCGAGCTATACGAGCAATCTATAGCCTCGGACCTCGTGACTCGCTGAGGGAACTATTTAAAGAAATTAATATTTTAACTGTTGCTTCTCAATATGTGTACGACAACATCTTATATGTACGGAAGAACCTAGATCTGTTCAAAAAAAATCGGACGAACATAATTTTAATACCAGAAATAAAAATAAGCTTGCAGCGCCAAAACTCAGACTTCATAAAGTTGGTAATTCGTTTGTAGGAAAATGTATAAAAATATTTAATATAATCCCTCAGGATTTGGTTGACCTGCCACTAAATAAATTTAAAATAGAAGTGAAAAAAGGTTTAATGAAAAAAGGTTATTATAAAGTAGATGAATATCTTAATGATAAAAATGCATGGTCAACCTAATTAACTCTTAACTCTTGCTCTCGCACATATTTATTATAAATAAAACAAAACTATATATTAAAAAATAAATAAAAAAGAAAGCATAACGATGATCTACCTGAGTTTCTTGCTGGTCTCTTCTCAGTAGATCCAACTACCGAACCAGCGAAAGAATCATTTTCAAATGATTTATTTACATCTTTTTGATAATTTTGACAAACACAATTGTAAAACTTTGACATTCATATGTGCTCTTTATGTGCCTAAACTGAATAAACGAAATTGATTGTTTGATTCTTTGATTGATGACGACAATAAAATTTTAAATACGTCATGTAAAATTACCAATATTGCTACATAGTATAAAACATAGTCGCTTTCTCTGTCCCTATATCCTTATGTATGCTTAAATCTTTAATACTACGCAACGGTTCTTGATGTGGTTTTTTTTAATAGATAGAGTGATTGAAGAGGAAGGTTTATATGTATAATAACGTCCATTGCACCCGTGCAAAGCCGGGGTGGGTCGCTAGTAACGTAATAAATGAAAGTTTATAGATCTAACAGCTCACACATTAAATAATATATCTCAAAAACCTATATCATGGTATTCTTATTACGAGAAGATGACGTCAACAGACGTATCATGCCAAATTATCACATAGTTTTCTAACTAATCCCGAGTAAATAGAACCTTATTTGTTATATAGACAGCGGGAGATGTAAACAATGTGTAATCGAAGGGTACCATTGTCACGTATCAAACGAAGGATATTCATTCGAGTTGTCAAGATAGGATCGAGACAGATGAACTTGTTTCACTTAAAATTGTGATGGCTATTGCTAGGATTAGACAATCAATAAATATCGCGATACAATATTGTGAATCCGGTTTCAATATTATAATAAAAATATTCTTTATTGTTTCGAAATATTCAGTAATGGGGGTACGTTCTTAGTTGATACAATTTTGAAAGCGCAAATGTTATTGAATTCTGTCGACCAAACTAGGCGTAGCCTGTATTTTAGAACGAATTTAATTTAGGTAAGAATTGCGTTTGCACATCAATAATATAAATATAATATTGACAGGATCGTGAAGATCAAAAAATCTGAAGTATCATTCGCACCTGATCTGTCAACCCTAGTCACCAATAGTAATACTAGCAGGAAGATAACAGCACTCAAGGACTCTTTTTAAAAGCCGTTGTCAAAAAAATAGGTAATTTTTCCATTGAGATGACTCCTAAGTCAAATAGGAAATACCGACGATTGATTTAGGAGGGGATTGTCCCCTCCTAAATCAATCGTGAAAATGAGAATCATTTAAAATGAGTGAAAACACCGTGAGTTTGCATAGTACCTATCAATAATCTAATTTCGTTGAAGGGTTGTTACATGTATGTATAATAATATCGTATAGTCGATAAACGGTACGTCCTAATCAGAATTTGATGTATAAACATACGGATTAAAACAATGACTGGTATGCAAATAACCTTAATAAATATTTGAAAGTAATATCTATTTTATTTATCTTTTACTAGCTGACCCGGGAAACATTGTCCCGCCTTAGAATCAAGAATCAAGTTATGTTATTTACCTCGTCAGCTGAATTTATTTCGTGGATGTCTCCTTGCGTCCTGGTATTAAAGACCCGAGACGGCGTGAGGTTTTAGTCTGTTTGAGTCCGACATAATCCGCTGGCCGACGGAGAGGTAACCGTGGCGATTTCCGCAAAAAAAACCCCACACAAAATGACACAGTATAGGTGAAGACAAATCTAAAGAATCAAAGATCATGAAAATCTGTCCACCCGTTCTTGAGTTATCCCGGTCATCACTAACACGACTTTTTTTAATTAATAGATACAGAGCGTCCTACGTCTTTTACACGGGTTACATATAAATGGTTTCTCCTATACGGAGTGGATATATTAAATTGTCTAGAATAACTCAAAAGTTTTTTTTTTTTTTATATATTTAGGACACGTCAATTTGATTTCTACTCGCCTGATGGTAAGCTGAAGGTAAAGTCTCAGGAAAGAGGGTCACCATTACATACACATATCATGTTAACAATGGTGGCACTCAGCTTGACGGCCTCATCAGAAGAGGATTGTCGTCGCAGCATCGCGTGACACCCACCGGTCCCACCAGTGCTGCGACTACTATCCCCCTGCCCGGCTATGCACTTGCTGACCCCTGAACGCAATCAAACCGAAATTGGATTACTATGGAGGGTTTTTCGCAATTGTGAACGGTGGTACCTACCCGGCCGAATTTTGTGACCAATTTGTGTCATCAAATTTCTACCACCAGTGCTGTAATTCTATTTCAAATTGGCCGTTCTGTTTCTCTGCTCTTGTTTGGTCTAGCAAATTAAGCTCTACGTGCGATTCCAGATTTCAGGGAACACGTACACGCACAGTTAATATCTAGTGTAGCTCTAACTCCAATTTAAATATCCATATCAAATATCGAATCAATATTCGCAAAGGCAAACGCGCAGACCAATTATTTTTAATGCTTCATCTACCCGGTTAATCAACGTAGGTAAAACCAGTTTGTAGATGGGCGACTAATTTCGATATGCTTTTGGCAGTATGCATTGAGAAACGCCTACGAATAAAATCGTCCTGCATGATAGTACCAAGGGTAGTTAAGTAACTGTAAAGAATACAGACAAAGTAACGTAAATCGAGAAATCATACGTGTCAGTTTTTTTTTTCATTCGCATCAGTTGGAATGTGTATGTCATCTTGCATTCAATGAACAATACCTAAAGTGTCCCTAAAGTTTTAATGCTGGGGTCCCAGTAACGGGAAATGCCTTTTTTTTATACCACTAAGGTGGCAGACAAGCACGCGGCCCACCTGATGGGAAGCGGTTACCGCGGCCTATGGACGTGTGAAACACCAGTGGCGTCACACTCGTGCTGCCGACCCTGTAAAGGAAAGGGGATGGGAAAGGAGTTTGGGAGGGGATGGGAAAGGAGTTTGGGAGGGGATGGGAAAGGAGTTTGGGCTCCGGCACTCTCACTCACCAAACGGAACGCAACAGTTCAAATACTATTACTTGGCGTCGATGCCTTTAATTATCGCACGAAAGGACGTTAACGTAGCCATGAGTTAACGCGATAAATTGACAACGTTATTCACGTTGCCGTTTAACATTAGGCAATAACCCCAGGGGTTGACGTTGGCAGTTCAAGTGTGGCCACTGCATTTACCACGTTAATTATTAACGAAATATTTATTGCGATAGTGAGTACAGACGTTGCCCGTTAGTGTGACCCCAGGGTAACAGCAGCTTAAATCATTGTAGCTCAGCGGGCTCATTTTGCGGCCTGTGAATTTTTACGATGGGCTCTAAGAAACAAAAGGACTATCCTTAATATATATTGGAAAAGCTTAAATCAAATCACTAACTTTTTCCACACTTTTTCCACACAACTTTTCAGTTTAACTGTTTAGCATAGTTTTGCTTTCATTTTCTCAAAATCTGCACTGCTTGAGGCCAATATGACGGCCAATTTTTTGTTATCAGATGTTAAATACAGTAACATTGATTAATGAACTACAAATACAAAAAGATACTAAAATCAAATTACTTCATATTAAGCTGATGCCCGCGTAGGTCGGTTATTGTTTTAAGGTCATATCTACGGTTCTACTCAACCAATTGCAAACAAATATACGGTAGATTCAGACCGGACGAAATGGAAGTCGATGGGGGAGGCCTATGTTCAGCAGTGGACTTCCTACAGCTGATATGATGATGATGATGATGATGATACGGCAGATTTTAAGTCTAACAAAGATCTTCCTAAAAAAAAAAAACTGTATCATAATCCGATCAGTGGTTTTTGCGTCAATCGCGAATAAACAGACAAAGGGACAAATAAATAAATAAGAAATAAGAAAAAAAATTGTTCAGAATCGTTCATTTAACATAACCATTTGGGTTATATGTTTTTCATTTAATATCTCCAATGTATGACTAATTTCCACTTGATAAGAAACGCAAGCGAGGCAGGCCAAAAAGAACATGGAGGGATAGATTTGTACGGAGATGTGGTCGAGAGTGGATGAGAGTGGCGAGGGTAAGGGACGTGTGGAGATTTTTAGGAGAGGCCTACGCCGCAGAGGCGACTATTGCAGGTTAAATATAAAAATTGTTATAGATAAATACATAAAGATAAAATGTGTTCATATTGTGCAAATGGTATTGTACGTAAAGCAATAGAAATAAAGGCTTTTTTATTTTATTTCATTTTATTTTATGACTAATTTACAATTTGTTAATAGTATAGATATTGTGAGCTTAGCTTACGCACACCTTCAATATGAAAAGAACCTCAGTAAAAATTCATGAATTATAAACATTAGAAGTCTATTATATTTATTCATCAGAAAATATATTACTACTTACTCTACATGTCAACAAAATTGCTTTTTAAATGATAAGGATTTTATACATCTTGAGAAGCCAATACAACAAACAATACAACCATTATTATAAAGAAGCTTATCGAAACATACTGGGACTAGAAATATAGTGTTAAATGGCTAACAATGTGATGATAAACATACATAACTTCACACCTGTATCCCCGAAGGGGTAGGCAGAGGTGTATTACACACCCACAATTCATCAGTTATGTTCAGATCCCAATGTAATAGGGGGCGAGCCATCCACCGGTCATTAATACAAACATAACTTTGAAAAGTCAGAGGTGTACACCACTGGGCTATCGCCGCTTTTAACTTTTTAATGTGATGATAAAAGTGATGGAAAATTTAATAAGTCACCTAATGACATTACATACAGAGAAGTATTGTGTGAAAACATGTTTACGATTTATATTTATTTTTAAACTCAACATTAAACAGAAGTTTAAAGTTAAGATTACAAAAAAAACCTTAATCTATTTATAAAACTACTACTTTTTAAAGTCAATAAACTTTGATTGAGTTTACAAAGTAAATTTTAAAGAAAAGTATTAATTAATATCCTTTTTTTTATCAAGCTCCATTAAGTTAAATAGCCATCACCGTTGGTCTGTACATCGGCTATAACTGTATATTATTTCATTAATATTATTATTATTTCAAACGGGAACGCCGGAAGCCGGATGGACTATCCACCCAAACATTTCCCCAGCCCTTCCGTTGGGGACAGCATGTTTAAAAAAAATCCATCTGTCACAGCGCCCCTTTAAATCTTCTTGTGGCCTTGCAGAATTTTGCGGTCTGTTCCACCTTCAGATCCTTCAACTCCTCCCTGTCCAGTGTGTTTGATCCTAGAGGATCCTATCTAATTAGAGAGTACGTGGGATACTCGGCCAGCAGGTGGAAACTGGTCTCTTCTGTCTCCATCCACTCTGGACAATTGTAGTCAGTCTTCACTTCGATCACTGTTAAAATATGTATTTATACGTTTAGACCTTGCTTTTGTTCGATTTATATTTTCATATCTTCTTTATACTTGAAATCGGCGCTACTTCTAGGGTATAAATCATTTTCATTAAAAGAAATCCATTCTAGTAGTATTTAGGAACACTCTCTTGTACGTTTTCATGTAGTTCCTTTATCGTGTGAATAATGTCCTGTATTCATACCTCTATTGTATCTATATCTCTGTATTTATGTTTATGGCTTAACAATAGGCTAGATCATAATACTCTGATTAATGTATTAAACTAGTCATTGTATTACGATTTCCAAAGGCTTATGGCTTTATTACTGTCTCCATTATTAATTATGTTGCTAAACCAGTTTATTTTGGAATAATGTATATAAATTTAATATACTACGTTTTGACGGAGTAACATTTTTCGGAAAATGTATGGGTCTTAGTCTGGATAGATTCTTTCATTATTATAAGCAATTCGTTATTTCATTTCGAATAAGATGAGATATTGGTTTCAATCTCTATTAGATAAATTTAATTTTATTCTTATCTTGATCTACCATATTGAAGGGTATCTTAAGGGCAGATTCCAATAGGTAATAGTGGCAGAGCTAGAGTTGCATAGAAATTGCTCAATTTGAGGCCCAATTAGACAAAACGTAAAAGTAACTAAGATAGTTAACCTAATTGGTACTTAGAGGAACAAATTAATTATTAATAATTAAAACATACCCATGTGTATAGACAATACTGGTATTGATACAATTTTTTTCAATTATTAATTGATTATGAATTATTAATTGACTTGTTATGAATAATATTATTGGACATTGCATTGAGTTTATCCAGTTTTAATTTTATTAAATTCCTTGACTATATTGATATAAATTATAATCTCAATAGGTAAGCAGATTTTAGGGGTCGGAGCGCGAGCACTTGGGCCGCCGCCGCCTCCTTCTGCGAGCATGTTATGCTCGAGAAGCTGACGGCGCAGCGCGTCCGGGAGAGATTTAGAACTCTTCCGGCCCGCCGAGACCGTAAACTGCTCGCCGCGCGTCCTCCATGAGCGCAGACCTGGGGGTGGCATGTGAGGCCACCTGTCACCCCAGCAGAAGCAGGCCGGGACGGCGGGGCGACTAGCGACCCACCCCCAAACCGGGCCAAGACGGGGACACCCAAACCCGAGAGGGCCATCTCGAAACCGGAGATGGTCCAGGATCAGTCGGGGTGCGAGGGAAATGCTTTATGGGCAACCTTACACCTTACATCCGAAGACCCGAGAGGGCGTGTGGTTTTAGTCGGTTCAAGCCCGACATAACCGCCCCCGCTGGCCGGCGGGGGGTTTCCAAGGGGATTTCCGCAAGAAAAAAAAAAGTTACGCAGATTTTTGAATTTGTTAATCTATAATGATTTACTGTGTTTTATATTATTAATACTTTGTACTTCAGATACAACCTATAATGAGGTGGTAGAGTCAAGCAACAGTTATTTTGGCCGTTGCATGAATGGGCCGACTCGACCGGGGAAGCACCACCCTCTCACAGAATATCGACGCCAAGTAACAGTATTTGAACTGTTGCGTTCCGTTTGGTGAGTGAGAGTGCCGGAGCCCAAACTCCTTTCCCATCCCCTCCCAAACTCCTTTCCCATCCCCTCCCAAACTCCTTACCCATCCCCTCTCAAACTTCTTTCCCATCCCCTCTCAAACTTCTTTCCCATCCCCTCAAAAACTCCTTTCCCATCCCCTTTCTTTTACAGGGTCGGCAGCGCGAGTGTGACGCCACTGGTGTTGCACACGTCCATAGACCGCGGTAACCGCTTCCCATCAGGTGGGCCGTGTGCTTGTCTGCCACCTTAGTGGTATAAAAAAAAAATACAACTGTAACAAATAGTTAATGAATAAATAAATAAAATCTAAATAAGAAATAATAAAAAGTTTAATAAATATTCATCATTTAATATCACGTCAAAATCTTTTAAATTATAAATGTATGACTGTTTGAAAGGGTAGGTCTTTCTATCAACTATTTGGTCCCACTTGATTGAACCTCTAATAAAACTTTGCATAACCGGAGAAGTTAATTGAAATAGTTTTTGCCAACTCCTCATGGTACACTACCATCCTGTTTGTGAAAATATTTTAGTCCATCCTAAAGTTGTCTGGAGGAAATCGCGGTAAGCGATAAGGCCGCCCTATCTATACATCTATACATATAAATAAAATTGGAGTGTCTGTTTGTAATATTGAAATAACCCGTTTTTACTACATATATATGAATATAATATATACGTTACATACACCAAAATAATTTTTTTTACAATTTTTGTCTGTCTGTCCGTCTGTCTGTCTGTCTGTCCGTTCGATCCGGCTAATCTCTGAAATGGCTGGACCGATTTTGACGGGACTTTCACTGGCAGAAAGGTACTATAACAAGCAGTAACATAGGCTACTTTAATTTTAGGAAAAATGATTAGGTTCCGCGCAAAAAAACTAAAACCCTAAAAATCTTAATCCACGAAGTCGCGGGCACAGCTAGTTAATAATAAATGTTCTAATTATATTGTAAACCACCTGATGCCCGCAACTCCGTCCGCGCGGACGTGGATTATCGTTTTTTGGTCAAATCTCCGGTTCTACTCATCCAATTAATTTTAATTTTTAACGACAGATTTTAAGTCTAAACAAGACAAATTTTTAATTTTTGCGTTCATTGCGAATGAACATATAAACAGACAGACAAGAATACCAAAAACAAATATTTTTGATTTTAGAATCGTTAATTTAAAATAACCCAGTTATTTTTAAATATCTCCATGTACAAACAAAAATAATTTACAATTTTATAATACTTAGTATCTTTTTTTTATTCGTGCGAAAATCCCTTTGGATACCCCCCGCCGGGCAGCGGGGGCAGTTATGTCGGGCTTGAACCGACTAAAACCACACGCCGTCTCGGGTCTTAAGACCGGGTGTAAGGTTGCCCATAGAGCATATCCCTCGCAAATACTTAGTATCTATCTAACTTAGCTCCTTATAAATTTTCTCCATCAAATGACTGTCTCATAAAACCTAATTCCTGGACATTATACCCGGTTTTGTGAGTAAATGTTGCCAAGAAGTATCTTGTGCCAATACTAACGAAGTAACGTAACAAACTTTGACTTTCGAGAACTTCGGGTAAGTTCGGCCAACTTCGGCGATATTCCGCATGTAACCAGTTTCTACCGGACTGTATCCAGGGAACATCTGCAAAATCTTGCTAAATGTCCCCTGGGATCTTAGTGTATCATGAACTGACTTTGGGCCGCTAAGGAAATGAAGGAGGATGGGTTGCTTAGTGAATTTTGTATAAATTTGAACTTTTGCCACATGTTTATTCCTTGTGGGATGAGTTTAGTTTGGATTGACGAGAGTAATGTGAATACAGTTTGAAGCAGTTACTTGATAAAATACAAATAATTCAGATAAGTTTATTTATATATATGAGAATTCAAACAGTAAACAACAAAACAAATATTATAAAAAGATTGAACAGATACAAGTTATTTATTACAAGTATAAAGTATAAAAATCTGTAACCAGACTACGGTAAGGTTAAAAATATAGACGTGAAAAAGTATTTTTTTTTAGAATACGAAAGGAGTCTCAATTCTTCACCGATAGATGGCGCTTGTAATATTTTAAATAGCTAAAATATACCTACTATAAAATTGTATTTTTATTTCTTGGTATATTCTATAATATCACACTATATTTATGTCATATAACTCGGGATTTTCTCCCTCTTTCATTTGATATCATAGCATTTAATATATTTTTTTCGAGTCCTAACATTTTTGGATTTTACATCCGTTATGTTGATGTTATTCGTACCAAATGTAGTCTATTGCACCTAGACCATGATAGGTACTGAATCGTTTCAAATCTCATTTTCAGTATATTAGGAGCTACAGTGGAACATAAGTAAATACCCTAAATAGACAGGTAAACAAATAAATTTATTACGGACGCGCGCACCATTGTCTGGTAAAAATACAATATCACCTGATACTCATTTGGATTAGATGACTGATCTCTCTCTAAATAAAAGAGCCGAGCTTTTGTCTGTGAAGTAATCGCGACTCTACTCTTACCTCTGCCAATCTTTGACCTCCCGATACGACCCAACTTGTATTTTTTCCTCGATTTGTTATATGTAAGTTCTCCTTGGCCTCCTTTCCTCTCTTTCCTCCAATTTTCTCTTCTATGATGTGTGGCCGATGAACAACCAAGAAGCAATTGCTGTTAATAAAAACATCATAGAAATAATATTTGAATTTCTACAGGCTTCATTGTACGAATATGTCCACCACAGTTATCTGTCATGAATTGAATATAATTCTTTAGGCTTTCTCGGCCGGCATTGTATGTAGAATATACTGCTTGGGCGTGGTCCATATGAAACTTGTGTTCTAGACGTTTCGTCGATCACTGCGGTCGACGTCTTCAGTGGTGGCGGCGAGTTTAAAGAACTCTCCTCGGCGGCGACTTCTGTGCGACTGATGTAGTCGTGTAGACGTCATCGAGAGCTGACGCGCTCGATCCTGATTGGTCGAGACTAACCAGGGGGGCGTGGCCTCCCGATACCGAAGATGGTGTTGGCTCCGTCATGTTTGAACTTCGATGACAAGCGGCTCTCAGTGCTGGGTACTAATCTCTTTGCTTCGGGGACCACCTGCATCGGATCAGGAAGGAGCCAACGCCTGAGTGTCATCACTGCGACGCGAGCGAGGACTCAGGGCTGCACACGCTGGCGGACTGCCCGGCGTGGGAGGCGCCGAGGCGTGATCTCGTGGCAGCCATCGGGGTGGGAGTCCTCTCGCTCGGCAGCATGATTGCGGCAATGGTGCGGAGCGCGAGCGCGTGGGCCGCCGCCGCCTCCTTCTGCGAGCATGTAATGCTCGCGAAGGGGGTGGCGGAGCGCGCCCGGGAGAGACTTAGAACTCTCCCGGTCCGCCGAGCCCGCAACTTGCTCGCCGCGCGTCGCAGGCGACTCAGGCGCCGGAGGTCGCTTAACGACCTCCGTCCTCCATGAGCGCAGGCCTGGGGGTGGCGGGTGAGGCCACCTGTCACCCCAGCAGAAGCAGGCCGGGACGGTGGGGCGACTAGCGCCCCTCCCCCAAACCGGGGCAAGACGGGGACACCGTGGTTCCCAAACCCGAGGGGGCCATCTCGAAACCGGAGATGGCCCAGGGTCAGTCGAGGTGCGAGGGATATGCTCTATGGGCAACCTTACACCCCGGCGTCTGTAGACCCGAGACGGCGTGTGGTTTTAGTCGGTTCAAGCCCGACATAACCGCCCCCGCTGGCACGCGGGGGGGGTATCCGAAGGGATTTCCGCACGATAAAAAAAAAAAAAAAAAAAGGGTACTAATCTCTTTGGAGATGAAATGCTTCGCTTTTTCTGTTGAAATTGTTGGGATGCTTGAATATTTCAATGGCTTCTCGAAGTAGACGTGGGTAGAATTATGATGTGGTGGCTAGAAACTTCGTGTTCTAAAATTTGATGGTATGATTACTGTCCTCCTGGGTGTGTTCAGCAACCGCTTGTCGAAGTGGCTGAGGCGGCATAAAAATACTCAAAGAAGCATCAAGACCCGCCTTTCGGAACATGAAAGAAATTGGCCAATGAGTCCAGTTAACCGAAGACTCCTTCTCGATTCCATTAGAGTTTATCCTCTCCGACGGAACGGGTCCGGGAGAGATTCAGATTTCTCTTGATCCGTAGAGCCCGCGCGGCCCCCCCTCTTTCCGGAGACAAGACGGGGACACTGTGGTACAAAAACCCGAGGGACCATCTCGAAATCGGAGATGGCCCTGGGTTAGCCGGGGTGTGAGGGAAACGCCTTACCTTTTTTTTTTTTTTTCGTGCGGAAATCCCCTCGGATACCGCCGGCCAGCGGGGGCGGTTATGTCGGGCTTGAACCGACCAAAACCGCACGCCGTCTCGGGTCTGCAGACGCCGGGGTGTAAGGTTGCCCATAGAGCATATCCCTCGCACCCCGACTGACCCTGGGCCATCTCCGGTTTCGAGATGGCCCCCTCGGGTTTGGGAACCACGGTGTCCCCGTCTTGCCCCGGTTTGGGGGAGGGGTGCTAGTCGCCCCACCGTCCCGGCCTGCTTCTGCTGGGGTGACAGGCGGCCTCACCTGCCACCCCCAGGCCTGCGCTCATGGAGGACGGAGGTCGTTAAGCGACCTCCGGCGCCTGAGTCGCCTGCGACGCGAGGCGAGCGTGTTGCGGGCTCGGCGGGCCGGGAGGGTTCTGAACCTCTCCCAGGCGCGCTCCGCCATCTCCTTCGCGAGCATCACATGCTCGCAGAAGGAGGTGGCGGCGGCCCACGCGCTCGCGCTCCGCACCATTGCCGCAATCATGCTGCCGAGCGAGAGGACTCCTACCCCGATGGCTGCCACGAGGTCACGCCTCGGCACCTCCAACGCCGGGCAGTCCGCCAGCGTGTGCAGCCCTGAGTCCTCGCTCGCGTCACAGTGATGACACTCAGGCGTTGGCTCCTTTCTGATCCGATGCAGGTGGTCCCCGAAGCACCCCTTCCCGGAGATCACCTGCGTCAGTCGGTACGAGAGGCTTCCGTGTCGCCTCTCTAGCCAATCCTCCATGATGGGCCTTACCGCCGCTATTGCGGCGTGCCCTGCGCTTGGTCGCCCAAGTCGTTCCTTCCACTCCACCACGATGGCCTGGCGGAGCTGGGACTGTACGGCCTCGATTTCTCGATGCTCGGGGTTCAGTCCCTGCTCCCGCGCCTCCTTTCGCCACTGGTACAGTTGCGAAAGGGCTCTCGCCTCCAGGTCCCATGGCGGAGTTCCGGCATGGAGACTCGCCGCCTCGAAGGAGATCGTGCGGTACCCGCGGATGACCCTGATGGCCATCACTCGCTGCGGAGCGCGCAGCATCCGCACACTTCCGGCCTTCAGGGCCTCCGCCCATATTGGGCACCCATACAGGGCCATGGACCGCACGATCCCCGCGTAGAGTCTCCTGCAGGAGTCATCGGGCCCCTTCATGTTGGGCAGCAGCCGCGCCAGAGCGAGAGCTGTGCCCTTCAGTTTGGGGGCCAGACTTCGGATGTGCTCTCCGAAGTCCCATCGGCCGTCGAGCACGAGCCCCAAATATTTCATTTGGGGCTTAATGCCGATGCGATTACCTCCCACGATGAGACTGGAGCCCTCAGGTGGCTTGCTCCTAGGCCCATGAAAGAACAGGGCCTCGGTTTTATGCAAAGCCACCTCGAGACCCAGCCGCCGGATCCGCTCCACGACTTGGGCAACCGCGGTCGTGGCCTTCAGGGTCGCTTCGCGGTACGTCGCACCGCACGCCGTCACGAGCGTGTCGTCCGCGTAACAAGTGACGGCGGCACCATCTGCGAGCTCACCGCGAAGCACCCAGTCGTATCCGATGTTCCACAGGAGCGGCCCCAGGACCGATCCCTGCGGAACACCGCACGACATCTCACGCCGGCCGAGACCGGTCACGGTTGGGTAGAAGACGGCTCTCTCCGTCAAATACGCCCCGACTATGCGGCGGAGGTAGAGAGGCACTTCGTGATACACGAGCGCCTCCCTAATGCAACTCCAGGGCAAGGTGTTGAGGGAAACGCCTTACCTTACACCTCAGCGTCTAAAGACCCATGACGATTAAAATCCGATATAACCACCCCCTCAGGCCGGCGGAGGTATTTCCGGGGGGATTTCCGGACGAAGATTTCTGAGGTTGTCACCACGTAGCGCTTGCACAGGGTCCTCTTTACAATTTTTTCTACTTCGGGTGAAATGCCCAATCATCGGCGTCAAGCCTACCACCTATCACTTCATGGGCCTATCCTTGAGAAGTGGGAACGGGAATGTGAAGCCGTGTGCAAAAGTGCATGAAATAGTTTCCTGTGGGTCACGGGAATATAATGGTAGATAACGGCATATATAATGGCAACAGTCAGTCTCGTCTTCAAAAGCAAAACATCCATCTCGTAGATATTTTTAGTATTTTTTTAACTATGTAAGTTAATAAAAAAATATCCATATAATGTTATAAGCATTAGCAGTACTTCCCTTTATCAATATGTACACATTCCTTGAACTAATCAATTAATATTCAAATTATAATTAAACACGCTTTTATACTCGTTAATTAATTTACTTAACTAACAATTGCTGAAAGTCCAGAATAACTTGGTTCGTTGTAGGGTTGAAACGGTTGAATAATCCGCTTGTTTTATTGATAGGCCGGGTTCAAGTTATGGTGGGTGTGATTGGCTATGAAAAGTCATCAAGAGTTTGATTTTAAAGTGAAACGTGACAGGACCATGGTATTGTAATCATTCCATTCATCCCTAGGCTTAATACAGGTCCGTCGAGATCAGTTAATTAAGGCTACAGCGTCACCAGTTTTCCCTGCTAAAGAAATAAACAGTAGTTTTACAGTAGGTATTCAATATCATGAAGGGGTGGTTGGAGAGGGACCATGGGGACCTCTCCTACCGGATGTGCCAGATGGTTACCGGACATGGGTGTTTCCGTAAGTATCTGTGACGCATCCACCGGGAGACAACACCGCAGTGCCAGCACTGCGAGGATCCTGGCGAAGACACGGCGCTCCACACGTTGGTGGAGTGCCCTGCGTAGGCGAGTCAACGCCGGGATCTCGTTGCGGTCCTGGGCGTGGACGTTCTCTCGTTGGAGACCATGGTGAGGGCCGTGGTCTCCGACGGGAGCAAGTGGCACGCCGCCGCCTCTTTCTGCGAGCAGATAATGCGCGCGAAAGAGACGGCGGAGAGGGAGCGGGAGAGAACCCTGCCCCCCGAGTTTCGCAGTCTGCGGCAAGGACGCCGCAGACTCATCTACGCCCGGGACTACCGACCTCCATGATCGGGGCCTGAGGACGGCAGTTGGCCGACTCGCCGTCCTTACAGAAGCAGGCCGTGGCGGAGGCGTGTCGTGTGTGCGCTACACACGCCTGCCAACTCACCGAAGCGGGATAAAACCCGACCCCACCAGGCGAGGCGCGGTGGCGGCCAAAGTCTGCCGGCATTCCTGGGGTTATCCTTTCGAGGGCTTACCCCGTTTGCCCGTTTGCCGTGCCCGGCAATGGACACTTGGTGAGGACACCGTGCGGTTTTAGTCGAGACACGACATAACCACCCCTCTGGCCAGCGGGGGGGTATCCGAAGGGATTTCCGCACGTAAAAAAAAAGGTATTTTAAAACATTAAAAGCCTTATTAAAATCAAATTCATTGATACGCACATTCGATCATGCACCTAAATTTTATCTAAATAGATGAAAATTCATTCATTTGTATGAAAACGCTCACATAATTATTGGTTTAATACTCACAGTTAAAGGAGCAGGCTTGTTATACCATCTAAAACGACACTTTTGGGGTATGTTATGTTCAGTAATGGACGCATATAGCTTAAAGTCAGCTTAACTATCTATTCCTATCTAACTACTCCATAATAAGATATTCCTATCCTTGTCAGCACTATTAATATTCATTGGTTAAAGTATCACCCAAAATCCATTATCACCACAGTTTCCTGGATAATTTCAACATCAGACAAAGAAAACAAAAACGCAGAGTCCCATACGACTTGCTTTAAGAAATTTGCATGAAGGTATGACACTGTATGCGAATCTTCCGTCGCCTATATTAAAAATTATTGCTTCATACCCAACTTACTTCATTACATAAAGGAAATTCCGAATGACACAAAAATATTATCAACGGAATATAGTAGGTTTTTAGTACTTACGCCAAACGAGGCTTTGTTTTCAAGTTTGATGGTCCTTAGAGTACGCAGTATACTAGCTAAGCACAGATTTTCGTTACAGGAATGAGCTGGGAACAATTATGTTGGACAATTCCTTACGCATTTGCGCTTGCAAATCTACCCTTCTGCGACAAAACGTTGCACATTGCTTGAGGTAAAACTGTATATAGAGATTCAATTAAATTTTTAAGCAATTTGTATAAGTACTTACTTTTCCTTTAGATTAGATCGGAAAAAGAGAACATCTAGGACGGGACTTGAACCCGCGACCAGTCCCTTACAGAGGGAACGCTCTGAACAACTGAGCCACCTAGACACGTCCCAGATATTGAAAATTCTCCGATATATTATATAAGTCTTAAGGCGACGCTTGAGCCATCTACCATAATTCTTGCGAACTACGGAAACAATGAATGAATTTACATTCTTTTTTAAACATTGTTTTTTGATGACCCCGCCTAATTAATTCAATTAAATTTTGAAGCAATTTGTATGCTTACTTTTCCTATAGATTTAGATCGGAAAAAGAGAACGTCTAGGACAGAACATCGAAGAATTTCAAATATCTGGGATGTGTCTAGGTGGCTCAGTTGGTCAGAGCAGGTCAGAGCATTCCCCCTGTAAGGGACTGGCCGCGGGTTCAAATCCCGTCCTAGATGTTCTCTATTTCCGATCTAAATCTGTATATAAAGACTTTTTTAACCCTATGCACAGCCTGTCTGAAGATAGAAAGTGAGACTAGGTAGTACATCATCAATGTATTTTTTTCTTCAATAAGAATATTAGTCACCGAAGTTACTAGGATTCCAACTAACATCTACTGCTAAGCTTAATTGCTTGTATCAGAAGTAGGTTCACGTCGGTAGTATAATAACCAGGATTTGAACCCTAGACCTCTCTATCTTAACGCCGACTTTTAAGTTAGTTAGTTAAAGTTACTTAGTTTTAGGAATGAACGCAAAATCATATCAAATAATTTTCAATAACACAGCCTACAATATTTTTAACACGACCTATATTCCCTACATGGAAACCATTTCCGGGGCAATTACCATACCGGACCGCAATTGTGGCAATCTGCGGCCCTGCCCTCACACTTTTAAGGTACCCTAATAAATAACTATCAAATAAAACCTAATGTGCTTGCGGCCATGTCTTATCAATTCCACCGCATCGGGTAGATTATCCACGTTTTCTGAATTCATTCGTAAAATGCTGCTTTTTGCTGAATTTAAAATTACATTCATTCATGTTGTCGAGTAATCTAAAAAATATAAAAGACTAACCGTTTCTGTAAGTATAATAATTTTCGATAGTAAGATCTAACGTCTTACTAAGACATACGTATAGACGATAACTTAGTTAGTAGAAGAACTTAGTTGGTCAGGGCATTCCCTCTAAAAAGAGAGCGGTCATGGGTTCAAATCCATCCTGGATATTGTTTTTCTTATAAATTTCTTCAAAATTTAATTTAAAAATGTATTATTATATTTACATAGTTAAAAATTACAATGTATTCTTAGCATCGCATCGGTGTTAGTTTTTCATTCTATATTACGTGCCGTGACATATTAATAGGTAAGCTGATAATCTTCTAACACTTCAATATTAGCTTCCAAACATAAAAAACCGGCCTCAAACCAAGATTCCAATTCTGGAATACAGAACGTTTCTTCATCTTTTCCTTCCACCTGCCTAGTTTGAGCTATAAAGAATGACAAAAGAAAAAAGAATATTAATGTAACCCTACTATTACTTACCCTAAAATAGTATTAGATAAAGTTGTATCAAAACAAATAAACGAGCTGCTTGAAATCTAAAATTCTTGGGTACACTACTGGCTGGCCACAAAAGGCCCATAAAAGCGGTGGAGTGTCTATTAAATACCCCTCGCTGACGATTGTATCGTAATGTCTAACGTTGAACACTCGCTCTACTTCGAATCGTTTCTTATTCCGTTCAGTTCCCAAATCTTATTTTTCTTTCTTATGTAAACATGCACCTATATCAATATTTTATACGGCTTCATTACCATTTAAAAAACATTCCACGCGTATAACCAACACCGTAAGCATACCAAAGCATACCGTCTACAAGATGGCCATCTTGTTTTCATAGAATCTAACAATGCTATTATATGGTAACTAATATGGCAGCTGGGTATTAAAAAAAGCGGCCAAATGCGAGACGGACTCGCCTATTAAGGGTTCAGTAGTATCAAGTAATATAATAATGACATCTTTTTTAATTTTTATATTTGAGTTGATTGAATGAAATGTAAATTGCGGTTTACGATTCATGACGTATTAATAAAAAACTACTTCCTAGATCGCGTTCAAACCAATTTTCGTTGGAGGTTTACATGGTAATGTATATCATATATTTATTTTAGTTTTATCATTCTCTTATTTTAGAAGTTACAGGGGGGGGGGGGACATTTTACCACTTTGGAAGTGTTTCTCGCGCAAACTATTCAGTTTAGAGAAAAATGATATTAGAAACCTCAATATCATTTTTGAAGACCTATCCATAGGACGTATGGGTTTGATGAATAAACATTTTTTGAGTTTCAGTTTTAAGTATGGGGAACCCCCAAAATTTATTGTTTTTTTTTCTATTTTTGTGTGAAAATCTTTATGCCGTTCACAGAATACATCTACTTACCAAGTTTCAACAGCATAGTTCTTATACTTTCGGAAAAATGTGGCTGTGGCATACGGACGGACAGACAAACAGACAGACATGACGAATCTATAAGGGTTCATTTGGCAACGGAACCCTAAAAACAGTGTATAAAATACCTCATCTCATCCAAAATTTATATTTTAGCCTTGTCCATAGTAAAAGGCATCGGATCAATACCTGGAATGCTAATGTCCATTCATTTATAAATAACATACTACTCGACATCGATGGGGAGGAATTCTTCGACACCTGACCCCTTTTTTCCTTTCCCTTCCTTTTTTTTTTAAATCTTGTAAATATTTTTATTTATTAATTTAGTTAGTTTTGTTTATCTGTATATATTAAGTCCGATAGTAGAAATTATAATTTGTCCATTTGTAATCGCGATATTGAATACACTTAAGTTATTGATAATAACATACTTTCTTGAATCTAAATCCTTCTAATACCTTCATAATTTAGAGCACGAATATGAAATAGATTTACAGAAATGTTAATAGGTCAATTTACATCAGTCATCAAACTCAAGGGTACTCGTCATAGCGTCCATACTTTTCAAGAGAAATGCTTAATCGAATTTTAACATTAATTTAATTCACTTTGTCAAATGTCAAGAATTTTTCGTGCTTTATGTTCTACAGAACTATCGATTCACTGTACAGACTTTGTAGTTTCAATCTTCAATCAGGGCAAAAATTCTAGTGTTAAATTAAATGAAATGCTTATGATTAAAATTTTTGTTCATATGATGGCTCGTCCAGTAAGTTGAATTCACCTTACAGAAAGTTTATAAGTCTAGATACTAAAATTAGAAAATGCTGGTTTGTTTGATGATTTAAGGATTTCTAGTCACTACTTAATCCTGACCTTTTAGATTCACAATTTTCAATAATCATTAGTTAGACGTTATGAGTATTATCGTTATCATCATCTTAGGGATGATCCCGGTTGCATCCAAAACTTTCACATCGCATCCCTATATGCCTATCTACTTTCCTATTTTTCTACTCCACTTTATCTTCAGTTTCCTTGATAGTAAGACCATTGACACGCATGTCATCCCTCACACCGTTAAGTATTTCGGTATTTCTTGGGCTTGCTCCTCAAACTGGGATCCGGCGTAAGCGGCATGGCCAGACATATGCAAGGTGGTAGCCGCACCGCCGAAAGCTACCAAATATAACACTTCTGTTGTTTTTCTGTGATATGAGGATGATAAAAATAAGTAATTCTCCTTAATAACTAACATACCACAAAATATTTTCAATTACGCTATTACTAAAATAATATCCTATTCAACAATTTAGATTACCATTTGATCAAAATTAACTGGACATGAAATATATATTCTTTAAACTGTCACAGTCGTTTCATCTCAATTGCAATGTGAATGATAAGCACATCCTGTAAACAGCAGTGGAGTAGAGCTACTCAACTAGTGAATATTTTATGAATTTATGAAGATGTCTGTGTCATAATTCCCATTAACGATAAATAAGTTATATCAATGTGCTTGGTTGAGAAAGAGAACGGATAAAATGTTGCTAATAGAAGCTGTCTTACTTTTCCCTATGCAGTAAGATGATTTTAAATAACGTAAATAGGATATTCTTTGACCTTTACTAACGAAGTTACACAGTGGAAGAGCGTCAGGGAAGTATGAAGAATAGGATTATGAGTATTGCTATGATTTTCTGAAGGGTCTACAGTATAGGAAGCTTTTATAGTCAATGATGTCAAAAGTGTGCATAGGCTATGATGAACTTTTTCCATTAGGTGCTATACCATACCATTTGTGCCATTTTGACATCTTAGTAGGAGAAAAAGCAAACAAACCGTTTAAAACTCCCTGTGACTACTTTACCTTATTACCATTAAGTACAGTAGTTAGTCATTGGGCCTTTTTAGGGTTCCGTACCTCAAAGAAAAAATGGAAACCTTATAGGATCACTTCGTTGTCCGTATGTTCGTCTGTCAAGGCATTTTTCTCAGGAACGCGTAGAGGCATCAAGTTGAAATTTATACCAAATAAGCAAGTATATACCGCATTGAAGCAATAAAAATCAATGCAATCAAAAGTTACGTACGTTTATGTAATTTGCCCTGGGCATCAAAACTACAGGGTACTTCCCGTTGAGCTAGAATCATGAAACTTGGCTAGAAGCAAGTGAAAAGTTCGATAATCGTGAATATGAAGTTACCCTGATTATAAAAATTCTGTATGTCCGCCTCTAAAGAAAAGAAGCTTAACAGCAACGTTAAGTTCACCCCTGAATCCAGTTTTGTACGAAACCCTCAGTGCGCGAGTGCGATTCGCAGTTGGCTGGTTTTTAGGGTTCCGTTGATGACTGGCAAAAAACGGAACTCTTATAGATTCGTCATGTATGTCTGTCTGTCTGTCCGTCCTTATGTCACAGTCATTTTTATTTTTAGGTAGATGTATTCTGATGTGCTTGGTTGGGGACCTCCACGCGGTGCACCCTGGGCAACGGAGACGGCAGCGCCTCTCTCCTAGGGTGGGAGAGACGCTGCCGCCTACGGCCAACTCCGACCAAGGCGACGACGGCCCTGTTGAGGGCTGTTCGGAAGCTTTCCACGTGTCCCTCTGATTAGCAGATGGCACGGTGGAGAGCAAGTAAGGGGGCCATCTCGAAACCGGAGATGGCCCAGGGTCAGTCGGGGTGCGAGGGATATGCTCTATTAAACCTTACACCCCGGCGTCTGTAGACCCGAGACGGCGTGCGGTTTTAGTCGGTTCAAGCCCGACATAACCGCCCCAGCTTACCGGCGGGGGGGTATCCGAAGGGATTTCAGCACGAAAAAAAAAAAGGTAGATGTATTCTGTGATCCGCATTAAGATTTTTACACAAAAATAGAAAATAGACAATAAATTTTGGGGGTTCCCCATACTTAGAACTGAAACTCAAATTTAAAAAATACCAAAAAGATACCACACAAGTATTTGTGTGGTATCTATAGATAGGTCTTCAAGAATGATATTGAGGTTTTTAATATAATTTTTTCTAAATAGAATAGTTTACGCGAGAGACACTTCCAAAGTGGTAAAATGTGTCCCCCCCCCCACCATGTAACTTCTAAAATAAGAGAATGATAAAACCTAAAAAAACATGTAAACATCCAATGAAAATTGGTTTGAACGAGATCTAGTAAGTAGTTTTTTTTTAAATACGTCATAAATGCTAAACCGCAATTTACCTATCATTAAATCAACTCAAATATAAAAATTAAAATAAAAAACATCATTATGTTACTTGCTGCTACGGAACCCTTAAGGGGCGAGTCCGACTCGCACTTGGCCGCTTTTTTTATTACTCAAGAATATGCATACGAAATAACAGAATTTGATATTATTTTTAAGTATAAGAGTTTTTACATGAAAATTACAACTACGATAAATGAAGTGATTTAAGAACTAAAATGTAACGAAATTTCTACAGAAGATGGCATACAGAAATGGAAATTCAGAATTTTAAGCGTTTTTTTTCTGTACAAACGAATGATGAGTATATATATAGATAATAGATTTATAGATAAAAGATGAATGGAGTTGCAACTCCATTCATCTTTTATTCGTCAAACTATTAACGAAACAAACAATGGTCTTCGTCATCTGTTATCGCTTTATTCTTATGTCCGTTGTTACGAACAGAAGCTTCTATTATTGCCCAGTTATATAAAAATAAATATTTGTTTGACATTTTGTTATTTTATATAATGTATATCAAATCGAATTTCAAAATTGGAATTCGTTAAGTGCTTCCAAATTCGAAAATGGATTTGAATATTTCTATTCATAAAATATTTTTAAGTAAGTAAATTTTTTAAACCTACTATTTGTTTTCGTTACTATATTTTTTTGTTTTTCCTTAGCATTAACAATAACTTTAGGGGTTTTTTTATTGTTTCACTTGAACATTTCAATCAAAATGGTAGACATTTTTAGAACAAATTTTCCTTCTTGACAATTTTATTCTTACGCTTTTGATAGTTATAATTGTAACCCAGTTTGTTTAAAACAATGTAATCACATTTTGGATGCCAAAATGTGATGAACTTTTCTTATAACAATGAATCAATTTGGAACTTTGTGAGTATGTTTGTAACCCTCTGGTCAAACTTTAATTACCATGAAGCTGATCTGGCGATAGCCCTAGTAGATCGATAGGGGAAATACTTCAACTGATACTAGTAAATGTTTCAAGTTTTGCCTTGTACCGAGTCGCATCATCGAAATGCCAACTTTTGACGAATCCCATACATTCCGTTTAGTAAAACGCGTGTTTATTCCTAATTTTACCATTTAAAAGAGAGCTTAAGCAAAATTTGGAACCTACTTCAATATAACCATACACTTCATGGTATGAGAAGACAATCATCTTAATTACCCCGTGACTATGCTGGAAAGTAACTGAAACATCAGAAAAAGAGAGCGCTAGATACAAAACTAACACAAAATAAACCTTGATATAATTCGTTAAGTCAAATAACTTTTTTTACAGGTATCATAATCTGGACAGCTATCATTGGAATGTCATCATCAACATGTGAAATCAAGACCTATATAACCAGCTGCAAGTATGTGGTGCTATGCAATAGTACAGCAGGATCTATCTCTAATCCAGTGTGCAATACGGATTCTTACGTGGTCTTCATCATAACACACTCTAGTAACAACTATTTGACGGCAGGGTTTTTCGCATCAACCAATTTCGATGCTAGAGTTCGAGAAATTTGGGGAGTAGGTAATTCTTGGAAAACGATCGATACCTCTGCTTTTAGATACTATACTAAGTGCCTTAAAGTAAATTTATCCAATAACAATATATTAGCAATAAGTCCAGAGGCTTTCCGAAACTTACAAAGCATGCAATTTTTAAACTTATCGAGTAATAATATTGAGTCATTTCGTCCCAAATCATTTGTTATTTCAGATAATAGAAAGAACGACCTTCAAGAATTAGATTTATCGAACAATAAATTGCAATATCTGGATAGTGAACTAAATGAAGTTCCATATTTGAGAAAATTATACTTGCAAAACAATTATTTGTCGAGTTTATCTGATGACGCATTTATGAATCTAAAAAACTTGAGTCATCTATACTTGCAACATAATCTTCTAACTTCTGTTAATTTATCTTTGATACATTTAAAGAGCTTAAGTATATTAGACATTTCTAATAATAATTTGATAAAGCTCTCGGGGTACGAAATAAATCACTTGGTTGCAATTGTGAATTTCAATATATCACATAATAAATTGACATTCATAGAGTCTAACTGCTTTAATCAAGCTTTTGATTTGCAAACCATAGATTTAAGTTTCAATGACATCAACATTGTAATTGAGAATAATATGTTTATAAATAATAAGAATTTACAGTACTTGAATTTATTTAATAATAAAGTTATAGGTTTGGAAGAGAACTCTTTTTTACATTGCCAGTTAAACTATCTCAATTTAACAGGTAATAAAATTACTGGTGATATAAAAGAGAAGACATTATCTAATTTACGGAATTTAACTAACTTAGATTTGTCCCAACAAAATATTACAGGTATCAGCAAAAATGCTTTTAATGACATGGAAAGCCTTCTACACTTAAATTTAAGCAGGAATAATATATTTTTTATAGAAAATTCAAGTTTTGCAAGTGCATATAATATAACTGTTTTAGATGCTTCTTACAATAAGATACCTAATTTATACTATATGAAAAACTGTTTACCAAACCTTACTGAATTGTATCTGAATAATAACAATATTACTGTTGTACCCAAATATGTTTTTGAAAATCAAACAAAAATGAGAATCTTAGATCTTTCTATGAATAATATATTCATTATAGAGGAATATTCATTACCTTTGAACAATTTACAATACCTTCATGTTATGGGTAATCAAATGAATGGAGCTATTAAACAAAATGTATTTAGCCCAGCAAAATTCTTACGGTTTTTAGAATTAAGTCATCTCAATATAAGTAAAATTGATAGTTCATCTTTCGTAGATTTGCCTGTTTTGGCTAAACTGAATCTGTCAAATAATTATATAGAAAGTATAGAAGCAAATAGTTTTAAAGGTGTTGATAACTTGTTCAGCTTAGATATATCCCATAATAAATTAACTGATTTAAAATTTAACATTAGTAAATTAACAAATCTAAAGGCTTTATATTTAAGTAATAATAAACTGATGAATACATCAAACTTCCTTTCAAGTGCTTGTAAAATTACATACCTTGATCTATCTAATAATAATATAACAAATGTATCAGAAATGAGTGCCACTAATTTTCCCAATTTGACAGTATTATTTCTCGATAATAATAAATTAAAACTTTTCAACAATCCAAATACAAATTCTTTAATAACATTAATTGACTTAGGGTTATCTTCAAATGAAATAAGTGACATAAAACTACATTATTTTAAAGAACTCATGTCAGTGGATTTGAGTAACAATAATTTAACATACATTAATATAACATTTTTAGAGAAAAATGAATATTTACAAGCTTTGGACATCAGCAGAAACCAAATTACTGAACTACCACCTGGCACATTTCAATTTATGAAAAATTTGAAGTTGTTAAATTTATCCTCTAACTTCTTAACCAAATTACGCTACGGAAGCTTAAAGGGTCTTCATAGGACCGAGATCTTAGATTTATCAAGGAATAAAATAGCGCAACTAGACGTTGACATTTTCCATGAATGTGATGAACTTAAAACCTTGATTATTGATTATAACCGTTTAAAAACGTTTGATGTAGAAAGACTAATTCTCATTTCTCTTAGAAAATTAAGAACTCTTAGTATAGGTGGTAACCCAATTTCATGCAGAGAAATTGTGCATACTATGAAGTCTGCAAATACTACATTTTATGCCATAAGACAAGTTGAAGTCACTGCTATTGATAAAATATATCATGAAGACAATGTTCATGGTATAAAGTGTGGTGACGATTCTGATGTTATATCAAGTACTACATTTAGTATTAAAGATAAACCTACAACGGTATCGTTGGAGTCAAGTACTCAACAAGACAGTGCTTCATCATTAACGACAACATCAATTGTATTAATTTGGTGTTCGCTACTAACCATAATCCTTATAATATGTACCGTACTAGCATACGTGAAATTGTATAAAACAAATATTTTTGTCGTAAATAGTAATAGCAGTATGCAACTCAGAAATTCACTGGATTTGACTGGCTCCGAGTTTCAGAGTGATCTATTAAATTGACTTGAATGTTAAGACCATTCGAAAGAAATGACTAATGCCCGGTTTCTAAATTGAGAAATTGAAGTTGAGTCTCGTCAACGTCTACTTAAGCACAGTTTCGTACTGCGCACTGTGTGTAAGAAAGCTTTAAGAGAATCAACTTAAATTCCTTAGTGTGTTCAGACGACTATTTCGTCATTTAAACTTTAAACTGATATGAAATCTGCATCGTTGGTGTCATCAAAAATGTTAAAAATAAAGTTTTATGTATTCACAATTTGTTCTTTTGCGGTTCTCATACATTTACTATAGCACCGCGTATTCAATTATTTGATAAGTACGTAAGAAAAATAAATGTGACAACTAAAAAGTTAAAAAAATACACTGGTTGAAAAATTTGAAGTTTTGTGGATTCCATACATTTTACCTTGGCAAAAGTACCAATTGAGAACATGACGGATTTTTTTTTGTACTATGTCATTTTGTAGATTAAGCGATGCAAATTTCATATCAGTTAAAAGAATTACAATATTTTTCAAATTGAGGAAATAATCATCTGGATACACTTAACTTTTCCACTTTGGATATGGTTTGAATGTATAAAGTAGAACTTTCGTAGCATGGAACATCTATTACAAATTAAGGATATTTCTATACGTGATTTGTATTAATTTTATATAAACTTTGCTTTATATTTAACAATATAATATAAGTTATTGTGATATTATATACTGAGAAAATAGTTTTTATTCATTTATTTTATAATTCAATATTTTTCTACAATTTATTTGTAGTGAAAATTAACATCGGGTTAATTTGTATGTTACCCGTGATATATAATATATGTATACTGAGCTCGATTGAGAGACAAACTTTACATTACTATTACAAAAAATTATATCCCTATACAACGACATAGATTGCGGTTGGTTTACTAACCAAAAAAACTAAGTTTCTGCCTTGAAACGTGAAGAGAAAAGTTTTGCTTGGAGATCTCTTAAGCAAATCGAAATATATAGTTATAGCATTCCCCCTGTAAGGAATTGGTTGCGGGTTCCAGTCCCATCCTAAATGTTCTCTTTTTCCGATCTAAAATTTATGTAATGTTAATTTTCAGCTTTGTTTCTTTGAAATACAGAGCTCAAAATGAGGTCATCCGAAATTCGATCGAGCTCGTTGAATAACGAGCCCCACTCTCCATCCTACACCAAACTCGCCATCTTACATTTAACTCTTTATCCTATAATCAACTCTGTATCCTACATCCAACTATATGATTATGGGTAAAGCTAGTAGTGGTCAGTATGTAGCAGGTGGATCGTATACATGCTATCTTTACATTGTTATTAATAATAATAATTTATTTATAGTTAGCAACATTGACTCATATAAGGGTTCGAAACAATTTATACTTAAAGCTATGTTAAGGCTAATACATAAAAATTTACGGAAAATACATTAAAAGTATAATTAAATACACAAGAAAAAAGAAGAAAGTATGAATAAAATCACAGTTTAAGTAGAAATATGAAAAAATAACAGATGTAACCCTGCGATATGAAGTTATCTATGGTAAAAAATTGTATAGCGGGGAAAGTATTCCTTTCGGTACAGTCATCAATCATGCTTGGAACAAACGAGCCCGCAATAATTCCCTCAGAGTACACGTTCAGTCTGAAATATTATATTTGGATAGCCTCGGATAAAATGCGGAAAAACGGTAAATAGAAAAATGTTTTACCAAACGTGGGTCCTGGTCTTTGAGGTTGAAGTTGACTGCTACAGTCGACCGTTCCGTTACATTCAGGAAATTATCCTCGTGAAGAATTGTTAATCGATTCCATTTATTATTTGTGGGGCCCTTCGTCTTAATAGACAGGCACTTACCTAGTATCGTTTTTTCTTTTGTTTGAACTCAGTCATCAAAATTAAATGGTTATTCAACTATTCTAGCTGTTTCAACTGTAAATAATGTCAGTAAAACTTTGTTTTTAATAGAACCAAAATCTTCCCCATACTACACTCTGAGAGTATGTAAATGACCCACAAAAAATCGACTATTACAACTGAAGTATAATGAAACTGTCTTGGCATCCGCGTGAAATTCAATCTTTTACGTATAATGTACATACTATATTCCGTTGCAAATACAGAACAGTAAAATAGATTCAGCTAAATGACCCCTAAATGAGCTATATTGGATAATATACATAGTATATTGCCACGACTAATTTACCAAATGCTGAACTCCACGGTGATTAGCAGACAGCTCGAAACTAGAATCAATTGTTGAACATTGGCACAATGATGGTGCAAGTTATTTGAGTTTTGGTTGTAAGCTACACAACATTTTTAGTGTATCTACTCAGATAGTGGAGAAGTTCGTTAATGGTGAAATCTCTTTATACTCAGAAACGAAGGAACAAGAGTCAGTATTAAGAAAATCTGTCAAAAAAAAAACAACTTCAATAGTCTGATTCAGTACAAAGACGACCCTTAACGATCGCATACTTGCAGGCAGCACCTCTTAGAAAATATATTAGCTCCTTATCTGCTGCTTGTATAATGATTTATGTTGAGACGAATTGTTTGAGATAATGCCATGCTCGCCATAGATAAGGGGTGCAGAGAATTCAGACTCGAACTAATGGTTCAGATCTTCTTTTTTGTCGCACAATAAGAAACTGGAATGCTTTACCCACACACGTGTTTCTTCCTTTCTATAATCCTGGATTCTTTAAGCGGAGTGTGAAAAAGCATTGAGACCGCAGTAAATACCTCGTTAAGTAAACATTTTAACTCATAGAGTGTCGTGATAAAGTTAACACCCGGTCGCAAAATGGTAGATTTATGCAGTGAACAATTTCTTTCGCAAATATTGTATTAACAACGTGATTGAAGCAAATTGCGCTATGTGAATGTAAGTAAGGGTAGGCTGAGACAATAAAGCCCTCTGTATATCCAACAACCTTCTTCATGCAACGCGTTTCATCTTTCCTTTCACTACCCATTTCTGTAAGGCAATAAGTTTAGTTGGGCAAAGCAGCGTTAAACCTCTCACTACAGTAATCAGAGACGAACTTTCACTTCTTCTTCTATTCTATTTTTCACTACCGGCCATCCTGTTCTCCACAGCAGGCTAGTAGTGGCATTTCTTTTACTAAGTGGTCAATTTTTCAATTAAACAATTTTGTATATGAATTATTAGTAGTTTGTTATTCAGTTCAATTTTTATATAATTAAACAAGTGGCATTAAAAATATTTTTAAGAATAAGCTTTTATTATTTCTTGTTAATAAAAAGAACTAAAACTAAAACGAGTACAATCTCGATGAGGTTGCGTCGTTTCATTGCGTAGTTCCTATGGCCTGCTTCCAGTTCCATCATCAGATCAGCATCACGTCATTATAATATTGCATTGTAACGCAATTAACACAACTGGTGGTAGAAATTTGATGACACAAATTTGTCACAAAATTCGGCCGGGTAGGTACCATCGTGCACGATTGCGAAAAACCCTCCATAGTAATTCAATTTCGGTTTGATTGCGTTCAGGGGTCAGCAAGTGCATAGCCAGGCAGGGGGATTGTGGTCGCAGTACTAGTGGGACCGGTGGGTGTCACGCGGTGCTGCGACGACAATCCTCTTCTCATGAGGCCGTCAAGCTGAGTGCCACCATCGTAAACATGTTACGTGTATGTAATGGTGACCTTCTTTCCTGAAACTTTACCTTCCGCTTACCATCAGGCGAGGTGCAGTCAAATTGAAGTGTCCTAAATATAAAAAAAACATGTATGCAAAATTTCAGTTCAATCGATATCCGGGAAGTGGATCAAATTTTATTTGCAAGATATGATGGCAAACATCGGGACAGGTAAGTCTTTTTATAAGCATTTATTTAGCTTCTAAATAAAAGCTTATAAAATGAACCAAATATGTCTACGTAATGTATTATAATAACGCTACGACTTGTTCCGACAAGCAAGAGTTGGTTTCTCTCAAGGAGGTTACTCCAACAAACTTCAAAGCAAACTTGTGTGAGAGCCAAAGTTAGTTATAACAGTCGGCTAATTCTGCCATATAACACTGTCAAAGATGTGATGGATATGCTTCTGTTTATTGTTTTAGACAGGCATCATAACGATGTGTGATGTAATTATCGTTTGAAGATCTTGATGTAATACAATTTGTATGTGAGGATCAATTCGCACATTGGACACCTCATAAACCATAGTCTATATCGAATAAATATAGTTAACAGTTCATATAAAATGGAGAGTGTTTGTTGGTAAATGTGAAGCGTCTAAAGTGTTGATATAGATTTGAAAGAATAAATGTTCAGAAACCTTGTATCAGCGCCAGTGCATCCGATAAAACATTGAAACGCTAGCAACTCTGCGTCGATTCTTACTTACACGTGCTCAAACTTCATTGTCATTGCAACTTTCATTCATCTGTGTGCGTGCAGCAAGAATCTTATATGTCTTATCTTTAACCTTCTTGGCGTGAAGTTTTTGTATGTACCGTTGTACATTACAAACAACAATAAGTTATTGTCAAACGCCAAGTGCGGTGACTTTCCTATATTCTAGGCCCTGAAGCCTAGTCTCAACTAGTGTATTGTTGTTGATAAGCATCTTGGCCCGCTTCTCAGTCAACTCGAGTACTTCTTATTTTTTCACAGTTGCAAGGCATTTGGCATTGATATGAATTTCAAATTGATACCTATACTTCTTATCATATCCTATCGTTCTTAACAAAAAGTTTGAACAGACAGACAATCAGATAACGAAGTGATCGTGAAGGTTTCGGTTTTTTTCTTTTGTGATACAGAACCCAAAAACCAGACAGAAATTTAGGTTGTAATATAACTCAATAAATGTATACTCCCAAGACCTATCAATTACATGTATTCTAACGTATTCTTCATATGATATGATTGCTTCTATCACTTGTATTTCAGTTAATGTGAAGTTGGTTTTATTAGATCCGAAGTTGGTAAATACCTACGGGAAAATTTCAATTATGATTCTCATTTTCTGGGAAACATAATATTAAAGATCTGTCGATTGGAAACTGATACAATTAATAAATATATTTTAAATGTATTTATTTTTTATTTATATTTAAAAATATAATTTATATGTAAGTATATAAAGTTGATAAAGGAAATAATAAGAAATATTCTAAGACATTCTAATTTTAAAGTAAAATATCATAATCTTTTTTAGGATATACAGTAGGTATATACAATAATCGCAGGCGATTCAGGCGCCGGAGGTCGCTTGACGACCTCCGTCCTCCATGAGCGCAGGCCTGGGGGTGGCAGGTGAGGCCGCCTGTCACCCCAACAGAAGCAGGCCGGGGCGGTGGGGCGACTAGCGCCCCTCCCCCAAACCGGGGCAAGACGGGGACACCGTGGTTTCCAAACCCGAGGGGGCCATCTCGAAACTGGAGATGGCCCAGGGTCAGTCGGGGTGCGAGGGATATGCTCTATGGGTAACCTTACACCCCGGCGTCTGCAGACCCGGGACGGCGTGCGGTTTTAGTCGGTTCAAGCCCGACATAACCGCCCCCGCTGGCCGGCGGGGGGAGGTAGCAGAAGGGATTTCCGCAAGAAAAAAAAAAAAAGATATATACCATAAATGCTATTGAGACATTCTACACAGCGCTTTCTAGACCCAAAGTAAGCATAGTTTGACTAGCTTGTGTTATGAGTTCCAGAATGCGGATAAACATACTTATTTACCTTGTTTTTTGTAAATACATACATATTATACATAGAAACACCCAGACCAATGCAAATAGATATATTCATGCATACAAATATTTGTACTGAACGGGAATCGAACCTGCGCCCCCGGTCGTAGCAGTCGAATGCACTACGGCTACGCCACAGAGGCCGTCAATCCACATCTCACGTGTCCATCATCATTATTCTTTGTCTTTTTCGGCTTTCACGAGATTCTCGTCAAGCGGGATGGTGATATTGCACGGTGCTCTAATCGATCTATCACCAAGATGTCGGGCTTATTGGCTACAATAGTCCTGTCAGTGATGACAGATCGATCCTAGTACAATTTGACGCGACCATCGTCAAGAACTGGGTCGGGCACATACCTGTAATACGGCACCTGCGAATTCACAAGGTTATATTTAAAAGTATTTTTCTAATTGACAATCCTGGCCACTTGGCTGTGTCTGAGCAAATACTCACCGTTGGCAAGACGAGAACAACCAGAAGGATTCTCCGGGACGATGACATGCCCAATAAATGTTAACCGTGCCATTCTTCAGGATATATGTACCCGACTGCGCCAGAAGGAGGGTTATGTTTTTCGAGAGTATGTATGTATAATTGTTTGGCACGCTCTGCAGCCTGAACGGCTCGATGGATTTTAGCTTGAGAGGTGCCGTTAGATTCGTATTTACTGTGAGAGTGACACTGGGTATATCAAAATAATAAAAAAACGAAATGGTGTATATTTGGCGCTAAAATGTATGTTATTCAAAAAATATTTTTACTCAAACTTATCGAGTAGGGTATCAAAATGAAGAACTTTAAATGGGTATTTCAAAAATATATATATCATAAATAAAAAGTATACAATAAAATTATTAATTAAAAAATCAAATAACCCGACTGCCCTAAAAAGACCGAAACAAGTTTGATAGCAGGCGGGACTCAAATCATAAACCGAAAGAAAATTAATGGGTCCCGCCTGCTATCAAACTTGTTTCGGTCTTTTTAGGGCAGTCGGGTTATTTGATTTTTTAATTAATAATTCCGATAGTTGTTCGTCATTACAACTTCATCAGTAATTGCACAGATAAAACCTTCGGTCGCTCCAAAGAGATTGCCAAATCGTAACCAGGACACATATGCTTTTAAATCTACATCGGGCCCATATAAGGTCCGATAAAAACGTACATACAGCTCTTTGCTTTTCCATACCTCCTTGCGATCACTAATGCTGAGTATTGTAGGTTTACGCCAGTTCTCCTTCGCTAGACCGAGCGAAGTAATGCCGTGGTCTACTGCCACTACATCTCGATGCACATCCATTAGGTTTTATATCTCGCGGTTGTGTAGAGTATTAGTCTTATTATTATTATACATAGAAAAATTCAGATGCAAATAGACATATACATATAAATATTTTCACTGAGCGGGAATATACAACCAGACAGCAAACAATTAAATCAGTAGGTAAGAAATAGCACACAGGGCAAAATACAGTTATTGTGGTGATAAGTAGCTTGTAGTAAATAAATGTAATGTTATGTATTAACCGTATCATCATCCTTACTAATATATAAATGTGAAAGTAACTCTGTCTGTCTGTCTGTCTGTTACGCCCGACATATTGGTGATAGATCGATTAGAGCACCGTGGAATAATTGTCGATATCACCATCCCGCTTGACGAGAATATCGCGAAAGCCGAAAAAGACAAAAAATAAAAATATTTGGACTTGGCTCACAAGATGATGGACACGTGAGATGTGGATTGACGGCCTCTGTGGCGTAGCCGTAGTGCATTCGACTGCTACGACAGGGGGTGCAGGTTCGATTCCCGTTCAGTGCAAATATTTGTATGCATGAATATGTCTATTTGCATTGGTCTGGGTGTTTCTATGTATAATATGTATGTATTTACAAAAATGATTACTTTGGGTCTAGATAGCGCTGTGTAGAATGTCATGGAATATTTATTTACTTACTCATAAAAAGGCGATAAAGACCCATTTATCTTATGAACCCTCATTAGAACGAATCCATAACTAAGTTGTTGGTACTATTACTTCTCGTAATTGAGCTATCACCATTTATAATATAGAACGGATATAAACGTCCTTTCAGACCGATATAAAATTAAAATGCTATATGCAGAATACTTTTAGTTACAATATTATCACCGTAACACATCGTTTCTTACATAGATTCAATAATAATAAAAATAATCTATCTAAATACTATAAGTAGGTACTATTATAAAATTTTTAATTCGTTTCGTTGGTACAGGGAGATATTTATAAAAAAAAATACTTTGGTGATTTTAAGTGAACGATTCTGAACACAAAAATAGTTTCTTTTTTTGGAATTCTTGCCTGTTTGTCTCGAATTTTTCAACAGATTTTTCGATTAGAAAGGTCTTGGTCGGATTTAAAATCTGCCGTATGTTTAATTGCAATTGGTTATGCAGTACCGGAGATATGACCAAAATACCATAACCAACCTCCGCGCAGGCGGAGCCGCGGGCATCAGCTAGTAATTAAATAAATATTCTACGACATTCTACGCAGCGCTATGTAGACCCTTGCATTTCTATTGTATGTATTTACAAAAGAAATATGTGTCTAAGAATGTTTATACGCATTCTAGAACCCATAACACAAGCTACTTATGTTATGCTTACCTATATAGTAAAAATTCGTGTTTCAATTTCTCCGTGCAATGGGGCTTCTGAAACCTAACCTGATCGATTCCTAATATTACTGGTGTTTATAATGTACGAGGAGAAAGATAAACAATGGGGGTTAGCCCCAGCGGCTAGCCGCTTGTTACTTATTCAGTGACTAGACGGTCAGAGCCTACGCTGTCGGAAGGGGACCAGTCGTTTGAAGACTGACTTGTCCCTATCTTATCTATTAAAATATTCAATTCCTCCTACTTTACTAGCGAAAAGCGGTGATAGCCCAGTGACGTACCTACGTAACGGACTGCTGAGACGAGGTCTCGAATTTGATCCCCAGTCGCCCTGGGCACACACCTCTGACATTTCACAGTTATGTGTGCATTAATAAACGTTAATTATCGCTCGCTTGATAATGTGCCCGGTAGATGGCAATACGCTCGCACCCTATTACATATTATAATTGGGACCTTAATATATTATTTTTATATATTTACTTAATGTATTCGTGGGTGTGTAATACACCTCTGTCTACCCCTTCGGGGATACAGGTGTGAAGTTATGTTATGTTATGTTACTAGCGAAAAGATAAGGATTTTGCTGTCCATAACGCGTATACGGCCTTGTTCTGTAGTCCCTAGATAGACAGAGACTTGAGACGTTTTATCATGAAATGATCTCCCTGCTGCGGTTTTCCAAAGCGAATATGGGGTTCTTCAAGAATTAATAAGAAGGTTTTTCCGGGTCGGCAGCGCGAGTGTGAATCCCTGGTGTTGCACAAGTCCATAGGCCGCGGTAATCGCTTTCCATCAGGTGGGACTTGTCTGTAACATGAGTGGTATGAAAAAAAATGAATGATGTCTTATGGGTCTTGTTGTAATACTTCCCAGAGTAGATCGGTGTCAGTGCGTCTGGGTAATTTCGCAGTACTCATCAATACCATTTTATATTGCGTCACAGTCGCTCTGCCGATTATGTGAAAACCTTCTAATGCCCTTCTTGAAGAACCCCGTATTGTATTCGCATAGGAAAACAGCAGCACATCATTTTCATGTTTCCTTATTCATCATCATCCTTTTTTGCACTAACTTGCAGGTGAGGTTAACTTGCGCCTCAAGGATACTGGTAGGGCCCTGTAAACACTAGTTTCCATACCAGGGTCAATTCTCACTGAAAGAGCAGTGGCCGGAACTTTGTTACTATAAGTAGTTGCGAGAAGGAATGTCTTACCTTTGAATAACTATAAACTTTAACTCACGTAGATAAGATTCAAAGTGGTTTGTAATATTTTGCCCCGCTGCTCTTTCAGTGGGAATTGACCCTTATAGACTTTAAATCTCTTCCTTTTAATGTTTAAATCCGGAAATGATTAGCTAAAATTATTCATATTGAAAAATAAATAAATAAATAACCCGACTGCCCTATAAAGAACGAAATAAGTTTGATAGCAGGCGGGACTCATTTACAAATCATAAAATGAATGAAAATTAATGGGTCCCGCCTGCTATCAAACTTGTTTCGGTCTTTTTAGGGCAGTCGGGTTATTTTAATTGTTTTAGTAATAAATTTATCGTATTCTTTTAAAGCTCTTTATTTTGATACCCTATTCGATAAGTTTAAGTGAAAAAATATTTTTGGCATACATTTTAGCGCCAAATATCCGCCATTATTTTTAATGATATAAACAGTGTCACTCTAACAGTAAA
Organism: Cybosia mesomella; assembly: GCA_946251805.1. NCBI lineage: Eukaryota > Metazoa > Arthropoda > Insecta > Lepidoptera > Erebidae > Cybosia > Cybosia mesomella. Next base: position 24,198,540 of record OX276405.1, read on the forward strand.
TACAAATCTAACGACACTTCTGAAGCTAAAATCCATTGAGCCGTTCAGGCCGCAGAACATGCCAAACAATTATATATACATACATATATACTCTCGAAAAACATAACCCTCCATCTGGCGCAGTCGGGTAATAAACAGTCATTGTATAAACAAGGTCAACTCACATAATGGCAACACATTCGCATTATCTTCCACCTTATCTACCACCCATCTAATTTCTTTGTAATTCTCTGATCTTATCTCTAAAGTACATATTACTAATTATATTATGTTCTACCTACTAATTATTTGAAATACGACATAGTACCTACATTACTGCCGCGGCCGCCAAGTGTAATGTTGCCGGACGATCGCGAAGTATGCGGGCCGAGGCGCAGCCGAGGCACGCATTACGGAGTCCGGCAGCGCTCAGTTGTGGCCAAGGCTTGTATAGTGCTTTTCTCAAACAATGCGCGGAAATTAAAACTAAGTAGGTAGTACCTAGGCAGAACTTTTTATTTGAAAATGCAGTTATTGAAAGTACAATTTTTGAAATTTAAAGTGGACTTTCTGGGGATTATGTTGGTTTGGGATTTCAAAATCAATGACGAACAACGAACAACAGTAACTTTTCACGCGGCAAAATGTTCATTTGTTTTTTATTTTTCTTAATAAACAGCTTTCTATTTGCAAGCCAGTTCTGTATTTAAATAATGCCTTGGATAAGTTATCTCTTTGGTTGCCATGGTTTGGAGTAAAAGATGGTTCCATTTTTAAATTACACGACAGATATGAGTTTACATAGTAATTTATTTGGCCGCTAAAACACGACAGATATGGATTTTCATACAACTTTTGCCGGCCGCTGCTCGCATGTACAGCAATTTCGATTTATCTCGAAGTAGGTTGTCAAACTAATGTTCAAATTTCCAAGCATGTTTGAGAAAAGTACATTTATTCTAGATGTGTGTTGAAAAATAAAAAAATATGTTCTGTTGTTGTTATTAAATCGTTCATTCGTACTAAGGTAGCAAAGGGAATTGGGCGCTGGATTTGAAAACCGCCTCGTGGGGCCATGAAAGTGGCAATCCATAACTCTCTCTCTTTCTTAGTAGGACCTGTTGAACTAAGAGATTTTGATTCAAATTCTATTTAGAACAGATTTTCACTGATGAATTCCAGCCTTCATCATATCAGCCGTAGGAAGTCCACATAGGCCTCCCCCATTGACTTCCATTATGACCGGTCTGTAGCGGTCTGCTTCCACCGAGTCCCTGCGCTCTTTACCAGGTCGTCTGTCCACCTTGCGGGAGACCTTCCTACGCTGAGCTTGCCGTCACGTGGTCTCCACCCAAGAACCTTTCTGCCCCAATTCCAACCTTAGTGTTTAATAAATATTACATATTTAACGCACTTGGTTAATTCAGCATCATCATCTCGGTGTTGTGTCCCTATTACACCCGACTCCTACAACTTACGACATCAAATAAGGATTTCTTATGTCTTCCCCTTCTACCGAGGCCCGGCGGCAGTGCCATGGCCAGATATTTTGTTACCTACGTAGTTATGAGGTTGCCGTAAAACGTACTTTGTAAATTGTAGATACCATTTATTTTATTCGTGCGGAAATCCCTTCGGATACCACACCGATTTAACCGCCCCCGCTGGCCGGCGGGGGTGGTTAAATCCTAAAATAATAAACCCTAAAATTGTAGATACCTTTTTTTTTTTCGTGCGGAAATCCCTTCGGCTACCGGCGGGCAGCGGGGGCGGTTATGTCAGGCTTGAACCGACTAAAACCGCACGCCGTCTCGGGTCGTTATGTTTCTATTCTGCTGACTTTACTTTCTCAGTCAGGTGAATTTCAGCAAGGATCACGCTTTATTGTGCCTTTTTGAACACAAAAAGGCAGCGTCATAAAAAAGCATTTAGCGTGGCAGTATAAAGAATATATCATGAAAGTAATTTAGAAATTGCAAATCATAAACCAACCGAAAGAAAATTAATGGGTCCCGCCTGCTATCAAACTTTTATCAGTATTTTTAGAGCAGTTGGGTTATTTCTGCTTTTTTATTAATTTTGTTTTAATGTTATTGTTTGTTTGCCTAATAAAATATTAAGAAAATATGTTTTTTCTTGTATCCGGAATATCAGGCCCTTCTTCCAAACTACAAGAGACTAAAAAACTAGAAGAGACCCAATAAAACTTTGCTCAACTCGGGCATTCATCCATCTCTGTTTGAATATGCACTGCACAAAAATGCACTGCAACCGTTATTGCTATAACAGAAACATGGCAGTTACCAGAAAAAAATCAAAATTAACGAAATATCATGAGCCCACGTGAATCGAAGCAAAATAGCGTTTATGTTCCTACTTTATGTTGTGAGAACCGGAGCCGGGCAAGTTGCCAGTTCTAATACGGTCATATCTCACGAAGTTTAAGGTCAGCCCCGAATTTATTGTTTATCAACGGTTCATTGATTGTAGGGAAATTGCGTGTGAAGCCGATTGATTGGAACCCGGAATAGTGAATGAGACATAAATACTTTGCCTGTTTGTAATTTACATGTTTGGGGTTGGAAAAATATGTAAAACGTCAGGTACGTTATTGTTGGGGTGTGTGTTGGTTGGGGTGTGTGTTGGGTAACCTCCTCAAGTGTCGCTCCGATTCCGATCCCGCTGCAGTCCGGGGGGAACGGAATCGGAGCGGCCGGTACACCCTGGGCGGCGGTCAATGGCTTCCCCTTCACCCCTTCATAGGGTTGGCATTGATCGTCGGCCAATACCCAACGTGGCGGGAACACATCGCTCTCCGTACTCCTCTGCTTACAGAGGAGACAGGATGAGCGATGCTGTTAGTGGTGAGATGGCCCAGGGTCAGCCGGGGTGCGAGGAATATGCTCTATGGGTAACCTTACACCACGGCGTCTGAAGACCCGAGACGGCGTGCGGTTTTAGTCGGTGCAAGCCCGACATAACCGCCCCCGCTGGCCGGCGGGGGGGTATCCGAAGGGATTTCCGCACGATAAAAAAAAAAAAAAAGGTACGTTATTGTTTGTTTCAGTCGGGGTGCGAGGGATATGCTCTATGGGCAACCTTACACCCCGGCATCTTAAGACCCGAGACGGCGTGCGGTTTTAGTAATAATATTTTAGTAATAACCACCCCCGCTGGACTTCGGGGGGGGGGGGGGTATTCGCACGAACAAAAAAGAAGGTACATTATTGTTTGCCTGGTTTGATCTGTAGGTACTTGAAACTGGTTGAAATTTGAAATTAGGTACAAGGATAGATAATCTCAAAGAGATATGCTCCTTTTTATCCCTGGAAAAGGTTTCCATGGGTTGCGGGAATGGGAACACAATTCCACGCGGTCGAAGCTGCGGGCAACAGCTAATACATTCTTATTTTCTTGGGGCCTATCTCAGCTCTTAAAGCCTAACCTCGCCTCTGTGCTCAAAACTTATATTCAAACTATGATAAGTGTACACTTTAAACAAAATGGCTAATAATCTATATTTTCATACTATTATAAAATTCTAAATTACCTACTTGTGTCCGAACATTGGAGATATTAAAAAAAACCGGCAAAGTGCGAGTAGGACTCACCCATGAAGGGTTCCGTAGCAGCAAGTAACATAATAATCCTTTTTTTGTATTTTTATATTTGAGTTGATTGAATGAAAGGTAAATTGAGGTTTACGATTTATGACGTATTAAAAAAAACACCAGATCTCGTTCAAACCAATTTTCGGTGGAAGTTTACATGGTAATGTACATCATATATTTTTTTTTAGTTTTATCATTCTATTATTTTAGAAGTTACAGGGGGGGGGGCACATTTTACCACTTTGGAAGCGGTAAAAACTATTCAGTTAAAAAAAAAAGAAGGTAATTAGAAACCTCAAAATCATTTTTGTAAGACCTATCTTTAGATGTATGGGTTTGATGAAAATTTTATTTTAAAAATTGTTAACTTATTGTTCTTTTTTATTTTTGTATTAAAATCTTAATGCGGTTCACAAAATACATCTACTTACCAAGTTTCAACAGCATAATTCTTTAAGGTTCGGATATAAATAGCTATGACATACGGACGGACGGACAGACAGACATGACGAATCTATAAGGGTTTCGTTTTTTGCCATTTGGCTACGAAATCCTAAAAATACTTGAATTATATAGACGATTGAAATACACGAATCTGTAAACAAATTATTTTTCTGGAATTATTGTCTGTTTGCCGTATGTTTGATTACAATCGGTTAAGCAAAATTGGAGATAGGACCCAAAAAATGATTACCGACCTCCGCGCGGGCTGAACCGCGGGCATCGGCTGATAGTACTTAGTATTATTACATAGAGCTGTAATAATAAAAAATACTTGGATTATGTTAAACGAACGTTTCTGAACACAAAAAAAATATATTTTAGAATTCTTATCTGTTTGTTCGCAAAAGACTTTACAAGTTGAATTCCTGAGACGAGCTCAGCCGAATACAAGGGATTTTCGATTTAGCGTTTTTTGTTTTTTTTTTTGCGATTTTTTGCGTTTTTTTATCTTGCAATGGTTCACCCCAGCAGGAATCTATTACCGAAAACAGCAACTCGATAGCTCATCTCCTTCATACCCAAAACCGTGACAGAAAATTGGCAACGACGACGAAGTCGACGACAACTCCATAGCAATAGGGCTTTTCTGAAGAAAATCCCTAAAAACTGCTAAATGGATTTCATTGCGGTTTGCATTAGAAAGGTCTTGTTCAGACTTAAAATCTGCCGTATGTTGAGTTGAGGAGATATGGCCAGAGAACGATAACTGATAACGATAACCGTATCGAGGCCACAAAGTAAACACTAGAAGGACTGAGACCGGCGACACGCGTTGGCAATGATAGTAGTTTGTATTAAACAAAGAAATATGTGGACAATGTTTCATGTTTATTGCTGTTCTGTGACAAACGGTAACGCACGCGTTGATACAATGTCGAGTGGAGAAACGTAAAAATGAATATCAAAATATATTTATGTGAGTTTACTACTAACTTTTTTTTATTTTCAAATTTTCTACACGTGTTATTTAGGTGTAGGCCGTCCTTTTTTTTTTTTTTCGTGCGGAAACACCGTCCCGGCCTGCTTCTGCTGGGGTGACAGGCGGGTGTAGGCCGTCCCTGTGATATAAATGTGTATTCCCGATGTTATTGTAGTGCCTAACAATAAATTCTTCAGTGCAACAGGATTATAAAACAAATTGCTAAAGGATTGTTTCATAGTCAACAAGACTGGCTGTTCCCTTAAAAGGTAGATATATCCATTAAATATTATAAGCATGTTATGATATTGCGATGCTGCGTGCCTCGACTTGTGTTGTTAAAATTCGTTTAAAAGGCGTTGGGGAGTCAGATATAATAATAATATTCTACGATATTCTACATAGCGCTCACTAGACCCAAAATAAGCATAGTTTATTTAGCTTGTGTTATGGGTTCTAGAATGCTGATAAACTTACTTGTATACTTATTTTTTGTAAATACATACGTACTGTACATAGGAACACCCAGACCAATGCAGACATATTTACGCATACAAATATTTGTACAGAACGGGAATTGAACGCGCGCCCTCTGTCATAGCAGTCCCCATAAAATAAATCAAAAGGACTAGAAGAAATGAGCCAACCCCGGGCTAAGACGCAACTGGGAATAATACTAAGATAATAATGCTGTTCATACGAAAAGAAACAATATTGTGCATCCAATGACTTCTACTAGACCAGCTGTTTAGAACAAAAATTGTGTCGCGGTTCAAGAGGAAAAGAAGAACGTTTTTCGAGAAAAGAGGTAAAGGAACGTCGTGAGATCGCCTGTCACCCCAGCAGAAACAGTCCGGAACGGCGGGGCGACAAGCCCCCCCCCCCCCCCTGGGGACATCGTGGTTCCCAAACCCGAGAGGGGCCATCTCGAAACCGGAGATGGCCCTGGGGCAGCCGGGGTGCGAAGGTGCCTTACACCCCGGCTCGAATCCGACATAACTACCTCCGCTGGCTGGCATATGCTGCATATGCAGGGGGATTTCCGCACGAAAAAAAATGGTACGTCGATATAGCGTGTCTTTTTGTAGTATCATTTGTATAACAGCCAAAACATCGTTACGGTTAGTTGATGTTCGGTTGATGGCTATTGCGATATTAATTTTTGTATTCCATAAGTACACATACATACGTAGATATAGGTTATGTGTGATACGCATGTTTTGCACGGCCTTGAAATATAAACACAGTCGTACACAGTACATAACATTAACATTGGATAACAAGTGGAGCGACTCGTCTTCATATTTGTACACGTTTAAAAACAATTAAGTTTCTATCGGAATTTCAAGGTTTTAGTATACGAAAACTAGGGCCATTTGGTACTAAATTGTTTCGTTTAGCCAATCCATTTAGGCCCTAATCTTATATTCCAGTTCCTATTAGGGTTTGTGCTGACTAGTGATGGATATTTATGATTTCTTCTTCGTAGTGCCAACCCGGGTTGCTAAATCTCTGGTTTATCATAATCACCTGAACGTTATTAAAATGAAATTGTATCAACAATATTATCAGAAGCATTCATTTCATACAAAATATCACTAGTTTCACAGTTGAATCAATATTTATTTCTACTTTCAGTTCCATTTTAATTTGTGCAATGGACGTGATTTTACCACTTTCTTATTCAATAAAATTTTATAAGTACACAACCCACTTTTGCTGTTGGCATTGATTGTCCAATTAACATTAAATAATTTTATAGCCCGCACACCAATAAAATGGTAGCGATAAATCAATTAAATCGCTAAATTTTATGAAACTATGTTTATACAGGTATTCATCATACATAGGAGTTCACAGCTCACCATTTACTTCTGTCCTTTAACAATTCACGAGCTTCTTTCTATTTCATTAAAGGTACCGTAAACTGCAACCACTTTCATGCGAGTTCGTCTGTTTAGAGTGCTTCTGAGTTACCTTTTTTCAAAACGTTACCAATTTCATCAGTATATATTCTGTGAAGTCAGCTCGACTAACCTGCTCACTTAAATTTGCCTTGCTTTCAGTAGGTATTCTTCAGCTATAATTGTGCAGAGCTCTTGCTAAAAAAGGTCATCAAGGTAGGGACCACCATTTTAAAATTTTCAGCTTCTACAATGGTGACCCGTATCATCTGGACCTCACCTCAGCTTCACACCTTCTAGCCGGGGTGTAAGGTTGCCCATAGAGCATATCCCTCGCACCCCGACTGACCCTGGGCCATCTCCGGTTTTGAGATGCTCCCCTCGGGTTTGGGAACCACGGTGTCGCCGTCGTACCCCGGTTTGGGGGAGGGGCACTACTTGCCCCGCCGTCCCGGCCTGCTTCTGCCACCCCCAGGCCTGCGCTCATGGAGGACGGAGGTCTTTAAGCGACCTTCGGCGCCCGAGTCGCCTACGACGCGCGGCGACCATGTTGCGGGCACGGCGGGTCGGGAGGAGTCTAAATCTCTCCCGGGCGCGCTCCGCCATCTCCTTCGCGAGCATTACATGCTCGCAGAAGGAGGTGGCGGTGGCCCACGCGATTGTGCCCTGCACCCTTGCCGCAATCATGCTGAACTGAATATACCTATAAATTACATATACATATAAAAAAATCAGCAACATGTTAAGACAATAAAAATTTAAATTAGTTTTTGTTTTTCATTTCCAACAAATAAAATAAATATTTTATTTATTTACAGGTCTTATCATCGTACACAAAATAGCAGTATCAAGCAGTTGGACAGTCAAAGATGAGGGACAATGCATGTATACAGTGATTTCAACGAATCCATCCATAATACCAATCGATGAAATTCACATATGCGAGTACGCTGAACCTTACATCACAACCATCATCACCAATTCTACCATCATCAATGTAACTTCTAATTTCTTCAATACTACCTTCAATTCTTGGCTTAGAATCCTAACTACGAATAACAATACTTGGACAAGTGTACAATCTTTCGCATTCAGCAATTTCTGGAATATTCAGTACATAGATTTATCAGGCAACCATATAAATAATATAGGTAAGGCTTTCAAGGGCTTAGAGGTACTTGACTCTCTGAACCTGTCGCGCAATCAGATTGAAACGATCGCTGCTGAGACTTTTATGATATCAGAAAATAAAACAAAACTACATTTGTTAGACTTGTCGTATAATTTATTGACATACTTGCCAGAACATATATTTGTAAATGTTTACAACTTGCGCATGTTGTATCTGCAAGGAAACAGATTGTCGACAGTAAAAGATGAGTGTTTTAGATACTTAAAAAACTTGATTTATTTGAATTTGTCTAGAAACAACTTGACGACATTGTTTATTAAAATGAAATATATGACATCTTTGACAGATTTAGATTTATCTTTCAATAATATAGTACGACTAAATAAATATACGTTGAGTGGTTTAGTGTCATTGCAAGAACTTGATTTATCACATAATAAAATTAAATGTTTACCTTTAGACTTTTTGGTGCAATCCACCTACCTTTCGCAGATAAATTTAAGTCATAATAGAATAAAAAACATATCTACTTTTATGAATTTTCACTCTGCATTGACCTTTTTAGCCTGACTTTACATACGTATGTATTTAACTTTGCCTCGGATTCAAGGCAAGTTTGGAGAAAATTATAATGTAGTATGAGGGGTACCGACTAGACTAAAATCTGTGTGTTCTGCAAACAGTAGCAAACAAATATACGTATAGATTTAGATCGGAAAAGAGAATATCTAGGACAGGACTTGAACCCACGACCAGTCCCTTACAGGGGGAATATTATGGCCAACTGAGCTACCTAGACACGTCCCAGGCATTCGAAACTCTCCGATATATATCTAGTCTATAGGTAAAGTTAGCATACTAATTGCTTTAAAGTTTAAAGTGTAAAGTTTAAATTTGCTATAGTTTTTGAACAAATAATAGGTCTTTACCTATGAAATTGCCGAAATTTTCTTATAAATTTATGAGTTCGTTATTCCTGTAATTTAAAGCTATTTCCATTATTTATATTTTGTTTGAAAGTTGATTTCAAGACTTTACAACTCTGTATTAAATTTTGTTTTTATTGGCCGCTTGATAAATTAATTCGATCTTCAAAAACAGTACTTCCTAAATGCTATCCATTTTGATGATAAATTTCGTATTACTTAACAGCTGTCACTTTTCAGAAATGTAATAAAAGTTGCTGTTTGTTAGCTTAATGTTGTCTCATTCATACACAAAACGAATCATAAATTTGGATTTGTTAGTACTGAAAATTGGGTTTCCTCCAATTTCTTCAAGTAAAACGGCAATTTCATATGTAACGACCTAATATACGGACCACATAGCATGATAAGCAGGCATCGTAGCCTATGCACACGTGCAATACCAGCATCTAGCAGAAAACTAAGAGATGATGACAGAAAATTCCAAGTCATTTGAATCAGTATGGCAACTCTTCAGGAGTCTAATTTCCAAATGATGAAAAGGAAAAAGATGGTCATAGCGCTGATACCGGCGGCCAAAAAACCTTTATCGAACGTGTCGTATAAATTACTAGTGTCGAATGATTCATTCCACAAAATTGTTGTTTTTTCCGATAGCTGATGAAAAATGAAGTAGCAAATAGCGTATGCCATTCTTCTCCGGTGTGGCTTACAGCCCGCCACACCGGCAAGAACATGTTAATAAAAAAAAACAATTCAACCATTTGTACTAGGCTAAATTTCACAGCTGATCATCATTGAGTAGCCACTCATCAAAATTAGCAAACGATACTTTTCCGAGGAGTACATTTTTTTATTTATCATTTGGTAAGTAGACTCCTGAAGAGTCACCATATTGGTACAAATGACCTCTCTGCTGTAGACTTTTGAAAAAGCCATGACTGAAAAGACAAATTTAGAATTATTTGCAATATCTGTGAATAACTAAGTATTCTACTAAGTACCTAAGTAGTAACTAAGTAGTCCACAGATATTCACTTAGTTCACTTTATTTTTGATAAAAATCATAAAGTGAAAATTGGTGCAGTTATATAAAATAATGCCTTGAACTAAGTAATAGATAAAACTGATACTATTGTGATTAACATGATTAAAAATTATTTAGATTACTTGAATACATTGTCATAAAAACCGTAAATGTTTTCTTTTTTTTTAAACAGCTTGTTTCATTATTTTCCCAGTCAATTAGTCCAATTCATGCTAAATATCTATTTAACACTGAAAACTTTTTTTTGCCTTGACGATGAATAAGCATAATAATTTTGTAGAAATGATTTTCAAAATCAGAACACCTGTTACAATCGCAGTTTATTAACGTATTAGGAAGATCGCACACGCGACTCTACGAATAAAATTAACTACCGAAACAAAAGCTCACCAGTCACCACGAACTTAATATCGTAAGACACGCAATTGTGATGTACAGTCAGCGCCAAAAGTAGATGAAATTATTAGATTTTGAAAATTAATTTTTGGGCAAAGTAATTTATTTGATAATGAAATTGCTGTTTAACTACTTAGTCGACTCTATTGAAATATTTTTAAACTTTGATAAGAATATAATTAATAATTTTTAATATGAAATAATTTTTTATCTTATCTTATCTATATGATATTGTCCAAAATTGACACGAATATCACACATTAAAATAAAACTATTTTTAACGGATTCTATTGCGATTATGTGATGTTATTTTATTATTTACATTGAATTACAGCGTCGGTAGCCTATCGTCGGTTCGTATCCTGGCCATTACACTACCGACGTGAACCCACTCCTAACACAAGTAATGTAGCTTAACTGGAGGGGTTAGGAGGAACATTAGTAATTTCGGTTACTAATATTCTTAAAAAAAAATCATTTTTTTTCTAATTATATGTCATTAATTTTCATTCGGATTATTAAGTTCAAAATCAGGGTAATCATCATATACTTTTGACGCCGACTGTACGACAGCCATCACTGATTATAAAGTGTACGTTAGCGTTGACATGGATACTATTTGTAGCTAGAGAAACACAAAACGACAGACTGGTTGATTTGATGTCATGGTTACAATGATGCAATGTTACAATGATGTTGCCCCCCGAGTTTCGCAGTCTGCGGCGAGGACGCCGCAGACTCATCTACGCCCAGGACTACCGACCTCCATGATCGGGGCCTGAGGACGGCAGTTGGCCGACTCGCCGTCCTTACAGAAGCAGGCCGTGGCGGAGGCGTGTCGAGTGTGCCCTACACACGCCTGCCAACTCACCGAAGCGGGATAAAACCCGACCCCACCAGGCGAGGCCGCGAAGGCGGCCAAAGTCCGCCGGCAACCCTGGGGTTATCCTTTCGAGGGCTTACCCGGGGTGCCCGGCAACGGACACTTGGGGAGGACACCGTGCGGTTTTAGTCGAGACACGACATAACCACCCCCGCTGGCCAGCGGGGGGGTATCCGAAGGGATTTCCGCACGTAAAAAAAAAAAAAAAAAAAAAATGGTTACAATGATAAGGATTGATGTAATTAAAAGCCGCGGTAGGCTAGTGGTATGGGTAATGGACTGCTGAGACGAGGTCTCGGGTTCGATCCCAGGTTTACCATGGCACACACCAATGACTTTTTGATTCTTTTCGAAGTTATGTGTGTATTTATCGCAGGTTTATAAGTGCCCGGTTAATGGCAATAGGCTCGCCACCTATTACATTGGGACCTAAACATAAACTGACGAAATGTGGGTGCTAGCACCTCTGCCTACCCCTTCGGGGATATAGGCGTGAGTTTATGTTATGTTATGTTATGTTATGTTATTAAAATGGTCTAGTGGAATAATCTGAAAATAGAAATTAAATATAAACATAAATATTGTAAAAATACATATATTTTTAAGAAATTCGTGATAGTGATGACCGGGATAAACTCAAGAACGGGTGGACCGATTTTCATGATCTTTTGATTTTTGTGGTGTTTTTGCGAACATCGCTACGTTTGGCGGAATTGGTAATGTAAGACTTGAACCGACCAAAACTTCACACCGTCTCGTGTCTTCAATACCGGGTGCAAGGAGACATTCACGAAATAAATTCAGCTAATACGGTAACCAACATAACTTGATTCTAAGGTAGAACAAAGTTTGCCGTGTCAACTTGTCTATTTTTTTTTTAGCGTATGGAAACCCCCATGGGCTTCACCCCATCGGTGCCGACGATAGGGTGGGCGTGTCGGAATCGGACCCACTAAAATCACACGGTATCCTTCCCAAGTGTCCATTGCCGGGCACCCCGGGTAAACCCTCGAAAGGATAACCCCAGGGTTACCGGCAGACTTTGGCCGCCATCGCAGCCTCGCCGTCTATTAAATAAAAATCAATGTTTGTTCACGAGACAAATGTTGAGTGTACGGGGCTCCTCGAACATCTCCAGGGTCAAAGCCAATCTCATTTTCAAGCCAGTACAGCAGCTGATTGACGGAAATGGCTCTGGCGAAAGTTTTTCTCTCAGGATTGGAAGGTCAGACAACAGTCCCTTTTTTTTTTCGTGCGGAAATCCCTTCGGATACGTCGGGCTTGCACCTACTAAAACCGCACGCCGTCTCGGGTCTTAAGACGCCGGGGTGTAAGGTTACCCATAGAGCATATCCCTCGCACCCCGACTGACCCTGGGCCATCTCCGATTTCGAGATGGCCCCCTTACTTGCTCTCCACTGTGCCATCTGCTAGTCAGAAGGACACGTGGAAAGCTTCCGAACAGCCCTCAACAGGGCCGTCCTCGCCTCGGTCGGAGTTGACCGTAGGCGGCTGCGTCTCTCCCACCCTAGGAGAGAGGCGCTGCCGTCTCCGTTGCCCAGGGTGCACCGCGTGGAGGTCCCCAACCAAGCACCCCGACAGACAACAGTCCCTCCCATGAAAACCGTATAAGCCATATCAAAAGAAGGAGAAGGAGTAATTGAACACAGGAGGAACCGGATTTTGAGGTGAAAGCCGTAGATGCAGCCGGTTACGATTACGCCAAGATGATGATGATGATAAGAAAGTGGATCTCGGGCTTCAAAGTATAAGCTTTGAAGGCAACTAGGATTAACGCTCGGATGTATTAGTACTTGACCGATTATATGTATATACTAGCTGATGCCCGCGGCTCCGCCCGCGCGAAGGTCGTTTATCGTTTTTTGGTCATATCTCCAGTTCTACTTAACCAATCTAAAATAAACGTAGCCTAAGTTACTCCTTATTACATCAGATACCTGCCAATAAAAGTCCCGTCAAAATCGATCTAGCCATTTCAGAGATAAGCCGGAACAAACAGACATATAGACAGACAAAAATTGTAAAACATGTTATTTTGGTGTATTTACCGTGTATATATTCATATACATGTGGTAAAAAACGGTTATTTCAATATTACAAACAGACACTCCAATTTTATTTATATGTATAGATATGGTATAATATATATAAGGTTCACAAAATTAGGTCTCTGAATTTGGTGAGATGACTTGGTATCGACAAAATATGTATTTGAAACAAAAAAAAATCGGGTAAAATAAAAAATAAAAAATAAAAGTATATAAAAATGAAAAATATAAAATGAAAAAAAAACACCACCAGCGACCAGCGTCACGTGACGCGACGAGCCCGTGACGCACGTGGTAGGCGTGCAGCCCTTCTCCTCGCAGTATTCTCCCAGCGGATGTGTGGGAAATACCTAAATCGCAACCAGCGTCACGTGTGCTCGTCGCGTCACGTGACGCTGGTGGTGTTTTTTTTTCATTTTTGTTTTTTTTTTATTTTTTTTATTTTTTTATTTTACCCGATTTTTTTTTGTTTCAAATACATATTTTGTCGATACCTAGTCATCTCACCAAATTCAGAGACCTAATTTTGTGACACCTTATATATTTCTGTGATATATGTATTTATGTTAAATATATATGTTTTATATATGTAATGTTTTGTTTTGTATGTACCTACCTATTTATCTTTGGTTTCATCACTTAGCGTATACTTCATTTTTATGCCTACCTCGTGATAGCTCTGCACCACCCTATAGTTGACTGGTAGAGAATGCCTATGGCATACTATGTGCATGAAGATTAAATAAATAAATAATATTTTTCTAAAGATTTAGATCGGAAAAAGAGAACATCTACAACGGGACTTGAACCCTTGAAACTTGAGCGTCACCTTAAGACGTATATAATATACGTGTCTAGATAGCTCAGCTGGTCAGACCATTCCCTCTGTAAGGGACTGGTCGCAGGTTCAAGTTTCGTTCTAGATGTTATCTTTTTCCGATCTAAATCTTTAGAAATAGTAGGCTTACAAAATGCTTAAAAATTTAATTGAATTAATTAGGCGGAGACATCAAAAAACAATGTTTAAAAATGACTGTAAAGTTATTCATTGTTTCCGTAGTTCGCAAGAATTACGGTAGATGGCTACAGCATCGCCTTAAGACGTATATAATATGTCGGAGAATTTCGAATATCTGGGACGTGTCTAGATAGCTCAGCTGGTCAGAGCAATCCCCCTGTAAGGGACTAGTCGCGGGTTCAAGTCCCGTTCTAGATGTTCTCTTTTTCCGATCTAAATCTTTACAAAAAGTAAGCATACAAAATGCTTAAAAATTTAATTGAAAAAATCTTTTGTATGTAGAAAATACATATCTTGTCAATTGTCAAGCGTCTCTGATTTGAATGCAAATTTTACTGATCTAACACTTTGCACTTGTCTTTGACAACAATAGAAATGGTTGCGACAACATTAGCCACGCTATCGGAACTAAATTACCTTCAAGGAAATTAGCATTTTAAGTACCTACCTAAGAGCTACAAATATGTTTCCGTCATACTGACATAACACGTTAGTTCATTGAACTTGTCTTTACCTAACTACTAGTAACACAGAGTAATAAGTATTGTTTAGTATACTTACTACTCGTGTACTAGTAATCCGTCTTTATTTCGTTTCGGCTTATATTGTTTTTTTTTAACTCAAGCGATCGTACTTTACACAATATATAGCTATGTCCATCGGGGGTTTTTTTTTTTTTTTACCTGTGGAAACCCCCACGGCCTTCACCCCATCGGTGGCAATGATGGGATGGGCTTGTCGAAATCGGACCGACTAAAACCATACGATGTCCTCCCCAAGTGTCCATCGTTGGGCACCCCGGGTAAGCCCTCGAAAGGATAACCCCAGAGTTACCGGCGGACATTGGCCGCCATCGCGGCCTCGCCTATGGGGTCGGGTTTTATCCCGCGACGACGGTGAGTTGGCAGGCGTGTGTAGGACACACACGACACGCCTCCATCTTGGCCTGCTTCTGTAAGGACGGCGAGTCGGCCATCTACCGTCCTCAGGCCCCGATCATGGAGGTTGGTAGTTCCGGGCGTAGAATCTCCGCCGCCTCTTTCGCGCGCATTACCAGTTCGCAGAAAGAGGCGGCGGCGTGCCACTTGCTCCCATCGGACACCATGGCTCTCACCATGGCCTCGAGCGAGAGAACGTCCACGCCCAATCGGAGATAATGTAACTTTCAAATGGTGAAAGATTTTTTCCAATAAGTAAGTAAGTCCAAAGATTACTCCAAACATTATTAACAAACTCACAAAACTCAGCCTCTTTCTTTACAATAAAAGTTTTTTTATCTATATACTCACGGCCGTATATTGTCGAAGAGGTAAGCAGGTGTCTGCACCCACACTTGCGATTACGATTTTTGATTCCACGTAAGGTGAGCCAATTGCTACTAGTTGTGTACTTTTTCAGATTATGTGCTGGTACGAAGAATTACTATCGAACTCGAACTCATGACACGGTCAAATTTAGGTCATATATTGTAAAGCAGACCCCGAGCTCCAAAGCGCAACCTATGTTATTTAACTATTATTTAATATTATTATTTTAAATAAAATAAAATAAGTTTATTTCGGACCAGAATCCATAGTGTTAGTAACAATAATCTAATAGTAATAAAGTAATTTTAAAGAGAGATTGAATTTTTGAGTTTGTATGTATTTGGGGTTATTTTCGGAACCACTGCACGCATTGTGATATTTTTTTATATTATTTTAATTTTATATAAATCAAGGCATCATTGTATTGGTCTATGTCCACTTATTCTTAGGAATTTTCTTTAGAAAAGCCCTATTGCTATCGAGTTGTCGTCGACGTCGTCATCGTCGACGTCGTCGTCGTTGCCAATTTTCTGTCACGGTTTTGGGTACGAAGGAGATGAGCTATCGAGTTGCTGTTTTCGGTAATAGATTCGTGCTGGGGTGAACCATTGCAAGATAAAAAAAAATCGCAAAAAATCGCAAAATAAAAAATCGCAAAATCAAAAATCCCTTGTATTCGGCTGAGCTCGTCTCAGGAATTCAACTTGTTTATTCTTGCATGCATTGGGTATTTCAATAATTGGGCGTGAGTCATCCTCGAAGTTTTATTGTAAGCTATTTAATATTTTAGTTGAATACTGGTGAAACGATGAAACGTTTACAGGTGGTAGAAATTTAATGACACAAATTTGTCACAAAATTCGGCCGGGTGGGTACCACCGTGCACGATTGCGAAAAACCCTCCATAGTAATCCAATTATAGTTTGATTGCGTTCAGGGGTCAGCAAGTGTATAGCCGGGCAGGGGGATTGTGGTCGCAGCACTAGTGGGACCGGTGAGGCCGTCAAGCTGAGTGCCACCATTGTTAACATGGTACGTGTATGTAATGGTGACCCTCTTTCCTGAGACTTTACCTTCAGCTTACCATCAGGCGAGGTGAAGTCAAATTGACGTTTCCAAAATATATAAAAAAAACGTGCTCCATAATCATTTAATTGTTACATCTATGTACTTCATCGTGTTCCAGCAAAACAATGGAAAAAAAAATTTACAATTTTAAAATTATAATTATTTATTTTGTATTACATTTTTGTTTTACATTATCTCAATGGACATAGCCTATATTTTATGTAAATTATGGCTTGAGTTTAAAAAAAAAAACATATAAACCGAAACAAAGCGAGGGCGGGTTACTAGTCATTAATATTTAAAAGTTATCATGACATTTTAATTTACTGTTTTCCAACATCGATATCACTGTAATAGTGAGGTGTGAAACTTAGACCATTCGTCTTGACGTTGGTAACTGCAACTATTCAGAGGTCTTGGTTGAATAGTTTTCGGAGGACTTTCGTACGACTGCCAGATGTTACACCGAAGTAAGAATTGTGTTCTCATATTTTCACAGTTGAAAAACGGAACGTGAAAAGTTTTGACTTGCCTCGAGTTTGTTTGGAAATTGTTATATTTTCAAAACTTAATTTCTGTTTATTGCCACATCTGTTTAAAATTTATACAAAAATATTTACGAAAGAAAATAATTTCTTTTCTTTATCCCGGAATTGGGATCAAAAATACACGAATAATTATGTTTTTGAAGTGAAAACTTCTTTAGGCGCTTTGGGCATTTTTGAGATGGAAAAGACTTTGAAATGGTAAGAAAATCGTAGGGTTCTTGAGGGCTAGTTCTTGAGTTTTCGTGGGATTCTTGAATTTTTCATGGGGTTCTTGAGGGTACTCGAGTTTTTACCGATGCATCTGTAAATATTTCCTGACGATAAAAAAAATATACAATTAATAAAGTTTTCACTTCTGCGGGCACTCCTTGAGTGCCACTCTTTTGTTTTTTCCTCAGTTTGTCCCACTGCTGGGAATAAGATTCCCCCAATGTATCTATTTATAAATTAATAAATATAAGTCCTTTGCTGTATCCCACTAATATCCATCAAAGAAGTCGACATCGAGAATTATTTAACAAAAGAAATCTCCTCACATCTAAAAATTTAAAATTACTGCAAAAAAAACCACTTAGACAATCGTGTATTTTGTAACGATCTTCGCAATTCCTCCACCTGGCGTATCATGTCTATCCCAACTACCGTATTCATAATTATCTCCCATTTACAGTGGGTACATTTATGTAGAATCCCCCAAAATATCAGAGACTTACATAAATACATACATATACTCACGCCTTTTTCCCTCCAGGTTAGACAGAGACAACAGCCCGCCATCTGCTTCTGTCCTTGCATACTTCACGAGCTTCCTTCACTGTCATTAAACCTTTCATGCAAGCCCGCCGGTTTCGAGTGCTTTTAACCTGCCCTTTTTTCAAAACCTCGTTAATTTGATCAGTGTATGTTCTGCAAGGTCGACCCAGGCTTGCCTGCCCACTTACATCTGCCTTATATACTTGGTGTATCATTCGCTCAGTACTCATTCGTTCCAAGTGCCCAAACCACCTTAGCATACCCTTTTCAATTCTTGTAATTCTTCTACGAAATTAAAGGTATGGTTCACATAAAAAGGTTTGCATTCAGTGTTACACATAAAGTTTATGTGTTCTGTATAATGATGACAAACTCTGTAAAAAAAAAAAATTCGATGGTCTACACGACAAATGAGCTAAGTGCAAAATTCTGCACATTCAAATCGGAACACAATATCGATGGTCTTGAAGACAACCTGTTTTCTAGACCATAAATTATAAATATTGTCACAAAAGGCGTAATTATTATTATTCAAAGAAACTATAGCAGACCAAAGTATACAAAAGTTCCATTAAAATTTGGTAACCAAATTTCTCAGCATGAAAATTTCTATGGAAAGAACTTTAAGTTGTGGACACAGAAGGATAAAATATAGGAAATCGTAAAAATGAGAGGCACTGACTTTGCGTGAATATAAAACTGTTTGGTTAGGAACGCCCGTTAGCGACTACATAATTCTAGTTTTCGCAGCCATTTATGAAATGCAAAACATAATTGCATGCTCAAAATTGGCGAAGCTTTTCGTTCAGATTGGACATTAAAGTACGAAATGATAGTGTTATATTATTATATCTACACCTGTTTTTTGTCGGGAATGCCCTCGTATACCCCCCCGTCGGTCAGCGGGGGCGGTTATGTCGGGCTTGAACTGACTAAAACCGCACGCCGTCTCGGGTCTTCAGGTCGGGTTGCCCATAAGGCATTTCCTTCGAACCTCACATGCAAGCCGGTACACTTGCTGATGGAAGGACAAGGCACAGACTTTCCTCTCGGGGTTCCCTTTAAAGCCGTATAATTCAAATCAAAAGTAGGAGAAGGAGTAAGCGCCAGACTCCAGTGAAAGCCATGGATGCAGCCAGGAACAAAGCTAAGATGATGACGATAGTAGGAGAGCGGATATTCTGGCTCCAAAGTAACCAAGGCAGTTTTAAATGCAACCGGGATTTGCGCTCAGATAAAAAGAGCAGAGAAAAACAAGCAACCAATTGAATCGATACAACTTATTTACAACTCCATTACCATCCTATTTTTGTTAAAAAGTGTATAAAATAAATCACATGTGATTTACAACCAGAGTTGAACAAAACTACACACAAAGTTCAAAGCAATCAAATTGAGACAAGTATCGAGTTAGCAGCACCAACTTCTTATTTAACTTGATCTAAATCAACAAGACGCGATTCCTTTAGCAAATGGCCTTTCGAACTTCTGAATGTACAAATTAAGACTGGCCCTTTCAATTTCGGAAAGTTTTCTTCAAATTCGCCCATTTTCCTCACGTCCCAAAACCATCTAAATAATTCTATATCAAGTTCTGTGACAGAAGCCATCTATGAGTATTTGATTTTAATTTGAGGTGTTCTTAGAATTGGAAAGTTGAAGAAGAATTTCGTTTTGCAATTTGATAGAACTCTAATTTTCAAAATTTTCTTTATCGCAAATAACATCTTCGTTTATATTTTTCTTAATGTGTGTGTGGCACCACCAATTTTGAATCTATGCCATTAGGTGGATAATTTTGATACAATTTACATAGATGCTATTCAAGTTTGTGCTTTCAATAGCATGACCAAAATAAACAAGATGCTTAAAGTGAATTATTTTTCGGTTGAAAATGAATTATCAACTAACATAATATACGACATATATTTATATGTAACTGTGTATATATATTCTTCTCTCAATGGCAATCAGTCCTCTGCACGTTCAACGATCAATTAATTGAAGGACCCTGCACCACGCATCCAGTTGTAGGTATAGTTAATCAGGCTAATGAGATTGCAGATAATACCTGCCATTACTTTGTACTATTAGGAAGTAAGGATACTGATCTAGTTATGGTTAGTCATGGGAAAATTACGATTGACTATAATGCGAAATCTTAGAAGTCTATTATGATCAACCACTGACATGAGTTTGAATTTTTCAAGTCAGCATTCATCATCAGTATTCCTACCGACTTATTACTATATTGCACAATATATATTTTGTAAATGTTAATTATCACTGATATAAAATTATATTGACGAATTTTATTGCGATTTATTTTAATACTTTTTATTTTCATTACTGTTCTTAAGGTTTCGGTAGCTTTTCAGCAATCGTGATCACGGGGTGACTCCGAGCTGGGACAAGCTACTAACAAGGTTAATTCCAATGATTGGTATTGATTACACTAATTAAATATCATAGTAATTTGAATTTTGCAATGAACCGAAATTTTGAACCGTTTATACCTGAATATAAGAACCTGATGATGAAGGTGATATGGATAAGCTATTATTTGAATGAATGAACTATTTATATTAGAAAATGAGTAAGAATTTCCAAAAATTTAGAAGTGTGCAAAAAGAACTACCTGTCGCATTCATAAGATGCGTCTGCAAATAATAAGAAGCGAACGTATTGTTTCTATTCAACCCAGCGTCAGCATTCATATGTCTTAGTATTCCGCACTATCATCCTTAGCGTTAGCGCCAAATTCTTTTTTTTATACAGGGTCAAACTTAATAAAATTTGTTTCTACAAGAACGCCCAAATTCGACCGAATTCTTTATAAGTCGTGTCCCGCCCTCCGCGAAACTTTCGGATGGACAGTTTTTCTTTTCTTTTGATCTCACATTTATATGTTCCCCTTGACGGAGTTTTTCTCTTATTTTTATTTAACTGTACCTCGTTTATTACATGCCTGCGTATTTTCGGAAGCCAGGAATAGATGTAGTCTCTTGAATGGGTATGTAGGGCATTTTGCGGTCTGGTGTTTAAATTACACTACAAATGGTTTGCGTATTTGTACTATAAAGGTAATTCAGTGTACAGTAGTACGTTTTTAGCTATTATTACGACGTTAAAGGGCTTAAAAACGCATCGGCCTGCATCATTGTTCGAGTTTAGCTAGGTTACGTAGGATTATCTATATATATAAAAATGAATCGCAAAATGTGTTGGTAAGCGCATAACTCAACAACGCCTGGACCAATATGACCAATTCTTTTTTTTAAATGTTCGTTGAAGTCCAAGGATGGTTATTACGGAGACAAAAGTTTAAAAAATTGCATAAAAAAAATTACAGGCATGTTTGGGATAAATAGGTGCCACGGGGCGAAGTATGCCACGAGCGAAGCCGTGGGAAACAGCTAGTAAATTAATAAAAACGAATTAAAAGATTACTTTAATTTTAAGAAGAATCTGAAATATTAATTTTACAAAATACAGTAATGAAATCTAAGGTGATCCAAGAGATCCAATATCTATAGACCCCAAGTCAACCTTAGTTACTGGCCGGTACACCTGCTGACTGACCGACAAGGCTCTGGCGGTGGCTGTTCTCTCAGAGCTGGAGGATCAGATGGCAGTAGCTTCAGTCAAAGCTACAATAAACCAATTCTGCAAACCGAGGCTGCAAAAAAAAATAGAAGGTCAACGATAGTCTCCTCTAGGCTATTATGTATTTCCTTAATGATAAAGCTAAGTGACATGAGCAACGGCATTTTAATCTGTCTAAAATATGTTAATTTATCCAATTGTATAAGTATTGTTATTAATTTTTAATTTAATTGTTAAATATTGAATGTTATATAGTCTATTGAAATTTGTTATACTGTGCCTAAATATTATTATTTAATTCTGTTAATTCATTATAAATGTTATTCACTTTAAAAATATAGATATTATGACTTTAGATTGTTGACATTGAATATCCACGGACATAATAATTAAATTATTACTGTGTAGACTGATGTTGTTACTGTTTGGTGAAATGTTGATACGTTTAATCTATATTTGCTTCAGGAGTCGAGTATGGCGATACAATTCATTAATAAAAACATCCTGTAAACCCATATTTTGCCAAATAAATGATTTCATTTGACTTTCATTCCAGAAATTATCTTATATTCAACCAGCTAATGCCCGCGGCTCCATATCGTTTTTAGTATTATCTCCGGTTCTACTTAACCAATTGCAATCAAATATATGGCATATTTTAAATCTGACCGAGACCTTTCTAATACAAAAAACCACACCAATATCCGTTCTGTAGTTTTTGCGTCCATCGCGAACAAACAGACAAAAGAACAAAAAATGTGTTCAGAATCGTTCATTTAACATAACCCAATTTTTTTAAATCTGCAATATTCAGACAACAAATTTTATAATTTTATAATAGTACTTATGGATATGTCATGCATTTGTTTTAAAGCGGCGATAGCCCAGTGGCGTACGTAACGGACTACTGAGACGAGGTCTCGAGTTCGATCCCCAGTCGCCCCAGGCACACACCTCTGACTTTTAGTAGTTATGTGTGCATTAATAAATGTTAATTATCGCTCGCTTAATAATGTGCCCGGTAGATGGCAATAGGCTCGCCCCCTATTACATTGGGACCTTAATATAACTGGCGAATCGTGGGTGTGTAATACACCTCTGCCTACCCCTTCGGGGATACAGGCGTGAAGTTATGTTATGTTTTGTTTTAAAGTACATACAAGGGTCAGTCGGGGTGCGAGGAATATGCTCTATGGGCAACCTTACACCTCGGCGTCTGCAGACCCGAGACGGCGTGCGGTTTTAGTCGGTTCAAGCCCGACATAACCGCCCCCGCTGGTCGGCGGGGTATCCGAAGGGATTTCCGCAAGAAAACAAAATTTAGGTTGGCTTTTCTGGGAGCGACTACCAGCTGACATCCCAACCTCAAGATGAAATCCTCCACCAGAGCCACATCCATTGTTTAGTAGATGCACCAAAAAGCAGGTGAAATTGTCTTGGGCCGCAAAGGAGTTGGAAGGCCCTGCACACCCATATGATCAAAAGAACCTGCCGTAAACTGAAACTGAAATTGATGAACCGTGATATTGTCGGAAGTTTACGCGAATGTCACACATTGAAATCAAACTATTTTTAACGGATTCTATCGCGATTTATTTGATATTATTTTATATTTTACATTGATCCCGACGTTTCGGTTGCTTTTCAGCAGCCATGGTCACGGGGAGACTAAAGATGGTTGTTGTCTTGTAATTTGAAGTGTAAGTTATCGCAAAGTACCCGAACTATGTTGAATTGTTGGTGTTACTATTTACGCAAAATGAGCTCACAGTGTCACGAAGTCTTGTTGTATTTTGATTTTTCTTGTAATTAATTAAGCGAATGGGTCCCAAGGTGGTGGTACATTCCAACCATCTTCTCTATTAAAATTAGGATGTTTTTTAATTTCAATAGCTTCGCGGAGCATCCTACGTAGGAATCGATTTTCTTTTTTCAATGTAAAATATAAAATAAGATCGTGATAGAATCCGTTAAAAATAGTTTTATTTTAATTGGTGAACCGTTTTAATTATCCGAATTCTAACTTTGCCACCCCAAGAGAATTCCTTGTTTAAACCAAATCACGGTTAAAACTCAATTACCGTGGCCAAAATCGTGGATTCTGAACAATTTAAATTTAGTGAATTTTATAATTTTATAAAACTTTCTAGTCACGTTCATTGCAAATTACAAGTGACGATATAATAAACTAGCTATTGTCCCTGGCTGCATCCACGTGAAATACCTATCCTGTTCCCGTAAGCTACGGCAACCTATTTCCGGGGTAAAAAGCCTACGTGCTATTCCAGTCTGAAATCTATATCTGCGCCAAATGTCATCCAGATCCGTTCAGCCGTTGTTTTATTTTTCCCTTCTTTATTTTTTAATTTTATTCACCCTCACTAACTTCCACATTTATAACACAAGCTGTTACACACGGCTCCGCCTGGATGTAATTCTGATTCCGTTTCCACGCCCCACAGCAACCTATTCTCGAAATAAAAAGTAGCCGTTTTTCAATTCTAGACCATAATATATATCTCTGCCAAATTGTATCCATCAACCATTTTTTTGTGGAAGAGGAACATACATTCACACTCACACACATACATTCATCCACCTTCACAAACTTTCACTTTATAATATTTGTAGAATACGGTTTTAACAATAAATTAGATGAGAAACTATTTTCAGCGTGAATGTTTCGGTCGAATCGGGTCCTCGCGTAAAAGGAACTCAACGTGTTATTTGCCTATAATTAAAATTCGTCCAAAAGGGCTGCTGTAGTATTTTGTTCAGAAAGAAAGAAAGAAAGAAAACGTATTTTTTTGTAAATCTAAGATAATTTAAGATATATTTTTTTCAATTATCGCTCACTTAGCAATGTGCCCGGTAGATGGCAATAGGCTCGCCCCCTATTACGTTGGGACCCAAACATAACTGGCGAATCGAGGGTGTGTAATACACCTCTGCCTACCCCTACGGGGATACAGGCGTGAAGTTATGTATGTCTGTTTTTTTAAATTTAATATCTTAGACACATTGTAAATCTAATTATAATCCCGTTTAATACAACAGCGAGTTTTTATATAATAGTCCAATCTAGATCCAAAATAAGCATAGCTTGAAACCTGAGAGCCAGATAAATATACTTATATAATTTTTGTTTTATAAGCAAATACATGTTCTACATAGAAATTTATGAAAAGAAATTGATTAATAATAGGTCTTTACCTATGTAATTGCAGTTCTGCAATCTGAATTCTAATTTCAAATTAATTTTATTTTAAAAACATGGAATCCATTTTCCAAAAGTAGTCATTTGTTTATTGATTAGTGTTACGTTTTCATCGCATTTCAATCTTTTTCGTCATCATGGATACGTTAAAAATTCGACTAATTATGGAATATGAGTATCGTCGTGGCAGCAACGCGGCACAAGCGGCACGCAACATCAACGACGTTTACGGAGCTAACACTAGAAACCAACGCACCGCCTGTTATTGGTTTGATCGCTTCCGTTCTGGAAATTTCGACCTGAAAAATGAACCTCGCGGTCGTCCGAAGACTTTGGTCGACAATGACGAATTAAAGGCGATTGTGGAAGCCGATGATACACAATCTACGGCTGAATTAGCAGTAGCTTTCGACGTTAGCGTCAAAACAATATTGGTCCATTTGCGTCAAATTGGCAAGGTAAAAAGCTTGACAAATGGGTGCCCCACGAACTCATTGATCGCCAGCGCGAAGTACGCGACGAGACATGCCTTGCATTGCTCAACAGACACACAAACGAAGGAATTTTGAAACGCATTGTTACTTGCGATAAAAAATAGATTCTGTTTGATAACCACAAGCGCTCAGCAAGTTGGTTGGATCCTGGTTCAGCACCTAAACAATGCCCTAAACGAAAACTTACGCCTAGAAAAGTGATGGTCACTGTTTGGTGGTCTAGCGCCGGTGTGTTTCATCACAGCTTCTTACCAGACGGGGTGAGCATTACTGCAGATGTGTACTGTGAAGAACTGAACACAATGATGGAGAAGCTGGCACATCTCCAACCAGCATTGGTCAATCGCTCCTCTCCGCTGCTCCTGCACGACAATGCGCGACCTCATACTGCACAGCAGACGGTCTCCAAGTTGCAAGAACTGGGGTTGAAAGCTCTCCGTCATCCGCCATACTCACCAGACCTTGCGCCTACAGCCTACTACTTTTTTCAGAATTTGGATAACTTCTTGGCGGGAAAGAAATTCAATACCCGAGAGGCAGTACAAAATGCCTTTGAAGAATTTGTTGCCTCCCGTCCAGCTGATTTCTTTAAGAAGGGCATCAATAAACTGCCACTACGTTGGCAAAGATGCATTGATTGCATGGGTAATTACTTCGATTAATACATGAAAAAAAATCGTTTAATTTTTTTCATACATAACGGCAATTTCATAGGTAAAGACCTAATATTAACTTGTGTGTAGCCCAAAAAAAAGAGTTCTAGATCATCATCATCATAGCATAAGTCCAAAGCATGTAGCCCAGGGTTCGGTTCTACTCTTTATCTTGATTTGGCTTACCCTAACTTTTCCAGGAGTGACTGCCGACTGACCAAACAATCCTGAGAGGAACGTCTGCAACAGAGCCTCGTTCATCAAACAGCAGGTGAATTTGGCTTGGGCCCCGAACACATCGAGACTAAGCCCAGAAACACCTACTCCACCCACAAGAGATGTAGTCTACATACGATTAATTAATATAAAAGAGGTTGAGCCACCCCTTTCTTGTTAAGATTACCGACTCTTATGTATTTTGATATTTCCTTTTAAGAAATAAATATAAAATATAATAATATTATTTGTCCTCGTTTTATCTGAAACCATATCTTCTTCACTATTTACAAGAAAATTATCAACATTTTCGCAAAAACATAAATGTGAATACAAATAGATGGTACCGTTTGATATCATAAACACATTCAATAGCCCATGTCAGGGGTTCTTACACCCCATAAGGAGGGTTGTGAATCGAATGGAATACTTTTGTCCGGGTATGAAAGGGAATCAAATCAAGTTAGTTTGGAAAATAGGATATTAGGAATGGTAGATATAAATATGGAATAAGGCGCTACAGTATAAATAGCCGTTTTCGATGATTAACGGAGGTCGGAGGATCAGAGGGTTGAGCCTCGCTCTGTTCACCTCGCATATTAAGGAAAGAAAGAAATGTTTTTATTGTGTATAGTCACAATTTAACGTAAAGATGCCAGTAAGCACTTATTTTGAATATACACTTACATTTATATATTTCTGAAGTGGTAGGCTGAAGTTTATCAACAGCAACGTTTCACTGACTATGTTTTTCGATCCCACATGATAGGCATGCCTGTGAGCCATAATTGAGTACTTTTTCATGGCAGTAAACTGTCGGATGGACAACAGTCTAACCCTTATTCGCCACATACGACACCCTGGGGAAGACATGGGGTTGCCCTTAACACAGTAAACATGCAGCCAATGAAAAATATCCCTTAACGGCAATTGACTTGGCTCCTATAATGTGCACTCGAAAAACATAACGAAATTTGAATTTTATTACAACTTTGCCTAGCCTTTTAAAATATTTAGATGTGTTATATTATATACGTTTTTTGTGAATTAAATAAAAGCTAAGTATCTTGTTTGACGCCTAAAACTCATATCTTGATTTTTTAAATTAGAAATCAGCATTTACCTGAAACAAACAAAACAAAAATTAGTCGTCGATATATTAATATGTGAAGGAAAAACTTTCCTCTCCCTTTTTACGAAAATTGGGCGGATGGAGGCGTCTGAGATTTGGCATAGTTATAGCTTATATGGAGGAGAAGGGCAGAATATTAATATTTTTTTGAAATTATGCATAAAAATACATTATCCATTCGGCCGCCATCGCAGCTGTGATTCGCAACCAGTTGCGATGGAAGAATTTTTTACCTTTGATGGCAACTAGTTATCAAAAAATACAACATTACACACACTACCATGCTTTTGGAACACAAGCGGTACACGGACCCTGTTACTTAAGTAATTTTAAATTGCCAATGTCAAACGTATTTCATTTATCTTATGTTCACATATAACAAAATTTAAAAAAAATGCAATGAAGTTTACTATTATGAAAACTTCAAAAAAGGTCGAATTTCGACCATACTACAGAGTCACTAGCAAGGATAAAAATACTTTGCACATACCCGTTTAGGGTTTGGTACCCAAAGGGTAAAACTCCGCTGTCCATCCGTCCTTCTGTCACCAGGATGTATCTATTGAACAGTGATAGCTAGGCAGTCAAAATTCAATATCCATCGAGACGTGATCGCTTCCACGGTGGAGCGCCCCCGGCGGAAACCGGACAGGTTGTCCGCCAGGTCTGGCACCACGTTCGCGAGATCCGTAAAACCCGACCCCACCATGCAAGGCCGTGGTGGCGGCCAAAGTCCGTCGGTAACCCTGGGGTTATCCTTTCGAGGGCTTACCCAGGGTGCCCGGCAATGGACACTTGGGAAGGACACCGTGTGGTTTTAGTCGGTCCGATTCCGACACGCCCACCCCATCGTCGGCACCGATGGGTTGAAGCCCGCGGGGGTTTCCACACGCTAAACAAAAACCATCGAGACGTCTGATAATGACGTCAACCCATATGTTACACCCATCATTAGATGGCGTGGGGAGACTTATTATGTGGCAGGACAACGTCAGTGGACCTACCCTACATTTTTACCTATAATTTCTAATACCTCTTTGGTTTGGCCCCGACTTCAACAGAAAAGTCTTATGCGCTATTTTATCTCTTTAAATAAATCAGTATTCAGTTTGAAGTAGGTACTTTTTTATATTCATTCAACTTTATACACCTATGATACGGTAGATGTCTGTCCTTCGAATGCAGACCTCTACAGTATCAATACTGTGAGCACGTTAAACCTCGTAAACGTATAATAAACAAAAAAACATTATGCATTATGTATTATGCACGCCTGCCAACTCACCGAAGCGGGATAAAACCCGACCCCACCAGGCAAGGCCGCGGCGGCGGCCAAAGTCCGCCGGCAACCCTGGGGTTATCCTTTCGAGGGCTTACCCGGGGTGCCCAGCAACGGACACTTGGGGAGGACACCGTGCGGTTTTAGTCGAGACACGACATAACCACCCCCGCTGGCCAGCGGGGGGGTATCCGAAGGGGGGGTGTGTGTTGGGTAACCTCCTCGAGTGTCGCTCCGATTCCGATCCCGCTGCAGTCCGGGGGGAACGGAATCGGAGCGGCCGGTACACCCTGGGCGGCGGTCAATGACTTCCCCTTCACCCCTTCATAGGGTTGGCATTGATCGTCGGCCAATACCCAACGTGGCGGGAACACATCGCTCTCCGTACTCCTCTGCTTTCAGAGGAGACAGGATGAGCGATGCTGTTAGTGGTGAGATGGCCCAGGGTCAGCCGGGGTGCGAGGCATGTGCTCTATGGGTAACCTTACACCCCGGCGTCTGAGGACCCGAGACGGCGTGCGGTTTTAGTCGGTGCAAGCCCGACATAACCGCCCCCGCTGGCCGGCGGGGGGGTATCCGAAGGGATTTCCGCACGATAAAAAAAAAAAAAAAAAAAGGGTATCCGAAGGGATTTCCGCACGTAAAAAAAAAAAAAGAATGGCAATAATTGAAGGGCTCTCTTTTAATGTCACCATAATCCTGTTTAATTATTGTTGTTCTTAAGTGAATTACATTTTTAAAGCAATTACTGCGCACAGTGAGGTATGAAAGGCACTTTATTCCGCGCACCCTCAGGCTGTGGAATGATCTCCATGCTGTGGTTTTCCCAAGCGACTACAATTTGAGGTTCATCAAGAAAGGCATTAGAAGGTTCTTAGATGTTGACTAAACTTTAATAATTAACATAACATCATTCATCAAAGTTTCATTCCATAATTCCATTTAATTATTTAACTTCAGAACATCATAAGTAAAGTTTTGTAGTAGGTATAAGTATGTGTCCAAATTGAAGGGCACAGCTCTTGCTCTGGCTCGGCTGTTGCCCAACATGAGGGGGCCCGATGACTCCTGCAGGAGACTCTACGCGGGGATCGTGCGGTCCATGGCCCTGTATGGGTGCCCAATATGGGCGGAGGCCCTGAGGACCAGAACTGTGCGGATGTTGCGCGCTCCGCAGCGGGTTCTGGCCATCAGGGTCATCCGAGGGTACCGCACGATCTCCTTCGAGGCGGCGAGTCTCCTTGCCGGAACTCCGCCATGGGACCTGGAAGCGAGAGCCCTTTCGCAACTGTACCAGTGGCGAAAGGAGGCGCGGGAGCAGGGATGGAACCCCGAGCCTCGAGAAATCGAGGCCGTGCAGTCCCAGCTCCGCCAGGCCATCGTGGTGGAGTGGAAGGAACGACTTGGGCAACCAAGCGCAGGGCACGCCGCAATAGCGGCGGTAAGGCCCATCATGGAGGATTGGCTGGAGAGGCGACACGGAAGCCTCTCCTACCGACTGACGCAGGTGATCTCAGGGAAGGGGTGCTTCGGGGACCACCTGCATCGGATCAGGAAGGAGCCAACGCCTGAGTGTCATCACTGCGACGCGAGCGAGGACTCAGGGCTGCACACGCTGGCGGACTGCCCGGCGTGGGAGGCGCCGAGGCGTGACCTCGTGGCAGCCATCGGGGTGGGAGTCCTCTCGCTCGGCAGCATGATTGCGGCAATGGTGCGGAGCGCGAGCGCGTGGGCCGCCGCCGCCTCCTTCTGCGAGCATGTAATGCTCGCGAAGGAGGTGGCGGAGCGCGCCCGGGAGAGACTTAGAACTCTCCCGGTCCGCCGAGCCCGCAACTTGCTCGCCGCGCGTCGCAGGCAACTCAGGCGCCGGAGGTCGCTTAACGACCTCCGTCCTCCATGAGCGCAGGCCTGGGGGTGGCGGGTGAGGCCACCTGTCACCCCAGCAGAAGCAGGCCGGGACGGTGGGGCGACTAGCGCCCCTCCCCCAAACCGGGGCAAGACGGGGACACCGTGGTTCCCAAACCCGAGGGGGCCATCTCGAAACCGGAGATGGCCCAGGGTCAGTCGGGGTGCGAGGGATATGCTCTATGGGCAACCTTACACCTCGGCGTCTGTAGACCCGAGACGGCGTGCGGTTTTAGTCGGTTCAAGCCCGACATAACCGCCCCCGCTGGCACGCGGGGGGGTATCCGAAGGGATTTCCGCACGAAAAAAAAAAAAAAAAAAAGGTATAAGTATGTGTTGTCAAACAACCGCCCTTTAATTAAGGGCAGTTATTGAAAAATATAAAGCCTTCCAGCTAGTGCTACTTTATACTATAAGTTTTATTTTTGATCGAGACATCTAACAGTCAAGGCTCATTTCATAATTTGTCGAGAACGAACTAAAAATGTTATGAATAACACCGGCGACCTCTGACCTATTTTGCTTGGAAACACACGGGTAAAACTTTTGCAACGGTACGACTGAGTTTTGTTAATTTTAATTGCCAGTGTATTTTAATAGGTATGTTTTAGTTGGTTCTGCGGTATGAAATTAAAAACTTTGTATCTTTTCGTTTACGGATAGACATATCTATAAGAGGGAAACAGAATATTAGATGCTGTAAAGATAGTACATTTGGTAGAACGTTTCAACGATTGTTTGAATAAAATAACTTTAATATCTTTTACATAATATGGTAGCAAAGATGTACACTACACGGCTTGCCTGATGGTAAGCGGTTAAAGTGGCTTAAGTGCGCTGTAAACACCAACGGCGTCATTCGCGCTTTGGTATATGCAAGGAGGAAGCAAGGTATGGTGCAGAACAGGAAAGAAATGAAATGGAGGCCCCTGGTGCACTCCCAATTAGCATGAAATGTAGCTTGAAGATACTGAAAGGAACTGTTCGGCAAAAAAAAAAAACTACGATATGGTGTACGTAACGGACTGCCGAGATGATGTCTCGAGTTCGACCCCCAGTCGCCCCGGGCACACACCTCTGACTTTTCGTAGTGATGTGTGTATTAAAAATATAATATGCCTGGTAGATTGCAATAGGCTCGCCCCCTATTACATTGGGACCTAAACATCATTGGCGAATCGTGGGTGTATAATACACCTCTGCCTACCCCTTCGGGGATATAGGCGTGAAGTTATGATGAAGTTATGTTATGTCATTAACGTGCACCCCGTACTAACCCGGGTGGCATGCGAGCTCCGTCTAGGATGATACTGACTAGTCGGTCCAATCCATTCGTGATGACTTGGCTCACCATGGCACTATGACCTGGTGAACTCCTACTACTGGTGGTTTGTATAGACTTATGTCAAGTGTTTTAATTTTAATGTTCGTCATCATGGAGCTATTTTAATTAGCTGAAATTATTTATTAGCTGGACCTCAGATATTGTGTCAAGATTGTTTTAGAATTTGATAAAAAAAATCTAGACTTTTTAAAATTCTTAATCTGAAAATGCACATGTAGGTACTTACATAGGTGGGGTGTGTGTTGGGTAACCTCCTCGAGTGTCGCTCCGATTCCGATCCCGCTGCAGTCCGGGGGGAACGGAATCGGAGCGGCCGGTACACCCTGGGCGGCGGTCAATGGCTTCCCCTTCACCCCTTCATAGGGTTGGCATTGATCGTCGGCCAATACCCAACGTGGCGGGAACACATCGCTCTCCGTACTCCTCTGCTTTCAGAGGAGACAGGATGAGCGATGCTGTTAGTGGTGAGATGGCCCAGGGTCAGCCGGGGTGCGAGGGATATGCTCTATGGGTAACCTTACACCCCGGCGTCTGAAGACCCGAGACGGCGTGCGGTTTTAGTCGGTGCAAGCCCGACATAACCGCCCCCGCTGGCCGGCGGGGGGGTATCCGAAGGGATTTCCGCACGATAAAAAAAAAAAAAAAAAAAAGGTACTTACATAGGTGATACCTATCGGAATTACCTACTGCCCAGCCTCTGATAGTGCAGACATAAACAGAGTCAGTGCATTATTAATTTAAAACATAAATGTCAAGGTGCATATCAAGTATAGCATTTACATTAGGAATATAAAGAAGGAATTGAAGGGCTTTCTTTTAAAATCACCATAATTCTGTTTACATATTGTTGTACTTATGTGAATTACATTTTTGAAGCAATTAGTGCGCACAGTGAGGTATGAAAGGCACTTTATTCCGCGCACCCTCAGGCTGTGGAATGATCTCCATGCTGTGGTTTTCCCAAGCGACTACAATTTGAGGTTCATCAAGAAGGGCATTAGAAGGTTTTTACAGGGTCGGCAGCACGAGTGTGACGCCCCTGGTGTTGCACAGGACCATAGGCCGCGGTAACCGCTTCCCATCAGGTGGGCCTTGTGTTTGTCTGCCAACTGAATGGTATAAATAAAAATAGTATGCGAACTTTTCCCATAAATTTTAATCGAAAAGTTTTATATTAATGAGAAGTGTAATTTTAGAATATGATAGTACCATATACTGAATATTTAATTTAATACGATCATAAAATTCGAACACATTTTTTCGTTTGCTGCTTAGAAATACCGTGCTCCTAACTTGCCTGCATTTTTAGCATGATTAAACAACATTATGATACAAAAATGCTATTGACGAACAGACGAACACGTAAACAAAATTGTACTGTATATTTCCACCGCCCACTTACTAATATTTACTAACACATCTGCAATTCGCTTTTGACGCTTTGTAAGTCAAAACATCGTGTTCTAGAGCTGTCTTACTTTCGAACTCGATAAATAAAAATAAACTATTTTGGATACAGAAATATGTGTGGTGACACCGTTTTCATTTTAGTTGTGAATTCGATGCGATGTTACATATCTCTGTTAATATGAATATTGTTTGTTATTAGTGGGAACAGATATTTGGGCGTGTTAACATTCGCTTTGATTATGAGCCATTTGAACTGAGACTAGGAAAAGTCTCGAGACTTTTATTCGGCTTATACTGATAGTCAAAAAGATATAAAAAATGTGGCAAAGATTGAGAAATCTGTTCAAGTGATGGTAATGCGCAAGGGATTTTGGTTGTAGCTTTGCATTTTTGGTTGCCTGACTTATAATTTTCGTTATCGATTTTGTAACATTTTACTTTAATATTTGTATACTTTGAACTCAAATTGTATATTTGGAAATAAGTTCGCCCCCATAACGTGGAACCAAAAGTATATATGTTTAAAATATATAATGCGTCTAAATATTTTTGAATACAATACACGATGAGAAATTTTTTAATTTATGTCAGTCATAGCGACCATTTCAATTCTCCCGCGTCTCTTAACTCCTCATTGAAGTCCAAGATAGGCACAGTCTACTACATAAACTGTGTGGACTGTGATTCGATAGATTGTTTCAACGATGTTAGTCCCCACCCTATTCTACATACGTCGCGTTTAAAGTCTTGCCATTCTCACAAAAGTATGCAACTATGGATCACTGCCTGTCATGAGTCACTAAGGCTTTTATTACAGTAGGCAGTGAGAAATAAGACTGTATAGTGACGTCATAGTATTGTGCCATCCAAAAATATACTATACTATAGACATAACATAACATAACTTCACGCCTGTATCCCCGTAGGGGTAGGCAGAAGTGTATTACACACCCTCGCCAGTTATGTTTAGGTCCCAATGTAATAAGGGGCGAGCCTATTGCCATCTACAGGGCACATTGCTAAGCGAGCTATAATTATCATTATTTTAAAACACTCATGACAACGAAAAGTCAGAGGCCTTCAAGTACAGAATAGGTAGTAGTACTGGTTCAAGTTAAATTTATTTTGAATTGCTTTGGTGGCGCAGCGATAGCTATTTATGTAAGCTAAGACCTGGATTCGATTTGCTGGTCAGGCCAAAATTTCATAACAATAACAATGTTATAATGGTATCGAGTCTGTAAAAAAATTACATCACTAGCAACAAACAACTTGATAAAATAATATATTTTTATCATTACAGGAATTTATGTTCAAAAATGATAATGCACACAAAACAGCTCCACTTTAAAAATAAATTCTAGAAGCTTTTAGTCATAAATTATCATGCAAAGTAAAACATACCAAAACTTGAAAGCTGACGAAGTTGCCGACCTGATTGATGACTCCTATGCTTAAGTGAGACTTTCAGGAGATGGCTCTATCGCTAATGTTGGCAGGGTTCAGTGCTACCAACGATATCTTTTTAAACATCACTTATGACGGGAGTCTTTATTTAGATTTTTTATTTATGAGTTCACGTTGCGATGTTTAAAAGTTTTTTTTTATTTAGTAACATATGACATTTGTATAGGGGTAGGGGTTATTAGCCGAAGAAAAAGTTTTTTTTTTATATTTAAGACACGTCAATTTGACTTCACCTCGCCTGATGGTAAGCTGAAGGTAAAGTCTCAGGAAAGAGGGTCACCATTACATACACGTACCATGTTAACAATGGTGGCACTCAGCTTGACGGCCTCATCAAAAGAGGATTGTCGTCGCAGTGACACCCACCGGTCCCACTAGTGCTGCGACCACAATCCCCCTGCCCGACTTGCTGACCCCTGAACGCAATCAAACCAAAATTGGATTACTATGGAGGGTTTTTCGCAATCGTGCACGGTGGTAAACACCCGGCCGAATTTTGTGACAAATTTGTGTCATCAAATTTCTAACACCAGTGTAGTGAGTGAGTGAGTTTACCCTTTTGTATCCAACACTAATTATGTATGTAGAATATACTGCTTCCGGGATGTTTGTACTAATTATATTTGGTATGGTTGGATAAAATGAGTTCAGGGTAAGGAGGGAGCTCGTAGCTGTATACCTACGTATTGAAGGTTTTGCGAGGAAAGGTTCAAAATCCGGATATACTAGAGCGGATTAGTTTATGCGTCCCGGAAGGGTCCGTGGGTAGGCGCTGGAGGCCGCAGCTGCTGCAGTTGCTGAGCGGGCACACTAAAATGAAACTGACGCGAGTCCTCCATACGCCAATTCAAGTAATTTTGTCAATTATATATTATTATATTAATTTATGTAATTTTGTGCAAGTCATCTCGAAACCGGAGATGGCCCAGGGTCAGTTGGGGTGCGAGGAAAATGCCTCATGGAGCCACCTTACATGAAGACCCGAGATGGCGTGCGGTTTTAGTCGGTTCAATCCCGACATAACCACCCCCGCTGGCCGGCGGGGGTTATCCGAGGGGATTTCAGCACGAAAAAAGATGTACTGGTACACATGTATATGCACCAAAAAAAAATATTAAAGATTTTATTGGTTTTCTCGGTTGGGAAAATGAACAAGATTTTGGGTCAAAAATAGTAACATTTAATGATAATCATCATCATTGTAACATTGTTCCCTGTTGCATCCGAGGCGTTCACTTCGGAGACCAGGGTTCGCTTCTCGTTCTCCGTGGCGTTAACCTGAGTTTGTATCTAGGTTTGCATATAATAAATAATATCATGGGTCTGATCGACATTTTCTTGTATTTTATTTTTTTATATTTGTTCCGTCAATTGACTGCACCCTGCTGGATGGTGAGAAGCTAGGGTGAAGTCCAGAAGATATGGGCCACCATCCCAGATGCTGATTTCTAAAAATAAAACCTAGCTACCAGCTAACCTAGCATCGCCCCCGAAACCACCTGTAGGTATACTAAATTTTATGAAATTTCGTTGGAGCCGTTTCCGAGATTCAGATTATATACATACAGTAATCAAAGTGCATGCCACTTCATTTGGTTTGTACAGTTTGAATTTTGCCGCTCAATAACTGTGATGTATAATTGATAAGATAAGAATTGTATTAAAAAGATTCGAAAGACATAGGTTGGGCCGACGTAAGTTAATTCGTTTAACATTATATACGATGGTACAAGTTTACTTTCTTTTGCCTGGGATTGAAACAAATATTAACATTTAACTAATTAGTAGTTCATTACCTGATGATAATGAACTTCATAAGTGTTCAATGAATTGATAAGGTTCCTCAGGCCCCGATCATGGAGGTCGGTAGTCCCGGGCGTAGACGAGTCTGCGGCGTCCTCGCCGCAGACTACGGGACTCGGGGGGCAGGGTTCTCTCCCGCTCTCTCAAAGCCATCTCTTTCTCTGCTCGCAGGAAGAGTCGGCGGCGTGCCACTTGCTCCACCACGGACCACGAGAGACCACGGCCCTCACCATGGTCTCCAGCGAGATACCGTCGACGCCCAGGACCGCAACGAGATCCCGGCGTTGACTCGCCCACGCAGGGCACTCCACCAACGTGTGGAGCGCCGTGTCTTTGCCAGGATCCTCGCAGTGCTGGCACTGTGGCATTGTCCCCTGGTGGATGCGCCATAGATACTTACCGAAGCACCCGTGTCCGGTTATTATCTGGCACATCTGGTAGGTAAATATCCAACCACTCCTTCATGATCGGCCTTACCGCCGCAATGGTGGATTGCCCCCACCTTGGATGCTTAAGTTGACTTGATGGTGGACTTGAGCACTTTGAAGCCTGAAGTTCGCTTATTATTATTTTTTTTTTTATATTTTTTTTATATTTAGGACACATCAATTTGACTTCACCTCGCCTTATCCATTAATCTGCAGGTGTACCGGCTTGCTGGAGAGGTTGGCATGGCCCCGAGGGTCTTGTTGAAGTCCCATAATATCCCCCCCATAATTAATAGTCATAGCACCTTATTGATATTAATAAATAACTCATAGATTGATAAGTGTATTAATATCGGACGATTATTGTATAGAGAGCCCTTACAACAGAAACCACTAGGTCATGTTGAATAGAACGTTTAGCACTGAAAAACTATAGCAGAATGGTAAGTTATCTCCATACTATGTTAGTGAGCAGTTTGTTTATTGTTGTATGTATGTTACTGTCACAATAGATCCCCATGAAAGTCGGTAACAATTCACCATGGTCCATGAAAAACTAGTACTGCCCGTTATCAAATAATATACGAATCTTGCGGACACTTCAATAACAAACACAACACACATTTGTTAAAGACAACACATTGTGAGGACCCTTTAAGACCCTTCTGAATACTGAGGAAAAGAATTGATGACAGAGCCACAAGGCCGTCGACGGTTGAGTTGTACAAGGCCCTCAATTTTCCTTCATGTCAAAAGCATTAAGGTTAGGTAGGTCCTTGTTCCTTTATATGTCTCAACCCTTTGAATACCATTCAAAAACAGTAATGAATCGGTAATTATTTGTCAAGCTTATAGATTGTCGACACTTCAGTAAGCAGAGTACTTTTGTTAAATTAAATTACATATATATTTTACTTTTTTCACATTTCACATTTTTCACTTCGGAGCAGCAATGTCTTTGTATAAAATACAGGTACGTTCTTGTGTAGAATACTGTTCTCAGCTCTGGGATGGCTCCGTATAGTATTTGTGAGATGCTTCCGACAGATTGCTGTGCTTGCCACAGCACAAACTATGAATCATTATAGAGTCAATGGATCGCTAATTCCCTAGAACCTTTTGCAGTTGCCTAGAAATATTGCCTTAATGGAAGTGTTTTTTTAGGGTTCCGTTGCCAAATGGCAAAAAACGGAACCCTTATAGATTCGTCATGTCTGTCTGTCGGTCCGTCCGTATGTCACAGCCACCTTTTTCCGAAACTATAAGAACTATGATGTTGAAACTCGGTAAGTAGATGTATTCTGTGAACCACATTAAGATTTTCACACAAAAATAGAAAAAAAAACATTTAATTTTGGGGGCTCCCCATACTTAGAACTGAAACTCGAAAAACGCAATTTACCTTTCATTCAATCCACACAAATATAAAATTTAAAAAAAAAGTAATATTATGTTACTTGCTGCTACGGAACCCGTCATGGGCGAGTCCGTAGCACTTGGCTGCTTTTTTTACTATTCATCAGTTCTATAAAAAATGCGCGGAGCTATCGTTTTTTGATCATATTTCCGAGCAGATTTTAAGTCAGACCAAATCCTTTCTTATAGAACCGTATCAAAATCCGTTCAGTCGTTTTTGCGTCCATCGCCAACAAACAGACAAGAATTCCAAATAAAATATTTTTGTGATCAGAATCGTTCATTTAACATAACCCAAGTTTTTTTTATATCTCTAACGTACAGACACGACTAATTTATAATTCTATACCTATTCTAGTCCACTGCTGGACATAGATCTCCCCTAATGAGCGCCATAGCGCCCTGTCTTCAGCTTGCCGCATCCAGCAATGTCGATGATAGGCATTAAAATAACAAAGTATCAATTCAGACAAGTGTCCCTTTTTATTTTTTCGTGCAAAAATACCCTCAGATACTTCGCCGCCGGCCAGCGAGGGTGGTTATGTCGGACTTGAACCGACGAAAACCGCACGCCGTCTCGGGTCTTCAGACGCCGGGGTGTAAGGTGGCCCCATAAGGCAATTCCCTCGCACCCCGGCTGACAAGTGTCCCTAACGTCAGCTAGCCTTCTGGCACGGGTAACACGGTAATATTTTATCTTTCGCCTTACAACGATTAGTTTAGCAGTTAGCTATACTTGTATTTCTAAGCATTTACCAAACAGTTGAAATATTTGTTTATTGAAATATTTGTTTATTATATGCGTTGTAAATCGCTCACCCTCTATGTTTACCAGCGACCTTAAGCTTGCGGTCCTACACAAACAATATTAAGCAGACTTAGATACATAGCTTTAAGGGTCTAAGACCTTGTAGGGCCCATTAAAAAAGGTCACTTCTTTTAATACTATCTCGATCCATAAGTATGTACTGAATAGAATTTTACTGGTGGTAGAAATTTGATGACACAAATTTACACGGCCGGGTAGGTTGCCGTGCGATACCGTGCACGATTGCGAAAAACCCTCCATAGTAATCCAATTTTGGTTTGATTGCGTTTAGGGGTCAGCAAGTACATAGCCGGGCAGGGGGATTGTGGTCGCAGCACTAGTGGGACCGGTGGGTGTCACGCGGTACTACGATGACAATCCTCTTCTGATGAGGTCGTCAAGCTGAGTGCCACCATTGTCAACATGGTACGTGTATGTAATGGTGACCCTCTTTCCTAAGACTTTACCTTCAGCTTACCATCAGGCGAGATGAAGTCAAATTGACGTGTCCCAAATATTAAAAAAAAAAAGAATTTTTCTATCTATACTATTAGAAAATTGTAAATTAGCTGTGTCTGTACATTGGAGATATTTAACGCTGAACGGTTTTATGGAATCGGGCCCTAGAATTTAGCAGCCAGGGCCTCTAGACAAAGTGACATTCTTCTACTGGAATCGCTTCAAAGCGAACCTTCCAAAGTCCGAAATATATGGGAGTGACATTATTTGACGACATGTCACGTTTATCAAATAATGTCACTTCCATACATTTCGGACTTTAGAAGATTCGCTTTGAAGCGATTCAAAACTAGTAGAATGTCATTTTATCTAGGCCCCAAGACTTTTGTGTTTATTTCGCTGTGAAAAAGTGTAATTCTGTCGCTTGGCTAATCGCCTCAACTGCCTTCCGGACTCTGCATGGCGACTGGCATGTAAAAGTAGTGCTATAGAACTATGTTGTGTGCCCAACCCGACACAAATTCTTTCACTCGCTGCTCCTTTTGTCATGACATACATTGCAGCAACGCGTGGCTGGCTCCATTATATTTATACACTAGCTGAAGCCCGCGGCTCCGCCCGCGCGTAGGTCGGTTATCGTTCTATGGTTATATCTCCGGTTTTACGAAAGCAGATTTTAAGTCTGACGAAGACCGTTTTAATAGATAAAACCACATCAAAATCCATTCAGTAGTTTTTGCGTTCAACGCGAATAGACAGAATTCCAAAAATATTTTTGTCTTCAGAATCGTTCTTTTAACATAACCCAAGTTTTATTTTAAATATCTCCAATGTGCAGACACAATATACAATTTTATAATAGTATAGATTTGTTTCAGTCGCAAGTCGCTTTCCGCAAATTTTCGCTTGTAGCTAAATGTCCGTGAGTAGGCAGGCAGTAAGCCCGCCTAAGTCATGGTATTGTTGAAATTTAAACGATGCGTAATCTTAGGACTTTCTACGATCGAAAAACTCGTAATTCTATTTATTTTGTTATGTTTTGAAACTGCTTACAGCTACATTACAAGAGATTTTTCTGATTTTGCGGATTTTTAAACACACTGATTTTTAGGTTATTTACCACACGTTAAAAAAAAGTTATCAAAGAAAGTCTGACGAAGCAAATAGTTTGTTCAATCAGTTAGCCAATTGCAGTACACTGCTGGACATAGGCCTCTCCCATTGTACGCCATAGCACCCGATCCTCCGCCTTGCACATACAGTCTATCCCGTCTACCTTTTTCAGGTCGTCCGTCCCTCTTGCTGGGGGACGTCCTACCTTTCGTTTACCGATTCGTGATCTCCACTCTAGGACTCGTTTGCTCCATCGGCCATCGGTCCTTCGTCAGATGTGGCCAGCCCATTGCCACTTATGCTTGCTTATTGTGCGGGCTATGTCGGTGATTCAGTTCTTTGTCGGATGACCTCATTTCGATTTTTATCCTTCAAAGAAACCCCAAGGTTAGCTCGCCCCATAGCCCGCTGCGCGACTTTTAAGTCTTGGACTAGCCTCACTGTCAATGTCCACGTTTCGGCACCGTAAGTCATGACAGGTAGGATGCACTGTTCGAACACGTTTGTTTTAGGCATTGCGGTAAAGGGGAGGAGAATACCCGATGTAGTTTGCCAAATGCTGCCCAACCTAATTGGATCCTTCTGTTGACTTCTTTCTAGAAGTTGTTTTTAACGAGTTGGATAAACTGCCCAAGGTAGGCATACTGTTGACCAACTTCGAGTGTCGATCCTTCGACGGCAATCGGTCTCAGTGTGACATGTTCTTTGAACATAAACTTGGCTTTGTCAAAGTTCACACCAATACCGACGCGTCGAGAGGCTCTATTTAGGCTGTGCAGCATCTCGCCCAGCTGCTCCAGCGACTCCACAACTATGACGATGTCTTCGGCGAACCGAAAATGCGAGATGTACTCGCCGTTTATGTTTATACCCCACCCAGTCCAATCTAGAGACTTGAAGACGTCGAATAGTTTGAGGGATATAACATCCCCCTGTCTCACTCAACGCTGTAGGCTTATGGGTTTCGTCTTCTGGTCTTGGAGCTGGACGGACATAGTGGCGGTCTCATATAGGCATCTCAGCACTTCGACTTATCGCCAATCAACACGACACCGTTGCAGAGCATCCAGAACTGCCCAGGTCTCGATGGAGTCGAAGGCTTTCTCATAGTCCACAAAAGCTATACACAGCAGCTGATTGTAATCGTGAGTCTTTTATATAATCTGCCGAACAGTATGGATGTGGTCCATGGTACTTTAGCCTGTAGTTTGTTGGCGATTAATAAATTCTAATCATACTCATTGAACAAAATAATAAAAAAAAAACAAAAAACTTATTGAACAAAAACCTAGTAATCAT
This sequence comes from Cybosia mesomella, assembly GCA_946251805.1. Classification (NCBI taxonomy): domain Eukaryota; kingdom Metazoa; phylum Arthropoda; class Insecta; order Lepidoptera; family Erebidae; genus Cybosia; species Cybosia mesomella. The sequence continues at coordinate 24,240,655 of OX276405.1, forward strand.
TGACATGTTTATCTGTATATTTTTAAAGGTTTATTTGAATAGATAACGAACTTCAGAGTGCTTCCATTTCATAAGCCGAAAAGTCATCGATAAAAATCAAGAGCCGGTCATTCATCAACTATCGTCAGTTTTATATATTTGACACTGAACAAAGTATATTTACTTAGTCAATAAATCATGCGTAGCTTTCAACACATAAATAACAGTTATCAATTTCATCAATAAATAAATCTTTGACAATAAACCTATAAATTACTCTAACTCCCGTGTGACCCTTTACGTAAATAATAAATTAACCAATTGTTGTTCGGCGATTTTGTAAGTGGGCACTCTGAAATGATATATCTAATATATAAAATTCTCGTGTCGCGGTTTTTGTAGTTAAACTCCTCCGAAACGGCTTGACCGATTCTCATGAAATTTTGTGTGCATATTGGGTAGGTCTGAGAATCGGACAACATCTATTTTTCATCCCCCTAAATGTAAGTAAAAAAGATGGGTCCACGCCAAAATTTTTTTGTAAATTTTAAGATAAATAAATTATTTTTATTTTTTTATGATACAGCATTAGAAAATACATACAACCCTGAATTTTCAACCCTCTACGATCAAACCCTATTTTTCCATCGCGATTTTTATTTTTTTATTCTTAATCATTTCCTTCAATTATGTTTTTTTTCTCAATTCAATTTGATCTTCCGCCTTCGCCGGTCGATAACCGATCAACTATCAATCGATCAGTTATCCCTGCTAGATGTCTACCGTTGTCACCTCTCATCCAGGAAACATCACGGAGTAGGGATGAGAACGAAGCCGGTCTCCTGTCTTACTCACTATACAGTTTTCGGCATACTTTCATTGTCTACAACGCTTTCGATTATAAGTAAATCCCCGCAAACTTATATTAGATACTTATTTTATTGAACTAAAAAAATGTTTCCTAGAAATAATATACATACAAAACAACGTTTGCCGGGTCAGCTAGTGTACATATAATAAAATCGTAACGAGCTGAAAACTGTACATGGAATATTTTTTCAAAAAAAAAAATCTATGTGTGGAACGATACCGATACCGATTTTTAGAATTTTTGTCTGTGTGTCTGTTTATCTGTTTGTCAGCTTTTTATTATCGATGACCGAAAAATATTAGCTGATGTGTTGCATGAACATTCTTCTAGGGTATGGTCATAAACAAAACATAACATAACTTCACGCCTGTATCCCCGTAGGGGTAGGCAAAAGTGTATGTATGGTCATGAAATGCCATATATATATCATCACGCTATTATAAGTGTGATAGGAGCCGCAGGGTTAAATCGACCAAATCTAATATTGATCATTCCTTTATTATTACAAAGCAGATCATTATGAAATTCTGCAGTTCAATAGATCTCGGACATGGTCAACGTTTGGACTATAAATCATCACGCCATAGCTAAAAGGTGATGAGCAGTGTAAAGGATAGTTGATTAGAAACTCAACCTTTGATAATAAATATGATCACGCTATTATATTAGGGAACCGGTTAGAATTTATTTCGAAGTTACATGTAAACGTCTATTTCTTCATGATAAATGATTGAAAATATAACAATGAAATAGGTAACTTAATACATGCTGGGCTCGAAACTGCAGAAGTAAACATAACTTGATCTATTCCGAATTTAATGCGGACGAAGTCGCGGGCAACAGCTAGTCGTATAATAAATACTTTATAGTCCTCATTTTATCATCCTAGCGCTTTTCCAGTTGCATCCAATGCTGTCACTATATAGCAAAGGGTCTGCTTTTCTACCCCTTCTATTTCACTTCGCATGGTTTTTGGCATCCCAGTTAGTAGACCATTGACACACATGTCATCCCTTAAAACGGCTTGGGAATAATCCCCGCCTAATCCTTAATGTTTTGATTTATTATCTGGAAATTTTTAAATTCAGAATAGCTGCTGTGCGGGAAAATTTGTTTGTCTAATGGTATATGCCGTGTACGTTATAGCATTTACCTAACTATACTAGCAGCACGCTAGGATGGCCGTTTTGACACGTTAAAATAGCGATGTGAAATGTCAATTTAATATAGAAACAAGTTGAATTCCTGAGACGAGCTCAGCCGAATACAAGGGATTTTATTTTATTTTACCTTTTTTTCTTTGTTTTTTTTTTTCTTGCAATGGTTCACCCCAGCACGAATCTATTACCGAAAACAGCAACTCGATAGCTCATCTCCTTCATACCCAAAACCGTGACAGAAAATTGGCAACGACGACGTCGACGACAACTCGATAGCTTTTTCTAAAGAAAATCCCTAAAAAAATCAAATGCGAGTCACATCTATAGTTTTTGGATATTGAATTCATTTTTTAAATTTCGAATTTCAAAACACATAAATGCCAAGTTGTGTCGTAAATTAGTACACTGCACCTGTACTGCACTATTGACAATAAAGAACAGAAATTTACTCTATTCATGCAGTAGGAACTGGAAATAAAGTGTAAATGTATAACTAATAAAAACTGGCCAAGTACGAGTTGGACCTGCGCACGAATGGTTCCGTACCATTGTCTATAAAAATGTCTGTAAAAAATCACGTTTGTGGTGCCGCCCTTAAATATTTTTGTATTTCAATTTAATTATTTATTTTTAAAGTGAATATATAACTAAATATTGTGTGCATATTTGAAGCGTCTACCCGTTGCCGTTATATATCGAGCAAAAACGAACAAAAAACCACGTTTGTTGTATGGGAGAATTCTTGAATATTTATTTTATTCCATTTTTGAGATAAATACTCAATAACGGCATGTGTTATAGCAGCAACAGACATACCTACATGAATAAAGACAGACGGACAGACGGACAAACAGCGGAGTCTTAGTAATAGGGTCCCGTTTTACCCATTGGGTACGGAACTCTAAAAATGACTAAAGTAATAAACTCGAAAGTGTAAATATTGAAACAAGAACTGCAACACTATGTAGCGCAATTGACACTATTGCAATAACAGTGTATAAATATTACAATGTTGGAATTGTGTAATACAAATAAAAAAATATTGGAGAAGCGTAAAACTTGTTAGGCCCTGTCTAAAGAAGAAGATATTGTTTCTAAAGGTGGGATATTTATGTGATCTAAACTAAGAAATAACTATACAAATATCCTCAAGCTCTTCCTTCATCCGAGCAACTCACCGAGCAACAAATTACGATTATATCCAAAGCTTGCGTTTTTGAGCCTAAGGTCTGCTACACTATGACAACCTCTGTGGCGTAGCGGTAGTGCATTCGACTACTACGACAGGGGGCGCGGGTTCGATTCCCGCTCAGTGCAAATATTTGTATGCATGAATATGTCTATTTGCATTGGTCTGGGTGTTTCTGTGTATAATATGTATGTATTTACAAAAAAAAAGTAAAGTAAAAAATAAAAGTATATAAGTATGTTTATCTGCATTCTGGAACCCATAACACAAGCTAGTTAAACTATGCTTACTTTGAGTCTAGAAAAGCACTGTGCAAAATGTCGTAGAATATTTATTATTATTATTTATTAATGCAGCATTCCATCAACTCCAGACATTATTCAACGTAACGCGAGGTTTTGATACACAGAATTAATTAGACGCATGTTTGTTGGCAATAACTTCTGATTGTATGTAATTAAGCATTAAATTAGCACGTCAGTAAATGATAAACGTGTTTAATACGTGAATGAAAAGGTCGGTTTTGAAAATGACCTTGGAGTAAAATTTTGTGATTGACGTTATACACAGTCAATCCATTAGTATATTATATACATACGGCCTCTTTATAAATAAATAATAAAAAATAATAAATATATTACGACATTCTACACAGCGCTTTCTAGACCCAAAGTAAGCATAGTTTAACTAGCTAGTGTTATGGGTTCCAGAATACGGATAAACATACTTATATACTTTTTTTTTTTTTGTAAATACATACATATTTTACATAGAAACACCGAGACCAATGCAAATAGACATATTCATGCATACAAATATTTGCACTGAGCGGGAATCGAACCCGCGCCCCCTGTCGTAGCAGTCGAACGCACTACCGCTACGCCACAGAGGCCGTCAAGCGGTAGTGCATTCGACGGCTACGACAGGGGGCGCGGGTTCGATTCCCATATTTCTATTTGCATCCGGGTGTCCCTATGTATTATATGTATTTTACAGAAAAAAAAGTATATATTAAGTATGTTTATCCACATTCTGTAACCCATAAAACAAGCTAGTTAAACTGTGCGTACTTTGGGTCTAGAAAGCGCTGTGTAGAATGTTGTAGAATATTTATTTATTTACATTTCATCGTAAATCGTAGAATATTTACATTTCTAAATATGATAAAATGTAAAAAATATATTGCTTTAAGAACTAAATGTAAAGATAACTAGCCCTAAAAGATAGAAAAATATTTACATACATGCGTCATAGAATTCCTCCTCATCATCACCGACTGGTAATGTTCCCAGAAGACTGGCAGCATTACTACGTTGAATGGCAATGCTAATTCTTTGTGCAAGATAAAGTCCAGCCTTCTGATCACGTGTAACGTCGATCAGCCGCTTTGCCAAATTTTTGTAGACAGAACTTATTTTTTAAATGGTTTCTTTTTTTTTTTTTTATAACACTCAGGTGGCAGACAAGCTCACGGCCCACCTGATGGGAAGCGGTCACCGTGGCCTATGGACGTGTGCAACACCAGGGGCGTCACACTCGCACTGCCGACCCTAAAAAAATGAAATTGCAAAGCAGGAATAGCCTTTAGTCTTCCGGGAAGACCAAAGGCTACTCCCGCCTCTCCCTTCTTTTTTAGTTTTTGTGCTGTCAGAAGGAAGACTCTTCCCTCTGACAGCACAAAAACTCTCAGTGAGCTCTGGCTACCCTACTCACCGACGGGAACACAACACGAGGTTATTATGGCCGCGGTATTCTGTAGGGCGGAGGTACTTCCCCAGTCGGACTGCTCAGTTGGACGGGAATAGCGTCATGTCCTATTTTATATAATTGCTGACAAAGAGTACACAGGGCCCTACCAACAACTTTGGGGCCCAGGCTAACCTTCTCTGCAAGTCAGTGCACCTGTTAAGCAACATGCGACTCTGGTGCAGACGCTCCTTCCGTGGTTGGAAGGTCAGACGGCACAAGCTCCAATCAAAGTCAATAAGTGGACCCCGGGCTCCAAATTACAATTTTGGAGACAACTGGGAAATCGCTGTGAGGAAGATAATAACGAAAGATATATTTTTATTCCAGATAATTAAGAGTTCACTGAGAAGACGTAAACTTTAAACAGTCTTTTTGTTTTAGGCGCTAGATCAAATCACTTATAGCTTAGAAGCATACGGATAGTAAGCTATAAGTGTGTGCTTAGACAGCTCTATTCAAACACGAAAAAACGCACTGTAGCATCTATTTTTTCAGCTCCGACTTTTGAATTTAACACGATAGTCATCACTGTCGACAACAGTAGTAGGAAGGGGGATCGTAGATACACGGGGCACATGGATATAATAAAGTTTTTTTCGTGCGGAAATCCCCTCGAATACCCCCCTGCCGGCCAGCGGGGGCGATTATGTCGGGCTTGAACCGACTAAAACTGGATATTGTACCTATATTTAAAAACTGAAAAACGCTATGCAGTCTGTAACGTCACTAGAATGTTGAAGGACATGCACAAGAATAACAGTTGTGATACCTCTCGCCGCCTGTTTGCCGTTGGCCTTCAATAGCTATAAACGTGTTTATGCTGCCGTCTACGAAAATGTTACCCGAACTGCGATCGAGTCTCAGCCCTGTCTTATTAGTTGTTTTTGTTATTTTATGTTACCAAAGGTATATGAATATATACAAAAGTGTTTTTAAATATGTTTTTAATAAATTGGTTAATTAATTATTCGTAAATAAGTCCACTGAGGTACTTAGATTCAGTAAAACCTATCAATCTGCCTTGATGAAAATCAAATACTTTGTCCAACCTTTTACTTAACTTCTGGAAGCTTAATTGTTCATCAAATAGTTATGTCCCAGTGTGTAACCTACTCAATTTCACACAGAAATCGACTTTATTTATGAACAATTTTGAACATAAATATTTTTTATATAAAATATATAGATTATTTTTTTCTGGATATTTTATTACCTTTTTTTGTATTTTTGTATACGACGCACATTATGCGATTTAGTTTCGGGCAGCAATTCAGAGAGAGCAAGATGGAGCACCCTATGTATCAAAGTACCCTCCGAGTGAGGCAGAATGATGCAAAGACGAAATTAAAAGATTTCTAATCACTTTTAGCTATTATTTCGCCAATGCACACGTAGAAACAATTCTGTTATGATACTTTTCATCATTGATCCACGTGGGTGTAATACACCTCTGCGTACCCCTTCGGGGATACAGGCGTGAAGTTATGTTATGTTATGTTATGATCCCTATTACACGATTTAAACTATTTTTCACAAATATAACTTACAGTAACTTCTTGTCGACTTTCATGACAGCCAACAAAATTATATTTAGTCAGATCATCAAAAAGTGACGTTCTTATTTCAAAAACTTGTGTAATGTTTTATTCAAAACAGTTTACCAGTAGTCATTTAGCTATTTTATATTCTCTAACTCTTTTTTTTTTAAATATGTACATGACAAGACACTGAATCAGATAAGAGTATGATTTTAAATAGCAGAACACTTACAAGAGGTATGTAGGTAATTCTAGCACTGGTACTGATTTCAAATTGCAAATAAATCTTCTACGAGCTGATTAATTTAAAACATAAATTAAATTATAGTATGAGTTAGATATCAAAGAGAATTTTGGCGCTAAAACGTTCTTGAAGCAATAATTCAAAGCCTTTTTGAGATGCTGTAAATTATAGAAGATTTTACGCATTAATGGCTTGAAATTCTAAAGTGTGTAGGAGCTGAAACATAATATATGTAGTAGTACATAATATAGTATATGAAAGCAAATTTAAATCATATTTAACCTTAGCTAACAGAATCGTTAATGTTTGTTTGAAATTAAAGCCTAGTTACATTAAATACTCGTATTTACTGTTGAGTTAATTCTTCTAACTAAAATACATTTTTAATATCTGTACTAAATTGTACTACGATACTGTTTAAATATGAGGTAGAAGCAAATACAAATCCTTTTAACAAACTAATTAATTATCTATTTAATTTATAGCAATAAGATGTATCTATCTATGATTGGTGAAATTGAGATATTATATTATCCAAAAGGTCCGTCAGAATGCAGTATTCAGCTCGAATAAAGTAAAATCTCAAAACGTATTCCATCTCTAAATAAGGCATCTTTTTAGGGTTCCGTTGCCAAATGGTAAAAAACGGAACCCTTATAGATTCGTCATGTCTGTCTGTCTGTCCGTCCGTATGTCACAGTCACCAATTTCCGAAACTATAAGTCCTATGCTGTTGAAACTTGGTAAGAAGATGTATTCTGTGAACCGCATTAAGATTTTCACACAAAAATAGAAAAACAAGTTGAATTCCTGAGACGAGCTCAGCCGAATACAAGGGATTTTCGATTTTGCGATTTTTTCCGTTTTTTTTTTATCTTGTAATGGTTCACCCCAGCACGAATACCCAAAACCGTGACAGAAAATTGGCAACGACGACGACGTCGACGACAACTCGATGGCAATAGGGCTTTTCTAAAGAAAATCCCTAAAAAACAAGAAATTTTGGGGGCCATACTTAGAGCTGAAACTCAAAATTTATTATTTAAGTTTTGGTATCTATGGATAGGTCTTCAAAAATGATACTGAGGTTTCTAGTATAATTTTTCTCTAAACTGAATATTTTGCGCGAGAGACACTTCTAAAGTGTTAAAATGTGTCCCCCCCCCCCTGTAATTTCTAAAATAAGAGAATGATAAAACTAAAAAAATATAATCATGTACCATGTATTATTACCATATAAACTTCCACCGAAAATTGGTTTGAATGAGATCTAGTAAGTCGATTTTTTTTAATACGCCATAAATCGTAAATCACAATTTACCTTTCATTCAATCAACTCAAATATAAAATTTAAAAAAAATCATTATTATGTTACTTGTTGCTAGGGAACCCTTCATGGGCGAGTCCGACTCGCACTGGGCCGCTTTTTTATTAACGTGTGGTAACCACCACCGGGCTTCACCCCATCGGTGCCAACGATAAGATGGGCGTGTCGGAATCGAACCTATTAAAACCACACGGCGTCTTCCCCAAGTGTCCACTGCCGGGCACCCCGAGTAAGCCCTCGAAAGGATAACTCCAGGGTTACCGGCGGACTTTGACTGCCATCACGGCCTCGCCTATGGGGTCGGGTTTTATCCCGCGGGAGTAGGCAGGCAGCAGAAGCAGGACAAGACGGAGGGGTGTCGTGTGTCTCCTACACACAGGAGACACATGACACCCCTCCGTCTTGTCCTGCTTCTGTAAGACATGAGGCGTCAAAATTTTGTGTGTAGAGGTTATATTTTACATACCAAAAATTGCAGAAATTTGATCGACAGCCAATAATGAAGTGTTAAATATAAATAAAGACCAGACCTTTATGGTATTAAGAGGTGACTGTGGCCTTGAAATGCTTGTAAGACTCTCTCACACTCACACGTTACCACCTATACCTAGATAGAAAAGGGGAGAGAAAACACAAAGAGAATGTAAAAGAGGAAATCCCATTTCGCTAAAGCTGTATCGGTATCCACATCCTTGCTTCGATAAGGGTCAATCGTTGCCTAAAGTTACAAAGTACATGTCTCATCAATCTACTGTTAAGTATCTTGAAAACATTATTTACGTAAATAATAAAAAAAAACTTTTTTTCTTAAGCGCTTAAGAAGTAATTTATGAAATGCTAGCGGACGCCAGCCGCCACACATTTTACCAATTTGGATGTGTCTCTCGCGCAAACTATTCAATTTAGAAAAAAATTATATTAGATACCTCAATATCATTTTTGAAGACCTATCCATAGATACCACACACGTATGAGTTTGATGAATAAAAAAATGAGTTTCAGTTCTAAGTATATACCCCCAAAATTTATTGTTTTTTTTTTCTAAGCATACATAGGGACAGACAGACGGGACCTTTGTTTTATACTACGTAGTGAAATTACTTCAAGTATTATGTCTTCAAGAGCTAAAACCAAGGCTTATTATTTTGAAAAAAATGGATTAGGTTTGACTGGTACTACTCATCACCTGCAATCTGCAGTATCCCTATTATTTATTTACCGACCATACTCATTCAAAAAACTAGTCAAAGTCGAATTCGAAGTCAACAATTTTTTCAACGGCACCTACAAAACGTCAAAAAATGCAAGCCACTAATCGCACTAACTGAAGGGTAACCGCTTACCATTTGTATACCTTAAAATAACATCATTACATAGTGTTAAACAAATTGACTTCCTTTTGCTGTCTTTCCCTATGTATGCTTCATCATCATCACCATCATCATCATCATCATCATCAACAACCTCTAATAGTCCACTGCTGGACATAGGTCTCCCCTAATGAGCGCCATAGCACCCTGTCTTCAGCTTGCCGCATCCAGCATCTGCCCGCAGTCTTTCATGTATGCTAAGATCTTTAAAACTACGCAACGGATTTTGATACACTTTTTTTTAATAAATAATGGGATTCCAGAGGAATGTTTATATGCTTGTATAATACATGCATAGTATAGTAGAGAAACACTGATAATTAAAGAAGTTTCTAATGTAATGTCGTAAATAAACACCTTTAATTCGCGTTTACAAGGCAAACGCTGGCTGAACCCTACGAGATAAATCAAAATTATGTATTACAGTGTTGTACATCTTAAAAAGGTCTACAAAAAGTTAACGATGGTATACGTCTATCTCTTAGGGATAACCCACAATAAGAATTTTTTATCCTTTACTTTTTATGAGAAAATTATTTACGAAGCGATTCTAAGCAATACAGTATTAATCCTTATCCAATAACATGTTTGTATTGTCTAATGACAAAAAAACTGTGAACGTTGTATATAAAGACATTCTGGAACATACTTAGTATCAGCATTGCACCCGTGCGAAGCCGGGGCGGGTCGCTAGTAGATTATAAAGATATCGATTGATTTCATATTGATCAGTCGCAAAGCTCTTGCGTTCCGGAATTCTTATGTGTGTTTATGAAACAAATCATACAGACCAATTGTCACTGGAATAATTCGAGTTCGTATAAATTGGTATTTTATTCCACATACTTTTGTGCCGGTAACAGTTTGTGATTGTAAAAATTTCAATATCAAAGTATTGATGGTAGGTACGGATTTTATTGGGGTGTGTGTTGGGTAACCTCCTCGAGTGTCGCTCCGATTCCGATCCCGCTGCAGTCCGGGGGGAACGGAATCGGAGCGGCCGGTACACCCTGGGCGGCGGTCAATGGCTTCCCCTTCACCCCTTCATAGGGTTGACATTGATCGTCGGCCAATACCCAACGTGGCGGGAACACATCGTTCTCCGTACTCCTCTGCTTTCAGAGGAGACAAGATGAGCGATGCTGTTAGTGGTGAGATGGCCCAGGGTCAGCCGGGGTGCGAGGGATATGCTCTATGGGTAACCTTACACCCCGGCGTCTGAAGACCCGAGACGGCGTGCGGTTTTAGTCGGTGCAAGCCCGACATAACCGCCCCCGCTGGCCGGCGGAGGGGTATCCGAAGGGATTTCCGCACGATAAAAAAAAAAAAAAAAGAAAGGTACGGATTTTATTACAAAATGGTTATAATTATTAAGCTCTTTATTGCCAACCTCTTTTACATTTCAGTTTTACAAGTTTTATTTATTAGGTACTTAATTATTAGGGGTCAGCGTGTCTCGTGACACAAAGGCCTCCTCCAGCTCCTTCCAATCCACTCTTGATTTCATTAATCTGGGCCAAAGTGGTCCGGCGATCTTTTTGATGTCGTCCGACCATCTTTTTATCTGTCTGCCTCTTTTCCTCTTGGTATGAAATCTGGGTGTCCACTCAGTGATATCTCTCGTCCACTTGTCTCTTGTCTCTCTTAACATGTGGCCTGCCCATCTCCACTTGAGAGTTTCGGTCTTGACATGAACATCCTCGATCCTTGTGACATTCCTAATGTCTATTGCCCTTTGTTTTTCTCTTTTTGATATTCCCAATTTTGATTACAAAATGGTATGCGGATTTAAATATTGGGCGTACTGTTATTTTGTCAAGTCAAATAGAAAGTTTAATGGGGTATTTTGAAAGTTGGTTCAATTAAAAGTTTTAGTAGTCTTGAAACGTTTGAGTGTTCAGTAAAATGGCGGTGATTACCTAACCTCTAATTAAAGTCACGTTTTGTTATTGTTCACCTTTGTTTGATACAATCCAGTATTATTTACAATTTCAATTTATTTTAATTCGTATACATAGTACACAATATCAAACTATCTTATTAACAAACTTGCCGGAGCGAACATTATGAAATGGATATTTCTGAAAGATAGAGGTAACGACGGTGTCTGTGTTAAGCAGCCTCCCTAAGCAGAACTAGAAATTACGAACACCAACAGGTATGTCAACATTTACAATTGACACAAGAATTTAATTAGAGATAACAAATGGAACTATTATAAAATTTAAATTTAAAGGCTTTCACGGCCGTCGTTGTATGTAGAATATACTGCTTCCGGGCTGTTTGGCCGTGGTCCATCGGAAACTTGTATTCCAGACATTTCGTGGATCACTGCGGTCGATATCTTCAGTGGTACAGGTCGGGACGCCGTCGAGTGCGAAGAACCTTCCTCGGTCGAGTTCGCCGCCGGAATACAAGTTTCCGATGGACCACGGCCATACAGCCCGGAAGCAGTATATTCTACATATTATAAAATTAGATATTTACTCAGTATATTATCGGAAACATGAATATTTTTATTGTATTTTAATGAAATTCGCACATTAACTATATCAAAATATTTTATATATTTAAGTAGTATTAATGCGCATGCATCTGAGTGTGAGGGTTTATATTTGTTCAAGGAAAGGACCTACCTGATGGTAAGTGGTATGGAGGAACGGTGTGTGATGGTCTTTCAACATAGAGGGAGGATCTTCTGACCAGGCTAAGTAATCACGCCGAAATCACGTTGAAATGTTGTATATGCTATCCAGCGCATCAACTTTCAGGATTCAGAACCGGTAGTTCTGTAGTAGTATCGAAGTAGTTCAGCTTGCTGATGCTAGATGGCGCTGACTACATGCAGTATCGCCACATTGCCTGACATTAATGTTTACAACTTCTCAAGTGTCGGCATCTACAGAGGAAAAGGCGGATAGAAAAGACGGACAGGAGAATTATGCAGAGGATCAAAAGCTAGTAAGACCTTTGACACTCGGAATTTATTCTTAAGATGAGATATTAAATGACGAGGGTATCTTGCTCTAGTTTCTTCTGTCTTACAGTTTTCAAGGTGTACATAGGTAAAATGTGATTTATAATAAAAAAGAAGAAATAAACAAAATATACACACAAACGCACAAAAACAACTTAATGTTATACCTGAATAAAACACATTTTACAAACAATAAATGCCTACGGGGGCCTGAAATAGTTGTCAACTCAGCGCAAATGCTCCACTAGGCATGCAAGGCTGACTTCTCGATGGCGCATCTAAAGTGACCTCACTTTCATATCTATAAAATACTATCACATATATTGCCAGTAGTATCACCTAGAGCGGTGTGGTGTTGTGTAGACCATAGGAAAGACTAAATTACGTAATTAATTAAGGAGGGACCCGATTCAGTAACGCTACGTTTTCAAAACGAGTGATTTCAATTCGATTAGAAAAAAAACTGTAATAAATATTTTAATATTCAGTATGATTTGTCGAAAGAAAATATCTTCACTTTAGTGAGGTTATTAAACGTTTAGAACCACTCACAGTTGATTTCGTTTTCATTTAGATTTTGAGATTTTAATGTTCATTATTTTTGAAATCGTACGTTTTAAAAACGTAGTTTTACTGAAGCGAGCCCGAGGACAGATTTCATTATCCCAAGAGTCTTCAAAAGTAATATGGAATATAATGAAAATATGGGCTATAAATAGAAATAGGCTCGTTTGCTATTCCACGTAAATGATTTATTGTCTCATAAAGATTAAGGATAAACATTGGTAAATCAAATCCTTATATCTGGCATGTAAGACCGCAGACATAATTAGATTTTTAACTTTTGCTGATGCCAATCGGTTTTACATTCCTAATTCATTCTCATAATTATTATGTAGGATTGAGAAATGTGGCTTTCCTTTTCCAGATTTGAAAAATGTTAATAACATAACATAACATAACATAAACTCACGCCTATATCCCCGAAGGGGTAGGCAGAGGTGCTAGCACCCACATTTCGCCAGTTTATGTTTAGGTCCCAATGTAATAGGTGGCGAGCCTATTGCCATTAACCGGGCACTTATAAACCTGCGATAAATACACACATAACTTCGAAAAGCATCGAAAAGTCATTGGTGTGTGCCATGGTAAAACCTGGGATCGAACCCGAGACCTCGTCTCAGCAGTCCATTACCTATAGATACCACTAGGCTACCGCGGTTGTTTAATATTATGTTAAAAATATTGAGCAAACTGTATTTGGCGCTACGTATGTAAAATCTCTCTAAATAACCCGTGTAGATTTCTGATCCCGTTCCTGAAATCCACAGGAACCGGGTGCCGAAATATAGACTAAATCCTATTCCCGGGAGTACAAAATTTCAGGTAAATCCATAGAGCCGTTTGTGCGTGATTGAGTAAAAAACACTCATAGCATTGAAATAAAACTGTTTTTAACGAATTCTATAGCGATTTATTAGATGTTATTTTATATTTTATATTGAACCCGACGTTTCGGTTGCTTTTCAGCAGCCATGGTCACGGGGAGACTAAAGACTAGTTTGTTTTCAATGTGTGACACATTCGCGTAAACTGCCGACAAACTCATAGGATTCATAATTTTTCGAATATCTTCATTCGTTTCCGTTAACAAGTAACACTTATGAACGTCAATATTAACTGTGTCTACAGGTCGAACGTGTAAGAGGGAACACTTAATAAACTCACTCACTTCCTCCTCCATAAGACGATTCCCTTTTATAAACCAATCTCAAGCGTGCTAACTGACCTAGTTTGGTAACGTGTATAGGGTGGAATTGCTCAATATACACTATCGATATCCACATATCGTCCACATAGCGTCGGTAGCTTAGTGGTTAAGGAGTCAACCTTACGATCGAGAGGTCCCGGGTTCGAATCCTGGCCATTACACTAACGACGTGAACCCACTCCTAACACAAGCAATTTAGCTTAGCTGGAGGAGTTAGGGGGGATATTAGTAATTTCGGTTACTAATATTCTTTATAAAAAAAAAAAAAAAAAAAATATCAACACTGTCTAGGGATATTTTAGATTTATAGATGTACATAATTAACACAAATATAAATTGTAGAAAAATGTTTCTAATACCTTTGCTAATACGTATCAAATTGTTGATGGCACATTTTTATTTTTGATATCAGAGACCGATATTCTTAGCAACCCATGGATTCTCCATGCGGGTGCCGGGTCCATCGCGTTGCTGAGTTGGGAACTCGGGACAGACTTCGGACTTGCGACCCAAGTAAAGGTTTAGAAGGGGCCCCTTTTGTTGATGTACATCAATACTCACCTTCACTACCCAAGTTCCCCTCCCAAGGTTGGTTAGGCAACCAAATTTGATGCGAACCTACTAGTGCCGCTTCAGACATTCGTTCTAGTAATGAGCTTATTGTAGGTCTCGATAGGCCTAGATCTTTAGGTAGGTTATAGAGAGATTTTGCTGGTATACCTCTCGCTCCCACTTCCACTGCATACAAATTAATAGTGAGATCATAGTATTTATTTAAAATTAAAAAAAGATTGTAAAACGTGGCTCTAATTCAAATTGATTTATTTTTTAATTACATCCATTAATGTAAAATATCCCTAGACAGTGTTGATGTGTGTCTATCTTAATGTCAGACTCTATAAAGCCGCTAACAACTATATTAACATTTTTTTCAATTAAATTTTTAAGCATTTTGTATGCTTACTTTTACTAAAGATTTAGATCGGAAAAAGAGAACATCTAGAACGGGACTTGAACCCGCGACCAGTCCCTTACAGAGGGAATGCTCTGACCAGTTGAGCTATCTAGACACGTCCCAGATATTCGAAATTCTCCGATATATTATATAGGTACGTCTTAAGCCGACGCTGGAGCCATCTACCTTAATTCTTGCGAACTACGGAAACAATGAATAACTTTACAGTCATTTTTTTTTGAACAACATTGTTTTTTGATGAATTCAATTGAATTCCGATCTAAATAATAATCTTTTAAATAAAATAATAATCTTTATTGACAAAAAGATACATTTAACATGTGTGAGAATCCCTGACTCCCGAGCTAGTTTCGAAAAACTGTATTACAGGAGCCAGATCTAAATCTTTAGAAAAACTATATTAACAGTTGCGTTTTGATTTTATCAGCTGTCATGATACAGAGTTGACATTTGTATGTCATTTGTATCATCAGAAGCCGAGATTTTTTCCCACTCAGCTGAGGTTAGCCTATTCTGGACTTTCCGTCCAGAAATGGCTGAACTTCGATCTGATGATTTGATCTCCAAAACCCACTGGCGATTTCGAAGTTCTGTAAACACACCAGTTGTCAAACTGTTAGGGCTACAATTAAACGTTACGACTGCCATAGACATTCGTATGGCAACGGGGACCGACGGTTTAACGTGCACTCCGAGGCACGAAGTGGTTTGAATATTTTAAGATTGGTCCCCCATCCTTAGACTGATCCGGCTGGTATTGTTTAACTTTTTAATATACTAAAGTGCTCAGCTACTATTTAGTCACGAGGTTAAGTCGTATGCATAACAAATGAAAAACAAGTAATAATATTACATGTACAAAATTTCAGGCTACAGTTTACACAGCATTAACTTTATGAACCCTGTCAGTATGAAAGGTCACACCACACTTGTTTGAAAGTCAAACAGTGAAAATTTCTAGAATAATTAGGAGAACCGAGTTGAAAACAATTAATACTGAATACAAATATTATAAGAATACAATTTGTAAAGCGGTTTTGTTCATACCGTATGTTTTTCAAGGTTTTAGAATAACTTTTTGGCATACTTGATAACATTTTGGGGCCAGAACAAGTCCTTCAGGGCAAGCCAACATTATCTTAAACCACGCTAATTAAGCACCTGCTAATTGACGGATGAGGCTCTGATGAAGGTTTTTCTCTCAGGTTTGTGATGTCAGACGGCTGTCGCTTCTATAAAAGCAGTAGAAGCCAAACCAAGAGGAGGGGAGGAAGTAAGTGGATCCGAAGTGGAAGTCTCGGATGCAACTGAGAAACATACTAAGAAACATTATATGAAAACACATGGTAAATATGTCGTTGACTGTAATACTAATGTATACATCTATGTTAAAGAATTAATTGAATTTATGATTAAACTAGCTGATGCCCGCGGCCAAGTCTGACCAAGACCTTTCTAATAGCTTTTTTGTTGTCTCTACACAACAAAAACACCTCGTAGGGATATAAAACTGTTCTCTTCAATGATGTTTAAACACATTGTATTTCTGATGATATTCAAATATAATAAGTTACATTTGTTATTTCACCCAACTTTTGGGTAATTAATATAAATGTAATGTGTGAAATTAAATGTTAATAGCAATTATTTTTTGAATCCTAATCCATAAAGTACATAGATTTTTTTCATGTACTAAATTTTTTTAAGTAATGTTGATACGACGTCGTTAAAGATAATATGCGTGCCCAAGGTCTCAATACCAGGGATGCCGAGGACCAGGTGAAGTCGAGGAGAAAAAACGGGAGAGCGGTCACCGGACTTTAAAGTCTCGGACGAAAACACTACAATTCGCTTGGATCGCTAAGATAAAACAATTATGAAGCTTGACTGACGGTGAAATTTTTATGGAAAGCCTTGCTAAGGCCGCGGCTCCGCCCAAGTGGAATTTCGATCGCGTTCTCGCTTCCCATGGTAACCTATTCCAAGTATAAAAAGATGTCCTATTCCAGACTATAATCTATCCCGGTACCAAATTTCAGCCAGATCCGTTCAGCCGTTCTGGCGAAAATGAGTAACAAACAGCCATCCATACATTCATCCATCCATCCAAACTTTCATATGTATGATATCAGTGGGATTAAGATAGATATACAATCAGTAACCATTCAAGGTGAGTGACTGCTAAACAAGTACAAGACTTCTTTCACTTTTTCACAAGAAAGAAGGAAAAGGAGAAGAAAAGGATTTGTTATGAAAACTGCAATGATAAAATTCGACGACCTCCATGACGTGGCGGTAGAGCGTTTGACTGCTACGTCGGAGGTCGTGGGTTCGATTCTAGACGCCCCTCAGTGCAAATATTTGTATGCATGAATATGTCTATTTGCATTGGTCTGGGTGTTTCTAAGTTGTATTTACAAAAAACATGTATATGTAAAAAAATGTATATATTCTAGAACCCATAATACAAGCTAGTTAAGTTATACTTAGTTTAGGTCTAGATAGCGTTGTGTAGAATATCGCAGAATATAGTTTTTATTTATTATTTAAAATAAAGAAGTTAATTAACACATTTCTTGAACTAATACTTTTGCTTTAATACTTTATTTTCGCTTAATACCATCAGTCTCAGAGCAAAGAAGTTTACGTGACTGAAAATGTATGTTTGCCACAGTACAGGCTGCCTGTCACCCCAGCAGAAGTAGGCCAGGGCGGCGGGGTGACAAGCGCCCCCCCTTTCCGGGGCCAGATGGGGACACCGTGGTTGCCAAACCCGAGGGGGCCATCTCGAAACTGGAGATGGCCCAGGGTCAGTCGGGGTGCGAGGGATATGCTCTATGGGCAACCTTACACCCCGGCGCCTGAAGACCCGAGACGGCGTGCGGTTTAAGTCGGTTCGAATCCGACATAACCAACCCTGCTGTACGGCAGATTTCCGCACAAAAAAAAAATGTATGCCACAGTGCACGTTGGTACAGATACAAATGGCGAATATAAATAAATATTCTACGACATTCTACACAGCACTTTCTAGACCCAAAGTAAGTATAGTTTAACTAGCTTGTGTTATGGGTTCCAGAATGCGGATAAACATACTTATATACTTTTTTTTTGTAAATACATACATATTATACAGAAACCAGATAGACCATATTATATATCGATGGTATCTATTTATTAATTCCACTGACATTATCTACTTACGCCTTGTCTATCATGGTCTGTGTAATTGGGTTACAAATCATTGCCTTGTATTCCCTCAGGAAAAGACACACACAGTATCTGTCAATGGACTCATGAATCTTCCACATAATTGACCCAGTACTATACTATGAAACCTATCTACAGCTAAAGGTACGGACCGAAGTTTTGGTTTTCAGGGTTCCGTTGCCAAATGGCAAAAAACGGAACCCTTATAAATTCGTCATGTCTGTCTGTCTGTCCGTCCGTATGTCACAGTCACTTTTTTCCGTAACTATAAGAACTATGCTGTTGAAACTTGGTAAGTAGATGTATTCTGTGAACCACATTAAGATTTTCACACAAAAATAGAAAAAAAAAACAATAAATTTTGGGGGCCCCCATACTTAGAACTGAAACTCAGAATTTCTTTTTCGTCAAACCCATACCTGTGGGGAGGATGTATCTATGGATAGGTCTTCAAAAATGGTATTGAGGTTTCTAATATAATTTTTCTCTAAACTGAATAGTTTCAATTACATTAAGATTGTTTATCTCAATAAAATAGTTAATTGAAATTAGGCATTATGAGAATTTAATTCTCTGAATATAATTATTTACTAATTAGAATATTATTAATAAATCGATATTTGGTATTATAAACATAAAATTAGACAATTGAATTGCAAAAATTAAACAGGTACCAGGACCTCCATGATCGGGGCCTGAGGACGGCAGTTGGCCGACTAGCCGTCCTTACAGAAGCAGGCCGTGGCGGAGGCGTGTCGTGTACTCTACACACGCCTGCCAACTCACCGAAGCGGGATGAAACCCGACCCCACCAGGCTAGGCCGCGGTGGCGGCCAAAGTCCGCCAGCAACCCTGGGGTTATCCTTTCGAGGGCTTACCCGGGGTGCCCGGCAACGGACACTTGGGGAGGACAGCGTGCGGTTTTAGTCGAGACACGACATAACCACCCCCGCTGGCTGGCGGGGGGTATTCGAAGGGATTAAAAAAAAAAAATTTGGGGACGTGTCTTTAACAACAGTGCCCTATGCATCAAAAGCCCACACCTCGAAGCCCAGGGTCTGCTTACCTACTCTTCTCCATGATTTGGTTAATTTGGTCTTTTAGAGTGCATCTGCAGTCTTGAGACGAAAGTCTCTATAAGAACCTCATCTGACATTTAGAAAGTGCACCAATTAGCTGTTGAATTTGGCTTGGCCCCGCGTGATTTCGGTGAGACCCCATACATCCATGTCGTCTAATATCACAAAAGAGTTACGACAAATTCATCATTTTGTAAAGTACTTCCACAACTACACTCAAAGTGTCACAGTACCCTTAAATTTAATTTAGATCACTAAATGCGCAGTTATTCGGTGGCACGTATTTCACGGCACATTAGTTAGGGTCACGGCAGTGCGCCCGAAATAACCGCCCCTTCGAATATATAAAGTGAACCTCCCAATTTATTTCCAGCGTATTTTTATTGTACAGTCTACGACAAAAGTAGCTTCGCAAATTCTAAGTTATTAATCGCCTTAGCTATTAAACCTTTCATAAAATATTAAACGAAATAAGAAATGGACGCGGTAGCCTAGTGGTATGGGTAATGGACTGCTGAGACGAGGTCTCGGGTTCGATCCCAGGTTTTACCATGGCACACACCAATGACTTTTCGATGCTTTTCGAAGTTATGTGTGTATTTATCGCAGGTTTATAAGTGCCCGGTTAATGGCAATAGGCTCGCCACCTATTACATTGGGACCTAAACATAAACTGGCGAAATGTGGGTGCTAGCACCTCTGCCTACCCCTTCGGGGATATAGGCGTGAGTTTATGTTATGTTTTATGTAAATAAGAAATGTATTAACTTTGTCCTCTAGGGATTATAAAATTACTTATACAGCTATTATCAAAAATCAATTTGTAGATAAGTAATTATTTATCAACTTTTTTAGCTGACTGTACTTAATTTGAATGGCTTAGAACGCTATACTTCTTATAAGAGTGTTTTGAAGTATATGAAATTTCAAAATGTTATATAGGTAGGTGTCGTAAAGTTCTTACGACAATCTTACTACTATTATTAATACTAACGTTATCGGATCTAAATAAACTTCGGCATAGAGATAGATTATACTATAGAATAGCATATACATTTGCGCAAGTACAAACTTATATAATTCTATGTTGGTACCGTTTTTTTTATTTTTTTATTTGCAACGTGTGCGCTCATGTTGTCAAGCGAGGCGAGGCGGGAACGCGGGGAGCGGCGAGAGGGTTTGGTCGGCGCTCGCGCGCCCGCGTGGAGACAAGGGCAGTGGCAAAATAATTACGGAAGAAAAATGACGTTCGCGACGAAGCTGACAAAGTTTTATAGCAATTCGATAAATGGTACGGCAGTGCATGAAATACGAATACACAAACATTACATTTTATTAAATTGAATACATTTAGGGTTGTATCGGGTACAACCCTAAATGTATTCAATTTAATAAAATTTAATGCTTCAGCAAATTGACTTTCAAAAATAAATAGTTAAATAAAAACAAACATAACATAACTTCACGCCTGTATCCCCGAAGAGGTAGGCAGAGGTGTATTATACACCCACGATTCGCCAGTTAAGTTAAGGTCCCAATGTAATAGGGGACGAGCCTATTGCCATTTACCGGGCACATTATTAAGCGAGCGATAATTAACATTTATTAATGCACACATAACTACGAAAAGTCGAGGTGTGTGCCCGGGGCGACTAGGGATCGAACTCGAGACCTCGTCTCAACAGTCCGTTACGTACGCCACTAGGCTATCGCGGCTGTATAAATAATTATGAATAAAAACAAGCTTAGTTAATTTCATTTATTTTCTAATCTGTTTACAATTTACCTAAACAAGAGACAATTGGATATGGACCTTTTGTACTAATAAAACTTGAACCAATTGAAAATAAGCCCCACATATATGGACTTAAAAACATAGTAACCAAAATGTATTTATGGCCAAAATTTTGCAAAATTTCTATACACTTGTGCCTAAAGGATACACACAATACATATCAACGGTTAAAAGGGTTGAAGTGACATCAAATATTTAAATAAAAAAGATCCGAAATGACATCTTAAACACTTGATCAAAAACTATCATTGTCGGGTGTTGTACACTTTCCTTTCCAATGTAATAGTGTAATAATGTAAAATAGATTTTCTTTTTATATGAACCCCTAAACGACTCTTTCTAAGTCTTAGTTTGGCTATAAAATATATGTCGTACCATCTATCACGCGAGTGACTGTACCGATTGCAATCGGGTAAACGTAGGACTGGTTTGAAAGAAAAAATAAGGAATGTTTTATGTCAATAAAATGTCTAGCTCCTGATTTATAAGCTAAATTCACGCAAACCGCTTTGCGTGCTAGAGTCGCTTCATTTTGTATGATGTCCACGACTTCAGAAATCCTAACATGTGTGTACACGATAGTGCGTATTTTCGTCTTCATAGATATAACATATTTGCTGGTTACGTAACATTATTTTAAGTTTATTTTATGCTTAATATGTTTTGAGATCGGCTGCTACTGAAACTACTAGTCTAAGAAATAATCCCTTTAAGTACGCACTTCTTCAGACAGAATTCTTTACAGTAACCATTGGGATTTTGGAAGTGTTGAAATTTGGAGCCACCCGCGTTTTAAAGTAGAAGCGGATTCGATCGAACGGTACGCTGGAGGTTAAACCGATTGAAAATAAATTGCTTGCAGATTCTAAGTATACTGAATATCGTAGAATATACTGCTTCCGGGCTTTTTGGCCGTGGTCCATAGGAAACTTGTGTCCCAAATGTTTCGTCCATCACTGCGGTCGACATCTTCAGTGGTACAGGTCAGGGCGCCGACGAGTGCCGAGAACTCTCCTCGATGTAGAGGCCCGAGTCACTGGCGTATTTATAGGTGCAGTTGGAGAGGGGAAACGACGTGATCGATCCTGATTGGCCGAGAGCTGCGGAACCGACGCGCTCGATCCTGATTGGTCAAGGCTAAGCAAGGGGGCGTGGCCTCCCGATACCGAGGATGGTGTTGGAGTCGTCATGTTTGAACAGAACCGACTGAGTACCAGCACCCATATTCCACCGCCTCTACATGTAACGCCGGCCGTGAAGGCCTTAAGATTTATATACTGAATATCATCCAAAGTCCTATTCAGAGTACCTTCTAAGGATGATATTGAAAAAGTCTGTCAAGTTGATGAACAGCCTAGTCCTGCAAATAATGACTGATGAAGAAATTGATCTTAAATTTTGTTCAGTACTTAAAATATTTTTTGTGGCGACGATAGAATAAATGGAACGAAAGAAAATTTTAAACAGAGAAGCAAAAAAAAGAAAATAGGTTAAGGGCAAGAGTTAATATTTCTTTTCAAATCATTTTTTATAGTAATTGTTTAGGTCGGTCATGAATTTTGTTTGTTTTATACTGCTGAAGAAGCAAAGGCACCTACTATTTGATGGTTAGTGGTTATTGGTGACCATAGGCAGTTGCAAGGATAGAGGTGTCACTCACACTTAGCCTCTGAGTATTGGATGGATATCAAACTATTAGGACCTTGAGTTTTGAGTCGCGGTGCCTGTTCTATTCTTCATAGTTCATTTGCCTATTTTTTGTTCTTTTGATTCCCGCTTTAGTAAGTAGAGTAGAGGAGTCATTATGATTTGAAACCTATTAACCTATTTTTGGATCCTTTTCTTGCTTTCTTTTTTTTACTGCTATTTATCCTGGTTTATTAGTGAACAATAATTTGGATGAGATTTGTGTCAAATAAAATGCTGCAACTGAAAAACCTGGTAAAAGCACAGTTCTACTGCCTCTAAAAAGCTTAAAACATAGCAAAATATCTGAAATATGTTCCAAGTAACATTTAAAGTAGGAAATATCCATACCGTCCCTTGTACACTATCCATTTATCCACTTACCAGTTCCTAAGCAGTCTTATACGCTTTGTACAAAACGTTCGCAATTTAATATTGTCGGTATTACCTCTACCGATTCAGAAAATATCAATACAATTAAATACTGTATTATTCTTAAATTGTACAAAAGACGATCTACAATCGACGCGCTGGAATTTGATCGTATTCTTGGTATCATTCAACGTAACTGAAATGGAAGTTGGAATGTAGCCAAGAATTAGTGTGTATTTTTTCGAGTGGAAAATTCAAACTGGTGCCACTTATATTACTAGCACTGATGGTAGAGTGTGAGCTGACCCTTATGTTGCTTGATATTCAAACCATTGAACGCTATCAACCAAAATAACGTATTAGAAGATGTTTAAAAACTTACACGTCATTTCCTACAAAAATTGGTAGAAAGTCTCTTCAATTTTAAGGTACGGAATTATATTTTGGGGTAATGCCACTGGTAGAGGGAGGGTTTGAATAGCACAAAAGCAATGCATACGAGCAATGTGCCCTCTACGAAGAACTGACAGTTGTGTACCATATTTTAAGAAACATAAAATGTTGACTTGCCTTTACATCTATGAGACTGCTATGTTTGTTAGACAAAATATGGAAAAGTTTGAGGTAGTTACTAGTGAACGTCGAGCAGATGAATTGAATCTAGTTACCTGCAAAACGGCACTATGCCGTAACAGCATCTTTGCTATGGCACCAAAAATTTATAACACTCTACCAAAATCAATAAGGCTAGAGACAAATATAAATATATTTAAAAAATAATTATTAGGATTCCTGGCGAATAAGACATACTACTCTATTGTAACTTTTTTAAATGATAACACTATTAAATGACTAGCATTGATTGATATACCACATGTGTAATTGACATTTATTTGAATTATATTTCTATGAATTATGAATTTGAATTTGAATACTGACTCATTTGACATATATTGTGTAGCTGCTTAATGTTCCAATTTGTATCTAATATTTAATAATGCTTATGTGCTATTACTTTTGATTAAATTTATTGACATCTAATATTAACTGACATCTGTATATAAATTCACTATTTTAATTATTTAATAATATTTACTGACATAATATGTAGTGCTTGATTGATTTTTGTATAATGCAGTTGATATAATACTTGCAAGCTGGGTATCATTTTAATTTTGATTTAGTATAATAATCTGTAAACCACATGTGGTAGGACATAGCGTACGTAATATAGCTTATAAGACCTTTATAACTAACCTATGATCCACAGAATAAATATTATGATTATGATTATGTTTTTTTTTTAGTATTAGACTATTCTCCAGGTCAGGGTATAATAATATATTTTCAACTAAATCGTTTCATAAGCTTAAACGTGATTGAATAACAGTAAAACATTCTTACAAACTTGTTAGAACCACTATATCGTACAGACAAATCATTGAATGAATATTGAACGAGTAATCCAACACAAAAAAATACAATTCGAACCAGTAATTCCAGAGATTAGCGCGTTCACCAACCAAACAAACAAACTAATAAACAAACTGTTTAGCTTTGTAATATTCCAGTTGCAACCATAGTTGCAGGTTATAAAAGAAACGGTTCAAATTTCAATGACATATATTTCCATAAAAAAATCGACTTTCATTTCAAAATGGCAAAACCTACACTTGGGTTGCAAGTCCCAAGCACTGTCCCGAGTTCCAAACTGAGCAACACGATGGACCCGGCACCCGCACGGAGAATCCATGGATTGCTAAGAATATCGGTCTATTTCAAATGATTTTTTATAATTTAATGATTATTATCAGAATGTTATTCTAAAAATTATCATGTCTGCGACGATTCTTAGATGAGATTTATGAGAAGTAAATACACTTCTTCTTGATAATAAACGTTCCATTGTTCCATAATTCATCGTCGCCTGCAGACATATAGCCGAGAATTTCCAGAACCAAGAGAGGCCCCAGGTGGTTTTGTTGGACAGCGCTTGATAACTATGAATAATGACTAACCTTCAATTTAAGCCGTTAGCTCAATTGTAAGATATTCAAGTAAAACACCCAAGTTTACTAAATTCTTTGAAGTAGTACGTAAGGGAAAAAATAACGCATCCTAGATGCAATATCGTTGGCCTAAATTCCTATCTGTTACACAATGAACTGAATGGGCAGGGCTACAGTTACAGTTAGAAAATTCTTGGCAAAATGCTTTTGGATTTTAGAAAAGTATACTTTTAATATGACAAAAAGAAGGTCATCAAAATACCTAAGTCCAAAGCTTTTTAACAACCCAACAACTTGAACGCTGTTTAAAATTAATTACTATTTATATTATAAAAGTTGTTGCCGGCGGCTCCGCTCGTTTACTAATATTTATAAATGTAAAAGTTAATTTGTGTGTTTGTTAATCAATTCTACAAGAAAGTTGACAATATGTCTTAAATTTATCACACTGAAATTATTGTATAAGGATACATTATTATTCCGATAACAGGTTCAAGTCTCAAATATCCAATTTTAAACGTGAAGTTAGGTGAAGATGCTAGTAACAGCTAGTTGAATACCTAAGTTTCAACACATAAAACCGCAGCAAATTATCACGAACGCCCTTTCTCTGCAGGTACCCTCCCAAAACGTAATCAAGTTATTTGTCTTTTGGTTAGTAGCCTCGGAATGGGGGAGAGTGTTCCAATATCATAGGGCTTTCTTCAAAATAAGGGCTTTTCAAATAAGATTTTGCTTCAACGTGCTATAATCCTTAATAAGCGCCACAACATGTAGGCCATGCCCGGATCGGTATTCTTAGGTATACTTAAAGAGATATTTAGGTCTGTAGTCTCACTGTTTGGGATGATGAGTATCGTGCGAAGTGAAGAAGAAAAAGCGGGAAATTGAAGCCCGCGCTCCGAGGTGTAAGAAAAAAGCTAATGAATTTGGACACCTATCTGTATATGCATAGCGCGCCTATTTGTAATGTCATCTATATGAGAGCTATAAAAAAAGGCACATTGTGGCTGGTTAAGCAGTGGTCTTAAATCGATACAATTTATTTCTCACGGCCAGGCTTGTTTTATACATAGAAGTCATTGTTTAAAATAAAAACATTTAGAATTTGGATTCCAACAGATACATTAAAGTTTGATATGCAAACAAATAGCTATTAGCTTGAAGGATGTTTATTTTATGAGCTAATAATAACATTGATGCGGAACAACTATGTAGCAGCGGAAGAGGTAGTGGGAACTCCTTGGCAAATAAGTGCTCTTTAGAACTTGAAGTACGTTGAGTTACTTTGAGTAATGTTAAACTAAGATATTCATGTCGGCACACAAGGCATGTGAAGGTAACAAGAACAGAATAGTTTATATAACATTAACGATATAACATACGTAAATTAGGCGTGTATTATGAACATAACATTTATCTCGTGGCTAGACAGAAACAGGTCAGCGTTTAGCTGGGCTAAAATTTTCAGTGTTAATTCTCAGTTAAAACCTTGTTCTTGGTCTGAGTTTCTTAATGTATAATAGGTATGTATACCTATGTATTATAAAATAATTTAGTATATTGAATAGTATCCTACTGAAATAGGAGCTAAATATATAAAAATAACAGGTAAAAAACATTCTCTATGATATCGATCAAACAATAATATTATTTATTCACTAGCTGTCCCGTAACCCATGGGAACCTATTCCTCTGATAAAATTACGTGAATCTTTTGTATGGGAATATAGAAAAGTTTTTTTTTTCAGGCAATTTTTTAAATTTTTCTTTCCGCAAGAACCATCCTCGTACTTCATTCATACATTATAAAAATAAAGAATTAGCGAAATCGGTTCAACTGCTCTCGAGATTTGCGCGTAGCAACACATTCAGCTATTCATTTTTATATTATAAGAAATTGCGAAAAATATTATGTACAGAAATATAACTGTCATATTTTTTTCAAAAACCTCACTCAAAGTGAATCGTAATCACAGGAGACGGGCTGAATAACGTAGACATCATAAAATAAAAGCGGCCAAGTGCGAGTAGGACTCGCTCATTAAGGGTTCCGTAGCAGCAAGTACCATAATAATGATTTTTTTTAATTTTTATATTTGAGTTGATTGAATGAAAGGTAAATTGCGGTTTACGATTTATGACGTATTAAAAAAAACTACTTACTAGATCTCGTTCAAACCAATTATCGTTGGAAGTTTACATGGTAATGTACACCATATATTTTTTTAGTTTTATCATTCTCTTATTTTAGAAGTTACAGGGGGGGGGGGACACACATTTTACCACTTTAGGAGTGTCTCCTGCGCAAACTATTCAGTTTAGAAAAAAAAGATTTTAGTAACCTCAATATCATTTTTGAAGAGCTATCCATAGATACGTCACACATATGGCTTCGATGAAAAAAAAAATTTGAGTTTCAGTTCTAAGTATGGGGGCCCCCAAAAATTATTGTTTTTTTTCTATATCTATGTGAAAATCTTAATGCGGTTCACAGAATACATCTAAGTAGAGGTAAGTACCAAGTTTCAACAGTATAGTTCTTATAGTTTCGGAAAAAAGTGGCTGTGACATACGGACGGACAGACAGACAGACATGACGAATCTATAACGGGTCCGTTTTTTGCCATTTGGCAACGGAACCCTGAAAAGAAATATCAACCCTAGTTGCAAATACATAAAATTAGACACCGGTGAAGAAGTTTGAATAAAATATTTATCTGAATATATCTTCGCAAAATATATTGTAGCAACAGAAAATATAACTCAAAGTTGACTTTAGACGGCCAGACATCAGTATATGTAATGTATTTAAGCATATAACACAGCACTTATGTAGAGACGGACTATTTTATAATAATATTAATAAAATTAAATCAACTTCAAAAATCCAAAATGCACTGAAAGGTGAGAAACAACTGAAATTGCAGATTTAATTCAAAATGCAAAAACGGGCCCAGGACTTTCTTATTTTTGAAACCAAATCACCAAAATGAGTTGATATTGGCGAAACCTTTCCGTTCAATTGAGAACCTCCCTTTTGTTTCAAGTCGGTTAAAATTAAGAAGGCTGACCCCATCACCGTGTGAGATATATAGCCAGGAAGAAAGAGAGAGAGAGAGAGAGTAAAAGACAATACTTTAATGCTACTAAAATAAAAAGTTACGTCACTGGGATCCTGAGATATTTAGGTCCAAACAGTATTTTAGTTAAAAGCATTTCTCTAGGTCAAAATTATATTTGTTGAAACTATTTTACCCCCGTGAATACCTTTCTAGGGAGAGTGAGGTAACATTCCTCCCTTTAAAGTCTGACCGCATAAAAATGTCAACTAGCTAAACAATGTTCTCCAAACAGCTTTGCTTTATATTCCACATACTCGCATAGTTCAGCGCTGAATACATCTGTGTGATTTTTCATGTAACATTTTCATATTTAACTAGCTGTTGCCCACGGTTCCGCACACGTGGATGTCGGTTATCGCGATTTTTCGATTATTCCGAACCTGACCCGGTCGCGGGTTAGGTTAGAAATTTGAAAAAAAAAGTAATATTTGTTCCGAACGTAACCCTCTTCCTAACCTGACCCGACGTCTCGTTCCTATCATACCCCGAATTGCGCAGATACGTTTAATTACTTGCCTAGCTATTTAATCAAACCTATCCAAGTCGGATACTAAATATTAAATACTGATTTGACACATATGTACTTTTAATTTTGAAAAAGATTAGAGAGAATGACCAATCTGCGCAATTCGGGTTATGATAGGAACGAGACGTCGGGTTAGGTTAGAAAGAGGGTTACGTTCGGAACAAATATTACATTTTTTTTCAAGTTTCTATCCTAACCCGCCACCGGATCAGGTTTTCGGGTCAGGTTCGGAATAATCACGATTTTTGACCACGTCTCCGGTTCTACTCAAACAATTGTAAAACCCAACTAAGTCTAATAAATAATAACTTACGCTTTCACAGTTCAGGATTTCACACGAACTTGCACATGCGTATGGTCTTTTAGCACGTAAACAGAAAAATTGCTTGCTATTTGTTTGAATACTTCAAGCAATAGTTTGTTCAGTTAATGATCATTGGAAGATCAACAATTTACAAAGCATTCTACGTAGCTCTGGTTGTAACTACTGTGTTGAAATAGGCTTGGGATTTTGCATCATTCTATTACGGACAATATCTGCGATGTAGTGTCTCTTAGGCACGGCATTAATCCTAACCAAAATTATAAATAGGGAAGTGAATTTTATTATTTCTTTATTTCTCAATCACACAAATACGACTAAATGGTTTTAGCTTAAATTTTACACACAAACTATGACCTACTTTTTATCCAAGGTGCACAGTCCTATGGTCATTGGGAACGGCATCAGTATTCAACGCAGGTCGAGTCTTGGGTGTATGCTAGGAACTTCTAAATCGAAACGAGAATTATAATTATATATCTCAAATCTTAGAAATGGTATGAAAATTTCTAAGAATGTATTACGAGTATATCCTAATCCAGCGGCTCTTCCCACTTGGAATTCTAATCCCATTTCTGCAACCCATGGGAACCTATTCGGAAATAAAAAGAAGCCTACGTGTTATTATTATTATATTCCTGTACAAATGTTCAGCCAGGACCGTTCAACTGTTTAAGCGTGATTGAGTAATAAACATTCAAATATCTTCACGACCTTTCAAATTTATATTAGTAGGTTCTATGGCCAGTGGGAACGATATCAGTATTTCACGTGGGCTTAGCCGTGCTAATACATCGAAACGAGAATTTATATTTTATCTCAAAATGGTATAAAAATTACTCAAAAAGAATTATATCCTATAAAAGCTGTTGCCCGCGGCTCGAGCCATGTGAAATTCTAGGCCCGGTAAAGCAGCATATGTATTTTTCCAGATTATAATCTATCCCTGTACCAATTTTTAGCCAGGACCGTTCAGCCATTTAAACGTGATTGTGTAATGAACATCTAAATATCCAAACATCTTCACAAACTTTCACTGTTAGCACTGTAAACTGTTTCAAGTAGAATAGGAAAGTAAGAATAGTAGGATGTAAGTAGGATAGTAATATAGGAAGTAGGATAGGAAAGTAGGAATAGTAGGATAGGAGGGTTTCTGTATTGTACACTCCGCTACAAGTCACACCACGCCCCAAGACCTGGCACACATTAATTACAGCCAGCTTGCGTTTAAAATTCTTACTTGGAACACAGATGTTTTATTTTAATTATTCTTCGTAGTGTGTTTGTAAGTTTATGTTCATTAAAATGGTGTCTAAAATATATATTTTAAATATATTATATTTGTTTCGTTATAGTTGTCTATGCATATCATAAAAATATTATGTTTGTTATAAGCTAACGCATCTTGGTTCCTCACAAAAAAAATAGTACAAAAAAAAATACATTGCACTGATTATTTTTACGGGTGTTCTATTAGGATTTTCAAGGCCCAAAGTAACCTCACCGGAAAGCTGGCCGTTTAGGGAGTTAGACGGAATTCGATCCCTCTAAAGCTAAGATAAACCAATCCATAAGGGAAAGAAAGTAAAAAAAGAGAATGATGATGTACAGATTTCAAACCTACAGATGTTAAATTCGTAACTTTATAAGTAATGTGAACTGAGCAGTAAAAACCTTTTTTTGCAATAATAATTGCAAATTATTGCAATGATACATTGTTTCATAATTCTGAATGCATGTTAATGACTCCTAAGTCACTTTGAGATTGAGGATGTAGACTAAAATTACCTAGAACAGGTCCACGTAGCTCAGTTAATAGATTATTCCCCAAGCACGGTTTTGCCATGGGTACAAGTTCTGTTAGTCCTGATATTGACTTTCTAATTCAACATCCAGAACTGCACGCGAAAAGTGTAACAAATTTACACAGAAAATCCTGTCACAAACTCTTCACATAAAAGACAGTGTAGTTTACTCTTAGTAACAAGAAAGTCGTAACTCCTTATTTCATATATGGACTTCTTCACTTCATATCAAAAAGCCCCTCAAAAACCTTCCTCCGAAAATTGCAAGTGACCAAACTATCTCAATAAATCACTCGTGATTTCTCACACCACGTTCGCACCCAACGTTTCCTAACTTCGTGTAACTGGTACATAACAATCTTTTATCATTGTAACTTTGTTTTTTTTGTAACTTTTTCAGATTTGTGACATCGTGTTTGTGGTTAGTGCAGTCAAATGGACAAACGAAAGATCTACCAGAAACTTGTAATCGAAGTACTCATATTCGCCCATTGCTCGACGTTGGGTTATAATCGTAATTGAAAATTTGAGGAAAACCTTGCAGGTGAGGTTAGCTTGAGCCTCAAGGATATTGGTAGGGCCCTCACTAGGGCAAGCCCATCAATGTGAAAAACAAACCCACTAAACTTCCTACTAAAGTTTGAAGATGTTTGGTACTCAAAAATGGTTGAACGGATTTGGCTTAAATTTGGCATAAGGATAGATTACAGTCTCAGTTAAAACATAAACTATTTTTTGTTTTTTTGTTCCTCGAATAGGTTCCCATAGGTTGCGGGAACGGGATCAGAAATTCCACGCGGGTACAGCCGCGGGTAAGAACTAGTTTCTAATAAATATACAAAGCTGGAACCTTCAAACCTTACTACGACTATATCGACACGGGTATTCCGAAAAAAAAATCTTTACCGAATATGAACACAGGGATCACAAGTCACGTTGAGTTGAACGTGAAACATGTCACTGACAACCTACTAGTTCATAGGTGAATAGACAACGAGGCAATTTCAATTTCGTGTCCACAGAGGCGTTTAACTTCGGTAATAGAAATACTTGGAGAGTCAATTGTGTGGGTTTCTGTACTGATGGAGTGAGCATGAAAATAAAGAAATATCTTGGACCAACGTTTGTATTTGTTTTTTGTATTGATTTTGTTCAGATTGTTCGAAGCAAGTTCAGGCGTAGTATTTTAATATACAACTATCTATTGCCCTCAAGTTCGTCCGCGTTAGGTTCGGAATAGGTAGTGGTATTTATGGTTACTTCTGCATTAGGTATCGATTCCAACATCTGTAAGTTATTTCGTCGGTATATTTTCAATAAAGTATATTTTTTGTTAGTTGAGAAGTTCAGATATAACAACGAAATATAGTCTGTACGGTTCCTTTTGTTCCCCTTTTAGTTATAGCATGATGATTGAAAATCCGGATATTGATCATATCCAAGTTCTACCAACTTACAAAATTTCCTGGTGATCTACCTTGTATAAAATTATCTACGATCAATAATAGTTCATGTCGATTCTGCTCTGCAGCTCGTATCACTTATACCCTAGAAAAAAGTTCATGCAAAATTTCAGCCAAATCTGTTCAGCGATTTTCAAGTGATGTTTTAACATCGAAAATAAAAACCAAAAGTAAACAGATAAAACTGTTAAAAACTAAAACAACTACACATAGCATCGTTATCGCTCCTAGAAAACTTTATCCATATTTTCTTGAAAAAATATTCCAAGTACAGCTTTCACCTCATCATCATCATCATTATCATCATCAACCTATTCTAGTCCACTGCTGGACATAATAATAATAATATAATATTTTTAATATTCCTACCGTATCTAGTATTAGCAGATTTTGAATACTATATTGGCATTGCTCACCATAACAAAAAGTTCATTAATTTCTTTGTAAAAATATATCCTTTAACCCCAAACAAACAAAAGCTCCGCAGCACTGACAGATGTCACTAATGAAATACGAAAATAAATAAGCAAAATCAGGCAAAATCAATGACGAAGACAGTATGTTGACCCGCACACAAGCTAGGAGGAACGCTAGTGCACCTGCTACACCTCCGGACTCGTCGCTAAGCTCCGCCGCGCAACCCCCACCAACGGAACCAGCGGCGTCGAGCTCCTCTTCGAGCGACGAGTTCTTCTCCCCGCCGACGTCGCCAACACCTGTACGTCGGCCGGGGAGAGGCCGGCCACCGATATGCTTGGGACCCCGACGCCCTCCGGCTTCGAACAGGGCCCCCGCTGCCGGTGGTGATGTGCACCGCATGCGATGGACACCATCAATAAACGAAAATGTCATGCGGGCATATTTTGCGGCTACAGAGGGGGGAACTAACCTCAGTGCGTACCGTACCCGAATACTTCCTTTGTTTCAGGCGCTTGAGCCTTCCGTCAACACATCGTCACAACGACTATCGGACCAAGTGCGGGTCATTCAACGCAATCGCATGTTGAATGAAACCGTACTTGAGACTCTACGGCAAGAATGCTTGCGAAATATCTGTGTCACCCCCGCCCCGGCTCCTGCTTCAACACCTGCACCAGTGCCTGTGAGTCAAATGAATGAAGAGACAGG
Organism: Cybosia mesomella; assembly: GCA_946251805.1. Lineage (NCBI taxonomy): Eukaryota > Metazoa > Arthropoda > Insecta > Lepidoptera > Erebidae > Cybosia > Cybosia mesomella. The sequence goes on from OX276405.1 coordinate 24,274,326, forward strand.
GGAGGACACACTTATTCCAGTAAGTATTCAGTACAATGAACAGATTAAGGAGGCTTTGGAATGTGCGTTGCGGGAATATCGATCGATGCCCCTGAATAACAGGCCACGTCTGCCTCGTTTGCCTATACACAGACGAAATATGGCTCTGGAGAGCCCTTGATTCACTATTACCTAGTTATCTAGATAATAGCGAAAATCTCGGGGACACTCATTCAATCCTGTATTGTACTGCTGTAGCGGCATGTCATATGGCAGGTGTTAAATTCCCTAATAAAGATCCTGCCATACGACCTAAGTCTACCGTACCAGCATGGCAATGCAGGATTGAGCGACGTGTGGCAAGGGCAAGGGTGCTCATCAGTAAGCTAATCTGCTTCAGGTCGGGTAATACTCGCCCGAGAGTGATGCGCTATGTGACCCGAGCGTTTGCGGGAACTGGTATCAGTCCCCAAGAATATACGTCTCGGATCACAGAGCGCATTGATTTCCTGAAGCAGAAAGTCTGTGCATGGGCAAACCGTATTCGCAGATACAGAAAACGCGTCGATCGATTTACCGTTAATCGCATGTTCCGAAGAGACCAGAGGTGGGTATATAGAAGCTGGGAGCAACCAGATGAAAGTGTGGACGACGTGCGACGGCCGGAGGCTGCAGCCACAAATGCGTTTTGGCGCAGCATCTGGTCGGTGCCCGTTAGTCACATTGAAGGTGATTGAATGTGTGACGTAGAGAGAGCGTGCGAGTCCATTCCTGAAATGGAAGATATATATATCGATGCCATTGATGTAGATTGTGCGGTCCGTCCGCTGTCTAATTGGAAATCCCCGGGACCGGACGGATTGCACAATTTCTGGCTTAAATGGCTACGGAGTTCGCACGCTCTTTTGGCTTCACAGTTTCAATCTGCTGTAGAATCTGGGACGCTACCAGCTTTTATGACAACCGGGGTTACCCACCTGCTCCATAAAACAGGTAGTACTCTGGAGCCCAATAATTATAGACCGATTACATGTCTGCCAACGGTTTATAAATTTCTTACATCCATTCTGAGAGCTAAAATTAACAATCATATAAATAATAATTCTATTATGTGTGCCTCTCAGAATGGATGTAGGAATAGGGCCCGGGGTACTAAGGAGCTCCTCCTCATTGATATGGCTATTAGCCAACAAGCTCGCCGTCGTACTAAGGATCTGGCAGCATGCTGGATAGATTACAAGAAAGCGTTCGATTCCGTGCCACATACATGGCTTTTGAGGGTGCTGGAGTTGTATAAAGTGAATGCAACTCTATGTACCTTCTTAAGGACATGTATGGGGTAATGGAGGACTGTTCTTTTCTATCCAGGGTGTCGTCGGGCTTTGGGTGATGGCGAGCCGATAACAATAGAGCGGGGTATTTTTCAAGGGGACAGCTCAGACTGTCCCCTTGAAAAATCCCCTATGGTTCTGCTTAGCCCTGAACCCACTTAGTACTTTACTAGTGAATTCAGGGTTAGGTTATAGGTTACGAAGAGAGGGTCAGATGGTATCCCACCTGCTTTACATGGACGATTTGAAGTTGTTTGCTCACACTAATCCTCAATTAATGGCTTTACTGAAGATTACCGAAAATTTCAGTAATTCTATTAAAATGGGGTTTGGTGTGGAAAAATGCGCAGTCATTCATGTAAAGCGAGGGCGGGTGGTGGAGTCGCAGGGTATACAGCTCTCTGATTCCACTAACCTGAGATCACTCCTCGTAACTGAGACCTATAAATACTTGGGTATGTCACAGGCGTTTTGCATCAATGAGACCGGGATGAAACAAATGCTACAGGAACGTTTCTTTGGCCGCCTGAAAAAGGTACTTAACAGTCTTTTGTCAGGTGGTAACAAGGTTCGTGCCTGTAATAGTTGGATCATGCCACTCTTGATGTACTCCTTTGGCATACTCAAGTGGACTCAGACTGAACTCGATGCCATTGATAGGAAAGTCCGGACTCAGTTGACTGCATTTCGAATGCATCATCCGCGGTCGTCAGTCATCAGATTGTACATCCCGCGGAAATGTGGGGGTCGGGGATTTTTAAATGCAAAGACCCTTCATAATCGCGAGGTGTGCAATCTCAGAGATTATTTTCTTAAGTCGAACGTGGATATGCACCGTGATGTAGTCAACGTAGATACCGGGCTCACCCCGCTCGGTTTGCCTATAGGTTCACCTATAGTAGTCGGCACTGACAGCCGAAGGGAGGTATGGCAGAGTAAGGAGCTACACGGTAGATTCTATCGGGCCCTCCACAGGCCCGAAGTAGACCTACTGGCATCCGTGTCCTGGCTACGTTTCGGTGACCTTTTTGGGGAAACTGAAGGTTTTGTCTGTGCGATTGCGGACGAAGTTATCAAGACGAATAACTACCGGAAGTATATAATGAGGGATGGCACAATTGACATTTGTCGAGCGTGTCACCAGCCTGGTGAATCCCTCAGGCATATTACTTCCGGCTGTTCTCGTCTTGCTAACGGCGAGTACTTGCACAGACATAATCAAGTAGCCAGGATAATCCACCAGCGACTTGCTCTGAAATACAACCTTGTGGAAGTTGAAGTGCCGTACTATAGGTATGTTCCTGAGCCGGTTCTAGAAAATAGTCATATCACATTGTACTGGGATCGATCTATCATCACTGATAGGACTGTTGTAGCCAACAAGCCTGACATTGTGGTGATAGACCGATCCGAACGCCGAGCTTTGATTGCTGATGTTACCATTCCTCATGACGAGAATCTCGTGAAAGCTGAGAAGGATAAACAAATTAAGTACTTGGACTTGGCCCACGAGATTGTCGACATGTGGAGTGTTGACTCAGCAATCATTGTGCCGATAGTCGTGTCAGTGAACGGTTTAATAGCAAAGAGCCTCGACCAACACCTGAAGAGGCTCGGGTTAGACGGTTGGGTCAAGGGCCAGATGCAGAAGGCTGTGCTTCTTGATACGGCGCGCATCGTGAGGAAGTTCCTTTCTCTGGAGCCCTAACCACCGGTAGCTTGGTCCCTGTACCCGATACCGGTGGAGCACTATTTTTTGTATTTTTAAATAGATGTATGTATTGTTTTTGTATGTATTTAAAAATATAATTAATAAGTTTATGTATAGTAATAAAGGAAATAATAATAATAATAATAATTTATTCCAGTAAACATTGTACAATAAAATTTACATAGTTCCTTAATCTATCATGCATTATTAAATTATAATTAGCGCATATGCGTGCCTTAGATATATGTTAATATATATCTATAAACTATATACTTATTTATGAGTGTATACTTAGGTGTCTTATATAGGTATTTAAATATATTACGTTCTGTGCGCCTGAACTAGGTAGTCCTGTGCTTCAGGCGTCAAGTGCCCGCAGTCTTTCGCAGATCGTCATCCCACCTGGCCAGAGGGCGTCCTACACCACATTTTCACCTCATTACGATTTTATTATATATATAGATATAGATTGTGATTTCATTTTTATTTAACAACCAAATATTGTATACGTGTTTATTACATTCAAAGAAATTAAGTCCTTTGACATGTGTACATGCTCTAACCGTATAGATGATTTAAAAGAAATAAAACGATTTCCATTATGTTCAAATAATTTTAATAAGGTCTGGATGTTAGAAGACTTGAAGGCATCTAAAGGATATTTTTCGTTTGAGAGTCAATCATCATCATCACCCGAACCCCAATCACGGTCGCATCTAAAGCTTGTACTTAGGAAGATCCATTCTCTTTCTGTTTCGCCTCGTTTTATTTGGGATATCTTGGCCTTTACGGGAACCAGACGGTAGAAGCCGTCTAGTTCTTCAACGGCGAGAGGAAAGCCTAGGTCAGAGCTTCATCCATAAATCAGCAAGTATAACGGATTTCAGGAGAATGCACCTAAAAAAAGTTCGGTTGATGGCAATGGGCTATTACGTGGGACCGAAAAAGCAAAATATGTAATAATACATCTTTGTCTACCGCTTCAGAGATCTCTAAACGTGAGTAAATGTATGAAATGAAAGTTCGCAACAATGGCGTTAAGTAGTTAAGGTCCACTTTGAGTTCGGTACAACAACTAGCAGTCGGGGCTCATTCGAAATTCTCTAAACAAGCCTTCGTAATATGTTTCAGTCGAGAGTTTGTGACCCAAAGGCGTCCCTCGTCGTAAATTTTGTGTCTATTTCTTTTCTATTAATTATTTATAAGCTGTCTTACGAGTGGACATGGGCCTCTTCACAGTTTGAGAGAGGTAACGCCTACAAGTATAATGTAGTGTGAATCTGCTGACTTCGCAAACTTTTTAGACAACTCTGAAGTAGGTATACAAATTTCCTCGCAATATTTGCTCTTTAACTTTTATAATCTAAGTTGTATAGTCCCTCAGGGGTATAAACAGATGTGAATTAGGAACCATATTTTGAAACGTGCTTTTTGATCCCCTGTAGCGAGCCTATATACAGCGTTTAAACAGGCATCTTTTAAATTTCGTTTTCTACTTAATATGGAACAGCAGTTTTATTTGGTTTGGGGTTAGTTAGTTGAAGCGTTGGGCTGGTCCTTCTATTTCTACTTCCCTGAGAACGTGACCAAAATGATCACTTACTTAAAAGAAAGCCAGCACAAAATACGAGGAGCTCGTATCCCACGTGTTAACTATTATTTCTTTGAATTTTTTTTACGGATAGAACTATATGACATGTTTATTAAGTAAGTTAAGTGAGGGAAAAGGCAACAAATCCATTCAATTTAAAATACAGTGCTAAAACAAGTTCCTATAATTTAAATACATATCGAAGTTTCTCCACGAAAACGTTTTGAATTGTAAGAAAAGCTTCTATCCTCAGGCAATTCGTTGTCAGACTCACCCTTTATCGCACGTTTTATATCTCCATTTTCTTTTTTTTTTGTCTAGTTTTGGGTTGTGTTACCGTAAATAAATGTTGTCACATTGCGATGTGGTAGCTGGTTTATAAATTCAATGAAATCAGCGAAATGGTTCTCGACTACTAGTTTTATTTATTGTGCTACTACTTTACCTGTAACTTCGTTCGAAATCGTGTTTGGTTTTTTCTTCTTCTTGCTGAAACCTATTACTTTTTATTCAAAGATTATTTTCTTCAAAATGTATATTATTTAATAATATTTAATAATAAGCGAAATAATATAAGGATTCTAATGATATCACCGTAGTCTCCTATCCTATTATTTCTTATTAATATCACAAAATGTGAAAGTTTGTATTCAGTAACCGTTCTCCGACGACCGATTCGCAGGGCCCCGGGCACACACCTCTGACTTTTCGTAGTTATGTGTGCATTAATAAATGTTAATTATCGCTCGCTTAATAATGTGCCCGGTAGATGGCAATAGGCTCGCCCCCTATTACATTGGGACCTTAACATAACTGGCGAATCGTGGGTGTGTAATACACCTCTGCCTACCCCTTCGGAGATACAGGCGTGAAGTTATGTTATTGAGCTGAGCGAGACGAAGTCGAGAGAAAGCTCCCCATACCAGACTTCAGGATTTTCTTTGTCACAGGTCTCCTCCTAAACTACTAATCCAATCAGAACCAAATTTGGCATGATTAAAGAGGTCAATTAGAGGAAGGTTTATGGATATATTTAGCAAAAATTAATGCTACCACTGAGGAATGATCACCTTTAAAAAAATTTCAGATGGAATTACATAATAACCGCTCGAGACACTGTGACCAAACTTTACACGCTCAGAAAGCATGTCTAGAGTTGTGCCTTTCAAAAAGAATTTTCAAAATCGGACTTGCCACGGAGGAATGATCACTGTTCAAAATTTTCAAAATCTGATTCCGCAATAGCGGTCAAATCTATTGGACAAGAATCACGATGTCTCACTCAGCTCAACATTGCAAGCAGCGATTCGCCTTGCAGACCTAGTGTTATGTTATGTTTATGAAAAAATATAGCCTATGTGTTGTTCTAGAGTATGACCTATCCCTGAAGGTATGAAATTTCAGTCAGATCCGTTCAGCCGTTTGAGCGTGATTGAATAACAAACATCAAAACATCTTCATAAAATTTCGATTCAGTAACCGTGTATTTGATAATTAAAATTTACATCCATAACTATAGTTGTACAACATCTTGCTGGATCTAAGCTTCTATATGAGTATTTTTGTTTATTACACTATCAAACTTTATGGCGTTATCTATAATAGTAGAGTAACTGAATCGTAATATTGCTCTTGCATCCGTTTAAGATTTATATCACAGAGTATGTTGGATAGGCCAAAGTATCATGGAACATTCTAGAATTTTATTGGCGATATACTTGAAAAAGGCTCTCATCAAACTGAACGACTTTTATTCAATAACTTTTAGGATAGCATAAAAATGAAATATTTTGATAACCCTTTCAAAAGGTGTATCTAAAATCATTGATTTTCATAAAAAGTATTCGTGAATACAACTGATATTAAAGTAACTTTTTACACATAGGAATATATTTTAATCCTTTCCTTACATTTCTTAACAAGAAATGACGAGTTGTGTTTGCAATTGAATGCAAATGGTGTCAAAATATCAATGTGTATTTAAAAAAAATATTCTGTGTTATAGATAGATAGATAGATAGAATACTCTTTATTGTACACCACATACTATTATATAAAATAAGTTAAATCTAAATATATTGTAGGTACAATGGGCGATCTTATCGCTAAGAGCGATCTCTACCAGACAACCTTTGGATGGGGATGGATTTATCAATAGGAGTAGAATGGCAGTTGATGGCCTACTACGTCATAAATTGATCATAGACATAAATAATATACTACATATCATATAATTCTACGTACAAACATACATTTATATATATATATATATACACATTTATATATATATATATATATATACACATTTATATATATATATATATATATACACATTTATATATATATATATATAATATATATATACGCCGTCTCGGGTCTTCAGACGCCAGGTTGTAAGGTTGGCCATAAGGCATTTCCCTTGCTGCTTACGTGTACCTTTTTTTTTCGTGCAGAAATCCCCTCGGATACCCCCCCGCCGGCCAGCAAGGGCGATTATGTCGGGCTTGAACCGACTAAAACCACACGCCGTCTCGGGTCTGCAGACGCCGGGGTGTAAGGTTGCCCATAGAGCATATCCCTCGCACCCCGACTGACCCTGGGCCATCTCCGGTTTCGAGATGGCCCCCTCGGGTTTGGGAACCACGGTGTCCCCGTCTTGCCCCGGTTTGGGGGAGGGGCGCTAGTCACCCCACCGTCCCGGCCTGCTTCTGCTGGGGTGACAGGCGGCCTCACCTGCCACCCCCAGGCCTGCGCTCATGAAGGACAGAGGTCGTTAAGCGACCTCCGGCGCCTGAGTCGCCTGCGACGCGAGGCGAGCATGTTGCGGGCTCGGCGGGCCGGGAGGGTTCTGAACCTCTCCCGGGCGCGCTCCGCCATCTCCTTCGCGAGCATCACATGCTCGCAGAAGGAGGTGGCGGCGGCAAACGCGCTCGCGCTCCGCACCTTTGCCGCTATCATGCTGCCGAGCGAGAGGACTCCCACCCCGATGGCTGCCACGAGGTCACGCCTCGGCACCTCCCACGCCGGGCAGTCCGCCAGCGTGTGCAGCCCTGAGTCCTCGCTCGCGTCACAGTGATGACACTCAGGCGTTGGCTCCTTCCTGATCCGATGCAGGTGGTCCCCGAAGCACCCCTTCCCGGAGATCACCTGCGTCAGTCGGTACGAGAGGCTTCCGTGTCGCCTCTCTAGCCAATCCTCCATGATGGGCCTTACCGCCACTACTGCGGCTGTACCTTACTGACGTTTTGTAACAAAAAACTGTGGTCGAAGTATCAACGCTTTAGTTTACTTTTTACTCCAGGTAAATTTCTCTCAGGCTTCCAATCTATACAAGAGGTCCTTAATAGTTCAGTGTACCTACTGAGAGCTTATAGAGAAATTATAGGTGCCAAAATATTAACTTACCAGCTATCAGCTCAAGAGGTCCTTAATAGTTCAGTGTACCTACTGAGAGCTTATAGAGAAATTATAGGTGCCAAAATATTAACTTACCAGCTATCAGCTCAAGAGGTCCTTAATAGTTCAGTGTACCTACTGAGAGCTTATAGAGAAATTATAGGTGCCAAAATATTAACTTACCAGCTATCAGCTCAAGAGGTCCTTAATAGTTCAGTGTACCTACTGAGAGCTTATAGAGAAATTATAGGTGCCAAAATATTAACTTACCAGCTATCAGCTCAAGAGGTCCTTAATAGTTCAGTGTACCTACTGAGAGCTTATAGAGAAATTATAGGTGCCAAAATATTAACTTACCAGCTATCAGCTCAAGAGGTCCTTAATAGTTCAGTGTACCTACTGAGAGCTTATAGAGAAATTATAGGTGCCAAAATATTAACTTACCAGCTATCAGCTCAAGAGGTCCTTAATAGTTCAGTGTACCTACTGAGAGCTTATAGAGAAATTATAGGTGCCAAAATATTAACTTACCAGCTATCAGCTCAAGAGGTCCTTAATAGTTCAGTGTACCTACTGAGAGCTTATAGAGAAATTATAGGTGCCAAAATATTAACTTACCAGCTATCAGCTCAAGAGGTCCTTAATAGTTCAGTGTACCTACTGAGAGCTTATAGAGAAATTATAGGTGCCAAAATATTAACTTACCAGCTATCAGCTCAAGAGGTCCTTAATAGTTCAGTGTACCTACTGAGAGCTTATAGAGAAATTATAGGTGCCAAAATATTAACTTACCAGCTATCAGCTCAAGAGGTCCTTAATAGTTCAGTGTACCTACTGAGAGCTTATAGAGAAATTATAGGTGCCAAAATATTAACTTACCAGCTATCAGCTCAAGAGGTCCTTAATAGTTCAGTGTACCTACTGAGAGCTTATAGAGAAATTATAGGTGCCAAAATATTAACTTACCAGCTATCAGCTCAAGAGGTCCTTAATAGTTCAGTGTACCTACTGAGAGCTTATAGAGAAATTATAGGTGCCAAAATATTAACTTACCAGCTATCAGCTTACCATTAACTTCCTACATTTAAACACACCAAATTTCCCTCTTTCTTATACGCGATAGTAAATAAATGAAATAAAATGAACCATATTATATTATAATCATCATCATCTTAACATTGTTTCCGATTCATTCCAAGGTTTTCTCCTAGGATTAAATTCGTAATGCGGCCATCCAACAAATAACCAAAGCTACTGACAGCTCGCAGAATAAGCAAGCTAAAATGGCAGTGGGCTGGTCACAACTGCCGATGAACCGATGGACTGCAATAGGCTATATTATGATTAATGAAATAAAATGTATTAAAATGGTGGTAGAAATTTGATGACACAAATTTGTCACAAAATTCGGCCGGGTAGGTACCACCGTGCACGATTGCGAAAAACCCTCCATAGTAATCCAATTTCGGTTTGATTGCGTTCAGGGGTCAGCAAGTGCATAGCCGGGCAGGGGGATTGTGGTCGCAGCACTAGTGGGACCAGTGGGTGTCACGCAGTGCTGCGGCGACAATCCTCTTCTGATGAGGCCGTCAAGCTGAGTGCCACCATTGTTAACATGGTACGTGTATGGAATGGTGACCCTCTTTCCTGAGACTTTACCTTCAGCTTACCATCAGGCGAGGTGAAGTCAAATTGACGTGTCCTAAATATATATTTAAAAAAAATCAAAAGTAACAAAACAGTGTAAATGAAAGTAGCAGATATTTATGAGACTAGTCTCATCGTAGGGTAAATCGATATTCGAAGAGGTAAATCGAGGGCATTGCGCTGCAAACCGTAACTCTACGTAAGTTCTTGAATAATGTAACGCTTATGACTTGGACATATAAAATCGAACTTTAATAACTTTGACTATGTGAAAGACAGTGGCTGCACTTTACCTGTTTTATTCCAGACTAGATATGCGCCCTGGTTTCGCCCCGCTGCAATATTAACTCCAAATGTATAATTAATAATAATAGTAGTTAGTAATAATTTTCCAAATGTTTCTTTCAAACAAACATTGTCCTGATAATAACGACAAAATATCGAATTTGGTGCAGTCGTTTAGAATATATGCGTACATACATTTCGGCGATTCACTTTTATTTATACAGATACGAAATAACTTATCCTGATTTTATCGAAAGTTTAGGCGAATGTCACACATTGAAATAAAACTATTTTTAACAGATTCTATCGCAATTTATTTGATATTATTTTATATTTTACATTGATCCCGACGTTCCGAGTCTCCCCGTGACCATGGCTGCTGAAAAGCAACCGAAACGTCGGGATCAATGTAAAATATAAAATAACATCAAATAAATCGCGATAGAATCCGTTAAAAATAGTTTAATTTCAATAACTTATCCTACTAATCCTTCTAATTAATATTATAAATGTGACACTTTGTGAAGATGTTTGGATGTTTGTTACTCAATCATACTCAAACAACTTTTTATTACAGAGGAAATGGGATCAGAATACTACGCAGGTGAAGCCCCGACCAACAGCTAGTTCAATATTAGGTTTAAGTTCAACACCTTGATTAAATTATATATTTGTGATATGTTTCTGATCAGGCAGTCATCTGCCATAGCGGCGATAGCCCAGTGGCGTACGTAACGGACTGCTGAGGCGAGGTCTCGAGTTCGAGCCCCAGTAGCCTCTGACTTTTCGTAGTTATGTGTGCATTAATAAATGTTAATTATCGCTCGCTTAATATTGTGCCCGGTAGATGGCAATAGGCTCGCCCCCTATTACATTTGGACCTTAACATAACTGGCGGATCGTGGGTGTGTAATACACCTCTGCCTGCCCCTTCGGGGTAGTGTTGCCCAAAATTGGACTGCAAGAACAAGAGTCTTGCAGTCTTGGTCTTGGTCTTGCAGTTTTGCAAGACCAAGACCAAGACCAAGACCACCTATTTTTTGCAAGACCAAGACCAAGACTGACCCTTGCAAGACTTGCGCAAGACAAGACTACGTCTGCAAGACTCTTGCAGTCTTGCAGTGAAGTCAAACTGAGATTTGAGCATTTTTAATACCTGAGTATGTAGGTACTAGGTATTTAGTTTCTATACCACAGAATAAATAATAGTACCTAGGTACCTACTACGTCTATACCTACTGATAGAATGATAGACGGAGACTGTGGTAGGTACCTTACCTATTCCGTGGCGTAGTGGTAGTGAACGCGACCGGTACGCAGGAGGCGCGGGTTTGATCCCCGCTCAGTGCAAATATTTGTGTGCATGAAAATGGGTATTTGCATTGGTCTGGTCGTGCCTCGGAGAGCACGTTAAGCCGTCGGTCCCGGTTGCCATACGAACATCTGTGACAGTCGTTACGGGTAGTTGGAGCCCTCAAAAGTCCGACTAGTCTAACTACAGAACTTCGATATCGCCAATTAATTGGTTGTGGAGGTCCGACGTCAGTCGCTTCACGGAAAATATCGTAGTTAGCCGCAACTTAGACTAGAAAGCCGACCCTAACTGAGTTGGGAAAAGGCTCAGAGAATGATGATGAGATAAGGTACTTACCACCATACTTACCTGTTGCTTTTTTGTAGTATGTTTTTATACCTACCTATGTTTAGCGTAGGTAAATAGAAAGGAAACTTCACTGACCTTGAACCTAAAGCCCTAGTTAATGAAGAGCACAGGCGGTAATTAGTACCTATTCCATTTTCCCTTAGAGACAAATTGCCACATGTTGTTATACCTATGTATCATACCACTGGCAGCCGTACGACCCGATGTCTGACGTGCGTGCCAATATAGACGTGGCACAAGCCGCGCTAGCCAACGACTGAAGTTCTTTTCATCGTAGGCAGGTAGGTACACTAGGTACTTAATCGCGCTCATTGTCGGTAGTTACTAGTTACCGACAATCAGCGCGAGCGGCGACTTGCGCAGTGTCAATGTGAAAGTTTGTGAAGATGTTTGTATGTTTGTTTGTTACTCAATCACGCTCTAACGGCTAACGGCTCTGGATTTGGTACAGAGTTACATTAGAGCCTCGATCCTAGAATAACACATAGGTTACCTACTTTTTATCCCGAGAATAAGTAGATACACACACACACACACGATTTTTTAATTCATAATCTGTAATAGGCGCGTGTCCCTCAATTGTTTTAAATTACTGTGTAATATGAATGGTTTGTGTTTTAATATTTTTAGAAGTAGGTAGGCCACTAGCCCAGCGCATGTTTGGAGCGGGGCCAGTTTCCGAAATTGTGGAAGACGGGGAAACTGGTCCTCATCCGAAAGGAGGGGCGCCCGGCGGACTCGCCGTCCGCCTACCGGCCCATAGTGTTGCTCGACGAGGTGTGCAAGCTCTTTGAAAGAGTAATTGCGAAGCGCCTCGTCGAGCACCTCTCAAGAGTGGGGCCGGACCTGGCGGATGGCCAATATGGCTTCCGCCAGAGGCGCTCCACCGTGGATGCCATCATGCGCGTGAGGGCTCTGGCGGAGGATGCAGTAGCCCGGGGTGAGGTGATGTTGGCGGTGTCCCTGGACATCGCCAACGCGTTCAACACCTTGCCCTGGAGTTGCATTAGGGAGGCGCTCGTGTATCACGAAGTGCCTCTCTACCTCCGCCGCATAGTCGGGGCGTATTTGACGGAGAGAGCCGTCATCTACCCAACAGTGACCGGTCTCGGTCGGCGTGAAATGTCGTGCGGTGTTCCACAGGGATCGGTCCTGGGGCCGCTCCTGTGGAACATCGGATACGACTGGGTGCTTCGCGGTGAGCTCGTAGGCGGTGCCGCCGTCACGTGCTACGCGGACGACACGCTCGTGACGGCGTGCGGGGCGACGTACCGCGAAGCGACCCGAAAGGCCACGACCGCGGTTGCCCAAGTCGTTAGGCGGATCCGGCGGCTGGGTCTCGAGGTGGCCCTGCATAAAACCGAGGCCCTGTTCTTCCATGGGCCTCGGAGCAAGCCACCCGAGGGATCCAGTCTCATCGTGGGAGGAAATCGCATCGGCATCAAGCCCCAAATGAAATATTTGGGGCTCGTGCTCGACGGCCGATGGGACTTCGGAGAGCACATCCGAAGTCTGGCCCCCAAATTGAAGGGCACAGCTCTTGCTCTGGCTCGGCTGTTGCCCAACATGAGGGGGCCCGATGACTCCTGCAGGAGACTCTACGCGGGGATCGTGCGGTCCATGGCCCTGTATGGGTGCCCAATATGGGCGGAGGCCCTGAGGACCAGAACTGTGCAGATGCTGCGCGCTCCGCAGCGAGTTCTGGCCATCAGGGTCATCCGAGGGTACCGCACGATCTCCTTCGAGGCGGCGAGTCTCCTTGCCGGAACTCCGCCATGGGACCTGGAAGCGAGAGCCCTTTCGCAACTGTACCAGTGGCGAAAGGAGGCGCGGGAGCAGGGATGGAACCCCGAGCCTCGAGAAATCGAGGCCGTGCAGTCCCAGCTCCGCCAGGCCATCGTGGTGGAGTGGAAGGAACGACTTGGGCAACCAAGCGCAGGGCACGCCGCAATAGCGGCGGTAAGGCCCATCATGGAGGATTGGCTGGAGAGGCGACACGGAAGCCTCTCCTACCGACTGACGCAGGTGATCTCAGGGAAGGGGTGCTTCGGGGACCACCTGCATCGGATCAGGAGGGAGCCAACGCCTGAGTGTCATCACTGCGACGCGAGCGAGGACTCAGGGCTGCACACGCTGGCGGACTGCCCGGCGTGGGAGGCGCCGAGGCGTGACCTCGTGGCAGCCATCGGGGTGGGAGTCCTCTCGCTCGGCAGCATGATTGCGGCAATGGTGCGGAGCGCGAGCGCGTGGGCCGCCGCCGCCTCCTTCTGCGAGCATGTAATGCTCGCGAAGGAGGGGGCGGAGCGCGCCCGGGAGAGACTTAGAACTCTCCCGGTCCGCCGAGCCCGCAACTTGCTCGCCGCGCGTCGCAGGCAACTCAGGCGCCGGAGGTCGCTTAACGACCTCCGTCCTCCATGAGCGCAGGCCTGGGGGTGGCGGGTGAGGCCACCTGTCACCCCAGCAGAAGCAGGCCGGGACGGTGGGGCGACTAGCGCCCCTCCCCCAAACCGGGGCAAGACGGGGACACCGTGGTTCCCAAACCCGAGGGGGCCATCTCGAAACCGGAGATGGCCCAGGGTCAGTCGGGGTGCGAGGGATATGCTCTATGGGCAACCTTACACCCCGGCGTCTGTAGACCCGAGACGGCGTGCGGTTTTAGTCGGTTCAAGCCCGACATAACCGCCCCCGCTGGCACGCGGGGGGGTATCCGAAGGGATTTCCGCACGGAAAAAAAAAAAAAAAAAAAAAAAAAAAAAAAAGGTAGGCCACTAGCCACTATCATTCGGCAGAGGAACGAACGTTTTTTAAAGACACTCGGTTCTGTTCTGGCGACGCCGCCGCCGACGACGTGACGCTTATTATGAGAATATGCAGTTTCAATGTAAAGTAGGTACCTACCTACTTACTTATGTGACACAAGACTCGAAGTCCTTTATATTTATTTAAGCTTCATGTAGATACAAAGAGGACTTGCACTTATTTGCACCTATCGATCTATGCATTTGTTGTAGGTACCTATTATTTCATTGACAGCCCCTATTAAAGGTCTCAAGATTCATCAACTATCACTGACTGTAGGTACGTATACCATTATACCGCCGATTTTTGCCTATTTGGCACATGGAAATGTATGTACTTGCCACGCTAAAGCTTTATGCCTACTCTCCACGTGTAACATTTGTCAAAGAGATACCGCTTTAAAATAAAGATTTTAATATAGAGATAAAACGACATTATGGCTGCCGTCAAAGGACACCGGCGAAAGGGGACGGATTGGGCGCGTTTTTACTGATTAATCAGAATCGAATAAGACGATTATAAATATATTTATTTTTTCATTAATTGCTATTTTTGTGTAAATAGTGTTGAAATACAAGGTAGGTTACTAGGTAGGTACCTACTAATTCACTATCAAATTGAATATTGTTACTATTTACTGCAATGAACGTGTACGTTGGTTATTGCAAAAAATCTAGCCTATGTAGGTGGGTAGGTAGGTAGGTACCTAATATTACTGTAAAGTTTCATCAAAATCAGTTTACGTCTGTTTTTTTTTTTTTATGTTTCTACGGCGGTAAACATGCCTACGGCCCACCTGATGGAAAGTGGTCACCGTAGCCTATAGACGTTTGCAACACCAAGGCTGCTACTAACGCGTTACCGCCTGAAGGAGACGGTGGAAAGAGAAAGGCAGGATAAAGGAGGCGGAAGGGGAGAGAGGAAGAGGAGGGATGGGAGTTTGGGCCTCCGGAACTGACACTCACCGAACGAAACACAACAGTAGATCTGTTATTTTACGTCGATATTCTGTGCCAGGGTGGTAACTACCCGGTCGAGCCGGCCCATTCATGCTGACACCTAACGGTTCCAGCGGGGCTCTACCACCAGTAATATAAGTATATTACTGTATACGTAATACACATTCCTACATACATATGCTCACGCCCGTAATTCCCAAAGGGGTAGGCAGAGGAGTATTTAACACTAACATTTTGTCGATTGGGCACTTTGTCTTGGGCTGTGTGTTTATTGTCGGATGTAGAACAGCCCCTATCCCATAGTCGCCTTCTACGACACCCATGAAAAGAGATGGGGTGGTCCTATTCTACTCCACCGGGAACCAAACCAGCACGGCAAATACTTACGTTACGTAAAATTAAACAGCCCAATTGTAGAGGTGACCAATGAATGTGATGATGAGTTTACTTCTCAGAAATTATTTATCACTAAAATCAAATCGATACATAAATGCTTTAAAAATAAATAGAGTTTTGTGTGAGAATCAAAGTTATACTTTATGTGATCCAATTATTCTATTTCCATGAATTTAATGGATTTAAATCGGAAAAAGTGAATATCCAGATTCTATTTCCGCCTGAATTCACCCCTGTACAGCTAATACATATAATACAATAAATCTACGATATTTTTGATATTTACCGACAAAGACGTGGCGGTATATTAAAAGAGTTTGCGACAAGTGAATTTCTTTTTTGATTTTGCCGCTCTGAAGTCAAAGGTATCCGACATTTCAAAGACTAATTAAATTAAGTTTCTGGGTGCTCAAAAGTGTCATAACTCATAACGAACGGACACGATAACCTGCAAGTTGTCATGCAACCTGCAAATCCTGCAATAGTCCTTGCAATGAATATTGTAGCCACACCATAAAGATAGATAGATGTTATAGTATTATACCTACTTGATCACAGGGATAGTACCTAACCTACCTAATAGGGTTAGTGCTTAGTGCAATAGTCTTAAAAAAACTTAAAAAAAGGTGAGTTGAAGTCAATTAATAATAATTTCGTTCCTCTTTTGATAGAATTCACTTAGTTACCTCCGTCACTTTATTGTTTTGCTCGGATTGCAGAGATTGGATTTGAGGAATTTGATACTACGTTAAGATTACGTTTCTGTTTTTATAGTCTTTGGAAGGATATTATTTTTGTCAATAGATGCCGAACGTAGGTTATGTAGGTATCTTTTGGCCTTTCGGCATGTGCTGTATATAAGGGCGTTCATCATGATAAAAATGCATTTTGGTTTTGATTAAGCTGCGCTTAGAGTCAACCGGGTTTTAAAATGAGTGACATAGATTCAAATAGTTCTAGTCAGAGTAGTGAGAGTTGGACTAGGTCTAAAAGACTAAAAAGTAAATTTGATGAGTTTTTCGATATAATTCATGCCACTGAAACTGCTACATGTAAGTTATGCCACCATAAGAAAGTTGAAATCAAAATGAAGAACAGAAATACTTCAGGATTAAGGAAGCATCTACTGTCTTTTCACGAGAAGTTACTAATAGTAAGTAGAAGAAATTACTTCCTGCAAGTCAACTAATCAAGCAAAAGCCAACAAAGGGGCCCATATCAAAGTTTTTAATGAGAGATGGAGAAAATAGACAGGTAAGAAAAAATACCTACCTAAGTGTTAATATACGTAATTATAGTTAGGTACCTACCTAATTACCAACAACAAAACATATAAAAGTATGGCAATTCTGGTAACAAGTAGGTAGATACCTATTTAACATTTTTTTCCGCCCCATGTCATTGGTTGTGCGTGGGAGATTGTCGTGCACATTTCTCTCCCCGGCTGACCCAGAGCCGTATATCTCGCCATGCATTACAAATTGCGTTGGTGCGCCAACAAAACAATTTGTAATGCATAAATATCGATGTAGATAAAAAAGTGGTCTATGCAGATAAATGAATCATAATTATGACCGATTAATTACTAATATTCCCGGTAACCCCTGCAACTAAGCTAAATTGCTTGTGCTAGGAGTGGGTTCACATTCGGTAGTGTAATAGCTAGAATTCGAGCCCGGGACCTCTCAATAGTAAGGGACTCCTTAACCACTAAGCTATCGACGCTTCTCACAATAATAACGAAAATAACTGAATTTGTTTACAGAGACTTCGACCGGGTTCGATTCCCGGTTATGTATGAAAGTTAGTAGAAAAGTTTGAATGTCATTATTATTAACTGAATTTGTTTACAGAGACTTCGACCGGGTTCGATTCCCGGTTATGTATGAAAGTTAGTAGAAAAGTTTGAATGTCATTATTATTAACTGAATTTGTTTACAGAGACTTCGACCGGGTTCGATTCCCGGTTATGTATGAAAGTTAGAAGAAAAGTTTGACTGTCATTATTATTATATCCAAAATCGAAGCCATGGTTGCTAATAACAAATCTCGCTATATCTCATAGTTTCTAACTTCTCCCCACTGACCCATTTGGGTTGATCACTCTGTATACTATCATAATACATTTAGTGAAAAGCTGTTAATTAATAATAATTAAACGACGAACAAACAAAATATTCATAGTATTGATGTTGTATTGTATCAAATAATTATCATAATATGTTTTATTATTTTATTTCAGCCAGCACTTTCTAGAAACCGCAGTGAAAACTTTGTGGCAGCTACAGTTGATTGGATTGTGAAAAAATATCTTCCTTTCTCATTTTTTGATGATGAAGATACACAAGAATATTTTCGATCCATTTGCCCGAACCCGATGATGGTATTTCCTAAAAGGTCAACTCTCAGACGGAAGATTAAAGAGCGATTTGAAGAACTACAATCTAAATAAGAACCGACTACAACATTACTCGTGCAAAATGTCATTTACCATAGATGGATGGACCTCTATTGCTGGTAGGAGTTACTATGGCGTCACTGTGCACTATATAGACAACGAGTGGAAATATCGATCTATAGTCCTTGATTTTATGCCTTCACACGGTCGACATACTGGAGAAGATATTGCAACTATTTTCCACGAATGTTTAGTTGAATATGATTTGGTTGATAAAATACAGGGTATTACGGTCGACAACGCTAGTGCAAATACGCAATTTATGTTTGAACTTGGCAAACAAATGCCACATTTTGACTCAGACAATCAACATTTCCGGTGCTTTGCTCACATTTTGAACCTTGGTGTACAAGATTTATTAAAAACTTTAGCATTACATAGTGACACTGAAAATGCAGAAAGAGAACAGCAGTTTGAAGAGGAAAGTGAAGAAGATGAAGAACATATTCCAAATATTGCTGACTCACGTACAGCGATTACAAAATTACGCAGTATTTGTTGTAAAATAAAAAGAAGTGAGATCTTAAAAAGAAAGTTCCACTCTGCTTGTGAAGCATCTGGTGTGCCAGCTGATCTTAATCCCATACTTGACTGTCCAACAAGATGGAATTCTACACATGATATGATTGGATTTGGTATAAAAGTCCGAATGGGTATTAACATATTGTGTACTTCTGTCAGCGAATTAAACGATTTTCAAATCACGGAAATTGAATGGCGAATACTCGACAAAATATATAAGTTTCTAATAAACTTTAAAGTTTTATCAACTAAACTTGGTGGAGAAAAATATGTTACAATACCGCTAGTCGTTGTGTCATTCAATCTTTTACTGGATAAAATTGAATCCATGGCAAAACAATTAGACGAGAAACCAAATCGAACCGAAGTGGACGAAAAGCTCGTTCTGGGTTTTCAAGCAGCCCGAGATAAAATGCTTAAGCATTATAAGAAGAGCAACTGGATTTACTGTACAAGTTTAATTTTAGACCCTAGGCACAAAGCTGAGACTTTCGAAATGACTACGTGGGGACAGCAAATAAAAACAGAAAGCCTGCGCAAATTCAATGAAATTTATACGCAATATAAAAGTACAATAAACCTTATGTCTAAGTCTCCACAGAACAATGAAAATATTGAAAATATTCTTCACGATCATGATGAAGATATTGAAGATGAAGACATAATAGATTTCGAGAAGCTATACACAGGTCCCTCTACGCGTTCAGGATCTGGCTGTGGCTTAATGAAAACTGACGAGTTGGAGGAGTATTTAAGTAAGCCGAGAGCCACCAGCTCGGAAGACATTTTAGAGTGGTGGAGGACGCATGAAACGGAATATCCGATTTTATCCAAGATGGCTCGTGATTTTCTTTCAATACCTGCAACTTCAGTACCCGCTGAAAGATTATTTTCTAAAGCATCACTAGTAATAAGAAAACACAGAAATAGGTTAAGTGATGAGTCAGCCAGGTGGTTACTTTGCATTAATTCTTGGTCAAAAGAATTATTATAATAATTCTCTTATTATTAATATTATTAAAAATCTACCTGATATTTACCATGTTTATTGTTTCTTGAGCTTAAAATTGATAATTTCAATAAATAGTATTTTGCATACTTTGTCTTTATTATGTTTCCTTCCATATATGGTGATTACGATTACTATCACTATTTATCTTGACAATATTTAAAAAATGATGTCAAGTCATTGACATAGGAATCTATGTCAATGTAATCTCAAGTTTCCATACTTCATTACGATGTTTCATATCTTACTAAATCACACTAAGCAATTGATAAGTGCGAGACTTGCAAGACTCGCAAGACTCTTGCTGCAAGACCAAGACCAAGACCGAGACTGAGCGTGCAAGACCAAGACCAAGACCAAGACCAGGGGTATCGGTGCAAGACCAAGACCAAGACTGGCTCAAGTCTCGTCTTGGTCTTGCAATGGGCAACACTACTTCGGGGATACAGGCGTGAAGTTATATATGTTATGCTGGCAGTCATATATGCAGGAACTTATAATCATCAATCATCACCACATCAACATCTTCCGTTAATCAGCAGGTGTACCAGCTAGTAGGTAAGTTGGGCCCCGAAGATCTTGGTGGGGACACATACCGCAAGTACTGAAGGCTACTTATATATATGATGTTGACGACCTTTGTGGCGTAGCGGTAGAGCATTCGACTGCTAAGTCAGAGGTCGCGGGTTCGTGTACCGCTCATTGCAAATATGTATATTTGCATTGGGCTGGGTGTTTCTATGTATAATATGTTGTCCGGTTTCTAGAACCCATATGATAAGCTCTGCTTAGTTTGAGTTTAGATGGCGCTGTGTAATATGTCCTAGAATATTTATTTTTATTTATTGTATATATCCATATTCTGAGCAAGAATGGAATTGTGAGGCTTAAATGACACTAAAATAACTATAAAATTTACTTGAATGAAAAACTTGTGATGTAAAATTCTTATAAATCTAAAAACTTTGTCCTTACATAACCGTATGGTTTATAAGTATTTAATACTATACATACAATTATTAGCATCAATTACGAACCATTTTATTATATCATGGAGTTATGATAAAAACGGTATTTATTATTCATGATTTGAAAATATTTGGTTGTTTCACATTTGAAGTACAACACGCACGTGTAATATTCCTACGCCGCTATAGAAATATTACAATTGAATTCCAGATTTAAGAGTAATATATTTAAACTACCTGAGAATTTCGAGTATTGCGTTGTCTGTGTTCAAGTTAGAATAATCCAACTTATTCACCTAAAAGCACCTGAAAGATTAACGAGGTGACTGAATTTTCAACTCTGGCCATAAGATTGCTAGTTTCAGCGCCTGCCCAGTTACCTGTTTAAATAATATTCTCATTTTTCTGGCACCACCAGGTATGATAACTACAGGTTAATATTCTGTGGTAAAAAATAAATAAAAATAAAATGAAGTCCAAAAAAATTACAGCTATTTAATATGTACTAGCTGACCCGGCAAACTTAGTTCTGCCTTAGTATCAAGTTGCGTTGGTTACCTTGTAAGCTCAATTTATTTACCGCAAAATTAAAAACCCTGACAACGGCATGAGGTTTTGGTCGGTTCGAGTCTATCATAACCACCTCCGCTGCTGGCGTGGGGGTAACAGTGTTGATTTCTACAAAAAAGCCACAAACAGGCACAGTATAGGATAAACTCTGGATAAACAAAAAAAATCAAAGATCATGAAAATCGGCTCACCCGTTCTTGAGTTTATCCCGGTCATCACTAACACGACTTTGTTTTTATATAGATTTTAAAATATTGTATTTTTATTTTATCCATTGAGCTATTTGCTCTATGGATGAAAATAAAAAATAGACTAATTAGCTCGACTAGTAGTCAAAGAATAGATTCATTAAATAAAACTGACTTCTTATCTATACTTTACAAGTATGAATAGATGAATGAAGAAAAATCTAGAATATAGCTATGCTGTTTGCGTATAACCACTTGGCCTAGACTACTGTTGGCTTGATTTCAAAAAGAGCATTGCCCTTTTGCATTAAAATTATGTTCACCGTTTTACCTGGCTCGACTTTAAAAACTTTTCTCCATTCTGATTTGAAATTCCGCATTTTTTTGGTCAAATTTAATAAATTTGCGGGCATTGCTTTTTAAATTTATTTTATTATTTATCTGGATGGATGGATGGTACCGTCGGAAGGGGAAGACCTAGGCGCACATACCTGGACCAAATCGGGGAAGTTTTAGAAAAGGGGCAGGTCAGGAGTACCCTAAACCGACGAGCATGCATGAAGAATGTTATGAGAGTGAATGAGGCGAGAGAAGTGTGTCAGGATCGTGGCAAATGGAGATCCGTGATCTCTGCCTACCCCTGTGGGAAACAGGCGTGATTTTATGTATGTATGTATTATGTATTATTTATCTTTGATTGTTCAGTTTCATAATTATTTTGTATTTTAAGCTTTTTTAGCTTAAGAATGCACAAATATATGCACAAATTCTATACATCCATACAAATATACAATATTTATAGTGATTTCAAATTGAAAAAAAAAAGAACATTATAGATGAAATTTGTACATTGGCCTTATTATTACATGTAAGGTAATAACTACGAAAAGTATTGTATTAAAAATTGCTCGCTTAGTAATGATCCCGGGAGATGACAATAGGCTCGCCCCCTATTACATTGGGACCTAAACATAACTGGCGAATCGTGTGTGTGTACACCTCTGCCTACCCTAAGGTAATAACTAGCGGAGCATATTGCCATAGTTCAATCTCATATCAATTACCAATAAAATAATATTACTTCGCATTTTCTAATAGTAGGGATGGAAAACCTACACTTCTATGGTATTTTCCTAAAAAGTTATGATACCAAAACATAGTCCATTTTGAAAGTGTCTCAGTCTCGTCAAGTCTGCTTAACTTATACACCCACAAACAGATAAACAGGTAAAAAGGCAGACAGACATGAATTCCAAAAAATGATATTTTTGTGTTCAGAATCTTTCATTTAACATAACCCAAGTTTTTTTTAAATATCCCAATGTACTGAAAACTAATTTACAATATTATAATAGTATAGATTACAGTTTACTGTTTATATATAGAATATAGTTTTAGAAAAAGTCAGATAGCTGAAATTTATTTACACAACTATAGTTGGACCAAGCCGTGTTCAACTTGTTAGAAAGTCTGGTAGGACAAAGAAGATTTAAGGCTACACAAGTGTGTCAATCGTGGTTACACTTAGATTGCTTAAAAGATCGAAAAAAGTTTAGTTTGTATCAAAGCAATTTAAATGTGCGAATTGAAAGCGGCGATAGCCCGGTGGCGTACGTAACTTACTGCTGAGACGAGATCTCGAGTTCGATCCCCAGTCGCCCCAGGCACACACCTCTGAGTTTTCGTAGTTATGTGTGCATTAATAAATGTTAATTATCGCTCGCTTAATAATGTGCCCGGTAGATGGCAATAGGCTCGTCCCCCCTATTACATTGGGACCTCAACATAACTGGCGAATCGTGGGTATGTAATTACACCTCTGCCTACCCCTTTGGGGATACAGGCGTGAAGTTATGTTATGTTATGTTGTCATTTAAATGTTTTTAAATCATGTTCTATGATGGATTTAAAACTGCTATATAATGTAGTTTACTTTACCGCAGTAAAGTGCAGGCCAAATACACACAGACATTATTGCGAATAGCAATAATTATTGCCTCTGTATATCAGATTTATATATTCCATCATAATAATGTCTTTCAAGGTAGATCCATAATCATACACATTGTTGAACATCGTTTATTTTAGAACATTGTTTAATTATATTCTTAAGTCACTTGCTGTGGCACATGACGTAACATATATAATTAAACTGTTAATGACACAACCTGGTTAATTGAAATTTCAGTTATATATATATAGTACTTACCTAAGCCGCGGTAGCCTAGTGGTATGGGTAATGGACTGCTGAGACGAGGTCTCGGGTTCGATCCCAGGTCTTACCATGGCACACACCAATGACTTTTCGATGCTTTTCGAAGTTATGTGTGTATTTATCGCAGGCTTATAAGTGCCCGGTTAATGGCAATAGGCTCGCCACCTATTACATTGGGACATAAACATAAACTGGCGAAATGTGGGTGCTAGCACCTCTGCCTACCCCTTCGGGGATATAGGCGTGAGTTTATGTTATGTTATGTTATGTTACTTACCTACTAATCCTACTAATATTTTAAACGTGAAAGTTTGTTAGTATGTATGTTAGTATGTATCTTTGTTGCTCTTTCACGCAAAAACGGCTGAACGGATCTGGCTAAAATTAGGCACAGGGATAGATTATAGTCCGGGATAACACATAGGCGTTCTATCCCGAGAATAGGTGCCCATGGGTTACGGAAACGGGATTAGAAGTCTACGCAACGCAACGCTACAACATAAGAAAGCATCTACCATTCAAAGGAGGATTAAGTTCTGACTGAAACGTAGACTTTAAAAAATGATTTTACTACATTTTACTTTTATTTTGCTACACTTTTAAACTTAATAAGACAAATTTTCGTCCACTATCTGATTTGCATATCGTTACTCACTTCGAAACTCTTCATATAGTATTGTGCACTACAAAAGAATACAATTTCCTTTACGTATGTACTCCAACGAAATATAATAAACTTCACTGCATTTCTATTCAATGGGGCACCACCCACATGTAAAGTTTTAACTTTACATAAACTTCGAGTACATTGAAGCCAGAATGTAAAAGTTTGAGGTTAATCCAGTAACCGCTGTACTCTGGATACCAAATGGTCTATTGATCCATAAAGTTTGCCAAACTTTTTATATTTGGCAGCTGGGGACGATGCAAGAAAAACGAATTATTGTTATGGTTGACATGAAAACTTATGAGTTTGACTGTATTTTTCTGAATCTCTCTCTTGACAAAACTTACCATGTAACAGGGAAATCTAACTCTTTCATTTTCACCGTAATTAGTACAGCACCTCTGTTTCTCAGAACACTAACAAATTTATCAACGATCTAAACATTGAAATAAATCTATAAGTATTTGATGTATAATTATTTATATAGTCTTCAGAAGAAAAAAATAACAGTTTTAAATTTTCGAAAATTATTTTATGTAAAGATTTAGAGTTAAGGTAGTCGGTAACTGAAGACCTGAGATGGCGTGTGGTTTTAATCGGTTCGAGCCCGACGTAACCTCCCTCGCTGGCCAGCAGGGGGTATCCGAGGGGATTTCCGTACGAAAAAAAATAAGGTAGTCGGTAACTTGGAATTTGTAAAGCTAATACCGATGGCGACTAACCTAACCTAACCTAACCATGTTTGATATTTGTTCGTTCTCAGCAATATTTAAAAATAAACAAAGTTGTTAATTGCAAGCGTCAGTGGCAAATTACCAAATCTCTACGATAAAATTTATTCAGAGTTGTTAACAATAGTTCAGAAATATCTTTATCAACAGCATTTTGCATACCGCAGAAATATATAACAGGATATAAGACAATTAGCAATTATAAGGCATGACTAGTAATATTATATTGTCGAACATTGTAAATGAAAGAACAAGTTAGCTACAAACATGCTGTACATTACTTATAAAATAGTCCACGGGGAAGATGCCCAACTTATTGAAAATTCAAACTTATGTAGGTAATATCCGAGACCGTGTGATTTACGACAATGTCCGTAAAATACTTCAGAATACAGCACGGGTTACTTTATCATACCGTGACGAAAGTTTTCAAAATAATTTTCTGGTTGATCTACGATCGACCATAAAATTGTGCAATCTGTTCAGAATAAACCACTCCTTTCAAACTACTTAATCGTGTTTTGTGATTTTAATAGTTCCTTCTTTCTGGAAACTTTTAGGAAGAACGCTGTAGTTTACTTGTAACTCATACTTGCACTATCAACTCATTTGAATTTTGAATATTGTTTGCGACTATAGACACTACAAGCCAGCGCTGACTCTAAGGCTAGTGGGATAGGGTTTATTTTGTAATAATCCATTTTCAATTTTAAAGCTGCGTACTGATTAGTCTTAGGTGTAATGTAATATTCGCAGCGAGCATTTCCTTACGCTGTGTACCGAAAATCTACGTACACAGTGCCAAAGTGATATGTATACACCTTTTTATACACCCTCACATGTAAAGGTTCTACACCTTTACATGTGAGAGGTATGTGCATGAGCGGCTTGTTGCTCGTATGTTGCCCCGAACTGGCTGCACGAATACTCGTTTTGTAACATCTTTTACTAGCTGTGCCCCGTGGTTTTACTTGCCTTACTGTATACTATATACTCTACCACCATGCCCACTCCCGTCTTTCTCATCTTTTTTTTATTGTTCGGTTCCTAAGCATCGTACTATGGTGTTATATGGCATGCAACCTTCCATAAGAACTGGACTAAAAAGTAATCTTATAAACGCACATCGCAACGCAACAAATAAAACAAAAAATCTCTTCAGCATTATTTTTTTATTTATTTGATTATTTTAATGATTTCACTGATGTCCAAGTTTACTATTCATGTTTGTTAACTTGATGAGCCATAAAAGTTAAATAGTGTTGTAAAAATAACGCATTTTATATTAGCTGTTTTTACCGTCGCGCCTATGAATATTTTAATAATAAAAAGCCATTTATGGAAATAATTCAAAGTGCTCGAGCATTGTTGCTGAATAAATGAAATTTACGTTAATTTTATCGTTTATACCATTGGATATTTTGATAATTTGGTCAATGTCGGCTAGCCATATTTTTAGAGAGTCCGTACCTTTTTTTTTTTTATCGTGCCGAAATCCCTTCGGATACCCCCCCGCGTGCCAGCGGGGGCGGTTATGTCGGGCTTGAACCGACTAAAACCGCACGCCGTCTCGGGTCTACAGACGCCGGGGTGTAAGGTTGCTCCATAGAGCATATCCCTCGAAATTATTACGTTTGCCTACTTACATTTGAATTTAAATTTAGAACACTTCCTCCTTTTTTTTTTTTTTTATCGTGCGGAAATCCCTTCGGATACCCCCCGCGTGCCAGCGGGGGCGGTTATGTCGGGCTTGAACCGACTAAAACCGCACGCCGTCTCGGGTCTACAGACGCCGGGGTGTAAGGTTGCCCATAGAGCATATCCCTCGCACCCCGACTGACCCTGGGCCATCTCCGGTTTCGAGATGGCCCCCTCGGGTTTGGGAACCACGGTGTCCCCGTCTTGCCCCGGTTTGGGGGAGGGGCGCTAGTCGCCCCACCGTCCCGGCCTGCTTCTGCTGGGGTGACAGGTGGCCTCACCCGCCACCCCCAGGCCTGCGCTCATGGAGGACGGAGGTCGTTAAGCGACCTCCGGCGCCTGAGTTGCCTGCGACGCGCGGCGAGCAAGTTGCGGGCTCGGCGGACCGGGAGAGTTCTAAGTCTCTCCCGGGCGCGCTCCGCCACCTCCTTCGCGAGCATTACATGCTCGCAGAAGGAGGCGGCGGCGGCCCACGCGCTCGCGCTCCGCACCATTGCCAAAATCATGCTGCCGAGCGAGAGGACTCCCACCCCGATGGCTGCCACGAGGTCACGCCTCGGCGCCTCCCACGCCGGGCAGTCCGCCAGCGTGTGCAGCCCTGAGTCCTCGCTCGCGTCGCAGTGATGACACTCAGGCGTTGGCTCCTTCCTGATCCGATGCAGGTGGTCCCCGAAGCACCCCTTCCCTGAGATCACCTGCGTCAGTCGGTAGGAGAGGCTTCCGTGTCGCCTCTCCAGCCAATCCTCCATGATGGGCCTTACCGCCGCTATTGCGGCGTGCCCTGCGCTTGGTTGCCCAAGTCGTTCCTTCCACTCCACCACGATCTCCTGGTGCACTCTAAGTAACGGAGTGAAAGGGTTTCTATTTTTTTTTAATAGACTCACATTTCACCACTGGGTATGTCACCTGCTGATAAGTGATGATATGGTCTACTTTGAAACTCGTTTGCCTAGAAAGAGTTTATTCACTCGAGACTCGAAATTCGAATATTCGGAAACACAATTGGTTTTTTGATTAATTTTTGTTTTATCGATTTTTTATATACATTTTAAAATTGATAATTAATTAATTTAATATTGATAATTGATGCGAAAAACATTAAAAAATTTGTGAATGAATTATAAAAAAATAAAATTCAATAAAATTAAACAAAATCAAGTGACTACAAACCCGCTACTATATAATAAGACGTCATAACGTTTGAGGAGTTTCACGGTAGTATAATATTCACCGGCTTTTGATCGGCTTGTACTCGTGAAATGATTAATAACATACAAAATTGAAATTTATATTGTGACGTCACACGCACTCGGGTTAGTTCGGGTAGACACCTCGGCGAAGACCCGACACGGCGTGCGGTTTTAGTCGGTTCAAGCCCGACATAACCGCCCCCGCTGGCCGGCACGAAAAAAAAAAAAGGTACTGTCGTATTTTATGTAACTTTGAAATAAAATGTTCTGGAGTAATTGTGAAAATACCGAACCGGTATTATTGGTAATTTGTTTTCCACGTGGTTATTCTGAGTACTACACAATTGTGTAATTATTGTATAGCAAGCTACATGGTGTCCCGCGGGGGCCATCTCGAAACCGGAGTTGGCCCTGGGTCAGCGAGGTGCGAGGGAAATGCCTTATGGGCCCACCTTACACCCGGTTGTCTGAAGACCCCGGGTGGCGTGCGGTTTTAGTAGGTTCGAATCCGACATAACCACCAGCACTAGCTTGGTGGGGGGGGGGTGTATCCGGGGGATTTCCGCACGAAAATTGTGTAACGTTATTTTGACTGAACTAAATAGGAATTCTGACTGGCACTGGACAGTAACAGTGAATCTTTGTGATTGCAATTGGAAGAAAATCATTATAAAAATGACATGTTGGCTGAGCGATAATACCAATTATTATAGGTACCCACCTCGGTTCAAGCCCGACATAACCGCCCCCGCTGACCGTCGGGGGGGGGGGGGGGGTATGCGAAGGGATTGCCGCACGAAAAAAAAAGGTACCCACCTTAAACGCCCGCATTTCGAAAAAATTGAATATATCTCAAAAAAAAACACAAAAAGCGTGTGAATAGACGTAGAGTAAGATGGACATACATATAGCACTTGTCACTTCAAACTGGCTCCTTTTTGGTGCAACGCGGACAATATTTAGTCCTAGTTTACTTGTGTGCCTGTTTGTTATGTGATTATGTGTGTTGCACTAAAACATACCGATATTTCTTTCTTTTTTTTTTCTTTTCACTTTAGACGAACTGTTTGGTAGCGATTGAAAATTCAAGTTCTACGTACAGGTGCGATTCATACTCACCTATATTTATAATATTATAAAATTATAAATTAGTGGCTTCTATACATAAGAGATGTAAAAAAAACGTAGGTTATGTTAAATGAACGAATCTGAACACAAAAATATTATTTTGTATTTGTTATCTGTTCATCTGTTTGTTCGCGATGCACGCAAAGATTACAGAAAGAATTTTGATGCGGTTTTACTATTAGAAAGGTCTTGGTCAGACTTCAAATCGGCCGTATGTTTTATTGCAATTGGTTAAGTAGTACCGGAGATATCGCCAAAAAACGATGGAACGAAAAAGCGGGAAACATTTTTTGTTAGTGGTCAACATTTTCATTCAATAATACACGTATTTTTAACCGACGAAAAAACGGAGGAGGTTCTCAAGTCGACGCGTATATTTTTTTTATTCATACATAAAAAAAATATACGCGTATACGTATAACTTTTTACAGAATAGTCCGATTTTGATCATTCTTTTTTATTGGACAGAGTATACCCGGTTTAATATTTTGTTAAAAAGTTTTTATTATTCTTAACGTTACTATGTATAACATTTATATTTTTATTACTAAAATGTATCGTAGTATGTTTATTCTTGTTCTCGAACCTATATTACAAGCTGTGTTTATTTTGAATTTAGATAGCGTTGTGCTTGTCACAGAATATTGTATTTATAATATTATCTCGTCGATACAGAAGCCATAGGGCATTGTTTCAGCCAGTCTGGGTCTTAAAATTAGTTTCCAAGTGGCTTTGTATGTACTTCTGAGGATTTTTATTACCCAAACAAGGGATTTTCTACAGAGCTCGTCAGAGCTCTGCTCCCTTTTAGACGACTCATGTATATCGTTAGACCATCTTCTCCTCCCAAACGGCTGAACTAATGAAACTTCACACAAGCAAAGATTTTACTGATGGGAAGGACATAGGCTATGTAATTAAAAATTCAAGTGTACCATGAAGGAATAATCACCGAACAAAATTTTCAAAATCTGATTTCTCAATGAACTAAAAAGCCTCACTCACGCGATTGGTATTAAATTAAGTAATTTGTTTATATATACAAGACAAAAAAGAAAAACGAAAATCAAACTAGCCATTGTGGAATTTTCACCGTTAGAAAAAGTCCTGGTGAAATTGCTTAACTCAATTTTTGCAACAGTAGAATGTATTGCAGACCTAGTATATTACTATTACTACTGTATTCTGCCCCGGAGACATAAGATTTCATTTATTATAACTAGGTCTGCAAGGCGAATCGGTGCTTGCAATGTTGAGCTGAGTGAGACATCGTGAATCAGATTTTGAAAATTTTGAACAGTGATCATTCCTCCGTGGCAAGTCCGATTTTGAAAATTCTTTTTGACAGTCACAACTCTGGACATGCTTTCTGAGCGTGTATAGTTTGGTCACAGTGTCTCGAGCGGTTATTATGTAATTCCATCTGGAATTTTTTAACGGTGATCATTCCTCTGTGGTAGCATTAATTTTTTCAAAATATATCCATAAACCTTCCTCTGATTGACCTCTTTAATCATGCCAAATTTGGTTCTGATTGGATTAGTAGTTTAGGAGGAGACCTGTGACAAAGAAAATCTTAAAGTCTGGTATGAGGAGCTTTCGCTCGACTTCGTCTCACTCAGCTCAATTAGTGCTTAAAACAAACCCAATTATACTTGACCTTTCAATATAAATCGTAAATTAACTATAGCATCTGAAATACATGAGGTTTGGTGACGCGTGCTTGCGTGCGTAGGTGTGTGTGTATGTGTCATCATGCTCCAAGTCTTCTCCCAACTCAGTTGGGGTCAGCTTTTCACTCTAACTACCAAGCGGCTGAACTTCGATATTTTCAGTGAAGTGACATCCATCTGACCACAACCCATTGGCGATATTTAAATTCTGTAGTTTGACCATTTTTCGGAATTTTTTACGGCTCCAACTACCCGTAACGACTGCCATAGATGTTCGTATGGCAACCGGGACCGACGGATTAACGTGCTCTCTGATGCCACCCATTATAAGACTACCTTGGGAAATGTTGCTTAACTTTGCAATGTGTGTATGTGTGTGAGGGTGTAAGTATGTAAGGGTGGGTCTGTTTTTTTTTTTTGTGTGCGGTGTGGGTTGTTGGCCGACAGGCCTCTACAACCTTACGCGAACAGTGTGGCGAGCGCATAGGGCTCTCAGCCGAAAGTTGATTTTAAGCAACACGCCTCAAGGGTCCCCAGTTGGGGTGTGGG
Organism: Cybosia mesomella; assembly: GCA_946251805.1. Taxonomy (NCBI): domain Eukaryota; kingdom Metazoa; phylum Arthropoda; class Insecta; order Lepidoptera; family Erebidae; genus Cybosia; species Cybosia mesomella. The sequence goes on from OX276405.1 coordinate 24,305,649, forward strand.
CTGCTGCTGGATTAATACTGGGGCGACCTAGGCCCACATTTACGAACAAAGCGCGGCGCGTGTTCCGCCCTCGTCGGCGAAGACGGAACCGCGGTTTATTTTGTGTAGCTCCGCGAGCTGTGTAGGCTCTTCGTTGAGCGAGTGTTATTGCATCATCGGGCTCTCCGAGAGCGTGTCTAGGTCTCCGCGTGCGTGAAATTAAACTCGGTGTGTAGTTTACAGCCTCAACCACTAGAGGGTTGGGGTGAGTCGGGGCAGAGTCAAAGTAGCTAAGGGAGCACTGTTTTATGTACTGCCTGATCGTCGGCAGTTCTAGGTCGGTGTGAAGCTCGACATTACGTATAAACCACGGTGCTCCCGTAGCTCGGCGCATGAAACGATTTTGTAGTGTTTGTAGCCTATGGATCCTTTGTTCACTAACATGAGCGAAAACCGGACATCCGTATGTCATGATTGGCCTAACACAACTAGTGTAAAGTCTGACTTTACTCCTAAGTGATAACCTAGAACGAGAGTTCACTAAGCTATGTAGTCTACCTAATACGAAGGCGGCCCGGTCGCGGACCGCTTTAAGGTGAGCTTTGAAGCTGAGGCGATCATCAAGGATGATACCTAAATATTTGGCTTGCCTAGCCCAAGGGATCGGCTTGCCAAACATCCTAATCTGTGTAAGTCCCTCTAAGGGATACAGGTCGCGCCTCCTTCTGTGGATCAGCACGGCCTGACTCTTATCCGGATTAACCTCTATCCTCCATTTCCGAAACCATGCCCCTAGGGTGTCGGCCGCGGATTGGAGTTTTCTAGCTACTATGTTGGGATTAAGTCCCGAGTGGAAGATGGCTGTGTCGTCTGCGAAAAGTGCCGTCTTCACTTGCCCGTGCAAAGGTATATCTGACGTGAATAACGTGAACAAGATGGGTGAGAGTACCGACCCCTGCGGTACACCGGCGCGAATGGGGTGGGGATCCGAGAGGGTCCCTTCCACTCGGTAGCGATAGCTTCTGTTCGACAAGTAGTCCCGTATGATGAGTACGAGCCTGTGTGGCACTCCCATGTGGAACAGCTTCCAAATGAGGCCGTTGTGCCACACTTTGTCGAACGCTTTCGCTACGTCGAAGAAGAGAACCCCTGTGAATTGATTGAACTGCAACCGCTCGCTGGCGTGCTCAACGATGCGGTGCACTTGTTGTACGCATGAGTGTTGATCGCGGAAGCCAAACTGCTCGTTCGGAATGAGACCCTTTGCATCGGCAAATGCTTTCAGCCTATTGCATACTAGTCGCTCATAGATTTTCCCTAAACCTTTAAGCAGACTGATCGGTCTATAACTGGTCGGCTAGGACTTTGGCTTTCCGGGCTTGGGTATCCCAATGACCACGGCCTCTTTCCATTGCTGCGGAAAGATGTTATTTTTGAGCGCTGCGTAAAAAATGTATGTCAGAAGGACGAGTAACCTCTCTGGGAATAATTTAATGACTTTATTTGTGATGGGGTCCGAGCCGGGTGCTTTACGCGTGTGCAAGCCCTTGATGATCTCCTGAACCTCTTCCGGGGTGACTGGGTCGATATGACCGTCGCTGTCCGGTGGTAACGGAAGTGAAGCTTGCCGTTCCACATCAGAGTCTATTTCGCGTACGTGTTCTAAGTCGGTGTGTAGGGTGCTGGGCGAACATTGAGACTCGAGACTTTCGGCCAGACATTCCGCCTTTTCTACATCTTCGAAAGCTTCTGACTGATTGGGCCTCTTTAAGGGAGGCATAGGGGCGACCACGTCTTTCCTCAAAGATCGAGACAACTGCCAGAAAGCGACGTGAGACGGCTCAAGATCGCTTAATGTAGTGTCCCATCGAGTTTGACGCATTTCCTGTATGCGAGCCTTAACGGCCCGTTCTAATCTGCGGAGACTAACCCTGTTGCCTTCGCAAGGGAACCTATCGTAGGCGCGCACGGCGGCGTTCTTCCTCCTCAGCAGATCACGCACGTCATCGGGGAGCTTCCAGCGACGGTCTTCCGTCTCGGGAGCCCTCCGAGAACAATCATTAAGTAACGATTGTACGTGCTCTGTGAAGGAGTCGATCGCCTCCGTGGCGTCCTCTACGCTAACGATGTGATCTGGTATTTTGTTCAGATGTACGGATTCGGTCGACTCGAGTCTTTTCTCAAGCCGCGCCCAATCCGTAATCCACCTATTCGGGGGGGCTTGACCGGTATCAATGGGACCTAGTCTCTGTTTCAGTTCTACCATAACTGGCCTATGGTCTGAGGTAAGCTCGTGCAGTACTTCTATAGAGCACAAACGTAAGTTCACGTTCTTAAGAAGCACCAGGTCTAACACCGCCGGCCTATGTTCCACTTCATACGGGAAGTGAGTACATTCTAATGGAGCTATTATATCGTAGTTGAGCGTGCTCGAGTGCGATTCCAGGACCCTACCTCGGGTGCAGGTGATGGGGCAGTTCCACATGGTGTGTTTGGCGTTGAGATCGCCAGCGACTATGACTGAGGGTCCTAGTTCGAATAGGGCCCTGAGATCGCTACCGAGCAGCTGTTTGGTCGGTGACAGATAAGCTGACACTATGACTATTGACTGGTGGCCGGTCATCCCTAACCGACAGACCGAAACCTCAACGTTCGTCAGCGTTGGCGGATCCATAGGTGAGCAGTGCAAGGACCTCTTGTAATAGATCAGAGTCCCGCCCTTAGGGGAGCCGACCCTATCATTGCGAACTATGTTGTAGTTCGCAATATTAGGGTTTCTCTGGGCGGGCTTTAAAAAGGTCTCTTGCACGAGAAGTATGTCTGGTTGATGGACCCTAAGGAATTCACCTACCTGATCTCTTTGACCGGCTAAGCCGTCCGCGTTGAAATACCCTAACTTGAGTGTTCGTGGTTTGACTCTGCCAGTGTTTCGCGAATCCATTAGGGATTTACTCTGAAGTTGGCGAGGGCCTCGAAGACGGTCGAGTACCTAATTGTGACTCCTAGGAGTGCCATCGGGTTTCCCTCATTTGCGCGGATCTGCGCGGCCATGTCGCGCAGTTCCGCGTAATTGAGTATGCTGGCAAAGCGTGCCACGACTTCGAGGTCCGACTCCCCGGTCGCTGGCTGGCTCGCCGTGTTTGTGTGTGGTTGTGATTGTAGTGGTGGTGGGGGCTGTGTGTGTGTCCTATCAGCCTGCGACCGCGGAGGTTGTTGGGGGCGCGGCTGTTGCGGAGCTGGTGTTGGCAACAGAGGCTGCGTGACTTGAGGCGGGGGGACATATACGCTCATGAGCGCCGGAATCCCCGAAGTCTGGGCGTTCCTAGTCTGGGACGGCAAGGGGGGGAACGCAGGCCTTGAGGAGGCTGCGTTGGGTCCCCATGGGCAGGGCTTCGGTGGAGCCGAAGCTGGTGCTTGGGGCTGCGACTGACCTACGGTCTGAGGTGTACGCCCGGATGGGCGTGACGGTTGTTGCTTGGGTGCCTTCGGGCACCCGCGATAGTTCGCGGGGTGGCCCGTTTGCCCGCATAGGACGCACGCAGGTGGTGTCGAGCAGAGTGCCCTATCCTTCGGACGGCTACACTCTGCTGTGGCGTGGTCCTCAAGGCACTTGACGCACCTTGGGCAGGCATAGCAGTTGCGGGCTGAGTGCCCGTACTGCTGGCACCTGTGACATTGGGATATGATCCCCTTCTTGTGTGGCGGTTCGACGGTTATGCCAGCCAACTGGCACACCGTCTGAGTCTTAAATATGGCCTTGCCGGCCTCGGATCGGTCCAGGGTGGCAAGGACCATATCGTAGGGCTCGTGTGTCCTAGCGCGGACCATCCTATGGACGCTATGAATAGGGAGGCCTTGATCCTCCTTGAGAGATTTGGTGATCTCCTCTAAGGAGACCTCCTTCGGGATTCCACGCACGACGGCGCGGAGAAGCTTGTCCTCCTGAAGGGTGAAGGAATGGAACTGAATGTTCCTTTCCTTTAGGAGGGTGGTTAATGCGCGGTGGTCCCTTGGAGAGGGAACGGAAACTTTAATACCCTGAGGGGTGGAACGGGCGGAGGTGAAGTGAATGTGCTGGTCGTTGCACCAGCTGGAGATGGCGGTCCACCGGTCTTTGTCGTGAACATAAACGGGGGGTGGGGTGGGCTCCTTGCGAGCCAGGACGTCGGTGGTGGGCCCCTGAGTGGGCTTTACCTGTGCTGGGGCTTCGGTGAGGACCGGCGGTTTCTTCAGCGCTTTCGCTGGCGGCGCCGCCTGTGCGGCTTTTGGGCTGCGTCTCCTCTTCCCGCTGGCTACGGGCGTGAACCCTTCGTCGGAGGAGGAGGACGTCGATTCTGTCTCCGAGGCGGAGGCAGAGATGTCAGCAGTGTCCATGCTGTCCCTACTGCTATCTTCATCCCCGGTGGCGATCGGGGGAAGAGGGCTGCGCTCTCGCGTCGGCGATCCGCCCCTAGAAGAACGGCTGCCCGAGCAGCTTGACGACGCGGCAGAGGCCCTAACTGTTTTAGTGGTGATGGTAGGTAGTGGGGGTGTGGTGGTCGTTGGTGGTGTACCATGTGGAGTGTCGGGCCCCACGATGGGGGAGTCCGGGATTCTATCCCCGAACCTCGCCTTTAAAAAGGCGTGGACCTCCCGGTCCATTAGGAGGAGATCTAGCAGGGCCGTTTCGGCCATGATGCCGACTTCCCTGCTTACCCCTTTCCTTGGTAAAAAATGCAGTTAGGATAAGCCTAACTGATAACAGCAAAAAACGAAAAATTTAATTAAAAGATAATTAAATAAGTGTGGTTCGACCTTTATACTAGAGTGTAGCGTGGCCCTAACACTATTCGTGTCGACGCGAAATAAATTCCGCCCAACCGAAGTTGGGAGGATGAGTACTTTGTGGTGTGGGTGTGTACCTCAACAGCTGGTCATACACTCGAAGTGCAATGAGTGAGTCCCTCGCAGCCCGGATGCCGAGATAGTACGGTCGGTTAGGGGACCGCACACCAAACGAACACCCGAGAATGGAATGGGGGGATGGGTAAGGGGGGAATTTGGTGACGGCTGGGATCGGCAGGAGGTCTTCCTCGCCACCGGTTGCCCCAGCCCCGTCCGACTGGCTTTGCCCTGAGGGGGTGAAGCTGCGGGTCGGGTCGCCGCTCGCCCTGGCTTCGTTATCACCGTTTGGTATCAACCAGTGCTACCCTGAAGGGGTCAAAAACCCGAGCTCGCCAAACAAATTTACGCGCGCAAATCAGCGGCTCAATGAACGGTTAAAAAGCGCGCGAAAAGTCGCTGGGCTCGCTATCGTCGAAGCGCCGCTCGCAGGTGTGCAGTGACGTCACACGACCTTGGCTCGCCGCCCGTAGTAACTGCAACAGAGAATCGCCGTATATTATAATTATAATGATACTGACTTTCAATCTGATAATTGAGAACGTCGCTTTGAAAAAAGCGCACGTAATATCTGAGTGACTTATTCGTGAATAGGTCGGAGCTCAGATCGTACGTGTTGCGGTCACGACAGCGGAGGGCCCCCAGGGTGGGTCTGGGTCTGTGTCACATACATATGTGAGCACGCTGACAAAAGTCAGCCGCCGCGTTTCTTCCACCAATATTACATATTATAGACTTATTCGAGTAATTAGTGAACTTGTTTGAAATGTGCTGCATTTCACGTAGTTTGTGAAAGCCTCATAGGTATTCTCTTTCGTTTATCTTTCTCATTACTCTGTTGCACGACTAAAATTTCAATCAAAATCTGTTAATCTGTCAAAGGTTGTCTGGAAGTAATCACAGGCGATAAGACCGCCCATTGTACAACTAACTTTAAAGTATTATCCTTCGTTTATATCATTTGTTTGGTGTGTAGTATGAGTACGTATCTTTCTATTTAAATAATGTCAGTATCGAGCGACACAAACGGTCAACCGCAAGTTGAGTGGTTGACTGCACAAGACTGGCTTCTAACAAGCGTTGCTTCGACCGGGATACCATCAGTACGCTGAGGTTGTCTGCCGCAGAAGTGAAAACGAGTTATTATTCAGGTTTTAAGTAAAGAGATATTATATCTACCCACCAATTCCATTATTTCAACAATCAATTTCCATGTTTCAAGGCAGTCGTAACGCAAACCTTGGTTGTAATACTGCTGGAACCCGTTTCTCTCTTCAAGTCATTACTAGTACGATGCATCAAGGCTTATACTGTGATCAAGGGGTTTGTAAAACCCGATCTATGTGTGTGTGAATGTACGCGTATCTGTGTTAGTAAATAAATACGCGGACATTCACGCACACATAAACCTACTATAGTACACACACACACACACACTCACACACATATACACACACACTCACACACATATACACACATACACACAGACTACTAGTGAACTGTACGTGATAGTTATCATCTTCCGACGGTTATAAAAATAACTCAGGTGTCTCTATTAGTTAGATTGGATAATATTATACAAGTAATATACTTAGTAAATCTATAAGATGTAGCGCATGTCGCTAACGAGCTAATCTATGAAGCACAGGTGCTGTCATGTCGCGGACACCATTAACAAAATGATTAATTTTCAAATTATGTTGGCGGTGTTAGCGTGGGGTGGAGTGTCATTTAAAGCGGAGGAGTTCAACTGTGGTAGTTGCTATTTTGACCTTTAGATGTGTGATTAAAAATTTAGATTAAATCATGTTATACTTATATCTGCATAAAGAAAGCCAATGAGAACAGTATGCTCTGAGTATTTGTTGTACTTGGGTATTGTCAAATTTCCAACATTGTTTATTACATAGCGGTATCTAGATAATACCACCAAACTAAGCAGAGCTACATAATTAGATACTTTCTTTTTTGTTTTGTAAAATTTGTAAATTAGTTGTGTGTTGTGTGTGGTGTTATTTAATTATTATTTAATCAAATTTTACGCGACACTCTCAAAGACCACATTTTTAAGCTAGCTGTTGTTTTAGTAACCTTTAGTAGTAGGAAAGTTTTTTAAATACAATTGTTACCATATGGCTGAGAATATAATGATGTGATGATTATGATGAATTAACGAAAAAAAAACCGGTCAAGTGCGAGTTGGGTTCGTGTCCTGAGGCTTCCTTACAAAACTGGATTTAAGGATGAACTCAACGTTGATGAAAGGTTAGGCCACATAAACTAGGCTGACCACATCTGCAGATGAACCGGTAGCCCCAAACGAGAGAGTGGGGATCTCAAATTAGTACCCAAATATCAAGATACAGGGCCGAGCAATAACCTTTTAACATAACATAGCATAACTTCACGCCTGTATCCCCGAAGAGGTAGGCAGAGGTGTATTGCACACCCACGATTCACCAGTTATGTTAGGGTCCCACTGTAATAGGTGGCGAGTCTATTGCCATCTACCGGGCACATTACTAAGCGAGCGATAATCAACATTTTTAATACACACATAACTACGAAAAGTCAGAGGTGTGTGCCCGGGGCGGCTGAGGATCGAACTCGAGTCGCAATCGCATAATCGCATAATCATGTTACAACCATAGATAGCGGTTAATTGATATTCATCGGTAACCAGCGAACACAGAGACCACACATCTACAGGTCATAAATATGGAATTTGATACTACTACGGGAACAACGTAGACTGATAACTATTTCACGAAAGCTTTCACTAAATAATGATGTTCTGATTATTTGTCGTTAATATTTATTCGATTATATAGAATGACTAAACGATGCAGTGGATCAATTTTACATATGTATTAATCTTGATAGACTTGTTTAGATTATGGAGTTAATGTAATACCTTTAAACGAGCAATTCTTGTATATTTGTATGTATGTAGATATAATTATTACTAACGGCCCGGTACGTGCTTCGCTACGTCAAAATGATCCGCCATGTATTGAATTCAAGGGCTTACTCGGGGTGCCCGGCAACGGACACTTGGGGAGGATCAATCCCTTCGGATACCCCCCACCGGCCAGCGGGGGTGGTTTTGTCGTGTATCGACTAAAACCGTACGGTGTGCGCACGAAAAAAAACTCTGAGAGATTTTCTTAATATTTTTTTCCGTAAGAACCTTGTACAAAACAGCCAAATCGGTCAAGCCGTTTTCATGCTATGTCGTGACAACGGAAAACGGGTTTCATTTTTATATATATAGATTTGTCTTGAGCGCATTCGTCACATAGTGCGAAGTGCGTAGTGTATAGCGACTGACTCAATTCTATGCACGAATTGAGTCAGTCGGTGTGCGTGTGCGACCGCCACCGTGAAGCCCGTGTTTATAGTGATGGTGCGTAGCCGAGCTACATACTTCATAAATAGTGTAGATACTACATATAAGTATATATATAATCTGATTCTCGGAAACGGCTCCAACGATTTTCATGTTTCTTTTTTAAATATTTATTCTATTTATTTGAATGCACGCTGCCAGATAGTAAGCTGAGGTGAAGTCCATAAAGTACTGACCACCATTTCCATAGGTTATCCCCAGAATGTCTCCCTAGATTGCACTTTAAGCCCGGGATTTGAGCTGATACTTATTCTTCGGATATGGATTATCTTGGCTTTTATGGGAGCGACTGCCCTGACCCCCGAATCCCACGAGGAAAATTTGCAGCAGACCCTATTCTGTTAATCAGCCAGCGACTGCAACTGCAATAGTCAGCGTGAACGCTTTGAGCATTAATGTGCACAGCATTAAATAATTTAGGCAAACGAGAGTAAATGGTGGATAATTTATCCCGTAAATGCGGTTGCATACTCTTCGTTGGACACACAAGAGGAGGAACTAGAAGCATAACTATCATTGGACTCATACATAATAAGCATAAATTAACTAAGCATATAGTTAACATATTGTGGCATTTTTAATTTTTTTTTTTAATTCCACACCATTAATATTAATTAAATTGTACTGCTTTAACATTTAAAATGAACATTAAAAATCATTGATTTTGATTTTTAGGTTTTTTTTTTGCTCCATCCCTAGTAATTTTTTAAAATAGAAGTAGCGTATGTTACGCCTTATAATATTACCTACCTGCCCGTGAAAGTGAAAGTCCCGTCAAAAGGTTACCTAATTCAAACAGGAAGAAAGCAGACAGGCGAAAATTTTGTTTGTTAAAAAACTTTTCCGAAAATTGCGTTGTATAAAACCTGTTATAATAATATTACAAATATACAGTTCAATTTCATTTTTGTACTCGTATAGTCGTATGTGTGTTCATTTGAAATTACGATTTCATACATGCGAATATATAAGATTTTTTTATAATTATCTCGAAAATTAAATATCATTGTTTACTATTTTGAACGGAACAATATTAAGATTTATATTGGGCGGATTCAAACAGTCAGTATTTATCGTGATCCAATATCGCCGTCTAATATCGCGATATTTTCCGAAAAACACTATCAATATATATCGTATCGCATCGTATGCGATACGATATATATTGATCTTACTTCTTACTATCGTACTAATATTATAAATGTGAAAAATTGTGAAGGTGTTTGTATGGGTCCCGAAACTGAGGGGGGCTGCGGCCGCGCTATCGCGGCTGATGCCCAACGTTAAGGGACCCAACGCCCCCACTAGGAGACTGTACCTAGGGATCGTGCGAAGCATGGCCCTGTACGGGGCCCCAGTATGGGCGGAGACTCTGGCGGCCCGCAACGTGGCTGTATTAAACAGCTCGTTAAAAGCGATGGCCGTCAGAGTCATCAGGGGGTATCGCACGATCTCCGTCGAGGCGGCATGTCTCCTAGCCGGGACCCCTCCATGGGACCTGGAAGCGAGAGCCCTTGCGCTGCTGTACCAGTGGCGCAAGGAGGCGCTGGAGCGGGGCCATAGGCCGGAGCCCCGAGAAATCAGGGCTCAGCGGTCCCTGCTCCGCCAGGAACTCATGGAGACATGGAGGTTGCGACTTGAGCACCTAAGGTGGGGGGAATCCACCATTGCGGCGGTGAGACCGATCATGAAGGAGTGGTTGGAGAGGGACCATGGGGACCTCTCCTACCGGATGTGCCAGATGGTTACCGGACACGGGTGTTTCGGTAAGTATCTGTGGCGCATCCACCGGGAGACAACGCCGCAGTGCCAGCACTACGAGGATCCTGGCGAAGACACGGCGCTCCACACGGTGGTGGAGTGCCCTGCGTGGGCGAGTCAACGCCGGGATCTCGTTGCGGTCCTGGGCGTGGACGTTCTCTCGTTGGAGACCATGGTGAGGGCCGTGGTCTCCGACGGGAGCAAGTGGCACGCCGCCGCCTCTTTCTGCGAGCAGGTAATGCGCGCGAAAGAGACGGCGGAGAGGGAGCGGGAAAGAACCCTGCCCCCCGAGTTTCGCAGTCTGCGGCGAGGACGCCGCAGACTCATCTACGCCCGGGACTACCGACCTCCATGATCGGGGCCTGAGGACGGCAGTTGGCCGACTCGCCGTCCTTACAGAAGCAGGCCGTGGCGGAGGCGTGTCGTGTATGCCCTACACACGCCTGCCAACTCACCGAAGCGGGATAAAACCCGACCCCACAAAGCGAGGCCGCGGTGGCGGCCAAAGTCCGCCGGCAGCCCTGGGGTTATCCTTTCGAGGGCTTACCCGGGGTGCCCGGCAACGGACACTTGGGGAGGACACCGTGCGGTTTTAGTCGAGACACGACATAACCACCCCCGCTGGCCAGCGGGGGGGTATCCGAAGGGATTTCCGCACGTAAAAAGAAAAAAGGTGTTTGTATGTTTGGATAGTTGGATGTTTCTTACTCAATTACGCTGTGACTAACGGCTGAACGGATCTGGCTGAAATTCAGCACAGGGTTAGATTTTAATCTGGAATAAAACATAGGCTTTTATCTCGGAAATAGATTCTTATGGGAAGCGGGAACACACAATTTTCAATGGATCACAAAAATATCAGAATTTAACGTCAGCAAAAACTTGGATCGCGTTTGCACATCAATATTATATTGAGATGATTTCGATAAATATACTGTATAAATCCGCCCATTGACTGTATAGTGTAGTGACGCATATAAAATAAGTTGATCATTTAATATTAACTAAAATATGAGTATTGACGAACTGACCTCGTTTCACAAAAATTTTGATGAGGTCATCGTTAGTGGTTTACGTGGATATATGTCATGTGTTGATGACGATTTACTATCCACCTGTATCTTTGTGTTTCCTGCAGAGGTATTATCAGTCGATGATACACATTCAGGGAATTCAGCGATGATCTGCGGCAACTCTGTAGGCAGAGGTGTATTACACACCCACGATTCGCCAGTTATGTTGAGGTCCCAATGTAATAGGGGGCGAGCCTATTGCCATCTACCGGGTACATTATAAGCGAGCGATAATTAACATTTATTAATGCACACATAACTACGAAAAGTCAGAGGTGTGTGCCCGGGGCGACTGGGGATGGAACTCGAGACCTCGTCTCAGCAGTCCGTTATGTACGCCACCGGGCTATCGCTGCTATTTACCTTGGACATCTAATTGTATCTTTGGTTACCAGAACTCACAAGAAGCCTCAAGAATTATGGTAGGGCCCTGTAGATTCACACAGAGATATTTATGTGTAACCAGGCGAGGCCGCGGTGGCGGCCAAAGTCCGCCGGTAACCCTGGGGTTATCCTTTCGAGTGCTTACCCGGGGTGCCCGGCAATGGACACTTGGGGAGGACACCGTGTCATTTTAGTCGGTCCGATTCCGACACGCCCACCCCATCGTCGGCACCGATAGGGTGAAGGCCGTGGGGGTTTCGACACTCTAAAAAAAAAGCTTATACCACGCGACAATAGTGCAGCATTTTATTCTTCTATTGTCTAACTGCCTGGGTAGGTAGACCATGGCCATTGCTTCTGTCCTTATTCACCTCACGAGCTTCCTCTACTGTTATTAAACCTTTTATGCAAGCCCGCAAAACTCTTAGGAAATATTAATGTTCTACAATCTGTGGATTATTTAAATATACATTTTGATAATTATGTAAATGATTCTGATAACAAAATTTATGTAAAGTACGTAAATCATGACATAGATACTTATCATTGTAAAAATATTGCATAATATAATTTAAAATGATGTCAACTGGATAGGAAGAAGATGTAATATATACAAGAATAAACATTGAAATACTTAGGCAGTAAATTTACTTTTTCAGTCCACTTTTCATAAGTATTACTTTTAGTAGGTACTTCTATGTACGGAACATATTTGGTATCGATTACTGTTGGACCAGCAACAATGCGCCACTTTTTGTTGCTGTCATAAAGATGACATTATACAATGCATGCTACGCCGTTATTTCAAAGTGTAACTGATTGTTGTATTTAAGAAACTGAGGGATTCGAGAAAAAGCTTGACATTGGCGTCTTCGCCATTAATAATTTTATAACGTAAGTGATTTGAATTATTAAGAGCGATTTATTTATCATTAAAATCTAATGATTTCAATGATAGATTTCAAAATTCATTACGTCATATGGAGTCTGCGTCTCGTCCCAAATTCGAAATTCAAAATTCATTCCCGCCTCACCCAGGAACCGTGGCACAATTTTTTTACCAAACCGCTTGTCTACTTGTATACTTCTGGGTATATGACCCTGCTATGCCCGATATAAATTGCACAAAATAATGGATAAAACGACCTGCAGCCTCCATGAGTTTCGGCCTCAGAGATATGGGTAAAACTGCCAGTTGCCGTCATAAACATTTCACAGGGAACGACCTTGCAAGAAATATTACACAGTAGGTACACTTTATTCAAAAAATATCACTTGCTACTGTTTGATATAACACAAACGAGCCGGCCTCTGGTGAATAATAATATTGAATCGTAAATTCAACGTAGGCTTTACCTAAAACTTTTTTTTTGGCTTAGAACTAAAAATTAGCATTAACTATTTTAAAACTGTAATTTTTTTTAGTCTGTGTATTGGAGATATTTAAAAAAAAAGATAACACCTTTGCATTAGGTCCGCCTTTGTACATCCCCATGTGCATAAAGTTTTGAATAGGTAAAAATAAATAAATAATGTTTAATGACCGATACGAAACACAAAAAGATTTTTTTGGGAATTCTTGTTTCTTGTTTGATGCGTTTTTTTGTATAACAAAGGTCATGGTCAGATTTAGAATCTGCCGTATGTTTTATTGCAATTGGTACAACCGGAGATATGATTAAAATAAAAAAACCAACCTTTGCGCGGGCGGAGCCGCGTACAGCTGCTAGTACTAAATATTGTAAATTATTTGTGTCTGTATATTGGCGATATTGGAAAGCAAACATATACTTGGGTTATTTTTAATTGAAGATTCTGAACAAAAAAAATTGTTTTAGGCGTCCTTGTCTGTTTGTTCGCAATGGACGCAAAACTACTGAATGGATTATGATGCGGTTTTTTCAATTAGAAAGGTATTTGTCAGACTTGAAATCTTTCATATGTGTGATTCCCATTGGTTTAGAAGGACCGAAGATATGATCAAAAAACGATAACCGGCCTCCGAGTAGGCGGTGCTGCAGGCATCAGCTGGTGTATAAATATGGATGTATCTTTTCTCAGAAATATTACAAAATCTATCCCGGTTCCTTACACTTACTCCGTAGAGTCCAGGATTCACCCGTCTACTTCTCCTCTCCTTATAGATTGGTTTATCTTCGCTTTTACGTCTTTACGCTCTGACCTCCCAACCCCGAGAGAAAAGCATGCATCAGACCCTCGTCCGTCTATCGCAGGTGTACTAGCTATCAGCGGTGAGGTTAGCTAGGGCCCCCATAGAACTTGGTAGGGGCCCATACATTCAAATAAAGGCTCTCTTTTTTGTACATACGGCAGATTTTAACTCTGACCAAGACTTTTGTAATAAAAAAAATAACACATAACATAACTTCACGCCTGTATCCCCGAAGGGGTCGGCAGAGGTGTATTACACACCCACGATTCGCCAGTTATGTTGAGGTGCCAATGTAATAGGGGGCGAGCCTATTGCCATCTACCGGGCACATTATTAAGCGAGCGATAATTATCATTTATTAATGCACACATAACTACGAAAAGTCAGAGGTGTATGCCCGGGCAACTGGGGATCGAACTCGAGACCTCGTCTCAGCAGTCCGTTACGTATGCCACTGGGCTATCGCCGCATCTCCGTTACGTATGCCACTGGGCTATCGCCGCATCTCCGTTACGTATGCCACTGGGCTATCGCCGCATCTCCGTTACGTTTGCCACTGGGCTATCGCCGCATCTCCGTTACGTATGCCACTGGGCTATCGCCGCATCTCCGTTACGTATGCCACTGGGCTATCGCCGCATCTCCGTTACGTATGCCACTGGGCTATCGCCGCATCTCCGTTACGTATGCCACTGGGCTATCGCCGCATCTCCGTTACGTATGCCACTGGGCTATCGCCGCATCTCTGTTACGTATGCCACTGGGCTATCGCCGCATCTCCGTTACGTATGCCACTGGGCTATCGCCGCATCTCCGTTACGTATGCCACTGGGCTATCGCCGCATCTCCGTTACGTATGCCACTGGGCTATCGCCGCATCTCCGTTACGTATGCCACTGGGCTATCGCCGCATCTCCGTTACGTATGCCACTGGGCTATCGCCGCATCTCCGTTACGTATGCCACTGGGCTATCGCCGCATCTCCGTTACGTATGCCACTGGGCTATCGCCGCATCTCCGTTACGTATGCCACTGGGCTATCGCCGCATCTCCGTTACGTATGCCACTGGGCTATCGCCGCTTCCGTTCTAATAAAAAAACTACATCTAAATCTAAAAAAATATGTTCCGGATCGTAATTTTTTTAGTTTGAAGTTTTTTTTTCAATATCTTCAGTGATTTACAATTTTATATAGATAATATAGATTAAACAGTACAAAATACATAAGAACCAGTGTTTCTAAAAGCTTTTGGTGGCCCCCAACTTCATGTTACCAGAGCAATTCTTAGGATAACTTCCTAACTTTGTGTTTGCCTAAATTTCCTTGAGGTTCTACAGTTCATTAATAATTAAATAGTTGAGTAACAAAGTCGTAATCCAAACTCGACCCTAATTCCCTTAGCAGAAGATTTTTTCTTCTTCGTTAAAAATGTATTTTATTACTGTTTTGACTTAATTTCTATGCACCTACTTTAGTTTTTATGTTTATTAACATAGTACTAATGACGGCCTCTGTGGCGTAGCGGTAGTGCATTCGACTGCTACGACAGGGGGCGTGGGTTCGATTCCCGCTCAGTGCAAATATTTGTATGCATGAATATGTCTATTTGCATTGGTCTGGGTGTTTCTATGTATCATATGTATGTATTTACAAAAAATAAGTATATAAGTATGTTTATCCGCGTTCTAGAACCCATAACACAAGCTAGTTAAACTATGCTTTCTTTGGGTCTAGAAAGCGCTGTGTAGAATGTCGTAGAATATTTATTAATTATTTATTAGTCATACCTTGTTAGCGTTGAAATATTCACTGACGTACAATGGGAAGAGTGTCGTCTATTGAAGCGCAGACAAGTCTGTAGCTGTGGGTCGGATCCGCAGCTTCGAAACAGAGTAATATGGAACAGGCGACCAAGAGGCAAAATCTTTGCCACACCTTTTCTGTGTAATTTACGAAGCGTCGCTTTCCTACATTTTGTATGAAAACTTTTTGAAGCGTAGGCCCCTGTACCACGCGTTAAGCATGCCTTAAGCACTCCTTATACCTTTTGCCTTTTCCGTGTAAATCAGGCCTAAGGTTCAACCGTGTTGACAAACATTACTCGTAATCCCTTTTTTCTAGTCCCAAGACCCTCATAGAAAATTTAGTTCACTACTACTTTCGGTCCCTAGATTTTTGTAGCAAATATTAGATAAGGCACATAAAAACTAACGTCCCGTACAGACAGTAATATAAACTCCTACTATTTGCGAAGCTTCTATGAATATTTGAAATCACTCGTTTATCCGATTTGTGATTTGATTCTGAAAATAGTTCGGTTTTTCCGAACAATCACGAAGCTTATAACTTGATTCGATTCAAGTTATAAGCTATTTTTATATAAAATTTACAAAACTAGCAACCCGTTCTAGCTTCGCTTCAGTTCATAATTAAGCATAGCGAGCCGAAGGCGAGCGAAGCGTCTTTGGTTTCAAAGTTGCATTTCAAACAAATGATACTCCTCCGAGACCGTTTGACCGATCTCGACCAAATTTGCCACGGTGATCAAGTAGACATTACTGAGTGTCGTAAAGGTCGAATGTCCAGATCGGTCTTACCATCGAGGAATAATCACCGAAAACCCAAACCGAAAATTACTGGTGGTAGATATTTGATGACACAAATTTGTCACAAAATTCGGCCGGGTACGATTGCGAAAAACTCTCCATAGTAATCAAATTTCGGTTTGATTGCGTTCAGGGGTCAGCAAGTGCATAGCCGGGCAGGGGGATTGTGGTCGCAGTACTGGTGGGACCGGTGGGTGTCACGCGGTGCTACAACGACAATCCTCTTCTGATGAGGCCGTCAAGCTGAGTGCCACCATTGTTAACATGATACGTGTATGTAATGGTGACCCTCTTTCCTAAGACTTTACCTTCAGCTTACCATCAGGCGAGGTGAAGTCAAATTGACGTATCCTAAATATATAAAAAAAATAAAAAATGTAAAAGTCGACCGGTCACGTTGACCTATTGTTGGATAGGGAAATC
Source organism: Cybosia mesomella (assembly GCA_946251805.1). NCBI lineage: Eukaryota > Metazoa > Arthropoda > Insecta > Lepidoptera > Erebidae > Cybosia > Cybosia mesomella. The sequence continues at coordinate 24,322,339 of OX276405.1, forward strand.
TCGCTACGCTAAGTTTGGGTTGATTGCGAAGCTGGTAACCGTCCTAGTATAATTATTTTTAAACTGAAACCATCGTAATTCACACATAATATATAACCCCTGTCCATCAGTAATAATGTACCTTTTAAATGGTGAAAGAGTTCAATAGGTGCAGTAGTTCCGCCAATTACCCCAAAGATATAAGCAAAATCACAAAATTAGGGCTCTCTCATTGTAATATTATTTTATACTACTTAGATGGCAGATAAGCATACGGCCCAAGCTTCCAAGCGAACCTATGCAACCAAGGACACATTATTTTTTTTTATATTTAGGACACGTCAATTTGACTTCACCTAGCCTGATGGTAAGCTGAAGGTAAAGTCTCAGGACAGAGGGTCACCATTACATACACGTTACATGTTAACAATGGTGGCACTCAGCTTGACGGCCTCATCAAAAGAGGATTGTCGTCGCAGCACCGCGTGACACGCAGCGGTTCAACTAGTGCTGCGACCACAATCACCCTGCCCGGCTAAGCACTTGCTGACCCCTGAACGAAATCAAACCGAAATTCGATTACTATGGAGGGTTTTCCACAATCTTGATGACATGTCGACATATAATGTCTATCCCACGCCTAAGTTTCGGACTTTTGAAGGTTCAATTCAAAGCGATTTCACCAGTAGCATGTCAATTTGTCTAGGAACCTGGTTTGGTTCGGCGTTCTAAGCATGAAAAATAACAGAGAAAGTTACTTTCACATTCAATAAACTAGTATGAACTAAAGAAACCTAAGTATTAGAGTTAACGGGATATTTACCATGTGTTTTTAAGAGTGTCCGATATTTCGGCACTGTTGCAAGCGCCATGATCATGGAGGAACGGTTCTCCGTGTGTTCCTCCGTGATCATGGCGCTTGCAACAGTGCCGAAATATGGGACACTCTTAAAAACACATGGTAAATATCCCGTTAACTCTAATATTTATGTTAGTGACCATGATAGTTTAAATACCAATAAAGAAACCTATTCCAATAGATTTAGATCGGAAAAAGAGAAGTTCTAGGATGGGACTTGAACCCGCGACCAGTCCCTTACAGGGGGATTGCTCTGACCAACTTAGCCACCTAGACACGTCCCAGATATTCGAAATTCTCCGATATATTATTTACGTCTCAAGGCGACGCCTTCAACGGTCATTCTTGCGAACTACGGAACTACTAAAGAAATCTATATTAATCAACTAAATCTGTTAACCCGAAGTTTCTCACAGTACTAAACCAAGTTAAGTAAACCAACAATCATTCAATACCGTAAAACGGTGTGAATTAAAATCAATCAAAGGGTGAATAGAAATACAATAGTTATCTGAATTCCTTAAATATTTTTTTTATCGTTTCAAGTACTACAACAAAGCAACCGCGGTAGCCTAGTGGTATGGGTAATGGACTGCTGAGACGAGGTCTCGGGTTCGATCCCAGGTTTTACCATGGCACACATCAATGACTTTTCGATGCTTTTCGAAGTTATGTGTGTATTTATCGCAGGTTTGTAAGTGCCCGGTTAATGGCAATACGCTCGCCACCTAGTACATTGGGACCTAAACATAAACTGTCGAAATGTGGGTGCTAGCACCTCTGCCTACCCCTTCGGGGATATAGGCGTGAGTTTATGTTATGTTATGTTATGTTCAAGTGCTAACTAGATATTTGATGATTATATATTGAAATCGTCCATGGTTTCAGAAAATGACTGCAAAATTTATTTAACTATTTTATTTCTACTCGCTCCTTGATTTCTATTCACCTCATTGAATCCGGTATTATGGTAGAACATAAGCAATTAATGAAATGGTCAGTAATGAATAAGTCATAGTCATACGTCATAATCGTTCTAAAGCTGTCTCTCGCCCCTAAATGTCTCTAGCATCTTACTTAACCCGTTTCATACAATTCAGGCGTGGCTAAGAGTTTCACCGTTAAGTGTCATATGTCAACGAAACGCTGGTTATTTATTGCCTTATATTTGATGGCGGAACCACACTTCGCTAAATGTTATTCGTTATTCGCTTTATTCTACTGTATACGATGAAGTGTGGACAGATCATTTGTCTATATTTTCTACTAGCTATTGCCAGTAATTGCGACTCGGCAAACGTAGTGTAGGACGACTTCAGGCCAGGTGGGATGACGATCTGCGAAAGACTGCGGGCAGATGCTGGATGCGGCAAGCTGAAGACAGGGCGCTATGGCGCTCATTAGGGGAGACCTATGTACAGCAGTGGACTAGAATAAGTTGATGATGATGATGATGATGATGATGATGATTGCCAGTGACTTCGTCCGCGTTAAGTTTGGAATAGATTAAGGTATATTAACTTCTGCAGTCTCGATCCCAACACGTATTAGGTAATGTTATCGAGGGGTGTGTGTTGGGTAACCTCCTCGAGTGTCGTTCCGACTCCGATCCCGCTGCAGTCCGGGGGGAACGGAACCGGAGCGGCCGGTACACCCTGGGCGGCGGTCAATGGCTTCCCCTTTATGGGGTTGGCATTGATCGTCGGCGAATACCCAACGTGGCGGGAACACATCGCTCTCCGTACTCCTCTGCTTTCAGAGGAGACAGGATGAGCGATGGTGTTTGTGGCTGAGGCCACCATAGGATCCTAGGGGATCCAGGGGCGGGTTGGCCCACTGCTAACGCAGGGGCCGACGGGCACTTGTGCCGCCGCCGGTGAGAGAGGACTAGCCATCCTCTCGCGTTCCGTAATCGGCAGGTGATCAGCAACGACCTGACTGGTGGCTCCAGAAGGGTACGCTGTGAACTTGCTGACCGGAGGGCTTGCCTTTATTGGCCGGCCCACGACAAGGAAAAGTCTATAACACCCGACAGCAAAGTCGTAAAACCCTATGGATACCAGCCGACCTCCATAGTATATAGGCTTATCCAGGTGCAGGGGGCTCCGCCTGGATGGACCACCTTTCCCCCATACTCGTGGGATAAGATATGGACACATTAATAAATTCATTAAATAAACCGGACCGATCTATCAACAACAACAAAGGCTTACACAACACGGATACCGAGAATGACGGAGTCTGCGCGGAGGTCGCGCAGCACTCAGGCGTGGAGGGGACGCCAAACACCACGGCGGTGTCGGAGAAATTCGACACCGCCAACGAGCGAAGTAGGGCAAGTAGCCCGGCGGGTCTGGGCGTGCAGCGGACCCGCAAGCGCAGGAGGCGCGCAAAGGCTCGGGCGGGGGAGGACGTGTCGGATGAGGACTTTACCCTCACCGGGACGACCTCCTCCTCCAGTAGCGACGAAGCCTCAAAGCCGGCATCCAAGGTGGCTGCTGGCCGCCGAGGGGCGCGGGGTGGCGTGAGGGGTGGTGGACAATCCACCCGAGCTCCCTCGGCTCTTGGAAGGGCCGTGGGAAACTCACCGCCGAGGCCTTCCACCTCGGCGGTGTCGTTGTCGGAGCCGTGCGGGAAGACGCGGTCACTCCTGGAGAGACTCCAGAAGGTGGCTGCGTCGTCCCAGGGGTCCCCGGACCCTCAGCAGGAGGAGATGCTGAACATTGTGTTCGGCATCGCCTCCGAAAACGAGGCTCTCGCGGCACAGCTTGCCGAGTCCCGTCGAGAGACGGCTCGGCTAGCTGCAGCTCTGGAGGAGCTGAAGAGGTTGGTGGCGATCTCGGCACAGCCAGCGCAATTGGCGCAACCGGAGCCGCCGGCGAGGGTTACGCGATCGACGCGGTCGACGCAGTCAACGGTGCCGGCGAAGTCAACGCAGGCGGAGCAGCCGACGCAATCGGTGCGGCGGCCGGCCCAATCACCACCGGAGGAGCCCTGGGTGGCTGCTACTCGGGCGCTGGAGGAGAGGATGATGAGTCGGTTGGAGGCCTTAGTGGACTCCATCCGCCGTCCGCCTCTAGCGCCACCGGTGGCAAGCTTCGCGGCTGCAGCCCGGAAGGGCCCCACCTGCCCGGCTGCGAGTGCGCCCTTGCCGGAACCGGCACCTCGGCCCCCTCCCACTGAGGGTAAGGGGAAGGGCAAAGGTAAGGGGAAGGGCAAGGGGAAGACGTCCCCAGCCCTGGCCCCAGCCCCAGCCCCAGCCGTGGTTCCGGCTACCTCCACCCCATTGGAAGGGGGCTGGGAGGTGGCTGGAGCCAGTAAGAAGAGCCGGAAGGCCGCCAAAAAGGCCGCCAAAAAGGCCAGGAGGGCCGCGGCCGCCGCGAAGGCAGCACCGGGGAAGCTCCGTGCCCCTCGAACAACGGCCGTCGTCGTCACTTTGACGGCGGAGGCAGCGTCGAGAGGCATGGGGTATGCCGAGGTGTTGGCCAGGGTAAAGGCCAACGTGGACCTCAAGGCCCTCGAGATCCCGGGCGTCCGGTGCAAGAGCACACGGACGGGAGCCCGGCTTCTTGAGGTCCCCGGCGCCGCCAGTGGCCCCAAAGCCGACGCCCTAGCGGCTCGGCTTAGGGAGTCATTGGATGCAGCCGACGTCCGGGTGTCCAGGCCCATTAAATGCGCAGAAGTGCGCATCACGGGCCTGGACGACTCCGTCACGGCTGAGGAGCTTAGGCTCGCCGTGGCGGAGGCCGGGGACTGCTCCCCGGACACAGTGAAGGCCGGAGCTATACGCTTCGGCCGCGGTGGACAGAGGGCAGCAGTTGTCGGCTGCCCTATCGCGGCGGCCCAAAAGGTCGCAGACGGGCGGAGCCTCCTGGTGGGAGGCTTCCTGAGGGCGCAGGCACGGCTCCTGCAGGCCCAACCGGCCAGGTGCTTCAGGTGCCTGTCGGTGGGCCATGTGGGGGTGCACTGCACGGCGGAGGTAACGGCGGGTGACCGCTGCTTCCGCTGTGGCCAGCCCGGTCATAAGGCCGGCTCGTGTAGCGCCCCGTTGCACTGTTTTAGATGTGCAGCGGGGGGCAAGCCGGCTGACCATAGGGTTGGCAGCAAGGCCTGCGCCGGAGGGGAGCCGAAGCCGGGAGGCCGGCCTTCCGCCTCCAGTTCACAGCGGGATGCGGAGATGGGGGTTCCATAATGGATCCTCAACTCCGCATCCTGCAGGTGAACGTTGGCCACGGTGCCCATGCTCAGGATCTTCTGCGCCAGAGCATGGCACAGTGGGCCATAAATGTCGCCGCTGTCGCCGACCCATACACCCACCGGTTCCTCGGGCCTACCTGGGAAACCGCGCTGGATGGGTCGGCGGCACTGGTGCACAACCCTGCCGCCGGCAGCCCCCCTCTTGCCGTCGTTGCAAGGGGACCCGGCTGCGTGGCGGCGGCGGTTGGGGATATAGCGGTCGTGGCCGCTTATATCACGCCGAACCGAGACCAAGCTGCATATGAGCAGTGGCTCCGTCAGCTGGCCGTCGTCGTCAATGCCTGCCAGCCCCGTCCGGTCCTTGTGCTCGGGGACTTCAACGCCTGGTCGTATGCCTGGGGTTCCCGACACGAAAGGGGCGCGACGGGGCATAGAGGCAGGGCACTGGTGGACTGGGCCGCACGACTCGGCCTAGTCCTCCTAAATCGGGGAGCCGTGGACACGTTCGTGACCTCGAGGGGTAGCTCCATCGTGGACCTATCGTTCGCGAGCCCCTCGTTGGCGCGACGTGTTCAGGGCTGGCGCGTCGTTTTGGGGGAGGACACAAGTTCGGATCACCGATACATTCGGTTTGACGTGTCCCCCCCTGCGAGCGACGCGCCGGCTGCACCGGCTCCACCCGAGCCACGTTGGGCGCTTAAGCGACTTGATCGGGAGCTCCTCCTGGAAGCCGCCATCGTACAGGCCTGGGCCCCTGCGCCGGACAGGCCTGTCTGCATAGACGATGAGGCGGAGTGGTTCCGGGAGGCCATGACCCGTGTCTGTGACGCGGCGATGCCTAGGGCTCCGCCCTATAATCCGAGGGGTCAGGTCTACTGGTGGTCGTCGGAGATCGCGCAGCTCAGACGGGGCTGCGTGATCACGCACCGCCGGTGGGCCCGATTCCGTAGGAGGCGTCGCCGCCCCGCAGATGCGGAGGCCCGAGAGGCGGAGTTGTACGAGGGATACAGGGAGGCCAGACGAGCCCTCCGAGCGGAGATAAGGCGTTCCAAACGGGACGCCTTCCGCGAGCTGCTGGAGACGCTGGAGCGGGACCCTTGGGGGCGGCCCTACCGGATGGTGAGGGGCAAGCTGCGCCCCAAGGCCCCGCCGTTAACCCGGTGTCTCCAGCCGGATCTGCTCGGAGGAGTTGTTGGCTCCCTGTTCCCAGCGCGGGCGGTGGAACATGTTCCACCGCAGATGACTCCGCCTCGGTTGCGCATGGCGCCCGACGTGGAAGACGACGACGTGCCCGAGGTCACTTGGGTAGAACTAGAGCTGGCGGTGAGAAGGCTAAGAGCCAAACACACCGCCCCGGGACCCGACGGCATTCCAGGCCGAGCGTGGGTCCTAGCTCTAGTCGACGACGCTCTCGAGCCCCGACTGAGAGGGCTTCTCAGCGCATGTTTGGAGCGGGGCCAGTTTCCGAAATTGTGGAAGACGGGGAAACTGGTCCTCATCCGAAAGGAGGGGCGCCCGGCGGACTCGCCGTCCGCCTACCGGCCCATAGTGTTGCTCGACGAGGTGTGCAAGCTCTTTGAAAGAGTAATTCCGAAGCGCCTCGTCGAGCACCTCTCAAGAGTGGGGCCGGACCTGGCGGATGGCCAATATGGCTTCCGCCAGAGGCGCTCCACCGTGGATGCCATCATGTGCGTGAGGGCTCTGGCGGAGGATGCAGTAGCCCGGGGTGAGGTGATGTTGGCGGTGTCCCTGGACATCGCCAACGCGTTCAACACCTTGCCCTGGAGTTGCATTAGGGAGGCGCTCGTGTATCACGAAGTGCCTCTCTACCTCCGCCGCATAGTCGGGGCGTATTTGACGGAGAGAGCCGTCATCTACCCAACCGTGACCGGTCTCGGTCGGCGTGAAATGTCGTGCGGTGTTCCACAGGGATCGGTCCTGGGGCCGCTCCTGTGGAACATCGGATACGACTGGGTGCTTCGCGGTGAGCTCGTAGGCGGTGCCGCCGTCACGTGCTACGCGGACGACACGCTCGTGACGGCGTGCGGGGCGACGTACCGCGAAGCGACCCGAAAGGCCACGACCGCGGTTGCCCAAGTCGTTAGGCGGATCCGGCGGCTGGGTCTCGAGGTGGCCCTGCATAAAACCGAGGCCCTGTTCTTCCATGGGCCTCGGAGCAAGCCACCCGAGGGATCCAGTCTCATCGTGGGAGGAAATCGCATCGGCATCAAGCCCCAAATGAAATATTTGGGGCTCGTGCTCGACGGCCGATGGGACTTCGGAGAGCACATCCGAAGTCTGGCCCCCAAATTGAAAGGCACAGCTCTTGCTCTGGCTCGGCTGTTGCCCAACATGAGGGGGCCCGATGACTCCTGCAGGAGACTCTACGCGGGGATCGTGCGGTCCATGGCCCTGTATGGGTGCCCAATATGGGCGGACGCCCTGAGGACCAGAACTGTGCGGATGCTGCGCGCTCCGCAGCGGGTTCTGGCCATCAGGGTCATCCGAGGGTACCGCACGATCTCCTTCGAGGCGGCGAGTCTCCTTGCCGGAACTCCGCCATGGGACCTGGAAGCGAGAGCCCTTTCGCAACTGTACCAGTGGCGAAAGGAGGCGCGGGAGCAGGGATGGAACCCCGAGCCTCGAGAAATCGAGGCCGTGCAGTCCCAGCTCCGCCAGGCCATCGTGGTGGAGTGGAAGGAACGACTTGGGCAACCAAGCGCAGGGCACGCCGCAATAGCGGCGGTAAGGCCCATCATGGAGGATTGGCTGGAGAGGCGACACGGAAGCCTCTCCTACCGACTGACGCAGGTGATCTCAGGGAAGGGGTGCTTCGGGGACCACCTGCATCGGATCAGGAAGGAGCCAACGCCTGAGTGTCATCACTGCGACGCGAGCGAGGACTCAGGGCTGCACACGCTGGCGGACTGCCCGGCGTGGGAGGCGCCGAGGCGTGACCTCGTGGCAGCCATCGGGGTGGGAGTCCTCTCGCTCGGCAGCATGATTGCGGCAATGGTGCGGAGCGCGAGCGCGTGGGCCGCCGCCGCCTCCTTCTGCGAGCATGTAATGCTCGCGAAGGAGGTGGCGGAGCGCGCCCGGGAGAGACTTAGAACTCTCCCGGTCCGCCGAGCCCGCAACTTGCTCGCCGCGCGTCGCAGGCAACTCAGGCGCCGGAGGTCGCTTAACGACCTCCGTCCTCCATGAGCGCAGGCCTGGGGGCGGCGGGTGAGGCCACCTGTCACCCCAGCAGAAGCAGGCCGGGACGGTGGGGCGACTAGCGCCCCTCCCCCAAACCGGGGCAAGACGGGGACACCGTGGTTCCCAAACCCGAGGGGGCCATCTCGAAACCGGAGATGGCCCAGGGTCAGTCGGGGTGCGAGGGATATGCTCTATGGGCAACCTTACACCCCGGCGTCTGTAGACCCGAGACGGCGTGCGGTTTTAGTCGGTTCAAGCCCGACATAACCGCCCCCGCTGTCACGCGGGGGGGTATCCGAAGGGATTTCCGCACGATAAAAAAAAAAAAAAAAAAAAGGTAATGTTATCGATATATTTGCAATTATTAATTATGAACAATAAAACTCTTTTCGGGTAGCCTAGTGGTTTTACCATGGCACACACCAATGACTTTTCGATGCTTTTCGAAGTTATGTGTGTATTTATCGCAGGTTTGTAAGTGCCCGGTTAATGGCAATAGGCTCGCCACCTAGTACATTGGGACCTAAACATAAACTGGCGAAATGTGGGTGCTAGCACCTCTGCCTACCCCTTCGGGGATATAGGCGTGAGTTTATGTTATGTTATGTATGTAACTTATCAATATAAAGTTAAACTACTAAAGCTAGAACTGCGAAATTAATTACGAATTACTTCCTCTATCAGTTTATTAACGGGCCGAATGAGATAGTGTTATGTTACATTGACAATTAGTTAGGGAAAGGCATATATGGCTGTATATATAAAATCAAATTGAAAACATTTCTTATTTTGATGTTGCACCATAAAAAATAATAGTAAAGGAAACTAAAATACATGCTTTAATAGAACACCAAACTAAAAAATAATAAAGAAATTGTTTAATGACTTTGAGATTCGAAAATAGAATGAATAACAAAATGTTTATTTATTTGTAAAAAAGCGTGGGGCTGCTCGATGATGTTTTTTGTTAGCGCCCCACGCTAATTGAATACAATACTTAATCGTGTTGATATTCAGTCTATTTTAGTATGTCAAAACTAGTAGTCACAATCACTAACCCACAGAATATCAAACTGATTTTATACAAAAAATATGTCCCGCCTGATCTAATTTAATAATAGTTACGAGAGATTTTCATTTTATTTATTATTTCTCTTTTGGTACATTCTCGCCAAATTAACTGCGGATACCGGATATCCTTATCATCGTCGTTACATTCATTCTGCACAGATTGGGTAGACTTTGACTTTGATTTTATTTCTTCAAAAGATTTTTTTGGGATTGATAGATATAATAAAAGTATAATAATAGGAAACTTCTTAACGATTATATAATAAAATGTTCTAAATGTATAAAATATAAAAAAATAAAAATCATCATGAAGCACCCCACTCTTTATAATAATTACATAAATATTTTGTTATTCACTCTATTTTCGAAGTCAAGTCATCAATAAGTCAAGTCAAGTCTCAAAGTCATTAACAATTTTATTTATTACTTTTTAAACTAGCGGCACGCTATGATGGCCGTTTTGAAACGTTGAAAATAGTGATGTGAAATGTCAATTTAAAATAGAAAAAAATCAAATCATTTGCGAGTCATATCTATTATAGTATTTGGATATTTAATTCATTTTTTAAATTTCGAATTTCGAAAAACATAAATAAATGTCGTAAATTAGTACACTGCACTTCACTATTGACAATAAAGAACAGAAATTTACTCCTTCAGACTTATTATTTATTTTTACGAAACTACATGAGTGGACAAACGTCAAAACGGCCATCATAGCGTGCCGCTAGTTTAGTTTAGTGTTCTATTAAAGTATGTTTCTTTTTACTATTATTTTTTATGGTACCTATCACCATCAAAATAAGAAAGCTTTTCGATTACCACTGTAGTAGTGCCAATATGGATATTACAAGGATAGATTATTTTTTTGTCATCTGGACCCATTTTTGCATAATATATATTTTGTTGTCATCATCATCACAGCGTTAGTCCCGCTGGCATCCAAAGCGTGTAAAATGAACCTTGAGGTCCGCTCTCCTACTCTTTGTCTTGATTTGGCTTACATTGGCTTACATTGGCTTTTGCGGAAGCCACTGCCATTTGACCTACCAACCTCTAGAGGAAAGCCTGCGCGAGTGCCTCGCCTGTTAATCAGTTCTCAAAACCGGAGATGGCCCAGGGTCAGTCGGGGTGCGAGGGAAATGCTTTATGGGCAACTTTACGCACCGTTACGGCGTGCGGTTTTAGTCTATTCAAGCCCGACAAGCCTCCGCTGGCCGGCGGGGAGGGGGGTTTCCGAGAGGATTTCCGCACGAAAAAAAAAAATGGAAGATTAGCATGCAATGTTATGTTATGTTATGCTAGCAGATTAAATTGGGTTGGGCCCCCGAGATCCAAATGAGGCCCCCATTCCAAAATTTTGTTGTGTTCTGTACTAACATTATTGACTGAGAATTAAATGCTGGTAAGCGAAAAGAAAGCTATGGAATAATTATAATATAATTCAACTAGTTGTTGCCCGCGACCCGCCGATTAAGTATGGGGAACCCCAAAATTTTATCTATTTTTGTGTGAAAATTTTAATGCGATTTACAGAATACATCTCCTTACCAAGTATACAGCATAGTTCTTATAGTTTCGGAAAAAAGTGACTGTGACATACGGACGGACAGACAGACAGACATAACGAATCTACAAGGGTTCCGTATTTTGCCATTTGGTAACGGAACCCTAATACTGTAAAAAATATGAAATTTTGTGAATGATGTATGGATGTTTGGATGTTTGTTACTCAATCACGACCTAGAATAACACAAGGGTTAATTTTTATCCCGGGAAAAGGTTCCTAAAGGTAACGGGAGTGCCAGCAAAATTCTACGCGGGTGAAGCCGCGGGCGGAAGTTAGTATTGTAATATACATACCTGTTTAAACTGCTCTTTATTAAGAAGATTTGAATTACTCCATTGTAAACTGTATTTTAATTTCATCGTACTGAAAATGCAGGCACGTACCTGAAAAATAAAGCAAAATATATTAGTTACTTTTAATGCGTGAATTCTGTACTCCAACGCAAACTTTGATCACGATCATAGCTATGACCAGTGGTTCTTACCATTTATCAATTTCTTTAAATGCTCAATCTTCAAGAATAGCTTTAATCAGTTTTGATAATACAATTGTTTCACTCAAAGTAGGTGCTATGCCAGGGTGCGATAAGGTCCAAGATTTTACGCCATTTCAGACACTGCTTACCTCAAAAGGAAAACGACCGAAAAGATAAGCAATGTCACAAGTACTAGCAGCTTAGCCGTCACAGCCCCTTTTGACGTATTCACTAGAGCGTATAGATAACAAACTAACTCAGTATTTTTCTTGCGTTTACATCTCTAAAATGTTTTGAAGGAAACTTTAAATTTTGTTTTAGATGAAGAGAAATATTATGAGAAATGTTTTTGTTTCCCTTTTGACTTTTTAAAGATAGACAAGTAAACACTAACATTTACCATTGGTAACTGGTTTCTTTCTTTTTTTTAAGGTGGGGAAATCCCTTCGGATACCCTCCCGCCGGCCAGCGGGGGTGGTTATGTCGTGTATCGACTAAAACCGCACGGTGTCCTCCCCAAGTGTCCGTTGCCGGGCACCCCGGGTAAATCCTCGAAAGGATAACCCCAATGTTGCCGGCGGACTTTGACCGCCACCGCGGCCTCGCCTGGTGGGGTCGGGTTTTATCCCGCTTCGGTGAGTTGGCAGGCATGTGTCACACGACACGCCTCCGCCACGGCCTGCTTCTGTATGGACGGCTAGTCAGCCAACTGCTGTCCTCAAGCCCCGATCATGGAGGTCGGTAGTCCCGGTTGTAGATGAGCTCCTGCCCCCCGAGTTTCGCAGTCTGCGGCGAGGACGTCGCAGACTACGAAACTCGGGGGCAGGGTTCTCTCCCGCTCCCTCTCCGCCGTCTCTTTCGCGCGCATTACCTGCTCGCAGAAAGAGGCGGCGGCGTATTTGTAACTGGTTAGGAAAAAAAAAACCCATCATGTTACACTGTTACTCGATGAGCAAATTTGTAACTGGTTAGGAAAAGAATTAGCTCATCGAGTAACAGTGTAACATGATGGGTTTTTTTCCCAACGTCAAACGATAAAGAGAAATTTTAGAACACATTCTGAAAGAAAAATTGCCGTGGATTGATAACTAGATACAGTTATAATATGTATCCATGAAATAATGTACCTTTTTAGTGTGGGGACCTCCAAATGAATACATGAGAGCGATAAACCACACCACTTTTCAATTAGTGGTCGTAAACAGATATGTTTGAAATTATTCACACCAGCAATGAGTTTGGAATTAAAAGCTTTGCCATTGTACGTGTATGACATTAAACCAGTACACTATCACTAATTTGCCTGATTACGTGGTTGCACTCCACGACTTATACCTTTGAATGGCTCAGGCGTGCAAGTCAATACTGCTCACTTCATATATATTGTCAGCGTTTGCATCTTATTAAAAATAAATCAGACTTTGGATAAGTAATTTCTTTAGTAATTTAAAAGAAGTAGGTCGGTTATAATAAGTGTGAATCTGAACCTGATTTAACCGGGTCAGGGATAAGTCGGGGCAGTAATTTGGGGCATCTTGAAATTATGATAATGATTAACGATTTACGAAAAATTGTTAGACATAGCTAGTGTTTATTATTTGTAAGTTAGCTTAAATTACTATCCGAGGAAGTCGTAGAGCAGAATTATAAAGGACTATTTGTAAACGGTTCAGTATTTACTCCTTATAGGATATACCAATATTAGGGACTTGTGGCTAATTGAAAACCGAGTAGGTTAACTGATTGCAATACTAGTTAAGGCAGTCTTAAGATGGGTGACAATGCGATCAAAACTGCATTTAGTGAGGTAGACGGGAGCAATTTGCTTGGTAACTGAACAGCTCGAGAGGTAGTAAGTGCCTTCTATAGTTACTTATTTGTCATTATAAGGAATATATTCGCCAAAACAACAAATTATCCCGTTTGGTTTACACGATCATAATTTGATTATTTAAAAATAACACGAATTATCAGGATTATCTTAAAACACTTTTGGGACTATATAGCTAGCAAACAGAGTATCTCTGATATACCACGTACTGCCCACTACGATAAAAATTCTAGCAATGACTTGCGAAATCTGCTAATTATTTTCGAATTATTTTCAATCTGTCTACGAACCTTCCACTCTTAGTAGACAGTATTCATGACTGGTAACCGCCTACAGAGTTCAATAATTGTAGTGAAATTATGAACAATATTAGTCCTAAAGTTTTAAAAGAAGTAAAATATGTTGATACTTACAAAAGTCCTGGTCCAGATATGATTTTACTATAGTTCCTGGAGATTGCTGATGAGATGTATCATGCCTTACACTTGATTTAAAGATAATGCATAAATTTGGCTAGGCTAACTCTCGTATTCAACAAAGGATGCATGATACAAGCATGACGTGGAGAATTACAGACCAATCTCGATTCTGTCAATCTTGTCGAAGTTATATGAGAGGTTGGTTCATTATGAAGTCTATCCAATGTTACATAGAATTATCATTAACCATCAACACGAATTTATACGATAATGGTCCACTAACACAACAATTTATTCATTTTCCTAAATTAAGGTTTAAAAATTTAGAAAACCATGTTCAAACAGACCCAGTATATATGAACTTTCAGAAGACTTTTGACAAGGTGAATCATGAAATACTTCTTAACAAATTGCAATTAATAGTATATGTGGTAATCTCTTACCTTGTTTTATTTTATACATAAGTAACCGTACCCAAAATGTGGTAGTCAATGGTTTATCAGTCTGGACAAAATTACTGTAGTTCCACAAGGCTCTGTTATGGACCCATTATTATTCACGATATTTATTAAGGATATTAGTACTTTTTTCAAATACTCTAGCTATTTACTTTATGCTGAGGGCTTAAAAAACTACAAGATAATGTAATGTCTTTGTTCTACTTCAAAGTGATTTAGATCGATTTTCTAATTACTGCACAACCAATAAACTGTCACTTAGCCTGCGTAAATATGACTCAATCACCGTCACTAAGAACATAAAAGCTAATAACGACAACTATGGTTTGAATAAAATAGTTCTGAAGCGAGTATTATCAATGCGTGACCTCGGCATTGTCTATGATTCCAAGCTTCATTTTATCATCCACGTAGACATTATTATTAATAAAATTTATCGACTATACGGTTTCGTAATGCGTAACAGTAGAGATTTTAGGCGTTCCTTGACTTACAGGTATCAATCGCTTATCAGGCCGTATTTCGAGTTTGCCACATTGATTAGGAACCCCTACTATGACAAATATAGCTAAACTCGACTAGAGAGAAATAATTAGATAAATAATCATACTACAAGATTAATACGTAAAACAATTTTTCCGTGTGTAAGAAACCTAATGCCAAATTGTTTTTTCATTTTGATGTAATTACCTCATAACAAATACAACATAGCTTTAGTAATTTAATAAATATACCTGATTGAAAGTGTTCAACGTTAATTTCTTCGTGCCCTATATTACAGATAAAATCATTGGGAAAGATAAAATTACTTCTTGGCGCGATGTTTTTGCATGGTATTATTCGTAACAAGTATGATTGTCCAGACGGTTGGGATAGACTGGATGCGCAAGGCGGAGGATCGGGTGCTATGACGCACATTGGAAGAGTCCAACTAATGTCCAACAGTGGACTGTAATAGGCTAAATGATTGATTGATTAAATGATGATTGCCCAGAAGTAACTAAGAAGCTGTGTTATAATGTACCAAGAATATAGAAATACCAAGTAGTATGCGGACAAGTACGTCGGTACCGCTTAATATCTTTTAAAACCGGCCATGTAAGTAACACCAATTGCAGTTTGCGTGCTCCTCTGCGCCAAGTTGCAGATGAATACAATTAACAAAATCTATAGACATCTTGATCTACCTGATGTCAGGCTTAGGAAATGAGTTGTCAATTCTTTAAACACCTGTATTTTTCCTTGTTCAACTCTTAATGGGGAATCCCGTTTAGTCGGGATTTCTGGTATTCTTTATTCAATGATTCTTATACCCGTAGCTTAATCTATATATTTAGCTGTAGCCGAAGCTTAATCGATTGTGCAATTGGGTTACCAGCTTCCTGCATGAGCGCAGCATCCGAGTTCTCTGTGACGGCCGAGCTTCAGAGTTCATGCAGGTTAATGCTGGCGTACCTCAGGGGTCCGTCCTATCACCCACTCTCTTTCTTCTGCATATCAATGACATGCTGTCTACTGGCAGCATTCATTGCTATGCAGACGATAGCACTCTGCATGGGGGATACTACTACGGACACCCTGCGGCCAAGCGGACCGATATTGAGGAAAACAGACGACAACTTGTCAATGAGCTCGACCAGGTCCTGACCCGCATTTCCCAATGGGGGTCTGAGAACTTGGTCGAGTTCAATGCCAAGAAAACACAAGCGTCCGCGTTCACAGCCAAAGTATCCTCCTTCCTTCCTCTCCCAACTCTTCAGAACACACCGCTACCACTGCAAGACCACCTTAACATGCTCGGAATGGACGTTCGCTGCAAACTGAACAATAAAAACTACATCGAGAGCGTCATCAAAACAGCTTCACGAAAACTCGGAGTTCTGAACAGGGTGAGACGGTTTTTCACGCCGGAGCAGCGGTGTCTTTTGTACAAGACACAAATTCGCCCCTGCGTGGAATACTGCTCTCATCTCTGGGACGGCTCCGCAAAGTACTTATTAAACGCTCTCGACAGATTGCAGCGGCGTGCCATCCGTATCATTGGGAGTCCAGAGATTACCAACAGCCTGGAACCTCTGCAGCTGCGTAGAGACATTGCCTCTCTGGCTGTATTTTACCGCCTCTACCACGGCGAGTGTTCTGACGAGCTCTTTCAACTGATCCCACCTTCTCCATTTCGATCCAGAACAACACGTGCTGGACTGCGATGCCATCCGCACACGGTGGAAACCATTCAGTCCCGAACTCAGCGGTTCGGTGCTTCCTTTCTTTGTCGCACGATAAAGAGCTGGAATGCTCTGCACGCGCACGTGTTTCCTTCTTCTTACAATCCCGGGTTCTTCAAGCGGGGCGTGAAAAAGCATCTTTTGAGGCCGTCAAGGTAGGGGCTACCATTTTGGGATCGTCAGCATCTGGAATGGTGGCCCATATCTTCTGGACTTCACCCTAGCTTCTCACCATCCAGCGGGGTGCAGTCAACTGACGGAACAAATATAAAAAAAAAAGAAAAAAAATAATCGTAACAAGGTGAATACTGTACATTGCATATTTTTCCGAAATAATTGATGTGTATTCTAGGAGTGATATCGATGCCGATTATGTGATTTCTTTGTCGATTTGTCTGTTTGTCTGATTTTTATTGTCTGGTTGTCTGTTTGACTGATTATGGATGTTTGAGCACCACGTGAAAACTACTGAACAGATTTCTCCCGGGTTGCCATACGAACTTCTATGGTAGTCGTTACGTGTAGTTGGAGCCCTAAAAAGTCCAAATACACTGGTCTAACTACAGAATTTCGATATCGCCAGTGGGTAGTGGAGGTCAGTGGAGGTCAGAGAAAATATCGAAGTTCAGCCGCTTTGTAGCCATGCTGAAAAGCCGACCCCAACTTATGAACAAACTTTTGAAATTAAAACCACCAAATGGGTACCCTTCTTTGATATTTCAGTGACCATTACTTTATGTTTAGTTTATTATTTCATCATGTGCTCATGAAACTGACTTTGCCAGTCTTTTCGAGGACTGTCTTTAAACAAAAAAAATAATGGGCACGTTTTTTAGATGCTATACGGAGAAAACTGATAGAATGAAATTCAACTCAACATGACGGCCTCTGTGGCGTAGCGGTAGTGCATTCGACTGCTACGACAGGGGGCGCAGGTTCGATTCCTGCTCAGTGCAAATATTAGTACGCATGAATATATCTATTTGCATTGGTCTGGGTGTATCTATGTATAATGTATGTATTTATAAAAAAAAAGTATTTAAGTATGTTTATCCGCACTCTGGAACCCATAACGCAAGCTAGTTAAACTATGCTTACTTTGGGTCTAGAAAGCGCTATGTAGAATGTCATAGAATAATCATTTATTTATTATTAACTTGTATCTTGATGGTTTCACAGTCATCATAAAGTTTATTGATAGGGTATATATATATCGCGGTATATTCCTCTGGATAGTTATAAATTATGCAATGTTTTAAGCTTTATCATAGTACGAGGTAAACCAATTTTAGTGTGTTAGAGTAGATGGATTCTTAGAGAGATTTAAAAGCATGGATAAGACAATGTGTTTTCGATGCGGAAATATCTTTTTGGTAATACCACTTCAATGTAACATCTATTTTTACTCCTAAGTATACAGCGTATATGATCTGGATTTTAAATATTCAGACGGGCGTCTGAATTCAGGTGTCTGGTTGGACATCGCCATAAATCATAAAATGTGGAATTAGCGTTTAGGTTTGAGATTATTCACAACATATTATTATAAATTACGAAGAAGGAAAAAGGACTGTCGCAGGTCAAAACTGTATGAGGCTATTAGCATTGATACAATTAACAGGCCAGTATAATATCGTTGTTGTAACTAGCGTACTCTTAAAGCTATGAATAATATAGGTAGTATTTGTACAGCTTGCTATGTGTTGGTAGCTGACGTGCGTGACTCTCAGCACAAACCTTCTGTGATTCTTTTTCAATTAAAAAAATTAAATGATTGTTGTGTTAGAAATTGCGTTCATTTTTTTTCGTGTGTCTATAGTCTTGTGATGTACCTTAAACTCGAGATATATAGAAATAATTAGATAAATAATCACACTACAAGATTAACACGTAAAACGATTTTTGCGTGAGTAAGAAACCTGATGCCAAATTGTTTTTTCATTTTGATGTAACTGAATGGTTACCTCACAATAACATAGCTTTAGGTTAATCAGTAATTTAAATTTAACTTATTCTATAGATTAAAATCGGAAAAAAAGAACATCCAGGACGGGACTTGAACCCGCAACCAGTCCCTTACAGAGGAAATGCTCTGACCTACTGAGTCACGTAGGACTTATTTGCTAAAAACAAACAGAGTAAAGAATGTGTATATTGGCACTTTTCTTATGGTATCTATTTGAATGGAAAGATACTTTGTTCTTATGAAATTTTGAAGTAATAAATATATTATGTTAACTTTTCTCATAGATGTGTTACGGAAAAAGTGACCACCCAAGACGGGCATTGAACCCGCGATCAGTCCCTTCCTCCTCTGACTGATGGTAAAAAATTCTGCACTACGTAACACTAAACATACAAAATGCTGTCATATAACGGGTATTTTCGTTTCACCAATGGAATATTCATCAGCAGTTAGCAGTTTAAAGTTCATTATAGCAGATTTTTGCGCTCTAGTATGTGTTATCAAGTTATGTGAAATCAATTAGGTATACTTCCTGGCCTAGGCAACCTTCATACAGAATTTAAAATTAAATTTCTTTGATGCAGCCTTGTTTAGAGTATATTGATCGATAGTATTTTTCTTTGCTTTCAAAGTTGATACATATTTTTTTATATTCCACTTATATGGTAGACAAGCTCGCAGCCCACCTGATGGTTAGCTGTTACCATGGCCTATGGACGTGTGCAACACCAGGGGCGTCACACTCACGCTGCCGACCCTGTAAAACCTTCTAATTGAAGTCCTTCAAGTCCTTCTTATAGAACCCCATATCGTAGTCGCTTGGGAAAACAGCAGAGAAATAATTTCAAAGCCTGAGGGTATGGAACATATCCGTATGAATGATGAAATACTTTAATAAATAGTAGTAATAAATATGGTCTTAGGAATTAAGAAATTTTTGACACATGATTGACGCATTTTTAACTAAAACACTAAATATATATAAGTAAGCTTGATATTTCCGTCGTCAACATCAACGCTAAGAACTTATCTCATAACATACATAACATAATATAACTTCACGCCTGTATCCCCGAAGGGGTAGGCGTATTACACACCCACGATTTGCCAGTTATGTTAAGGTCAGAATGTAATAGGGGGCGAGCCTATTGCCATCTACCGGGCACATTAATTAGGGTTCTGCGTAAAATAATTTAATGCTGGAACATTTAAAACATCCGTGCGGATGAAGTAACGGTTACAACTAGTTTTACTTAAAGCTCAATAGCTAAATTAACATGATTTTTGTATGAAAATGAATTTGCTTTATTAAAAAATACTCATATATAACTTTAAAGCTTATCCCTCCAATTAAGTCAAACGTGTTTCTGCTAACCCACAATGGTTTTACGTAGTCGGCTTTTAAAACTACCCTTAGAAAGCGGTTAAGCTTTGCGCTATAATCACTCTTCGTATTTTAGTTGTTCCTTTTTAATTTGTAGTGTGAATTAAATTAATCTGATATAGTTTTCAGCATATAATGTAAACTAAATGATAACAAATAATTCACACTCTGTGGAACCCTGCAAGCGAATTGTTTAGTAATTATTTGATCCGGGATTGGACAGATTCTTGGACTCGACAGATTTGCTACACGGCAGAAGTACAGTTGTAAATAAAATAGCAAGTGAAACCAAAAAAGTCTTAAACTTTCGACTTTTAGAAACACGAAAGAAAATATCAATTTGTATAAACTTTCAAATTAGAAGTCTTTACTATTATAAAATTCTATTTTTATTATCATCATCATCATCATCAACCTATGCTAGTCCACTGCTGGACATAGGTCTCCCCCATTGAGCGCCATAGCGCCCTGTCTTCAGCTTGCCGCATCCAGCATCTGCCCGTAGTCTTTCGCAGATCGTCATCCCACCTGGCCTAGTATAATATTAGTTGTGTCTGTACATTTGGGATATTAAAAAAAGCACTTGGGTGATGTTAAATTAACGTTAAAAGGATCTTAAATTAAAGTTATAAATGTAAAATTTACTTTGCATAAAATTTGATTACGCTCATCTCGTTCTTAAATACCACTTATTTGATATTTTAGTTATTTTGTACTACAGCAATTTCCCCGTGGTCTTTCTAAAAATTTTCTTTGATACAAACTTTGACGTGACAATAATGAACACTAAAAAATTATCAGGACATGCATTTCAGCGATTCATTTTTACTTATATGCATTTAGTGCACGACTGTTTATTTTGTGCCGTGTAGCGAATCCGTCGACTAAAAGAATCTGCTGGTTCACGAAACTGTGCAATTCCGAATCTATCCAACACACAAAGTTCTTTTAGAAAGTGTAAAAATGGGCACTGTTTGGTGTTACGGAGCAATTCTCACCGATCATGTCGTAACACCGTGTTGGTACCAAAAAAACATTTACAAGCAGCTCGTTGCTTGCTCATTTTCCCGTACGCATCATCTTAACGACTATCCAGTTGCATCCGAGGCTTTATGGTTTTCTATTTCAATTTTTTAATAGGTCTTTACCTATGAAATTGTCAAAATTTTCTTACAAATTCATGAGTTCGTTTTTCCTGTAATTTAATAGCTATTTCCATTATTTATATTTTGATTGAAAGCTGATTTCAAGATTTTACAACTCTGTATTGAATTTTGTTGGCCGCTTGATAAATTAATTCGATCTTCAAAAACAGTACTTCCTAAATGCTATCCATTTTGATGATAAATTTCGTATTACTTAACAGCTGTCTCTTTTCAAAAATTTAATAAAGGTTGCTGTTTGTTAGCTTAATGTTGTCTCTTTCATACACAAAAAACATCATAAAATTTGGATTTGTCATTCCTCAAAAAAATGCAATAATGCTAGTACTGAAAATTGGGTTTCCTCCAATTTCTTCATGAAAAACGGCAATTTCATATGTATCTGAATTATTATTGCTATTGTGGGAGCGACTGCCGTCTAACCTCGCCACTTTAAAAGTAAAGCCTGTGTCCAAATCACGTCCGGTAATCAGCAGGTATACCAGCTAACAGGTAAGGTTGGCTTAGACCCTGAAGTTGTTAATTGGACCCCATACACTGCTGGTTTCTCCATAGGTACTCACCGGCGTCAGGCGTCAGGCGTCACCTCGTGGCAGCCATCGAGGTGTGGGGCCTCTCGCTCGGCAGCATGATTGCGGCAATAGTCCGGGGCGCCACCGCCTCCTTCTGCGGGCATGTAATGCTCGAGAAGGAGATGGCGGCGCGAGCCCGGGAGAGATTTAGAACTCGTTTGGCAGGTGAGGCCGCTGTCACCTCAGCAGAAGCAGACAGGGACGGCGGAGTGACTAACGCCCTCGCCCCCAAACCGGGGCAGACGGGGACACCGTGGTTCCTAAACCCGAGAGGGCCATCTCGAAAGCAGAGATGGCCCAAGGTCAGTCGGGGTACGAAGGAAATGCCTTATGGACATCCTTACACCCCGGCGTACGACCCGACATGGCGTACGGTTTTAGTCGGTTCAAGCCCGACATAACCGCCCCCGCAGGCCGGCGGGGGAGGGGGGTATCCGAGGGGATTTTCGCACAAAAAAAAGGTACTGACTTTATGAATGCTCGCTTTGTAACAAGTTACATCATACTTAGAATGTACGCACTTTTATGAAAAAACTAAATGATGCCTGAACTTCCGTTTCTGTTTCCCACAGGAACCTGCTCCTGAGATGAAAGTATCACAAGTGTCAATCTTGGAAATGGTGTTTCTCTGTATTAACTTTTCATCCAAATATGTTCAACGGTTTACTCGTGATTGAGTAATACATATTTAAATATTATCACAAATTTCTTATTTCTAATATTAAGGGGAGTATTTGCAACTTTGCTGTCTACCAAACGGTAAGTGTAAATCCTTGCTTATAGACTTTTGTAATATCAAGGCTATAGCCAAAATTTGTCTTCCATTACACGCGCAAATCTAGGAATGAATCGCTGACAGCGAACCAAGACGATCCCCGCTGTCTGCTCAGCTTAAAGAGCTTTGAGGAAATTGAGTAGACTCTTGATAATTTTAATTACGTCACGAGCGTTCGCGTGGCAACGTCGAGAAATACCCGATATTATACAATATTCTCTGTTTGCATTTATAAGTTAAATTATGAGATATTGCCGTTCCCACGAAACTTAAGATTCTTCTAAATATTGAGATGAAAGGCGGCGATGCGAGTAATTTTAATTTGGACTAGATTGCTATAAATTTGAGGAAGCATTTGGGGGTTGCCATATCCTAGCAACAAATACAGCAATGGAAACACGTGGGTGTTCGTTTCTGGTCTGTATAAGACATGTACTAGCTACAGTAATCATCTCAAGAGACTACCTATTTTGTGTCCAGTCACTGGTATTCGAATCAGCAATATGATTGACGCAGTAATTACTACATGTTTACTGCGTAAATCATATTACTGACCACCAGTGTGATGGGGAGGTAATTTATCTCTGAAGTCCTAATTTTTCTTGTTTATAATGGTCATATCAGTACTTATGACATCACCTCGCCTGATAGTTAGCCAAAGGTAAAGTCTCAGGAATGAGGGTCACAATTACAGATACAGATGCTGCAATGGTGGCCCTGAGCTTGACAGGCTCATCAGATGCTTTTTCGGGCCCCGCTTAAAGGATCCTGAACTGTTGGAAGAAGGTAGTTTATATTCGGTGCCGGTGTTTCAATATTTTTAAAATACCTATTCAAATTCTATATCATCATTCTATATTATGACACAGTAGTTGTTGTTGATGTAAATTCGTTACGTTATTACGTCACAACGGTTTAGTTACGACTGCTGTAATTGATGTCTTTTAGTTCTGTGTCTGTGTTCGTTTAGAAATCGAGTTTCTCCTTTATTTACTGATATGGATATTTTTATGATATGTTGTCAAAACCTAGTACCGCTATAAACAGTAAGTGATAAAGGAAGGCAGGTGATGATGACAATGACTATAAACCACCTTACGGCATATAAATCATGTTAGAATAATAACTCTTATTTCTTCATGTACGGTATGAACAAATAGAAATCTATTAAATTTTATTGTTATATTTATCATTATTTCAGTGAATATCACCTTTTGTACCATCTCAATAATAAACATATTTATAGCAGCGCAATGTCAAAACATAAAGCCAGAATGTCAATGACGACGGTCTCCAGATGTTTGCATGCTTTCATTACTTGTACTTTTTTATTACACCATGGTAGACAAACGTACTCAATTATTACTTATTCATAAAAAATATTCAGATTGGTCTAGCCGTTTACCGCAATGCCGGTATTGCTTGTAAAAAATACAATATATTACTATTAAAACCAGATAATTCCTTCCTTTCCTTTACTTACTTTAAAGCCCTTGCTTTAAAATAATTTCGCTGTTAAGTATTCTATATGGGTTAGTGGTGTTATTCCGTTTGGCTTTTCTTTTGGCTTTGTTATGGCTTTTTCCTCCGAAAATTGATGTGTGCATAAATCGGACTCGCCCATGAAGGGTTCCGAAGCTTCGAGTGGTAGAGTCAAGCAACAGTCATTATGGCCGTTGCATGAATGGGCCGACTCGACCGGGGAAGCACCACCCTCTCACAGAATATCGACGCCAAGTAACAGTATTTGAACTGTTTGTTGAATTCCTGAGACGAGCTCAGCCGAATACAAGGGATTTTCTTTTATTTTATCTTTTTTTTTTGGTTTTTTTTTTTATCTTGCAATGGTTCACCCCAGCACGAATCTATTACCGAAAACAGCAACTCGATAGCTCATCTCCTTCATACCCAAAACCGTGATAGAAAATTGGCAACGACGACGTCGACGACGACAACTCGATAGCAATAGGGCTTTTCTAAAGAAAATGCCTAAAAAAACTTCTTACTAGATCTCGTTCAAACCAATTTTCGGTGGAAGTTTACATGATAATGTACATCATATATTTTTTTAGTTTTATCATTCTCTTATTCTAGAAGTTACAGGGGGGGGCACATTTTACCACTTTGCAAGTGTCTCTCTTGCAAACTATTCAGTTTAGAAAAAAATGATATTATAAACTTCGATATCATTTTTGAAGACCTAAAATACCTTAAATACCATACAGGGATGGGTTTGATGAAAAAAAAAATTTTTGAATTTCAGTTCTAAGTACCCCCAAAATTTAATGTTTTTTTCTATTTTCGTGTGAAAATCTTAATGCGGAATACATTTATTTACCAAGTTTCAACAGCATAGTTCTTATAGTTTCGGAAAAAACTGGCTGCGATATACGGACGAACAGACAGACAGACATGACGAATCTATAAGGGGTTCCGTTTTCTGCCATTTGCCAACGGAACCCTAAAAATTGAAGGTGACATATCTGCCATGTCTTTAAGACTAATCTTTTTACAATGACTTTTATATGATGAGGATATACTAAATATTAAAAAAATCTGAAGTTTTTGTATACATGTAGCTAAATACGAAATATACTACCAGCTGTTTTGTACTCCTTGAAAATTATGTTTGAAAGAACGAAAATTTCTGATGTAATTTTCGCAATATTTTCTTAAGGTGTCAGTTGGCCGACTCGCCGTAATTACAGAAGCAGGCCGTGGCGGAGACGTGTCGTGTGTGCCCTACACACGCCTGCCAACTCACCGAAGCGGGGTAAAACCCGACCCCACCAGGCGAGGCCGCGGTGGCGGCCAAAGTCCGCCGGTAACCCTGGGGTTATTCTTTCGAGGGCTTACCCGGGGTACCCGTCAACGGACACTTGGGGAGGACACTGTGCGGTGTTAGTCGATACACGACTTAACCACCCCCGCTGGCCGGCGGGGGGTATCCGAAGGGATTTCCGCAAGTAAAAAAAAAACAAGTTGATTTCCTGAGACGAGCTTGCAATTTTTTGCGTTTTTTTTATCTTGCAATGGTTCACCCTAGCACGAATCTATTACCGAAAACAGCAACTCGATAGCTCATCTCCTTCATACCCAAAACCGTGACAGAAAATTGGCAACGACGGCGACGTCGACGACGACGACGTCGACGACAACTCATGAGCAATAGGGCTTTTCTAAAGAAAATCCCTAAAAAGAAGGTGTCACATGAATATTTGTACAAAATTTAACATGAAAAAGCCTTAAATACACACGTCATTATACGATATGTATGTAAATACATACGAAATACGTAACACCAGGTTAACATTAAAACATTATTGTTTGTTATCTTTTATTTATTCGCTGTTTTTTGATCCACTCACTCAAGACCCCTTGTCTGAATACAATACTTATGAAAAGTCATATCTAAAGAGAGATCATGTTACGTCGAGGACGACATGGTTGTTACTGTCTTCACGACGTAAATATATACCAACAGTGAATGTGTTGATAATTATTTTATTAACATATTCTCCGTTGTAATACTAGGACAGGTTAATAGCGTGCTTAAATATATTGTTTATGAAAAGTAAAGTGCTTTAAGATGATCGAATTAGATTTGTCACCACAAACTGAAGCCCGTAAGTAATTTAATATACTCTTTTTCAACCAACCATGTTTTATAGTATGTATCTATTTAAAATGTCTTGTCTCCGACTATTTTCAATGCCTCAGAATGATTCAGAAATCATTCACTCCCTATTGATTTTTTTAGCAAATCGAAAGTTTTTTTTTAGCAGGACAATCTGCTAGTAATACATGTAATCTTAAAGGCATTAGGGTAAAATAACAGTTGATCAGAGACACGCATTTATGTTGATTACATGAATCAGACAGTTTCACTAATTTTGTTGTATTTGTATTTAGTATTTTATAAAGTTGTGGTTTCAAATTGTTATTTAGCTTTGAAATACATGCGTAATTTTATAATCGTTTTGAAGCTGAGTATTTTGAAGTCAAAATCAATTATAGTAGTTTCAGAAACAAAAAAACTTGAGAGCTAAAAATGTTTTTTATATACGTTTAATTTAGCTAAGTCACCTTTTTTTTTTTTTTTTTAATATTTAGGACACGTCAATTTGACTTCACCTCGCCTGATGGTAAGCTGAAGGTAAAGTCTCAGGAAAGAGGGTCACCATTACATACATGTACCATGTTAACAATGGTGGCACTCAGCTTGACGGCCTCATCAGAAGAGGATTGTCGTCGCAGCACCGCGTGACACCCACCGGTCCCACTAGTGCTGCGACCACAATCCCCCTGCCCGGCTATGCACTTGCTGATCCCTGAACGCAATCAAACCGAAATTGGATTACTATGGAGGGTTTTTCGCAATCGTGCACGGTGGTACCTACCCGGCCGAATTTTGTGACAAATTTGTGTCATCAAATTTCTACCACCAGTCAAAACCTTGTTTACACTCACGATGTATATTGATACAATCTTGCAGACACGCCAGAAGTAAACTTAGCACCACTGAAAGAAATAGATGCAGCGTTAAAAGCATGCAAATTCGGTTACTTCCACATAAAGCTGTTGTTCATGGCTTTTGTGGGTTACATGGCGGGGGTTTTCGTCAGCACTTCAACAGGGTATCTTCTCCCAGATGCCGAATGTGACTTACAGATGACATTATTAAGAAAAGGAATATTAAATGCAATACCTTATACAGGTAAGAATTTATTACTCTTTAAGTGGGAAACATCCATTCATCCGTCCATTCTTCCATCCAGTGGTTAAGAAGTCAGCCGTACGCTCGAGAGGTCCCGGGATCATATCCTGCCCTACGGACGTGAACCCACTACTAACACAAGCAATTTAGCTTAGTTTGGGTTACCAGGAATACTAGAAACATCTTTATGACACTTTGAGCTTATTAAGCATATTCGTGCAAAGATAAATACATTTTATTCCATAGCACCAACAAGGTAGTAAGCATTTTATTTAAATAACCCTTTAACTGCCATTATCAGGTAACATTGCACCAACACAGGCAATGTTAAATATTTACCATTGCAAAAAGAAATCAGTCTACACGCTCGAGTAGATTTTTTTTCGAATAAATTTTAATTTTTCAGGCATGTTATTCTCATCAATAATAGCAGGGTTCTTAACGGATGCATTTGGAAGAAAAATGTTTCTGGTGGGCGGTTTCAGTGGTTTATTTGTAGTCACCTTGGTATCTGCATCCAGTCAGACGTATGAGGTTCTTGTGACGGCGAAATTTTTTGAAGGACTTTTGTAAGTAATCAATTTTGGCACATTTTTATAAAAATCTAATTAAAGGAATAGCATTTTTTTTTATACCACTAAGGTGGCAGACAAGCACACGGCCCACCTGATGGGAAGCGGTTACCGCGGCCTATGGACGTGTGCAACACCAGTGGCGTCACACTCGCGCTGCCGACCCTGTAAAGGAAAGGGGATGGGAAAGGAGTTTGGGAGGGGATGGGAAAGGAGTTTGGGAGGGGATGGGAAAGGGGTTTGGGCTCCGGCACTCTCACTCACCAAACGGAACGCAACAGTTCAAATACTGTTACTTGGCGTCGATATTCTGTGAGAGGGTGGTGCTTCCCCGGTCGAGTCGGCCCATTCATGCAACGGCCAAAATGAATCTACCACTCATCTTGCATCAGGCTCATTTGTAATAAGATAATCGTCTCTGGTTGGGTTTAGGCTGCGATACTATGTACGGCTTACTGCTAGCTGTTCTACATTAGCCAATTCATTCAATTATGGGAACAATACACTTACAAAATCTGCTAGTAATATAATAACAACGCGTTCCTGACTATGCTAAACCTTCCCTGGTTTACTGAAAATATTCTAGGTATGTCCTAGAATATTTTTACACAGCGCCATCTAGACCCAAACTAAGCAGAGCTTATCATATGGGTTCTAGAATAAAATTACGTAAATACGATTTTTTTTTTGCAAATAAATACATATTTTATATAGAAACACCCAGACCAATGCAAAAATACATATTTGCAATGAGCGGGAATCGAACCCGCGATCTCTGACTTAACAGTCGAATGCTCTATCGCTACGCCACAGAAGTCGCAATCATTTTAATATTCATCATCATCATGCGTAGATTTATTATCTTAAAGTTAAACAAAGTTAAAAGTCATTTTGGTACTTTGTACATAAATACAGGCACGTCCCTTTCCCATTGAGGTAGGCAGAGACCATATAATTTCCACTTACGATTCTGGCATACGTTGTTTTCATACATGCTCGTCGGTTAAGGTACCTTTTTTTTCGTGCGGAATTCCTACCGCCCCCCCCCCTGACGGTCAGCGGGGGGGGGGGGGGGGTTAAAACGCACGCCATCTCGGATCTTCAGACGCCGGGATGTAAGGTTACTTCCCTCGTACCCCGACTGAGGTACTAACACTACCTGGCCTTTAATTAAAATGTATGTCAGATTTTCTATTGATTTTTCTAGATAACGTTTATTTTCCAGATTTGGGACATGTTTCAGTTCCTTTGTATCCATAACAGCAGAGTTCTGTTCCAATGATGTACGGGACCGTGTGGTACTGTTTCAATCCTCATTAACAGTGGTAGCAAATGTAGTGATCGCTCTTATTTCATGGGGAATTCTAACCAATGAATGGAAGTTGACTTTTTTTGGAGGGAAATTTGGTAACAGTCTTTTATTTTTCTTATAAATAAATAAATAAATATTCTACGACATTCTACACAGCGCTCTCTAAACCCAAAGTAAGCATAGTTTAACTAGCTTGTGTTATGGGTACTAGAATGCGGATAAACATACTTATATACTTTTTTTTGTAAATACATACATATTATACATAGAAACACCCAGATCAATGCAAATAGGCATATTAACGCATAAAAATATTTGCACTGAGCGGGAATCGAACTCGTGCCCCCTGTCGTAGCAGTCAAATGCACTACCGCTGCGCCACAGAGGCCTTCGTATAATGTAACTGATCTTAGCTTATCTTCTAGCTTAATATAAAACAATTAATATTTTTCATTTCAGTTCTCAACACGTGGAATTTTTATCTTTATTCCGTGTCGTTATGGTCTCTGGCTGCCTTTGTAATGTACGGACTATTTGTGCCAGAAAGTCCCAAATATTTAGTGACGCAGAAAAAATACGATGAAGCGAGGGACATTTTGATTGAAATTTATGTCCAGAATACTAGAAAACCAGCTAATACGTATCCGGTATTATTGTTTGTATGAGTGGTTGGTTTCTTGGGTTACCTTAATGCTTTTCTTTTTCACACGGCATATATGCTAATCCTTTATATCTTCCGGATACATTATTGTTGAAGATGTAAGCAGATATTTCGCCACCTATCTTGTCAGTCAGTCATTGCTATCAACTGGGCTCTCAGACTCCGATTTGCTACTGAGAAGTTCCTAACAGAAGCATCCAATAACCATACAGTTGGTTAATGAAAACTGGACATCTAACACAGTATTTGCACTCGATACTAGTTTGTTAGTCGGTCATAATCCCACTAATATCATAAATGTGAAAGTTTGGATGGATGGATGGATGTTTGTTACTCAATCACGCCAGAACGGCTGTACGGATGTGGCTAAAATTTGATACAGGGATAGATTATGGTCTAGAATAGGACATAGGCTACTTTTGATCCCTGGAATAGGTTCCTATGTGAAACGGGAACGAGATCTAAATTCAATGCAGACGGAGCGTGTGCAACAGTTAGTATTAATATACTTGCACAGTTTACAGATATTTGGAAAGAGAAGATAAAAGAAGCTATGGACGAGAGTCCCGAAAATAAAATTAAGAAGACATTTAAACAGCAGATTGTGACAGGGTTGCATGAAATGAAACCTATGTTCCAAAAGCCTCTGATTACATATCTTGGACTGATATGCCTCACAAATTTTATTATAATGTGTATGTAAGTACTATTCTTGCGATTCATGGTACAAATAATTCCATCAAGGACCAAGCCGTTCGGTGCCTGTTTTCTTTGCCGCACCATAAAGACTTGGAATTCTTTAGCAGCACACGTGTTTCCTTCTTCTTACTGTGCCGGGTCATTGAACCGGGGCGTGAAAAAGCATCTGATGAGGCCGTCAAGCTGAGGGCCCCCATTGTAGTATCATCGGTGTCTGCAATGGTGACCCCCATTTCTGAGACTTTACGTTTAGCTTACCATTAGACGCGGTAAAGTCATATTGACGGATCCAAAAAAAAAACAGAAAAAAAATGCCTAGGTCAGTTAAATATATTACGAATGGAATTATAATAATCGAGCTATGTTGTTGTGTACTTTATTTGCTTGTTATTTAAAAAAAAGCAATCTGCGAGTTGGACTCGCGTACGAAGGGTCCGTACAAATATCTATAAAATGGGAGTCTCCATTCATTTCTTTTATTTTAATTTAATTATTAAATTTTGATGTGAACATATAACTAACTATTCTGTGAATTTTCTAAGCGTCTAACTGTTGCCGTTATTAATAACGAGCAAAAAAAAAGGCAAAAATGTCACGTTTTTGGTATGGGAAAACCTTAAATATTTATTTTAGTCGGTGTTTAGTATTTGTTGTTATAGCGGCATCAGAAATACATTATCTGTGAAAACTGTCTAGCTATCACGGTTCCTAAGATGCAGCCTGGTGACAGATAGGCGGTTACTAGAGTCTTAGTAATAGGGTCCTGTTTTTAGCTTATAGGTGCGGATCCCTAAAAATGATATATGACAAATTTTTGTCATTGAGCGGACCAATTCGAATCGTACCAAAACAATTCCATACCCGTATGGAATTATTTCAGTGCGAATCAAAATTGTTTTCACTAAATGACACACCCCGATTTAATGTTGTATGATATGCAATTAGACAGTAATTCGTTTCTTTCTCGATGATGGTGTGCAAGGAGTTCAATTTTCGAAATTTCAAACTCTTACTTGTCCAACTTCTTTATAAGCATCCACTTCATAATTTCGACTTCTTTTTGCTAGTTTTCGATTTCGCTTTATGCCCAATCCGGATCGCAAACCCAGGATTTCACTTTCTTCTTTTCCTTCATTCAAAGTTTTGTCCAGATTACATCCTCTGCTTGCACTTTGGAAACCGGGTCCCGAGTCTACTCTCTTCCTCCTCCAAAATATATTTGGCTTATCTTGACTATCGTGTGACCTTCCAACTCCAAGAGGAAGTCTCCGCCAGAGTCTCGTCCGTTAATCTGCAGATATCTGTAATTGTATCGGCTACCAGGTGAGATTTGCATGACTCTGAATATCTTGTGGCGTGGTACAACCCAGAGTCTCACAGTCTCACCTAAAAATAACCGAAAAATTATCCCACTGGATTAATATGTCACTAATTTGTAATTTTATATGTATTATTTTGAACTTGTAATTGCAATTTCAACACTGGTTTCTTCAGAAATAAATTGAATTAACGTACGTTTTTTTGTTTTTTCGTACGGAAATCCCTTCGGATACCCCCCGCCGGACAGCGGGGGCGGTTATGTCGGGCTTGAACCGACTAAAACCGCAAGCCGTCTCGGGTCTTAACACGCCGAGGTGTAAGGTTGCCCAAAGAGCATATCCCTCTCACCCCGACTGACCCTGGGCAATCTCCGGTCTTGAGATGGCCCCCTGGGGTTTGGGAACCAAGGTGTCTTGCCCCGGTTTGGGGGAGGGGTGCTGGTCGCCCCACCGTCCCGGCCTGCTTCTGCTGGGGTGACAGGCGGCCTCACCTGCCCCCCCCCCCATGAATTAACGTACTTACACTGCCTACCCCTTAGGTACTTCTAAACTAACATTATGTATATGTTTAGCATGTGATGGGCAGCATTCATGCTGAGATAGCGACCTGTTGAAGCTCGCACACCTATTATCTATATGTGTATTTATATTTTTCTTGTAACCTATTTGTGCATGTCCTTAATAAACTTATTTTCTTTCTTTCTTTTCTTTCTATGTAATGTTCAATCTAAACGATGGACATAACACATTGTCATTTAATTTCAGGTATAATGTGTTCAGGCTTTGGTTCCCACAACTATCAGCAATAATTGAAAATCTTCAAACTGAGGATAAACAGGACTTTTGCTTGGTAGTGGATGCCTACACGGATAAGTTAAATATCATGCAAAACACTACATATTTCGATGTCTGTGTTCCGGTTAGTATCAATAGATAAAATAAATAAAAATTATAAATGTCCTACGACATTCTACACAGAGCTATCTAGACCCAAAGCAAGCATAGTTTAACTAGCTTGTGTTATGGGTTCCGGAATGCGGGTACACATACTTATATACAGTTTTTTTTTCGTAAATACATACATATTATACATAGAAACACCCAGACCAATGCACATATACATATTCATGCATACAAATATTTGCACTGAGTGGGAATCGAACCCGCGCCCCCTGTCGTAGCAGTCGATTGCACTACCGCTATGCCACAGATAGGCCGACGTAGAATAAAGATAATTGTTTTATCGTAACATTTTTGAAACGCTTTCTATTAGTTTGACCTGTCTCCATCTTTTGATCTATGTAATGGAATTTTTCATCGGAATTTTCACCAAATTCAGGACGTCCGATTATATCAAAAAGCACACAAGTTGCGTCGATCCCAAATATGCATGAAATGAGGGTTGTATGAAATATTTAATGACAGTAGAAGAAGCTCGTGAAGTATGTAACAATATCCTGTAGTCTCTGTATACCCCGGAGGTAGGAAGGTATGTGTATGTATGAATGTAGTCCCTAGTTACCTCAAATATCCACCAAGCTAAGCTCGATAACTTAAGTATTACGACAATAACGTTAGTAAATAATAGGTCCACTACGAGATCTACTTTGTGATACCTTTCAAATACTGTGAGTCATAAACCGGGAGTCCCACTAAATAGTCAATTTTCAGATTTCCAGGAATAGCTAGCAAAGACTTATTTAACTTGGATATAAATTACAAATTTCGAATATAATTAAGACAGTCTAAGGAAAGCCTCTGTGGCGTAGCGGTAGTGCGTTCGACTGCAACATCAGTGGACGCGGGTTTGATTCCCGTTCAGTGCAAATATTTGTATGCATGAATATGTATATTTGCATTGGTCTGAGTGTTTCTATTTATAATATGTTTATCCGCATTGTAGAACCCATAACACAAGCTAGTTAAGCTATGATTACTT
Source organism: Cybosia mesomella (assembly GCA_946251805.1). NCBI lineage: Eukaryota > Metazoa > Arthropoda > Insecta > Lepidoptera > Erebidae > Cybosia > Cybosia mesomella. The sequence goes on from OX276405.1 coordinate 24,355,700, forward strand.
TTAGTATAGATAGCGCCGTAAAGAATGTCGTAGAATATTGAAGAATATTGTGATTTTGCCACGTAAATATACACCTATGTACTAATCGGTGTTAGAAGAAATTTGTATATAGGTAATTAAATCGACGGTGAAAATTTTAAATGTGTTAGGGGATGGTCGTACGACACAATTTCTCTTTTCCTTCATGACGACTCTTTGTCATAAGACGAACTGTCCCTTACGACTTTTGAAAGTGCCACCGTCAATATAATCTAGTATTGTATGAATATAAGTGTGAAAGTTTAAAAAAATTGTTTAATTTGGGAGCACTTGTCCAGGATCTGGATAAAACATAAGAATTATTGACATGCATGTTGAAACAAGTTGAATTCCTGAGACGAGCTCAGCTGAATACAAGGGATTTTCGATTTTGCGTTTTTTTTTTTTGCGTTTTTTTGCGATTTTTTTTTTATCTTGTAATGGTTCACCCCAAGCACGAACCTATTACCGAAAACAGCAACTCGATAGCTCATCTCCTTCATACCCAAAACCGTGACAGAAAATTGGCAACGCCGACGTCGACGACAACTCGATAGCAATAGGGCTTTTCTTAAGAAAATCCCTAAAAAGTTATTACAACATACATGTGTACAAAAGCGCTGGTCATAGTTAGTATTTCATAAATTTATATAACGTTTCTAATTGGGTACAACGCAGTATTAGCTATATTATTTATTTAAGCGATATATACGTTGACATGTACCAATGTTGGGTTTTACATATTTGTTAAACGAATTTGCAGTCAAACAGAGCTCTAAAACGAAGTATGTATGTTTTCATTATGAATTCCGGCAATTTAAAATAACATTGAAGTTCATAGAAATGTGTATTAATATGTATTTAATGTAGCCTATTGGTATGGGTAAAGGACTGCTGAGACGAGGTCTCGGGTTCGATCCCAGGTATTACCATGGCACACACCAATGACTTTTCGAAGTTATGTGTGTATTTATCGCAGGTTTATAAGTGCCCGATTAATGGCAATAGGCTCGCCACCTATTACATTGGGACCTAAAACATAAACTGGCGAAACGTGGGTGCTAGCACCTCTGCCTACCCCTTCGGGGATATAGGCGTGAGGTTATGTTATGTTATGTTAAATTTACACATTTATAACTTAAGTATATACATACATATATTCATGACTTTGAACTTTCGGGCAGGTAGAGACAATAACTCGTTATCCAATCCTATCGTTAAGATCCAAAATAGTATACCTAATGAGAGGCAAAAAAACTGTTAATCACTTTAAAACTACTCTGATATAAAGGAATGTTCTGATTACTAGGTACATATATCTAGGGGTGTGTGTTGGGTAACCTCCTCGAGTGTCGCTCCGATTCCGATCCCGCTGCAGTCCGGGGGGAACGGAATCGGAGCGGCCGGTACGACCTAGGCGGCGGTCAATGGCTTCCCCTTCACCCCTTCATAGGGTTGGCATTGATCGTCGGCCAATACCCAACGTGGCGGGAACACATCGCTCTCCGTACTCCTCTGCTTTCAGAGGAGACAGGATGAGCGATGCTGTTAGTGGTGAGATGGCCCAGGGTCAGCCGGGGTGCGAGGGATATGCTCTATGGGTAACCTTACACCCCGGCGTCTGAAGACCCGAGACGGTGTGCGGTTTTAGTCGGTGCAAGCCCGACATAACCGCCCCCGCTGGCCGGCGGGGGGGTATCCGAAGGGATTTCGCACGATAAAAAAAAAAAAAAGGTACATATATCTAATCAGTTTAAAGTTGGTGCGGTGCTTGGATGAATTAACGTCCCCAAATTTTTTAGTAGCCACTAAAAAACCAACACTGAAAAATTGTCCTACGAGTATTATCTGCTTCTTATAACACCCACAAATTCCCATTTATCAATTCACAAAGGAGCAGTTTAGTTAAGAGATTTTCGTCCATAGCTTTCACATATCGAGTGGGAATGAGGTCAGTTTTTAAAGATTTAGATCGGAAAAAGAGAACATCTAGAACAGGACTTGAACCCGCGACGAGTCCCTTACAGGGGGAATGTTCTTACCAGCAGGGCTATGTAGACACGTCCCAGATATTCGAAATTCTCCGATAATATACGTCTTAAGGCGATTCGCTTTTTCCGATCTAAATCTTTTGAAAAAGTAAGCATACAAACTGCTTTTAAATTTAATTCGTCAGTTTTTGTTAGGACGCGACGTTTAATTTTAATATTATTTACAAGTTGAGCTTTTATTATAAGAGAATTGCCAGTATTTTAGCTTCTAGCTTATAACCTTTTAATGTTTTCAGCGGTTACGTTAGGTAAAATAAGTCATTTATAATGCTACCTATCACAGTCATTTACAGTCAAACAAAGTTAAACGATATATAACTTAATATTTCAATTCACGTTTTGAATAGAATAGCTATTTGTAAATAATAATGATTGATGATTGAACAACAACCCCTGTGGCGTAGCGGTAGTGCGTAAAACGCGAAGCCAGAGGTCACGGGTTCGATTCCCGCTCAGTGCAAATATGTATATTTGCATTGGCCTGGGTGTTTCTATGTATAATATGTGTATATTTATAAAAAAAAAGTATTTAATTTAGTTTATCCGCATTCTAGAACCCATATGACAAGTTCTGTTTAGTTTGGGTCTAGATGGCGTTGAGTACTTTTTCATACTATATTTATTTTTATTTTTTTATTTTTTTGCAGACGAAAAGTGGTACTGAAACGTACATAAACACTATTATTATTGGATGCGCTTGTGTAGTGCCTTATTTAATCACGGGGATACTAGTTAATAAAGTGGGCAAGAAGAATCTACTCATAATAGCTGGTTGTGTGTGTGTTGCTGGAACTATGTGCATCCGATGGGCTGACAGCAAAGTAGCTATAGTATCATTATTTTCTATTACTATTGCTATCTCAAAAGTCATGCTAAGTTTGAACCAGACCATAACTATTGAAGTTTTCGGAACAACAAACAGGTGAGCTTGTATAATATGTGACAAGTTTATGTATATTTTATATTGGTAACCCTCGTTTGACCATTAGATCATGAGTCCCAGGCGGTATATCGAAAACACTTGAACGATACAACTATCTTCATAATTACCGATGAAGGTTATACGAAGAGATACCAATTGCATATGCTGGTAAGTTGGACGAAACGCGTAAGTGCCTTAGAAATAATTACTGCCAACCTAAGGTTGCGATCAACTAATTATACCCCAAAAAGTGTATAGTAAACAGTAATATACAATACAGTTCATTTTAATTATTAACTGGGTACACACGCTCAAGAGAATTGGTATACACCTTCACGTGTATGTAAATTTGAGAAACACTCTTTTATATGAATTAGATTCTTGATCAAAGTTAATTAATTTAATTACTTCCAGGGCCCTAGCGATGTCATTTGTGATGGTCACCGGCCGTATTGGTACTTTGACAGGCAATATTAGCTTCCCTGTACTACTGGATTTGGGATGTCAGGTTCCTTTCTTTACACTATCGGGACTTATGGTTTGTAAGTATAATTATTTTATTAAAAGATTTTTTTTAATTAAAAGTGAGGAGATCATATTATAAAAGTATTATAACAAAACTATTTTTATATATTCGCTATAATGAAAAATTATGTAAAATTAAAAATTTATTTCTGAACCGAGTACCGAAAACACGCTGACAGTGTAAACGAACTATATATATGTGACGTCATAATGTTATTTTCCCTTCACAGCAATACACATTGGTTAGTACAATCGGTTATCAGAAACTTTTTTGTATTACTTCTGTTGTATTTGTACTACAATTTTGTATCAATCAATCAATGAATCAATTAGCCTATTGCAGTCCACTGCTGGACATAGGCCTCTCCCATTACAATGGCATACGCATTCAGTCTATCCCAGCTATCTTACTCAGGTCGTTCGTCCATCAATTACAATTTTGTATGTTAATAATCAATTCACTAGTAGAAGCCGATGATCACGGAGTGCGGAACTATCTTATCATATATATTATGCTATACCACCGTGAAACTCGTTTAACAATATGACTTTACAAACCAATCGTCGCGCGTTTGTAGTCACGTGATATTTGTAGAAATTTTATCTAATTTAAATTGTTACTAATTAAAATAATTATTATATTATTAACCGTTATTTGTTTAATTTGAAAAAAAATCGTTATTTTTTTTCTATTCAAATATCTTCCTAATTTTATATATTGTTTTTTTGAGAATTTCTTAGACATGTATATTTTTAATTTTGTATACAAATGGATGAGCTTCACTAAAAATACCAGCTTCTAATCCAATATTACTATTAAGAATGTAGCAGAGTTAGTAAAACTTCCTTTCTATCTTCCATTCATAATACCAAATTTCAAATCGGATTGAAAAATCGGACTCCACGCATAGCTTGCTGTGCCTATATTTACAATTATATTTAATGAAACCAATGCACTCAAAAAATTCATAACGCAGATGTACTCTGTCTAATTTCATAAAACCTATCAATATCAGCACATGAATTAAATTTCACGCCAACCACACGTCGCGTCGATACGTTATCAACGCATAATGTATTTGACGTTTTTGAGATTGAAATACCCTTTGATTTACTTGCGTCATTGGTTTCAGTAATTTGGGATCGTAACTGAATTAATATGCTACGATATTTCTCTTTAGCAACTAGCTCTACAACAGCCCACCATTTCATCTTTCATCTTCACATGCCTCACAAACTTTCTCTATTGTATACACATTTATACAGAAATTTCGCTTATGCTCTGCTACTTTTTTCAAATTATCACGGATTTTATCGGTCTGTGTTTATCGAGGTCGATCTCGCCTATCTTATTCATTTAGTTTTTACTTTAAACCTTAATTGAGCTGCGCGAGCGAAGCAAGCTTTGTGAGTGGCTTAACTCCTCCGTAACCACTCGCGCAATCTTGACCAAATTTGCCACGGTGATAGTGTGGACACTGAGGAGTATTTTGAAGCGAGATAGTTCATGTCCGATGTACCATTGAGGAATAATCACCGAAAAACAGTTTTAAGAGCGCGCACTTAGCTAAGGCCAGCTAAGTGCGCGACCGTGGTAAGATGTCTTATTTTCAAGTAAGGGTCCTATTCGCTCAGTTCAATTTATTTCAGTCGCACCCTGCACTGAATTCCTAGTATACTTTGTTAGTCATTAATTCAATACTATTTCGTTTTACGGACCAAACTACCAGCTTTCATCTCAATATCCTTTTTTAATTCTCTCCGCTCTCGTAGAGTGCATTCGCGTTCGCTTTCCTCTTTCTATTAACTAATCTTACTCTGTAATACCAATTAAATAATTTCAAGCGCACGTCCCCTATGGTTGTAAGCCGTTAGAAATAAACTCAAAACCGTTTAGTCTTCTCTGCTCTGCTCCTAGATACTTTGCTAAAGAGAGAAGTGAAATTATTATATTTTTAACTCCTTCGTTCTTATTAATTTCAAGGTGGATTTCGAGACAGGTTAACTTTCCACCAAAGAAATTTAAACTATCACGGAACTTATAATTACCGAGTATCACGCTTCTTAGATTAGTCCCAATTATAGATCCTGTTTATAGGGTTCACGTAGGAGTAGGGATTAAATTAGTTTCAAGAATAATAACCTCGGACTTTTCATAGTTATGTGTATTAAAAATGTTGATTATCGCTCGCATAGTAATGTGCCCGGTAGAGGGCAGTAGGCTGACCCCCTATTAAATTGAGACCTAAAAATAACTGGCGAATCGTGGGTGTCTGCCTACCCCTTCAGGGATACAGGCGTGAAGTTATGTTATGGTTTTTGAATATTAAAAACTGCGTTACCAAAATAACTATTAGTAAACATTACAAAGTTCCACTATAAAATTGAGAAATCAGTTTCTAAAAGTTTTTCAACAGTTGGTGCGTATATTTCGTGTAAAATATTTCATACATAAAGCAACATCAAAGTGCTATTTGACGTCATAATATTGAGCTACATTTTCCTAAGTTGCGAACGCCGCATTTCGGTTTCACTCCAGTTTGCTCTAGGTCCAATTATGTGTAAATCGAGATTGGAATACCGCATCCAAATATAGAGTCTAATTTGAAGGATCTGAGGTGGTTTCAATAGTTCTACATACTGTTTTATTTTTACAGGTGTTATAGTAGTTTCACTATTTATTCCAAAGAAGAGAGAAAATTAGTATAAAGATATGAAAAATCAATGAAATACAAATGCTGATATGCACGAACAGATATGACTTTAAAATACAAAATGCAGTTATGGAAACACAAATGGGAAATCAATTTAATCAAAATAATTATAATGTTATATAAATAAAATTAAGTTAAAAGAAGATAAATAAAAAAATGTATCATTCTAATGGTGAAAGAATTTTTGAAATCGGTTGAGTAGTTTCGGAGCGATTACAAACAAACAAATCTGTCTACTTTATAATATTAGTATAAAAGAGTTTTTAAACGCTTTAAGCCATACTTCCATACATTATTAGTGTACAATATACGAATCTAGAAAGAAAACTTAGGAAATTTAATATTTAAGAAGCAGGAAGATTTGCAGGATGACTCTGGAGAAGACTGGTACAATGTAAATAATGTTTTGCATTAAATTCGTAGACCAAAATTGTGATTTTTTTATATTCAGTGCGTCAATTGACGTACTGTATTTCAGGAATCAGTTTATTCACTTTGTATTTTGAGTAATCATTGCAAATATTGTACCAATTAAAAAAACAAATTATGCATTTACTAGCGAGGTCTCTTATATACATTTTTTTTTTTAATGTTTAGGACACGTCAATTTGACTTCACCTCGCCTGATGGTAAGCTGAAGGTAAAGTCTCAGGAAAGAGGGTCACCATTACATACACGTACCATGTTAACAATGGTGGCACCCAGCTTGACGGCCTCATCAGAAGAGGATTGTCGTCGCAGCACCGCGTGACACCCACCGGTCCCACTAGTGCTGCGACTACAACCCCCTGCCCGGCTATGCACTTGCTGACCCCTGAACGCAATCAAACCGAAATTGGATTACTATGGAGGGTTTTTCGCAATCGTGCACGGTGGTACCCACCCGGCCGAATTTTGTGACAAATTTGTGTCATCAGAGTTCTACCACCAGTAATATATAATACATGTTACCACCAGTAATATATATACAATACATGTTTTAGTGTGTAAATTTGTATAGAAATTTGGCATTTTGTAGACATAGGATAAGTAAGTGTATCTCAAGTTAAAGATATTATATTATCATTTTTCAAGATATTTGGTTTTTTTATTATTCCTGATTCATCTACCGAAATTAATAACTTAATAAATAATTTGCAGTCCGGGGTCAGATCTCATACCCTTTCTCTCTTTGACTATTTTGACTTTTGCGAGAGCGACTGTCGTCTGCCCTCTCAGCCTTGAGAGAAAAATCTGCACCTCGTCTGTTAATTAGTAAGTGTATCATTGCCTTGCAGGTGAGATTAGCTTGGGCCCCGTAGATATTAGTAGGGCGCCAAAAACACCCCTATAAGGGTTATGGTTGCGAGACTCTGATGACCACTGGTCACAGTTGCACACACAAAATCACATTATAAACCTCTGATTATATTCTGTCACAGTGAGTACATCAGTGTATATAACGCCTAAAGATATGTCTTCGTTAATTCCGCAGTCACTTTTACAGTACAATTCGAATATATGCGGATATTTATTTGAGCTGTAGGTAGATTTCCGCAAGAAAAAAAAAGAAAAAAGGTACGTGTTGGCTGAGATGGCCCAGGGTCAGTTGGGGTGCGAGGGAAATGCCTTAAGGGCCACCTTACACTTCGGTGTCTGAAGAAACCGAGACGGCATGCGGTTTTAGTCGGTTCAAGCCCGACACAACCTCCCCCGCTGACCGGTGGGCGGATATCCGAGGGCATTACCGAATGAAAAAAAAAATTAAAAAAAGGTACGTGTGTTGGTGTAAGATAGAATAATAGCTTCGTTATTATGGTGGGAAGCAGAAGTATGAAAACGTTAGAACATTGTTTGGTTTGGAATTTCTCAGGTGAAGAAGGATACTGCTAAGTCACAGGTCGCCGGTTCGATTCCCACTCAGTGCCAATATGTATTTGCACTGGTCTGGGTGTTTTATGTGTATGTGTATAATATGAATTTATTGTCATAAAAAAATGTTCTTAGTATGTTTATCCGAATTCTAGAACCCATACGACAAGCTGTGCTTAGTTTGGGTCAGATGGCACTGTGTAATATGTCCTAAAATATTTATTTATTTGTATTTACCCAGCTTTGTTCGGCACTAGCCATTTAAATTCAACAATTTAGTAAAATGTAGGGGGTATGGGGCCCACCAATATCTTCAGGCCAGAACTAAAGTAAGACTTTTTTTTAACTGCAGTAAAATGACGTTTCAAAATGTCATTCCGTAAAATAATGTTGACCGCCTAATTTCAATAGGGATGTGATTAGGTTCACAGAAAATCTTATCGTTCCATAACTAACTCATAGTGATAATACTTAATTCTATTTATTATTCATATTAATAAAAAGCTGTATAAAATCTCAAGTTGGTACTGGTTTTTAGTTACGGTGCTACGATGACGCTTGTCCGCCATTTTATTTCATTTGTCATTCGCTCATTCGGCTTCTAACTTCTGTTTTGAGTGCACGAATAACTTTGCTTTGCCCACTGCGAGTTGTTTTAGTTATCATTATTGTTAAATTTTTGTTACGTTGTCTTTGTTTTTCGTTACCTACTTATTTTTGTTAATTTTTTTTGGTTGTTACGTCGAAGACATGGATGCTTAGTTGAGCAAATCACAAGATGGAGATACATTTTTATCTCCTAAGAAAAAAAGGCCACGTGTAGCTCTAAGTGCAACCGAGAAACTTTGGATCAGAAACGTTTACAAATATGTGTTTGAAGTGAAATCTACAGAATCAAATATTGAAGTTTCAAAAACAAGTGAAAGCGTCAACAAGGTGGCCGAAGTCTTGGAAATATCCGTCCGCACTGTTTATTTCGTTTTAAAGAAGCACAAGGAGAATGACTGCGAATCACCAAAACCTCCCGAAAAACCTGCCCCAAAACTTACATTTCCAGAAAAACTTCATGATTTCACATTTACCGCTATTAGACGAATTGTACATCAGTTCTTTCATAGAAATGAAGTACCTACCATCGCAAAGGTTAGTTTACCTGTCATCACTAATCTTTATTATAATATTTTTTCTCCCACCCCATGTGGACTTTTAACCAATTAGGTAATAACTTTAATAATTTTTAGGTGCTGCAAGTTGTAAATGATGACTCAGAATTGCTCAACTTCTCGAAAAAGACATTGAGTAAAATTATGAAGCATCTTAATTTCAAATTCGCTACTCGATCACGCAAGAGCGTACTTATTGATGGACAAGATATCATATCATGGTGCCAGCGCTACCTGCGTTTAACTAAACAATATCGTTGGGCGTGAAGATACATATATTATCAAGACGAGACCTGGGTCAACGCTGATAAGTGTCAACTCTTAGTTTCCTATGTTTGTTTCCCTTTTATTTAGCTGTCGAAAGTTATGATTATTTTTTGTTCTTTTCAGGTCATACTACAAAAAAAACCTGGAGTGATGGAAGTATAAAATCTTCTCTGCAGGCATTTTTAGACGGCCTAACTACGGGGTTAAAAAATCCCACAGGAAAGGGCAAACGACTCATAATCAGTCACATAGGCGGAGAAGAAGGCTTCCTGGACGACGGACTTCTTATGTTTGAAGCAAAGAAAGGTATAGAAGATTACCATGATGAAATGAACGCAGAGTGTTTCGAGGATTCTACCCAAACTCCAGCCGAATGCAGTAGTCGTAATGGACAACGCGCCCTATCACTCTAGGAAGGAGAGTAAAAAAAATTGCCATCGACACGATGAAGAAGAAGAAGAAGAATAGAATAAAAAAACATTACAACTTAATATTAAATCTCTAAAACAAAACCAAACTGATCATTCATTTATTGAATGATTCACTTACTCACTTAGCTACATCCCTATTTATTTTTATTCAAAAAGCGGTAACCCACAAAACGTCATTTTACTGCAGCTAATAAAAAGTTCCACTTTAAGTAACACGGAATTAGGGAAAATACCCCTGTTGACGGATTACCGCCAACAGGTTCTATTTGTAGGGACTCGAAACATAATTGGTGAAATATGGGTGTTGTGTGTATGTAAAAACACCAAAATAATTAAACTCCTTGTCACTATGTCTGTATTTCCAGGAATGTAATCCAGGAATCTACAAGTCGCGAGGGAATAGAATGCTTCTAGACAAAGATGTTGTATTATCGACAAAGTCATTAATGAGCATGGTCATTATTCTTAAATATTATTACTATATTATTAATTATATAATTATATATATTATTAATTATTATTACTTAAATTATTATTGAGTTGTATTGTGATCGTAGTTGTAACGTGAGAATTCAGTGGATTTCAATTCGTTAATATCCACGAAAGAGCTGCCGTAAATAAACCACTGGTGCTTCACTGGTGGTAGAAATTTGATGTCACAAATTTGTCACAAAATTCGGCCGGGTGGGTACCACCGTGCACGATTGCAAAAAACCCTCAATAGTAATCCAATTTCGGTTTGATTGCGTTCAGGGGTCAGCAAGTGCATAGCCAGGCAGGGGGATTGTGGTCGCAGCACCGCGTGACACCGTGGTCCCACCATCCTCTTCTGATGAGGCCGTCAAGCTGAGTGCCACCATTGTTAACATGGTATTTGTATGTAATGGTGACCCTCTTTCCTGAGGCTTTACCTTCAGCTTACCATCAGGCGAGGTGAAGTCAAATTGAGGTGTCCTAAATATTTAAAAAAAAACAATGTAAATATGTGGGTAAATTCGAACGTGTATGGTAATGGTACGGTTGGTCAATCTAAATAACGTAAGATAGTGGTCAAATGCAGGCCTGGAATAATAAATTATAGAGATTAAATTACGTTAATTAATTTAGTTAGTTTAGTTAAAATAACGTTAGTTAATTAAGCAGATGTTATAGAGTTATAAATAACGTATGTTTCCTATGGTATCATTTATTTATAAAGGTATTGAAAACTGTGTACTGCGTATGGCCACATTAGCTACAAATTTAAATGTATTTTATCACACTACATTCAGACACTTGGTTCACCAGCACGGCGGCGTGAAAATGAACAGCTATAGACTATTTTCTCGTTCAAGAAACGTACAGAAGATAAATAACGTGTGTGAAAGAAATGCATATATTATGAATAGTTGATCGTTGCCTGTTCACACTGATAGCGAGTTTCTGTCTCTACTAGTTTTGTCGCAATGACAAGAGCTGATAAAGAATCGCTGAAGAACTCGCCGCGCGAGCATTCATTCGGTACCGTCGTCTACCACCTCAAGCGAGTGGTGCGGTCATTAGCTCATTCAGCTCATATTATACACTCACTACTTACTACATTGTTTATAGTTAATAGCTTTCTCTGTCGGAGGAACAAGTGACTAATACACACATACGATGGCTCGTTCCTATGTGGAGTACCGTCGTATTTTACAACCTATAGGTACCTTGTTTTCGCGAGAATTTTGATCTTTCAAATAATTCTAACTCCCCCCCATCTTATCTACGAGTAGAACAATAAGGTTAAGGTATCCCCAAACAATTTCGCCTCTAAAAATTTATGTTTTGTTCAACGCTTTTTTTTTACGTGCGGAAATCCCTTCGGATACCCCCCCGCCGGCCAGCGGGGGTTGCTATGTCGGGCATGAACCGACTAAAACCGCACGGTGTCCTGCCCAAGTGTCCATTACCGGGACGCTAGCAAAACAAATATTAGTATTGTTACTTTCATTATAAGAGTGAACAGGAACTCCACGCTTCAATTTTTTATATCTGGGTGACGAGTTTTGCTCGAACTTAGCTAGATTGATTTATTGCCCCTGAACCCCCTGTTTACTAAATTTCATGAAAATCGTTGCAGCTATTTTCGAGGTTCAGATTACATATATACAAGAAGTGCTCGTTTAAACGTATTAGATAGATAATTACACCTAATATTTACGTTGTTATGAAACTCTAACACACAATAGCTACTGTGAATAGGCCGAAAGTACATAATTTACAGCACTTGATTTACACAAGTACTTATACATCTTACTCGTATCTATTGTATAATTAAACATTGTTAGTAACCATTTAATAGAGATCTCTCAAATAAATACGGCAGTTTTCAAATTAAAAGAACTATAACAATTTTCATATATATAAATAGATCCAAATTAATTGGACGTAGTGATAAGAGCATTACCATCTTAGGCAAAATAATTACGTAAGTAAGTAAATTATATTTTGTGGAAAGACAGTTATTTTGGCAGTTACTGCTGACATGATAGGTAGACATATTAATGTGTGTGGAAAATCAAGTTTTATTATAGGATTTATAACAAGTTTAAGATGAGTGAATTCAATTTACCAGCTCTTGCTGAAGTCAGTAAGTAATTTGAATTATATTTAACAGATAACAAACGCATACAATCTTTTGCAGACTGGATATTAGTTTTTGAATACTTTTAATAGGTTTTCTGAAAGTTAACTTGACCAAGACAACCTCACTTGCTAGTCGGTGCACCTGCTAAATAATGAGCCTGAGGCTCTTGCGCAGGCGCACCTCTCAGGGTTTGGAGATCAGGCACTCTAAGAAGGCTGACATATCAATCTAAAACAATAAGTGGACCTCGGACTCCAAAGCTCAGTACTTTGGATGCAACTGGAAAATTGCTGTGAGGAGGATGAGGTTGTCTGCGAGTCTGCGATAAGACCGCCCATAATACAACTAACTTTCATGTAATAACATAATAACATAACATAACTTCACGCCTGTATCCCCGAAGGGGTAGGGAGAGGTGTATTACACACCCACGATTCGCCAGTTATGTTGAGGTCCCAATGTAATAGGGGGCGAGCCTATTGCCATCTACCGGGCACATTATTAAGCGAGCGATAATTAACATTTATTAATGCACACATAACTACGAAAAGTCAGAGGTGTGTGCCTGGGGCGACCGGGGATCGAACTCGAGACCTCGTCTCAGCAGTCCGTTACGTACGCCACCGGGCTATCGCCGCTTTTTTTTCATGTAATATCCTACACATACTCGTATTTGTGTGGAGTGCAACAAAAAGCATATATCTGTCTACCTTTATGTCCCTGATGAACTCCTCATCAGGGAATAGATAGAGAGATATATTCATCTACGTTTCGTTTAATTATATCCCATGTAGATTGGAGCCTTCTACAAATTAAATTTCCAAAATGCTATCTTTCATCAACGACTCATAAGCCACAATGTATTAGGCATCTATTGATCACCAGGAGTATCAGTTAGCAGTTGATGTTGACTTGAGCCTGGAAGATGTTATAGGATCCAAGATCTAAAATAGATCACCACATATAAAATAAATTGCTCTTAACCACATAATATCATTACGCTTATACTTTCTACTGTATCAAAAGGTAATAAATAAATTAGTTAGAATTACCTGTACCATACATAGTTCACTGCAATTAAAACGATTGGCTTCGTGTTTGAAATTGGTTTTAGTTTCATCGGCAGTCAATAGGCGTTTGCTTTGCACAAAAGCGTAGCTAGTCGTAGCTAAAGAGCAGTGTTTGACATGAGATTGGTGTGATGAGGACTTATTGTATATACTGCTTTGAAAGCTACGTCATGTGAGCCTTATATTAAACCTTATATATGCCCCGTCTCTTTATTCTTATATCGAAAGCTGACACGTATTGTAATCTGAGGCGGTGTATACTTAAAACAAGCTTAGGCTCTAAGAATTATTACAATAACATTTTACAAAAAGGGTTTTGGCTTAAGTTTTACACACACGTAAAGGGCGACTGGAAATAAGACATGAATACTTTTTATACCGAGAAGTGGTTCATGTGGGTTCCATGGAAAGAAATAATATAACCAAAATTATTGTGCCGTATAAAAAAACTCAATTTGATGAGATTGTAAAATAAATTAATAATTTATGGGACCCCAGTCAACATTACCTATAAGTTGGTTCATTTGCTTATTTACGGACGAGTCTTTGGCGCAGGCTTTTCTCTCGGGGTTAGCGGGTCAGATTGCAGTCACTCCAGTTAAGGCAAAAGAAGCCAAATTACAGAAAGGATGAGAGTGGATTCCGGGCTCCATAGTGCAAGTTTATGATGATACCAGAATTAGAGCACGGGTAAAAAAGATGAACTATTTAAAAAAAAACCATTCACAAAAACCATGATACATGTGGGGGTGGTCCATTCTCTGTCATGTATAATAATAATGGACAATTACATATTTTTACGATTAATTACGACAAATCCATAATCAAAGTCGGTCCTGGAGCTTACATGACTACTGAATTTGCATAAGTAACAACAAAGCCGCAACAGCCTTGTTCTCCGATGTATTTGTGTTTTTGTTATACAAACTCACTAATAATTGCTCATATATTAGCTGTGGATCAACTTAATTTGGCATATAACAAAAACTAATAGGATAATGTCGTGTTATGAAACTAAACAAAAAAAAAACGCATAATGGTTACAATCATTATTTTGACAACGATATGGTGATTAAATTTTTCTCAGGATAATGATTACTAATTCCCAAGCTAGGCTAATGCCTGTATTTTGGGAGGCAGTGAAATTCAGGCCGTGGACATTGATACGTTAAATATACATAAGGATTGTTGCTGCACAGCGGGCTTATAGTTGTTTCGAAGTGTAGTAAGTACTATTAATAGGTAGTTATTTAGTTTACTGGTATGGTACTGGTATTTAGTTTACTGGTATGTTATGTGGGCATGGGTGTTGGATGTGGGTGTGAGGGCGTGCGCGTGTGTGTGTGGGTGTGTGTTAGGGTGCGTTGATGTGTGTGTTGAAGTGCGTGCGAATAGGGGTATGCATGATGTAAGCATGTATTTGTTGATGGATTATTATTGTAGGATTTTTTATATTAGGTATGTGAGTAAGTCCTCTGTTTTGTGGTAGTCAAGTTGTTGTAGCCACACAACTTTTATCAATAACACATCTCCATTATGCGAATAGATTAACAGCAATTAAAAGAACAACTTACCAGATCAAATCTGGGAACACACACAAACTATAACCTCCAAACTGAAGGTAAAAGCAATCCGAAGCTAAGAAGAAAATAATGGTTCTTCTTAGCTTCGGATTGCTTTTGACTTGATATTTTTAAGCTTTTATGTGCTATATTGTACATTTTGGAGCTCAAGCTGTTGAATTGGATTCGCGCGAAAGAGGTTTTACAGGCCGCTGTGGGACACGCAGCTTTTAGACTGTGTTGTTTTGGGTCAGGTCTGTAGGGTGTTTTTTTAACAGGGCTCTGAGTACAAAGCGCTGACGTACAGTTAATAGTTTGATATCCGGGTGTAGTTGTTGAGTTGGATATCTATAGGGTTTCCTAGTCATGACTTTTAGTACTGTTCTCTGCGCTCTTTCTAGGCCGATAATGAGAAATTTTGCTGCTCCGCCCCACACAGTAATACAGTCCTGGATGATAGACTGACATGCCGTATACACCACTTTAAGCTTTTCGAGAGGTGCAGTGTCGCGTATTTTAAACATATGCACCAGACGCCGTGTTATTGTGATCATGAGATCTATATGTTTGTCCCATTTTAGTGAACTGCCTATCTGTACGCCTAAGTATTTGATGCTTTTGCTTTGCGAGTGCTCATAGCAGTTGCAGCTATTCCGAGTGCCTGCGAAACTCTGACGTGTACCAATCTGTCTATTGCTTTGTGTTGTACAAGTGTAGATGTGAACTTTAATAGAGAAGTATTGTGGTGGATAGCCTACTTTTGTGATGGCAAATGGCATTGTTTTAGCTAGATTTAAAGTTAGTAAGTTATCGTTCAATCAGTCCATGATTTCAGTCATGGAATATTCGGCTCTTTCCTTCACCAAGTGCAGTTGGGAGCAAATATTAGGACTGCAGTGTCGTCTGCGTAAGTGTAAATTTTTGTGTGTGGTAGGGATATCGTGCAGAGATCGTTGATGTGTTGGGCTTGGGCTTCAAATACTTCCTTGTGGGACACCGTAGGATACTGTTTCCTCGCCGCTTAGATAGCTTCCTATTTTCACAGTTTGTTTTCTGGAGGAGAGTTAATCTTTGAAAATGTTATATGGTAAGTTTACCATATAACATTTTCAAAGATTAACTCTCCTGTAGAGTAACTGGCTACGTAGTTACGTATCCCCATCTTTTCTAGTTTGGCGAGAAGGATGGGAATAGAGACTGTGTCGAACGCTTTGGAGCAATGGAACGCCGGGTGGCTTGGCCTACGCTCATGGAGGACGAAGGTCGTTAAGCAACCTCCGGCGTCTGAGTCGCCTGCGATGAGCAATCGCGACGTTCAATGTACCTAATTGGTTTTGTAGTTTGGGTTCATTAATTACACTGTCCTCCACCTGTACTATCGAGGACCTGTGCTTGGTATAGCTCAATTGTAACGATTACATTACTGAATATACAGAGTTAATTGATATTTAGAATTAATTGTGGTTAGCGCCATCTGTAGGACACGGTCGCAACTACGGTGGTTGCAATCGATGTGGCGGTCTGTAGAAAATCCCCGTCAGAGGGCGTATGTTATGCGGTCGAATTCATTGTTTTCTTTAGGTCATTTTTATAGAATATTCCAGTGGAAATATATGCACCGGTATTATATTCTCAAAAGGTCTAGAATTATTAGTGTATATAAGAGTGATCGCAGTGACACGATTTTGATTTGTTATTTAAGAGGTCATTAGTCCTCTACTCTGAAAATATATTGTCTGAAATACTTATAGTGCAACAAAGAATACCTTCAGTTTGGAGGTTATAGTTTGTGTGTGTTCCCAGATTTGATCTGGTAAGTTGTTCTTTTAATTGATGTTAATCTATTCGCATAATGGAGATGTGTTATTGATCAAAGTTATGTATATTCATAACAGGGTCGTTAGTTCTGGGAGAAAACCCCTTATACAATTTAAAAGGACAGATACTCTGAGGTGTCAATCGTGGTGACTTGGAGGCCGAGACCTTGAGAACGCAGATCAATAGGGAGGCTCCAGAATCTGCTTTGCCGGTCCCCAACCACTGACAATCGTAAGATTACCTGAACTTAACGAGGTCATGTATCCGTTCCTATAATTATTACCTGGTTACTTTATTACTGCTGACCAGTGTGAGGCTGGTGTATTATATATATAAGTGTGCCACTAATGACTGGCATCAGGTAGAAATACACACCCTCAACTTTGTATACATCTAACTGGGCCAATTTTTTTTTTATTTTATTTTTTTTTTTTTTTTTATTTTTTTTTAAAAGAATATTAGTAACCGAAATTACTAATATTCCCCCTAACCCCTCCAGCTAAGCTAAATTGCTTGTGTTAGGAGTGGGTTCACGTCGGTAGTGTAATGGCCAGGATTCGAACCCGGGACCTTTCGATCGTAGGGTTGACTCCTTAACCACTAAGCTACCGACACTTATCAATAAATAGGTGATGCTGCCTTGTTGAGAAGATTTGTTATGTGTGTTGAAAATTGTTATCTGTATATGTCAATATCATTTTAGAGCTTTTAAACTCACTTCTTCTATTTCTATCTATGTCTCTAATTCATGTGTAATACTTCTGTATAACAATCTGTGTCTTTGTGTTTTCTCTGTATCTAAATATATGTGTGTACAACTGTGTATTGCGTTTCATTGGAGATTAGCTGACCCATGCACCACCTAGAACCTCTGATAAAGGCGCCCTGGGATTAAGAAACTCTGTTGCTCACCTGAACTGGCCGGTGAATAACACTCGTGAGAAAAAGTGTTATACAATATGTAGGGTAACGCAGAATACTTTGGCTGTGGTCCATTTTTAGACTGAGGAAATCTGGAATCAGATCGAGGATGTCTTGAAAAAAGGCCAGCTCAGAAGTACCCGTAACAGGCTTGCATGTATGAAAACAATTATGAAAGTTGAAGAAACGAAAGGCATGTGCCAAGATCGTAGCAAGTGGAAAGATGTTGTCTCTGCCTACCCCAATGGGAAAGAGGCGTGACCATATGTTTGTATGTAAATCTAGAAGATTTCTAGCATTTCTTAATGGGACTAATCCCACCTTCATTTTCACTATTGTAACTCCTGCGCAGGAGGATCAACAGTAGTGACCAAAAAACATACAGAGTTAGGTATGTTCTGCCTCGAAGCTGCATCGAAATTAATCAGAAGTAAATTGGAAGAGTAAAAATATCCACTCAGCACACAGGATCTAACAAAATTTGACAGAGATCATACCATCAGCACGACTGAAAAATTTGATAGCGGCATGTTGTGCTATTTTTAGTTGAACACATTTCATTATCTTTCCCACGTGTATATATAATCATTTGTGGAGCAAACATTTCTGAATCAATATTATTTTTGATATTATGTGCAAAAATACTTCAACCTTGTACCTAGTGTATTTAATTTTTATAACCATTCTTCACAAATAAGTCTTTATAATGGGTTAGTGATATCAATAGGTAAGGGGTGTATGAGTTTTCTAACTGTTAACATTATTATGCCATTGGTCAAATTATAGAAGAGATTGTAATTCATGAACCAGAGAATTCGAAAATTGTATTGACGAATACAGTACATATTCAAATAACAGAAAAATAGGCATTCTAAAACTCATACCAATAAAAAAGAAGGGATATACTACACATCGTTTCTTCCAACATTACATTTATTTTTGTATTACCAATGAAATGTTAAGAGCAATAAAACTTCTCAAATATCCTAGATCAATAATTCTCGAAACTGACTCATTTTTTATTCATACGAAAGTTTTTATTAGATAATAAATTTGTGTTGACTTTAATGATACAAAAAGTAAAATATGCATATTGAATCTTAATGATTTATTCAATGAAAAATACAGCATCAATATAAAAATTAATTAATATGTATTGGTTTGCAGTACACAACTTATTAAATAATAATAATTCCAACTCGTGATCTACCTTGGCATCATATTAGTTATTCACTTCATATATTTATATCTGTTTTAATAACGTTTGTTCTGGCTATTCTTGGAAAATTATCTTTCTCTGATTTATTATAACCTAATCTAATTATTTTAATACAATTTTATTATCTCTAATTAATCTAATTACTCTAATTTATTATATTTACTGATGTTAGAATTTCTTAGCTGGATAAAAAATGTATAATTATCATTGCTTATGTGCCACAAAAATTGCCAAAATTGCTCAAATCGGTACAAAATCTAGACCAAGAGAAATAATAACAAAATAATAATAATAGCAGAAATAATTCAAATCAACAATATATAATGAATACTAGCAGACCCGACAGATGTTGTCCTGTACACACGTCGTTACATTTTCCAGTGGACCAAATTGTGAATCTAAATCATCCTCGAATCCCCTTGAACTCACACAAAAAATTTCATCGAAATCGGTCCAGCAGTCTACGAGGAGTTCAGTGACATACACACGCACACAAGAAATATATATATTAAGATAAAGATTTAGCAAATTTTGGTACGAAGGTCGTTTCTAACATCCTTACCAAGTGTGTTAATAATGCTCTTATACTGATTATTCAAACTTATTTGAAGTTAATGTAATTTGTAAAGAAAATTCTGCTTGTCTATAACAGTATAAATTTCTTTTTTCTGATAATATTTGTGGAGAATTTATATTACTTTACACTTTTTTTCATCAAAATCATTCCGTTCTAAGATGGTCGATCTAGAAAAACTTAGATAGGTTACTACCTATCTTAAATATTTATCTAGACCATCTTGGAACTGATTCAAAATTGCTGCTAGCATCTGTAGCAACCCAATTTTGTGTTCTTTAAGGTAATAATATGGAAACAACAGCGTTCATTCCTGTATTTTCTTTTAGTAAGAAATCATTTACCGTTATTACAATGACTGGCAAAGAGAGAAACAAGTTTTGTTTCTAGGTTTCGGGTTTTTTGGCGCCTCTATAAATATGTTCAGTATTCACTGGAACTGGGGCAAAAGCGTTTCTATTGAAGCATGGCTCTATTGTTTCGGGTCTTTGAAGTTTTTGGTTGTTGGAGTGAATAAATATTTTCTGACCGTTTTTTACGATTATTTACAATTTTCACAACATGTGAATATTCTAATTTCTCCGAACAAAGGCTTTAGTAGCTAATATTTTTTAACGGAAATTTATTTAAAAGTACGCATATGTAATATATAAAGAGTATATATAAGCTTCCACATTTTTGTTGCTTGACTACTTAACTCATCTTACGTAAAGATAAGATAATTATAGAAAAAACGATAAAAATCTAAAATATTTCAATGAAATTGAAGTTGTTATTATTTCCGTAACCTCAAATTCCACTCAAAGAAAAAAGTTCTAAATCAGAATATCTATAATCCTATATTTTCCTCTTGGTTTGGTTTCGTTTATAATAAGAATAAAGTTGCAGCAATTCTCTTGGATATTCCTTCTATTTGCTTCTTATCTTTGTTGGTTTGTGAAAACACAATCTCTCATAATATTTTCTCATATTGACAAGAATATTATTTGCCGCATATTCATCGTAACTTCTTGGATCCTTTTGCTTTTCAAATTATTCTGATGTCGACAATGTATCCAATAATCCCTTGTGAGTTTTTGCTTGTGTAAGACAAAATATATGATATAAGTTATAGACTCACATGTTTCAAATCCTCAGAAAATGGCCAATTCAGGTCACGTTTGAAATGCTCTGTCTCAACCGTAACGTGTAATATTTCTACAACATTTCTCCATAATCCTAAAACTTTTATCTCTATGAGGTATATTATTATAACTAGTTTTGACTTTTTGTTTACTATGAGCCTATGAGCTTGCTTGCAATTGCATAAGAGTCACTTGCAGGTTACCACTGCAAACAGGAGAGGCAGGGGGGAAAATATAATCGAAGGCAAGTGAGACCGCACTCTCATGAACAGTACCAATGTAATGTAATTACAACTACACAACTTCGTAATCATACTTCAAGGGATGTTGGGCTTAGTGATGTTTTCCTGACAAATTTAAACAAGGGCCTGTCCACATCACCACGGCACGACGTCATCGCCGTGGAACGGTGCGGTGCAGTGGCGCGGCGCGTTGCCGTGACGTGGAAATTTACGTTGCCGTACCGTAAAAATGTACGTCACGACGCCGCAAAGTTACACGTCGCCGTGCCTTGTAAATTTTCGGTACATTCTTCACTAAATACCAGGTAAATAGAGGTCTCGCTGTAGATGTGATCCACATAAAACGTATTCTGGTTCTGTTGTTATTAAAAATACAGAGAGAGAAGTTGGAGAGAGTAAGGTCAAAGACAGTACTGGGTGCACCCATATCTTTCAATTATGAATAGTGATGGAAATCATTTTCCGTCGTCGTGCCGTAGTGATGTGGACAGCCACTAATGACTGTCCACATCACTACGACACGACGTCTTCACCGTGAAACGGTGCATCGGACGGCGTCGTAAGCCGGTGAAATTTCTTCAAAACTTGATACAGATACAGATAAAATAACTGTAAAATTTGTGGACACAGGTTTTCAATGCCTCATATTTTCTATTGAAATGATTTCCATCACTATTCATAATTGATGGATATGGGTGCTCACAGTACTGTCTTTTTACATTTATTTTCTGCAACTTCTCTCTCTGTCTTTTTAATAACAACAGAAGCAGAATACGTTTTGTGCGGTCGATATCTACAACGAGACTGCTATTTAGTGAAGACGTGTAACATTGCGGAGTCGTGACGTACGTTTTTAAGGTACGGCATCGTAAACTTTCACGTCACGGCAACGAGCCGCGCCACGGCACCGCACCGTTCCACGGCGACGACGTCGTGAAGTGGTGATGTGGACAGGCCCTTAGTGATCAAAAAGCATCAATGACATCCCTGACTCTGCAAGTTTATCTTTGTTTGCTCAAATAAGTGGGACTAATGCTTTTTAAAATTAACCCCTTACTAAATCGATTTATTTTCAGATATTTATTTAGCTTTATTAATTTCATTTTTGTAATTTATGTCTTCAGGTAAGGTCGAGGAAAATTTAGCACCTATAAAGCAAATAGATGCAGCATTGAAGGCATGCACATTCGGGCGATTCCACATTTTACTACTTGCTACAACTTTTTTTGGGCAAATGGCAGCATGTTTAGTTAGTGCTTCCACAGGTTATCTACTGCCAGTCGCAGAATGTGACTTACATATGACTTTGATACAGAAAGGATTATTAAATGCTATGCCTTATATAGGTCAGTACTCTTATTTATTAATACTCTTCGAAATTACATTCACGATACATTTCAATAAATATTTTACAATGTTCTGAATTAGTAATTTTATCGCCAAAATGATCCGGTTTCTATAAATGTATTTATTTTAGACATTGTTCCTTTCAATTCGTGATAAATAACAAACCGGATAGATGACTGACCGAAAATATCAAATATTTTGAATTTCATTTTGAGGTTGTTCTGTAATAACAAATTCTAAACCAAGAGCCGTTTGCTCTACTACGACTTGGTAAATTTAGATCAACATTAATTTCAAGACCACGTGCATGATGTATGTTTGTGTATGTGGTTTCGACTGCTAGGTCAGAGGTCTCGGCATCGAAACCCGCTCATTGCAAATATTATTATATTATATTTTGACGACCTCTGTGGCGTAGTGGTAGTGCGTTCGACTGTTAAACCAGGGGTCGCGGGTTCGATTCCCGCTCAGTGCAAATATCTATGTTTGCATTGGTCTCGGTGTTTCTATGTATAATATGTATTTATTTACAAAAAATAAGTATTTTAGTATGTTTATCCGTATTCTAGAGCCCATATGACAAGCTCTGCTTAGTTTGGGTCTAGATGGCTTGTGTACTTTGCCCTACAATATTTATTATTTATTTATTTGTATGAAGGAATATGTCTACTTGCATTGATGTGGATGTTTCTATGTGAAATAATATGTAAAATTGTATGGTTAATCTCTATACCCATATTATGGTCAAGATGGTGGTGTATATGTCCTAAAATTGTTATTATTTTTTATTGTATTAAATAACATTCATTTTCAATAATTACATTAAGTACATCTTTTTTAAATTTTGAAACATTTATTTTGTTTTCAGGCATGTTACTGTCTGCGGTAGTAGCAGGATTCTTAACAGATGCGTTTGGAAGGAAATTATTTTTAGTTGGCGGTTTTACTGGCCAGTTTGTGTTCACAGTGCTAGAAGCATCGAGTCAGACATATGAAGTTCTTTTAGTCGCGAAGTTTTTTGAAGGACTTCTGTAAGTAGCTACAATAATCTTATTATAACTTACACGTACAACTTCCAATGAAAGACATTAACTAGCACATTTGGCACACTGGCAACACAATCGGATTTATGGTATATGAGCACATAGATAGAAGATATAGAAAGTTTACATATGTTCTATATTTTATACAACACACTACCTAATAAAATGCATTTCGATATAACTATGCCGTAATTTAAGAACTCAAACAGAACTCAAATTGGTTTACACAAAGAAAAGACGGCATATTACAGTTTATGTTAAAGTCTCCAGTGACACATTTTTCTACTTGAGTTATAAGTTTAGTTTGGGTAATTTAGGTACGACGAGATCGTAGATTTAATTTGGGGTATAAACGCAGGCCGTGGCGGAGGCGTGTCGTGTGTCCTACACACGCCTGCCAACTCACCGATGCAGGATAAAACCCGACCCCACCAGGGTAGGCCGCGGAGGCGGCCAAAGTCCGCCGGTAACCCTGGGGTTATCCTTTCGAGGGCTTACCCGGGGTGCCCGGCAATGGACACTTGGGGAGGACACCGTGTGGTTTTAGTCGGTCCGATTCCGATAAGCCCACCCCATCGTCGGTACCGATGGGGTGAACCCCGGGGGGGTTTCCACACTTAAAAAAACAAAGGGTATAAATTTCTTAAACGCGCATTGTGAAGTGGTTGTATAGGGAATTATCTTTTGTCGTTACTAATTTAACGTTGAATTTACATCGGCACTTTGAAAGTAGTTCAAAAAGAAGTTACAACAAACTAAATATTTGGTCTAAAAAAAACTAATTTCACATATAAAATGATGTTAGGGTTATAGTGTAATCCTAACCACTAAGATCTTCGGAGCCCTGGCGAACTCAACTGCAAGTTGATACACTTACTGATTGACGAATGAGACTTTAACCCAGGTTATCCTCTTGAAGTTAGAAGGTAAGATGGTATCGTCCCCAGAAGCCAAAATAAACCAAATTTATAACGGAGTTGTAGGAGAGTAGACATCAAGCTTCAAAGAGCAAGCTTTAGATGGAATCGCAATGAACAAGACACAAAATTTTAGAGTTATATGGCGCATTATTGACATTTCTAAGGTGCGGATTATGCTTCCAAGAAATCATCGTTAGCGTTGATCCTGGATGCATCTAAGGTTTACACTTTAGAGCGCAGGGTCCGCTTACACCTTCTCCCCCTCTTGGTTTGGCTTATATGGATTTTACGGAAGCTACTGTCATTTGACCTCCCAACTCCGTGAGGACTTATGGCCAGAGCATCGTCCATCAATCAGTAGATATACCAGTTTATACCCCGAAGATCTTGATGGGCTCCCAAAACACCCTATGCTGCCAGAAAATATTTATAATTATTATTTTCAGGTTCGCCACATGCTTCAATCCTATGTTAGCTTTAACATCAGAGTTCTGCTCTAACGATATAAGAGACCGTGTGTTTCTATTACAGGCTTCTTTTATATCCATTTCGCAAATAGTTATTGCTCTCATGTCATGGGGTATTCTCATTAATGATTGGAAGGTATCTTTCTTTGGAGGAAACTTTGGTAAGGAATTTGAGTATTTTTTCATATTTCATCATCCTCATTCTTCGAGCCTTATCCCAACTCAGTCCACTTACCCTCGAGTCCCGATCATTAATTTTTATTAATATCTAATCATTTCTAATATGTTTCTGATGACCTTCATAAGGCGTTTAATAGTTATTTATGCAACTGTGGTATAATGAGGGGTATTAAAACATGAATGTGGGTTTATCACACGAAGCGAAGCTGAGTGTGATAAAAGTATCACATGAGTGTTTTAATACCTAATTATACAGTTGCATACAAGACTTTATCTACACCCATGTAAGTAAAAAAAACAATTTGCAAAAATAATAGCGAAGAAAAATAGCGGGAATTCGAATTTGAACGAATAAGCTTTAATTTTTTTTTACGGCGCGCCGCCGCTGTGCAATGCAACGCGCGTGAATGACAGTTCTTTTTTTGAAACTCATACAGATTCCACGCATCGAGCGGTAAGGATTTGGCTGTCTGATGAGTAACCCTTTGCGCGGAAGAGATTGAAAAAGCGAAAGGAGTATTATGAAATTTCATACAACATTATAACACCCGTTCGGATGATATTATGGTTATTAGGACATTGAATGTATTAATGTTGGCAATAAGCTAACTGTTTCAGAATCTTTTATAGAGGATTTAAAGCATGGGTGTAGATAAAAGTCTTTAAAGCAACACCTAATATTGAACAGTCTTCATTCTTTTGGTGGTTCAAGTGTAATGTTTTATTATAACACTACTATAACAACTATTTTATATTCAATATTATTAACTTAATGGAGAGTAGAAAATTTTAAATATAAATACTTTAAACAAATCTAACATTTACAGTACTAAAAGTAACAATATTATTACCACTTTACATCAACTATTATGAGCAGAATTAGAATAGTAAAACTTTCAATATGTTTTCACAAACTTAAATAGTTCTCGACTTCTTTCATTATAACTTTAACTAACATTGTTGATAACTAATATTCACAAAAACATAATGTCAAATGACGTGCCATTTCAACCCGTAGTCCCATAAATGTGAGCTATAATGTTTTCTGGTCATAATATTACACTCCGCTTTGATATAACTTGAATTACTTATTTACCTCGTAAAGTGTGAGTGCTACGAATATACCATAAAACTATTATTATATTTATAACCCTATGTTCTGGAATAAGCGTGGTTATTTCAAGCCCCTATTAGTAATGAACAGTGTTTACTGTTGATCTAACTATAAATATAATGAGCTCGAACGACAAAGGGACTTTAGTTGCTTGTTAATATGTTATTTCATTGGTATATTATAATATTTGATTTTGCTTAACATATTGTGTTAAGCTACGTTCTATAGCGTCAAATTTAAGTAGTAAGAATTGAAATAACGTCCAATCACCTGCTTTTAAACCGTATCCACGCACAATATACGTATTACTACTAAGAGGCTTTAGTAAACTTTATTATATGCATTATTGTGCCACAGCAATTCAAACTTTTTAATTACTTGTACCACATTGGATAAATTTTTGGTTGTATTTTACTAATATCTTTCAAAAATATATGTATGTACAAATAAAACGTCTATATACGTTTACTGAACGTGTTAATTAATTAGTACAGTACGGGGTTAGGTAAGCATAAGTGTCAATATACCACTAAATGTCAAGTACATTAAAAGTAATTAGAATTAAGTTTATTCAATTCAACTTGCTTTTAGATATGTAAACATTTAAAATTATCGTTAGATCTATTGAAGGTAAAATCTTGAAAATGTTGGTCATTTATTCCTAGATTGAAATTGAAAAACTGATTTAACAAGTTACAAGTAACAACACTAAGCAACTGTTATTTTAAATAATTTTGAATGTTTCAATATATTTAAAAAAATATATTTTATTAAGTAAACGTATTGTATATGTAAATAATAATTTATATGCATGTGTGTGACAGATCCAATTCTTTGTTTACTTTAATGCCAATGCACGGTCAGAAAAAATTACTCGATGAAGAACAAACAGTATTTTACAAGAAAATGCAAAGATTATCCGAAAAGATAGGTCTTAAGACAAAGTCACCACAAAATAAAATTTAATATGACAAAAACCACCACTTTGATGTTTCATATTAAAGCTTCGAGCAAAATCAAGCAACGCAACGCTTTAACAAAGAAGAAAAAAAGGAAAATAAAATAGGATTTTCTTTTGCACGTTTTCAGAATTTTCGTAATTGTCCCACCGTTTCTCTCAGCTTTTCGCGTAATATAGTCATTTTATTTTTTTCCTTAGTGCTCAACACGTGGAATTTTTATCTTTACGCCGTGTCGTTATGGCCTCTGGCTTCCTGTGTAATGTACGGACTGTTTGTGCCAGAAAGTCCCAAATATTTGGTGACGCAGAAAAAATACGACGAAGCAAGAGATATTCTGATTAAAGTATATGTACAGAATACTGGGAAACCTGCAGCCACTTATCCGGTAAAATATTTTTAATATTATGAAGAATGTAGAATACTTATTTTTTTCATTACAAGTATACACGCTTATATTTCGAATTTAGAGTTTTGTTATCTGCAAATATAACGAAATATAAACTGTTAAAATTTTTGTACTGAGTACTATGATACGAAATGTTTCATATCATGCTGTCATGCAAAACAAAGCTTGTACTTTTCTAAAATACAGATGAAAAAACTCCATTTTTTTGTACGTACATAATAATTATTATGCATCCAGACTAGAAATCTATTTCCATTGAACAGGATTCAAATCAAAAGTCTAACTTTGCAGTCGAACGCTACACAGCCATCACTACGCAGAGCTCGATTCGCGAGAATTTTAGCAATACGTGCACCACGTTTGCTAGTAGTAATTAAAACGTCGGTAGCTTAGTGGTTAGGAGTCGACTCTAAGAGGTCCCGGGTTCGAATTACACTACCGACGTGAACCCACTCCTAATACGAGCAATTTAGCTTAACTGGAGGGGTTAGGGAGAATATTAGTTACTTCGGTTACTATAACATTCCTTAAAATAAAATAGAACCATAGCATTATACAATTTTTTTTAATCAACCAGCGATATAACCTGATGAACCTAAGAATATATAACCAGCCGGTTGCATGCATCCGAACCTTTTTTTTCTGGTAATAGACTCGCTATGACCACTATCTCACCTGTTGGTAAGTGATGTTGTGGTCTAAGGTGGAGCACCTTGCACTATCTTGCACCTTGGAGTCTGTCTTGAGGTGACTTCTGTGGTTTATCTGCTCTTACGGGAGCAGACCTCTCAACGTCCTGCGGAAAGCCCACACCGGTGCCGTTACTTTAAGCTTAGGCCCCAATGATCCACCCAATATACAAATGTTTTTCTAGAAGAGTAATTTTCAATTACATTTATCCTAATTTTTAAATATTCTTCCAATTTCAACTCAAATAGTATATCAATTAAATGATAAAGAATTTTGAAGATAATTACAATCTGCTTTTGAAATTCTACAATGAAATGTAGGTTCAATTTAAAATAATATTTCCAATTGAGACAAGTTCAATTAATTTGCCTTCATTTGAGCGTGAAAATACATTGCGATCACTAAAATGTTTGTACTAAACTTGACTTTTATTACAAAAGACGTTTTAAAGTGGCATATGAAAATTGCTTTTGATTTTAATGAAATTGCTAAATTTACTAAAACTTAAGTGTTTATTAAGAAAATTTACTTTATAACTATAAGTGTTTCTTCAACTAAATTGATTAAAATAATTTTGTTATCTTACGATTCGTCACTTAGTTGTAAAATTTGCAAAACTGAGATGACTTATAATTAATTTTTAAATTTTCAATCTCGAATTTAATATAGTTTAGTGATATTTATTTTTCTTCTTAGAAAGTTAAGAGAGAATACTATACCATGCCGGGAGAGACCTTACCAAATTACCCAGACACTATTGTTTTATTTTATTGAAGTTTATTGAAGTTAGAATCAAATTGTATCACACACAAGCTTCAGTAGCTTTAGTTGTACATTTAACATAAGAATTTTGCTTGTATGTGTTTGGTAATATGAAAACGTACGAATACGAAGCCGCACCGTCCATTATGTGTCTTCTGTAAAACAAAAAAAATAACGCTAAAGTATCACGAAAACAACCTACAATCTAGAATATTACGTCTATTTGTGAAAATTATTCACCATCAACTCCACTCATCAAGTTGAATTACGGCGTCGGTAAAATATGTAGGTATGTTTTTCAGTTATAATTATTTAAGACTGTGAAACCTGATATTGAATTCATAATAAAACAAAGCAATTTGCATTTATTTCTTTCAATATAAAGTGTATATAGGATAGGACAGGTTGAATGAGATTCTAGTGTATGATTAATATGAAATCTTAGTCTAGAGCTATGTCTGTGTTGGTAGATACTTAGAATAATACTAAAAGTATAGGGGAACAGAATGCGATGAACACAAAGGCAAAATCCTCCCGCTAGGCTATCACGTCTGGTAGACATTATGATTGATATTGCAATATACTAACCTTAGGTAGAAATTTTAGAATTAGTTTAGAATTAGTAGTTTTGTAAAAGTTCAATATAACTTCGGTAGATGGCACTAGGTATGAATATAATAGTGTCGCAAAATCAAGATTGGTTTTATTTGACAGTATTGTACCTACTGCCTCATCATGACTCAACTGATAATTATTTTTTTCTACAGTTTGCAGATATTTGGAAGGACAAAACAAATTTTGCCATGGATAATACTTCGGAAAACCAAGTTAAGAATACGTTTAGTCATCAAATCGTGGCTGGGCTCCACAATATCAAACCTATGTTCAGGAAGCCTTTAGTGGTATACCTGGCGTTGATATGTATAGCAAATTTTATTATTATGTCTATGTAAGTATTACAAAAAAGTTTTTTCACAATATCAACAAATTTTTCTTTAAATATGAATATGTGGGTATGAGATCCGCCCAAGATTTTCTGTGCCAACCTCTCCTGTCGTTAATGGACGGGGTTCTTACGCGGGTTTTCCTCTCGGGATTGTAGGATCAAACGGCATGAAAGGAGGAGTATGAGAGCGATCTTCAAACTCCAAAATGCATGCTTTGAATGCAACCGGCAAATGAAATGCAATTGGCGGTAATATGATGATGAACGTATATTAGTTTCTTCAGATCTATTCACGGTCTAAGACTGTTTTGCATGAAATACTGGTTTACTTCCTAAGTCAGGCAAGTGTTGACAGCTTTTCTGTTAACAAAATTTCAGTAATAGAACGACTGGAACCGAAAACAGCTGGTGATTAGTACATCTTTGCTTGCCTAATTCGCATTCAAGCGTGAGTAACGATAAAATGTAATTTTTTTTGGTAAAAGTCAACAGCCAGGTGAGGTCGAAAAGTGATATTCTTTTATTTAAACTTAGTGGAAACATGTGAAACTGCAATGATGACCATTTCGGTATATTGGTGCATTATGATGCGTCCACTTGAATACCTTATTAGCCATGTCTCATCTTTTTGCAGATAATTAAAATTGTTCCATTTTAAATTTGTATAAAAATACAATATTATTGTGGCCAAAGTTTGCAATTTGGAGCACATATTGTTTTTGATTGGTATGCCGACTTTTCCGGGTGCGACTGCCATTTGACCACCCTCGAGAGAAAAACCTGCACTAGAACCTCATCCGTTGTTTAACAGGTGACTTGTCGGTGAGATTGGCTTCGGGCGCAAAGGTGTTAGTAAAAAAAAAAAAAAATAAGGGTCCTGTACATCTGTATTTATGTATTTCTCAAAATATGCTCTATATCTCTATGAGTTTTTCAGGTACAATGTGTTTAGGCTGTGGTTCCCACAGCTGTCAGCAATAGTTGAGAACTATCAATCGGAGGAAAACCATAACTTATGTGTTATGCTAGACGCATATACGAGTAATTTAAAAGCAATCAAAAATGCTACACTTTTAGACGTGTGTGTGCCTGTAAGTAAAATGAAATATAATTATTTTGACAGTTTAAGATTTATAAGTATATTTAGTATTTATAGTAGTAGCCTGACCTAGGTCCCGGCTTTGCCCGGGAATAGTTTTTATAATTGAATCCTATAACCTTATAGCAGCGCCATCTATCGATGCGAAAAAAAACAACCATCTTTGAAGCGTTGTATTTACTTCTTATCGTGTCAAAATTTGTGCTCAATCGATGCAAAACTTTTTAGTTTTTGAAGTTTCAAATTTCTATACAGGAATTTTGGGTGCCCAAATTTGCACAGTAGGTTCAGACTCGAGAGTATAAATGACTAATGAAATAAAAACATGTTCTTATTTTCAAAAATTTCACCATTTTATGCCCTAAAACAATAACCCGCGTAAATCATTAAACTAGGAATTCAGTGCAGGGTGCGACTGAAATAAATTGAGCTGAGCGAGCAGGATTCTTACTTGAAAATAAAACATCTTACTACGGTCGCGCGCTTAGCTAAGGCCGCGCGCTCGTGAAACTGTTTTATTTTTCGATATTTTTTTTTGTTTTAAATACATATTTTGTCGATACCAAGTCATCTCACCAAATTCAGAGACCTAATTTTGTGACACCCTATATAGAAGATTAACTGACATTTGATTTCGTGCATCATCGCATCATATCGCATCCTAAGTTTGAGGTTTATATCGGAATCAAGTTACTCCATTTTTTACTTCTGTACAGCCTAGACTTTTATATGTTACATATAAAAATTTTTGATTACAGCAGTTTTATGATCTTGCCGGGTTCTTTTATATTTCTATTCATAACACAGTTCTATTATTCACGGATTGTCTGAGCGATTTCATTTACATATTTAATGCGATTACAGACTGGAAAATCTAATTTTGCTCCTAGAGAAATTCTTCTTTAGTGACACGTGAATTTAATTCGTGCAGATAATACTATGATTGTAGAAAATACGAACGTATAAACTCTTTTATAAATAGGTATTTTAGTATCAACAAATATGGAAAAGAAACCTGAAGGTGGTGGTCTGTCTGAAGAGGTGAAGTAGTAATGTTTTTTAGGGTCAGATCCTCATGACAAATATTTTTTTTTAGGGTTCCGTTGCCAAATGGCAAAAAATGGAACCCTTATAGATTCGTCATGTCTGTCTGTCTGTCCGTCCTTATGTCACAGCCAGTTTTTTCCGAAACTATAAGAACTATGCTGTTGAAACTTGATAAGTAGATGTATTCTATGAACCGCATTAAGATTTCCACACAAAAATAGAAAAAAACATTAAATTTTGGGGGTTCCCCATACTTAGAACTGAAACTGAATTTTTTTTTTCCAACAAACCCATACGTGTGTGGTATCTATGGATAGGTCTTCAAAAATGATATTGAGGTTTCTAATATTTTCTTTTTGTAAACTGAACAGTTTGCAAGAGAGGCACTTCTAAAGTGGTAAAATGTGCCCCCCCCCCGTATCATCTAAAATAAGAGAATAATAAAACAAAAAATAAATATGATGTACACCATATAACATTCCACCAAAATTGGTTTGAACGAGATCTAGTAAGTAGTTTTTTTTAATACGTCATAAATCGTAAACCGTAATTTACCTTTCATTTAACCAACTCAAATAAATATAAAAACTAAAAAAAAATACATTATTATGTTACTTGCTGCTACGGAACCCTTCATGGGCGAGTCCGACTCGCACTTGGCTGATTTTTATAATGAAATGAATGAATATAAAATCTCAACAGTCTTAGCTTATAGTTAACCAGTACCAGCACTTTAATAACGCGATGCAGGATTGATAGTTCTGTAAAATTTCAACTCGACTTTGATAGATGGCGCTAGATACAAGTGACATTTCCACATTGTTATTATTATTATTAATACACCCTTGACCTAAATACCTTCTATATTTACTAACACGATTCGGTACGAAATACCATTTACCATAGATAACTACTATCTATTCATCTTTCACTCAGCACGCAAAATTATAACAACGTACTATGTTGTACGAGCAAATTTGTAAGGCTATTAATAAACATAATTCTACTAACAATAGCTATAAATACAGAGAGAGAACCAACGTAGAATATTGATTCGATATTAACATATTTAGTTTCATAACATGAATTGACTTCCAAAATAAACAATTCAAGGCTCTGTAATATACCTCGGGCGTGCCTCGCGGAAAGTAAAAGCGGGCTTTGAAACGGCCTCGTGATCCTCAATGGGCTCTTGATAGTATTATACATTCAATATTCACTCAACTGTAAACTTCATTAGATAGTCTATCTACGGAGTACGTAATACAATTCTTCATTGTTACTAAGTTACTCGTCAGAAGTAATTCGATCGAAATAGAATTGATATAAACACACATAACATAACTTCACGCGTGTATCCCCGAAGGGGTAGGCAGAGGTGTATTACAGTCCGTTACGTACGTCACTAGGCTATTGCCGCTTTAGAATTGATATCAGATTGGTTAACGGACACAAAATATATCATTTTGGGGGTAGATATTTATAGTAGAGCTTCTGAAAAGGGTATGTATTAAAGAAAACCTTAAACAATAAATATGTTCAGTCAGCGGCAGTTACTTGGTAATGTGTCATTCTTCGTGATATTCTTTCATAGATTAAGATTCTAATTATTGGCTCAATATAGCATTAGTCTTGATCTAATAAGTCTTTACCTATGAAATTGCCGAAATTTTCTTATAAATTCATAAGTTCGTTATTCCTGTAATTTAATAGCTATTTCCATTATTTATATTTTGTTTCAAATTTGATTTCAAGATTTTATTGTAATATAAAATATAGTTTATATAAAAGAATCCGGTCTTCAAAAAAACAGTACTTCCTAAATGCTAGCCATTTTGATGATAAATTTCGTATTACTTAACAGCTGTCACTTTTCAAAAATGTAATAAAAGTTTATGTTTGTTAGCTTAATGTTGTCTCATTCATACACAAAAAAAAACATAAAATTTGGATTTGTCATTCCTAAAAAAATGCAAAATTGTTAGTTCTGAAAATTGGGTTTCCTCCAATTTCTTCAAGAAAAACGGTAATTTCGGCAATGTATCTTTAGTCATGGACATATGTCCATATACAATACTAGCTGTTGCCCGCGGCAACTCCCGCGTGGAATTCTGATCCCGTTCCCGCTACCCATTGGACCCTATTCCACCACTATAACCTATATAAAATACACAATTCCACCAAACATCGTTTCATTATATCTCAAAGCTTTTAGGCAGCATTTTCGTTGAAAGCTCCTATACGGCTTATTTTTTCCGACACCTCCAACAAATATAATTATATTTTAACCAATGTATACCAAAACTTCACAAATTATATACTAAAATCTTTCTCGAGAATTACTCTATCCATTGTTGAAAACAGCATGAAATCATATAGACAGACGCGGCGGAGAACTTTGTTTTATATCAATAATATAGAATTAATCGCTGAATGTGTTGCTAAGCGCAAATCTCGAAAGCAGCTGTACCGATTTCGCTAATTCTTTTTTTATAATATTCCTTGAAGTACGAGGATGGTTCTTACGGAGACAAAAAAATTAAAAATTGCCTGAAAAGAAAAGAAAAGTTAACAGGCATGTTTGGAAATAGTATATTAGTATAAATATGTGCCCCGGGGCGAATTATTAATATTAAAACAATTATATATTAATATAGGTGGTAGAGTCAAGCAACAGTCATTTTCGCCGTTGCATGAATGGGCCGACTCGACCGGGGAAGCACCACCCTCCCACAGAATATCGACGCCAAGTAACAGTATTTGAACTGTTGCGTTCCGTTTGGCGAGTGAGAGTGCCGGAGCCCAAACTCCTTTCCCATCCCCTCCCAAAATCCTTTCCCATCCCCTCCCAAACTGCTTTCCCATCCCCTTTCCTTTACAGGGTCGGCAGCGCGAGCGTAACGCCACTGGTGTTGCACACGTCCATAGGCCGCGGTAACCGCTTCCCATCAGGTGGGCCGTGTGCTTGTCTGCCACCTTAGTGGTATAAAAAAAAAAAGTATGGCCACGGGTGAAGCCGCGGGGGACAGCTAGTTAATTATACAGTAATGTCCACGACTGTATGTGCAGATTAAAAAGTCACAATTAAACGTTTTCCATACTCCGTACTGCTACTAAGAATGTCCCGGAAGAAAAATTTAACACAATTTTCGCCGACTCGGGAATTGTACACGAGACCTCATGTTGATATACTAGCTGCATTTTGCTTACTAATCAAACTTAAGAACCTCCGTTAATATAATATCGCCCTATAAAAACATTATTCCGATTCAGAAAAGCACTGTAAGTGGCGTACGTAACGGACTGCTGAGACGAGGTTTCGAGTTCGATCCCCAGTCGCCCCGGGCACACGCCTCTGACTTTTCGTAGTTATGTGTGAATTAAAAATGTTGATTATCGCTCGCTTAGTAATGTGCCCGGTAGATGGCAATAGGCTTGCCCCCTATAACATTGGGACCTTTTTTTTTTTTTTTTTTTTTTTTTTTTTCGTGCGGAAATCCCCTCGGATACCCCCCCGCCGGCCAGCGGGGGCGAAAACATAACTGGCGCAGCGTGGGTGTGTAATACATCTCTGCCTACCCCTTCGTGGATACAGGCGGGAAGTTATGTTATGTAAAACGTTTTGTGCAAATTATTCCAAATAAATTCACCATAAATATTTTAAAGTACTTCAAGGTAACTAAGCTTCGGGTTCGGTCCCCAAAGTGTTAATAGAAATCTCATGCGTTTCATTTTAAGAGGAGGTCCCAAATGTAAGTTTCAATGTACAAATAAATTGCTTTGTCGACGGCCTGGATATTTCTATTTAAAGTTTCTGTGTTGGTGACTGTTTCATCAAAGATTGTGGTTTCTACCTTCTAGTTTGAAATATTGTGTGTTCAAAACATACGCCGGGGGAAATGAGATTACGTAAGCAAAATCCTTGATTCTTTTAGTAATTTCGGAATTTAAAAGACGAAAACAAATTATCATCATCCGAGCACCAAACCCAGTGGTGCCCAAAGTTTGCAATCGGAAGCCAGAATCCGCTCTTCTACTCCTTTTAATAGTTAATATTTATCTTAACTATGAAGCATTTAGAATACTGTCTGGCCTGAAGGGTGTTATAGGGTGCCTGACCAATATCTTGAGCCCCAAGCCAACCTCGTCTGCTAGTTAGTGCACCTGTTAAGCAACGGATGAGTCTCGGATGCAGGCTTCCTCAGGGTTGGGAGATCAGACAGCAGTAGCTCCCGAAAAAGCATTTATAGCAACCAAAACAAGCGAACCTCAGGGGCTTGATTTGCGAGGGATATGCTCAATGGGCAACCTTACACCCCGGCGTCTGACGATCCGAGACGGCGTGCGGTTTAAGTCGGTTCAAACCCGCTGGCCGGCCGGGGGGAATCCGAAGGGATTTCCGCACGAAAAAAAAAGGTGGTTGATTCAGTAACGCCAGGTTTTCAAAACGCGTGATTTCGATTCGATTAGTAAGAAAAATTGTAAAAAAATATTTTAGTATTCAGTATGATCTGTCAAAACAAAACCTACCTACACTTTAGTGAGGTTATTAAACATTTAGAACCAGTCATAGTTGATTTCGTTTCCAATTAGATTTTGAGATATTAATGTTCGTTAGTTTTGAAATTATACGTTTACATAACATAACATAACTTCACGCCTGTATCCCCGAAGGGGTAGGCAGAGGTGTATTACACACCCACGATTCGCCAGTTAT
The DNA here is from genome assembly GCA_946251805.1 of Cybosia mesomella. NCBI lineage: Eukaryota > Metazoa > Arthropoda > Insecta > Lepidoptera > Erebidae > Cybosia > Cybosia mesomella. Next base: position 24,392,480 of record OX276405.1, read on the forward strand.
GTTTAGGTCCCAATGTAATAGGGGGCGAGCCTATTGCCATCTACCGGGAACGTTATACGTTTAATAAATGGAATTTTACTGAATCGAGCCCCAGGCTTGACAGTGCATAGGCTTGACTTTGAACGCAAAGGGAAAATCCTGACTCAGAGTCTCTGCCGTCAATCAGTTAGTTCTACCGGCTTACAGGTGAGCTTGGCTCACCGCCCCACACATAACTATAACACCAACACTATAATAATTTACAAGCCTTTATTTAAATAGACTGAGCTATTAACTGAACTATGAAATGTTTATAATACCGTTTGATGACCTCTGTAGCGTAGCGGTAGAGCGTTCGACTACTTGAGACCCCCTATCAAACTCCCCCCTCCCCCCTATAGAAATCGAACCCCCTGCCTCAGAGGCAGGTTCGATTTCTGGTCAGTGCAAATAATTGTATACATGAATATATTTGCATGTGTGTATTTAAAAAACAAATGTTTCTAAGTGTGTTTATCCGCATTCTAGAATCCTCAGAAGCTAGTTAAGCCAAGCTTACTTTGGGATTAGATAGCGCTATATAGAATATACTGTGTTGGCATGTATGTATTTTCTTCTACGACATTCTACACAGCGCTTTCTAGACCCAAAGTAAGCATAGTTTAACTAGCTTGTGTTATGGGTTCCAGAATGCGGATAAACATACTTATATACTTTTTTTTTGTAAATACATACATATTATACATAGAAACACCCAGACCAATGCAAATAGACATATTCAAGCATACAAATATTTGCACTGAGCGGGAATCGAACCCGCGCCCCCTATCGTAGCAGTCGAATGCACTACCGCTACGCCACAGATAATAAATTATATTTATTATGGGTTACTGCTGCGATTAATTTTTGCTGCTTAGTAAATTGACGTGAAATACGTAATATAAATTTATTGTAGCGTAGGATTTAGATCGATTGACACAGCTTCCCGAGAGAGGACCATTGGGATTTTAAATTTAGTCTTTAGGGCTTTTTTATTTCAGTTAGAAGTTAGTATATTTGTCAATGAAACATTGTGAAACATGTTTATACATTTTTCACATCTTTGTCCACTATTTATGAATACATACATTCACGTCTTTTTCCCATTGGGATAGGCAGAGAAAACATATTCCTACTTGCTATAATTTGAAGTGAAACTAAACAAAAATAAAAGTGAGTATTTTCCCCTTTGACTCACGTAAAATCCACTTAAAAGAATTTGTTACATCAAACTGTATACCAGAATAGCAGTTTAAGAATGAAATATTTTCCTCTATGTACTTTTCTTTTTATACCACTCAGATGGCAGACAAGCTCACGGCCCACATACCTATATTGTTCTATGTAGAATGTCCTACAATATTTATTTATTTATCTACCAATTTGTTTCTTTGTACACATCCTGCCCAATGTTGAACTAAATTAATATCATTCTTGATAGAAGTAATAATCCGGATCTTTGGGTTTTGTACATGCCCATCAACATGATATAAGCGTGGATTCGGCTCCTGAGTAGCCAAAATGGACGCCTATATATAATGTTTAGCTTCACATGTAATATATACTATCTGATATATATGATAGCTGATATTACACGGCTAGTGGCCTTTGCTAGAGCGATACAAGCAGGAGCTACGTGTCATGGAGTTGAATATACTGCTGAGGATGTGCGGAGTTACTCGTAAGGATCGGGTGAGGAAGTCTCGCATCCGTGACAGCCTCCATATCCATGAAATCGTGGACAAAATGCATAGGAGAGTCACCTCCGCTGGCGTGGCTTTATTCTGCGGCGTCCGCCAGGATATGTGGGTAACGGTAGGAGAGAGTAGACCCAAGAAGTACTGGCATAACGTCGTAGAAGATGACATGCGTGCTAATGGTCCTATTATCATGGATGCCCAAGACCGTGTGAAGTGAAGAAGTAAAAGTCGGAAGCAGACACTGAACTCCAAGTTGAGAACCTCGAATGCGACCGGTGACTAACGTAAGGATGATGATGATAAGCTGATATTCCCGCAATCCATGCTATTCCAGACTATAATGTATATCTGTCAAATTACATCTATATCGGTTCAGTTGTTTTTGCGTGAAAGAGTAACGAACTTTAACCAGTAGGATATTTATATATGCAAACCAAGTTTGCTATCGCTAAGCGGTGATAGCCCGGTGGCGTACGTAATGGACTGCTGAGACGAGGTCTCGAGTTCGATCCCCAGTCGCCCCGGGCACACACCTCTGACTTTGCGTAGTCATGTGTGCATTAATAAATGTTAATTATCGCTCGCTTAATCATGTGCCCGGTAGATGGCAATAGGCCCGCCCTCTATTGCATTGGGACCTTAACATAACTGGCGAATCGTGGGTGTGTAATGCACCTCTGCCTACCCCTTCAGGGATACAGGCGTGAAGTTATGTTATGTTATGTAAACTAAGTTAATCTATTTAAATTGGGCAGGTTACTTGTGTAAATTATGCATTCTTAAGTAACTTTTCCCATCTTTCTGCACCTTATAGTATATGTTCCCGAAAGATGATGACAGAGTCACCTCAACACCAACATTTCGTCTATTATGTTTTCCAGTACAACGTAATAGGGGCCATTAGGCCACATACTGTGACTTTTCCTAGCTAGACCAAATTGCCAAATAACCAAATGAATAATATCCCTATCGTTTAGTTGCCGAAAACGACACTACGAAAAAAATGCTATAGTCCTACGAATTTCCTACGCCGGTAATAAATTATTCGGCTTTCAAATTAACAAAACTTGTATGAAAGATTGCCTCATTTAAGACTTCTTTTAAAATAACGTCTATTTCTATGTTGAGACGGAAAAAGCTACGCAAAACAAGGTTAACACGAAATTTCTATATATTTATTACGAAAAACATTTCCTTTTATCCGGCAAGCGTTTAAACACCTCAAGACTTCTTTATTATTCAGGTAATTTTAAGATGTCGCTTACTCTAAACTTCGTGTTTTTATATTTTGTGTCTTTATTATATTTTGTGAGTGGCTGAGCCCACTTACATATACACACGCACACTGCACACACGCACTTACACACAAACGCACACCTAAATAGGCATTTCATTGATGCATAAATGTATTCAAACTAAGAATAAATAAGTGGGTTTGCTTGTATCTTGATTGTGTATCCTATTTTTTTTATTGCAAAATTGTTGAGAACAATTTTGTTTTTAGTTAGGTACTTTATTTTCGCTTAACGACCTCCGTCCTCCATGAGCGCAGGCCTGGGGGTGACAGGTGAGGCCACCTGTCACCCCAGCAGAAGCAGGCCGGGACGGTGGAGTGACTAGCGCCCCTCCCCCAAACCGGGGCAAGACGGGCCATTTCGAAACCGGAGATGGCCCAGGGTCAGTCGGGGTGCGAGGGATATACTTAATGAGCAACCTTACACCGCGGCGTTTTAAGACCCTAGACGGCGTGCGGTTTTAGTCGGTTCAAGCCCGACATAACCGCCCCCGCTGGACGGCGGGGGGTTTCCGAAGGGACTTCCGCAGGAAAAAAACAAGGTACTTTATTCTGTCGGCAGCATGATTGCGGCAATGGTGCGGAGCGCAAGCGCGTGGGCAGCCGCCACCTCCTTCTGCGAGCATGTAATGCTCGCGAAGAAGATGGCGGAGCGCGCCCGGAAGAGATTTAGAACTCTCCCGGCCCGCCGAGCCTGCAACATGCTCGCCGCGCGTCGCAGGCGACTCAGGCGCCGGAGGTCACTTAACGACCTCCGTCCTCCATGAGCGCAGGCCTATGGTGTCGCAGGTGAGGTCGCCTGTCATCCCAGCAGAAGCAGGCCGGGACGGTAGGGTGACTAGTGCCCAAACCGGGGTAAGACGGGGACACTGTGGTTCCCAAACCCGAGGGGGCCATCTCGATACCGGAGATGGCCCAGGGTCAGTCAGGGTGCGAGGGATATGCTCTATGGGCAACCTTACACCCCGGCGTCTTAAGACCCGAGACGGCGTGCGTTTTTAGTCGCTTCAAGCCCGACATAAACACCCCCGGTGGCCGACGGGTGGGTATCCGAAGGGATTTCCGCACGAAAAAAAAACAAAAAGGTACTTTATTCTGTAATTAATTTATATATATCTTACCTGGGAAGAGACTGAACTTCATGAACCTAGTTTGGGGTTCAGAGAATTATATGCTTATGCCTTTTTTTGTGCGGAAATCCTTTCGGACTGGCTGGCGGGGGGGTCCGCCAGCCAGCTGGGGTGGTTATGTCGGGCTTGAACCGACTAAAACCGCACGCCGTCTCGGGTCTACAGACGCCGGGGTGTAAGGTTACCCATAGAGCATATCCCTCGCATTCCGACTGACCCTGGGCCATTCGCAGTGTCCCCTCTGATAACAGCAGAGGGGTACCTGGAGCGGCCCCCACCCCCGTGGGCCTTGCAGGCCCACCATGCCCCGACCCCCTCGTGCAATGGGATCAGCTGGCCCTGAAAAGGGCCGGTTAGTCAGATTCTTGGCCGTTGACGTTGACGCCAGCTACTCCAGAGGAGCAATCAATTATGCGTCATCGCCCACGTTGCCCAGGGTGCACCAAACTTGGAGGTGATCCAACCAGTCGCACCCCTATATGCTTATGCCTAAATAATGTTTTCTATGTTTCCTGCATTTCATACCTTTATGTACATGTTGAAATCAATAAATTAAAATTAAATTGAACTCACCTGTATACCACACACCTACCAATTAAAAGACAAGGTTTTGGCGTACGCTTACCTCGTAATTCAAGCGAAGGAGCCGACCCGAACCCCGAACCTCTCGATCGTATCGAGAGGTTCGGGGTTCGGATCCTGGCCATTACATTACCGAGGTGAACCCACTCTTAACACAAGCAATTAAGCTTAGCTGGAGAGGTTAGGGTGAATATTAGTAACTTCGGTTACCAATATTCTTTAAAAAGAAATTAAAGGGGTTTTGCCAACCATAGTAACTAAATATTGAAAATGAGGAATTTGTAAGCGGACCCCGGGCTTTAAAGGCCTTTACAGGCTTTGAATGCAACTAAATTTGGTGCTCGGTTGAAGATGATCATAATTGGAATAAGTTTCTTATCTTTACTTGCAGACTAAAAGTGGCAACAAGACATATATAAACAGTATTATAATTGGAAGCGTGTCTCTAATACCTTACTTAGTCTCTGGCATATTGGTGAACAAAGTCGGCAAGAAGAGGCTTCAAATAGCCGCTGGTATATTATCAATGGCTGGTGCTATGTGTCTCCGGTGGGCTAACACTACAGTTGCGATAGTATCCCTGTTTTCAGTTACTATTGCCATATCTCAAGTCATGATGGGTTTGAATCAGGCATTCACCGTTGAAGTCTTTGGGACAACAACAAGGTTGGTATAATGAAATTTTTAATATATAGTAAGCTTATAGGTAATAATAGGTTTGGGATTTGTGGGTAGTCGATTCAACGGATTATTTGACCTGCCCTATCCTCAATACCTCATCAATTTGATCAGTTTATGTTCTGCGGGGTCAAACCCAGCCTGCCAGCTTATATACATATACCTTACATACTTGGTGAGTCATGCGCTCAGTACTCATTCGTACTGCGTGCCTAAACCACCTTAGCACACCCTTTATAATTTAAAACGTAAACCGTTGAAATCAAACATTACATAATAGACACATGTTTATAAATCAGTAGCGCATAGTATTATTTACGACAGCCTTATTTTAACCAATATTTTAAAATCTTTTATCTGCCAACCTTCATATTCAATATCTTTGTAAAAAAAAAACTATTCAAAATTTTATTTATAGCTACGTTTGCAATTTAATTAAAAATTTATAATACTTATCTTCATAATCAAAACATTACAATTTGCTCTAAATAAGCAAAACAAATAATACGAATTCGCAATAAATTACTTAATAAGATAATTAAAAGGGATTCTGTTCTGAACAACTTCTTAATTCAAAGCAGAATTAATATCGTCTATTATAAATAATACAATAAGTTACTGTCACTGATTCAATCTAATCTTAGGAAGAAGAAAGCGTAATATAATACTCATTATTTTACGAAGCAAAAAGGTTATTTTTGGAACAGTTAGGTTTTGGTTTTTTAATTTTTGACTATGACTTTGAAACATTAATAAATTTAATGTCATAGTCAAAATCACAGTAACGACTAATTCACCCTGTATATACCATTAAAACCGCTCTTACAAAATAAATAAAAAACTCAACCTAAGTATGTTTAGCAAATTTGACTGATTCTATACGCGAATTTTTCAATTGGTTCAATAGAATTTAATTCTATAATTGACGGTTGTTTGCGCCCGTTCACAATTATATTAACACCGTTATATTAAAGTCTGTGATTTATACGATTGTTTGGATTATTGACAACAATTTTCCCAGTATGTTATGTTCCATGTTCATAAATAATTATAGATATTAAAACTAGCAGATGCCAACGTGAACGTCAGTTATCCCGACCAGATGGTAATTTTTTGATCGTATCTATTATATACATATATTCAACTGCCGGCAGTTGAATATAACCGGAACAAGACGTTTCTAATAAAAAAACCGCATAAAAATGAGGTCAGTATTTTTTACTTTCATTGCGATCAAACAGACAATACTTACATACCTGTACGCACGCCTTTTTTCCTCTGGGGTAGGCACAGACGACTGCTTCAGTCCTTACAAAATTCACGAGCTTCCTCTACTATCATTAAACCTTTCATGCAAGGCTGCTAGTTTCGATTGCGTTCCACATGCCATTTTTTCAATACCTCATTAATTTGATCAGTGTTAGTTCTGCGAGGTCGAACCCGGCTAGCCTGCCCACTTACATGTGCCTTATATTACACGTACATACTTGGTATGTCATTCGCTCAGTACTCATTCGTTCTAAGTGCCCAAACCACCTTAGCATACTCTTTTCAATTCTCATTAGAAAATATTCTTTTAGGCCACACCTTCTCGCATACCTGAATACCACCTTCTTTCAGCAAAATTTATTAAAATTAAAAAAAAAGAGATCGTCATCGTCAACTTAACACAATCCAAGTATTTTTTTAAATATCTCCAATGTGTAGACAAACTTATTTACAATTTATAATACCTTTTTTTTTTTTTTTTTTTTTTTTTTCGTGCGGAAATCCCTTCGGATACCCCCCCGCGTGCCAGCGGGGGCTTTATAATACCTAGAATAGATTTATGTTGACCGTCAGTATAGATTATATATTAAGTAGCATCTATTTTGACACTATTGAAACCTATTCACGCAAAGACAATGAACCAATAGATAATTATCCACAGTGATAGGTTATCTACCAACAATATTGATAGTAGACTTGTTATATTTGGTTAGAATGATGATTTGCAGTACAATTGAAATTGAAACTTTTAGGATACCCTTCATTATATTTTAGTAGGATTTCTGTGGGACCTGATTACCAGTATACAGATAATACCTTGGTTTTAGTCGATGCATGACATAACCACCCCCGCTGGCCGGCGGGGGGGTATTATCGCTGGGAAATAAAGTTATTAATATTTTGAAGTGCGATGGACGCAAAAACTATTGAACGGATTTTCTTGTGGTTATTTCTATTAGAAAGGTCTTGGTCAGACTTAAAATCTGCCGTATGGTTGATTGCAATTGCAATCAATTTGATTGCTTTTCCAATCAATTTGATAACGAATACAGTTAAAAATAAACTTAACGTTCTCGTATCGTAATTGTTTGACCCCTTTTGTTGAGACTGCCGACATTTTATCGATCAGGATATACACGTGGCCATATTCAAGGCTTTTCAAAGCTTGTGAGTTATTAATACGACGACGAAGAATGTAGTAAATTTACTTTCATTTTTATACTTCTATGCGATAGAAAGGACTCTTTTCACACTTTGTGATGGACTACGTTATTCATTAAACTTGCATCAATTTTATGCTTTCAGGACCTTGGCACTCTCTCTGATGATGGTCAGCGGCCGTATTGGTACCTTGACTGGTAACATCAGCTTCCCCGTTTTATTGAACATGGGATGTGAAATACCTTTCTTCACTATAGGAGGACTGATGGTTGGTAAGTAAATTCGTATGCTGCTAGAAGCAGATATATGAACTAACGTGATTCTATCTTTGATTACCTTAGAGGTATATTATTTTACTTTATAGTTTGTAAGCGCTGTGTAGAATGTCGTAGAATATTTATTTATTTTTAATTTTTTTTTTATATGAAAGTTACTAATAATTCAATGAAATTTTGAAGCAATTTGTGTGCTAACTTTTCCTATAGATTTAGATCGGAAAAAGAGAACATCTAGGACGAGACTTGAACCCGCGACCAGACCCTTACAGGGGAAATACTTTGAACAACTGAGAAGAATGGTATCGGAGAATTTGGTATATTTGAGATGGGTCTAGGTAGCTCAGTTGGTCACAGTATTTCCTCTGTAAGGGACTGGTCTTGGCTTGTAGTCCCGTCCTAGATGTTTTCCGATCGAAATCTAGAGTTAATAATGATATTTGCATACCTAATATACCTCTAAACACTCCTTGAAATCTAATTTTGTTTAAAATCCCAGTTTTGTTTAATAATTCGTTTGGCACCTGTTTTATGAAAATAGTAGATTGTTCAACAAGGGACTAAAACAAGCCATAATGACACGAGATGTTTTAGCCACCCGAACGAAGCGAGGGTGGCTAATAGTTCGAGTGTCATTATGGTTGTTTAGTCCCACGTTAAACACTCTACTTTTCACTTTGAATGCGAGGAAAAAAAATGACGTTCTATACAAAATTATAATATTTATAATAACAAAGTTTCTTAAAATTACGTATTAATCGTTAATCTAACCTAAGAAAAGTTAAAAGTGCACGTTGCTTTCTTCTCCATTCTGGAGTTAGGCGTTAATTCTTCTCCACTGGATGACGATGATGACATATTTGGTCCGTAATTTATTAAGTTGCACAATTAATTGGTGAAGGTAATTGGTGATTACAACGCAAGCTTAATACGAATAATGTATTCAAAATTCAAATTGCAAAAAAAATTGTACCGCGGTTTTTTTTTGTTAAGTGACGTACGCTTTAAATGCTTGCATATTTAGCCCACAGATTCAAACTTGAAAAATAATTTAAAGCTAATTGGAAATGCAGAATAAAATGAATTAATCCTTAATACTTAGATAATAATTAATTAAATTAATATCATTAATCGTGTTTCACGAAATTAAATGGGTTTTTTAGATTTTATCAAATGTCATTTTGAGGTTATTTCTATACACAATAACTAAAAAGGTGATAATCCTCCCATTCACAAACACCATGATTGGCTGTTTAGGAGTATTCAAAGTAAATTAAAAAACATTACTTTAGTCCCTAGAGATTAATAAGGAACTTTAGTCCCGATATGCAGAGACTAAAGTAACATTTTAAGAGCATGAGAAGTGAAAAGATTATTATAATAAAAAAAACTTTACAAGCAATATTATCTGTGTTTGTGGAATCCTTGCGAAGAAGCCCCGTGAGTGCGAAAGTAATTGTATTTGACTTTACTCGCGTAAAACTTTCTGTTTTGGTCTTTGAAGATGGAGTAAAATGAAACTTTTATATTCTTGGAAACAACGAAATACTTTCATGTGAGTTTCTTTGCTTGAACTGAATAATGCAATCGAATATGTACTCCTGATTTTGTATATAATTATGTATATTTTTTTTGGAACAGCAGCGATGGCCCAGTGGCGTACGTAACGGACTGCTGAGACGAGGTCTTGAGTTCGATTCCCAGTCACCCCAGGCACACACCTCTGACTTTTCGTAGTTATGTGTGCATTTATAAATGTTAATTATCGCTCGCTTAATAATGTGTCCAGTAGATGGCAATAGGCTCGCCCCCTATTACATTGAGACCTTAACATAACTGGCGAATCGTCGGTGTGTAATACACCTCTGGATACCCCTTCGGGGATACAGGCGTGATGTTATGTTACGTTATGTTATTTTTTTGGAGCTTTAGCTCACCCAACTGTCTGTAATGATCACATATACAACATTGAGAAGAAAGTCTGTATAAAAAAGCGGCCAAGTGCGAGTCGGACTCGCCCATTAAGGGTTCCGTAGCAACAAGTAACATAATAATGTTTTTTTTTGAGCTGAGTGAGACGAAGTCGAGCGAAAGCTCCTCATACCAGACTTCAGGATTTTCTTTGTCACAGGTCTCCTCCTAAACTACTAATCCAATCAGAACCAAATTTGGCATGATTAAAGAGGTCAATCAGAAGAAGGTTTATGGATATATTTTGAAAAAATTAATGCTACAACAGAGGAATGAACATTTATTGTTTTTTTTTCTACTTTTGTGTGAAAATGTTAATGCGGTTCACGGAATACATCTACTTACCAAGTTTCAACAGCATACTTCTTATTGTTTTGGAAAAAGTGGCTGTGACATACGGACGGACAGACAGACTTACATGACGAATCACAACGGAACCCTAAAAATGACTGTAGATGACGAAAATATAACAAAGCTATAGGCCTACCATGAAATATCCACAGTTGCGGATCAAAGTTTAGGGTAATCGGTTCCATGGAATACATTTACCCTGCAATTCAGTGATACTTCGTCCGGCCTTAACCCTACTGGAAGAAATCTTAGGTGATTTCATGCTACCAACATGGCTTTTACTGCTACGTATTTTGTTCGTTTCCAATGTTTTATGGTAGATCCCCTGTTTCATAAGACAAAATCTAGTTAAAATAATGAAAAGAAATGAGTTGACAGACACCAGAATCGATTTACATCGTAATAAATTGTAATAAAAAATCTCAATACGAATTTTATTAGTTTCAAATACTAATCATTCTGAATAGATCCTCTTAAGTGCTATAGTGAAAGGAATTGTTATGAAATAGAATGAGCTTCTCAAAGTTCCAAAACCGAATTACCAACATTCCCAAATGTCCCTAACTATATCTCTCTAAACAACTATGAAAACAACCAAGCGTATTATTATGATCCTTTTTTTTTTTTTTTTTTTTACGTGCGGAAATCCCTTCGGATACCCCCCCGCTGGCCAGCGGGGGTGGTTATGTCGTGTCTCGACTAAAACCGCACGGTGTCCTCCCCAAGTGTCCGTTGCCGGGCACCCCGGGTAAGCCCTCGAAAGGATAACCCCAGGGTTGCCGGCGGACTTTGGCCGCCAACGCGGCCTCGCCTGGTGGGGTCGGGTTTTATCCCGCTTCGGTGAGTTGGCAGGCGTGTGTAGGGCACACACGACACGCCTCCGCCACGGCCTGCTTCTGTAAGGACGGCGAGTCAGCCAACTGCCGTCCTCAGGCCCCGATCATGGAGGTCGGTAGTCCCGGGCGTAGATGAGTCTGCGGCGTCCTCGCCGCAGACTGCGAAACTCGGGGGGCAGGGTTCTTTCCCGCTCCCTCTCCGCCGTCTCTTTCACGAGCATTATCTGCTCGCAGAAAGAGGCGGCGGCGTGCCACTTGCTCCCGTCGGAGACCACGGCCCTCACCATGGTCTCCAGAGAGAGAACGTCCACGCCCAGGACCGCAACGAGATCCCGGCGTTGACTCGCCCACGCAGGGCACTCCACCAACGTGTGGAGCGCCGTGTCTTCGCCAGGATCCTCGCAGTGCTGGCACTGCGGCGTTGTCTCCCGGTGGATGCGCCACAGATACTTACCGAAACACCCGTGTCCGGTAACCATCTGGCACATCCGGTAGGAGAGGTCCCCATGGTCCCTCTCCAACCACTCCTTCATGATCGGTCTCACCGCCGCAATGGTGGATTCCCCCCACCTTGGGTGCTCAAGTCGCACCCTCCATGTCTCCATGAGTTCCTGGCGGAGCAGGGACCGCTGAGCCCTGATTTCACGGGGCTCCGGCCTATGGCCCCGCTCCAGCGCCTCCTTGCGCCACTGGTACAGCAGCGCAAGGGCTCTCGCTTCCAGGTCCCATGGAGGGGTCCCAGCTAGGAGACATGCCGCCTCGACGGAGATCGTGCGATACCCCCTGATGACTCTGACGGCCATCGCCTTTAACGGGCTGTTCCTCTTAATACATCCTAGCTTAACAACAGGGGTTATAATCACACATTGCCTCACTGTCCACAAAATTCTATCAAAGTGGTGTTGTCGTCAGAATTAAATCCACCCTTTTCTCGAAGCAGTTCAGGCCATTTTTGAACCTCTATAACTTCGTTGTGAATAAAACTAGAAACTTGAATTATCCGTGACAATACAAGACGTAATCAAACATTGTATAAAAACGGTATATTTCAAATTTTATTCAATTTGTACTTATAGTAATATTAATAGTAACTACCTAGTTAAAGTTTCTTAATTTTGTCACTCACTGACTGACAGACCGATCATCAAAACTCTAAGGCAGAAGTGCCTTAGAGCTTTGATGAGTTTTCAGCAGACATAAAAGCTTCAAATGTAGAATACAATTAGTATTTAGGAAAAACCTAAATATTTTGCAATTTCGGTCCGGTTCATAGATACACCACACCAACTGCATATATATTTTTTTTTTTATACCACTCGGGTGGCAGACAAGCTCACGGCCCACCTGATGGGAAGCGGTCACCGTGGCCTATGGACGTGTGCAACACCAGGGGAGTCACACTCGCGCTGCCGACCCTAAAAAAAAAAGAAATTGCAAAGCAGGAATAGCCTTTAGTCTTCCGGGAAGACCAAAGGCCACTCCCTCCTCTCCCTTCTTTTTTAGTTTTTGTGCTGTCAGAAGGAAGACTCTTCCCTGTAGGTAATAAATAACTTTGTAATCCCATATAAATAATTATTAAAGTGTGTAATCCTTTGTATGTTTATTATTGAAATAAATTATCATTCTTAATATTATTACAAAGTTACATAACTGCCAAGCCATTTATTTTGATGTAGGTCTGTAGGTAGGTGTAGGATTTGTAGAGAATTTTAGACTAGAATTCACGCTGATCACTATACACTATGATGAGATTTAGAGCGTTAGGTTAGGGCTTGCAGAGTTAGAAGCTTGGCTCTTCATAGGATCAGATTATTTTTTTAAGGTATAAATAAGCAAAGACTCGTCTTGGCATCATTTACCATGAACATGTTTTTGGTGGCAAATAATTTTCTATTTAATAGTAACATCACTTAAAATGGACAGCCCTTCTCCGTAAGAGTTTAATACGAAGTTATTTCGTTTCTGATCTCCAGCTGGTTTAATTTCATACGATTTCAATTATATAACAAAAATATGTAATTGTTTACAAATTATAATTCTAAGATTATGCTTTCTATGACGCTAAGGATGTGTTTTTCACTTGGCTTCGATGTCATTATATAAGTGAATTCTACTGTATATAAATCTTAAAAAATTACATCTTAATTGCACAAAAATAAGTTATTAATTAATGTATAGTCAACGACGAAAGTTGGTTAGCACCTAAATATTTCTAAACCAATTTTACTTTTTACTTTTACTATCCCCAGAGGACAAAGTTAATATTATGCATGTTTTATTTATTATTTTATCAAAGGGTTAAGGGTTAAATTTGTTAAGCGACTTCTGTCTTTGACTTTATCTGTATGTTTATCATTACTATGAATATTAAACTAATGATTTTTTTATCTTCCTCAGGTGTTATAGTACTATACATATTCATGCCATCAAAGAAATAACATCAGAATTCGTCGAGATATGTGCAAGCAAAAGATAGTGTGTCAGTGATGGAAATATATTTGATATATATAAGAAACATTCGATGTTTTGGCGCCAACGCGGGAAAAGACACATCGAGGCAGCGTTTCATTTTCTAAAATTTCTGTAATTTCGAGTATTTGTGTGTAAAAATGGTGGATTTTTAGATATAAAGTCTTCGACAACGTGCACAGGTATAGGAAAGTGGCATAGTTACCGTGAATTGTGATTTTCCGTGTTGTTTCTAAAACTCCACAGAAGCCTCTAGTAAAGTCTCCACTACTTTACTAGGGCAGGACTTTGACTTGACTTATAACTATGAAGGACTTACTTGACTTGATTGTGACTAAATTACGAAAACGCTGCATAATATTCAATTCATAATATTTGCAAATTACTTGTTTGTGGCCAAATGCGATGCAAGAAGCCAGAAAAAAAATAAAGAAACATTCTTTTTTACATGTCTTATTATAAGTTCCTATCAAATAGTTGTGAAGTACTTTTATTGTTAACATTATAAAACAGTTCTTGTTCAATAAAACCATCGAATGGAATAATTATTTCATTTCTTGAAGGCTTTTTGAGATATTTATATGATTGTACAAATATTTTTAGTAGTATTTAGTTTTAATTTTTAAGAAACGAAGAGTATGTCTGTCGTGAAAACCTTAACTCAAATTTGAGCCATCGTAACCTTTGAGGGCAACTCAAATATATGAGGCACGATGACCTCATGTGATAAATGACCAGAAATAAAGTTTCAAGGGCGAACGGGGCCCCTAAGATCTTAATGGTCCAAGCCAATATCAGCTGCAAGCCGTTGAACCTGCTGATTACGGAGATGCTCTGACGCAGGTTTTATTCATAGAGGTAGGAGTCAGATGGCAGTTGGTCCTATTAAAGCCACGATACACTACGATACTAATTTGAATTTGATTGAACTAATACGAGACTTAACCTATAATGGTCTCGTACTGGAAGATTAATGAGTTAGATGGATCCTTATTGAAATTATTGAAATTGTCGTCCTCATACAATAACTTCTTTGTAAACTACTTGTGCAGAATCTATTTTATTATAAAATTGTAAATTAGTTGTTTCTGTACATTGGAGATATTTAAAAAAAAATACTTGGGTTATGTTAACTGAACTATTCTGAACACAAAATTTTTACTTTTTTTTGAATTCTTGTCTGTCTGTTTGTTCGAGTTGAAGCAAAAACTGCTGATCGGATTATGATACGGTTTTTTTGTTATTAGAAAGTTCTTGGTCAGGCTTAAAATCTACCGTATGTTTGATGGCAATTGGTTAATTAGATATCATCAAAAAACGATAACTGACATCCGCACGGGCGGTGCCGCGGGCATTAGCTAGTACATAATAAATATGCTATTACAAAAACTGTGTAAAGGTTCCTGGGCGAGGCGTGATTGAATTTTGAATTTCGAATGTGAGATGCGACGTAGACGCAGAAAATAGCTAAATAACTAGATAGCAGTAATCAGTAATCAGTTTATTTCGTAAACATAGATGGTATATAATATATATGCTCTGCTGTGCTCCGCGTCCGCCTATAGGCATACGAAATAGTAGATTGTTATACAAGGAGCTAAAATGACCCATTATATACGAGGTAGTTTTACTCCCGAGCTTTAGCGAGGGAGTAAATAGAAACCGAGTTTTAATGGGTTTTAGCGCCGTGTTACACTATACTTTTCACTACGATTGCGAGAAAATAAAACAATCCAATACAATATGAAATATGTAGTTTATTTTATTAACTTTTTGTAAGTTTTTAAATAAATGCTTTGTGACCTTGACGGCAACAGATTGAAAATTATTTCATTTCCTTTCTCTTCTATTTGTAAATTAGGGTCTCCATTCTCACTAGATGATGACATTTTCACTATTGTAAAATTAATTACGGTCACTACCAATTCAATTTGCAATTAGAGAAAAATTATAAAGATTTTGCGCCAATGTCTTTTTTTTTTGTTTCTTCTGTAGCCGCAACACATTGCATGCATTCTACCAGAGATCGCCGATTTTAGTTCCATTTTTAAAATTAAAATGAAGTTCTTTTTTTATGAAACAGTAATAAGTCGAGTCTTTATTCATGATTATTCTACTTATGACTAAAGACTTTTTCGTTTTTGTAGGCTCATTGTCATTTGACACACAAAAATTACAAATAAAAAAAACTTTTTCCCCTAGGGGAAGAATTGCAATTTTTTCTTCGCTCTGGTACGCCACAATGACGGTCTTTTTGGCAAGAGGAGTGAAAAATACATTTCAAGGGCCATATTATTTAAACGAAATAGAGGGATAAAAAATGAATAACAAAATCAAATAAAGTAAAACGTAAATCAGAATGTCAGTGAATATTAGCGTGTAAAAGATATTTATGTCAAGAGAAAAGTTAAATAAAAAATTAAACCCCCAACGCAAAAACAACGAAGTTTGACATGTGTGTGTGTGTCTGTCTGTGGCATCTTACCTCCCGAACAGATGAACATATTTTGATGCGGATTTTTTTTGTTCGAACGCCGAAATCACCTAGATAGTTTCTAGCTACAAATTAATTTATATCGGGGGTTTTTAAATTATGAAATTATGTAATTTCATACCAAGGAGGCAGCAAACAAAAGTGGCTTATTTTTGCTGGTCAAGTAGTGGTCTTAAATCGATACCAATTTTTGTTTCGTGCAGCCAGTCTAGTAGGATACATATAAATCATTGTTTACATACTCATAAATCTCATATGACGAACGAATAACTACCAGAATTCTTGAAAATACCAAAATATGATACTGTCGGAAGTTTGCGAAAATGTCACACATTGAAATAAAACTAGTTTTAACGGATTCCATTGCGATTTATATGATGTTATTTTATATTTTACATTGAACGATTTTACAATAACCATGGCTGCTGAAAAGCAACCGAAACGTCGGGATTCATGTAAAATATAAAATAACATCAAATAAATCGCGATAGAATCCGTAAAAAATAGTTATTTCAATGAATAACGAAATACTTTCTTATAATCACTTCTGTCCTGTTTCTGACTTCAGTTTCACTTATCACGCAACAAACAGTTTGTGTGAAGTCGTACGAGTACATACTCAAAGTTTTCCATTCTTTGGATATCATTACTCCCTTTGTACAACACCCGAGAGATAGAGGTTTATTTTCTTTACAAAGTGTATATGTCTTATTTATTACACGACTACTCAGAAAAGGAGGGTAATGTTTTCAGGATTCATGAGAGTTTCTTCATTCCTTTTCATTCATGATGCTGTGTTCAGATTTGGATGTGTGGGGCATACTAATTAAGCTGTTAAGAGCAAAAATTGTATCACGGTCCCTACCGTCCCTGGGTGAGGTGGGAATGAATTTTGAATTTCGAATTTGATGTATAAATAAATATAAATATAAATATTCTACGACATTCTACACAGCGCTTTCTAGACCCAAAGTAAGCATAGTTAACTAGCTTGTGTTATGGGTTCTAGAACGCAGATAAACATACTTAAGTATATACTTTTTTTTTTGTAAATACATACATATTATACATAGAAACATCCAGACCAATGCAAATAGACATATTCATGCATACAAATATTTGCACTGAGCGGGAATCGAACCCGCGCCCCCTGTCGTCAGTCGAATGCACTACCGCTACGCCACAGAGGCCGTCAATATCGATATCGGACGTAGACTAGATAATAGTAAATTAATTTTGACACATAACTGGTAAGGCATAACGCACATTTTTGTAATGGCATCTGTCTGCATGGCAGCTACGAAAAGTTACATATTATTAGATGGCAATTGCGATACGAAATTGTTATTGCTAGTAGTATACATAGAAAATGTATTGATAACGATAGAACTATTGTTTAAAAGACTTTAACTTTGTTCTAAAATGACATAAACACAAATTGTAGACGAAATGACAACAACAAAATGTATCTCAATTATCATTTGTCTCAATCATTTTGTTACTAAAACAATTGTATGACTGACAAAAGAACAAATTATTAAATGGAATTATTCTATTCAATAAATAGATGCCACCGTTTGTACTTGAGATACTAATTACGTAAGTTGTTATTAGGGATGACGCAGTAATAATAGTCAGTTGTCCTAACTTTATGTAAAAAAAAAATCGTTCATTGAATTAAAACTAGTTTTAACGGATTCTATAGCTATTTATTTGATTTTATTTTATTATTTAAATTGATTGAAATACAACATGACTTCATGGCACTGTGAGCTCATTCTGCGTAAATAGTAACACCAACAATTCAGCGTAGTTCAGGTACTTTGAGATAACTTACAGTTCAACCTACAAGACAACAATCATCTTTAGTCTCCCCGTGACCACGCCTGTCGAAAAGCGACTCTGAAACGGTTTACCAACAGTCGATTGGTCCATGAACCGTTGGTCAACATTATTTTTAAACCATAAACTTTTCGTCCAATGGACTTTTCATCCACGAACGTTTCGCCAGCATTGTAGAGTAATGTTTTGACCAATAACTTTTCACCCAAAGAACAATTGGCCCATGGACTGTTCCCCAAGAGAACGGTACGGAACGATCCAACTTTCCGGACTAGTGATTCCGGCTCGCACTCTGTTGGGGTTACAGTTCTAACCTAACCTAACCCACTAGTGCCGTCGGGCACCACTAGTCCGGAAAGTTGGATTTCGATAGCGAGATTTTAAGTGGCTCCGCACACATTTGCCATTTACGAAAGTAATGTTTTTTAACAACTGTTCGTGTTAAAAAGTTATGATTGCAGTTGCAGTATTATTTTGTTTTGTAAAATGAATATAAGTTTATTTATACATTTTGGTTTTAATTTTATACAGTACCTACACCTCATCAACCTTTCTAAAATTTATGGTTGCATTGCATTGCACTAATGCCATAAAAAAAAAAAAAGACATTGATGCATGCTGGGGTTCGAACCTACGATCTGTGACTTGGTAGTCCAACGGTCATATCCCTAGGCTATTATTGCTTGTAGAGATTACTTGACGCTCACTGACGTACCGTTCTCTTGAGGAACAGTCCATGCGCCAATTATTCTTTTGGTGAAAAGTTATTGGTCAAAACATTCTGTTGGTTAAGCATTCACTGACGTAGAGTAATGCTGGCGAAACATTCGTGGATGGAAAGTCTATTGGACGAAAAGTTTAGTTAACCGTTTCCGAGTGCCTAAAAGCAACGGAAACGTCGAGTTCGATGTCAAAATTAAATAACATCAAATAAATCTTGAAATTTACCGTTAAAATAGTTTTATTTCGCGTAAACTTCCGACAATATCAAATAATCGTTCATTTTAAAACCTTACATTTGTTCCTGTGATGTTAATTGACCTCATGGATGTCAAACCTTGACAAGTCTTTCGAAATAGACACATAA
Organism: Cybosia mesomella; assembly: GCA_946251805.1. Lineage (NCBI taxonomy): Eukaryota > Metazoa > Arthropoda > Insecta > Lepidoptera > Erebidae > Cybosia > Cybosia mesomella. The sequence goes on from OX276405.1 coordinate 24,411,637, forward strand.
TTAACGTCTTCCAAGCCACAAAGATACCACATTACTGGAGTTGAAATTTTAGAATACGCGCTTCCGAAACACAAGCTTTGTTATGCCAATCAATATTAAGTCATCAATTCTACTTATAAACCGATATAATATATAAATCTGAAAGGGGTCTGAAAACTTTTGACAGCTGATATACTCGATTAGCAATATCTTGTTACTTGTAAGGAGAAAGTATTTTGCTTGTTAAAACTTGACTAATAAAACGCTACCTCAATACTTAGGTATATTTAAACTGCTTGGGCCGCCGCCACCTCCTTCTGCGATTATGTAATGCTCGCGAAGGAGATGGCGGACCGCGCCTGGGAGAGGTTTAGAACTCTCCCGGCCCGCCGAGCCCGCAACATGCTCGCCGCGCGTGGCAGGCGACTCAGGCGCCGGAGGTCGCTTAACGACCTCCGTCCTCCATGAGTGCAGGCCTGGGGGTGGCAGGTGAGGTCGCCTGTCACCCCAGCAGAAGCAGGCCGCGACGGTGGGGCGACTAGCGCCTCTCCTCCAAACCGGGGCAAGACGGGGAAACCGTGGTTCCCAAACCCGAGGGGAGAGCCCCTGGGCCATCTCGAAACCGGAGATGGCCCAGGGGCAGTTGGGGTGCGAGGGATATGCTCCATGGGCAACCTTACACCCCGGCCTTTTTAGACCCGAGACGGTGTAACGTGCGGTTTTAGTCGGTTCAAGCCCGACATAACCGCCCCCGCTAACCGGCGGGGGGTATCCGTAGGGATTTCCGCAAGAAAAAAAAAAGGGGCCCATCTCGAAACCGGAGATAGCCCAGGGACAGTCGGGTGCGAGGGAAATGCTTTATGGGCAACTTTACACCCAGGTGTCTGAAGACCCGTGCGGTTTTAGTCGGTTCAAGCCCGACATAACCGCCCTCGCTGGCTGGTAGGGGGGGGGGTTGCGAAGAGATTTTCGCACAAAAAAAAGGTATATTTAAACTTTTAAACCAATGTTCTATTTTATTATACCTACTAGCATCGCCCGCGTGGAATTTTGGTCGTGTTCCCACTTCCCATGGGGATCTATTCCAGGGATAAAAATTAACTAGCCTATGTGTTATTACAGACTATAATCTATTCCTGTACGAAATTTCAGCCAGATTCGCTCAGCTTTTTGAGTGTGATTGAGTAACAAACATAAAAACATCTTCCGTCCCCGTCTCCCCGTGACCATGGCTGCTGAAAAGCAACCGAAACGTCGGGATCAATGTAAGATATAAAATAACATCAAATAAATCGCGATAGAATCCGTTAAAAATAGTTTTATTTCAATAAAAACATCTTCACAAACTACCACATTTATAATATTAGTAGGAAATAGGATAGTAAGATTTATAATTCTTTTTTAAATATTTGTAGGCATCATAAAACTGATTGAATTTATTTTTCTTCTATATCCCAGTTGCAAAAGCTATCACCTTGAAGCCTGATTATAGTTAAAACTAGCTTACGCCTACGGCTCCACCCGCGCTAAGGTCGGCTATCGTATTGGTCACATCTCCGGTTCTACTTAACCAAGTGCAATCAAACAAGATTTTAGGTCTGACCAAAAGTTTTCTAGTGATCCGTTCAGTAGTTTTCGCATCCATCGCGAACAAACAGCCAACCAAATTTAGGTTCCCATGGGTAGCGGGAACGAGATCAGAATCTCACGCGGACGACGTCGCAGGCAACAGCTAGGTAAGTATCTTCAGTTCGTTATTTTAATATCTAGGCCTGCTCGTTTTTTTAACGTTTTTAAAATTGAAACCTAACTAGATCGATTTACCGCTCCCGAAACCACAGGGGGTTTATATAAATATAATAAATGTAATGAAAATCGATGGAGCCGTTTCCGAGATTCAGATTATTTGTATTTATGTACATATATTGTACAAGAATTGATCATTTAAAGGTATTAGATATTTTAAAAACTTATTCAACAGCCCTATTATGAAGGCACTCGACTGTACAATAAATATTATACACGTATTTATTTTTGTAAGTATACGCCACGGCACGGTTCGAGTTTATTGCTCAGGTGATTTATGAACCGAATAGAATTACTATCAATTTTTTATATTGTTTGATGTATAATACTCCCGTCTATAAATAGGCACGAGCACAACTGTAGGCTTCTAGGGTTGGAGCCTTTAGGGTGAAGATATATACAATCACTAGCGGCCCGGTACGTGCTTCGCTACGTCAAAATGATCCGCCATGTATTGAATTCAAGGGCTTACCCGGGGTGCCCGGCAACGGACACTTGGGGAGGATTAATCCCTTCGGATACCCCCCACCGGCCAGCGGGGGTGGTTTTGTCGTGTATCGACTAAAACCGTACGGTGTGCGCACGAAAAAAATAATTCTGAGAGATTTGTTAATATTTTTTTCCGTAAGAACCTTGTACAGAGTATTAGAAAACTACAAAAAAAAAAACAGCCAAATCGGTCAAGCCGTTTTCATGCTATGTCGTGACTACGGAAAACGGGTTTCATTTAAATATATATATATCTAGATATAGATAGATAGATTCATGCTCCGAGCGTATTCACAACTCAGTAGGCTTCGGTTTTCAGCCTATGAAACGGTAGAATTTCAATATTTTCCATAAAGCGACGAGTGTTCGAGTGGGTTGTTTAGACCCACTCGAACACTCAGCTCAGCCATGCTTATTCTGTAAGAACCTTTATGTTTCTGAACAGCTGAATCAGCGGGGAGTATCAAATTTCTTATGGCGAATATAATATCATACCTCGAATTCAGCTGTCGAGATTTATGAACCCGTTTAAAGAATACCACATCAGAACAGAAGCATAGCACTATTATAAAACTAAGTCATCTGCAGCGTCTGTCTGTCATTTTCATGCTGTTTTCACTAATGGATTTTGAGATATAAAAAAATGTTGTATGGTGTGATTGTGTATCTTATATAGGTTGTGGTGGTGGAATAGGGTCCTTTGGGTAGCGGTAACGGGATCAGAATTCCACGCGGGTGAAGCCGCAGGTAACAGCTAGTTATATCTAAATTAAATATCTTTTACGAGGATCCCTATACTTCTAGAGATGGTGAGTGGTGTGTTCAGGAATTGTGGCGCTACAATGAATGGGGTTTTCTTAGCGGTGAATGCACATACTTGTGTCTTAGTGGGGTTGAATTGGACTAAGTTTAGTCTTCCTCAAGCGGACACTTGTGAGAGTAGTCTCGATTTCAGACACAAGTCGCTCGCGACTTTCATCCACTGCGGACCAAGGGATTTTAGCACGGCTCGTCTAACGAGCGTCTCCAGTATTGTCGTCTACATAGCAATGAATGGAATCATCGGACATCATGTCATTGATATACAGCAGAAACCGGATCAGAGTCAACACGGAGCCTTGTGGGACACCAGTGTGTATGTCCCGAGCAGCTGCCATCGACGATGGCTTGGATGCTTCTGTCACTCGGAAAGTCCATAAGAAAAGAAAAGACTTCTAAAATAACGAATAAATAAATAAATATTCTATGACATTCTACACAGCGCTTTCTAGACCCAAAGTAAGCATAGTTTAACTAGCTTGTGTTATGGGTTCCAGAATGCGGATAAACATACTTATATACTTTCTTTTTTGTAAATACATACATATTATACATAGAAACACCCAGATCAATACAAATAGACATATTCATGAATACAAATATTAGCAGTGAGCGGGAATCGAATCCGCGCCCCCTGTCGTAGCAGTCGAATGCACTACCGCTACGCCACAGAGTCCTTCAAAAGATTTTTAATGTAGGCAATGAACAATAATGAATTATAAATTTAAGTATAGTTATAATTGGGTGTTGAACTTACACTCACTGCTGTGATGAAATTTTTAATAAATAGTAGGTTGCTATTTCTGTCTAAGGTGGTAACGTTTGTATGTAATTATTGAACAAATTTGAGTCCATTGTTGCCTTTTACAGCATTCAAAACATTGTCTAAACTACAAGCTGGATACGCAGCATGCACTTTGCTAACCCATCAATAAACTAGTGACTCAGTAACAACAAAACTTCACCCTCTTACTCTTTCGTACTAAAGCTCTAACAACACTCTCAACCAGACTAAAAAATTCAGTCTACCAGTCTGTGTACGTTACATATAGGAACATCAAACCGTTTTCATAATGCAGGAGGTGAATTGAAAGCACTAACTGATGCTGAACTGCCCAACAACGCTATGGTACTTATAAATACGTTAGATGTGGGTCAAGCGTAGGGATCTCGGAAATAGTGAGTTTTGAGGAATTTTCTTTAGGCAAGATCGGTTCTGATTGTGTTAAAATAATATATTTATTATGTGGTAGTATCAACTCTATGTTTTTTGTGTAATTGACGGAAGAGGCTCTGGCGCAGCTTTTCCTCTCCGATTTGGAAGGTCAGACGGCAGTTGCTGCCATAAAAGTCATATATGACAAACCAAGGAGAAGGAGTTAGTGGACTGTTTGGAGTGAACGCTGAAATGGAGAAGATGTGGTCTTGTACGCTATATTTAAAACATATAAACTCCATAACATAAATAATTCAATCCAGGATAACTATATATGCTTCTACAACAAGCTCCCTGATGAAATGAGCAAGTAACCAATGAACTAAAAGTTTACCAACAAGACTTTTTTTTCACGTGCGGAAATCCCTTCGGATACCCCCCCGCAGGTCAGCAGGGCGGTTATGTCGTGCATCGACTAAAACCGCACGGTGTCCTGCCCAAGTGTCCATTGCCGGGCACCCCGGGTAAGCGCTCGATACCAACAAGACTATTATACAATTAAATAATACTATTAAATAACATTGGGACCTAAAACATAACTGGCGAATCGTGAGATACACCTCTGCCTACCCCTTCAGGGATACAGGTGTGAAGTTATGTTATGTTATGAAAACAAGCTTTGAAATGAAATGCTTGACTAATAAGTCAATTAAACAAAACATTGTTCAATGGTAATGGTTGGTCAAAAATGGTTGTCATCAACCGCGGACAACAGCTAGTAATATATAACTAAGTTTAGTTCTAATTTTAAACTTTCGCGTTCCATGATATACAATAATACTAACGGGAATTAACGCGAATTCAGTCAGCCTGTGACCAGGGCCAGTGTAACCTGGTCGAAACGTCAGACAATCCAAAGCTATACCTATACATGATCGCGTTAATTCCCGCTAGCATTATTAGTTTAGTTCTTTATTTGGGACGATTTGTATGCAAAATAGTTCTTGAGAGAGCACCTAGCCGATAGCTAGATAGCCGCCTAGATAGCGATAGACTTGTGCCTTATAACATGGAACCGTAACATCATGGATACTCCTCTGATAAAGTATCTATTCAGGCCTCATCATCGTCACCGTAACGTTATTCCCGGTTGTACCCCAGGTGTTCACCTCGGAGCCAGGGTTCGCTGTCTCTTACTCCTTCTTACTGATGGCCTCTGTGGCGTAGCGGTAGTGCATGCGACTGCTACGACAGAGGGCGCGGGTTCGATTCCCGCTCAGTGCAAATATTTGTATGCATGAATATGACTATTTGCATTAGTCTGGGTGTTTCTATGTATAATATGTATGTATTCACAAAAAAAAGTATATAAGTATGTTTATCCGCATTTTGGAACTCATAATACAAGCTAGTTAAACTATGCTTACTTTGGGTCTAGAATGCGCTGTGTAGAATGTCGTATTTTTTAATTTTGATTTGACTTATCTTGGCTATATAAGAGTGACTGTCGTCTGTTGACCCTACTCCGAGAGGAAAACCTGTGCTCGACCCTCGTTCGTTGATCAGCAGGCGTACCGGCTAGTAAGTGAGGTTGGTTAGAGCCCCCAAGAACTTGGTGGGGCCCCCATTCGGACAAATTACTCCTACAGGCCTGATTATGGGCGAAATAACGACAAAAGAAATTATTTAGAACTCTCCCGGCCCGCCGAGCCCGCAACATGCTCACCGCGCGTCGCAGGCGACTCAGACGACGGAGGTCGCTTAACAACCTCCGTCCTCCATGAACGCAGGTCTGGGGATGGCAGGTGAGGCCGCCTGTCACCCCAGCAGAAGCAGGCCGGGACAGCGGGGCGACTAGCGCCCCTCCCCCAAACCGGGGCAAGACAGGGACACCGTGGTTCTCAAATCCGAGGGGGCCATCTCGAAATCGGAGATGACCCAGGTTCAGTCGGGGTGCGAGGGATATACTCTATGGGCAACCTTACACCCCTGCGACATAACCGCCCGCCGCCGCCCGCTGGCCGGCGGGAGGATATACGAAGGGATTTCCGCACGAAAAAAAAAGTATGGCTCACTCTAAGTTCTGGCAGTTTTAATCCGAAGTCAAAATTCGTTCACTAGATCGAGATATTAAAGGCTGATGAAATATCACGGGTATAATTAATCAATGTCATTCTCGACATTTGGAAACAATATCTTAGCTGGTGAATAGATGAGGATTTTTTCGACAACAGAATTCATTCCACGCTAAACTCATTTATTTTCACTGGCCAGTGGCTTGATAGCAAACCGAATTTTGTTATGCTCTTTTTTTTACGTGTGGTAATCCCCACGGGCTTCAGCCCATATCGGTGACAACGATGGGGTGCGCGTGTCGGAATCTGACCGGCTAAAACCACACGGTGTCCTTCCTAAGAGTCCATTGCCGGGCACCCCGAAAGCCCTCGAAAGGCCAGAGTTACCAGCGGACTTTGGCCGCCACCGTCGCCTCACCTGGTGGGGTCGGGTTTTATCCCGCGTCGGTGAGTTGGCAGGCGAGTGTAGGATACACACGACACGCCTCCGTCTTGGCCTGCTTTTTGTTATGCCCTAATGTAAATCTGAACTTTCTCTACTCTATTTTTTTTAATTTAGAGAATTTGTTATCCAGGATATAGGGAATATCTCCCTCTCATCTCATCCTTTCCAACTCATTCGGCTTTCAGTCTAACTATGAAACAGCTGAACTACGATATTTTCCGTGAAGCGACTGCTATCACATTCAGGGACTTAAAACACATTCATAAAGGTTACATAATTATGTGGGTTACACTATAAAAAGGTTACAGAATGAAAGTGTTACACTTATAATGAGGTATTGAATCTGTTAATCATTACCACTTTCAATTGTGTAACAGTTATATATGTAACAGATATTAATTTGTTAACAGTGTTAATAAGTGTTAACCGAAATGCTACGTTGCCAAATTTACTATTCTATAATAGTTATAATCAAAATTTTTAAATAAAGATAAAAATTTTGTACATCCCCAAGTACTTTAGGACGTTCTGTTAAACTTATTAACACATATAAAATGTACCACTTTGAATATGGTACACTTTTGTATCTGTTACATTTATAAATGGTTTCCTTCTAAAACAGTTTCAAAAAACATGGTTAAAACACTTTATTACGGTTATAGTTTGGATCCCTAGGCACATTATTAAGTGAGCGATAATTGACATTTATTATGCACACACAACTACGAAAAGTCAGAGGTGTGTGCGCGGGGGCGACAGGGGATCGAACTCGAGACCTCGTCTCAGCAGTCCGTTACATACGCCACTGGGCTATCGCCGATTTTACATTAGAATGTAAAATAATTGGGGTATTGTAAATATAGTATGCTAGTAGTACTCTAATAGTAGTATCTATCTAAATTCTACATAACTACACTGGGAGGATCCCAGTGTAGTCTGCGTTTATAACGTTTTCGTTAGCAGCGTCATGTCCAATGAAAAATAAATCTAGCAAGGAAAACCCAAAAGTTACAGTACTCGTAATTGATTTAGTTTCACTAAGCTTAAATGGACCTCACATTACTCAACACAATCAACTGATGCTATTTGCAGTTGCGAACTTGTGAAATGTTGTTACGAATTGTGGAGGACTAAAAATGGTGTTGATGTTGACAACCTGGAGAAGAGAATTTTCTTGCGATTTTCGGACGGCCAAGGCGATTTATATGGCAAAAAAAGCGGCCAAGTGCGAGTCGGACTCGTCCATTAAGGGTTCCGTAGCAGCAAGTAACATAATAATGTTTTTTTTTAATTTTTAATTTGAGTTGATCGAATGAAAGGTAAATTGCAGTTTACGATTAATGACGTATTAAAAAAAAACTACTTACTAGATCTCGTTCAAACCAATTATCGTTATCATATATTTTTTTAGTTTTATCATTCTTGTACGGGCCAACCGTACAGATTCATCAGCATTATGTAGAAAGTAGCTCAGTTCGCGTCGATCACATACATTGCACATATCATTAGTTCACGTTTGCACCCCAATCACGGGAGACGCGTACTCATTATCATTTAGCATTTAATTATATCAATTATTTAGCATTAATATCAATTAGTAATTATAAGTATCAATAATTAACACAATCTATTATTTCATATCAACTACCGGTGTTCCGTACATTCTCTTATTTTAGAAGTTACAGGGGGGGGGACACATTTTACCACTTTGGAAGTATCTCTCGCGCAAACTATTCAGTTTAGAAAAAAAAGTTTTGTTTTTTTTCTATTTTTGTATGAAAATCTTAATGCGGTTCACAGAATACATCTACTAACCAAGTTTCAACAGCATAGATCTTCTAGTTTAGGAAAAAAGTAGCTGTGACATACTGACGGACAGACAGACAGACATGACGAATCTATAAGGCTTCCGTTTTTTGCCTAGTGGTAGGCTAAAGGTAAAGTCTCAGGATTGGGGGACACAATCACAGATACCAATAATGGTGTCACTACAATGGCGGCCCACAGCTTGACGGTCTGATCAACTGCTTTTTCACACCCGCTTCAAGGAACCAGGACTGCAGGAAGAAGAGACACGTGTGCTGGTAAAGAGTTCCAAGTATCCGAATTTATACCAACAAATCAAGCTATGGTGGGAGATAGCAATTTTAATGTTCACAAACACTTTTAACTCACTAACATAATCAATAAAAAATTACAGACAGTTTATAGAGTAGTCTTTTGAAAACAGCACCGTTATCTTCATGTAATCCATTTATCACAGATAGAGATTCTTTTAAGAACACAATCTTCACCATAACTAGTTAATAACCCTTCCATTTTTGTACAAATTGATAAGCACTGTGTATATGTGGTCGTGATCCAACCTTTCTCTCATTAAGTCTTTCCAACTGGCTCAATATATCATTCATCAGTCATCTTCTATATCATACATATCAGACATCATACATGACAGACAGAAATGGAGTCTACAAGGTTTTGGGCTACTCCCAGGTCATAAGTAAGTTTTTAGTCACTGTTGGATGCGGATGAAATAATAGGTCTTTACCTATGAAATTGCCGAAATTTCTTACAAATTCATGAGTTCGTTATTCCTGTAATTTAATAGCTATTTCCATTATTTATATTTTGTTTGAAAGTTGATTTCAAGATTTTACAACTTTAAATTATGTTTTTATTGGCCGCTTGTCGATCTTCAAAAACAGTACTTCCTAAATGCTAGCCATTTTGATGATAAATTTCGTATTGCTTAACAGCTGTCACTATTCAAAATGTAATAATGTTGCTGTTTGTTAGCTTAATGTTGTCTCATTCATACACAAAAAAAACATAAAATTTGGATTTGTCATTCCTAAAAAAATGCAAAAATGTTAGTACTGAAAATTGGGTTTCCTCCAATTTCTTCAAGAAAAACGGCAATTTCATATGTAACGATAAATATAATGAAATATATCAGAAATCGTATTGCATTTCCAACTCTAACCGTGCAATAAATTTCCATTCATTCCAATCCTTAAATTGATAGTATTGCAGTAAAGTCATGAGTATTTCACCATAGTAGAAATATTTAAAAATAAAGATTTTGTCAGCGAGACCAATCTCAAATGAATAAGTACAACTTTTGCATTGAATATAAAATAACAAAAACAGTTTACAATTGTAGAAATAAATAATATATTTTAGAAACTATATTTCGGCAGTCAAAATCTATGTAATTTTTCGATTCTCGTTTTAAATTCCATTTGTTTAGAGTTTTAAAGGTAGGGGATCGGGTACTTGTTTGGAGTCGGGGTGCAAGGGATATGCTCTATTTGCAACCTTACACCCCGGCGTCTTAGGACCCGAGACGGTGTGCGGTTTTAGTCGGTTCAAGCCCGACATAACCGCTCTGCTTGTCAGCGGGGGGGGGGGGGGTATCGGTATCCGAGGGTATTTCCGCACGAAAAAAAAAGGTACTTGTTTGGAGACAAACTTCACAATAACTGAGTGATAAAATATTATCAACGCTAAAACTACTACACTAACATATAACTCCACAATGGTTGCAAGTGTCAAGATAACGCGCAATACAATTAAAATGACAACTGTGAGACAGTTAATAACATGGAAGTAGCGTATTTATGAAGCACTGCACTTAATGGCAAAAAAGAAAAATTTTACTGTCTCATATTATTTTTGGCAGATTGCCAGTTTTAATTTAAACTAGCAGTTGCCTGCGACTTCGTCCGCATTAAATTTGAAATAGATCAAGGTATGTTTACTTCTGCAGTTTCGGACCAAACATGTATTAGGTTACCTATTTCAACGTTATATTTTCAATAATTTATCATGAAGAAATAGATGTTTATATGTAACATCAAAATTAACTCTACCCGGTTCCCTAAAGAAATATTATCAAAGGTGGAGGGAGTCTCTCATCAACTTTCTTTTATACGTAGGTAGTTTTATACTGTAGTTTTAAGATTTCCCATTTTACTACTCATCACCTTTTAGCTATAGCGTGATAATTTATAGTCCAAACATTGACCGTGCTCGAGTTCTATCGTACTGCAGAATTTTGTGATGATCTGCTTTGTAATTATAAAAAACTTATCAATAATAAATTTGGTTGAATTTACCCTACTGCTCCTATCACACTTATAACAGTGCCTATAGCGCAGTTTATGACCATACCCTAAAAGAAGTTCATGTAAAATTTCACCTGAATCTGTTAAGCGGGTTTCAAGTGATGCTCGGCCATCGACAAACAAACAAACAGACAAAAAAAAAAAAACACATTTTTGGCATCGTCGGTATCGTTCCTTGAATACTTTTTTTTGAAAAAATATTCAATGTACAGTTTTCATCTCGTTACGATTTTATTGCATAGATAGTTCATTTATTTAGTTTTTTGTCTGGTTTGTCTCAGTTTCACTGTTGCACAAAAGTTAACACCTTTTTTGATGATGATAGATTTTGATAATGGTGTACGCAACGGAATGCCGAGACGAGGTCTCGAGTTCGATTCCCAGTCGCCCCGGGCGACACACCTCTGACTTTTCGTAGTTATGTGTGTATTAAAAATGTTGATTATCGCTCGCTTAGTAATGTGGCCGATGGATGGCAAAAGGCTCGCTCCCTATTACTTGGGACCTAAACGTAACTGGCGAATCGTACGTGTGTAATACACCTCTGCCTTCTCCTTCGGGGATACAGGCGTGAAGTTATATTATGGTATGTTTGCCTCAGCAAGTGGCAAGGCATAAGTGACATATCTACTGCTACAAGCGTTCACACGATTTGGTAAATACTTGCTCCCGCTGGCCAGCGGGGGGGTATCCGAAGGGAATTCCGCACGTAAAAAAAAATAAGGGGGGTGGGGGCTGTGATGATATAATAAAAACGCTCTGTCAAAGAGCAGTGGGTTAAATTCTATTATATTGGAATTCCTTTAATACCCCAAAACTGCCTGCCCCAGCCGATTTGCCTAAACCAGGTAAATCATACTTTCAATCGGTAACATGTACTTAAACTATCATCACTACTAAAATTATTTTATTTTATTTAACTGAAAGAAAAGAACAACTCTGTACGCGATAGCAGCTCTTTGGACGTTTTCAGGATACAAGTAAAAGAGCTGTACCTTTCTCAAGTTATATAGATTTTATGTGTTATTTATTGTTATAATAACTTCTACTTATTGTATAGGTATGTATTTATGTATTTAGTATGTATTATTAGTACCTATGTATTGTCTATGTAAATTTATAGTTTGTATCTTATGAAAGTATGTATATTCTTCTGGTTGTACACCCATGTTTACCCATTTGACATCCTTTTCCACGATCCCCCAAAGGTTTGCTGGGAGAAAACTCAATACTGAGTTAAGCTCGCCTTCGTACACTAATTTTATCTGTGATGTTTGTAAAATGTTTACTGTGTGCGTACAATAAAGAAATAAATTAAATAAATCTGAGAAGTTATGAACCGCATTATATATAGTTTACCAGCTTTAGCCCGCGGCTTCGCCCAGGTAGAATTCTGTTCCCATTCGTGCTTCCCACGGGAACCTATTCCAGCAATAAAAAGTGGGCTATGTGTTTCCAGACTATATTCTAAGGCGGTTGGATTTTATTATCGCGTCCGTATTTTTTTTCAATTACTTATAAAATATTCGTTTAAATTATAGTGTGTAAATAATGTGCATGAAATGCTTAATTGGAATGCACGATAGAGGAATAAAATGTATGGAATGCATTAATTCTATATTTGCGTAAATAGCTTTCCAATTACCGCTTTTTAATTACCCATTCTTTAAAGTATTACAATGGTCATAGTATGTTATCCTTAAGAGATAGACATATGCCATCGCGAATATTTAACATAACATAACATAAACTCACGCCTATATCCCCGAAGGGGTAGGCAGAGGTGCTAGCACCCACATTTCGCCAGTTTATGTTTAGGTCCCAATGTAATAGGTGGCGAGCCTATTGCCATTAACCGGGCACTTATAAACCTGCGATAAAAACACACATAACTTCGAAAAGTCATTGGTGTGTGCCATGGTAAAACCTGGGATCGAAATATTTCTGTAGATCTATATAAGATACACAATTCCACCTTACATCATTTTGATATATTTCAAATGGTTGAGTCAGCGTTTTCATTGAAAGCTTCAAGACTGCTTATTTTTTCCCAATACCTCCAACTAATTTCATAATATTTTAGCCAATGTATACAAAAACTTGCCAAATTATATACTAAAACCTTCCTCGAGAACCACATCGAAAACAGCATGAAAATCGGCACTGTAGTTTTTGAGTTTATTGCGAACAAACAGACGCGGCGGAGGATTATGTTTAATAAAATGTAGTGATTACATAGCTAGTTGAAATCTAATTGAAATACTAAGCATACTCATAATAAAATTAATCATGATCGCATTAATGTAATTGCATTCAACATTATTTTATCAGCTCAACCCATGCAAACCGTTGCGACACAAATAACAAGCGCAGTCATTAATCTAAATCCTACTTCAATTCAGCTGCAAACAATCGAGGCAGTTAATTTGTTCGATAATCACTCTTTCAAATTACACCTCAAACAGAAGACTGCTATTAAACAACTTGTTCATAATAAGTGGTTTGGTTACCTTTTTTCCCATAGAGCATATCCCTCGCACTCCGACTGACCCTGGGCCATTCGCAGTGTCCCCTCTGATAACAGCAGAGGGGTATCTGGAGCGGCCCCCACCCCCGCGGGCCTTGCAGGCCCGCCATGCCCCGACCCCCTCGTGCAATGGGGTCAACTGGCCCTGAAAAGGGCCGGTTGGTCAGACTCTTGGCCGTTGACGTTGACGCCAGCTACTCCAGAGGAGCAATCAATGATGCGTCATCGCCCACGTTGCTCAGGGTGCACCAAACTTGGAGGTGATCCAACCAGTCGCACCCCTGGTTTGGTTACCTAAGAAATTCGAGTTTCCTATTTCTTGTATATGTAAATGAATATCTACACACTTTCCGTACAGTAGAGATTCTTTATCTTTTATTTATTTAGGACGAGTTTGGTAGTCTTGTTAAAGTGAAGTTTCGTTAAATTGCGCCGTTTTCAGATGTCACTGTTGATCTTATTGGTTGCATGTACTCAAACTGCTGTGGTAACCAATTTATCATTACCATCATTCTCTTGGCAATTTCCAAGTTACGTACAAAGTTTGCACTTTGAAGCCCGGGTTCCACTTAATGTTTTTGGTTAGTATGTGGGCTTTTCCGGGAACGACTGCCGTCTTAGCCCAGTCATATTAGGTAAAAAAAGGGTTCAATCTCGGAATCAAAGATAATAAGCTGTAAATTGGTATAAACCTTTGTTTTGTCGTTCTAAATGTTGTCTCAAAAGTTACAAGTGCTATCGTATCCGCTTCTTAAGATATTGAAGGATAAAGGCCGTAAAAATCGGTTTTTCGTGAATATCTCGCTTTCTATTGCTTAAATGAGATTTGCACCTATTATAAAAGTTGTTGAGTATAAAATTCTCTACAACTTTTGTTTGAACTTTTTTTTTCATACTACCAACCGTTTTTGCGGTAGACCGCGAAGAGTGCACCGCGTACAGTCATATATGGCCTAATGTAAGGTCAAGCGTGAGTTACGGTTATCAGTACGTTGTATAAAGTTAATTATTTACTAAAAAAAATATTATTATTAAACAATGCCCATTATTTATAACTAATACAAAGTGGTCCCTTAAAAGAGAAAGTTTCCTTGAATACAATATAACATCTATCCCGGCTATAAATAGAAAAGGTCATAGGGTAGGGACAAGTATTTCCAGGTATATAAGTTTAAAAAAATTTACACGTTTTAAAGAAAATGTATATAATGTCGTTTTAACTTAAAATATAACTAAATTATACATTCAATTAAATTTTTAAGCATTTTGTATGCTTACTTTTTTCGAAAGATTTAGATCGGATAAAGAGAACATCTAGGACGGGACTTGAACCCGCGACCAGTCCCTTACAGGGGGAATGCTCTGACCAACTGAGCCACCTAGACACGTCCCATCGGAGAATTTCGAATATCTGGGACGTGTCTAGGTGGCTCAGTTGGTCAGAGCATTCCCCCTGTAAGGGACTGGTCGCGGGTTCAAGTCCCGTCATACAAAATGCTTGAAAATTTAATTGAATTAATTAGGCGGAGTCATCAAAAAACAATGTTTAAAAATGACTGTAAAGTTATTCATTGTTTCCGTAGTTCGCAAGAATTACGGTAGATGGCTCCAACGTCGCCTTAAGACGTATATGATATATCGGAGAATTTCCAATATCTGGGACGTGTCTAGGTGGCTCAGTTGGTCAGAGCATTCCCCCTGTAAGGGACTGGTCGCGGGTTCAAGTCCCGTCATACAAAATGCTTGAAAATTTAATTGAATTAATTAGGCGGAGTCATCAAAAAACAATGTTTAAAAATGACTGTAAAGTTATTCATTGTTTCCGTAGTTCGCAAGAATTACGGTAGATGGCTCCAACGTCGCCTTAAGACGTATATGATATATCGGAGAATTTCCAATATCTGGGACGTGTCTAGGTGGCTCAGTTGGTCAGAGCATTCCCCCTGTAAGGGACTGGTCGCGGGTTCAAGTCCCGTCCTAGATGTTCTCTTTTTCCGATCTAAATCTTTCGAATAAATTATACATTTCAGAATTATTACTAAACTATTTAGGGATCAAAATAATTTTGAAATGAAATTAAAGTAACCAGCGGAGCTCTATAAACACCTTAGAGTTACCAAAGCCCACATCTTAGGTAAATCCCAAGATGACACAGTCAGGGCACTGCCCAAAGATAATAACGCGTCCGAGCTTGAATCTAGACTCATATTCCATAAACGATTTATGATAGGTACAGTCGAACAGAGTGGGGTTGAGAGTACGACAGCCAGAAAGGGACCAGGATATACTTATGTCCTTTTTAAAACAAGACGAAAATGATAAATATCAAGTGCACGCGACGAATTTGGAAATCCAAAATGAATGGTTGACAATGGGAGAGTTCTGCATACCGATGTCCTTAAAGTGGCGCACCTTGATTCATGAGTGGTCGCCGGCCCTGTTAAAATTCTATCTTAACGCCTTTCAGATGACCCTCCCAGACCAGAGTAACCTAGTAAGGTGGGGGAAGGCCACAGAAAAACAATGTTATTCTTGTGGCGAGGCAATAGGGACGGTTAGGCACATATTAGTAGGATGTAGTGTGCTTCTCGATAGAGGCCAATAGCTAGAGCCCAAAAAGGATTGGCTAATAACAGACGTCATATCAACTTTGTGTCTGAAGGTTCATCCATAAAATCTAGGAACACTTATTCAATCTTAGATACTGCCCCAGATTGGACTCTCCTAATCCAATCCAATCTCAATATGAAAAGCACTATAAAATTCCGGAGGATGTTGGGATTTCGTCATCTAGACCTGACATATTTCTTTACTCGAAAACATGTGGTGATAAAATATGTGGTCCTTGTGGAACTTACTGTACCGTGGGACACGAATATACCAAAGGACCACACAATAAAGAAAAAAAAAATACTATGATCTCACAAATGAATTAACCAAAAACGGTTACGTGGTTAATTTGTATGCAGTGGAAGTGGGAGCGAGAAGCATACCAGCAAAATCTCTTTATAATCTACTTAAAGATCTAGGCCTATCGAGAGCTACAATAAGCTGATTACTAGGACGAATGTCTAAAGCGGCAGTAGTAGGTTCGCATCAAATTTGGTTAGGCAGGTAGGGGAACTTGGGTAATGAAGGCCCCTTTTGTTGATGTACTTCAACAAAAGGGGAACTTCTAAACCTACACTTGGGTCGCAAGTCCCAAGCACTGTCCCGAGTTCCCAACTCAGCAACGCGATGGACCCGGCACCCGCACGGAGAATCCATGGATTGCTAAGAATATCGGTCTAGTTAAATATCAATAATTAAATATAAATAATTATTTCACTTATTTTATATAAATATAAATAATTAATAATTAGTACGTAAATAATGGGCATTGTTTAATCATTATATTTTTAGGGTTCCATACCTTTTTTTTTTCCGTACCTCAAAAGGAAAAACGGAACCCTTATAGGATCACTTCGTTGTCCGTCCGTCCGTTCGTGACGCGGCGTCCTTAAGAAGCGGACACAATAACATTTGTGACTTTTGAGACTATATTTAGAACGACAAAACCAAGGTTTATATCAATTTACAGCTTATTATCTTTCATTCCGAGGTTATGACTGGGCTATCTGACTTCCCACCCTCCATCTAGCAGGTGAGGTTAGCTTGGCTTCCAAAGCTTTTGGCGGCCTCTGTGGCGTAGCGGTAGTGCATTTGACTGCTACGACGGTGCGGCTTCGATTCCCGCTCATTACAAATATTTGTATGCATGAATATGTCTATTTGCATTAGTCTGGGTGTTTCTATGTATAATATGTATGTATTTACAAAAAAATCCGCATGTTTATCCGCATTCTGGGTTCCCCATAACACAAGCTAGTTAAACTATGCTTACCTTGGGCCCAGAAAGCGCTGCGTAAAAAAATATACAACAAATTTACCATCATCGTGGTAGCTTATGATTATTTATCTATTTATTCAGCAAAGACATCACTTTATTGCTTGTATTCACCACTTCACATAATTTATCATCATAATCTAGTAGTACTGGCACTACGACTTGGCACTACTCACTATGCATTTTTGTAATACTAAGTTCAGAAACTTGGTATTACAAAAATGCATAGTGAGTAGTATTACACCGATATGGTTCTCTGGCAAGCGTTCAGTGAATACTATTAATGGTTTGGAGAAGCTGCTTGCAAACTTTTTACTTACTTTGAGAAGTTCGATTCGGTATTCCTTTCTATTGCAATTCACTGAGGTTTATCTTTTGCCGTTGCTATTGAGAGGTGAGGTGAGGTGGTTTACTATTCTAAATTATATTTTATGAATCGCATTCTCTTAATATTCAAACATCACCTTTAGAAATTTATGAATATTAAAATACAAGAAGACTTCATGACAATGTGAGCTCGTTCTGAGTAAATAGTAACAACAGCAATTCAGCATAGTTCGGGTACTTTGAGATAACTTACACTTCAAACTACAAGACAACCACCATCTTTAGTCTCTCCGTGACCATGGCTGCTGAAAAGCAACCGAAACGTCGGGTTCAATGTAAATAATAACATCAAATAAATCGCAATAGAATCCGATAAGAATAGTTTTATTTCAATTGATGAAAGATATTTAAAAACAAAATAATATTTTTTTTATTAATAATAATATTATATTATTATTAATAATAAATATTATATATAATTAAATATAATTTGTTTTCATTAATATTTTTTTCTACTATAAAGGTACACAGGTGCTATTTGTTTGGTTACCGTATTTTTTTAAATAAACCAATATGTAATTATTGATAACGTTTCCACGAATGATAGTGGCTAAAGATTGTAATTTGACATAATTATACCCCGACATTCACTATTTTTTAGCTTCGATTTAGTAAAAATACTCACACGTATACGTTCCTCTGATACCTTGACCTGGTTTTCGAATCGAGTGGCAATTACTTTAACAATAACATAATATTTCGCTTCTAAGGAACACTTAAATGTCGATAATAGATACAATTTTTTCTTTGCTAACTCTGGGTGAGTTAGCAAATACAAATACTAAGCGTGGGAAGTTAGTAAACGAGGACTACCGTACGATGCGATGCGGAAAAATTCTTCACGGGGATGCTTTACGGCAACCTAGTAATATGTTGTAGCCTAAATTTTATAATTATAATTATTTAATACTAATAAGGCGTCCTACCTGTCATGACTTACGGTGCCGAAACGTGGACATTGACAGTGAGGCTTGTCCACGACTTAAAAGTCGCGCAGCGGGCTATGGAGCGAGCTATGCTTGGGGTTTCTTTGAAGGATAAAATTCGAAATGAGGCCATCCGACAAAGAACCAAAGTCACCGACATAGCTCGCAGAATAAGCAAGCTGAAGTGGCAATGGGCTGGCCACATCTGCCGAAGGACCGATGGCCGATGGAGCAAACGAGTCCTAGAGTGGAGACCACGAATCGGTAAACGGAAGGTGGGACGTCCCCCAGCAAGATGGACGGACGACCTGAAAAAGGTAGCTGGGATAGACTGGATGCGCAAGGCGGAGGATCGGGTGCTATGGCGTAAAATGGGAGAGGCCTATGTTCAGCAGTGGACTGCAATAGGCTAATTGATTGATTGAATAAGGGTAAGTTATCGTATTTGTGTAAAGTTACCTACTCTCTAGTCGAGTCTAATACCGTACATAATACCGCATACTGCTACTTACCTAAGTAGCAGTAGTATGCGATATTACATACCGTATGTAAAAGTACCAGAGACGTGAGCTCCCTTCAAAGTCAAAGTCAAAGTCAAAAACCATTTATTCTGTATAGACCATTAATACGGCACTTACAAAACGTCATAAACAAAAAATTAATCCAATGTTTGGCAAATGGACCACCGGTTCGAAACGCGGCCCTGTCCTGAGAAGACTCCGGCAAGAAACTCAGCGGGCTGTTTTTTTTTGGTCTAATTACAAACATATTTACTTAACCTAAGTACAATATTTCATTTGAGTAGCATCTTCCTTTTCTGTTCCACATTCTCCAGTTTCCTTTCGCCTCCATCTGTGCCAGACAACCTCATTTTCTAAGTACCTTAAAATTTGTTATTTAATCAAGTATCCTTGTAATTTAAAACGAAGAAAATCTACAGAAAATTATTTTATTCCTATGAAATTGCTGCCAAACATCCAAGCATCGTATCGTTATCTTATGTTTAGGTAAACATGAGTTTTAGTGTGTTAAATTGGGTAAATGTAGGTCTAGGTAGAAATCATGTGTTTACCCAATTTGTGCTACTAAAAATTTATAGACTGTTATTTTATTTCACTTCGTTTGTCCCAATTACCAAAACTCGAGAGTAGTGATGTCACACCTCGTATACGTGATGTCTTGAGATATTGTATTGCCCTGGAAAGTTTCCTGAAGTAGGCAATAACAATCGTCAAATCGTAAGGGCCCAAAATGTTGACCCAATATTATTAGATTTTGGTTTATTATTTGACCAACGAACGCAGGGACTTTCGAAATTGTTAAGAACGAATTATATATTTGTAATATTAAGGAATACAATATATCAGTCAGTAGCAGCAAGAATTTTCAAGCAAATAGGATAAAACTCAACATACAGCACCTCACCCTCGGCACATACACCATACATACAGTCTACTAACTTTGCCGTGCGGTTTCAATCTCCTTTTAATTAATAAAAAAAATTTTAATAGCTCCGGTTCTAACCTTGCTCACGAACAGGGCCTACAAACACAACAACAATTTTTGAAATCCCACATGTGATTTAACGGGTTCAAACAACACACACTTCAGTCTCATTTTTTGTACCTAAACCTATATATGAAAAATTCAAAAAATATGTAGTCACACTAATAAAAAAACTGAAAATTATTCTACAAAATGTCCAAGAAACCTCAGAGAGAAGAGAGAAATGGTAGAAACCATATAAATACACAAACACAAAGCTCCCTACTAATTACACAAATTATTTATTTTTCTAATTAATCGACTTAAAGAAGGGAGGATTAAATTTATTTGCTTGTTCTTAACTTAAAATTCTCCCCCACAGAACACCCTAGTCAAGGAATAAAATAGGACAAATACATTATTAACAATACAAAGCTACATGAAACTTTATGATCTGGTCAATATACTCACGTGAACTGGAGAGTAAGACAGGACAAATACGAATTAGTCAGTCGCCGTCGAAGGTTACAGAAATAAATACATCAATTATTTATTAATTGATTTGATCGTTAGTAAATTTAATAGTTTCAGCAACTTTTGAGCGCGACTGTACAATATGTTACGTAACCTATTTTCAACAGCAATAAAAGCAAATTTCAAAACTTCATCTAAAATCTAAATAGAGTAAACAACTTGAATTATCACGAGACCTGCTAACGCTAAGTTCTACACAGTTTCAACTGTATTTTAGCTTTGTTAAATACTGTAACCTATGTAATTTGGTTTCGAAGTGAAAACTAGTTCAGATCCGAATTCAAGTTGCTTTGATGTTATAAATTATTAATACCAGGAGCCTTTGATGTAATATGTATGTACACGATTGGGGAAGGTAAGAGGTATTAACGTCAGATAGTGAATTAAGGTGAGTATATAGTACTTGAGTGGATTACGTAGTGAATTACTTACTTTTCTAGTAACCAAAGTTGTTCATATGACCTGAAGTTTTATTTATTTTATAGAAATAAATAAATAATTGGTGAAGTAGGTATTTTTTTACGTGTGGAACTCCCACGGGCAAAGCCCCACCGGGGTCAGCGATGAGGTGGGTATGTCGGAACTGAACTGACTAAAACCACACGGTGTCCTTCCCAAGCGCCCATTGCCATTTACCCCGGGTACAAACTCAAAAGGATAACCCCAGCGATTCCCGATGGACTTCGGCCGACGTCGCTGCTTCGTCTTTGGGGTCGGGTTGATTCCGCGTCGGTGAGTTGACAGGCGTGTGTAGGACACACACGACACGCCTCCGTCTCGGCGCCTGCTTCTGTAAGGACGGTTAGCATTCTTGAGTGGTGAAGTAGGTCTTGGTTAGCCTTCTTGGGTGTTTGAAAGTGGGTTTATCGCAACTTAGTTATGGTAGCATTCAAACCTCACCTAATAAACTAGAAAACGTTAGTAATTCTCGTTAGTTAACGTTAGTGTTTTACCTTTATTAAAACAGCGGCTCCACAAAACGATAACTATAGCTAGTAGATAGCTAGTATGAAATATATTCACTATTCAACGCTGCTTTTTTACACCGATAAATATTTGATGTAAATGACACCTGTTGTAGCGATAATGCAATAACAATTTAAGATACCTCCGTTACAGAATATAATCAATAATATAATAATGTCAGCAGATTTTTTATCAATAAGAAATGGCAACAATAAAAACTGTCAATTACACTTTACCAAATAGCAATGGAAGCCGACACAGAATTTTTGATAAATAGGAAATTGTGAAAGTGTTGTCAGGCTGTCATTCACTTGCGCGTTTCTTCGCTGTGGCATTATCACATTTTTTGTTCTTTTTTTAATTTTCTGAATTGCTCACTCTTTGCACTCTCTCTTCTCTTTCTGACCAACTTTGATGTACAGTCAACGACATAAGTGGCTTTACAAATTCTAATTTATTAATCACTTTAGCTCTTAAACCTTTCATAAAACAATAAATAAATATAAAATATATTAACTTTATCCTCTGGGGATTATAAAACTACATGAATATTCATTATAAGGTATTCATATTGTAATGTAATAAACGTTTGTAAATATTTAAGTGTTAATCCGCTTTTGTCGTTGACTGTACCTACTTATTGAATTAAAACTATTTTTAACGGATTCTATCGCGATTTATTTGATGTTATTTTATATTTTACTTTGATTCCGACATTTCGGTTGCTTTTCAAAAGTTAATTGTATTTTTATATAAGGTGTCAAAAAATTAGGTCTCTGAATTTGGTGAGATGACTTGGTATCGACAAAATATGTATTTGAAACAAAAAAAAAATACGGGTAAAATAAAAAAAACAAAATAAAAAAAATATATAAAATATATATAAAAATGAAAAAAAAACAACACCGACGAGCACACGTGACGCTGGTCGCGATTTAGGTATTTCCCACACATCCGCTTGGAGAATACTGCGAGGAGAAGGACTGCACGCCTACCACGTGCGTCACGGGCTCGTCACGTCAGGTAACGCTGGTCGCTGGTGATGTTTTTTTTTTCATTTTTCTAAATTTTTTTTTTTTTTTTTTTACTTTACCCGATATCCTTTTTTTTAGTTTCAAATACATATTTTGTCGATACCAAGTCATCTCACCAAATTCAGAGACCTAATTTTGTGACACCTTATATATTTAAATATTTTTTTATTAACATGATATTGTGCTAACGTAAAAAAAATGCATTGCAAGAATATCTAAAAAGTGAAACTCTCAATAGATTTTATATAGTATTTTTTAAAGTTCCTTACCAAACCAACACACGTGTTTTTACGTCTTCCTATAATCCCGGATAAGCGGACCGCACAAAAACATCTATCGAGCCCGTCAACCTGAGAACCATCATTATTATCTATAATGATAGCTTTTATTAGACTTCACTCATCCTCGATGCTTCACTTAAAGCTTTTTACTATCCAATGGGGTTCGGTTCTATTCAAAGAGATTTTGTAGCAATGAATAAGCTAACTTTTCATAAGAATTAGGTCGGAAAAAGAGAACAACTAGACGGGACTTGAACCCGCGACCAGTCCCTTACCGGCTTAATATTCTGACCAACTGAGCTCCCTAGACACGTTGCAGATATAACTGTCCGATATATTATATACGCCTCGGGGCGACGCTGAAGTATTCTACCGTAATTATTGCGAACTAAGGAAACCATGAATGACGTAACAATCATTTTTAAACATTGTTTTTGATTACTCCGCCACATTAATTTAATGAAATTTTTAAGCAATCAGTGTGCTAGCATTTCCTATAGATTTAGATCGAAAAAAGAGAACATCTAGGACGGGACTTGAACCCGTGACCAGTCCCTTACAGAGGGAATTTTTTAAATAATTTTTAAAGTGGTCTAATCGAGCACCCGAGCCAAAAATAGGTGACATCGTTCTAATAAAGGAGGACGACTTGCCGCCAAGTCGCTGGTTGTTAGGTCGCGTAGAGCTAAAACATCCCGGTAATGATGATATCACCCGTGTGGTCACAATTCGTACCAAAACATCAATGTTGAAAAGACCCACGTCCAAACTCTGTATTTTGCCAGTCGCTGATTGATGAATTCTAAACTTTTATATACTTGTTAATTTAGTTAGTTTAAGATTAAATTATACATTTGTTAGTTCACCGTTTTATATTTTACACTGTTAAGTTTAATTAACTATTTACATTGTTAAATGTTTAAAGAGTTTTATTGATTTTGTTATACAGTTACGAGCTATCGATTTTAACAATCAGTATTGCATTATATATCCGCTCAGACACCACAACTTCAGAGCACATTGTATAGTTCATTGCAGTTGTATTTGAAATTAGATTAAAGTTCAATTGTAACCCAGCTCATGAAGGACATTTCTGCACTAAATGTCCTTGGTGGGCGGTATGTTCAATACCAAAGATCATTTATTTGTTTACTTGAAGATCGATAGATGGCGTTCGTGTCGAATTAGACGACACTATGGTTTCGTTCACACGGTCCGTATATAAGGGTCAATGACCTATGTAATTTCGAACAATATTATTACATTCAGTTCAGGTGACGAGTTGTGGTTTTATTATATCCAACCTTCATCACACCCAGATCAAGTAGTGTTGTTCCATCGCCACCACAAATATCGGCAAAAGGCTGATATTTACCCAACAAAAGATACGGTACCTTTTTTTTCTGGCGATCTGGTTAATGCTATGCATTAGATAGTTCTAGCCCCTAATAGTTAGTATCTAAAAATACAGAAATATCCATACAGGCAGCAAAAGGACCACCTGTCATTTCCCCGTTGATAGTACCTTTTTTTTTCCCGCAGAAATCCCTTCAGATACCCCCCCGCCGGCCAGCGGGGGCGGTTATGTCGGGCTTGAACCGACTAAAACCGCACGCCGTCTCGGGTCATAAAACGCCCGCACCCCGACTGACCCTGGGCCATCTCGGGTTTCGAGATGGCCCCCTCGGGTTTGGGAACCACGGTGTCCCCGTCTTGCCTCGGTTTGGGGGAGGGGCGCTAGTCGCCCCACACCGTCCCGGCCTGCTTCTGCTGGGGTGACAGGCGGCCTCAACTGCCACCCCCAGGCCTGCGCTCATGGAGGACGGGGGTCGTTAAGCGACCTCCGAGGCCTGAGTTACAGATACGTTACCTATTATTTGAAATGGTTAAGATACATTCTGTCAGAAACGCGAAATGTCAGATCATGCAGAAAATCAGTTCCTAGTCCATTGATGTATATAAATTAGTTAAAACTTATAACCCAAATAATAGTGAAGAAGATGGTGTCATTCAAATTACTCTATAGGGGCTGCCTCGTTACGATATGAAGGGTTAACAAAGATATATAGAAGGACACTCAAGGACCCTTATTAAAGATATATTGGGGTCTCACATACAGTGGCAAGGGCACCTTGATCTATGACTCCGAACGCCGTTTCATAGCAATTTTTAGGAATCACGTTACGACTGTAACTGAAGATATTGAAATAGGTAATATATCTATACAATTTTTATAAAGAGAGAGGTGGAATACTATATAGGCTATATATTGTATGTAAATAACGATGGTTTCAATTAAAAAATACCGATGCGAAGCGCTGCCTGCGGCTAGTATAGCGCAATGGTAGAGCGTTAGATTTTTAAGTCAGGGACATTATGTCTATTTTTAGCTATTTACAAACAATATATGTTTTTTTTATTTTTTATTATTTATTAAATTATATTTGTACATGTGCTACATTCTTTGTTCCCCAAAACCGAGTTGATGGTTTGACTGGGGTTGATGGTATTACGTTTATCCTGTCATTGCAAGTTTTTAATATGGGTTCTACCCATATTATAAACTGCTTTGTTTAGGTCTAGGTGGCGTTGTGTTATAATTCTTTTTTAAATTTCTTTATATAATAACACAAAAACAATAAGAAAATTACCTGATGAAATTGACGAATTTATGCAAACTGACGAATTAACGAAAATGGCGAATCAGGGAAAATGACGAGTAGTGCACTAACTCTATAAATTACCACAAAAAAAACCACGAAGGGTTTATGCGGAGTGCCATACATTGTGTTGTTCCAAAATTAAATTACCTATTGTATAAAGAAACTTAGGCTCCCAACAACACTTAAACTAATATGTAAGTAGGTACCAAGTTCAAGTGACGCCCCAAGCCCAAGTCGCTTCATTTTTACATTTATCATATCATAGTCGATAATTACCTATATTCACAATCATATTGCCTTAGCGGCTATGTCTTTGCCCGAGCGTTGGTAATGAAACGGGTGCATAATACGTGTCTACAGGTTGTGCATAAAATTAAGTTTTAATTTACTTGTAATATTATTTGTATGTAGAATATACTCCGGGCTGTTTAGCCTTGGTCCATAGAAAACTTGTGTCCCAATCGTTTCGTCGACATCTTCAGTGGTCAGGTCCGGGCGCCGACGAGTGCGGAAAACTAACTAACCGAAGGGATTTCCGCACGAAAAAAATAGGTACTTAGTGGTCTTCTCATCATAGACATTCGCTTCCCTAACCGTGATTAGTTTTTAGGGTTCCGTTGCCAAATGGCAAAAAACGGAACCCTTATAGATTCGTCATGTCTGTCTGTCTGTCCGCCCGTATGTCACAGTCACTTTTTTCCGAAACTATAAGAACTATGCTATTGAAACTTGGTAAGTAGATGTATTCTGTGAACCGCATTAAGATTTTCACACAAAAATAGAAAAAAAAAACAATAAATTTTGGGGGCTCCCCATACTTAGAACTAAAAGTCAAATTTTTTTTTCATCTAACCCATACGTATGTGATATTGAGATTTCTAATATATTTTTTCTCTAAACTGCGTAGTTTGCGCGAGAGATACTTCCAAAGTGGTAAAATGTGTGTCCCCCTCCCCCTCCCCCCTGTAACTTCTAAAATAAGAGACTGATAAAACTAAAAAAAATATATGATATACCTACATTACCATGTAAACTTCCACCGATATTTGGTTTGAACGAGATCTAGCAACTAGTTTTTTTTTAATACGTCATAAATCGTCAAACGCAATTTACCTTTCATTCAATCAACTCAAATGTAAAATTTAAAAAAAAGCATTATTATGTTACTTACTGCTAAAAGTATTAAGTGCGAGTCGGACTCGCCCATGAAGGGTTCCCTTCATGGGCGAGTCCGACTCGCACTTGGCCGCTTTTTTTATTTATTTCCTGATGCGATTGTATATTGTGCGATATTATATTTTGGCAGCTTTTATTAAAGAACTGTTATTTAAGGAGACTACAGATGGACATAATGTGTATGGGTACATCTTTACAAAATTTGTAAAGTTCGTAATCATTATTTCTATAACTGGCACGATTTTCTTTAATATTCTCGTTGAATTTCAAAGATTCGGTCAAGGTAGGACTTCAACTTCCTCCCTATAACTCGTATCCCTCCTCCCTATACCGATCATTGAGTCCACTAGTACATTATATAGCATGAGTTTCACCTTAAAGGGTGTTTTATTTTTAATTAAATATAGTTTTTTTTTTTTATATATTTAGGACACGTCAATTTGACTTCACCTCGCCTGATGGTAAGCTGAAGGTAAAGTCTTAGGAAAGAGGGTCACCATTACATACACGTATCATGTTAACAATGGTGGCACTCAGCTTGACGGCCTCATCAGAATAGGATTGTCGTCGCACCACCGCGTGACACCCACCGGTCCCACCAGTACTGCGACCACAATCCCCCTGCCCGGCTATGCACTTGCTGACCCCTGAACGCAATCAAACCGAAATTTGATTACTATGGAGAGTTTTTCGCAATCGTGCACGGTGGTACCTTTTCTTTTTTTTTTTTTTTTTTCGTGCGGAAATCCCTTCGGATACCCCTCCGCCGGCCAGCGAAGGAGGTTATGTCGGACTTGAACTGACTAAAACCGCACGCCGCCTCGGGTCTTCAGACGCCGGGGTGTAAGGTGGCCCATAAGGCATGTCCCTCGCACCCCAGCTGACCCAGGGCCATCTCCGGTTTTGAGAAGGCCCCCTCGGGTTTGGGAACCGGTGGTACCTACCCGGCCGAATTTTGTGACAAATTTGTGTCATCAAATTTCTACCACCAGATAGGCTAGAAAGGCTCTTAGTTGTCTACATACGTAATTAATGTGTGGTAGCCAATTAAATTTCTTATCAATTATTGAATATGTATTGCCTAACAAATTTTTTTGCATCTATATTCACGTTATAAAAAAAAATCAGATGTGAAAACCTTACGAGTGTATAAATTTCTAACTTATTTGATGGGTAACACTAAAAAATCTAAAGTTTTGGAATGCTGATACTAAATATACCATATCACCATATCACTATTTTGGCCAATAAACTCAGCTCTGCTGCTTACGCTGTCAGACAGATTAGGCGGTTGACAGATGAATCTACTGCTAGGCTGGTATACTTTAGTTACTTCCATAGTCTGATCTCCTATGGAATAGTACTTTGGGGGAATGCAGCAGATTTAGAAACTATCTTTATATTACAAAAAAGGGCAATTCGTGCCATTTATTGTTTAGGTAAGAGAGATTCTCTTAGGGAACGATTCAAAAATATTAATATTTTAACTGTAGCTTCCCAATATATATTCGAGAACATACTGTATGTCAGGAAAAATATTTCCAATTTTACAAAAGTAAGTGACATTACAGACAGAAATCTGCGCAATAAAAATAAACTGATCCTTCCATGTTATCGGCTCAGCAAAGTTAGTGATTCTTTTAGGGGGGAAGGTATACGCTTTTATAATAAATTACCTGAATCGGTCCTTGGTATGCCTGACAATAAATTTAAAACCTTTGTTAAGACCACCTTATGTAAAAAAGCATACTATAGGACAGATGATTACCTTAAAGACAAAAATGTCTGGCTTGAGCATGGTGCAGGCCCCTCTTAATGCTACAACTACAGCATAATATTGTAGTAGGCAACCTTTTTTTTTTTTTACCATATTTTAACTTTTTTAAATTATATCAACGTTTAACTTAGGTTAAATTTTTATTTTAACTTTTGTTTTTTTGTATATACCTTTATTTATCTTGAAACGAGACAAAAATGTACATTCGTCCATATTTAGTCTTAAGAAATCACTATTTATAATATGACGTCTCGAAAATGCCGCAGTGGAGTTTGTTGCGCCGTTTCTTCTCCACTAGGGCCTAGGAAGCGGTGGTAAACTTAGTTTTAAGCAGATTTTGACGTCAAAAAGATGTAATTACGTTGCACTATTTTGAAAAATAAAGACTTTGACTTTGACTTTGACTTTGACTTTGAAAAATACCTTAGTCGTTCCCAACGTGTCCTGAAGCGTAAAAGATGAAATATTCCTTGTGTTATGTGTGTCGGTCCTCGCTGTACGTTCCCAAAGGAGCGTGCTTTGAAAATATAATAAAAAACGTGGATCCTGCTCGTCATATTTCTACGATGTCTTGTTACGTCACATAAATCTTGACAAAGTCAACCAGCCCCAGGGGATACCTAATAGAATGTTGCGAAACATCTTGCTCTGTCTGTAAATTTTTATTAGCCTTGTTTTTTTATTTTCAAATGTATTCATTTATGTTATTCAGTTTAAGTGGCTCCATGTTATTTTAGAGTTTCTAGCTCTCTTTAGTTAGTAACATGATCTCTTTCAGCATTTTAGTATGTCATCTCAATACTCTATTCCTGAAAAGAAATTCAGTTTGGTTTTAGTGTGAAAACTGATATTCTATTGATAGTAAATTTTATTGGTGTGATGCTAAATTGCGAGCTTAATGTAAATTATCTAAATAAAAAACAATGTAGATTCAATGGCAAAAAATATTTAATTTCGGCAGCTCTTTTGGAAAGCTATAACCTCGGAATCTTCAAGTCTCGAGTGAATAGGTTCCTTCTAGGCAAACGTGATCCATCGTAGACCACATCGTCACTTACGATCAGGTGAGATAGAGGTCAAACGTGAGCCTATCATCCATAAAAAAAAAAATCACCTATTCTCTAAAATGTTAGCAATGTCTCCAGTTGTTGCAATCCGATAACCAAAATTGAAGCCGACTCCAATAGATACTATGATCAAATGAAGCCTTTTACCAAATCAATTCTATATCGAGACTTGGCAAACTGTAGGCCATTAACAAGCACAGCTATCCTTGTAAGTGTCTCACCGTGTAGATAGAACTAATAATTTTTAGAACAGACGTCTTACTCTCATGCGGTATCTATATAACTCACTTTAAACTTGTGGAGAAATCCGTACCACAATGATATAAAAATTCTTCACACAGTGTTAGTAATACCCTACGTGGGTAGTTATAATAATCTTGAAAAATGTTATTCAAGATGACACAGAATACATAATCTGTTAGAATACTCCTTAATCTCCTTTCGACCAAACTGTCAACTCGAGTACTCGAGCCTCAGTTGAATAAGAAGAAAGAGGGTGTATAGATAAATAATACATGAACTGGTGTGTCTATTTTTCACTTTCACCATAGGGTGTATAATACGTAACAAAACTAGTATCCGATCCGTCAAGGTGTGTATAAGTATCAATATTGGGTTGCGTTTATCTAATCCTTTTTGGTAAATAAGTAGGAAGAATTACTTCACAAAAACTGCAATAAAATTTAGAACAAACCCTTTTCAAAAATGGGGGTACAGCCAGTGGGGGTGGTATTCTGGGCCGGAGCTAAATATTATTGGGTATCTTATTAATATTCGATCTTATTGTATCGATATGTTCATAAATATAATACTTTTAATTTCACATATATGGTTATGTATTTAGAATACCTATATGCCCCTTACTAAACTATAAAAATAATAAATAAAATGCTGAAATTTGGCGGTCGTTTGAGTATGTATAGCTAGAATTTTAAGTTGGTTAGGTAATTTGCGTGTTGCATCTGGCCCTCCTCTGGTTGAACTCCAACCATTACACTATAGACGTGTGTTTGCTGACAATAGATAAACACAACTATTTCTTTAAAGAAATTTCGGTTCCTATTATCCTACTAATATCATAAATGTCAAAGTTTGTGAAAATGCTTAGATGCTTGGATGTTTGTTACTCAATCACGCGCGAACGGCTGAATGGATCTGGCTAAAATTTGGTACAGAAATAGAATAACACATAGGCTAATTTTTTTCTCCGGAAGAGATTCCCAAGAGTAGCGGGAACGAGTTCAGAATTTCACGCGGGTAGAGCCATGGGCAACAGCTAGTAATTGCTAATGTAATGGTAGGCATAATTTTCATTACATAATAAAATACTCTATTCCTGAAAAGAAATTCAGTTTGGTTTTAGTGTGAAAACTGATATTCTATTGATAGTAATATTTATATAATTTATAAACTAAAAAAGCCGAGGTAGCCTAGTGGTATGGGTAATGGACTGCTGAG
Source organism: Cybosia mesomella (assembly GCA_946251805.1). Classification (NCBI taxonomy): domain Eukaryota; kingdom Metazoa; phylum Arthropoda; class Insecta; order Lepidoptera; family Erebidae; genus Cybosia; species Cybosia mesomella. The sequence continues at coordinate 24,442,700 of OX276405.1, forward strand.
ACGAGGTCTCGGGTTCGATCCCAGGTTTTACCATGGCACACACCAATGACTTTTCGATGCTTTTCGAAGTTATGTGTGTATTTATCGCAGGTTTATAAGTGCCCGGTTAATGGCAATAGGCTCGCCACCTATTACATTGGGACCTAAGCATAAACTGGCGAAATGTGGGTGCTAGCACCTCTGCCTACCCCTTCGGGGATATAGGCGTGAGTTTATATGTTATGTTATGCCCCTTACTGGTCGGACACTAGTTTTGTTACATACTTTAGAATTAGGTAGGTTAACTTACGCTTGTATATAATGGAAGGTTTTTTTTTATATTTAGGACACGTCAATTTGACTTCACCTCGCCTGATGGTAAGCTGAAGGTAAATTCTCAGGAAAGAGGGTCACCATCACATACACGTACCATGTTAACAATGGTGGCACTCAGCTTGACGGCCTCACCAGAAGAGGATTGTCGTCGCAGCACCGCGTGAACCCACCGGTCCCACTAGTGCTACGACCACAATCCCCCTGCCCGGCTATGCACTTGCTGACCCCTGAACGCAATCAAACCGAAATGAAAGGGTTTTTTGCAATCGTGCGAAAAACCCTCCACATACCACATTTCACCTACTATATTTTACGAGTTCATGTTATAGGAATCGAATCTTACCCGGGCATTATGTTCATGGTATGTAGATATGTTTACTGCCTTATTACTTAGTTGCCTTCAAGGACACTCACAGGAGAAAACGGGGTGTCAACAATTTAGTTCGCCGGGTTTTTTTTTAATTAGTCCGTCAAATTAACTGCATCCTGCCTGATGGTAAGCTGAGGTGAAGTCCAAAAAGTAGTGGCCACTATTTCCAGAGATTGTCCCTAGAATGGTGGCCCCTACCTAGACGGCCTCAACAGATGTTTTTTCACGCCCCGCTTAAAGAGCCCAGGATTGTAGGTAGAAGGGAACACGTGTGTGGGTAAAGCGTTCCAGTGCTTTATAGTCCGACAAAAAATACCGGATATACAGCAACAAAACTATTCTCATAACTACTATTAAGTGTACTTCTTCTTATTATTATCTTCTTATTATTCTTATTATTATGTAAGTCAGAATGGTTATTGAGCTATTTATTTAACTAATAAAATTTTGCAAAACGAAGTTATGAGAATAAAAATATTTTTTTGCGATGGATTCTGGTTGCAAACTCAAGTCCCGTCCTGGACGTTTACTTTTTCCGATTTAAATTTATAGGAAATAATGCATACTAGTTACTTCAGAAATTCATTAATTTGGGTTTCTGTCAATGATCTTTTAAAAGAAATAAATGAAGTACATGCGTTTTGTTTTCGTCTTGTTGTACCACAGATTAATAATATGTTGTACTGTTCTCTGTTTTATCCATGGCAATACCGAGGATTAAATAATTTATTCATTAAATCACACATTTTAATACCAATTGTAAAGATAATGGCTCAGTTTTGATCGATAGGAATACTTAATTTTATTTAGAATCATGGAGATTTTAATGATCCAAACTGATACCTATCTATCCATGTAAAGTTAAATGTAACCCATTTCTTTTTATATTGTTGGTTTAATTAATTTTATTTTTTAATTATTAATTATTTAAGGAGGATACTTATTGGCAAAACTAAATTAAAAATAGTGAAATGACTCATGTGTTAAATAAATTATCCTATTTTTCTTTTTATTTATTTAACTTCATGCACAAAGTACACTCAACGACAAAAGTTATTTAACATTAAAATATTTACAAACCTTTTTACATAGGAATACATGAACCAATAGTGGATGTTTAAGTAGATTTATAATCCCCAGAGGACAAAGTTAATATATATTTTATTTATTGTTTTATGAAGGGTTATCCTTTCGAGGGCTTACCCGGAGTACCCGGCAATGGACACTTGGGGAGGACACCGTGTGGTTTTAGTCGGTCCTAATCCGACACGCCCACCCCATAGTCGGCACCGATGGTGTACAGCCCGTGGGGGTCTCCACACGCTAAAAAAAAAGGAGTTAAAGTGATCAATAGATTAGAATTTGTTAGTTAAATTGTCGTTGACTGTACATTGACCGACTTAATGCTGGAGGTATTCTCTGTTAGTCAAGCATAGGGGGCATAAAGTAATTCTACATTTAACATTCAAATAATATGAAAAAGAATTACATACAGACTACTAAACAATACAATTTTAGCTATAATATTATAGCCTGTCACTTACGGCTTGGATGAAAAAGTCTTGTCAAACCTGGTGTAAAACATAATGTGGATAATACAAACGCGAGTTTATTGTTACTATTTTAATTTCCTCGCTGACATTGACTAGGAATTCAAGGCCTATTATTACCATAATAACCTGTTATTATAATTATGACTTATATATAATTATAAGTTATCTATCCCTCGAGGGACTTCATGTCATGTGGTATTCTGAAATGTAATGTTCGACGGAATTTAATTAAATTTTTACATACGGGTCTTATTGTAATGGATTTCAAATTTAAAAAATATTTTCTTAATATCTATTTTATAAAAATGTTAAGTTGGTTTGTGCATGCTTAAAAATTCAAAAGTTCTGCATCGGTTAAGCTCAAATTTTCAAAGACAGTTTTATCTATTTTTCACATCGGTACATGGCGCTGTAATCGGGTTACAAGATTTCTTAACAATTTTATTCCGGGCGAATCGGGGCCCGGGTCAATTTTGATGATGTATGAACCATGTATGTGTTTGAATAGGTAGATTGGTTTTAGTCGGGTCAAGCCCGACATAACCGGCCCCGCAGGGGTAACCGAAGGCATTTCCGCACGAAAAAAAAGGTAGTTAATGTGTAATCCATAATTTGATGACTTATTAGCTAATACATTTTGGCTTATAATATTTGAAGAGTTCCTTTGATTTCTTTAGAATTTTATGACGAGATCCGGACCTGAGAATAATGACATATTCTGTCAAATAAAAAATAATTTTCCAAATCGGTCCAGCCATCTTCTAGTAATCAGTAAACACGCCTAAAAATATTAAGACAATCTGAAAACTTCCTCCTTTTTAGGAATTAGTTAAACATATTTATCTCAATATCTCAAAGTTCAAAATAAATAAAATTTAAACAACTGATACTTTTAATGAAACTTTAGTAGTTTACAACATCATCTAATCATTCAAAAGTTACACTTAACAGAAGCTACTACAACTGTCGAGCAACCATTTACACGACACTAACTCTCCAAGTTTATTTTCAGGGAAAATAAGTGCAAAGTTTGAAATATTACACCAATAAGCTCTTCATTCGCTTGTTGTCTGCAAATGTAATGTATTTATCGGTAAAAGCAGTAAGGTTCAACTTTATCCTATCATGCTTCCTGCTAATATTATAAATGTGAAAGTTTTTAAAGACGTTTGGATGTTTGTAACTGAATAACACTAAAACGGGTGAACGAATCTGGCTGAAATTTAGTACAGGGGTAGATTATAGTCTGGAATAATAAATAGACTATTTATCCTTAGATCTGGTTCTCATGGATTACAGGAATGGGCTCAGTATATCATAAAGCTAGAGGTAGAACAGCTCTTGCTGAATTATACAGAATTACAAATTTTCCTTTGAAGTAATAATTTCATGACCATTTTTATTATAATTGTATATCCGTTTCAAACGATAATTGTAGTTCAATTCACATTCATAGTGGAAATGCTCGAATTCAAGTATATAATTTACTTCTAATTTACATCATTTACTGTTCAATATGATATCGACCAATATTTTGATTTATTTATCTTTATGTTATTTTTTTTTTTTTTTAATTAACAAAAAAAAAATTTTGATTATCGCTCGCTTAGTAATGTGCCCGGTAGATGGCAATAGGCTCGCCCCCTATTACATTGGGACCTAAACATAACTGGCGAATCGTGGGTGTGTAATACACCTCTGCCTACCCCTTCGGGGATACATGCGTGAAGTTATGTTGTTGTTGTTAATTTATTTGATTTTCCTCCTCCTCTATTTCCTCAATGCGATTTTCCAGTTGAGTCCTAAGTTTGCACCAAGGTTCGATTATTATTTTTATTGATATATAAGCCGATATACCAATCGCAACCTATCAGAAATTGCTTTTGTCTGATGCGAAAGCCCACTGTACTGCTTTTTTCGTATATTAATTCTGTACTTCAAATGTAAGTAAGACGAAAGTGATGATATATTTGATAGAGAAGAAAACATAACAAATTGTAGGATTCTTATTGAAGGAGAAACAGTAGAACAAGTGAAAGAGTTTGTTTACTTGGGTTCAAACTGCGATATTGAGCGAAGAGTTTTGGCTGGAAATCGGCACTGCATAATTTTATGAGCAGCCAAAAAGTACCTATCTAAAGAGGCTCGACTGGCTGTACATAGAGGAGTACTAGTCCCTACACTTATATATGGTAGTGAATGGTAGGTGTGGCAGAAGGAACATGAAAGTAAACTGAATGCTGTTGAAATGAGAAATCTGAGAAGTATAGCTGGAGTGACCCTGATGGACCGAGTGAGGAACAGCATGATAAGGGAACGTTGTGGTATGGTAGAAGATGGAGTGACCAAGATAGAAAAGGGAATACATAGATGGATCGGTCATGTGGAGAGGATGGATGAAAGGAGATTTACGAAACAGATTTATGTAGCGAGCGCTACTGGACAACCCGGTAAAGGTCGACCTAGGCGTACGTATGACAATCAGATCTAGGAAGTTTTGAAGAAAGGCCAGTAAAGATGTTACGGGTACTTGTACCGGCGTGCATGTATGAAAACCATTATGAAAGTGGAAGAAGCGAAAGGCGTATGCCAAGATCGTAGCACGTGGAATGGGATCCAATGGGAAAGAGGCGTAACTATATGTATAAATATTAAAATATTGTCTCAATTTGGGTGTACCGGACCCTCCCAGCGCCATCGAGGTCCAAGTCAACCTCTACTGCTAGTCGGTGCACCTGCTAAACAATGGACGAGGCTCTGGCGCAGGCTTTCGTCTCAGTTGTTGGGAGGTCAAATGGCAGCGACGGCAGTCGCTCTCGGAAAAGCCGACATACTAATCAAAACCAATAAGCGGACCCCGAGCTCTAAAGTGCACACTTTGGATCCAACTTGGAAATCGCTATGACGGTGATGAATGCTTCGTGTTAAAGTCATAATTTTTCTAGATAATATCATTAGCTGTTACTGACCCCGATAGTTAAAGTTACAAAGGACTTATACTGTAAGCTCGAGCTGGACCAAGAACACTCTACGGATACTTTGGCAAACATCCAAACAGTATCAAGATATTAATTTTAGTGAATAATGAAGTTTATTTCAGGGTTTATCATTAATTTTGTTGAAGGCTAGGTGGATTTCGAATAGAAATGACGCTGTGACTTTAAAGACATTGTGATAGGCACTCACTTAGTAAATTTATAATTATGTACCAATATATTATCACTTCTGATGACTGAATGATGGGTGCATACAACCCTAAAGCCCCTAAGCGATGTGTTCCCGCCACGTTGGCCAATACCCAACGTGGCGGGAACACATCGCTCTCCGTACTCCTCTGCTTTCAGAGGAGACAGGATGAGCGATGCTGTTAGTGGTGAGATGGCCCAGGGTCAGCCGGGGTGCGAGGGATATGCTCTATGGGTAACCTTACACCCCGGCGTCTGAAGACCCGAGACGGCGTGCGGTTTTAGTCGGTGCAAGCCCGACATAACCGCCCCCGCTGGCCGGCGGGGGGGTATCCGAAGGGATTTCCGCACGATAAAAAAAAAAAAAAAAAAAAAAAAAGGTAGATTTCGATGAAATCGATCTACCTATTGGTTTCTTGACTACTGCCGAATTTTAAAAAAAATTCTTTATAGGAGGTCTAGTTATGACCCCCTGAGTCCGAAATGACCACTGGTCAAAAAGTTTATATATATTTATATATGTATGTATGGTTCCACTTCCCAAAATTTGCGGCACTCTCACGGTCGCATTTTTGCCCCGGTCGCTTTCAAACTGCGGTCAAAAATTGCTTGGGTGTAAACTTAGTTTAAGTTCGTGAACGGGTGGAATCCGGCCTAAGGGGACGGTAGGGCCTCATTTTTTGTGAAATCAGTTTTTCCTCAAAATTTCACGTTCCATGAAAGATATCCGAACCGTTCTAATTTTATCCCATAGTATACATGAATACCAAAAACTTTTAATTATAAACCTATAAGATTAAAACTTTAACTAAACGTGGAGGGGGGAAAAACCAAAATTTTTCGGGAAAAAAATCATAACTTCTAACCGGTGAACATTCTTGCCGTCGGAAACATTTTTAATCGATAGGCGATTTTTAAGTCTGAAATAAATGTCTGAACAGTTTTTCGCTAAAAGTTACCGTTTTCGAGAAAAAAAAATTAAACATGTTAAAAATGTTACTGTGTTTACTTGTGTGTGTAAGTCCGTAGTTCTCTATAGAATGCCGAGCCACCCACTATCCCCTGGTGTGGTGTTTCTATGCCAGAAATCAAAATCACACAACGGGTGGTCCGGCGGGAATTGAAGTCCCTAGATGTTCGCAAGTCGAGTGGGCCTGACGGCATATCGGCGATGCTGCTTAAGCAGTGTGCTCCAGAGTTGTGCCCTGTTCTTACACAGCTTTTTGCGCTCTCTTACTCCACGAGACAAGTCCCAGCTTCTTGGAAGACTGCATTCGTGCACCCTGTGCCTAAGAAAGGCGATAGGACAGACCCGTCCAATTACAGGCCTATCGCTATCACCTCCCTTCTCTCGAAGGTAATGGAGCGTGTCATTAACATACAGCTCCTGAGATACCTTGAAGGAAGCGATCTATTGAGCGACCGACAGTACGGCTTCCGCCACAGTCGCTCTACCGGTGACCTTCTTGTGTATCTCACACACCGCTGGGCGCAAGCCATCGAGAGTCAAGGTGAGGCCTAGCGGTCAGCCTCGATATAGCGAAGGCCTTCGATCGGGTCTGGCACAGAGGTCTTCTTTCGAAGTTGCCGTCTTATGGACTGCCCGAGGGACTTTGCGAATGGATCGCCAGCTTTTTGTCCAATAGAAGCATCCAAGCCGTCGTTGACGGCAGCTGCTCGGACCACATGGACATAAACGCTGGTGTTCCACAAGGCTCCGTGCTGTCTCCGACCCTGTTCCTCCTGCATATCAATGACATGCTGTCTGATGACTCCATTCATTGCTATGCGGACGACAGTACCGGGGACGCATTTTACACGGGCCGAGCTAACATCCCTCGGTCCACAGTGGAAGAAAGTCGCGAACAACTTGTGTCTGAAATCGAGACTACTCTCACAAGAGTGTCCGATTGGGGTGGACTAAACCTGGTCCAATTCAACCCCACTAAGACACAAGTATGTGCATTCACCGCTAAGAAAACCCCATTTATTGTAGCGCCACAATTCCTGGACACACCACTTAATATCTCTAAAAGTATCGGGATCCTCGGTGTCGACATCTCCAGCGGGGTCCAGTACCGTAGTCACCTGGAAGACAAAGTCAAGTTGGCATCTAAGAAACTTGGAGTGCTCAACAGGGCGAAGCAGTACTTCACTGCGGAGCAAAGACTTCTTCTTTATAAGTCGCAAGTCCGGCCCCAGATGGAGTACTGCTGTCACCTTTTTGCCGGAGCACCTAGATACCAACTTGACCCGTTCGACTCGGTGCAAAGACGGGCGCTGAGGATCGTCGACGATCCCATACTTACAGGCAGTGTGGAACCGCTTAACCTTAGGAGAGATTTCGCCTCCCTGTGTGTTTTCTACCGCCTTTATAACGGGGTGTGTTCAGAAGAATTGTTTGATATGATGCCCACGGCCACATTCTATCATCGCACTGCTCGCCACAGACAGAGAATTCATCCTCACACGTTGCGACCGGAAACGGTGTGTACAGTTAGATATGAAAGGCACTTCATTCCGCGCACCCTCAGGCTGTGGAATGATCTCCCTGCTGTGGTTTTCCCAAGCGACTACAATATGGGGTTCTTCAAGAAGGGCATTAGAAGGTTTTTACAGGGTCGGCAGCGCGAGTGTGACGCCCCTGGTGTTGCACACGTCCATAGGCCGCGGTAACCACTTCCCATCAGGTGGGCCGTGAGCTTGTCTGCCACCTGAGTGGTATAAAAAAAAATAATAATAATAATAATAATAATATCAATTGCTTCACGAAATCTACCTGTGCGTTTCCCCTGCGGGAACGGATTTTTTAAATTCAAATGATTTTCCATATGACGGCGTTTTCTTTTTCAAGAATGTTAAAAAACTTTCGGACTGTACCTACATATTATATTGGCAAAAATGTATTCAATCTGCAGTATTTGTCATCCAACATTATATTTCAGTGCCAAAATTACCTCTACAATTATTTTTAATTAATTCGAGGAACTCGATTTTATATGAAATCGCTCATGGACGTCGTAATGAAATATTTTAATATATTCAAAGATCGTATCTTCAATTTATGGAATAATTTTGTCAAACCATATATTTATGAGTAGGTACGTTAACCGCCCGACATAACCGCCCCCGCTGGCACGCGGGGGGGTATCCGAAGGGATTTCCGCACGATAAAAAAAAAAAAAAAAAAAAAGGTACGTTAAAGATAAAAAGTAAATTGTTAAAGAAATTCTTCGTGCCTTATTGTAAATTGATTAAGATGGACCTAATTTTATTTGTTTCATATTTTCATTCATTATACTTTTTATTCCTAATTTTTTTAACAATATGTGCATGTTTGACCACTACCTCACCTGTTAAGAAGTGATAATGTATTGTGGTCCATGGTGGAGCCTACTAAGAAGTAACCTGTTCCTAGAATAAACAGGTTACTTCTTAGCAGGCTCCACCAATAGTCTTGAAGACTATTATTGACCTCTGTGGTGTAACGGTAGTGCATTCGACTGCTACGACAGGGGGTGCGGGTTCGATTCCCGCTCAGTGCAAATATTTGTTTGCGGTTATACGTCTATTTTCAATGGTCAGGGTGTTTCTATGTATAATATGTATGTATTTACAAAAAAAGTATATAAGTATGTTTATCCGCATTCTAGAACCCATAACACAAGCTAGTTAAACTATGCTTACTTTGGCTCTGGAGAGTGCTGAGTAGAATGTCGGAGAATATTTATTTATTCATCGCTTTTCAGAAACACGGACTCAGGCAGAGCATTCCACTCTTTAGCAGTACTTACGCTTAATGAACGTATTACTGAAATATGAGTGGTATATCCATCATGTAGCGCGTCTCCGTATATCTGGTCGTTCGATGACTGAAGCTACTCGGAGGAATTAGGATATGCAATGCATCGCTGGAGGAAACCTTATTACACTTCTGTAATTATTTTTAAGAAAATAATAGGTACAGACGCCATCTCGTTATCGATCACTCATAAAAAATTATTAAACAAAAATTGAATAATGATAAATTTATCCTCTGAAGACTGCAAAAATCATTACTACTACAATTTGTCAGTATTCAAGTTACTGATTTAGTTTTCAACTACATTTCCAATATGACCCCGCAGTGTATGAAGGCATGTATGTCTCTTTTGGGAATCTAATGATAGCCTAAGATGATCTCTGTGTGTCATGAGGTCATCACGACGCTTTTTTTTTATACCACTCAGGTGACAGACAAATCCACGGCCCACCTGATGGGAAGCGGTTACCATGGCCTATGTACGTGCGCATCACCAGGGGCGTCACACGGTCGCTGTGAAATCTCAGTGCTAGAAGTATAAAAGCATTCATTAGCGATCTTTTCAAGTTCCACTTCTATAGTATCGTCACATTGGATATTCAGAAACCCAATTACCGTAATATTTTGGGTGGCTTAACACAATATCTTGAAAGCGTTGAAATTCTAAACCCTTGTTAGATACGGGCTTAAGAATTTCAGTCCAACAATATAATATTGTAGTATATAGAATTTGCTCCTCTACTGATAAAATTAGGATACATAGAAGAAATTCCATACATACCTTCTCTCTACACCACAAATGATTGACATAATGAATATTCTTTATCCGTGATAAGAAATAAATGACAATATCAGCTTCTTTAGCAATATTTTTCCACCTATAGGTATATATAGCTCGGGCAGGTGATCTCCGGTAAGGGTAGCTTCGGGGACCATCTGCATCGGATCAGGAAGAAGCCAACGCCTAAGTGCTATCACTACGACGTTAGCGAGGGCGCGGGGCTGCTCACGCTGGTGGACTACCCGGCGTGGGAGGTGTCGAGGCGTGACCTCGTGGCAGTCATCGGGGTGGGAGTCCTCTCGCTCGGCAGCATGATTGCGGCAATAGTGCGGAGCGCGAGCGCGTGGGCCACCGCCGCCTCCTTCTGCGCGCATGTAATGCTCGAGAAGGAGATGGGGGAGGGCGCCCGGGAGACATTTAGAACTCTCCCGGCCCACCGAGCCCGCAACATTCTCACCGCGCGTCGCAGGTGACTCAGGCACCGGAGGTCAGTTAACGACCTCCGTCCTCCATGAGCGCAGGCCTGGGGGTGGCAGGTGAGGCCGCTTGTCACCCCAGCAGAAGCAGGCCGGGACGGCGATCCTTCCCCCAAACCGGGGTAAGACGGGAACACCTTGGTTCTCAAATCAGACTCCGATTCCGAGAATCTCGAAACCGGAGATGGCCCAGGGTCAGCCGGGTACGAGGGATATGCTTTATGGGCAACCTTACACCCCTGCGTCTGAAGACCCGAGACGGCGTGCGGTTTTAGTCGGTTCAAGCCCGACATAACCGCCCCTGCTGGCCGGCCGGGGGTTTCCGAAGGAATCTCCGCGCGAAAAAGAAAATAAGCTATATATAGCTTATGGGTAATTCATGGGTGAACACCACGTGGTCAAGGAGTGGACATTGCGTTATTCGTAGTCTAGGTGCGCCGGAGTTGATGTAGTGAGCGTATACCCATAGTATTCTATACAACGAATACTAACCGCTTGAGACGAGGCGGTGCTCTAATGAGCTATGACTTTTAATCTACACTCGCCATAGTGATATTTTGATGAGCTTTTCCAATAAATCTCACGCTTTCCCTTCATACCCTAAACAACCCTTGCAGTACAAACATAGGGACCACCATTTCAGAGCTAGGAAAAGATAAAACACTCTAAAATTGGCAGCAATTACTTTTTGGACTTCACTTAAGCTTACTATCAGGTGGGTTTGATAAATGAAAAGGCCAAAATACTGAAAACCATTACAAAACAGTTTTATTATAATCTTATGTTTTGAAGTGCCAGATGCGAAAGGTCAAGCATAGCTGTTAACCCTGACAATGATTAATTACTATAACAAAAACTGTAATTTTTACGAGCGCTTTGAAGGTAAAATTCAAAATGACAACACTATTGGAAGTTAATTTCTATGGTTTTGGCCTCAAGGATTACAAACACTAAAATATCTCGTTAAAACATTTATTGCCTATTCAGAACCTTGTCGTACCAAATTATTTCTTTGTTTGGTGATATGTTTATCGATTAGGTCCACACTTTCAATATACGCCTTACAATCTCTAGTTAGAACTAAGTTAAAAACCAATGACCTCGGTATATACTAGACACGCCGTTTAGACCAAAAAATTGTGTCACGGCTGGAGGGTGACGTGAGAATGAATTTTGAATTCCAAATTTGAAATGGGACGCAGAAACTACATAAACCAGTTAGTGAATTTTGACACAGATCTGTGTAGTCATAGCGTGCATCGTAGACACACCGTCTCGATCAAAAAAATTGTGTCACGGCTAGAGGGTGAGGTGAGAATGAATTTTGAATTACAAATTTGAAATGGGGCGCAGAAACTACATAAACGGGTTAGTGAATTTTGACACAGATCTGTGTAGTCATAGCGTGCACTGTCTTGTTATGTCATATATTTGACAGCTATAATTATTAGTGATCCGGTTTTGGTATTAAATCGATAACCATTTTTTTGTTTCATACAGCCGGTCTAGTAATACCTTTAAATATAGAAAAGTCATTGTTAAATACCTATATTTTGCCAACTATGATTTCTGACCATGGATACATTTTCGAGATTTGAGTGGGTTACTAAGTCTCGAAGAAGTATTCAGTTTTATAGTAAAGTACCTATATAGTATACCCGATCTGAGAATTAAACATTAGATTTGTTACTCAGCGGTCACATTTGCCACCATTGAATAAACAACATTACTACCCTACCAATACCTTCGGGGCCCAAGCCGATCTCACAAGCCTTTGGTGCAAGCTACCTGCTAGGGACTGGGCGCCCAGAGGCATTCCGTCCCGGAAAAGCCGACATACCAATCAAAAACAATAAACGGAACCCGGGCTCCAAATCCAAATCCGGGCTTCAGACGCACTTGGGTAATCGCTATGAGAATGATAATGACTATTTGTTATTTTTTATAGACGTAATTGGTATTTGAAATTGAACTAAAACTTCATTCCATTTAAAAGTCGAAGTAACAGGTCTGTAAAATGCAAACAGTGTGCAGAAACAAACAGACGATCCCAGGGGTCGAAAAATGATGGAAATCGAATGGAAACATGACTAACACGTTTGCGATGAATGCGACGATTCTCTCAATTAAAATGGCGCCCGCAATATGGTGGATTAGGGTTGACGCAATTTTACTGTATTCTCCAATTCAATTTTCGGTTCTACAGCGAATAATTGAATGTGCTGGCTTTTCCGTGTATTTTGTTTACCATTTTTAGTTTGGCATGTTTCGATTTGTATCCGTCTAGATTTTTGATTTCTTATTGCTTTTTTTACCACTATACCTACTTTGCAGTGGGTTAAAAAAGATTTTAAATATTAACATAACACAAACAAAATATTAACACAATTATTAAATGACTAAGTTGATTTAGTGGCATTTTATTTATTTTCTAGCCTTAAAAAGGGCTCTAAACAAACGGACTTGCATCAAAGGTTTCATGATTAGAGGAGCTTTGTGATAGTGTATAAGGAGAATGGCGATTAATATTTTAGTACGAGTTCCAATACAAAAATGTCTTGCATAGTTATTTTTTTAAAATATCCGATGACCAAGTTAAATTTTACTCCTATTGAATTATAAATTATACAGGATACCTTTTTATGTAGGACACGTCTATTTTATTTCATTAGACTAATCAGATGTTTTTTCACGCCCTGCTTACATTGTAGGAATTTGGAGTTGTAGAAAGCAAGAAAGACGTGTGTTGGTAAAGAATTCCTAATCTTTATGGCACGGCAAAGAAACTACATGAAATTTGAATTAAATTATTATTGAAAAAATATAAACAGGAAGTAAAGTAGTTATTAATATTGAGTATCCGAGAACATCGCGTTGAGTTATGCAGTATAAATAAAAAAGAGGAAGTAAAGTATTATGCCTTTTTTTTCCTTTTTATCCCTTCGGATACCCCCCGCCGGCCAGCGGGGGCGGTTATGTCGGGCTTGAACCGACTAAAACCGCACGCCGTCTCGGGTTTACAGACGCCGGGGTGTAAGATTACCCATAGAGCATATCCCTCGCACTTCGACTGACCCTGGGCCATTCGTAGTGTCCCCTCTGATAACAGCAGAGGGATATCTGGAGTGACCACGCCCCCCGCGGGCCTTGCAGGCCCGCCATACCGCGACCCCCTCGTGTAAAGTATTATACCTAACTTGTAAAAGTTTAACATCGGAATCTTTAGTTATGAAAAAGTTAGTATTGCATAAATAATAAATTACTCGTTTTCCATAAATTTTAAATTAAGATTGAGATAATTTAAAATATTTTTTATGTCAAGTTCAAGGTAGAAATATATTATATGCAATAATTGCTTTTATGAATCACCGACCAGGTAGCATTAAAACGTAATGTTCTCTAAAAAGAACATAAAGGCAAGGTGCGAAGTTTCTATTACAAAAACATTTGTTGGATGTCGGTTTAATGCCGGTACACATGCTGCTTGTCAGAAGAGGCTTCGGCGCCGGCTGTCATTTTAAGGCTGGTCAGATGGCAGTCGCTCTTCAAAAAACCAATAAAAATAAATTGTGGAATGGGCATTCATGTTACAATTTTCTAGGACTATTCTATTCTGTTGGCTTACCAATATTTCTGATTTTAGTTTTGTGCTCAAGTTTGATGTAATAATTCACGTGATGCCAACCCTGAAAACTATAAGGCTCGCTAAATGGATCTCGCGTTCACAGCCAGTATCAAATTCAATTTGATTCTTTCATTATTATGCATGTTTTGATTGAATATTTTCAGTTCTCCAAATTTACTATTTGTGTACAATATTACTGTACACAATTTTGCCAGTTTGGGGATCTTTTTCATGGTTTTCATACAGGTACTTTAAAAGAAAAAAGGTAACTGCATAAATCATCTATATCTGTACTAATATTACTAGGTCTGCAATACATTCTGCTGTTGAAAAAATTGAGCGAAGCACCCCGACCATTATTGCGGAATCAGATTTTGAAAAATTTGTTCGGTGATTATTCCTCCGTGGTACGTTGGATTTCAACATTTTTGATCGACTCCACTTTAAAAGTTACGCATTTTGGCGCCAAAACTGCGTGACTCACCACGACCATTATTGCGGAATCAGATTTAGAAAATTTTGTTCGGTGATTATTCCTCCGTGATCCACATGAATTTTTAATTACATAGCCATCCATCAGTGCCATCTTTGCTTGTGTGAAATTTCATTAGAATCGGTTCAGCCGTTTGGTTGGAGAAGAGGGTCTAACGAAAGACACGAGTCGTCTTAAAGAGAGCAAAGCTCTGACGACCTTCGCTCAATAAAGAGGAAAGATTTGTTTGTACGTAATCGATAAACTCTAAAATACTAAACTGATTTCAAAAATTCTTTCACCTTTAGAATGCTACATTATTCATCTTAATATTCCCAAGGGATCAGGACTTACGCGGGTGAAATCCATGGCGATGCTAGTCTATAAGATGGTAAATTTTAGATTATTTAAATTATTATATGGTTAGTTATATTGAATTATTAACATTTCAATTTTTAAAGATGTGACGGATTTATTAATAATATAGGCAACTTCAATATTTATTATTTTTATTGGGTTTTAATATTTCTTTGTTATCTGCCTGTACTCTTTCTAGAACATACAAATGTGTGTCCATAATTTAAACAATGGTTTTAAATTTTTTCACTTCTGTTACGTTGCAACCCTTGTAACGTTCAAACGTGTAATATAGGTAGTTTGAGAATAATAAAGACTTGCCAAGCGATGACCGTTGTTTGTTGTATTTACTTGTTATTACCTGTGAACAAAAAACACAGAAAATCAAAGTATGGTAATGGAAACTAGTGATTGAGAAATGGGCACTTAAATATGTTCTTAACAAGCTAACAAGTACACGGGCCACCTGATAATAAGTGGCTGTCATAACTATCTGCAGAGGTGAAAGGGGAATGAATAAGAGAAAACTGGAAAGTAAAACAAAATCGCATTCTTGGTACCTGTCTACATTTTCATTTCAACACCTCAAAAAGACTTTGGTATTCCGTATAATTTGTCAAAACAAAATCTACGTACGTTTTCATAAGATTATTAAATCTTCAATATCACTTATAGTTTGATTCGTTTTCAATTACATTTTGAAATTTTAACTATGCAACTTTTTGGAAGTTTTGAAATCACATAATTTGAAAAAACGCAATTTCACTGAATCGGACTTTCACGCAGTTGAGTAAAAAATAAACTTGAGAGCCAATTCGTATAATAAAATGATAATTTTATATTACGAGAATACGAAAAGGCTTTTATTTTAATGTTATTATACCTGCAAATGCACAAACCATGTTACTGTTAAAATAGAATGGCGGACGATAAACGTATCCGGTACTAAACAAATAAAATCATTTTATGAAATGAATAACTGAGGTTTGTATCACAATATATATACAATATATACATATTGACTTTTACGTGAGCGGTTTTACAATACAATACTAAAAGAGTACAAGAATATTATCTATAAACTTTATTTCCTTTACATAAAGTGCTTAAAAAAAATGCTTAAATTTCGTGGGTGTGTAATACACCTCTGTCTACCCCTTCGGGGATACAGGCGTGAAGTTATGTTATGTTAAATTTTTATTATTATTTGTGTTGAAACCACAATACCGTAACTTAACCTTTTGATTTTCTATATGTTGGCGCGAGTAACTGTAAGCGGACCGCCAGCGCCTCGTGCGGCGTTTAGTGGCAACTTTGCAATGCCAAAAACACCTAAAGTCGTGGAATGACCATGTCTTAAACAAAAATATCGCAGCAAATATACGTTCGTATGTATATTGAATTGTTTGTCGCCCAACTCATGTAAAAATAAAACAAACAATTGGTTCTCTCATACGAAAAACGTCCCTCAGCTGCTTATGTTTTAGTTTAAGTGGCTTTATATTTTTGTGTACACGCTTTGAAACTTCGATAAAACACCAGCGTGGTAACGTCAACGTGAAACGGTAAAGCGTTGTGCCATGAGATGTTGTCATGCCGTGCCAATGCACGATGCCGTACCGTTTCACGTCGCTATTACATACTGCAATGCGGGTGTTGTAAACACACTAATTAAAAGCATATTCTCAAACAAATTTGAATTAATACCATGCTTATAATTGTGAATCGGTAAACGGAAGGTAGGACGTCTCCCAGCAAGATGGACGGACGACCTGAAAAAGGTAGCTGGGATAGACTGAATACGCAAGGCAAAGGATCGGGTGCTATACGGCGTACAATGGGAGAGGCCTATGTCCAGCAGTGGACTGCAATAGGCTAATTGATTGATTTTGATTGACTGATTATAATTGTGAGTAATATTCAGACTAAATTTAGTATGAAAGCTGATAGTATGAAATGAAAACTTTAAATCAAAACACATCTTTGGTCATTCCATCACAGGCGCATAAGTAAAGGAATTTAACATTAATTTAAACCCAACCTGCCTTAAATCTTATTCAAAGCTGTGAGAGATATAAAAAAGTAAAGATAAATATCTATTCTTTCACAACATCAGTGAAAAGGTACGAAACAAGAAAATCCCGGGACAAAAGCTACAATTGGCAGATAGGCAGATGTGAATGTAAGTAAGGTAATTGAAAGGGAATTATCTCCAGGCCTACATTTCGCTAAAGTTTCCACGGATAAAAGCGTAGGCTCTTATTTGCAGGGATCTCCGAATCGGGCTGAGATCTATACATCAACCTATTCCGACATATTAGAAGGCCGTACCCTCTCATTCCCTGTATTTATCTTTCGTTTTATCAATTGGAATATCAAAATGATGTATTAATATCAAAGAGGATTTTCTAAAGGTCTTTTTCGGGACCTTTTTATAAGGTTTGATTGATGTGTTGCTGTAACGATTTAAGTACTTTTTTTTCGATTTTAGCTTAGCACTTGATGACTAAGTATAGCTATTAGGATTTGTTAGGTAAGTAAGCATAACCCTGGGGTTATCCTTTCGAGGGCTTACCCGGGGTGCCCAGCAATGGACATTTGGGCAGGACATCGTGTGGATTTAGTCGGTCCGATTCCGACACGCTCACCCGATCGTCGGCACCGATGGGGTGAAGCCCGTGGGGGTTTCCACACGCATAAAAAATAAAAATGTAAATAAGCATCATCCTCATAGCGCTTTCTCAGTTGCGTCCAAAACCTGCACCTTGGAGCCCGGAGTCCGCTTATTGTTTTTTTTTCCTTTTCTCTTTTTTTTCTTGTTTTTTTTAAATAATGTTAGTAACCGATATTACTAACATTCCCTCTAACCCTCCAGCTAAGCTAAATTGATTGTATTAGGAGTGGGTTTACGTCGTCGGTAGTGTAATGGCCAGGATTCGAACCCGAGACCTCTCGACCGCAGGGTCGACTCCTTAACCACTAAGTTACCGACGCTTGTTTTTAATTGGTGTATCGGTTTTTCCGAGACTGACTGCCGGCTGACCTCCTAACTAAAAGAGGTATGTCTGCACTAGTGCCTCGTCCATTGTTTAACTGATGTTCCTGTTGCTTTTGGTCACAAAAGTGTGAGTAGGCCCCTGTACACCCTCAGCCCCACCTGTGTATCTAACACTAGGATGATCACAATGTAATGCCTACTTCAGAAACATCTGTCATCAATTTATTAATTCGCACCTTTTTTTTTCGTGTGGAAATCCCTTCGGATACCCCCCCACCGGCCAGCGGGGGCGGTTATGTCGGGCTTGAACCGACTTAAACCGCACGCCGTCTCGGGTCTACAGACGCCGGGGTGTAAGGCTGCCCATAGAGCATATCCCTCGCACCCCGACTGACCCAAGGCCATACCCGACTTTACATAATAACTTAAAGGTAAAATACAGTTTAGTATGGGTGTGTATTGGCATAGCCCTTTTTTTTTAACGTGCGGAAATCCCTTCGGATACCCCCCCGCTTTCCAGCGGGCGCGGTTATGTCCGCATCGACTAAAACCGCACGGTGTCCTGTCCAAGTGTCCATTGCCGGGCACCCCGGGTAAGCCCTCGAAAGGATAACCCCAGGGTTACCGGCGGACCTGGGCCACCAGCGCGGCCTCGCCTGGTGGGGTCGGGTTTTATCCTGCGTCGGTGAGTAGGCAGGCGTGTGTAGGACACACACGACACACCTCCGCCACGGCTTGCTTCTGTAAGGACGGCGAGTCGGCCAACCGCCGTCCTCAGGCCCCGATCATGGAGGTCGGTAGTCCCGGGCGTAGACGAATCTGCGGAACTCGGGGGGCAGGGTTCTCTCCTGCTCCCTATTGGCATGGCCCTACCGAAAGCTTTGGGGCTGAGCCAACCTCACCTGCTGATTGACGGACGAGGCTCTGGCGCAGGTTTTCCTCTTGGGGTTGGGAGGTCAGTGAGTTGCTTCCGGAAAAGCCCACATACCGATAGAAAATAAACAAGTTGAATTCCTGAGACGAGCTCAGCCGAATACAAGGGATTTTCGATTTTGCCATTTTTTTTTTTTGCGTTATTTGCGATTTTTTCTTTATCTTGCAATGGTTCACCCCAGCACGAATCTATTACCCAACGACGACGTCGACGACAACTCGATAGTAATAGGGCTTTTCTAAAGAAAATCCCTAAAAATGAATTCCGGGCTCCGAAGTGCAAACTTTGGACGCAACTGTGAAATGTCAAATCGTTATGACGATGATGACAGTTAAGTAGACTGTAGACTGAGAATTTATAAAATTCCTAGTAATTGAACTTATTCAATTCTAGGAATTTTTAAAATTCGAAGCAAAAATTCACTGTAAGTTATGGAATTAGCGTCAATTATTTATCCTTCCTTTTCAAATCAAAAATCGAACGCTAAATAGAGCATTTCGTTACATTGTTAGTATGGCTGAACAACTGGTATATTTTCCTCAATTATGTAGTCCTTCCTGCTTTTTGGCTACGTAAGTGTTTCGGATAGCATTAGGGAATGGTTGCTTTTCAAATGTGTGGGTACACAAAAGGGTTTTACTTTTTTAGTAAAGTATACAAAATGCAATTTTTAAACATAATTAAAATGAAGAAAGTTAAAAGTGAAGTATATAATGTAATTTAAATTTGATGGTGTTTGGAAGTAATCAAACAAAGTTATTACAAAATAATATGTGATTTAATGTGACCGGACGGTATGTCATTAATGCCATGGAAAATGGGTAGGACTCTGGCTTGGGACGCAACATGCGTCGACACTATTGCTCCTACCCATTTAGCCAGCATGGCTGGCTGTGCCGGTGCTGCTGTTGCTTCTTCGGAGACTCTCAAACGGCGCAAATACTCAAATTTAATTGGAGATTATGAATTTGTGCCGTTTGGAGTCGAAACGTTAGGGGCATGGGGTCCGAGTGCTTGCAATCTCTTCAGGGAGATTGCAACACGTATGATCGATACTTCTCGTGGCTGGCTTCTTTTTAGCATAGAGAATAAGTGTTGCCATACAACGTGACAATGCTGCCAGTCTCCTGGGCACGTTACCACAGGAGGCATGCGATGCGGAGGAATTCCACGATGCATTTTAGGTTTAAGTTTCTTTTAATTATTTATTTTATTTTAGTTTTATTTAGTTAATTTAGTTAGATATAAAATTTGTAACCGCATTTGTGCAATTATCTTTTTCACAGAATAAATAAAAATTCATTACAAAATTAAGTTAATATTATTCGTAGTGGTGCGGAAGAACATCTTGTTCAAACTGGGTGTGGTTCTGTAAGATACCTTAGATAATTATTATTGCGCGTGCGCTTGTGAAATCGACCATACGGTGCTACGAGGTGGGCGGCCGCCTGAATAATTGAAACCACGAGGCACTGCTAGTCATAAAATAAAGTACATGAATTTTAAATAACTTCGAATTCAAAGGGATTCAAAAGTCGAGAAAATTTTACTTCAAACTTTTATAATCAGAAAGTCATTAACTTTACTTTAATACAGATTATATGCCACTGAACTGGTTCGGTAAACTTTAAATTTTGATAGAATCGTGAAGGAAGAAACCCTCGAAAGCACGAGTTTTGAACATAAGTAGGTACTTCGTTAATATCACTTTTTTACAAGTTTTTATTTAACTCTCTCTGTGAGTTTGTTAGTTAATATGAGTCAAATCTTAGAAGCCCAATTACAACAACTTCCTGACGTTAGATTGGACTCAAATTTGGTATACTTGCGTAAAGCTGGGCTGATAATGGAGTCGGAAGGAACTCCTGAACTAAACGAGATAATGTAATCTAGTTTAGTCTAGTTTAGTTTAGTCTTGGCAAACAGTCTGATGTGACCTGGTATTCAGGCTTTGATGATGGAGTAGCAAAGTGGCAATTTCAAACGGGTTGTGCTGATATTCAAAGATTGTAGCGCAAGCAGAACAAGGAAGCTTTTGAAATTAGCACAATCTTTATATAAAATTATAATTTTAGTACAACAGCTTTTAAAGCTTGTTTTAAATAAGTTTATCTAATACCTTTCAACGAACAATTCTTGTATATATATTTATATAATCTGAATCTTGGAAACGACTCCAACGATTTTCATGATATTTAGTATACAGAGGGGTTTCGGGGGCGATAAATCTTATAGGTTAATCTATATAGCTAGGTTACATTTCTAGAAAAAGTTGAATAAAAAGACCACATATTGTTTATTAAAAAGTGTTTTTAAATTCATAAATTATTTCTATGTGCGTAAACCCTCTCTAGCTTCCGATGGCCGTCGTTCCGAAAAAGGCGGAAAATCCAAACCAAAAGAAGGAAGCCTCTGGGGCAAACAGGAACAACGCTAAAATAATAATGACTTTCATTAAAAAAAAAAACCAACAAAGAGACGTCGATCTACTTTAATCCATGGCTAAACTGTTTCTTTGTCCATCGTGCAATTTTAATCAAGGAAACGACTGGGCTGCGATATTTTAAAAGCAGAGAATTAATAATTGCAAGCTTACGAACCAGCTTCGGGATTTGGGTGAAATCCTTTCCGGGAGTACCTTGCAAATATTTTTAGGAGTCAATTTTCTGAGTAACCAGGATATGAGATTAGTGCACTATTTGTGGATAATTTAAACTGGCTACAAAAACAACGTCCTCTTTTTTAATTGTTATTATAGCGGCAATAGTATTAATAATAGTAGAAGATAATTCCACGTATTTATCTATAATAATTTTGGTGTACATTATAGAAACGTTTATTTACCTATCTATCAATCTTACTTTTGTGTGATTTAAAACCTTACAATATAACTTGCCAATTGGAAAAGAGTGGATCGAGTTTTATTGCCTGGATGTTTTTCTCGTAGTCCTACTTGTTGCATTGCGAACTACGCATTAAATGTACCTTGTTTTCATGCGGAAATCCCCTCGGATATCCCCCCGCCGGCCAGCGGAGGTGGTTATGTCGGGCTTGAACCTACTAAACCGCACGACATCTGGGGTCTACAGACGCAAGGTTGAAGAAAGTATTTCCCTCGCACCCCGACTGACCCTGGGCCATCTCCGATTTCGAAATGGCCCCCTCGTGTTTGGGAACCACGGTGTCTTCGTTTTGTGCCGGTTTGGCGGGGAGGGGAGGGGGCGGGGTAGCCGCCCCGCCGTCCCGGCCTGCTTCTGTTGGGGTGACAGGCGGCCCACCTGCCATGCTCCACATTAAATGTACCTCAATGTAAATATAAGTATACATATTGTGACCCAAATGATTGAATAATTTCATGACACCTCACAGAGTTTACAAATCCTTAAAAAACAATCTAGGAAATTTTAAAAGATTATACCTTCACCTTGTTTTTATTCTGGAATACAGCTGTCAGAAACAGAGTTCATTCAGAAATAGTAAAATTGCTTATTATTTTTTGGTTAGTTCCAAATTTTGTAATTATTCAAACAGAAATATTACTTATTACAAAAGTAAAATTTGCTTCGATAAACCTAACTGATGGCTTTGGTTTCTTATAAAAATGCTTATACTATCTTAGTTTGTTCATAGTTTCTTACATTCTTTTTCTTTACATTTTCTTTATATCATTACAAATTTAATGGTATGATTTGGAGGTAGATAGATATACATGATACGTGATGTAATTACTAGTATTCCCGTTAACCCCTTGTGCTAAGCTAAATTGCTTGTGTTATGATTGGGTTTACGTAAGTAGTGTAAAGGCCAGGATTCGAACCCAGGACCGGTCGATCGGAAGGCCGACTCCTTAAGTACTAAGCTATTGACAACCGAAAAATTAAAAATGTGTTAGTATTTGGAAAGTGTGCGATGCATAAAAACGTTCCCTTTAATGATTTTCAAGATTACTTTCGGCAGAATCATCCTATTTGAGTCTGTGGGATTAAGAGCTTTCATTGAGTTGGGAACACCCTCTATCCATACTGCTCTTTCTTAATCTACTAAGTGTTTTTTTTTTTGTAATAGACACAAAGATTACTTATCTAAAAGAGGGTAAAACTGTTCTAATTTATATAATTACTTTTACATTAAATAATTACTTGTAGTGATTGATTGATTTATCACCGTAGTATAAATCGCTGGGACCACAGAATTAAAATTTCGGCAGGCAATGCCTTTTAAAATTTGGCATCATATAAGAAAAGATTCTTGGTAAATTCACTCTTAAGGGGTAAAATAGGGGATGAATATGGAAGTTAGTGATTTTTGATGAAAGAAGCACGAAATTCCATGTTCTTGCTTCTGGTCAGAAATAATTGTATTATATTGAAAATTTGAATAGAAAATTCCTCATTTCTTAAGGGAAAAGCATGAAATTTACTTTAAGCTGATTAAGTTTCGTGTGTGTATTTGAGTAGGTCTGTGGGTAATTTAATACTTTAATTGATAATTGTTATGAACTAGAATTATTTTAATCCCGGTTAGGATAAAACTCAAATTTAAAATGCGTTGACTGGTTGATCATGCGTATATTAGCAACGGTTACAAAGGTAACGCTTAACGACCTCCGTCCTCCATGAGCGCAGGCCTGGGGGTGGTAGGTGAGGCCGCCGGTCACCTCAGCAGAAGCAGGCTGGGACGGCGGGATGACTAGCGCCCCTCCCCCAAACCGGAGCAAGACGGGGACACCGTGGTTCCCAAACCTGAGGGGGCCTTCTCGAAGCCGAAGATGGCCCAGGGTCAGTCGTGGTGCGAGGGATATGCTCTATGGGCAACCTTACACCCCGGCGTCTTAAGACCCGAAATGGCGTGCGGTTTTAGTTAGTTCAAACCCGACATAACCGCCCCCGCTGGCCGGCGGGAGGGTATCCGAAGGCATTTCCGCACGAAAATGAGGGAAAGTTACTACGTCGATCTTTTTTACATTTTTATAAAATACGTAACGGAATTTGTTAGATATATTGATTTTCAATATTACTAGGGTATCGTCGTAAGCGTAAGGTTCGTCTGATGAAAAACTCCATGGTTTCGGTACATGGAACGCCTGAGGTGCAAATCGAACGTTCCCCTCATCATCATCATCTGAACGACAACCCCGGTTGCATCTAAAGCTACACTGCGGAGCCCAGGGCCCACTCTCCCACTATTAATTGCCATAATTTGCTTTATCTAAGCTTTTACGGGAATGACTGCCATCTGACCTCCCAACATCTAGAGGAAAATCTACGTCAGAAAGATTTATAGGCCTCCGTCCCTTGAGGCTAGATATCGTTCAGTGCCTTCCAGCAACAGATGCGTCCTTTGCAGAACGGAAAAGTGCCAGTCTTGTCTCATTCACTATTTGCTAGGTACCACTTATAAGTACATCACACACACATCATCCTTGTAAAATGTGCCGACAGTATCCTTGGCTCTCTCGCTCTGTGTTATGGTCAAAACCATATATTATTCACAAGCGAGAGATTGTGATTACTATTTTTACAGCTGGGAATTAAAAAAAAAATCAGTTGCTCACTGTTGATATTCTACCAATGTGGCCATTACTGAGCAAATATCTCAAAAAAGCCTACCTTTTTCCTTTATCATCAAATATTCCAGCAAAGGTACAAAACCAATGACATGGAATTTAATGTATGCACGACATCCCATCCTTTCATACATTTGCGTGTCATTTACTTTGGCCGGGTCCCTATTCAGAACTCCATACCCTTTCCCCCAATAAACACACGATACGTTTCAGCTTCGTATATTTCCATATTATGACTGAGCATCGTCAACACTTGTGAATTTATTTCTTTTCTCTGCTAAGTGGTTTATTTAGGGACAGTATCTGGAGATGGACTGCCTCGTTCCTCCTTTGACATAAGTTTGTGTGCGTTTGTGCGGTTGTAGGTACGATTTGAGCATGGTGTTACTATGTCTTTCTTATAAATTTAAATCAGGAAAATTCAACATTCCGCATGAGACTAGCAAACGCTACAGGCTCTTTTTAGGTTTACTCTGCCAATTGAGACCTTTTGTGAGAAGTCCCTTGTGCTTCACCTCACCGGTGCTAACGGTGAGGTGGTTATATCGGAATTGCACCGACCTGGTATACCCATAAAATCACTTGAACTCCAACCGACACCAGTTGCTAGCGTTGGTGACCTGGACGTTGTTGGGTATTTGATCCCCCCGCTATAAAGAGAGACGATTGAATTGATGAAATTCTAGCATTCGTGCATAAATCTTTAGGCTTTCACGGCCGGCGTTGCAGGTAGAATATACTGCTTCCGGGCTGTTTGGCCGTGGTCCATAGGAATTACTAGTATAACAGTCGCAGAGAAGTCGCCACCGAGGAGAGTTCTCCGCACTCGTCGGTGCCCGGACCTGTACCACTGAAGATGTCGACCGCAGTGATCGGCGGGTTTTCTATGGACCACGGCCAAACAGCCCGGAAGCAGTATATTCTACAAATAAGTGGACTCATTAAGATGAATGTGAATTTATCTTAGTGAGTCTATTTTCCTCCTTTTTTCTTCACTTCACTCTCTGGTATTCTATATTCTGTGTATTCTAGGCTACTTCTACTTAAAGCCTATAATTTTTTAACCTTTTTTTTGTGCTGAAGTCCTCTCAGACACCCCGCGCCGGCTAGCGGGGGTGGTTATGTCGGGCTTGAACCGACTAAAACCGCACGCACGCACTTCAGATGCCGGGGTGTAAAGGAGTAAATCCGGAAAGGAGGCGGCTTCACTCGGAAGTAAAGCCGCCTCCTTTCATAGTAGGAATTGCATTACTCTACCACTCATAAAATGTTACGGTAAAAACGCTGTGAATTGAGTCTTAATACGTTAGGTTGTCCCCGTTGTCCCTATATTCACGTACGGTGAGTCACAGGGGAAATAATGATATCATATAATAATATTTTGTACCTTTTTTTTTTTTTTTTTTTTTCGTGCGGAAATCCCTTCGGATACCCCCCCGCGTACCAGCGGGGGCGGTTATGTCGGGCTTGAACCGACTAAAACCGCACGCCGTCTCGGGTCTACAGACGCCGGGGTGTAAGGTTGCCCATAGAGCATATCCCTCGCACCCCAACTGACCCTGGGCCATCTCCAGTTTCGAGATGGCCCCCTCGGGTTTGGGAACCACGGTGTCCCCGTCTTGCCCCGGTTTGGGGGAGGGGCGCTTGTCGCCCCACCGTCCCGGCCTGCTTCTGCTGGGGTGACAGGTGGCCTCACCCGCCACCCCCAGGCCTGCGCTCATGGAGGACGGAGGTCGTTAAGCGACCTCCGGCGCCTGAGTTGCCTGCGACGCGCGGCGAGCAAGTTGCGGGCTCGGCGGACCGGGAGAGTTCTAAGTCTCTCCCGGGCGCGCTCCGCCACCTCCTTCGCGAGCATTACATGCTCGCAGAAGGAGGCGGCGGCGGCTCCGCACCATTGCCGCAATCATGCTGCCGAGCGAGAGGACTCCCACCCCGATGGCTGCCACGAGGTCACGCCTCGGCGCCTCCCACGCCGGGCAGTCCGCCAGCGTGTGCAGCCCTGAGTCCTCGCTCGCGTCGCAGTGATGACACTCAGGCGTTGGCTCCTTCCTGATCCGATGCAGGTGGTCCCCGAAGCACCCCTTCCCTGAGATCACCTGCGTCAGTCGGTAGGAGAGGCTTCCGTGTCGCCTCTCCAGCCAATCCTCCATGATGGGCCTTACCGCCGCTATTGCGGCGTGCCCTGCGCTTGGTTGCCCAAGTCGTTCCTTCCACTCCACCACGATGGCCTGGCGGAGCTGGGACTGCACGGCCTCGATTTCTCGAGGCTCGGGGTTCCATCCCTGCTCCCGCGCCTCCTTTCGCCACTGGTACAGTTGCGAAAGGGCTCTCGCTTCCAGGTCCCATGGCGGAGTTCCGGCAAGGAGACTCGCCGCCTCGAAGGAGATCGTGCGGTACCCTCGGATGACCCTGATGGCCAGAACCCGCTGCGGAGCGCGCAGCATCCGCACAGTTCTGGTCCTCAGGGCCTCCGCCCATATTGGGCACCCATACAGGGCCATGGACCGCACGATCCCCGCGTAAAGTCTCCTGCAGGAGTCATCGGGCCCCCTCATGTTGGGCAACAGCCGAGCCAGAGCAAGAGCTGTGCCCTTCAATTTGGGGGCCAGACTTCGGATGTGCTCTCCGAAGTCCCATCGGCCGTCGAGCACGAGCCCCAAATATTTCATTTGGGGCTTTATGCCGATGCGATTTCCTACCACGATGAGACTGGATCCCTCGGGTGGCTTGCTCCGAGGCCCATGGAAGAACAGGGCCTCGGTTTTATGCAGGGCCACCTCGAGACCCAGCCGCCGGATCCGCCTAACGACTTGGGCAACCGCGGTCGTGGCCTTTCGGGTCGCTTCGCGGTACGTCGCCCCGCACGCCGTCACGAGCGTGTCGTCCGCGTAGCACGTGACGGCGGCACCGCCTACGAGCTCACCGCGAAGCACCCAGTCGTATCCGATGTTCCACAGGAGCGGCCCCAGGACCGATCCCTGTGGAACACCGCACGACATTTCACGCCGACCGAGACCGGTCACGGTTGGGTAGATGACGGCTCTCTCCGTCAAATACGCCCCGACTATGCGGCGGAGGTAGAGAGGCACTTCGTGATACACGAGCGCCTCCCTAATGCAACTCCAGGGCAAGGTGTTGAACGCGTTGGCGATGTCCAGGGACACCGCCAACATCACCTCACCCCGGGCCACTGCATCCTCCGCCAGAGCCTTCACGCGCATGATGGCATCCACGGTGGAGCGCCTCTGGCGGAAGCCATATTGGCCATCCGCCAGGTCCGGCCCCACTCTTGAGAGGTGCTCGACGAGGCGCTTCGCAATTACTCTTTCAAAGAGCTTGCACACCTCGTCGAGCAACACTATGGGCCGGTAGGCGGACGGCGAGTCCGCCGGGCGCCCCTCCTTTCGGATGAGGACCAGTTTCCCCGTCTTCCACAATTTCGGAAACTGGCCCCGCTCCAAACATGCGCTGAGAAGCCCTCTCAGTCGGGGCTCGAGAGCGTCGTCGACTAGAGCTAGGACCCACGCTCGGCCTGGAATGCCGTCGGGTCCCGGGGCGGTGTGTTTGGCTCTTAGCCTTCTCACCGCCAGCTCTAGTTCTACCCAAGTGACCTCGGGCACGTCGTCGTCTTCCACGTCGGGCGCCATGCGCAACCGAGGCGGAGTCATCCGCGGTGGAACATGTTCCACCGCCCGCGCTGGGAACAGGGAGCCAACAACTCCTCCGAGCAGATCCGGCTGGAGACACCGGGTTAACGGCGGGGCCTTGGGGCGCAGCTTGCCCCTCACCATCCGGTAGGGCCGCCCCCAAGGGTCCCGCTCCAGCGTCTCCAGCAGCTCACGGAAGGCGTCCCGTTTGGAACGCCTTATCTCCGCTCGGAGGGCTCGTCTGGCCTCCCTGTATCCCTCGTACAACTCCGCCTCTCGGGCCTCCGCATCTGCGGGGCGGCGACGCCTCCAACGGAATCGGGCCCACCGGCGGTGCGTGATCACGCAGCCCCGTCTGAGCTGCGCGATCTCCGACGACCACCAGTAGACCTGACCCCTCGGATTATAGGGCGGAGCCCTAGGCATCGCCGCGTCACAGACACGGGTCATGGCCTCCCGGAACCACTCCGCCTCATCGTCTATGCTGACAGGCCTGTCCGGCGCAGGGGCCCAGGCCTGTACGATGGCGGCTTCCAGGAGGAGCTCCCGATCAAGTCGCTTAAGCGCCCAACGTGGCTCGGGTGGAGCCGGTGCAGCCGGCGCGTCGCTCGCAGGGGGGGACACGTCAAACCGAATGTATCGGTGATCCGAACTTGTGTCCTCCCCCAAAACGACGCGCCAGCCCTGAACACGTCGCGCCAACGAGGGGCTCGCGAACGATAGGTCCACGATGGAGCTACCCCTCGAGGTCACGAACGTGTCCACGGCTCCCCGATTTAGGAGGACTAGGCCGAGTCGTGCGGCCCAGTCCACCAGTGCCCTGCCTCTATGCCCCGTCGCGCCCCTTTCGTGTCGGGAACCCCAGGCATACGACCAGGCGTTGAAGTCCCCGAGCACAAGGACCGGACGGGGCTGGCAGGCATTGACGACGACGGCCAGCTGACGGAGCCACTGCTCATATGCAGCTTGGTCTCGGTTCGGCGTGATATAAGCGGCCACGACCGCTATATCCCCAACCGCCGCCGCCACGCAGCCGGGTCCCCTTGCAACGACGGCAAGAGGGGGGCTGCCGGCGGCAGGGTTGTGCACCAGTGCCGCCGACCCATCCAGCGCGGTTTCCCAGGTAGGCCCGAGGAACCGGTGGGTGTATGGGTCGGCGACAGCGGCGACATTTATGGCCCACTGTGCCATGCTCTGGCGCAGAAGATCCTGAGCATGGGCACCGTGGCCAACGTTCACCTGCAGGATGCGGAGTTGAGGATCCATTATGGAACCCCCATCTCCGCATCCCGCTGTGAACTGGAGGCGGAAGGCCGGCCTCCCGGCTTCGGCTCCCCTCCGGCGCAGGCCTTGCTGCCAACCCTGTGGTCGGCCGGCTTGCCTCCCGCTGCACACCTAAAGCAGTGCAGCGGGGCATCGCACGTGCCGGCCTTGTGACCGGGTTGGCCACAGCGGAAGCAACGGTCACCCGCCGTCACTTCCGCCGTGCAGTGCACCCCCACATGGCCCACCGACAGGCACCTGAAGCACCTGGCCGGTCGGGCCTGCAGGAGCCGTGCCTGCGCCCTCAGGAAGCCTCCCACCAGGAGGCTCCGCCCGTCTGCGACCTTTTGGGCCGCCGCGATAGGGCAGCCGACAACTGCTGCCCCCTGTCCACCGCGGCCGAAGCGTATAGCTCCGGCCTTTACTGTGTCCGGGGAGCAGTCCCCGGCCTCCGCCACGGCGAGCCTGAGCTCTTCTGCCGTGACGGAGTCGTCCAGGCCCGTAATGCGCACTTCTGCGCATTTAATGGGCCTGGACACCCGGACGTCGGCTGCGTCCAGCGACTCCCTCAGCCGAGCCGCTAGGGCGTCGGCCTTGGGGCCACTGGCGGCGCCAGGGACCTCAAGAAGTCGGGCTCCCGTCCGTGTGCTCTTGCACCGGACACCCGGGATCTCGAGGGCCTTGAGGTCTACGTTGGCCTTAACTTTGGCCAACACCTCGGCATACCCCATGCCCCTACCCGCTGCCTCCGCCGTCAGGGTGACGACGACGGCCGTGGTACGAGGGGCACGGAGCTTCCCCGGCGCTGTCTTCGCGGCGGCCGCGGCCTTCCTGGCCTTCTTGGCGGCCTTCTTGGCGGCCTTCCGCCTCTTCTTGTTGGCTCCAGCCACCTCCCAGCCCCCTTCCAATGGGGTGGAGGTGGCCGGAACCACGGCTGGGGCTGGGGCTGGGGCCAGGGCTGGGGACGTCTTCCCCTTGCCCTTGCCCTTCCCCTTTCCCTTCCCTTGAGTGGGAGCGGGGCCCTGAGCGGGAGCGGGGCGACGAGCCGGCTCCGGCAGAGCCTCCACTGCAGCCGGGCGGGTATTACCCTTCCGGGCTGCAGTCGCGTAGCCGGCCACCGGTGGCGCCAGAGGCGGACGGCGGATGGAGTCCATTAGGGCCTCCATCCGACTCATCATACGCTCCTCTAGCGCCTCCATGTACGCGAACCAAGGCTCCGCCGGTGGTACTCTCTGCGGTGCCGGTGGGCGAGCCGGCTGTGCCGGCTGCTGCACCGGTTGCACCGGCCGCTCCAGCTGCACCGACAGCGCCTGCTGCGCCGACTGCCTCGCGGACGAGCGAGTCACGCGCTCCGCCGGTTGCGTTCGCTGCACCGGTTGCGCTGGTTGAGTCGGGCTCGCCATCCCCCTCCTCAGCTCCTCGACGGCTGCAGCTAGTCGAGCCGTCTCCCGACGGGACTCGGCCAGCTGCGCCGCGAGAGCCTCATTTTCGGAGGCGATGCCGAGCACAATGTGCAGCATCGCCTCCTGATCGGGGTTCGGAGACCCCCGGAAAGACGCGGTCACTTGCTGGAGTTTCTCCATCAGAGACCGCGTCTTCCCACCTGGTTCCGACACCGCCGAGGTGGAAGGCCTCGGCGGTGACTTGCCCGCGGCCCTCTCAGGGGCCGAGGAGACTCGGGTGGATTGCCCAGCCCTCGTTCCACCTCGCGCCCCTCGGCGGCCTGCTGCCACCTTTGACGCAGGCTTTGACGCCTCGTCACTGCTGGAGGAGGTCGTCCCGGTGAGGGTGCAGTCCTCATCCGACACGTCCTCCCCCAGCCGGGCCTTTGCGCGCCGTCTGCGCTTACGGGTCCGCTGTACGCCCAGACCCGACGGGCTGCTCGCTCGACTTCGCTCGTTGGCGGTGTCGAAACTCTCCGACACCGCCGAGGTGTTTGGCGTCACCTCCACGCCTGAGTGCTGCGCGGCCTCCGCGCAGACTCCGTCATTCTCGATATCCTTATTCTTGCCGTTGTTGTTTTGAATTTTAATCCGATCCGTTTTATTTATTATTGTTGTGTTTGAGTCCATAACTTATCCCACGAGTGTGGGGGAAAGGTGGTCCATCCAGGCGGAGCCCCCTGCACCTGGATAAGCCTATATACTATGGAGGTCGGCTGGTATCCATAGGTTTTTACGACTTGGCTGTCGGGTGTTATAGACTTTTCCTTGTCGTGGGCCGGCCAATAAAGGCAAGCCCTCCGGTCAGCAAGATCACAGCGTACCCTTCTGGAGCCACCAGTTAGGTCGTTGCTGATCACCTACCGATTACGGAACGTGAGAGGATGGCTAGTCCTCTCTCACCGGCGGCGGCACAAGTGCCCGTCGGCCCCTGCGTTAGCAGTGGGCCAACCCGCCCCTGGATCCCACAGGATCCTATGGTGGCCTCAGCCACTAACACCATCGCTGGTCCTGTCTCCTCTGAAAGCAGAGGAGTACGGAGAGCGATGTGTTCCCGCCACGTTGGGTATTCGCCGACGATCAATGCCAACCCCATGAAGGGGAAGCCATTGACCGCCGCCCAGGGTGTACCGGCCGCTCCGGTTCCATTCCCCCCGGACTGCAGCGGGATCGGAATCGGAACGACACTCGAGGAGGTTACCCAACACACACCCCAATATTTTGTACCTAAGTGTACACATGCCTTAACGGTAATTTTCAGGTTAAATTGCACCTACGAGCATGATATAAAAAAATATATATCTTGTTTTTCAGGAACGTATTAAGGCAAGCCACATAATGGTATCTCGAGAGAGAATTATATTATACATGTTTGTAAATACTTCTAGCCTTACAACTCTAGAAACCATATTTTTTTAAACAGTACGTACTAGTAACCGAAATTGCTAGTATTTCTGATAACTCTTCCAGCTAAGCTAAATTGAATGTATTAGGATTTGGTTCACGTCGGTAGGGTAATAGCCAGGATTCAAACCCGAGAGCTCTAAGCTACCGACCGTTATATCAGTAATGGAAGGGTTTTTTTTATCTTACAAGCTGTAAGAACGTATCATTCAAAATCGCCTTTGTAATGAACCTTGAAACAACCATTACTTTACTTTACTTTACACTACAAGCGAGTACAAAAATTTAATTAAAAAAATAACCTTATATATTACTTTCAGCCGATCTTAACACCGCCATTTAGAATACGGCGCATTTAGCGCCATCTAGTGACGAGTTTCCTAACTAATAATACATGTCATTATTATGTCACATGCAGCCGACCTTAACAGCACGATTCACAATAAGGTGCATCAAGCGCCATCTAGTGATGCCTAGATTAACTAACGATTAAACATCCCGCCCACCATGGACGGTATGTCCATAACAACTGTAGCTAAAGACAACGGCAATATAATCACGAAGTGACCACCCACATGACAAAAAACTATAAATACAATATGATAGGTGCCAAAAGCTAGTGGACTGTATGGTATGCATTTACCTTACTATAATTAACCACAAACTGTTATCAATTACACCTATTACATTACATCTGAAAAAAACTGAAACTAGGTGAAAGCTGGAAAAGTATAGGTAGCATATGAGGATATGACTATAGTCTTGGTATAACTATAAGAGTCAAAGTAAAAGAGTTGATACTCTTATACTTTGACTAGATGATTTTAGTCTTAGTAGTATAGACCTAAATTACATTTAAATAGACAAGGTATTAGGATATAAAGTCCAGAATCTGAATTAGTTGCTAACTGGAAACTGACTAGAATCTCAAAAGCCTTTCTTTTCATATAGATCAACATTTATGTTTAAGCAAAAAGCACACATTTTACAAATTACTACACAACACTCACTCAAACAGATGCTTTCCTTAAAATTTTACTACTGGTAGTCAATGTAAACATTGTAATATAGATAAAATAATAATAATAATAATAATAAAAATATATTTATTTTCTCACCACAATATAGGTTTCAAACATTTGAATTGACTTGAGCAAAATAAAAAGGTAAAGGCTCGAGCGGGTCACCCTTTAAACTTTTTATGCTCGCGTGCCTGTTTATTTCTCTAGAGATAAACGAGAGATGTATTAACATCAACAACAATTTCACGTAATTGTAGATTTTTTTTTTTTTTTATACTTAAAGAATATTAGTAACCGAAATTACTAATATTCCCCCTAACCCCTCCAGCTAAGCTAAATTGCTTGTGTTAGGAGTGGGTTCAAGTCGGTAGTGTAATGGCCAGGATTCGAACCCAAGACCTCTCGATCGTAAGGTCGACTCCTTAACCACTAAGCTACCGACGGTATAGACGCTTTAGATCGGAAAAAGAGAACCTCTAGGACGGGACTTGAACCCGCGACCAGTCCCTTACAGGGGGAATGCTCTAACCAACTGAGCTACCTAGACCAGCGGTGCCTTGAGACGTATATAATATATCGGAGAATTTCGAATATCTGGGACGTGTCTATGTGGCTCAGTTGGTAAGAGCATTCCCCCTGTAAGGGACTGGTCTCGGGTTCAAGTCCCGTCGTAGAGGTTCTCTTTTTCCGATCTAAATCTATGGGAAAATTAAGCATACTAATTGCTTAAAAATTTAATTGAATTCACGTAATTGCTTCAATTAGGTTTACAGAAGCAATTATAATATTTGTATGGTGTATCCTATCCTATCGAAATATTCGGGACCTAAACCAACCTTTGTTTGCAAACGGGTAGTGTATGGTGATTGACGGACGAGTCTCTGACGTGGGCTTTCTTCTCGGAGTTGATGGGTAAAACAGTAGCCGCTTTCGTAAAGGTGTGAAAAATGGAAATGGAAAGGAGCTGTAAGACAGCTGACCCTAGGATCCAATTTTTTGGATACAACTGGATTAATATAAGATGATATTGAAACAACTATAATATATATTTATCTGTCTGAAGACCCGAGACGGCGTGCGGTTTTAGTCGGTTCAAGCTCGACATACCCACCCCCGCTGGCCGACGGGGGGGTATCCGAATTTCAGGGATTTTCAAGGTACCTTTGTTTTTCGTGCTGAAATCCCTAATAAAATTAGAAAGTTGGGTGACTATATCACGTAACTTTTTAATTTTAGTGGCATAGTACATAGAAATCATAAATTGACATTCTTTAAAAACAATATAAATCATGTACGTAGCATAAAGTATTTTGGCAAAGCAGTAATTTATCACAACTTAATAATAAAGCGATATTAAAATAGTTGTAGACGGTTGATAAACGATCCATCAACTTCGTGAAATAAATCGTGCTGAAATGGCAATTCGTGAACAATAAAAAAGTTAAAAAATCTGGCGAACAAAATCGAGTTAGTTGGAGTCGGCGGCGGCCGTCAGCATGTATAATATAATAATAAGGAGTCGTACCATTTTTCATAATTCCTGAGACCGCTCTTGAACCAGCCCATAATTTACTTTTGTTTCAATTGTTGAATTTAGAAGAAAAAAAAGGAATTCATTCGGTGGCTTTGTCGTTCTTTTGTTGCTCGCAATGGTTCTCACAGATTTTGATGAGATTTCTTAAATTTTCTTTGAAAACATTTCGAAATTCACCGTGGGTGCGACTGTTCTATTAAATTTTCGAAAAATTGCCATTTTGCTACTGAAACGGAGGGAATTGTAGATTAGTTTTGTCGGTGTGAAGATTATATTAAGGGCGAAATGTGGTTAATAATTTATGTTTGAACCTTTTCTTTTCTTGTTTCTTTAATTTATCGTGGATGAAAGTAATAATGGCTTTAGTCCCTTGTCAGTTGGCAGAGTCAACTGACGGATGGTTAACTTAATGGGACCCTGAGGTTCTCTCGCCTCATAAGGAAAATACACACATATTATTCGTACGCCTTGCTTTTTGTGTGTAAGGATTGCCTTTTAATCGTAATATCTTTGCGTAATATACGAATAGAATTCACGAGAAATTATATATAATTTACTATTACAAGCCATCACTCAGAAGCGTCGGTAGCTTAATGGTTAACGGTAGCTCCTATGATCGAGAGTTACCGGGTTCGAAGTCTGGCCATTACACGTGAACCCGTGTTTCAAGAGATTCAGGCCAACCAAGAGGCTAGTCGACAGATGATACAGGCCAACCAAGAGGCTAGTTGACAGATGATGCAGGCCAATCAGGAAGCTGTCATGGGTAAAATCGATTCAGGCATCCATGCACTGGGAGATAAAGTGAAGAACCTCGAAGACGGCTTGCAAATGCTGAGTAAGGAAGTGGCTTTCAAGACTGGTACCATTGACGACCGCTTTCAAGAGCTTGAAAAAGAGATTTTCAGGCTAAAAACCTGCGGACCTGTGGCCGTCACCTCACCATCATCAGCGAAGTTCGACCTACCACACTTCGATGGAACTTCCTCGTGGACGTGAACCCACTCTTAACACAAGCAATTAAGCTTAGCTGGAGTGGTGAGGAGGAATATTAGTCATTTCGGTTACGAATATACTTTAAAAAAAAACTCAGTACCCCAATCTTTTCAACTACCCTTAACAAGTCTCGACTCTAATCATACGCTTTTGTGGTATTTATGTATGCTACTAAATAATTTTGCTAGTTTATGTAAATTTAAAAGCTTACGACAGGGACATCCCTGCGGTTGCGATTCGGGCGTGACGTAAACAGCTATCAATCATTCTTACCGCGAATAGGGGTGGCACGCGGAAATTTGTACGAGAACTTATGTTTTTAATGAGGGTTTGATATTTTTGTGGGTTTGGCTAGATTAACTGGTTTTGAATTAATTTTCCCTTTTAATCAAATTCTAAAAAGAAGACGGTGTGACATTTTATTTAATTTGTTTTATAGTTATGTTGTAATGACCTAAATATACACTACAATGTTATTATGCTAGCCCCTGTCCAATAATCTATGTAACAGGTAATTTTTTAAGCATTTGGCTTTAATTTACAAAAAAAAAAACACAAAATTTTTTCAAAAATTTAAAAAATAGTCTCGGAGGTTCAAAATCAACCCTTGCCATTCATGTTTTAAAGATTATTTCATGCAAATATTGACCATGACTACGTTTTAGGTGATCCATACTTGAAGTCCAAATTTCCAATTTAATATCAAAAAAGTAACTCTTTTTCGAGTATATCGGCTGGTTTATCACCACACGTGTATTGTCGTCTTCTAGTGCTTAAATTGATGCTAGATTATCGGCATAAACCAGTGATTTGGCGTACCTTTTTTGTTTTTTTTTTTCGTGCGGAGATCTCCTGGGATACTCCTGCGCTAGCCAGCGGGGGCTGTTATGTAGGGCTTGAACCGACTAAAACTGCATGCAGTCTCGGGTCTTCAGACGCCGGGGTGTAAGGTTGCCCATAAGGCATTACCCTCGCACCCCGACTGACCCTGGCTGGAGATTTCAAACTTGGACTTCTTCTTTGATCACTTGGATCAGCTAAAATCTAGTTGTGGCTAACATTTACATGAAATAATATTGAAAATATAAATGACAAGGACTGATCTTAAGTCACCAATATTTTTCTTTTATATTTTTAAATTTTCATGTGTTTTTTCTGTCGTTATTGACCCGTTATATAAAACTTGTAAAGTTGGTTTGGGTATAAAACTCACAACACTATACTCTGGAAGTTCTGCATCAATTGAGCTCAAATCTTGACACTATATACAACGCGCTTCAAAGATGCTTTTTTATCTTTTTTCGTGTTGGTTGATGGCGCTGCCATCGGCATATTTATATATATTTTTACATATATATTTATATATGTACTATAGTATTTTATTTACAATTTTTTTTAAGAGTGTAGCCTGCACCCGGGCCGCTAGTATATTGTAATTATTGAGAACATCGCACCAGTGCGCTACTACTAGTTAGTGGTGAACTGGCGATCTGGTAAATGCTATGCATTAGATAGTTCTAGCCCCTAATAGTTAGTATGTTATAACACATATATATCTATATAGGCAGCAAAAGGAACACCTGTAATTTCCCCGTTGATAGTACCTTTTTTTTTCGTGCGGAAATCCCTTCGGATACTTCCCCGCCGGCCAGCGGGGGTAGTTATGTCGGGCTTGAACCGACTAAAAACGCACGCCGTCTCGGGTCTACAGACGCCGGGGTGTAAGGTTGCCCATAGAGCATATCCCTCGCACCCCCCGTGTGTCCCCGTCTTGCCCCGGTTTGGGGAGGGGCGCTAGCCGCCCCACCGTCCCGGCCTGCTTCTGCTGGGGTGACAGGTGGCCTCATCTGCCAAGTCGTGGAGCGGATCCGGCGGCTGGGTCTCGAGGTGGCTCTGCATAAAACCGAGGCCCTGTTCTTTCATGGGCCTCGGAGCAAGCCACCTGAGGGATCCAGTCTCATCGTGGGAGGTAATCGCATCGGTTTCAAGCCCCAAATGAAATATTTGGGGCTCGTGCTCGACGGCCGATGGGACTTCCGTTGATAGTACCTGCTTTGCCTCCTTGTGGAGCACGGAATGAACTTTTCTGACTACTTCTAAATTCTAGATGTGTTAAATCATGAACAAGTATGCCTTATGGGCCGCCTCGCACCCGGGCATCGGAAGACCCGAGATGGCTTGCGGTAAGACATAATGGTAGTTTTAAGCAACATGAATAAATAAATAAATAAATAATAACAGCCCATTGGCCGGCGAGGGACAGAAAATAAAAGAAAATAAAATGCCATTAATATTCCGAGAGCCCATAGCACTAAACCTAGTTCTGTACTGGTGGTAGAAATTTGATGACACAAATTTGTCACAAAATTCGCCGGGGGGGTACCACCGTGCACGATTGCGAAAAACACTCCATAGTAATCCAATTTCGGTTTGATTGCGTTCAGGGGTCAGCAAGTGCATAGTCGGGCAGGGGGATTGTCGTCGCAGCACTAGTGGGACCGGTGGGTGTCACGCGGTGCTGCGACGACAATCCTCTTCTGATCAGGCCGTCAAGCCGAGTGCCACCATTGTTAACATGGTAGGTGTATGTAATGGTGACCCTTTTTCCTGAGACTTTACCTTCAGCTTACCATCGGGCGAGGTGAAGTCAAATTGACGTGTCCTAAATATAAAAAAAAAAAAGTTCGATAAGATTACCACGTGTGTCTAATTTTATACTTAATATTATTAAAAACAGAAGTGAAAACGCAGTCTTAACTTGCTAAATCAATTTTATTTCGAAAACCTCAGCGATCGAACCAATGCCACGAAGTCATCTGAGCGGGAACCGTTCCCTTCACAACTTTTTTTCTTAATTTCTAAAAGTTGCCATATTAAAAAATCAATAAGTTAACAGTCGGCCATCCTGAAAGTGTGTCTGACCCAGACACACAAATCTCGGGTTATGTAGGACATGAATTAACATTGTACCGTGCTCGTGTCAAACACAGGTAATCTACCTTTCAAGATGGCAGAATATAAACATAAGTTGTGAATTACTGCTTTAGTAATGATAGTTCTGCAATACACAAGTCTACTCATTATTAGCTTTGTAATTTATAGATTAAAATGTTAACAAATCGATTACGTTTTAATCTAGTAGTCAATAGTTCCGGCCATCCTTATAAGCAAGAATGTCCTCATTCTATAAAGTATAACAAAAGGGCACAGTATTATTATATTTTTAAACACGTAAGAACATACTAAGATTTGTAAGTAGTAATAAAAGACAGTACAAAGGAAAAAAAAAAACGAAATGAACATTACATTTCATAGGCATACAACAATATTTCAATGATGAAGTTGCAAAACAGCAATGTTTCGACAATTTAGTTCCTACTAGTAATAAAGAATTACTATACAAAATCTAGATAGAAAAGTAATTCAATCATCTACGTAAAATCTACATTAATACTAAACAATATTGTTGAACTGACTCTTCTGTAATACAGCAAATACGAGGTATGAGTATGTGTACTTCTCACCACAATTCACTTTCACCATGCTGATATGATGCTGTTTTCGCGATTTCAGAATTTTGGTAGCACAGCACACTAACGCAGCATTAAGTTACGATAGGTATCAATCGCACTCCGTGTATTGATATATCTCCACTATTCTCCACATCAACGAGTACAGGCATTGTTAACGCACACAAAGCGTCCCAGCATACCTCCAAGGTCCATGCGGTCAAAATGTTATGTGGGCACCGCTTACGCACACAAGGCGTTTCGGCATATCTCCAGACGGTCAGAACGTTATGTGGGCACCGCTTACGCACACAAGGCGTTTCGGCATATCTCCAGATGGTCAAAATGTTATGTGGGCACCGCTTACGCACACAAGGCGTTTCGGCATATATCCAGAAGGTCAGAACGTTATGTGGGCACCGCTTACGCACACAAGGCGTTTCGGCATCTCTCCACTCCATTACGCTATCAAAGAATCGTGGGCACCGCTTGCGCACACAAGGCACATCGGCATATCTCCACCACCAGCTCCAAGCGCCACGAGCGCTCACCAGGCGCTGCGGCATCCTCCGGACCCGGTGCAGTTCATGAAGTAGGGTAGGTAAGGGAATTGGGGATAGTCAAAGCGAAACAAATAGTATACAATTGAGCCATTGCTCTTCCAAAAATATTTTAGATACAATATAAATCGGAATTATAATAAAATATCAAAGCAGTTACTGTACTGGTTCGTCAACTCGGTGTAAGATCGTTAATCACTATCTTCGTAACTATCTGATTTCCATACTAACAGATAGCTAAGGTTTACTGTATTATATTAGCATGTTACTTTAGTGGACAATACAAACAAAACATTTTGTTTTACAGAATTGATACCATTAATACAAACTCGATCAATTGTGTCATTTAGAATTAAATAGATTGAAATGGAATTAGGATATACCGGGTGCTTCAAAAAAATGTATACACACTTTGAACTTCCATAGAAAATTTATTTACCGTTCTACAAAGTTAAATTTGCCTCTCTAACTTAACTCTAAACTCTTAACTCTTTAACTTGCCTCTCTTCAGAATGCGTAGCACGCTGCTAGCACTTACATCACTTTCACGTGCCCCTTGCCTTGAAGATTTGTTAGGAGAGCGTTGAAACAGTTCCAAGACTGCCGTTGATGACTCATCACTTGTAGCTGTTCGAGGCCGACCTGAATGACCTTTATGCACATCACACACTGTTCCATGAACTTCGAATTTGTCTCGTATGCGTGTAATTGTTAATCTTGAAGGTGGTTCTGTATCATACTCCCTTCTCCACTGTCTTTGAACTTCATTTACATTCTCAAACTTCCAGTACCACTTAATAACCTGCTTACGTTCTTCAAAACTCAAACGTACGTCCCCCATGTTGATATTACAAATTCCAACTGATAATATAACATAGAGGGACGATTATGCTTGCACCTGGCGAAGAAATATAACATTAGCCTTGTAGAGCGGGAAAACTACAATAGTTTAAAGTGTGTATACATTTTTTTGAAGCACCCAGTATGTATACATTGCATGCTACAGCGGACTGATACAATTTTGTAACGTATTTGTTTGTTTAACATGTAAAGTTCAATCAACTCTGATTGTGTGAGGGACAATAAATTCAGACTATAATTGGGAGAGCACGACAGTTTGGTTTTATCTGACGAAAAAGTCTTCCAGTCCTTTCGTAATGTGTGGGATTAACTGAGGGGCATTGCCTTGAACGCACTAATTTGAATAGCAGCAGGGCAAGTCGTACCAAAACTTTTTGGTGCGATTAAAATTTAGTGCGCTAAATGGCATGCTGGTAAGCTGTGAAGGAGAATCAGAAATACTATCCGCAAGTCACGCTTCCATCAAATAATTGACTCCATATTAGGTACTGCACCAGACAATTAGGCTTTAGACAGAAAATTTGGTTATTTTTAATAAAAATTTGGTTATAAATCTTAAGGCCTTCACGGCCGGCGTTGCATGAAATTTGGTTTATCATTATGGGATTGGTTGTCATATAGACTCAGAAATACAATCTGCAAGTCACTATTAAATGCAACAATTGAATCTATAGTTCTAACAAAAAAAAAACACGTTATTTCTATTCAAAATATTAGATTAGTTATCATGCAGATTCAAAAACATTATCAGCAAGTCACTATTCCATTCAATTATATTTATATTATTTTATAATTGGAAGGAGATACTAGTGCACCAGCATTCAAAACCATTAAAATTATAGAAGTTTTTTTTTTAAATATGTCACATCTCAAGGGATTTCATAATACACTTTACTTTTTTTTTACTACTAAGGAGGCAAAAAGCACTTGATGGTAAGCAGGTGCAATGACCTACTACCAACATAAGACCAGTGATGTCACATGAGTGGGCAACAGGGAAAAACAGGTTAGACCTGCTAGTAATTTTGACATAGTGTATGAAACATAGCATACTGTTTCTTACCGTTATTAAGTCCTTCATCAGTTGAAGTTGTGAATTTGTGCTGGGAAGAGTATGCCTTAGATCTAATCATTATGGCTTAACTTATGCAGATTTTGCAGGTGGTCAAATAAGGGCCTAGTGAGGAGGCTGTCTCGAGGATGTTAATTGAACACTGAGAACATTGTAGTCTAACTGCGAGGTGATTTAAGTGGCCAGTACCACTACAACACTCATGAAATAATGAGATATTAATCGATATTTTGTAAAAAAAATCAAATTAGTACTGAAACTATAATCCTTTTAGTATTTTCCCCCAAACATGATAAAGTATTTCACATTTGAAGTTGCTAACTAACAGATCTTTGTACAGATATTGTTTATCTAAGAGTTCAAGTGAGATCACCAATTATGTATATATTCATAGGTGAGATTCAAAACATCAAATTTTATTCATAGACTGTGTCCAATTGAATATCTACTTTATTTTATAAAACTATGTAGCGGCTGCAACACACTAGACATTTTTTTAAGTCTGCACTTGCGGCCCTGTGATTGTGAGGAGTTATCAAGAACCGGCACTATAAAGTACCTTGGTGTGGTCATTGATGAACATCTTAACTTTCATGCACACATAAAAGGCCTTTCGAACAAAGTCCGAAAAACAGCAAATCTACTAAAACTGCTCCGCTCATCGGCGTCGCCAGACATTTTAAAAGTTGTCTATTAGGTATGCCTTGTGTCAATCGCTGATAACATATTGCATAACGTGTTGGGGAAGTGCTCAAAAAACAGCAATGATCCAAATTGAAAGAGCTCAGAGGGCAGTAATTAAAACTATGTTTAGGAAACCCTTCCGATGTCCTATAAAAACTTTGTACAGTGAAAGTAAATTTTTAAATGTGCGTCAATTACATATTCTTAAAACAGTTCTGAGCATTCATAAAGAACAATAAACTCAGAGGAATACAAAGATTTAGTTAAACGAAGAGTTTACAAATTACCACTACCCCAAGTCAACACAAGCTTTGCCAGACGCTTTAGTCCATTTAAAGACATCCAGTTGTATAATCAGACAAATAGCGCTTGCAACATAAAACTATGTTCTGTAAAAGAGTCAAGGTTGAAAGTCACAAAATGGCTCCATTCCTTATCGTACGATCTTACCGAAAGTTTAATTGCTCATGTGTCATAAATGTTGTGGTCATTGGTGATTGTCAAGTGAAAGAATGAATAACTATAACAATGATATATAACTTCGTAATTTCGTCATTGATGTATTAAAGTATATAATCATAGATTTAATTGTTGGTAAATGAATTGTTAATATAATGGTATAATTATTTGTGTTAAGCCGAAAAGCTCTGATGTCGCCCGAGCAAATGATGTTTCACGAAAATTGTAAACGTATTTGGCAATAAATGAATTTTTATTTATTATTTTATTTACTAGTTTTTTTTTAACAAGTACATGCATATGGCTACAGCCCATCTGAGGGTGTGTGAATGTGACACATTTGCGAATGTGTTGCAGAC
Organism: Cybosia mesomella; assembly: GCA_946251805.1. NCBI lineage: Eukaryota > Metazoa > Arthropoda > Insecta > Lepidoptera > Erebidae > Cybosia > Cybosia mesomella. The sequence goes on from OX276405.1 coordinate 24,485,946, forward strand.
TTTCACACTACACCACAGTGTTGTTGATCACTACAAAGTAGGTATGGAGTAAGTAGTTGAAGTAAAGAGGAAATCCAAAATATATGAAAGCCGTGCCGGGCTTGAAAGACCATTTAGTGACAAAAACAAAAGTTGAATAAGGGTACTTAAGTTATTATAGGTGTGAGTTCTGAATGATTGACAAATCAAGTATATTATAAGGTCAAATGTAAGTGGACAATTAGTGCTTCAATTAAATTTTTAAGCATTTTGTATGCTTACTTTATTCTAAAGATTTAGATCGGAAAAAGAGAACATCTAGGACGGGACTTGAACCCGCGACCAGTCCCTTACAGGGGGAATGGACAATTAGTGGTTACAGTCAATCAGAATACTGATCAAATTGCTGTTCTAAAAAAAAAGGGCTACCCGTACACCAATCAAATTCATGATTTAAAACATGGGCAGGCTTGAAATATCTAAAATCGGTGGGCTTGTATAAAAGGTGTTGTTATTGTATGGCGGGCTGTTTGTCCCTGCCTACTTGGGCTGATGTAAAGTTGTTTATTCTTATTAAATGTGAAGCAGATTCATTTCAGTCAAGAAACTCAAGGGTTATTCATGATATCAACGAAGTTAAAGTTAAATGTTATTGGGCAGCGTTGGACTGAACTGGGTAGGTACTGGCTAAATAGGGTCAGACATCGTGCAAAAGGGACTTTAAGCAAGTGACATTCTGAGTAATTTAATAATTCTTTACAGACCGGTAGACATTAGGCATTTTTTTAGACATTATTCTTCGATTAAACTAATCTGAGTTCTCATAATGGTATAATTATACCAAATAGAACCAGCAACAATGTTAGTCAGCATTATAGCCATGACCTCTAGGAAAATAAATATTCTAAGAACAATGAAATGCAACACTACTTAATCTAAACATGTCTTATATAATATTTGTTTATGCTATTTACTAATATGCTAAAACAAACGTAACAATATTTGAAGTGGTACTATGAGCTGCGAGATCGCAGTGGTTTTTTTTTTTTTATAGCTTGTTTTATACAAATAGTGTTTCTATAATAAATTAAATATTATTCTTTATTTTTTTTTTATGTAGAGTTATAAAATACATTTTATACAATGTTTAAAGACAAAATCGATGTTTTACATATTAAAGTAATACTGAAATAGAATAGTTGCCTGAGCATGCTTGTTGCTTTTTATTATTATTACAAGGTTTATGATTTTGTAAATATCTATGTGAAAGTAAAAACTCATTCCTGATTAGGACAGAAAAAGGATAAATATAATGATATGTTGATGATAGATAGGATATGCTAAATGAACCTATGCGATTTTTTTTTTTTGAGTATATGTATTATAAAATAGTAGTAACTAACATACTCTATGCAGTAAGACATTAGACACCTAAATTTCTTTATAAGGTGAAGGAATCTAAAAGACACCCAATCATCCATCTCAGATGATTTCTGCATATTCTGTTAGAAATTTTGAGAAGTAGGCTATAGTAACAATGAAAAATATTTTTAGCTAAATTAATTATGTTGGTCAATCCTATTCACAACTTTAGCACCCAGCAAAAGTCAAAATGAGTATGCAGAAAGTAAACTTATTATATTTAGATTTGGGTTTAATAAATGTTGATATACAATTGAAGTACTGACCCTCACTTGATTGAACGCTTATTATTAATAAAACGACTATTCTCGCGACCTTTTGATTTGCATGAAATACTCCGATGTCGTTTCCTAGATCGCGAAGGACTGTGTAGTCGTCTATTTGGCGATGTAGGATTCCGAGATCTACTTCTGCTACGTCTAACATCGCGATGACTGGAACGACCATCCCAACTTGTAGTTGGCGATCGTCGTCTCCTAGACTTACGTTTGAAGGATGGATGCTTTATTGGCCTACCCCTGTCCAACTCTCTAGGTGGAGTATTTTCAGGTGTCATTATCAGGAATAATTAAGGAAATTGGGAACAGGGAAATGAACTGAATGCTGGAAGTTTCATATAGGCATTAAATCAATTAATAAAACAATACTCTGTAATGTTACACACATTAATAGAAATAATAATATAAACAAAATTAATTAATTTTATTGAAATAATAAAAAAATAAGGCAGTAAACACGCTGTACACATAACGACTCAATGGTATATAAGGTTTCAGTGAATAAAAGGCTTTTTATTATATTTGTACAATTTAAGACGTAGGTATTGTATCAAACGAAATTGTACCTTTTTAATGTTAAACTGTAAATGAATACCCTAAATAAAGAAAAACCAGACTGTCATATAACGTTTACGGCTCTGACATATAACTCAATAATAAACCGTACAACAACAGCACGTATACTGTATACCCGCGACGAAATAAAAACAGCTTGTATAAGCATTAACAAAATTAAAAGCCTGTATAACTATAAAGCAAATTAAATCTGTATCTTAAAGAAAAGGAAACAGCGTATAATTTACAAGAGAGACAAAAAAACGGCGTGTATAATCCACCATGAACGAGTACATAAATAAGTATCGTAAGTAGTAGTAGGTACGTACCCGGTACCATGGTGTGTACAATGTACATCGCAGTGCCGATACCAATTTCCATGTCAACTCGATGCCAATACTTACTTCTAACCTACTTAATACCTATTTATTAGCCACCATCGTATGGCATGGGTTGATTCTCATAAGTAGGTAAGACTTCGTAGCTTGCGCAACGTGTGACGTGCGATTTTATACTGTGCGAATGTGTAAATGGGATTCATTTTGTACGACTAGGCTCAAACGAATGTGTAAATGCGGTCTCTTGGCAATGACAAGCGACTTTGATATTGACAGGTGGTTGTTAGTATATTCCTTTATCTATGATCCCAACACATGTAAGCAGTGGGTATTACGATAATTTTACTTAGTTCCACGAGCGTAAAAATGTTTTACAATTACCTACAAGCATTCGTATGTAACATTTGTATGCACAAATGACCAAGAAATATTGAAGTGTGACTAGTTACCCTATAACTAGTCACAGCTTTGGCCAGCCAACACAACTAGGAATATGATAATCAGGATGAAAACCACGGCCAACGTAACCAATTGAGCCTGAATTACCGCGATATACAGGTTCTTTCTTAGGTTAACCACGGGACGGTATTTACTGTAGTCTAGATGCAAATAAACGCACTTACAGTTTTGGTTTCACAAAGAGGAAATCAAGTTTTTAACTTACCAGTTTTCTCTCAGTTTTGGCTTACCACTTGTTCACAATCCACTTTGCTGGCGTGATAAGTATCATCCCACTTCTGAATTATTAAAAACAGAAGTGAAAACGCAGTCTTAGCTTGCTAAATCAATTTTATTTCGAAAACCTCAGCGATCGAACCAATGCCACGAAGTCATCTGAGCGGGAACCGTTCCCTTCACAACTTTTTTTCTTAATTTCTAAAAGTTGCCATATTAAAAAATCAATAAGTTAACAATATAATGGGGAAACACGAAATGGTTAGTTTGCAATGCGAAAAACCTGACCTACTATTTATTAATCTGTGGCCGCACTTTAAATTTAAAAAAGATCGACTTCTAGTTTGATAAGATTACCAAGTTTCGTTTGTTCCTGGAACAGGTGAAGGGTGCTGCAAGTCCCCTGGACTGGCCTTGTCTGTGGCAGCAGCATGAAGTCACGTCTCATACGAGGTATCTAGTATGATCAATCAATTATCAATTTCTGTGTAAGAAAAACCACTGCTGCATTTTCAAAAAAGTGACGAAGTACTTGCTGCTGTGATTGAAGGTCAATTCAATTAGAGATCGATTCAATTCAATTTTGTCAGCAATCACCCGGTTCCTTTCGATTTGTACTGATTGAATAAGCGTGCCACGGTAATTTCAATTATAATTACCTCCTCTGAATCCGCCATGTCGGTAATTTCACTGATTCAAAATTCCTAACAATGTTTGGCTATACAACAACACTGATTAACGAGCCACAATTACCTTTCGGTTTCGTTCGTAGTCATAACGTTTCATTTTAAAGCATTTATACAAATACCCGCAATCATCGCCAAAAAATATGATTTAGCGTTTCAATTTAGTTTTGTCAGAAATCAGCGGGCTAACCACGATATGCTTATATCACTTTTACTGTTCTAAAAACACTTTAATTGGATATAAAATTTGAACCAAATTCAAATGTCTTCACTTCTGAATTTTAACAACACAGATGTTTAACTTAGCTAGTTCCAGTTTTTTTACTAGGAATACTAGTAATTTCGGTTACTCTTATCCTTTCAAAAAAAGGCTTATATCTAGAGAACGCACACAGAAACATTCATAAAAAAAAAATAATTAAATAACCTCCAACATGAGCTGATATTCTTCATACACCTAAACAGATCTTCATAAATCAGCTATAACTAAAATCTAAATCACATTAGCTTTCAACCAGAAGAACTGCATTGAAATCGGTGCATCAGTCTGGGAGCTACGATGCACAGATTCAGATCGACATTATACGTTACTCTTATAAAACTCGTCATTTTGCATCGGGCTTTAAATTAGAAATTAAATAGTTACTAAGATCTAATAGTATTGTATAAGCAGAAAAATAGTTATATAGGTATAGTAAAAATAAATAAATTATCCCTAAATTGGATCATTATATCCCAAACCAATTAACTAACCCCTTGTTTCAATTGAGGTCAAGCTTCAAGCTGAGCGTAGATACGATTAACTGAACAGGCTGAAATAAAACATAGTCTACCTTTTACGATAGACCCACTATTATATCTTTAGATAACTGGTGGATATAAACTGGTGGTAGAAATTTGATGACACAAATTTGTCACAAAATTCGGCCGGGTAGGTACCACCGTGCTTCGTGCTCGACGGCCGATGGGACTTCGGAGAGCACATCCGAAGTCTGGCCCCCAAACTGAAGGGCACAGCTCTCGCTCTGGCGCGGCTGCTGCCCAACATGAAGGTGCCCGATGACTCCTGCAGGAGACTCTACGCGGGGATCGTGCGGTCCATGGCCCTGTATGGGTGCCCAATATGGGCGGAGGCCCTGAAGGCTGGAAGTGAGCGGATGCTGCGCACTCCGCAGCGAGTGATGGCCATCAGGGTCATCCGCGGGTACCGCACGATCTGCTTCGAGGCGGCGAGTCTCCTTGCCGGAACTCCACCATGGGACCTGGAGGCGAGAGCCCTTTCGCAACTGTACCAGTGGCGAAAGGAGGCGCGGGAGCAGGGACTGAACCCCGAGCATCGAGAAATCGAGGCCTTGCAGTCCCAGCTCCACCAGGTCATCGTGGTGGAGTGGAAGGAACGACTTGGGCGACCAAGCGCAGGGCACGTCGCAATAGCGGCGGTAAGGCCCATCATGGAGGATTGGCTAGAGAGGCGACACGGAAGCCTCTCGTACCGACTGTCGCAGGTGATCTCCGGGAAGGGGTGCTTCGGGGACCACCTGCATCGGATCAGGAAGGAGCCAACGCCTGAGTGTCATCACTGTGACGCGAGCGAGGACTCAGGGCTGCACACGCTGGCGGACTGCCCGGCGTGGGAGGTGCCGAGGCGTGACCTCGTGGCAGCCATCGGGGTGGGAGTCCTCTCGCTCGGCAGCATGATTGCGGCAATGGTGCGGAGCGCGAGCGCGTGGGCCGCCGCCACCTCCTTCTGCGAGCATGTGATGCTCGCGAAGGAGATGGCGGAGCGTGCCTGGGAGAGGTTCAGAACCCTCCCGGCCCGCCGAGCCCGCAACACGCTCGCCTCGCGTCGCAGGCGACTCAGGCGCCGGAGGTCGCTTAACGACCTCCGTCCTCCATGAGCGCAGGCCTGGGGGTGGCAGGTGAGGCCGCCTGTCACCCCAGCAGAAGCAGGCCGGGACGGTGGGGCGACTAGCGCCCCTCCCCCAAACCGGGGCAAGACGGGGACACCGTGGTTCCCAAACCCGAGGGGGCCATCTCGAAACCGGAGATGGCCCAGGGTCAGTCGGGGTGCGAGGGATATGCTCTATGGGCAACCTTACACCCCGGCGTCTGCAGACCCGAGACGGCGTGCGGTTTTAGTCGGTTCAAGCCCGACATAACCGCCCCCGCTGGCCGGCGGGGGGGTATCCGAGGGGATTTCCGCACGAAAAAAAAAAAAAAAAAAAAAGGTACCACCGTGCACGATTGCGAAAAACCCTCCATATTAATCCAATTTCGGTTTGATTGCGTTCAGGGGTCAGCAAGTGCATAGCCGGGCAGGGGGGTTGTGGTCGCAGCACTAGTGGAACCGGTGGGTGTCACGCTATGCTGCGACGATAATCCTCTTCTGATGAGGCCGTCAAGCTGAGTGCCAATGGTGGCATTTATTATCATATTATTAACATGATACGTGTATGTTATGGTGACCCTCTTTCCTGAGACTTTACCTTAAGCTTACCATCAGGCGAGGTGAAGTCAAATTGACGTGTCCTAAATATAAAAAAAAATAAAAAATAAGAATTCAGATATAGATCACTACTTTGGTAACTGCAGGTCATGTCAGATTTTTTTTTAAGAAGAATAATTACAATTTCCTGCCACAAAATATTGAAAACAATATTAGTAGCAGGAAAACAGTTGCACCATATTCCTAAAAAAAATCTTCAAAGTTACAAAATAGCAATCATACATCATGGCATTCTCAAAGGAATGGTGGTGGCCTTAAAAATACCACTGTATTAATTAAAAATAATGTGATTAGGTATATCAATAACTTCAAAATAAAAATACATACTTATATTTTCAGTTATCACTATATATTCACCAGGGCCGGGGGTGCCCGGCAACGGACACTTGGGGAGGATACCGTGCGGTTTTAGTCGAAACACGACATAACCACCCCCGCTGGCCAGCGGGGGGGTATCCGAAGGGATTTCCGCACGTAAAAAAAAAAAAAAAAAGGGCCGGATGCCGGTGAGGTCGTGCACTTGTTTCACATTGACAATTCATTCGAAATAGATAGAGAAATATATAACATTGAAATCAATTCTGCCTGATTTCTTAATATAATAGCGTGATGATATTCATTATGAAATGTTTATGCGTCTCTAATCAACTAACTTTTATGCGTGGGTAACTCTGTAGAGTCCCTAAAAAGTCCCTATGTAGAAAAGAAATTCAGTTATCCAGGAGGTAACCAGGTAGCTCACTTGGCAGAGTATCTCTTCTAGAATGGGACTGTCGCAGGTTCAAGTTCCATCCTGAATGGTGACTTTTTCCGATTTAAATGTACAGATTCAAATAAATCGACCCGTGAAGTACCTTTTTTTTTTTTTTTTTTTTTTTACGCATGCCGTCTCGGGTCTTCAGACGCCGGGGTGTAAGGTTACCCATAGAGCATATCCCTCGCACCCCGGCTGACCCTGGGCCATCTCCGGTTTCGAGATGGCCCCCTCGGGTTTGGGAACCACGGTGTCCCCGTCTTGCCCCGGTTTGGGGGAGGGGCGCTTGTCGCCCCACCGTCCCGGCCTGCTTCTGCTGGGGTGACAGGTGGCCTCACCCGCCACCCCCAGGCCTGCGCTCATGGAGGACGGAGGTCGTTAAGCGACCTCCGGCGCCTGAGTTGCCTGCGACGCGCGGCGAGCAAGTTGCGGGCTCGGCGGACCGGGAGAGTTCTAAGTCTCTCCCGGGCGCGCTCCGCCACCTCCTTCTCACCACTAACAGCATCGCTCATCCTGTCTCCTCTGAAAGCAGAGGAGTACGGAGAGCGATGTGTTCCCGCCACGTTGGGTATTGGCCGACGATCAATGCCAACCCTATGAAGGGGTGAAGGGGAAGCCATTGACCGCCGCCCAGGGTGTACCGGCCGCTCCGATTCCGTTCCCCCCGGACTGCAGCGGGATCGGAATCGGAGCGACACTCGAGGAGGTTACCCAACACACACCCCACCCGTGAAGTACCTGTTAAGTTTTCCACACGTATAATGAACAATTTACAGATGGCAAATCTAGGGTTAGTTTATAGGAAATCTATTGTTAGCCGGTATCATAAGGAAATATTCAACGTTTTCTCACCATAATCATTTTGTTACGGAATGGATTGCGGACTAGCGCAGACATTTTCATCCCAAACATACCTACTTGAGAGTGCTTAATTAGAGAGAGTCTGCAAACTTTAAACAATAGCAGTTTGAAGTTACCTGTGGGTTTATATACATTTTTAAATTTAATTATCTTGATATTAAAATCATTGGGGTTTTTGGAAGGCTCAGTCAATATTAATTTCAACTCGTTTTAGTTTCAAAACTATTTAATTACCAAAATTAAAAAATCTAAATAAATTTTGTATGTTTGCAGGCCAAAAAACGTAATCAAAGTTACCGCATGCGCCAAAGTTGGGTACCATTTGGCTTTGGCCGAGCGGCGACCGGCCGCATGCGGCTGGTGGTTAAAATCGACCGTGTAAACGATCAGTTGCGACCGTGTAAACGTTTTCGAAGGTAATGACCGTGGCGCAAGCGATTTTAGTCACCTGTGTAAATAAGCTAGCGATGCGTCTTGGTAGGTGATTTGTGAATCAACAAGCGTGGGGCAGACAAACGAACAAGAATGCCAAAAAAATACTTTTGTGTTAAGAATTGTTCGTTTAACATGTACGAAGTCTTTTTTAAATATCTCCAATGTATAGACACAACTAATATACAATTTTATAATTACAAATTATGTTCGAACATTCAAAATTATACCTCCTCTATCACTAACGCTCCCTCGGTCGAGTACTTTTGGAACACCCTGTATTTTATTACGCATACCTACATAACAGATTCTAAAACTGAACAAGTATGATTTTAAGAGATTGATTCTCTGCTAATTAAAATTTGAAAGTTTAAAAAAAAATTAAGCTGGGGCGACAATGATTGATGGCTAAACTGTCACCTTCCTTTCGACGTAGCTCTCGAAACTTTTGCAGTTTTAATCATCAAACTGTTTTGCTGAGTCTAATCATCTGATTGAAGTGAAAAGGTTTGGTACCCGTTTTTTAATGAGATTGAAGCTAAAATGAGCCTTTTTAAACGCACTCAATACCGAAATTTGTAAAAATTGCGGTGGTCATAAGTGTGACTGCAAGAGCAGCACTTCTATTTCTAGATTGTGACGAAATTGATTTTTTGGTTGTATACACAAAGAATTTGACCAAGTTACGCCATTTTTGGTTTCAATACATAATTATTCTTTTTACATAAGTACCAGAAAAGTATCATACCCTATTTACTACTATTCTATATACCTATATGTATAAATATATTTATATTTATATATTACTTTTTGTCATTCTGCATGTCCAGATTTTTTTTCTGTCTTTCTTTCTATCCTAATTCTTACTTAATATTATTAATGTGAATGTTTGTCAATATGTTTAAATGTTTGTTATTCAATCACCTTCAAACGGCTGAACAGATCTGGATGAAATTTAATACAGGGAGAGAATTTTATCCCTGGAATTGGTTTCCATAGGTTGTGAAAATGGGATCAGCTTCAGAAAATAAAAGTAAAGTTTTAACATAAAAAACATAACATAACTTCACGCCTGTATCCCCGAAGGGGTAGGCAGAGGTGTATTACACACCCACGATTTGCCAAGTAAAGTTTTATATTTAGGCAAATCCAACTTCGAGAAGGAGGTCAATTCACGAATCCAACTCGGCTGGGCTGCGTTCGGGAAACTGCGCAGCGTCTTCTCGTCCAAAATACCGCAGTCGTTGAAGACAAATGTCTTTAATCAGTGCGTGTTACCAGTGATGACTCACTATGGGCCTCATAAGAAAGCTCGGGGTCACGCAGCGAGCTATGGAACGGGCTATGCTTGGGGTTTCTCTACGAGATCGAATCAGAAATGGGGAGATCCGTAGACGAACTAAAGTTACAAACATAGCAGAGCGAGTCAGCAAGCTGAAGTAGCAGTGGGCAGAGCACATAGCTCGGAGAACCGATGGCCGGTGGGGCAGAAAGGTTCTTGAATGGTGACGGCAAGCGCAGCGTAGGAAGGCCTCCCGCAAGGTGGACAGACGATTTAGCAAAAGAGCGCAGGGACTTGGTGGATGCAGGCCGCCACAGACCCTTCGAAATGGAAGTCGATGGGGGAGGCCTATCTTCAGCAGTAGATTTCCTATCTATATGTGTATATATATCTATATGATGATGATGAAATTAATATTAAATATAGGGTATCCCTAACATTTCTTTAGAAGTTGATATAAAATGCGAACATCATAAAAGTCTTGAATGACTTTTATTCGCTTGCGTAGTTCAAAGTGTCACTCAATAAAGTGAATGTCACTCTTAAATGTCAACCTGTCGATATTAAAACTAACTTGTGCCTAGAACGAATGGTTTTTACTCGCAATGGAATGTTTTTTGAAGATATCTTTATTGTATTTGAAATTGAACAGAGGTATATTTCTAATATCGAATATCTTCAATAAATTGTTAGAAAACTGTTTTTTTTTTCTATAGTTTCATGACCTTATATCTTCGAAGGACAAGGGCAAGTGTATCTTGGAAAGTAGTATTTAATCTGCTATATTTGTTAGTCCCATATACCTGGAGGGAATCGAAGTGTTGTCCATTCGATACTTCATACTGATACAGAGATTTTTCTAACACAAAAATCCAATTACTGTTAACATATTTCAAGAATGAAACTATAGCGTGGTGTTATTTTATATTTTACATTGAACCCGACGTTTCGGTTGCTTTTTAGCAGCCATGGTCACGGGTAGACTAAAGACGGTTGTTGTCTTGTAGTTTGAAGTGTAAGTTATTTCAAAGTATCCGAACTATATTGAATTGTTGGTGTTACTATTTACGCAGAATGAGCTCACAGTGTTATGAAGTCTTGTTCTATTTAGATTTTTCTTGGAATTAATTAAGTGAATGACAGGGTCCGAAGCTGGTGGTACATTCCAATCATCTTCTCTATTAGTATAATTAGGATGTATTTTAATCTAAATAGTTTCGCGGAGCATCCTCTTTTCATTTCCATTCCATCCATTTATTTCAATGTGTGACATTCGCGTAAACTTCCGACAAAATCATTTAGCGTGGTGGAGCTTCCGACTGATACGTAGTAGGTCACAGGTTCGATTCGTGCTCAATGCTATTTTTTTTCTATACATGAATACATGCCCGTTCGCATTGGTGTTCCTATGTATAATAAACTAACTGAAGCCCGCGGCTCCGCCCGCGCGGAGGTCGGTTTTGTCTTTGGTCATATCTCCGGTTCTACTAAACCAATTGCAATCAAACATACTTCAGATTTTAAGTTTGACCAAGGCCTTTCTAATAGAAAAAAAAACACGCATCAAAATCCGTCTAGTAGTTTTTACGTCAATCGCAAACGAACAAACAGATAAACAGACCAAAATTCTGAATTCAAAACACAAAAATAATATTTTGGTGTTCAAAATCGTGCATTTATCATAACCCTAGTATTTTTTATTAATATCTCCAATGTACAGACACAATTTACAATTTTATAACAGAATAGATAGTATGTATTATCAAAAGACAATCTAAACAAGTATATTTATCCGCATTATAGAACCGATATTAAAAGTTAAGCTATACTTACTTAGTATTTACCTTGAGTCTAGAGAGCACTGTGTAGTAATTAAAAAATATTCATTATCATCCTCCTAGTGACGTCCCAGTGGCGCGGGTTCGATTCCCGCTCAGTGCAAATATTTGTATGCATGAATATGTCTATTTGCATTTTTCTGGGTGTTTCTATGTAAAATATGTATGTGTTTACAAAAAAAAAAAGTATATAAGTATGTTTATCTGCATTCTCGAACCCATAACACAAGCTAGTTAAACTATGCTTACTTTGGGCCTAGAAAGCGCTGTGTAGAATGTCCTACAATATTTATTTATTTATTTATTGGTATGTTAGCTTTTCCGGGAGCAACTGCCGCCACGAGAAGAAAGCCTGGGCTAGAGCCTTGTCCATTGTTAAGCAAGATAAGGTCGGTTTGGGCTTTAGAGGTTGGAAGGTAATGTTATAGGTACCTATTATTGTTACATATTATAAACAAAGTCCTCCGGCGCATCTATTTCTGTGTCTGTCTGTCTGTCCGCTATAAACTCAAAAACTACTGCACCGATTTTCATGCTGTTTTCACCAATGGATAGAGTGGTTCTCTTATTTATATAATTTGTCAAGTTTTTATATACATTAGCTAAATGATAATGATATTTGTTGGAGTCTTGGAGCTTTAAACGAAAATACTGCCCTTTGTATTTAACAAAATGATGTATGGTGGAATTGTGTACCTTAAATAGGTTGTGGTGGAGGAATAAGCCCATGAGTAGCGGGACCGGGATTAGAATTCCACGCGGGTGAAGCCGCGGACAACAGCTAGTTATAAATATTATAAGGACCTCGTAATCGTACACAAGCATAAGCGCAAACTTATGATTTAATTATGATTATGATTATGAAGAAAAAAAACTTTTGCCGTAAAACAAAATAAATAATGCACCGAATTTCTGTGGTGCTATGAAAATATCAGCTTGTGTCCTAAAAACTTTAGCTGCACTTAAAGTCGAGATTTCTATTTCACAATGGGCATCAAAAATTCTCCGTTGTAGTTTCAAATAAAAAACCGGCCAAGTGCGAGTCGGACTCGCCCATGAAGGGTTCCGTAGCAGCAAGTAACATAATAATGTGTTTTATTTTATTTTTGAGCTGAGTGAGACGAAGTCGAGCGAAAGCTCCTCATACCAGACTTCAGGATTTCCTTTGTCACAGGTCTCCTCCTAAACTACTAATCCAATCAGAACCAAATTTGGCATGATTAAAGAGGTCAATCAGAGGAAGGTTTATGGATATATTTTGAAAAAATTAACAAATTAACAGAGGAATGATCACCGTTAAAAAAATCCAGATGAAATTACATAATAACCGCTCGAGACACTGTGACCAAACTTTACACGCTCAGAAAGCATGTCCACAGTTGTGACTTTCAAAAAGAATTTTCAAAATCGGACTTGCCACGGAGGAATAATCACTGTTCAAAATTTTCAAAATGTGATTCACGATGTCTCACTCAGCTCAACATTGCAAGCAGCGATTCGCCTTGCAGACCTAGTTATATTTGAGTTGATTGAATGGAAGGTAAATTGCGGTTTATGATTTATGACGTATTAAAAAAAACTACTTGCTAGATCTCGTTCAAACCAATTTTCGGTGGAAGCTTACATGGTAATGTACATCATATATTTACGTACATATATGTACATATATTTTTTCAGTTTTATCATTCTCTTATTTTAGAAGTTACAGGGGAGGGACACACATTTTACCACTTTGGAAGTATCTCTCGCGCAAACTATTTAGTTTAGAAATAATGATCTTAGAGACCTCAATAACATTTTTGAAGACCTATTCATTGATTACACATACGTATGGGTTTAATGAAAAAAAAATTTGAGTTTCAGTTCTGAGTATGGGGAAACCCCAAAATTTATTGATTTTTTTCCATTTTTGTGTGAAAATCTTAATGCAGTTCACAGAATACAACTACTTTCCAAGTTTCAACAGCATAGTTCTTATAGTTTCCGAAAAAAGTGGCTGCGACATACGGACGGACAGACAGACAGACATGACGAATCTATAAGGGTTCCGTTTTTTGCCATTTGGCTGCGAAACCCTAAAAACAAATATTACATACATAAATATTTGCTACAACATCCCAACCGAGGGTTGGCAATATTTTGTTTACCCTATTTTCTCATGAATGGGATACTTCACCCTAAAATAAGTTATGACTTCGTTTCACCTCTATATACAAAGAAAGAACCCTCGTATAGGCTTTCTTTAAAATTATGATATTCGTAATAGTTTTAGGTAGACCGAAAAAAAGCAGTCCCCATAACCGTACAGTCAATGACAAAAGCGGATTAACAATGGGATGTGGATATACTGTAATGAAAATAAATGTATTTTTATAATCCCCAGAGTACAAAGTTAATATATTTCATGTTTTGTTTATGATTTTATAAAAGTTTTAAGAGTTAAAGTGATTAATAAATTAGAATTTGCTAAGCCACATTTTTGTCGTTGACTGTTCTTTCCTGTAATATAATTCTAAATTTAAACTAGGACGGTTACCAGCTTCGCAATCAACCCAAACTTAAGCGTAGCGAGATTTGCCTATCCAACAATAGGTCAACGTGACCGGTCGACTTTTTCCATTGATTTGGTTTTTCGGTGATTATTCCTCGATGGTAAGACCGATCTGGACATTCGACCCCTTACGGGCACTCAGTAATGTCTACTTGATCACCGTGGCAAATTTGGTCGAGATCGGTCAAACGGTCTCGGAGGAGTATCATTTGTTTGAAATGCAACTTTGAAACCAAAGACGCTTCGCTCGCCTTCGGCTCGCTACGCTTAATAAATACATACTGGGTACATATTTTTCTGCTTAGCCATCTTTAAAAATAGGTTTGTAGTAAGTAGATACACTTATGAGAAGCCTGTATCCTTACCTTTTATTTTATTTATTTTTTCTTTCGGAAATCCCTCTGGATACCCCCCTTATCCTACCTTATGATTTACGATCAGTTTGTTTGGATGGGTGGATAGATGTTTTTTACTCAATCATGTCCGAACGGCTTAACAGATCTAGATTAAATTAGATACAGGAATTGATTATAGTCTGGAATAGTACATAAACTTTTTATTTTTCTTATATTGGGGTAATGCACTTTTCAAATAGCGAATGAAGTTTTCCAATATGTGTAGTGGTTCCGAAGATTACCTCAAACATACAAACAAACTCACAAACTTCGGCCCCTTTCTTTATAATATTATATTAATAATTCTAAGCTACTACAATCTTTCTATATCACTCCACTTGTATGCAGTCTGTAACTACCATGTAACTTCACTATAATAAATCATAACATAACATAACTTCACGCCTGTATCCCCTAGGTGTATTACACACCCACGATTCGCCAGTTATGTTAAGGTCCCAATGTAATAGGGGGCGAGGCTATTGCCATCTACTGGGCACATTATTAAGCGAGCGATAATTAACATTTTGCACAACATTAAAGCACCACATAACTACGAAAAGTCAGAGGTGTGTGCCCGGGGCGACTGGGGATCGAACTCGAGACCTCGTCTCAGCAGTCCGTTACGTACGCCACTGGGCTATCGCCGCTGCTAATAAATAACAAAAACTTTAAAAAGTTTTCGTTAATATAAATTAACGAAAGCTTTTTTTGACTCAATATTAGCGTAAATATAAACTTACGCTGATATTGAATCGTTGCCGAACATCGATGGCAAAGATTGATCGACAATTATTTGAAATAATCACCTTTTGGGCTACAAATAGGACATTTAAATTGTTCTGAAGTTTAATTTCAGTCCAGCGCTACTTAATGTAAGGCGATCATTTTATTTGTTGCCTTTTACTATGGCAATGTCAATTCGGTGGTCTAGAAGACAAACGTGCTAAGTGCAAAGTTTTGCACTAAGCATTTTTTACTTCTTGAAGTAGCAAAATTTTGCACTTAGTGCTAATATATATTCATAATACATATATTATATATAAATAAATAAATATTCTACGACATTCTACACAGCGCTTTCTAGACCCGTGGTAAGCATAGTTTAACTAGTGTTAAGGGTTCTAGAATGTGCATAAACATACCTACTTAGATGTTCCGCGCCCCCTATCGTAGCAGTCAAATGCACTATATATATATATAAGATCACTATTGTGATGTGTATATATATATGATTTAGGCGTACGACCGTGATTTTAGCACTTACTTGTAGTGCTTGTTTGGGTAAAATATAATATGTTCTACCCACAGTGACATGGACATGACAGGATACGACAGTTGGGAGCTAAGAGCGAGTATACACGCTCGCCGAGTACACGCTGAGTACTATTACTAACTAGAACTAATAGTACTACGGTATTATTATGTTATATAGTATATAATGCCGTGCCTTTTGATCTAAGGACTTTGTTGAGAGAGATTGCCTTTGTACCCTCGCGAATATTTAAATATATTATGATTTGTTCCCAAACATAAAATCCGCAAACATACATTAACACACTCGCGTGCGTGCATACAAAAACCCTCATACATACACACACATACCCGCACCTACTCACACACACACACTCACCTATAAACACACTCATACGCATAGACAAACACACACATAATAAGCTCGTTACATATTCTACGACCTTTTTAAAATGAGTACAATCATAGTTATCTATACTCACGATCTTTGTATTATATTCAAATGTTCAATTAATGGGGTGGGGCCGCTAATCTGTAGCACAGATTTTATTAACCTAAATCGGACACCAGCTCCTAACAAAAGAAAAATCCACCAAGAATTAGGAGCATTACTTTCGCTATTATCAGTGTATTTCCAGAGGCTCTATTGTTTGTCTTCTTATTTATTGTAAGGAGGATTAAATACTTATTATTATTTTGATCTACTAATCGATATGAAACTGATTACCATACTAATACACACAGTGCGATCAGCAAGGGTTCCCGCCGCTCATCCCATTATACTCGCACGACTGCTCAATCTCGACACCCTACTACTCCATCCATATATAATTCGATTCGCAACAGTGCAAGTGACATCGACTTTTTAAAGAGAAAAAGTCCTTAATGACATCACAAACACTGAAGAGTGTCATGATTTTTCTGTCAACTATTGTTGCTACTTGCATCCTTTTGTCTGGGGCTCCACCAAGATCTTTGGCGCCCAATCCAACCTCACTTACAACCTGGTGCACCTGCTGACTGATGGATGAGGCATTTTCGGAGCTGGTTGCCATCCGATGGCAGTCGCCCCGGAAAAGTCAAATACGCTATAATAAAAATGGAAGGTCAGGTGAAGGCCTAGAATGCAATCGGGACACAGCGCAAAGATAATGATGACTGTCAGCCCGCATCTCTCTGAACTCCTTATTGATTTATATACAAAGTGATTTTTTCAACTGGGCGTGGATGGCTAAATCCAATACTATGAGGAATAGCAAAATTGCTTATAGCAGTTTCCGGCTCGATTCTGATGACAACTAAAACTGCATCAATGGATTTAAAAAAATCAATACTCCAAGCCAGGAATTGGAAATAAAGACACCTGTATTTGTTACACCATTTGATAGTGCCGCTAACAAGGAACGAAATCTGGGAATCCTTTGACTCCTTTGAGCCGCACCCCGTTGAAAAATTCACTCTTCACTTTTTATTTTTGTTTTTTTTTTAGCGTGTGGAAACCCATCGGTACCGACGATAGGGTGGGCGTGTCGGAATCGGACCAACTAAAACACGGAGTCCTTCCCAAGTGTCCATTGCCGGGCACCCCGGGTAAGCCCTCGAAAGGATAACCCCAGGGTTACCGGCGGACTTTGGCCGCCACCGCGGCCTCAACACCAGTCGAGGTCGGGTTTTATCCCGCTTCGGTGAGTTGGCAGGCGTGTGTAGGACACACACGACACGCCTCCGCCACGGCCTGCTTATGTAAGGACGGCGAGTCGGCCAACTGCCGTCTTCAGGCCCCGATCATGGAGGTCGGGAGTCCCGGGCGTAATTCACATATAATAAAATAAACTCACATAAGTAATTATGCTCTCATCATTGAAAGTCGTATCGATCGGTGCGAATATTTTATAGGTATTTTACGAGTTTCTCTGTTTGTGTAGCGACATAACCTTTTACCGATACCGTGACGTGACGTTGCGTTACGTTATAAGTCGTAAAGTTGTTACGTTAACGTTATTGGCGATGAACACGGTATGTGAGGAAATGCGTGTTCACGCCTTTGTTAATCATTGTATAAACCGAAAATATTTTGTGATCGTACCCAAATATAGGCCAAGATTTATTTCTTTAAACCATTTGGTTCGTGGCTAATATAAACTCTGTCGTCAAGGAAAGAATTTGATAGATATTATTTTTTGTGCGTGCGGTTTTAGTCGATGCACGACATAACCACCCCCGCTGGCTGATGGGGGGGGAACGGATTTCCGCACGTAAAAAAAAAACCTTTCGTACTTATCCCCATGCTTTTGTGTCCTATAGGTGTAAGTAGAGGTGTAGGATGGGGCGTACTTAGATTCACCAGCAAGCCGATACACCTTTTTTTTTTTTTTTTTATCGTGTGGAAATCCCTTTGGATACGGATGAACCGTTTATCGCCAAACGCAACTTCGACTGAACGTTTTATCGAATATTTATTAATCGATGGATCGCTGTTTCGAATGCGATTTAGACATGACTTCTTGCCGTAAACTTTCCGGACTACTGATTCCAGCGCTTCGCCGGCCGCTACCGCGGCACGCTCGCTCCGCTCGCTCGGCTTGCGCTCTGTTGGGGTCACAGTTCTAACCTAACCTAACCCACTTTACTAATTTTCGGACATCAGTCCATCGATTGATAAATATTCGATAAAACGTTCAGTCGAAGTTGCGTTTGGCGATAAACGGTTCATTCGAAATAGCAATATTCGATCAAACGTTCTGTCGACTTTCCATTCATCGAACATATAACTCTCGAAGTAAAATTACGGACCTTTCGGATACCCCCCCGCGTGCCAGCGGGGGCGGTTATGTCGGGCTTGAACCGACTAAAACCGCACGCCGTCTCGGGTCTACAGACGCCGGGGTGTAAGGTTGCCCATAGAGCATATCCCTCGCACCCGATACAACTGACGTTTGACGGTCGAGACTCTGGCGCAGACTGTACTCTCGGGTTTGAGGGGTCGGATGGCAATCGCTCCTACAAAAGATAAATACGCCAAATTGAGAGAAAGAGTGGGAGAGCGGAGTCTGGGACAAAACCTCCATTTTTTGGATGCAACGCGTGATGATGATGATAAGGGGTAATTAGAAGTATATTTATAACCATAGTATACCTATTTTGCTTTCCAGTCCCAAATTAATAGGGCGAGTGAACTTATTGATCGATTTCAAACTCGAACGGAAAATTGTTGCTTTTAAGCCCTAATTCCTAAAAAATATGAGGTTTTGTGATTTTTGGTTGTACAGTCAACGACAAAAGTAGCTTAGCAAATTCTAATTTATTGATCACCTTAGCTTTAAAACCTTTCATCGAAATAATGAACAAAACATGATTAATATTAACTTTGTCTTTGGGGAATATAAAACTAATTATACGTAAATTATAAATGGAAACAAGGTATGTAAATATTTTAGTGTATTTCAAATTGTGTCATTGACTGTACATTTGACAGAGTACTTGCCAAAAACTACAGCTCCTCTCACACAAACAAAAAAAACACGTGACTAAAGCCTCATTATTTCATAGCGATATCCCAGTTGCGTTCAATTTTTTTTTTAAATAATTTTGGTAACCGAATTTATCAGTATTGCCCATAACCCCTCCAAACAAGCAATAAATGTAATTTGTGCTTTGATGTCCGAGGTCCGCTTATTGTTTTTGACTCGTATATAGACTATAGATTTATACCGGGAATAGAGAATATAGAGCAGTAGTAAGCTTGAACAAAAATTTCATTGTAATTTCCATCTTTCTATTTATTTTTAGGGATTTTCTTTAGAAAAGCCCTATTGCTAAGGAGTTGTCGTCGACGTCGTCGTCGTTGCCAATTTTCTGTCACGGTTTTGGGTATGAAGGAGATGAGCTATCGAGTTGCTGTTTTCGGTAATAGATTCGTGCTGGGGTGAACAATTGCAAGATAAGAAAAAACGCATTAAATCGCAAAAAAAAAACGCTAAATCGAAAATCCCTTGTATTCGGCTGAGCTCGTCTCAGGAATTCAACTTGTTTACTTTCTGGAGCCTAACATCGTTATATTGTCCACTATCATATTGATTTAGATTGGAAAAAGTTAACATCTTGGACGGGACTTGAACCCGCGACCAGTCCGTTACAGGGAAAATGCTCTGACCAACTGAGCCACCTAGACACGTATAACAACTTTTCGAGGAGCAACTGATCAAATGACCTCCAAACCCTGAGCAGAATGTCTGCGCCAGAGCCTGGTCCGTTGTTTAGCAGGACCTGCGGTCAGAGCACCTGCTAAATAATGCACGCAGAGGTTTGATTGGGCATCAAGGATGTAGGTAGCGTGCTGTACACCCAGTGACCAAGGGCAAATACAAGGGAATACATTGCGTTTGCGTTTAAATGGTCTACGTGTTACACACTTTTATTAGTTTCTCATGTAGCTATTGTTAGTTTGTATCAAGTAAGCCTCAATATTGTTGCGTTGCGTTTGTTGGTGGCTGAACTCCTCCGTAACAACTCGTGCGATCTTGACCAAATTTACCGCGGTGATAGTGTGGACACTGAGGAGTGTTTTGAAGCGAGATGGTTCATGTCCTATATACCATTGAGGAATAATCACCGAAAAACAGTTTCACAAGCGCGCGGCCTTAGCTAAGCGCGCGACCATAGTAAGATGTCTTATTTTCAAGTAAGAGTCCTGCTCGCACAGCTCAATTTATTTCAGTCGTACCCTGCACTGAGGCATATTTCGTACAATACATACTCTTTAATTACGTTTTGCATCTATGGTTTTATTTTGTGTCGCCAAAAAAACATATAGCCGCCGAATTAGGTTTTGGACGATAAGGAAATATAATTCTATACTTTTATAAAAGCTGAAGAGTTTGTTTGTTTCGTTGAACGCGCTAATCTCAGGAACGACTAGTCCGAATTGTTTTTTTTTGTGTTAGATATCGATGAAGGTTAGATATCATCACGCCACTGCCTAGAAGAGCGGAACAGTAATCATAAATATCAACAAATCGGACAAATTTCCTTTCAGTATTGTAGAACTAATAGGTGGTACTAAATAGGTGCTACGGGGGCGCAGTAGTATAATATATAAGATAACTCTCATTATTGCCGTGCCGTCAAATGTTTTTAGTCATACGTACTAGGAATAGGAAAGGATTAATAGTTGACTAAGGAATAATTCGCATAGGCTGAAAATTGGCGGAGATGTTAAATACGTCGTTATAAATAAAATGTCAAAAATCCCCATCGATCCTACTTCTGCAAAAAAAATTATTCAAGGTCAAACGTACAAAATTAAGGGTTTTTCCATTTTTCTCGAAAAAAGTAAGTTTTATCGTGAAAATAGGTCAGACAAAGTTGTAGATCATACAATTCTCTACAAAAATGGTCCGTCTTTTTTTCTCTTACGACTCACCATTCGTGAGATATCGTGGTTTTAATAATTAGAAAATTCATTAGTATATTTTAAAATACTCATTCAATTTATACAAGTTTTATTGTGTAAGTAACACAAACCAATAGTTTCTTATTTTCATTTATAGTTATAGTTATATTTTCATTTATAATTTATTATAGTTATGACTTATTTTTGTCTATTTTGACTGGACTATAATTGTTCCATTCGTTTGTTTTGTGATGAAAAGATTCCTATTGACTAATCCCTGTCCTGAGGTGTAGATAATATTATGTACTCCTATGTAAACAAAACTTGGAAGTGGAATTTGATAGATTTCGATAAATTTTAAACTACATATTGCGCACCCCCGGCCTGTGAGTCCCTCCTGTGTCCCCGTGTGCCCGCCCCTCCTATGTAACCGAGAATCGATACTATGATGAAAATTATGATCAATTTGAATCTTTGCAGGTATAGGATACTCGGATGACAATATCTTTATTTAACTATATACTATCATAGGCCCTGGTCCCAATTATTTGGAGTCATCGCAAAATGTCATTCTCTTCCAAACATTTCTGTCAGATGTCATCTTCTCAGTCAGTCCCTTACCTACCATATCGTCTTTCACACATTCGATCCATCTTTTCTTAGGCCTACCTCTGCAGACTCGTCTACGCCCGGGACTACCGACCTCCATGATCGGGGCCTGAGGACGACAGTTGGCCGACTCGCCGTCCTTACCGAAGCAGGCCGTGGCGGAGGCGTGTCGTATGTGTCCTACACACGCCTGACAACTCACCGACGAGGGATAAAATCCGACCCCACCAGGCGAGTCCGCGCTGGCGACCAAGGTCCACCGGTAACCCTGGGGTTATCCTTTCGAGGGCTTACCCGGGGTGCCCAGCAATGGACACTGGGGCAGGACACCGTGCGGTTATAGTCGGTTCATGCCCGACATAATTGCCCCCGCTGCCCGGCGGGGGGGTATCCGAAGGGATTTCCGCAAGTAAAAAGAAAAAGGCCTACCTTTGCCCCTAAAACCCTCTACATTCACACTTTGAACATTTTTGATATATCTTTAAGCGTAAACTTTTATTGATTTGACTCTATAAAACCTTTTTTACAACAATATTAGTGACTGAAATTACCAGTATTCCTTATTACCCCTTCAGCTAAGCTAAATTGCTTGTGTTAGAAGTGGGTTCACGTCCGTAGTGTAGGATAATGGATAATCAGGATTCGAACCCGGAAGCTTTCGATCGTAAAGTCAACTCCTTAACCACTAAGCTACCGATGCTTCGTCCTAACGATACTGGTAGAGTCATGCTTTTCTTAACAAAAATACGCATCTCTGCATCTCTTCTGATAATATTATCAGAAGAGATGCAGAGATGCGAGTGACTTTCGTGGTATGGACATATGTCCATACCACGAAAGTCGCTCGCTTCTCAATTTTTCATTCACTGGTTCAACTTTCAAACTTCCTCCAATATACTCATTTCTTATTCCTTTTTGAATATCGTCGAAATAACGAAATCAAGACCAGAACATTATTTTTGATGTTTTGTAAGTGCCACTCTATACAGAACATACGGAATGAATTGATAGCGTAATGGTTAAGTAGTTGGCCTTACAATCGAGAGGTCCTGAGTTTGAATTCTGGCCATTACACTACCGACTGCGACTCACTCCTAACACAAGCAATATAGCATATTTATAGATTATGTGATGCAGATTTGAAATCAGTTTAAAGTTTTGCAATATCTTTAAAACTGACAAAATATTCGGTAAGACACGCTTAACGTTTCCACCCTGTATATATTACCGTGCGTGTTCATTACTTTTTAAACTAAAGAAATAGTTTCGTAGCAATTAGTAACCATCTTTTGATAACATCTAAAATGCCTTAATTACATACTATAACTTAAAAATTTCATGTTTTGAACATGTATATAGTACATGTAATATAGCATTAATACAGTTTATGTTATTATTATACTGTGAACTATAACATGGTGAATTTTTCAACTGGGCGTGGGTGGCCAAATCGAAAAATATGAAGATAAGCGAAAAATACTCAAAACAGCCCGATTTTGATAAAAAGTAAAACTGCATCATTCGATTTTTTAATTAATCTCTTAACCAGGAATCGAACTTATTAATTTCGAAAAAAAAAAACACTTCCTGTAATATTACAGCATTCGATGCCGCTAATAAGAAACGAATTCTGGGAAGTAATATTATACGGCAAACTTAGGGAAAGGTCTCATTTTTAATATATATTTGGCCAGTAAAAAAAAAACACCTGTATAAGGCCAAAGCTTTATTGATTTTTTTATTAAGTAAGCTAATTCTTATATCGCGTGTGAAAATCTTGCAGTTTATTTGTAATCTCACATAACTTCGAAATAGTAAATTTGAGCTGCATTTTATTTTGAAAAAGAGTTCTAGTAACCGAAATTACTAGTATTTCCGTTAACCCCTCCAGCTAACCTAAATTGTTTGTGTAAGGAGTTGTTTCACATCGGTATTGTAATAGCCACGATTCGAACCCGGGACCCCTTTATCGTAAGGCTGACTCCTTTACCACTAAGTTACCGATTCTTTAATATACTGTGTAATGTACTTATCCTTTGATCATCTATAGCAAGCTGTCTCGTGGGCGTCATTGCAACAAATGTAGCCGTTTTCAAGCCATAAGTTACTATCGTGAGCCGATATTTCAAAATTGTCACTCAAGGCGAGGCTAACTCGCTTCCCTCACCGCAAACACCGAAAATGGACTAATTAATGAGTACAAAGTATGATTCCGTCATACGACGCGATACATTTTGACATCGTGATAGTATTGAAATAATAGGTATATCTATTTCACGCCGACTGCGAAGTGGGGAAACGGGACCTACGTTCAAATTAATATTTGACCCAACGTGTGTTCCTATTCATACAACGTGGAAACGCGGCCAGCCTGATGGGCCCATTTGTTCGAGTGGATGCAAATTTGACATGATCAAAATAAATGACAGTTGTACATTTATTTTGACATTTGTATTATTTTGACATTTAATCTTTAAATCATTTAATTTTAAATATCTGGGTGGCCGTTTTTATTTCTCGACGTTTTCTAACAATTAAACATAGCTAGATCGATTTACCACCCTCTAAACCTCCTGTATACATACAAGAATTGCTCGTGTAAAGTTATTAGATATAAGATCATTAAAAATGTACTAAGTAACATAACATAAACTCACGCCTATATCCCCGAAGGGGTAGGCAGAGGTGCTAGCACCCACATTTCGCCAGTTTATGTTTAGGTCCCCAATGTAATAGGTGGCGAGCCTATTGCCATTAACCGGGCACTTATAAACCTGCGATAAATACACACATAACTTCGAAAAGCATCGAAAAGTCATTGGTGTGTGCCATGGTAAAACCTGGGATCGAACCTGAGACCTCGTCTCAGCAGTCTATTACCCATACCACTAGGCTACCGCGGCTTATACTAAGTTCAGATGCAAATAAAACCAATCCAACAATGATTATTTCACCAAGCAACTAACCCCTGACCTACATAGTATATTTAAATAATGAAGTTCAATGATCCAGCAGTTCGTAGCGTCTAAGCCTGACATCTTGGAAAAACTATACTACAAAACTACGTACCTTATAATAGCTATTGGAAACGTTATGTTGCCTTGAAACTTGAAAATCAATACGTACTTGCCTCCTTAGTATAGCCAAGAACAAGTTATAGTATATGCACTTTGCAATTTAATCCTTAAAGGCTCAATACGTACGAGTAAGTACATACTTGTATTATATATCTGCATTGCTTGGTGTTATTTTCAAAAGAGACCGTAGTCTTTTCTTATAATAGGTCTTTACCTATGAAATTGTCGAAATTTTCTTTCAAATTCATGAGTTTGTTATTCCTGTAATTTAATAGCTATTTCCATTATTTATATTTTGTTTGAAAGTTGATTTCTAGATTTTACAACTCTGTATTAAATTTTGTTTTTATTGGCCGCTTGATAAATTAATTCGACCTTCAAAAATAGTACTTCCTAAATGCTATCCATTTTGATGATAAATTTCGTATTGTAGGGGGTCGTTTAGTGAAACCACTTGCGAAACCAGAAAATACAGTATATTACTCCTTCAATCACAATGATAGTTTGTACACAATACAATACACAATGCACTTAGGCTGCGGTAAGACCCAAGAGGATGCTGACCGTGCAAGCCGGGGTGCGTCCAACTGCCCGAGAGACGTTCCGAGGGAAGCGTGTCCGTGCGAGCCGAACGATGTTCTGTTTTTTTTTTTTTGTGTGCGGTGTGGGTTGTTGGCCGACAGGCCTCTACAACCTTACGCGAACAGTGTGGCGAGCGCATAGAGCTCTCAGCCGAAAGTTGATTTTAAGCAACACGCCTCAAGGGTCCCCAGTTGGGGCGGCCTCGGCTTGGGCTGCTGCTGGATTAATACTGGGGCGACCTAGGCCCACATTTACGAACAAAGCGCGGCGCGTGTTCCGCCCTCGTCGGCGAAGACGGAACCGCGGTTTATTTTGTGTAGCTCCGCGAGCTGTGTAGGCTCTTCGTTGAGCGAGTGTTATTGCATCATCGGGCTCTCCGAGAGCGTGTCTAGGTCTCCGCGTGCGTGAAATTAAACTCGGTGTGTAGTTTACAGCCTCAACCACTAGAGGGTTGGGGTGAGTCGGGGCAGAGTCAAAGTAGCTAAGGGAGCACTGTTTTATGTACTGCCTGATCGTCGGCAGTTCTAGGTCGGTGTGAAGCTCGACATTACGTATAAACCACGGTGCTCCCGTAGCTCGGCGCATGAAACGATTTTGTAGTGTTTGTAGCCTATGGATCCTTTGTTCACTAACATGAGCGAAAACCGGACATCCGTATGTCATGATTGGCCTAACACAACTAGTGTAAAGTCTGACTTTACTCCTAAGTGATAACCTAGAACGAGAGTTCACTAAGCTATGTAGTCTACCTAATACGAAGGCGGCCCGGTCGCGGACCGCTTTAAGGTGAGCTTTGAAGCTGAGGCGATCATCAAGGATGATACCTAAATATTTGGCTTGCCTAGCCCAAGGGATCGGCTTGCCAAACATCCTAATCTGTGTAAGTCCCTCTAAGGGATACAGGTCGCGCCTCCTTCTGTGGATCAGCACGGCCTGACTCTTATCCGGATTAACCTCTATCCTCCATTTCCGAAACCATGCCCCTAGGGTGTCGGCCGCGGATTGGAGTTTTCTAGCTACTATGTTGGGATTAAGTCCCGAGTGGAAGATGGCTGTGTCGTCTGCGAAAAGTGCCGTCTTCACTTGCCCGTGCAAAGGTATATCTGACGTGAATAACGTGAACAAGATGGGTGAGAGTACCGACCCCTGCGGTACACCGGCGCGAATGGGGTGAGGATCCGAGAGGGTCCCTTCCACTCGGTAGCGATAGCTTCTGTTCGACAAGTAGTCCCGTATGATGAGTACGAGCCTGTGTGGCACTCCCATGTGGAACAGCTTCCAAATGAGGCCGTTGTGCCACACTTTGTCGAACGCTTTCGCTACGTCGAAGAAGAGAACCCCTGTGAATTGATTGAACTGCAACCGCTCGCTGGCGTGCTCAACGATGCGGTGCACTTGTTGTACGCATGAGTGTTGATCGCGGAAGCCAAACTGCTCGTTCGGAATGAGACCCTTTGCATCGGCAAATGCTTTCAGCCTATTGCATACTAGTCGCTCATAGATTTTCCCTAAACCTTTAAGCAGACTGATCGGTCTATAACTGGTCGGCTCGGACTTTGGCTTACCGGGCTTGGGTATCCCAATGACCACGGCCTCTTTCCATTGCTGCGGAAAGATGTTATTTTTGAGCGCTGCGTTAAAAATGTATGTCAGAAGGACGAGTAACCTCTCTGGGAATAATTTAATGACTTTATTTGTGATGCCGTCCGAGCCGGGTGCTTTACGCGTGTGCAAGCCCTTGATGATCTCCTGAACCTCTTCCGGGGTGACTGGGTCGATATGACCGTCGCTGTCCGGTGGTAACGGAAGTGAAGCTTGCCGTTCCACATCAGAGTCTATTTCGCGTACGTCGCGGCGGCGAGCGCGGTAGTGGGGCGCGATGGTGGGGCGCACTCGGCTGGCGCGTACTTGCGGCGCGGATGAACGCGCGGCGCGTTACAGTATTACTTAACAGCTGTCACTTTTCAAAAATGTAATAAAAGTTGCTGTTTATTAGCTTAATGCTGTCTCATTCATACACAAAAAAAAAATGGATTTGTCATTCCTCAAAAAAATGCAAAAATGTTAGTACGGAAAATTGGGTTTTCTCCAATTTCTTCAAGAAAATCGGCAATTTCATATGTAACGACCTAATAACTCCCTATTAAAGGATTATTGTAAAATCTAATAAAATATATAATAATTGATCAAAATCGGTTCAGTCTTTTAGTACTTACCTAACTTATATACATATTATGTACTACAGGGTATATAGGTTAAACACATCCCGTCTTTGGCTTCACATCAATCAGGTTAAAAATTAACCCTCTAAAATGTTAAATAACTTATATCGATTTTAGCATTTAGGCCGTATATGTGGGAGGTTTATAACAACATTTCACCACATTAGACAAGGGGATTTGTACTAAACTAACCCTGTAGAAACGCAGGTGTATGCTGTCAATCATTCAGGTATTATCCCTTAATCGCACCTCAAGATCCCGTAACGATTTAGCCGGGACTACATAACTAAATATACAGCAGCAGTAAATCATTAACCTTCGTATGGTCGTGCATTGGTCTATCAGACCCACGATACTCATTTACATTGTTTTCTTTGTAATGGGTAGCGCTTTGCGCTTCCTAGTAGCTGCATAGTTCGTGGTCAAATTCAAATCTGTGATGCACGAGTTATTTATATTTCTTTTATTTTAAGTGGTTATGGAGTCGGCCTCATGTCACTTTACTCCTAACATAAGCAATGTAGCTTAGCTTTAAGGGTTAGGGAAAATACTAGTAGTTTTACTTACTAATATTCATAAAAAAAAGTTATTTTGC
The DNA here is from genome assembly GCA_946251805.1 of Cybosia mesomella. Classification (NCBI taxonomy): domain Eukaryota; kingdom Metazoa; phylum Arthropoda; class Insecta; order Lepidoptera; family Erebidae; genus Cybosia; species Cybosia mesomella. The sequence continues at coordinate 24,514,229 of OX276405.1, forward strand.
TTGTGTTAGCTCACACCTAGTGAGTTCGCATAGTTGGCCATTTTGGTCATCTCCATAAACTGCAACTTTGGGTCTGAGAGACCAATACGCCAATTTATGTGTTTCATTATTCGGTGAGGGTATAATAGGGTTAATACATACTGTCTTTATGTACTGTAGGTATATAAAGTAATAAGGCAGTAAAGTTTGTTTTTGTGCCTTTAGATTTGTATTCGTAAGCTTGTAGAGTTTACGTTCCAGTCCAGCAGTTTTTATGACAGTTTGACGACTTTTTTAAGCAAATAACTTGTCAAATAGGACGCCACTATATCTTTGTTTTATTCTTGAAGGAAATATTTATACTGTTTTCTTTAGCAGAATTTTTAGATATAAATAAAGAAGTTTTTTCGTCTTACGTAAGACACACGCTACGATGACAAGCACCTGGAGAATGTTCACCGAGCGCAACTACGCGAGAGAAAACAAAACGCTGGTTAAAGCCTCTAGAAATGGGCTGTAGAGGTTGAAAGGCTCGTTCATCGAGCCCACTCATCGACACCCGTGATGATCGAGACCACTCTACTGGAGGCCTTCCTAAACGTTATATGGGACGCAGAAGTGAAAACTAGTGTACAGTTGCGTCACCACCAGACCTTAAAAGACCGTACGGCAGAGTGCCGGGTTAAAAGAAGTAGGTATAGGTATTCGAGGCGAGTGCAACTTTGTGTTGGCGATTCGCGATTGTTCTACACTAATCGGTAGAGTACTTCGACACTAGCAATGCATTTTAATTTCCTGAAGATTCGATGAGAAGTTTTCGAGATATCGACGCTCGTTGCAATAATACATTATGTCGATATGTAGGCAAAAGGGTTTAAGCGACATCGAATATTCAAAGAAAAACATCATAAACTATATATGGGAAATACTCGACCGAAAAATGATTTTCTTGTTTCTTTCTGATTTTTACTTTTTCACTTTTCTCATTTTGTCATTTTAATTATTTTTTTAATCAACTTCAAAAAGAAGGCAATCCTCAATTTGACACAAATCTGTGTCACAAGTCAGCTGTACAACCTACATTGGTAAGTTATTTCACAACAACACAGTATACGTCATATCTTTTTTTTTTTTTTTTTATCGCGCGGAAATCCCTTCGGATACCCCCCCGCGTGCCAGCGGGGGCGGTTATGTCGGGCTTGAACCGACTAAAACTGCACGCCGTCTCGGGTCTACAGACGCCGGGGTGTAAGGTTGCCCATAGAGCATATCCCTCGCACCCCGACTGACCGTGGGCCATCTCCGGTTTCGAGATGGCCCCCTCGGGTTTGGGAACCACGGTGTCCCCGTCTAGCCCCGGTTTGGGGGAGGGGCGCTAGTCGCCCCACCGTCCCGGCCTGCTTCTGCTGGGGTGACAGGTGGCCTCACCCGCCACCCCCAGGCCTGCGCTCATGGAGGACGGAGGTCGTTAAGCGACCTCCGGCGCCTGAGTTGCCTGCGACGCGCGGCGCGCAAGTTGCGGGCTCGGCGGACCGGGAGAGTTCTAAGTCTCTCCCGGGCGCGCTCCGCCACCTCCTTCGCGAGCATTACATGCTCGCAGAAGGAGGCGGCGGCGGCCCAAGTATACGTCATATCTAATTATTATAGATAAATTGTTATAGAACATCCCGATTGACGTTAAATAAAAAGAAATCTCATTATTATTCATTACCATTGGGATGACGCTCTGATAGTCATATTTAAAAGCTTATTCAAGTATTTATCATATAAGTTTTTTCTATATCTTCTCTCTCTCTCTGTGGCGTAGCGGTAGTGCATTCGACTGCTACGACAGGGGGCGCGGGTTCGATTCCCGCTCAGTGCAAATATTTTTTATTATATTGAATTTGCATTGGTCTGTGGGTTTCTATGTATAAATGTATTTACAAAAAAAAAGTAAATAAGTATGTTTATCCGCTTTCTGGAACCCATAACACCAGCTAGTTAAACTATGCTTACCTTGGGTCTAGAAAGAGCTATATATTTTTTTATTTATAAAAAAAAATGAGGACAAGATCAAGTAGGTCAGTTATAAATAACAATAATGAAAAAGCTTTTTATTATTTTTCATTTTCCATGCATTTAAATTTGAATACAGATTATTCTCATGAGTTTTTACATGCAAATAAAAATAATTTATTAGACTACAATGTATTTATATTCATGTTGACGATGTTTTTATTAATTTATGATTTTAATTATTAATTGATTGAACATTTACAAATGAGAACCCCTCTGTAGGGTAAAGGCCTCCTCCATTTTTCTAAATGATTTTTCTTCTGATTTTTCTTTCACAAGATATCAATATAAAACAAGAAAAGTCATCATCATTTTCTTCACGTTAGTCCTGGTCGCGACCGAGACTCTCACCTAGCAAATTTACAAGGAAAGTAATAAATATAAATGTAAAAATTATAGAACGTATTAAATGCATACATTTAAGTTATATTATACTATAATTACTAAAGTTATAATAGAAAACTTTCATCTCATGCTGAAGCCGTTCTTAGTAGGTGAAAATGTTGAAATTTACTTATACGCCTCGTACAATGTTCAAGACTTCGCTAGTTTGACTTTAAACTTCACAATATCTTGATACTCTCATCATATTATTTTGACCTTTTTTTTTTTTTTTTTTCTTGCGGAAATCCCTTCGGATACCGCCCCGCTGGAGAGCGGGGGGTCTCCAGCGGGGGCGGTTATGTCGGGCTTGAACCGACTAAAACCGCACGCCGTCTCGGGTCTTAAGACGCGGGTGTAAGGTTATCCATAGAGCATATCCCTAGCACCCCGACTGACCCTGGGCCATCTCCGGTTTCGAGATGGCCCCCTTACTTGCTCTCCACTGTGCCATCTGCTAATCAGAGGGACACGTGGAAAGCTTCCGAACAGCCCTCAACAGGGCCGTCCTCGCCTCGGTCGGAGTTGGTCGTAGGCGGCAGCGTCTCTCCCGCCCTAGGGGAGCTGTCTCCGTTGCCCAGGGTGCACCGCGTGGAGGTCCCCAACCAAGCACCCCTCCCCAACCAAGCACCCCCATATTATTTTGACCTGATGTATAAAATGTTATACAATTTTCATTTTAATGCAAAATATATGTAGACTTAAGTTGTTATAGATTAGTAATGTTTACTTGTTAGTATTTAAATAAGTAACTTTTCAAATACTGCTAATACGAGTATATACATAACATTATTTTAGTATTATTACCTGGAATGTTTTGGGTATATAAAGATCTTCGGGCCCAAGTCAACCTCACCTGCAAACCAGTACCCCTACTGATTAAAAGACGAGGCAGGTCAGAAGGCAGCTGCTCCCGTTGAAGCCAACACAAATCAAACTACATAAAGATGGAAAGCGAACCTCGGGTTCCAAAGTGTTCAATACAATATCTAGAGGTCCAATGGTAGTGTAGGTAGCTTAGTAGTAAAGGATTCTGCCTTAAGACCGAGAAGTTCCGAGTTTGAATCATGGCCACTACACTACTGATTCGAACCCACTTCTAACACAAGCAATTTAGCTTGTGTTAGAAGTGGGTTCACGCATCTATTGGTAATTTTAGGTTATTAATTTATACGACACAGTGATGAACACACCGTAATTTGCAACCGACATGAAGGCTTGTTTCTAACGCCATGTTTCAGCGCGGGTGGCGCCACGTGCTACCACTAATTGCTAATAAGCCTTTAAAATTACTGTAACGGCTAACAAGCACGAAACATCATAAAAAACAAGACATTATTTTTGAAGTTTATACAGTGAAATATGGCTATAAAATGGCAATATGAGTAAGTGTTTTAAAGTATTTACTATGTTTAAGATAATACTATTGCAACATTTAACTTCTGTGGTGTAGTGGTAGTGCATGCGACTGCTACGACAGGGGGCGCGGGTTAGATTCCCGCTCAGTGCAAATATTTGTATTCATGAATAACCCTATTTGCATTGGTCTGAGTGTTTCTATGTATAACATGTATGTACAAAGAAAAAATGTATGAGTATGTTTATCCGCATTCTGGAACTCATAACACAAGCTAGTTAAACTATGCTTACTTTGGGTCTAGAAAGCGCTGTGGAGAATGTTATAGAATATTTATTTATTTTTTATTATTTATAACATTTGAACCGGGACTTGAAGCTTCTTATTTTCTGTTATAAATGCGAAAGTTTGAATGGATAAATAAATGATTGGATATTTCTAGTGTATGCAACACAGTTCATTCTTGCACGGGCACTGACGTTCACTCTATCTCTAAAAATGTGTTGTACATAACCAGTACTGTCATATTTGATAGAGATTGGCAAACTGTATTTGTTAATTGATTACATTTATTTATTTATAAATAAAAAAAAATACAAGCTAACAGTTAGATAGAACCAAAGCGCTTATATGTTATACTACTTTATTATTATCAATTAACTTATTATTCTAACATGTAACTATATATTATAATATTAACAAGGTACACACAGGTACATTTCGACTATGGTCCCAGGCCTAAAAGGTGCATTCAGATAGGTTGTATCCTCGCTAGCCATTTGGTTTATACCATCAAAAAATATATCAGCACCCGGATTTCATCGCAACAAACAATTCGATACCGCCACCGCCCTTGAGGTGGGGCAATTGGCGGCCTGAGGCAAGCGCCATGTCAGTAGAGTTATAAAGAGGCGATGCTGTCGACGCCCAGTGACTAGTATATAACCATGAGGGACAAAGAAAATGATGCATTCATGGACAGATGGGTTATCTACCTTATTGTTGAGTAAAAGGTAATAACGCATTATATGTAGGAAGTTAAGCATCAGCTCTAGGGTTTCCAGACCTACCATCCCGGTGACGAACAGGGATACAAAAATGATAATATCCGTATGAGCACTTGTAGAGATACCGGGCGAACTTACTTTGTACTCTCTCGATCATTAACGTGTATGTTTTTAATAGGGGCTTCAAATAAGAACCCTGCCCCCCAAGTTCCGCAGTCTGCGGCGAGGACGCCGCAGACTTGTCTATCCCCGGGACTGACCGGGACCTCCATGATCGGGGCCTAAGGACGGTAGTCGGCCTTTTCCCTTTCCTTATAGAAGCTGCCCCAATACGGAGGTGTGTCGTGTGTGTTCTACACACGTCTGCCAACTCATCGACGCGGGATCAAACCCGATCCCACAGTCTAGGCCGCGATGGCGACCAAAGTCCGCCGGTTACCGATTGAGGGCTTACCCGGGCACCCCGGTATGATGACATTAGTGGAGGACGCCGTATGGTTTTAGTCGGTCCGATTCCGGCACATTCATCTCACCATCTCATCGTTGGCACCGATGGGGTGGAACCCGTGAGGGTTTCCACACGTTATAAAAGGGGGCTCCAAATAATGACGTTATATTCTAATTTGCTTCTTACATACGCGTTATATAGGAGCGTTATGGCTCCTTTATTACTCCCATTATACATTTTGCCTACACGTTCAGGTATATAGATGAAAAAAGTGATACTGGTTCAAATATATGCAACAGACAAGGGAAAAAATTAGTCTTATTTTTAAACAAAATAATTAAAATATGTATATGTACGTCAACTATAGAAGTCACTTAATAAATTCTAATTTATTGATCACTTTAGCTCTTAACCCTTTCATAAAATAATAAACAAAACATGCATAATTTTAACTTTGTCCTCTGGGGATTATAAAATTACTTACACACTATTGGTTAATATATTCCTATGTAAAAATGGTTTGTAAATATTTATCTGTTAACCAACTTTTGTCATCGACTGTACTAGCGGGTCCAATAAATGGACGTTACCGCGTTGTCCAGTCACATTTAAACACAAACATACTTAAAAAGTACAGAATTTGGACAAGAACGCCTGCTGGATTCAACTTTAGTTACGAACCATTCAGGTGAGCATTGCTTATGCTGCTACTGCAAAAAATGCTCAAAATCGTTTAAGAGGGGAAGAATTTATTATGAACATACGTGAACTGGAATATAATTGTTATCATGCGCCAAGCATTTTCCCTTGGGATCACTATTTCATACGGGTGGAGCAATGGACAATACCTAGTATAAAATAATATAAACAATAAGAATAGAAAATATTATAGACTAGAAATAAACTTTATCGTACACTTATCAAAGTGTATACATGGAATACAAAGTCAACATAAATATGTACAAATAACGACCTTATCGCTAAATGCAATTTCTTACAGGCATCCTTTGGATGGACAAGAATACATGCAAATCTCGTGTCACTGTGTTTCTTATCAAACTCCTCCAAAACGGCTTGGCTAGTTCTTATGATTTTTTTCTGAGAATCAGGATCGGGAAAACACGATCAGAATTACTCGCGAGCGGAGCCGCGGGCAACATCATTATTTACCGTAATTACTTATCCACATCCCCTATTTACCCCTAAGGCATTAGCATCGGAAGGAAAGCTCTCATGACTTTCTACCATCAAGAGTTGACAATTATCACACCCAAATAAATGGTAACAGGTTCTATGCATTCTAAACGAGGCATTCAGTGTAAATACGCTGAGGGAAAATATTCACCCCAACTCCCTCACATTATCCCCTCTTGTGAAGGGATGAATTTTGTATTGAAGGTTGAAAATATACTTTTGAAATTTTTGATCCGTGGTAGCGTAAATACATTTTGGAAGTCGATTTTACTTACATTTAGAAACGTAAATAAATTAACTTTTTCTAGGGAACTTTCTTAATTTTCTTTTGAAAGAAATTTCTAATAAGTATTATAATATAAAGAAAGTTTAAAATAATATTCTAAGACATTTTATACAGCCATATCTAGACTCATAATAAGCATAACTTAACTAGCTTGTAATATGAACTCTAGAATGCGGATAAACATTCTTAGATAGATACTCTTTATTGCAAACAAACGATACAAACATAGGATATACATGAAAGTTAATATTACATTTAATTGTATCAACTTCGTTTTGTAAATAACATACCATAACTTCACACCTGTATCCCTGAAGGTATAGGTATGGGCATAGGTGTACTACACCTATGTTTATGTATATGTATATATATATGTATGATTCGCTAGTTATGTTTAAGTCCCAATTTAATAGGGGACGAGCCTATTATACTATCTATTGGGCACATTACTAAGCGAGCGATAATAAACATTTTTAATAGACACATAACTTTGAAAAGTCAGAGGTGTGTGCCCGGGGCGACTGGGGTACGTACTACATACAAGTTAACACCCAGAAAATTGCAAATATATCTATTTATACATATACATATTTGGACTCGAACCCACGAACCCAGACTCTACAGTCAAACACTCCAACTAGAACGTCTAACGTTGTCGTTTGTTTGATAACTTTTACTATGTAATTATAACGCTCTAAATAAGAACAAAAGAGCTGTATATATAACCATATATATCTATACGTTACAACTCTTATACAGATGTAGGTACTTATCCTAAGAAAACTTTCTTTAATGGTCGTACATACATTAGGTAGCACGTGCGTAGAAGAGCTACGCCGTAGATGACAACCGCTACGCATAAGGTGTGCTACACACCTATGAGTTGTTTTCAACAATGGAAACTGAGTGATATAATTGTTTTACATCTTTTTCCGTAAACAATGTATTACTGATTGTGTAAAATAAAAAAAAAACAAAAATCACAGGCATAAATTATTTCTCTCCTGATAGACTATCGAGGCTTTGACGCAGTTTTTTCAATCTGGGTTAAAAACTCAGACTGCAGTAGCTCCCTTAAAAATCAAATCCCAAATTTTAGAGTTATAAGACAGTGGGACACTGGTTTCCAAAATACAATGCAACATTTTGGATACAACCGGCATTGGCACTCGGGTGACCAAAAAGATTCACAACTACAAATCAATGATACTTTTCGTTAATTATTTGTACGACTCTCTCACTTTATAGCAATAGTACATTGTTACATTGGGACCGAGCTGGCGAGATATGGGTATAGCTATACCTCTGCCTTCCTCTTCAGTAATATATAAGCATGAGTATATAAGTAGTCAATTTCATTTTCACCTAAAAAAACAAATTAACTAAACATCAAATAACGATAACTCAACAAGTAACAAAACTAGTTTCAAAAAACGAATCCAACGAAATTCACAGAAAAATAAATCTAATAACATATAAAAAAGATATCAGAATCAATGATGGCTAAGAAACAGGTTTACGTAATAAAACTTGGGCGATAAAACTCACATGGGGCCCGTGAGAGCACAAAGGGAAGCCGTAAAGGAAAATATTGTCGATATGAACTACCACGTCATACTTTTGTGTATCTTGTGCCCAATAATGGACGAACTGTGACGCTTTGCAACTGTTAATATTCACCGAAAGAAAGTAAGATGAGAGATGGTGTTAAATTATGTGGAAGAATTATAGCAGAATTTTCGCTCAAATTGCAACCACCTAACTGCGGAGCTATTTTCGTCGTACGCAATTTTTCAGAAGGAATAATGCTGTGTCGTGTTATTGTAATGAGTAGGGTGTCTCTATAGAAATGCGTTTGCAAATAAAGTAAAAAAACAGCCCTCTGAGTTTGTTGCTGGAGTGGTCTCAGGACAAGGCCGCGTTTCGAACCCGTGGTCCATTTTCTAAACTTTTTTTGACCTTTTGTAAGTACTGTTTTAATGGTCTATACAGAATAAATGAATTTTGACTTTGACTTTAACTATGCTGGGATGTAAATATATATTTTAGTACTCTCGTCAACTTCTCCAACTAGGCTAAATTGCTTATGGTAGGACTGAGTTCACATCCGTCGGGACACGCCAGCCAGGATTCAAACCCAGGACCTCTCGATCTTAAGGCCGACTCCTTAACAACTAAGCTATTGGCGTTTGTATGATGGGATGCTTTAAGTGGTGTCTAAGGGTCTATCAAAATCTTTAGAGCCCAAGCGAAACTCACCTGCATACTGAATAAGTAGTTAGTCATTAGTAAATAAATAAACACAATAAAACATACAGGGATTCCAGCCCCTCATAACTCATAAAAATGTGGTATAATGCTACAAATCCATCCATTTGTGAGGTGAAAAACATGTATTTACCATGTCACTTAAAGGTCTAAACACACGTGCTACTTTTAGCGTCAATGACCAGCAATATAGTGAATGCATCGCATTTGCCAATTTTTTACGTTAAGTCGCTCATTTAAATCGCGTGATGTAGCACATGTATCGCTACTTTGACAACGCATCAGTATCTGGAGAGGCTTTGTCAGTGACTACACTCAAATCATTAATGACTAATCAATAGAGAAAAGCATTTTAAAAACTAACCGTTAAAAGGTGTACCCAAAATTTCGTGTCTGTGCTTTATTCATTGAAGAGGTCCTTTATTTGAAACTAATTCTGTGTTGATTCAGCTTATGCTTGCATTTGCCATGCAAATGTATTGGAAAACTGGACCAACATGGAAAAAATGACATCATTAAGAAGAAGTGGTTCTAATTCAGCTTGCAAAATTTAACTTTTACAAAAATTGCAGGTAAAATCATCATCATCATCACAGCGCTAGTCTCGATTTCATCCAAAGCTTTCAATCTGTAGCCCGGGGTTTATTCTCCTTCTTTTTATTTTTTGATTTGGCTTATCTTGGCTTTTACGGGAACTACTGCCATCGGAACCCCAATTCTAAAAGGAAAACCAGAGCGTCATCTGTAAATCAACCAGTGTACCAGCTAGCAGGGGAGCTTGGCTTGGGCTCCGATGATCTTGGTTAAGCCCTATGCACTATGATGCAAGGAGACAGCCTCTGTGGCGTAGCGGTAGTGTATTCGGCTGCTACAACAGGGAGCGCGGGTTCGATTCCCGCTCAGTGCAAATATTTTTATGCATGAATATGTCTATTTGCATTGGTCTGGGTGTTTCTATGTATAATATATATTTACGAAAAAAGGGATATAACTATGCGTACATTGGGTCTAGAAAGCGCTGTGTAGAGTGTCGTATAATCTTCATTTATTTATTTATTTTATTGACTTTCACATACAACCTAAAATACAAGCGTTATGATCGTCGTGAATGGGGTTTGTCAATTCGCCCAATACTGCGTTCAGGTCGACCGACCGTAACGTGACTGAATCGCCAATCTAAAAAGTGTGCGTGTCTGTATACTCCCTTAGTGTTATTAAAAAGATACCCTTTATCATAAGTAAATCAACATAAATAATAACATTACGGCAATATATAGAAACTAATCTATTTACCACACAAACCGATTTACCAAGCCTCATTTCATAAGAGTCCATGAATTTTATCGCTTAGGTAATACGATATCAGATTATACCGACTACCACATAATGTACCTTGAATAGTAGATAAATCACTCTCCCTCCTCCCTCCGACATTAAGGAGGGCACAAAGAGGGCTAGAAAATATTTGGGTTAAGGGTATATGTGTGGATTACGTAAAATGTAATATTATAGGTGAAGTGACGCGAATCTGATCTTTTATCACACTCCTTCGAATAATGTACCTAATAACGTATGGCGTGGTTCGTCTGCGGTTTCAGGCTTCAGAGGTGGATCTTTATATTGAACATTACGGTTTTATTTGTCTTTTGTTAAATAGTCATGCTTTTCCCCGGAGGGTTAGGCAGAAGTGTATCGTATTATACATTTAAATCGTAAATCGGTTATACCATAAACTTTGTATACTAGTATATTAAGTTATAATAGTGTTTATTGACCTAACCCGGGTACGTTTCTAGTCATCGTGCTGCTGTTGCTGGTGGCAATTTTGGAATAATAATACAAATTTTAACTTGGATACAGTAGCAGCACTAGGTATTGCTGAGCTTAGGGGTACTTGGTTGGGGACCTCCACGCGGTGCACCCTGGGCAACGGAGATGGCAGCGCCTCTCTCCTAGGGCGGGAGAGACGCTGCCGCCTACGGCCAACTCCGACCGAGGCGAGGACGGCCCGGGGTTGTTCGGAAGCTTTCCACGTGTCCCTCTGATTAGCATATGGCACAGTGGAGAGCAAGTAAGGGGGCCATCTCGAAACCGGAGATGGCCCAGGGTCAGTCGGGGTGCGAGGGATATGCTCTATGGGTAACCTTACACCCCGGCGTCTTAAGACCCGAGACGGCGTGCGGTTTTAGTCGGTTCAAGCCTGACATAACCGCCCCCGCTGGAGACCCCCCGCTCTCCAGCGGGGGCGGTATCCGAAGGGATTTCCGCACGAAAAAATAAAATAAAAAAAAGGTATTGCTGAGCATGCAGACAGCCATTATAGTCTTTTTCAGACAGATATTGCAGTAAACAGACAATTTCATTACTGTGCTGTGGTGCAACGAGGTGAAATTTTCATCACATCAGGCTACCTGATGCCTGGTGTTGAGATGTTTACATAAGTTCTAATCTGTCCGCGCAATAGTCAAACTAAAACTAAAAATAGTTTCTTTGACTTGATTTCGCTAGATGACTAATATGTATACCCACAAGAATAATATCTGAATTGGGTTTAGCCACAACACAGCAGCATACATACCGGTTTAAAAAAATAAAGAAATAAACAAATTTCATTTTTCATTATTAGCCATTTTTACAACGTTGCCATCATATTTCGAACCCTAACACAGTTCACATACCGTTAATTTTTTCAACAGGTAATCTGATTCAATTTGATCCACGTTTTGGTTAGGACACTCGACTGTAGACGCTAAATAAATAAATTTGCGCTTTCTAGACCCAAAGTAATTTAGCTTAGCTGGAGGGGTTAGGGGGAATATTAGTAATTTCGGTTGCTAATATTCTTTATTAAAAAAAAAAAATGTAAAGTTTAACTTGCTTATGTTATGGGTGCCAGAATGCGTATAAACATACATATATTTTTTTTGTAAATACATACATAGTATACAATAGAACACCTAGACCAACGCAAATAGACATATTCATGCATATAAATTTTTGCACTGAGCGGGAATCGATCAGTTTTCATTATTATTACTTGGTATACATCTCGTCATAAAATATCTGTTTTGGTTTACAATTAATTATGGAACTCCGTTGTACCGTGTTTGTTAAGCGGTCTACTACACTGTCAAAATTTAAAAAAAAATATCTCAGCACAAAATACCGGCTCGAAGGAGAAAGTATCACCTATGTATTATTTGTAGCGGGTACGAACCTCGGTTATAACGCTACCGACGCACGTGAAATCACTCTTAACACAAGCTTAAGCTTAGGTGTAGGGGTTCACGACAATACTAGTAAATTCAGTTACTTAGGTAATTAGAGCCAGCAACACAACGCTGATTCGACACAATAGCAAAAACTAAGCTTTTTAATAGTCAGTGTGCTCCAGATTATGCAGATAATGTTAATTAATTACTTATCGTGTTCTTTGGACATCTTCCTTCCGTTATTTTCAGTCAGTTTGAATAGTCAAGGCGGTTGTATAATTAGCTGAATCGTTTGTGTGCATTTTTTTCTTAAAATCACTGTTTTGAATGGGTAATTAGTGTTTTTAGGACTCCGAAAAAGAAAAAAAGATCTTAAAAAGGAAGAAAACGGAAGCCTTATAAAATCATTAAACATTATTTTTATTGGTAACATCTAATAACAGTAGAGGCAGCTGAAGTATGTAAGACCAAAAGTGAATAAGGGAAAAGGCGTGAACATATGTATCCATAAAGTGCTAACATAACTAGGTCTGCAAGGTGAATCGCTGCTTGCAATGTTGAGCTGAGTGAGACATCGTGATTCTTGTCCAATAGATTTGACCGCTATTGCGGAATCAGATTTTGAAAATTTTGAACAGTGATCATTCCTCATTGGCAAGTCCGATTTTGAAAATTCTTTTTGAAAGTCACAACTCTGGACATGCTTTCTGAGCGTGTAAAGTTTGGTCACAGTGTCTCGAGCGGTTATTATGTAATTCCATCTGGAATTTTTTTAACGGTGATCATTCCTCTGTGGTAGCATTAATTTTTTCAAAATATATCTATAAACCTTCCTCTGATTGACCTCTTTAATCATGCCAAATTTGGTTCTGATTGGATTAGTAGTTTAGGAGGAGACCTGTGACAAAGAAAATCCTGAAGTCTGGTATGAGGAGCTTTCGCTCGACTTCGTCTCACTCAGCTCAAAAATTATAATACTGTTTCAACAAGTATGATTTTATCCGACTACCGAGGGAGGGTAATACTTTTGACTATCCTTTCATTTATCATCTTCATTAGTAAAGTAATAAAGTGTAAAACTCACCAAGACCTTTGATGCCAAACTCATCTGCAAGCCGGTACACACCTACTGATTGACCGACTCTCGGGGTTGGTAGGGCAGATGACTTCCTATTCTATTTATGCTTTTTACTCATCTATCCACCCCTCTAAGTACCCAAATGTTTTTCCCTGATACCTAAATAAATTCTTTATGATAACTAACAATTACTAACACTTGTGTTCAGTGAGCAGCAACGACATGTTGTTTAATTTGCTAATGTCTCACAGATATCTAGAAACCTCTATAAACAATTAAATCTACTTTCCACCTTGATGTTGGAAGAATCATCGGTACCTAAATAACCGATGCAAGGTGCCACCTTAATAAAAAGAAGAAAAAGAAGCATGTCTATGGCTTTGATGTGAAAGTCTAGGATGCAAGCAGCAAAAATTCTAACATGCGCAAAGTAATATTTCCTCTGACAATACTGTTAGCTATGTCTCAAGCAACAAAAATAACAAAGAATAAAAAGGCAAAGGATTTATAAAGCTGAAATCATAGCCACTAGCAAAGTATAACAAGCATAAATAATAACAAAACAAATGGAATTCTTACCACACACACGCAGCTGCATCCCGCGGGAAACTTTTAATTCCGTTTTGTTCAGATGTCGCATTTATCTGTAAGCTAACGGGTTGTACCATCCGTAGTTATTTGGAAACGCTTTTTTATGAAACAAATGTATCGTTCAATGAAGTGAGTTTTGAGTTTAATAATGGTTTAAACTTTTTTAATGGTGCTCGAAACGTTTATTCATTTTTTATTTAACCTGTCAATTGACTTTACCCCACTGCTGTATGATTAAAAGCTAGTGGGAAGTCCAGAATATATGGGCCACTAATCCAGATATTGCTGTTCCTATAATGGTAGTTCATACCTTGACGACCTAGACATATGCTTTATAACGCTCTGCTGAATTTAATTGTATACCTAAATATTTGGAAGAAAAAATTTGTTTATTTTTTAATTATATTTAGGACACGTCAATTTGACTTCACCTCTCCTGGTGGTAAGCTGAAGATAAAGTCTCAGGAAAGAGGGTAACCATTACATACACGTACCATGTTAACAATGGTGGCACTCAGCTTGACGGCCTCATCAGAAGAGGATCGTCGTCGCAGCACCGCGTGACACCCACCGGTCCCACTAGTGCTGCGACCACAATCCCCCTGCCCGGCTATGCACTTGCTGACCCCTGAACGCAATCATACCGAAATTGGATTACTATATAGGGTTTTTCGCAATCGTGCACGGTGGTACCTACCCGGCCGAATTTTGTGACAAATTTGTGTCATCAAATTTCTATCACCAGTATAGTGTAGTGTAGTCATCGGACAAAAAAACTAAAGTTACCAACATACCTATCAGAATAAGCGAAATGAAGTAGCTATAGGCTAGTCACATTGGCCAAAGAACCGAAGGCCGTTATTATATCGCCACCAATGAACTATGAACCCCTATTTCATCCTAATACAGTTCGAAATTTAAAAGAAACCTTTTTGTTTATAGTGTAACACATGTTTTTTTGACTCAGTGCAAATATTTGTGTGCATGACTATTTATATTGCTCTGGGTGTTTCTATGTATAAGTATGTATTTACAACTAATTTGTATCCAAGCATATACATCTGCATTCTAGAACGCATAACACAAGTTAGGTAGCGGTCTGTAGTATGTCTTAGAATATTTATTTATTTATATAAAACTAGCTGCTGCCCGCGGCTCCACACGTTCAGCCATTTTTTGCGTGAAAGAGTTACAAAGATCCATCCAAATAGCCATACAAACTATTACATTTAAAATATTATGTTACTCGCAGCTTCTCCCGCGTAAATTTTGTTCCCGTTCCCGCTTCCCATGGGAACTTATTCCAGATATAAAAAGTATTCTATGTGTTATTCCAGACTATAATCAATCCCTGTACCAAATTCCAGCTAGATCCGTTCAGCCGTTCGAGCATGATTGAGTAAAAAACATACAAACATCATCACAAACTTTCACATTTATAATATTCTTAGGAATAAGGATAAGGAATTCAGTGCAGGGTGCGACTGAAATAAATTGAGCTGAGCGAGCAGGACTCTTACTTACAAAATAAGGCATCTTACTACGGTCACGCGCATAGCTAAGGCCGCGCGCTCGTGAAACTGTTTTTCGATGATTATTCCTCAATGGTATATTGTATTTGAACAGTTGACCGCTCTAAACACTCAGCGGTGTCTACACTATCACCATGGCAAATTTGTTCAAGATCGGTATTGTGGTTCCTGAGGAGTACAGTCTTAACCAAACGGCTTAGCCACGTATAAGAGCTTCGCTACGCTCAGCTCAAATACCTTTATATGTAGTTTAACAAAATAATCGCGTTATTTAGTTAAACAGCTCCACGGCCTTACGGCCTAACGAACGAAAATGAACATTCAATTAATTATAACTAATGAATGGTAATTGTTTCAGCCTATTTTACCTTCAAGTTGTGCAATTATTGCGTGTTATAAAGTAATTTTGATATTCAATTTCTGAAAGAGATATAAGAATAACAAACATATAACAAATATTAACATTTAATTATGACTGTCTTGACAATCCCCTGGCACAAATTTGCTATGTTAGTGTGTGGTCGTCTGGGAATTTATTTGTCCCGATTCACGGGCACGGCGCCACTTCAGTGAGTTTCATATAAAATGTATAAAAGCATCGCGATACAAAACAAACAGATAAGATGAGGCGCGGACAAGACTACTAACAACGACGACTTACATAACCTAACCTCCTGACCACCTGATCCTCCTAACCCTGAGAGGATAGCATGCGCCAGACCCCTATTTTTGTTTAGCAGGTGCACTGACTAGCAGGTGAGGCTGACTTGTGCCTCGAGGATGTTGGTAAGGCCTTCTACATTCTAACATCGTTGGGAATATAAAAAAAATAATATATATATATATATATATAAGTTCTATTAAAAAAAAATTGATACAGACGAACGTAGAAAAGGGGGAGGCCCTTTTTGAAGTTACTTAAAAATAGAACATCTAATCATCAAGAAATACATATATAATGAACTTCCGTTGAATACCAAGATCAATAGACGGCTATTATGGTATAGGTGTTGTGAGCAAAGGATCAAAGGTTTAGACGGTAACAACTTGTCTCGGAAATAAATTAGGATATTGAATGAGGGCAGTGCTTCCAGTTTGTGAATTTAGGGCGACAACCTTTAAAAGGAGGACGACGATTTAATTTGGATCATTTCAAGTTACAATGCTAAAGACAGCTTGTCAATAATGGTAGTTGTTAACTTTTAACAAATTACTCGACCCGTTATGTTCTTTTTACCCGATTGCGCCAGAAGGAGAATTATGTTTTTCGAGAGTATGTATGCATAATTGTTTGGCACGCTCTACGGCCTGAACAAATTGATGGAATTAAGCTTGAGAGGTGTCGTTAGATTCGTATTGACTGTAAGAGTGTCACTGGGTATATCAAAATTAAATGAAACAAAATAGTGGATTTTTGGCGCTAAAATGTATGTTGTTAAAAAATACTTTCAATCAAACTTATCGAGTCGGGTATCAAAATGTAGAGCTTTAAAAGGTGGTTTTAAATATATATATGTATATATCATTACTAAAATATATAATATAAAATGATTAATTAACAATCAAAATACCCGACTGCAGGCGGGACTCGTTAATTTTCTTTCGGTTTATGTTTCGCAAATGGGTCCCGCCTACTATCAAACTTATTTTGGCCGGTTTTTGATTTTTTTATTAAACTTTTGTTAGCTAACATTTATGTGTAGTGTGTTGAAAAATAATATCACATAACATGAATAATAAATATTATCGAATCTTGGATATATATGTTATTCGTGAATCCAAAAACGTGTACCAATAACTAAACAGATAAAATAAATATAAAGAAACAAATATTCTACGACATTCTACACAGCGCTGTCTAGACCCAAAGTAAGCATACTTTAACTAGCTTGCGTTATGGGTGCCAGAATGCGCCCGAGGGGGCCATCTCGAAGCCGGAGATGGCCCAGGGTCAGTCGGGGTGCGAGGGATATGCTCAATGGGCAACCTTACACCTTGGCGTCTGTAGACCCGAGACGGCGTGCGGTTTTAGTCGGTTCAAGCCCGACATAACCGCCCCCGCTGGCCGGCGGGGCGGTATCCGAAGGGATTTCCGCACGAAAATAAATAAATAAATAAAAGGGTGCCAGAATGCGAATAAACATACTTACATACTTTTTTTTTGTAAATACATACATATTATACATAGAAACACCTAAACCAATGCAAATATACATATTTACGCAAACAAATATTTGCACTACATTACGATTTCATTATCATTACTTGGTATACATCTCGTCATAAAATATTTGTTTTGGTTTACAAATAGTTTGATGTGTGACATATCCGTGCATACAAATATTTGTACTGAGCGGGAATCGAACCCGTGCCCCCTGTCGTAACAGTCGAATGCACTACCGCTACGCCACAGAGGCTCTTGCTCTTTATTTTAACAGTTGAATGTGCAATGGGCGCTCTTTTCACTACAAGCGATTTCTTTCTAGCCCCGCTGGCCGGCCCGCTGGCCAGCGGTATCCGAAGGGATTTCCGCACGAAAAAAAAAAAAGTTGTTCTTTTAGTTGTGTGTATATTTTGATGTTTGGATGTTTACTTATTTATTACTCAATTCTAATAAATAGCTTTATGAATTTGAATGACATTTAGCACATAAATAAATTTGCAACAATAAAATTTAAATCACGTTTATATCGAGGATATAAGAGGGTAAAAAATAAAGGACTCCCATTATTTTCCCTTTAGTAAGGGTGGAATAAATCTGTTTATTGTACATTTTCTTATGAAAACAGGATCGATCACGCTTAAAATTAACTGCCTTCCTGCTACCTACACACGAGATAACAGCTGAAGGGATTTTTATGATATAATGCTGTGTACAGCTATTTATTTCAATTTTTCCGTGTTAAAATATGAAATATACTGTCGAGAGTGAAAATACGTATTTTATTGTTTCGTAAAATATCTCCCAATGTTAACAAAAAGAGTGCCGTAGGTAAGTACATTCGTTGAATCATAAAAAAAATATTGGAATTATTTTGTTATAAATTGATACGTACCTGGGTAGGTTTCTCTTTAAAGAATAATAATATCCGAAATTACTAGCATTCCCCCTAACCCCTCCTGCTAAGCTTAATTGCTTGTGTTAGGAGTAGGTTCACGTCAGTAGTGTAATGGCCAGGATTCGAACCTGGGACCTCTCGTTCGTAGCTGACTCCATAACTATTTATACTGTTGATTGATGGCACTTGGTGGAACTTGTTACACATATTGAAACAAATGTATTACTTGTACTTTTTCACAATTTTATTTAATAATTACACCTGAACGGTTTCGCCTCACGGCATTCTCAAAAGTTTTTTATATAATATTTATTTACATGTTACAGTCACCACGTATATAGTATCCTCAGATGTAAGAACTTTCCTTAACCACAATTACTTATATTTCAGTATCTATATTTAAGTTTGCTCTACTTTTGTAAAATCTTTTCTCTACCAACTGTAGAAAAGGTATTATGTGGTATATCTGGCTATGGTAACCACTTATCATAAAGTGTGTGGTTTTGGTACTTTAATAACACATAACATAACATAACTTGAACTTGAAGGCACAGGTGTATTGCACACCCACGATTCGCCAGTTATGTTTAGGTCCCAATGTAATAGGGGGCGAGCCTATACCAGGCACATTACTAAGCGAGCGATAATCAACATTTTTAATACACACATAACTACGAAAAGTCAGAGGTGTGTGCCCGGGGCGACTGGGGATCGAACTCGAGACCTCGTCTCGGCAGTCCGTTATCGTCGCTTTCCACTGGGCTATCGCCGCTTCAATACTTAGTCTAAAAAATATCAATAAAAATAGAAAGTAGTTTTATATGTCTAGGCTATTGAATGACAAGTACTTAATTATAAATTTAGTAACAAGATATAAACTGTGTACATTAACAAAAAGATACCTAACTGAGAACAAAGGATGAGAGCAAGCTGAACGTGGATACAGCTCCTTCGTTTCTCACAGTTATTCCGAACTTTTGAATAGACTTTCTGAGAAGTCCTTGGGGAATATTTTAGGGATAAGCGGTAAAAACAGCGGATTAAATCTCGAGTTGGGAAAGTAATTAATGAATTTTCCAACAGTGGAAAATCAAAGAAAACGTAACGTTTCTTTGTTGCAAAAAAAAAACATTGTTAAAAGTGTTTTTGTACAATTATATTTACACAAGTATATTTTGACATCGCCAATTGTAGAGCTGTCAAAACTTTGTTTCTTGTTAAAATATTTTTCATGGAATTCAACCCAAAATACCTTGATATCTGAGTCAAAAAATTACTAAAGCCCAGTTTTGCCCAGTGCAACTGCGCCGACTCGTTCTGGCATTAATGCCCATTGCTTGATTAGTATTGACAATTGCGCTGTGGTTGTTAATATCTAAGTGTATTTTTAGGCACAATGAAACATCCATTTTACAGTCGCAAATGCAATAATTTTACGAGTGGTATTCAATTTTCAATATTGTTGTTTTTTTTTTCATATATGAGCTCACAGAGATCTATTTAAAAAACATGACAATTCAACAAATGCGTAAAATAAAAGTCCAAATAATCCGAGAGGTGACTTTTGACATTTGGGATTGACGGATGGGATTGACAGATGCAAGACACAGAACGCAGCTGTGCATAATTTGAACGAAAACTGAGACAATTTTAAAATAGTTAAATTATTTTTAAATAAGTAATAATGTATAATATTGATTTGAAAGAATGTAATGTGACATATATTTTTGTTAAAAATTTCGTGAATTCATTTTAAATGTGGCGGGATTCTATATTTCTGCGAGACATCCTACAAGTGTTGGTAAATTTTACTCGTTACGGTGGTAAAGAATAATAAGTTTATATGACATATCGTAAGTTAACAATTCCTAAATCAGATACCACAAAAAAATCATTTGTTAGCTGAATCGTTTATTCTCACTATCAATTTCAAGATACACAACCCTAAATGACAGCTGTCAAATGGTACCTTTTAATTTATTTAGACTGTAGTAAATACTGTTTATTTTAACAAAGCTACAGTATGTAAAAGTAACGCTACTAAAAACGTAGAAAATTTAGCGTCAAAATTTTTCGGCACAGAATAAGTTTCGCTCGTATATTTAGTGAATAGAAGCTCGAAAAACTATTCAAGATAAAATGTATTCCGTCGAGGTGGCATGTCTCCTAGCCGGGACCCCGCCATGGGACCTGGAAGTGAGAGCCCTTGCGTCATTGTACCAATGGCGCAAGGAGGCGCTGGAGCGGGGCCATAGGCCGGAGCGCCGAGAGATCATGGCTCAGCGGTCCCAGCTCCACCGGGAACTCATGGAGACATGGAGGGTGCGACTTGAGCATACCTTCTTTAAATAGATTCAATTTAAAAATGGTTCAGGTTCCAAATGAGTTTTAAGCATGGTCGTAATATGAGTAGTCAGTGAATTTCAATTGTAAATAGCAGAAAGAACTGGTGTAAAACTAAGCCAACAAAAATGTGTCGGCTAACACTAAAATATTAATGAGGCTGGCTATGTAACAGTATCTCTGACACTCAGAGACTGTCATTATCACTATTCAGTTAATGGTTATTTGGCGATATCTAAAGTTTCGTTTCTCGCCACCTCTTATTCACAAAATTTATTGTAAATAATAGTACATACTTGAGCCGCAAGATATCTTGTATTAAGTGGGAACGAAAACAGCTGCCGAAATTTTTGTGTTAATGCACGTCTTTGTACCAAATTACAGATGTATTTTAAGACATTATTATCTTTTTAAGTAAAACGTAAAGTTCGCGACGTTTTTAAGAATAACACGTGCACGGAGTTGTTTAAAATTTTGGTCCAGTTAAAGGTTTTGACACAGTGAAGAATTGGAAGGTAAAATTTATAATTACTTTGTAAACTTGGGGGCCTAAACAAAGTGACATTCTACTAGTGGGTGGCAGACAATCTCACGGCCCACCTGATGGGAAGCGGTTACCGCGGCCTATGGACGTGTGCAACACCAGGGGCGTCACAATCGCGCTGCCAACTCTGTAAAAACCTTCTAATGCCCTTTTTGAAGAACCCCCCAGTCACTTGGGAAAACCACAGCAGGGAGATTATTCCACAGCCTGAGGGTGCGCGGAATAAAGTGCCTTTTAATCTCGATAACAGCACCACCTATCAGAATATGAAGTGAGGCGAGGACGAACATTTGCGGCAATTTAATTTTTTATCCCCGACGCAAAAGCGACGGTTTGTTATAAGTTTGAAGTTTCTGTGTGTGTGTCTGGCTGTGGCATCGTAGCACCCGAACGGATGAACTTATTTTGAATTTTATTTTTTTATTTGAAAGATGAATTAGTCGGGAGCGCTCTTATTTATGTCAGGGATTTAAAAAAAAAAATGTAGCTATGTTACAAAAGCATTAAATAAAATTGAACTTTTATTGTTTTCAATCCAAATGTTAAACATATTAATCAATGATATGATATGATGAATAAAAAATTGGTATCACGAAAGACCACTACTTGACCAGCAACAATGCGCAACTTTTTGTTGCTCTCATACAGATGACATTTAAAACCGCGCACTATAACTACGTACTTTTATAGGCGTAAAAATTCATTAAGGCAGTTATCTAGTCTCTAGTTCCTATACCCCTCTCCCATAACCGCCTCTGCCCAGAACCATCCCACAATTTTTGTTCAAAAAAGCTTGTCTAGTATAAATAGATTTGCCATTGCATATAAAGACACATTACTCGTAGTACACGCTTACTTCTAAAGTCACGAAAAAATATTCCAATGAAGAAAAAAAATTCATTTCAGAGTGTCGGTAGCTTAGTGGGTCTGTAGACCCGAGACGGCGTGCGGTTTTAGTCGGTTCAAGCCCAACATAACCCCGCCGGCCGGGGGGGGGGGTATCCGAAGGTATTTCCGCACGAAAAAGAAAAGAAAAAAAAAGGTACTAAGCACTCGTATAAGGACTTGACCCTACGATCGAGAGGTCCCGGGTTCGAATCCTGGCCATTACACTACAGATGTGAACCCACTCCAAACACAAGCAATTAAGTTTAGCTGGAGGGGTTAGGGGGAATATTAGTAATTTCGGTTACTAATATTGTTTAAAAAAAAGAGCTTTAGTCATTTTGATTAAAGAACTACAATAACGTTTGAACTTGAAAATTTTATGACTTATAGCCGAATTTCGACAGTTATTCGACCGGATTCGTATATAATAATTAGTTTTCCTGAATTTGTGTTTCCAATAAGTTACCTAACTTCGGTCTAATTTGTATGGATCAGTGATTGGGTCAAGGTCAGGCCGTAGTCAAATTAGGACGTTGTTTACTTGTGCAGTTGGTTATATTGTTCATTTTCAATGAGTCAGTGTTTAAGCTGTTGTTTAAATGATGACTATTAATTCTAGTTTCGTTTCAGCAACACTTTGCTGACTTAATCAGGTTAGAATTTATTTGAGAGTGAACAATTTATTATAATAGAACTGGTCAAATGGCGTCAGCTTACGTTGGATACCCGAATTGACTATGTGTTGTTGGGTTTTCGTTAGAAAATTTTCAGTAGCAACACAGATTTGAAACTTAGTAATCTAAATGAATCTATATTTAAAAATACTTGAGTAAATAGATCTTACTACACACTACTAAAATACTAGCCTGTGTTTAGGGTGGGTGACGATACTGAACAGATTGAGACCACTCCGTGCCTCGCAGATCATGTTAAGCAGTCGGTTTCGGTTGCCATATAAAGATCTATGGCAGTCGTTATGGATAGATGGAGCTCTAAAAAGTCCGACAGCAAGTCCACAGAACTTCGATGTAGCCAGATGGAAGTCGCTTCATGGAAAATTTCGAAATTCAGCCGCTTTGTAGTTCGACCGAAAAGGGGGGTTGATCGGATGATGACTTAATAGTTACAACTCAGTAGTTAAACAGCATTTTTTCGACTGTCATACTGAATTTCGAAGTTCAAAATAGCGATGAACTGTAGCCCTAAAGTACCGGCGCCCGCCGAGTGCCAGATAAATAATATGAAAAAAAAAATGAAAACCCCCTTTAATTGTGTGTGGAATACTTTCGCACTACCGTGCTTCGCGGTGGAAAACATTCGAAATTATGGTTATCGATGTAGCGCACTTTCGCACTACCGTGATTCGCGTTTCGATACTTTAGGGCAACAGTTCATCGGTATTTTGAACTTCGAAATTCAGTATGACAGTGCATTTTTTCTAACAAATATAAATTACTTTACCCGATTACTTTAGACTCGATAAAAACATTTATCTATATATAAAAAATATTCTGTTCAGTTCTACAGCCTCAATTCTGATTAGTACACTGTGCATTTTTTTTTTACGTGCGGATTTCCCTTCGGATACCCCCCCGCCGGCCAGCGGGGGCGGTTATGTCGTAACTCTGTCGACTGTGCTTATAAGCCTAGGAAAGGACGCAAGAGCTAATAAAATCTAATAGAAATGTCACCCAGTTGAAAGTGCCGATCCTACGTGACTCTCATATGATTGCCATGCGAAGTATGACGTCATAACTGAAACCGGATTCGGATAATGTACATTGAATTAGACGGATGAGTAAGCCTAAATTATACGCATAAATTAATATTAGGCACAGGCACGCTTGTATTTATGACACGTATTGAAGTTTTACTTACGTATTTATTGGGAGTCGTATTTGCCCATCGGTCGAATTTCGATCAGAATCATTATTGAGAATTTTAGGAAAACACAAATGGATGGTGAGAAAAAAATACTTTTTTCAATTTAGCTTTTATTGATAACAGTAAACCAATTTGTCAATAACTACTAAACAAAAACTAAAAGAAAAAAGCGGTTGATAAATAGTGTTTACTATTGGCTAAACCGTCGTAGGAGAACGGTTGCGTAATCATACAAAGTAGTTTAGGTTCTAGATACCCACCATTTCAGCACAGTCAGCATCTAGAATGATGGCCCGTGTCTTCTGGACACAACCCATATATATTTTATATATATATATATATTATATTACATTATTTTTTCGACGTTTTCGATTTATCGCACCTGCAACCCCTGGACCCCTGGACAATTTTAAGAAAATCGTTAGAGCCGTTTCCGAGCTACAGATTATGAATATATATATGTTTATAAGCAAGAAATGCTCGTTTAAACCTATTAGATAGAAATCGAACGAAAAACCTTTAAACTACACGAAAACAGTATCAACTACAAAAAGCGTCAACCGGCAAAACTTCATCAAAAGCAGTAATTACGTATTCATTTGTGAGCATTACTCATGCATGCACTATTACTGTAATTAACATGCATAGCAGGCAGTACTCCGACGCTGCGAATACTTTCAACACGATTGTTAATTTACCGCTTGATGAAGAATTTTCTTTCAAAAATATGCAGACGATATGCTGGAATTATCCATATCAACATGATTGAGTTAGAAATGAGGACGGATTGTCTCTGCTATTGCTATGTTTACATGGTTTGGATTATATTCCGCTTTTTCTAGTATGAATGGTTAGGTAGGTTTGACCGGTAAAGTACCCTGTGTTTTAAGACCAACTTGAGGTAGTAGTACGCTACATTTTATATGGTTTGTTAGAATATCGGAGTCTTAAGCGTCTTTCCTGCCCCAATTTTCGTCTTATGCTAATCATGACCCCATGATTCGACCTAATAACACTCAATGCAGTGACTGGGAAGTGACCATTAAAACCGCTCATATCTAATTACTTTTATTATCTTATCACTATTATAAATTCGAAACTTTTAATTGATGGATGCATAGATAGATGTGTGTTACTTAATCACGCCAGAATGGCTGAATGGATTGAGATTGAATTTGGTGCAGAGATAGATTATAGTCTTTTTACCTCTGGAATTTGGAGAGTTGCGAGACGTAAACAGGATGTCACACGGGCAGTGCCACAGGTAACGGTTAATTGTAAAATAATAAGACATCAAAGTCCATTCTTTATATTCCTATTGTAACTTCGAGGCAGACAGTGTTTTGATATGTTTCTTGGAAACAGTTAATGATATTATATTTAAATTTGAATCTTCGCCTAACCATTTTGCTTAACAAAAGCTTCTTAGATTAGTTAATGTAACCAAGGAAAACTCTGCATAATATCATGCGTGTAAAGAAAATGTAATAACAACAAAATTGGCTAACGGAAAATTCATAAAAAAATATTTGAGCATAAGTATTTTTCCTTTCATGTAATACTAAAATATATTACATTCCTAGGTTTAGGTTTCATATGTTGTACCGTCAGCAATGAAGGTTGCTTATCATTCCTAAAGTTACAATTTGTGTAACAACAAAACGGTTTTTATATAACTAAGGTAGCAAGTATTATCTTTTATCATAACAAACTTTGAAACTCGATGTCCTAGTAAATACATAAAAATTAAATCTTATTTTTAACTACTTAATACTAACGATCGCCTTCATAAATGCTGCTGCTTCATAAATAATGCAATATTGTACACAGATTTTTTATTTAAATTAAATCCAATTTAACTAAATAACAAATTTAACTCTCTTTCCTTTGAACTGAATACCACAGTTATCCTTAAAATTTTAATTCAATCTCAAAATCATCCCTAAATCGAACATTACTCTCATTTGGACAGCCTTTAGATAAAACAAGTCTTACATGATATTTTTAATTTCTTCTCTAAATTAAGTACCTGTAAGGTCGTGAAGGACGTGATTTTTTTTAAAAACGTCTGACTTTTTTAAAATGTGATTAAATAAATGTATTTATTTTATCACATTTAAAAAAAGTCAGATGTTGAAAAAAAAAATCATATTCGACTTTTTTTAAATGTGATTAAATAAAGGTATTTATTTTATCACATTTAAAAAAAGTCAGACCTTTTTAAAAAAAAAACAAGCGGTTTGAAGATTGACTTTATGAATAATTTTTTTTTTTGGGTTTGTAGAGCTGTTTTAGGCATTGAAGATCTTCGGTCGTGTAAATGACCGTTGTCCGGAGCAATATTTTGAAGATCGTCTTCTAGATGTTATGGGGGTAAAAGTAGGAACAGTAATCCTCAACTTCTATCACAAAAATACATACATCTTCAGATTTACTAACTGAATCTTCATTTTCCTTGGGTTATGTTAAATGAACGATTCTGAACACAAAATGTAGCGGCGATAGCCCAGTGGTGTACATAACGGACTGCCGAGACGAGGTCTCGAGTTCGATCCCCAGTCGCCCCGGGCACACACGTCTGACTTTTCATAGTTATGTGTGTATTAAAAAATGTTGATTATCGCTCGCTTAGCAATGTACCCGGTAGATGGCAATAGGCTCGCCCCCTATTACATTGGGACATATACATAACTGGCGAATCGTGGGTGTGCAAATACACCTATGCCTACCCCTTCGGGGATACAGGCGTGAAGTTATGTTATGTCTGAACACAAAAATATCTATAGTAATAATCTGTTTGTTTGCGTTGGCAAAAACTACTGATTGAATTTTGAAGCGGTTCTTTTTATAGAAAGGTATTAGTCAGACTTAAAATCTACCGTATGTTTGGTTGCAATTAATTGAGTATAACCAGAGATATGACCAAAAAACCGATAACCCACATCAGCGCGACCCGAGCCGCGGGCATCAGCTAGTTAATTATAGATATACATACATTATAGACATAGATATACAGGAAACTTTTTATCACTTGTTGCTTTGATCGATTTATGGTCATATCAGGTTTGTGAAATATAACAATTCAACTTGAATAAAACAATTTGCGACGGATTATAATCGCGATTTATTTGATGTTATTTTTTATTTACACTGATCCCGACGTTTCGATTGCTCTGATTTGATAAACCACAGATAGATACTAGTCATTCACTTAATTATACCCAAAAAGAAACAAAATACAAGAAGATTTAACGACGTTGTGAGCTCATTCTGCGTAAATAGTAACACCAACTGTTTATTGCCCGTGGTTCACCTACGTAGTTCATCTGGGTGGTCCACGAGCAATTATTTCTTCCCATGGTTCACCTGAATGTCTACAACAGTTCAACATAGTTGTGGCAGTGTAATCAAAAAACAATGTTTAAAAATGATTGTAAAGTCATTAATTGTTTTCGTAGTTCGCAAAAATTACGATAGATGGCTTCAGCATCGCCTTGAGACGTATATAATATATCGGAGAATTTCTAATATTTGAGCCGTGTCTAGGTGGCTCAGTTGGTTAGAGCATTGTCCCGTAAGGGACTGGTCGCGGGTTCAAGTCCCGTCCTAGATGTTCTCTTTTTCCGATCTAAATCAATAGTTCAGATAATTTGAGATAACTTATACTTCTTTACACCATCCTTTGTCTCTGTGACTATGGCTGCTGAGAAGCAACTAATATATTGAGACTAGTATAAATAGTAAAATCCAAATAACTCGCTATAAAATCTGTTTAGTTATGTTTCAATGTGTAACTTTCATGTAAACTTCCAACAGTATCATGTATAGTATAAGAATTCTGTCTGAGATAATATACCGTTACGGCTCAGTAATTTATACCTGTAGTGTGAAACTTCAATGTTCAGTTACTCTAAGTTTCCACTAACAGTGTATTTCGTGTCTCAGAGCAAGTTGTTGATGGATGATCCTAGCTACATGTCTTTGTAAACGCTGACCAGTAGGAAGACGAGAATAACTGGATACCATATAACTGAGGATTCACTGGGTCAATAGTTCCATCGATAATAAAAACAAATTAAGAAGTCTTTTTATAACAAAACATTGTCAAAGAGCTAAGCTAAAAGAATATTAAGAAGACAGACAAGCTCGAAATTGAATTTTTTACTCTACTAAGCTACTCAAGCTCAGCTATGCTAGACATGTTTGTAAATAAACCTATTACAAGCTCATTAAGTTTCTTGCCAGAGTCTTCTGAGTACGGGACCGCGTTGTGAACGGGGGTCCATTTGGTAAGCAGTAACTAGTCTAGTTTTTTTTTTTCTGTGACGTTTATTGTGCCGATTTAATGGTCTATGCAAAATTAAATTCCATTTGAGTTTGAGAGTTTGAATATCATACTCGAAAAATTAACCAAAATAACTTCAAAATAGCCATTTATTTTAAGCAGTTCCTTCAGAGAAACTTCTAAAGGACCTTTTATTAAAATGGTTATAGTATCATATAACTACATTGCTCATGATTAATTGACAGTTTTTGTCATATTTTAAGACATGCTTTTATGCATTTACTAGCTAATGACCGCGGCTTACGGTCGGCTTACGACTTAAGGTCGGTTACTGTTTAATGGTAATATCTCCGGCTCGACTTAACCCATTACAACCAAACATACGGCAGATTCTAAGTCTGCCCAAGACCTTTTTAATAGCAAGAGATCGAACTTAAATCCATTCTGTAGTTTTTGCATCCATCGCGGACAAACATAAAAGAACTCCTAAAAAATATATCTTTCTGTTCAAATCTTTCATTTAACATAACCCGAGATTTTTTTAAATATCTCCTTATAATATAAATAATATTATAATATAATATAAACACAACTAATTTACAATTTTAAAATAGTATAGAAGTTGTATTCCTATCCTAAATTTCTGATAGTCTACTTAACTGTTCAAGCTTCAAACAAAAAAACTTTCACCAGTGGACTGTTAGTTGAGCTGAGTGAGACTAAGTCGAGCGAAAGCTCCTCATACTAGACTTCAGGATTTTCTTTGTCACAGGTCTCCTCCTAAACTACTAATCCAATCAGAACCAAATTTGGCATGGTTAAAGAGAGAGATGGTTTATGGATATATTTTGAAAAAATTAATGCTACTACAGAGGAATGATCACCGTTAAAAAAAATCCAGATGGAATTACATAATAACCGCTCGAGACACTGTGACCAAACTTTACACGCTCAGAAAGCATGTCCAGAGTTGTGGCTTTCAAAAAGAATTTTCAAAATCGGACTTGCCACGGAGGAATGATCACTGTTCAAAATTTTCAAAATCTGGTTTCTCACTCAGCTCAACATTGCAAGCAGCGATTCGCTTTGCAGACCTAGTATAAACGCATGCTTCGCTCGATTTTATGGTGTGATAAGAATGACTAGGATTAGCAATAGCAGCTAAATAGTAACTAATAACCCACCAGGCCTACTAAATCACGATTAAAGATGTGTTCATTCAAGGTTGTAGTCACTGTAAATGTAGTAACAGATTTATATTATGTTGTAAATTTCAGTCACAGCTGCTCATTTCATAGCCATTAAAGTCATAAAAGACGAAACTGGGTCTGTACACCCAGTTACGTCTTTTATCATTCAGGATTTTTATAAAATACAAGGGACCCGGGACCCAGCTTCGTAAAATCTCCTATAACCCGATTGCGCCGATAGGTCCAATAGTAAAGTTTAACAAAAATAAACTTTAATACTGAATTGCATGCGTTATACTGCAAAACTTAAACACTTTCCATATAACGGTCTACCATACAACCGCTAATTCCTCATTTGCCCCCTTAGGGATAAAATTATGAAAAACGCCGATGCTAGTGTACGTTTATTTCTAACCAGAAGCAGCTTTGTAAAATTCCGTACTTCAAAAATGACGGACTTTCCATACAAAGATTCATCGCCTATTTTACCTCTTAGAATTTAAATTTTGAAAAATGATTTAAAAAGACGTAAGTGTATGAAATTTCATACTTCTATCTTCAAAAGTGATGAACTTGCCATATAAATTTTCAACCCCTATTTCACCCTCCTAGGGGTAAAATTTTGAAAAATGCAGATAGCCTAATCGTTTATTTCTCACCAGCAGCAAGTGTATGAAATGCAAACGTTCATCCCTTATTTTGCCACCTTAGAAGTCAAATTTCCAAAAATCCTTTCTCATTGAATGCCTACAACATTAAAAGTATCCACTGCCAAAATTTCAAGTCTGTAGGTCCAGTGATTTAGGCTCTGCGTTGATGAATCAGTCAGTCAGAAAGTCAGTCAAGCAGTTGGGACAAAGAATTATATATGTATATAATAAAAGAGTTGATAGATATATTATTTTCATTTGATTTTGTTGCTAACTGTACAACGGTAGTGGAAAAGGGTATGACAATGTGAGTTTGTGTCCTTTGACGCAAAGAGTTGTGACGTCATTGTGTTGTGTTATGAGAAATCATTGTTTCTCATAATATCGTTATATTATTATATTTAAACATATAATATTTCTTTACTCTTTCAAAATTGCAAAGAATGTACTATATCACGAATAATAACTAACAATAAATTGAAATTAACATCCGACTCTAATCAATGTCTAATAGTCGCTAGTAAACGCTTGCTACAGTGCGATTGGGCCCACAATTGTATATAAATTTTAAGGGGAAAAATCCCTTCCACACGCCTACTACAGCTGTAACTTATATATACCGGGATCAACAGCAACGACCCACAAATATACCGAGCAAAGATACTCAAGAAGTCCCAGGCAAAGTTTAACTGTCTTAGAACCCGCAATAATCAGAAGTAAATTGGAGGAGTTTGAATGGAGCCGCCCACGTGAAATACGGGTCCTGTTCCCGTGACCCACAGGGCACTATTTCTGAGATAAAAAGCATTTTATGTCCTATTCCTTAATGTACTCTACATGTCTATGTTACATCATAAAGACTTAGAATTCTTGACCATTGTATTCCATCTTTCGTCATGGAAGCGTCGGTAGCTTAGTGGTTAAGGAATCGACCCTATGATCGAGAGGTCCCAGGTTTGAATCCTGGGAATTACACTACCGACTTGAATCCACTCCTAACACAAGCAATTAAGCTAAGCTGGAGGGGTTAGGGGGAATATTAGTAATTTCGGTTACTCATATTCTTTAAAAAAAACATTTCTATACGGGTCCTTTAAGCGGGGTATGAAAAAAGCATCTGATGAGGCGGTCACATTAAGGGCAGGGCTAGCATTGTAGCATTATTTGTATCTGCAATGGTGACCGTAATTCCTGAGAATTCCTCTTTATTAGAGGCGTGATGATGTCATATTAACGTGCTTTACAATAAAGAAAATAACAATCCTGTGGATTTTGCATGATTGAATAACATTCAAACTCATTTTCGCATTCATAATTTTAGTAAGGACTTTATATCTCCTATATCCATAAACCAAGGGATAAAGTACTATCAATCAATCAATTAGCCTATTGCAGTCCACTGCTGGACATAGGCCTCTTCTCTCTCTACACAATGAGATAAAGAACAAAGCTACAATCTTACAAAAGCACATGGATGCGTAGTCTTCACTCGGTGAAGGAATGAGGTCAATACAACAATAAATGGCCCTGATCGCGACTTCACATTCTCTTGGGTGTTAGTTTACAAAAGAAATAAAATTTACCTACTTAGAAGCAAGTGTAATTCAGATCAGTGAGTTTGAGTTTATTGCTTAAATTCTTATATTAACATAATATAACTTCACGCCTGTATCCCCGAAGAGGTAGGCAGAGGTGTATTATACACCCACGACTCGCCAGTTACGTTTAGAACCCAATGTAATGGGGGCGAGCCTATTGCCGTCTACCGGGCACATTACTTAGTGAGCGATAATCAACATTTTTAATACACACATAATTACGAAAAGTCAGAGGTGTGTGCTTGGGGCGATGGATCGAACTCGAAACCTCGTCTT
This sequence comes from Cybosia mesomella, assembly GCA_946251805.1. Taxonomy (NCBI): domain Eukaryota; kingdom Metazoa; phylum Arthropoda; class Insecta; order Lepidoptera; family Erebidae; genus Cybosia; species Cybosia mesomella. The sequence continues at coordinate 24,546,337 of OX276405.1, forward strand.
GGCAGTCCGTTACGTACACTATATATTAAATATATAAAAACCAATTGTGGTTTGTTTGTATTTTTTGCAATACCGTATGTTCATTGGACCCGGAAGGTTTACTTTTCGGTTTTGTCAGTTAGTATGTTTCTATGTATTTCCATAAAATATATCATGTTTATCCGCGTTCTAGAATCGATAATACAAACTACTTAAGCTATACTAACTTTGAGTCAAGATCACACTGTGTAGAATTTCCTAGCATATTTATAAGAATACTAATCAAAAGTCAAAAGTCAAAAACCATTTATTCTGCATAGACCATTAATACGGCACTTACAAAACGTCATAAAAAAATAAATAATCTAATGTTTGGCAAATGGACCACCGGTTCGAAACGCGGCCCTGTCCTGAGAAGACTCCGGCAAGAAACTCAGCGGGCTGTTTTTTTTTTGGTCTATTTACAAACATATTTACTTAACCTAAGTACAATATTCCATTTGAGTAGCATAGAGAGAGAGCAAACAGTTCATATCCAAGCTTGTTTGTCGTCTAAATAGTCTTGAATTTTATAGTAGCCTTTTTGGCAGAGTTTACTTTTAATTTGGCTTTTAAATTTATGAAGAGGTAGATTCTTCATTTCACTAGGAAGCTTGTTGTAGAAGCGTATACAGTTACCCTGAAAGGAATTACTAATCTTGTGGAGTCGACTATTACAAACCACAAGATTGTTTTTATGTCTAGTATTTACGTTATGTATATCACAAAGCCTTAAAAAATTGGAAATGTTTCTTCTAACATACAAAAGATTTTCAAAAATATATTGGGAAACTACAGTTAGAATGTTTATTTCTTTGAACTTTTCTCGGAGGGAGACTCTTGGGCCCAACTTATAAATTGCCCGCACCGCCCGCTTTTGCAGTACAAAGATTGTATTTAAATCTGCGGCATTACCCCAAAGGAGAATGCCATAGCTCATAATACTATGGAAATAACTGAAATAAACTATTCTAGCGGTATCTATGTCTGTAAAAGTCCTAATCTTTTTCACAGCGTAGGTAGCAGAACTTAACCTACTAGCTATTTTTTCGATATGTGATCCCCACTGTAATTTAGCATCGATACTTAAACCTAAGAACACGGTTGATTCCACAAGGCTCAACAACTGTCCATTAAGTTGTACATTGGTTTCCACCTGTGTAACATTAGGTAAGGTGAATTTAATACATTTGGTTTTTTTTTCATTAAGGCAAAGATTATTTATATTAAACCAATGAACCACTCGTGAGATTGCGTTGTTCACTTCGTCATAATTATCTAATTGTCTTTTAATTTTAAATATTAAGGAAGTATCATCAGCAAACAAAACAATACTATTTTTATCCCTTACGTAGTAAGGGAGGTCATTTATATAAATTAAAAATAAAAATGGTCCAAGTATCGAACCCTGTGGAACGCCCATCGAAACCAAAGATCCCACCGAACGTGTACCGTTCACTTCAACCCTCTGAATTCTATTGTTTAAATAAGAAGTCAAAAGGTCGAGAGCCTTGTTCCTTATTCCGTAATAATCTAATTTCCTGACCAATGTATCATGGTGGACGCAATCGAAGGCTCTGGATAGATCGCAGAAAACACCTAATGCATCCTGCTTATCCTCCCAGGCCTCATAAATACATTTCAATAACTCTATACCAGCATCCGTCGTTGATCGTCCTTTAGTAAACCCAAACTGTTTATCATGAAATAATTTATATTTATTAAAATGGGTTAGCATTTGGTCTAGAATTAATTTCTCAAATACTTTACTCAAGGTTGGCAACACAGAGATGGGTCTGAAATTCGAGGGATCTGAGGTGCTGCCTGCCTTGAACAAAGGTATGACTTTACTATGTTTCATTAAATCAGGAAATATACCGCTACTGACGCAGTCATTAAACACAGTTGCTAGATGGGGAGCAATGACATCAATGATGCTTGAAACAGTTTTGACTGATAATCCCCATAGGTCCGCGGTCTTTTTAATATCAATGGATTTAAACGCTTTTGTGATGTCCTTGCTATCAACAACTGAGAATCTGAAAGCGTCCTCACATTTTGTAATTGATTCCATAAGCAATGACTCAGCGGAAGTGGAAGACGACTGAAGAGTTCGGGTAGTGGCTACAGGTATATTTGAAAAAAAGTGTTCAAACTCTGTCGCAACTTCCAGATCCTCCGTGACATGGCGACCGTCTATTTTTAAATGGTAATCTCTTACAACTGCTGGAGATTTACCACATTCGGAATTTATAATGTTCCAGGTAGTCTTAATTTTATTAACAGAATTTGATATTTTGTTTTTTATAAAGTTTGATTTAGCAAAGGAACAGGCTCGCTTAAATATTTTAGAATAGTTTTTGACATAATTCTGAAAATCAGGGTTGAAATTGTATGATTTTTCAGAATATAATTCATACAATCTCCTCCTGCTATTATAAATCCCTGATGTTGCCCAGTCACTGAAAACAGGACGGCTGCCAATCGATAATGTTTTTGGGGTAAAAATTCTCCCAAACTCAGTATTGATCAGGTTAATTAAGTCTGCATAAGACTTATCTACACTAGTGTACAAGGGCAAATCAGGAAGTTTATTCACTATATTTTCCTTGAAAGCATCTAAACGATATTGGTTTATCGGTACAAATTTAATTTCTTTTCTTCTTACTTCATAATAATTTCTGTAGCATTTTATAAATTGGCCACGATGATCCGAGTGTACAGCATCCACAATACATTTGTTAATAGGTTTAATGTCCGTGAAAATATTATCAATACATGTTGCACTTGTGGCAGTTATTCGAGTAGGTTCCAAAAATACATTACCAAGATTAAAGGACTTGAACAGATTCAACATTTTATTTTTCTCTACTGGCGCTAAAGTGTTATCTAATATATTAACATTAAAGTCTCCACAAACTATTATTGACTTTTTAGAGCAACGGCATTTAAAAAGCGCTTCTTCCATCGTTTCTTCAAATCTTGCATAAGGCGCGTCCGGGGGACTGTATACGCTTAATACAATGAAGTGCTCAAACTCAATACCAGCTATCTCAATAACTCGCTCAATAGAGAGGCTTACTAGGTCTTTACGCTCTTTAAATTTAATGTTCTTATTAATAATAATTAAGGTGCCTCCACGTTTGCAATTTTTTCTACTGAACGAACTAGCCACCTGGTGATTTTTGAAGTTGAAGATGACCTGATGGTCTGTCAACCAATGTTCAGTTACACAAAAAATATATAAAAATATATATATAAAATAATCTTCTTCTTTCTTCTTCTCTTATATATAAAAATGAATTGCTGTTCGTTAGTCTCGCTAAAACTCGGGAACGGCTGGACCGATTTGGCTAATTTTGGTCTTGAATTATTTGTGGAGGTCCAGAGAAGGTTTAAAAGGTTTGTCATCGATTGAGGCAGTACGAAGTCTGCCGGGTCAGCTAGTAATATATAATAGTCAATATTCTACGATATTCTACACAGTATACTTTTTCTTTTTTTTGTAAATACATATATATTTTATACATAGAAAAATATATATTATTTGATGTAAATTGAGAATAATAAAATTGAAGAAAGAAAATTCGAAAATTCATTGAGCGAGACGAAGTCCAGCGAAAGCTCCTTTCACTCCACTCGATGTATTTCGTTTGTGTCCCTCTAGCGCCTAGAACCTTCGACCGATTTTAATGATTTTTAGCATAATCATAAATGATAGTAATGTGACGGACATAGGCTATACAAATTTAAATTATGAAGTACTACGGAGGAATAATCACCGAACAAAAAATTCAAAAGCTGATTTTCCAAAAACCACAATTAGTAAAATCCAAGTTATGGCGCCAAAACGTAGCTTATAACCATAAATACCGATTAAAAAAGAAAAATGAAAATCGGACAAGACGCGGAGGAATAATCTCCGAAAAAACAATTCAATGGTATTCAATTGAAAAAAAAATGCGCGTGAATTGTAGGTAATCATGTAGTGCACTTTCAGCTCAACATTGCAACAACAGAATGCATTGCGCCCCTAGTTATTTTTACCTATTTCTTATATGTATGTGTAATATTATATATTATATGTATTTATGATGATGAATATTACATGCATACAAGATACACGCGAAAAACATAAACCTTCCTTGGCAGTCGGGTAAAAAGAAGTGAAAGAAATTCAGAATAAAAAAAATGTTTTAAAGATAGTTTAGTTTGGTGAGCGATTTGCTAAAGTAGGCCGTGCGTGAAATTTACAATCTGGGCCCAAGAGTCTCCCTCCGAGAAAAATTTAAAGAAATAAACATTCTAACTGTAGTGTCTCAATATATTTTCAAAAAAATTTAGTGTGTTCGAAGAAACATTTACTATTTTTTTAAACTTTGTGATATACATAACATAAACAATACATCAAAATATTCTTGTAGTTTGTGTTAGTCGACTCCATAAGATCAGTGGCCGTTATAATGGTTATACAGAATAAATGAAACTTGAAATGCGCGACAGAATTGGCATCAATAATAAATTGCATTTTAACGTAACGTAACGTAACGTAACGTAACGTAACGTAACGTAACGTAACGTAACGTAACGTAACGTAACGTAACGTAACGTAACGTAACGTAACGTAACGTTACGTTAAAATGCAATTTATTATTGATGCCAATTCTGTCGCGCATTTCATGGGCCCCTCCTAAATCCCCCTAAATCTTCAGGGCCCAAGTTAACCTCAGCTGCAAGCCGGTACGCTGATTCACAGACGAGGCCAGTATTCAGGCTTTCCTCTTGACGTTGAGAGCTCATTTTGGTTTGACTTACACAGCTTTTAATTGAGCGACTACTGTCCTTCCAACCCCGAGAGAAAATCCAGCGCCAGGGCCTCATCTGCCAATCAGCAGATGTAAACCGGCTTGCAGGTGAATATGACTTTGGCCCCGAAGATCGTGGTGGGGAGCCAAAAACACATTTTGACTTGCAATATACGTTTCATTTTACAAGAATTTCACACGCAACTTTGGCTTTTTTATCCCCTATTCAACTTAGGTACGTTCCAATTGGGGTGTGTGTTGGGTAACCTCCTCGAGTGTCGCTCCGATTCCGATCCCGCTGCAGTCCGGGGGGAACGGAATCGGAGCGGCCGGTACACCCTGGGCGGCGGTCAATGGCTTCCCCTTCACCCCTTCATAGGGTTGGCATTGATCGTCGGCCAATACCCAACGTGGCGGGAACACATCGCTCTCCGTACTCCTCTGCTTTCAGAGGAGACAGGATGAGCGATGCTGTTAGTGGTGAGATGGCCCAGGGTCAGCCGGGGTGCGAGGGATATGCTCTATGGGTAACCTTACACCCCGGCGTCTGAAGACCCGAGACGGCGTGCGGTTTTAGTCGGTGCAAGCCCGACATAACCGCCCCCGCTTGCCGGCGGGGGGGTATCCGAAGGGATTTCCGCACGATAAAAAAAAAAAAAAAAGGTACGTTCCAATTATCACTACATCATTATCACTACATACTATAAAACAAAGTCCTCAACCGCGTCTGTCTGTTCGCGATGAACTCAAAAACTACTATACCGATTTTCATGCTGTTTTCACCAATGGATAGATTCCAAGATCACCAATAGTTCTCGAGGAAGGTTAGTATATAATTTGTCAAGTTTTAGTATAGATCGGCTAAAATATAATGATATTAGTTGGAGCTGTCGGAAATAAAAGGCATCTGTGAGCTTTCAACGAAAACGCTGCCTAAACCCTTCAAAATATAATAACTATGTATCTTATATAGGTTGTGGTGGTGGAATAGGGTCCCATGGGTAGCGGGAACGGGATCAGAATTCCACATGGGTGAAGCCGCAGGCAACAGCTAGTTGATGATATAAGAGCCTTATTTACATAAATATATTATAACATAATGCTATGAAGCAGCACGAATAAGAGGTCGTTCATTTTAACATAACCAGAGATACATTGCGTCATGCGTTAGGCCATACACTGATGTATCCTTAGGGACAGTACTTGAAAACCATCACAGCTAATATCATCCCATTCGTGACTGGAGATTAAGCCAAAAATGACTCTCTCGGAATTGCAGTACGGTATAAATTTTGTTAACCATTTCCCAAGAGACGGCGGTGTAAACTTATATTTTATGTAAGTAAAAATACAGCGTGTAATAGCAATCGGAGTACGGTCTGAATAAAATTGTTGTCAAAAGTTTTATTATTATGTTCAAAAAGTGGAAAAGTATCCCTCGAGGCCTTCAAATCGAACGATGCCATATTATTAATATTAGTTACTACGAAAATTGTCACTTCATTTACAATTTAAAAGTGGTCATATTAACTCGACGGGAATAAATAGTTACATTTATTGATCAATCTTAAAAACAAACTACTAGTCACCGGAATTACTAGTATTACCCTCCAACTAAGCCAAATTGCTTGTGTAAGTAAGTTCATGTCGGAGTTTAATGGCCAGGATTTGGACCAGAGACCTCTAGATCATAAGGTTTTTGTATAATTGTGTACTAAATTCGTGTAAAACAACACTTCTTCAATATAAATATAGACTAGACCTGATTAAATGGAATCTGATCAAATATGCTGCTTGTCTAAACTATCAAAGTTTAGTATATTAAAAGCTAGATTGAGGTGTATTTAAACCTCCCATCCTTCACCTGAAGATAGAATTTTTTTAAATAATAAATATTCTACGACATTCTACACAGTGCTTTGTAGACCCAAAGTAAGCATAGTTTAATTAGCTTGTGTTATGGGTTCCAGAATGCGGATAAACATACTTATAATTTATACTTTTTTTTTGTAAATACATACATATTATACATAGAAACACCCAGCCCAATACTAATGCGTGAATCGAACCCGCGCCCCGTATCGTAGCGGTCGAATGCAATACCCCTACGCCACAGAAGCCGTTATAACCTTACTTCACCATACAAATTCTGCTAGAAACAACAAACAGCACTCCATAAAGGGATGTACACAAGAGCAATCTGTATAAAATTTCTAGAGGCTTATCTAGAATATTATCACTCTTGAAGGTCCCATTTGGATCGTGGACGGACGAACATTACAATTAGGTTTTACGAGGTACTAGACCTGTTATGAGCTGTGTGCAGGTTTCTAAGCATTCGCAGGAATCTTGCGTTTGTAGGCAGGCAGATGTACTGTGATGTAGAAGTACTAATAGTTATCTTTGGTGTTTTAGCTGGGATACTGTGACGTCGTTTACATTGCCGGGTTAGAGTTTATTTAATTTTTACTCAATTTTCGATAAACATGCTTATAGCCACTTTATGGTAAGCGGTTAGCGTAGGGTGTGATTGCTTGTAATGTAACAACAATTAATGAAATGAGAAAAGAAATTAAATGAAATTTATTCGTGGGAGACGTAGTTTAATAAGTGTTACAATCTTTAAGTTTTAGATACAGGATGTCTCACCTTGAATTGATATTATTAATTGTAAATAAAATAGGGATTGTAATAAATTGTATAACAAATTTGAATAATGTCCTCAAAACGGTCTAGGTATTTTTACATTTATAGATGTAATTTAAAAAAATCGATTCCAGAAAAAGTTTTTAATACCAAATTGTTGAAGGTGCATATAAGCAATCGCGGCCGCTGCATTTAATGGGCTAGAGAACATTCATATACTATGATCATTCCACCTTGGTGCGGGTGGACTTTTTAAGGGTTTCGAAGGCGACTATGTCGTCCATGTGTTCACCAAACATGTACCCTTCGCAAATCTGGATGGCATCCAAACCGGAATTCATCAGAAAATATCACTCCGGCCCATGGGCGATCATTCCAATCCAAATGTCCTCTGGACCATTGAGGTCTGCGTGCGCGATTGCCTCCGCGTAGGGGTGGCATCCTCAGCAGTCTGCGGGAGTGAAGACCAACTTTAGCAACTAATTCCTTGCAATTTGGTCTCTTACTATACAAACGTGTACCTGCCGCAGGTAGAGAAATGTGCCATCAACAAAATGGTGTATTTTTTAGAAAAGTGTATTTTTTAAATTAGATAGATATATCCCTAGACAGTATTTAGGTGTGTATTTAAAAATAAATAATTACCAATTCGTTCACATTATATCTACAATGAATAGATTTTTTTACTAATTATTAGCATTAGTAGTCATTTACAATAAAATAATAATAAAATAAAAAAAAATAAGTCTCCAATATTGTTGGTTAAAAAAATATGATATGAAAAATTTAAAGCTTACAATATTAAACCGTTCAAATAAAAGGATTTAATACTTTATTCTTAATATAAAATTGGGACCTTAACATAACTGGCGAATCGTGGGTGTGTAATACACCTCTGCCTACCCCTTCGGGGATACAGGCGTGAAGTTATGTTATGTATGTTATGCTTAATATAATTACTAGTGGATTAAACTATACTCCAGTAAGTGTCAGCTCCATAACCGAAATAACTTCGTAAAGAAAACTTGCTCGTTCATAACATCAAATATACATCCTTAAATTACCGTTCACGTCAGTACCCTTCATACCCATCACTAATTCTGTCAACGAAATTAAACAGATATTTGTTAGTATGAGCTATGGCGAAATAAAAGCTAACCTTTTATACAGTCAGTAATAACATTTGTGACTTGTGTTATATATTTAGTTATATTTAGGTATATTTAGTTACATTTAGTTATATTTAGTTATATTTAGTAATATTTAGTTATATTTAGTTATATTTAGTTATATTTAGTTATATTTAGTTATATTTAGTTATATTTAGTTATATTTAGTTATATTTAGTCATATTTAGTTATATTTAGTCATATTTAGTTATATTGCTTGTACTCTAGGTACGAGGTGTATGGGGTGTGTGTTGGGTAACCTCCTCGAGTGTCGCTCCGATTCCGATCCCGCTGCAGTCCGGGGGGAACGGAATCGGAGCGGCCGGTACACCCTGGGCGGCGGTCAATGGCTTCCCCTTCACCCCTTCATAGGGTTGGCATTGATCGTCGGCCAATACCCAACGTGGCGGGAACACATCGCTCTCCGTACTCCTCTGCTTTCAGAGGAGACAGGATGAGCGATGCTGTTAGTGGTGAGATGGCCCAGGGTCAGTCGGGGTGCGAGGGATATGCTCTATGGGTAACCTTACACCCCGGCGTCTGAAGACCCGAGACGGCGTGCGGTTTTAGTCGGTGCAAGCCCGACATAACCGCCCCCGCTGGCCGGCGGGGGGGTATCCGAAGGGATTTCCACACGATAAAAAAAAAAAAAAAAAAAGGTACGAGGTGTATTTGATATGTATCACATATCGTCGGCCCATATTTTTTCGTGAAGTTCAACGTTCAGTTGCTTATCAGCAACCATGGTCATGGGGAGACTAAGGGTGGTGGATGTTTCATAGTTTTAAGTGTAAGTTATCTCAAAGTACTCGAACTACGTTGAATTATTGGTGTTACTATTTACGTAAAATGAGTTCACTGTGTCCTGAAGTTTAAAAAATAAAATAAAACCAAATAAATTGCAATAGAATCCGTTAAAAATAGTACATATTCAATGTAAGGGCAACCGCTTCCCATCAGGTGGGCTGTGTGCTTGTCTGCCACCTAAGGTCTATATAAAAAGTCTTATATTCACATAAACTGCCGACAATGTCATATACTTCACATTCTTTCAATCAACATTTAGTCAAATACTTAACCAGAATTCTAAAACAAAAAGACACACTGGTGGCGCAGCGGTTGTAATTGAGACTACTGTGCTTAAGGTTGGTTTTAGGTTAGGTTCCCGGATCGGATATGATATTGAATTTTTGAGTTAGTTCACTGTAATAGTAGGGAGTCTACAAAAGGGAAGGGATGATGGCATTAGGCTGTCCTCCTTACACGCATGACGTAAAAAAACCTATCAAGTGCGAGTCGGAGTCGCACACTGAAGGTTCCGTACATAACTGAATTAAGGGATGAACTTAATGTTGCTGTAGACAACGATGAAATAGCGAGGCCACGACCTGGGCTGGCCACAGCTTCCACTGGACCGATGGCTCAACCGATTGCATTTGGTTATTTTGCTTCATAAACAGCTGTATCGTTTGATTACATCGACATACAAATTTGATATTTTCACGGCTTCAAGGCGTTGCATACTTGAATATTTGGTATAAATTTAAACTTGATGCCTCTACGCATTCCTGATAAAAAGGTTTTGACCGACAGACATACGGATAGACAGGCAGACGGACAATGAAATGTTCCGGTTCAGTTCAGTGTACGGTTAAGGGTTCCGTTTTTCCTTTTGGAATAATTTCAGGCGTAAGTATATAACAAAAAATGATGGATGCTCAAAGTTTAAACCAAAAAACCGGCCAAGTGCGAGTCGGACTCGCCCATGAAGGGTTCCGTAGCAGCAAGTTAAATTTATATATTTGAGTTGTTTAAATGAAAGGTCAATTGCAGTTTACGATTTAAGACGTATTAAAAAAAAACTACTCACTAGATCTGGTTCAAACCAATTATCGGTGAAAGTTTACATGGTTATGTACATCATAATATTTTTTTTAGTTTTATCACTCTCTTATTTTAGAAGTTACAGGGGGGGGGGGGGGACACTTTTTACCACTTTGGAAGTGTCTCTCGCGCAAACTATTCAGTTTAGAAAAAAATTATATTAGAAACCTCAATATCATTTTTGAAGACCTATCCATTGATATCCCACACGTATAGGTTTGACGAAAATTTGTTTTTTGATTTTCAATGTGTTTCAAATTTAATGTTTTTTTCTATTTTTGTGAAAATCTTAATGCGGTTCACAGAATACATCTACTTACAGTTTCAACAGCATAGTTCTTATAGTTTCGGAGAAAAGTGTCTGTGACATACGGACGGACAGACAGACAGACATGACGAATCTATACGGGTTCCGTTTTTTGCCATTTGGCAACGGAACCATAAAAAGGTCTCTTTTTGTATAAATTTCTTAAAAATTTCATTAATTTTGACATGTTATTACAACGAATTTATTTGAAAGATTCAAGTTTAGCTTTTTTGTTAACGGTACAAACAGAAAATAAAATGAAACGTGACCCTTGTTTGAATAAAATGAGGTATGTTAGAAACGGCCCTCGAATTTTATGCATGTACTTTAGTTTAAAATGGACGTGTCCAAATTCGGCGCGATTTTATTGAATAGATGAGGAATTCCTTTGACTGGTACACTGGATCTGTAGCGAGCTACAATATACATTACTACATTATCTATATGTAAACATGTGTATATTATACAAATGTATCCGTGTTAATTATATTCTAATTACAAATTAGTAACATTTATTTCATTTCATTTATTTACTTTCTTAACAATCTTTACATTGTGTAGAAACTTTACTATAGTCTAACTTATTCTAAACATCCGGACTAACACATATAACACACGATAGGATACAACACTATGATTAATGAAATGAAAAGAATATTATATTATTATAAGAAAACGTTTTCTGTAATGTAAGTGAGATTCTGGATTTGAGTCTCAGGTTAGCATAGGTTTATTGAATTTTTCTGTTTTGGAAATTGTCAGTAACACAGTAGATGTGAAAGTGGAAGACATTACGCTCTCCATAAGAGCCTTGATAGCAGATAATTTTACTATCTTGAAGTTATTCCCATTTACATTCGAGGCTTCAACCTCGGAGCTCGGGGTTCTCTTCTCATCATCTCCTCTTTTTCATTTGGCTTATGCGGCGTTTACGGAAGCAAATGCTGCAATTAAATTCCATCAATCAGCAAGTATGCCGGCTTGCAGGTGAGGTTGGTTTGGCCACAAAGGTCTCTATAAGGTCTCGTACACTCTGACAGCAGATTATTTATGACAATTGAACACCAGTGTCAGTGACGTCAAGTTTTCAGCGTCATCTAGTTAGAATAAGTCAAACTAATACAGAAATGCCGATCTTACATCGCGCTATAATTACACTCATAAATATATAATTATACAACTCTCCAATATCAACCGTTGGGCTGGGACTCCTATAACTTGATCAACTGGTTTGGTTAAAGGATCGCTTTATGTCGAAACAGCAATCTCAACTCAAGTGTAAATAAATAATTGATAATATGGAAGAACTTACACCATGTACATAATAATTACCTGTTGACTTTAGGGCCCAAGCCATATTTGCTAGTCGCAACTTTTTTTTTCCTCAGAAATCGTCATGGTTACCCCCTCCCCCTGCCCCCCACCGACCAGCGAGGGAGGTTATGTCGTGCTCGAATCGACTAAAACCGCACGCCATCTCAGGTCTTCAGACGCCGGGGTGGCCCAAAAGGTATTTCCCTCGCACCCCGACTGACTCAGTCCATCTCCAGTCCATCTTCGAGATAGCCTTCTCGGGTTTGGGAATCACGGTGTCCCCGTCTTGCCCCCGGAAAGGAGGGGGGCGTGCAACGCGCCGCCGTCCTGTCCTGCTTCTACTAGGGCGACAGGCGGCTCCACTCTAGTCGGTGCACCTGCTAAATAATGACAGACGAGGCTCTGTCGTAGACTTTCCTCGGTGTTGGGAGGTCAGCCGGTAGTCGGGAAAGTTGATATACGAATCAAAACCTATAAAACCCCGGGCTACTAAGTGCAACTTTGGACGCAGCTGAGAAATTTCTATGAGGACGATGATGCTGACTGGCCGATGGCCGACTCACAGCTGTTTTCTTAAATTAAAATAATCACTACCCTAGCACCGAATAGACAATAGTCATAATTAGTTATATCATTAGGACCATGTACAGACAATAATTCTATGACTAATGAAGTTGTTTACGAGGCAAACAACATGGGCATAAATATTATTATTACTGATTTATTGCGGAAGTGTTTAGTGGTTTATATTAACACACCCCTACACTATTGTTTGTGTATATGCCTTTATTGTTAACATAAGTAAGAAGTATAGTGATAAATATATTTATAAAGTGAGAAGATTGGTGATTGATGAAAGGAGCCTTGTTTTGTTATGAGGAGCTGGTGCAATTTGTAACCCAAAGTACTGGTTTTGTTGATGACGGTGGTCTAAACCATCTTATGGCCTGGACTTTTACATGGCTGAGGGGCCGTTGCTAGAGTGACACAAGCAAGAGCTGTGTGTCGCGGGCATGATTATGCTGCAATAGATGTGTGGCGACTCGTAAAGTTTGCTTGAGGCACTCATGACGCAGCAGCCTTCATGACCGTGACATCGCACATAAAAAGCAGGAGAGTCTCCCTTGCTCGCGCCGGTCACGTTTTGCAGCGACTGCCATACTTCGTGAGTTTTACCTGTCAAGCTATGCCACCTCCGCCGGGCTCCAGTAGGAGGGGTAGACCCAAGAATTGCTGGTTTCACGTCTTAGAAATTGATATGCGTGCAAGTGATCTCACTGCCACAGACTGTATAAAGTGAAGGAGTGAAAAATGGAAAACGAAATTCCCCCGGATATCCCCCCGCCGGCCAGCGGGAGTAGTTATGTCGGATTCAAACCGAGTAAAACAGCACGCCGTCTCGGGCCTTCCGGACGCCTGGGTGCAAGGTGGCCCAAAAGGCATTTCCCTCGCACCACAGCTGACTCAGGGCCATCTCCGGCCCCTCGGATTTGGGAACCGCGGTGACGGGACGAGACGGGGACGTCTTGCAACCCAACACACAACGCGCCACCTACCCGATCTGCTTCTGCTAGGGTGACAGGTGACTCCACCTGTCGCCCTAAGGCCTGCGCTCATGGAGGACGGAGGTGTTCTGCGACCTCCAACGCCTGAGTCGCCTCCTCGCCTCGCTGGCTCTACGAATCGGGAGAGACCGCCGCCTCCTTCTCGAGCATTATTTGCTCGTAGAAAGAGGCGGTGGCAGCCCACGCAAACGCACTTCGCACCATCGCTGTGTGCAAGACGCCGAGCGAGAGGACTCCCATGGGAAATGGACCCTGGGTTCCGAGGTTAGAGCCTCGGATGTAACGCTTACATGATGACAACAAAGGTAGGTGATGTAGGTGGTAGAGTCAAGCAACAGTCATTTTGGCTGTTGCATGAATGGGCCGACTCGACCGGGGAAGCACCACCCTCTCACAGAATATCGACGCCAAGTAACAGTATTTGAACTGTTGCGTTCCGTTTGGTGAGTGAGAGTGCCGGAGCCCAAACTCCTTTCCCATCCCTTCCCAAACACCTTTCCCATCCCTTCCCAAACACCTTTCCCATCCCCTCCCAAACTCCTTTCCCATCCCCTTTCATTTACAGGGTCGGCAGCGCGAGTGTGATGCCACTGGTGTTGCACACGTCCATAGGCCGCGGTAACCGCTTCCCATCAGATGTGCTTGTCTGCCACCTTAGTGGTATAAAAAAAGAAAAAAAAATGTTGCCTTATACACGTAAATATACATAAAACAATTTTTAATTTTGTGTTCATTTAATTACGGACTCATTGTCAGTTTATCTTCATTTACGTGGATCGTTTATGTTAATCTTAGCTTTAAATAATGAGAGAAATGACAGTTTGGATATTAAATTTCAAACTTACATAGCCAACTAGAAAAAGGTAGGTAGATTTTTGTTTGAATTAGGAACCTCTTATAGGGAAGTCATTGTTGTATTCAAAGTTAGCACTTTAGATTCCGGGGTTTGCTTATTGCTTTTGATTAATATGTTGGCTTTTCCGGGAATGACTGCCGTCTGACCTCTCAATATTGAGCGGAAAGCATAAAGGGATGTATCTGATTTTGCGACAAACCAGCTTACGAACATTTGAAGACACTGGTAAGCATGGCCTGTATTATGGCCTGTGTGTCCAGCACTGAACAGTGGTACTGACTGACAGCGGACTGATTGAATAATTGCACTGGTTTAATAATGGTAAATTCAATACTAGATTTAATTTATGGATGGAACACATTCGTCCAAGAGACGATAGCGTAGTTTAAATGAGCTTATACTCATTGTTGATATGTTAGAATATAGTACACTTAATTGCATTGCTTGAGATACTGCACTCAACTAGTACATATTCGGGACAATCACGCCTCTCCAACGATCTATTAACAGCGACAATCATAGTAGGAATTTCTGTAGTTGTAGTTGCGAATTATACTGTATAGAATGTCTCTTCCATACATTATTATAATTACATATCTAAATATAACTTCACGCCTGTAACCCCTAAGAGTTAGGCAGAGGTGTATTACACACCCACGATTCACCAGTTATGTTAAGGTCCCAATTTAATAGGGGCCGAGCCTATTAATAAATAAATAAATAATAAATAAATATTGTACGACAAAGTACACATCGCCATCTAGACCCAAACTAAGCAGAGCTTGTCATATGGGTTCTAGAATGCGGATAAACATACTTAAATACTTTTTTTTTTGTAAATAAATACATATTATACATAGAAACACCCAGACCAATGCAAATATGCATATTTGCACTGAGCGGGAATCGAACCCGCGACCTTTGGCTTAGCAGTCGAATGCACTACCGCTACGCCACAGAGGTCGCCATCTAGCGAGCGATAATTAACATTTATTAATGCACACATAACTACGAAATGTAAGAGGTGTGTAACCGGGGCGACTGGGGATCGAACTCGAGACCTTGTCTCAACAGTCCGTTTCGTATGCCACTGGGCTATCGCCGCTAATTATAATTACATTTTATATTATACCTACAACAGGTGCAGAAGACGCTACCATCATCCTTGATGTCCAAACCAGGTTTCAACTGCAAGTCGGTGTAGGTGCTAAATAACGGATGAGGTTCAAACGAAGGTTTTCCTCTCAGGGCTTGGAGGTACGACGGCAGTGGGGTGCTTGGTTGGGGACCTCCACGCGTTGCACCCTGGGCAACGGAGACGGCAGCGCCTCTCTCCTAGGGCGGGGGAGACGCTGCCGCCTACGGCCAACTCCGACCGAGGCGAGGACGGCCTGTGGAGACCCCCCGCTCTCCAGCGGGGGCGGTATCCGAAGGGATTTCCGCACGAAAAAAAAACAAAAAAGGTACGACGGCAGTTACTCCCGGAAAAGCCGACATAGCAACCAAAAACAACAATCGGACCTCAGGCTCCAAAGCGCAAACTTTGGATGCAAATGGGGAATCAGCATAATGATGAGGTGCCATAAACGTGTGTATGACTGTACAAAAATTTGTGACGAGTAGAATTCGAACCTATGATTTTCAACGTAACAGTTACTCACTATACAGCCACTCCACGAAGGTCGTGTTAAATTAATGTACTTACATGTTATTAGCTACACAATAAGACTGTGTTAATAGTACCGCGAAACAGGTTTTCACGAAAACTAATACTAGGAATTCAGTGCAGGCTAAAATAAATTGAGCTGAGCGAGCAGGACTCTTACTTGTATATAAGACATCTTACTACGGTCGCACGCTTAGCTAAGGCCTCGTGAAACTATTTTTCGGTGACTATTCCTCAATGGTACATCGGAAATGAACCATCCCGCTTCAAAACACTCCTCAGTGTCCACTCTATCACCGTGGTCAATTTGGTCAAGATCGCGCGAGTGGTTACGGAGGAGTTCAGCCACCAACAAACGGCTATGCCGCGTATAAGAGTATAATATCATTTTCTGATCCTTAATCAAATTTCAGTACTTAATTGAACTCATTGGTTTTTACGAGCGCTCTCAAGCTGTACAGGCATTTATAATATGTAGAGACGTGTTATTAAAAGCTTAGATTACAATATAAATTAAAAGTTTAGAGCTTTACTCCTTCGTCTTCTCTACTTGCAGGTAGTCAATGAGGAACATTAAGTTTAATACTTATATTTTCATCATCATTAAGTTTTATTCGTTGTGGTTAAATATAGTTATTTTATTATAAAGAGATGAAGAGTAATCTTCGAAACCACTTATTAGACAAATTCTGTAATTTTGTTTTTTTTTTTTTTTTTTTTTTTTTTGAAATGAATGAAAATTTAAATAAATACCACATTCTACACGTCGCTTTCTAGACCCAAAGTAAGCATAGTTTAACTAGCTTGTGTTATGGCTTCCAGAATGCGGATAAACAGTACTTTTGCTTACTTTTATTTTGTAAATACATAGATATTATACATAGGAACACCCAGACCAATGCAAATAGACATTCATTCATACAAATATTTGCACTGAGCGGCAATTGAACCCGAACCCGAATCGAACCGTTATATCTAATTAAAATAACTTTCATAATAAGCAGTTCTGTGCATCTCCTCTTAAAATACACCTCTGTAGCTGACAACTAATATTATTATATTCTTGTCTGTCTTGTTTCAAATTAAAGTGATTCATTGTTATAAAACTATTTTTAACGGATTAGTGTAAGTTATCTCATCTCAAATTTACACAGAATGAGCTCACAGTGTCATGAAGTCTTGTTGAATTTTGATTTTTCTTGGTTCTTTACTGGTGGTAGAAATTTGATGACACAAATATGTCACAAAATTCGGCCGGGTAGCTACCACCGTGCACGATTGCGAAAAACCCTCCATAGTAATCCAATTTCGGTTTGATTGCGTTCAGGGGTCAGCAAGTGCATAGCCGGGCAGGGGGATAGTGATCGCAGCACTAGTGGGACCGGTGGGTGTCACGCTGCGACGACAATCCTCTTCTGATGAGGCCGTCAAGCTGAGTGTCACCATTGTAAACATGATATGTGTATGTAATGGTGACCCTCTTTTCTGAGACTTTAGCTTCAGCTTACCATCAGGCGAGGTGAAGTCAAATTGACATGTCCTAAATATAAAAAAAAAACCTACGTAGGAAACGATTTTCTTTAGCTAACAATTCAAATCTACAAGACAACCACTGTGACCATGGTCGCTGAAAAGCAACCGAAACGTCGGATTCAATGTAAAAAATAAAATAACATCAAATAAATCGCTATAGAATCAGTTAAAAATAGTGTTATTTCAATGATTCATGAATCTCTAAATATTAACGTTTAATCGCAGAAGCGCTTTAATACAGCTTTTACTAGAAAGTGGTACCTTTTTTTTTTTTTTTTATCGTGCGGAAATCCCTTCGGATACCCCCCCGCCGGCCAGCGGGGGCGGTTATGTCGGGATTGCACCGACTAAAACCGCACGCCGTCTCGGGTCTTCAGACGCCGGGGTGTAAGGTTACCCATAGAGCATATCCCTCGCACCCCGGCTGACCCTGGGCCATCTCACCACTAACAGCATCGCTCATCCTGTCTCCTCTGAAAGCAGAGGAGTACGGAGAGCGATGTGTTCCCGCCACGTTGGGTATTGGCCGACGATCAATGCCAACCCTATGAAGGGGTGAAGGGGAAGCCATTGACCGCCGCCCAGGGTGTACCGGCCGCTCCGATTCCGTTCCCCCCGGACTGCAGCGGGATCGGAATCGAAGCGACACTCGAGGAGGTTACCCAACACACACCCCACTAGAAAGTGGTACCTAAGAGTTAACTCAAAGTCTCAAAACATTGAAACTATTCAGAGAACATCTTAAATTTCCACCCCTGGGCTTTAACTCTTCAAAGATTAGATTCACAAAAGGCCCACGAATAATAGATATGCGGTCTAAGCAAGCTTATTATATTAGTATTTCTAACTTCTTTGTTTTAATAATATTGAAAGCATCCCATTATTCTCGACTTTGTTTTAGAATGAAGCTTGTGTTTGTAGAATACAAGAAGGTAAATATTGTTTTTGTTTGCTTTGTTAACTGACTATATAATTAAGATGTAAGAATAGATACAATAATTATTATGGACAAGAATAACATTTTCAACGGAAAAATCTGCGTTACTGAAGATTAATTATATGATGCGCTTAAGAATATACATCCAACAATTTTACCTGTTTTACACGTGTGGTAGATTATTATGAAGAAATATACTGTGTTTTTGAGTATGTGGGGAGCCAATATCACCTGCCAGCCGGTAGACCTGGTGAGTGACTGTGTGTGACTGTGTCTGAGATTCTAGTGTAGACATTTCTCTCATGGTGGGAAGAGAGGAGGTGGGGGGGGGTGACAGCAGCCGATCTCACAAAAGCCAAGTTAACAAAAAGCATAGAAGAGCGGTCCTCCTAGCTCCAAAATATAAGCTTTGAATACAACCCGGACTTGCCTCAGCCATAACGAAATAACTGCCGCCTAAAATTGAACTCTCAATAATAATTAAAGCCTGTCTCCCTCTAGGGTAGGCAGACACAACGGCCTTTGACGGCCTCTGTAGCGTAGCGGTAGTGCGTTCGACTGCTACGACAGGAGGCGCGGGTTCGATTCCTGTTCTGTGCAAATATTTGTAAGCATGAATATGTCTATTTGCATTGGTCTGGGTGTTTCTATGTATAATATGTATGTATTTACAAAAAAAAAGTATATAATTATGTTTATCCGCATTCTGGAACTTAAAACACAAGCTAGTTACACTATGCTTACTTAGGGTCTAGAAAGTGATGTGTAGAATGTTGTAGAATATTTAAACAAAAAACATATCTGTACAGTACATTATTAAATTTATCCTGAACAAAATAAGGGGCGCGTAATTTGAATAACACGATTCCTGTTACCGAACTACCGAAGACGGTATCATTTAGAGGCAACCATTCAAATTATTCATCCAATTAAAATAGTTACTAATTGTCACTTACAGCCCCACCGTGCTAACAACCGGGGTGGGGCTGTACGACAAGTACCACAATTACAGCAGACTTGCTATGTTGTTTGAAATAATTGTGCCTATCCCTAATAGCAATCGATGGGTTTGATGATTCCTGAGACATGAGATCTTGATTAACAGCGAGAGAGCTGTATTGCCCTTTGTGTAGAATAATACGTGCTCCGTAAAGAAAATTGATATTTTATTTTGTTCTTTTAAGGTTTTTTTATAAATTTGTAACTGAAATTACTAATATTCCCCCTAACCCCTATAACAGCTAAGCTTAATTGCTTGTTTTAGGAGTGGGTTCACGTCAGTAGAGTAATGGCCAGGATTCGAACCCGGGACCTCTCGATCGTACGGTCGACTCCTTTGCCACTAAGCTACCGAGGCTATAACAACCCACAAACAAACAGGTTTACTGAAGTTTAAGTACTACTTGACTTGCTGTACGGAACAATAAATTTGGTATCAAAAAATATACAACCTGGCTATTTTTTTTTATTTTTTTTTACGTGTGGAAATCCCTTCGGATTCCCCGCTGGCCAGCGGGGGTGGTTATGTCGTGTCTCGACTAAAACCGCAAGGTGTCCTCCAAAAGTGTCCGTTGCCGGGCACCCCGGGTAAGCCCTCGAAAGGATAACCCCAAAGCTTTGGAATTCTTTAACAGCACACGTGTTTGCTTCTTCCTACAGTCGCGGGTCCTTTAAGCGGGGCGTGAAAAATCATCTGATGAGGCCGTCAAGCTGAGGGCCACCATTGTAATATTAGGTCGTTATATAGGAAATTGCCGTTTTTCTTGAAGAAACTGGAGGAAACCCAATTTTCAGTAATAACATTTTTGCATTTTTTTTAGGAATGACAAATCCAAATTATATGTTTTTTTTGTGTATGAATGAAACAACATTAAGCTAACGAACAGGAACTTTTATTACATTTTTGAAAAGTGACAGCTGTTAAGTAATACGAAATTTATCATCAAAATGGATAGCATTTAGGAAGTACTGTTTTTGAAGATCGAATAAATTTATCAAGCGGCCAATAAAAACAAAATTTAATACAGAGTTGTAAAATCTTGAAATCAACTTTCAAACAAAATATAAATAATGGAAATAGGAATAACGAACTCATGAATTTGTAAGAAAATTTCGGCAATTTCAGAGGTAGACCTATTATTATCTGTGACTGTAATGGTGACCCACATTTCTGAGACTTAAACCTTTAGCTTACCATCAAGCGAGTTAAAGTCATATTTACATGTAAATTATAAAAAAAAAACATTACAATCTAGCGCTAGGTTTAACTCATTTATCTAGTTTCTGCAACGTGTTCCAAAATTCAAATTCAAAAATAATTTCCACCTCACCCCGGAACCGTGACACAATTTTTTTTTCTAAATACCTTTTCTATTAGTACCTATAGTTACATAGAGGTCATTGAGCTCACTAATTTTTTTTTGCAAATGATAAGTATTATTACGAATTATTACTATACTATTATTAATATACATAACATAACATAAACTCACGCCTATATCCCCGAAGGGGTAGGCAGAGGTGCTAGGCACCCACATTTCGCCAGTTTATGTTTAGGTCCCAATGTAATAGGTGGCGAGCCTATTGCCATTAACCGGGCACTTATAAACCTGCGATAAATACACACATAACTTCGAAAAGCATCGAAAAGTCATTGGTGTGTGCCATGGTAATACCTGGGATCGAACCCGAGACCTCGTCTCAGCAGTCCTTTACCCATACCACTAGGTTATTATTAATATACTATTATAATATTATAAATTAGTTGTGTCTGTACATTGGAGAAATAAAAAAAATACTTAGGTTATGGTAATTGAACGATTCTGAACATAAAACTATTTTTTTAAATTAATATCTGTTTGTTCGCGATGGACGCAAAAACTCCTGAATGGATTTTGATGCGGTTTTTCTATTATTTACTTCTTGGTTTGACGTTTGGTTTTGAAAAAAAGGGCAGGTATATAGGCAATTATGTAAAGACAGAAGCAGATGGCGGGCTGTTGTCTCTGCCTACTCCGGAGGGAAAAAGGCGTGAGTATATATGTATGTATGTGGTTAGACTTAAAATCGGCCGTATGTTTAATTGCAATTGTTTAAGTACAATCGGAGATATGATCAAAAAACGATTACCGACCTCTGCGCTCCAAAATAGTAACCGTGTCATTTTCATGAGCTTTATTTTAACTATTAATAGTCTAATAGTCCCCTACGTCATCGGCGGGAAGACATTGGGTGGTTGTTGTATTCTATTAAGCCGGGAACCACGCGGGAAATTACGTGTTAGTCATACCTATTAGTATGACATTGAGGTGGGAGAAGCGTCTTTAGAAATTATACCATACGATATTGATACATGAAACCTATATTGAGTGATCGAATGGTAATTCCTCGGTACTGCGAAAACCATAACTCTGTTATTTACTTTTTTGCTACACGATCATAACCATGATCTCTTTGAATTTATGTGAGTCTTTTGTCAAATTTTGTAAAAAATTTTTTAAGAAACTGAAATTATTTGTAGTCCTCCTAACCCCCTCAGCTAAGCTGATTGCTTGTGTTAGGAGTGGGCTCACGTCGGAAGTGTAATGGTTAAAACTTGAACCCGGATCCTCTCGATGATAAGGCCAACTCCTAACTACCGACGTGATTGAAACTTCAGATTAACCGCACTCATGTGATATGACCTCACCAAGACTTCTCCAACATCTATAATATTAAGAATACAAAATTAAAATTACACTGATATGAGTATTTATACTGTTGACTGATGGTACTAACTTACTTGTTAAGTAGTTAGCCTTACGAGCGAGAAGTCCCGGGTTCGAATCCTTGGCAGTGAACTACCGACGTGAACTCATTCCTATCACAAGCAATTTAGCTTGTGTTAGGAATGAGTTTTAAGGGGAATACCTTTTTTTTTTTTTTTTTTATCGTGCGGAAATCCCTTCGGATACCCCCCCGCCGGCCAGCGGGGGTGGTTATGTCGGGCTTGCACCGACTAAAACCGCACGCCGTCTCGGGTCTTCAGACGCCGGGGTGTAAGGTTACCCATAGAGCATATCCCTCGCACCCCGGCTGACCCTGGGCCATCTCACCACTAACAGCATCGCTCATCCTGTCTCCTCTGAAAGCAGAGGAGTACGGAGAGCGATGTGTTCCCGCCACGTTGGGTATTGGCCGACGATCAATGCCAACCCTATGAAGGGGTGAAGGGGAAGCCATTGACCGCCGCCCAGGGTGTACCGGCCGCTCCGATTCCGTTCCCCCCGGACTGCAGCGGAATCGGAATCGGAGCGACACTCGAGGAGGTTACCCAACACACACCCCTTAAGGGGAATACCTATTAGTAAATTGGGTTACTAATATTCTTAAAAAACTGTCTTCAAATGTTTAAATAAATATTCATAAAGCTTTTTAAGTTGGGGTTTAAAAAGAGGATTTTTTATATAAAATTGTTTGCAACTTTGCCACTAACATTTGTCGCAAAACTTATTTCGTTTATATGGAGAAAGAATTGCTATTCCCAAATATCAAAAGCAGCAATATCATCAAAATATAGCATAAATGGATCACCACAAAAGGCTTCTAGAAGATCAAACAATGTAATATCAGCAAATCAAGTAAGTTCATTAAACCCTCAAGAGCTACTTCAGACCAATAAATAAACCTCATCAGATATCAGACTAACTTAATTTGTTATGTAAAAATGTACAGCCAACGTCAAAAGTTGATTAACACTTTAATAATAAATAATAAATAAATACATATTCTACGACACTCTACACAGTGCTTCAAGGCCCAAAGTAAGCATAGTTTAACTAGCTTATGTTATGGGTTCCAGAATGCGGATAAACATACTCATATACTCTTTTTTTTAATACATACATATTATACATAGAAACACCCAGACCAATGCCACTTGACATATTCATGCATACAAATATTTGCACTTATACTCATTACACAATCGAACTCGCGCCCCCTGTCGAAGCATTCGAATGCTTCCGCTACGCCATAGAGGCCAAAAATATTTACAAACGTTTTTTACATTGGAATACCTGTACCTTTTTTATTTTATTTTTTCGTGCGGAAATCCCTTCGGATAACCCCCCGCCGGCCAGCGGGGGCGGTTATGTAGGGCTTGAACCGACTAAAACCGCACGCCGTCTCGGGTCTTCAGACGCCGGGGTGTAAGGTTGCCCATAGAGCATATCCCTCGCACCCCGACTGACCCTGGGCCATCTCCGGTTTCGAAATGGCCCCCTCGGGTTTGGAAACCACGATGAATATATGAGTAGTTTTGTAATCCCGATAGGAAAAGTTAATATGTTTCATGTTTTGTTTATTATTTTATGAAAGGTTTAAGAGCTAAAGTGATCAGTAAATTAGAATCTGATAAGCCACTTTTGTCATTGACTGTACGTTAAAGTATAGGCAATTGGAGTTCAAAATGAATGTAAAAGGTTATTAGATTGACATTAACTAATATTTTATGACAAATATTAATATTAATGCACTTTTACAAAGAGCAGTAAGTATAAATATGCACTGTAAAAGTACCTTTTTTTGGTGCGGAAATCCCCTCGGATACCGGGTCTTCAGATGCCTGATGATTCAGCTGGGTGTAAAGTTGCCCTTAAAGCATATCCTTCGCACCCCGATTGTCTGTAAAAGTACCTCAAAAACGGGCGGTGCAACTAAAATAGTTCTCTTATTTCCATTGTTTTGAAATCATTTTTATACCCCTTAGGTGGCATACAAGCACACGGCCCACCCAATAGGAAGTGGTTACCGCGGTCTATGGACGTGTGTAGCATCAGGGGCGACACACTCGCTTGCCGACCCTGTAAAAACTTTCTAATGTCCTTCTTGAAGAAGCCCATATTGTAGTCGCTTGGGAAGACCATAGCAGGGAGATCATTCCACAGCCTGAGATTGTGCGGAATGAAGTTTCATCATCATTAGTCGCAGTCGCATCCAAATCTTGCACTTTGGAACCCGAGGTCCGCTTTCCTCCTCTTTCTCTTGACTTTTCCGGGAGCGGCTGCCGTCCGACCCTGAGAGGCCCTACGCCAGAGTCTCATCCGTTAATCAGCAAATGTACCTGCTAGCAGTTGAAGTTGATTTGGGCCCCGAAGATCTTGATTGGGCTACCATATACCATTCTTAGTGATTCATTAATTTAAACATTAGTCAGAGTGAAATGTGTAGTCACCTTTTTGCAAGCCGAAGTTTGTAAAGCATATACAAGGTCGATAAGTTATTAAAATATGAATGAATTCTTATAATTGTATGAATTGCCTAGTAAATGTTGACTTATTTTCATGCTCAATTTCATCTGAAAAGATTTATCGGCATTATCTGTACCACTTTGTTTGTGAAACAAAAATAGTTTTCTTGTAACTTTATTACTCTCAGACATGTTGTAATCAAATTATAGTGTATTTACTCCTATGTGGCGGTTTTTATGGGACTTCCAAGTTTGAAATTAAAATCATAATGGATAGAATAGATGGCGGCCTCTGTGGCGTGATGGTACAGCATTTGACTGCTGTGTCGATAGTCGTGTGTTCGATTTCCGCTCGGTGTGCATTGGTCTCGGTGTTTTTATCTATAGTATATATGTATTTACAAAATTTTTGTTTTTTTTATAAAGAATATTAGCAACCGAAATTACTAATATTCCCCCTAACCCCTCCAGCTAAGCTTAATTGCTTGTGTTAGGAGTGGGTTCACGTCGGTAGTGTAATGGCCAGGATTCGAACCCGGGACCTCTCGATCATAGGGTCGACTCCTTAACCACTAAGCTACCGACGCTTTTGAAATGTGTTATGTTTATCTGCATTCTAGAACCCATATCACAAGCTAGTTAAGCTAAGCTTACTTTGCGTTTAGATAGTGCTATGTACGATGTTCTAAAAATGCTGAAATATGTGAATATTTATTTCTAACCAGAATTTTTTGCTTCTCATTTTGCAAATGGCGGGCTTCCGTACAACCATTCGTCATATCTTTCACCCCCTAAGTGGGGAAATTTCCAAACATCCTGCCTTAGTGGACGCTTACAACATAAAGGTCATTTACTGTCAAAATGAAACCCCATCGGTTTAGGTTCTGCGTTGGTGAATCAGTCACCATTATCTCATACGCTCAGAACTAACATCTTACTTAGAATTATTTCTGATTTAGAACACTATTCAATTATGACCAAAATACAGCTTGAACGCGTTTGTTTTATGCTCGGTTAAGACACATATGCACATGTGGCACTTTGCCAATCCACCGTACTGCTGGCATTAGAACTATGAACGTCGCGTGAGAGAGGTAAGTACTGGAAAGCTTACGATGTGTAGTTTTTTTCATTTTATCCTTTGAGCGTAACTGTAGGATGGCGAAGTGGGTTAATATCATCGAGTAGCAACGGCAAATCGAAAATCCTTATCCATATCCAGATCCATAAAGATAATTACAATAGAGTACTGGAGGTGTTTATATAGTAACCAAAATGAACTCATCAACATCATCATCATATCAGCCGTAGGAAGTCCACTGCTGAACATAGGCCTCCCCAATTGACTTCCATTTTGACCGGTCTGTAGCGGCCTGCATCCACCGAGTCCCTGCGCTCTTTACCAGGTCGTCTGTCCACCTTGCGGGAGGCCTCCCTGCGCTGCGCTTGCCGTCACGTGGTCTCCACTCAAGGACCTTTCTCAAAATGAACTAATTCAATGAAATTTTTAAGCAATTAGTATGCTTACATTTTCTATATAATATATTATATATGTATAGATTATTATAATTATAATATTATTATTATTTAATATAATATTATAATTATATATGTATAGATTTAGATCAGTAAAAGAGAACATCTAGGACGGGACTTGAACCCGCGACCGAAGAATATATCGGCGAATTTCGAATACTTGGGACGTGTCTAGGTGGCTTAGTTGGTCAGAGCATTCCCTCTGTAAGGGACTGGTCGCGGGTTCAAGTCCTGTCCTAGATGTTCTCTTTTTCCGATCTAAATCTATACAAAATTATCTAATTATATTAAATAATTTATAATATAATTAAATACCCAGGAAAAAAGCATCTGCATATGATTTTTTTTAACCTTCCCTCTAATTCAAATAATCGACTCTTCTCATGACCATTCTTCGTGGCCCATGCCAACCTGGTCATGACAAACAAGGCTCTGGTGTGGGTTTTACTCTCGGGCTTGGGGGTCAGATGGCAGCCGTGCCCGTAAAAGCTAAAATAAATAATAATGATCATATTACTGAAATTTATGTTCAAACATAATAACTATAATTAAATAGGTATTGTTAATATTAAACTTAAACTCGAACCCGTTAAACCGAGCACCAACACTATCAAACTATTAATGCGAAACTCTTTTGAAAGATATGCAGTTAAACGAAGTAAAAGTTTCAGTGAGAACAAAGTTTTAGATACCATTTGGGATACCGCAGCAAGTTGAGATTGAGAGTATGAAGCGAATGGAAGAGTTTTCATCATCGTCCTTCTTTTTTCTTTTTTTTTTATATATTCAGGACACGTCAATTTGACTTCACCTCGCCTGATGGTAAGCTGAAGGTAAAGTCCAAGAAAGAGGGTCACCATTACATACACATACCATGTTAACAATGGTGGCACTCAGCTTGACGGCCTCATCAGAAGAGGATTGTCGTCGCAGCACCGCGTGACACCCACCGGTCCCACTAGCGCTGCGACCACAATCCCCCTGCCCGGCTATGCACTTGCTGATCCCTGAACGCAATTAAACCGAAATTTGATTACTATGGAGGGTTTTTCACAATCGTGCACGGTGGTACCAACCCGGCCGAATTTTGTGACAAATTTGTGTCATCAAATTTCTACCACCTCGTCCTCCTAGCAATTTCCCGGTTACGTACGAAGCCCGTGGTACACTTATGATTTTTGATTGGTTTGGTGAAGAACTACTGCCACCTGACCTAAAAACTCGGAGAGGAATACCTTAGCCAGGGCCTTATCGGTTATTTAGAAGGTGCACCGTCTAGCAGGTGGGGTAGACTTGGGCCCGGAGGTGTTGTTAGGACCCTGTACACTTTGATATTTTAGGTTTATGGGATATTAGAATCTTATGTGTTGTGAAATTATAATCAACGCACTTGATAATATTATTTTTATGTAAAGTAAAAAAAAAAATCTCGCTCGGTTAGTAGGTAATGAGCCCAGTATTAATCTGAAGCTTCTCTGTGAACGGATTCGAACTCGGGACCTCTCGATCGTACGGCCGACAAATTAACCACTGAGCGACCGGCGAGTGTGACTCGATTTCTAATGTAGTGACGAGGGAGAGTGAAATATGTGCTGTGACAGTTAAGCACTTAAAACGAAAGAGCAGGTATTGATTAAATAAAAAATTCAGTAGATTCGAGTAGTATAGAAACGTGAAGGTCATATATTATGAAATTAAAGTATTGAGAAGATGCAAATTGATATTTTTCTTAGGGATCACAAAAGCAACTACTTATAGGAGAATTAGAGGAGATTGTTTGTTAATCATTTGTTATAATATGGGGAATTTAATTAAGATGCAGTCAACTCCTTACTACATATCATTTCGTTTTGTGATGTAATAGAAATTCATTAAATTCACAAATAAGTCTATAGTAGGCAACAAAACGGCGTTTCTTAAGTTAATGTATTTGCAACTTCTGGTGGCAGCCTTTTGTCCTCACAATAAATAATGTCAAGGACAAACATTTTCGCTGGTGAGTGTCGACTTGAGAAAGGAGTGTTTTTCCCATAAACTGATTTATGACGGCTTATTAGCAGTGAGATGACCCGAAAACCGATAAATAAACTTTACTACCAGAAAGCAACAAAACAATATAAAGAGAAGTTTGAATTTGATGCATTTTTTTTAGCGTGTGGAAACCCCCACGGGTTTCACCCCATCGGTGCCTACGATAGGGTGGGCGAGTCGGAATAGTTATATCGTTAGCCTAGTTCAAAACATGAAATTTAATATCAGTAGAGTCTACACCTATTTTACAGAAAATAAAGTTTATTTTCTAGTAAGTTATTAGCCTACACCTAGTTTACAGAAAATTAAGCTTATTTTCTAGTAAGTTCTACTAAGTTTTAATGAGTTCAGGGCTTCATAATGTCTACTTGCGGCCGGGGCCGGTCGGGGTCTCTGGGATATCCTTTCTAGGGCACACCAGATTCCCCGGCCACTCAGGCTGATGTGACGAAACGCCGTGCTGTTTTAGTCGGCCCGACTTCAACAGGAACACCTCACCGTCAGCTCCGGTGAGGTGAAGCCTGAGGGGTTTTCCGCATAAAAAAACGGCTTCAAAATATTATATTATATATATGTTCCTGATACAGTCTAAATTTAATGATGGTCGGTAGCAGGAAGATTAGAGACGACGTTTTTTTTACAATGAGTATGAACGCAAGCTCACTAATTAATCGAAGTAAGACATCTTAAAAATACAGATTACAATGAAGTGAAAAGCTTCGATACAGTTAAAAATATCTTGTCATACGCGCCAAAAACAGGAGCGTTAATCAAAGTGTCAGGTCCTTCGGAACCAAAGAATATAGTGAGCATCACAATGGAACCAATTCTCTTTCTACAATGATACAAAAATATTTTTAGGTTCAACGACAGTATACATATTTACCTTAAAGTCTGGTGGTACATCTCCGAAGTCTGGTCCCGAAACTGAGGGGGGCTGCGGCCGCACTATCGCGGCTGATGCCCAACGTTAAGGGACCCAACGCCCCCACTAGGAGACTGTACCTGGCGATCGTGCGAAGCATGGCCCTGTACGGGGCCCCCGTATGGGCGGAGACTCTGGTGGCAGCGGAAGGGATTTCCGCACGTAAAAAAAAAAAACAAAAAGTCTGGTGGTACAGCACCAGACTTTAAGTGAGTTTTTAATGTGATAATTAAACTGTAAGTGTGCTTTATGTGAACGGGTTTACACACAACTTTCATTTAGTATGTGTATTGTGCAGCTACAGTAGTTTTTTTCTTTTACGTTTGGTAACCCCCACAGGCTTCACCCCATCGGTACCAAAGATGGGATGGGCGTGTCGGAATCGGACTGACAATTACCACACGCTGTCTTCCCCAAGTGTCTATTTCCGGGCACCTCGGGTAAGGCCTCGAAAGGATAACCCCATGGCAGTTTCTATCGTTCCTTGGTATGATCGCTATGAGTGTTCAGCAACTTTTATCTAACGAGTTATTGGTATTCTATATGTATCTACTATATTCCATGGAAGCCCTGGGGGCCTAGACAAAGTGATATTCTACTCGTAGAATCGCTTCGAAGCGAACCTTCAAAAGTCCAAAATGTATTGGAGTGACATTATTGGTCGACATGTCACGTGTAACAAATTATGTCACTTCCATACATTTTGAACTTTTGAAGGTTCGCTTCGAAGCGATTCCACTAGTAGAATGTCACTTTGTCTACAGGCCTTGGTCTATCCAAGTTAGCGAAATGGTCTATGAATCAATTTGAAAATAACTTGAAATATGCAGTGCTAAAATCGACGATATACGTAGTAGGAGAAATAAAATGGAGAAAAGTATGAAAGATATTGTTACCTTGGATAAGGAAATCGACTCGAACGACTTGCCGGGCATCGTAGATATCACATGCAACCACAGTAACATCGCCAGTCGGTTGAACGATAATATTGAAAAGAACCGTACAGATATGCAGTCCAAGTAAGAGATCCCAAAAACAGCAGATGAATTACGTGCTGAAATAGTATTATTATATCGCAGTGCTGTTTCGGTAACTAGGTCACCTGACGTCTCTTAGGTGAACACACGTTACAAGACGCAAAATAAATCTATAAATATTTTTGTGTCATCATAAATAGATGGCCCTCTCGAATATTGAAATTGTGAGCAATGCTTGTTTCATGTAACCCTTGACTTTATTAGGGGTTACGGCAGCGTAGACGGCGGCGTCCTCGCCGCAGACTGCGGAACTCGGGGGCAGGGTTCTCTCCCGCTCCCTCTCCGCCGTCTCTTTCGCGCGCATCACCTGCTCGCAGAAAGAGGCGGCGGCGTGCCACTTGCCCCCGTCGGCGACCACGGCCGGGACTACCGACCTCCATGATCGGGGCCTGAGGACGGCAGCTGGCCGACTCGCCGTCCTTACAGAAGCAGGCCGTGGCGGAGGCGTGTCGTGTGTGTCCTACACACGTCTTCCAACTCCGACGCGGGATAAAACCCGACCCCACCAGGCGAAGCCGCGGTGGCGGCCAAGGTCCGCCGGTAACCCTGGGGTTATCCTTTCGAGGGCTTACACGGGGTGCCCGGCAATGGACACTTGAGGAGGACACCGTGTGGTTTTAGTCGGTTCGATTCCGACACGCCCACCCCATCGTTGGCCCGATGGGCCATACATTTTGAACTTTTGAAGGTTCGCTTCGAAGCGATTCCACTAGTAGAATGTCACTTTGTCTACAGGCCTTGGTCTATCCAAGTTAGCGAAATGGTCTATGAATCAATTTGAAAATAACTTGAAATATGCAGTGCTAAAATCGACGATATACGTAGTAGGAGAAATAAAATGGAGAAAAGTATGAAAGATATTGTTACCTTGGATAAGGAAATCGACTCGAACGACTTGCCGGGCATCGTAGATATCACATGCAACCACAGTAACATCGCCAGTCGGTTGAACGATAATATTGAAAAGAACCGTACAGATATGCAGTCCAAGTAAGAGATCCCAAAAACAGCAGATGAATTACGTGCTGAAATAGTATTATTATATCGCAGTGCTGTTTCGGTAACTAGGTCACCTGACGTCTCTTAGGTGAACACACGTTACAAGACGCAAAATAAATCTATAAATATTTTTGTGTCATCATAAATAGATGGCCCTCTCGAATATTGAAATTGTGAGCAATGCTTGTTTCATGTAACCCTTGACTTTATTAGGGGTTACGGCAGCGTAGACGGCGGCGTCCTCGCCGCAGACTGCGGAACTCGGGGGGCAGGGTTCTCTCCCGCTCCCTCTCCGCCGTCTCTTTCGCGCGCATCACCTGCTCGCAGAAAGAGGCGGTGGCGTGCCACTTGCCCCCGTCGGCGACCACGGCCGGGACTACCGACCTCCATGATCGGGGCCTGAGGACGGCAGCTGGCCGACTCGCCGTCCTTACAGAAGCAGGCCGTGGCGGAGGCGTGTCGTGTGTGTCCTACACACGTCTTCCAACTCACCGACGCGGGATAAAACCCGACCCCACCAGGCGAGGCCGCGGTGGCGGCCAAGGTCCGCCGGTAACCCTGGGGTTATCCTTTCGAGGGCTTACACGGGGTGCCCGGCAATGGACACTTGAGGAGGACACCGTGTGGTTTTAGTCGGTTCGATTCCGACACGCCCACCCCATCGTTGGCCCGATGGGGTGGGGGTTTCCACACGTAAAAAAAGGGGTTACGGCAGACATAAATACATTGACCTCTATGAGTTTAAACATCTTCATAACGATTGCTAAGTTGCGTCCAAAGTTCGTACTTTGGAGCCCGTAGTCCGCTTATGGTTTATGATCGATGCCGTCTGACTTCCCAACCCTGAGAGGAAACTTGCAGGTGCACCGAATAGTCGATGTACTTCGCTTGGGCCCTGAAGGTTTTGGTAGGGCCAAGCACACCCAGCGGATTTATTATGAGTTTCGTTGGTAAAAAATCCAAACAATCGCTAAATCTAATCAGTAAACTGGAGGAGAGCTAGCCTAAGTGATTCCAAGGTCAAGTTGTGGGGGTAGATTAATACATAGGGCTGTCTACTTAAAAGTGTAAAATGAGCAGAGGTAGCCCTGCAGTGATTCAAATTTACATACTGCATCGTGCGATGCAGTTGACGTAACTAAGTAATGTCAACATCACATCATATTCACGAAGGTCAAGGTAATCGTAAAAACTTTTATATACCTGCATACATGTTTATTTTTTGACAAGTCTTGTATCAAATAACTTGAAAAAGTTACATAATTATAGTCACGCCTTTTTCTCATTGGGGTAGGCAGTAGTAGCTTTGATTTTTCACGTTCTATGATAAATTTGTAGTATGTTTACGGGAATTGTTATTTTTATGTTTTACTAGCTGGCAGTGTACGGCTTCATCCGTGGCATATTTCGAACCTCCGTTGCAACCTATAAACCAAATCTACCTGTAATTTATTAGTTTTCGTTTACCTTTTTTTTTTTTTTTTTTTCGTGCGGAAATCCCGTCGGATACCGCCCCCGCTGGAGAGCGGGGGGTCTCCAGCGGGGGCGGTTATGTCGGGCTTGCACCGACTAAAACCGCACGCCGTCTCGGGTCTTAAGACGCCGGGGTGTAAGGTTACTCATAGAGCATATCCCTCGCACCCCGACTGACCCTGGGCCATCTCCGGTTTCGAGATGGCCCCCTTACTTGCTCTCCACTGTGCCCTCTGCTAATCAGAGGGACACGTGGAAAGCTTCCGAACAGCCCTCAACAGGGCCGTCCTCGCCTCGGTCGGAGTTGGCCGTAGGCGGCAGCGTCTCTCCCGCCCTAGGAGAGAGGCGCTGCCGCCTCCGTTGCCCAGGGTGCACCGCGTGGAGGTCCCCAACCAAGCACCCCAGTTTTCGTTTACCTAATGTATATGGGAAACATGCCAGATTTGTTGACATTTATAATTACTGCTCTGCTCTCTTGAGTAGTAGCGTGATAGCATATAATCTATGATACTCACAAATGACGTGGCTTTCTATTGGCAAAAGAATTTTCAAAATCGGTTCAGTAGACCCATAGATTACCCCCAACAACCTCAAAAATTCACAAACTTTACTCCTAATAACAGTTATAGTATCTATTATGGTATAGACATATTCTGTGGTATACATGTTTGTTGTTTTTTTGTTTATTTTGACGACCTGAGAAAGGTAGCTGGGATAGACTGGATGCGCAAGGCGGAGGATCGGGTGCTATGGCGTACAATGGGAGAGGCCTATGTCCAGCAGTGGACTGCAATAGGCTAATTGATGATAATTGATATACTTGTAAGTAGTCAGCAACAAAAGTTTCTGAATACTAATATATTTTTAGGGATTTTCTTTAGAAAAGCCCTATTGCTATCGAGTTGTCGTCGACGTCGTCGACGTCGTTGCCAATTTTCTGTCACGGTTTTGGGTAAGAAGGAGATGAGCTATCGAGTTGTTGTTTTCGGTAATAGATTCGTGCTGGGGTGAACCATTGCAAGATAAAAAAAAATATATATAAAAAAATAAAATAAAAGAAAATCCCTTGTATTCGGCTGAGCTCGTCTCAGGAATTCAACTTGTTTTCCATTAAATACTTCAATATTTAAAATTGCTTTATGAGTATATTTACAATCCTTTTTCTACTCCTACTAATATTATAAATTTGAAAGTTTGTGACGATGTTTGGATATTTAGATGTTTGGATATTTAGATGTTTGGATATTTAGATGTTTGGATGTTCGTTACTCAATCACGCTCCTAATGGCTGAACGGATCTGGCTGAAATTGAGTACAGGGATAGGTTATAGTCTGGAATAACACATAGGCCACTTTTAATTCCTGGACTAGGTTCCCATGGGAAGCGGGAACGGGAACAGAATTTCACGCGGGCGAAGCCGCGGGTTACGGCTAGTTGGATAATAATATTTGAATTAACATTTTATAAAGATTTTGAGAGCTGACCTGAACTATGAATTTAAATGTGATAAACTACTGCTCACTGACTGGATTGCGTTAATTAACACTAACATAATTGTATAAGTACTACTCTGTTAATAAAGTAACGGGAAAATATCAATAATACACAAAATGTTTGTTATTCATCCAAATTTATTTTATCACCTTCAAAGTATGGTCCTTCAGAAACGATACACTTACGCTAACGAATAATCCAATCATCAAAACATTTTTAACGCTGTTTCCGGAATTGAGTTCAGTTCTCGCCACGAATTTTCCTTTATGTCTTCTACCGATTGAAAACGGGTGCGAAAAAAGTTGATTAATTATTATATATATTAATTAATTTGAGTTCAGGAAAAAGAAAGAAGTCAGCTGGAGCCATATCTGGTAAATATGGTGGTTGCTCGATGGTATTTGTTGAGTGTTTGGTCAAAAATTCGTTCACAATGATGGCCTTGTGCGAACGCGCATTATCGTGGTGCAAAATCCAAGAATTTTCTATCCACAAATCTGGCCTTTTTCGTTGAATTTGCTTTTGCCGTGTAACGCTTAAATAATATTTTTTATTAACCGTTTGACCCTCCGGAAAGAATTCCGAGTGCACAACACCGCGATAGGTAAAGAAAACAGTCAACATGACTTTGACTTTTGATCGACTTTGGCGTGTTTTGCTCGGTTTCGGTTCAGTTGGAAGGCACCACTCCGAAGCTTGTTGACTAGTTTGCATGTCAAACTCGTAAACCCACGTCTCGTCACCAGTAACTATGCGTTTCTTGAATGTTGGGTCGGAATTGACTCGCTCTAGCATGTCCTCAGCGACTCTAAATTTCAAATTCAGGTCTGTTGGGACTAACATGTTTCATACCCAAATGATTAGTTAAAATGGTACGAATCGACTCGTGAGCTACAGAATATAATACCATAATACCCATAATATAATACAGATAAACAATACTGTAATATTGCGCCTTTGTGAGTGAACAATAGAATTATGAATGTTACATTGTATAAGAATACAATTTGATAGAAAATGTAACAGGGGAAGTCAGACAAAGTAAAAAATACATGCAGTATTATGGTACTATCTATTCACTTTCGAACGGCACAGGCTACGTAAGAGTTTCTGTGTCCCGCCACCTAGGTAAAAGTTATTTACATCTAACTTTATTATAGAACAACAAAACTATATAGGTGAACTTGTATTGTACTTGGCCTGGTAATTTTTTTACTTTGAATAGAAAAAGCTTTAAATATTACAATATTTGTTATCCTAAACTTATTGTAACGGTTACCAGAATAGGTTTGGCATACCATAAAGAGTTGAAATTTTTTAACAGCACACGTGTTTCCTTATTCCTACGGTTTGGGCTCCTTTAAAGGGGGGGTGAAAAAGCATCTGATGAGGCCACCATTGTAGCATTATTTGTTAACGCTGCTGATAACTCTGAGGCAGACTTTTCTCTCGGAATGGGAAAGTCGGACGACGGCTGCTCCCGTAAAAGTCTAGATAACGCAAATTAAAAAAAAGGTAAGGAGAGTAGATTCCGGATTCAAACGTGCAACCTTTGGTACAACCGGGACAAATGCCGTTATGATGATGAAAAGCTATTCAGAAAGTAGTACATTGGCAGATATTTTCCCGGCTGATTTACTTAAAGTAACCTTCTATCATCTACTATGAAGAGATCATATTTGCAGAACAATACCTGGCAGTTATTATTATAACAAAGATATAACAAAGCTATCCAAAAATGTTCAGCGAATTTAAGTCTTAAGCGCACAATTTATGAGGTCAGCATAACAATAAATATATTATGAAGATAAAAGCGCTTACTGATGGTACAAAGCTTTCTCGAATATAATAGTATCTTTTTAAAACAAAATACCTACCCTATTTTGCTTTTAATAAAATCTGAACAGCCTAATCCTTCAATTGTTTTGGAAGGAACTTATTTATCAACTAACCTTGAGAAAGACCTTGAAAAAGAGAATGTTTTATCTACTTGCTGAACTAAAATGGCTACGAAAGCTGGAGTTACTTAGTCTCAATTCTGAATAGTAAAATGTAGCTAAAGCTTATTCTAGATCTAGATTTGCTTGCAGTCTTTATAAGTAAATGTATTTACTAGGGAAGCGATGTAGTTAGCCGATCGCAAGAAAATTGAGCTGAGCGAGCATTTATTTTTTTATTTCAAAATCTGAAAAATTCAATTTTTGCGCTCGCGAACTTTTTCCATTAGTTTCAATGGTAAATTGGTTTATCAGTGATAATTCCTCAATGGTATGTCCGATTTTTAATTTTATGGTCAAAACATGCCCCTATAGATTGTCGTTATGACCATGCCAAATTTGGCTGAAATCAGATTTGTTGTTGCAAAGGAGTATCCGAGTTTGTAAGCGGCTATCCCGCGTATAAGAGCATGCAAAAAATGCTCAAAGTATACCAATAATATTTTTGACTTTTCAACTGATTGAATGGTGGATGTAATAAGAAAGAGGATATCCATTTTTTTTTACGTGTGGAAACCCCCACGGGCTTCCCTCATCGGTGCCGACGATGAGGTGGGCGTGTCGGAATCGGACCGACTAAAACCACACGGTGTCCTCGCCAAGTGTCCATTGCCGGGCACCCCGGGTAAGCCTCCATGATAGAACTTTTTCTTTTAATATAGAATATTAGTTACTTTTTGCCCTGATCCCGAGAAAGAAACAAAAAAATAGTAACATAAGAAATAGCCTATGTTACTGAGGGGTAATGTAGCATACTAAAGGTGAAAGAATTTTTGGAATCGATTCAGTAGTTTCAAATGTTATCAATTATATCAAACAAAACTTTCCTCTTCTTTATAATATTACTAGCTTTTGCCTGCGGCTTCACGTTTCCCACGGGAACCTATTCTAGGTATAAAAAGTAGCGAAATCTATCCCTGTACCAAATTTCAGCCAGATTCATTCATCCGTTTTTACGTTACAGAGTAACAAACATCCACATTCATAAATTTTAGCGCTTAAAATATTAATAGAATATTGGTATAGTAGTAGGTATAGACTTGTATCGTCCGTTAATGCACGTGTACCCACTAGCAGGAGAGGTTGGCTTGCACTCGGAAGACCTTGACAGGGCCCCATGCATCCGAAATATATAATATCACATATTTAGTCTAAAATATAAACAATAGTAATTTTATATCATAGTTTGTCATATGTCATAATTACAACAAACTCTGCAAATAATTTAAAGATAACACAAAATTTGCCATTCAATTACCTATCAGCCGAACGGAAGTATTTATTAATATTAATAAGTAGTTAGTACATGGCATACACAGTTGTCTTATATAACTAAAGCTTCTAATCAAAGAAAAACCCGTACAACAATAAAAGGGTCGTAGGATCGCACGAAAAAAAAATCCGTTCCCGCAGGGGGAACGCACTGGTAGATTTCGTGAAGCAATTAATATTATTTGTTAACATGTTTAATTTTTTTTTCTCGAAAACGATAACTTTTAGCGAGAAACTTTTCAGACGTTTATTTTAGACTTAAAAATGGCCTATCGATTAAAAATGTTTCCGACGGCAAGAATACTCACTCACCGGTTAGAAGTTATGATTTTTTTCCCGAAAAATTTTGGTTTTCCCCCCCTCCACTTTTAGTTAAAGTTTTAATCTTATAGGTTTATAATTTAAAGTTGTTGGTATTCATGTATACTATGGGATAAAATTAGACCGGTTCGATATCTTTCATGGAACGTGAAATTTTGAGGAAAAACTGATTTAACAAAAAGTGAGACCCTACCGTCCCCTTAGGCCGGATTCCACCCGTTCACGAACTTAAACTAAGTTTACACCCAAGCAATTTTTGACCGCAGTTTGAAAGCGATCGGGGCAAAAATGCGACCGTGAGAGTGCCGCAAATTTTGGGAAGTGGAACCATACATACATTATATAAACTTTTGACCAGTGGTTATTTCGGACTCAGGGGGTCATAACTAGACCTCCTATGAAGAAATGTTTTAAAAATTCGACAGTAATCAAGAAACCAATAGGTAGATCGATTTCATCGAAATCTACCTAAAAAGGACTCATTTTCCTAAACTAGGCAGAAATAATTATGTCTGTATCTTAGAAAAGAGTGTCCATTATCACATCCGTACAAAAATTAAAATCCCTTTTTTTGTTTCATTTATTTGGTTTCCCAGTCTGAAACAAGGTGTTCCTGCCCTATCGGTGTGTTTGATTCCCAGTCCTTTAATCAAAATACGACCTGTTTATTTAGGACTTCAAAATTACCATTTCATAGATAAATTATAATGAATAAATATTCATTAAAATCTGTATAGTCTAGTTACTGTTGAATTAACGTTATTATATAATGCTATGTTAAGAGTCTGTAGGTTTTGTGGTTAATCAATTCAACTAGGTTTCATCCTTCGAACCTTCTTATTCGAAGCGATATCATTTCATGGTTCATGGAAAATCTAGGTTGTGGAAGTCAGATAGCACTTTATCTGACCTCAACAAACCACTGGCGATATTAAAGTTCTGTAGTTAGACCAGATTATCGATTTTTTAGGGCTCTAAGCTCTAAGCACCCGTAACGAATGCCATAGACAGACAACATGAACGTACTGAAAATTTTATATGAATGTCCACGGAACCTGCCTTTAACTCGACGCACTCCCAACCTTCCTTCGTTTCACATTCATTTGTCACACACTTGTATGACTTTAGTATATTCCTTTCCATTATAGTAAAAAAAAAACGACGGTTCGCACTCCGGGAGTGCCGGCAGAAGTAAAAACTTGAATATTAACGTTGTGCATTTTTGATATTTTGGAATGGTTAGGGAATAATTTTGCACGCCACCAAGTTTGTTAAGTACAGTGTGAAATTAGCGCTTCTATATTTGTCTGCAAACACTTACGAATTTTCGAATCAGGACACGTGCAGGTCACGTGTCCTGACGCGAGTTTAACGTTTTGATCCATTACAAAAAAAAGTGCACAACGCCGCCGCTAAAGAAGTTTTGACTTCAAAAATAGTTACATTCTCTCACCTTAGTATCATACGTCACAATTTCCCAACCCATTACTAACATAATATTAAAATGTTCTAAAGTAGCCTGTAATCCCAAAAATATATTAATGTAATCAACGGTAATTATACTCCCCAATCGGTCTCTCCCCGTAGAGCCCATTATAAACGATCAGGGCTTTATATTGCCCATAATCACGACGTTTAACCGGTTGATTCATGGGGAAAGTAATCTATTGTCATTGGTTCATAGGTTTACCGTCACCTGTAGGGAAGTATAGTCTGTTTTTGTTGAAACTAGACTTGAATTCAGTGACGCCTACATGTGATGTATTAGTTCTGTTTTAATATCTGGGTGGTTTTTTTAAGTTTTCTAAGTATTACATCTAGCTAGATAGATTTATCGCCTCCGAGACCCCTTGTATACTAATTTTCATATATAAATTAATTAATTAATATTCTACGACATTCTACACAGCGCTTTCTAGACGCAAAGTGAGCATAGTTCAACTAGCTTGTGTAAACATACTTATAAACTTTTTTTTTTGTAAATACACACATATTATACATACAAACACCTACACCAATGCAAGTAGACGTATTCATGCATAAAAATATTTACACTGAGCGGAATCGAACCCGCACCCTCTTCGTAGCAGTCGAATGCACTACCGCTACGCCACAGAGGATAGATATCGTTTTAAGTTTAGTTTAAAGATATTACATTACATATCTAGTTTGCTGATTAAAATAGTAATTGTAATAACTTTTAATAATTGTCATAATGACTGTGATTTTGTATTGTCAGATTCTATACTCACATTGCCTTATAAATCTGACGTAAATATCAATGTTGATTGCTACTTGTGCCCGATTTTTTTAGTACTAATAACCGAAATGAAATAGTATTGAAATAGTATGAAATAGTATTCCCGCTAACCCCTCCTAGGTAAGCTAAATTGCTTGTTTCTGAAGTGGGTTTTGAAGAGGTCCGACCTCTTAAGATATTTGAATTGAAGATGTTGCAATATAGGTACAGATAGCCCGACATAACCGCCCCTGCTGGTGGCGGCCCCCCCCGATATCAGAGGGGATATCCGCACGAAAAAAAAAAGAAAAAAAGGTACAGATATTACACTCTTTACACAGATATTACACTCTTCAGTCATAAGTTTTTGATCTAATGGCAAAAAATCGCACCTGCTGTCGTTACCGGGGTCTATAAAGCTAACACGAGAAGTACACTTTTTTATAACTATTCCTATAAATTAAGATCGGAAAAAGAGAACATCTAGGACGGAACTGGATCCATACAGGGGTTAGTTAGTTACCTAGTTGATCAGGGCATTCTCTGACCAACAACAACGCTGACAACCAGACACGTCCCAGGTATTCCAAATTCTCCGATATATTATATACGTCTCGGGGCAACGCTGGAGTCATCTACCGTAATTCTTGCGAACTACGGAAACAACGAATGATGCTACAATCATTTATAAACATTGTTTTTTGATTACTCCACCGAATTAATTCAATGAAATTTTGCAACAATTATACTAATTGCTTCAAAGTTTCATACCTTTTTTTTTGCTAACATTTCCTTTAGATTTAGACCGAATTTATTTGCTTTCTTTTGTTTTAGTGTATGAGTTTGTTTTATATCCGAAGGGAATTAAGTAATTTCTTTCTTTTTTTCAGGTAGTATTTACATATTGCCACGATTATAAGGTCTAGAATTCACGAGTCGAAAACACCTAACCCCGTAACGAGAAATTGCGCCGGAGCCTCGTCTGTAATGAGCAGATATATCGGATTGCAAGGTTTAATAGGGCTATGAAGGTCTTTGTGGTGGTGGGGGATGAAAGGAAGGGAGCTAAGGGTAAGTACCTATCATGTATATTTTAACCAAATTTTAAAATTGTTTATTAGTTGTGTCTGTACATTGGAGATATTTAAAAAAAAACTTGGGTAATGTTAAATTAACGATTCAAAACACAAAAATTTGTTCGGTTTTTTTCTCGAAAGGTTTTGGTCAGACTTAAAATCTGCCGTATTTTTTATTGCTTCTGGTTAAGTGGAACCGGAGATATGACCAAAAACCGCTACTTAAAATCAATAATAATTTAGACGATTTAGTACTTCCCTGGTCGACTTGACTCATTTCATCATCATCTGACCCTTTCCGAACTCATTTGGGGTCAAATTCCAGTCTTACAATTCTCGATATTTTCCATGACTGCCATCTGAACTCCACAAATCACTTTCGATATTGAATTTTTGTACTTAGACGGCTTGACGCCGCAGATTTGTCTACGCTCGGGACTACCAATCTCCATGATCAGGGCCTGAGGACGGTAGTCGGCCGACTCACCGTCCTTACAGAAGCAGACCAAGACGGAGGCTTGTCGTGTGTGTCCTACACACGCCTGCCAACTCACCGTCGCGGAATAAAACCCGAACCCATAGGCGAGGCCGTGATGGCTGCTAAAGTCCGCCGGTATCCCTGGGGTTATCCTTTCACGGGGTACCTAGCAATGGACAGGACACCGGGACACTTGGGGAGGACACCGTGTGGTTTTCGATTCCGACACGCACCCCTATCGTTGGCACCGATGGGGTGAAGTCCGTGGGGGTATCCACAGGTTAAAAAAAGCGCTATCCGATGCAATGGAGATGTCTCAATCTGTTAACAATGGTGACCCATCCAAAGACTGACATTGCTTAACCTTGCAATGTGCTAACCCACTCAGTTACAACTTAGCCGCTCTTTGGCTCATATATGTTAAGCAAATAATGCTGCCAAGAATACGATTTAATTTTAATGCAATAAATCATATTACACTGCCCTTCACTTCGGGCTTTAGAAGTTTGACGGTATAATGTGAGTTCACTTCCAAAATAACTGAGCAAAGCTCGTCAGAGCTTTGCTCTCATTTAGACGACTTATGTATTTCTTTAGACCATCTTCTCCGACTCTGACGAACCGATTCTAATGAAATTTTACACAAGCAAAGATGTTACTGATGCTACTGATGTTACTGAGGCTATGTAATTAAAAATTAATGTACACCACGGAGGAATAATCACCGGAAAAATAATAATAATCTGATTTCTCAATGAACGAAAAAGCCTCATACACGCGATTGGTATTAAATTAAGTAATTTGTTCATATACACAAGACAAAAAAAAACGAAAATCGTACTAGCCATTGAGTAATTATCACCGTTAGAAAAAGTCCTGGTGATATTGCCTCGCTCAATTTTTGCAATAGCAGAATGAATTGCAGACCTAGTAATTGCAGATTGTTACTAATGCCATTTTTGTAAACACGAATATTATAATGGTGCGATTGTATTAGAATGAATGTGGTTGCAATGCAAATGGGAAACTAAATACAAGTGTAATTTCTGGGATAAGTATGTAATACTTTATGAAAAAAAACTCTTCTAATTCGTCCCTTGGGATTGGTTACGGGTTCGAGTCCCGTCCTGGATGTTCCCATTTTCTGAACTAAATTTATAGTATGTAATACTTAGTT
Organism: Cybosia mesomella; assembly: GCA_946251805.1. Classification (NCBI taxonomy): domain Eukaryota; kingdom Metazoa; phylum Arthropoda; class Insecta; order Lepidoptera; family Erebidae; genus Cybosia; species Cybosia mesomella. Next base: position 24,589,322 of record OX276405.1, read on the forward strand.
TATCAGATAGATAAATAAACAGTGAAATGAATGAATCTTACTAATAAAGTAGGACAGTTTGGATAAATGTATTCCTTCCAAGTCCTTAAATACATAATCTGCCGGGCTATTGAACATTGAATTGCAATATTAGAATGTAATAGTGGAATTGCCTGAGTCTGTGTTTCCGGAAAGCTATAACCTCGGAATCTTCAAGTCTCGAGTGAATAGGTTCCTTCTAGGCAAACGTGCTCCATCACGGACCACATCGTCACTTATGACCAGGTGAGATAGAGGTCAAACGTGAGCCTACCAATCATAAAAAAAATTGGTACAGACTGTTTAGTACTGACTTCACTACACAATGTTACCACCTTCCTTCTTTCCACATGCACGAATACTCTTACATCCATAAACAAGGTTTGGCCCTTATTGTGTAGGACCAATAAATATACTTGGTAAAATTTGAGTGTAATATACTCTGAATGTAAAAAAACAACTCTGGCTACCTTTTCAGATATATACTGTTACTGATACACTGTTTCGGTGAGTTCCTGCATCGTATACGCCGGGAGCCGACGCCCGAGTGCCACCATTGCCGGGGCTGCTCTGTGGACACGCCGCTTCACACACTGGCAGAGTGCCCAGAGTGGATGGAGCAGCGCCGTGTCCTTGAAGCAGCCGTCGGAGCGGGAATTCTCACGCTGCAGACCCTGGTGCTGGCCATGGTTGGCAACGAGAGTGTGTGGAACGCCGTCGCCTTCTTTTGCGAGGCAGTGATGCGCGCAAAAGAGGCGGCAGAAAAGGTACGGGAGAGAGCTATCACTGTCCCGTGCCGTAGAAGGCGCACCGGGCGGCGGAGGTCGCAGAACGATCTCCGTCCTCCATGAGCGCGGGCCTGGGGGTGACGGTCGGGGCTAGCCGTCACCCTAGCACAAGCAGGCCCAGCAGGCGGCGCGTCGTGTTTCTGCGCACGCTTCTCTTAGGGGGAGGGTGGATTACATCCCCAATAACGCGTTGGGGTCGCCAGCGCTGGCGACCGGAGCCGTTCGGGGTCTCTGGGATATCCTTCCTAGGGCACACCAGATTCCCCGTACCACATGGCAAGAGAGAATCATACATATATGTGTAAAATGTAATCAAATCCAAAGAGTAAAAAAATCTATATATGCAAAATATTATGAAATTGTAAATTAGTTGTCTCTGTACATTGGAGATATCTAGAAAAAAATACTTGGGTTATGTAAATGAACGATTCTGAACAAAAATATTTTTTTTTGAATTCTTGTCTGTTTATCTGTTTGTTTGCGATTAACGCAAATGTTAATGTACCTCAACCAACCCCTTCTGGAATCCACAAGCGTGAGTATATAATATTGTACAGTCAATGATAAAAGTGACATAGGAAATTCTAATGTTACGATCACCTTATCTCCTGAACCTTTCATAAAATAAGTAATAAAACATGAAACATATGAATTTTATCGTCTGGCAATTATAAAACCACTTAAACAACTATTTATTGATACATGTATTCCATTGTAAAATCGTTATTAGTATTATAGTGTGATGCCCCTGGTGTTGCACACGTCCATAGGCCAAGGTAACCGCTTCCCATCAGATAGGCCGTGAGCTTGTCTGCCACCAGAGTGGTATGAAAATAAAAACAAATTCTGTCATTAATTATCTATCTTTATTATAAATTGAATTAGTTGTATCTATGCATGGGAGATATAAAAAAAATACTTGGGTTATGTTAAATGAACGATTCTAAACACTAAAAGATTTTTGGAATTCTTGCCTGTTTGTTCGCGATGGACGCAAAAACTACTGAAAGGATTTTGATACGGTTTTTCTATTAAAAAGGTCTTTGTCAGACTTTAAATCTGCAGTAAGTTTGATTGCATTTGGCTAAGCAGAACGGGAGAACGCAGACGGAGCACGGTCTTCAGCTAGTACCTTTTTTTTTCCGTACGGAAATCCCTTCGGATGCCCCCCCGCCGGACCGCGGGGGCGGTTATGTCGGGCTTGAACCGATTAAAACCGCACGCCGTCTCGGGTCTACAGACGCCGGGGTGTAAGGTTGCCCATAGAGCAGATCCCTCGCACCCCGACCTTCAGCTAGTACTTAATATAAACAAATAAACTCAACTGTGAGTTAAGCTCACCTTTGTATAAATATTTTCATAAGATTGTGTAAAATATGTCATTTATGTGTACAATAAGGAATGGTAGTGATGACCGCGATAACCTCGAGAACGGGTGGACCGATTTTCATGATCTTTGATTTGTTAGATTTGTCTCCGCCTATACTGTGCCTTTTTGTGTGTTTTTTTAGCTGTAATCCCGGTTAACCCACCGCCGGCCACAGTGGTGGTAGTAATGTCGGTCAAGAACCGACCAAAATCGCATGCTGAGTGTAAGGTAGCCAAATAAGTCAATTCCCTCGCACCCCTGTTGACACTGGGTCATCTACGGCTTAGAGATGGCCCCCTCGGGATACTGCGCCTATACTAACAATTAGGATAATTAAAAACATGACACATTCACGAATATCAGCTGATAAGGTAGCCAACATAACTTGATTCTAAGGCAGAGCGAAGTTTGCCGAGTCAGTTAGAAATAAAAATGAAAAAGCTAATAGGCCAAATTAGGCCGGTTCATATCAAAATGTGTTATTTGAGCTGAAGAAACTCAAAGTACTATTGGTGCACTCCAATGACCCTTGAGCCTTTGAACGAAGCACCTGAGCATGACTTTAATAAGTACTAACAGCTCTTGCGAATTCCTTTTGAAGTTTATCCCTTCTCAATACCCCCCGCGTTTGAGAGCGGTAGAGAGTGTAGCGGTACAACAATACATAACCAGAAGTTTTTGTATACTCGTTACTCGATTTTTAAGATACTTTTTTAGACAGACACATACACAGAATTTTAAGTAATGTCATCTCTTCCCGAAAGGTGAGTAAGAGATAGGACTGTTTTTCGTCTGGTAGACAACATACAACCATTGAAGAAGTTTTGTTTATGTAGGTAGGGTACGTCAATATAATTTCACCTCGCGGATCGTAAGCTAAAGGTGAAGTTTCAGAAATGAGGGTCTCCATTGCAGATACAAATAAGGCTACAATAGTGCCCTAACTTTGGCGGCTTCATCAGATACTTTTTCAAGCCTTTTTGAAGTATTTTTTAGGGTTCCGTTGCCAAATGGCAAAAAACGGAACCCTTATAGATTCGTTATGTCTGTGTGTCTGTCACAGCCACTTTTTTCCGAAACTATAAGAACTATGCTGTTGAAACTTGGCAAGTAGATGTATTCTCTGAAGCGCATTAAGATTTTCACACAAAAATAGAAAAAAAAAACCAATCAATTTTGGGGGTTACTCTTATACTTAGAATATACCATACTTAAAATGAAACTCAAAAAATTTTTTTACTTAAAACCCATACGTGTATAGGTCTTCAAAAATGATATTGAGGTTTCTAATATCATTTTTTTTTAAATGAATATTTTGCGCGAGAGACACATCCAAAGTAGTAAAATGTGCCCCCCCCCCCCTTCCTGTAACTTCTAAAATGAGAGATTGATAAAACTAAAAAAAATATATGATGTACATTACCATGTAAACTTCCGCCGAAAATTGCTTTGAACGAGATCTAGTAAGTAGTTTTATTAATATGTCATAAATCGTAAACCGCATTTTCCCATCATTCAATCAACTCAAATATAAATTTTTTACCCTTCACAGGTGAGTCCGACTCGCACTTGGCTGTTTTAATTAATTAATTAATTTTCTTAAGAAGAGAATTCTTAAAGAAAAGAATCGCCGAACCGATTGGTCTTGAATGGAATTTGTTGCACCGTATGAGGGTGATACTTTAGCCCTGTACGTGTTGTTCTTAATAGGTAAGGGTGGGACTAATTTGCAAGAGCTCATCGAAACACTCACACACACATGATATAGGCAGTAAAAAACTGCCAAAGAGGCCTTTATTTTTTTAAATTTATTTTTTTCATTTATTTGGATAAACAAACAGTGATAAATTACAGTAGGGTTTCTTAACTTAGGTATATGTAGAATTAAATTTACCACCAACACCGTTTACCACAGATTAAACATTTAGCAGTCGTTGTCACTTATAGTTGAATATTTGAACGAAAATAACAATAGGCAAGTATAGGAAATTATTATTGGCTTTACACAATGATAATGATAATAATCCTTACAGGTAATTCAAATTGAAGTGTCTGTCCGTAACATTAAAATAACAGATTTATTACGAGAACATAAAAATATAGATATGTAGTTATACTTATACAGATTGCAGATAGGTGTCCTTAAATAAGAAAAACCAAATAGGTATAAACAGTTTTTAGTCCGCCCGTCTGTCTGTCACTCTGTTTGTTTATTTGACTTCGCTAATCTACGAATCGGCTCGGCTGATTTCGACAGAACTGCCGCCATCAGATAGTTGACGTTACAAGACATTACATTTAGACCAGTCATTTTTATTTTAGAAAAAGAATTAGGAATTAGGGTTCCGCGCAAAGAATATTAAGACCCAGATTTAAGTCCACGCGGATGAGGAAGCGGGGTGTTACAATGAGTTTTAAGTACTTAAATGTTCCAATATTAATCTCCTGAACGTACCTGGACGCGTTGCAGCTATATCAATAGAGTTGAAGTTCTCGTTATAAGACTGTACGATACTATACAGAGGCGAACGTTTACCAGCGTTTGTGAACACAATGATGACCCCAAGGGCCGTTAAAACATAGTTGGTGAAGTATGAGTGGTCATCTCTGTCTATATTATCCAGGATATAAGTATTTATGTGTGTATTTTTAGGCATGCAAGTGTGTGTATGTATGTTTGGTTATGTAGGTGTATACATGTTTATATTTATGTATGTATAAAAGGTAAGTTGCGGGGTACTACGGTACAATAGAGAGATTGCAGATTTCAATCCCTTCCAATACACTGTCACTGTCATTCCTGGTCATTGAAAGTTTGAAGTCTTAAAAAACATGTCACAACAATTGGTTACAATACAAGCCATTCGGAGACCCTTTTTCAATATCAAATTACATTTATTATCCTTGACGTTTCATCGCTTCGGCTAAATATTTTTTCGAAGCGTTGACCATCCACACGTTTTACTGTGTGAGTAAAGTTGATATGTTTAGTAACTTAAATGATGTGTACTGCTCACTTTAGTTGGATACAATTTGATATAAATTAGAAAGTATAAGTAAAATAGGATACCATTAAATATATCTATAAATGTAATTTTTTTTTTTTTTTTTTTTTCGCTATTTATTTAATATGCATTTTAAACATTAACACTAATGTCTCTGTTTCATTCAATTGAATTGCTTCAATATGTCATTAAATAATAGTATATTATGCAACTAGTGAATAAAGGACGGATTTAAAGCGAGGGCCGTAGATGAGTCACGAGCAAGTGAAGGATTCTAATGATTGAATCACGAGCGCAGCGAGTGATTCAACTGTTAAAATCCTGAACGACGCGAGGGATTCATGGCCCTCGATATAAATTCGTACTTTATTCAAGAGTTGCATACTATACTTTATACCATGACTACGAGAAAAGACATAATTTAAGCGAAAATAGAAATTTAATCAAGAAATAAGAATTGTTACATTAATTGAAATGGACATTAAAATTAGAGCAATGACTGAAATTAAGCGTAATTTTCTTATTATTATCATTAGAGTGGTCAACTTGTGAAACAATATTTATTAATCTTGCCAAACTCCTTGTCGCAAATATCGACCCAACAAAACTCGAGAATTTATTTGCACCAAAGAGTTTTGAATTTCGAATCTTAGCGCAAGGACTTTGTGTAAGCATTGAAATAGAGACCGGATATATTTTTGTGCTCCAAATTCAAACACCAAAATAGTGAATAAAAACAAAACAGTGAATAAAAGGCCTTTTTATTCACTGTTTTGCGTGAATAAAATAAGCTTTTTAGAGTAGGTATGGTATAATAGTATATTATGCAACTAGTGAATAAAGGACGGATTTAAAGCGAGGGCCGTAGATGAGTCACGAGCAAGTGAAGGATTCTAATGATTGAATCACGAGCGCAGCGAGTGATTCAACTGTTAGAATCCTGAACGACGCGAGTGAGTCATGGCCCTCGATATAAATTCGTACTTTATTCAGGAGTTGCATACTATACTTTATACCATGACTACGAGAAAAGACATAATTTAAGCGAAAATAGAAATTTAATCAAGAAATAAGAATTGTTACATTAATTGAAATAGACATTAAAATTAGAGCAATGACTGAAATTAGGCGTAATTTTCTTATTATTATCATTAGAGTGGTCAACTTGTGAAACAATATTTATTAATCGAATGCCAAACTCCTTGTCGCAAATATCGACCAATCAAATCTCGAGAATTTATTTGCACCAAAGAGTTTTGAATTTCGAATCTTAGCGCAAGGAGTTTGTGTAAGCATTGAAATAGAGACCGGATATATTTTTGTGTTCCAAATTCAAACACCAAAATAGTGAATAAAAACAAAACAGTGAATAAAAGGCCTTTTTATTCACTGTTTTGCGTGAATAAAATAAGCTTTTTAGAGTAGGTATGGTATAAAATAAATTATTTGTTAGCACTCATAATTATTTAAATATAAAAATACTCTCTATACTCAAACACCTTATTTCTAAACCAATAAATATAATGTAAAATTAAATTTGATCAAATGTACGAGTTGTTCATTTCGATAAAACGCTGTGCTTTCTCGAAGGCTCGAACATTTTTTATATTCAGAACACAATTGGTATTACACATTGTAGCTTGTACAATACAAACGACTCATTGTGTGTATTCAAAACGTGCTACTTAAAAAAAATGGGTTGTAAAAATTGTTATAAGCACCAAAATTTTACGTAAAAAACGTTTAATACAAGTAAGGCTTCGTAATCCCCCACTTGCTAGATTTATTGAAAGCCTACAGAAAACTCATAAAAGAAAATTTTCGCCCATAAAGATGTTAAGCTCAGCCGTTAACTAATCATACTTATCATTAAAAAGTATCCATACCATTTTTCCGAACCATCAAACAGGCTCTCCAACCACGAAACTGGTATAACACAAACACATCATTTGAGTACTACACTGAATAATACATCACATTTGTGTAACAAAATAAATACACGAATTACAACACATTCACCGAAAAATGAATTTTACAATACACGGTATGAAGCTCGTCTACGTACTTGACGTAAGGGACGCGCGGTTGGTGCTACGACACTGCCGTAACGTCGCTACGAAGTTAGCCGAAGGGTGGCGGAAATAGCCGAGCGAGTGCTGGGGGAGCCGAGGCGAATTTCGCTCAGTCTTTCATATTTTATATCGGTCGGGACGAGGCGGAATTACAGAGTTTGCTCGGGTAGGTTTTATAGCGTAACGGAACCGTAGCGGCTGGCTGCCATTCTATTTCGTAGGTATTTTTTCGACTCGTGAGCTAAAGGTGATTTTTTTTTAAATTGTTTGCTTTAACCCGTGGACTTAACTCGTGATTTTAATAGCCGCGTGCAGTGTGTATGAAGTACAATGCCTTCAGTTTAGTTTAGTATGAATTGGCGTGTTTGATGTTATTGTTAACGACCCGTTTGTAACCCGTAGGTTAGAAGGCAAATTCAAATTTAATGACGTTTTCGTTTGTAAACGTGTGCCAGTTCTATTTAGTGCTGCTTAGTCATTTCAGTGAGTTTGATTGCGATTAGTTTTGAATTTTGAACTATATATGAATTAATGTTTACGAGTAAATGAAAGTCATAAGGAAGTTATAGATTTTGGAGCTGTCAATAAATTACTTGATGAAAAGAAAAAGATTGAAATAGTGGCATAGTGGTAACGCATGCGGCAACTGTAGATGATAATCAGGATTCGATATACGAAAAGGGAATGTTTTTTTTCTTATCTCGTATGAAGTGACCGATTCATGTCAATACACTCACCCCTTATTACGTGAGGCTAAAAATATAGTCAGTGAAATAAATATGGTTGTTAAAATACCCCGGTATACCCCTTAGAGAATAAATAGGCGTTTTTATGCGTTAATTAAATTTTGTAATGTTATGACTCAAAGTGATCGTGTAGAACAAGTGTAAAAGTTCGTTTATTTGGCTTGACTAGTCAGTTGTTGAGAAATAAAATATGAATAGGAGACATTAAAAAGTAAGTGAATGCGGAAAATTAAGGGTGGTTAGTTAGTGATGCGCGTGTTCTTTTTAAATATATTTCTTTTATCTTTCGGTTTATATTTGTATCTTCCTGTCATTTTTTATTTTAATTTCTGTCTCATTTTGGTATTTCTTTGTATCCCTTATTAGTCCCAGTTATATACAAAGCTTGTAATTTGGTATCCAGGATTCTCTCCGCTACGCTTTCCCTCAATTTGACTTATCATCCACGGCTTTTTCTCCTTCACCATTCTTCCATTTTTCCTAATTTTAAGTTCTGTGGAAGCATCTGCCGTCTCACGCTATTCCGAGAAGAGCCCTTCACCAAAACCTTCACCTGAGCCTCGTCCGTTAATCACCAGGTGCACCACCGGTTAGCAGGTGAGGTTGACTTGGGTCCAGTAGAACTTGGTGGGCCTACATATATCTTTCTATTTCTCTTTTGGTCTTAATCTTCTTTCTTTCTCCTTCTTTCTCACGAACTCACGCTTCATATTTACCGTAATAGCATGCTGGTCCTCACTTTTTTTTTTAACCGCCACGGGCTTCACCCCATCGGTGTCGACGATGGGGTGGGCGTGTCGGAATCGGACTTTTCCTTAATATAATATGGTACAAAGGATTCAGTAGGGTAAAAAAAATACAAAAATATGAATACGCAGTTGAAATGAAATCACTGCATAGTATGCGTGAAGTAAGATTATTTGATAGACTCTGAAAATGTGTGCGATATGTCATCGTCTAACGTTGCAACCGGCAACGGTACGCACAGTAAGATATGAAAGAAACTTCATTCTGCACACGCTCAAACTGTGGAATAATCTACCTGCTGTGGTTTTCCCAAGCGACTATAATATAGGGTTCTTCAAAAAGGGCATTAGAAGGTTTCTAAAGGGTCGCCAGCGCGCGTGTGAAGCCCCTCCTGGTGTTGCATACGTCCATAGGCCACAGTCAACGCTTCCCATCCGGTGGGTCGTGTGTTGTCTGCCACTAAGTGGTATATAAAAAAAATTACAAGAGAACGATGTGGCTGTTCCTACAGTGGGTGAAATAACGAGAATAAGAATAGGAATGTTGAAGAAGTAGAAGGATGAAAGAAAGAGAGAACGAAACCTTTTTTTTTGTGTGAAGTGTTTAAGGTGTGAATAACATAACATTGAAAATTAATAATAATAATAATAATAATATCTCTTTATTGTACACCAAAGACATTAAAAACAGGAACGAATATACATTTTGTGGTATTAGTACAATTGGCGGCCTTATCGCTCTGAGGCAATCTCTTACAGGCAACCATAGGATGGAGAGTAAAAAGAGGAGAAAGAAAAGTTTTAGGGTAGTTGGGTGTACTTTGGAATAGTAAATAAATGCACATATAAACATTATAAATACCTAGATATAGGTAATATATAGTAATACTTACTTAAATCATACATACACTACATACCAATCAATACACGTATAGATAGGTACCCAGTTATTAATTATATATTAGTGATAATACTTAAAATGGAAAAGCATCTAAAAGTGACGTCTATGCTTCGCCTATGCCAAAAACGTAGTGCTCATTGACTAGCCTTTTAAATGCAGGCAAAGACTGTGCACGTCTTATGGTCACTGGAAGAGCATTCCATAACCGAGCCGCTTGAACTGAAAAAGAATTGTCAGTAAAGTTGGTAGAGTGACTCAGCATTTTTAATCTCAAATTCTCTGATGATCTCAAGGTTCTTGAGTGCGTATTATGCAAGAACTCAAACCGCTGTTTGAGGTAAGGAGGTGTAAGCGGATTGAATAATATGTTATACAATAAGGAGAGAATATGAGCATTCCGGCGAAGGCGTATGGGTAACCACTTGAGCTTTCTTCGAAATTCAGAAACGTGATCATATTTGCGAAGACCAAATATGAATCTTATGCAAAGATTTTGGAGTCTCTCAAGCTTGTTAAGTTGGTCTTCAGTGAGATCTAGATAGCTGGCATCAGCATAGTCGAGGATAGGGAGAAGAAGAGATTGTGCAAGCGCAATCTTAGTGGCAGTTGGTAGGAAATTTTGAAGCCTACGCAGGGACCCTGCAGCTGCAAACATTTTACGCCTCAGTTCTTGGATTTGTGGACCCCACGATAAACATCTATCTATGAATATCCCCAGGTTATTAACCGTACTACTGTAAGGGATATTTACTCCACTATAAGTCACTTGAGGAAGAAGGGACCAGTCCACCTTAGCTATCAACCTAGAGCTACCAACAACAATGACCTGAGTTTTGCAAGGATTTACCTCAAGACCGTACGAGGTGCTCCATTTGCATATGGATGTAAGGTCATTATTGACAGTGTTGACAGCTTCCGTCAGCTTGTTCAGTGGGGCCCGAGAATATATTTGGAGATCATCCGCGTAGAGGTGGTAGGAAGAAGATAGTTTGTTGGTAATTGAGTTTATAAAAACTGTTTATTAAAACGAATATGTTCAAATTAATACTATCACGGTCATACCAGCGCACTTATGCTGAGAAAAAAATGGCTGTACTACAGCTATTCAACCAAAAAACTCAAATTTCCAAGAAACAACATTGGATTTAATTACCAAGGGTCGACAAACATGAAAAACAAGCAACGTCATCATGGGTTCAAAAGCAGAGGTTGAGTGAATATGCAAGTTAAGCATATATGTCACTCACATTTTTATGGTTGAAATAATGAATTAGCTATCTATCATATATATAACAATAATCCCTGTTTCCCTTGGTCACACCATAACTTGAGAACGACTTTACTGATAAATTTATATTTTTTTCATTCTAATACTTTGTAGAAGGTTCTTACGCAAACTGCGATAATAAGACCATCCATCGTTAAACTACGGCTAAGCACTCATTAGAGACCAGACAGTCTTAGGACAGACAAGGAATGGGTATTGATCAACGAACTGTTTTTATTAACGAGCACCCGTTAATGCCGTCAGCGGCGTCAACGATAAACGAACGAGCGCCCGTCTAATGCCGTCACTGGCGTCAACGATGCACAAACGAATACTCATCAAAGTCGTTAACGGTGTCAACGAATAAATTAAAATTCGTTTATCTGTTGTGCCGTTAAATAGTTGATAAAGTGAAATAGTTTTTCAGTAAACTGATACCGGTTAATTTGTTAATAGTAAAGAAACAGTTAAATTAAAAACAGTTTGTTCATCAACGCCTATTCATTGTCTGTCTGCAGACTGTCTTGTCTCGAATAATAATAATAACTTTTTTATTTTTCTACCATAGACATAGCTCAAAGAATTAGCAAGCTGAGGTGGCAGTGGGCCGGCCATATCTCGCGAAGAACCGACAACCGCGGAGGTAAACGTGTTCTTGAGTGGAGACCGCGACTCGGGAAACGTAGTGTACGACGTCCTCCGGCCAGGTGGGATGACGAACTGCGAAAGACTGCGCCAAGCTGAAGACAGGGCGCTATGGTGCTCATTAGGGGAAACCTATGTCCAGCAGTGGACTAGCATAGGTTAATGATGATGATGATGATAACATTATAAACAAACAATACGATTACAGTAGATCTGCGCTCAGCCTAACTCTCATGTATTATCCTTTCGTTTGTATCCTATGTTTGGTATGCAATAAAGAGTTTCTATATATCTATCTATCTAAACATCATAAATACTTTACAAAAAAAAGGAACGAATACTAAAAACCGTGAAGATGTCAGCCTATATAAAATATATCTGTTGACATTGTGTGAGTCGAAAAGCTGTGACATGCGAACAAAAATTTTACTCATTGTTATGCAGACAACAATACCGGTGTCACTGACTATACGGGTCGAGTCAACACCCTACCGTCAACGGAGGAAAAGAGCCACAAATAACTTATACTTCAATTGGAGACGAGTTCTACGTACGCCTTCGACTAAACACAAATTTAAGGGGCATACGATTTAGCGCACCAATTTTGAATCGCTCCACAATTGTTTCATACAGCTAAGGGATAATTTTGGTACGATTTGGTGCCAGATAAAATAAAAAAAATCACCATTCTAATCTTCATAGCGATTTCCCAGTGGCGTCCAAAGTTTGCACTATGGAGCCCGAGGTCTACTTATTGTTTTTGATCGACTTTTCCGGGGGCGACTGCCGTCTGACCTCCTAACCCTGAGATGAAAGCCTTAGCCAGAGCCTCGTTCGTTGTTTAGTCTGCAGGGGCACTGATTTGTAGGTGAGCTTGGCGTGGGCCTTTAGGATATTGGTAGGTCCGTACAGATTTTATTTCTGTAGTTCATTTTTACCGTGTTAACTAACTAAAATAAGGTGACGACGTTCTATTAAACGATCTATAACCATATCCAATTATAAATCAAAACACGTCAGCATCAATACAATAACGTTATTAGTATTTAAATATCGAAGGAAATTAGGAATCGGATTATATTAATCTGAAAGATACATAAGCCTATTGATTATTTTAAGCCGAAATTAATATTTTGTAATATTCGTACTTGGCCCAACCTCACCAGTAAGCCGCTGAATGACGGACAAGGGTCTGGTGCAGACTTTCCTGTCGGGGTTGGCACGTCTGAAGGTAGTCGCTGCCGCAAAAGCCAGAGAAGGAGTAAGCCGACCCTAGACTCCGAGGAACAAATCATTTATCCAAAAAATGAATACTGACGAATATAAAATCTCCCTTATTTTTTACGTTTGGAAACCGCCACGGGCTTCACCCCATCGGTACCAACGATGGGGTGAGCGTGTCGGAATCGGACCGACTAAAACCACACGGTGTCCTTCCCAATCGTATGCGATGTTCCACAGGAGTGATCCTAGGACCGTCCCCTGTGGAACACCGCATGATACTTCTCGCCGCCCTGGCCCTAGCCATCCTTTTTGAAGCCGATTGAACATAATGACCAAGGTAGATGGCAAAATTCACCCTTTAATACGTAGGTTGACTTAATTTTGATTATTTTGGGACTGAATCATACATTGAACCCGATATATCAGTTGCTTTTCAGTAGCCATGGTCACGGGGAGACGATCAATGTAACTAATAAAATAACATCAAATAAATCGCGATAGAATCCGTTAAAAATAGCTTTATTTCAATTTTTTGTCTATTTTATATGGCCTCGTATATGTTTATCTTTTTTATGACCTCATAATAACTTCAACTAAGCGAAGTCATGAACTACTACGTGCGTGTAATAATAGATCGAAAATAACCTACATAAAAAAATAATAAATAAATATTCTACAACATTCTACACAGCGCTTTCTAGACCCAAAGCAAGCATAGTTTAACTAGCTTGTGTTATAGGTTCCAGAATGCGGATAAACATTCTTATATACTTTTTTTTTATAAATAAATAATAATTATTATTCTATGACTTTTTACACAGCGCTTTCTAGACCCAAAGTAAGCATAGTTTAACTAGCTTGTGTTAGGGGTTCCAGAATGCGGATAAACATACTTATTTTACTTTTTTTTTTTTTGTAAATACATACATAGAAACAACCAGACCAATGCAAATAGACATATTCATGCATACAAATATTTGCACTGAGCGGGAATCGAACCCGCGCCCCCTGTCGTAGCTGTCGAATGCACTACCGCTACGCCACAGAGGCTGTCAACATAAAGCTGTCTCTCTAGCGACAGCTAATTTATATAGAAGTCATCATCCTCAGAGTCTTTTTCCAACTTAGTTGGAGTCGGTTTCTCGATCTAACTACGAAGCGGGCGAACTTCGATATTTTTCGTGAATCGACTGCGAAAAATATCGAAGCGCGCGAAAGAATTGGCGGAGTGGGAGCGGGAATGAACCCTGCCCCCCGAGTTCCGCAGTCTGCGACGAGGACGCCACAGACTGGTCTACGCTTGACTGCCGACCTCCATGATCGGGGCCTGAGGACGGCAGTTGACCGACTCGCCGTCCTTACAGAAGCAGGCCGGGGCGGAGGCGTATCGTGTGTGTCCGCCACACACCGCCGTGTGATTTTAGTCGGTCCGATTCCGACACGCCCACCCCATCGTCGGCACCGATGGGGTAAAACCGTAAGAGTTTCCACACGCTAAAAAAAACTGCCATCTAACCTTCACAACTGATTGGCGTTATCAAAGTTCTGTTGTCCAGACCAGTTGTCGAACTTGTTAGGGCTCCGACTACCCATAGCGACTGCCATAGATGTTCGTATGACAACCGTGACCGACAGCTTAGCGTACTCTCTGAGGTATGGATGGGTCTCGGGGTGCTTGGTTGGGGACCTCCACGCGGTGCACCCTGGGCAACGGAGACGGCAGTGCCTCTCTCCTAGGTCCCTCATAGAAATCAATTACAATTAATAATAAATAAAATAAAAATAAAAAAAAATAAAAAAAATCACTTAGTCCATATCCCACGTCATTACATAATATATGGCTCTTGTGAACTCATTCAGCGAGCACGTAAATAGGTCAACGCGGCCCGCGACCACATTGAGCGCGCGGAGAGCGCGCGAGAGCGGCGCGCGCTGCAGCAGGCCGGTGCGCGCGCGCGGCTCGGCCAGCAGGCGCGGGCGCCGCCGCGACGCGCTCGCGCTCGGCGCGCACAGCCCGGCCGCGCGCAGGATGGCGGGGTTGTGCACGCAGCCACGAAGCACTTTAAATACGTACGTGGCTAGAGCCACTTCCCTCCTCACTTCCAGCTTGTAGCATCCCACCATGCCCAAAACGAACAGTGTGGGATACAACAACGGGTAACCCGGGTAAACACCGTAAACTTTATGGTATAGAAATCGAATGAACTTATTCAGTATTCGTTCTAACATTAATTTATACTTCACCTCGAATGGAGCCCAAATGCTGGAATTGCATTCCAGGTGGCTTTTAACTAATGCTTCGTATAGCGTTTTCAAAGCTGTTATATTTGTGAAACGGTTTGTGTGTCTCAATAGAAAGCCCAGATTACGATATGCTTTTTTACACACGTCTACAATATGCTCACTAAATTTCAAATCGGTTCTGAAACGAACGCCCAAGTCCCGGACCTCACTCACTCTTTGTAAAGGTGCCCCCTCCATTTGGTACTGATAGTGACTGGGGTTATGCGATCGGCTAAAAGATAACACAGAGCACTTAGGTATATTAAAATAAAGCTTATTTTCTTGGCTCCACCTTACCACACTTTCTATATCCTCCTGCAACATGTTATGATCCTCTGTCTCAGAGATTTCTTTAATCAGTTTAAGGTCATCTGCAAAAAGTAGCGGTGTTGAGTTTGTAACTACTTCAGGTAAGCTGTTTATCGTTAAGATGAAGAGAAGAGGACCCAAATTACTCCCCTGGCTCACACCTGACCTTGTGAAGTATGGTTCGGAGAGGCATCCCCCACAGTCTACGTATTGATGTCTGTCCCGCAGATAGCTCGCGAAGAACGCCAGCGCATGCGGTGTGCAGCCCACCGCAGCCAGACGTGCTAAAAGGACATCGTTATCGACCATATCGAAGTAGGCTACATCCACCTGCAGTCCGGCGTCCACCGCAGGCACCAGACACGTCATGAGATGAAGAAGATTGCCTGTAGTTCCTCGTCCAGATCGGAAGCCATGCTGTGCATCCGATAACTGCGCACTCACCTGTTTGTAGATAGCACTATGGATGGAAGCTTCGAATACTTTGGCTGGAGTACTAAGAATAGCAACGGGCCTGTAATTACTGGGATCGGAGCCCCCCTACCCTTCGGTACAGGCACAACACGAGTGACCCTCCAGCACTCCGGAAACGTTGAACTGTCGATACAGGTGTTGTACAAATGTAGTAAGGTTTCAACTAACACAACACGAGCATCCCTAAAAACAAATGCAGGTATACCGTCCGGGCCCGCGGACCGCTTGGATGGCAGGCGGGC
Organism: Cybosia mesomella; assembly: GCA_946251805.1. NCBI lineage: Eukaryota > Metazoa > Arthropoda > Insecta > Lepidoptera > Erebidae > Cybosia > Cybosia mesomella. Next base: position 24,605,411 of record OX276405.1, read on the forward strand.
CAGCGCAGCCAGCACCTCGCGCTCGCGCATGCGAGTGAGCGACACCCGCGCGCCGGGCGCCGGCGCCGGCGCCGCGCTCGCCGCGTCCACGCTCAGCTCCGCGGCCTCCGAATTATATATTGAGTGAAAGAACCGAGCAAACTCATTGGCGCATTCGCAGTCCGATAAAGTGCGGCCGTCTTTTATAAGTCTATGTTTACTCGAGTTCCCTTTACTAGACCTCACGTAGTCCTAAAACGCTCGTGGGTCACTAGCTAGATGGGCTTGAACGCGTTCGCAGTACCGATCGTGCGCCCGCGCAGTACCTGCCTTCACCCTCGCTCTGGCCCCACTAAACGCCTCGTAGTCATCACGAGAATTACTGGATTTATATTTCTTGTGTAGTGTGTGCTTCAGCCTTATCTCTCTAATAATTTCAGGTGTGTACCATAACGGATATGTGTACCTACGTCTATTATCTGAACTGATTTGCCTTCGAGGGACACAAAGGTCGAAAGCTGCATAAATTTTATCATAAAAAAGATTCAATATGAGTTCCGGATCGCTCAAACTGTGCAATTCATCCCAATCCATAGTTGCAAGCAAAAAATACAGATGACCAAAGTCGGCTTCATTAAAATTCCATTGTTTACATGGTATCGAGCCTTGTGAGCGCTGTGTGGCAGGGGCGGGGGCAGGGGGCGGCGGCGGCGCCGGGGCAAGCTCAACGCGCACGGCCAGCGGCGGGTGGTGGCGGTCTACGGGCTGCAGGCCCTCATCCGCCTCGCTCACGCGCACCCCGTCTCGCGCGGTCAGAACGAGGTCAAGCTGCCTACCGTTACAGTTGGGTACCGTGTGGTACTGAATGAATTCACAGAAAGCCACAAAATATTCGTAATAATTACAGACATTTACACTACATGAATAAAGATTAAAATCTCCTATTATAACCAGATTATTTTTATATTTTAGACATAATTTTTCTAGTAAATTAAACATTATCATATATTCACTGTCCTCTGTACCCGGCGGAATATATACTGCACAACATGTTAGTAAAAAACGGTTCTGTATGTAAACTGTGGCACAAATAAGTTCAAACCTGTGACTGTCTATATTCAAACCGTCGGGAACTGGCACTCGACGCAATTCGTACCGCTGTGTAGCCATGAGAAACACGCCGCCCTGCTTCCGCCCGTCCGCTCTATCGCAACGCAATATTTGGTACCCGGGGAGCACAAATTCTGTGTTATGAATTGATTCATTCAAGCTCGTTTCTGTGATGGCAAATAAATCAGCCTCTGACGATTCCATGAATGATAAGAATCGTGCCATTTTTGTTCTTAGTCCACTTACGTTTTGATACAGTATATTAATGTGCTTATATTAATTTTGTATATATGTCTTCAACATATCTTCTGTTGTGCTTTTCTCTAGTCTCCATACGTGTAGAAATTTTTTACGTTCCACTGCTCTTAACAAATCAGATGACACATTACCCCCTTTCCTAACTGGGTTAACCCTCTTGTTCTTTTTAACTTCTATCCATGTCTTGTCAATAATAGTGGTTTCAGCTGGTTTACTGGCCACAGAGGCGTAGCTGCTTGAGGGTTGCGCTAGCAGCTGTGGTTGCGCTGCTTGTGTGCTCGGCGCGGGGCTCTCGCGCTGGTGGCCAACACTGCTGCCGGCCACCGCTGAGGCCCTAGTACTGGTCGTGGGTATTGAAATAGGTGCAGTTCTTTGTTGATAGGTGCCAGAGTAGGTATTGGTATCCAAGTTAGTAACACTATTGTAAATTATTTTTTCTTTATTTACCTGCCTTAATGATTTTATTTCTTGCTCATATGAAATGCATTTTTTATTCATTTCCTTTAGTTCTTGCGTTAATTTACTGTTTTCTAATGCCAGAATTTTTACAGTATCCTTAATTTCTGCTATAATTTTGGTCTCAAAAGCACTCAATTTTTCCATTATAATTCTATTGACTTTTTCTACGACACCTACCAAATTATTTGTATCAGCAGCTGTTAGAGACATAGTATTTTCTTCAAATGATGGACTCCTACTCCTATCCATTAGGCTGTCTGCGAGCCCCCCGCGAAGGCTCCGTACAGGAGTGTCGTCTGTTATCCGAATACGCTGGGTTATGTTGATACAAGAATCACACTTAAAATTGCGTTTCATTTGTGTCTGCTCGTCCTTGGAAGCCTTCGGAGTAATATTCACACATCCATAATGGTATCCTAACTTGCATCCATTACATTTAAGCAGGTCTCCTGCAACAATTTTTTTGCTGCAAATGCTACAGTTAATTTTTCAGTTTTTTATTCAAATCCGAGCTTCAAAACACTTTGCGACAGAGACAAAGATAGTTTGCTCAAACGAGTGCGAAAGAGCGCGGCGCTTCGCTAACCGCTTCGCGCCACCCGCGAACTAGTTTAATTGTAACCGATTGTTTACACCAATGAATTCAGTTAAAATACAACAAAAACTAGATAATCAAAACTGTTCTCCACTTTGTAGTCGCTGAATAACAACAAGAATCCACTTTAGTAACATATTCACAAGTATTCAGTTCTTTTTTACAATTAATTAACTAACTGTTACTCGCATGACAGCATCAAGCGGAGAGGCAGCCCAGTTCCGTGCGGATATGGCGTGCATCGGCACGCAATTTGTTTATATATCTACACTTAGTAACATAACATAACTTTACGCCTGTATCCCCGAAGGGGTAGGCAGAGGTGTATTACACACCCACGATTCGCTAGTTATGTTAAGGTCCCAATGTAATAGGGGGCGAGCCTATTGCCATCTACCGGTTACATTATTAAGCGAGCGATAATTAACATTTATTAATGCACACATAACTACGAAAAGTCAGAGGTGTGTGCCCGGGGCGACTGGGGATCGAACTCGAGACCTCGTCTCAGCAGTCCGTTACGTACGCCACTAGGCTATCGTCGCTTTACTCGCTACACTTAGTATTTTTGGTTTTATTGTTATTTGTGTTATCACTGTTTGAAATTAATTCTGTTTTTTTTTAATATTTAGTATTATTTTTCTTTTTTTTTTCTTATTTTGTTTCCTACGTGATTTGTGCTATGTACGTGTATACGAATGGTATTAATCTTAATTATCTTTATCCGAATCTTATTCTTTCTTTCTTTCTTTCTTTCCTTACATGAAATGTTGATTAATAAAACTTGAAATTTAATAATACCATAATGGCTATTTACAATGTTTGATAATATAATTGAATTTCATTATTGAAGTTGAAACTGATCTCATTGACCTTTATATAATTAACCACACCTCTGTAATATCAAAAATTCCATAATTCAGTGTAAACATTCTATCTAATTGAGTCGGACCCGAGATTCATCAGATTTTATTAATAACTAGCGTTTACTCACGGTTTTGCTTTTTATACAAATACAGCACCTGAATTTGACTTCACCTTGCCTGATGGCATGGTAAAAGGGAAGTCTTGCGAATGAGGGTCACTAATATCAATAATGCTACCTTCAGTTTAACGGCCTCATTAGATGATTTTTAACGCCCCGCTTAAAGACCGTGTAAAGAATTCCAAGCCTTTATGGTATGGTAAAGAAAAAAGATTTTAACTAATTCCATCAACTAATTCCATTTGGTCCCAAATAGTTGGTAGAGTCAAGCAACAGTCATTTTGGCCGTTGCATGAATGGGCCGACTCGACCGAGGAAGCACCACCCTCTCACAGAATATCGACGCCAAGTAACAGTATTTGAACTGTTGCGTTCCGTTTGGTGAGTGAGAGTGCCGGAGCCCAAACTCCTTTCCCATCCCCTCCCAAACTCCTTTCCCATCCCCTCCCAAACTCCTTTCCCATCCCCTCCCAAACTCCTTTCTCATCCCCTTTCCTTTACAGGGTCGGCAGCGCGAGTGTGACGCCACTGGTGTTGCACACGTCCATAGGCCGCGGTAACCGCTTTCCATCAGGTGGGCCGTGTGCTTGTCTGCCACCTTAGTGGTATAAAAAAAAAATGAGGTTCCCTGGGGTTTTTTTTTTTTTTTACGTGCGGAAATCCCTTCGGATACCCCCCCGCTGGCCAGCGGGGGTGGTTATGTCGTGTTTCGACTAAAACCGCACGGTGTCCTCCCCAAGTGTCCGTTGCCGAGCACCCCGGGTAAGCCCTCGAAAGGATAACCCCAGGGTTGCCGGCGGACTTTGGCCGCCAACGCGGCCTCGCCTGGTGGGGTCGGGTTTTATCCCGCTTCGGTGAGTTGGCAGGCGTGTGTAGGGTACACACGACACGCCTCCGCCACGGCCTGCTTCTGTAAGGACGGCGAGTCGGCCAACTGCCGTCCTCAGGCCCCGATCATGGAGGTCGGTAGTCCCGGGCGTAGATGAGTCTGCGGCGTCCTCGCCGCAGACTGCGAAACTCGGGGGGCAGGGTTCTTTCCCGCTCCCTCTCCGCCGTCTCTTTCGCGCGCATTACCTGCTCGCAGAAAGAGGCGGCGGCGTGCCACTTGCTCCCGTCGGAGACCACGGCCCTCACCATGGTCTCTAACGAGAGAACGTCCACGCCCAGGACCGCAACGAGATCCCGGCGTTGACTCGCCCACGCAGGGCACTCCACCAACGTGTGGAGCGAATTTAAATTTTGCCAATTAAACACCTCAGAAATCCGATTTTAATTCTAAATAACAGGTATCTTATAATTATGTTCTTTTCTATATCTCTGACAATACTTTATGCATAATTTGCATTGTTCTGGTTACTTCTGTGTATAACTACCACCAACTACCGAAAAATCTAAATTGTGTATGTATATCCAAATTCTAGAACCCATATCACAAGTTATGCTCGGTTAAGATCTTGATGGCGTTATGTTATAATGTCCTAGAATATTTATTTAGATAACGCAATGACCTATAATTTCAAAAGAAAAGAGATATAAAGAACTTAAATAAGTTTGAGAAACCATTTCACAGTTCAATAAAAGCGGGAAATAGGTGTGAATTTCCACAGATATAGCTCCGTTAAAACTTACTGTCATTACGTATCTTGATAACATTAACCGATAGCAGAACGCAACTAATACATTAGTAGAACGTTATTACGTCAGTACATGCACGTCATTTGTTTTAATGGGTACTACGGATCATATAATGATTATAGTTAAAAACATCTACAAAAATACGCTTGTTATCAAATATATACCTATTCAGTAAAGAAATCAGATGATCCAGTAACTAAGTGGAAGGGCCTACTAATACCTGTTGGGTTTATGGGGGCCAAGAAGACCTTCGGAGACCAAGCCAACCTCAGCTACTTACCGGTACACCTGTTCTTTCTCTTGGTTAGGCTTTTGAGGTGGCCATCTGAACACCCTCCCCCCCCCGCGCCAAGTCCGAGTTAACAGACTGCGCTAGTCTCATCAGTTAATCAGGAGGTATACCAGCTAGTGATTAACTGAGATTAACCGAGGGGGCCATCTCGAAACCGGAGATGGCCCAGGGTCAGTCGGGGTGCGAGGGATATGCTCTGCTCTATGGGCAACCTTACACCCCGGCGTCTGAAGACCCGACACGGCGGCAGCCAGCGGGGGGGTATCCGAAGGGATTTCCGCACGAAAAAAAAAAGGTATACCAGCCAGCAGATAAGGTTGACTTGGACCCAGATGATTGTAATAGGACTACTTACACCCCTATAATATGCTTATCTATTTAGTTATTTATTTTCTAGGATTGCTGGAGCGTGCTAGTGAGCAAAGGAATTGGACCATCGCAAATAAATAATATCTGAAGTCTCCGCTTTCTTTGTGTTTTAATCTCGTTTCTACAGATTCGGTGACCTAAATGGTTCACTGACTGAGTTTCATCCTTGTAAGCCAAAATCTATTAAACTACATTCAGCTGACGATATCCCGTAATTGAAATGTGACTGTAGAGTTCAAATCTTCAAGCTATAATAGCTACGAGCTGCGCATCCGCTTCTTCAATCAATATTCTTAAATTCCAATTTCCTTTTTATTGTAACTTTTAGCAAGATAAACTTAGTGCATTCAGTTAGAAAATGTGTTAATTTTAACGTATCTTCATAGCTGATAGCCTAGGTATCACTTCGAACGATGCAATGGATATGTCAATTTTACATACAGATAATATTCTCTTCTTTCATCGTAACAAAAATACCTGCAGCCAACCCAAAGAGAATATGAAACTATTTTTTAGGGCTCTCAGGAAACGTCAGCATATTTTGTTAAATCAATTTCCAATTTGATAGCTGTCTACTTTGGTAAACGTCGAACAAACGCCTCTGAGCTCAATCTCCAGTTCAAACATTGAGCTATTATTACTTATGAGTCCAAATAAAGTAAAATGTTGTTCAACTGCATCAACAATTTAAAATCTATACTAATATTATAAAGCTGAAGAGTTTGTTTGTTTGTTTGTTTGTTTGTTTGTTTGAACGCGCTAATCTCAGGAACTACTGGTTAGAATTGAAAATATATTTTTGTGTTAGATAGCCAATTTATCGAGGAAGGTTATAGGCTATATATCATCACGCTCTTACCCAGGAGAGCGGAGCAGTAACCATTAATGTCACCAAATCGGGCAAATTTCCATACATTATTGTAGAACTGTTTCATGTTATGAATTGTTAATGTTTGGGATAAATGGGTGCCACGGTGGTGAAGTATGCCACGGGCGAAGCCGTGGGGGACAGCTAGTATTACATAAAATTTTACAAATTCAATGAAAATATGTATTCATGCATTGCAATTATTTTCCTTGCATGAATACACCAGATTGAATAAAAAGTGCGAGCCCCAAAAATACGACGAAATATCGCTTCGCTCAATGTCAAAGCCCTATGCTATCGAGTTGTCGTCGACGTCGTCGTTGCCAATTTTCTGTCACGGTTTTGGGTATGAAGGAGATGAGCTATCGAGTTGCTGTTTTCGGTAATAGATTCGTGCTGGGGTGAACCATTGCAAGATAAAGAAAACATCTTGAAAAATCGCAAAAAAATAAATAATCGCAAAATCGAAAATCCCTTGTATTCGACTGAGCTCGTCTCAGGAATTCAACTTGTTTGAAACATAAACCGTTTCTATTCGATAATTGATGCAATACGAAAAGTTGAAATCCAAATAAACTCAATATCTTGGCAATACCAATTTGTTTCTAACAATAAATAAAACGGAATGTTTTGTTTCTGACATACTGTACTTATGTAGGTTTGTACAACAAGTTTATAGTTTCAATTAAGTTTTATTTTTATTAATTTCATGGTCAACAAAAAATTATTAGTTTTGAGTAGAAGGAAAAGAAGTGGTGGTGAATCAGTTCGAACCCAACTCTGTACACGATGAGATGGGTTCGACCCAGGAAAGTGTTATTGGGTTTACTGTAATACATTTTTGGCAGCGTGGTTGACGGCAAAAGGTGAACAATGAAAGGTTCGGCCCGCGTTTTGAAACGGCGAAAGGCTGTTCTGTTCCGTTCGGTACAGTCAACAGGGAGCGAACTCAGAATCGGAAATGCGTTTTTAGGTTTTTCTGTTAATGTGCTTAAAGAAATTACTGAATATTATTTCAATGCAATTGAAAAAAGTGGTCCTTATATCGCGCGTCACCGTTAACAAAAAGTTTTACTTCGGGCCACCAACCAGGTGGACACCGAAGTCTTAAAATCACGAAAAAAAAAATCAAAATCTTACACCCACTTTTTATCACTTTTCTCGACGTTTCACATGATTCTAAGACTAATTAAGCAAAAAAATGTTTGTGTCTGTCTGTTGGTCTGGATGTCTGTTTACGTAATAACTCAAGAACCACTTATCCGATTTAAAAAATTCTTTCGCCAATCATCTTGTTTGGTTAATGGGAAGAACTGATTAGATTTTGGGGTGTGTACTGTTATACGCTACACCGGGAAACCGTTTTTAAAAAAAAGAGTTCAAATTTAAATTACTTTTATATTTATTAGAAAATCGAAATAGAAAATGGAAATAGAAATGATGCTTTATAATAGATTTGAGAGGCAAGTGCTCTATCTGATGGATAAACGGGAACTGCACCGGGCGCGGGGACTGGCCAGGTCTAGAGCTCGACACAGCATATCTAAGGTATTGTGTCAGCACATTTCAAGGGTTGGCCATACTAATTATATATGTAACAGCCCCCCCTTTAAGAGAAAACTTACAAACTTAAAAGTGAGTTTTCGGTAAATTACTCTATGCGTAAACGAGGTCCAGTTTGCTGGAGTTCAGATTCGGATTCTAAGTTATCTGGATCTGAGGGTTTGATTATTGCTTTAATAGAAAACTTGCCACTCTTACATAGTATTGTTATAATTAGAATTAAAACTAAGGATATAGAGGTAATACTTAAAATAGGATAGCTGATGTGATTTACGAGATGGTTGAGATTAGGTTTTTCCAATTGTTGCAATTGTTGTTTAATTTGATCAATGGGATCGTTGGGGTAAGACTTTAAATCGTTTAAATCAAGACTATTTATGATAGGCAAAGTTAAGTTAAAATTTGTATTCTTAAAATGATTTAAATCACAGCAACTATCGTTGATTATATTAAAATTAGAGACTAAGCTAGGTACATAGATTTTAGGGTATACCTTTCCCACTAGTTTTAAATTATTTATAAAAGCTGTACAGCCAGGTAAGATATTGAGGATGCCTGTGCCAGACACGACGATTTCAAAAGATTGGTTGAGACATTCGATAGACATTTTCGTTGGATTGGTTTGAATGAATAACCAATTGTTGTTATTGAGTCTATGCCAAATATCTATTTCTCCAAATAGTAATTTTACATGGCAATTTTCTGGCATTGTCGATATTGCTTTTGTTATAATTTCGATTTCACAAGATGGATTACTAAAGGTTATGTAAATTTCGGATATTTCACATAGGTAAGTTTCTAAAGGTAATTTCTTACAGTTATCCAGTGTTTTAAGGTAAGTATAGTCTGATTTATCTTTACTAAGGGCTAATAGCTGTCCAGAAGGGAGTATCATTGCAAAAGATTTAGGTTTATTAATATCATGAGAAGTTGGCAAAGGTATGATTTGGTAAACACTATATTCTAAAAGACTAACTAGAGGTATTTTTACAATAAACATAAGTTTGTTACCTTGGACATAGCATGTAAGATCAGCTATATTAATTAATGCATGTATATTAATTATATCTAAGTGTACGGGAAAATCTCTATACTTTGGAATAATTTTCAAATTGCTTATAATATCATTATACATTTGATTCGGCGTAATAATAGATGGATGCAGAGTATTACTTTTCACAAATAAAATAGAATTCAGTAGATCTTCCACTTTGAATGAAAGGGTAAGTAAATTAGAATTTAAGACATTAAGAATATTATTCATTTTAACTTTAAAACGAATGGCGTCAAGAACAATAGTAACATTTTTAGAAAATATGGTAAAGTGATCCATGACGTCGTTTAATTTCGCTTGATTTACAGTCAGTTCATGTAACGACGTATTCAAATTCGAAATGGCGGTTTGAGAAACTATAATACTTTTGGAAATGGAGTCTGACAATATTTTGTCATTGTTATAAAGAGCTTGTATTGCCTTTTCATACATTATGGCATCATTTTCATCTAATGTGCCAATTATATGTTTGAATACAGTTCCTATTCCGGCGAACCACGCAGATCTTTTCGAGAACTTATTCGTAACTGTATGAGATACTGAAGTAAAATCTCTAGAGACGTCATTATAAAGTGATTCTAGAGGTTGTAGCATATTGTCACATTCTGAAATATGGATTTCGTCAGTTTCACGGCAGTGGAATCGAATGATTTTAAAGACTTCGTGGATATTATCGAGATGTTCCCTGAACGGAAGAATCTCAATTGGTATTACGATATGGAATTGGTCGTTTACGATTCGCAGTGTACCGATAGGGTCGAAGAGTATACCAGGGCTCTTGTTGACGTATTTAACAAATTCGTGGTTTTGGAATTCTTGGGATGCTGCATTGCTGAAATAAACGGCAAGGATCCTGGAAAATATTGAAATAGTATATGATAGAATTGTAGTTATGTAAAATATTAGTATAAGGTTAGGACAAAATGTAAAATTGAAAATAATTGGAATTTTATGCATCAGAGGCCAATTTGACTTCGTCGAAATGGTGTTTGATGTGACGTCGGTTGATAAGAAGTGAAAGAGTGTTATTTCCATGTATCTTCACGACTTTGTAGGGACCTTTCCACAAGGGTGAAAGTGCTTTGCGCAATCTGACATGGTTTTTTAAGTAGACGTAGTCACCAACTTTGTATTGTATGGGACGAGAATGTCTGTCGTAGTAAGACTTGGATCTTTCTTTTGAAGCATTAATGTTTTCTATAGCCTTTTCATGAGATACCTTTAATCGGTGATGAAGCATTTTTATATACTCGGGGTAAGTAGCGTCTGGACTAGAACCAAATACTGAATCGGGGAGATAAGGTTTATGCCCATAAAGGAGTTCGTATGGGGTGAATTTCGTGGTAGTATGAACACTGCAATTGTAAGTGAGCATAGCGGTGTAAACGAATTTATGCCAATCTGTTTGGTTCTCGTTCACATAAGACTTCAAGTACTCTTTAAGAGTGGAATGGCTTCTCTCTAGAGCACCTTGGGTTTGTGGGTGGTACGCTGAAGACCAAAGTTGTTTTATTCTGAGAAAATCGCAAGTGCGTTTGAATAATTCGGCTGTAAAATTGGTACCTTGGTCGGTAAGTATGAATTTGGGAATTCCAAATAAGGAAATAAAGTGGACTAAACACTCGCAGGTTTCTTCAGCTGTAGCGTTTGAGATTGGGTAGGCGGAAGAAAACTTTGTTAGGTCATCTTGAAGAGTAAGTATGTATTTCAGTTTTTGGGTTCCGGCTTCTGGTAAAGGACCGACTATATCAAGGCTGATTCTTTCAATTGGACGAGTAGAAGTTGTAGTGATTTGCATAGGGGATTGGTTTATCTTTCGCAAGGCTTTGTTTGATTGGCAAAATTTACAAGTTTTGACGTAATTTTCGATATCTGTACGCATATTCTTCCAGTTATAGCGTTCTTTGATCCTGTTGTACATTCTATTACAGCCTAAATGTCCTGCAATTGGAATGTCATGATTATCCTTAAGGATTTTTGTAATTTCGGTTGGAACTGGGTATATGATAGTATTATGATGGACATTTACTGTGATATTTGTGTTATTGAATAGATACATGAGCATATTGTAAATTTTTACGAAAGAATGTTGTTCGAATTGGTTTTTAAAGTCTGAGATAGCAATTTCACCAATATCTGCTGAAAGTAATAGATCGTCTCGAACGGATTTAAGCGTTTTGAATATGTCTGGGTAAGGACAGTTGTCGAAATAGTAGACTTTTGTAAAAAGAAGATAGAATGTTTTGTTTGGGATTTCAAGCTTCTTGAATGAGTGGAGTTCTCTTTCGGAATTAGAAATGTCTGAAGAATCTGCCACGGTAGAGATGATATCTTGGAGATAGGGGTTGGATTCGTCTAAGTCGATTGATACTGGGATTAGTAAGGTCTTGCAATTGCTTTTTAAAAGGCTTTCATTATGTTCCTTGATGTATGAATTAAAATTTTCGTTTTTATTTAGGATAGATTTCAGGAAATCGTTATAATCTTTGTTGGAGCTAGTTGGAACTGCATCGGGACTTGGAGCTGCGGATGTCGAAGGAGCAGGTGAGTTTTCCTGACTTACAGGGATCTGAGGAGGAGTCTGTTGAGGGTTGTCTATAGGTGAGTAATTTTGGCTTTCAGGATCGTGAATATTGGAAAGCAGATCAAGGTCATCATTTTCTAGAAGGTCTATCTGAGGTAAGTTGCTATTTTCGAGGTCGGAGATAGGAATTTGTATGTCTAGATCTTCTAGCGTGATTGGGCTAATTGAAGGAGATGAGTTGGAATTATTTGGGGTAGGATTGATTTGATTGCGTTTTGATTCATCTTGGATTAATGGGTTGACGGGAAACCGGGATAAAGCGTCAGCGTTGCAATTGATTTTACCCTTTTTGTATTCAATTTTATAATCGAACTCTTCTAACTTCAGGCGCCATCTTACGAGCTTGGAGCCTGGATCTTTGCAGTTAAATAGCCATTTTAATGGTTTATGATCAGTGAGGATGTTAAATTGGTTCCCATACAGATATGGCCTGAATGTTTTAGTTCCCCATATTATTGCTAAACATTCTTTTTCTGTAACGCTGTAGTTACTTTCAGCTTTGTTGAGGGTTCTGGAGGCATAGGCAATAGGTAGGTCTTTTCCTATTGGACCTTGGGACAAGATAGCGGAAATGGCGAAGTTGGAAGCATCACAGGTAAGGTTGAAGGGTTTATTAAAATCGGGATAAGCTAAGATAGGAGCAGTGGTCAGGCTGTTTTTAAGGGTGTCGAAAGCTAGCTGTTGTTCGTTTTTCCATTCAAATGGTACATCTTTTCTTAAAAGGTTTGTAAGGGGTTTAGCAATTTGAGATAAATTGGGTATAAAACGGCGATAGTAAGATACTAATCCCATAAAGGATTTAATGTCCTTTGGGCACATGGGTTGTGGGAAATTTTGAACTGCTTTAGTTTTATCTGGATTTGGTTTTACCCCTTTGTCAGTTATGATATGGCCAAGATAGGATACTTCTTTGCGAAGGAATTCGCATTTGTCTGGTTGGAGTTTGAGGTTGAAATGTCTCAACCTATCAAAGACATTAGAAAGGTTCTTCATGTGGGTTTCAAGGTCATAGGAATATATTACAATGTCATCAAGGTAAACGAAACATTGAATGCCTTGTAGGCCTGATAAAGCAGAGTTCATCAACCTCTGGAACGTGGAAGGAGCATTTTTTAACCCGAATGGCATTCTTGTGAATTCGAAGTGTCCTTGAGGGACGGAAAAAGCAGTTTTGGGTGCGTCAGCTTCGGACATTTGGATTTGATGGAAACCGGATGCGAGGTCGAGAGTGCTGAAGTATTTGGATTTGCCTAGTTGGTCAAGGATTTCTGATATGTTAGGAATTGGATAAGAGTCACCGATTGTGATGTCGTTAAGGCGACGGTAGTCAATAACTACACGCCATTTGCGTTGGCCAGAAGCATCAATTTTTTTTGGTACCACCCATATAGGGGACGACCATGGGGAAGTTGAAGGTTTAATGATCCCTTCGTCAAGCATTTTATTTATTTGGGTATTTACTTCTTGCTTATGAACCTCAGGGAAACGGTAAGATTTTGTATTTATGGGTATAGAAGAGGAAGTAGGTATTTCATGGGATATAGCATTAGTAAAAGATAATTTATCTTCTGGAACATGGAAAATATCGGAGAAGTTTGCACAAATATCATACAATGAGTCTCGTTCTTCACCATTAAGGTGAGATACTCTCAAGAGATCTAAGACTTGATTGGTTCGAGCTTGACAGTCTTTTGGAAGGGTCGTGTGAAATATTTGATGACTATTTTTAGACTCTAAGGGTGAAAGTTTCAATTTCAAATCGGGGTTGAAAGTGATTGGGGATTCGGATATATTTACGACGGAAATGTTTACTCTAGAATTGGGTTTCACTTTCACAATGGAGTTAGCAATTAGGATTGAGTCAATAGGATTCTGATCTAGAATTAGGCCTTCTTTGATATCCGGGTTTAGTACTGAGCATTCTATAATGGTTTCTGTTCTGGGTGCAATCGTATATGTTGGCTCATTGAATTTTAAACGGAGTTTTATTCTGTCTATGGAAAGCGTTTCAGTTTGGAAATCGATTTTGGAACTTGTGGTTGATAAAAAGTCATTACCGATAATACCATCATAAGGGAAATCGATGTCGGTAATGACATTGAACTCATGTTTGAGGGAATGGAACTCGATGGTTATACAGCCGAGAGATTTCATAGGATTGTTTGTCGTGCCCAAACCGTAGAACATAACAATTCGGTTTTTCAATGTGATCATTGTTTCTATGGCTGACTGTTTGATAAGGCTTATAGATGCACCACTATCAACAAGGAACTTTAATGGTTTGCTTGACACGGATGATTGGACTTCAACGAAAGGTAAGTATTTGCTTGATGGATTTGATGTAATATTGTGTACTTTGTTATGATTATTATTTTTTGTTTCAGGTGCAGAGTTCGCGGTGCTGGATTTGGAGATAATAGAAATAGAAGGATACAAAATTACAGGATTCGGAGAGGACTTAGTAGATACTTTGCAAGATTTAGCAATCTCTTGAGCGATAGGAGTCTTGTAAGAGAACATAGATAATTTATTAGTATTGGGAGTGGGTTTTTGTAAGATTTCGGAATAGGAAGCAGAATTGGAATTAGAAATTGGGTCCTTATACTGGGGCTGATTACCCTGTTGCGTGATTTTGTGGATGAAATCGGGGTTAGAATTTGAATTAGGAGTTGAGTTGAAAGTTTGTGTGGAAGTTGGAGGGGAAGTAGAATTTGATTTGGGCTTATACTTGGAATTGGTACTAGCGTTGGAATTGGTATTAGTACTGGAATTGGCATTGGAATTGGCATTGGCATTGGAATCGGAATTGGAATTGGTATTGGAATAGGAATTGGTACTGGAATATGTATTGGAATTGGTACTGGAATTGGAATCGGCTTTGGAATTGGTATTGGAAATGGTATTGGAAATGGTATTGGAATTGGTAATGGAATAGGTATTTGAACATGAGCTAGGAATAGAATTAGTAACTAGAATGGAACTTGCAATTGAATTAGAACTTGGAATTGGAATAGGGGTGCCGTTTTCATTCTTATTTTGTGGAGGACGGGTATTTGGACTCAGGAGGCACCTTCGAGAGTCCTTTACTCGTTTAAAGAATTATGATCAGTTTCATCAGTGCCATACTCTTGTGGCGCTGTGAGAGCAAAGACTGGTTGATTTCGAGAAGTAGACGGAATGGGGCGATAATTATTGTTTCCGTTCGGAGTAGTCCCGAACCTCTTATTATTGTATTCGCGTTTGCGGCAGTTTTCAATGGTGTGCCCTGGAAATTTGCAATATCGGCACACTGGGGGATTCGCAGACCTGAACACGGTTGGTGCGTAGTTTTTATCATAACTGGTCCTGTTTTGAGGAACAGGTCGGTTC
Organism: Cybosia mesomella; assembly: GCA_946251805.1. Taxonomy (NCBI): domain Eukaryota; kingdom Metazoa; phylum Arthropoda; class Insecta; order Lepidoptera; family Erebidae; genus Cybosia; species Cybosia mesomella. Next base: position 24,620,531 of record OX276405.1, read on the forward strand.
TGAGATGGAAACTGACGAAAATGATTATTTTGTCCGTGAGGATTGGGATTAGAAAATAGTGAAGTTACGTTTCGGCGTGAAGACGTCTGAAGAATTTTTTCTTCGGATACAGCGAAATTAATAGCGTCATTCAAAGTTTTTGGATCACGACAACGGACCACCGTGGAAAGTCTGTGATTAAGACCGGTTACAAAAGTGTGCAATGCTAAATCTTGCATTGCTGCGACACGGCCTGTCAGTTCACCCTTTTTGCTCGTGGGAATTGATATATTTATTTCGGATAATAGTTTAGACAGGCAAGACTCGAGACGTATGGCAAACTGATTGACCGTCTCGTTATTTGTTTGATGACATTCTTGCATTTCGGAAAGAAGCGCGGCATAGTGTTTTTTGTCACCAAATTGCGTTTTTAAAAAGTCCTCTAATTGTTGCCAACTGTCAAATTCCTTGATGGAGCATGCAGCTTCTGCGCGTCCTTCAAGCTGGCTCAAAATGTATTTTAGTAATATGCTTTGCTGGGATTGAGTCGCTAAATTAATTGCATTCTTGCAATTATTTATAAATGCGTTCAACTTTTCACGATCACCATCGTATTTGCTAACAAACTTGATTAAAATATTTAAATCCATCTCGACTTGTTCTTTGTCCTCTTTGGGAGGCATAGTCTACAGGTACGGACGTCGCGTAGTCAAAACAATACGATAAGAGCCAGGCCGCACGGCTGCGCGGTATGGAATGTAGCAGATAAAGAGTCTTCGTTAAAATGAATCTATTTTTAGCACTTTGTTTTTAGATTTTAAAAGGCACTTTTCACTTACAGGAACACGGAGATAGTAGAATAGTTCATCTTGTTTTAGAATTAGGAGTGGGTGCCGGAGCTGGTGCAGTTCTACGGAACTGGATCTGGAAACGACTGCTGCGGCTGGACGGTGCTGGATATCGAAGAGTTCCCGGAGGTTGCGATTTTGACACACTCTGGTCGACACTACTTATTGCACAGTGGATCGGCTTAACACAGTTTATCGGAGCTGGACGAGCTGGGACAGTTCTTTATTCACTTTTCACAAAGAATGTTTGTTTACACTTTGGTGTCCAAAAAAATGTAATTTAGGTTTCCGGTGAGAATTATATTTCACTCGCGAACTGAGACGTACCGGGGACCTGATTTAAGATCCTTTATCGCTGCCACCAATGTTATACGCTACACCGGGAAACCGTTTTTAAAAAAAAGAGTTCAAATTTAAATTACTTTTATATTTATTAGAAAATCGAAATAGAAAATGGAAATAGAAATGATGCTTTATAATAGATTTGAGAGGCAAGTGCTCTATCTGATGGATAAACGGGAACTGCACCGGGCGCGGGGACTGGCCAGGTCTAGAGCTCGACACAGCATATCTAAGGTATTGTGTCAGCACATTTCAAGGGTTGGCCATACTAATTATATATGTAACAGTACGTTCAAGGTTTACAAACCCCAAAACAACAATTTGTATGGTAGGTTTCGGGTACCTACCATACAATTGTCCCTAAAAAATCATTTTTTTGTGTTTTTGACGTCGAAGACGTTTGATTTGATTTGATTTTCTTCAAATTTATTGCTCAATATATAAAGACGCGTCGAATAATATGCATAAAGCCTAAGGTCTGTAATTTTGCATAAAAATACTGCAACAAAAATATCTAAGTTTGGCCCGAAGTTTGACAATCACTGTGTGATTTCCACCCCACTATATTTATCTAAGAGTGTTCTCCTAGGGGAAAATAAAAACGTGTTTTACGTATATATAAAATGTATACCTAGTGCAGCCCAAACTATGCATGGCCTCTACTATGAATTCTAGATGAATATATAAACTCAGGGATACAAATATATTCACAAAGAAATTGAAACCACGACCTATAGCGAACGCGTCAAATGCTATGCCACCAAGCAAGACAGGTGTTGCCTGTGGTAAATAATCATCAAATAAAAAAGATGAATATAAAAAATACCCATTCATTACTTAGTAAGAAATTGATGGGTAGCTATGAAAGAAACGAAAAATTAACACACAAATGAATTAAGTATTACTAGACATGGTATTGGAAAAATAACAGAAGGTCAAGTATTGTTACTAAGTGGTTACACACACACTAACCTTTCAATACATGCTTATGATTGAGATGGCCATTTGGACTCTTTCCAGTGTGCCATGTACTTATTCACGTGACATGAACCCACCCTTAACACAAACAATTTAACGTAGCTAGAGAGGTTAGCCGACAATACAAATAATTTCAGTTACAGGTTGTATGGGGCCCCCGAGGGGGCCATCTCGACCGAGGGGGCCATCTCGAAACCGGAGATAGCCCAGGGTCAGTCGGGGTGTGAGGGATATGCTCTATGGGCAACCTTACACCCCGGCGTCTGCAGACCCGAGACGGCGTGCGGTTTTAGACGGTTCAAGCCCGAAATAACCGCCCCCGCTAGCCGGCGGGGGGGTATCCGAGGGGATTTCCGCACGAAAAAAAAAAAAGGGTGTATGGGGCCGTCGGGGTGCGAGGGAAATGCCTTATGGGCAACCTTACACCCCGGCGTCTGAAGACCCATGACGGCGTGCGGTTTTAGTCGGTTCAAGCCCGTCATAACCGCCACCGCTGGCCGCCGGGGGGAATCCGAGGGAATTTCCGCAAGAAAAAAAAAATAGGTGTATGGGGCATCACAGAGATTTTAAGAAAACCCCCTGCTAGCCGGTACACCTGCTGTTTGATGGACGAGGCTCTGGCACAGGCTTTACTTTGGGGGTTAGGAGCCCATAAAAGATAAGATCAACCAATCCATAAGGAAAGTGGAAGTAGGAGAGTGGACCTCGGGCTCTAAAGTACAAGCTTTGGATGCAACCGGGGCTGACGATCGGATGATGATGATGAGTAATATCAGTTAATTATATTCTTTAAAAATATGAGTATTTTTATTGCGCAGCATAGATTTGAAATTGACCACGAACTAAGTATAACCAAGATGCACAAAACGGCAACGTTAGCCAAGAATAATAGAACAAGACAAATAAATATTTCTTTTGAAATGAAACTATTTTTTAACGGATTATATCGCAATTTTGATTTTTCTTAGAAAATACAATAAGACTTCATGACACTGTGAGCTCATTCTGCGTAAATAGTAACACCAACAATTCAGCATAGTTCGGGTACTTTGAGATAACTTACACTTCAAACTACAAGACAACAACCATCTTTAGTCTCCCCGTGACCATGGCTGCTGTAAAGCAACCGAAACGTCGGATTCAATGTAAAATATTAAATAACATCAAATAAATCGCGATACAATCCGTTAAAAAATAGTTATAATTCAATGTGTGACATTCGCGTAAACTTCCGACAATATCAAATATTTCTTTTCCTCCGCCTCTTGGCGTGCATCTCCATGGAACAGCCGCAGTAGTAGCGGCACTCGGGCACTCGGGTATTGGCTCCCAGCCTATACGATTCAGGATCATGATATGAATTTGTTAGAGAGCTGTCGGTGTGTCTTCGGTACTGAGTTCAAAAATGTTTTCTTTTTAAATTTGTTATAACTTTTTAAATATCAATAAACGCAAAGATTTATGACTTTTTTCATAAATTCTTTTAATAGTATACTTAATATAGTTCCTAATTCTGGAAGTTCATTCTCTTAAGCAATATGTCACGGACTATACTCAACTGCAGTTATAGTTCACTAAATTACAGTTGGAAATATAAAGGATGGTCGCCTAATTAAAATCTTGTTATTTAACAATTATGTGTCTATGCCTTGTAAATATACATTTTAATATTACATTTAAGATTTCGTCAAAACATACTGTAATGGAATATGGTAATATCTCTGTTAGTTAATAGGATTAGCTACTCCTTCCTTTGATCTCGTTACATATTTACGGACAAAAATGTTTAAACAAACAGGTAATGTATTATATTACCTGGTTTGTATTTTAACAGAAGAGCTGTCCGAAAAGAGTTAGGTGAATAAGCTCGCACCACTCTTTTCTAATCGCCAAAATACCTGGTGAAGTTGATAGTCTCGACTTACGTGGGACCGAGAACAATTGGCAAAATGTTAGTGAGTGTTATTACAACTCTGTCTACCCTTCTGAGGACGTACAGATGTTTACAGCGCATAATCTAGCGAGTTACGTTATCAGTTGGTTCTAAAACTGTTATAAATTGAGTTCAATAGACATTTGAAGTACCATCGGAACATTTTACATGGTAATTAATTTCCTTGTAACCACACTAGATGAATGGTAGTTAGACCGCAGTTGGAATTTATACGAATGTACGCTGTAAGATTACATTATGTTTGTTTTTAATGAAAAAATGAAACAATTTTGTTGAAAGTAATAAGTTATGGTTACGTTGACGGTTTAGGCATTTATTCACGGTCAAATTTAGAAGGGTATTTTTATCTGACGTTTGTAATAAATAATAACAATTTTAAAACGGTAATGTTCAGTTTGATGACGTGATAATTTTTCGTGTCTCTCTTAAAGGAAAGGACCCGATTGGTGGACAGGACATGGCTCAATGTGTAATGGTAAAGAATTCTAAGTGTTAATGTTGCTGTAAAAGAGGTTTTGAAACGTTTAGTTCGAGATAAAATTACTTAGGTACACTATAAGGGGTACAACAGCCCTGCATGTTTTGTTCTGAATATTTGCTATTCAGAACAAAACATGCATGAGAGGGTGAGATTAATGAAAAAACGTTCTGGAACTCTCACCATGGTAGAGGTGGTGAAATACTGCCAAAGAGGCATTTTCCCTCAATCTGCTATTTCTTAGTGTTTCCTCAAAATGCGCAAGGTGACAGTCAGCTAATCATACTTCTATGTACAACTATTTATTTGTCTACTATCTTAGTGATAGTAGACCTTTCATAGAAACCAGCCTGTTAAGAGAAAATTTGACCTCCCCCTATTTGACCTAGGCGCTCAGTACTGACTCGTTCTACGTGCCTATATCTCCATACCATACATCTTTTGCCACTCGTCCATCACCATCTTGAAAGTAATTACCCAGTTGCGTACATGGTTTGCACTTTGGAGCCCGGGGTCCAATTATTGTTTTTGATTGGTATGTCAGCTTTGCCGGGAGCGACTGCTGACTAACCTCCCAACTCAGAGAGGAAAGCTTGCGCCAGAGAGTTGTTCGTTGTTTAGCAAGTACACCGACTGGTACTGAGGTTGACTTGAGCCCCAAAGGTATTGGTATGGCCCTATCCTCCCTAATTATTTTTTTTTACAACAATAAAATTGTACAAAGTCGGACTTAATGCCAGAGGCATTTTCTACCGGTCAACCTTTGGGTGATGCAGAGATAAGTCCCAGTAGGTGCTCGAAGGATGGGGTGTGTGTTGGGTAACCTCCTCGAGTGTCGCTCCGATTCCGATCCCGCTGCAGTCCGGGGGGAACGGAATCGGAGCGGCCGGTACACCCTGGGCGGCGGTCAATGGCTTCCCCTTCACCCCTTCATAGGGTTGGCGTTGATCGTCGGCCAATACCCAACGTGGCGGGAACACATCGCTCTCCGTACTCTTCTGCTTTCAGAGGAGACAGGATGAGCGATGCTGTTAGTGGTGAGATGGCCCAGGGTCAGCCGGGGTGCGAGGGATAGGCTCTATGGGTAACCTTACACCCCGGCGTCTGAAGACCCGAGACGGCGTGCGGTTTTAGTCGGTGCAAGCCCGACATAACCGCCCCCGCTGGCCGGCGGGGGGGTATCCGAAGGGATTTCCGCACGATAAAAAAAAAAAAAAAAAGGTGCTCGAAGGATTTCAATAAACGAAAGAATGATACAAAAAAAAAAAGATTTAATGTTACATCTATGTCGTTTATGAATATAATATAATATTATATATTATACTTAAACAATAAATAAAGATACATATTTATAATATCATCAATATATATAACAAGTTGAATTCCTGAGACAAGCTCAGCCGAATACAAGGGATTTTCTATTTTGCGTTTATTTATTTTTTTGCGATTATTGCGATTTTTTCTTTATCTTGCAATGGTTCACCCCAGCACGAATCTATTACCGAAAACAGCAACTCGATAGCTCATCTCCTTCATACCCAAAACCGTGACAGAAAATTGGCAACGACGACGTCGACGACAACTCGATAGCAATAGGGCTTTTCTAAAGAAAATCCCTAAAAATCAATGCCGCTTTTCGTTGTAATTTTATAACTCAAGAACGGGTTCACCTATCGAAACCGAATGTTTAGGCTTTGTTCAGACTATTTAGTGGATAGTTTATGTGAAGTTTGTATAAAATCGGTCGAGCGGTTCTTCATTTATCTCATTTTTTGTAACAAATGAATTCAATAAATGGCGGATCATTTTGATGTAGCGAAGCACGTACCGAGCCGCTAGTAATATAATATATACACAGACCTGTAAATATTATGTATTTAACATAAAAACATAAAAAAACCTTAGAGATGCTGTTCTGCCTATGGGTTGTTATAGAGTTCACGTACTCTGTTTTTGTACGTGGTACGGATAGTCTATTCTTTTTTCTATTTTTTTCCAAAGTATTCCACTTTCGTTCATTTATATTTCTCTTTTGAATTTTAATTTCGTACTGCGTAGTTTTTTCATAAAAATAACTTAGAAACGTATTTTCAATCCAGTGCTCGGAAATATTTGCAAGAATTTTCTACAAATAAGGAATTCTTCATTTTATACAGAATCAATGAACTGAAAGTGGCCGAAGCCGCCATATTTCCCAACTGCCCATAGAGATTACGTTTTGATTCAGTGCGCTTTGTAAAAAATGTTTTCATTTGTAAAACTTGGCATAATTTTTTTATTTTTTTGAAGCCACTGGCTTGGATAGTGTTGCGATGCAATTATAGATATTAATCAGTAGTCAGAGGATAAATGAGTAATAAATGATTTATAAACATATGATATTACTGTATATACTTTAAAATAATAGTACTGGAGAAGCAAGCTTTCAATTAGCATCGTAGTTAAATGGCAGTATGCTGTCTTCTTTAAGGTGTGGCGATACCACATATACCCAGCGCCATCTAGCAATAACAAGTTGAACTACTTCGAAAACTACTACGTCACTACCAATCCTGAATCGCGAAAGTGAAGTTCGCACGCTGGTATAATATATATACAACATCCCAACGACAACCTTGGGGCCGCGGCCCGCCAGGCGTGATCACCTTGCCTGGTCGGAGGATCCTCCCTTTGTGTTGGAGGAACATCACGCTGTTCCTCCACAAAGGTTTATAAGAATGCCTCAAAAGAGGAGAATGAGAAAAGAAAAGGTTTTTCTCTTCCATCTGTAGATAGCAATGCACAAGTAGTATTATAAGCAGTCATAGCCTACGGTAACTATGTATCTTTAGGGCTCGTTTGCGACCGTAGTTGTTTAAAATAAATATAAGAAATCTTTATCCCTCTGTCTACCAAAGCTAAACTAACTCAAGGAACAATTTTAAGTGACCCAGAAAACGTTCTAAAAACCTTTTCTATATAACTTTTCCTCTGTCAACTACAAACGCGATAGCCTCAAAACTCCAAATTAAGACACCTCGAAACTGTTATGCGGACTTTAACTAAAAGTCATTTAAGTTGTCAACGAAGCTTGGCGGTTTAAAAAAAATAAAATCTCTTCTAAGATACAAGCTGGGGCGTATTCATTTCGTTTGAAAATTGTTGCTTAGCAAAAATACGAGAGTGACACTTTCATTTCTTGAAACTTGCAGTGGTTATGCGCAGTGGGACTAAATCCACTTATAAACAATGTTAGATGTTCTCGAGTTTCTTCTTATTTAATGTAATTTTCTGTCTTTCTCCCGTGAATGTGAAAGCGTTTTTTTATACTATTATTTATTTATGTTTTTTTTTTGTTTATTTTTTTATTTTATCGGTTATTGATAAGTGTGCAAAATTTCAAATCAATCCGACGTCTTGAAGTGAACAAACATCTCAACAAAATAATTCCAAATCAATTATAACATCGTTCGAAATACAACAAGTTGGGCACAATGTGAAACAATAAATACAGCTAAGAATGTAACATGTTTTATTTTTGATAAAGTACTATGTCTGGCGGCAGAAACGGTGTCGCAGGGTGAAGCTGTGGTGGCGGTATCTCTTGACCTCGCCAATACCTTCAACACCCTGCCCTGGAGCTGGGAAGGCGCTCATTTATCACGGAGTGACCCCTACCTACATCGCATTGTCGAGGTAAATCTATCAGAGGGAGCCACATCTTACCCGAGCTGGCTAGGGCCAGGGCAGCGAGAAGTATCGTGTGGTGTTCCGCAGGGGTCAGTCCTGGGGCCACTACTGTTGAACATCAACTACGATTGGTTGCTGCGCGGTCCGTTGCTGGAAGGTATCAGCGTGATGTACTACGCTGATGACACCCTCGTAAAGGCGCTAGGAGCAATGCACCGATGCACGGCACGAAAGGCCACGGCAGGAGCTGCTCAAGTCGTGGGCCGTGAAAGAAAAGTCCGTTCATGGAGGAGTGGTTGGAGAGATATCAGGGTGACCTCTCCTACCCGATGTCACTAGATGATTATTGAGCACATATGCTTCGGTAATTGTCTGTAGCACATCCACCAGGAGACAACGCCATAGTGTCAGCACTTCGAGGATCACGGCGAAGACACGGCGCTTCGGACATTGGCAGAGTGCCCAGCGTGGGTGGATCACGCCGGGATCTCGTTGTGGTTCTGGGCGTGGACGTTCTCTCGCTCTCCACCTTCTTGAGAGCCGTGGTCTCCGACGGGAGCCAGTGGCAGCCTGCTGCTTTTTTCTGCAAGTAGGTAATGTGTGTAAAAGAGGTAGCGTAGAGGGAGCCGGAGAGAACCCTGCCCCCCAAATGCCCCCTCACCGCAGTCTTGTCTATGCCCAGGACGTTAGTCGCCTGGCTCTTCATCCTTACAGAAGCAAGCCATCAAACCTAACCCCTAAAATCCTAAAATGCGTATACAGTACAATGACAATAAATATTTTCCCATTGGACAAACAATTAAAATAATGCGGTACAGAGATACCGCTTCGATATTTAAATGCAAACACGCCTCTTTGCACTTCGATATCATACTGATTTCGAATCGAGTTCTCGGAAATACTATTTGATTAAGTTTATTTGAATGGCATCAATATGAATTCATAATAAGTATAGATTGTAGCAATGTTATATGGTGTTGTTTGTTTTAAACGTTCGTTGCAAGTTTTCAACTTGATGTGTGTTGCTGTGCTTCAGCACCTTCAGGGTCTGTTGCTCGTGGTTTCACCGTGTTATTCTTTACCCGTTCCCGCTTCCCATGTGAACCTATTCCAGGAATAAAAATAGCCTATGTATTACTCCAAACTATAATCTATCCCTGTACCAAATTTCAACCAAACTCTCACATTTATAATTTTATAAGTAGGGTAGGATTTCTGTCAGCTTTTCTTTTAAGTTTGATTGGTTTAATTTTTTACAACGTTCAATTTAAGTAAAATAAATAATAAGTTCTGAAATTGAAGATGTGGAAATGTTATGTAATTTAATGCCTACAAAATTTAATCAACTTTCCCTTATCTAAATTTTCAATTGGTGATTAGGACGTTCTCGATCGAGGGAGCCATCTCGAAATTGGAGATGGCCCTGGGTCAGCCGGGGTGCGAGGGATATGCCTTATAGGGCCACCTTACACCCCGGTGTCTGAAGACCCGAGACGGCGTGCGGTTTTAGTCGGTTCAAGTCCGACATAACCTCCCGCTGGCCGGCAGTGCTTTCCGCACGGAAAAAAGGACAAGTTGTCGTCTTAGCAGAAGCGAGACCAAGGTAGCGGCGCGGCGCCTCGTGTTTTCGTCTGCGGCTTTCTTTAGGGGAGGAGAATCTGATACCCAACAATACTTCGGGGTAGGCTACGTTAGCGGCCGTCATCAGCCCTTCATCAGCTGTAAGAAATACAGCTTACTGATAGTCATACTCATAAATTATTTTAGCAACAACTTATTTTAGAAGATTCGGTAGAAGTGGTTAAAGCGCCGACCCTAGGATCGACAGGTCCTGGGTACGAATCCTTACACTACCGACGTGAACCAACTCCTAACACAAGCAATCCAGCTTAAGCTGGAGAGGTTAGGTTAGGTTAGTTAGTTATTTCGGTGACTTTTTTTTTTTTATAAATATCTTTATTAACATAACATAAAATACACTTACATACCTTATAACAGATAAGCAGTTCAATAGATGTGAGTCACTTACAGGCACAGTACCTTTTTTTTTTTTTTTTTTTTTTTTCGTGCGGAAATCCCTTCGGATACCCCCCCGCCGGCCAGCGGGGGTGGTTATGTCGGGCTTGAACCGACTAAAACCGCACGCCGTCTCGGGTCTTCAGGTGCCGGTGTGTAAGGTGACCTAATAAGGCAATTCCCTCGCACCCCGGCTGACCCTGGGCCATCTACGGCTTCGAGATGGCCCCTTCGGGTGTGGGAACCACGGTGTCCCCACCTTGCCCCGGAAAGGGGGGGCGCGCGTCGCGCCGCCGCCCCGGCCTGCTTCTGCTGGGGAGACAGACGGCCTCATCTGTCACCCCCAGGCCTGCGCTCATGGAGGACGGAGGTCGTTGAGCGACCTCCGGCGTCTGAGTCGCCTGCGCCGCGCGGCGAGCATGTTGCGGGCTCGGCGGGCCGGGAGAGTTCTAGATCTCTCCCGAGCTCGCTCCGCCGCCTCCTTCTCGAGCATTACTTGCTCGCAGAAGGAGGCGGCGGCGGCCCACGCGCTTGCACTTTGCACCATGGCGGCAATCATAGCGCCGAGCGAGAGGACTCTCACCCCAGTTGCCGCCACGAGTTCTCGTCTCGGGACCTCCCACGCCGGGCACTCAGCCAACGTGTGCAGTCCCGAGTCTTCACTCGCGCCGCAGTGGTGGCACTCAGACGTTGGCTCCTTCCGGATCCGAAACAGGTGGTCCCCGAAGCTCCCTTTGCCGGAGATCACCTGCGTCAGTCGGTACGAGAGGCTTCCGTGTCGCCTCTCGAGCCAATCCTCCATGACGGGTCTTACCGCCTCTACAACGGCGTGCCCTGCACTTGGTTGCCCAAGTCGTTCCTTCCACTCCACCAGGATGGCCTGGCGAAGCTGGGATTTCTGGGCCTCGATTTCTGGAGGCTCAGGATTCCATCCCAGCTCCAGCGCCTCCTTGCGCCACTTGTAAAGGGCTGCAAGGGCTCTCGCCTCCAGGTCCCATGGTGGAGTTCCGGCAAGGAGACTCGCCGCTTCGAAGGAGATGGTGCGGTACCCCCTTATGATCCTGTTGGCCATCACCCGCTGCGGTTCCCGCAGCAGCCGGGCATTGTTGGCCTTCAGGGCCTCCGCCCACACTGGGCACCCATATAGGGCCATGGACCGCACGATCCCCCCGTAGAGTCTTCTGCAGGAGTCCTGCAGGAGGACAATTTTTATACAATACAAATTAACAAATTTTTAATGTAGGTAGTAATATTAGCTGGGGTGCTTGGTTGGGGACGTCCACGCGGTGCACCCTGGGCAACGGAGACAGCAGCGCCTCTCTCCTAGGGCGGGAGAGACGCTGCCGCCTACGGCCAACTTCGACCGAGGCGAGGACGGCCCTGTTGAGGGCTGTTCGGAAGCTTTCCACGTGTCCCTCTGATTAGCAGATGGCACAGTGGAGAGCAAGTAAGGGGGCCATCTCGAAACCGGAGATGGCCCAGGGTCAGTCGGGGTACGAGGGATATGCTCTATGGGTAACCTTACACCCCGGCGTCTTAAGACCCGAGACGGCGTGCGGTTTTAGTCGGTTCAAGCCCGACATAACCGCCCCCGCTGGAGACCCCCCGCTCTCCAGCGGGGGCGGTATCCGAAGGGATTTCCGCACAAAAAATAAATAAAAAAAAAAAAAAAAAAAAAGGTAGTAATATTAGCTACTGTTGCGAACTAACGAACGAACCAGCGTAACGTGAACCACTGCACCGCTCCCGTGTAAGGCTCACTTTAAATGGTACAAGGCTCACTGTCTTCTATTTCGTTTACTAATATTCTTTAAAAAAAAAAGTTAGGTTGATACCCAATAGGCTATCTTTGTTCGCTGTAATTGGAACACATAAGATAGTAAGAAATTCCACTTCTTAGCAAAGCGCTTTTATCGAATGTAACTAAATATTCAAATAGGTCACTACCATTCATTGCATGTGTATCACGGGAACTAAATAAATACGGAACTCGAGCTTTAGTATTACATGATTGTATGTTATACTTACAAATCTATAGAAACCCAAAGCATGACAAAGGCGGCATCATAAATTATTCATGGAACTGTATCTTTGCAATCAGTTGATTAAACTATCGTGCTAATTATATCTGTTAAATTGATGGGGTTAATCCCCGTGAGTTGGTTCTAGTTAAGCGGAGCGAAGGATTAAATCAAACGAAGTGTGTACTAATTAACTAGAGTTTTGTCTTTTGAAAACGATTTCTTCTTATGTTTTGAGTATACAAACATACATACATACATACATATGTAATCTATAATCTCCCTTCCTTCAGGATAGCCTACTATTTGCTTCGGTAAATACTTCCCGAGAAAACATTATGAGTAAATTGCCAAATTTTCTAACTACTAACTGTTGCTTGCCTGTTGCTGCCTCACCCGCATGTGGTATGGATTCCGTTTCCACAACCCACAGAAAACTATTTCTGGTATGTATAAAAAGTATTCATAAATTCTATACGTTTTCATACTTTATCAGTTTATGACATTATCTATTTAGCTGTTTTTATGAGATAATATGAACGAAAACGAACAAACAAAGAAACAAACTCAATTTAATATTTATAATATTAGTTATGATTTATATTATATGATTTATATTAGTTATGATTCAAAAGCGTCGGTAGCTTAGTGGTTAGGGAGTCGACCTTACGATCGAGAGGTCCCGGGTTCGAATCCTGGCCATTACACTACCGACGTGAACCCACTCCTAACACAAGCAATTTAGCTTAGCTGGAGGGTTTAAGGGGAATATTAGTAATTTCGGTTACTAATATTCTTTAAAAAAAAAATATGACTACTACTTATTACTACATCATACTTTTAGTTATTGTTGAACATTCAGTTTATAATCTGCTGTTAACTCATGAAAATAACTTCAAAATAAAATTATATTTTTTTATTATAATGACAGCCGTAAACGCTACGGTAAGTTACTTTTGGTGTAAAATATAACTAAATAACACAATAACTAAACACAGGACGACTACGAAGGTATAGAAAATAACATTACTCGAGTGGATTCGATGGTATTCCCCGAAAACCTCTTTTTTCCGTGTGGAAAGCCCTACGGGCTTCACTCGTGGGCGTGTCGGAATCGGACCGACTAAAACCACACGGTGTTCTCCCCAAGTGTCCATTGCCAGGCACCTCGGGTAAGCCCTCGAAAGGAAAACCCCAGGGTTGTACCAAAATAAGCATGTTCCATTTATAGAATGACGCTCTGTAGATGTCATAGAGCAAAATAAATATACGTAATATGTATCCAATCAGCGTGACTCGGATATAATATGGTCAAAACTGATACATTTTTTTTTGTCGTGCGGAAATCACTTCGGATATCCCCCCGCCGGCCAGCGGGGGTGGTTATGTCGGGCTTGCTCCGACTAAAACCGCACGCCGTCTCGGGTCTTCAGACGCCGGGGTGTAAGGTTGCCCATAGAGCATATCCCTCGCACCCCGATTGACCCTGGGCCATCTCACCACTAACAGCATCGCTCATCCTGTCTCCTCTGATACCTAGTCGACAATCGTACGTAAGTACAAGCAGAGATGTGGAAACATGCTACAAGCTATTTCTGTATCAGCCATCATTCATCTTATCTATACGTGTATAATCTTACTAAGTACCATTGTAATAAATGCGAAAGTTTGGATAAATAGATAGATGTATGAGTAGATGACATGTTTGTTACTCAATCATGGCAGAACGGCTGATCCGGATCAGTTACTCGTACTGGTAAAAAACCCTAAAAATTGGCACAGAAATACATTATTGTTAAAAATAACACTTCAACTATCTTGAACGCGGAAATAGGTTTCTTTGGGTCGCGGGAATGGAAACAGTATTCCACGCAGTACCAGTAGTTTATAATTCCTTAAAATCGATTTATTTCATCAAAGTAGAGCTCACGTTTATTTACAGGCCATAAGTAATAATGATGGTTAACTAAAATGTGTCATGGTTCATTGCCAGGGACGAATCCGTCCCAGGAGACAGTCGTTCGCAGGTAATGTCAAAGTCAGGGTCGTTTTTTGACGCTCCATTGTATCCAATTTTATCGTATTGTAATATTTTCCACATTTGAAGTCATGTTTGCATGTGACGTAGGCCTTTTTTGTTGCATGTACCCCCCTGGGCCCATATCCTATCATAAGCTAACGATGAGGTGGGTATGTCCGTTTTGAACCCGTTATGCCACCGAATGACACCACCGGTGGTGTCAAGGGTATTTTAAAATCCCCTTGATACCACCGGTAGTGTCAAGGGTATTATTCGATACCCATGATACCACCGGTGGTGTCACGGGGATTGAATAATACCTTTGAATCTACTAGTGGTGTCATGACGATTAAATAATACCCTTGACAATACCGGTGGTGTCATGGGGATTGAAACATACCCTTAATACCACCGGTGGTGTCATGAGTCCGTAGCGGGAATGTCGGAATCGACCGGATCGACTTATGTAGACAGTGTATCTGGTGTGCCCTAGAAGGGATATCCCCGAAACCTTGGTTACCAACAAAGGTGACCACGACGTGTTGTTAAGTATTAAAATTACCCCTCAACTATAGAAAGATGGGACCTTAGGCTTGTTTTTACTAGGGCGATGACTAGACGTGACGTATACTTCCATTATTACAACTATTCTTGTGTATATTTATTGCCTAATTATTACACTATACCTACTCATCATCATCATATCAGCCGTAGGAAGTCCACTGCTGAACATAGGCCTCCCCCATTGACTTCCATTTTGACCGGTCTGTAGCGGCCTACATCCACTGAGTCCCTGCGCTCTTTACCAGGTCGTCTGTCCACCTTGCGGGAGGCCGCCCCAACGGCCAGTGGTTCTCCGAGCTACACTACTATAACTTTATGTTATTTCTTTTCTAAAGTATCAATAAGAAGAACTAACGAATGCTAGAGGCTGTGGTGGCTATCCTATTTTATTATCATAATTAAAAATCAAAGTCAAAAACCATTATTCTGTATAGACCATTAGTACGAAACTTACAAAAATTGAAAAAAATTTTTGGCAAATGGACCACCAGTTTGAAATGCGGCCCTGTCCTGAGAAGACTCCGGCAAGAAACTCGAACGAAGTTTTTTTTTGGTCTATTCACATTCATGTTTACTTAAGCTAATTACAACGTTTTTTTTTTGTTTTTTTTTTTTTTTATACCACTAAGGTCGCACAGGAGTACAGGAGCACAGGAGCACAGGAGTTTGGGAGGGGATGGGAAAGGAGTTTGGGCTCCGGCACTCTCACTCACCAAACGGAACGCAACAGTTCAAATACTGTTACGTGGCGTCGATATTCTGTGAGAGGGTGGTGCTTCCCCGGCCATTCATGCAACGACCAAAATGACTGTTGCTTGACTCTACCTTAGACCTTAGACCTTTCGTTTGAGTATCATAGTGAGAGAGCGAAGGTTCATATCCAAGCCTGTTTGTCGTCTTAATAGCCTTGAATTTTATAATAGCCTTTTTGGCAGAGTTTAGTTTTAATTTGGTTTTTAAATTTCTATTGCTATTATATAGAGACCCTATTCCTTCGTTCTTCATATATTATGACAGATTATATTTAAATATTCTTGAATTACTACTATAATTTGCTTTGTGAATACTAATATCTACTAGACAGCTAATGTTTAACAGTAGACACATTAAACCGCCAGATATGAACGAACGCCTAAATGAAAAAAATATCAAACATAATTTGAAGAGATTCTTTTTGGAAAACATGTCATGTCATGTAATGAAAGTAACCCCTTCTCCTTTCTTTGCTTGACTCGGAGTAGGTGCACTTCACCGTTCTGCGCTCGTAAGCTTAGATAGTTAGTTATTTTAAACTACCTACATAATGATAAATGCAATCTGTACCATATGTTTTATTGTATACAATTTGGTTTTATCGACTTCGCTTGATGTAGCATCAGTTACATTTTTTACAAACCTATGTGGTTTTCAAAGGCACTAGAGACATAATTATTATTGTAATTGGTTTTGTAATATGGTAAATAAAAAAAAATAAAAATATTCAGTGCTTCGCATACTAATTAATTTACGATTCTTAGTTTTATCGTATTTTTATTAAATGTATTATTAAAATAATACATAAATAAATAAAAAAGAAGAAAAAAAAAACCGTCCAACTGTGAGTCGGACTCGCCCATGAAGGGTTCCGTAGCAGCAAGTAGAATTTTTGTATTTGAATTGACTGAATGAAAGGTAAATTGCGGTATACGATTTATGACGTATAAATAAACTACTTACTAGATCTCGTTCAAACCAATTTTCGGTGGATGTTTACATGGTAATGTACATCACATATTTTTTTTAGTTTTATCATTCTCTTATCTAAAAAACCGCGGTAGCCTAGTGGTATGGGTAATGGACTGCTGAGCCGAGGTCTCGGGTTCGATCCCAGGTTTTACCATGGCACACACCAATGACTTTTCGATGCTTTTCGAAGTTATGTGTGTAATTATCGCAGGTTTATAAGTGCCCGGTTAATGGCAATAGGCTCGCCTCCTTACATTGGGACCTAATTTATTGATTTCAACTATTTTTGCGTGAAAATCTAAATGCGGTTCACAGAATACATCTACTTACCAAGTTTCAACAGCTTAGTTCTTATTGTTTCAGAAAAAAGTGGCTGTGACATACAGATAGACAGATGACATTCATAGACATTTGGCAACGGAACCCTAAAAGGTAAGATATTAATAACAATAATCTATCTTCTCCTATAGATTTCGATCGGAAAAAGAGAACATCTAGGACGGGACTTAAACCCACTACCAGTCCCTTACAGGGGGAATACACTGACTAACTGTGCTACCTAGACACGGTAGTAGAAATTTGATGACACAAATTTGTCACAAAATTCGGCCGGGTAGGTACCACCATGCAAGGGCACGCCGCAATAGCGGCGGTAAGGCCCATCATGGAGGATTGGCTGGAGAGGCGACACGGAAGCCTCTCGTACCGACTGACGCAGGTGATCTCCGGGAAGGGGTGCTTCGGGGACCACCTGCATCGGATCAGGAAGGAACCAACGCCTGAGTGTCATCACTGCGACGCGAGCGAGGACTCAGGGCTGCACACGCTGGCGGACTGCCCCGCGTGGGAGGCGCCGAGGCGTGACCTCGTGGCAGCCATCGGGGTGGGAGTCCTCTCGCTCGGCAGCATGATTGCGGCAATGGTGCGGAGCGCGAGCGCGTGGGCCGCCGCCGCCTCCTTCTGCGAGCATGTAATGCTCGCGAAGGAGGTGGCGGAGCGCGCCCGGGAGAGACTTAGAACTCTCCCGGTCCGCCGAGCCCGCAACTTGCTCGCCGCGCGTCGCAGGCGACTCAGGCGCCGGAGGTCGCTAAACGACCTCCGTCCTCCATGAGCGCAGGCCTGGGGGTGGCGGGTGAGGCCACCTGTCACCCCAGCAGAAGCAGGCCGGGACGGTGGGGCGACTAGCGCCCCTCCCCCAAACCGGGGCAAGACGGGGACACCGTGGTTCCCAAACCCGAGGGGGCCATCTCGAAACCGGAGATGGCCCAGGGTCAGTCGGGGTGCGAGGGATATGCTCTATGGGCAACCTTACACCCCGGCGTCTGTAGACCCGAGACGGCGTGCGGTTTTAGTCGGTTCAAGCCCGACATAACCGCCCCCGCTGGCACGCGGGGGGGTATCCGAAGGGATTTCCGCACGATAAAAAAAAAAAGAAAAAAGAAAAAAAGGTACCACCATGCACGATTGCGAAAAACCCTCCATAGTAATTCAATTTCGGTTTGATTGCGTTCAGGGGTCAGCAAGTGCATAGCCGGGCAGGGGGATTGTGGTCGCAGCACTAGTGGGACCGGTTGGTGTCACGCGGTGCTGCGACGACAATCCTCTTTTGATGAGGCCGTCAAGCGGAGTGCCACCATTGTTAACATGGTACGTGTATGTAATGGTGACCCTCTTTCCTGAGACTTTACCTTCAGCTTACCATCAGGCGAGGTGAAGTCAAATTGACGTGTCCTAAATATAAAAAAAAAAAAGATAATCGAAATTTTCCGATATATTATATACATCTAGGAGCGACGCTGGAGCCAGGTTCAAAACCCGTCCTAGATGTTCCCTTTTCCGATCTAAATCTACACGAAAAGTTAGAATAATAAAAGTTATAATAATAATTCAAAACTTAATTAAATCTATCTTCTCCCGCAGAATTGATCTGAATATCAAAATAGATCAAAGATTTTAAAATAAACGTGTATCCAACATATAAGAATATATGACTTTAAGTATGTAAACAAATAATACTCTGAATGAATAGTTCATTGTACTATAATATCTTCTCATTGTAAAGTTCACCATACAATAACAATAAACTGACAAACTTCCGGAGTTAATTCACTAAGTATTTACGTTACAGACATTAAAAGCATACAGCACTGACGTTAACTACATAAGATTATAATGAATTTCAATATTAATATCTTTAGTTCGTTTAGTGAAGTGAACAATACGCATTAATCACTCTATACCTACGATGTACAAATACACTCAACAAAAAAAGTTACTTAACACTAAAATAATATTTACTAACCTTTGTACCTTGGAATATTATAAATCATTTATCAATAATACTAGTTGTTGTTCACTGCTCCGCCGGCGTGAAAGTTGGTAAGGCGACCAAACATTGCGTTTCCAAGCTCTAGTCTTTCTTTGTAGCAAATTTCATTAAAATCGATTCAGTGTTTTAGCTGTGAAAACATAACAGACAGAGTTACTTTGGTATTTATAATATTAGTATGGGTAATTGCCGTATAAGGAATTTTATTTTCTCCAGGGAACTAAGTTAATAATATATATATTTTTTGTTTTGTTTATTATTTTAAAGTTGTTTCAAAAGCTAAGACCGTCAAAAAATTATAATTTGTTTGTTAAGCTACTTTTCTAGTTGACTGTACTTTAAAATACATTAACCATTATATTTCCATGTAATACGAAGACTTTGTAAACTACTGATCGTTAGTTCGTAGTTTCAATCGCAGCGATGGTCAATTAAATTGATTCATATCTAATTTCCAATAACTAGTTCTGTAAATAAACTTTATCTACACCCATGCTTTAAATCCTCTATAAAAGATTCTGAAACAGTTAGCTTATTGCCAACATTAATACATCCAATGTCATAATAACCATAATATCATCCGAACGGGTGTTATAATGTTGTATGAAATTTCATAATAACACTCCTTTCGCTTTTTCAATCTCTTCCACGCAAAGGGTTACTCATCAGACAGCCAAATTCTTAGCGCTCGATGCGTGGAATCTGTATGAGTTTCAAAAAAAGAACTGTCATTCACGCGCGTTGCATTGCACTACCACAGCAGCGCGCGGCGCGCCGTAAAAAAATAATTAAAGCTTATTCGTTCGAATTCGAATTCCCGCTATTTTTCTTCGCTATTATTTTTGCAAATTGTTTTGTTTACTTACGAAAATGAGCGATTCAAGTTTTGATAACACACCTCCAGACATTTCGAATGCAGCAAAGGACATTTCTAACAAATTACTACCCGAAAAATCTAGAAAACAGTATGAAAAGGCGTACCAAGATTTCATGAATTGGAAAATATCAAAGGGCAGTACATCATTCTCTGAAGATGAATTATTAGTTTATCATGGGTGTAGATAAAGTCTTGTATGCAACTGTATAATTAGGTATTAAAACACTCATGTGATACTATTATCACACTCAGCTTCGCTTCGTGTGATAAACCCACATTCATGTTTTAATACCCCTCATTATACCACAGTTGCATAAATAACTATAATAACATATGATTTTTTTAGTGCCGAGGTAAAGAAAAAGAGGCTTAGGGCCTTTGCATACAGGCCTGGGGGTGACAGGGGGAGCCACCTGTCACCCTAGCAGAAGCAAGCCGAGACAGCGGCGCGTTGCGCGCCCCCTTTTTGTTGGAGGCAAAACAGGGACACTGCGGTTACCAAACCCGAGGGGGGGCCTCTTGAAATCGGTGATGGGCCTGAGTCAGTGGGGGTGCGAGGCAAATGCCTTATGGGCTACCTCACACCCTGAAGAACCGAGACAGCGTGCGGTTTTAACAAGTTCAAGCTATTTCAGCAACGAAAAAAAGGCCTCGCATATGACTTTTTTCTTAAATGGAATTGTCACACCCTACCGATTGCATTGCGTTGATCGTGAGCGTTCTGATCGTGTCAAACGCGCTTCATTAGTTCGTTCACAAACGTCGTGTGTAAAGGCCCTTACTGCCCGTGGCATTCTAATAAACCGGTATGAAATACTGCTAGTTAATATGAGTATCAAATGATTAGGCGGTACTTCTAAAGTTGACTACCTGGTACCAATTTTTTAAACTTTTGTCTGTCTGTCTGTCTGTGTTTCTGTCTGTTTGAATTGACTAGTCCTTGAAACAGCTTCAGCGACTTTGACAGGATATTCACTGGTAGTTAGCTGATGTTATAACGCATAACTCTATTTTTGCTCGGCGCAAAGTAATAAAACCCAAATCTGAGTCCAAGCGGACGAAGTCATGGAGCGCAGCTAGTTATTATTAAAGGCATACCTAACAGTATACTACTAATCGAAATTCTGTATAAAATACAGATTAGCTGCTTAAATACAGATTATTTATATTAAATATACAAAATGGCCGGAAAATCGGATTATCGAAAATCGGTTTACAACGGTCAGTTATGCAAATTTTGCCCGCTTATCACTACTTTAGATAATATTTGGCTAAAAATATTGACTGTTTAAAGGGCAAACCATTGAAGAGGGAAGTAGAAGGGTCTATCTTGTGTTGTGCTTACACATGCCTTAAGATCTTTGTTACTGTGACAACATAACATAACATAACTTCACGCCTGTATCCCCGAAGGGGTAGGCAGAGGTGTATTACACACCCACGATTCGCCATTTTATGTTGAGGTCCCAATGTAATAGGGGGCGAGCCTATTGCCATCTATCGGGCACATTGTTAAGCGAGCGATAATTAACATTTATTATATAACATAACATAACTTCACGCCTGTATCCCCGAAGGGGTAGGCAGAGGTGTATTACACACCCACGACTCGCCATTTATTAATGCACACATAACTACGAAAAGTCAGAGGTGTGTGCCCGGGGCGACTGGAGATCGAACTTAAGACCTCGTCTCAGCAGTCCGTTACGTACGCCACTGGGCTATCATTGTTCCTGTGTTTACAAGCAAATCAATTTTATTCTATTCTATGGAGCGAGTGTGACGCCGCTGGTGTTGCACACGTCCATAGGCCACGGTAACCGCTTCCCATCAGGTGGGCCGTGTGCTTGCCGCCACCTAAGTGGTATAAAAAATATATTAGTAGATTTCTCTTAGTATAGAACAGACAACAGATAAATTATTGACGACTTCTGTGGCATGTTTTTACAAAAAAAAACGTATTCAAGTATGTTTAGGCACCTGCATTCTAGAATCCACAACACAAGGTAGTTAAGCGAACTTAAAATTGTAACACATTGAATGCGGTTATGCATAATAGATAATTAAGTGATGTACACAACCGCGGTAGCCTAGTGGTATGGGTAATGGACTGCTGAGACGAGGTTTTGGGTTCGATCCCAGGTTTTACCATGGCACACACCAATGACTTTTCGATGCTTTTCGAAGTTATGTGTGTATTTATCGCAGGCTTATAAGTGCCCGGTTAATGGCAATAGGCTCGCCACCTATTACATTGGGACCTAAACATAAACTGGCGAAATGTGGGTGCTAGCACCTCTGCCTACCCCTTCGGGGATATAGGCGTGAGTTTATGTTATGTTATGTTATGTTAAGTGATATAAATTTTGACGTGTAACATTTTTACGAATAATAATGATGTATGAACTATGCGTTGAGTGCCATATAGCGCTGTGTAGAATATCGTGGAATATTTAATTATTACAAAGTGCAGCTAATTTCATATTGCAGTTATGATCGAGGCTAAGGCGCATCCCGGACCAAAAAGTTTGGCAGGGCGTACCTGGGGTGCCCGGCAATGGACGCTTGTGAAGGTGACCGTGAGGTTTTAGTGGGTTCGATTCCGACATACCCACGTTATTACTGGCACCGGTGGATTGAAGCCCGTGGGGGTTTCCGAACGAAAAAAAATGTTTATCGGGAATAGTGTATCTTTCAAATGGCGAAAATATTTTTGTCAACAAGTGCAGTTGTTTATATTTATAAACAAAAAATTCATAAAAATCAACCTCTCCGTTTATAATATTGGTAAAGATAGTGAGATTAATTTAGGATTATAGTAGAAAATATGCCCTTGAATATTTTAGTATGCAGAATAATTTAAATAGTTAAATATACATCCGTTTATCTGTTAAAACACCCACGTAACAATACAGGAAAATAGCATAGTTTAACCCAAAAACTCCGGGAAAAATCCGGGAAAAATCCGGGAGAGAGAATCAATTTTTTTTCCCTTTATAGATAGCCGCGTATCGTCTAAATATTTAATTTCTAATTCCGCGTGAACCAGTTGTCAGGTATTACACGTAAGTTCTACTTAACTAGCCTTACTCGTGGAAACATTGGCAGAGTGGTACAGTCAGCGACAAAAGTTGGTGTACACTAAAATATTTACAAACCTTTTTTGTATTGATATATATGGATCAATAATTAAAGCTCAATTAATTTTAAAATCCTCAAAGAATACAATATATTTCATGTTTTGTCTATTATTTCATGAAAGGTGATCAACTAATTAGAATTTACTTTTTCTTTTTTTTATATTTAGATACGTCAATTTGACTTCACCTCGCCTGATGGTAAGCTAAAGGTAAAGCCTCAGGAAAGAGGGTCACCATTACATACACGTAACATGTTAACAATGGTGGCACTCAGCTTGACGGCCTCATCAGAAGAGGATTGTCGTCGCAGCACCGCGTGACACCCACCGGTCCCACTAGTGCTGCGACCACAATCCCCCTGCCCGGCTATGCACTTGCGCACCCCTGAACGCAATCAAACCGAAATTGGATTACTATGGAGGGTTTTTCGCAATCGTGCACGGTGGTACCTACCCGGCTGAATTCTGTGACAAATTTGCGTCGTCAAATTTCTACCACCAGTACTACTAAGCTACTTTTGTTGTTGACTGTAAAAGAGCTGTGATGCTATATGGGCGCATTATTTTATGCGTATACTAGGATCGTAGCATGTGGAAAGATATTATAAATAATATTTAACGACATACTATACAGCGGTATCTAGACCCAAAGTACGGATAGCTTTTTTAGCTTGTAATAGGAGTTCTAGAATACGAATAGACATTAGAATGCATTATTTTTTCTAAATACATACATATAATATATATAATACATCGAAATCTATGCTAACAGACCTGTCTATCATTATAAATATTTACACGAAGCGGGAATCCTTCCGTCCAAGTCCGTAGGAAACGCATATTATCAATAATTTACGTAAAACTTCACCTATATATATTACATTGACACAGGATTTAACTGATTTGGCTATTGCTGATAGTTAAGAAAATGGGGCTTTGAAATCTTTCTACATTTTCTAAGTATTGCCTAATTTTCAGCTCGGTTTCATCATCAAGTACTTACATGTTTGTATGGAAATCGGCTTTATACTATGAAATAGGTTTGGCATACACGGGCTCCTAATCTAATGTCAATTTTTTTCATTCTCATATTATTGTTTGGTGACCCTAGTACATTTAAAATTAGATATAAGTTTTCATATGACAAAAAAAAGTTGAAATTTTGTTAACCAGTGTTATAATAATAACAATACATATATAATAATAATATATAATAATAATAATACAATACAGTAAATTTAAATGAAAACTTATATCTAATTTTAAATGTACTAGGGTCACCAAACAATAATATGAGAATGAAAAAAATTGACACATCAGGTTTCTTACATGATCTTTTGGTTCGGTCCAGTCATTGGTATGGCAAATGGCATATGTCTGGGTTCTTGTTTGGCTCAACCTAATAGCAATCTCACACACGTTACACAACATTTATGTGGAACCCAGGATTTATCTTGATTCCTCACAGGAAATCCATAATAGTTCAAATAGCACTGTTATTAATGATGAAATTTCGACGCTGAGATGTAAAAGTTCATTCTCCACACACATAACAAAAACTGTCAGGGTTGTAAGAATACTTTCGTGGCATGTTCAGGATGTAACAAACGTATATAAAATGTAAGTTAGTTGTTAAAATAGATATGTGTAAATGAAGTTATTCAAAAAAAGACACGTATATGAGGTCAGAAATGAATATGTAGCTGTCACAAAAAAACTGGACGTGATTGAAACAAAATTATTATATATTGTTGATCAGGGTATACCAACATGAACAAAAATCATCAAAAAGTTCGTGTGACAAAAACAGTGTTGACCAGTGTATTTAGTAAACTAGAGCATGGAACATTCTGAAATCATTTCGAGTTCTCGAAAACGTGAATAGGCTCTCAGTTTAGAGTAACAGTGAAAAATGTACTGTTTTGTTTGATTTGTTGACGGTTGAGATTTAGTATTCAAGGGAAGTACAATAAAGCTCTTTGAGATAAAGTAATTATAGCTGTAAGTTAGGACACTTAAATTACTTTTGCAATGTATTATATAATATTATACATTAAGTATATGTAATACTAAGATATTTTAAGATGTTGACGTAACTTCTATACTGTTATAAAAATGGGAATAAATTGTGTCTGTACATTGGAGATATAAAAAATAGGGTCATGTTAAATGAACGATTTTGAACACAAATATATTTTTTTGTTTTGTTGTTGTAGTTTGTCGGTTTGTTCGCGATAGACGCAAACTTAACGGATTTTGATGCGGTTTCTTCTATTAGATAGTTTCTGTTTAGGCTTAAAATATGCCTAATATGTTTAATAGCTATTGGTATATAAGCGAATCTTCCAACTACCAAAAAGTGATAATTATCCTCCACGCGGGCGAAGCCGCGGGCATCGCTTTAAACAATATATGTATTTGAATGTTTACTAATAAGAGTGCATAATATTAAACTTTTAAAAATCTATAGTACCCACAATCGGTATCCATATATATGAAAACACTTTATGTGTGTGTGTGTAATTTTTTTTTGTTAAGGTTTCCAGGTTAATTGTAATTTTGTTGTACTTTGGGTATATTTTTGTTGACAAGGGTTCATTTTAATGTTGCACTTATTAATGAAATACACTAAATTGAATTAAATACTCCACGTAAATGTTGCAAGTGGGTTCTTCATACCTTTGTTTGGATTAACCTTACCCTGTTTGAAAACCATAAAGGTTTTTATGTACACTCAACGAACACTAAAATATTTACAAACCTTTTTTACATAGGAATACATGAACAATATTATTCATGTTTTATTTATTATTTTATGAAAGGGTCAAAAACTGATTAAAAGATGAGAATTTGTTAAGTGACTTCTGTCGTTAACTATACCTACTCTTGAAGTTGTAAACTAGCATGTAGCTTACTGTTATAAGCCATTGGGAATACAGCATACTGTTACTTAATATCGATATTAACTAAAAAGATGGTAATTTACTAATCCAGTGAGCCCATTCTTGTTGCAGAACACATGTCTGTCTGTGTGTGAACACAAGCCTGACACCTATATTGCACCAAATTAACTTAAACTTTTGGAGTTATATTTACTGTCAACCATCAAAACATAACATCACTACTCACCACCAATAATAAAGACATCACTCCCTAGAAATTTACCAGGAAAACCATACACACAAGAAGTTACAAATAATTTCATTAACGAATTCCAACGGTTTCAGAAAACATCAAATAACTTTCCGCTGAGGTTCCCGGGCGCTGTAAAAAATTGTTACGAATTGTTTCAACCCACAAAAAAAAAAGTATCATACCCTTGGTGTATAATTAAAATTTCCCACTGCAACTTTCTTTTACTTATTTAACGAAGAACGCTTCTGCGATTTCTTAGAAAAATGCAAGAAATAATTAAAAATTATACTCCTAATTAAAAAACGCTACATCGTTTTTTAATTAGGAATCTCCTTCATTATCTAAAAGCGAAAAATGTTTATTGAATTCATTCGAATGGTTTGTTCTATATATTCGGAAGTCGGTTTTGAGCTAACATGTTAATAGGTTATAGGTTTAGATCGGAAAAAGAGAACATCTAGGACGGGACTTGAACCCGCGATCAATCCCTTACAGGTTGAACGCTCTGACCAACTGAGCTACCTAGACACGTTGAATATTCGAAATTCTCCGATATATTATATTATACGTCTTAAGGTGATTTCTCCTTTTCCGGTCTAAATCTATAAGAAAAAAGTAAGCATACAAACTGCTTAAAAATTTAATTGTGTTAATAGGTGTTTAGAAGGCTGGGTGGACGGGTATACAGAGCCCTAACAACATCCTTGATGCCTAAGCTCACCTACAAGTCGGTGCACCTGATAAGCAACGCGCGAGCCTTTTTTTTTTTTTTGTGCGGAAATCTCTTCGGATACCCCCCCGCCGGCCAGCGGGGGCGGTTATGTCGGGCTTGAACCGACTAAAACCGCACGCCATCTCGGGTCTACAGACGCCGGGGTGTAAGGTTACTAATAGAGCATATCCCTCGCACTCCGACTGAGCCTGGGCCATTTGCAGTGTCCCCTCTGATAAAAGCAGAGGGGTACCTGGAGCGACCAACCCCCCCCCGCGGGCCTTGCAGGCCCGCCATACCCCGACCCCTCGTGCAATGGGGTCAGCTGGCCCTGAAAAGGGCCGGTTGGTGAGACTCTTGGCCGTTGACGTTGACGCCAGCTACTCCAGAGGAGCAATCAATGATGCGTCATCGCCCACGTTGCCCAGGGTGCACCAAACTTGGAGGTGATCCAACCAGTTGCACCCCAAGCAACGCGCGAGCCTATGGCGCAGACTACATTTCAGGGTCCTCCCAAGGTCAGATGGCAGTCGCTCGCGGAAAAGCCGACATATGAATCATAAATGACAAGCAGACCTCACGCTCGAAACTGCAAAGTTTGGACACAATTAGGAAATCGCTATGAGGATGATGAGGTTTCTAGAAAGCTTTACCCTTTATTTTCGTGCGGAAATCCTCCTGGATGCCCCCCGCTAACCAGCTGAGGTGGTTATGTCGGATTCAAACCGATTGTGTTAATAGGTTTTTAGAAAGCTGGGTGGACGGGTACACAGAGCCCTCCACAGTACCCTCACCCACTCAACCCTCCATAGTAATCCAATTTCGATTTGATTGCGTTCAGGGGTCAGCAAGTGCATAGCCGGGCAGGGGGATTGTGGTCGCAGCACTAGTGGAACCGGTGGCTTCACGTGGTGCTGCGACCACAATCCTGGTGACTGATGGCCCTCTTTCCTGAGACTTTACCTTCAGCTTACCATCAGGCGAGGTGAAGTCAAATTGACGTGTCCTAAATATAAAAAAAAAAAAAAAACGCACGTAGTCTCGGGTCTTCAGACGCCGGGCTGTAAGCCATTTCCCTCGCACCCCGGTTGAGCCAGGTCCATCTCCGGTTTCGAGATGGCCCCGTCGGGTTTGGGGACCACGGTGTCCTCGTCTCGCCCCGGGAAAGAGGGAGAGGGGGGCGCAAGAAGCTCTACCCTGGAATCTTTATGTCTCAAGTGAATAGGTGGCTTAATGGTAAGCTTCACCCACATCATCACTTATCAGCAGGTAAGATAGTGGTTAAAGGGGTCTTATTTCTTTTTTCAGAATCGTAGGAGTCAGCTGGATTAGAGTTTAAGAAAGGGCTGAACGACTAAACTCAACCTTTTCTTCTCTTCTATGGATGTGTTAACGCAAGAGACAATCTTTATGTTACAAGTGTTCACGGTAACCGCTTACTGCCAGGTGGACTGTGTACTTGCCTACCCTGTCGGAGATAAGGCATGATTTTGACTTGAACTTTTAATAGTCACTGACTGAGGTTTTTCATTTTGGAGCCAGGGGTCTGCTTAGTCCCATTCCTCTTATTGATTTAGCTTATACAGCTTTTATAAGAGCGACTGCCGTCTGACATCCTAACCCCGAAAGGAAAGTCTCTTTCAGAGTCTCATTCATCAATCAGCTGGTGTTCCGGAATGCAAGTGAAGTTTCCTTGGCTCCAAAATTCTTGGTACTATTACTACTAGAATTTAATTGAGTACATCGCTCGCTTAATAATGTGCCCGGCAGATGGCAATAGGCTCGACCCCTATTACATTGGGACCTTAACATAACTGACGAATCGTGGGTGTGTAATACACCTCTGCCTACCCCTTCAGGGATACAGGCGTGAAGTTATGTTATGTTATAAAGAGCAGAATATTCCAATTTACGCGGCTGATTTAAATATCTTCTATACAGGCGGAATATCTAGAGAAATTAAAAAGCGCTATTTACCGTATAGTATTGAAGTAAAATCTCATTCAGTTCATCAATGAATGGATCACGCAACACAGCTCGCATTCTCTTCAGCCCGGGAGCTGACACAAAGGCTACCTACCTTATAGACCAAGGATTTTAGTCCCCGGTAATATACTTTACGTCTTTAACAAAGGAACGTTTAATAAGAAAATTAATAGCGCTCACTACTTTTTGCTTTATGATAAAAACTATAAAAAGAGTTTGCAGCTGAGAGTTCAATTAAGACGGATCTCTGTGAAGATGTAAGATACTTATAAAACTTCGTGTGGTGCTTCCAGAAATAATGGTGAACTGCGGATAAGCTACGGCAGAGAAGAAATTCTTAATTGTTATGTATGACGACCTCTGTGGCGTAGCGGTAGTGCATTCGACTGCTATGATAGGAGGCGCAGGTTTGATTCCCGCTCAGTGCAAATACTTGTATGCATGAATATATCTATTTGCATTGGTCTGGGTGTTTATAGATGGTGAGAGTTAGCCTGAAGGTTAATTTCTCGCTATAGTTTATTTTTGAAAGGTTTTTTGACTTTTAAGAAAGTGACTGCTATCTGTCCTCCCAACTCCGAAAGGAAAGCCTGTGGCTTGCCTGGGCCAAAGCCCTGTCCGTTGATTAGAATATGCACTGACTAGCTGGTGAGGTTGCCTTGGGCCCCAAAGGGTCCTGTATGCCCAGTGACGTCAAGAGTTTCAGTTTCTACATTTTTTACAACCAAATTCGTAAAATATTAAAAATTAATCTCTTCTAAAAGAAGGCAAGTCTATTACCCTCAAAATAGAACTTTTACATCTTCCGAATTGTTACTGATAAATTCTTAACAGAAAAATGTATGTTACTACTTCTACAGTTATACCTTTTGAGTGGGTATCTTTTTTTTTTTTTTTTATCGTGCGGAAATCCCTTCGGATACCCCCCCGCGTGCCAGCGGGGGCGGTTATGTCGGGCTTGAACCGACTAAAACCGCACGCCGTCTCGGGTCTACAGACGCCGGGGTGTAAGGTTGCCCATAGAGCATATCCCTCGCACCCCGACTGACCCTGGGCCATCTCCGGTTTCGAGATGGCCCCCTCGGGTTTGGGAACCACGGTGTCCCCGTCTTGCCCCGGTTTGGGGGAGGGGCGCTAGTCGCCACACCGTCCCGGCCTGCTTCTGCTGGGGTGACAGGCGGCCTCACCTGTCACCCCAAGGCCTGCGCTCATGGAGGACGAAGGTCGTTAAGTGCGTGAGAGTTAGCCTGAAGGTTAATTTCTCGCTATAGTTTATTTTTGAAAGGTTTTTTGACTTTTACGAAAGTGACCGCTGTCTGTCCTCCCAACTCCGAAAGGAAAGCCTGTGGCTTGCCTGCGCCAAAGCCCTGTCCGTTGATTAGAATGTGCACTGACTAGCCGGTGAGGTTGCCTTGGGCCCCAAAGGGTCTTGTACACCCAGTGACGTCAAGAGTTTCAGTTTCTACATTTGCAACCAAATTCGTAAAGTATTCAAAATTAATCTCTTCTAAAAGAAGGCAAGCCTATTACCCTCAAAATAGAACTTTTGCATCCTCCGAATTGTTACTGATAAATTCTTAACAGACAAACGTATGTTGCTACTTCTGCAGTTATACCTTTTGAGTGGGTATCTAGGTGTGAATTGTCAAGTAGTACTACTACGAAGTGTATATTATATTGCAAGGCAAATGTGAAATACGCCACATCACTCATAGTGATATATGCTTTACACTCAATATACACTACATATATATTATGAAGTCAGTAAGTCGAAGTTAAACGTGACAGACGACTCGACGCAACCATTTCACCAGATGTGGCGTTTACATTAATTTACTTCTCATTCTAAATAAAACCGGCCAAGTGCGAGTCGGACTCGCCCATGAAGGGTTTCGTAGCAGCAAGTAGCCTAATAATGTTTTATTTTTTAATTTTTATATTTGAGTTGATTGAATGAAAGGTAACCGCGGTAGCCTTGTGGTATGGGTAATGGACTGTTGAGACGATGTCTCAGGTTCGTTCCCAGGTTTTACCATGGCACACACCAATAACTTTTCGATGCTTTTCGAAGTTATGTGTGTATTTATCGCAGGTTTATAAGTGCCCGGTTAATGGCAATAGGCTCGCCACCTATTACACCTATTACATTAGGATCTAAACATAAACTGGCGAAATGTGGGTGCTAGCACCTCTGCCTACCCCTTCGGGGATATAGGCGTGAGTTCATGTTGTGTTATGTTATATTATGAATGAAATGTACATTGCGGTTTACGATTTATGACGTATTAAAATAAACTACTAACTAGATCTCGTACAAACTAATTTTCGGTGGAAGTTTATATGGTAATATTCATCATATATTTTTTTTTAGTTTTATCATTTTCTTATTTTAGAAATTACAGGGGGGGACACATTTGACCACTTTGGAAGTGTCTCTCGCGCAAACTATTCAGTTTAGAAAAAAATGATCAACATCATTTTTGCAGACCTAATCATAGATAGGGTATGGGGTATCCCAAACACATATGGGTTTGATGAAAAAAATATTTTTGAGTTTCAGTTCTAAGTATGGGGAGACCCCTAAAATTGATTGTTTTTTTTTCTATTTTTATGTGAAAATCTTAATGCGGTTCACAGAATACATCTACTTACCAAGTTTCAACAGAATAGTTCCCATAGTTTCGGAAAAAAGTGGCTGTGACATACGGACGTACAGACAGAGACATGACGAATCTATAAGGGTTCCGTTTTTTGCCATTTGGCTACGGAATCCTAAAAAAGGAAAAAGTAAAGTTGTTTTTATATTTTACAACACAGATTACAATTAGAGAATTTGAATAGATTGTCTACTTGCATGAGCGTCTAGTTTAGTTAGTAAGTTTTTATTAAAGCCTATTACGAGCTTTGAAACCTAGTACAATGCATTAACTATACAACTTTAGAAGTGAACTAAATAATTTGGTTACCGCGCTTCAAGTAGATACTAAATTTTATCTACACTGAAATCGAAAAATTCGAATTACGAATTCAAAGACGATTCTATACATACGCACTTTATAAACGCATATAGATAAAATTAAAAATAATTGTAGTTTATGCAACTGTCATATAAGAAGGGGTATTAAAACACGAGAGTCTGTTTATCAGCCTATTATCGATAATAGGTTGACTCGAGTGTTTTAATAGCTAAGGGGTGTGCGTTGTTTTATAGACAATTGTTTTAAATAATTTCGTTTTACAGAAAATGTTTCGCATAATTTCGTTTCATAGAATAATTAATATACAGAATACTTACTTTAAAGATTTTTAAATCATTGACATAAGAATAATCATATCATAGAATAACAAATCAAATATTCTTTATCATTATATTGTTTATTTAATATAAAACTTATTACCAAGAATAACATATTATCAAAGTGAGAGTTTCTAACCGTTTCAATTCATACCGTTCATTTCAGTCAAATAATTTACAGGTGAAGCTATACTTTTTTTAAATATAACGATAAGTTAATACAATAAACGATTCTGGGTGGTAATATTTCTGGGTGATTAAAAAAAATAACCACGAAGGCTGAGGCGGGAGCGAAGCGGAGCGGAGCTCCCGCCTTAGCCTTCGTGGTTATTTTTTTTCTAACCTAACCTATCCGAGTCGGGGTAATCTGAGTCGGGGTGTTAACTATAATGACGTTTTATTAACAATTTAATAACAAATTGATGTTATTTTATTTTACAGAAGAATTCAAGCAAACAAATTTGCAACAAAATATGCGAAAGATAAAAAATTCTATATTGATATGAAATTATTCAGAAATTAAATTACTACAAGCAATCGGAAAAAAATTAAAATTGTAAATGTTACAGTTAAAAATAAATGTGATTTGGAAAATTATAAAGGTGGTTTAATATTCTTTTAAACATAATTCTACAGTTTGATAAGTTTGTTAAACAAAAAAATGTGATTAAAAATTCATTCAATTGTGTTTCTGTGAAATATGTTTCATTGTAGTAAATTGTTTTTGAAAGAATAATATTCGAAATAAAAATATAAGGACCAAATATTATATGAAATTGAACATTTTCTGTGAAACGAAATTCTATGAAATTTCTTTCTGCGAAATAAGGGGCTCCCATAGCTAAGCTATATGCAGTTACATACACTACTTTATCTTCACTCATAGAAAACATTGAAATTAAACAAAGAAGGTGGTTACAAGGAAGTAATTTTACACAACACAATTATTTTTTTCACAGTTCGAACTGCGCATGCGTGCGGCTTTTTTTTCATATTCAGCCTAAAACCTTAGACTACTTTAATGAATAAAAAAGATAGCGGTACTATAATGAGTTTTATGATACAGTTGGCGGTACTATAATAAGTTTTATTTTTAATTTTATGTATATGCGTTTATAAAGTGCGTATGTATAGAATCGTCTTTGAATTCGTTACTCGAATTTTTCGATTTGAGTGTAGATAAAACTTATTATAGTACCGCCAACTGTATCATAAAACTCTAATGAGTTTTATGATACAGTTGGCGGCTTCACCTCATGCGATAAACAGACTCTCATGTTTTAATACCCCTTCTTATATGACAGTTGCATAAACTACTATTTACACACTTGTTTGTCAAAGTTTTTTCTTATTGCCATAATCAATGTTGGATTTCTCTATGTGCTAACAGTTGCAGTAAAATATATGATTCAATTTTCATAGATGTAGTACAATGTGCCTAAAGTGTAGGTCTGTTCTCAATCAGCCCAGGCTGATTTGAAAGTGAAGCGATAGCGTATTCGCAAATAAAATCCCAAATAAAATTCATCGCTTAAACAGAAAGCATGTTACCAGTTTGCTGATCTTTTTCACTGATATTTCAAAACCAACAGCCCTTTTATATGTTTTTTATTACAACTGACGTTTCTATTCAGCTGGTGCGCTTTTTCAGAACTGACAGGTTTGCATTCAACAGGGAAGTTCGGTTTCGAAAATAACGTTGAATACGTTTAGATAGATCTACTTTTGATTGACGTTACGACTTCGATACGACATGACGTGATAAGGAGGAAAATGCTTAGATTTAATGACGTGTAATATTTTTGGAGCTTCTAAAACTCACAATATATTGTTTTTGAATTTTTTTTCAAGCATATAACCCACTTTATGGTAAATTGTTGTTCAATCACCCTTAGAATTTGTTGAATACTAACAAATTTATAAACGACTGGCTGCCCGCGTGGAATTCTCTTTCCATTCCCACTTACCAAGGGAGCCTATTCCAGGGATAAAAGTAGCCTATGTACCAAATTTCAGCCAAATCTGTTCAGCCGTTAAAGCGTGATTGAGTAGGAATTTTACTACATGGCTGCTGAAAAGCAACCGAAACGTCGGGATCAATGTAAAATATAAAATAACATCAAATAAATCGCGATAGAATCCGTTGAAAATGTTTTTATTTCTAAAGGAATTTTACATTGAAATAGATCATTAATAATGGATAAATTATTATTTTTGTAACCTCAGAGGATAATTCTTTTTTTCCAGTTTCAGTTTTACATCTACAAAACTTGGTATGTGTTAAGCTAATATCGCTGGCGAGTTTATCTATCAACACTCGCTACATAGTAGGCGCTATACACACCTTGCTTTACCTCTGAAATATCTATCGACCTGTAGAAATAACACCACATGG
Organism: Cybosia mesomella; assembly: GCA_946251805.1. Classification (NCBI taxonomy): domain Eukaryota; kingdom Metazoa; phylum Arthropoda; class Insecta; order Lepidoptera; family Erebidae; genus Cybosia; species Cybosia mesomella. The sequence continues at coordinate 24,654,993 of OX276405.1, forward strand.
ATACAATTGCATCGGTCTGTGTAACACAACAAAATAAAAAAAATAAAAAATTGCTCATCCAAATGGTATGTCAAAATATTTTTATATTATTAAAATCCGTTCCCGCAGGGGGAACGCAAAGGTAGATTTCGTGAAGCAATTAATATTATTTTATATAGAGAACTACGGACTTTAAACCATATTTCGTGAAGATTTCCGTACCGCACTATTTTTTTATTTTTCTCGAAAACGGTAAATTTGAGCAAAAAACGTTTCGGACATTTATTTTAGAGCAAAAATACCCTATCGGTTAGAAATATTTTTTACCCCTCTATGACCTATGCTTCTTCTATGACCCACGCCGAGCGCATTTTTAACATGCTTATTTTTTTTTTCTCGAAAACGGTAACTTTTAGCCCCCCCCCCCTCCACTTTTAGTTAAAGTTTTAATCTTATAGGTTTATAATTAAAAGTTGTTGGTATTTATGTATACTATGAGATAAAATTAGAACGGTTTGAATATCTTTCATGGAACGTGAAATTTTGAGGAAAAAATGATTTCACAAAAGTGAGGCCCTACCGTCCCCTTAGGCCGGATTCCACCCGTTCACGAACTTAAACTAAGTTTACACTCAAGCAATTTTTGACCGCAGTTTGAAAACGATTGGGGCAAAAATGCGACCGTGAGAGTGCCGCAAATTTTGGGAAGTGGAACCATAATATAAACTTTTTGACCAGTGGTCATTTCGGACTCAGGGGGTCATAACTAGACCTCCTATGAAGAATTTTTTTTAAAATTCGACAGTAGTCAAGAAACCAATAGGTAAATCGATTTCATCGAAATCTACCTAAAAGTGACGAACTCATTAAGCCTAATAGCGAATCAAGACGTCAGGTCTGGTATGAATGGAATACAAACCTGTCTGCTAGCACAAAGATCTTAAAAAGTTAAAAAAAAATAACCAAGGACATTGTATTTGTTGAAGAGTTAACGTAATATACTATTTTAAAATATTTAAAAATTGAACCTAGTGTCGGCAAATCTTTACAATTTATTAAAAAATATCGTGAAGTCTAAAAACACTATGAATTATATTTTCTTTGTATATAGCTAGTAGCTACTGTATTTCATTCAGAGCGCTTGCATTTTATCGATGGTCGGTGCTTTTTTATACGCTGGCCTTATTTCCAGATGTTCTGTGGAGAGGACTGATGGCCAATTAAAGGTCGGTTCGAGAGGAAAGTGGGTAAATTGCAAGTGCTGAAATACTTGTTGAATGGTTTTGTGTACAAGTAAAATACTAAAGTTGATTATTTTTTAATCGTTCTATAAGAAAACGACATTAGAAATTTCTGAATAAGGAATGAAACAGTACAATAGGTTGCTTTTTCGCTTAAAATTTTTCTCCTGGGCAATCTATGAAGAGAAAAATGTTTAGAGTAAGCTGTATGTTGTTTGACGTAACCAGTAATAGTTTGGTATATGGCGATTTTACTTCTTCATATCTCACTAATACTTTAAAATTATATATAAAATATAAGTTTATTAAGATGTTTATGCCTAATGGTCTAACGGCTGAACGGATCTGGCATTTTTTTTTACACGGATAGATTACTAGGTCTGCAAGGCGAATAGCTGCTTGCAATGTTGAGCTGAGTGAGACATCGTGATTTGAATTATTAAGAGCGATTTATTTATCATTAAAATCATTCATTCATAATCACTTTCATCAATAATTTGTTCAACTGTGGTGGTGCGATACTTCTCATTTTTTCGTGATGATAGTTATTCGGGAGTTTTGGACGACTGTTTTGGCGCCAAAACTTGTCCAATAGATTTGACCGCTATTGCGGAATCAGATTTTGAAAATTTTGAACAGTGATCATTCCTCCGTGGCAAGTCCGATTTTGAAAATTATTTTTGAAAGTTACAACTCTGGACATGCTTTCTGAGCGTGTCAAGTTTGGTCACAGTGTGTCGAGCGGTTATTATGTTATTCCATCTGGATTTTTTTTAACGGTGATCATTCCTCTGTGGTAGCATTAATTTTTTTCAAAATATATCCATAAACCTTCCTCTGATTGACCTATTTAATCATGCCAAATTTGGTTCTGATTGGATTAGTAGTTTAGGAGGAGACCTGTGACAAAGAAAATCCTGAAGTCTGGTATGAGGAGCTTTCGCTCGACTTCGTCTCACTCAGCTCAAAAATCTAGAATAACGCAAGCTGCGGGCAACAGCTAGGATAGGTATAAATTTGTTGACTCTAATCTCTTTTTCTACACACTAAAAATATAATAAAGTTATATACTGTCGCCCTCAGAATTTTATGGACATTAATACATTATTCAATGTTTGTTTATTATTTTATACAAACTTTTAGAGCTAAGGTGATCGTTAACTTGGAATATGTAAGCTAATACTGATGGCGATGATATTTACGGCCTCTGTGGCGTAGCGGTAGTGCATTCGACTGCTACGACAGGGGGCGCGGATTCAATTCCCGCTCGGTGCAAATATTTGTATGCATGAATATGTCTATTTGCAGTGGTCTCGGTGTTGCTATGTATAATATGTATGTATTTACAATAAAAAGTATATTAGTATGTTTATCGGCATTATGGAACCCATAACACTAGCTAGTGAAACTATGCTTACTTTGGGTCTAGAGAGCGCTGTGTGAAAAAATTATGTTACTAAATTTTTATAGGAACTAATAATTTCCCGAGGGAGCCATCTCGAAACCGGAGATGGCACAGGTTTAGTCAGGGTGCGAGGGATATGCTCTATAGGCAACCTTACAACCCAGCGTCTTTAGACCCGAGACGTCGTGCGGTTTTAGTTGGTTCAAGCCCGCTTGCCAGGGATTTCCGCACGGAAAAAGAAAAAAAGGTCCTAATAAATTATAGCTGACACAGTGTCTAATACTACAGAAAAAACTTTCGTCAACACATTTAATTCCTAACAGCTCTACTTTTCATCAGAATTATTATATACTCGTAATATAGTCCCATAATAAAAAAATGAATAAATATTCTAGGACAAATTACATTAGGTGGCGCCTAGACACAAATTAAGCAGAGCTTGTCATATGAGTTCTAGAATGGGGATAAACATACTTAAATGCTTTTTTTTTTGTAGAAACACCCAGACCAATGCAAACATATTTGCACTGAGCGGGAATCGAACCCGTGACTTAGCAGTCAACCGCACTACCGCTACGCCACAGAGGTCGTCAATACTGATTTCAATATTGATAACGATAAAAAATAACATTTTTCCTCTAGAAAGGGACTTCAGCGTGTTAAGTCCCGTTGCGTTTTTACTTTGTATTTATAAGAATTATAACCACACGAAACATTACCAAATAACCTGTTTTATACCGAAATACGCGCATTTTGGTACGAAACAGCATAATACATAAGTTCTTTAGGTGGACGTAGTATTAACATGGCATTAGGCACACTTCATTGGGCTTAGTTAAAGACTCGGTGAGTTTGGATCGTTAGGGAGGCGAGTTGTAAAATTTATGAATCTTATCGGTGCTTCGTATTTAAATAGCTTTGCACTTGAATATGCACATTTTACTTGTAGAAAATATCACTTTAGTAATACTCAAATAGATTATTAAATCAATTAAATTTTTAAGCAGTTTGTATGATTACTTTTTCTAAAGATTTATATTGGAAGAAGAGAACAACCAGAACGGGACTTGAACCCGCGGCCAGTCCCTTACAGGGACAGACACGTCCCAAATATTCGAAATTCTCCGATCTATTATATACATCTTAAGGCGACGCTGGAGTCATCTACCGTAATTCTTGCGAACTACGGAAACAATGAATAACTTTACAGTCATTTTTAAACATTGTTTTTTGATGACTACGCCTAATTAATTCAATTAAATTTTTAAGCATTTGAACACTACGTATCTAGATAGCTCAGCTGGTCAGAGCATTACCCCTGTAAGGGACTGGTCGCGGGTTCAAGTCCCGTTCTAGGTGTTCTCTTTTTCCGATCTAAATCTTTAGATTATTAAATGTTTGAAATGTAGATATTCACAAAGTTATAATATCAATTCTACTAATATTATGAATGTAAAATTTTGTGAAGTTGATGTTTGGTACTCAATCATGCTCTAACGGCTGGATGGATCTGGCTGGAATTTTGGTACAGGGACAGATTATGGTTTGGAATAACTTCGATCGGGTGTTAGAATTTTTAATGAATTTATTTCCAGACAAAGCCAGGACCCGGGTCGCTAGTATAAATTGATGTTAATTACATACTTATGATATTGTATCTATTATCATGATTATATATCTATTTCTACAACTCACGTGAAGGTAAGTTTAGTAATATTAGTTTAGTAATGTTACATAATATGTAACGACCTAATATTACTAAACTTAATATGAAATTGTCGTTTTTCTTGAAGAAATTGGAGGAAACCCAATTTTCAGTACTAACATTTTTGCATGATTTTTAGGAACAACAAATCCAAATTTCATGATTTTTTTTGTGTATGAATGAGACAACATTAAGCTAACAAACAGCAACTTTTATTACATTTTTAAAAGTGACAGCTGTTAAGTAATACGAAATTTATCATCAAAGTGGAAAGCATTTAGGAAGTACTGTTTTTGAAGATCGAATTAATTTGTCAAGCTGCCAATAAAAACAAATTTAATACAGAGTTGTAAAATCTTGAAATCAACTTTCAAACAAAATATAAATAATGGAAATAGCTATTAAATTACAGGAATAACGAACTCATGAATTTGTAAAAAAATTTCGGCAATTTCATAGGTAGTAAGATTAGATTTTTAGATTAGATTTATGTAAGATTCAAGTATTTATTTCAAATTTATTCAAACCACATCGAAAGTGACCTAATTCTGCATCGCACTATAAAAGTTTTCACAATGATTACTGCATATACAACGTTTCATTCCCCTGTGACCGTGCTCATCAGCAGAACTACAATACTGAGTGGAATGAATAGGTTAGCTTCATATAAGTATAACTTTCAAAACCTTAACTAATACTGTCTTTATTTTTAACAACAACCTATATAAGATTCACAGTTTCACCATACATCATTTTGTTATATCTCAAAGGGTTTAGGCAGCGTTTTCGTTGAAACTCCCCGAAATTTTATCAATACCTTTCTCGAGAACCACCCTATCCATCGGTGGAAACAGCATGAAAATCGGTGCATTTGTTTTTTAGTTTATCGCCAACACACAGACAGGTAGGCGCGGCAGAGGACTTTGTTTTATAATATGGCGTATGTTTTGTTTTAAATTTTTAACTGCACTCCGCCTGATTGCTAGGGTGAAGTCCAAAAAAGAGAGGATCGCGATTCCATTATTTAGTTCTTTTTGGCAAAAATAATAATATTAAAAAGTTCTAAAAGTCTGTCCAATTTTACTGATCTATCTTATTATTCCACATTCTACAACTATTTCAAATCTAGTGACTTGGAAACTCAAATTAATACGATATCTGCGTACTGACAGAAATTTCCATTTAAATCCACCCATTATTAGGTTATGTGACATCAAGAGACACTGATGAGATGTACGTACTTATCAATTTATGCGTTCGTTCGTCAAAAGTTTATTCGGTTTGAATAAAGATTGCAAATATTGTCAGAAGTGCATTTCAAATTTAGAATTGACAATGGAACCTCAAGTCCTTTGACATCACAAGGTCTATCGAAAGATAAGTTGCTTTTTTATTCTTTCAACGAAAACATGAGTCTACTCAAGATAAGGACTGTGAAAACGAAAAATAATACTTGAAGAAATACATTTCATGCTGGCAGGTAACCATTTTCCTTTTTTTTTCTTTTTGTAAGTGAACCTAGCTTTGTATAGATTGCAACTTTTATACGAATTGGAAAACATCATATAGTCATAAATGAGGAATGAAAAGAATTGTGAGTTTTTCAGGGATTTAAATGTTAGTCTTGATATCCTAAGTTACCCTTTAGCTAGTCCGACTGCTAAGTCATAGGTCGCGGGTTTGATTCCCGCTCAGTGCAAATATTTGTATAGGTGAATATGTCCATTCACATTGGTGTGGGTGTTTCAATTTACAAAGGATTTATTGGAGATATATATACACTTAATATAATCTTCTAGTTAACTCATTAAAAAAATATCTCAATCAATTAGCCTATTGCAGTCCACTGCTGGACATAGGCCTCTCCCATTTTACGCCATAGCACCCGATCCTCCGCCTTGCGCATCCAGTCTATCCCAGCTACCTTTTTCAGGTCGTCCGTCCATCTTGCTGGGGGACGTCCCACCTTCCGTTTACCGATTCATGGTCTCCACTCTAGGACTCGTTTGCACCGTAAGTCATGACAGGTAGGCCGCACTGGTCGAACACCTTTGTTTTAAGGAATTGCGGTAAAGGGGAGGAGAAAACCCGACGCAGTTTGCCAAATGCTGCCCAACCTAATTGGATCCTTTTGGTGACTTCTTTCTTGAAGTTGTTTCTACCGAGCTGGATAACCTGCCCAAGGTAGACATACTGTTGAACAACTTCGAGTGTCGACCCTTCGATGGCAATCGGCCATAGCCGAACCTTAAAACACATAACCTTTAGTAGTCATATCCAGAAGAGGACGTCACAAGAAGTTGTCGCAGACCGCCTAAACGCCTTGGTTTTGTCAAAATTCACACCAAGACCGACACGTCGAGAGGCTCCATTTAGGCTGTGCAGCATCTCGCCCAGCTGCTCCAGCGACTCGGCAACTATGACGATGTCGTCGGCGAACCGAAGATGCGAGATGTACTCGCCATTTATGTTTATACCCCGCCCAGTCTAATCCACAGTCTTGAAGACGTCCTCCAGCGCGTTGGTGAATAGTTTGGGGGATATAACATCCCCCTGTCTCACTCCACGCTCTATGCTTATGGGGTTCGTCTTCTGGTCTTGGAGCTGGACGGACATAGTGGCGGTCTCATATAGGCATAACAGCACTTCGATGTATCGCTAATCAACACGACACCGTTGCAGAGCATTCAGAACTGCCCAGGTCTCGATGAAGTCGAAGGCTTTCTCGTAGTCCACAAAAGCCATACACAGCGGCTGATTGTACTCGTGAGTCTTTTGTATAATCTGCCGAACAGTATGGATGTGGTCCACGGTACTGTAGCCTTTTCGAAACCCGGCTTGCTCCGGTGGCTGGAACTCGTCGACGATTCGTGACGACTCTCGAGAACAGCTTGTAGACATGACTCAGGAGTGAGATGGGTCTGTAATTCTTAAGCAAGGCTTTATCACCTTTTTTGAAGAACAGTACCACCGCACTCCCGCTCCATGCCCTAGGTGTTAAGCCTTGCTGGATGACGGAATTAAAAAGGCTCGCTAATTCTTGGAGCACTGGGACCCCGCCTGCTTTTAGGAGCTCAGTAGTAATTCCGTCATCGCCAGGACACCTGTTATTCTTTGTTTGCTTGAGAGCCGCCTCTATCTCGCACTGCTCGACATCGGGTACTTCCTCTGTGTAATGGCGCGTGAGTGGAGCTCTGTGATCTTCATCGCTGTGTCCCGTCAGTTTAGGCATCCGTGATGCATACAGCTGTCCTTATAACTTCTCGACCTCTTCGAGAATCTCAAACTTTGAGGTGATGGTTCTGCCATCCTCAGTTTTAAGTTTCGTCAGATGGGGCCTTCCCAATTGCAGAGCAAACACTTTCGACCCCCTATTTCGCTCAATCGCATCATGTATGATGTTAGTGTTGAAGCGTCGGAGGTCGCGTCGTACCAGCTTGATTTTTTTTTATTTTTTGGTTTAAGACTCTCCCATCCGACGAAAACGACTGAGTTGAGGGGGCTCATCACGCCTCCTCCTCATAAGTTCGAGAGTCTCAGGAGAGAGTTTGGACTCTAGCTGTTTGCGTTTTCCGGGAAACAACTTTCGGGACACTTCCTGCAGAGTTTTGATCACTGTGTCGGTTTTCTCATCAATACTGCTAGTGGTTTCCAGCATTGCAAAACGATTTTTAAGTTCCAGTTGGAACTTTTCGGATCCTAGAGCTACTTGGAGCGGCATAGGTCGGAGAGTAGACTGTATCATTTGAAATCTTTCAGCTTTAAGGTTGATATTTAGAGAGCCTCTGACAAGTCTGTGATCACTTCCGGTGTTGAACCTGTTAATCACGGAGAAGTCTCTAAATATGTGCTTACTGTCCGTAATGAAAAAGTCTATCTCGTTCCTTACCACGGAATCCCGGCTTTGCCAAGTCCACTTCCTATGGGGCTTCTTCTTAAAGAAAGTATTCATTAAGAAGAGCCCCTGGGATTCGAGAAAGTTGACTAGCATTTGCCCCCTGTGATTTCTGCGCCCCACTCCATAGGGTCCTATTCGCGTTTCGCCGCGTTCTTGTACTCCCACTTTGGCATTGAAGTCCCCCATAACAACGCTGTAGGTGGCCTTGGCGGTATGATTAATTGCCTTGACAATGTCCTCGTACACGGCCTCGGCGGTTTCATCGGGGTGAGTCGAGGTCGGCGCATATACCTGTATCACCTTCAGGGAACGCCTGTTAGTGATTTTAAGGACAAGGTACGCTACCCGGTTCGACACACTACCGACTTCAACAACGCTGCTAATGAGGTCCTTTTTAAGCAGAAAACCGGGAGAGCTGATCTGAGAGCTTCTCTGAAGTAGAATAGGTCGCCTGACTCAAGGGTTACCGTGTCCTCCCCCAGTCTTCGGATCAGGGACAACCCCAGTATGTGCAAGTTTATGCGACCCAGTTCTATCTCCAGTTCGGCGAGATGGTGGTCCAGCCGAAGTGTACTGCAGTTGTACGCTGCCAGCTGTAGTTTTTGTTAGTAGCCTCCCGTAACCCGGAGATTCTTAGCACCCCCGCCCCGCCGTTACCACGACCGCTACCGTAGTCGGGACTAGCGGGACCACCGGGAACTGGGGGCCTTTTGTTGTGGCTTCTATTCATGGGAGGTTTATGGCCTACTACTACCACGCTGGCCAGGCGGGTTGGTAGAGGGTTTAGATTCGAGTTTTCCTTCTCTTAGGTCAATTCGACCTTGGCAGAATATCAGCCTGAAGGAGCAACTACTCCCCCTAGGGAAGGAGAGGAGTTGCTGCTTCCGTTGCCCAGGGTGCACCACAAGGAGGTTTTCTAGCATACACCCTTTCAATTCATAATCTCCAATTAAATTTGAGTATTTGCGCCGTTTGAGAGTCTCCGCAGAAGCAGCAGCAGCACTGGCACAGCCAGCCGTGCGGGCTATATGGGTAGGAGCAATGGTGTCGACGCATGTTTTTTTTTATTTTTTTATTCTTTATTGGATAAACAAACAACATCACAATAAAAAGGCTTAAGATAGTTGAGCGATTATATAATAATTGTGACATCCACAGCGTTTACCACAAGTATGATAAATACATAATTATCTTAAAGGTTAAGAGTAATACATCTGTTTGACGGTGGTAGTGTTAAATTACGTTAGATTAGATTAGGTTACACTAGAGTAGGTTACATTAGATTAGATTACATTAAGTTAGATTAGATTAGTGACTGAAAGACCTCACGACCCGAGGGCTGCCCTCATGTCATGAAGCCTCTCAATCACCAATCTTCTATAGATACTGTAACTATTTGCATTTATATCAAATTCGCTGAAATTATTCTTATGAGAGATAAGTATGCGATGAAGAGGTGCGCGCACGCCTGCGTTAGTACGCGGGGTGCGGGTGAAAAATAGTGGGGTTTTACGACAGCTTCGCGTGTGTGACCTGAGTGGCACTCCATAGCTGATTTGATTGACAATGTCAACACAGTCGTACCGGTTGTGGCAAATATCATATAAGAACATTGCTAGTAGTTGCTTTCTCCTTGACTTCAAATCTAAAAAATTATATGTTTCCAATAACCTGGGATAAGATTGGCGGCTGTGATAGCACTTATAATGCATACAGCGCAAGAATTTTTTTGTACACTTTCAAGGGCATTACAGTATTTCTCGTACAGCGGGTCCCAAATACAAACAGCGTATTCCCATTGTGAGCGGATTAAGGTCTTATAAAGATGCAGATATGTAACTGGACGAGTGAAATCATTACTGGCTCGCAAAACAAAGCCGTACATCCTGTAATCTTTACTGCAAATATTATCTACATGTGCATCCAGTGTCAGTTTGGCATCCAGTGTAACACCTAAATCGCAAATATGTTGTACTCTGTCGAGATAGTGACCACCTACTGTATAGCTATATGTACTGAACGAGCGTTTTCTAGTAAATGTGATAGTTTTACATTTACCGAGACTGAGCTGCAATTTATTAGAGTTACAATAAATGGCAAATCTGTGCAGGTCCTCCTGAAACTCAAGCTGATCATTGATAGTATTTATAGTTCTGTAAATCTTTAAGTCATCGGCATATAACAAATACTTACAATGACGAAAGCAAGTATGTACATCATTAATACATAAAATGAACAGCAGGGGACCAAGAATAGACCCCTGTGGCACGCCAGACGATGCCATAACCGTTTCAGATTCGTATCCATTGATGACAACTTTTTGTGTTCTATTTGTGATATAAGATTTAAACCATCTCCAAAGATTACCGCGAATGCCATTGAAAGCTAGTTTTTCCAGCAATATTTTATGATCTACACGATCAAATGCCTTCCAAAAATCTGTATAGACGCTATCTGTTTGCACATTATTGTCTAAATTATCAAACAATTCCGAAATGTAAACCGTGAGATTCGTGATAGTGGAACGTCTGGAGACAAAGCCGTGTTGTTGTGTAAGAATTGTCCTATGGAGTAGTGGATATACGTTATTATGCACCAGTCTCTCAAAAAGCTTAGATAATGTAGGCAGGATGGAAATTAGGCGGTAGTTAGCTATGTTTCTTTTTGTACCTCCTTTATGTATTGGTGTTATTCTAGCTGATTTCCATATTGCCGGAAATACTCCCTCCATTAGACATTTATTGTATATGATGTACAAGGGCTTATATATGCTTTCGGCCGTATTTTTAAGAAAAATGGGGGGATATTATCCAGTCCTGCACCTTTGGTAATGTCTAGTGTTTTTAATTGTTTTAATACATCGGCTTCCAACAAATGTATGTCACTATTGATAGTACCGTCAGGCATTGCTGAATCTACATTAGCTATATTATCAATACTGAAGGAATTAGAAATATTAGAGGACTGGAAAACTGAGTGAAAAAAAGGGGAAAAGAGGTTACATATGTCCTCGGGCCTATCAGCTTCTCTGCCTTCATAGTGAACATTGGCTGGGATGTCTGATTGTTTTTTTCGATTTTTAATATAGGTCCAGAAGTGTTTTACTTTGTTAGGTATACTATCTTCTACGAAACTCATATACTTTTTGTAACATATTCGGGATTCCCTTCTAAAACGGTCACGGTACATTGAGAATAAAGAGTAATCAGATTTATTATTATAAGTTTTCCATTTAATCCAGGCTTTATTTTTATTCTTAAAAATGTGTATCAGCGCAGGGGTAAACCAAACTGGGAAGTTAGAATTGGTAACGCGCCTGGTGGGAACCCGTTTACGTACAATATCAAATATATTCTCGTAAAGGATGTTAACATTATTTTCAATAGAATCATGCTGAAACAATTCATACCAATTAATTTCCAAAATGTCATTGTTAATCAATTCATAATTAGCACTATTATAACAAAACCTTGTTTGCAACTTAGTTTGCATAGGTTTGGAAAGGCTATCATCAATAGGTATTAGGATGTAATAGGGTGGATGAAGGGGGTCCTTGGGAACTAGTGTGATAGGTGCAGACAGTGCACGGCTGTCATGTGCATTATAGTATGGCCGCTGAGTTATTACCGATTTGACACATGACGAATTGACAATACTAGTGAAGTGACTGAACCAGTAACCCTAATATCATTTGGGAACAGTTTGTTTTTAAATATTCTAGTATAGTGTGTAATTAAATAAAATCAAAACAAATAATAGTTAAAGACATAGGTTCTTTATTAGGTGGAGTATCCTTGATGGGCGTAGATAATTGGTCGAGGACATATCAAAATAAAACAAATTTGTAAACACTGTTACACATTTTAATGAATAGAGTAGGTACAAGATGTTTTAATAAATGACTACCTATCATTTATTAAAACAATTATTCAGACTCTGAACCAGATTCGCCAGAGCTGTCATCGCTATCAGTCAGTTGTATGACAATTTCATTGTCTATAATGGTGTCCACTCTTATATCATGTTCATAATCTTCTGTTATTAGTTTTTGAGTCTTTTCGACGACCTTGACCCAATCTTCTTTCGTTATTTTGCTGCAAGCATCTTTTAATAGACCCATCATTTTATTAGTACTGAATGGCGGAGTCGTATTATTAAGAGCTGCGTAACCTGTAATGTAAACATTAAATAACGTTAATTTATTACATTAAATAAATGAAATGTTACACAATTACCTACATGTAAGGGACATGAGATATTTATTTCTTAGTTATGTATCTTTTTACTTATATGCTGAATATTGGATGTTATAATAGTACAAATTATTCATATTCATAAGTTATGCGATAAAAAACAATACCTTTGATTTGTGCCCATATTAGCTCAATGGCATTGTACTGGCAGTGATAAGGAGGAATTCGAAGTACCCGATGTCCATGTGCCAGAGCTATCTCATCTACTTCATAACGGACTCTTGATGATTTATTTTCGCGTACCAACTTTACTAAGTCAGACTTTAGCAATTCGGCAGTAGTTTCAATTCCATTTTGGTGTAGCCATGCTAGGAGATCAGCTTTAGGAGTAGGCCTGAGTAGGCGCTTTATTCACTTGTTTCGAGTGATATGAAGCGTTGTCCATTATTATGATAGAAGGCTCTGGCAGGCTGGGTAATAATTGATTTTCGAACCAATTCGTAAAAGTGTCTGTATCCATCTCCTCGTGGTAATCGGAAGTACTTTTTGACGCGAAAGCCAGCAGTTCATTTTCAAAGAAACCACTTCCAGCAGAACCGGCGTGACAAATTATCAGTCGCGATCCTTTTCCAATTGGAACCTTTGAGGTTGATGCTTTTGTTTCGTCAGTCCAAGAGCGTGACACAGTGTGGTTCGCATTTAACCATGTTTCGTCAACAAAAACGACGTTGTCCCAAGACTCGATTTTTCTGGCTTCTCTTAAAAAGTCACTCCTTTTAATTATTAAATCAAATCTTTCCAGTAATATTTTCCTTTTATTCGTTTTTTTATATTCAAACCCAATTTCGTGCAATAGTTTTGACAACGCCGTTTTACCGCCTTTAAACAAGCCAGCTTCTTTTAAAGAGACCAAAAGCAAACGTCTAGTTGGAAACTCGTTCCTAGTATAATAACCATATATGTGGTTTCTTATTGCATCTGCATCAAAAACATCAACACCTGTCACGGGCTTTTGTCTTCGTTTTTTCTTAGGAGTGCGTAAAATATTATCTTCACTTCCAGAAGCACCAAATTTTTCTTTATTTATATTATATAGTGTTTTTGCACCAATTCCAAGAGCTTGTGAAACCCGATCTTTCACTTGAGTGACAGGAATCAAAGGGCCGCAATTTTGTGACTCACGCTCAAAGTAATCCTGTAGCTTTAGTACAAGCTCACGACATTGACTATTCAATGTTTTTCCTCGTCTAACGTTCGATAAACAGGAGAAAGCCGAGTTAAAAAACAACGGTTACACAAGAGAACGTAGTCTGTGCGCACGAGAGTACGGAAGACGACTAAACAGATTAAAATAGCGGTGGTAAGGATGTTGCCAGAATAGTATCGCCAATTACTTAAAAAAATACACCTATAACATTGCTTAATTGAGGGCGAAAATTATATTTATTAAATGTTGTTTTATATATTATAAATGTTAAAAATTATACATAATCATTTTAATTGTATTTATTTTTAAATCATAGAAAACATTAGTATTTCTGTCTTTGGATCACACATAAATCTTAAAAATCATAAGATACTGGCAACACAGTGCAATTAAGAGACGCAAAAAAATGGTAGCATTATATTTAGTCTAGTTGCTCGAAGGAATAAGTAAAATAAAAATATCCAAATAAAATAAATATCATAATATCTATTCCAATGAAATCGGACCGAATACTATCAAGCACATCACTATGAAACCTAGACGCACGATGTAACTTTGAACAAGCGCGCCAAAGAACAAAAAATAAATGTTTTCATATTATTTACAAACTATTTTAAGTTTTGAAACAGAGTTTATTGGAAAATTACTTGATTCTGACATTTTTACATAAAGTTTTATATTAAAGAGGTATTCTAAATCATTCGGCAAATGTGTCGCTCGTGCAAGGTTATATCGATTAATTTAAGAATAATCTGTCAAATCGGTAATAACTCAGCGGCCGTACTTTAGTTAGGCATAAGTCAAGTAATCTATTCAAGTCATTTTTAAAAAGATTCACTTGTACACAGTCCATAGTATATATAAAGTTTATGAAATAAGAGTACGGTGGTGCCAGGTTATTTACATTTTGAAGTTTCATTTGTGTTCCATCAAGATACCAATCAAAGTAAGGCAGATTGAAGTCACCAATTAAATGATAACCATCATAACTATTTATCTCTATAATCTCCTGCATCTCATTGAAATATGTGAGATAAGCCTCAGATTCTGTTCTTGGTGGAAAGTAAATTGCGCTTAGTAAATATTGAGCTTTGCCGATGCGTAGTTCTAATAGAATATGGTCTACATTAGGTGATATATTACGGGGGTATGTGGGGAGTGCGGGTGCGCAGCGTACGCCTCGCGCGGTGCATAGCGATACCAGCACAGCCACGAGCACCCCACCACCGTCCTGACGCATCGACGCAGCGCGATCTCGGTCGCAACGAAACACATTGTAACGGGGGTCTAAAAATTCATTATTTAGTATACCATCATGCAACCAAGTCTCGGTCAATACAATAATGTCATAATTGTGCGCTAATATGTTCATATAAATAGTGTTTAATTTAGTTCGTAATCCTCGGCAGTTTTGGTAGTAGACTTAATAATACATTGTTATTTGTGTTATTGAATTTTGTGTGTAAGTTTATAAAGTAGTGAGTACAGATGTTGCGTGTTACAATAGATGCCGGTTAGGATACACAAGCTAAGTGCACATTCCGATACACATGCACACACACGCACGATTTTTGTTAGTATTATAAAAATAGACTTTAAGCCAGCCAGCACGATTCTAGTGCCATTCCTTAGAATATAAGATTTCTGCCAGATAGCGAGACGCACTACGCAATTTATCAACAATAGTTTATTACTTTTATATACAAAAAGTGCAATATTAGATAGCCCCAGGAAGATAGGTACATTTAGACTAATATGGTAAAGCAACAATTGGCAATACGTTCTTCGAAGAACATGAATTATTATGAAAACACAAATATAACATCCAATGCAATACACATAACTACCGCATACATAGAATAGGCCCAAAGATGTGCCGATCCGGCATAAATACACTCTGAAATAGGCATTAACCATATCACAGATATAATTTTTACTTCGGAAAATATGAGTCATTATAAAAGGATAAAAATTATGTGTGTGACCAGTACACATTAGTTTCAGAATAATTTGTATTTGCTTACAACTTTGAGGGTAGGCTTTTTTATCAAGTGGAGCCACAGCTAATATAGTGGTTAGCCAATTTATAATGCTACAGTATTTACTGGTATCAATTGAGTGTACTTCATTTAATTCGAGCAATATCCTGGAATGATCTGATGGCCATTGCAGAAGAGGTATCCGTCTTACGGACCAGGATGGTTCCGTGCTTGACCCACACATATTTATATTCATTCTTCCTAGCAGCCTCCCCGCATTGACGAAGTAACAATTTGTTATTCAATGTTAGATGCTCATTAACGTAAATTGCAGCAGGATGCCCGGGTACGGATAGTAAGGACGAGTTTAAACCTTTGGTTGCGCGACTAGCGGCAATCACATTGTCGCGTAATGTCCTGTTTGTGAATTTAACTATGACATTCTTCGGTCGTCGATCTTTTTGATCCGCGTGAGGTACGCGGTGAATAGTCATAATATCAGCGGATTTTATAGGATGTTTGATTGCAGTACCCAAGCATTCAATTATACTAGTGAGATTTTCACCTCGCCTATCCGGGATATTAGTTATCTCGATATTGCATTGCCTGGCTTGCTGTTCCATGGTATGTATTTTATAATCGAGTTGTTGAATTTGAGTTTCAAGGCCAGTGGCTTGAAAAGTATTCTGTTCCAATGTCTTCAGACGACTGTCAAAGAGGTCCTGACGTTCATTCGAGAAATTAAGTGATTTTTCCATTTTCGTTGCGTCCCAAACCAGAGTCCTAACCATTTTCCATGGCATTAATGACATACCGTCCGGACTCTTGCCATCGTCGCGTGCCAAACCATTTGGTTCAAGTACAGCTGGCACACCGCAGTGACAAGAGCACGTCGGATTGTGTCATTGAGGCTGGCGTTCCCAGTGCTCCCGCAGCACGATAAGCCATGGTGTCTGAACCTGTCGACGACTTCTCCACAGCGACATCGATGCGGAGAAACACACGGGGCACCTAAACGAAGGCATGTTGCGATGCGGAAGGTAGTGTCATCTAACATCGTTCCTACGTTAGTTGACGCAAGAGCTTGTGGGTGTTTCTATGTATTTATGTATTTTTATGTATGTATTTACAAAAGAAAATTTATCTGAGTATGTTTATCCGCATTCTAAAACCCATAACACAAGCTGGTTAAGCTTTGCTTACATTGGATCGAGATAGCGCTATGTAGATTGTCGTAGAAAATGTATTTATTTTAATATAATAAAACAAAATTCATTTAGAATTAATTTATTCCATTACATTATTTTTATTTCATTGTAAAGTAAAAAAGAGTATTTTAAATATACAGTAAAATCTATACTACTAATAATAAAACTGAAGCCTGTTTGTTTGTTTGCTCTTATCTAGGAACTACGTCATGTGCAATTAGAAAAAATATTTTTTCATCTGATAGCCTGATTCTTGGGGAAGGTAAGAGACTTTATAACATCATGCTGCAAGGTTTAGGAGCCGAGTAATAAGAAAAAAATATAGAAACAAAATTGGCCCGTGATACAACAAGTACGGTACTAGCACGCTTGGGCACAGCTAAAATATTGTAAAACTTAAATCCCATAATAGATCATAATTTATACATTTTGAGTTTAACGCACTAGAATCACCATATAACTAATTCCATGTAAACAACACTTAGAACTGTTCGTAAACGCCTACTGGTAAGAAAACTGGCAACGTCACGTGCGTAGAGAGAAAACAATCAGTAATCAAAACATGCCGCGTCATGTTGACCCTACGGGGGTAAGGGGTAACGCCGGGTCAAGGAAATCAATTAAAACACGTCTTAATGACTTGCCTAATTAATGACTTGAAGCGGCAGGTTAATAGTTTAAGGCAATGTTTGTATAATCAAGACGTTGCGAGTTCGAACTTCATTAAATAAATCACGAGATGAACCAACTTTTATTTAACCTGTATGTTAGTTTGATTACAAGAGTCATCATTACAACGCTCTGTGGCGTAGCGTTAGTGCGTTCGAATGCTAAGTCGTAGGTTGCGGGTTCGATTCCCGCCTAATGCAAATATTTCTATGCATGAATCTGTCTATTTGCATTGGTCTGGGTGTTTCCATGTATAATATTTATGTATTTACAAAAAAAAAATCTAAGTATGTTTATCCGCATTCTAAAACCCATAGCGCAAGTTTCTTAAGATATACTTACATTGAGTCTAGATAGCGCTGTGAAGAATGTCCTAGCATATTTATTATTTATTTATTTAATTTAATTAATTAGTGTTAAATGCGACAAGATGTGTTTTAATTAAAAATAATTTTATTATTTATTATGCATGGGGGTTTGGAGC
This sequence comes from Cybosia mesomella, assembly GCA_946251805.1. Classification (NCBI taxonomy): domain Eukaryota; kingdom Metazoa; phylum Arthropoda; class Insecta; order Lepidoptera; family Erebidae; genus Cybosia; species Cybosia mesomella. The sequence goes on from OX276405.1 coordinate 24,672,961, forward strand.
ATAAGCCTGCATACCTCAATCAATTAGCCTATTGCAGTCCACTGCTGGACAAAGGTCTTTCCCAATGTACCCCATAGCACCCGATCCTCCGCTTTGCGCATTCAGTCTTTTTTTTTATATTTAGACTTTACCTTCAGCTTACCATCAGGCGAGGTGAAGTCAAATTGACGTCAATTTAACTTCACCTCGCCCGATGGTAAGCTGAAGGTAAAGTCTCAGGAAAGAGGGTCACCATTACATACACGTACCATGTTAACAATGGTGGCACTCAGCTTGACGGCCTCATCAGAAGAGGATTGTCGTCGCAGCACCGCGTGACACCCACCGGTCCCACTAGTGCTGCGACCCCAACCCCCTTGCCCGGCTATGCACTTGCTGACCCCTGAACGCAATCAAACCGAAATTGAATTACTATGGAGGGTTTTTTGCAATCATGCTACAGTATAGTCTATCCCATCTTCCTTTTTCAGGTCGTCCGTCCATCTTGCTAGGGGACGTCCTACCTTCCGTTTACCGATTCATGGTCTACACTCTAGGACACGTTTGCTCCATCGGCCATCGGTCCCTCGGCAGATTTGGCCAGCCCATTGCCACTTCAGCTTGCTTATACTGCGAGCTATGTCGGTGACTTTAGCCCTTTGTCGGATGACCTCATTTCGATTTTTATCCTTCAAAGAAACCCCAAGTATAGCTGCTCCCGGTCCGTAATTTTACTTCGAGAGTTATATGTTCGATGAATGGAAAGTCGACAGAACGTTTGATCGAATATTGCTATTTCGAATGAACCGTTTATCGCCAAACGCAACTTCGACTGAACGTTTTATCGAATATTTATCAATCGATGGACTGATGTCCGAAAATTAGTAAAGTTGTAACGATTAATAATTTTTATAGAAGGTTATTAAGTGAATTTAAGGTGAAGTAACTGAACTGTAAGAATTAATAAAATAATTGATGTATTTGTGACTACTACCGGCTAGGGCGAGCAGAGATAAATAAAAAGATTGATTACAATATAATAAGAGATTATAATCGGTAACGTCACATAAATTTATTTTAGGTATATGAGTAAATGAACCTCAGGGAATGGATTCTTAATAAAGAAATAAAAAGATGGTAGTATGCACTTAGCTAGTGGACACGTGGCTGGTGGTGATGCCGGCGTGCCAGGGTCTCCGCTGGTGTGCCTCGCTACCTCCATTATGGTGCGAAGCCCGGTGCGAAGACCCTGGAAATAGAAAAAGTGCGGGTCAGTTTGTCACTAGGTAATTACGTCCAAGTGACCCGCTAAAATAGCAGGTGAAGAGAATCTCCCAGCGGCAATGCAGCGTAGCTAGAAGCTATAAGAAAAAGAATATAAATAGGCAGCAAAAGCTGGTGCCACGACCTCTGACCTTAGGGGTCATCGGCCTCGTGGCACTAATTAGGTAGGCTGAAATAGCACACATAATAAAACAAAATATAGTAAGCCCTGCATTTTAGCAGGCAATAAGCTGCACCGCTGGAAGGTCTTCACCTGTAGAAGAAGTAGGAAATGTTGATCTCAAAACTTACCCGGAGCCGACAGCAGTTGGCCACGGGGTCAAAGTGACTTTCCCCGGCGAAGGTTACCAAGTAAAGGAACGATATAAGAGCCGTCAGTTGATAACTGAGCTAGTGTTGTCCAATCTCGCTCGCACAACCATAGATATTTAGTAATAAGTTATAAAACATACTAAAATATCGATTAATTTTATTGATATAATTTTAATTGATTTATAAAAAATCCACAACGTTACAAAGTGGGTTAGGTTAGGTTAGAACTGTGACCCCAACAGAGCGCAAGCCGAGCGAGCGGAGCGAGCGTGCTGCGGTAGCGGCCGGCGAAGCGCTGGAATCAGCTTCCTTTTCATAAAATTTCATGTCTAAATCTCATTCGAAACAGCAATCCATCGATTAATAAATATTCGATAAAACGTTCAGTCGAAGTTGCGTTTGGCGATAAACGGTTCATTCGAAATAGCAATATTCGATCAAACGTTCTGTCGACTTTCCATTCATCGAACATATAACTCTCGAAGTTTAGTTACGGACCCAGCTGCTCCATAGCCCGCTGTGCGACTTTTAAGTCGTGGACTAGCCTCACTGTCAATGTTCACGTTTCGGCACCGTAAGTCATGACAGGTTAGACGCACTGTTTGAACACCTTTGTTTTTAGGTATTTGCTGATTACCCGAGGGGGCTATCTCGAAACCGGAGATGGCCCAGGATCAGTCGGGGTGCGAGGGATATGCTCTATGGGCAACCTTACACCCTGGCGTCTTAAGACCCGAGACGGCGTGCGATTTTAGTCCGTTCAAGCCCGACATAACCGCCCCCGCTGGCTGGCGGGGGGGAATCCGAAGGGATTTCCGCACGAAAAAAAAAAGGCATTTGCTGATTAACGGGCTATGGCACCGGCTTTTCTCTCGGGTTTGGTTTGTTAAGCGGCAGTTGCTCTTATAAAAGGCAAAGCAAACATACAAATATAATTGTACGAGAGCAGAATCCCGGCTCCAAAGTGCCGAGGATGCAACCGGAATTGGTGCTCAGATAATGACGAAGAATAGTTTTTTAGGGTTCCGTTGCCAAATGGCCAACACCGGAACCCTTATAGATTCGTCATGTCTGTCTGTCTGTCCGTCCGTATGTCACAGCCACTTTTCTCCGAAACTATAAGAACTATGCTGTTGAAACTTGGTAAGTAGATGTATTCTGTGAACCGCATTAAGATTTTCACGCAAAAATAGAAAAAAAGCAATAAATTTTGGGGGGTCCCATACTTAGAACTAAAACTCAAAAATAATTTGTGCATTAAACCCGTACGTGTTCATGGATTGGTCTTCAAAAATGATATTGAGGTTTCTAATATCATTTTTTTCTAAACTGAATAGTTTGCGCGAGAGACACTTCCAAAGTGGTAAAATATGTGCCCCCCCCCCTGTAACTCCTAAATTATGAGAATGATAAAACTCAAAAAAATATATATGATGTACATTACATTGGTCTGGGTGTTTCTATGTATAATATGTATGTATTTACAAAAAAAAAGTATATAAGTATGTTTATCCGCATTCTGGAACCCATAACACAAGCTAGTTAAGTATGCTTACTTTGGGTCTAGAAAGCGCTGTGTAGAATGTCGTACAATAATTATATTATTATATATATATTATATAATTATATTATATTATATATATTACCATGTAAACTTCCACCGAAAATTGGTTTGAACGAGATCTAGTAAGTAGTTTTTTTTTTAAGTCATAAATCGTAAACCACAATTTACCTTTCATTCAATCAACTCAAATATAAAAATTTAAAAAAAAACATTATTATGCTACTTGCTGCTAAGGAACCCTTCATGGGCGAGTCCGACTCGCACTTGGCCGCTTTTTTTAATAATAGTCACGTGAATATTTCTTTACCTGGTCTGATGGTAAGCTAGAGGTAAAGTCTCAGGAATCACCGATAATAATGTAAAGATATGTAAGAAAAATAAAAACAAAAATATTGTGAAGATGTGTGAAAAGGTTAAGTTTTTAGATTGCTAAACCAAGCGGAGTCACCTCTTTGTATTGTACAGTCTGCATTCAGAGAAAACAGGTCAAAGATGTCAGGCCGTAGTGTTGTCAGGCGGGCAAAGGATTCCGGGATATTTTGTTGCCTTGCAAACTGATTAAAAAGCTTGTATCCGTGACTTTTACCTGACAGTGTGTAAGTTGATCACATTTTTAATCGTAAAAAGATAAAAAATCATGAATTTTAACCTTTGCTTTGATAAACTACTACATTAGTAGTAAAATAAAAATGTATTACGTAAATAAAAATATCTACTGCATATTCTTCAGCTGTTTTAAAATTTATACAAAGTGTTCTAGAAGTCAAACATTACTATCTTAATAAATAAGCTACTCTCTTTGTAGTTAAATAATCGCCGGGTACTCCCTGCACTTGAGATTATATGCGCCGCGCTCAAACTTATGCAACGACTGCATTACATAATGTAGAAGGTACTGAGTTTTTAAAGTGATTTGAATTTATAGTAAGTTATTAACCGTGTTCAGCAGTTATTTTAATGAGAAATGAGAACTTTGCTACGTCGCTCTGAGGCGTAAGATAAGATAAACAGTGTTGCTTACTTTTCCTATAGATTTAGATCGGAAAAAGAGAATATCTAGGACGGCACTGGAACCTGCGACCAGTCTCTTACAGAGGGAATGCTCTGACCAACTGAGCCACCTAGTCACGTCCCAGATATTCGAAATTCTCCGATATATTATATACGTCTCAAGGCGAAGCTGGAGCCATCTACCCTTTTTTTTTTTTTTTTTTATCGTGCGGAAATCCCTTCGGATACCCCCCCGCCTGCCAGCGGGGGCGGTTATGTCGAGCTTGCGCCAACTAAAACCGCACGCCGTCTCGGGTCTTCAGACGCCGGGGTGTATGGTTACCCATAGAGCATATCCCTCGCACCCCGGCTGACCCTGGGCCATCTCACCACCAACAGCATCGCTCATCCTGTCTCCTCTGAAAGCAGAGGAGTACGGAGAGCGATGTGTTCCCGCCACGTTGGGTATTGGCCGACGATCAATGCCAACCCTATGAAGGGGTGAAGGGGAAGCCATTGACCGCCGCCCAGGGTGTACCGGCCGCTCCGATTCTGTTCCCCCCGGACTGCAGCGGGATCGGAATCGGAGCGACACTCGAGGAGGTTACCCAACACACACCCCTTACCCAACACACACCCCAACCCAACACACACCCCTGGAGCCATCTACCCGAATATCTGACACGTGTCTACGTGGCTCAGTTGGTAGGCTTTTTTCGATCTAAATCAATTGAATAATCAATACATTTAACCACTACAGTTTAAGCACTTCAACTACGTGTAGCTAGAATAGTGATTAAGTGGTTACCGAGTAGGTTAACACATTGTAAGGTTACGCAACACTAGCCTTATTAGTCAAAAGATGGGTGACCGACCATTCTTAACACATTGAGACCCATTCGCGCCTCAGAGCAATCAAGAGATTTGATAAAAGAAGTAACCGTACTAGACCAGCGGTCAGAACTTTACATATTTATTATGAATGTTAGGCTCACGTTTGACCTCTATCTCACCTGGTCGTAAGTGACGATGTGGTCTACGATGGATAACGTTTGCCTAGAAGGAACCTATTTACTCTAAACTTGAAGATTCCGAGGTCAACTTAACTTGACATAACATTAACGACATATGGACTGACGACTTAAAGGGTCTGGGTCATGATTTCAAATTCGGTTGAAACATAGTTCGAATTGTATATATTTCGACCACTATTTGGTTGAAAAGGATGAACTTTCCTTCCGACGAACGTTAGTTAAAAACAAATATTTCGACACAAGGGCTGTACACGAACTGTAGACGGATTGGAATTTTGATTTTTGCTAATAAAATTTATAGCTAAAGCATGCGACTCCGCTCGCGTGGGATATCGGTTATCGTTTTTTGGTTATATCTCCATTTAAAAAATGGGACAGACTGGATGGAAAAGGAAGGATCGGGTGAACACGCACATTTGGAACTTATTTCCAGCAATCGATTGCAATGGGCTAAATTGATGATAATTGATAGCATAATATTGATACTGGTATCACTATTAAATAAATATATTATAAATAAATATTCTACGACATTTTACATAGCGCTTTCTAGACCCAAAGTAAGCATAGTTTAACTAGCTTGTGTTATGGGTTCCAGAATGCCGATAAACATACTTACATGCTTTTTGTAAATACATACATATTATTCATAGAAACACCCAGACCAATGCAAATAGACATATTCATGCATACAAATATTTGCACTGAGCGGGAATTTTTCGAACCCGCGTCCCCTGTAATAGCATTTGAATTCACTACCGCTACGCCACAGAGGCCGTCAATCCATCGAGATATAGATTCGTGAGCATAAGAAATAGCAATGATTGCCTGGTTCGGAGAGTTGAAGAACCATCCCATGGACTAAGGAATAGGATCTGTTCTCCATCCAAAAAGTAAATCGTCTGCGGTTGTTGGCGGTAGGCTGGCCCTCTATTATGGAGACCTGAAGAACGAATTGGAAAAATATGGATGTGTATACCTGCCTGCCCGTTTATATCCCGGATGTGTATATCACCTGTGATATTATATAAATAATGATTTTTTTATTTATACATATAGGACACGTCAATTTGACTTCACCTCGCCTGATTGTAAGCTGAAGGTAAAGTCTCAGGAAAGAGGGTCACCATTACATACAAGTACCATGTTAACAATGGTGGCACTCGACTTGACGGCCTCATCAAAAGAGGATTGTATAGCTGTAGAGGAGGACCTTTCCAACATCCTTGAAGCCCAAGGCCACTTTAGCTGCTAGTCGTTACCAAATAAACAACGGACGAGACTCGGGCACAGGGTTGACTCTCGAGGTTAGGGGGTCAGATACAGTCACACTCGGAAAAGTTGACGTATCAATCAACAACAATAACGGACCTCAGGCTAATTTTTTTTTTTTAAAGTATTGTTACAACGATCGTCGATATCTCGGAAACTACTGATCGAATTTTCTAGAAATTAAAACGCATTGTTAATGTCGAAGTACTCTATCGATCCGTTTAGAAAAATCCAGAAAAGTCAATACAAAATCACACGCCCTTTGTCTACCTATACCTACTTTACCTACAAATCGCGATAACAAGGGCATTCACCTCTATCGTCGGCACGACTGTGTAGGTACTTGTTTTCTCGAACGCCCCAGTAAATACCTACTATTCTCGAACGCTCTAGTGCCTTATCTCTAGATGATTCCGGAACATTCTACCCTCTTTATTAAGAGCTATAAAAGGGCGCCCAGCGATCGACACGAGCAGTTAATTTTCGAAAGCGAAAGTGAACACATCTTACCGAAGTGAACCAAGAGAGTTATACCTGCGACTTAAGCAACGATTGTGGACTACTGTGAACTGCTGAGCGACTTGAACTGTTGAAGAGTACTGTGTGTGCTAGTTATTTAGTTGTCTAGTTTGTGGTGAGCGAATAAACCTCTTTGTTGTGTAAACGGCATTTAATTTGTACCCCGCGCACGTAACAGTATATTAGTAACCGAAATTACTAATATTCCCCCTAACCTCTCCAGCTAAGCTAAATTGCTTGTGTTAGGAGTGGGTTCACGTCAGTAGTGTAATGGCCAGGATTCGAACCCAGGACCTCTCGATCGTAAGGTCGACTCCTTAACCACTAAGCTACCGACGCTGTCTTTTCTTTATATATAACATTTTCAAGGTACTTTTCTATCTATCACGGATTTAACTAACTTATAAATAATTTAGGCTCTCAAAACACTTACATTTATGTACTATAACACAGGTAAGCAACACATTTTCAACAAGTATCCTGGCCGACTTGCAGATAGAGACATCTAACGACCTCCCAGAGGAACAAAAAGGTACCCGAACACTCAATTAGTTTTCAATTGTAAAGGAATCTGAATTATAAATGTATTATTGTTAACTATAACAGACAATATAGCACTTAGGTGAGGGACAAATTGATGCCTTTTAGATTCATTAGTTGAAGGTCTGCCTTCTGGATGGGAATTTAACTATTTAACACGAAATATACATTACTATATAAATCCTCTACTTGAGTTATAATGCTCAAGGATATAGGATTATTGCATCCGTGCCGATAACCGACCGCCACGAGCTTCTTGGCGTTACTCTAACATCCACCCTCAATTTTGGGTCTTACATTGAGGCTACAGCTCAAGTGGCTGCTAAAAAGCTGGGCATTCTGTCGAAGGTGCGACAGTACTTCATACCGGAACAGTTGCTCAACCTGTACCAAGCGCAGGTTCGATCCTGTATGGAATACTGCTCGTATCTGTGTGTTGGCTCAGCTAAATACCACCTAGAAGCGCTAGAGACAATAGAGAGACGGGCCAAGAGGCTCATTAACAATGATGCACTCGTCGAGATAAGGCTTCAGAGCCTTGAACATTGACGCAAAGTTGCAGGCCTATCGATCTTTTATCGAATGCATTTCGGAAGTGTGCGCTGGAATTCCACTATTTGATACCTCCAAGCCCTATCCACCGACGAACGACCAGACGCACAGCGACATTCCACCGCTACATGGTGGATATTCCACTCATACGCACGAAACGTTTTGGCGACACATTTATTATGCGTACGCAATTTCACTCCTTCCAGAATCTTCAAATCTCGAGTGAATAGGCTCCTTCTAGGCAAACGTGATCCATCGTAGACCACATCGTCACTTACGACCAGGTAAGATAGAGGTCAAACGTGAGCCTATCATCCATAAAAAAAGGATACTTTCAACTTAAAATTATTTACTTATTCATTTCATATGTAAAAACCATAATTTCAAATAATGGGAATTAAAGAAAAAACAAATTGGTACCTTTTTGGCTAAAAAGGGGCACCTTTTGGTACTTATAAAAATATAAGTAATTTATGTATTCCAAATATGTATTTTATAGGTTTAAAATAAAGTTCATTTCTATTCTTTTCTAAATACCTTTATCACACATATAAAACACTTTGCCGGGGAATCAAACTCTTATAAACACATATTACCGCTGTGCAACCAAGAAAAGTTACAAGTTGTGATGTAACAAAAGTGCTCGACAATAATATCAGAACTACGGCTAACGGAAACGAACGTCTCGAGAGGGAGCATAATACATTTTGCTTACGTGACGATTTCTACCTGCCAACTCCTCCCGCAATTCGTGTTAAGGTATATGTGTTCCTTTCTACCTACAATCCCAGGTTCTTTGAGTGGGGCATGAAAAAGCATTTGTCAGGGCCGACAAAGTAGGGACCACCATTTTAGATTTGGACTTGGATTTGGACTCCACCTCAGCTTACTATCAGGCGGGGTGCAATCAATTGACGGACCAAATATAAAAGAAAAATAAAAAAAAATGAAATGGGATTTGCATACAGTTCCAGTGACTTCTAATTTATGAGTATACTACTAGACTAGCTGCACGACACAAGGATGATATGGTATGGTATCGTTTTAGAACCAACATTGTGCCACTTTGGGTTGCTGTCATACTTTGACTTTGCTTATACAGATAGGTGTCAAAATTCATTAACTCATTTATCTAGTTTATGCGTAATTATGTAGTACAATCGAAATTCAAAATTAATTCTTTCCTCAACCAGGATCCGTGTCATATTTTGTGTGAATGCCTATAAAATAATGTTAACGAGAATTAACGCGATCATGTTATACTATGGTATAAACAATATACATACCTTAATTTAAATTGCGAGCGATGACGTTTCGACCAGAGAGCCAATTAGTCTCACAATAAAAAGATGTTCAAATTCAGTCTCAATCTACCAAATGACAAAAAAGCGGCCAAGTGCGAGTCGGACGAACCCGACCCCATGAAGGGTTCCGTAGCAGTAACATAATAATGTTTCTTTTTTAATTTTTATATTTGAGTTGATTGAATGAAAGGTAAATTGCGGTTTACGATTTATGACGTATTAAAAAAAAAACTACTTACTAGATCTCGTTCAAACCAATTTTCGGTGAAGTTTACATGTACATCATTTTTTTTTTTTTTTATCATTCTCTTATTTTAGAAGTTACACATTTTACCACTTTGGAAGTATCTATCGCGGAAACTATTCAGTTTAGAAAAAAATATATTAGAAACCTCAATATCATTTTTGAAGACCTATCCATAGATATCCCACAAGTTTGATGAAAAAAAAGTTTTTGAGTTTCAGTTCTAAGTATGGGGAAGCCCCCAAAATTTATTGTTTTTTTTTCTATTTCACCGAATACATCTACTTACCAAGTTTCAACAGCATAGTTTTTATATTTTCGAAAAAAAATGGTTGAGGCATACGGACGGATAGACACACAGACATGACGAATCTAAAAGGGTTCGGTTTTTTGCCATTTGGCTACAGAATCCAAAAAAGTGTTATCATGACAAAACGTTCAATATTTTCTACAAAATTTTGTAGGGAGCACACCTTTTTGACATTTGGGAGATTGATATGACATCAAGACTAGGTTGAGACTGAATTTTGAACATTTTTTAATACGAGAATTGGCCCTATGGTTACATTGGCCGTGGTCACAGGTGGGGCTGACTTAGTGGAGTGTGGAACCTAAGATAGAAACACGCTTGCACGATACGACTACATACAGGAAGCATAGCTATTAGAAATCTCTATTCCTAGACAGCGCTTTTCGCCGAAAATTTTGTTGATAGAAAACATTGTTTGTAGACATCTCGGTACATAGGAAGCACTATACACAGATATCTCTCTTCATAGATAGCAATTCTTGCCGTAAACTTTCCGGACTAGTGGTTCCGGCGCTTCGCCGGCTGCTGCCGCGCTCTGTTGGGGTCACAGTTCTAACCTAACCTAACCCACTTTACTTATTTTTGGAATATAATTTTGTACTGGCAAGAATTGCTATCTATATTCTTTATATATATATTATATTCTATCTATATATAGTCGTATCGTGCAAGCGTGTTTCTATCTTAGGTTCGAGTCCGTGAGGTAGAAGGTTCTTCATAATGTGCGGGTCATTATTGATATAATCTTTCTGCCATTTTTTTTCGTGCGGATAAGGCCCATCATGGAGGACTCCGCTACTGAATGTCGAAGTTTAAAATGTCGACGTATGTTAGTTCTAAAGTACAGGATCTCGATGTACGCCAGTTCGAAAGTTCACTGCAGCGAAGTATGCAAGGCCGACGTATGAAAATTTGATAAAACAATATCACGAGACACACAACAATTAATTTTCTAGGTGGTTAAAAAAAAAAACCACGAAGGCTAAGGCGGGAGCGAAGCGGAGCGGAGCTCCCGCCTTAGCCTTCTAACCTAACCTATCCGAGTCGATACGTCGGCCTTGCATACTTCGCTGCAGTGAACTTTCGAACTGGCGTACATCGAGATCCTGTACTTTAGAACTAACATACGTCGACATTTTAAACTTCGACATTCAGTAGCGGAGTGATCATGGAGGATTGGCTAGAGAGGCGACACGGAAGCCTCTCGTACCGACTGACGCCATGTATGTACCTATCGTCACCGACAATACTGACAGTGTCACGGTATTGCATACCTTGCGGTGCTGTATTGTAAAATCACGTCAATTGCCGTTAACATTATTGTGTATCATGAAATGTGATGGTATGCGGTGAAACGCGAAGTTATTATGTTGAATGTCTATTCAATAAATTGCCTGAAAAAGACATAAATAACTTAAAATGAAATTGGGTGGGGATAATTAATTGTAAGAACTATGGTTTAATAGTACGTTTATTTGCTGTCACTAAAAGGTGGGCGTAGTAATTAACTCAATAGTTTGGCGAAGAACTGAATTGAGTTCCCTTGGGCGTCATGGACACAACTGAACAAAGAATTTATTTCTGCACGGAAATTACAACTGCCACTTTAGTAGATTATTGTGTCCTGAAGTGTACTGAGCCTGAAAGTATCGGAACATTCTCTTAGCTGACGAAGTCAACAACCTATAGAATTTAAAAAAGTTCAAAATATCAGCGGTAGGATACAACCAGATTTTATGTTAAAATCAACCCCAGGGTATCATCAGCATCATCAAAATTCGTATTTTGGAGCCCGGGGTCCAGGTCCGCTCACTCCTTTTCCTCCCTTTGGTTTGTTTTATAAGGCCGTCTGACCTCTTAAGCCCGAGAGTCAAGTCTGTGAGTCCGGCTTGCAAGTTAAGTTGGCTTGGGTGACAAGCATAAACCCCAAAAACACCCACTAAATGAGATGTACCGTGAAAAGAGATGTGCTTCGTTATATAAAACTATTCTATCGATAAACAAAACCGCTAGCCGCAATACAAGTACCACAAACTGAACAAGCAAACCGTAAAATAATACAAATCCAGAGATAGTTCAATAAAGCCAGCGGCACACTTAATAAAGACTGGCTCCCGCTCCACTCTCGTCGCATCGTTAGTGAAGTCCGCTTGCAGACCGCCTATGTTCATATCGAGTATGATATTATTGCCAAATTATTTCTAAATAACATTGTTCAGTGAATGGTCAGAAAATGTCCTGACAAATTTGGATAATGAAAGTTTCACTGCATTTAAGATGTTGTAAGAGAAACATAAATATACTTATATACATGGAATCATATGTTTTTTTTTCCGGTTGTAATGTACCTTTTTTTTTTTTCGTGCTGAAATCCCTTCGGATACCCCCCCGACGGCCAGCGGGGCGGTCATGTCGGGCTTGAACCGACTAAAACCGCACGCCGTCTCGGGTCTACAGACGCCGGGGTGTAAGGTTGCCCATAGAGCATATCCCTCGCACCCCGACTGACCCTGGGCCATCTCCGGTTTCGAGATGGCCCCCTCGGGTTTGGGAACCACGGTGTCCCCGTCTTGCCCCGGTTTGGGGGAGGGGCGCTAGTCGCCCCACCGTCCCGGCCTCCTTCTGCTGGGGTGACAGGCGGCCTCACCCGCCACCCCCAGGCCTGCGCTCATGGAGGACGGAGGTCGTTAAGTGACCTCCGGCGCCTGAGACGCCTGCGACGCGCGGCGAGCAAGTTGCGGGCTCGGCGGGCCGGGAGAGTTCTAAATCTCTCCCGGGCGCACTCCACCATCTCCTTCGCGAGCATTACAAGCTCGCAGAAGGAGGTGGCGGCGGCCCACGCGCTCGCGCTCCGCACCATTGCCGCAATCATGCTGCCGAGCGAGAGGACTCCCACCCCGATGGCTGCCACGAGGTCACGCCTCGGCGCCTCCCACGCCGGGCAGTCTGCCAGGGTTAGAGTGTACCTACTTAACGGGACGCTCTGAAATATACTTAGAAAATTTTCAATCAAAAAACTTCAGCCTCACGATACCTTCGGGTTCTGGTGGGATGTAGGAGTATAAGGGTCGGGAACCTCTACGGTGCACTACCCAGGTCATTGACCTTGACCTTGGAGGCATCGAACAATGAACGACCACTACATCGAACAATTCTGATCACAATTTTTTTTTAAATTCTTTTCTGTTTACGTGTTTGTTCACGATGGACCCAAAAACTACTTAATGGATTTCGATTCGGTTTTTTCTATTAGAAAGGTCTTGGTCAGATTTAAAATCTGCCGTATGTTTGATTCCAATTGGTTTAGTAGAACCGGAGGTATGAACAAAAAAACATAACCGTTCTATGCGCTAGCTGGAGCCGCGGGCATATCATAACAGTCCTTTTAATTGCAATACTAGGCCATATTTAGATGACATTCCTAAATGTATTGAAAGTAAACCAATTCCTTTATAGCACCATATATGTATAATGCCAAATCCAATACAAAAAATCATACTCACGCAAAACAAATTAAGTGCATAAACACTCTAATTGCGTAAGGCTAGTTACACAGTAAATAACAGTCGTAGGCTCGCCGCATTTTCCTCACATCGTTAACACAGCTCGTTTGTAAGCCGCCCACTGCTGCGGAATGAAATATTCCCTTTGTCAACAAATCGCACCATAAATATATGGATTATGCTACGCGCAATTGCAATAATGGTGCATTTAATTTGAGTTACTAGGAAATTTGTACAGGAATGGATTATTAGGTGTAGTATTAAGCAGGATTTTATGAATCACATACATCAAGGTTATCCACATAGCTCAAAGAATTAGCAAGCTGAAGTGGCACTGGGCCAGCCATATCTCGCGAAGAACCGACAACCGCTGGGGTAAACGTGTTCTTGAGTGGAGACCGCGACTCGGCAAACGTAGTGTAGGACGCCCTCCAGCCAGGTGGGATGACGATCTGTGAAAGACTACGGCAGATGCTGGATGCGGCAAGCTGAAGACAGGGTGCTATGGCACTCATTAGGGGAGACCTATGTCCAGCAGTGGACTAGCATAGGTTGGTGATGATGAATACATACATATATTCACGCTTTTTTCCCGCTAGGGCCTGCAAGGCCCGCGGGGGGGAGGGGTCGCTCCAGGTACCCCTCTGCTGTTATCAGAGGGGACACTGCGAATGGCCCAGGGTCAGTCGGAGTGCGAGGGATATGCTCTATGGGTAACCTTACACCCCGGCGTCTGTAGACCCGAGACGGCGTGCGGTTTTAGTCGGTTCAAGCCCGACATAACCGCCCCCGCCAGCCGGCGGGGGAGTAAAAAGGTACCATGAAGTTGGGGTGCGACTGGTTGGATCACCTCCAAGTTTGGTGCACCCTGGGCAACGTGGGCGATAACGCATCATTGATTGCTCCTCTGGAGTAGCTGGCGTCAACGTCAACGGCCAAGAGTCTGACCAACCGGCCCTTTTCAGGGCCAGCTGACCCCATTGCACGAGGGGGTCGGGGCATGGCGGGCCTGCAAGGCCCGCAAGGAGGGGTGGTCGCTCCAGGTACCCCTCTGCTCTTATCAGATTTTGCTTTCTTAGCAGATTTGCTTGCCTGGTTCATGTATGTATTATCAACTAACTTTGTTTAAATTAATCAAGTACTACGTACATATTTTACTTTTAATAATTTAAATATTATCTTTGAGTAATAGTTTTACCTACTTTTATAATGTAAATAACGTGTTTGAAAGATTACTTTATCAAAATAATAAATTTGAATGCATAATTATGCTTATCCATACCTTTTGGGTTGGGATGAACTAAGAATGGATATTGGGATGCTTTTAAAATAATTAATATTTATTTAGTGGGTCGATTAAGGAATACCCATTTGGGATGATTTAAGAATGAGATGAGTTTTAGTGGAATTAATGCGGAACAACTAAATATGATTGTCAACGAAATTGTGTTAAATCGTATCGTTATATATTGTATTTATTGTATATTTTATACTAAAAATATATATTTTTTCTATCAGAAAAATAATGTAGAACTTCATCCACATACCAAACAATTTGGGAAAACTGTACGGCAATGTATCACGACTCACTTAAACTTGTTTAGTTATCCCCTTGAGAATACCCGGCAGTACGAAAATTCACACATCAAAAACAAACACAAAACATTTTCGCTGGCGTTGTCACTCGAAAACTAACAAAGTACCAAATCTGTTTGCTAAATGGCAGCCATGTTATGACAAAACGATTTAGCATAAACCCAGAAACACATCACTCAATCGCGTTTCGTTAGATAGATGCTCTTAGTTGATTATTTCGTTCCATCACTTAACGACAACATCTCTCCTTGACTGATGATCTGGATCTATATTGTACGACACACATTCGAATACGAATCTTATAATATGCGAAATAAAATTCAAATTTGCGTGCTTAAATCAATTCTGAATAGTTCGAATGACAAACAAATATGAACCATTGTAGTATTGTTTTAGGGTATCTATTTGTTTGTTGCGAGTAATGTACTCAACTTAAAGTTTTTTTTTGTTTCGCTCCGATAATTACTGAACAGAAAATGCCAACAGTTGAAATCGTAAAAAATATTTTGTGAAATAGTTGTATTTCTTTTTTTGTAGGTGTATTTTAAATTAGAAAGAAGTAAAGTTAGGATGACTAACAAACCATCGTATCTTACCTTTTGTATACCCATTTGTGTATATCCTCAGCTGATGTCAGCTGATGTTTGGGCGGCAAGTGGTCTACCACTTGCCGCCCTAATCTGAATCGAATCCATCCTATATACTACAGAACTTCGCTTACGTTGCCTTGTTAAAATAGTGCCTAACCCAAAACACACTCTGTGGGTGTGGAATTCGGGGCTCTGTTCTGGGCAGTTAAGGTTTCAGTCAAACAGGCAGCTAATACATACATGAAGTAATGGGGATACTTCCCCCCTTGGATATACGACGTGCTGCCAACTTAAGCCTGCTTGCTAGGTCAATGACTTTATTCTAAAAACTAATTAGTGAACAAAACCCAATCCGGATTTTATAATCCTGATGGATAAAGTTGAAAATCCAAAGTAATTCAAACTTAGGCAAACCTTTCTAACATCAAAATTTGAAACGATACAGTTTCGCATTATAAATTTACAGTAAGTTCATGATCCCGTAACTTCAAAATCCCAATTGCCACCAGTTTATTCTCTGACTTCACTTTAAACTGCTTCACTTCACTTGAATCTATGTTCGTAATAACATTTTTGATCTTGCGTCTGTGCCAAAAACATCACTAACTGCTCTTTAGCTAAGTATAATGTAATTATCACTCTATTCACCATACTAATTATCACCATCGAAGTGCCAATAGATAATAACAAATATACTACGACATTCTACACAGCGCTATCTAGACCCAAAGTACAATAAGTATAGCTTAACTAGCTAGTAAGCATACTTATATCCATTTTT
The DNA here is from genome assembly GCA_946251805.1 of Cybosia mesomella. Classification (NCBI taxonomy): domain Eukaryota; kingdom Metazoa; phylum Arthropoda; class Insecta; order Lepidoptera; family Erebidae; genus Cybosia; species Cybosia mesomella. The sequence continues at coordinate 24,689,335 of OX276405.1, forward strand.
TTAATGTAAACACATACACATTATACATAGAAACACCCAGACCAATGCAAAAATTTGCACTGAGTGGGAATCGAACCCTTGCCCCCTGACGTAGCAGTCCTACACACTAGTGCTACGCCACAGCTACACTTTGAAACTCGGGGTCTACTCCCGTACTCCCGGCGGGCCCTCGTAGCAGCCCTCGGAGTGGGAGTCCACTCGCTCGGCATCCTGGTCACAGCGATGGTGTGGAGCGCGAGTGCGTGGACTTTAGCTGCCTCTTTCTGCGAGCAAGTAATGCTCGAGAAGGAGGCGGCCGAGTCCTCCATGAGCGCAGGCCTGGGGGTGACAGGTGGAGCCGCCTGTCACCCCAGCAGAAACAGGCCGGGACGGTGGGGTGACTAGCGCCCCTCCCCCAAACCGGGGCAAGACGGGGACACCGTGGTTCCCAAACCCGAGGGGGCGATCTCGAAACCGGAGATGGCCCAGGGTCAGTCGGGTGCGAGGGATATGCTCTATGGGCAACCATACACCCCCGGCGTTTTAAGACCCGAGACGGCGCGGCGTGCGGTTTTAGTCGGTTCAAGCCCAACATAACCGCCCCCGCTGGCGGGGTGCTGGGGCTGGTGGGGTATCCGAGGGGATTTCCACACGGAAAAAATAAAAAAAGGGTCTACTCCCGTACTCCTTATTTTGGTTTATCGTACCTTTTACGGTAGCGATTGCCGCGTCTGACCTTTTAAACTCGAGAGAAAAGTCTGAGCCAGAGCCTCGTCTTTCAATCAGCAAGTGTGTCAGTTTGCACCTGCAAAACTAAACTAAAGTTTGGCTTGGTCCCCAAAAATTTGGGTGGGCTCCATATACTGTATCGCTAAAAGAAGCTAAATATTTTACGATATCGTGATCGTTAATTATAAATAGATATTGCAGCTTAAAGTGACTATTACCACTGCGGACCGCCTAATATGTTATAGAACGGCTTTATAAATTTATAGGGGTCCAATAGAGGTACCAATTAAAGTGTTTAGACCCAAACTCTACAACCCAACATGAATAATTCAATAATTGTTCGATAATTCGATGAGTTTATGATCAAAGAATTGGAGGTGTATTACGAACAATTTTTTAAAGTTGGTAAAGTCTTTCGCATAGTATATTATATCTTGGTACATATATACCGAAATTAAAGTATTTTGTAACCAAAATGGAGTTCTCTTCTTTTTAGGTAAATGTTACATAATATGTTTGTGTATTTTTAAGTATGTGTGTGTGTGCATGTGGGTGAATATGAGTATGCTTGAGTGAGTGTGGCTGAGTGAGTACCCATGGCTGAGTGAGTATGCCTGAGTGAGTGTGGCTGAGTGAGTGTGGCTGAGTGAGTGTGGCTGAGTGGGTGTGGCTGAGTGAGTGTGGCTGAGTGAGTACCCATGGCTGAGTGAGTATGCCTGAGTGAGTTTGGCTGAGTGAGTGTGGCTGAGTGAGTGTGGCTGAGTGGGTGTGGCTGAGTGAGTGTGGCTGAGTGAGTGTGACTGAATGAGTGTGGCTGAGTGAGTGTGGCTGAATGAGTGTGGCTGAGTGAGAGCTCATTTTTTATTTTTCGAAAGAATACTAGTAATCGAAATTACAAGTATTCTCGGTAATCCCTCCAGCTAAGCTAAACTGCTTGTGTTAGAAGTGAGTTCACGTCGGTAGTGCAATGCCTGGAGTTCAAACCGGTGAGGCAGAGAGAACGTAAGTCTAACGCTCAATAATTTACTAAGATTTTAAAAGATACGGCTCAGATAGGCCGCTGTTTGCTTTTTCAATCTTCCTTATACAGTACTGCACTAAGGTGAGCTGCTGTCAGGTGCTTCCAAACTGCCTATTTTACAAGAAATCATCAATTTGACTAGTTTATTGCATATTACGGAGAGTGTCAGCAATTTTGCTTTACAAATTTGTAATTATTTCTTCGGAAGGACCTTATTGAAACTGTATCAATATTAACTGAAAAAATTAATAGATTTAGATCGGAAAAAAGAACATCTAGGACGTGACTTGAACCTGCGACCAGTCCCTTGCAGGGGAAATGCTCTGACTAACTGATTAAATCTAAATCTTCAGATCTTCTTTAGCTTAGATTTCGGATATTAAATAATTTCATGTACAAATTAAGTGTTTCTATTCAAACATCGTTTTCAAATCCTTCAAATCTCGGATTAGATTATTAAATAATTTCTTTCGTTTCATTACAAGTTCATCATGATTGTATATTCCACTAATATTATAAACGTGAAAGTTTGTAAGGATATATAGATGTATGTTTGTCAGTCTTTCAAAGAAAAACGGCTAAACAGATCTGGCTGAAATTTGGTACAGGGATAGAATATAGTCTGGAATAACACATGGGCTACTTTTTATCCCGGGAATAGGGAAAAGAATCAGAATTCCACGCGGGTGAAGCCGCGTGCAACAGATTGTTTAAAATAAATCCAGTCTATAAACTATTAACATTCGAACATCATTAATCTAAGCCAAAATACTTATATTTATATTTTAGACGACCTCCGTGGTGATGGTGTGGCGGTAGAGCATTCGACTGCTACGTCGGAGGTACGGGTTTACTCCCGCTCAGTGCAAATATATGTATGCATGTATATGCCTATTTACATTGGTCTGGGTGGTTCTATGTATGATATGTTGTATCTACTAAAAAAATGTATCTAAGTAGGTTTATCCACATTCTAGAACCCATAATGAGCCAGTTAAGCTATGCTTCTGTGGTCTAGAGAGCGCTGTGTAGAATGTCCTAAAATATTTTTTTTTCAATAAGTTTAATTAAACATAGTTGAACACCAGCTCGTGGCCAATGACGCACATATGCGACCAAAAATCCCCAGCCAGTTCACCGACGCATATGTGCGACATTTGAACAAACTTCGTGGCCAGTGGTAGCCATTTGTGAAAATAAAGGTAGGCAATGAATCGGTTAAGTTACTAGCGCAGCTTTTCCTCGGACGATAAGTGTCAACTGCCTTGACGCTCCGGGGAACAACGTATAGAATTTATTATAAACATTATAGTGATATTAAACCATTCATGAGATAGTGAGCTCGGGGTGACCCATCCTGCAGGGAAATAGAAAGACTAGCTTTATTTTATAGCGGGTTGTGACAACGCCAGAGGCTTTACCTCTCATGTTTTTTATTCTCTTTCTCATTTTTTTTCTCCTCTTTCTAATAAGCATGACTTTTTAAGCGAACCTTGGACGGCGAGGTGAAAGCCTCAGATGCGACAGGAAGCGACACTGAGATGATATTAATGACCTTCCAGTCGCATAAATTTTGATGCTGCAACATGATGTCATCGTCAGGGTAAACGATTTTTTATTGTAGGAGTAATCTTCTGAGGGGGGCTGCGGCCACGCTATCGCGGCTGATGCCCAATGTTAAGGGACCCAACGCCCCCACTAGGAGACTGTACCTGGGGATCGTGCGAAGCATGGCCCTATACGGGGCCCCCGTATGGGCGGAGACTGACGGCCCGCAACGTGGCTGTATTAAACAGCCCGTTAAAAGATGGCCGTCAGAGTCATCAGGGGGTATCGCACGATCTCCGTCGAGGCGGCATGTCTCCTAGCCGGGACCTCTTCATGGGACCTGGAAGCGAGAGCCCTTGTGCTGCTGTACCAGTGGCGCAAGGAGGCGCTGGAGCGGGGCCATAGGCCGGAGTCCCGAGAAATCAGGGCTCAACGGTCCCAGCACCACCGAGAACTCATGGAGACATGGAGGGTGCGACTTGAGCACCCAAAGTGGGGGGAATCCACCATTGCGGCGGTGAGACCGATGATGAAGGAATGGTTGGAGAGGGACCATGGGGACCTCTCCTACCGAATGTGCCAGATGGTTACCGGACACGGGTGTTTCGGTAAGTATCTGTGGCGCATCCACCGGGCGACAACGCCGCAGAGCCAGCACTGCGAGGATCCTGGCGAAGACACGGCGCTCCACACTTTGGTGGAGTGCCCTGCGTGGGCGAGTCAACGCCGGGATCTCGTTGCGGTCCTGGGCGTGGACGTTCTCTCGTTGGAGACCATGGTGAGGGCCGTGGTCTCCGACGGGATCAATTGGCATGCCGCCGCCTCTTTCTGCGAGCAGGTAATGCGCGCGAAAGAGACGGCGGAGAGGGAGCGGGAGAGAACCCTGCCCTCCGAGTTTCGCAGTCTGCGGCGAGGACGCCGGAGACTCATCTACGCCCGGGACTACCGACCTCCTCGGGGCCTGAGGACGGCAGTTGGCCGACTCGCCGTCCTTACAGAAGCAGGCCGTGGCGGAGGCGTGTCGTGTGTGCCCTACACACGCCTGCCAACTCACCGAAGCGGGATAAAACCCGACCCCACCAGGCGAGGCCAAAGTCCGCCGGCAACCCTGGGGTTATCCTTTCGAGGGCTTACCCGGGGTGCCCGGCAACGGACACTTGGGGAGGACACCGTGCGGTTTAAGTCGAGACACGACATAACCACCCCCGCTGGCCGGCGGGGGGGTATCCGAAGGGATTTCCGCACGTAAAAAAAAAAAAAGGTGTAATCTCAGTGAGTTGTAAATAGTAAACACATCGTCACGTTTCTTAAATGATCTAAATCATTAATTTTAAATTACTGAATAAAATACTAAAAAATACGCTGGATGTATAACAAAAAAAGAATTGTACATTCTGATCAAACCTTTTCATTGGAATCAAATCTGAATCAAAATGGCGAAATAAAAAAGAAATATTGTCATCTTTCGCTTGTTCAATATCTTTAGACGGTCACTTTCAGAATTGATACACAATATAATACACATGTAGCAGATAATTCAGTGTTACATCACAAGAAATATGAGGTTGAACTATACAGATAAAATACTACAATTTTGACGGGACTGATATTTGTACGGAAAGATTTGTGGAACGTGACCAGAAATACTAAAATGCGATAAACTACGATAGAATAAAAACTAGATAGTTTGAACAAGATAGCTCTTTACTTTCATAACGTGAAATGCTTGAAGGTTATTTTAATATTTTATTATATGACTACATTTTATAATGAGTAATGTTGAATTAAATTAATGGTTAGTAAAGTGTACAATCCAAAATATTCATTGGATGTAATTCTTGTTTATCTCTTTGGATCATACTTGGAACTTTATCTTTAACTTTTTTAAATGTAATTATGACGTGTACAATTATCTTTTTTATAATTCAATAGTCTTTCATATTTTAAGTTTAGTATTTGATTTTATTAATTTGTGTTGTTATGAAAAAAATAAGCATCAGAATTTTTTTTTCATTAATCACGCCTCTCGCCTGTAAATCAGTAAACCAGTTTTTCGAGGCAGGGATTGAAAGTAGCAACGCCTCGCTTGCGGTGTTCGAAGTTTTAGGCTTTCGATAAATGTTTGGTTTCTTCGCATATCGTTATATTAGCTGAGGGTACAAAAGATAAACGTCAAGATGGCGGCCGGGTTCTCCATCTTTGGATTCGTTCGAATGTCTAGTACATAGGGCGCACTTTTTTATACTCTTGCAGAAATCCCTTCGGATACCACCCGCCTTGTCTACTATATCGTACTTTGATTTTCAACGATTTTAAATGGATTTTAAACGTTATTCGACGGCTCAGCAGAGCTTTGTTCCACTTTAAACTACTTTTGGTGATGAAGCCCCATGGAAGATGACTATTTATATCTGGTTTTCAAAATTCAAGCGCGGTCGTGTCAATCTCAGACATGAATTTCGTGAAGGTCATCTATGTACCAATGTGAACAACAAAAAAATTGATGCTGTGCGCTGTATGATTGAAACAGACAGGTATGTGACCTACCATGAGATTCGGGCATCCTTAGACATAAGCATGAGATAAATTAAATCAATCATACGCAATCATTTAGGTAGGTATAAAGAAGCTGTGCTTTCGATAGATCCCACACAATTTGACTCAAAAACCGAACCGTTTCACATGGTGCCATGCCCAGCTTACCGGATACAATGAAGGCGCGTCAAATTTAATTGAGCATAATTAAGCAATCTGGCGAATGGGTCTTTCAAGATGAACCGAAACCAACCAAACTGGCCCGCGCGTAAAGTGCTTCTTAACCGATGATTGCTTTTTTTTAAATAAAATTGGACAAGTGGCTACTGTTTTGTGAACAGTGACTGGTACACAAAAAATATTTCTCATATGAAAAACCCCATGAAATTAACCGTAAACGCCGTATCATCTTGCGCACAATGCAAGTACCCACACGGCCAGGCAAACAAACAAATTTTTGAAGGTGTAGGACGTAGAACTTATGATACAGTCCTAACCTGGCACCTGTTAGTTCTGTTCCCGAAAATTAAGAATCAATAACGTGATCAACGGTTTTCATCGCCAGAAAATGCTGCCGAAAAGTATGAAAAATATGTATCCCGAGGAGTGGCACAAATGTTTTCAAAATAGGTTTAATCGAATGATAAAGTGCATTGACGCAAAGGGAGAATGTTTTGAGAAACAATGAATTCTATTTTGACCATTAAAAGTTTTTTTTTCTGATTGGTTTTGGAAACTTTTAGTGCGCGCCACGTATATACCACAACGTAATATTAACGATGGGTTTCCGGGATGTAAAGAAGAAAATTCTGATGAAATCAAGCTGATGAAGCTTAGTGGTTAAGGAGTCAACCCTACGATCGAGAGGTCCCGGGTTCGAACCCTAGCCATTATACTACCGAGGTGAAACCACTAATAACACAAGCAATTTAGCTTAGCTGGAGGGCTTAGGGGGAATATTAGTAATTTCGGTTACTAATATTCTTTAAAAAAAAGAAGAAATTTCTCAATATCGTCTGAAGTTTGCACTAATGGAGCCCGGTATCCGCTTATAGTTTTTTTATTGGTATGTCGACTTTTCTGGGAGCGACTGTCGTCTGACCTCCCAACCCCAAAGGGAAAACCTACGCACGAGGCTCGTCCGTTGTTTAGCAGTGGCACTGAGTAGAAGGTGAGGTTGGTTTGGGCCCCAAAGGTTTTTTATTTTATTTGGATAAACAAACAGCAACACAATACAATATTTGCAAGGAAGAGTTCTTTACATGGATTATAATCGTGTTACCAACGATATTTACCACAGCTTAGTAAGGTAGTCATAAAAAAAGAAAGCGAATACATAACACAACAAATATAAGAAGAGAATGGTTTGAAAGTTTCAATTATCTTATCTCTATAGGTACTAGGACGCGTTGCCACAGTATCTATATCGTTAAAGTTACCATTATATAAGTTGAATAAGCGATGCATCAGGATCTAAGCAATACATCGGAGAATGTTGGTTGGGCCCTGCACACCTCAAACTGATAATCAGCATGATATTAGCGTTATGTCCCGATTGCATTTGAGGAGAATCAACTCCACAACTTTCATATCTGATATCTGAGATTATGTGTGACTCCAATATATTTGATTTGACGTGCACCCGTTGAAGCGTAGGTACTAATATATTGGGGCCATCTCGAAACCGGAGATGGCCCAGGGTCAGTCGGGGTGCGAGGGATATGCTCTATGGGCAACCTTACACCCCGGCGTCTGCAGACCCGAGACGGCGTGCGGTTTTAGTCGGTTCAAGCCAGACATAACCGCCCCCGCTGGCCGGCGGGGGGGTATCCGAGGGGATTTCCGCACGAAAAAAAAAAGAAAAAAAAAAGGTACTAATATATTTGTGTGTTTACATGTTTAGAACTAATACTACCTACTAATACACTGCCCACCTCACGTGGCATAGTCGTTTGTCGTTTGTTGGTGGCTGAACTCCTCCGTAACACTGTGGACACTGAGGAGTGTTTTGAAGCGAGATGATTCATGTCCGATGTACCATTGAGGAATAATCATCGAAAAACAGTTTCACGAGCGCGTGGCGTTAGCTAAGCGCGCGACCGTAGTAAGATGTCTTATTGTCAAGTAAGAGCCCTGCTTGCTCAGCTCAATTTATTTCAGTCGCACCCTGCACTGAATTCCTAGTATTATAAATGTGAAAGTTTGTGTGGATGTTTGTATGTTTGTTATTTAATCACGCTCTTATAGCTGAATGGATCTGACCGAAATTTGGTACAGGGATAGATTATAGTCCGGAATAACACACAGAAGCGGGAACGGCAACAGAATTCCACATAAATACACACATAAATAGATATTCACACGTCAGCATAAATTCCATAAATATTTATTTTTGTAGTGTTCATGTAAATAACGCTCAGTAATATGTAATTTATCTACTCTTCTCTATCTCTATGGGTATACTGTGCAATGTTTTTGTGAAATGTGTGAATGTTGTAAGTAATTCAGGAGACTTACGTGAAGAATATTTCACTCAGAGAGCGGGCGTTTGTATTGGGGTTCCTTGAAACAAAGACGAACGGGTTTGTATAATGTATTTATCTTTAAAGAATCTTCTATTAGTATAGTTTAATAGGTGTTGTTTACTCCCCAAGTGGAACATTAATTTATTACGACTTTAACTGATAGAACTGCATAGAACATACGAGCAGCGTGTCTTTTATAGCCTTGTCCATGTTAAACTGACCAAGATAGCAATAATTTATTAGGTTTAATATTCATTGAATTTATTGTATACTTACTATCTTCTTCTTCTTCTTCTTTCTTCTTATATACGAGGGTCAAACTGAAAGTTCTTAGAAAATCAAAAACTGATTACATTAGCCAGTTATTAGTTTTATTATATCTTTTCAAAATATTGTCCATTCACGTCAATACACCGCTGCATGCGATGGAACCACTGGGAAAAGCACTTTGCCCACTCGTCCTTAGGGGTCTCTTCAATGGCATCGCGATACGCAGCCACCGCTTCTTCAGCATTCATAAACCGCTTTCCTTTAAGTTTTTCTTTAATTTTTGGAAATAAATAAAAATCACAAGGCGCGAGGTCGGGGCTATACGGCGGGTGACCCAGTAATTCAACGTTTGATGTCGCCAAATAGTCGATCGTTCGCTTGGCGGTGTGCGACGAGGCGTTGTCGTGGTGAAGGAGGATCCTACTGCGAGGTCGTTTCTCTCGAACTTTTTCCAAGACAAGTGGCAAACAATTGGTAGTGTACCATTCTGCAGAAACTGTTTTTTGATCCTCTAACACAATTGTTACGAAATGACCTATCCTTCCAAAGAACGAGGCCACCATTTTTTTCCCGCACTTCGATCTCTCTTCACTTTAGTTGGCAACTCCTCGAAAGGAAACACCCACTGAGCAGATTGTCTTTTGGTTTCAGGATCATAACAGTAAATCCAGCTTTCGTCACCTGTTAGTATGTCGAACACAGCATTAGAGTCACCTCCGTTAAATCTTTCAATCATTTTACGGCACCAATCCACACGATGGAGTTTTTGAGCCTCAGTCAAATTATGAGGTATCCACCGGGCGCAAAGCTTCCTGACCGCTAAATGTTCGTGGAGGATTTTGTGCACTTGACTCATACCGATGCCTAAGCTTGTCCGAATCTGCTGATAGGTCACTCTTTTGTCAGTCTCTATCATACGCCGCACAACACAGATGTTATTTTCAGTCGTCGCCGTAGAAGGCCGTCCCTCACGTAAATCATCAGTGAGATTAGTGCGACCACGTTTAAACTCATTAAACCAGTTGTAAACAGTCGCACGAGATGGGGCTTCATCGTGAAAGGCCAATCGTAGTCTATCATAACTTTTTTGTTGACTTAAATGACATCGAAAGTCATAAAAAATCATTGCACGAAAATTTTCTCGTGTTAAATTCATGTTAACGTGACACAGACAATTTTCAATTTGCCGCCAAATCGTAAAACAAATGATAAACGAATGAAATATATACTCAGTAATATTGGCAAAGAGTTCTATTTTCAAATTTTAGAATTATTTTTTTATTATATTGTTTATAAGTGGCCAGTTCTAAGAACTTTCAGTTTGACCCTCGTATAAAAATGAATTGCTGTTCGTTAGTCTCGCTAAAACTCGAGAACGGCTGGACCGATTTGGCTAATTTTGGTCTTCAATTATTTGTGGAGGTCCAGAGAAGGTTTAAAAGGTGAATAAGTTGTTACCGATTGAGGCAGTACGAAGTCTGCCGGGTCAGCTAGTATATAAATAAAATTACAGCATCCGTATGTTTGTAGTAGCAAAACTTGAAAAATAGCCGATTGATTGATTAGAAACTCGCAAAGGTCATCGTACCTTTTTTTCGTACGGAAATCGGAAATCCACTCGTATACCCCCCCGCCGGCCAGCGGGGGAGGTTATGTCGGGCGTCGGGCATGAACCGACTAAAACCGCACGCCGTCTCGGGTTTTCAGACGTCGGGGTGTAAGGTTGCCCATAAGGCATTTCCCTCGTAACACGAAGGTCATCGTCCTTTTTTTTTTTCGTGCGTATATCCCTTCGGATACCCCCCAGCCGGCCTGCGGGGGCGGTTATGTCGGGCTTGAACCGACTAAAAAGGTCATCGTACCTTTACCTAAAAGTATTCATTCATAATAAAATTCTAGAATATAGATAGACATGCTTACCTACACATATTTTTTACCATAAATACATACCTGAATTTATTATACATATACAGAAATACCTAGACCAATGTTAATAACTATGCAGGTATAAAATATATGCACTGAGTGGAAATCGAATTTGTGACCTCTGACTTAGCAGATGAATGCTGAACCATCATGCCAAATACGTAGTCAGAAGTTTGATCACAGTCAACACTTTCCTCTACCTGTTTATGGGGGAAATAGTTGCAACCATATCTTACAAGTAATCGATATATTAGGCAACATTTCATGAATTTAATAACCATTACAGTCTTGTCAACTTCACTCAGAAACCTGAAGTTCATTATTAGCAAACTATGTTTCACAATCTTATCGACTTCAATTAGAGTCAACGACCTGTAATCCTTTAGAGGTGAGATGTTGGATATCGATACAGTGACTATTACGGATAATTTTCAGTTCGTTATTAGATTCTCAAATTGGATGTTGTCGAATAAAGAAATATACATTATAACTTATTTTCTAAATTAATATTTATAGAAGTAAAATCAATCAATCAATTAACCTTCTGTTGTCCACTGCTGGTGATAGGAATCTCCCAATATATGTCATAGCATTCAATTTTTCACCAGCCAGAAGGAGTGATGACTACAAAATTTGGCTGAGAAAGACTGGATGCGGCGGGATAAAGATAGGATAAGTATAGTAACCTTCTTTTAGTACGCGTAAAATAAAACACAAGGTCAGCGGGCCTGTTGGTATTGCTACATCCAAAATAGTGTACTAATTGTCTCCTCTAATATAGTTATAACTATCTGTCTCCTTCTCTCTCCTGTGTCTTCGTATTACATTATATTCACGAAATCAGAGACATGAAATAGCAGGCTTCGTCTGTAGACCCGAGACGGCGTGCGGTTTTAGTCGGTTCAAGCCCGACATAACCGCCCCCGCTGGCACGCGGGGGGGTATCCGAAGGGATTTCCGCACGATAAAAAAAAAAAAAAGTATCTAAGCCTTTTTTTTTAATCCCTTCGGATACCCCCCCGCTGGCCAGAGGGGGTGGTTATGTCGTATCTCGACTAAAACCGCACGGTGTCCTCCCCAAGTGTCCGTTGCCGGGCACCCCGGGTAAGCCCTCGAAAGGATAACCCCAGGGTTGCCGGCGGACTTTGGCCGCCACCGCGGCCTCGCCTGGTGGGGTCGGGTTTTATCCCGCTTCGGTGAGTTGGCAGGCGTGTGTAGGGCACACAAAATTGCGTAATCGACTTAATTGGAAAGGTGAACAGATATATCTATTAGTATCCACTATACATTTGCATATTTAAAAAACACCATTACGACTATTTCCAACCTCTAGAGTTGTAACAAATTGTTTTCATTTTGTTCTTGCATTTCTCTTAAATTTTAACCTTGTTACAACGCAGCTAGAGTTTAAATTTCAGTAAAGTATTGTGGTACTTAAAAACAATGTACTGAAGGACAAATAGTGTAAGCTTGTCCTAAGGGAAGCCAGCCATTAGTGAAAGTTTCATAAGTGATCGGTAGTCGATTTTATTAGTTGCTGGGGACTGACTTAGCCGTTACAAGTAATTTTTAACGAGTAATATTATGTTTAAACAGACTTTTTTGCAAATGAATTAGTTTATCATTGTGATTTGTGGTGTCTTTTACAGTTTTAATACTCGTAAAGATAACGCGTTCGCATTTTGTTGTAGGCTTGCATTTTTTTCACAGATTCACAATGTATATACGGCAACACAAAAACACAATGTGTTTAGAGAGACTATGTAGAGTTAAAGTCTGTACGCCCATATAATAATTAAAAATATTGTATAATTAAATATTCTAGAATTATCTGTTTATCTTTTATATATAAAAATGAATTGCTGTTCGTTAGTCTCGCTAAAACTCGAGAACGGCTGAACCGATTTGGCCAATTTTGGTCTTGAGTTATTTGTGGAGGTCCAGAGAAGGTTTAAAAGGTGACTAAATATGGAAGTTGTTATCGATTGAGGCAGTACGAAGTCTGCCGGGTCAGCTAGTTTAGAATATAATATAAAGTTTAAAAAAGGTTATATTATTTTCTCTATTCGAAACACATTAAGCTTAATATATATTTTTATATATATAAATAAGCAATTTCACTCATTTTTGCGTATTTTTGTGATTGATACAATATAACTAATCTATACATCTATACAAATAAATAAAATTGAGGTGTCTGTTTTAATGTTAAAAAAACAGATTTTTAATTCAATTAAATTTTTAAACATTTTGTATGCTTACTTTTTCTAAAGATTTAGATCGGAAAAAGAGAACATCTAGAACGGGACTTGAACACGCGACCAGTCCTTTACAGGGGGAATGCTCTGACCAGCTGAGCTATCTAGACACGTCCCACGGAGATTTTTAATGATTGCATAAGAATGTATACACGATACTTATAACAAAAATACCATATTAATTTAATTTAATTTTGTCAGTCTGTCTTTCTCTCTGTTTGAATTGAGTAATATCCAGAACGGCTGGGCAGATTTTAACGGGACTTTCACTGGCAGATAGGTAATGTTAGAAGGAGTAACAAAGACAACATTACTGACTGAAAAATATAGAGTTCGACGCAAAAGAGTTAAAACCTTAAAAATCAACATGTACTCAAGGGGGATTCAACAAAAACTAATAAAAAGACGCATAGATATTCTTTTTTCTCTAATTTAGCGTTAATTTTTTGCTTTATTGCACTAAAATACAAGTCTGTATTTAACGGTGTGAGCGCATAAGCTGAGATTTAATGATGTGAACCTCAAGTATAACCCTTTTTAGGAAGCTACAAAAAGTTAGAAAACAGTGAGAATATATTAAAAGTAATTATTTTGCATAAGAGGGCTTTTAAAAACCCCATACCCCTCGCATGTCGAGGGTTATAGGATCTTCGGTCGTCGACTGTCGTCTGCGCTAATATGTTGAAACTTATCTTCTGGCCAGCAAATAAATAGAAACCGCCCAGTACATAGAGTTTTAAAATGAAGAAAGTACTTATACTAAGTCATTTAAAACTTGATATCTTATGTGATATGAGACATCATTGTTTAAATTCGCACAATTTGTTTAAGTAGTTATTGGTTGAAAATATGATTGCTAGAGTTGGATTGCGTGGCGTGGCTTCCAGTAAAACTGTAATGTACACTTATTCTATTGGGATCTCGTAGATATATTTCGTTAAACAATTAGATAATTAATCCAGGCTGTAATCCAGCAGCGTAACCGCTAGACTGCACCATGGATAAGTTACTCTCTGAACCAACAATGTGGATACTCAGAGCATTTCTTAGTATCAGCTAGTTATTAGTATAAAACTATTTTTAACAGATTCTATCGCGATTTATTTGATTATATTTTAATTCAACCCGACGTTTCGGTTGCTTTCCAGCAGCCATGGTCACGGGGAGACTAAAGATGGATGTTGTCTTGTAGTTTGAAATGTAAGTTATCTCAAAGTACCCGAATTGTTGGTGTTACTATTTACGCAGAATGAGCTCGTTCAACTTTTTCCGTTGTGTGTTGTATTGTATTTTAATACGATAGAATCCGTTAAAAATAGTTTTATTTCAATGTGTGACATTCACGTAAACTTCCGACAATATCATCAGCTAGTTAATTATATATCGTAAACATTTGTCAGATGTTTGATTATTCAAAAGACCGATTTTGGTTTAGTTAGACAAGTTCCAATTTATGGTCTCACAAGAAAGAGAATCCCGGACCCCGAGGTAGAAGCTTCGTTTGCCACCGGGAAGATACAATAATGATAAGTTAAGTTTGTTATATCTTTATATTTAGGTCCCAATGTAATAGGGGGTGAACCTATTGCCATCTACCGGGCACATTATTAATCTAGCGATAATTAGCATTAATACACCTCTGCCTACCCCTTCAGAGATGCAGGCATGAAGTTATGTTATGTTATGTTATATCTTTACCTCAAATTACCGCCGATAAATTTGTTAAATTACAATACAAGAGCCTAACATTTTCGAAGTAATAATACCTAGTAATAAGGATAATGACGAGGTTTTTCTTTAGTCACAAAAGTTGGTAGTTTCAGCTTCTAAGTAACTGTTATTGGACAAAGAAGTACAAAATTGAGTAATTTTGAAGTTGATAGTTACTAAAGCAATATTCTAAAGTAAACTTTGTGTGAAAACTCGAAAGAATCTGAAGTTTTTGATAATGTTAGTTAGTTTTTATTTTTAGGGCGTGGCGTATCTGATGGGAAGCAATTACCGTGGTGTATGGACGTGTGCAACACCAGAGGTGTCACAATAACACTACCAGCCCTGTAAAAATCTTCTAACGCCATTTTTGAAGAACCCCATATTGTAGTCACTTAGGAAAACCACAGTATTATTGCCGTATATGCTAAAAAAATAGATTATCATGGTGCTGGACCATACGAAATGCTATCAAGTTTCTATTATCGGAATTTTCAATACCCGTAAAGATTCTGGAAAAATATATATATCTGCACACGCCTTTGGTGATACACAGGTGTGATCCGACTATCCTACAAATATTATAAACTAGCTGTTACTCAAAGTAGGTACAAGGTATATTTACTTCTGCAATTTCGAACTCAACATGTGTGTTCAGTGCGTGAACCGAGCGAGCGCAGTAATAAAAAATAACAATTAACAGCTCTGCTACCAGTCTCCTTTAACCCGGAGACAAGGGTTAGAAAGAAAGAAAGAAAGAAAGAAAGAAACGTTTATTTGATGAGACCAGGAGTGAGACCACGAGCAGGTAGTATTCAAGCTGTAGCCCCACCACTCACTTTCACGCAATCACTACTTTGTTCCGAAGCGTGATCTAAAGCGCGACAGTGGAAACGCAAATAAAACTAAAACTTAATATCTAACTAAAATAAAGTGTCTAATGATCCAAATTTACACAAATGGCCAGGCAACCAAAGGTACAAAATCATTCATCAAACACAGGAAGTCGGTACGAATATAAAACGTTTCAAACAACAAAAAACCGCAATTTTATAAAAACCGGTTAACCGACAAACCCTCAAAATGGTCAAAAGGCATTCGAGGAACCGCCCCGAACTTAGAACAAATCAAACAAAAGTAATATCAAAAATTCCCGGGAAGTTGAACTCCCGTTACAGTGCAACGGTTAGTTCGGTCAGAATCGACCATCAAAAATTACCCGGAAATCCCGAGAAATATTAAACTATAAAATTAGCTTTTTTAAACGCTCGGATACAAACAAATCAAATCATAAATTATTTCAATTTTATAGCAAGTAAACACAGATCTATTCAAACCTCACGGCGGGTCCGATCAAACACATGAAAAAACAACAAATCAAATTTAAACAGATTATTAGCAAGTACTTGTTTCAATAATCAAATTAAGCCGCAATTGACACCCGATCGAAATCGACCAGGAAATATTTTAATTTTAATAACAATTCCAAGTTTTAAAGGTGAAAATAGTCAAATTCAATTGCACCAATATGCAAAATAGTAGCGATAAATTAACAATCAAAATCGCGAACTTGAACCAATCCGTTATTTATCATCAACAGGCGTCAACAATACACAAAATATATTAAGAAATGGGTCACTAACCTTCAATGGACCGGGATTCAGTCGGAAAAGGAGCAAAGATTGGAAAGTGTGCCTATTTATAGTGTATCTAACTATATGTGACCCTCTTTCCTGAGACTTTACCTTCAGCTTACCATCAGGCGAGGTGAAGTCAAATTGACGTGTCCTAAATATAAAAAAAGAAAAAAAAATCCTTCAAAGGTCAAATTGACGTGTCCTAAATATAAAAAAAAAAGAAAAAACGTCGCCACGCACTTTGAAGGATTTTTATTTTCTTTTTTTAAATAAACGATTTCACAAAAAGTGAGGCCCTACCGTCCCCTTAGGCCGGATTCCACCCGTTCACGAACTTAAACTAAGTTTACGCCCAAGAAATTTTTGACCGCAGTTTGAAAGCGATCGGGGCAAAAATCCGACCGTGAGAGTGCCGCAAATTTTGGGAAGTGGAACCATACATACATATATATATATTTATATATATATAAACTTTTTGACCAGTGGTCATTTCGGACTCAGGGGGTCATAACTATAATTCCTATGAAGAATTTTTTTTTAAATTCGACAGTAGTCAAGAAACCAATAGGTAGATGCATGTAATGCTCGCGAAGGAGGTGGCGGAGCGCGCCCGGGAGAGACTTAGAACTCTCCCGGTCCGCCGAGCCCGCAACTTGCTCGCCGCGCGTCGCAGGCAACTCAGGCGCCGGAGGTCGCTTAACGACCTCCGTCCTCCATGAGCGCAGGCCTGGGGGTGGCGGGTGAGGCCACCTGTCACCCCAGCAGAAGCAGGCCGAGACGGTGGGGCGACTAGCGCCCCTCCCCCAAACCGGGGCAAGACGGGGACACCGTGGTTCCCAAACCCGAGGGGGCCATCTCGGAACCGGAGATGGCCCAGGGTCAGTCGGGGTGCGAGGGATATGCTCTATGGGCAACCTTACACCCCGGCGTCTGTAGACCCGAGACGGCGTGCGGTTTTAGTCGGTTCAAGCCCGACATAACCGCCCCCGCTGGCACGCGGGGGGGTATCCGAAGGGATTTCCGCACGATAAAAAAAAAAAAAAAAAAAAAGGTAGATCGATTTCAACGAAATCTACCTAATAATATCGACTTTTGCTTACTTGATTGTATATTTAATTCGTCCTTCTATCTATGTATTTATAAAATTGTAATGTCTGTGTACTGAAGCGGGAATTAGTGATACTTTAAGCTAAGCTTTAATTGTAACTATGTATTCTGGTAAAATAAATAAAAATAAAATAAAATATTATTATACAAACACCGACATTTTAATACGCGGTAAAAATATCAAAATATAAATATTTAACGATTAAACTCCAACATGCATCATGAAGAAACAGGTGTTCACATATAAAATTAAAATAAATTCTACCCGGTTCCCTAATATAATAGCGTGATTATATTTATTATCAAAGGTACTCAACCTCTGGGGTGTGTGTTGGGTAACCTCCTCGAGTGTCGCTCCGATTCCGATCCCGCTGCAGTCCGGGGGGAACGGAATCGGAGCGGCCGGTACACCCTGGGCGGCGGTCAATGGCTTCCCCTTCACCCCTTCATAGGGTTGACATTGATCGTCGGCCAATACCCAACGTGGCGGGAACACATCGCTCTCCGTACTCCTCTGCTTTCAGAAGAGACAGGATGAGCGATGCTGTTAGTGGTGAGATGGCCCAGGGTCCCGGCGTCCTTACACCCCGGCGTCTGAAGACCCGAGACGGCGTGCGGTTTTAGTCGGTGCAAGCCAGACATAACCGCCCCGCTGGCCGGCGGGGGGGTATCCGAAGGGATTTCCGCACGATAAAAAAAAAAAAAAGGTACTCAACCTCTAATCAACTACCTTTTACACTTCTTTTAGTATAAAAATATACAAAATCAATAATTATTATTATCTTTGCATGATTAATAAAAACAAAATTAAGAGGAAGTTACCCGTAACTATACCGAACGGCGAATGGCTACCTATAACTGATATTTACTTTTCGGCTGGTTAGTACTTCTATGTATTGGTACTACTAGCTGTTGCCCGCGGCTCCGCCCACGCCAGAATATCAACGTCAAGTAACAGTATTTGAACTGTTGCGTTCTGTTTGCTGAGTGAGAGTGCTGGAGCCCAAACTCCTTTCCCATCCCCTCCCAAATTCCTTTCCCATCCCTTTCCAAACTCCTTCCCCATCCCCTTTCCTTTACAGGGTCGGCAGCGCGAGTGTGACGCCACTGGCCGCACGCACGTCCATAGGCCGCGGTAACCGCTTCCCATCAGGTGGGCCGTGTGCTCGTCTGCAAGCTTAGTGGTATAAAAAAAAAAAGTAGAGTTCTGTTCCCGTTCTCGCTTCCCATGGGAACCTATTACAGGGATAAAAAAATGCCTATGTGTAATGCCAGACTATAATCTATGCTGGTACGAAATTTCAGCCAGAACCGTTCAGCCGTTTTTGCGTGAAAGAGTAACAAACATCCATCCATCCGTCCATCCAAACTTTCGCATTTATAATATTAGTTTGATTTGTGTAGAATAAAAAAGGCGGTAATGCATTTTGAATTTAGAATTTGTAACAAAACGCAGAAACTAGGTAATCATTACGCGCCTTCTTGTAATGTCATCGGTCTGTCATACAGATGACAAAACAAAACGTTCCGCATTGTGTTTAGTCCATTAGTGGTCTTTTGTGATGTCAAATATATTGGTTCCGTACAGCCAGACTAGTTATACCTATATGGAAATTATTGGTTCTCTATTGTATCTAATAAATAATCAAAGTACTGTTTTGTGTGCTGTGTTTTGTTCAAAAAATGAAGGACTAGTTTCCATACTAATAATGATTAAGGGTACTTCTTGATTTAGTGTACCATTGGGTAACCAAGATCGAATTCGTATCAATCTCATTTACAAATGTCTAATGGGATAAGTTCGTGACAAAGTTCGGAGGTTACGCAACGAACGCAAGTCGAGATCCACTGTCAATCGAGTAGATAAATCTATAGTTAAGACGCCTAACCCTGGGGTTATCCTTTCGAGGGCTTACCCGGGGTGCCCGGCAACGGACACTTGGGGAGGACACCGTGCGGTTTTAGTCGCGACACGACATAACCACCCCCGCTGGCCGGCGGGGGGGGTATCCGAAGGGATTTCCGCACGTAAAAAAAAAAAAAAAAAAAAAAAAAAAAAATATTTATTTATTTATTTAATTGGGAAACTTGTTAGGCGTGTTAATTATTTACTTAGTTATCCTGTCCGTGATGGAATGACAATTGCGGATTGATCCTGTGGATTAAAATCACGGTAAGTAGCCCTAGGATAATATTGTTTTTATAAATCTACTAGTGACCCCATGGGATGGTCAAAATTCGAACTTTTTTTTGAGGTTATCAGAAAATTAAAGTTCATTGCACGAACATTATACAAATATGTCATAATACATTTGACATTACCGGTATAAACTTACGTAAGTAACATGGGTGTGTGTTTCAAATGCATGGTAGTGTGTGTAATGTTTTATTTATAGATTTAATGTATTTTTTTTCATAATTTAAAAAATATATAAGCATTCTGCAGTTCTCCTTCATATAAGCTATAACTATGCCAATCTCCTAACCTCGTAATTTTTGTAAAAAGGTATGTAAAGTTTTCCCTTCACGTATTAATATATATATAATATAATACATATTATATCTCGAAGGCTTTTGACAGGGTCTGGCACGATGGCCTAATTGGCAAGCTTCCGTCCTACGGCCTGCCCCCTGGCTTATGTGTCTGGATCACCGACTTCCTGAGGAATCGGGCTATCCACGTGGTTGTCGACAGCTGCACATCCGACCGATTAGTAATCAACGCTGGGGTCCCTCAGGGGTCGGTACTCTCGGCTACATTATTCCTGTTGCACATAAACGACCTGCTCAAGCCTGGTACTTTTGGGTACGCAGACGAACGCACAGTAGTCGAGAGTTATGAGTCCAACCCCCGAGTCAGCGTGGGACAGATCCGGTCTCTCCGAGAGGCTATGGTTGAGCGTTTGAATTCGTCCTTGAAAGCGGTCTCCGATTGGCGTGATGCTAACTAGGTCAAATTCAACGCTACTAAGACCTGGGCGTGTCTTTTCTCCGCCAAGCGAAGTCAATTTCAGCCAAACCCCACATTCCGAAATGCATCCGTGCCGATAACCGACCGCCTCGAGCTTCTTGGCGTTACTCTGACATCCACCCTCAATTTTGGATCTTACATTGAGGCTAAAGCTCTTCACAGACAGTACTTCACACCGGAACAGTTGCTCAACCTGTAGCAAGCGCAGGTTCGATCCTGTATGGAGTACTGCTCCTATCTGTGTGATAGCTCAGCTAGATACCATCTATATAGCAGCGCTAGATATAATAGAGAGATGGGCCAAGAGGCTCATTAACAACGATGCACTCGTCAAGAAAAGGCTTCAGAGCCTTGAACATCGACGCAATTGCAGGCCTATCGGTCTTTTATCGGATGCATTTAGGAGAGTGTGCGCTGGAATTGCACATCTTGAAACCTCCAAGCCCGTTCCATCAACGAACGACCAGACGCACAGTGACACGACACCGCTACATGGTGGTAATTCCACTCATACGCACGAAACGTTTCGGCGACACATTTATTATGCGTACAGCTAAGGAGTGGAATTGCCTGCCTGAGTCTGTGTTTCCGGAAAGCTATAACCTCGGAATCTTCAAGTCTCGAGTGAATAGGTTCCTTCTAGGCAAACGCGATCCATCGTAGATCACATCGTCACCTACGACCAGCTGAGATAAAGGTCAAACGTGAGCCTATCATCCATAATATATATATATATATATATATATATATATATATATATATATATATATATATATATATATATATATATATATTAATACGTGAAGGGAAAACTTTACATCCCTTTTTACAAAAATTGCGAGGTTATGAGATTGGCATAGTTATAGCTTATATGAAGGAGAACTGCAGAATGCTTATATATTTTTAAATGATGTATAAAAATACATTAAATCTATAAATAAAACATTACACCCACTAGCATGCATTTGGAACACACACCCATGTTATTTACGCAATTTTGATATACATATTTATAAATCAAAGTCGTGTTAGTGATAAAGAAGAAAGAAAATACAGAAAGAAAGAACGCCACGGTTACCTCCCATCCGGCCAGCAGGGACAGCAGCATGTTGGATTCGAACCAACCAAAACCTCACGCACTCTTGAGTCTTTAATGCCGGGGTGCAAGGAGACATTCACGAAATAAATTCAACTTTTAAGGTCATCAACATAATTTGATTCTAAGGCGGAACGAAGAATGCCGGGTCAGCTAGTATTTTATAAATCGCACTCGTACAATCCTACTAATGTTAGGACGTTACATTTGAAATTGCCGTTTTTCTTGAAGAAATTGGAGGAAACCCAATTTTCAGTACTAACATTTTTACATTTTTTTTAGGAATGACAAATTATTGTGTATGAATGAGACAACATTAAGCCAACAAACAGCAACTTTTATTACATTTTTGAAAAGTGAAAGCTGTTAAGTAATACGAAATTTATAATCAAAATGGATAGCATTTAGGAAGTACTGTTTTTGATCATCGAATTAATTTATCAAGCGGGCAATAAAAAAGTATTTAATACAGAGTTGTAAAATCTTGAAATCAACTTTCAAACAAAATATAAATAATGGAAATAGCTATTAAATTACAGGAATAACGAACTCACGAATTTGTAAGAAAATTTCGGCAATTTCATAGACAAAGACCTACTTATAATTACAAATGTGAGAGTTTTTGAATGTTTGTTACTCGTACTCATTCACGCTTAAATGAGAGGAAGGATCTGGTTGAAATTTGTTACAGGGATAGATTATAAGCTGGAATAACACAAATACTACTTTTAACCTCTGGAATAGGTTTCTATAGGTTGCGGGAACGGGATCAAAATTCCAAACGGATTACTGTACGACGGTTATACTGTAGATCTTAGAAATCTTAGAAAACAGGAATAGGATGAAACTAGTGATTCTGTGGGCTCTTGCTAACCATGTAGGTTAACTTTTTCTGCAAATAAATACTCAGTATCTCTACCATATTTTGGTTTCGGAATATCATTGTTTCATAAAACAATTTAATACATAGTTTCAACACAGTATTTTTTCAATAAAATTTATGAAATACGACCCGCTGGTAGGTATAAACGTAAAGAAATGACAGATGATATGCACACCAAGTGTGGTGATACTGATTGCTTTCAGTTTTCTTTACTTTAAGATTTCTGAAATTGTATAAGTTGCCAAGTCGCGTGAGGAAGCAGTACGGCGTAGTCATATCGAGTACTTAGCATGAAATAATGATTGCATAATATCACTTGTAATTGACATTACATTTTCATGAGGCGTCTTTCGTATCATCACCATCTGGAATCCAAACCCAAACCCAAAATCTGGAACCCATTATCCTACTATCCCACTATCCTACTATTCTACTATCCTACTATCCCAATATTCTACTATCACACTATCCTACTATCACAATAGCCTACTATCCCACTATCCTACTATCCCACTATCCTAATATCCCACTATCCTACTACCCCACTATCCTACTATCCCAATATCCTACTAATATTATCAATGGGAAAGTTTGTAAAGATTGAATTATGGATGTTTGTTACTCAATCGCACTAAAACGGTTGAACGTATCTGGATGAAATTTAATATAGGCAGATTTTACAGATTTGAATAACACATAGGCTTATATACAAAGGTGATTCTCACGTATTTCTTTCCTCGAAGTGGTCTTTACATTCTATAGGCGCCATTCATACTTTTATATAATCTATGCCTATACGTATAATGAAATCGTAACATGGTGAATACTGTACATTTAATATTTTTTCGAGAAAACTATAAATTTATTCTAAAAGCGATCGTCATTCCTTTCGTATTTGTTCATTTCAGGTGTTCACACTACTTTAACATACATTATCCAAGTTACGTTACAGCATCCTCTTTAAAGCCAAACTGCACTATTAATTTCCAGCCTCAATCCTTCAATCTTACTTCGTAAATACTTCGCATTGTTTCATATCAGCTGCATTAATTATATCTTCATAGTTTTTATGTTCTACCATATCTATATTAGTTATTTAATTAATAAGACAGAAAATAGTTCTAAGATATTCATGTAAAAGTTATGCAGGAATTTTCATTTACTACTTCTACGACACAGCTTTCTCTGTCAATTATCTTTCCCCTGACATCTAGAAATCTCTCTTACTATTTTATCTCCAACAAACTATGAAAACTTTAGTCTAAATCAAGACTGACAATTTTACTAGTATTTAATTTAATTAAATGACTAGCTAGAGACTTAACTGTTTGTCATTGGTTGACTTTCACAAACTTTCTATAGGCGTTTAAGTATTTAAACTGGAAAATGCGTGAACTTCAAAATGGAACACATGTGGTTTTGAACCTCTTGGCGCCATTTTTGTATTTAATTTTTACTTACTGTCTCTTTATTTTTGTGGCATAAGTTAGCTTGTTGCTTGCGTTTGGGATTATTTCCTCGGCGTGTAGTTCGTTAGTAGACTTTTATCTACAGTTTACAGTAAATAGTACACTAGAAGAGAAAATGTTAAAGTAAATATACTTATTTTTTGGAGTGCAAAATACGTACGCGATGTTTTTGTTTAAAGCGGGGGCGGTTATGTCGGGCTTGAACCGACTAAAACCACACTCCGCCTCGGGTCTTAAAACGCCAAACACATGAATACATTCACAGGCATGTAAAATAATTCTCGTAAATGCATTGAAGTTTAGCTGTGTTCAATCCAATTAGCGGTGAATAATGTTGAATATATATATTGTATTTTTGTTTTAAAATTATATAACATAAAACAAAACATATAATTAAATAAAACAAAACATATAATTATAAAACATCTTTTAAGTCAATTCCCACGCTAGGAAATTTTCTAAATGGTAAATTTATATTGCTATTACCTATCAGATACAATACATTTGGAAATATCAAAAAGAATGTGACAAAATAGTATACAATTATCCTTCAACATATATAAGAAAAACTTATCAATTAAAAATTCTTGCTTTTTGAAGACGTTTAAAATCTACAAGTCTTTGTGCCGACCCACACCTTAAAGTGATTTGACATAAAAACTCAATATGCTAAATTCCCTTAAACTCCATAAAGTGTATTATCATGAATGCATTAAAAATAAAAGTTTAATACATCAACTTTTGTTTAGGCCCAGCTGTTATATTCGCGTGCGGCGAGCTTAATGGCGGTAGCTCAGTGAGCCGAACTTAAAAGTTAGTTTACGTTAAGATCCCATGATATAAGCTGTTTAACACTTATTTTTGTATAAATTTAACTTATACTATTGTTTCTGGTCTGGAATTAATGATATTTAATATCCTTTTGGATGGCCTGACGTTTCGAACAGGTTAAACGTCAGGTAATCCAAAGGTATGTATTTACCTATACATGATCGCCTTAATTCCCGTTAATATTATTATATTTCATGGAACGTGAAAGTTTAAAAATTGGAATGAATGAATAAAGCATTTGCAGAAAGTAGCATAACTATTCACTATTTAGGTTTACACAAATCAGATAGATCAACAGAAGTATGGCATTGTAACTCGAGAAAAGTATTGTGTTATTGTGGGTATTTGTTGCATCCCATGGATTTTGTTCATTTTATTCCTGTGGTTTATTCTTACAAAAAAGTTACATTTATTGACATAAAACAATTTTTAACGGATTTTTTATTTTATTATTTACATTGAACCCTTCAAACTATAACACAACCACTATCTTCAGTCTCCCCGTGTCCATGGCTGCTGGAAAACAGTCGAAACGTCAGGTTCAATGTAACTAATAACACCAAATAAATCGCGATAGAAGCCGTTAAAAATAGTTTTATTTCAATGTGATTCGCGTAAACTTCCGACAATAACAAGTTACTTTTATGTTAATCCAGATATAACTATCTTAACTTCCTACCTTCGGCAATTTCAGTGTCCTACACTCTAAAATAATAAATCCATGCACCTGGTGAGTAAGAAAGAAATGAATACACGGTCATTAATATCGCTGTCGTAGTTATTCATTTAAGCTTTTGATATTTGAACATATTATCACATGAAATCGTTCAAAGTAATAGCCCTGTGCAGTCCCACCTATGATCAAAGTCTGTACAATTTGTCAAAAGTTGTCATGTCATACCTTTTAAATATTACTGCAATTCACATCGTACATTCACCTTCAGAAGTTGCTGAACACTAACCAATTTAGAAATAATCTTTATACTGAAATAAATGAATAAATAAATGATGTACCTTCAATTAATTTTATAATCTTCAGAGGAGAAATTTAACATTTTTCAATTTATGTTTATTATTTAACTTAACATTTTAGGTCGGTGACTTGGATTGTGTTAAGCGAATACCGATGGCGATTGTAAATTTCTTTTTTTTGTTACTGATTGCCTGATATGCATAATTTTGGTCCTTTTCTAATGAGTGCCTGTAATTAGCAAATCGGCTAACCAGTATCTTAGGAAGCCCTTTTTTTTCTCATGTGGGTTTCCACATGAGAAAAAAAAGGGCTTCCCCCTGGCTTCACCCCACCGGTGGCAGCGATGAGATGGGTAAGTGCTTCTGTAAGGACGATGAGTCGGCTGACTGCCTTGCTCAGGCCCCGATCATGGAGGTCGGTCGTCCTGGGCGTAGACAAGTCTGCGGCGTTCTCGACGCAGACTGTGGAACTCGGGGGGCTGGGTTCTCTCCCACTCCCTCTCCGCCGCCTCTTTCGCTTTTTTTGTATGATGAGCCACACATTTGGTGAGTTCAATTTCGAAGGTCAATTCCATTCAATTTTACATAATCATCCAGTACTATCAAACCTTTCAATTCAGAGCGATTCAATCTTATAAATATTTTATTGACTTGACTTCTTAGAATATAATAATTACCTTTATCCAAGTGAAGCCTGCTTCTTTATATGTTGGTTGATATAAACGTAAGTAAATATTATTTAGTTAGCTGCTATTCAAAAGATTTCCTCAGCAACTCGTAAGCCCCCACGGTTGACTTAATATACGCTTATGACAACTCGGTTGGAAGTAAGCCTCGAGTTGCGACTGTTATTTCAAAAGATTATGGATAATATTATTGTTGACAATGTTTTTAAAGGAAGTAAATGAAAGTACATAGAGTTTCTATTGTTTATGGTCTATGCAGTGGAAATAAAAACCCTTAAGATTTTCATTTTTTGTTGTGGAGTAGAGTTTTAAGGTGCTTATGGCCCGGAAGATAGTAACTTATTTCCTATAGTAAACAAAGTAAAAAGTTTATATATACTCATAAAGAGTCATCGACTCCAGAAGTACCATATCACGAAATCTGAACACTTAGGAATACAATTAGAATACAATTTTCTAAATTATCTATATCTCTACTAATATTATAAAGAGGAAAAATTTATTTATAATCGATAAATTCTGAAACTACTGAACCGATATCAAAAATTCTTCCCCCCCTTTAGAATGGACTTACGAGGTTGAAACCGTGTGGCAATGCTAGTACTTCATAAGAATGATTAAAGTCATTCTATATTATAAAATTGCAATTAAGCTTTTTTTTAAATAATGAAATTATGTAGATTAATGAGGATATATATAATGTATTACATGATACTGTAAGTTAGTATTATCATGTAAGGTTCCAGTTACATTAGTAATAATTAAAATTTGTATTATGTTGCTTAGCGATTTATTGGAATTCTATATTCAGCATCAGCATAACAATTTCAGAGAAGTAATAATATAAACTCATAAATTAATTTAACATCAGTTGATGTAACAAATTAATCGGGAATGTAATTGATGTACATAGCAAATTTTAATGTTAACAAATAAACTCAGGTACGTTCTGTGTTCTTGTTTCTTATGGTACGACTCAAATTCACATTACTCAGCGTCTTATACGCTGCTGAGCATATGCAGGAAAAATGTGGATTTTTCAGTTTATTATTTTATTCTATAACATTATCTTTTGTCTTATTACTATTTCTATCTTTATATTCTATTTTTTTTTCGTGCGGATGTCTCCCCGGACACCCCCCGCCGGCCAGCGGGGGTAGTTATATCGGATTCGAACTGATTAAAACCGCACGCCGTCTCGGGTCTTCAGAGGCCGGTGTGTAAGGTGTTTTCCTCGCACCCCGGCTGAGCCAGGGCCATATCCGGTTTCGAGATGGCCCCCTCGGGTTTGGGAACCACCGTGTCTCTTGCCCAGGAAAGGGGGGGGGGCGTTTGTCACTCCGCCGCCCCGGCCTGCTCCTGCTGGGGTGACAGGCGGCCTCACCTGCCACCCCCATGCGCTCATGGAGGACGGAGATCGTCGAGCGACCTTCGCCGTCTGAGTCACCTGCGCCGCGCGGCGACCATGTTGCGGGCTCGGCCGGCCGGGAGAGTTTAAGATCTCTCCCGGCTTTCTTCCTGTAAATCTCTCTTGTACCTCATGATACAAATCTAGCTGATTTTCGGTATGAATTGCACCAGACTTGTCACTATACTGATACTGAATACGAGTAGTATCGAAATTGATGATTCTAGTTAAAATTAAGTAATATAGTATTGTGTTTATTATGCCATCAAAAGTATTGTTTACTTCTTTTTTTAATTTAGGTTGACGTGTTAACATTCACACGGGGGACCCAAAAACATAGCTACCTATATCCCTTGTAATACAGGGCGAGCCATCAATAGGGTACAATTTGGTGGGCTTTATAACTCAAAAGTAGAATTATTCAAATTTAATTTAAAGATCGCCTGTAAAGTTTCATATTGTTGAGTCATGTCACGAGGAATTAGTTCGCTATTCAGACCATAACAACAATATTGGAACTACTTCAACTAGTTTCAGCCGATGGTTAAAACAACAGACATAAATCCGAACTCATCAATTCTTTGCTGTGTTGTTTATTTATATTACCCTCGGTAGGCTTTATAAGGAAACATCAAATCTACGGATTCTTTCGCCTGTACGACCTCATCAGCTTTGTTTGTACATTTTCGACATACAAATTGTTACATTCTCCGATCCGTACTACAATGTGACCTATGCTCACCTTCGAAACACATATGTGTATTTACACATCCACAGAAACTAAAATAAAGGGTAGGATCTGATTTGAAGTTTCGTCAGGTATGAGTTTAGCATGCAGAACACGGCGCACCTTTACGTCTCTGGCACCTTATGCAAATGACACTGCTTCCTTACATTGTATTTTAACTCCCCTGGCTGTTTTCCACTTCATTGATCTTCGTTTTTTATCAGTATTATATTATCTAGACAGTTTAGCACATATAGAGGCCACATTGTATTTATTTATATAATTTTGATTGTCTTTTTTCCATTTCCGAGTATCAATAATAGCTCCACTAGTATGCAAATTCTGATTCCATTTTCGTTTAGCAAGCTTTGAAGCAACATTCACATATATGAAATTCAATATCTTTATTCATTTACAGTCACGTTTTAGTTTTGATACAACGTTATGTGTGATAGATACAAGATCTGATCATATCATAATTTTACAGCTTTCGCACCTTTTTACAGCTGTTATTCTACTTCCTACTTTCCTGCTAGTCCAACTTCCTATTAGTGCTACTAGTATTATAAATGTGAAATTTTCTAAAGATGTTTGGAGGTTTGTTACTAAATTACGCTCAAACGGCTGAACGGATCCGGTTGAAATTTGGAGCAGGGATCGATTATAGTCTGGAATAACATATAGGCGACTTTCCATACCTGAACGGGATCAGATTCCAACCGGGCGAAGCCGCAGACAACAGCTAGTATCCTATATCTAATATTTACCATAAATAACTTCGTTTAATTATAATTTGATTGCTACTACGAAACTTTTGGTACATATAATAACTATGTGAACTAATTCCAGGTGGCAATAAATAGTTATGTTTTTAAGCTAAACGTATACAAACATGAGCCGTAGTATTCTTAAATTCTAGTGTGACGCGATTGTAATATATAAACCCTGAAATGGTTGGTAAAGGACTGAAATTGACATTTCGTCTACTTCGGTCTTACATCATAGGGGTCTGTTTTATTGTTTAACGTGTGGAGACACCCACTAGCTTCACCCCATCGGTGCCAACGATGGGTGGGCGTGTCGGAATTGGACCGACTAAAACCACACAGTGTCCTCCCCAAGTGTCCATTGCCAGGCGTTCTCTCCCCAGGCGTCCTCGCCGCACACTGCGGAACTCGGGGGGAAGGGTTCTCTTCCGCTCCCTCTCCGCCGTCTCTTTCGCGCGCATTACCGCTCGCAGAAAGAGGCAACAGCGTGCAACTTGCTTCCGTCGGAGACCACGGCCCTCAACATGGTCTCCAGCGAAAGAACGTCCACGCCCAGGACCGCAACGAGATCCCGGTGTTGACTCGCCCACGCAGGGTAGGGGGGGGGGGGTCTAGCCTATTGTAGTCTATTGGGAATCATATTGAATTCTATGCTGCAACAGAAAATTGCTAACAGAAAATGCAATAACACATTGCCCGACCTGGAAACGAACTCGACACCTTTTGCACTCCATTTATTTTATATTTTTTTGATAAATCGTTTTCCAATCTATGAGTTGTATGGTTGTGGAACTTCGTAAAAACTTAGAGAGTTCAGCTAGTTTATCGTTCTACCAATCTGATTTTATAGACACGTCAGCGCAATATGTGAAAGTATTCGACAGTATTTTAGGTCTTACCTCAACTGATAATAATATATTGCCGGTAACCCTGGGGTTATCCTTTCGAGGGCTTACCCGGGGTGCCCAGCAATGGGCACTTGGGGAGGACACCGTGTGGTTTTGGTCGGTCCGATTCCGATACGCCCACCCCAACGTCGGCACCGTGGGGTTTCCACACGTATAAAAAAAAAAGACTTCCATTGCTTACGTTGCAGTTGGCTTAAAATCGGGCATGTCTTTATTTGGACATCATCAAAATCCTCATAGTTATTTCTCACTTAATAATAAATAATAAATATTCTATGACATTCTACACAGCGCTTTCTAGACCCAAAGTAAGAATAGTTTAACTAGCTTGTGTTATGGGTTCCAGAATTTAGATAAATATATTGTATACTATTTTTTTTGTAAATACATACATATTATACATAGAAACAGATTTCGGGTAGGTGTGAAAAAGTAAAACAAGTGTCTGAATTTGTTTCATTAAATTAAAAATAGTTACTTTCTAAATTTATCACTGTTTTCTAAAAAATTGTGTATATTGACTGCTAAATAAACTGAACTTACGTTAGTGGCACTTCATGTGACATACAGCCAAAATTTGAACACCACCTGCCAGCTTAAAAACTTCACACATTTTGCAAGCACATTTATTCACTATTGTTGATTGGAAACACCAGCATGTCACTTGAGGAGATAAAATCTGTGCAGAAGAATCTTGAAGATAGTTTCTATAGAAAGATGGATGAATTGCAGGCGCAACTTCATGTAGGAGGTTCAGCCAAGGACACAGTGGCGAAGGTTGCTGATGAGTTCCGCACATTCAGAGAGCTAATATTCAACATTCTTGGGCTGCTCCGGAAACAAATAGCAGAATGCATCAAATCCACAGACTCCATCGATACTTGGCAGCGCCGCAAAGCTATCATATTTTCAGGGGTTCCAGAAGTTGATAAGGAAAGCTGCACCAGTACCATCATAGGGATTCTGCATGGCAAGATGAACTTAAAGGAGGTCACAACAGCTTCCATAAGAACTTGTCATCGTCTGGGGGCCGTTAGAACAGGCCAAAACCGTCCCATCCTAGTCAAGTTTAACACTATGGATATAAAAGCCGCAGTCTGGAACGCGAAGACAAGGCTGAAAGGGTCCTCGATAGCAGTTAAAGAGTTTTTAACTAAGACTCGACAGTCAGTTTTCATCAAGGCACGCCTGCACTTCGGAATGCGTTGCTGTTGGACACAGGATGGTGTTATAGTAGTCAAAACGCAGGATGGACACCGCTGCAAACTCACTACTCCAGAGGAACTTCAGACTATCATTGAGAAACATCCTAAACCGACATCAAGTTCCAGTTGCTAGTGTTAACTCTTGTTGATCTTGTTCGCTGAGTTTTCGCATACAACGTTTGTGATTGCATATTACACGATACTTTAATTAACTCTTTGTGCCCAAGGTCCATTATCTTGCTTTTCAAAGTGGTCATGGCGTGATGTTTACATAAATATTCTACACGTTATACAAGTTTTCAAGTTTTACCTACATAAAATCTATATTGTTTTTTTTTTTTTTTTTTTTTTTTTAAATTCGTTCCTTATGGAACAGGCTAAGGTCTGAGACCATGCTGCCTAGTCATTGGTATTATGATTTTTTTGGTATTTTTTTTTTGGCAGTTTATGTCTGTGATAGATATTATTCAGTAGTCTATATAATTTATTAGATCATTTTATACTAGTATACATATTCGTATTTATGTTGATAATAGCCGAATAATGCCATCTCTCCTTAGTAGTAATCTGTGCTGTCAACTGTCAAGTCGACAATGAAATAGGGTCAATGACCGCGAAATTTATAACCTCAACGACTCAGCTGTAATCAAAATATTTTTAGAAGTATTTATCTACGGCAAAAAAGAGACTTGAAAACAATATCCACAACGAAGCAGAGATTCTCTAATCAAAAAAAAAAAAGCCTGAATTACAGAGACCAACAATAGTTACCTACTATAATTTTTATTGTGTACATATTTACACACACAAGTCTGTATATACATAGGTATCTACCACACATGCGTGAGTACTTAAAAGACGTGTAGTACTTAAATCTGACCAACAGTATTTATGATAAACTTAAATAGAGGAATAAATGTTGCAGTATTCACAAGAAGAGCCTGAACCGACCGCGGGACTAAATCAGAACTATCATATATTTCAATCAACTCATCCATTAGCACAAGGCGCTGAATGCCAAAAGATGAGCATTCAAAAAATATGTGGGACAGGGATTGCTCCGCTTGGGAGCTATTACAACAATCACAGTGTGGGCTATGTACCATTTTCAAACGAAAGAGATGATAATTTAGACGACAATGTCCAAAACGAAGTCTCATAATAGTGGAGTAAAATTTTCTGTTAATGTAAGTATTATTTTTGCAGAACCACGGGTTACTTCCAATAATAACGTTATATGTTGCATACCATAAGCCTTTATTTTCAACTTGAACTGTCAGGTTCCAATGCGTTTTCCACATTTCAATTGATCTTTTTTTTATGAGAGGAACTATATCAGTGTATGGCACGGAAATATTAAGGCTAGAACTGGAATCTGGGACAATGTTTGATGAATTTGTTATAGTTCTGGCTAAAAAGTCTGCCCTCTCATTTCCTATTACTCCAACATGAGAGGGTACCCACATAAAGGAAACATCAATGTTATGTTCAGTTAGCAAATCTTGCCAAAACCTTTTAATTAAGGAAACAATGTAATTAGAACTAGCATTATACCTGTTATTTTTTAGATTTTCAAGGACACTCATACTATCACTTACTATCATCCAATGACAACAACCATCATTTTTTAGTTTTATATGTTTCAAAGCAGTTAGTATAGCCGCAGCTTCAGCGGTAAATATACTTGTGTTTGAATTAATTTTATAGCCAATTCCAGTATTCAGCAAACTGTCAAAAATAGCAAATGAAACTGCAGACTCTGTTTTAGATCCGTCAGTGTATAAGAATCTGAAGTCACTAAATTCTAAAAACTTGTTATAGACATCTTCTTTAGAGGATAATGTTTGATCAATAATGATATTAATTGCAGGAAATTTACTATCAAAGTCTCCTTGATAGCATGCAAGAAGGGCTGATCTATGTATTTGAAGTGTTTCAAGAAAATTAATATATTGAGGAAGGCCCTGAAGTATATATAGTGGATTGCGAATTGGTGGTGGAGGGGAGTTTACCAGGTTTGAAAACAGTTGGTTATTATTTTGACTGTACAATTTTAGCAAAAACCTTTCTTTTAAATAAGAGAATCTGATAGTTAAGGGAGAAAGATTACACTCGACTTGCATAGCATTGATAGGCGTGCTTTTAAATGCTCCAGTTATGAGTCTTAAGCTTTTATTTTGTATTTTATCTAACATGCTTATCAACCTACTATCACCAGCAAAACAGAGGAAGCTATATTCAAAATGACTGCGAATTAAGGCTTTGTAAAGGAGCAACAATATCTTAGGGTCAGCTCCCCAGGATGTTTTACACAGTGTTTTCAAAATATTGAAAGCCTTATTAGCTCTCAAGCTTATTAGTTCGACATGTTTTTGCCAAGAAGTATTGTAGGTGAATGTCACACCTAAAAACTTAACTGCATGAGATTCAGGAATAAGAACTTTATTGTAATAGACAGAAGGACTTGCTGAGTGAACTTTACCAAAGACTACCAAATTAGATTTTAGTGCATTTATATTGAGATTTAGGTAAGAAAAGTATGCATATAGCCCTTTCAAGGCCTGATTAAGATTGTCAGTAATATTTGTTAAATTTTTTCCAGATGTATAGACAACCAAATCATCAGCAAATTGCAGATTTTTAACTTCTGAACCCATAATCAGATTTAAACGGCGTATATACAGGATGAAAATCAACGGAGAAAGTATTCCTCCCTGACAGACTCCAATGGAATTCAGTCTCGGACCATATAGTTTACCATTATGTTTAACATAAACTTCTCTGTCAGTCAAAAAATTACTTATCCAGTATATTAGTTTATTTGGGATTCCTATATCAAGCAATTCAGAACAAAGCACATCAATATTGACACTATTAAATGCTCCAGCCACATCAAAAAATACTGAAATTAAATACTGTTTATTTTTCGTACTGTTTTGGATATCCAGTTGTAGTTGACAAATGCTTTCACGAGCGGACATACCCCTTCGGAAACCAAATTGATTAGCAGGTAATATGTTATTTTGTTCTACATAAAACTCCAGCCTTTGTTTTAGTAGTTGTTCAAAAACTTTACCAACACATGAAGTTAAAGCGATAGGACGATATGAGTCTGGATTTGAATGTACTTTACCCGGTTTCAATAAAGGTATTAAACAGTCAGATTTCCAAGGACTAGGTATATAATTGTTTAGCCACAAATTATTGAATAGTTTAAGTAATAAATGCATACCCTTTGTGCTAAGTTTTTTCAACATAATGTAGGGAACACCATCCATACCAAAAGCAGTGTCCTTTCTAGAGTAAATAGCTGCCCTTAACTCTTGTAATGTAAAAGGTTTAATTAGAAAGTTATTAGTAGAATTTGTCACGCTAACAGGAGATAATTTTGATATGTTATTTAGATAGTCTGGAGTATATTTCTGTAGGAAATCTTGGATCCAACTATCACTGTCGCTATTGCAAGAATATGTTCTGTTGAACTTTCGCATGTATTTCCAGATTACTGACAGAGGAGTGCATCGATTAAAGCGAGTGCACAATTCAACCCAACTCTTTGACCTCTCTGTTTTTAAGGTAAGTTTTTTAAATGCTTGCAATTTTTTGAACTCTACATATGTTTCATCGGAGGGATTATTTTTGAAATTAAGATAGGCAAACTTTGATTTTTTAACAGCTTCTGAACATTTATGGTTCCACCAAGGGAGGGGAACTTTTTTAAACAACTTCCTATTTCGAGGATTATTAAGAGAGCAAATTGAAGGAGCAGAAACAGGCGAATCATGACTCGGAAGAGAATTACTAATCGCAGATTGCAAGATTTTAATGAATTCTGTGTATGCTTCTAATGGACTCAAATCTTGATCCTGAAAATTTAGCAAACCCAAATCTAAATTTTCTAAATACTTTTTCCAGTCCACCATTTTGAAATTAGGATAGGTGGGAAGACGAAAGGTTCTATCCCTATTTGCGGGACCACTGTTAACATTATTTACAAACATTTTTATAATTACAGGAAGATGATAACTACCAAGTGGATCACTGTGTACAGACCAATCAGAACAAAGGGCCAATGATGGAGAGACCAAAGTCAAATCTAAGGCGTTTGGACGCCACGTCAACGAGCCTACTGTTGTCACTTCGCCACTGTTTAGAAGAATCAAATTATTGCCTTCAATAGCCTCCAACATGTCTTTACCTCTAGAATTCACAGAGTGGCATCCCCACAATGTGTGATGAGCGTTAAAATCACCAGCAAATATCATTGGTTCTGGTACTGAGTTTATTAAAGTTTCCATTTTAAGTTTGTCAAAAGATGGAATACAATTTGTTGGGCAATAAAAACTTACAATGCTTATTTCTTTATTATTTACAACAATT
Organism: Cybosia mesomella; assembly: GCA_946251805.1. Lineage (NCBI taxonomy): Eukaryota > Metazoa > Arthropoda > Insecta > Lepidoptera > Erebidae > Cybosia > Cybosia mesomella. The sequence continues at coordinate 24,724,883 of OX276405.1, forward strand.
CTTACACATATATTTTGTAAGGAGTTATCTGAGTAAGTATTAATTTTTCTATAATTTATACTATTATGAAGTAGAATAGCCACACCATTGTGTTTGTTACCTATATCATTCCTTTCTATTTGATAGCCTCTAATATTAAACTGTTTGTTAGGTGTTAACCATGTTTCTGATACTATTGCAATGTGTATATTGTTATCATATAAAAACTGACTCAATTGCAATTTATTACTAGTAATACTCTGAGCGTTCCATTGCATAATATTAAGGTCCATTAGTAGTAGAAAAGTTACTATTTCTGACAGTTTGCTGAAGTATGTCTTTTATGGAGGCTGAGTTAATAGGTATATCTTTTTGGTTCAGAATGATTTTTGTAATTGCATTGGTTAAAATGGACATGAAATAGTCGGATTTAGTTAAATTTTGAATTTGTGTTTCAATATTTCTCATTCCTAACTGTGGAAATGTATTTTCATTAAATAAGTCTGAGTATTTAGATGTCTTTGATTTTATTTTATTTTCCTCTATTTTGGCTTTTTTAAGTGGGCAGACATTTGATATTGCAATGTGGTTACCACCACAGTTTGAACATTTAGCATTTTTGGTTTCTTCTTTGCATTGTTTATAATTATGATTCTGTGCACAAATGGAGCAGACTTCTGCATTTTTACAGTATTTGGCTATGTGTCCAAACTTCAGGCAGTGAAGGCATTGTTTGACAGGGGGAATATAAGTTCTTACCTCATGTCTCCAGGAGTCGAGGTAGACGTGCTGAGGCAATTCTGTCGAGGCAAAGGTTACAGCGACGGTTTGAGTGGGCTGATACGAAACCATGCCACACTCACTCCGTACGCGGCGCATGAAGCGTCTTACCTGTATTACATTTCGTGAACTTGCTATCAGAGAAAATATACGTTTGTTGGATAAATCAGTAGGTACAGATGTAAGTACCCCAGTCACTTCAGTAGCGACTGCAGGAATAGTAGCTTTTAAGCCCAACTCCTCTAATAATTTTTTATTTTGTATAAATACATTGGCATTATTCGATAAATCGAATGTTATGCCGATTTTAAACCTATTGATAGACTTTAAATGTAAAATGCCAGTTATGCAGTACTTTCTTATAGCATGGGAAATAGATAGTCTGTCTTTGTCGGTGAATGATTTTTCGTCCTGATGAGACAGGAATACAATAAACTCAGATTTTTTACTATTTTCAGGGTACTTCCTGGTATATCCTGGCACTTTATAAATTTGATACTTCCTGCTCGTGTCCTCATCGGCATCGGAGTCCACGGAAGAAGTATCTGATGCAGGCAATGCCGCATCAGGCGGCTCCTTTTTACGTTTTTTTCCTCCCATTTTCAGCTAAATTCACTTAAAACTACTAACAAATTGCGATATAGATAATATTTGCAATGAAATATACAATTTTTCGAATAAGTTCCGTAATTGGCGCCTTTCTCGTTGCAAGGTTCCCGCCTTTTTTCTCTATATTGTTTCTACATCAAACAATGTCACCGTCACTTTGACATTACAAATGACTCAACACAACTGCCGTGTCTGGCACAAGGGCCTTTCGCTCATTAACTCACTAAGTTGTTTTTATTTCATTGTCTATTTTTTTTTTTTTTAGTGTGTTAAAATTTCATTTAATTATTTTTTTCAGCAATTGTGAATGTTTGCTGGCGGGTGGTGCAGAGACTGAGACCTACATCAACTTAGCTTTATTACTATACTGGTACATTTTAACTTTTTATATTATTGTTATTTAAGTACGTTATATATTGTTTATTTTATATTATTTTAATTATTATGTGTGATTTGCTTGATAATAACGACTCCTTCCATTCTGCCTATGATACTGATACGTTGTCTGAGAATGACAGTTTTTGTTCAATCACAAACACAGTGGGTGATGTACTTCGTTTGCATTTTGAACAAGAATTAGGACGGTCATTTAATGTCTGTCACATAAATGCACAAAGTGTGCCCGGTCATTACAGTGACCTTTTTGCAACCTTTGCTGACTCCCACGTTCATGCCATCCTGATTTCTGAGACCTTTTTGAAACCTAATCTTCTCTCTACTTCCTACCCACTTCCTGGATTTATTTTAATAAGGAATGATAGAATGGGTAAGGAGCGAGGTGGGGTTGCCATATATCTCCGTAGCGATCTGCCTTTTAAAATAGTTGCCTCTTCTCCTCCAGAGTACTCCGCCACTGCGGAGTTCCTTTTCCTTGAGCTTTGGGTCAGGGGAGTTAGAATATTGCTTGGCGTCGTTTATAGTCCCCCCTCCGTCAATTATTTCACCGATATCGAATTGGTCTTTGAAACTTTGGGGTCTGATTACGAGCATCACATCATCATGGGTGACTTTAACACTAACCTCCTTGCAGAGGACTCAACGAGAGCTCTCAAACTCCTTCACATAGTCGAGTCAGCCAGTCTTCATGTTTTACCACTTCAAGCTACACACCACAATAAGGACGTGGAAGATACCTGGCTCGACTTAATTCTTACTTCTTCTCCTACTCTTGTTCACTCACACGGTCAGCTTTTAGCGCCGGCTTTCTCGCATCATGACCTTATTTATGTTTCTTACATCCTTAAACCTCCTAAAGTCAAACCTAAAGTGCTGCACAGGCGTTGTTTTGGGCGCATGGACATCAATAAACTGTGTGCTGATGCTGCTGAGATCAACTGGGAGCCTTTAGCAGAGGCTACCACGATCGATGACAAAGTTATGCTTTTTAATAAAATTGTCAATAGTCTCTACGACATACACGCACCTGTTAGGAAGGTGAAGCTAAAGCATCCCCCAGCACCATGGCTAACGAACGATGTTCGAATGGTTATGAAACGTAGAGACCGGGCATTTCTTAAATTTAAAAAAAATCGTTCAGACGTTAATTGGGATTCTTATAAAACTGCCAGGAATCGGTGTAACCAGGTGATACGTAACGCAAAACGCCGACACATCTTTGATAATGTAACTTGCTCATCACCAGCTGAGGTCTGGAAGTTTCTTGGGACACTGGGAATTGGTAAACCAAGGCAGCTGGAGCTACCCAAGACATTTGCGTTAGATGCCATTAATCGTCATTTCTCCACCTCTCTTTCAATTGATGGCCTAACTAAGCGTCAAACGGTTGACTTCATGGCCGGACTGACCAGTCCAAGTTATACTCCCTTTCAGTTTTCTCCAGTCTTGTCGGTTGAGATCAAAAAGACTATCTTGTCCATCAAATCCAAGGCAGTGGGCTGCGACAATATTAGTCGGCGAATGATTACTGCTATCCTTGACCAGATTCTTCCTGCTCTCTCACACATTATTAATTTTTCCCTTGATTCTGGTCAATTTCCTAGTTTGTGGCGTAAAGCCTACGTTCGCCCCCTTCCCAAAATTTCTAATCCCTCTCTTCCAAAACATTTTCGTCCGATCTCTATCCTTCCTTTTCTATCAAAAGTGCTGGAGGCATGCGTGCATAAACAGTTGTCCAATTTTGTACAACGCAATGGCATACTAAGTCCTCTGCAATCAGGATTCAGGCCAGGACATAGCACGACCACTGCACTCCTAAAAGTAACGGGTGATATCAGGGACGGAATTGAAAAAACTAAGGCCACAGTAATGGTCTTAGTAGACTTCTCGAATGCATTTAATTGCGTGGACCATGACATACTTTTGGCAATCCTTGCCCATATTAAGATCTCTTCAGACGAGCTGGATTGGTTTTCCTCATATCTTCAGGGTCGCCAGCAGTCAGTTTGTGCTGATGAGAAGTCATCGAGCTGGTGTAAACTTGACTCTGGGGTCCCTCAAGGCGGCATACTTTCTCCTCTTCTGTTTTCTATATTCATCAACCTCGTAACCTCCGATCTTCAGTGTGCGTATCACTTGTATGCCGATGACCTGCAGTTGTACAGCCAAGCCTCTGTGGACAATCTCTCGGAGGCTATTGATAGCTTAAACGCGGATTTAGGCTTGATAGGTAGTTGGTGTGATAGGTTTGGACTGGCCGTCAACCCTGACAAATGCCAGAGTATTATAATTGGCAGTAGTCATATAATCAACCGGTTGACTGATATAAATCTACCATCGATTACCTTTAACGGGGAAAATATTCCGGTCACACCTAGTGTTAAGAACCTGGGGTTACACCTTGACTCAACCCTGAGTTGGCGGGTTCAGGTCACTAACGTCTGCCAGAGGGTAACTGGGACACTCCGGGCTCTTTATCGCCTCAAAAATTTTCTTCCAGCCAAAACCAAGATAATGCTTGTGCAGACGTTACTTTTTCCTGTCTTCGACTATGGTGATGTGTGCTATCTCGACCTGAATGCAGATCTGCTCGATAAACTTGACCGACTTCTCAACAATTGCATTCGTTTCATCTACAATCTTAGGAAGTACGACCACATTTCGGCTTACCGTACAGAGCTAGGTTGGTTGCCGATTCGTCGGCGACGCAGTCTGCGAGCTGTCTGTTTATTGTTTACACTTCTCAATTCTATCAACGCCCCTAGTTACTTAAAATCTCATCTTCATCTACTTGGCTCTAATCATGATAAATATCTGCGCTCCTCTAACAATCTTCTTCTGCACTGTCCAACTCATATTTCAAGTCGCGTCCACTCCTCTTTTCTAGTGCAATCCATTCTTCTTTGGAATGCCCTTCCTCTCGAAATCAGGATGCTGACTGACCGTACCACTTTCAAAAACAGAGTACGTCAACTCTATTATAACCCATAGGCAGAACAATATCTTTAAGATTTTTTAAATGTATATTTGTATGTATTTAATATTTATAGGTATGTGTATATATGTATATGTATATTATATAATAAATATGTATCTATATTTATATTTTAAATATAACATATAATATTATATTGTATTCTTAAACTACATAGATAGCATTATAGGCATAATATTCTTTTTTGTACCATTCTTTTTCTTTTATGGAAATCCTTCGAGCACCTACTGGGCTTATCTCTGCATCACCCAAAGGTTGACTGGTAGATAATGCCTCTGGCATTAAGTCCGCCTTTGTACAATTTTATTGTTGTGCATAAAGTTTAAATAAATAAATAAATAAACACCCAGACCAATGCAAATAGACATATTCATGCTTACAAATATTTGCACTGAGCGGGAATCAACCCGCGCCCCCAGTCGTAGCAGTCGAATGCACTACTGCTACGGCCGTTGTGGACCATTTTATGATCTACAACTTTGTCTGACCTATTTTCACGATAAAACTTACCGTTTTCGAGAAAAATGGAAAATCCTTAATTTTGTACGTTTGACCTTGAATATTTTTTTTTGCAGAAGTAGGATCGATGGAGATTTTTGACGTTTTATTTATAACGATGTATTTAACGTATCTGCCAATTTTTAGCTCAATGCGAATTATTCCTTAGTTATTACTTATTTTTGTCTATTTTGACTGGACTAATAACTACGAAAAGTCATAGGTGTGTGCCCGGAGCGACTGGGGAACGAACTCGAGACCTTGTCTCGGCAGTCCGATACATACGCCACTGGGCTATCGCGTTCGCTATTGCATTTATAATAGTTGAAAATGATGATAAATGCTTCACAATACTTAAGACCGTACCATAATGTACACATAGCTTATATGTCACAAAAACACCATTGATATACGGTGGTCATCATCACAATCTGAAATATAAATAATAGCTGGCTATCACAAGTGACTTGTGTACGTTGCGGCTTATTTTCCTGGATAACGCTCTCGCCATAAAATTAATGTCACGTTAATGTAGCAACAGCTTTATTCTCCTGCTTATATTGTTAGGTTTAATGCATACAATCTCAAGTTTAGTGGATTTCTTTTATGGAAGTATTGTTAGTGTTTTTAGTAGGTACTGTTTATGTCGGGGTGGGAGTCCTCTTGCTTGGCAGCATGATTGCGGCAATGGTGCGGAGCGCGAGCGCGTGGGCCGCCGCCACCTCCTTCTGCGAGCATGTAATGCTCGAGAAGGAGATGGTGGAGCGCGCCCGGGAGAGATTAAGAACTCTCGCAACATGCACGCCGCGCGTCGCAGACGACTCAAGCGCCGGAGGTCGCTTAACGACCTCCGTCCTCCATGAGTGCAGGCCTGGGGGTGGTAGGTGAGGCCACCTGTCACCCCAGTAGAAGCAGGCCGAGACGGTGGGGCGACTAGCGCCCCTCCCCTAAACCGGGGCAAGACGGGGACACCGTGGTTCCCCAACCCGAGGGGGCCATCTCGAAACCGGAGATGGCCCAGGGTCAGTTGGGGTGCGAGAGATATGCTCTATGGGCAACCTTACACCCCGGTCTTAAGACCCGAGGTGGCGTGCGGTTTAGATCGGTTCAAGCCCGACATAAGCGCCCCCGCTGGCCGGTGAGGGGGGTATCCGAAGGGATTTCTGCACGAAAAAAAAAGGTACCGTAAGTCCATTAATCATAAATTAATTGTACTGATGGCATGATGATTTCCTCCCAAACATATTCGTCGACGGCATCACCCTGCAAGTTTTCGGTAATCTATTTGCGATCATGTGATGTGACGTGACTCATTATTTTCAGGAGTAGTTGAAGTTGTATGAGCGTTCTGAAGAAGTTTTCCAAAGCTAATGTTTGGGATTCAAGTTTGCTGTATTCATAATTTTGTATATTTTTACCTATAATTTAATTTTTATTTTGTATTATTTTATAAAGAAATCGAATAATTGTCAATATTCACCCACATATACCTTTTTTTTTTTTTTTTTTTTTTTTCGTGCGGAAATCCCTTCGGATACCCCCCCGCGTGCCAGCGGGGGCGGTTATGTCGGGCTTGAACCGACTAAAACCACAGTTTTTTAAGCCACATCAATACAGCTTAGTGGTTAAAGAGTTGGCCATGAAATCGAAAGGTCCCTGTTTCGAATCCTGAGTATAACACTACCGACTTGAACCCAGTACTAACACAAGCCATTTAGTTTAGCTGGAGGGGTTAACGGGAAGACTATTAATTTCGGTTACTCTTTAACAAACCGGCCAAGTGCGAGTCGGACTCGCCCATGAAGGGTTCCGTAGCAGTAAGTAAAATTTTTATATTATTGCATGCCATCAAAGCATACTCTATCACGTCCATCAGCGATTGGGATATCTCAGTCTTGTCTTTATAAACGCCACTCTTTTACCGACAGGTTCATTAACCTTATCCATAATTAAACCTGTCCTTCGGTCCCAGTCACGTTCCTGTCGACGTATTTCCCTGGGAAGTCTTAACGAGACATAGATTGTACGACACCTCGGGAGTTTAAATCTCACGGGTATTGTATGTAAATGAATAAAGACGAGAATTTATTCTCTGTGATAGGGAAGCATTATGGATACAGACGCGTAAGGTTTTGCGTACTGAGTAATAAATATGTAATATGCCAAAAGCTTTCTCAAAGTATGTAGATTGTTTTAGGGAATGAATAATAAAAAATTGATTCTTTCGTTTTGGAATATGTGGTTAAAAAAGAAAGGTGTATAGGAGTTCAGCGAGATCTCGAATGAATGAATTTATCAATCAATCAATTAGCCTATTGCAGTCCACTGCTGGACATAGGCCTCTCCCATTGTACGCCATAGCACCCGATCCTGGAAGAAGATAGATTATAATTCTTACTAAGTGATAATAATAATAATTAACTAGCTGTTGCCAGCGTCTCCGCCCGCGAGGATGTCAGTTATCGCAACTAAATATAGAATGGTAAGCTTTCATACCCCAGTTTGAACCCCTTTACGCTTTTTTTCGCGATAAAAGGCAGACTATGTCCATTTTCAAACTCTAGTCCACCTCTCTATCAAATTTAATCAAAATCAGTTCAGTTGTTTAGGCTGACAGACAAGTATAACAGACAGACAGACAAATTTCGCATTTGTAATATTAGTATGGATATGGATTATTAATGTGAATATTTTGAGAAGCTCAAGTAAACTAGGCAGAAACGTTTACATTAAGCAGTGATTTTTAAACTTAATAATTATAGAGCAAATGTACGTGACCTTCATTAGAACAAGTGACAATGTATTGATGAATTAAAACGGCCATAAAACTGTTTAGCTATAAAACACAAGGACAGAAGGATCGCTCATTTCAAAGAGCAAGGTCGCAATTACTAATTTAAGATTTTTCTAGAAAATCTTTTAAAGTATTCGACACCTGGCGTCTGAAGACCCGAGACGGCCTACGGTTTTAGTCGGTTCAAGCCCGAAATGACCACCCCCGCTTGCCGGCGGGGGGGGATGTAATCTGAGGGCATTATCATAACATAACATAACTTCACGCCTGTATCCCCGAAGGGGTAGGCAGAGGTGTATTACACACCCACGATTCGCCAGTTATGTTAAGGTCCCAATGTAATAGGTGGCGAGCCTATTGCCATCTACCGGGCGCATTATCAAGCGAGCGATAATTAATATTTATTAATGCACACATAACTATGAAAAATCAGAGGTGTGTGCCCGGGGCGACTCGGGATCGAACTCGACACCTCGTCTCAGCAGTCCGTTAACTGGGCTATCGTTATACATTACCGTAAGAAAAAAAAGGTATTTCCGACTAAAGAAGTATCTCCACCTACAAAAGTTTGCAATTATGTGATATCTTGTTGCCGCTTAACTGGACTAGTTCCTGCTTTCATTGGAAACAACGATTAAAAATTCCTATATAATGTTTAAAGTACTAGTATCTGAAATTCCTAGTATGCCCGTGAAACCCTCCAGCTAAGCTAAATTGCTTGTGCTAATAGTGAGTTGACATCGGAAGTGTAATGGCCAGGATTCGAAACCGGGATCTCTTGATCTTCAGCCCGACTACTTAACCACTAAGCTACCGAACATATAAGTTATGTTCGAATCTAGAGTTGCCTGACTAGGAAATACCTCCACCCTAAAAAGTCATTGTTATGTTACGCTAATACAGAAAATATGGCTAAATGGGGTCTCCTGTTTGAATTAGTGCTGCAAAACTAGGGACAATTTTTTTATAGAGGAATGGGATGTGATGTTCCTCTGGTCCAATGGAAGGATTTATTAATCAGTTAAATGATCACAGCTAGTGGGCCTCGACCCAACGACGGCATTGATATTGGGATATTGTATCGACACTAATATCACAAAATATATATTACTTACGTACTAATTTTATAAATTCGAAAACTGTGCGACTGATTTAAAAAAATCTTCCACCATTAGTATGCTAAATTATCTCTTTGTAACACAGGCTTCTTTTTATCCCGATATTCCAATGGGATCAGGACTTTCGCGGATGAAACTGCAGGACGATGGTAGTATTTTACATTAACTTATGCGCGAACACTCATGGTGCGATACAGAAACATACATTGCGTATTTTTGTACAAGTTCATTTTGGCCGCGCTAGATGGCGCTAGATACATGTTGATTACCACAATATAAGCTTGGAAATATATTTTAAAAATTGAGCCTGTCACGTTCAGCAGATGTGTTGTTAATTTACTTTTGGCATGAGTCCCTACGTCACAAGGGACCATTACAGGACGTTTGCCTTAATGGCATTCGAGTCATTCATGCCCCAAAGACGCGCCAATAGAGGTTTCACATCAAAATATGAAGTATCAATAAATATACCATTACTGGCTGAGTTATAAAGATACTAAGTTATGACTTTATCTAATATCTTTAAACGAGCAATTCTTATATATGTATATATTTAATCTAATCTCGGAAACGGCTCTAACGATTTTCATGAAATTTGGTATGCAGGGGGTGTCGGGAGCGATAAATCGATCTAGCTAGGTTTCACTTTTAGAAAACGTCGAAAAGAAACCGAGTAAACCTGTTCATCCAGGTACTAGCTATCTTAAGGATTAAGCTAGTCGCTGCTATAAAGACTAATTTTCCTTCTCATAACTTTTGACTTTCTACTGTACTTAGTAGTTATGTGGATGTGGACCTATGACGACCTCCATGGCGTAGCGATAGTGAATTCGACTGCTAAATAGGAATCGCTGGTTCGATTCGCTCAGTGCCAATAATTGTATGTATGAATATGTTTCTATTTACAAAAGAAAATGTATCTAAGTATATTTATTCCTATTCTAGAGCCCATAAAACAAGCTAGTTAAGCCGTTTACTTTCGGTCTAGATAGCGCTATGTAGAATGTCAGAGTTTTTTTTTAAATATTAGTAACAGTAATTCCCCCTAACCCCTCCAGCTAAGATAAATTGCTTGTGTTAGGAGTGGGTTCACGTCGGTAGTGTAATGGCCAGGATTCGAACCTGGGACCTCTCAATCGTAAGGTTAGGTTAGGTCCTTAACCACTAAGCTACCGACGCTTCAAAAAATTCTATTATATAAAAAATGTATATATGTCTTATATTTGACATCGTTGTTAGTAAACTAGGCAAAATCCAGACGGAAATCCCCTCTACGCAAAATGCTGTTCTGTAGCAGAAAGGCCAACTCCAACTTATTCCATCCGTGGCCTGACACATTACATACCCTTGAAGATATTGTGGTAGATTATGTATGTTTTGTTAAAATGAGTTATGTTTTTAATTATTGACATTCAGAATTGCAGCTTGCCTTGCTAAAGGCTGACTTGTTCTTGCCGCAAAGAATTGGCATTGCCATCCAACGTGGCAATGCCGCCAGCCTTTTGGGTACGTTACCAGTCAACTTCGATGGGGAGGAATTTTTTGGCACCTAAAGTTTTTACTTTGTACAATACTCTTTTTTAGAATGTAAATATTTTACTTTAAAATTATAAATTATTTTATCAAATGTAATGAACCTGTAATTTAAATTGTATCAGTATGTAAATAATCATTAATAGTAATTGAAATGATAATGTCATTAAAGTGTGTTACTATTCATTGACTAATCTAATGATAGAGTCAGTCACTAATGATCAAATTTATTAAGGATTCAAGAAGGTTTGAGAGTTCTAAATTAACCACGCCGTCTCCAAGGGGAGAACTGGGGAAATGGACGAAGTGACCCGAGCGTTGCGGATGGATAGTCCGTCCGGCTGCCGGCGTCCCCGTTGGAAACTAGGTCTGCAATAAATTCTGCTGTTACAGGAATTGAGCGAAGCTCCCCGACTGATAACGATCATCAGTGTAATTTGTTTGAATAGTTAATGGTTAGTTTTTTAACCAGCCAGTTATTTTGTGACAAGGGGAAATTCATAAAATTCCATTTTGCACGTGCCCTATTGGTTTACTCCGTTACAGATGGTACTTTTGGTGATTATTTCTCAATGGCTCGTCCGATTTTCGTTTTTCTTTTTTAGTGTTGTGTTTATGAACAAATTACTTAATTTAATACCAATTGCGTGAATGAGGCTTGATTGTTCATTTAGAAATCACATTTTAAATTTTTTTTCTGGTGATTATTCCTCTGTGGTACTTTTGATTTTTGATTTTCCTAGCCTATAACCACTACACTCATATGTTGTGGTGATATGCCAAATTTGATATAAATTCGTTAAGTGGTTTAGGAGTTAGCGAACGACCAAAATACATGAATCGAAGAGAGAGCTTGGCATGTAGACAAAGTCACATTCTACTAGTGGAATCGCTTCGAAGCAAACCTTCAAATGTTCAATATGTATGGGAGTGACATTTTTTGTTACACGTGACATGTCGACAAATGTTGTCTCTCACATACATTTCGGTCTTTTGAAGGTTCGCTTCGTTGCGATTCCACTAGTAGAATGTTACTTTGTCTACAGGCCCTTCACTCTTTCAGAGCTTCGCTTAATAATAATAATACAGTCGTACTTTTCACTACACAAAAGACCTTAACTCTTATCTTTTCATCATCCTCATAGCGATTTCCCAGTTGCCTCCGAAGTTTAGTCTAGAGCCCGGGGTCCGCTTATTGTTTTTGATTGGTATATCGTCTTTTCCGGGAGCTACTGCTGTCGGACTTCCTAACCCTTTTTTTTCGTGCGGAATTCCTCCCGGGTACTCTTCCGATTCGAACCGACTAAAATAGCCTTCAATTCCCTCGCACGCCGGCTGACTAAGGGCCATCTCTGGATTCGAGATGGCCCCCTCAGGTTTGGGAACCGCGGTGTCTCCGTCTCGCCCCCGGAAAGAGGGGAGGGGCCGCAACGTGCCACCGTCCTTGCCTACTTCTGCTAGGATAACATGCGGCTCCACCTGTCACCCTCACCTCCTAACTCTAAAAGGGAAGCCTGCCATAGAGCCTCGTTCATTATTTAGCAGGTGCAC